>OW799212.2:14100519-18900519 GCA_941918905.2 Xestia sexstrigata
CTCCTTACTTTTGCTGACATCTCTTTGAGGCGCGCGCGGAACACGAACTCGCCAACTTAACATACCAAACTATCGAAATCTGGGTGTATTGTACACATCTGGGTACCCCCTCAGAGCATACAGGCGTGATGTTACGTCATGATGTTGTATAAAAAATAAACATCCAAGCGATTGCAGCAGTCTCAATCAATCTATCTTTGAAGAGTTCCATTGTATATCTCCGAAGATCAGCATCAGATGTTCACAAAATTTAAATGAGACTACACGGAAAGAACCAGCTTTCAAATAAAAAAACAATAATGAAAATCGGTTCACTTAATCGAAAGTTCTGAGGTAACAACCACAAAAAAAACACACACAAATTGAGAACCTCCTCTTTTTGGAAGTCGGTTGAAAATAGAGGGAGGTGTTATCCAAATGTTACTTTACTTACACACACATTTCGTCAACCGGTTGGAAATCCAGATAAATGATTAAAGACATACTACAGCTTTATAAATAGTTGTATGTAAACATATTATATTAGCCTCTTCATGCTACTCGAAACACCAAGGGCCAGTGACGCTCACTACACCTCACATGTTAATATCGACAACACAGTTAAGCTCTGTAATTAATCGAAGTGGGGATATAATTTGTCTTCGTCAAGCAGTAAATAGCTAATTCCCACACATTAGGGACACAATAGCCACCCGGCGTCTTATTGATTACCGTCTATTGTTCGCTTCCGACCACTTCAAATGATACACTTGCCACGATTTACGCGACAAGCACTGCCGTTTATAGATAATGAACTAATGATTGTCATTCCAAGGGTTTTGGGAAGACTATTTATGTTTACAAACGCTGTAAACGTTGTTTCGTTCCTCATTTACACACCTACCTTGGCTTTTCCCAACTATGTTTGGGTCGGCTTCCAGTCTAACTGGATGCAGCTTAATACCAGTATTTTATATAGAGCGACTGCCTATCTGACCTCCACAACCCAGTTACTGGGTAATACGATACCCATTGGTAAGACTGGTTGTCAGACTGACTACCTACTGTCAAAGATCTACAAATGACAGCCGGGACCAATAGCTTAACGTTCATTCCTAGACACGGAGGAAACTCGGTATGTAATGGGTGGTGGTTCCCTATCCATTTGCATACAATTTTAAGACCTAATATAACTTGGTATACTTTTGTAACTCTTAATTATATTTTCGCATAACATTATTTACCCATAACAGCTTACGCATAATTTTTTTAATCATAATTTGTCTAATCATAATAATGATTAATTATAACCTTCTTAAGCATAAATTTATTTACGCATTATGATACTAAAACATATTTTTATAGGCATAACAAAGAAGCATAATAATTAACTCATAAAATGTTAGACATACCATAATTGGATTTACCAATTTAGTTCGACGTTTGGATAAAACCATATCTCCTGAAGCAACAATACATAACATAAAATTTGTTTTGAACTTATATAGTTGATTGTGAACATAATATATGTGAGAGTTTTTTTCCTGTAAGAAGCATGCAAACAAGCATACACCATGCATGCAGCAAACATGTTAACAAGCATACATCATGCATGCAGCATGCAAGCAAGCATGCAGCAAGCAAGCAAGCATGCAGTATGCAACGTTCAGCACTCATGGTTTCTGTCACGGCTCCGGCGTTGTGGGGCTCCGGCGGTCTCACGCAAGCTTATCGTCGCAGATGTGTTTTACGCTCACCACCGTAGCCTCAGCCGCGGCGGCGAGCGTTAAAAGCACCTGCTCCTCAGCTTGCCGGCCGCCTCGCCCCTCCGCGCCTACGCGGGCTTAGATTACACTCTAGGGGTAGGGCAGACAAGACTACGTCGAGTCGGTTTTGCAGCGATTCGTTTCTGTCACTAACTTTTGTAGCACAACTTAATGAATTTTTTAATTCAAAATACTTAGATACGTAAAAATAATTCAAATTTGATTCCGTTATTTCTATTCATTGTATGCCTAAATACTATTATGCTAATACTCATTATGCCTAGTAACATTATGCGAATTCAATTTATGCCAAAACAAATCAGCTTTCAAGATAATTATGCTAACATAAACTGTATGCAAAGTATTATTATGGCAAAACAAGTTATGCCAAAATAGTTATGCCAAAGTATATTAGGAAAAAGAACAGTATGCAAAAACCCATCCACCGACCATACTAGGCACGACCAGAGCTGCTATTTGAGAGAGAGGTTATTATTTAGCCACGAGCTCATTCATGCAATATAATTTACATGGGTTGTTAAAAACCTCGTTACGCTTTCGAAGTCACAGTACTAACTAGCATACAGTTTTTGTTAAACCGTCCTACTTAACACGTAGGTGGTAACTAAGACAGTATTTATATCCTTCGTGACTGTTCAACGATTTTGTATGAACTCTATGTGCCAAGTTACGTGAGTTAGCGGGCATCTCTGGAAACTACACCATCAAACTTTATTGTGCACATACTTTATTACACAATTAAGTCTTCCAGTTTTAAGTATTAAAAAGCATTATTTAGTAGACAACAGTATAATTTACATTATTTACAAACTACAACTCTAAAATAGTAATAAAAATATGTACAACTATTCAGATTATATTTATTTTATTTGTAGGGTTTCATTAGTGAACACTCACTAATGAAACCCTACAAATAAAATAAATATAATCTGAATAGTTGTACATATTTTTATTACTATTTTAGAGTTGTAGTTTGTAAATAATGTAAATTATACTGTTGTCTACTAAATAATGCTTTTTAATACTTAAAACTGGAAGACTTAATTGTGTAATAAAGTATGTGCACAATAAAGTTTGATGGTGTTTGGTGGTGGTGGTGTTGTAGATTATATTTATTTTATTTGTAGGGTTTCATTAGTGAACACTCACTAATGAAACCCTACAAATAAAATAAATATAATCTGAATAGTTGTACATATTTTTATTACTATTTTAGAGTTGTAGTTTGTAAATAATGTAAATTATACTGTTGTCTACTAAATAATGCTTTTTAATACTTAAAACTGGAAGACTTAATTGTGTAATAAAGTATGTGCACAATAAAGTTTGATGGTGTAGTTTCCAGAGATGCCCGCTAACTCACGTAACTTGGCACATAGAGTTCATACAAAATCGTTGAACAGTCACGAAGGATATAAATACTGTCTTAGTTACCACCTACGTGTTAAGTAGGACGGTTTAACAAAAACTGTATGCTAGTTAGTACTGTGACTTCGAAAGCGTAACGAGGTTTTTAACAACCCATGTAAATTATATTGCATGAATGAGCTCGTGGCTAAATAATAACCTCTCTCTCAAATAGCAGCTCTGGTCGTGCCTAGTATGGTCGGTGGATGGGTTTTTGCATACTGTTCTTTTTCCTAATATACTTTGGCATAACTATTTTGGCATAACTTGTTTTGCCATAATAATACTTTGCATACAGTTTATGTTAGCATAATTATCTTGAAAGCTGATTTGTTTTGGCATAAATTGAATTCGCATAATGTTACTAGGCATAATGAGTATTAGCATAATAGTATTTAGGCATACAATGAATAGAAATAACGGAATCAAATTTGAATTATTTTTACGTATCTAAGTATTTTGAATTAAAAAATTCATTAAGTTGTGCTACAAAAGTTAGTGACAGAAACGAATCGCTGCAAAACCGACTCGACGTAGTCTTGTCTGCCCTACCCCTAGAGTGTAATCTAAGCCCGCGTAGGCGCGGAGGGGCGAGGCGGCCGGCAAGCTGAGGAGCAGGTGCTTTTAACGCTCGCCGCCGCGGCTGAGGCTACGGTGGTGAGCGTAAAACACATCTGCGACGATAAGCTTGCGTGAGACCGCCGGAGCCCCACAACGCCGGAGCCGTGACAGAAACCATGAGTGCTGAACGTTGCATACTGCATGCTTGCTTGCTTGCTGCATGCTTGCTTGCATGCTGCATGCATGATGTATGCTTGTTAACATGTTTGCTGCATGCATGGTGTATGCTTGTTTGCATGCTTCTTACAGGAAAAAAACTCTCACATATATTATGTTCACAATCAACTATATAAGTTCAAAACAAATTTTATGTTATGTATTGTTGCTTCAGGAGATATGGTTTTATCCAAACGTCGAACTAAATTGGTAAATCCAATTATGGTATGTCTAACATTTTATGAGTTAATTATTATGCTTCTTTGTTATGCCTATAAAAATATGTTTTAGTATCATAATGCGTAAATAAATTTATGCTTAAGAAGGTTATAATTAATCATTATTATGATTAGACAAATTATGATTAAAAAAATTATGCGTAAGCTGTTATGGGTAAATAATGTTATGCGAAAATATAATTAAGAGTTACAAAAGTATACCAAGTTATATTAGGTCTTAAAATTGTATGCAAATGGATAGGGAACCACCACCCATTACATACCGAGTTTCCTCCGTGTCTAGGAATGAACGTTAAGCTATTGGTCCCGGCTGTCATTTGTAGATCTTTGACAGTAGGTAGTCAGTCTGACAACCAGTCTTACCAATGGGTATCGTATTACCCAGTAACTGGGTTGTGGAGGTCAGATAGGCAGTCGCTCTATATAAAATACTGGTATTAAGCTGCATCCAGTTAGACTGGAAGCCGACCCAAACATAGTTGGGAAAAGCCAAGGTAGGTGTGTAAATGAGGAACGAAACAACGTTTACAGCGTTTGTAAACATAAATAGTCTTCCCAAAACCCTTGGAATGACAATCATTAGTTCATTATCTATAAACGGCAGTGCTTGTCGCGTAAATCGTGGCAAGTGTATCATTTGAAGTGGTCGGAAGCGAACAATAGACGGTAATCAATAAGACGCCGGGTGGCTATTGTGTCCCTAATGTGTGGGAATTAGCTATTTACTGCTTGACGAAGACAAATTATATCCCCACTTCGATTAATTACAGAGCTTAACTGTGTTGTCGATATTAACATGTGAGGTGTAGTGAGCGTCACTGGCCCTTGGTGTTTCGAGTAGCATGAAGAGGCTAATATAATATGTTTACATACAACTATTTATAAAGCTGTAGTATGTCTTTAATCATTTATCTGGATTTCCAACCGGTTGACGAAATGTGTGTGTAAGTAAAGTAACATTTGGATAACACCTCCCTCTATTTTCAACCGACTTCCAAAAAGAGGAGGTTCTCAATTTGTGTGTGTTTTTTTTGTGGTTGTTACCTCAGAACTTTCGATTAAGTGAACCGATTTTCATTATTGTTTTTTTATTTGAAAGCTGGTTCTTTCCGTGTAGTCTCATTTAAATTTTGTGAACATCTGATGCTGATCTTCGGAGATATACAATGGAACTCTTCAAAGATAGATTGATTGAGACTGCTGCAATCGCTTGGATGTTTATTTTTTATACAACATCATGACGTAACATCACGCCTGTATGCTCTGAGGGGGTACCCAGATGTGTACAATACACCCAGATTTCGATAGTTTGGTATGTTAAGTTGGCGAGTTCGTGTTCCGCGCGCGCCTCAAAGAGATGTCAGCAAAAGTAAGGAGTCCGCATGGTCCGATAGGCATCCGATAGGTAGGACGATAGGTTCGAAAGAGATACCGCGAACACAAAGGAACATGGATGGGTTTAAGTCAGTAAATGTCTGACACTCCCTTCCGCTCCGCTCAGAGCGGGGGTAATTTGATGATTTCCCATCCGAAAAAAAAGGTATGTTAAGTTCCCCAATATATCCATATATTGGGGAATATAACATACCTTTTTTTTAAAACGCCTATTACCATGACTTGCATTGTTAACAATGTCAAATAAATTCATGGCAAATATTTGTTTGGGAACAACTAAAAATGGAAAAAATAACATTTTTTGCAAAAAATAAAACCTACTAAAAAAACACAAAAAGTGAAAAATAACTTTAGCTTCAGAAGTCGGTGACAAAAAAACTGAATCAATCAAACAAAGGTCACCACTTAGGTTTTTAAATGATTTATTTTCTATTTTAAAGAGACGTATTATAAAGTTTAAACAATAAACTCATGCCATCTCTGACTATTAGTTATACTTCTGAGGATTACAGGCATATATAGATATATATATGTAGGTAATGAAGGTATCTGTTTATTGAAAAAAAAACGCTGAAGGACGCTGATGTGGGTGTACACCTCTGCCTAACCCTACGAGGATTAAAGAGGCGTGATGTTAAATAAATGTCACAGTTTAAGCGTGTCTTTATAAATGTCATTTTACCCAATGATCTAGCAGTTTTTCATCAGAATTATGTAGGTATGTATGTATATAACTAGCAAGCACGAAAATACATGTAAATAACTCCACGAGGCTGCCGCAACTGATTAAAGGATTATCACCCGAAGTCAGTTTAGAGAGGTATTGTGTTTGAAGTCGGTCCGAGGCTGTTTGTAAATTCGATTGTTCAACTGCACTGTCAGGACTTCAGGAGGTAATACCGCTGCGGTATTAATAATGTAGAAGAGGGATGCGCCTTATTCCAGATGGACTTCGGTTTTGTTATATAAAAAGTACAAATTTAGGTTGTTCGTGAAAATTCTACATAAAACAGAGATATACTCGACGAAAAAGTACAAGAAAAGTACTAAAAGTACACTCGGTATGTAATGTGTGGTCACCCATTCACGAACCAACCTAGGCAAGTGCAGCTCAACTTGATGATCGATCCGAGCAACTTTTATCATTTAGCCACGAGTAATGAACACGCATGCTTGGTTGGCGACATGTAAGGTACATTCTATGCAGGTTGTTTGAGCACATCTTCCCAGCTAAATAAAACAAGGAAGTGGCCGGATGTTTCGGGGGACCGTCTTACATGTTTTTAAAAGAGCTGACTTGATTAAATTAGATTTTATTTGATTTAACTTGTATCAATTTGGATGAAGCAGATACATATAGGTATCACAATCCTTGAAGCTCTGCAATAAAAAAATACTAATTACATACCTGCAAGAATAATTAGAAGAAGCCCAGCCAAAGTTCGAGTTTCGATAGTAGGCCGTTATAAACCCAATCAAAATCTTTGTATTTGTGTTCCAATTGTGTGTGTTTTGTAATAACTTGGACGTTCGGCAATTAAGGCCTGTTATGATCTCGCTCCGGTGCCGAACTGCCGATACTCCGCTCTGAATTGTTTATCGCTGCGAAGCTTAATTAAAAACTACTACCTACTAGCTACTTTTAACTGTATCTGCATAAGGGCTTCTTGTGTATTTTTACGGAAAATCGTGGAATTTAAGTAATGAAGATTTTTAAAGGAAAAACCAAAAATTAAAGAATTAAATTCTAATGTTAAAGACTCGAGATTATACTTATCGATTGTACATATAAACTGATGAATATTATGTAGGCTACTTGGAAAATAATAATCATACCAGCCAAATAAAATACTAGAGTAACTTCACAGGTATGTATTTCATTAAGTAGTTTATAACGTTTTGTTAACATCATAATTAGTAAGTTTTCATTTATCAGACACTTTGCAACTTCGTACAATCATCGCTTTTGATGTTGTACAAACAAACCCTAAAAATATTATTTTAAAATTGAAAATAAACTTTTGGGCCTTTCAATTTAGATCAGTATAAAAATAAAAATGTTATGCCAAAGGTAATGAAATGGCTCTTATTGAGAAATGTCAATTGAAAGACCAACTTCGAGCAAAAACTTTTTGTTATTAAACTCTGTTGTTTCGTTTGTTGTTCGATAACTTCAGTCTTGTTAAATGTTAAAGCCATAAATCAAAATTCAAGTGAAATAATCTCTCGTAAGGTTGAAATAACTGAACAATATTGGACTACAAGTAAAACAGAATATTTGAAAAACAATAATATTCTCTAATTTACAACTGGCTGACTGGCAGACAATGAAATGCGAGTTATTTTAACTTATTAATTTATTAGACTTCAACGAGGGCAGTCGTGTTCGATGCGACATTATAGTATTTTATCCAGAGGAAATATCCGATATAATCATCAAATGTATTAAATTGAAACTTCCCACGTAATTGGAACTGTAGGATGTAAGGTACAATTTAAAATTCATTTTCAACAGTAAAATTGAAAGATTCTACTTTCAGTTTTACTGCTAAAATGAATTTTAAATTATGCCATGATTCAATTGAAGCCATGTCAAAATCAATTAGAGATGCCTTGATGTAGTGTGCTCGGGTCGAACTTTAGGTTAAGCCGCGCTTGTCTAAGTTGGTCCTTGGGTGGGTGACCACCCATTACATACCGTACCGAGTTTCTTCCGTGCTTGGGCCTCGGAAAGCACTTTAAGCCGTTGGTACGGGCTGTCATTTGTAGATCTTTGACGGTCGTTATAGAAGTCAGTGCTTCGAAAGTCTGACAACCAGTCTTATAAAGGGGCATCGTATTATCTTGTACTAACTGGGTTGTGGAGGTCAGATAGGCAGTCGCTCCATGTAAAATATTGGTATTCAGCTGCATCCGGTTAGACTGAAAGCCGACCCCCAACATAGCAGCTAGACAGATAATGAATTGAAGTTAATTTATTGAAATTAATGAAGAAAATAGATAAATGGATCCTGCTTTTATATCGCAATTGTATGGAAATTAAAAAAGGAGTCCTTTTTCTTTGCTTTCGTTTTCATATAAGGTTATTCTATAAACCTTTCGTCTCTACTCGGCTTCAAAGCGTGTACGTATAGTGTAGTTTACTTTCCAACGACATACCGGATGTGTTAGCGGCTTTTCTCCTCGCGCGAACATTGAACAAAATTTAACAGGAATATAATATCATTATTCGCCTAGCTTTTACCTGTTATGTTGAGGTTCGGTATCAGTTCAACCAGAGATATTGTAAAATGGAGAAATTTCGAAAAGATTTTCAAAACCTAGTAAGCTTTTTCGATATTCTTAAGTGGGGTTAGGTCCTCACCTTCCGCCTGACGCAGGTCCTCACGTCCTGACGGGAGGTTCCTGCACCGAATCGGGCGGGAGGAAACGCCCGGGTGTTTCCACTGCGAGGATCGACCGGAGGACACGGTGGAGCATACGGTGGAGGTGTGCCCCGCGTGGGCGGAGCACCGCCGTGTCCTCGAAGCGGCGATTGGCGGCGGCGACCTCTCGCGTCCGGCCCTGGTGCAAGCCATGGTCCGGAGCGAGACGGAATGGGACGCCGTCACCTCCTTCTGCGAAGCAGTAATGCTAGAGAAGGAGGTGGCGGAGCGTGAGAGGGAGAGAACCTCACAGCGTCCCGGCCGCCGCGGGAGACGCCCCGGGCGTCGGGGGCCACCACGTGGCCCCCGGCTATGGGCTAGCTCGCCGTCCGTCCGTCTCATGACGACAGGCCGTGTCGACGGCGCGTTCGTGTTCCACGCGCGCCTCAAAGAGAGTCAGCAAAAGGAAGGGGTCCGAAAGGACCGATGCCTGCCGGGGTTGCGGGACTATTCGAAAGAGATACCGTGGCCCCGGAACACAAAGGGCGATGAAGGAACATGGATGGGTTTTAGTCAGTAAAAGTCTGACACTCCCTCCTGCTCCGCCCAGAGCGGGAGAAGTCATTTGATGATTTCCCATCCGAAAAAAAAAAAAAAAAAAAAAAAAAAGGGTTAGTAGTTAGATTCTACAAGATGAACCGCTGACCTGACCAATGTCCACCAGTGGGCGGCTGATAGATGATACTGGGATAGTTTGTGTTCGGCACGGTTGGCGTAGTGGCTGATTGGCTGCTGCGGTGCCTGTTGCGGGTTCGATTCCCGCACGGACAAAATATTTGTATGGCCTACAGGTACTTGTTCTGGGTCTGGCTTTTTGTGAGTTTAAATGTTTGTAAATGCGGGTGCATTTGCAAATGGGTACAATACAGTAGAAATCCCTATTGCATAGAAAGTTTATAAAAAAACGTTTTTAAGTTCTGACTACCCACAAAGACTGTCATAGCTTTTATCGTGTTAAACGAAATATTCGTTGTTAGTCGACAGATTAAGGTCATTACTGCCTATCCTATAGACATAATCTCTCAGTAGCTACTCCCACAGATAAAATTAACTCTCTTGCTAGGAATTATACAGTAATTTTACCCAGAGCTTAGCGTTTAAAGATCTTATCGCTCGATTCCCAGATCAGAAAAATTGTTATTAAATGTTTCTCTTTGAAGTGTTTTCAGAACACCATGAAATGGATCTTCTGAGACTTCATGTATTTACCAGTTCCAAGTAGCCATTTCGTGAGTAAATTTTGTATTAACTTTAACAAGTTTTATTGATGACTAGCGGCACGTCCTGGATTCGCACGGGTGCCTAGGTCACTCAGGGATAATGTAGTATTCCAATGAGGAAAGAATTTTTGAAATCGTTCCAGTAGTTTTAGAGTTTATTCGTTACAAACATACAAATCTTTCCTCTTTTAGGGTTCCGTTCCCAAACGGTAAAAACGGGACCATATATGACTCCGCTCTCCGTCTGTCTGTAACCAGGTTGTATCTCATGAACCGTGATAGCTATACAGTTGAAATTCGCACAGATGATGTATTTCTGTTGCCGCTATAACAACAAATACTAAAAACAGAATAAAATCAATATTTAAGTGGGGCTCCCAAACAACAAGCCGTTTTTTGCTCGATGTTAATAACGGCAACAGATAGACGCTTGAAATATTCACAGAATATTTCGTTGTATATTCACTTTAAAAATAAAAAATTAAATTAAAATAAAATAAATATTTATTTTATTTTAATTTAATTTTTTATTTTTAAAATGAATATACTACTCCCATACGACAAACGTGTTTTTTTGCCGTTTTGTCTAATGTTCTATAAGATATTGTTACGGAACCCTTCGTGCGCGAGTCCGACTCGCACTTAGCCGGTTTTTAATATTAGTATATATATACTTGTAGAAAGGTTTTCAGTCAGTCATAGTCAAATTATAATTATTAATATTTCAGTGTATTTTCGTCATCAGTGATACAATCTAAATTATTACCTAAATTATTGAAGATCTAATGAACGGGTATTATGACGCTAAGAATATAATAACGATAAGAGGATATAACAAGGTGTTTTTCTAACTTGTGCATCCTTGTCGGCGGCCATAAATTCGTTTCATGATATAATGCCTGCCTTCTTCCTTATACCTATTGCTTAAGCTTACAGGAAATCATTTTTACATATTTACGTGTATACACACTTATTACAATCTAATTATAACTAACAACCCGGATATTTCAGGAATGAAGGGCTCGTGGTAAATTGGCATTGGCACGTGGCTAAATAATAACAGCCACTCGGGCCTATCTTCAGGTTAAGCTGCACTTGCTGGTTCGTCGATGGGTAAACCTCCAAGTACTTTCCAAGGCACAGAGTCCAAAATCTCCAAATAACAGCCGAGTCTTGGACAGTCGTTATTTGTAGGTCTGTTATTTGTAGATCTTGGACAGTCGTTACAGGTAGTCAGTGGCCCGAAAGTCTGACAAACAGCAACAACCAACCTGGTATGGTATTATGCTCCATGTAAAGTTCAGCTGCTAATTATAAAACGATCTCAACATAGTTAGGAAAAGGCATCTGATGATGATATTGATAATGATATGATTCATGATGAGATGATGTTGATATTTGAGGAATAAATTGAATGGTGTTTTAAGCTTTCACGGTTTACAACTAAACTTATATTGTCACATAAGGGACAAAACACAACACAACAACAACGGGGACAATATCGGGAGCTCAAAACAATTACCAATCACGGAAGATATCCCGTAAGTGACAATATAAGTTTAAATTGAATAGTGTTTTAACGTTAACAAATAATCACCAACAAAGTCGATTTAATTCGAATTTTATATAAAATCTTATATACAAAAACATTTACTGGTAAAACCGATATGTAAATCGACGACAGATAACACTCACGATCTTCTTTGTTAACATTTTTCGAAGAAACAAAACTAAAAACTTATGGAAATCTCCTTAGAATAAGTTCGGTAGTTTTCTAAACACTTCCTTTTATACTATGTAGTATTGCATTGGTCATAGGTACTTGTGAGTGGCTGAATTGTGACAGTTATCGTCTCGGGACTCATAAAAAGAGATTGCTTCCAGTCTGGCGACGTTTTATTGACTTATTAACATTGATATCAGATCGTAGCACTTGATTCTTTGATCTTCGACTAATATTTACCCAACATATTACTATACTTCTAAAGTAATTGGGTTTACTCATTTTACGGCGAGTTTAGTGGGCGCGATTAGGTTTCAAAGCATAACATTGTAGATAACTTTGTTCCTTGTTTTCGCCTGCGGGCGTTGCCAAGGCTTTTTCTTCCGTTTTTCATGTAACAGTTTTAACAATGTATAAAGACTCTTTTTCATACTGAATAAGCAACCTAACAAATAAAAATAGGTTTGTTTCTAGCTTAGTGAGTATTTATTCAACTTTGTTATAGAACAAATCGGGCTTTGTATGGTTTTAACCTTAACATTATACTTACAATTTGTTCTAAATAGAGTTATTTCGATACTGAAACGGCAATCTGATCTTGATAAAAGTTTTCGTCTGTAATTTTCCAACTCAGAATGTTTGAAAAGGCTGTTTACCTCTTGTGAAAATGATTCTATTTGTTTCTCTAGAAAGAATAGCAAATATCGGAGGGTTAAACGTGGTTCTATATTTGATTTAATCTTCGAAACCATTTCATACTTGCACACAATTACACTTTCGTGCAAATGTAATTGGTTACAGTAAGGAAGGAATAACCGATCGTTTTATAGTGCTGGCATATTTATAATGAAGCCTTGAAACCAAATTTCGAGCAGTAAAAAAAGCCCTAATAGCAAAGTGCACCGATACGTACGGGGAAAAGAAATTGTATGCAAAATACTGGCCAAGTAATTTGAGCCACGTTCGTGAGAATATGCGCGGATATTCTAAACCGTCGGTTATATGTATTACATACTTCTTTTTATGCTAATGTGAGGCATCCGTCTCCGTAAATATGTTATACATATGTGCTATGAGCAATAAAATATGGCTACATTTAAGGTAAATATTTATCCAATTCTCAATTTCTTGTGATATCTTGTGTTAAAAGAAAGATGTGTGTCGACCATTACACGTGTTTTGAGCACACAATAATTCAGTTTCGGATTTTATAGAGGAATAGACATAATTTTCTCAAAAGAGGATTCGATCTTTCAATACATTTAGATTTTATAAAAGCAAAAACGTTAAAGCAAGAATGAAATCGTAAATTCTGAATAAAAATAAAACAAATAAGATTATCGACGGTCGGGAGTTAATCGTGCGTGTCCAAACAAACAAATCGTCGGCGGCGGGACGACTGCGGGACGATGGCGGGACAGCGGCGGGGCGTCGGCGGGCAAATGTGGGGTCCGTGCGTGCATGCACGAATTGTGGTATCCTTGTTATTAGGAACGATTTTATACAAGTTTGTTTCTTTATGTCCTTCGTGACGTGTTTTCACGTTCCATTTAAAAGAACAATCCTTTAATATTTTATGAAGGAAGTTATGTGGGATAGTTTTGTTTTTGGAAATCAACTACATCGTTAATATTTAACCCTTTTTTGACAGGAAAAGTGTATTATTATGAGACCCAAATCTGTTTTTCTTGCTAGAGGACTAAAACTTCTTAGTTTTCTTTCCATTTTCACACTTTTCACACAGTCCAGCTTGCCGCGAAACTTTCATCTGCAAAATGTACTCCCTAATATCGATTGAAGTGTGAATTTGCAATTTAAAAACTTTTCTTCATGGGAACGACACCTAATTCAACAAAGCACCTTCCATGTATTAGCTCATAAGCTAAGTTTCCAGCAGTTTTCTAGAATTTATTCTTTGTCAGTGCATGTTTAGCGTTGGTAGAAGCTCTTTGTAGCGAGTTGGAAAGTCGGCAAAGTTTTCCAGCGCCCGTTAGGGGTAAGTATATGATAGGGCAATTTGCCCTGCTGCGGTAATAATATCGTTATCTATTACGATTTTCATGTATATTTACGATGTGTAATTTTGTAACTTTTTTAATGGAAGAAATAATGTGTTGTTTTGAGGTCAATACTGAGAGTTTTAAGACAGTCAAAGTTGCGCTAGTTTGTTATAACTCACTATGTTCTTTCTAGCCGCAATGTCAGGTGTTGTTATAACAACACCTGACATTGCGGCCAGAAAGAAGTGTCAGCGGTGTAACTTATCAATCTAATATAATACTTCTTTTACTTATCATTTTAAGATTTAATTCATAGCTGCTATGATACTGATTGTGCTTGTTGCAAACAAGTTAACTAAAATTCTATGCGAAAATGTATTTCCATTTAAAAATCAACGTTTCTATGTTACGTTTACACCGCACGCTTGTGCGAGTGCTGTAAATGTGCTAAGTAAGTAAGTGTGATATTGAATTTTACAGAACAGCACAAGCAACGATGCTAACCGTTACTAACCGTGTTTAGTTCCGTGTCTCGCTATTTTTGTTGCGTTTCTAAACCGTGAACCGTCTACAAAGCATAGCTTGTAGAAGTGAGCACCCGCGTTTATCTGCGCAAGAATGTGTGAAAACCCAACCCAAATACATTGTAGCCTTAGTTGTAAATAGGGAGTAATTTAGCTTTATTCCACAATTAATGACCATAAAGATTTCTTTCGAGATTTTATTGCGAGTCTTTAACAATTTTAAGGGTAGGCCGTTAAGTGTTAGTTGTGAGGGTAACATCGTAAAATTATTTATTTATACGACCCAATTTCGTCGGTATGCTGGTCGACAAAAGTATTTCGGGGCTTATCGAGACCGAATCAAGGGTCAACGCTTCAGCGCACACTTGCTGGGGGACGATATTACGCTAGAGGGACGCCACATTCCTGTAGTTTGTATTGAAATACCTTACGAAATATTTACATGACACTTGAGCCACGATTAGAGTTCCTTTTGAGAGAAAAATAAGTGTGGAAAGTGTGAAGTGTTTTTTAAATCTTTTTCCGGCGTGATATAAAAACTAATATATAGAGATCCCTATGATACCTAAAGTACCAAAACCAAAAACCACCAAGATATCTAAAGTTCGAGTGTTGACTAGTATGAAGCGGACGTCTGTACGGGAAAAGTCCCGGTTTATTTAAAATATTTAAATAAATAGTGTTTTTTCATTCAAATGAATTATGCCCGCCCAGCCATATTTATCATTTTGTCCTATTCAATACTACAGCAGCAAAATTTGAATTCAAATAGTTGTAGTATTTTTTTACTTGTTATTTTCAACAAATTTCTTACCAGGTTTTAAAAAGATTATAAATATTCTTCAAGCTTTTGAATACTAAATTTTATAGACAAAGAAGAATTGTGTAATTCCACGCGATCCCGGTATCAAAAATAGGCATTTACAAAAGCTGCTTCCAATTTTGTAGCTTTTGCCGGGAAAAAACGTACTTTAGGTAAATATGTCTCCTAATATTCGATTCCTACTTAAGTCACTTAGTATCTCCGTTCGGCATGAAATATTCCCAATTAACTTTGAATCAAACCCCATTAATTCATGAGAATTTCAGTAAAAGGCAAACGACTACCTGGTTGGGAATATCCTCATTTTGGAATTTCCAATGGAGACTTCTGAAAAATTGTAGGCGAGGTAGTTTTTTCTGCGGAGAAAAACTCGGAACACGATGTGGCTTTTTTGTCAGTTTTTGAAAAATGCAAAAGAAACGAATCATACATAATACTTGTATCACGCCTGTAACCCTTGAAGGCAGAGGTGTATTTAATGGTAAACCAGCGTTTCGCCGCACGCAGCGTTTTGTCTAATCTCATATGACAGGGGGCTAGCCTATTGCTATCAATCGGGCTAAGATTCCCTGGCTGCTACTGAAAAAATTCTGATGGAAAAACCAATAATACGCGCGACCTTAGAATCGAATCCAGGACCACGTGCTCAGCCGTCACGCTTGCGACCACTAAACCAACGAGCTAGAATATAAACGAACCATTCTACCAATAATAAGGCAAAACTTTGAATTATTGTAGGAATTCAAATAATTAACAAAGAAAAAGGTTATTTTCATTCTAGAAGAGTAAACAGAATTCCTATAAAAGTCATACGTCGTAAATAGCAGTGGTTACATAAAGCGGTCCACATAACAAGGCCTATAATGAGCCGTAACGTTCGATCGCGACCTAGGTGAGCTTTCGTGTTACAATATTACTCCGAATTTGTGTTACCTATATTTTGCTCCAACAATTAGCTTTAATATACCTGTACTATTTGAATTACGGTTCATTTAACTGACCTGATTCATTGAAATAATTGAATTCAAGAACCTTAATATTATAAAAAAAGCTTGATCCTTGAATAGGCTTTTTTCTTCAAACCGGTCAAGTGTGTTTTTATAAAGATGCTTCTCAAATTTGCTCGTATTTTGTAATAAATGAATAGAGATTTAATCAATATACGAAGCTTCGTGTTTCAATCCGAAATTGTGGTGGCCTTATAGCAACAGTTCATTCGTTTATTCATCATTAATTTCCAAGCAAAATCGGGCACAGATAACGTAATATCTGACGGGAGTATCAGTTAGCTATTTATTTCGGTTTTCCCCTTCCTTGCTATCAGCCATTTAACGTCGCTCATTGGCTGAAGCAGTGAAATTACAGTTCTTTGAGATGATTCCACGTCAGTAATAGCTGTGCCTAACGAGAACTAGGAGCTTCCTCTAGGTACGTTCGTTTTGCATATTTTTAACTATGTAGATCGTAAATAATATCCGTGTAAAACAATTTTGCATATTTCAACAACGTCTAACTGTAGAATACCATCAATTTTATTTCAGCTCCAGTTCATTACACATTCGCTACAATTTCATGCGGAAAACTATGTGTATAAAGTTTTTATGCCTGTGACAATGAAATTTTGGCATAAGACCAGCTTGAAATATTTGTAATCATATATGCATATTCATTCCATTTTCGCCTGGCGAACACACTAAATTTGTGATATTTTCGGGAGCTCGTTGGCGTAATGTATGACGCTTCTTCAAGCAAATGAAGTAATGAATATTCATTAAAGAAAGCTTATACGAAACTGTGAGTAGCTATTGCTTTTCGCTTACCTCCGCTTCATAAATAGCTGCGCGAGACACACTGACATGGCTCTTGTTTTACTGATTCAACCGCTGCCTACTAATTCGTGCGCAGTGTGGTGACAGGCGCTATAAATGAATCTAGTGTTTACGGTGTTTTAGCGTTCCGATTCACATTGTTCGATGTATGTTAGTAATTTTATTAAGTTTAGCTAACATAAATACAACATAGACACTCGATCTGTCTTTAAAAGGTTAGTTGTGTGTTTCGGCATTTTGAAATAAACTTTTTTAAATGTTGGATTATTTTTGCAAGTGCCAATTTTATCTTAATCGCATACGAACACTATTCAAACGGAATGCATTGCGGAAAATTCAGAAACGATAAAACTACGTCAATATTCTATTTTAGATTTAAGGCTTTTCAATTAACACGGGACAGACAAGATAAGACTTAACGAATCACTAGCGGATTTTTATGAAATATTAATGGCTGAAAAGTAAGTTCCATAATGTACGATAGCGATTTGGAAATCATACCGGGAAATTGGCTTAACTTGTCCATGAACGTTTTGTTGGCGCCTAGCCATGAAGTACTTCGTTCTTTGGAAATGTTTAGTTTGACTTTTCATACTGAGGTAGGAGTTTACTTTTGTTCCGGATAATATTTTTTCGACAGCCGTCTCTGCAAATATGTTCTTTTCACTTATTGTTATAAAAATGCATGTTATATGGAGGAATGAGGAAAATCTCATGAGGAATGTTTTGAGTATGAATGGTTATAAGAGCAGTATAATAATAATAATATAATAATAATAATAATCATTTATTTAACAGATCATACAATCCAATTTGTTAGTAGTACGGTCGATCAAGCTATTTGGTTTACAGATTAACCCACAAATTACATTGTAAAATGTAAACCAAATAGCTTGTTCGACCGTACATACACATCTTAAACACTAGTGTTAGTACATAATTATATTTCGTACAATTTTGTTAATAATTATTAATAATGTCAAAATAATAAATAATAAATATGTCAAAATCATCAAACAATAATGTCAAAATCATCAAACAATAATGTCAAAATCACCATTAATCATGTCAAAATCATTAATAATACATAGTCAGGAAATAAAAAGAAATAAATAAAGGACAATAATCAAATAAGCAATAATTAAAAGAAACATTATTTCAAGGCACGAGTAGAAGGAAACACTTGAGTTGTGATCCAGTGCCTGAGTATTAGACCTTCCGCCCTATCGGCCACAGTGACCAGGGGGCTGATGGCGCTTCCCCGCACCCGCCGCATCAAGGAGGCGACACGCTTTCGCATGATTGCGTAAAAATTGTCTATACGTGCCTCTGCGAACATCCCCGATGCGCTACAGTGTCGTGGCAACCCCAACAACGCCCTGTACGCGTTATTGTACTGGATGCGTAAGGCGCTGTAAGCCTTTTGCGTGTAGTCGACCCATAGACTGCTGGTGTAAAAAGATTGGCAGTATGCCCTAAACAGAGTAGTTTTTACACCTCTCGAACACTTTGGAAACCTACGAATCAACATATTGCTCCTGACTGACAGCGCCCTACGATCCCTCTCCATGTCAACATTGTCCGTCTGCGTTGCAGTGACCCAGTGCCCCAGATATTCAAACGATTTGACCCGTTGCAGTTTCGTCCCACCGAGTGTGACAGGCGGCACTTCGCGATAGTCCTTAGTGCCTGCCTTGAACAACAGACACTCGCTCTTTTTCGAATTACTACTCTGTCAAGAAAGTACCGGGAAAAGATCAATAATACACAAAATGTCTGTTATTCATCCAAATTTATTTTATCACCTTCAAAGTATGCTCCTTTAGAAACGATACACTTGCGCCAACGAATAATCCATTCATCAAAACATTTTTTAAACGCTGCTTCCGGAATTGAGTTCAGTTCTCGCCGCGAATTCTCCTTTATGTCTTCTATCGATTGAAAACGGGTGCCACGAAGTGGTAATTTGAGTTTAGGAAAAAGAAAAAAGTCAGCAGGAGCCATATCTGGTGAATATGGTGGTTGCTGGATGGTATTTGTTGAGTGTTTGGTCAAAAATTCGTTCACAATGATAGCCTTGTGCGAAGGCGCATTGTCGTGGTGCAAAATCCAAGAATTTTCTTTCCACAAATCTGGCCTTTTTCGTCGAATTTGCTCTCTTAAACGCCGCATAACGTTCAAATAATATTCTTTATTTACCGTTAGACCTTCCGGTAAGAATTCAGAGTGCACAACACCGCGATAGTCAAAGAAAACAGTCAACATGACTTTGACTTTTGATCGACTTTGGCGTGGTAAACCCACGTCTCGTCACCAGTAACAATGCGTTTCATGAATGTTGGGTCCGAACTGACTCGTTCTAGCATGTCCTCAGCGACTTTCATGCGATTGAGTTTTTGTAGAAAATTCTGATCTTTTGGGACTAGCCGAGCAGCAACATGTTTCATACCCAAATGATTAGTTAAAATGGTACAGATCGACTCGTGAGATACAGAAAGTTCGGCGGCTATCTCTCTCAGAGTTGAATGGGGATTTTCAGTCACTATTTTCTTCACTTTTGCGATGTTAACTTCAGTTGCAGACGTTGACGGCCTACCAGAGCGAGGCAAATCTTCCATCACATCTCGACCGCTTTTGAACGCTTTGAACCACTCATAAGCACGAGTTTTTGATAAAGTCGATTCACCGTAAGCCTTCTGTAACATTTTCAGTGACTCCGAACACGAAATTCCATTGGCGATGCAAAATTTAAGACAAACTCTTTGTTCGATATTTTTGTCCATTATTTAATTCGCAATACACACTATATATGATATTACTAAAACCAGCACTGTATTTAATATAAATAACAGATACAACTCAAACTCCGCGCCAAAATGGAAAACAGTTGTGCCAATCTAACAACTACAAAAAAACAAAAATTTGAATTTGGAACCATAAACAAATCATCCATTCCCGATACTTTTTTGACTGAATGTATATCTGAGACCTTGGGCCTCCGCATATCGCTCACAAACAGACATGAGCTTCCTGAGGGCGCTGATCGATGGGGCCAGCAGCACCATGTTATCGGCGTAACTGATGTTATTGACGAGTGTTCCGTCAATGGAACAGCCTACCATAGTACTGCTGAGCTCACGAATCAGCCGATCCACGTACAAACAGAAAAGTTTCGGTGAGGTCAGACCCCTCTGTCTGACTCCACACTCCAGCCCGTACGGATCGGATAGCGAACCTGCCCATTTCACCATGTTTGTCTGATGGCCATACCAATACCTCAGCAACTCAATCATCTCACCGGGAAGTGTTGTATCCTCATACAGCTTCTTCCATAAAACACCATAGGACACCAGATCGAAGGCTTTCGAAAGATCAAGAAAACACGCGAACACGGGGGTTTTCCTGTCCGTGTAGTATCTGACAGTGTGTTTAAGACAAAGTACAGCGTGCTCTGTCGAAAGACCCGCTCTGAAACCGAATTGGGCATCGTGAAGCGGCAGATGTTTATTTAACTGCTTGTCAAGCACACTGTCCAATACCTTGGCAATGATCGTAACCAACGATATGGGCCTATAGTTATTTATGTCCGACGCGTCTCCAGTTCGATTTTTTATAATCGGCACAACTACGGTTTTCATCAGATCTTCAGGCAGATAAGTATGAGAGAAGCAAAAGTTGAAAAACATAGCCAGCACTCTGGACATGTGAACACCTGCATTTTGCAGGTGCTCTATACTAAGAAAATCGTGCCAAGGTGATTTACCGCGCTTCATGTTTTTCAACACTGCAGCTATTTCTTAAGCCGAAACCCTTACCAGCGATGATTCAGCTGCTGGCTCCCTTACCGTTGACAATGACTCTCCAGTTGACCCTAGAGGGGACTTCATTGCAAAGTGATTTTTAAAGAGATTGGCTATAGAGACAGACTCACTAACACCCTCTACACTCGCAGGAAGGCTCGACTTGCCACTCAGCTTATTGGTGTGCTTCCAAAACTTGCCAAAATCTTTATCTCTGTGACAAGATGCTATAATATTCATTTTTATTTGTTCTCTGTTTTCCTGACACCACTTTAGCTTACTTTTAAAAACCCGTTTTGTTTCCCTCATGGTCTCGTACACACAGCCCACTTTCGGTTCACCACATACCACCCAATTCTGAAAAGCAAGTCGCACCTCCGAGTGCACATGTCTAACATGTTTGTTCCACCCTATCACTGGTTTTCTAGCAGTAGAAGACCAAAAAACGTCGTCTTTTTACGAGTAAAACAACCGAGTCTAGTGTCCAGTTCCCGGGCTACTTCTGGTGGAAAAACCTTTATAATACTTTATCCGACTTGGGGTACGAAACCAAGAATATAGCAGGCACTGCGGTTACTAGACCAACAAGAAAGAAATTAATCAAAAAAAAAAAACAATTCATTTATTAGGTACTCATCTGCCTAACTCTTCGGGGATTACAGGCATGATGTTATGTTATGTTAAAAGAAAACCACTTTGTAATTCAAAGCAAATAAAAGTAAATGCTTCAGGACGTAATCTCTATACAATTGTAACATAAGTAGCCACGTAGGTAAACGTAACTCATGAAAAATAATCAGAAATACATTACCGTAGCAAATTAATATGATTTCGCCCATTCCTCTAAGGATGATAGGTAAAAAGCGGTTTTTCCGGTAAATGTGATGATTCCTGTTCCATTAAGCATCGGTTACGATTCGTTCTTGGTCACGCGATGTCAGCATTATCAAGGTGAGGTGGAGCATGTTGTTTTCTGTTTAGACGATTTTTTTTTGGAATCTCGGAAAGGCGAAGATTGTTAGCGGATTAGGTATATGTTTCTAATGTTTCGCGTGTTTTTAATTTGCTTGTGGAATTGTTTAGTGGTTTTATGTGTAAAAATAATAACAGCCACTCGGATCAATCTTCAGGTTAAGCCACGCCTACATGGGTTGACCTGTGGATGATACATCCATTAGGTACTTACTGAGTTTCCTCTGTGCCTTGAAAAGCACGTTAAGCCGTTGGTCCCGGCTGCCATTTGTAGATCTTTGACAGTCGTTACAGGCAATCGCTAGTTGGACTGGAAGCCGACCCCAACATTGTTGTATAAGTGATGTTTAAATTAAATATATAAGCCACTGATCCTAGTATTGGATTCATAGTGTTTGACAGGGTGTTATTTTAGTAAATTAAACACTGTTTTAAGCTTTCACGGTTTAAAAATAAACTTATATTGGTGTCGATTCTGTTGTTGACACAACAGAATCGACACCACTATCACTTACGGGATATGTTCCGTGATTATTATTTGTTTTGAGCTGCCGATATTTCGACGCAGTTCCAAGCGCCATGATAGCGGGTTGATTGAATGCTGTTGACGGCGCTTGCAACAGCGTTAGAATCACGGAAGATATCCCGTAAGTCACAATATAAGTTTAAACGAATTAGTTATAGAAAATCGTTAGACGTGATCAATATCGATATTTAACATGATTTAAAACAAAAAAGGGTAATGATTTGGTGATTAATTTGTGTTCAACGACCCTGTATACTGCAGATTATTAAGCGAAGCCTTGTTTGTGGACTGTGAGCAAGATTACGCAGAAGTGTAAATAAAAGCTTGAAAGCAGTATCTCTTTTCCAAAACGTAATTTCTTAGTAACTTAAGTAACTTTGTATTAAATGGTAAGACATTTCTGTTTTAGGAATCAAGCAGATGAATTCTGCGTATGTATCAACAGAGCTTTATTGACTGTGGTTTGTTTCTATTTGTCTTTTATTGATAACATTGATTTATTTATTTGACTACACACAGATATCCAGCATGCTAGAACATCCTGTCCCATCTATTTTAGTATTTGATCCTGAATGATTAAATCTTGGAAATAATAAATATGTCACTTTCATGGTATGTACACCTATGTTTTAGTTTACGGTCAGCTAAAAATTTGCAAAATTATTTTATATGTTACTGTAAAACCCAAAATATTGGTTAATCTTTGGTTTTACCAGTAAATCTTAGGATTTACCAACACGAGTTGGTAAATGATAGAATTTATAAAAAAGGAAAGATATTTTCGGGCTTTTACCATTAGATTTTATAACATACTAGGTTTTACCAGTGACGGTTGGTAAATGTTGGTTTTAGGAATAAATTAATGGTCTTCTTCATCATTTAATTCAATTAACTATCAGTCAAAACGTTACGATTATAAAATATTTGGTGTCATTTAAGAGTCATTTTTAATCATTTATTATATCTATTCAGTCAATCCTTACATTTTTTTTATTGGATTTGTTTATTTATATTTTTAAAACTAGTAATTTAAAACAATTTTTAAATACTTCTTAAATAATATAAAATAAAATTATCTCCTTACAAGCATAACGCTTACATTGGCTAATCTAACTGAATCAGTATTTTTCTTATTATTTGATATTTATTTATTAATAAACAAAGCGAAGACAAGACAATTAATCAGTTGTCATTTGTTAATAGGTAGTAAAAAAAAATTACTTGTACACGGAGCACTGTTATGGCATTTGGAATTACGAAGTAATCTTGATGACTCATAAGCGCATTTCTTCGACAAGATTTTTTATGGCAGTTACATTTCTTGAAGCCTTGTCCTCCTGTCAACGACATTTTTCCGACAACTTCTCGAAAACTCACTTCTTGCTGCAGACTGCCACGAGTACGAGACCATACGCCGAACACGTTTTGTCATGTTTATTAAGGAAAATCCTAAGATTTGCCAAGTGAATGGTGGTAAAAGTTCAAAATAAACGATGATCATAAAACGGTTTGAACTTTTACCAAAAGGAGTTGGTAAATCTTAGGTTTTACTGGAAAATCTTAGGATTTACCGTAGTTCGGGCTTTTAACAAATACATAGTTTAACAGCATTTAGCCTGAACAGTGCTGCTCAAGGGAAAGTCTCTTCCCATTCTTTAAAATTATCTCAAAGTTGTTCTTCTTCTCGCTAATTTAGCAGGTATCAATCAATTTAGGTTTGGCGCAGTATGTCTTATTTCATATTCCAGTAGTTATCTCAAGAGGAAACTTTCATACTATAGAGCTCAGTATTTAATCAATCAAAATAATTTATAGAGGATTAAAAAATAAATAGACGACTTTCTCGCTGATTGCACAACTATGTATCTACACTACCTACTACCTACCATGTGTAGCTTTATGTTTAGATTTAGTTCACAAACGTGACCTTTTCTGTCAGTAGTAAGTAGCAGTAATAAAGATAGGGATGATTGAAGGGTACTGGAACATTGAACGTACGTGACCGGTACATCTTCAAAAAGAAAAACGTATCAGAGCTTCTGTTAACGTAGACCTACCTATAGCTGTACAAGTCTACCGTCTTTTCAGAAAATTAGAACTAACGCCGCCGTTTTGTAGTTTTTAAATGTTTCACAAATCATTTCCACGTCGTAGTTTAGTCACAGGAAATTATTTTTCATTTCAGGATTTTCTGCATGATGTAGATTAATAGGATACGGGGGCATCGGTATAAAGAATAAGCACGTGTTGCCAACTCGCTAGTTTAAAAACCTTTGGAAAATTCGTTCCTTAAATTTTATTTCCAGATGCGAATTATACCTAAGGTTAGTGATTATTAATATAGATGGTGTTCTATTTCGTTAACAGTTTTATGATATTTACTTTGAAAAAATATTTTATTTAACTTTGATTTTAGGATTCATTTGATAGTTGTAAAATACTCCTATGAACAGTAGTTCATAGGAGTATTTTACACCGGCACAGTAGTACCAGTGTTTTATCGGCGCCACCTTGTAGAATATTTCAAAGTACTTGCTATAAATATTTTCGTATCAAGAGTACGAAGAACTTCCCTGTTATTAATCAATTAAGTTTCATAGAAAAATTGTTTACCAAATCCCATTTTCCTGTAATAAAATGTATCCTGTAACATTGTTTTCATTGTTGAATTTTAACATAAAAAATATATTTAAAAAATTATTTGTCTCAATATCGCTCACGGTTCTTCTAGGTACTAATGAGGTCCTCTGCATGTTCATTAAAAATAAAATTTTTCATCAGTTTGGAAATATTTTTGTTCTATATCTCTGTTTTTTTTTCTCTTGTCGTTGTGGTAATATTTCTGTTTCCTGGAAACTGGTTCTCCTTACACCTTCTATAAGGATGTAGTAATCATCAGTTTGGAAATATGTTTGTTCTATTTCTCTGTTTTTTTTCTCTTGTCGTTGTGGTAATATTTCTGTTTCCTGGAAACTGGTTCTCCTTACACTTTCTATAAGGATGTACTAATCATCAGTTTGGAAATATGTTTGTTCTATTTCTCTGTTTTTTTTTCTCTTGTCGTTGTGGTAATATTTCTGTTTCCTGGAAACTGGTTCTCCTTACACCTTCTGTAAGGATGTACTACTAAGGATACTCGAAATAATTCTTACATGAATGTTATACAGAGTCATGTAAAATATGTTAAGACGTGTTATCATAACCATAATCAAAATTTTAAACTTACGTAGTAACAATAAATTGAAAAACAATTTGTTTACACAATCAGTAATTAAAATGAGATTCAATCTGCAAAGAATGCTCTCATTAATATTATAAATTAACTTTTAATTACTCGTAATTATAGGTTAACGATTCTCCTTGATTGTTTTAGTATTAAGCGTTTTGGTAATATCGGCAGTTTTAGTGTTAGTTAAGGTTTCGTCTAATGAAGTATGACCATTGTTGTTCTCATTAGTGCGCATGTTCAGCTTGCTTTCCTCTTTTGGGTACCAAAGAACAGTTAAATGCACGTGATATACATATGTTATTGTTGCTTTAGTAATGCATCGGTGTCAGTTAAGTATTTGGATTTTTTATTCATAACATAACAACACGCCTGTAATCCACGAAGGGTTAGGCAGAGGTAGTAATAGTACCATATTTTGTAAAATTTGTATTCTGATTTAACTAAAAATACCACTTATTGGTTACAACATTCGAAGTTATCAATGAAAATACATTTATAAGAAAGGGAGTACCTATCTTTCCTCAATTTGTTGTGAAGTTTCATTTACAACTTTAAATGCATATAAACAACTCCGGATAACCGTTATTTTTTCCTATTTCATTTTCCGCAGGTTTTTATATCGTATGCTCATGTGTTAGTTGACCCGTATTGTTTGACATACGAGTATATATTTACGACATGCATCCATTGATAGGAAATAAAATAAATACCATTCTCACATCGATAAAACAAATAAAAGTTTTATTTGGTAACTGAACTATATTGACTGTATTGGTACACACAGCGAAATAATTATGTGTGCTGGCAGTTAGAGAACGTTTACTGAAAGATTTTTAGACTAGTTTAGTAACGTCTAACTTGAACATTATGACATACATCTACCCCATTTATATTTGTAAAAACATCACAAAAATAATTTATCTATGTCGCGTCGCAAGTCGCGTCGCGTTGAGTCATGGCTCAAACAATTTATTTCATTTGTTTTCTTCGCAGCCGTTGTTGCAACACGCGTAGCGCTTGAACGTAGAGCTCGTGGTCAAGCGACGTAAAAACATATTTTTTTCGTTGTCAGTACGGCACGGTTAGCACAGTGGCTGAGGTGATTGGGTTCTGTGCTACGTGTCGCGGGTTCAATTTCCACATCATCATCAGCCTATTAATGTTCCCACTGCTGGGACACAGGCCTCCTCTCTATGAGAGTGAGGGGGACGATTTCCACATGGAACAAATATTTATATGGCCTACATTGTAGTTGTTCCGGGTTTAGCTGTTTGAGTATGCGAGTTTAAATATTTGTAAACGCACCGACGATACAGGAGAAATTCCTAGATCAGGGCAAAGTAAAAAAAATACAAACACAGATTCCGTATGTCGGCTGTGTTCATAGGTAAATCCGTCACAGTTCCCATATTCCAATTAAACAAAGAATTCATAACGAACTGTATGCCAATTTACAGCAAACTATCGTACTAACCCTCAACTTAGCTCCCATGGCACCGCAATTGTTTCGATGTTATCTCGCGGGCCGAAGTTGCCCGAAGTTGGCCGACAACCCACGGTAATGTGCTTAAGTGAACGATGTTACCCCAGCGAATTCACCAGCGGGTTTACCCACAATTTGATGCTTTGTAATGTGTTTTTATTAATACTTTTTTTTCGAGCGGTAATTTGTTTGTTAGCTAAATGATTTTCGATGTTTGTGTTTTAATGTTTTGGGTTTTGGGATTGTTTAATCAAATCAAATCATTTATTTCATTGCAAACTTGTGTATGCAAAGTTGTCCATATTTTATCGTAACGTGTATGCATACCGCATATAGTATACAATTCCAAATTTAAAATAATCTGCAATACAGCTTCTATCTTTACATATCATTCATTATCATCTGTAGATGAGTTTTGATATGCTATTTATTCAATAGACTGATTTTATATGCCTGGAATCCAGAAATAGAATTTTGTTAATATAAATTTGTACCTAGAATGTGAGGTAGTGACCGTTTTTATTCAATTGAATTGGAATCTGAAGATTTCTCACGTTAATGAAAGTCAAAGAGAATCATAATACAAATTACGAATGAAAAACCTTCACATTATTAATCACTCTAAAAATTAGTTAGTTGAACTTGAAACTTTTATTAAAGCTTTAAGTTTGACTTTCAGATAAGAAAGTGTCACAAGTTAAAAAAATAAATTAAAAAACATAAAACAAACCTAGTTGATTAGATCTAATACTAAAAGTTTATTGGACCAGCACGCTACGCAACGACTACGCCGTAGCAAGTGTGCTACGAAGCTACAACCGCGCGACTACGAGAATTTTATCTATATGGGTTACCTTGTGACGATTTCCTTAAACGTTTTTAGTGGTGTTTCTTGTCGATATTGATGTTAACATAAATAACATGAAACTTAAAATAAGTGGTTTCACCATTTTAGAACCCGTTAACCTGAACAAATAAGGTTGTTTTTGTGTTTTATGGAAAGGTAGGTATGACTGCCTCGGTGGTATAGTGGTCACAAGTGCGACTGCGAAGCAAGGGGTCCTGGGTTCCATTTCCAATTCGAGCAAAGTTTTATTGGGTTTTTCATCAGGAATTTCTCAGAAGCACCCACGGAGTTAGGATCTGCGTCTGGTTGATGGCAATAGGCTCGGCCTCTATTACATGGGAATTTAATATAACTAGTGAAATGTGAGTGTACTATTGATTAGGTACACCTCAGTTTAATTCTTTGGGGATTACAGGCGAGATGTAATGTCATCTGCCTAGCCTTTTCCTAACTATGTTGGGGTCGGCTTCCAGTCTAACTGGATGCAGCCGAATACCTGTATTTTACATGGAGCGACTACCTATCTGACCTCCACAACCCAGTTAGTACTGGGTAATACGATACCCCTTGGTAAGACTGGTTGTCAGACTTTTTGGGCCACTGACTACCTGTAACGACTGTCAAAGATCTGCAAATGACAGCCGGGACCAACGGCTTAACGTGCTTTCCGAGGCACGGAGGAAACCCCGTATATAATGGGTGTTCACCCGTCACCCATCCACAGACCAACCTAGGCAAGCACGGCTTAACCTAAAGCTCGAACCGAGCGGCTGTTATTATTTAGCCACGGGCTCCTTCCGGCGAGACTGATGTAATGTGATGTGTGTAAATCCAGCATTCTGTAACACAGTTTACTATACTTAAAGGTATTCTCTTCAACAAAGAAAAAATCTCGTAGATAATAATGTAATCAAAAGGTCATTGTTTGTATAATATTCTGTTGTCTAATTGAGTTCATGTAGATCTGTCATAATAATTGTATAGGGGTCGGCCATAGTCGGCATTGTGAAATGTTTAGAGAGATGTCTCTGTTGGAGAGATGTCAGCTTTCAGTCAAGTTGGCAGCTGACTGAACACTTACATTTATCTTTTCTAAAAGACAAGGGACGTGGACCCGACATAGTTAAGTTTTCGTTAATTTTAATGGATATAAGTTGGAGTGTTTGTTTTAGGATAAAAATTAATGTAGCAAAGTGAATTTCTGTTAATTAAGTTAAAAGCATAATTAAATATTATTCAAATGTTAAAGTAGTTTCCAAACATTACTTCATTAAATTAAATAAAACAACAGATTCAACTGGAATATTTTAAATAACCAAATACTGGATTTTCATCCGATGAACAAGTATTGAAAGTATTACGAAAGGGCTTAATAATCAATTTACAGTATTTGTGGGGCTTCAAAAAGTTTTGTGATTATTTGTGATGGTGATTCCGTTATAATGTTACTTATTATTTTTTTGTTTGTGTTTTGAAACTAACTTCGCGAAAGTAGAGAAGAGTACTTATAGTTACTAAACAGGGGTTATGTTTTATTAATTAAAAGAGTTAACGATAAAGCTTCGAATTTTGTTATTTTGACATATTATTTTGGACGTGGGTGTAAAATAGGAAGTTACAACATAAATACTATGTTTAAAACACATACCTACCTAATTATATTGTTCTATAGAAAGGTCAGGTAATAATGACAATGTTTATTCTGTAAATAGGTTTTTACGAACAGGTTTACTCGTCAACAAAGAAAATATTGTTGGGTACACGCAACCGGCGCGCGGCGTGCGAGTATGACTGATGTATGAACGTCGTACGAAGCGAAAGAAGCATATGAAGATCGTAGCAGGTAGCGTCCTGTACTGTCTACCCATTCCCATGGGAACAAGGCGTGAATTTATATCATCATCATCATTTCAGCCGAAAGACGTCCACTGCTGGACATAGGCCTCCCCCAAGTTTTGACCGGTCCGTGCGACTTGCATCCAGCGGATACCTGCAACCTTCACCAGGTCAACGGTCCACCTAGTGGGAGATCTTCCAATGCAACGTCTTCCGGTTCGCGGTCGCTATTCTAGAACTTTTCGGCCCCATCGGCCATCCGTTCTGCGAGCAATGTGCCCTGCCCGCACGAGTTTAAATACGTTTATGTAATTATTATTACTGCTTTTAGTGAAGAACTTTTACGTTTTTATTCTGCAAGAATAAATAAGAAAAAAAAAACAGTTATTGGCTTCAAATTGGATTAAAGTTACAGAATAAAACATTTTATTTGTTTTGTGTTAATCGGACTTGTCTGTGCGATTTGCGTCAAAAGACACGTGCGCGCTTTCCTTGTTTCCCGCGTGAATCGTCGCAGTGAACTAAGAACTTCATTCATTCGTTTTTCCACAGTGGCTGACGCAACGCGTGTGTGAGTCGATTGAACGCATGGGTCGTGGCCAAGTCCTACAGATTAATCAAATGAGTGTATTGACTGATTCACTGTTCATTAATGTTATATTCTTCCGATTTTTCAATTTTGTATGCTACGTGCCTTGTATTTTTTTCACAGAACAAAAATATCGCGAGTTATTTGTAGTACGTATTTCCATTTTTTTGCTATTTCAGCTTACAAAATAGAAAGTGGAATGTATTTTATGTCAAATAACTTTACGTTCGAGTAAAAATGTATAACATATACTCGTACATTGTAATACTGTCATTTACAATTCATCTTTTAATTGTATTTATTTTAGCTTAGTTTTTTTTTTGTTTTCGGCTAAATCATATTTAGCCTACTCACCCACATAACATACCATCACGCCTGTAATCCCCAAAGGGTTAGGCAGAGGTGTTTCTAATGGTACACCCACATTTAGCCAGTTATGTTTACGTCGCATGTGATTGGGGGCGAGGCTATTGTCATCAACCGGGCTCAAATCCAGGCTCTGTGGCTGCTACTGAGAAATTTCTGATGGAAAAATCCAATAACAGTTTGCCCGACCTGGGAATCGAACCCAGGACCTTAAGCTCAGTAGTCGCACTTGCGACCTCTGGACCAACGAGGCACTCACGCACATCTCTCGGTGTAATGAACTATCTACCTTTTTATGACGCCCACTGAAACATGTAGGTGACGAAACCTATCCTTCTTTTAGTTTCGTTGAATTACTGTATTGTTATTAACTCATCCAACTAAGCTCCATAACGCTTGTTATGTGAGTGGGTGTCCAGGTAAATAGGCAGAGCTTGCTGTTCCCACGCCCCAAGCAAGTGAGGATATGCGTGGTTATGACAATAGGATAATACCAACACCATTTTATTTCTTCTGGGTAGACATTTTATTTTATTAGCCCAAAACTTTGCCACTGATATTGCTATGCTCACATAAGGTTCCGGAATTGATTTCCGGGTCGGATGGTGTTATTGGGTTTTTCCATCTGGAATTTCTCAGTTGTAGCCACGGAAACTGGATTTCTGCCCGGTTGACTTCCACAGCTTCGTTTAAGGCAGCGCAAAGGTTGCTCCGGCTGCATGCCAGCATCTGCCTGACCAAATACGATCAAAGTTAAATCTCTTTTTTTTTACTTACTGTTTTAAATCTATTTATCGCATAAATTTTATGTTTTTATTTAGTCCGTATTTAAATAAAAAAAATATATATATGTTAAAGTGCTATAAAAATAGCTAAACAACACAAAAGTTATAACCATTTAAACTTTTGTTTCTATCTCTTTCTAGATAAACGGAATTTAGTATGAATTTTGTACGTCGATGCAGCGGATGACGTCATTCGCTGTATCGGATCTCTCTATCTAATCAGCAGTTTCAAATGCTTATAACTTAGTATTTTTTATAGATATTAAAAAAATAATTTCAGTTTGCTATTTCTGATGTTAATACGCTTCGTTTAGAGTGATAAAAAAAATCATGCATACAGGGTGTAAAAGACCTCATTAAGAAGCTGTCAACATAGCATTCTGAACATCAAACTAAGTAACTTTACGCAAAAATTATTGCTGGGAAACGACTTTTTTTTTGGGGTGAAAAGTCATGTTTTGTGGTAGAACTCAATGTAACGCACTCAAAACGTGCTGATGGATGAGAAAATCTTACATTAAAACTTGTATTTAAAAAAATACTAATCATAAAGTTGGAACTTTGACCCCCAATATTTCCGTAACTAGAAGGTACCCAGGTATGGTGTAGAACAAAAAAAATATCACAATGACGGGGAGAACAAGTGTCTTTCGGCTTCGTTAAGAGGTGTTTTACACCCTTTATACCCCATTGGTTGCAATCGACTAATAGAGAAGTTATAAAGGATTGATACGAGTGGAGAAAGTTTGTTATTGCGTACGAGGCGGAATTAATTCCCGAGCCATAGGCGAGGGTGTTTTTGAGCCGAGAACTGCAATAACAAATGTCCACGTGGATCAAACGACGTTTATCAATACACTTTTGAAGAAATAAAATTATAAGAATGAAAAATATTTTTGTCATGAATTACTATGAAACCATCATTTTAATTTTCTTTTTTTCCGCGCTTTACTTTCGCCAGGTGAAGGAGAAGCCGCTAAACACCTTAATATATTTTTTTTTTATATTTTTGAATTTAGAACACAAATAAATGTTAATTTGTGTATAAAAGTAACTATTAGTTTTTAATAATCATGTTCATTTATGATATTCTATATAAAAACACAATTTTAAAAAATATTTATGCCGTAAAGACGCTTAGTGCTTTGCGGAAATTAAAAAAAAAACATTAATCTTAGACTATAGGCATTGAACCAATTTGGACGAAGTATAGGTATAGTTATTTGTGGCAATTTTCATGTGGACAAAAACGCACGCGTGTGAAATACATTGCATGTTGTACTTAATCGTAGTGCGTTAAGGACCAGTTTTCGAGGAAGTGTTTTGAAAAAGAATATACTGAGCTGACCTCAGATAAATGGGATAAAGGCAGGAGAATGATGCTGTCGTAATCGTCCAATCAGTTTTTAATTAATTCTAAGCACTTTTTGTTCAGCTTGGCCTTGGTATTATATTATTTGTTTGTATCGTAACCGAGTTGTAAAGGTCACATAGGCAGTCGCTCCATGTAAAATATTGTTATTCAGCTGCATCCGGTTAGACTGGAAGTCGACCCCAACATAGTTAGGAAAAAGCTACATAGATGATGTTGGTGTCATATCTATTAGATTCTATCAAATGAACGTCTGTAAGTGTGATGACAGCATGAGTTTCCAATAATCCCTAACTTGTATAAAGACCGTGTTTCAAAGGTCTTATTAACTTACCCACTGACATAATGATACAAACTCTCTTGTATAAGTTACTCTTGAAGTAAGTCGCGTTTGTAACGGATACATTATTAAATTTCAACTGAATTCTCATCCGTATCGCAATATGATGCTTGTTTCGTGATTTTACGTGTGAGCCGGATTTCAAACGATGTTTATTTCGGAGAAAACATGAAAGAAATAATCTATCTCGTGTGTGTCTACATGATATTTTTGTGTTAGTGTGTTTAAAAGAGGGATTTAATTTGTGTGGTGTTTTTTCGATACTGTCAACAAAAAAATAACACATGATTTTTACATGGTAAAATCCTAACGATCTGATCTTGTTTGCGGGGCGAACATGGCTAGATATCGCACAAAATATAGGTTTGGAAGGAGAAAGGGGAGGCTTTTGCCCAGCAGTGGGAAGTATGACAGTCTAACAAAGAATAAATACTAATAGTGGGTACTTTACTGTACTCGTATAATCTCGCTCTACTTTTATAAATACCTGGAGTAGCGTGTAGCCCATTGGTTGAAGCCAACAGAAGTTCTATTTATGTTGAAGGTTTTAGTCTTGAAAGTAAATTGGTATTCTTTTTGAACAACATCAAACAAGGGCTCCATAGATTTTAAAATTTGAATTTTAAAATCTATGGTTCCCTTTTTAAAGCCTGATGAGATTGATCTCATCAGGCTTTTTACGTGGAAGTATTGGCATAGGGAAGCTAGTAATCAAAACCCAGTGGTCAGACGATAAATCAATTAACACAATTTTTTTATTCGGCATCCCAATCACTGAACATGTCTGTTATCACTTAAATGTTATAGATACCTACCTAATTGATTTCCTCAGTCAAAGTTTCAGGAAGGATAACAATTTATTTGTGGGCCTGACTTAAAGTACCTACAGAGAATGTTATTAAAGATTAAAATTACGAACTGAAGAGTCTTCGGTAGCTGTTGGAAAATGATCGTTCATGATTAATTGTTTAACTAGCAAATGTTACTGAACTTTGTTGTAAACAAAAACAACAGAAACAAAATAATAAAACACAACATCACGCCTGCGTTCACCGAAGGGTTGGAATAATCAAAAACGTTTAGAAATGTGTGTGTGTGTTTGTAGCTTTGCTGTTTGTACCTTTCTCTTTAGCATAAGCATAATCAGCCTATTATGTTCCCACTGCTGGGACACATGGTCTCCTGCCTATGAGAGGGATTATACCTTTCTCTTGAAAGCATAAAATTACGTTAGTAATGGCTACAATTTTTATTATCTGTTGATAAAATAAATTAAACGTCGGGGATAACATTTACTCGGCATGCGTATTATGCGAGTCCACAAGTAGAGAACAGCGGAAGTGACAAACTAAATACGGTAGTGACAGAAAACTAACATCGACTGATGTTAGTCACATCTATGCGAATATTATCAAGAGTTCAAGTGCTTAAGTTTGCATGTAAGTGGTAATCTTCGAAACTATTGACCCGATTCCGAAAATTATTTTTGGATGTAGCTTCTTATGCATACTTAAACCCAGACCGAGTCTGAGTGTGAGTCTGATGCCGAGTGTCATAATTATGCCTTTACAACTTTTCTATGGGATAATTTCTGACCATAAAGCGAGCGAAGCAGCAGGCAAAAACTAGTAGCAAATAATATAGGGTACATAGTTTTAGAAGGAATAATAAAACAACGTAATAAACAAAAGACTACAGTACAAAATAAAGCCGAATCAACACTTGAACTGCTATCCTTGATGAACAACATTCGGATTGGATTCAATTTCGTGATAATTAAATAAAACAATGTTGTGCACCGCTTAATCCGGCCCCGGGCCGACGATGATGTAGATATTTGTATTTCAGCTGCGATATTAACGCCAGAGAGTTGCACCTGAGCTGCGAGCGTGCTTGCTGTGAATAAATCTATCGTTCGCGTCATATACGGTTCACAAGTACGCGACTTACGGTTACCTTGAGATATGACGTCTAGTCACGTTACTATGTTGAAAGTGAAAATTTGAGGAGATTTCTGTTGTCGCGGTTTAAGCTTTGATGTGAGAATGTGAGAGTTGAGAGGAAAGGTGGCAGTTGTCAAGTGGATTCTGTTGGTAGTCTGCAATCAGAAGTCAAATTCGACGTATGTATAGTTGCTAGGTTATTTTCCTGCTGAATTAAGTAGAAAGACAATGTTATTTTACTAAATAGCACCTAGGTGGAATTGTACTGATTTATTCTAATAATATCTCAATTCTCTTCAAGTCTCATAGCAAAACAAGGCAACATGTGAACATTTGCTTACGAATATACTGTGCGGTACATAAGGGAAATGTTTGTTATTGTTGTTCTACAGTATGCGAGGGAAGCCTTAATTTCTAACAAAATATTTGCGTTTTTAAAACAAAAGCTTTGTGTGAACAAGAAATTAATTCCCAGTATATGTGTGTGAATAAAAGTAGAATAATATCCACCTACACGAGTTTTCAAGTTGCGGTATATTCGCCAAAGAGAATTTTATGAGGAACGTGGACGCTGAGAAGCAAAGGAGTTTCAGAAACAAGCATAAAATATACTTGAATAGCAGTCTCGCTCCAATAAAAACTATATTCAACAAAAACTCTTGCAGTAAAAATCGAAGAAGCACACAGAAATAAAACTGTCTCCTAAATCAACGTCTGTAATGAAATAAAGAAACTCTAAAATATTGAATAGGTATTGTCATTTGCCGCGCCCACAAAAATGTATTATCTCCAACTCGACTCCATTCTTAATTTTTCTTATTCGAAACAGCAAAGGTAGAATAAAAAGTCTGTAATAAACCTGAGTAAAACCAGGCCAAAATTGCAACAATTTATGAGGACGATTCTACTATCCTAGCCGTTTATTTCTAGAGCTTTTTATTTAATTGAATACAAAAGTTAAACGCCCCGAGTAACTTTATTCTCGGGTGAATATTTGCAAAGTCTATTTTGTCTGAAAGTAAGCATTCAGAGCCAGCATTTTCCTTTGTTAATTAATTGTAAATTACATGACTATTGCTGTGTTAATTCGCTAATTTTGGTATTAAATAAACTTATCTTTGGGTTGTAATTAATTGTGAAACGATCTGGTTCTTGAGTTAGGTTTTGGAATTCAATTTCTTGTTACAAAGACGGATTTTACTTTAAATTCATAATTAGTTGTTGAGATGAATTAGATTCTCTTGAAATATCTGGTCTTGTCATTGTTTATGGGCAGCAAGAAGCTGTGTAAATAAGCATATATAGGGTGTAAAACACCTCTTAACGAAGCCGAAGGTCTGTCAGGTCAAGAACTTGTTCTCCTCATCATTGCGATAACTTTTTTGTTCTACACCATACCTCATTTTTTTTTTCTGGACCACACCTAGGAACCTAGTTACGGAGATATTGGGGGTCAAAGTTCCAACTTTTTGACATTTTTTTTTTTTAAATACATGTTTTTAATGCAAGATTTTTACACCTTCCCGACCCCCGTACTATTTAATCCATCCATCAGCACAATATTTTGAGTGCGTCACATTGAGTTCTACCACAAAACATGATTTTTCACCCGAAAAAAAAAGTGGCGGCTTCGTGATGAGGTCGTTTACACCTGTATATCCTCGGATCGATTGATTTTACTCTCAAACTTTTATTTGTTTCTAGAGCTATCTAGATTATTAAAGTAATGTTATCTTCCACCATCATTTGTTACTAATTAAAAAGTTTTACAAACATACAGTATTTTACTCAGAATTCGAACGTATTTTTCACGATGTATTTCCAACAAACAGTGAAACCGGTCAAGTAAGAGTCGGACTTGTACACAAAGGGTAGAGCAAAGCAATCTGATTACAAAATTTATTTTTTAACGCTCATTCATAGGTAAATTTACACTCAACAGCAAAATTAAATTTATTTTTCATAATAGGTTAATGAAAAAAAAAGTTACTGTTGCAGTTTCAATACAAAGTCCCGTTATTTTCTCAAAAGCCACATAAAGATTTGATATTTAGCTTGAAAGTTCTTTTTACGTTTTACCGACCTACATTTTTTCAGTAAAAAAAGAAGAAGAAAAAATTAAAAGAAGAAGAAAGAAAAGAAAAAGAAGAAGAAGAAAGAGAAGAAGGAGAAGAAGAATTTTCCTCATCTTTCTTCAGTAATTAAAGCGTGAGTCCCACACATTTTTTAAGGCTTTGGAAGCGAATATCTCATTAACCATTGATTTAAGAAAAAAAGTGTTTGAGGAACCTTGGTATATTTTTTTGAGAGCTGTTGATAGACTCCACACAGTTATACTATACGTTGAATTTTCCTTCCCTCAGTTACATGAACAACCCTATTATTATTTTTTCAAAAACGAACGAAAAATATTTGGTCATGAATTATTAGGAAACCATGATAATAGGGGTTAAAGTATGATATTGCCGCTGTATAGTAATAGACACTTCGAATTGACATGAAATCTTCATGGTGTGAGATTTTTGTGTGAAATTTTTTTCACGTGACACCTATGAAGTTCTTCTTTTAAAAAATGTGCAACATTCGATTTTCGACTTTCAATTGTTTTTTTTATTCAGCTTAGACGTAAAGATGAATACTTCGAAAATCCGAGTTATTTTTTAATACGAGTTCAGACGCGGAACTAACGCGGCAGAAACGGCTCGCAATATTTTAACGTGGCGTTTAGAGAGGAGACTGCTAGTGAACGCACCGTGCGTTTTTGATTTAAGCGCTTTTGTAATGGAAACTTCGACTTGAAGAATGAACCACGTGGTAGACCGCCCGCCCACACAGGTGAATAACGCAGAATTGAAGGAGATGGAAGAAGCCGATCCGAGTCAAACTACTCAGGAATTCGCGTCATGGTTTAACGTTACCCTACCTACAATATTGACTCATTTGCATCACATCTATAAGATAAAAAAAAATTAAAAATGGGTGCCCCATGATTTGACTGATCTGCAGAAACTTATGTTGCCTTGTTGAATCGGTACAGAAATGAAGGAATATTGGATCGAATTGTGACATGTGACGAAACTGGATTGTTAACGATAATCGTAAGCGAAAAATGCAATGGCTGACCCCAGGTCAAACGCCGCAACAGTGCCCTAAAGCAAAGCTTACCAATAAAAAGGTAATGGTAACTGTTTGGTGGTCTCTTCATGGTGTTATTCACTATAGCTTTCTCAGGTCTGGTCAGGCAATAACAGCAGATGTTTACTGTGCCAAACTTCGAACAATGATGGTGAAATAGGCAGTGAAACAGCCCCGAATCGATCTTCACCATTATTGCTCCATGATAACGCAAGACCTCACACTGCACGAGAAACCGTTGCAACTCTACTGGAGCTGCAGTTAGAAACTATATTTCATCCTCCGTACTTTCCAGACCTTGCTCCAACGGACTACCATTTTTTTCGTGATTTGGACAGGATTCTACGTGGTAAAAAATTTACTTCCCAGGAGGCAGTACAAAATGCTTTCACACAGTTTGTCGAATCTAGATCCTCAGAGTTCTATTGTAAAGGCATAAATGGGCTTCCGTTTAGATGGCAGCAATGTATAGATAATGAGGGTAAATGTTTTGATTGAGTAATGGTTATATCTTAGAAAAAAATAAGTTTCAATTTTTCAGTACCAATCGGCAATTTCATACTTTAACTCCTAATATTAATTTAATTTTTTCCGCGCTTTGTTTTGGCCAGGTTGAAGGAGAGACAAAGGTAGCTGCTAAACAGCCTAATATAGAAATCGTTTTTTTGTTTTATTTTTGGTTTTAGAACACAAATAAAAGTTAATTTGTTCATAAAAGTAAATATTAGTTTTAAATAATCATGTTTATCTATGATATTCTATTAATAAACACAATTTGAATATTCAAAAAATATTTACGCCGTAAAGAAGCATATTGCTTTGCCAAAATTAAAAAAAACATTCACCTCCTACTATAGGCATTGAACCGAATTCGGACTAAGTTTAGGTATAGTTATCTCTGGCAATTTTCATTCCCGCACACGTGTTGGAAAAAGAAAAAAATCGCACGCGTTTGGTATACATTGCATGTTAAACCTAATCGTAGTGCGATAAAAATCAGTTTTCGAGGAAGTGTATTGATAAATAATATTTCAGGCGACCATGAGACACATAAATTATTATGAGGATGATAGAAACGTACCTAAGAAGCTTACAAATAGACTTGTATAACGTCTAAGTTTTCACAATTTTCTTTATCAGTTAGATTTGAAAGTTCAGTTAGGTCTTAACCACATGTGTTTTAGTTTTCAAGCGTAGGCTGCAGCTGAATATCAGCGTTAGTTGGCATACCTTAAGTTACCATTAGGTTTTTGGAATTAAAGCTTTGTTTATTTTTATTATTCTGAAGGTATTTTCTTCCGTCTTAATGCCAATAAAACACTTTTCTTTCTTTTTTTCGATTAGGAAACATACATTAATATAATCACTTAACTTACAGCTGTCGAGTAAACACCGTCACCAGGTAACCAACATTTTACTGCATTTTGTTGTATACATTATAATATTCAAAAGAATGCGAGGAATTACGGGTGCAATCTCAAATTTTGTCTGCTTTAGGGACTTGTCCCCGTGCCAGAAAGTCGCGATTTGGGCACCGAACCATATATAGGCAGGTAGATACTTTAAACGATAACGAGTCATGTACATTTAGTTTGGTTTGGGTTTAAATTATATCTGACTAGTTAGTAGTTTTGCTCACGGCTTCGCGCTCGTGTAGCGCTTTGCTCTACGCGAGCAAAGCAGTACCAAAGTATTGCTTTGAGTTGGAAAAGATAACAGAAGTTCAGAGTAGTTTTCGCTACAAATAGGTGTGGATTACTAAGTAATTTACACAATGTCATAAGATTATTAAGTTATTTCTAACATCTAACATCTGCAATTCTCAATCTAGATTCGTTTTTTATGTGTTATGACTTCATTTAACTTAAATAAACGTTTTTATAAAAATTGTTTTGGTCCAAAATAACCACGATGTGCAGCCCTGACATAGCCAGAAGGCGACGCGGTAGACCTCGCAGGAGATGGCGGGACGAGCTGCAGAAAACTAACGACCAGTGGTCCACATTGGCCCTGGATCGAAGAATTTGGAAGTCATGGGGAGAGACCATTGTCGAGCAGTGCGATGATACAGGTTAACAGTAATAGTATTAACTTTTTTTTTCTCAATAGCTTGTTAGTCTATTCAGACTTCATCAACATTAAATGCTTGATGACGATGACATAACATGAGCGGTTGTCTGCGTCTACAATTTGCCTTTCGTTTCTCGCTGATGGTAGGACCAAGCTTTAGTTCCTCCAAGGCGACGTGTCGTCAACGAGGACTTTTCCGACAGCAAACCAGCCAGCAGTGGGCTATTATATTAAATATGTATGCTACTTTGAAGATAGAGCCCGATAAACATAATATTTACGACCAGAAGCTAAACATACCTAATGTGCAGCGATTACTTTTGTGCCGGAAAAATAAGTACAAGCTTACGGCAAATATGTAAAGAAGTTGATGTGTGATGAAATAATGAAACGTTGGTCATGTTCATTGTTACCTAACTTTTTCATTGACTAAAAATATTTACAAAATTAGTATTCTGTAAAATGACGACAATAAATGGAGAGGAGGCCTGGATGCATTGGATGCATTGGACTTTGGATTTGGTAGTACTCCTAACTCAAAAGATCGTAATTTTAAATAAATTACCTGTAGCTAAATTATATATCCCAACTCTATATATGTATATATTGTGTTATTGACTATTTAAAAATTAAAAAGTTTGTTTATTTTATTCAATTGTTATGTGTAAAATTTGGTACACCTCTGCCTAACCTTTCGGTGATTATAGGCGTGAAGTTATGGCAAATGTTTATCATATAAAAGACAAAATGGTGGTCAAACCGAATCCTATTCAATAAAAGAGTAAATAAGACGTGTTCGGTATCCTCTTTAAGATTAATTCATCCTTGTACGACACCCTTGCTTCACGCTACGTCTGAGAAACGGATTTCCAATCGAAACTATGTTTTTATTAGTTTAAAGGAAGATACAACTGTTGTCCGTACTTCGAAATATGTAGTGGCTATGTCCCCTTTATGGAAACGAACTGACATAATTACATGCTTTAAAATAAATTTTCATTTTTGAACAAATAAATGTAATGACTGTCTCTTTGGTCTGGTGGTGCGTGACTGCTGAATATGAGATCCTGAGTTCAATTTCCGGTTCGGGCAAAGTGTTATTGAATATTCAGAAATTTCTCAGTAGCAGCCACGGAGTCTAGTTTTGTGTCCGGGTGATGGCGATAGGCTCACCTCGCCCCCTATTTCCTAGCTTTTGATGACCCGAATAGCGCAGCGGTAGTGAGGCTGCCTTAAGTTCTTAGGGTCCCGGGTTCGAGTCCCGGAAGGAGCAAATGTTTGTGTGATGAGCATGGACATTTGTTTCCGAGTCATGGATGTTTATATGTATATTAAGTATGTATTTACAAAACAAAGAGTATCTATGTAGTATATCACCTATCTGGTGTCCACGACACAAGCTTCGTTGCTTAGTGTGGCGATAAATGGCGCTGTGTGTAATGTCCAGCGATATTTATTTATATAGAAATAACTAAAAACTAATGTATAGAAAAATAGAAGGGAGATGAATTGTCATATAATCTCCACAGATGGTGGGTCCCGGACGACTCAGACCTCAACTTCGTATACGGTGTCTCTCCACAGACAATAGCCCTCCTTGCATCTTGCGCCGCATACCCTAACATCCACGCACTTGATGACCTAATGGCTCCATCAGTAAGCGGAGTTCGTATAGTTGAATTTTTGGCAAATATTTTCTGACTTTTTTGCCATCGACACGCTAAGAAAAAGATCTTACCTTAGATGATTTCTTTTGAGTTTACTCTGCCGTCATTTTCCTGTAACATTTGAAGCTCAGATCGGATTGACCATTTACGTAGATTTTATACTATGTAAGCTAACTTTACTAACATAAAGCCTGACAATACCAGTTCGTTTGTATTGAATACTGAAATAAAACCCAACAATCACACCGGACCTGCATTCTATACGAATATTCCATTCAAATTCATACAAAAAATCGTAAACATACATTTACAGTCACTTTGTCGCTTTAGAGGACTAAAACATTGCATATCAATTCTATCGATAACCGTCACATGTGTCATGGCCGCTCAATACGGAAATTAAATGTTTTGTATAGGACATTAAACATTATTTATGATTATAGTCTAGCAAACGATCTATTCAGTGTTGCACTGAATTCAAAATTTGGTTATGGGACAGATAAATTGAAAATATAGGGATTAAACTCCGGTCGCACATTTTTTTTTTATCTGTCTACCCTGTCCCACTGCTGGGCAAAGACCTCCCCATGCAATTTCCAATTTTGTTTACAGTTTGCCTTCTCCGACCAATCCGTTAAAATTGAGTCTAAATCGTCACGTCAACGTCTCTTGGTAGTATTACTGGTAAAATAATAAAAATATAGTATGAACTCCATGTCAGAAGACCGGAAGACTGACAACTAGTCTTACCCAGGGTGATTGGGTTACCCAGTTACTTACTGGTTGTGAAGGTCAAATAGGTAGGTAGTCGCTCCATGTAAAATACTAGTTTAAGTTACATCTGGTTTTCTGGTTATTTGGGACAAGGCTAGGCAGATCAATTTATTAAAAACTACATCAGAAATGGAAATACTTTTAATAGGTTTAGCCAGTCATGTACATTTTATTTTAACGTATCTGACGTGTAATTACTATCTTAAAACGCAGAATCCTGATTGGACACTGATCAATTTTTAACCAGTTTTTAAATTTAACTGTAGACGAGAAGCTATTGCCTAGACGTGCACTACTGATAACATCAACATAGCATCACGCCTGTAATCCCAATAAGGGTAAGGCAGAGGTGTATAATACCCACACCCATATTTCGCCAATTATGTGTAAGTCTGAAATCACCAACAGGTCTTGAGCAAGCGTGGTCGTCAATGCTCGTGCCTTCTCTGTATAAGAAAAGGCCTTTCCCAGCAGTGGGACAGTTAAAGGCTGGTATTATTATATATGTGTAAGTCCCATGTAATAGGGGGCGAGTCTATTGCCATCAACCAGTCAGGAATCCAGATTCCTTGACTGCTACTGAGAGATTCCTGATGGTAAACCCAGTAACGCTTAGCCCGAACTGGGAATCGAACCCAATACCTAATGCTCGCTGTTGCGCCTGCGACCACTAGACCAACGAGGCAGTAAATAATTTTATTCTATAAATTTCTAGTAAATCCACAAAAGACCTTTCCAAATATTTTCATATACTTAACTTGAACTTAAGTAAATAAGTTTCCTAATCTTTCACTCGGCAGAATTTTCTAGGAACGGCTGGGGACGACCGCAGCCGCTCAACTACAGATAATACGATTAGTTCTACGATTGCATTCAAAGTGTATTTTATATTCAACAACATTAGCTCTAAGACTTCTTTAGTAAAATAAACAGATTTTCTAGTACTGTGATTTTTATTCACTATAGAGTACATAACATTTTCACTTACTACTAAAAACAGTATTTAATTCGTTCAAACAAAAGTGAAAATACAACTTTTACTGGCAGATTGTATCAAATGTTATAGTGGATTTATAATAATGCTGTCATATAACCTATGTTAAGGAGAAGGGTTATTTGTGTTTAAGTTGGGGATCAAAGGGAATTTAAACTCCATAAAATTAAAATGATTATCATTATCCAGAACCTACTGTAGCCTACTAATAACCTCGCCTATTCAATATTATTCTTTGATTCAGCAGTGCATGTTTTTGGAAGCTCGGATTGATGGCTTTCAAGCCATCAATCCGATGAACAGAGCGAGACGTAATTTGACGGGCCTTACTTTGCTGTTCGCAGAGTTCCACCTTTACCTTTTATTTGGTCTGAGAGCTTAAGTAGATACTGGTGTCGATTCTGTTGTGCACAAACTTAAATTAAGTTTAGTTTGTGCACAACAGAATCGACACCTATACCTCTTTCAACTAAACTGAAATTGTTCAGTCATAATTAAAATATGTACAATTCATCGGATATTTTTTTGTGTTATATGTGAGGAAACAAGATAGAATTAACGCCAATTTTAAGTATGCTAAAAATAAAATGAAAATAGAAAAAAAACCTTGTAAACAAAACAGCCCAAACCATATGTAACAAATCTCAAGTTTACCTGCAAAGGTTCCAAATTATACGTATTTTAGTGCCAAAATGCTAATTAACACGACGAAAACGAGGGCCGGGCAAATGAGCACTCGCCCGTCGCCAGGAATCACGAAGAGAGCGGTCCCATTAACTTTTATTATTCGTCGTTTTAAAGCGTGTCGTCGAAATTAGTTGGCCGTATTCGCCGAACATCTTCGTTCAGCCCGGCCACCCTCATTACAGAAATGGCACTCCAAATTAATTTATTTATTGTTGATGTCAAGATTATGAGTTATTTTCTTCCGTTTACTTGATTTAAAAGATGTTGCGGGAAATTAAATGTCGGAATATTTGCTTGTTTGTTAAATAGGAGTTTGAGATTGGTTTAAAATTTAATTTCAAACCGCTCTGTCCTCAGGACTAGATTGAGGTATAGAATAGGCTCATTTAATTTACAAATATAAAAAATAGGCTTTTGGTGGTCATGTTAGAGAGATTTGGCCTAAATTTAGGGAAAGAGGTGGTGCCATTCATATTCTATAGGTATACTTAAAGATATCGGTATTAACTGCAAATACTCGTAGTAGAACAATAAGGAAGTTGAGGACAAAAAGATTAATTAATAATTAAATTACTTTAATTCTAAATAAAGCCGCGAAGTTTGCAAGGGCGTTCCTAGCAAAGTCATTTTATTTCTAAATGAGGCTTTCAGGGAACATCATCTGTCAAGCCTTTTCCCAACTATGTTGGGGTTGACTTTCAGTCTAACCGGAAGCAGCTGAATATCAGTATTTGACATAGAGCGACTCTATCTGACCACTGACTACCTGTAACGACTGTCACAGATTTACAAATGGAAGCCGGGACCGGGTTTAACGTGCTTTCCAAGGCTTGGAGAAAACTCGGTATGTAATGAGTGGTAACCCATCCACGAACCAACCTATGCAAGCGTGGCTTAACCTAAAGATAGATAGAGACAGTAACACCTTTACCCCATTTCCTTATAACTTTATCGATTTGCAACTAGAAAAGGACATTTATAACCGTTCCACACTCTCTGATAGTACCTGTCTGTCCAAGTTTCTATACCGCACTTCAAACTATTTCAAGCTCGGTAAAAAGCATTCCTAAAAGCCGATTGCTAACTGGGGCAATATCGTTCTATCTTAGGATACCATTCACACATACATCCTAGCGAAGCGTTTATTCATTCATTCCACTAATTGAATTAATTTAATCATTCACTGATATCATTTCCCCATCAATAACTATTTCGAGTTCTGTACTGTATAAGTTTCAAGATTTAATTTAAGTCTGTAGAACCGAAAACTCGCCAAGTTACTTTATTTAATTTTAAACTCAACATCCGTAGAACCTTCAGAATTTCTTTGAAAGTGTGGTCCTATTATTGACCCCGAATATATTTGTATCACATTATTACCGGGGTGAGAATTTTATCAGCTGCGAATTGGAAACTTTCTTTCTTTCTGTTCAGTATAAGATGAATTCGTGGACTTTTTAATTGATATTTATGATGCTTCATTTGTTACATTGATTAATTATTTTATCAAAACAGCGAACTTTTGACAGGTATTCGAGACGTTGCTAACTTTCAGAATGCAACCTCCTTAGGGAGGAAGGAGTTCTCCTAAGGAGCTTCAGGAGGTACTCTGCAGATATGTAGAGTACCTCCTGTAAAGTACATCATTCTTCTGCCCATAACGCAATTTATTTGGCGTCGGCGCAGCATGTTCTTCCATACTTCTCTATTACTCGTCATCTCAACAGTCACCTCCTTTCTAGCCAAATCCTCCTCCTGTACTCTATAAATCTATAAGTGTATTAAGGCGGTTTCCCGAGCAAAATTAGCAACTCTATTTGTGGTGGTTCAAACTTCGTTTGAAATACTGTAAAGTTCTAATCAGCTTGCGTAGTGTAGTCTTTTTGAAAAAATAAAACGACAATTATGTTCATTATTAAATTGTCTATCTATTAGTATAAGTAGCAAATCAAAATAATGGTTACTTTACGAGGAGTAGCATTTTATAAATCATTATTTCTCATTTCTGTGGTTTCGTTGTGAGGCGATTAATTAAACACTAAGCTACTTAAAAAAAAAAGAAACGACAGTTCTGGAGTCAAGAATATGTAGTAATTTAATGTATTTTTTGTTGGTTGGTATTTCTTTTGGATTAAGAGGAGTAGGCTCCAAAAAACTGCTCGTTCAAGGTCATTTGCTCGGGGAGGCGCCTTAAGCAAATATGTAGCTTTTTCAAAAGAACAACAAAAGCACCATCATTAATACTCATTTAATTTTTCACTGAAAAATAAAAATGGTTTTATAAATCATTCGATGTTTTTAAGGTTTTCTGTCAATTTATAATTATTAATTGGTGTTTCGTTCAGCATCACCGTGGTTTCAGTACGTAAACTTATGCAACATTAACATTAATTTTGAAACTCGCAGTAAATTTTTGGCTACCGCCAACAATTAAAATGTGTGTATTTTCTCAAGGTTTTTGAATTGCAATTTAAAATTCTGAGATCGTGAAAAATATTTTATCACTCAACACTGCTATCAAGTTTTATTTTCACACGTACTCGTACATACGTTCCATACATTTTAACCGTGTAGGTATTGCAGTTTTGTAGGGAACAGCAATTTTTTGATTACTGGTACTTTTAATCTTTTAAGCTTGCGTAATCGCACTGCTGGGCAAAGGCACGATCCAGGGCCAATGTGGACCACTGGTTGTTGGTCTTGTCCAGCTAGTCTCAGAGTTATGCGAACATATTGTAGGGTGGGTATAGCTGATTGTTTCGCGATGCAGAGTTTGGTCCCGTAGTAAAAATTGTTCATAATGATAAGTACAATGACCCCTTGAGAGATTTCGTGTATGAATAGATAGACCTTGTTATAAGGTAGGCCTTAAACAAAAATAAGGTTACAAGTCGCATTATCTTTACACACATCCGTAAACACATGACGTAGGCGTGCACCCTTCATCATCGGAACATCTAACTCGACTGCGTGCGGTGGCGTGCGGCATGCTATTAGGTGAACGATCGAACGATTGTCAGGCGAATGAATGACTGAAGCAATCAAATCAACAACTAAATCACGGGAACGACACGATGCGAATACATACATACGTCACGGTTGTAACTTGTAATACTCTGAGGGTTTGGTGAGGATTAGTGTGGGATAAGTAGTGATACGATTAGGTATTTCATGATTCAAGGTACGAGTAATGGTCAATTATCAACGTAAGATTTTTAAAGGGAATAGGTTTTTCTGATCTGTAAATTGGCTCTCAACTTAGACACGTTTTCAAAAACACATCATACTGGGAAATGATATTAATAATACCAGCAAATAACTGTCCCACTGCTGGGCAAAGGCTTCTATTTATACAGACTCTTTAAAAATTCGTCTATTTCTTTGGATACAACATCATCTTTCTACCCTTGTCTCATGTTATTTGAGGTCGGCGCAACACGACGCACGCATTCCTCACACAATCCATCCATCTTTTCTTTGGTCTTTCTCTCCCTTTGCATCCATCAACATTTCTTTGGATACGACAACAACAACAGAAAGTAACCGTGTACCACATCAAGTTTTTATTTTAAACTATTTACCATAGAAATGTGGCGAGAAATGTAGAGATTGAATGCTCTCACTCGTCTGGGTACAAATTTTTGCTCGGTTGCTTTACGTTTACTTTGCGAGAATAATCCCTCGAAAATGTATTTACATATTGATGAGTAGATGTGGTCCTATCCGTCGGGTCGAATCAATCATCTATCAGCATATTTAATCAAATAACTCCGTAAAGTTTGAATTGTAAATATCGAAAAAGAACAAGTTTTGGTAATCTGTAGTCCTTCAGTTGGTGTGTGTCTTTTCCATAGGAGGTTAAAACAAAAATATGTATTTGAAACAGTTGTGAATCGTAATCTTTTGTTTATCGATGACGAGTTAGAACAGTGGCGAGTAGGCATAACTCTCAGGTGACCTTATCATAAATAAAACTGATTGTGGATACACCAGTGTGATCAAAAATCATTCGACGTTCGGCTGCCGTAGCGTGCACACGTACGCTCCGCTCTGTCGTCTGCCCCCGCGCGCCCCGCGCCCCCGACTCGGTCCCGCCGCCGTGCTACTACGTAGCGCCGCCGTCTCGCCGAGCTCCGCCCGCCAAGTCGTAGTACTACTACAGTCTTTGCCTTGCGCTCGGACTTAGTGGTACTGCGCCGTAGAGAATCAACTACTCGTAGTTGGTTCGATACGAAAACTGTCTTTTTCAAGACAACTCTCTTCCTTAACGGTCATCACGTCAACGTGTTTTGCCCCCTCAGGGAAAATCCACGGTTTTGTGGTTCTGGACGGAAACCTCACGGTGATAACGAAGTCCAGAGGGTGTTGACCCGACACACCCGCCGAGCCCCTTCAGGGTTAGGCACACAGTCGGACGGGCTCTGACTGCGGCCTTGGGGGCTTCCCTAGTCGCAGTCTGGTAGCACATAACCCCGTTTGTTTACAGCTGCACCCGGGACGTCTGGGTGTCTCTACCCCAGCGGCCCGGATCGGTCGCAAGACCCATAGGGCCCTGCCGCACATTAAGATTGGCGGCAGGTTTACAAGCTTAGGGCACACCTTAGCACACACCTCCCTGTGACACCGACAGGGAGTGAACTCATCCCCGGGTTATCCCACCTGGGGAGCTAGGATTAGGCTTTAGTTAGGTCTACAGGCCCCTCTGGCCAATCAGACAGCAGTGTAGCTGGCGAGTTTGTTTGTGTTTTTCTTCTCGCCCAGCATAACACTAGGAAAAACTCAAGGGTGGGTTCGTTTTTAAGGGAGCTGTCTGCCCGGGGGGGTTTACGTTTCTACGTATCTCCTCGGGATTAGGATAGGTAATGAACCCTAGGTCCCCCTAGTAGGTCATTTCGCCAATAATGGCCCCCCCCATAAAAAAGGTCCTTGAGGCCAAGTTGAGGATACTCTTAAATGAGTTAATGTCCGACGAAAATCCCCACGTTAGGGGTAAATACGAGGAGCTCTTAGAGCCCTTCAGAGATGACTGGCAATACAAGGCCCAGAACAGCGCTTGCGACACAGAGGTTGCACCTCAGTCCGCGCTTAATGATTTCAGCGATGCGCTGGAATCACCCATCATCCCCTCCTCCCAGGCTCCAGTCCCTATGGAAGCCTCCCCAATACATCCCGAAATAGGTTCCTCTCCGTCCCAGGACGAAACCGAGATGGATATTCCCAACTCGGAAGACCGCACCAATTTGACCTCCGCCTCAGAGTCGGACTCCTCTCCCACCTCCTCCTCCGAAGACGATTATCAAATCGTCGGGATAGGGAAGAGGAAGAAGGGTAAATCCCCCTCCAATTCGACATCAAAGAAAGCAGCTATCCAAAGCTCGCTAACTCCCTTACCCCAGTCCCAGACGGCTGCTGGCCCTTCACAGAGCCGCTCTCCAAGCCCCATGGCCATAGCCACTCCGGCTGACGCCACATCCCAATCCGCCACCTCGGCCACTCTCCCTAAAAAACTCCGTCCCCCACCCTTATTCATCCACGATAAGGGAAAATGGACGGAGATCTCCAAGACGTGTAACGAGCGTCACATCATTTATACCAATGCCCGTGCTGTTGAGCAGGGCATTAAAGTCATGACGTCGACACCGAACGACTACCGCGAGCTCACCAAGCTCCTTAGAGTTAGGAATATCCGTTACCACACCCATACCCCCCAGGACGAAATCCCGACCAGGGTAGTGGTTAAAAACATCCCCGTAGAAATCTCCCCTCAGGAGATTAAAGAGGACCTTCTTTCCCAGAATGTCCCCGTAGCGGAAGTCCACCGCATGCACCGTAGGGTTGGAGGCCGCTCCAATTCCTCACCATACAACATGGTGCTCATAGTCTGTGACCGTGTCGAAGGTCACCACCCCATCCATCAGATATCAAAGATCTGTGGCCTCTCAGGCCTCCGCATAGAGAAGCCCCTAAAAACTGGCGTTTTAACGCAATGCCATCGTTGCCAGCTTTATGGCCACGCACAAAGGAATTGTTTCGGACAACCCAGATGCGTTAAGTGTCTGGGGGACCACGGCACCGCCGAGTGCTCTCGCCCCAAAGACCGCACATTGTGCACAGAGCCTCCGAGCTGTGTACTGTGCGGCGAGTCTGGTCACCCCGCCAACTACCGTGGATGCCCCAAGGCTCCAAAATCTTCAGCCCCCAAGCTAGCCCAACGTGCCATTAATAGGCAACAGAGAGAATGTCCCTCTCTTAATAATAAACTCCCCGACTCCCTAAGACCCCAGCGCCCCAGCCCGTGGAATACTCTAAACCACCAGGCGCACTTCCCGGCTCTGAGGCCCACCCAAGCACCCGCCCCTCAGGCTATCCCTCCCCTGATGACACTGCCAGTCATGTCGCCCCCAAAACCCGCTGCACAAAAGGCCGATCCTCTAGCGTCCACCCCTCCAGCGCCATCAGCGCCTCGCCCTCCAGCGCCCTCAGCGCCTCGCCCTCCTGCGCCCTCAGCGCCTCTTCCCCCGGCTCCCGTAGCGCCTCGTCCCCTTGCACCCGCAGATCCTCGCCGCCCACCGCCTTCAGCAAGGTTGCCTTCAGCACCCTCTACCTTCGCGGCCCCCCCTCCCCCTCCCGCGGCATACGAATTAGACCCGTTTGACCCCGTAAGAGTCTTAGGTAGCACATTCGCGATCTTTTACACCCCGCGAGCTCTACAAATGACGCGTGACACCATCGCCTGCAACGGTGACTGGCTCGCGCTCATCCAAGTTTATAACGCGTATCCCGACATTACGCAAGCCCTTAGGACCCTTCCCCATAACTTTGTTTGTAATGGATAGAAACCCCCCCAGTAGATTAAAACCGAAATCCCTAAAGATGGAAGAAGAAGAAGGGACCTTTAACGCCGAAGGCATGAATGGCCAACGTGATGAGTTCGCCACTTTCCTCCGCGATCATCACTTAGATATCTTATTAGTCCAAGAGACCTTCCTAAAACCCCATCAGCGAAACCCGAACATTGCCAACTACCGGCTAGTTCGCAATGACAGGACTCGCTGCCACAGAGGAGGTACTCTCATTTACTACAAGTCCAGTCTGTACTGCATCCCTATGGACCCTCCCCCTCTCTCCAAAATTGAAGTCTCTGTCTGTCGACTGGGCATGACAGGCCATCAACCAATCACTATTATCTCGGCATACCTTCCGCCCGCTGACTCCAACCCCGATTTCGTCACCCCTTTCAAAGATGACCTCACAGTCCTCCTTAATCTAAGTGACTCCGTCCTTCTGGCGGGGGATCTTAACGCAAAACACCCCGCGTGGAATAGTCGTCTTTCAAATAGGAGAGGTAGAGACTTATTCAACCTCTGCTCTCCCCTCAACTTCGATGTCATTGGCCCAATGCATCACACTCATTTTCCTAATAACCCCAATCATAGCCCTGATGTGCTAGACGTCGCGCTTCTGAAGAATGTAAACTTGCGATTGCATTCTGTAGAAACGATCGATGAACTCAACTCTGACCATAGACCGGTAATCTTTGAATTCGCCCCTAGAATAGGACCCTTTGATCCCACTCAAACTCCCTCCACTAAAGTGATCACGGACTGGGGGAAAGTAAGCGATCTGCTGAAATCCACCGAATCCCCGCACTTAGACAGGATCCCCGACAACATCGAGACTGTAGCCGACACGGAGGCCGCGATCAGCTCGTTCACAGAACACGTACAATCAATCCTGAATGATTGTTCAAGGGAAGTTCCGGCGGATGATCACCGCTGGAAACTCCCGGATGATGTGCGTGATCTTGTGACCGAGAAGAACGCGGCCGTCCGTGCCTACAGTTCTTTTCCCTGCTCCAGCAACAAAGTTTTTATGCGTCGCTTACAACGCAAAGTAAGCAGATGCATCCAAAAACTGCGTGAAGAGAGCTGGGACAAGATGCTCGGTGAACTAGAACCAACCCATCAGGCTTTCTGGGACCTACAGAGGAAACTACGCTCCTCTGAGGTCGCCTCTGTACCCCCTCTCATCCGTCCCGATCAGACCGTCGCTTTTGACGATGACGACAAAGCCGAATGCCTGGCCGACAGCCTAGAGACTCAATGCTCCCCCAGTACCCAACCAGTAGACCCAGCTCACCTTGCGATGGTGGATGCTGAAGTTGAACGTCGGACCTCCCTTCCCCCAGTAGAAGACCCAGACGATCCTCTACCCTCAGTCACCCCTGAGGAAGTTGAGGATATCATAAAAGGCCTTAAGCACAGAAAAGCCCCTGGCTCAGACGGAATCACCAATAGGGTGTTCAAACTCTTTTCTCCCGCCCTCATAGTGCTAATGACCGCTATCTTCAATAGCGCCATGGCAAACAACATGTTCCCTCAGTCGTGGAAACAAGCCACCGTAATAGGAATCCCCAAACCGGGTAAACCCGCCTCTTCCCCGAGTAGTTACCGTCCCATTAGTCTCCTCAATGTCCTAGGCAAAATCTACGAGAGGTTTATTTATAAGCGTCTCAAAGACTACGCCGAAGCAAAGAGCTTAATTCCCAAAGAACAGTTTGGATTTAGATCCCAACACTCTTGTGTCCAACAAGTGCACCGCATAGTCGAGCACATCAGCGCCCGCCTTCAGCGAGGCATGGTGACCGGTGCCTTGTTCTTCGATATCGCGAAAGCATTCGACAAGGTCTGGCACAACGGGCTGATATACAAGCTATACCAGCTCGGTGTGCCTGATCGTCTCGTGCTCATCCTTCGTGACTTTCTGTCAAACCGCACATTCCGATACCGCATCGATGGTGCGCTATCAACCCCACATCCGATTCGCGCAGGAGTCCCTCAGGGATCCGTGATATCCCCATTAGCCTTCACGCTATATACCAGCGATATCCCCAGAAACAATTCAACCCAACTAGCCCTCTTTGCCGACGATACGGCCATCTATTATTCTGGTAGAAGCTATCCCTGCATTACGCGCATTCTCCAAAAATCCGCAAACGCCTTAGGCGATTGGTTCCGGAAATGGAGAATCGAGGTCAATCCCGACAAGAGCCAGGCGGTACTTTTCTCTAAACCCCGCCAACTCCCCCCCACCCCTCAACCGATCTCCATGTTTGGCAAGCCGATCCCTTGGGAAAAGCAAGCCAAGTACCTAGGAGTTATCTTAGACCAGCGCCTAAACTTCAGTGAGCACATTAAGACGGTGCGTTCGCGCGCCGCCTTCGCTCTCGGTAGGCTTCACTCTGTCCTGAACGCACGTAGCAAATTGTCACTTAGGTGCAAATTGCGTATTTACACCGCGTGCATTAGGCCTATCATGACTTACGCATGTCCCGTTTTCGCGCATACCAAACCCTATCACCTCCATAAGATGCAGACCCTCCAAAACCGATTCTTACGAAAGGCCACGGGAGCCCCATGGTACGTTAGGAATGAGCAACTCCATGTTGACCTCAAGATCCCCACCATAGCCCAATTCATGAAACGACTAACAAAGGGTTTTTTCGATAAGGCCGAAAAACACCCAAACCCCCTGATTTCCTCAGCAGCCAATTACGCCCTCTCCAAGATATCTAGAATTCGCCGTCCTAGGCTCACTCTTGCCACACCCGATGATCCCATCACCCTTCTCCAAGAAAGTTGTAGGGAAACCAGCACATTACACAAAAACAGACACAAGAACCGTTACAAACCGCGAATCCGGCCCCGCCGCCGAGGCCCTCCGCGACCCCCCAGTAACATCACTGCCCGACCCTTGCTCGACGAGCCAGCCCGCGACGCTGAGCATGTAACGACCGATTCCCCAATTAATGATCCGACCCAGCCTGTTGTCCCTTGCTGCCCTCTCATCAATGACGCACTAAGCCGAGGCCCGAACCCCACAGGGGGTGCCCTTAGTGACCGTTCATTAAATTTAAATCCTTAGTTTGTAAGCCCTGGCTGGGGGCCTTAAAGTAATTTTTGGCCACCACAGGATTGTCCGGTTAAGCAGTTAAGCAACCTTAGCGCGTTGCAACTGCGAGTGGTCCCACCTAAAAAAAAAAAAAAAAAAAAAAAATACACCAGTGTTGGTGCATATTTTTTAAAGAAAGTATCCTCTTTTGTTAGAAATACCCCCCAATTTGCTAGGCAGAATATACATACGTTTTTGCATTCGTTCAAAGTGTACAACAATGTATTTTGGTAAGTAAGAATACTTCATATTCAATTTAAAGAAACCCTTTTTCAAAAGAAACCGTTAAGTTAAGCTTGGCTAGTTTATTTCTAAGCTAATACAAGTTTAGCGTATAATCGACCAGTGAAAAGTTTCATAAGTTAAAATTCAGTCGAAGTCAAGTGGCTCTTCTCTTTAACAAGATCTCAAGATGGCTTTCCCATTTCATCCACAAAGGGCTTCCCCTGGAATATAACAAGGTAACAGTGCTTTTGTAAAATATTCAATTGTTGTGTGATTCACTTACGTATGTAAAATATTTTTGAATAACTATTTTACGCTTCGTATTCATAGTAAACATAGGTATGAAACATTGTTTCGGCAACATGATTTTGTTGAAAACATCGAAATGTATAAAATCCTAACATAAGCTCGTATATTGAAAAAAATCTTTTCCAGCTTCCCGTAATAGACTGTATTACGGGAAGCTAGGAAATATTTTTTTGTAAAATTGTAGAACTTTCATAAAAAAAACATATTTATGTTTTTTTTATCAATGTTAGCGGCACAATGTTACTAGTCTGACAAAACATGTTCCTGCAACAATGTTGGCAACTTTATTTTATTCTAGAGGGCATAGACCAGTGAGACTCGCTTTCAAAGCGTTTCATATTTCCACATCGACTGTCAACAGGATTGACATAATTACGATTTTTGGTGGCGTTTTTCTATTCAATACATTTTCCTTTCCCGTCAACATTTCCGCTTATGAAATGTCGCTTTGTCAAGACCTTACGCTAGTAACAATTAACTGGTTATATTAATAATTTTAAGCTGGCAAAACAAGAAGTGAATTTCAACTACAGAAACTACAATACAGAACCTGTGTATTATGATATGAGTCCGATATGATAAATCTAGCGACAGTTAGTATGACTAGCGATAGCGATCTTGTATAATTGCGAGTTTTTGGTGCAATTCAATTCTAAGATCGTTTTCGCTTATAAACAGTTTGTTGTATTCAATTTTTCAAACAACTTTTTATAGTGATTGTAAGAGATTTTATGTGAACCAAGGCAAAACGTAACGAGATACCGTGGCCCCGGAACACAAAGGGCGATGAAGGAACATGGATGGGTTTTAGTCAGTAAAAGTCTGACACTCCCTCCTGCTCCGCCCAGAGCGGGAGAAGTCATTTGATGATTTCCCATCCGAAAAAAAAAAAAAAAACGGCAATACGTGACGGTCCTCATGCTCTAATCTAAAAACAAAATAAACGTCACCCATGGTTTTTTACAAGGAAAAATTCCTTCAGTTAGAAATATGTTTTATTGTTATAACGATTCTGTTTTAGACAAGTCTTATTTTTTTGTTAATTCAGTGTTAACGATGGTACCATATGGACTGGTTGAACTAATTACATGGTCTAATAGGTTTGTCTGTCCATCTGTAACTGCGGCTCCGTGGGACGCTCTAGTTAATTAGTGTCCTAACCGATCCCAATGTGATTTATTCAACGTTTAAACAGTTTTAAATTTAGAATACAGACTTTAAGTGGATTAGGAGAACATAATTGAGATAAGATATTTAAACAGAGTAGAGTGTTTTTATTGACTCGCTATGTATCTACAGACATCGAGATTGCAAAAATAGAAAAATCTTAGTGAGTTAACAAGTAAGCCACTTTAAAAAGTGCTTTTTTCCTAATGTATGATAAATTAAATTGCATTTCATGTTGTTACGAACGTTGTTATTATGGAACCCATATATTGTTATAAAATAGAGGTCTTATCTCAAAACTGCAGTCGTTAATTCACAAGAAATTCGGTTTTGAGTGTAGATAAGAGAGTTGTTTGAGAATATATAATAATAGTATACTAGTATAATAGATACCTATTGTTGCTCGTGACTGTAGGTAGCTTGAAAAGACTATGAATATTGTTTGAATTTCTCGTACTTAGTAGCAAAATTATTGCTGAAAAAGAAAATTCTGTTAGGTAAAAATATCTGATACTTAGTTAGAACAGTCTAATATTGACTTTTCAATGCAAAATATTTCGATAACGAACTGGACTTTTTAGAACTCCGTGTTTTTTTAATACATAAATATTATTTTGCTTTCAGAGCTAACTTCAATAGAAAATCACATTATTTACGACTTCGACAGCGAAGTAATAAGGGTAGATTTGTCACCTGTACTTCAATGTTCCTGGCACCTGGTGCCTGGAGTGAGGTCTACTGGCAAGAAATAATGTTTTATTAACTCACACAATCCATATTATAAATGCGACAATAACTGTTTATTTGAAAACTTTTGACGCCAAAAAAAAAATTCGATAAGGCATTTGGATAGACCACAATTCATCATCATATCATGGTTCTCCTGCCTCTATCCCAATTTATTTAGGGTCAGCGCAACATATTAGAGACCGTAATTATTACGGGTAAATAAAAAAAAAACCATGTCCTACACAGAACATGCTTTTAGTTTAGTTAGTTAAAATCCGGGTTCGAAATTATTAATATATTTAATTATCAAGGTATAATTATAAATCATATTATCACTTCTTAACCTGGTTTAAATATCAAAACAAGATAAAGAAAACCAATGAACGTAAATAAATAAACTTCCCAAACTCAGAAAGCAGAGAAACACCGTAATAGCCTCTTGACAGAACATAAGTATCCATTTAATTATTGGTTGACATGAATAAATCATTTTTACCGTTTTCAATATGAAAGTAGGAAGCCATCATCCAAAATAAAAGTATACTAAAACTGGTTTGAATGTTTGTGGTTCAAAAAATGTGTGGTCCGAATAGAATGTTTGTAGGCAAGACATTCTATGTTGCAAATACTATTTAATTTTTAAGAAAAAACTTCTAAATTCCTTTGAAACAATGAGATACAATCTCAATATCGTACACGTTTGCAGATACATGTTTTCATATTTATTTAAATCTTAAAAATTATAAAATTCCCAAAATGTTTAAAGATAAAAATGTAGGTAAATAAAAACTCATATTTGAGACCCTGTAGTTATAAAAACAATACAATAATATTTAAATTAAATACTATTATTGTAATTCTTTTTAGTTGTAACAGAATAAAATTAAATTAAATTTTAAAAGTATGAAACCGCATATTTTTAATTGAAATTACCAGACCAATTGGCGTACTTGAATGTTTTTAATGATTTCACCAAATGAAAAAGGAATAATATTAAAAAATAAGGTGTTTTATAAAAGAAATAGGGTTGAATGAATATTTTATATATTCTATTGGGTTTTATTTTGTAACTAGCTGCTGCCTAAGGTTTCAGTCGCATACTTCATTAAGTTGAAAGAAGAATACACCTAGGATTCTAGTATTCTGTACACTTCAACCAACTTATCTGTGCAAGTGGGAAAACCTACCTAATAAGGTTTTTAATACACCTAAAATATTAAAGTAGTATCAGATTTCGTCATAATTCCAATATAACTTCAATGTTTTGGCGTAAAAGTCCTGAAATTACTTGTTAAACTAACAACTTTAGTGAGCAGTTGATGGCATTACGTAGTTCCAAAGACCTTCCAACGGTTCCGTAGAGAATGGACTAAATTAAGTAAATACAAGGTGTAAATAGACCTTTCACGAAGCCGTCAACCAAGCATTATGTAGTAAGTACATCAAACTAAGTAAGTCTACGCAAAAATTATTGCTGGGAAACGTTTTTTTTGTGGGATATAAAATCAAGATAAAATCAACAATGTTTTGAGTGCGTTACATTGAGTCCTACCGTAAATAAGACTCAATGTAAAGCACTCAAAACATTGTTCTGATGGATGCATTGAATAGTTTAAAACAAGTTTTTAATGTAGGATTTTTAACACTTTCACGACCTCCGTACTATTCAATCCATCCATCAGCACAATGTTTTGAGTGCGTTACATTGAGTTCTACCACAAAACATGATTTTTCACCCCAAAAAAAAAGTTGTTTCCCAGCAATAATTTTTGCGTAAAGTTACTTAGTTTGATGTACAGAATGCTTGGTTGACGATTTCGTGATGAGGTCTTTTACACCCTGTATACCTATTGATGAAACAGCTCCAGTTTAAAGACATCATACATCAATTTATATCGAATGCTACAAAGTCAAAACAAATGGTATTTTGACGCGGCGTTCAAAATGTTGTGATTTTTTTTCATTTAGTATGATCAATCGCCAATTCTACACTCTATTTCGGATAAGAGGCATGTGTCTCAGCAGTGAGAACGATAAAGGCTGATTATGTTACATATCTGCATAAACTCACGCCTTTTCCTCATGAGTCTAAGCAGAAACAACAGAGCTGCAACTGCTACGATTTACATACATACTCCTTCGCCTAGCCACACGACCCTTATGGTAAGTATGACACAGAAATGTTGAGGATGACTGCATTGGCAGCTCCCCTTGCTTATTGGCGTATCTTTTTGTTATGTTAAGTAGGGCGTTTTTATTCAACAATATCCTTAGTTATATCATTGTGTCCTATGCTATTAAATGAGCAATATCTAAGACATATTCTCGAAAACGTCTCTAACGATTAAGTTGCAATATGTAGGTTTACGGTGACGAAAAATTGATCTAGTTAAGTCTCAATTCTGGAAAAAAATCGTTGTCTCTATTTTCACTCGAGCAGAGCTCGAGTACCTACAATCATTTTGTAATAAGTTGCTTTAAATCAAACAAATGGAGACAAAAGACGTAAACATCCGACAAATATTGTTATTTTATATCATAAAACTGCACTTCTGTATAAAATAACAGACCATTTAAACAAATAAGTCCACGACAATGGAACAGTCGCTTTTCTTTATAATTCAAATTAAGGCGACTATACACAGTCCATGATGTTACAACTCATTTTATGCTCTAACTCGCAGACTATGCAGTTTCTAGTTTCTCACGGAGAACTTTATTCTTCAACTGGATTTAGCACATTTATGTGTTGAACGCACCTGAGAGTTTTATTCTCTACACAAGGAGTTTGTTCACATTATTATGATTGTTTGTTGTTTTCTTGTGACATCCTAAAAGCAATTTGAGGCAAGCTGCCCTGAGGGCTTCCATAGACGTTTATGGTTTACTTCCTACTTTCAAATGAAATGTGACTTTGTTGAAGGAATAGTAGATTGTTATACAAGGGTGGAAAGAAATCAATTCCCATACGAGGTTTTTAGACGCACGAGCGAAGCGAGGGCGGCTATAGTCCGAGTGGGAATTGATGACTTTCACCCGTGTTAAACACTCTACTTTTCATTTCAAATATAAGGAAAGTAAAAAATAGTAGTTTTTCTAAAATATTTATTGATAGTAATAACATGAGTAGCTATTTAAAATTAATTGAGAAGTTAGAACAATTTGTGAAATTCTTTTTTTTTTATTAAATTTAATTTTCTTTGAAATCCCGCCAAATTATACATAAATAGTCTTTTTTAATTTAAATTTCAAATATGGAACACACCGCCCGCGTCACCGCCGCGGGCCATCCCACTTTAATAGGTATTTTTTTTAATTCACATTGGCCGTATACACTCACAAGACCGCAGCATTTTTTTTTTAATCGATATTTTTCTTAATTATGTAAAAAAAAATATAGCCGACTAAATAACCAATTTTAGTTCTATTTTTAAAATTCATTCCCGCCCTAGGGAGGGAAGCAATTACTATGAGTCTTTCCCGCCCAAGGGAGGGAAGCATCGTTTTCGACCCGCTGCTCTGATCAAACAAACACTACTTTCCGAGTATGAGAAATGAAATCTACTTTTCATTTCAAATATAAGGAAAGTAAAAAATAGTAGTTTTTCTAAAATATTTATTGATAGTAATAACATGAGTAGTACCTATTTAAAATTAATTGAGAAGTTAGAACAATTTGTGAAATTCATTTTATTAAATTTAATTTAATTTTCTTTGAAATCCCGCCAAATTATACATAAATAGTCTTTTTTAATTTAAATTTCAAATATGGAACACACCGCTCGCGTCACCGCCGCGGGCCATCCCACTTTAATAGGTATTTTTTTTAATTCACATTGGCCGTATAAACATTGGCAGCCACTAATGACTCACTTTAGGTTAAGGTTGCTTGACATATAATTTGACATTTTCGAGCAGGTGGTGTGGAAATGGTTTTAAGTTACCGAAAGTTCCATATTGAGTTCACTTTCGCCCCACGTATTGTTGAATACCGTTGGATTTACGGTTTGCAGTCAAAGAATAATAACGTTACGTACAATAGTATTCTGAAAGTAAAAAATAGTAGTTTTTCTAAAATATTTATTGATAGTAATAACATGAGTAGCTATTTAAAATTAATTGAGAAGTTAGAACAATTTGTGAAATTCTTTTTTTTTTATTAAATTTAATTTTCTTTGAAATCCCGCCAAATTATACATAAATAGTCTTTTTTAATTTAAATTTCAAATATGGAACACACCGCCCGCGTCACCGCCGCGGGCCATCCCACTTTAATAGGTATTTTTTTTAATTCACATTGGCCGTATACACTCACAAGACCGCAGCATTTTTTTTTTAATCGATATTTTTCTTAATTATGTAAAAAAAAATATAGCCGACTAAATAACCAATTTTAGTTCTATTTTTAAAATTCATTCCCGCCCTAGGGAGGGAAGCAATTACTATGAGTCTTTCCCGCCCAAGGGAGGGAAGCATCGTTTTCGACCCGCTGCTCTGATCAAACAAACACTACTTTCCGAGTATGAGAAATGAAATCTACTTTTCATTTCAAATATAAGGAAAGTAAAAAATAGTAGTTTTTCTAAAATATTTATTGATAGTAATAACATGAGTAGTACCTATTTAAAATTAATTGAGAAGTTAGAACAATTTGTGAAATTCATTTTATTAAATTTAATTTAATTTTCTTTGAAATCCCGCCAAATTATACATAAATAGTCTTTTTTAATTTAAATTTCAAATATGGAACACACCGCTCGCGTCACCGCCGCGGGCCATCCCACTTTAATAGGTATTTTTTTTAATTCACATTGGCCGTATACACTCACAAGACCGCAGCATTTTTTTTTTAATCGATATTTTTCTTAATTATGTAAAAAAAATTATAGCCGACTAAATAACCAATTTTAGTTCTATTATTAAAATTCATTCCCGCCCTAGGGAGGGAAGCAATTACTATGAGTCTTTTCCGCCCAAGGGAGGGAAGCATCGTTTTCGACCCGCTGCTCTGATCAAACAAACACTACTTTCCGAGTATGAGAAATGAAAATATTATGTCCGGTCTATTTTCGGTTTAGAACCGAAAAGTATGGCAGTAGAAACGGGAGGCCTTTATCCAGCAGTGGGTGGCTGGGGGCAAAAATGGGGATGAGTTCTATTTGAAAATTATTTTGAATTAGTCAATATTACAGGAACTTTTTGTCATGTGAAAAGTGTCATTTAAAAATACTGATTTAAAAGTAGTTGAGCTTGATTTTATAATAGCGCTCTCAACATTGCTTCAAAATGGATATTTTTGTATAAATTCTAGAATTAAACTTATATTGTCACTTACAGGATGTCTTCTGTGTTGTTAATTGTTTTGAGCTACAACAACAATCACGAAACAAACAAACAATCACGGAAGATATTCCGTAAGTGACAATATAAGTCTAGTTTTAAACCGTGAAAGCCTAAAACAGAATTCTAGTATTGATGTTCAGGTGTCACTAGTTCATAGTATGTTTAAACCAGAGAAATCGGTAGATGTCTTCTTCAAAACTATCTCTGATGCTTGAGTAAATGTAATTAAGATTAGTTTATTTAGTTTTAGTTCTAGTTCTAGCTTTAAGCAAACATTTCGCCATTCCTATTTGTGTTAATTTATCACTCACTCAATCAACCTCTGTAGAAATATAGAATGTGTTCTTCATTGATAAACTTCTCATTGCTCAAAGCAATTACATAACAAGGAATAGATGAGCACGGAGAAAAGTCATTACCGTCGGAGCAATTTCGCAACACACGAGGTAATGGCTAGGTATCGTTGTCTATAAGTTCCATTACCCTTTCGTACACCTCCACAAGCCGCCACGCTAGGCAGAGTCACGCGATGTTCACATTACAACGTTGAAAGATTTCGTTTCCACTTACAAAATCACTTTGTATCTTATGTTCTTTGACTTTTCTTTGGAATCTCGATTTTTATTCGCTGGATAAGGATTTTCTACTTTGCAGTTTCAAGATGCTTTTAAATTTTAAATGGATCGAGAGTCCGCTAGAACATTTTTACTTGGCCTATATTTTTTAATTGATGTTAAGTAATGGGATTATTTTGAACCTTTTTTGTAGTGGGAAAGTGGTATGCTTACCAAAAGCACCCCCTTGTCAATGTCAATGAAATGCCAAAAAGTTCTTGTATCACTTTAGCCGGTACAACTTCGACCAATTCATCTGTGAAGGCGAGGAAACAAAGAACCAAAAAAAAATTTATCGAGTTTGACGTCAGCATCATCATCAATCTCCATGTCCTTATCCCAATTTATTTGTGGTCGGCGCAGCATGTCTTCTTCTTCCATACTTCTCTATTACTCGTCTTCTCACCAGTCACCACCTTTCTAGCCAAATCATCAAGCTTGACATATCGACGCAATTTTTCTTGACAAACAACGAAACCTTGAACTACACACTCAAAGTTTTCATACTACCAAACTATCAAGGAATAGAGAGCTAGGTCAAAATCTTCTACCCATATAATAGTAGATTATGCACCGAGGGGCTTAAGTTGTGTCTTATGTCACGGGCGTCATATTGAATCTCGAGCGCAATGAAAGATTCGGGATTTAACTCCCGAGCGCAGCGAGGAAGTTAAGAGTTTAACTCACGAGCGAAGCGAGGGAGTTAATATAAGAATCCTGAATGCAGCGAGGGATTCAAGCTAGCCCAAGGCAAAGACACCTTTAGCCCAGAGGAGCATACTCTACTTTTTACACCCACTGTGAGAAAATAATAGCCATAGTACGAAAAACAAAGTATTTATTAAATAAACAAACAATAAGAATAAATAAATTAACTAATGTTACAGCCAATTACTATTACGGTATTACGGCGCGGTACGGTATTTGTTATTATTAATGCCAGTTTTAATGTTATTCCATTCCTTTTAAAAAATGGTTCGTAGTTATCTAATTATTCTTACAATATTATGTCTTCGAAAACATGGCAACGATATGAAGAAGGAGTCGTTATGATTTTGTAGGAAATCGAGAATATCATCCACGCGTAGTAAGGGTATCGAAAATAGCTTTCCTCTTTCTGGCACAAAAGGGTTTTTGTTAGTACTATACTGCCAATTTAGCTGAGCATGTGAGATTCCAAATTCAAATCACATTATTGACCAGCAGGTCATAATGAATTCCAGTACAACATTATTGACCGGCTGTGCCCCCAGCCACTAATGACTCACTTTAGGTTAAGGTTGCTTGACATATAATTTGACATTTTCGAGCAGGTGGTGTGGAAATGGTTTTAAGTTACCGAAAGTTCCATATTGAGTTCACTTTCGCCCCACGTATTGTTGAATACCGTTGGATTTACGGTTTGCAGTCAAAGAATAATAACGTTACGTACAATAGTATTCTGGATAGTAATTGTGTGTAGAGGTTTCCAAGTTTAATAAAAAAGTGAGGAAAATGTCGGGAGGAAAGTTTAAACTACGTAAGTGAAAGACCAAGAAAACGATCAATGGACTGTGAGAAGGATGATATGGCACGAAAGGAGGCGTCTTATGAGATGTCGAGTAATACAGAAGTCTGAAAGAAAAAGACATGCTAAATGAATTGGCAAGAGAATTATGAGGTGGTCACAGGTGTGGATTATTTTATGTTGGATAAAAGATTTCCCAGTTCATTGTGGCCAATACTCATTAATTTATAAAATATTTTCCACACAACAATAGTAAATGTTGTTCTGAGAAAGATACATAATAATTGTTTCCAATATCGCATTGCAGTTCTAGTAATCCAATAGATTCTAAGTACTTAAGCTTGGTTGGCGTTCTGTTGTACGAACTAGAGCAGTTTTCAGAAATAGTTTCGAAAGGAAATAATTTCTGAAAACTGAGGATATTGAAATTGATTTGTAACTTTTCAATTTCATTAGGCCTAGAGTTAGTCGAAAATACAATTATTTCATGGCATTTTGGTTATCTTTTTCGACTAGCACAATAGTGTCGTGTGTATGAATATAATCTAAAAGATGAGTATGTGTTTTATGGGAAGTTGTGAGTACTTATTTCCCGTTTTGAAATTGTTGGAATAAACTTTAAGGTAACTTCGAGCGTTCGAGCTAGCCCCACTGAGCTGTTTTCTAAAACATTCGGTATTACTCGTACAAATACAATAATTAGCAAAATTTTAATCGTTGTATTTATATGTAAAAATATGTTAAATATGTACGAACTAGAGCAGTTTTTAGAAATAGTTTCGAAAGGAAATAATTTCTAAAAAATAAGGATATTGAAATTGAGAATTTCGTAACTTTTCAATTTCATTGGGCCTAGAATGAAAGCGCAGAGTAATCGTAAAGTAAATTTTTAGTCGAAAATACAATTATTTTTTGGCATTTTGGTTATCTTTTTCGACTAGCACAATAGTGTCGTGTGTAGATATGAATGTAATCTAAAAGTTAAGTGTCATATGGGAAGTTGTGAGTAGCAAAACTTTTTAATAATAATAATAATAGTTTATTCCCAAACATCATAGTACTATTTTACAATGGCAATGTGACAACAATTTCAATTTACGCAACGAAATCAGCGTCTGTAGCCGAACTAGGCATAGCCTGTATTTCGGCTATCAGCACCATTCCCCTCGAGTATTTACAATACATTAATAGGTGCCAAGCAGTAGAGACATATATAGTATAACTAAATCAGTACTACAGAATTAAAATTTGGGAAACAATCTTTTGAAATGTAATTTTACTAAAGGTAAGTTATGGTAAGTACAATACAACTATTAAATGGACCGAGTGTGTATGTGGGTGTGCGTGTGTATATGTGTGTGTGTTCGTGTTGTGTATATGAGAATGTGTATGTGGGTATATGGTGTACTCATAAGAGTATATGTTGTCGTGTGTGTTAGAATAAATTATGTGGTGAATGTGTGGGTATGAGTAAGCAGGAGTGTAAGGGTATGTAGGTGAGCTATGTAGAGAGTGTATATTTGTTTTCTGTGCTCTTAGCCGTCTTCTTAGAGTTGTATGGATAGAAGATGTTCAGTGTCCTCGTAGCTAAATTTCTGCAAAAATTGGCTTACTTTTAATTTGCATTGTTTTTTAGTCAAGGGATATATATGTATTGTTTTGTTAAGATTATTATAGAGGTAAGGGCCTAGAAAGCTTACAAATCTTTTACCAAAGGTTGTTTTAAATGTGGTTATATAGTCGCAAACATGATATTTACGACGTCTCTGTAATAACATTGGGTTGTAGGGCTGTTTTTTATGTTGTTGCAGGATAATTTTATGTATGAATAACTGTCTAACTGAAATAGTAGGAAAACGCATCGGTTTAAACGTGCTAACTTTTAGTATAGCTCTCTGTGCGACCTCAGCTGCCTTTAGCGTGGTTTTGCAGATACCTCCCCAGGATGAGATGCAGTAGGTAACAAGGGACTGACACAGGGCCTGATATATTCGCTTCAGCAGTGCAGGGTCAGCGACATGACGTAGATTTTTAAATACATAAATTAATTTTCGCACTCTGGTACAAAGAATTTTGACATGTTCTTTAAAGTTAAGGTTTTTGTCTAAAGTAATACCAAGGTACTTTAGAGTATTAATGCGTTTCAGAGGTGAGCATGCACAACTATCCGCAGAAATGCACTCATGTGAGACAATTCGTAGGTCGCCGCGAATATTCACCGCCTGCCTAATGCTAAAACAAATATACTTAGTTTTATCTACGTTTAACGTAAGTATGTTATTCTGCAGCCATCCCTCAATCATATCAAAGCCATTTTGTGCGTTAGTAAAGACTTCCTCCCAACTATCACCCGCAAACACCAACGCGGTGTCATCCGCAAAAGAGATAATTTCACCTTTAGTGAGTTTAAGACAGGTAAGCTCGTTTATGTACACGAGGAATAAGGTGAGCCCCAGTATACTTCCCTGACTTTAATCGTTGTATTTATTGTAAAAAATATGTTGAGTGATTTTACAACCAGACGACTTATAATATTATAAAAGATTGACATACTGCTGACTTTTTGTGATTATTTGCCTTTCAGAAACGGCTGCTTAAAAATTGTTAAGAATCTGCCTACCGAAAGTAATAAATATTTTTTGAGAGATTAAGTTTCTTTATACTTAACCTTATCGTAATTAGTAAAAAAATACATTTTACGTATGACTGAACCAAAAGATAACTGTATCTTCCTTCTGAGGTCCCGACAGAAAACAGACATCGTAAATCGTTCACTCATCTGCCCGTGGTGCTGCGGATCAATTGCATTTATACTCAACTACATAGACAACTGGTTTGATATCCTTTCTCGTATGAACATAAAAATGCTGTATTTAATAGGGCAAATAGTGGCAGCCACTATTAATTAAAGTAGTTTTTTTCTTAGCGTACCGATGGCGCAAATTTGCAAATTATGTAAGTTCGGCTCAGAATGTAGCCATGTGAACTCAGGGGTTTGCGGCGTAAGGTGGTGAGTCAGTATCTTTGGGAATACGCCGCATACGCAGTTTAGATCAACCCCCTATAGAAATCTAAATCACGGACCCAGCGTTTATGAATACGGGGCTGAGGCGTTCCAAGAACCCCTATCTCTGACCAAACCGAGGCTGATGCCAGTCGCCTGATTTTTGATATTATTGTTTACAATTGTTGGAATTTAACAAAATCCAGAATAACGAAATGAGCATTTATAAAGTGTCTTGCCAGCGCTGTGCTGTGGCCCCATAGCACAGCATCATGCTGAGGTGTAACCTGCTGGTCGCAGCCACGTCGTGCAAGCTGTTAACTTTTTTTTGTCCCGTCCGTATTTATAAATATTTGTGATGTATTTGTTTTTGTAATTTTGTGTGCACGCCATGTCCCTACAACAAATTAATATTTTTCTTTCTTTTTTTTTGCTGGTTAAAAGGAAATAAAACATTAGAAGCAACAAAATCTCACTAAGGGAAAATCGTGACCACTTTTGCGAAAAATTTTGCTCAGCAACAGTATCCGGAACAATTTAGTTCCTTCTACTTCAATCATTGTTTCGGCAGTATTGCTTCTAATCACTCCATGTATTCTGTGTTATTAATTTGCAGAACTGAGCCAGTTGCCCGTGTAAGCATGCCTTTATTATCCGAGTTAGTAGTATTCGATTTCTAGAACAATACGGGGAACGAAATATCCGACATTCCCTGCATATTGTAATTTATACCGTTCATCCGTATTTTCATTGTCACTAGATTCATAGATTTTTACTGAACTACTTAATAAAGCTATTATTCATTCACAGTAGGTATTGGTTTAAAAAACCTGTTTTCTGCGTAAGAGTTTATTTGTTCTATATTTTTAGTTCATGTTTGTAGTATTCCGTGTAAAACACGAAGATTATAATTAATTATTACTATAATTATTGGAGTGTTGAGAAAATATGTGTACACGTACAGTTCAATGTTTTTTTTTTACTGTTAGGTCAGTGTTCCTCCTGTTTAGTTTATTAAAATTAAGTATGATGTTTACCTAGGCAAAATGACATTTTATTAGCGACAACGATGTTAGAAAAGACAAAAAAGTATTGAATTGACATAAGCTATCGAAAAGCTAACCTGTTGATCATCGTTGTATAAATATGAAACGATTTGAAAGCGATTGCCACTCGCCAAGGCCCGCTGGCCACTCAGCCCCTTGCCTAGTCTTTTCGCTACAGCTAAATCTATTTTCGTCCACCCCGCTCTGACACGTACGGGCTTCCCATAGCGCTATGCATGTTCATTGCATGCGGCACAAAGTCTTAACGACATTACGTTGCCAGTCCGGCGGCACCTCGTAACAAACTCTGGAATGCCTCACATTTAACCCGGGTAGGCACATAGATTTAAATCATAGATCCCTGTACCGCGCCAAAAAATGTTCACGTTTGTATTTTGTTGACAAGGAGATTTGAATAGTATTGTCTCGCTCACTCTTACCGCATAATGATCTCGATCTCTATCGCTCGACTAAAGTACGGTGAGGGTAAATCTATGATTTAAATCCATGACTCGGGTACAATATTCGGAACTTATGACGTCTGTCCAAGAGTACTACGTCAGCTTGACGTCTGCAAGCTAGATACAATTTCACGCTTTGTCAACTTGCAAAATTCATTGCGAAAATCTAGTTTCATCCAGAATACGGATGATGGTTGCAGCTTGTGTTTAACGTATATGTTACATGTCTCCTGTTACAGTAATTGGACAGCTACCATCCAGCTACTTATACACTTTAGACCATTAATGTGATTATTTGCTTCTTGGATTTCTCTTCATTTGGTTACTATATTGTTGGGTGGTTCCTAAATAGCTTAACTAGTTAAGTTTTTATATTTAATTGTATCTCAGATTTATGTTACAATTGGCTGTATTTATATACCAATAGATTGGTGTATAAATACAGTTAATAAACACAGAAACAGGCAGATAAAGCAGCCCAAAGCGGATTTTACTTATTTAGATAGATCTAAATTGGTAAGATCTGTTTTGTAACTGCATTTTATTTCTCCAATGTTTAATGCATGCCGTGGCAGCCTTTAATTAAGGCTACACTATAAAATGTTAAATTTAACATGAGTTCTTAAACATGCATTTTTGGTCAAACTCAAAACTCAAACTCAAACTCAAAGCATTTATTTCAATTAGACCATTACGGCACTTTTGAATGTCAAAAATACAAAAAAGAAAATCAAAGCTACAGTCCCAGTCACAAGGCATAATAACTTGAGAAAGTACTGTAGTTGCCCATTCCCTAGCGTAGATCTCTATGGAGAAGAACGGGCAAGAAACTCCATGGACACTCTTTTAAAATCAAAATATTGTTACAAAATCTTGGTTACATCTTTAATTTTGAGATTATACATATATGTGAGAACGATGTAGAAAGACGTGCACACTAAGAGCGTCCAGAGTAAAAGATTAGATCAACAGTTTACGAATAAAGTAATTAAAATGAACCTTGGCAGCTAAGAGATGACCAGTCCCAACTGACAGCGCCCGTTCACAAACATGACGCATGTACCGGCGCCATTCAACTCAACCATATTGAAGGGAACTAAATGACCCGACACACCCGCTACCATCAGCGAGACATTTAAGTGAGCATGACATTCTCTCAGCCACCAAGGCATATTCAAGTCAATGAAATATAAATAAATGTAAATGGTGGCTGAACAGTACAAAGTACTCACACATGTGCTATGCAATTATATAATACTAAGAACTGGAATCTATATAATGCAAGTATATTTTTACAATCTTCTGCAGCTTCCACAAAACATTAACATGGGAATCAATTCTTCATCTTCTTCTTTACGTGTCGATGGACGCAAATAATGCCCGACCCAAACAATCAATTAATTTGCCCCCCCCCCCTATGGTTGTGGAGCAGGACCAGCATTTAGCCAAGCATTTTTATCATCAATGTAATGCCCCAACTTATAATATGCTTGCCTACATAGTGTGCGTTTTATACAAGATTTAAATTTCGTCTCGTTCAGTTGAAGAATGTGGGGAGGTATTTTATTGTAACATTTCAAACAGTACCCCATGAAAGATGAATCTACTTTAGCAAGCCTGAAACCTGGCTGAACTAGTTGGTCCCTATTTCTAGTGTTATAGTGGTGTCTGTCACGTCTTCTACTGAATAAATGCCGATTTTTCCTAACGTACATGATGTTTTCATAGATGTATTGACAAGGTACTGTCATGATATTAATTTCCTTAAACAGTTCTCTTAGAGAATCGCGTCTACGTAATTCATAAATAGCTCTGATAGCTCTTTTCTGCAGAATAAATATAGACTCGATGTCTGCAGCCCGTCCCCATAGTAAAATACCGTATGACATAATACTATGAAAATAACTAAAATAGACTAGCCTCGCGGTATCAATATCAGTGAATTGACGGATTTTTCTAACAGCATATGCTGCTGAGCTCAGCCGTCCTGCAAGAGATGTTAAATGAGGACCCCATTGTAACCTTGAATCGAGCGTGATTCCCAAGAAAACCGTTTTATCGACAAATTCTAGTTTCTCTTGATTCAATATTATGTCACAATCACTACTTTTGACATTTGGTAGAGCAAATCTAATGCACTTAGTCTTTTTTCCATTTAGTACTAAATTATTGGCGGTAAACCAATTGTGGACCTGCAGTAGGGCGTTATTTACGTCGTCAAGATTAGTGGCACGTCTGTTTATCCTAAATATTAAAGAAGTATCGTCAGCAAACAACACCATATGCGGATGGTTGTTAAATAAATGGGGTAGGTCTAATGACCTACCTACCTTCCTCTTTTTAGTGTATATTAATATATACACTAAAAAGAGGAAGGGACCCAATATCGAACCTTGTGGTACACCCATTTTTACTTTTAAACCCATTGAGTTGGCTCCATTTATTTGTACCTGCTGCTGTCTATCATTCAAATACGATTTTATTAAACTGAGCGCAAGTTTACCTAAACCGTAATGCTCAAGTTTCAAGATCAGGGTTTCGTGATTTACACAATCAAATGCCTTCGAAAGGTCACAGAAGATTCCTATGGCATCTTGTGCCTCTTCCCACGCAGTAAATATGTGTTTTAATAAAGTGACACCGGCGTCAGTTGTACAACGTCCTTTGGTGAAACCATACTGTTGCTCGTGTAATATTTTATTGGTGTTGAAATGGTTAAGCATTTGATTGAGCATTATCTTTTCAAACACTTTGCTGAAAACCGGCAACACGGATACGGGCCTATAGTTATTGGTGTCCTTACTGTCCCCGGATTTAAAAAGCGGTATTACCTTACTGAATTTCATTAGATCTGGGAAGACCCCTTGATCCACGCACAAATTAAATATTGAGGCTAAATACGGCGCTACAGTCTCAATAATTGAGGTACAAGCTTTGATAGACATACCCCATAGATCTTCCGTTAATTTGATCTTGATTTGCTTAAAACCTTTTATGACTGTTAAGGGGTTTATATGCTGAAATTTAAATTCATTTGGACAGGCTGAAACGTTCGCTTTCAATAAATCAATAGAGAGCAAGGCAGAGGAATTTAAGGTTTCTGTAGTTTTAAGTGGGATACTGGTAAAGAAATTTACAAATTCTTGAGCAACTTCATTGTTGGAGCTCACAAGGCCACGCGATGTCTTTAGTGTGAAGTCATTACCTTATTTTTTATTTCTATTTGTTTCATTGTTGATAATTTTCCAAACCGTCTTTATTTTGTTGTCGGCTGATTTAATCTTGTTGCTAATGAATAAGGATTTGGCTACCTTGCAAGTGTTTTTAAAATTTTTCGAGAAAGTAGCAACATATTTATTAAAAGCTTCAGTGTTGATGTAAGGCTTAAGGCCGTACAGCTCAAACAATCGTTCCCTACTTTTCCTAATACCTTGTGTTGCCCAGTCACTGAAAATAAACTTTGGGCCAATAGTTTTAGATTTCTTTTTTAAAGTATTATTAAATTCGGTGTGCACTACCGAAAAGAATTCTTCATAAAATATTTACATTGTTTCTAATATGACCCGGTATACTTAACTTGTTAATTAAATTATTATTAAATTTGTCTAGATTGCTGGGTGTTATTTGTCTAGTTTGTATTTGAATTCTTTGTAATTGTATATTGTACGCGAAAGTACCACTATGATCTGAAGGCAGGTAATTTACGATGGATTTATCTAAGTAATCGCAGCAACAAAAAACATTATCGATACGTGTACGCTTTGTTATTTGTCCTTAGATAAATAAATAAACTAGTGCGCTACGAATCAACCATTGCATTGAGACAATCAATTAGTTTTGAGTAATTACATTGATGACGGCTTCGCTTTATGCTTTAATGTTTTAGCATCAACAACTCCTATAGATCTAGCCTAAGTATATCTAAAAATAAATAAATAATGCGCTACCAAATTTAAACTTGCTACAACTTTTGTAAAATCATTGCACAATCTTCTTCTATAATCAGCTTGTGTAAGTTCTAAATACACATTCCTTTCTAGTTTGTAAGACATACTATATCGTTTCAGTCACTCATTGAAGGTATATTTAGAACCAGTAGATGGCCACTAAACATTCCTTTAGTCCACTTCAATTTTTTTACTATTTTCAGGCGCCCGTAATAACTCTTGAATGCAAGCAATGAAGAGCATTTCATTTGATGTGAGCCGGACGGATAATGTTGTAAGTTTTTATTTTAGGGACTGGAACATACAGAAAGAAAATCATAACTTCACGAAGGCAACTAGTTATATGCAGGTATCTCTATGTTTTTTTCGAATGTGAAACATACTTAAAATTAAAAGAAATTGAAACTAAGATAACATAACACATAATACAAATCCAATGATTTTTTCATCATTAGTTTCCAAACCCGTTATTAACAACATAAGATCACAAGTTAGACAAAGTTGTACACCTTACAAATACACCCACATTTCGCCAGTTACGTTTAAGTCCAATGTAGTAGGGGGCGAGCCTATTGCCATCAACCGGGCACTAATTGAGACTCCGTGACTTCTACTGAGAAGATCCCGATACAAAAACCAAATAACACTTTGCCCGACCCGGGAATCGAACCCAGGACCTCACGCTCAGCAGTCGCGCTTGCAACCATTAAACCAACGAGGCAGTAATTAAAATTCAAGTAATAACATCAATCTACTTTAAAGCAAAATCTTTGTTAAGAAATTAAAGAACACCTACCAATCCAGCGTTAGCACCTTCACCGAACAAGCTTAAATTGAACATTGAAAATTTCACTGAAAACGTCTCATTAAATATGCTAAAGCCGGCAAAGAAAAGTGGATAATCTGTTTGGCGTCCGGCGAATATTAAAGAAGTCAGACCAGTCCGGTAGGAAGGTCGTTTGATGAGATCAAAGGAGTTCCACGGCTTTTCTAATAGACCTTTGCATTTTGTTGGAGTCCCAAATTCACCTTTGTCTATAAGGTTTGATGGACAATCCTGTCTATCTAAAACCCGTTTGTTATCCATTTTGTTTCGGGTGTCAATTCTGTAGGTCAGGGACTGCTGACATCTGAGACGCAGGCTTACCTTTCCGTCTATTCTTAGCTGTTTGTTCATTTCAGTTAGATTTGTTACTATAGTATCTATGTAGTATTTCAACTATCTGGTGTCCACGACACAAGCCTCGTTGCTTAGTGTGGCACTAGATGGCGCTGTGTGTAATGTCCTGCGATATTTATTTATTTATTACTTCTTATAGCATGGGTGGTGGAATAAGCTATTCTGGATCACATTTATAATTTTTATGCAAATCCATGTTTCCATTTTTCTTCAAAACTACTAGTCCAATTTTGATGCTCTTTAAAAAAGTTTAAAATAAAAAGCAAAATTAAAAATTTTGAAAAAAAAAAAAGCCCACTCTGCATAAAAAGTAATTGAAAGGGATAAAATAATTAAAAAAAACCCTAGAATGTCCATCGGGGGCTGCCATCACTATTTTAAATTTAAAAATAAGTATCATCATCAACTTCTAAAGGTCCCCACTGTAGGGGCACGGGCGGCCTACCCATTAGGGGGTGTAAGGATAGCGCTAAAAAATCTCCAATTATTCACTATTTACACGTTACTATAAAACTGCAAAAGTAGTTCACTTAATGGCAGCCCCCGACGGATATTCTTGGGTTTTTTATTAAGTTCGGTCTTTTTTAAAATTATTTTATCCTTTCGCAATTACTTTTTAACCGTCGTCGGATTTTTCAAAATATTTAATTTTGCTTTTTTAACTCATTGAAAGGCGATTACAAATAAGTTTGATTTTCAACCTTTTGAAGACTAATAGAGAGAAAGAAAGAAAAAGCATTTATTAGCCCGCACAGGACAATACACATAAAATAAAATGGTGAAATTATCGGTGTGTCGGTGTTTTGTTGTCAGTAATGCAGTTTTGCTGCCATTTTTTATATATCTTGTATTTTTTTCAGTAAGATACTTGTTACATAGTGACCATTTTTATACTTTTTAAAATTATATTTACAAATAAACAGCATAATTCAAACAAACAAGCCAAAATTGCTAACAATGTTATAAAATGTCGAGAAAATGTATTTTCCTTCATAATATGATCTAAATTGTTCCAGTACTTCGCAATTAAAATACCTACTTAGATTTCCAGACATCCAATTTTCCTCGTACTAATTTGTTTAAATCTTTTTCGTAAGATTACAAAGTGATTGAACTCGGGTTTTTTGCATTACTGTTCTTGGCCCCTGCACTTATGATTGAGACTTTCTAATGTGCAAGACTTGCGTGTTCATTGCTGCCGCAGTAAGAAGTGGGGGCGGGAATTCTCCGGAAAACCTGAAACGTAGTGTGTAGTGGAAGGAATTGTCGCTTTTCTTTTGTAGAGGTGGGGCATGCCGGGCACGCCTCCCGCCGCCAAGGCACCATGAGGGTAGTTCCGGGAACTTTATAATAGTTTCCCCGAGTTCATTGTACGGTACAATTTGACTTGTTTTAAGTTTTTGTTTCTGAAACTCGATTCGTAGTTTGAAAAGAGCACCGATATTTAATTTAAAATATTGTGTTTGCAGACAATTTCCTTTGGGAAAATAATCTTGTCGTACAATAACAGTGTTTAAACAAACCCATTTCTTTTCGTTAAAACAACCTTGATCGTACACATTTTTAAATAAAACTAAGATTAAGTAGCATGATGGTCTAGTCTAGAAATCAATGGCTCTGTGGGCCGCCAGGTCTTTTCAAAGAAAGGATTATAATTGTATCTATGATTGGTTTATCTGTTTTCTTTTAACCAAATTTTATTTTAATTTTATGTATATTTACCTAAATAAATAATAGGCTTACGATATCAAAATACCTAAATTGTTTACTTGACTCTAAAATAGACTTTCGTAGGACGTAGACGACAATGGCTTACTAAATCCGCTACGAAGACAAAATAACACAAACCAATGTGATGTAGAAATATAAAAGTGAACCATATTATATTCGTTTACTGGTTTTGTACCTAAATACCTTGTTACTATAAGTAAATTTTTAATGACTTGAATTACTTCAGTAAAAAATACCAATTTCAATTTCATTATTCTTGTGTATTAATTACATATCATAAAGAAACCATTAGTTTTTCCTCTTGTTACACATTTTTGTTATTTATATTATTCGGTTATACTTATCAAACAATCAATGATCGTGTTCCGTTACCCAATTAATTACTAATTATGTACTAGTTTTATACACCCATACTTACATAATCACTGCATACCTACGGTATATATTTCTTTTAATAAGTGTACCGGAGATCAAACAGAAAAAAAACTACCTTACCTCGTATAATTACTTAATTAAAGGATGCTTTATTTGGCGTGGTGAGGCGAAAGAAAGGCATGTAATTACATTGATTAATAATCATTGCTTCATGGTTTGGTTATTTATATTGGCGAAAAATCGGTGTAATTATTTTATACACTGTGTATATGACATCTACGCACATGAATCAAGCACATGGTTCTAGCTAAATACACCAGCCATCCATTGAGCTAATATTTTGTCGGTTATTTAAAAAATAATTTTAAGCTTCCGTAGTCAACATACGTATTTGGAGTACGCATATAAATCATGCAGACAAAGTGGTCAAATTTAAAAAAAATGGATACTTCCCCTGTACATAAAGCGGACATCTTTTTTTTTCTCGACTTTTGTCAGTGCGTTCGTAGCCTCATCATAGTGCTAATGTTTGTAAGACGCAAGTGTCCCCCCTGCCAGCTAAATGGTTTGTTTTGTAATTATGTGGAATAAAATGGCAGTAGTATAAATGTCGCCTTATACGACACCCGTGAGTGTAATGGGTTGGTTCTATTCTACTCTGCCGGATACCACACGGCGTAATGTCTAATGTCTGAGGCAGAACACCTTGCGCCTCCGTAGACCAGAGAATGGGCAGCAGCGTTTTCTGTTAGTCTTTCATTACTGCGATCTCCAATCCGCCTGCCAAGCGTGGAGATTATGACAAATTCCTCCCATCATGGGAGAGGCTTATGTCCAGCAGTGGACGTTATGGGCTGTTGTTGTTGTTGTATAAATGAACGACACTAAAAGCAACACATTGCATTTCAATACAAAAGTGCGGTGTGGCCGAATGTTGTGTGTAAGTATGCCATATTTATGAAAGAAGTGGATTTTTGCAATACAGTACGTCCAATTCTACGTCAGCCTGGAATGGTTGCTGTCATCTACAATACCAGAAGCATTGAAAGTGCATATCCATACCAGGGACAAATAAAGCATTTCCCATGTGTCCCATTCACTTTAGTTTCCAAATCGCTTGCTTGGCATCTAAAAAAGATACAGCGGTAGCATTTCCACGGACGAGCTGCTTCAGAAAGAGTTCTATTACTACTCAAGGTTTATAAAAATACAGACGTACAAGTGCCTCTTTTCTCACTATTAGTATTTTCTAGAAACATTAAAGTTCTGAGTACGAAGCTAATGAAGGTTAATCAGTTTCTTTGAATTGAATGCCGCCTTATTGGCTAAAGCAATAGAATGTTACCATTAACCGCTTCGACCTTCGACCCACTAGTTCACAGTGGGTAGTCTATACGAGTATTATGATTTCTCTTGGAATTACTTAAATAATTTATTATAATATGTAAAAATAACTCTTCGTGCAGGACAAGCTAGTTTTCGGTAACTGGAAACTCAACTGCAGAGGTTGCAGGTTATCGGTCCTGACTTGGTAAAAAGGATAACTTTGGGTGTTTCTTTTTATTTTAGGTTGCATTATTTCGTCATAAAACCTGTGGTCCTAAAGAAGTGACAATCGTTTTTAAACCGTTCCGTTTTTCTACAACAACCTTCAATAAGATTGACCTTAAGCTTTTTCGGTAGCTTGCGTCATTCCAATACTTTTTTTTTAAACGTTGCCCCATAATAGGGATTTCCCCTGTGTCGTGGGTGCGTTTACAATCATTTAAACTCACATACACAAACATCCAGACCCGGAAAAACTACCTGTAGGCCACACAAATAATTGTTCCGTGTGGGGATCGAACCCGCAACACGCAATCGTTCTGCCTCTGCGCCAATCGGGGCGTCTATCAATTTTGTCGTCAATTTTTGGCTTGATGTCATTGTTATTGCTGACAGTACTGGTTATTACCTACCCAAACTAGACTCCAGGCCCTAGGATAGGTTGGACCCACTACTTTTGCTATGATTTATTTTGTTCAGTACGTATAGTATTTCAACCGAATATAACTACTCTATGTCGTGATGGCCTAGTGGCCTAGTGGGTTAGATGGCCTCGCCTGTCATGCATAAGATTGTGGGTTCAAATCCGGGCAAGTACCAATGTGACTTTTTTAATTCATATGTACTTACTTTCGAAGTTCATCTTGGACATTACAGACATCGGTGAAAGAAAACATCGTGCGGAAACCTGGACTTATAATTAATATAAGTCTGAAATCGCCAACCCGTCTTGAGCAAGTGTGGTGATCAATGCTTGTGCCTTCTGTGTTGAGAAGAGGCCTTTGCCCAGCAGTGGGACAGTAATAGTCTGGTATTTATATTTATATTTTATAGGTATCTACTCTAAACTCTTAAATTCAAGCAAGCACCACCAAGTGATAAACTATGACACAAAAGAGAACAAACTGCCTCTATTAAGACGTAGCCGGGGGTAGTCAAATCATTATCCTAATTGCTACTTATTTAAGATGCCTAAACAAATATATGGACATTTCTTGTGAGGGAACGGCTGTATTATTCATAGGAAAGTAGACGTGGATGGATCTTATGTTGGAAAGAAAAGATTTGTTGGGTACGTTGCACAGATTAATGGTACAGAAACACACTATCGCGTCTCACACTGTTTAAAATTGAATGTAACGGTTTTTGTAACGTATTGGAATTGTTTCTCAATGGAACATTATTTCAATATTTTTTCGGTACAATGTTTTTTCGGGTTTGTAAGGTATTAGGTGGTTTATATTTTATGTGGAAATATAGATTGTTATTTTATAACAGTATTCTGTTACAATACTAATTACTACTACTCACTACTAACTAGGTTGTAAAGGTCAGATAGGCAGTCGCTCCATGTAAAATACTGGTACTAGTACTGCTCTGGTTAGACTGTAAGCCAACGACAGACTATGCAGACGATGATTCTGTCACAATATTGGACTTGCTCCGAAATTAATTAAACCTATGCTATCTTATTCAAGTGTCCGTTCGTTCGTATGTAGGTGGTATATAAGTGGACTTAATATCTGTCTACAAGCTTAACTTTTCGATAGCCAGGAGTCAAACCTAACTAAAACGTATTCAAACAGATACTGAAACGTTAATAAAACTCAAGTTTAACAATTAAAACTAAGTTTTCATTAGTTCGCATACAAGAAAATCAAGAATTCAAACGGTGTTTTGTAAAACAAAATACACAATGCTTTTATTCCAAAAAGTAGATCCAAATGTGCAGTCGCCGGGAACATTCAGCTGAAACTGTAATTTGTGTATTAAAACTTTGAATTATTTTCACAACACAAGTTATACTCCAGGCAAAGCGGTACAAATAACTTGTACAAATGAAATGTATTATGATAATAACGTTTAGTCTAGTAACTAAAAACTCTTTGTTGGGGCATTATAATATTGGACACATAATTTTTTTCACGTAAACAAAAAATGAAGACGATACAGTGGTACTCCCTTCTTCTCCTAAAATTTTTCGTCTGATAATATATCATGATATCGAATACTATAATAATTGAATCTCCTACTTTTAGATGACATAGTCGTATGTACTAAGTATTGTATTATATAATGTGTATTATTCCGAATGTTCATTTATAAATTGTTAGTCCTAAACATTTAGCTAAAACTTAGGTTATAGTGACAGAAACGAATCGCTGTAAATTCGACTCCACGCAGTCTTGCTTGCCCTACCCCTAGAGTGTAATTTAGAATCGCGTAGGCGCGGAGCCGTGACAGAAACCATATATGCCTGCTGCATGTTGCTTGCTCGCTTGCATACTGCATGCTTGCTTGCATACTGTATGCGTGCTTTCATGCTGCATGCTTGCTGCATGCATGGTGTATTTTTCTTTGCATTTTTGCATGCTTCTTAAAGGGAAATAAAATCCACATATGTTCTTATTCAACTGTTTTATAATGGTTGACGCTTTGATTGATATATTTTTTATCTTTTAATGACTATCGATATGAAATGTATGCCAAAAGAAATAGATTATAACTGTGAACTTTCTGCGATATGATGGTTCTACTTTTTAATTCTTACGAATTTCATTAGAGCAATATTGCATAAAAATGTGTTGTGTTGAGAGAAGTTTATAGCAAAAACTTAGTATTACAAATTTGTTTAAAAATATTACAAGCATCAAAACATAAAAAAAAAATGGATTTTTATCTATTATTGAAAATGGTTTTAAGTCTTTTGTTTATTATTGATTGTAATATTTATGACAAAATAAATAAATAAAGTTCGGGTAAGTTATCATTCGGACAAATGATGATTAGGACAAATTAAAATATGGTACTTTAGATTATGGATAAAAAGTTAGGTAACACGATATAGAACCCAATAAAGTGCGTTGAAAACTCGTGTGACGTCAGATTTGAGTACATTTTATACTCAAATGTGACGTCACAAACCCGAACTCATGATCTTTGACACGTTTTATCCTCGTCAATTTTAATTATTTTGATAAAACAAAAAACACGTATCCAATATTTTTCGAATATCTAACTGACGGACTAAACACAATCATATTTGTTTTTAGTCAGTCATCATCGTTTCTCAAAGATGTAGAAAAACTGAAACAATAGTTTCTTTCAAAGACTATAGGACTGCTGGAATGGTAGCCTGCACCCAACGGATAGATTCTCAATTTTATGAGTTCCCTACGTTTTTCTCCAAAACTCAATATAGGTTTTCGTCAGATTTTAAAACAAGTGAGTTGAAAACTTTTGAACGCCCAACTTCCCCATTTTCACAACGGACATTTTTGCATAGTGATACTTCACATACAACGCGAACTTATTAAAGAACAAATAACGCGATAAGTCTTATTACCACTAGTGCGAGTTAGTCACAAGTATATAGACATATACACATCATCACAGACACCGTACAGTTACCCACACGCAAACAGGCACACACCACAAATTTTAATGCCAATTAATTCGAGTCACTCTCGGCTAATGATTTTTTGTGTGTACTTCGTAATTGGCGTAATGTACTTTTTTATGTTAATGTACTGTCAGCTGTGAAGCTACCTTTTATAAAATAAACAAAAACAAATATAAGTCTTATTATAAGTCTTATTAAATATAATTAGACTTATCATTATCCGACGAGTATGTTGCAGGGCAAAAGCATACCTTCCCGCCTTCTCATTTAAGTATTTTTTGTTTATAATTTTCCATTTAATTTAATTTAAAGCTCCAACAAAAATCACTCAAAAATGTGGAACGAAAATCTTTCTAAAATGTATTATTGTTGTTTAGAAATGACTGTACGTGTTGACTCAACAGAACATTGTGTCGCTCCTATAAGATATTTGCATCCCAACAAGTTCATTAGTAATTTAAAGATTAGTTGGCACTTCAAACCGACCGCTTCAATTCAAGACAGGTAGAGCTTTGAGCTATTAATCTTATATAAGCGCCTAAACTATTAAAGTTTTCGTCGGATAAGCTCCGAAACTAACAGTTTAGACACGGACAGCTGTTGATCCCTTGAAATCCATTAACATTTAAAACATTTAAATTAAATTAAACTCTTATGAACTTTTCAACCGAAGTGACTTTGTTTGTAACCTTTGTTGTGAAAGTAAACATAGGAGAAAAACTTGACAGTACTACCTACGTGGTGAAAATTAAGTGCTTTCAGTTGTTTTAACTGACCGTTTTCACTAACGCTAAATTAATGCCTTAAAATACACATTTGGATTTTCTCGTCCGAGATTTGGAATTCTAAGCGGGCAATAATATTAAGGCGTTTATTTATTAGGTGTCACTTAGTTCAATTCTAAGTGGGTGTAAGTGTCGGTATTATATTAGAGATATTGCTCGACGGCATGTAAAGCCAAGTCAGAGGCTCATGGACGGCATAAAAACGCTGACACCAGGTTGGGCACCAACCACACGATAAAGAAAGAAAGAACCAAATGATGTAAATAATTTCAAGGCAAAGAATATAAATCAGAACCCGTAAACCGTTTCGGCCGTATTACCTGCTTAAAAAAACGATGTAGAACTATTCGAAGAATTTTCAAAGTGACTATTATTGGAAATTCATTTATTATGTTTCTTCGCGGTAACAGATCGATAGTTGACGTTGCACCGCAATTGCTGACGTCACAACTTCAGGGAAAAAGCTGACTTTACAGAAAGCCACAACGCTGGGAATGTTTGCATTGCCTGTCGATTGGGTTGCCTACACAATGAAATAATATTGTTACTGTTTCGCAAACGTTTGCTATTGCTAATGCTGTGAGAAGTTGCTTTTCTTTGGGTAGTAAATTAATAAAATGGAAAGTAACTACATTAATTTTTGTTCAAGACAAAGGTTAGTTTTCAATAAAAAATATTTAAAATTTTATAGTTGTTGTAGTTTTGTTTTGTTGTTGTAGTTGTTATAGTGTGTGTTGTGTTTTATTGTCGTTGTTGTTGTGTTGTGTGTTTTGTATTTGTTGTTTTTGTTGTTGTTATCGATTAGCGTGCGGTCAAATTAAAATTGGTACAAATTTCGCCATTTTGTTTTTTAATACAATTTTATGGGTGTCTTTATTTAACAAATGTTTATTGAACCTTTTCAATGTGCTGTGGAGTGTAGCTATCTTTTTGCCAGTAATTATACTGTCAATTTTATAGCGAGGTTTTCAGTGTTGCGCGACTGCTGCGCATAAAGTCTTGGGTTTGATTCCCAGGTCGGGGAAAGTGTTATTGGGTTTTTCTACTAGGAAATTCAGTAGCAGCCATGGAACCTGGATTTATCCCCGGTTGATGGCAATCATGATAGAGTCACCCCCTATTACATGGTACTGGTGGTACACCTTTGCCTAACCCTTCGGGGATAACAGGCGTGATGGTATGTAATTACCAATGTGTTAAATATTATGCACGTCCATCCCTGTTAGGTGATAAATTCTAACCGAAAATCTACTTCCTTTTCCAAAAAATATTTAAACTGCACCTAAGGAGGCTTTCCAAAAGACCAAAGGGAAATGATTAATAAAAGCTTGGTATTGTAAGCACCCTTTACAAAGTGAAACTGTATTTTCACTAGCTACTTGATGGTTTCTTTGATACAAAACTCTTTTAATATAATAAATTATTTCTTTTCTTCACAGTTTTTTTTAAACAGAAAGTGGCTTTTGTGAGTGACATAGTGTCTTTAAAGATTTATCGTTTTGCTGTGAGTTTGTGGTGTAGTTTCCGGGTCGGAACACGTTGTATACTGGTCTTTTAGACTTTACGTACCTAATGCAAGGTCAAGGTGTTTCTAATAGGTATTATGTATACACGCATTTATAAGCTACAGTTAATACTGGCAGTATTTTATTACGCCAGAGAGGGCCACACACTTGTGAAGAAGTAGACAGTTATGGTGGACACCTTTGTCCAGCAGTACCAAATACCTACAGGTTGATAAATGTTGTTATACTTAAAAGAGTATGAATGGACAATGAGCACAAGTGCAACATTGTTTACAAATGGTTCAAGTTAGCTCCCTGAATTAGGCACGGGTCGTCGACGTTTTTATTGTAAACAAAACCAGACCGCCCATTTTCGTTTATCGATTAGCCTATCAACTAGTTAAATTCTTCGACCAGTCTATGCAGATGGTCTACATCAACTTCGCGACGATGTCGACGGCTCGATGTTGTCTAAATCGGTAGAATGAGCTAAACGGTGATCGAGTTAGTTTTTCAAAATTATAAGAATACAGTACCTATATTTCAAAATTTAATTTTAATGGGTTTTCCAGAACAAGAACAACAGAACAACTACGATACGACAAATAGAATCAATGAAAATTTGAAATTAACAACAAACAATTGTCTCGCATCGTAGATCGGTCTAAAGTACTTAACACCCTTAAAAATATCAACTTACTGTTCCTAAAGTTCAATTTTTTTGGCTTTGCAGCTGATTTCGGCGTCGTCGCCTGTATTCCAAAAAGTCCTACTGTACAGTTGGAAAAGGTGGATTACGGGCAAAACATTAATTTTTCCATCACTCTGTCAACATTACTTCTTTACACGTTTTATGATTTGAATTGTAACAATCTAAAACCCAACTCTTCCCACATTTGCTAAACTTAACAGGACGAAAATATAGTCACTTTGAATGATCGAAATCAGTTGTTACGACATGTCAAGTTAACCCCACTCGTTCCGTATCGGCGTCCAATCTAAAAGGTATAAATCGCAGTACCATCAGATAGGGCGCTCCGAAGCGTTAAGTGGAAAACTTGCACTATGTAATTAACTATTCAACGGGTTTAGACTGTATCAGGAAACCTATTTACGTTAAAGCAAGTTACTTCAATAACACGTCATAATCTCTTTTGTGAGAATTACGAGTACTCTATTTAAATTATGTTTAAACATTCAATTATGTTTAAACATAATTTACATGGAGTATATAATTTAAATGGACATTTATGTTTAAAAATTCAACCTCATTGATTGATAACAATAAAATCATCGTTCTCTTACCATAGACCTACTCCCCCAATGAGGAATTTTCCACTGACGTCTGTCACAACGCTTCAGTGTATATCAATAGATGGCGCTGATCAGCTTTGGGAATATTTTTTTTAGCGGCGTTCTAGTAAAATCCAATGAAAAAAGAATTTACTACGTATTATATTATAGTCCAATGGTTAAATCTCAAACTCAAACTCATTGTATAGTAAAATTTCTTTATACTACACTTGCTTAGTAAGTGTATCAATACTACCCCACTAAAAGGCTTGAAAGCTGTTCATTAAACCTTCTCAAAAATCTAGGCAGTTATATTGTATGGAATTTCATTACTGCCCTGAAAATCAGGGTAGTAATCCATTACTATCGCGTTTTTTTTTTTGCTATTTTTAACTTTTTCAATTTCTGCTAGTAAAGTTATAGTATAATGAAAAATACCTACACGAACATAAATTCACTTTTAGGTGATAATGAGGATCGACAGAAACTTCAAAGAAAGAAAGAAAGAAAAATATTTATTAGACTAGCACCAGACAAAACAAAATTAATGTATAACAAAAAAAAAAAGAAAGAGACAAAAAAAAAACTTTTATAAGACCTACAAAGCACACAAGTACTACGACTTAAAAATAATACTTTTGGTACGTCTACGTTTATAGAGGTTACACGTGCTGAGGTCATGAATACTGTCCTTTTTGAAGGACACAACCCAATGAGGAAATGTAAGAAAATACAGGTGTCAAATTACCCATCAAAAAGCCGTCGTCTACTCATCCAGTACATCAATCTGGGAAGCATTGCTTACAAATAACTGATAGGTAATTTTAAATTAATTTGTGGAGGAAAATTTCTATTTACGGTAGTACTTAATGCGTGGAAAATATTGTCCTTATGGGTGCATGTAATGACGACAGTAGTCGGGGTATTTAAAATGAAGTCATGACAGAACTTATTTCGTAAAAAAAAACAAAAAGTCGCACTTGCGACGGTTATGCCCGGTTCGTCACGGTTCCGATTGGTCGCCAATTTATTTTTTCCATACTAGAAGTCCCGACTCGGCATCACTAGATAAAACGAGGCAGTTCGAGGCAAGCTGGGTTCGAAACCCAGGTCGAGAAAAGATTTGTGCCCCGTTGATGGCAATAGGCTCGCCCCTATAACATGGGGATTTAAAGCATGACTGGCAAAATCTGGCCGTACTATAAGGGTCACCTCTGGCTAACCGGGGCTTAAAGGAGTGTTTTTTATGTAATTCAAAGCAAGTTATTGGATCTTTAACCAATATCTAAGTTACCTTTTGTTAAAGCAGGAGCAGTGTTGTCCCAGTAGTTACGGCCCTGACTTTGAATTATAAGGTCGTGGACTCAAACCAGCCAGGCGCATTACTTTGTGTAATTAATTTCATCACCACTGCTCTCAAAACTTCGTTGGGGTAACATGGCTTCGTTATACGTTTGTATAGGTGTATGGTCCTTGTACAGAAATAAGAGAAGACCGTACTTCCGAGCTCCGTAAAGTGTACAATGATTTTTTATAACCGGAAACCCTTAGTATCGTCGAAGCTTCCCTCCTCACCTATACAACAACAGGTTCGACCATCACCTCCAGAGACGTGCAGAAGTCCGTCAGGCCGTCAGTGAAGGCACCAAAGCCGTCACTACAGACACCAGCTCCAAGCGAACGGTCGTTTCAAAATTATGAAAAGTCAAACAGTATCGAATATATTTCGATTTAAAAATTATTACAACACTGAAAAGGTATGAAGTGGCATTAAAAGATTTTCAGCGAATAATTAAGGTATTTTAATTTTATTGTTTTAATTTTGTAATCCAAAAATAATAATACAAAAAGATTGCCGGCATTTTATTTTAAGGATTATCGGATATAATTTTCAGTACGTGTATTTTTAATATAATTTTACATTGAGCTGATTTTAATAATAATGGTGTTTCTGATAGGAATCGTTAAAGTTGAAAATCGAATATCCTTTAAAGATTTTTGTGTGTTGAAAAATAAAAATGAACATTTTGAATATGCATAAGTGAGCGAAGGAAGGTCAATCGTTGCCCTATAAATTGTCGAATGATTATGACTAAGCTTTTATGATACAATTATATACCTAGCTAGATTTTTTAAGGCATGTTGCATAAATAAGTTCAAATTAAATTTCATTACATCACAGGCGTGATGGGTATATACAGGGTGGAAGCAATAAACGGGGCAGTAAGGGGAAGTATGTATCTTAACCGTTGCAGCTACACAAAAATGGTCTTAGGAGACTATCCATAATTTTTCCTGAAATTTTAATCCCAGAAAAAAAATTTACAGTCAGAAATTGCTAAAAACTTTTCCAGTACATTTTGTTTGAAAGTTTTAACCAAAAATGTTTGATGTTAATCGATCCAGTTCCTAATAAGTACTGATCAAAAACTTCTATTGGACCAACCATCGTTGGAGTATTAGAAAGTCAGAAATCTCAAAAAACAAAGTTATACACCGTCTTCGTGATCATTTGTATTTTTTTTCGTATTTCTCATCCAAAAATTATTTATTAGGACCTGCAGATTGATTTCGGGTGAGTTTTGGATCAGAAACAGGATCGATTAACAACATTATTTTTTTCCGAAAGACACTTTTTCTCCGTCATTGCGATAATTTTTTGTTTTGTTATTTTTTGTTCTAGACCATAGCCGGGAACCTTGTAGTTACGGAGATATTGGGGGTCAAAGTTACAACTTTTCCACAAGTTTTTTTAAATACATGTTTTATGTAAGATTTTTACTTTTAACACCTCCTTTTCGTACTATTCAATCCATCCATAATCACAATGTTTAGAGTACATTACATGGAGTTCTACTGTAAAACGTGATTTTTCACCCCAAAAAATAAAGTCGTTTCCCGATAATTTTTGCGTCATCATTTTCTTGCCCTTCATCATCATCATCATTTCAGCCAAAAGACGTCCACTGCTGGACATAGGCCTCCCCCAAGTGTCGCCACATTGACCGGTCCCGTGCGACTCGCATCCAGCGGATTCCCGCAGCCTTCACCAGGTCATCGGTCCACCTAGTGGTAGGCCTTCCAACGCAACGTAATCTGGTTCGCGGTCGCCACTCCAGAACTTTTCGGCCCCATCGGCCATCCGTTCTGCGAGCAATGTGCCCTGCTCACTGCCACTTAAGTTTGGCAATTCTTCGGGCTACGTCGGTAACCTTGGTTCTCTTATCCCAATTCATTTGTGGTCGGCGCAACATATCTTCTTCTTCCATACTTCTCTATTACTCGTCATCTCCTCAACACTTCTTTTCTTGTCATATCATTCTTAACACAGTCCATCCATCGTTTCTTTGGTCTTCCTCTACTCATATACTCATCCACATTCATACTCAATTCCGTAAAGATACCTTATTTGATGTACAGAATGCTTGGTTGACGGCTTCGTGAAGGGTCTGTTTACACACTGTAGTTACTTAAAATTGTGAGTTTAGGTTTTTCGACATTACTTTATAATACTCATCACGTCTGTTGCCAGCTGATTTCATTTTGACACTTTACACAATCTTTCTATCTTTTAGCGCAAAGTAAACATTAAAACGCTAAATAGGAACAAGGTACAAAGTGAAGCATGTGTAATTAACTTGTTTGCTAGTGATTAACAACCTAGGTTAAACGACTGTATTTACCTGTCGAATATACTTTACAAAATAATTACTTAGGGAGCCTATCAATAGTCTGGGGGCTACAGATAGGCCCCCAAGTAATTATTTAGAGTCGCGTGATGAGACTTAAAGAAGAAAAGCTGCTATAAAAAATATACACATAGGTACTACATTTGTTTCTCCTTTTTTTACTTTGTGCAGCTTAGAAAAAAAAAATAATTGCTTCATATAATGTAAATGCTTTCATTGATGAACGTTTCTGAAATTAAGAGTGTTCGTGTGAGAGTTCTCTGCGTACTGCATTTTTATTGAAGAACACCTAAAGAAAAGGCAAGAAACCCCTAGATCAGGAACAGAGCTTTAAAATCAAAATTGTGCTTGTTATTCCACCGTTAGACCGTACTTCATTCTAACGACTTATGTGTCTGGCCATATTTTATTCTAAGACTTTCAGCAGCTGCTGGAAACGGGAATGCGGAAACCATCTTCGAAAATCAAAAATCTTGCCTGCCAGGTTAAAGTAGGTATCGCAAAAACGGTTTTAGTTCCCGGGTTCGTTCCCGGATTCGCGACTCCGTCTTGAATATCCAATGAGCGGAAGCATTTATGCATGGTCTTGAGTAAGATGGATGTCCAATCCAAAGATCGATCTAACATAACAAAAGAAGAAATTTATAGTTTTCTGACAAACGCCATATCGATACACAATAATATTTAGGGTGCATTTCAAAGGGCACGCCACAATAGTGGCGGTAAGTCCCCTCTTTGAGGAGTGGCTTGAGAGACGCCACGGCGTCCTCACCTTCCGCCTGACGCAGGTCCTCACCCGACACGGTGTTTTCGGGAGGTTCCTGCACCGAATCGGGCGGGAGGAAATGCCCGGGTGTTTCCACTGCGAGGATCTCCCGGAGGACACGATGGAGCACACAGTGGAGGTGTGCCCCGCGTGGGTGGAGCACCACCGTGTCCTCGAAGCGGCGATTGGCGGCGGCGACCTCTCGCGTCCTGATGCAAGCCATGCTCCGGAGCGAGACGGAATGGGACGCCGTCACCTCCTTCTGCGAAGCAGTAATGCTAGAGAAGGAGGTGAGAGGGAGAGAACCTCACAGCGTCCCAGCCGCCGCGGCAGACGCCCCGGGCGTCGGGGGCCACCACGTGGCCCCCGGCCACCGTAGGCGCGGGCCTGTGGACGGTGGGCTATGGGCTAGCTCGCGCGTCCGTCCGTCTCATGACGACAGGCCGTGTCGACGGCGCGTTCGTGTTCCACGCGCGCCTCAGTCAGCAAAAAGGAGGACCCCTTCCTTTTTGCTGACTGAGGCGCGCGTGCGCAAGGCCTGCCTGGGTTGCGGGACTGTTCGAAAGAGATACCGTGGCCCCGAAACACAAAGGGCGATGAAGGAACATGGATGGGTTTTAGTCAGTAAAAGTCTGACACTCCCTCCTGCTCCGCCCAGAGCGGGAGAAGTTATTTGATGATTTCCCATCCGAAAAAAAAAAGAAAAAAAATGGCGCATTTCAAATAAATCAATATATTTTTGAGAAAATTAACATTTAATAAAAATGCTATTCTTTCCTATAGGACAGCAGTGTTATTTCATATCTGTACAATAAACGACATTTAGTGATACTCGTGTGAGTGTAACTTAACCGTGCGGTTTATAAACATCGCAAAATGTGTAAAACTATTTTTTAAAGTTAAAAGCCATTGATAATAGCAACCAATTTCCAGGGTACACCTTGAACGAAACTTTACTTACAAAGCTTAAAGACTCTGAAAATCCGACCCTGACTACGCTATTCAAAAATATATTTATATTTTGTAATAAAAAGGACATTAATTCAATCCAACTTCGTTATTTTGAATATTTTGCGGGTTGCTAATTAGACAACTTTTCATCTCTACTCTATGGGTGCCTGAACACTGTAGGGCACTACAGACAGACTATAAATATAATAGACCTGCCTGTGAGGCACCCATTAACTGCTTCCGGGAAAACATGCCACTTTGATATCATTATATAACTTTTCAAAGCTTTCAGGAATTTTAACACAGATACTAAACAATTTTGTACCTACTTTTTGTTTCTAAAACAAAGTCAATGACTATGTTCGTCATCTGCCTAGCCTGTTCTCAACTATGTTGGGGTCGGCTTCCAGTCTAACCGAATTCAGGTAAATACCAGTACTCTCTACTCTCTCTATCTGTCCTGCACAACCCAGTTAGTACTGGGTAATATGATATCCTTTGGTAAGACTGGTTGTCAGACTTTCGGGCCATTAACTACCTGTAACGACTGTCAAAGATCTACAGATGACAGCTGAGACCAACCGCTTAACGTGCTTTCCGAGGCACGGCGGAAACTCGGTATGTAATGGTATGGGACTGGGTATTTAGTCTGAATGGCTCAAAATGAATAGACCGCGGGCCGTTCGATCGTATAAAAAAATTGTCTACGTCCGGACGGCCCGGTTTTAAAGAAAACAAATTCACAAACTTCATCAAGTACATTCCGTTGCAAAAGTTAAAAAGTTGAAATAATAAATTTATTTCTTTCTTAGATTTGTATTATCTTCTTTAGAAAAACAATCAATTATGGGCACCCCCAATTATGGTAACCTAACGAAAAGTACTAGGCTAGCATGAATCCAAGATGGTATTTAAATTAAATTATTGTATTCATGAATAATAGACCGATTCTTAAAATAAATGCCATGCCACCTTGGTCACACATCCACGGACCAACCTAGGCCAGAATATCGATCCGAGTGGCTGTTATTATTTAGCCACGAGCTCCCTAAAATAGACTATATTCAATACGCCAAAAAGCTTTTATTTCTTGAGAATTAATTTTATTCAGTGATAATATCCCACTGCTATGCAAACCCAATCAAACTCGGCAAACTCAAACAGTGAGGGGTGTCCCGTAAACGAGTAATCGAGTGTTCAATTGAGCAAGATCTCGATTATCCAGAAATTGAAAACGAATGCGGCTGGCGAATTGAAAACGAATCTTCAATAAGTGTAGTGGTTCTTTTTTTATTCGCTTTTAAACGCTAGAAGCGCTAAAACAGTAACAGTGCCGTCTTTTGTCCGTCCTTTATAGAGAAAAGAAGCAATTACCGCCTTTATTACTTACGTCATCAACTTCCTTAGAAGTATTCTGCTATAGATGATCCACTGTGTACATTGTTACGTCAACAGTTCTAAGGAGTCTGCTTATTATTAATTAATTGCTAAGCTAGTTGTAACGTTAGGGATAGTTCTAGATTTTAGCATTGTCAGCTTAAATGAGTACCAGATTATAATGGATTTACATTATTCGGGCTTGGTAAGATAACTTAAAATACCATTTGAATTTTGGCACGATGACCGTAAAACAGCCAACGAGATAGCTTAACCGTGTGTTTTTAAATCCATTAATACATTGAAGGGCCTATCACAATATTTTTGTTACAATATTTCTCGAACTCCTACACATGTTTTCGAATACCTATGTACATCGTATTATTAAACCCTTCGAGATATAACAACTCTCAAGGAACAATACAAACAAGATCACAATATTATTATTATTTGTACGAAACACTTGAGGGTTTAATAACGTCTGTTGGTAGATCACAAACAGTTTAATTTTAATTTTACGATTACGCACTCACGCCAGCCCTTTGCTGTGCCTAATGTCAATTATTAACCCTCTTAAATAAAATATTAAAGGGACGTTACCCTCAAAACGTGACATTTAATGTTGTTCCGGAAATTATCATACAGGTGCTATGATTTTATTATGATACGGAAGCCACTGAAAATGTTTATGATATAGTGCAGATTTATATAAAGATAAATTTAAGTATCTTCGTTCCCTCATTTCAAGCTTTCGTATTAACATACGCAAAAGAGGATTACATTCCTTCACTTAAAAGTACGTAAGCTATATCGAAACGAAAACCTTTTTGTAGCTTAGTTTAATTCTCTTTTTATTTTATTCCATTTTTACACGTTTACCGCAGAAATGAAATGGAAAATTACTACCTTACGACCACTATAACGGCTCATATGCTATCCAGCATTACAACCATACATTTTGTGAGTAACTTTATGTTAAAACAAATGTAAAAGGGTTGCTAGTAAATGTTATAACCTAGATATTCGATTAAGATTGCACGCTACTTTTGCGCTAAATTTTCAGCGAGTTATTTCATTTTGAAAATATTGTGACAGACACATAGTCACATGGCTCTATTCTGTTTTTAAGGCTCTTTTTAGGGTTATGTTAAATGAAGTGATAAATTTTCACATATCATAATTTTATGAATTTATTTTATTATCCATTTGCATTTACATCACTCTAGATTTTTAGAGTAAAATGCTATCAAACAGTATGCCTATAACTAAGTATTAGATGTTATTAACGTCGGGGTTCTAGGTATATAAAGCCACGATTATAAAAATGTGACTTACATAATTAATCATTAGATTAGGAAGTAGTTTTACAATACTATTACACCACTTTCAGCCATCGAACCAAGTGTCTACTATATTTATTTGAAATATGAATTTCTTTAAGTGTATAATTCTAATAAGGCAAATACTCTTTAAAAATAAATAGTGCTCGGTTTACAAAGCCAACCAAACAAAACCTCTAGTCACTGCTCCGGCGAACGGCCACCCTCAACAAATTCATAAAAACATTGTGGAGGATTAGAAATACTTCACAACATTAAGCTTTCACTGGAGAGGGGAATCGAAACAATAAATAAATAACGGCCAACAATCCCGCTAGCCAGTCCAAATACACCTTAGGCTACCCACGAACACAAAGGGCGATGAAGGAACATGGATGGGTTTTACTCAGTAAAAGTCTGACACTCCCTCCTGCTCCGCCCAGAGCGGGAGGAGTCATTTGATGATTTCTCATACGAAAAAAAAAAGAAAAAGGCTACTGGCTAGTGATGGGAATTAAATCCATCGATGCGTCAGCGAACCACCTGCTTAGTTCTTGTCAGCCATTATTTTGAAAAGTATTTGTCTGGCTGTGGACAGATACAATGATAATTCTTAATTTCTTGCTGTCTTAATTCATTTTGACATAGTACACGTGCATTAAAACTTTTCCGCGAGGAAGTATTCTTTAGTAGTCTAGCGGAACACGGGTTTTTACTTTTTGCTCGAGCTGACTAATATTTAATTTCAGTATGGCAACTATTGTCGAATACTTCAAGACGATATAAGATACTCGTATACATATTATAAAACAAAGTCGCCCGCCGCGTTTGTCCCTATGTATGCTTAGATCTTTAAAACTACGCAACGGTTTTTGATGCGGGTTTTTTAATAGATAGAGCGATTCAAGACGAAGGTTTTAGTGTATTATTTGCGGGCGGGCGAAGCCGCGGGCATCAGCTAGTGAGCACTTATACTCAAATTAATACATTATGATAATTTATTTCAACAAATTACAATATTTGCCGAGCAAGACATCGAAGGTAAATTAAAAAAAACAAGTGCTCGGATTCCGGATGATATTCAACCAGCAATTCGTTTTCCCTCCTCAGAACATTTTCACTTTCTCATTGTTCGTGTCTGTTATGTTTGCTAAGGGCCTAATTACCCTCCGCTTGCGTTTTGTTTCGTACAACCAAGGAATAATACAGCCAGTACAAATACTGGGAACTCTCAAGTTTAGCTAATGTCAATGAAACTGCGGCTGGACGAAACAGACTGGAACTTTGCTTGTTTACAGACAATTTAGTCAATTAGAAAAGTAGGTACCTTGTGTTTGTATTTTTTTTGCTGTATATATTTTAAGTTTGTCTCTCCTTGGGATTTAAGTGGAATAAGTTTAGAATCATGGATAAATAACAGAGCAGACGATTGAACATTCAGGTGGTGTTTTACATCAATTATAATTACAATGATTTATTTTAGTGAGTTAACATTCAGCTGGTACTCCTTCACCCTTCGTATTGAAGAATAATGAATGAAGAATTCGATAGATCCACAAACCACGTATATTAAGGCAATCAATCTTAATTCTCGACATTAATCGCATTTCAAAGGTCACTCAGCATTGTAATATATTATCAAGAAGACCGCGTACGTGTGCGAGAGAATCTAATAAAATATTTTTAGAATAATCTCCTTACAAATTCGCTCCTTTATTTCACCAGTTGCTATTGTTAAACCCCGTTGAGGGAATATTCAAATCAGTTTATGGCAAAGTGTAACCAACCCGACAAAAGAAAGAGTAATAAAATGGGAAAACAGGCAGGGAGGGAGTGCAATTCGGTTCTTGTCGAGCGGGAAACGTTGTTTCCGCAGTTTTGCTCGAATAACTGTCTTGAACGCGACTCTAGTACTATTTGCTTTAGATTCTTGTAACTTTACCAAATAAAACGTTGCAGAACATTTTATACAACATCGGTATGTAAATCGTGGAATAAAATAACTTTGTACATGATCATAAAGTTTAATAAAACTTTTGATATTAATTTTACTGAATTTTGCGTTCCACACTACGGTGCAGAATAAGTATACCGGTAGGAAAGCTATGCAGATGTGTAATATACTTAGTAAGACGTCTGTTCACACATGACTTGAGAAACAAGTTGGAGGTAGTAGGAAACGAGGACGTCGACAGGGAATTTCACGGCGTACGCATTATATATGAACAAGAAAAGCGTCGGTGCGTACCTACAAAGTCGAGGAGTAGCGCGTGGCGAACTGAGGAATGTATTGTCAACATTGAGGGAATATGTTTTGCTAAATGAATGGGTACAGATTGGATGTTTCTTTTGCCTTACTACTATATAAAAGACAGCGGCTGTTAACAGAAACAGGCAAGTAAGTTGTAAGAAAATACAGAAAAGGCCTGTTCTTTTGTTTTATTTATGAGAAATAGTATGTACTTGTGGAAATAAAACATTTTCTTTTTCAAATAACGGTTTATTTGTTTAATTATGATGGCCTCTACATTATTTTATTATTGATAGGGGAGTCACAACGTTAAAAGGCAAACCTTTTAGACCTTTAGACCTACATTTCGCCAGGGTGTCTAATTAGTAATTTAAAGTTATCAACATGTATAGTAATTAGTAACTTTTGACCGATATCTGAAACGTAGCTTTATAATCGCTTGGCCTAATTTAACCCGCAACCTGAACTTCGCTTATCTCGTTAACTATCACGAAAGGGGTTATGTATATATGTAGTTACACTATGTCAATCCGATTAATTACCCCTTAGGCTTAGAAAATAAATAATGTGAAGCTACTCAGTGTAGTATAAAGTGATATATCTTTATTATCAGATTGTAATTCATCAACTGTCTATACTGTAATGAAGTACCCTTAAAGTCATTAAACAGTAATTAATCTTATTAATTTAGAACGACACTAAGAGCGAGGGAATGTTTGTTAGCTTGCACGAGAATGTAGAGAGAGAGATATTATGATACATTAAATTTTTGGCTGGCCCATTAATTGTTTGGTCAAAGAATCAGAGTCAGTGGTAATGCTGACAGCCTTCTGGGCACTTTTCCTATTGACAGTGATTTGGTTGAACTTTTTGACGCTCTGTAATTCTAGTGTATTTTGTTATTATAGATCTACAAATTGTAGTTTGAAGTAACGTGCATACTGGATTCAAATAAAATTAAAAGACCTTAGATATAAAAGAATGAATTATAATTATACCAGTTTATTACTGTCCCAATCGAGGGCAAAAACTCCTCCTTATGTACAGACGGTATGAGCATTAATCACCATGCTTGCTCAAGGCGATTCGGTGATTTCTGGCTTTTTTCAGTATAATACAGACACGAAGTGATCTTGATTCTTCAATTGCACACATATGGGATGATTGGTAATTGGATGCATTCTTTGAAATGGGTGATACTACGCCTAATTTTCAAAAATTTTGACCCGATGAACGAACGAACTTTGAAAGTTTTTGAAAATATTCACCCCTTCACTGTTGATTGCGATAAATGTACGGTATTCAGGATGTTAAACTGATACTTTTCTGATAGTTCATAAACAAATTAATGTTTTGAAAACCAATTTGTCAAAAAGTACATCTGCCTTTGGAAATTAAGCGCCATAAAGGTCATGTTCTGAAAATTTTGTGAGGATGGTTGGATGGATGGATGTTTGTTATTCTTTCACGCAAAAATTACTGAACGGATTGGGACGAAGTTTAGCATAAAGATACTTTATAGCCTGGATTAACACTTATAATACTTATTTAAAAAAAAAAAAAAAACAGTTTATTGTGTCATACTATATACAACTCTTTATACTATATACACCTACTATATACAACTCTTTATACTATATACACCTACTATATACAACTCTTTATACTATATACACCTACTATATACAACTCTTTATACTATATACACCTACTATATACAACTCTATATACTATATACACCTACTATATACAACTCTATATACTATATACACCTACTATATACAACTCTTTATACTATATACACCTACTATATACAACTCTTTATACTATATACACCTACTATATACAACTCTTTATACTATATACACCTACTATATACAACTCTTTATACTATATACACCTACTATATACAACTCTTTATACTATATACACCTACTATATACAACTCTATATACTATATACACCTACTATATACAACTCTTTATACTATATACACCTACTATATACAACTCTTTATACTATATACACCTACTATATACAACTCTATATACTATATACACCTACTATATACAACTCTATATACTATATACACCTACTATATACAACTCTTTATACTATATACACCTACTATATACAACTCTATATACTATATACACCTACTATATACAACTCTTTATACTATATACACCTACTTATTATCCCAGTGGTATGATCTCCCCTGGAACAATTACGTAACTCCACGCAGGCAAAGCCGCGGGCAGCGCTATAAAAGTATAACTAAACTGAAAAATCAACGTTCAAACATTCTTATTTTCATTAGTTTTTGCAAAAAAATATCTTTGTGTTACCATACCATGTTCCACAGTTGTCATGTGTTCAAAATATTGTTTTTAAAAGGTCTACAATGTTTTTTGGAAAATTGCTTGGAGTAGCCATATAAAAAAGGGGTTTCTATTATGCTAAAATCAAGTGCGTCATTGACTGAATAAGTATTAACAGTGAATACTGTTGCAGTTTTTTTCAGTTTTGTTTTTTTAATTGTTATCTTTATCCAAATAATAGTAACTGGAATAGACAGAAAATAACTGCCTACTAAACATAGCTCGTAAAGTAAGCTTTTTAATATCCACTGCATGTTGGTTTTGTAGATTAAACAAAACTAAAAAGGTTTTTCTATGCTATAAAAAACTGATGTTGCTTCATTGTATATCTAACTCGTAATAAAATTAAATTTTTGTCTAAAACTGCGGGTTAGCCGGATAAAATCAACATAAACGCTAAATATTCATCCACTCTGCTTCACTTCATGTCAATCAAAAGATTTCATTCCACCGAAAAAACCTTTTTTAATTCATTCGTCATAAAAAATTGAAATGACACTCGACTTGAGAAGTAACGAAACTAATTTAATTTCAATTTCTAATTATACACGTCGCGGACATAAATCTTTGCATCCAAATTTATGCAAATAAAATGAACCATTATGCTTCGTTACACAGAATCAAGCATCTAAGAAGGATTGGAGAAACTTCGCCGGATTTAATAGCAGAATTTAATTTTTTATTTTACATAATTTTAAATAAAGTTTTCGCCGTGTTCCAATAAAAGTATTGAAGATATTTTTTTAGGCATCGAAAGGAAAATAAAGGTGCGAAAAGAAAAAAATTATCTTACGTTGATCTCTTTATTTTTATTGTCAGTTAACACGGGGGAGATTTGAAAAAGTGGAAGATTTTTTTCGGAAGCGTGTTGAGGCGTATCGTCATAATAAAAAATCGTCGATCTAGGTTCATTTCTTTTTATATTTATCTCTGGAAAAAAAAAGAGCTTTGTTATTATTTGTATTATAAAGGGCAATGTCAAAATGTAACCTGACGTATGGAGCGAGTTGGTAATCACGGAGTAGTCACGTGCGGGCAAGTGTTTTATTTGTCTATCAGTGTATTTGTATTACCATCCAGCTTTTCTATTATTCAATCAAACTAGCATTGTTTCGATGTTTATAGGCTCTTCCCCTAAATGATAGTCGAGTACACGATCGATCGCTTCACTTTGGGGAAAAACCATGAGTCGTTAGAAATGACAAAGAAACCTAACTTAGGGATTTGTGTTTTACTATCGGTTTTACTGTATTTGTTTTCCAGAAAACGAATGTTTGTTTTATTTACGGTAATCAATTAATTCTGTTGGTTCTGTTATTTTTATTTGTATATTGAGTTTCAAATAAAATAGTCGGAGTAAAATTCCTATTAGTTGTTATTACTGCATACGCAATATTTATTTTACCCGAGTGGTGTTTAGTTAAAACTTAGGTATTTGCTTTTTCAGGTTTAAGGGGCTCCCCCACTAGCGCCACTTTAGTAAAAAAATCAGAACTCGTTAAATACACAATTAATATAAAATCTGATTGACAAAATCAATCATTTGGTCTTCTAAATTATTTACGTCTGCTTAACTCATTGAAACATAGCTCGCTGTCGTTACAGATACAAAATGGAAAAAAACGGCCGTTTTTAGCAATTTTTCTAACTGTAACTACAGTGAAGTATATTTTAATGAATTAAATAGACGTCAATAGTCTAGAACTCTAAAGCATTGATTTTGTCAATCAGATTTTATATTAATTGTGTATTTAACGAGTTCTGATTTTTTTTACTAAAGTGGCGCTGGTGTGCCATGGGGGAGCCCCTTAAGATAAATTTTGTTTAATTAATAAATTAAACCGTTTATAAATCTATGATTGTGGAGAACACTTTTGAAAGATAATAAATAACCCAGTACATTGGCAATCAGTTAGAAGAACATTAGTTAGTGATCCGAGCCGATCAATAGATCGCAGCGGAACGCTCCCGGAGGATATCAGTGTTTGCTTTCTAAAGCATAATGTCTGCTTCCTGTTGGACCCTTGAGGGAAATACTTAGAAATTGATTCCGAACCTCGGTTTACAGAGCTGTCGAAGATACGGCCGAGCGCTCCTCACTATCTGTGTGGCAAGTAGGTGCTCACGGGACGCGGGCGGCGGCCGGCCACCGGGCGAGGACCGGGGACGTCTGTGACTCCCATTGTAAACATATAACGACCAGCACGAATGTTTCCGACACTGTAAATTGAGTATTCAACCTCCTATTGTTTTGTATCATTATTAAGTTTCACTATTGCCCCATACAAACACACAATTCCGCAATAACAAGATGTTAGGCGGTATAAAAACGGAATAAAATCTTCACAAAGAATAAAATCAAGCGAGAACGCCCTAGAACATTTTATATTGCCTTAAACGGTTGAAGCATCGTCTTTTCCAAGAAAATATACCATTGGGATTCAAAAACTGTTTCTTAAGGGATTCTCTCGACATTCATTTGGGGGATATTGCGGGAAGCCCCTTCCCAATGTGGTAATGGTGCAAGTTGTTCGTGAAAGCCTAGTTCTGAAGCCTTCTTTACGAATATTAAACTTAAGAAGCTTAAGAAGCTATTTTGCATTGCCTTTTCGTAAAATCTAGTTACCCTGTTCGTAAATTCGGAAACGACTCTATCAAAAGTCTGTATAACTACACAAATCTGATATCATGTAAAAACGTAAAGTTAAGTTTATATATTTACTTACGATAGATACTATTATGTTAAGTTCAAATGAAATTATTCAATGACTTAACAACCAATTTAATGAGCAACAAAATCGTTTATTTATGTGGTAGAAAAAATACGCCATGAAAGATTTATGTTACGTGAACTAAGATAGAAAAAAAAACAAGACATAAAGCCTTTAAAGTTTGGTATTCTTTAAAGATATAATATAGAAATACGTGTAGGCAGGTGTATTTACGCACGTTCGTTCAACTTAGGAGGATTCAAAAGCCAAAGCGGGATTAGTCTTGGGGGCCTTTTAAGAAATCTACAGAAATAAAGACATTGCCAACAAATGTTACAGAATGGTGAATTTATTTGCATAATTCAGCAAACCTAAATCCTTTGTCCGCGGCTCGCTGCTCAAATAATAAATTTACTCCATGTTCTACACCCCAAATGGTCTATCTGAATAAAATTATTTAGCTATTTGGACGCCGCATCTTTTGGAATCTTAACTGAACATTTACACATAGCTTCCGCAGCTATTCTGTGTTTCCGGAGATTGACTTTTATAGCTGTTTAACTCTCATATTTATTTAAGCATAGTAACGCAATAACGCGCCATCTTTTATGTAAGTAGCATTGTAACTATAACTATCTGATATTTCACCCTATCGCATTGAGTATTCTGATCGTACGCCACTCCGGCGATTCTGCCGAGAGCACAATATGTGTAAATTTAGAAAACGTTTTTCGGCACATTATTACGTTTAGGGATTTTCAAGAAAATTGCCTTATTACCTTTTTGAGTTCGATTCCGAACTAGGATTTAGTGGGATTTGCCGCACGCTTTTACAAAATATTGTGTTTGCTTAAGTGTTATTACAGTAGTTATACCCAATGTCATTATCGGGCCCCGTAACACGGCTTACAGCTAAGTAATTTATAGTTCTTTAACATAATAATATTTGGAAAACATTCAGGGGCTTGTAGTTTTGCAGATTACTTTCTGTCTAATGTTGGCTCATCGCCAATCCGGAAATTCTTAACCGGACTTAGAACATTTTGTGCTACAGCTCTTGAAATTATTTATACACGTTTAAGTTTAATGGCTGCCGACTTTAGGAATTAGGATGTACCTAATCTTCGTAACGAGTTGAAACTTTTCTTTGGAAAATTTTCGTAGTAAAAGTGAACGTGCGTACGTTTTTATTCACATTGAAGTAATTGAGATAAGCAATCACGCATTTTTCTTGTTATAAAAAGTTTGAAAGAATAAAAATATATCTTTCTCTCTCTTTGTAGAATTACTCTTTATTTCATTGCAGGGTTCATAAATGATAAAACGTTGACATCCCCTTTGCAAATGTTCTTGTTACGAATTACCAGGGCAATTTACGAATTAATGAAGCTTTACAAATGTACTTCGCCTACGCAAGATACTTTCGCTGATGGCGAAATTAAATGAGTTTTATTTCATACTAAATAAAAGGTATTGGAAAGATTATTAAATGGACCAAAGCCTAAGCCTTACCTACCCATTTTTGTAGCCATGTGTCATCCAAATAATTATTATTACTCAACTAGCTGTTGCCTGCGACTTTGTTTTCGTGGAAATTTTGATGTGTATGTGTGAGACTATATAAACTACTTATTGAATGAAAGGTAAATTGCGGTTAACGATTTATGACGTATTAAAAAAAAACTACTTACTAGATCTCGTTCAAACCAATTTTCGGTGGAAGTTTACATGGTAATGTACATCATGGTATTTTATTCTTTTATTTTAGAAGTTACAGGGGGGGACACATTTTACCACTTTGGAAGTGTCTCTCACGCAAAAGATTCAGTTTAGAAAAAAAATGATATTAGAAACCTCAATATAATTTTTGAAGACCTATCCATAGATACCCACATGTATGAGTATGATGAAAAAAATGTTTGAGTTTTAGTTCTAAGTAAGGGGAACCCCCAAAATTTATTGTTTTTTTTTATTTTTTATTTTTGTGTGAAAATCATAATGCGGTCCACAAAATACATCTACTTACCAAGTTTCAACAGCATAGTTCTTATAGTTTTGGAAAAAAATGGCTTTTGACATACGGACGGACAGACAGACAGACATGACAAATCCATAAAAGTCCCGTTTTTTGCCATTTGGCTACGGAGCCCTAAAAATAGCCTAAGCCTACAACCTTTTCTCAGACCTACTAAATACACACAAAACATCATAAAAAATCAGTAAAGCCGTTTCGGAGGAGTTCTATAACAAACACTGTGACACGAGATTTGTATATATTAGAAGATTATTATTGAATCGATTTCATTTACTGTATTGTTTTTTTATTTTCTGTAACTGCGACGGGGTCAGTGAAATTACAAGTAGATATTATCGCGCTTATGGAAAACTCGTGTGCAACATAAACATAACGTTTAATTGTTATCAGTAATTATACCGACCCGCAGTTTCAAATAAAATTTTCTCATCTACGTGCACAAAAGTTGCGTCGCTAGAGATTCCAAAAGTTTACCAATACAAATTAATTCAGAAAATGCTTCCGTATCGCCCGCTTTGCGGTAAGGGTGCGTACAGATTGTCAAATGTGAGGGAAACTCGTGTGGTTTCCCGATGCAGCTCACGAGCGCCGCGCGAGTCTTGCATAAACATCTACGTCAACAATATAAAATGAGATATTCGTGGGCGACGCGTTTGAGGCTTGCACGTAGCTTTCACATGGCGACGTTGGCTAATGTGAACGTATACTTAGGTCAAACTGAAAGTGATATTATTCTTCTATATTTGGAAGTTGACACGGGAAATTAGAGACACGATATGTACTAAGACTACGGCGAAGCCAAATGGAAGGGTTATGATTTTAGCAGTCTATGATGTATGTTTGTTTGTTTTTAGGTAAGTCCTCCCTAGCGCTTAAACTATTCATTCGATTTTGATGAATAAAGTGTCAATCGATTTGTTATTATAACCCGGGTAACATAGGCTACATTTTAACCAACTTCAACAATAGGAGGAGTCAATTTTACCTTGTTACCGGGTTTTTTTGTTGTAGTATACCACACAAATTCTTGTGTGTAGTATATAGTATAGTATATATAGAGTATACATAGTTTTACCAACTATGTTGGGGTCGGCTTCCAGTCTAACTGGATGCAGCTGAATACCAGTATTTTACATAGAGCGACTGCCTGTCCGACCTACAAAACCCAGAGTACTGGGTAATACGATACCCCTTGGTAAGACTGGTTGTCAGGCTTTTTGGGCCACTGACTACCTGTAACGACTTTCAAAGATCTACAAATGACAGCCGGGACCAACTGCTTAATATGCTTTCCGAGACACGGAAGAAACTCGCTATGTAATGGGTGGTCATCTATCCACAGACCAACCTAGGCAAGCACGGCTTAAGCTAAAGATCGACCCAAGCGGCTGTTATTATTTAGCCACGAGCTCCTTCTCCTCTTGTTACATAATGTAATTTATAATAAAGTGTTGTTAAAAGATTGAGGGCAAATCTCACCAATGAAACTGAACGCAATTAGCTGTTTGAAACTGCGTTGTCATTATTGCTATCGAATATTGGCACTGACAGCTTTTGAACGGGGTTTAGATGCGTTAATCACGTTGAGTTTTGTTAGTGGAATTTGCCCAAAGAATAATATCAGAACGTACCTTTTTACCCAAATATAGCGAAGCATAACGTCGCCATATAACATAATAATACATATTTTTTCTACCACAAAGGCAAATATACTCAACTACGTTTCTGAAACTGAAGAAATAAACCGCTTCCATAATTTCCTATATCCACGAAAAATGCTAAGCACCCAATGAAGACGTATAAAATCGTGATAGCAGCTAACACCGACTTACAAGCAATACAGAACAGTCATCGCATCATAAACCACGGTTTACCACTGTGCGGAAATGTGTAGAAAACCAAGTCAGCGCAACGGGTAATAGTAATAATCAGAATTGTAGGAGGATACATAACATCACGCTTGTCCCCAAAGGATTAGGCGGAGGTGTACCCAATACTACACCCACATTTCGCCAGTTATGTTTAAGTCCCATGTAATAGTGGGCTAGTCTATTGCCATCAACCGGACACAAATCTAGGCTTCGGTGCTGCTACTTAAAAATTCCTGATGGAAAAATACAATAACAATTTGCCCGACCCGGGATTCGAACCCAGGACCTCATGTTCAGCAGTCGCGATTGCGACCACTAGACCATAAGATGTTACGTTAAAGGAGGAGGGCCTGTAGATTGATTGAAATTAAGAGCAGATAAGGCTGGGGTTCTCTATACAGTTTGAGAGAAAACGCCTCCACTTTATCAGATTTACCTATACACTATCGCCTGAAATACAGTTTCCCGCCAAGTTCAAAGGGGGTAGGGTCAAAACTCTGTGAACCTCGTTAAAACCACCTCAAGAAAAAGGAAAAACAATTGTAATAAATTCATGTAGGTACCTACTAAATAGGCTAGTTTCCACCATCAATAAATTTGCATTCATTTTAGTCCGTCAGTTAGAGTATTGGAAAATAATGGACTCGTATTTTTTGTTTTTGTAAATCAATGAATATTGACAAATATAAAACGCATCAAAACTCGAGAGTGGGGGCTCGTGACGTCACAACGCACAAAAAATTATAACACGGCGTGACGTATTGAAAATTTTAAAAGCGTCGTATCTCCGTTAATTTTGGTTTACGTAAAAAACACGTGTCAAATATTTTTTGATAATCTAACTGACGGACTAATTAGTTTTTTCAGGACACAAGCCTATTGTAACTAAACTAAACGGTAGCTGTAGAATTGGTGAAAATTAAACTATTTTTATTTTTTACCTACAGGCTAGTTCAGGCTTTCACAAATAAATCCGTGCGAGTGTGTGAAAGGAGCTCGTGGCTAAATAATTAGCTGCTCGGATTGATTTACAGGTTAAGCCGCGCTAGCCTAGGTTGGTCCGTGGTTGGGTGACCACCTTCAGAGTTTCCTCCGTGCCTCGGATAGCACGTTAAGCCGTTAAGCCTATATCTAAGTATGTTTGCAAGTCGTCACAGGTAGTCAATGGCACAAACGGCTGACAACCAGACTTACCAATGGGTTTCGTATTACCCAGTGCTGACTGGGTTGTGGAGGTCAGATAGGCAGTCGCTCCATGCAAAATACTGGTTTTCTGTTGTTGGTTCCGGTTGGACTGGAAGCCAACCTCAACGTAGTTGGGAAAAGGCTAGGCCAGTAACCCAAAGGCTAAGACCAGCAGCAATTGATTTCAAAGCGTTTCGCGTTTCTACAATGACTTTGAATAATCTTTCCATCATCGTAATCGTATTCAGAATGTAATTTTATCCATGTCCTCTGCTTGATTGTCTCGTCTGGTCTCTTGTCTCTTGAACAGTAAGTTTGCCCGGACTCCACCGAATTGGAAACGAGACGAGAAGTGAGATGTCTCGTAATTGCTTAGCCCAGCGGAGACGAGGAGATACGTGAGCGGCGTGCGGTGAAGGTATGCTGTGTGCGATGTGCGGTGAGTGGTGTGCCGTGTGCTGCGTGTGGTGTGCTGCGTGTGGTGTGCGGTGTGCTGTGAGCGGAGTGCGGTGAGCGGTGTGCTGTGTGCGGCCTGCGATGTGCGGTGTGCTGTTAGCGGCGTGCGGTGAGTCGTGTGCTGCGATCGGCGCTTTGCCCATCTCCTCTCTTATTCTTATTCCCCTGGTGGAGCCCGGGCCTTCTGCTCCTACTCTGTCTCGCCAGAATCCAGCTTGTCGGATTCGCAGCACGTACCCGGCTGGTATGTATTGAACAAACTAAACAGTTGTAAGAATACCTCAAGACTGTAGGTAAATTGTTTCGCTTGTTATTTATGTTTCGCAGCTTGCTAATACGTGTACGGCTTTATGAAGTGCTCGCACTGTGCGTTTTCGTTTTTACTTACGGTTTCAAGAGGTTTATTAGGGGTTGGTGATGTTTTTGGGTAATCATCTTGGGAAGTGTACACCAGCAGTGCAGGACCTGAATAGTATTAGGTATGTGATGGGCTAATGGCTTGTTTTCAAGTTGAGAATTAGATTGACTATTGTAAAGATGTTTTGTACTGCCTTTGAGCTGTCTTATAACTATCTAACTGGCTTTTGCCCGCGGTTCATCCGTGTCTAAGAAATATAGCCCATTGCACTTTCTATTAGATGAATAGTTTCGGAGATTACCTCAAATATCGGTGATCTAGTGATCGCTATCGTGACTACTGAGCAAGGATTCCTGGGTTCCCGGGTTAACGGGTTTTTCCATGAGGAATTTCTCAGTAGCAGCCACGGGGTCTAGATTTGTGCTCTTTTAATGGCAATAGGCTCACCCACAATTACGTGGGTCTTCAATATAACTGGCGAAATGTGGGTGTACTATTAGGTACACCTCTGCCTATCCCTGCGGGGATTACAGGCGTGATGTTATGTTATCAAAACTTATAAAGTTTATCTTTACTTTAGTATAGAAGTATGATTTAGGTGTCGAGAGAATCCTTAAAAAATCTACGTTTAGATTTTGAATAAATACAGAGAGGTTTAGCTTTTCATTTTGGCTTTACGGAGATCAAATGTTACATAAAATAAGTCTTACAGTACGACTATTTTAAGCCTAACAAAAGACATCATTTGAATAAATAAAAAACACAAGACCTTAGTTTTGAGTTTGATAAAGTATGATACATGTTTGTTTGTAAACCTCATCTTTATAACAGCCTCGAGAGGTGAGGTGACATTTGGGTTAATTTGGTTACTTTCCGTGTTAGGAAAACTAATAATCCTTCGTACTTGTAAAGTTTCTGTCACTATTAGGTAATTAGATGAACAATAATTATAATTAATCTTCAATGACTGCTCGTTTGTTGAGAAGTCGCAAGCATGACTGGCTGAGCCTGAGGTCCTGGGTTCGATTCCCGGGTCGGACAAAGTGTTATTGTGGGTTTTTCTATCAGAGATTTCTCAGTTGCAGCCACGGAGTCTGGATTTGTGCTTGGTTATGGCAATAGGCTCACCCCCTTTTACATGGGGCTTAAAAACATAACTGACGAAATGTATGTGTACTTTTAGGTACTAACCTAACCTAACCCTTCAGGGATTACAGGCGTGAGGTTACGTTAAACATCAACTTTCAGCCACTCACATCATTCTTTCATTTAAAACTTTTAACACATGCCTCAAGACCGAAACTGCTGGCTTACAAACCGTAATTTATATTCTATTAAAGTGAAATAAAACTATAACGACCCCCATACTTACGTGCACTGAAAAGTCATGAAATCAGGGGAGTTGGAAATAATTAGGTAGCTGGCTCCTTCGAAAAGCGTGAATTACTACTGCACACGCGAACATTTCATATTATTTTGTAGTTAGAGATGTAATTAAACGTAAATTATAGCCAAATTATTATCAGATTACTGATTTTGTGGCGAGTTGCGCCTGCTAGCAGTGTTACATGAAAAGCGAATTTCGCTTATTAGTGTAATTGAAATGATATTTGGATTATTTTTATATCTATTTATTATATGATTTTATGTATTTTTTTCTATCTGATGATACAAGTAAAGGGAGGAGAGTACAAGTGAGAAGTGTTAATGTTTTCGTCATCATCATCGGCCTAGCCTTTTCCCAAGTTTTATTGGGGTCGGCTTCCAGTCTAACCGGATGCAGCTGAATACCAGTATTTTACATGGAGCGCCTGCCTATCTGACCTCCACAACCCAGTTAGTACTGGGTAATACGATACCCCTTGGTAAGACTGGTTGTCAGAAAAAAAGTGGCAACACTGCCCGAGTGACATGTCAAAATTTTGTTCCGTATTTTAAAATTAAATTTAAATAGTTATTAAGTTAAATTAAGGTGTAATCATATGTTATTTCGTATTTTAAATGTGTAAATACCCAGGAAAAATATTTTCCTGTTAATTAATAAAGGATTCGGTTGTACGGCGACGTAACGACGTTACCGGTAACATAAAACCAACAGCTGATGTTCGGACTACGGATTTAAACGGGTAGTATTTGTTTACTTTTATATTTAGAATAGCACACAATTGTCCCATAATCGTAACTTTAGAACACGTCCACGCCAATTCTAGTATAGTTTTTGTTTTTTTTTGCTAATTTAGATGGTTCTAGATTGCATTGTTGACAATTGTCATTTCGTAAAAAGTAAAATTCTAACGACATAAACTTGCTTACATCAATCTTTTCAATATTAGTTAAATATAAAGTTCGTGACAGTTATTTTATTAACGTCTTGAAGTAATATTGTAATAATCATAAGTTTTTAGTCCAGGCAATCTACCCACATGAAAAAGTAAAACAATAAGAAAGTAAAATTCTGATTGAAGCAATAAAATAAATTATTCAGTAAGCTAATATCATTCTTGTCAAGCTAATATAGCAGCCTACCTCATTTCAGAGTAACACAAACTTTTTCCCTGTTTTTCCCCTTTTTTATCTCTAAATTCTCTTCGTTGGTCTATCCTATTAGTTCTCACTGTTTCTTTATTTCCAATTTTCAGTAACCAATCCGGAAACCATGCCTGTGATGACCCGTAAGGCTACTGCTCAGGATATGGAGCTAAAATTGAGAACGGCCCTCCAAGAACTTAAGGACTCTAAACTCCAATGTCAACAGCTGTTGCAGGAGAGAGAAGACAGTGAGGAGGAGGTCATTAACGTAAATAGCAAAAACTCGAGCTTAAAACGGGAGCTAGTAGACCTACATCAGGAATTCTTGAATGTTGTCAATGAACGGGATCAACTAAGGGCGGTCACGGATGGGTTCAACTCTTGTAGCAACTTGTATGAGGAGGCTTTATGTAAAATTAGGGATCTAGAGGATGAATTAGTCCATGCAAATGTCAAACTTTTAAATTTGAAAAAGGAAAAGGATCATACTCAGGCTTTGGAAACTGAACATTTATATAATGAATTAGTTAATACAAATTGCAACCCTCATTCCATTATAACAATAGACCTTACAGAGGACTCCTTACTAAAGCATAACTACAGCCATAAAATTAGTCAAAATAAAATTAAGAAATATGCACGATTAAATAGAATCATTAAAAAATGTAATAAATATAAGAAACAACAAAAACACCATTCCAAAAATATTCAATTAAGGAAAGAACGTGTTTCTCTAGTTAATAAATTAAATAACTATCAGATTAAATTGGAAGATAGTATAAATATTTATGAAATTGACACTCAGCGCTTACAATCAGAAATACAGGCTCTTAATAAGTCACTAAAATCATTATATAATAAATATGAAGGCTCTCAAAATCAAATTAAAGAGCATATTCTTGCTACACATGCATTGGTAGACAAAGTGGACTCGCTGACTCTCAGCAACACTCAGTGTACTTGTCAGAGGGAATCCAGCAATGATGCCCTCCAGCTTGAGGCAATGGAGGACCCGTCCCTAGCTGTGAGTACTCAGGACTGTATTTCCACCCAAGATACAATACCTGACTTAGGTAATTTTGTATCACCAAATAGTCTTGGTTCTAATCTTTCAGTTATGTTCTCTGATAGTATAGGTAGAGGGTTAGGGAAATTAATCAGTAATAACCTGAGTTATTGTACCCAAAATTATTGCATGCCAGGGTCAACCTACAAACAGATTATGGCATCGGTAACAAAGACTGTTTGTGATCCTAGTACCACCATTACTATATGTGTTGGTAATAGTTCCAAGATTAAAAAGGAAGACATCACTGACTGTGTTTCAGAGTTGTTGAAGTTAAATTGTAATAAAATAATATTGTGTGCTTTTCCATTTTTTGAAAATTTGGTTAATAGAAAAAACAACTATATACATATGTTAAATAACCATGTACATTTTTTAGTAGGTCACTATACTGACAGACTTATATATCTGGATATCAACACTATTGTTGGTAAACTGAAGTCGACACGGGGTAAGGTGTATCTACCTATTAGATGTAGACACAAAATAGCTCGGCTATTAGCTTATAATATTCACACAGACATAAATAGTATGTCTAAGTTTAGTTCTATTATTAACACTGCGACTATTAGTAGTAATACTAATGTACAGGTGACTTTAAATGAATATAGCATTAATGCTATAAATGTTTACAAACATTGTACTGAGGAGGATCCATGTGTCACCGTGGAGAATTCTCAATTAGGGTCCCATTAGTATTAGTGATAGGGTCTTGTTGTCTGAGGATGGCACGGGAGTCTCCGGCCTCACTCCAAATATTAATTTAAACTAGAAAATGAGACAACAGGAGGTACGATTAACAATATTGTTAATCCTACCAACGTATCTTCTTGCACTCATTTAGTTAGCAAAAAAGGGCCTCAGCAGAACACTTTAAAATTATTCCACCAAAATATCCAAGGCATTTCTTCCAAATTATTAGAAATTGAATTGTTTTTAGAAAATAGTAAGTTTGACATTATTTGTTTTACTGAACATTGGCTAAAGGATTACCAAATGCTTATCAATTATGAGAACTATATGGTGGGTAGCTGCTTTAACCGTAAAACTATGCTTCGTGGAGGTTCCCTAATATTAATAAAAAATTGTTTTAAATATAAGCAACGTAATGACATAGTAGGTCTCTCGGTTGAACATTGCGTTGAACTGTCCTGTGTTGAGCTAGATAAGCATGTAATTGTGTGTGTGTACAGACCCCCAAACTATCAAAACTTTTCCTTATTTGAATCAATAATGGAAGATGTGATGGCAAAACTTGCAGCCAGTAATAAATCTATAATTATTTGTGGTGATTTTAATATCAATATTTTAGAAGAATGCTCAAATAGCAGTCGCTTATTAAATCTTTTTAAGTCATTTGACTTGACCAACACTTTTAAAGAACCTACTAGAGTCACTCCATCTTCTGCTACTTGTATAGATAATATTTTCTGCGATTGTGATTACTTAGATAAAGCAATAGTAAATTGTCTGCCTTCTGACCATAGCGGACAAACTGTAACCTTTAGGTGTAATACACCCCCATTGCAAAAAGTTCAAATTAAATTTAGACCTATAACTTCTAGCAGATTAAATAGGTATAATATTTCGCTACAGAACAAGTTAAGTGTTATGAGCCTTGATGATATTAATATAGATCAATTGTATGATCGTTTCTTTTCAATAGTTCACACGGAATTCAATAAAACTTTTGAAAAGAAGACAAAAAGTATTTGCCCTAAATTCATATTTAGTGATTGGGCAACTAGAGGTATCAGAAAAAGTAGGGAAAGACTATTTGAGCTTTATGGCCTTAAGCCTTTTATAAACACTGAAACTTTTAACAAGTATGTTGCTAAGTATTCAAAAATTTTTAGAAATACGTGCAAGGTTGCTAAAGCACTGCACATTAGCAACAAGATCAAAACAGCAGAAAATAAAATAAAGACAGTTTGGAAAGTTATAAATAACGAGACTAACAGGAAGAAAATACGTAACACTAGCTACACATTAGATACAGCGTGTGGTCCTAAAAGCTCAAATCAGGAAGTAGCTCAAGAATTTGTAAATTTCTTTACCGATATACCACTAAAAACAACGGAGGCTCTTATTTCCTCACCTGAACTCTCAATTGGCTTATTAAAGGCGAATGTGTCTGGCTGCCTGGCTGAATTTAAATTTAAACACATTAACCCTATGATAGTTATTAAAACTTTCCGGCAAATAAAAATCAAACTAACCGAAGATCTATGGGGAATGTCTGTCAAAGTTTGTACATCCATACTTGAGACTATAGCCCCTTACTTAGCTTTAATTTTTAATTTATGTGTAGACCAAGGAGTTTTCCCTGATTTAATGAAATACAGTAAAGTCATACCTCTTTTCAAATCCGGAGACAGTAAAGATACTAATAATTATAGACCTGTATCCGTGTTACCAGTTTTTAGCAAGGTTTTCGAAAAAGTAATGCTTAATCAAATGCTCTATCATTTTAACACCAACAGAATCTTACATGATCAACAGTATGGCTTCACCAAGGGACGTTGTACAACTGACGCCGGTGTAACCTTATTAAAGCACATATTTACTGCGTGGGAAGAGTCTCAAGACGCCATAGGAATTTTTTGTGACCTCTCCAAAGCGTTTGATTGCGTAAATCACGACACATTACTTTTGAAACTTGAGCATTACGGACTGGGTAAACTTGCACTTAGTTTGGTAAAATCTTATTTGAATGATAGACAACAACATGTTCAAATAAATGGTGTTAATTCACAGGGTTTAAAAGTAAAAATGGGGGTTCCACAAGGCTCAATATTGGGTCCTTTTCTCTTTCTAGTATATATAAATGATCTTCCCTATTTACTGAAAAACCAACCGCAAAATATGGTGTTATTTGCTGATGACACTTCCCTAATTTTTAAAATAAATAGGCGGGCCCAAAATCTAGATGACGTGAATAATGCCCTACTTCAGGTCCAAAATTGGTTCACAGCAAACAATTTGGTATTAAATGAAAAAAAAAACCAAATGCATAAGATTTGCTTTACCGAATGTTAAAAGTAGTGATTGTGATATAATATTGAATAAAGAGAAACTTGAATTCGTAGATAAAACGGTTTTCCTGGGGATTACGCTTGATTCAAGGCTACAATGGGGTTCTCATTTGACTTCTCTTGCGGGGCGGCTAAAATCAGCAGCCTATGCCATTAGAAAAATCCGTCAGTATACTGATGTAGATACCGCTAGACTGGTTTATTTTAGTTACTTTCATAGTATAATGTCTTATGGCATTTTACTGTGGGGACGGGCTGCAGATATTGAGTCTATATTTATTCTGCAGAAAAGAGCCATCAGGGCCATATATAATCTTCGTAAGCGCGATTCTCTAAGGGAACTGTTTAAGGATATTGGCATCATGACGGTACATTGTCAATACATCTACGAAAACATAATGTACGTCAGAAAAAATCTGCACCTTTTTGGTAAAAGGGGTGACAGACATAATTACAGTACTAGAAATAGGGACCAACTAGTTCAGCCAGGTTTCCGACTCGCTAAAGTAGACTCATCTTTCATGGGGTACTGTTTGAGATGCTATAATAAAATTCCACAAAGTATTCTTGAACTGAATGAGACGAAATTTAAAACATGCATTAAACGCACACTATGTAAGCAAGCATATTACAAGTTGAGCGATTATATCGCTGATAAAAATGCTTGGCTCAATGCTGGTCCTGCTCCACAAGGACAGGGGCGCATAAATTGATAGCATTAAAATGTATTGTTGGAGCTGCTGAAGATTGTACAACTATCTTTGCATTGTATAGATTCAATCTCCTTAGTATTATATAAATGCATAGCCCATATTGTGTGAGTACTATGTACTAGAAAGCTATCATTCACTGGAAACCTACGTCTTTTCTTGACTTTAATGTGCCCTGGCGGTTTAGAGTATGTCATGCTCACTCAAATGTCTCGCTGATGGTGGCGCATGTGTCGGATCATTTAGTTCCCTTCAAAATGGTTGAGTTGAATGGTGCTGATCCATGCGTCATGTCCGTGAACGGGCGCTGTCAGTTGTGACTGGTCATCTCTTAGTTGCCATAGCTTATTTGAATGAATTATTTTGAATTGTATTTTTTTTGTTTGTGTGTTTTTGCTGTGGACACTTTTAACGTGCACATCTTGCTACATTGTTCTCACATAATATACCATCTCAACATGAATGATGTAACCAAGATTTTGTAACAATATTCTGATTTAAAAGAGTGTCCATGGAGTTTCTTGCCCGTTCTTCTCCATAGAGATCTACGCTAGGGAATAGGCAACTACAGTACTTTCACAGTTTTTATGTCTTGTGACTGGGACTGTAGCTACATTTAATTTTCATCTTTTTTCGACAATTCAAAAGTGCCTGTAACTGGCTTACTTGAAATAAATGCTTTGATTTTGATTTGAAGACTTATTTGGGCCACTGACTACCTGTATCTACACACATCAAAAATGTCTAGGGATCAAGCATTTTTATGCGGATTTCTTGAGATTGAGATGTGGCTTTGTAATAAATTTATGATTTTATAAATTTATATGGATCCTTTTTGGTGCATTTCATAATTTGAATCAGGAACTCTCAATCAAATTCGAGTAAAAGATGAAAATAAGCTGTCAATATTTTCCCTATAAAAACATACAACGCATTGAAGACATTATTAGTGCTACTGTTTCCCTACTACTGATTAAAACCAACGTTATTATGGAGCGGCGACGTCATTTAAGCAGGGAAGAAATGCTCAGAGCCGTGGGAATGATAGAAGCTGGTTCCCGGCAACGTACTGTAGCTTTAGCTCTGAATACAAGTCAGAGTGTTATCAGTCGACTTTGGACACGTTACCGAAGCACTGGTACCGTGGCTGAGCGCCATGGAGGACGGTATCGCTGCACCACACGGAGACAAGACCGATACATTCAAATCTTAACTCGAAGAGCTCCAACAATAACCGACATGATGTTAGCCGTGAGGCTTCATCACTCTTCAGGGAACTTAATTAGCGACCAAACAGTCAGAAACCGCTTGCATGAAGTGAACCTTCATTCCCGAAGACCGCTACGGGTACCACCTATAGCAATGCACAATCGTAGGATTCGATATCAATGGGCTCTTGAACACAGAAATTGGGCAGAAGAACAATGGCGTTTCGTGTGCTTTTCTGATGAGTCTCGTTTTGGTATGAGACCGGATACAAGACGTATACGACACTGGAGAACCCCTGGACGCCAACAGCGATTAAAATCCTGCCAGGAAGTCCATCCTTATAGTGGTGGAACCATCATGGTATGGGCGGGTATTTGGATCGGCGGAAGAACTGAGTTGATTTGGATCAGAGGCAACCTCAACGCTCAAATTTATGCTGAGACGATTGTATCAGACGTCATCGTTCCTCTACAAGTGCAAATCGGTCCCTTATTTCAGTTAATGCATGATAATGCACGACCGCACACCGCAAGAGTTGTAAGACAGACTCTCGCCGCAGCTAACATCAATGTCCTGCCCTGGCCTGCTCAGTCGCCAGACTTGAACCCGATTGAGCATGCATGGGATATGCTACAGAGAAGAGCTCTGCCGAATATGGAGGGTATCCAGTCGCAAGAAGACCTTTTTTTGTTGTTGCAACGAACATGGGCGGCCATTCCACAGCGTGATTTGGATGAACTCATTTTGAGTATGCCAAACCGATGTTCTTGTGTTGTTAGTGTTCGCGGTAGAAACACGGATTATTAATTGTTTAAGTTACCCAATAAAATTTTAAAGAAAACTGTTATTTCAGTCTTTTTTTCGAACTTTAATGTTAGTGGTTCAAATGTCAAAAATCCCTTTATTAGGAAAATGGCAAATTTCTTTATTAATGCAAAGGTAACTTGGTTTATCGTTACTGTGACAAACGAAAACACTTTATTTGATGAATCCTTAAAGAAAATTTTAATTAATATCAATCAGGAGAAAAGTTATTGCAAAAATATATGTTGATCCCTAGATACTTTTGATGTGTGTATTTAAAAAAAGGTTTGACCTTATTACACCTTTGGTCTGCAGTTCGTAGTAATGGGATAAAACGTAAGCTATGTCCTAACCCAGGGCCGGCAGTGTCGACATAGATAACGACAAAATCGTAAACTTTCGATTGCCAATTACGAAAAAATTCGGTTGCAATAACGATGCCTGCGAGAATCGCATCTTGGATGTAGAGACTTGCGTTTCCCGCAAGCTTCGTTATTGCAGTTTGCCCGACCCGGGAATCGAATACAAGACCTGATGCTTAGCAGATATTTTCACGATTATACCTAGTATTTGTATGAGAATATATATTATTATATATATATAGTACTCATAAAATATTAGAAAACAACAAGATCAGCACCGGACTCGCACCTACCACCGGGAAAGTGCAATAAGAAGTTCATTTTGTTTCACCATAAATAACTTGAACGCAAGTAGCATAGTCTAAACTTTTCGAAAGCTGTTAGTAACAAATTCTAGAGCAATGATTAAACCTACACACGCAGTTCAAATATATTGATCGGGTTCAGTGTATTTGGTGAAATACTCAGCGTAACAGGCTTGCCTAGAAGAAACCGATTCACTCGAAGCTTGGGCAAATCCAGATTATAAATATAATCATCAGAAAACAGAGGCCGACAGTGAATTCCACAGACTGGTGGTTCGCACAATAAATGTGAAAGCGTTTAAAATACATATTTTAAACTATAATTTTCTGACCTCTTGTATACAGGGTGTAAAAGACCTCATCACGAAGCCGTCAACCAAACATTCTGTACATCAAACTAAGTAACTTTACGCAAAAATTATTGCTGGGAAACAACTTTTTTTTTTTGGGGTAAAAATCATGTTTTGAGGTAGAACTCAATGTAACGCACTCAAAACATTGTGCTGATGGACGGATTGAATAGTACGGGGGACTTGGAGGTGTTTAAAGTAAAAATCTTACATTAAAAACTTGTATAAAAAAAATATTGGAATTTTGACCTCCAATATCTCCGTAACTAGAAGGTTTCCAGGTATGGTGTAGAACAAAAAAATCGGGACAACAAGTGCCTTTCGGCTTCGTTAAGAGGTGTTTTACACCCTTTATAACGCTTACGTAACAGAATTTTTATAAAAAATAACTGTTATTTGCATGCATGTTCCAGCAATCAGAGTCAATAAAACATAGTCATCACGAACGGAGCACAATCAAATAGTTGCCTGATTGTGTCGGCTCGTATAAAACAATCGTTATGAATTTTATCAACTCGATTATAAATTTTATAACCGTAGTTTGTTTTTTTTTTATTTTTTGTCCCGGGTAAAAGTAAGCCACAAGCGTTCTCCTGTGTTATATCTTTTACTGCGAGTACCGATCCTTCTGCCATGAAAAACGTTTCAAGTATTTTGTTTTCCTTAGCCTGTTTTTTGGTAGTTTTTGAGTTACCTATAGCAGAAACAGCATATGAAGTTCTTACTGCTGGGAACCAAGCTCATGACTGGGAGTAGGGCATAATTCACCACACAGGCCCCAGTGCAGGATGGTGGTTGTGCTATGAAACTAAAAAATATAATTTAGGTAACATAATCCTCAATAAGAATATTGATAACCCTGAGTTATTGTCAAAATTTTATTTCAGTGTGCCAAGTAAGACATTTTGTTTTAATCCACCCATAGGTATACCTCATACATCATCGAATTACAGTCAGAACAGTTATATTGTGCGGGCAAGCCGAGATTTCAATTACATATGCAAGGAATATGACTTGGATCCATTCACAATAAGTGTGAATTCGGCCAGAAGGTGCTTATGCCTCAAATTTTTCAAGTAGCGGTAGGTTACATTGTTTGTTTTAGTTTTAGTATTGTTTCCCTAATATTTTAGCTATATAAATTGCAAACTAGTTTTTTTATAGCTTCATACTTATTTTAAAGCTGCGTGTTTTGTGTTCTTGTGCTTACACTATAGATTACTATTATAAGTCTATATGTGAGGACTTGTAATTGGCTTTCTGGTGACTATGGTTTCCTATTTTTCTGTTTTATTAGCTGTAAGTCCTCCATGTACTAAATAAATAAATAAATATTGTAATAGAAAGCTCTTTAGTACTTTTAATAAACTTACTGTCTATATTATAACAATTAAAAACTATTAAATAAACTGAAATAACCAAACTAAACAAGCAATAAACTATAAAAGGTCATCAACTCCTCCACAACGCTGTCAGCTGGTAATGTGCCCAAGAGACGTGCGGCGTTGCCACGTCGTATGGCAACACTTCGCCTCTGGCTAAAGTAAAAGCCAGTCTTTGGGTCACGGGAAGCGTCAACTAGGTGTTTAGAAATTTCCTTAAAAAGGCTGAGAGGGCGCAAGAGCATCAACACATCCATCCATGCCATGTGCGTGTGAACTGAGGGACAATACTAGTACCCCATCCATCAACTTGTAACCCATCTTCAAAGGAAACAAAGACATGCCGTCTGGTCTTTTGCCATCGTCACCTGCCAAAGCATTGGGTTCTAATACAACCACAGAGCATCTATATATACGGAATACAACTGCAACGCCGACGGTAAAAAGCTCGCCGGGTCGTTTATGTTCGCGTGCCGCGGAAAACGGCCCGCACTTTGGCTGCATGACAGGCTGTGGTGTCGGTGGTTATCGACAGACCACAGTGACAACGATGAGGAGAACAGCAGGCTGCTCCAAGGCGTAAAGAAGCAGCGAGGTGGAAGGTCGTGTCGTTGAACAAAGCTCCTATGCTCCACGACGGCAGTGATCTTTCCGAAAACATTCAAATTCTGAAATTTTTCCTGAAAAAAAAATTCAGGAAAAGAATTTTCATACAGTATAGAATTTTCGTATATACCCGAAGAGCAGAAGAAAGTTCTCTTCATTGGTTTTGATGTCATAGGGACTATTCCATTCAAAGGTCGTTATTTAGCGGAGAATGTTAACACCGCGATTCAGCTTTATGACGTAATTGTACTGCGCCATCTATGATTCAAAAAACATAACTATTTTGACTCATCGTTCAAAATTCAAAAATAAGAACAAACACTTTGAGGATTAAACTTAATGTAGGTAACATAATTACAGTTTGGCCGCTGAGAGAATGTGTTCCTGACAGGTCGCGAGTATTAGTATTATTGGTGATGTTATGTAACTTATAGCTTATATAAATAATAAATGATAAATGATGTTTATTTTGCAAGTAGGTGTTTACAACACGTCATTTTTTTTAAACTAGATGGGGCCGGTGTTTCGTACCTGACTACTCTGAGAAGAAACAGCCGAAACAAACTCAGAGGTCATAGTCTCTTTTGAAGTCCAGACATAATTTAGCTCAATTCACATGAGGACTATGCAGATTAGTGTCTGAGATGGTCTTTTGAAGAAAGAACCACACAGATTTGAGTGGACCTGTCCAGTCAGTGCAAGCATTTGTCAGTTATCGTGTAGCTCGACTTATAACTCAAGGAGCTCAACGAAACGACGAACAATACCAAAGAAAGGACATTTGGGTAGGTCGCTTATAGTACTCAAACTGCCAGACAGTTGTGGGAAAAAAAAGAAAACAAACAAAAAAAATATAAAAATGAAACCCACATGGTCCCCACATTCACAATAATCAAATAAAATTAATAATAATTTACAAAATCAATGTCAATAAAAATCACAAAATCATATGTCAATAATAATAAAAAAGTAGGATACGTAAATATTCCTGTCAAATCAGTAGGTAAATGTAACATAAAATAAAATTAAAAGTAAAAAAATAATAAAATACTGAAATAAGTATTCATGTCAAATCATTCAATGTCAGAGTGTACAAAAGAAAGGAATTAATAATAAACAAGCGAAGTCTGAAATTTCGACATTCACAGAGCAAATTTCATTGGAGCAGCTTAACCCCAAGCCTTTTTATCTTCGAGATAGTTATTAACATGATAGTAGGCTTTCAGGCACAGCTTCCGTTTTATAAACGATTTGAATTTATTTAGGCTTAGTTCTTGAATTTGGCTCGGAAGTTTATTGTAAAAACGTATACATTGGCATCTGAACGTACCCCCTATTTTTTTGAGCCTCGTTACAGGAACAATAAATTTGTGTTTGTTCCTCGTATGTACGTTGTGTATATCACTGTATTTTTTAAACAAATTAATATTTTTGCGTGCGTACAAAAGGTTTTCATAAATAAACTGAGAAGGCACAGTAAGAATATTAATCTCTTTAAATTTTTCTCTGAGGGAGTATCTGGGACTTATTTTATGAATTGAACGAATTGCCCTTTTTTGCAAAACAAATATTGTCTGAATATTGGCATTGCCCCACAAGAGAATACCGTACGACATCACGCTATGAAAATAACTAAAATAAACTAAACGGGCTGTCTCTAAATCAGTTAACTCACGAATTCTTCTAACGGCGTATGCTGCAGAGCTAAGTTTTTTCGACAATTTGTCTATATGTGGGCCCCACTGAAGCTTGGCATCCAAAGTTATGCCTAGGAACACTGTGCTATCTTCCGGTTTCAACTCTTCATTCTTAATTAGTACAGTGGTTTCCACTTGTCTTACATGGGGTATCGTAAACTTAATACATTTAGATTTTTTCTCATTTAGGAGTAAATTATTAACATTAAACCAATTAACGACTTTTGCCAGGGCCCTATTAACATCATCCGTAACTAACTGCTGACGTTTGAGTTTAAATAAAAGAGAAGTGTCGTCTGCAAACAATACTATGTCATGATTATCCTTTATGAGGTAAGGCAAGTCATTAATATAAATAAGAAATAAAAATGGACCAAGAATTGAGCGCTGGGGTACCCTCATTCTTACTACGGATCCGGGAGATCTTTTCCCGTTGACATCAACTCTCTGAATCCTATCACTCAAATATGAAATAAGAAGATCCAGAGAGGCGTTACGGATTCCGTAGTGGTGTAGTTTCATGAAGAACGCAATCGAAAGCTTTGGATAAATCGCAAAAAATACCCAAAGCATCGCATTTGTCCTCCCAGGCATTATAAATGTGTCCTAAAAATTCAACACGGCATCAGTAGTTGAACGACCCCTTGTGAAACCAAACCGTTTTTTATGAAATAGTTTATGTTTATTGAAAAAGCTTTGCATTTGTGCCAAATTTAATTTTTGTAGTAGTACTGAAATGGGTCTATAATTAGTGGGGTCTGATGTGCTACCCGATTTAAACAATGGTATTATTTTACTATATTTCATTAGATCAGGAAACTCACCATGGTCAATACAATCGTTAAATATTACAGCTAATGAAGGAGCTACAATGTTTATAATGGATTTAGCAACGTCTACAGAATGACCCCATAGATCGGCGGTCTTTTTAACATTTAAGGTGTGAAAAGTTTTAATTATATCTTTACAGGTGACATATTGGTAATTAAATTCGGAATCACAGACTGAAACGTTTTCCCTTAGTAAAGACTCGGCAGCAGCCGGTGACGAGTTTAGCGATTTAGTAGTCGATACGGGAATATCCGCAAAGAAATTTTCAAAGGCTGTGGCAACTTGAGTGTCTGAATTTAAAATATTATCGCCAATAGCAAGGCTGTAGTCACTATTTCGATTGCAAGACCTTCCCGTTTCGCTATTTATAATGTTCCATGTCATTTTAATTACATTACTACTATTTTTAATTTTTGAACTCAAGTAACGTGACTTTGCTATGAAACTAACTTTTTTAAATAATTTAGAATAATTCTTAACATACAAATTAAATTCTACAGTGTTTATATAAGTCCGCTCTTCATACAGCTCATAAAGTCGTTTTCGACTCTTATGAATACCAGCGGTGGCCCAGTCGTTGAAAGAAGCGTTACTATTTACAGATATTGTCTTAGGGACAAATGTGTTTTCAAATTGTGTGCAATACATACTGAAAAAATCGTTATATTGTTGATTTGGAGCATTAACTGACAAAAGTGGTAGTTTGGATAAAAGTTTAGTTTTAAAAGTTTCCAGGCGATTTTTACTTTTTGGATTATGATTACAATGATATCCTTTTTAGTGACTGTCTTGTTTACATTTGGAATTGTGATTAATTGCCCACAATGATCTGAATCTATTAAGTTAATAATTGCTTATTGGGTGGGTATAATATCAGTGTAAATGTTGTCTAGGCAAGTGGCACTAGTTGGGGTTATTCTGGTAGGCTCGAGAAATTTGTTTTTAAGATTGTATGACTGAAAGAGGCTTATAATTTTAATACTTAACCCAGAATTTTCTAACAAATTTATATTAAAATCACCACAAATGATTATTGACTTCTTAGAACTACAGATTTTATGCAACACTTCATGTACACATTATTACACATTATTCATTATTACTACATGTATAGCATTTACCCTGCTGAATGAACTACCAACCTGGTGATTACTAAAATTGAAAATTAATTGATGACATTTGAGCCAATGCTCCGTTACACAAAGAATATCTATATTGTTACAATTCAGGAAAAGTTTTACTTCTAATTCTTTGTTGTATAATATATATATATGTATAATAACTTACCCTTTTTACTTTTACTAACAAATAATATTATTATAAACGATATCATTAAATCAAGTAACAATAAATGTTGTAATTTCGCGCTAAATTTATGTACAAACTGACAGACGTCAGGAACGCATTCTCTCAGCGGCCAAACTGACTACTCTACTTCTCTACTCTTTTTTACTACTCTTTTTTACCATAAGTAGGTTGCTAATTGTTGATCGAAGATAAGTAGAAAACGAGAGGCCCGCAGTCTGTAAGAAGCTTCTGCCCAATATAATTATGTATTTTAGTTTTCGGTAAAAAACGACTGGTTAGGTATATTTTCAAATTATAAAAGACAATACATCGGTTGGTGTGAGTATAAAAATAATGTAATAAACAACGATTTTATCGATCAATACTCAATTATATATAACAAATGTCTATTTTATACTGAAATAATAACACTTCGATTATATTCAATTACCGAATACAACTGTTAATTACAATCTATTGTTTCTGCTTACCATAATTGAACTGAATGCAGTGATTTGGATTCAATTCTTAATTATCTTTTTGGCAAGCTGACAGCTAGTGGTTAGGTGCTTTTATTCCAGTTTTCACTAACACTTTAACAAATGCCTAAATAAAAACACACTGGATTTTCAACGGTCGGTTTAGCACCTAAAGTTGAATTTTTATTAGCGCATTAATATTTCGGCATTAACATAGGTGTTGCTTCGTGATAGTGAAAACGGGCATTATTCTCTGTTTGCTTAAAAGAGCTGTAAAGGCTCTTTTGTTCTTGATCAGTCAATTTATTTGAAGGTATTGTAGTCTAGTAATACCTATTTGCTTTAATTGTAATAAATAGCAAATTTTTCATTCCAAACCTCTCGAAAGAGGACGCCGACATAAATCTAGGACGCCGATTCACAAATGGTTACCACGAATTCAGTACATCATTCTGCTTGTCGACTGAAAAAATCTAATTAGTCCGTCAGTTAGATTATCATAAAATATTTGACCCGTATTTTTTCTTTTGTTACGTAAACCACAATTATTGACGAAGATACGATGCTTTTAAAATTCTCAATACGTCACGCCGCGCCGTGGTATAATTTTTAGTGCGTTCTGACGTCACGAGCCCCCACTCCCGAGTTTTGATGGGTTTTATTTTTGTCAATATTCATTGATTTACAAAAAAAAAATAGTCCATTATTTTATTATGCTATTTTGTAATGTGAAAGTCTTGTTATTTATTTTGTAATTCGATTAGTTTAATGATAATATTTTAATTTACTTATAAGTTTTTGTGATTTGTTTTCATTGAATTGTAATTGTATTGTGTTTTTGTTTAATTAATTATGTAACTTATTTTTATATGTATGATTATAATTTGAAATAAACGTTTAATATTAACAATAATAATTATTTTCCAATACTCTGACTGACGGACTAAATAGGATTTGCAATTTTTGATACTGTCGTCAATACAAAAGAAATCAGCTGTTTCCTACATATACCTACACGGTCAAAATGTATGGAACGGGTCTACTCTCTATAGCAGAACTTTTAATGTCATAATTTTAATTTGGATAACAGCGGATAGCATAAACTTTATTTCGCAGAAAATCGTTTGTCAGACACTCATTTATCAAACATTCAAACCTCATAATTTTGTAAGTCAGAATCATCTTTAGGCATAATTTTCATAAGCATAAAAATTAAAAGTATAACCATCTTATGGCAGAAAGTTCACAGTCAAAATCATCTTTTGGCATAAATTTCGTACCGATAGTCATCAAAAGACAGTACTATCATATTGCAGAAAGTTTACAGTTAGAATCATCTTTTGGCATACATTTCATATGCATAATAATGGAAAGCCTCATCTATCACATTATAACAAACATGCAAACAAGCATGCAGTATGCAAACATGCAAACCAGCATACACCATGCATGCAAGCAAGCATGCAACATGCAGCAGGCATGGTTTCTGTCACGGCTCCGGCGCTGTGGGGCTCCGGCGGTCCCACGCGAGCTTATAGTCGCAGAGGTGTTTTACGCTCACTACCGCAGCTTCGGCTTGCTGAACGGCTTCGCCAGCCAGGCTCAGCCACGGCGGCGAGCGTTCAAACCACCTGCTCCTCAGCTCGCGGGCCGCCTCACCCCCCCGCGCCTACGCGGATTTAAATTACACTCTAGGGGTAGGGCAGACAAGACTACGTGGAGTTGGTTTTGGAGCGATTAGTTTCTGTCACAAAATTTTGTAGCACAACATATTGACTTTTTAAGACAGTATTTTAATTCTAATTAAGGTTAAAAATGCTATTTTATAGAAATGGCAATAATGCCAAATAAAATAATTCCAAATGAAATTCTGCCATCTTCATAGTATGCCAAGTGAAATTGTACTAAATAATCGTCGCTCTAAATAAAAGTTATTCTAAACGAAATTATGCGGAATTTGAACATTTCCAATGGTAATTATGGCGAATAAAATTCTGCCATCTTAACAGTATGCCATTGTAAATTCGGACACACAGACATTCGGCCAAACAATAACTATATTAAATTATTTTTATGCCTTAAAAATATTCGTTTATAGAAAATTATGGCAAGTGTGTTATGCCAAATAAATTTCGGAACATCAAGATTCTGCCAGATAGAAGGAACCCGTATGGAACAGCTGTTTTTTAGAATACGTGGTTACCGTTTGTGCGTTGGTGTCCTTTCTCTTCCCGTCTTGGTAAAGGAAAAGTATGTAATCCGTCATTGTATACAATAGGGTATATGCATGATTTTTTTTATCACTCTAAACAAAGCGTACTAACATTAGAAATAGCGGAGTTTTTTTTTTTATATCAATAAAAAATAAACTGCTGATTAGAAAGAGAGATCCGATACAGCGAATAACGTCATTCGCTGCAGCGACGTACAAAATCCATACTAAATTCCGTTTATCTAGAAAGAGATAGAAACAAAAGTTTAAATGGTTATAACTTTTGTGTTGTTTGGCCGATTTATATCTTGTTTTCGCGTTTTGTCATTTTGTTTATAGTACTTTAACATTTCGTATCGAAATAAAAAAAAAGAAAATTTAGGTATGCATATTTCCTATTCCTCGGAAATGTGTACAATTCCTAAAATAGATAAGTAGGAAATCTGTGATATATTTTGTAATATGCACTTTTCCTAGGAAATCTATAGATTCCTAAATAGCGATCGGAAATGTATTACATTCTTGATGTTCTTAAGTACAGCAGGGATAGTGGTGCGAGAGGCAACTACACATAGTCGAGAGTGTCTATACTCCTATTTTTACCCGACTACGGCAAAGCCAAAAGGAAGGCTTATAATTTAGGCAGTCTGTGTATGTATGTATGTATGTTTGTATTTACGTATGTTCCACCTTCGCGCTTAAACTATTCATACAATTTTGATAAGTAAGGTGTCAATCAATTCGTTATAATGGCTCTGGTAACATAAGCTACATTTTATTCATTAGTCGGGTTTTTAGTGTTAGTATTTATGTTACCCTAATACAATAGGTAACACAAGGCATTGTGGCAAGGAAAACTTAGGATGCAAGAGCGAGCGAAGCGAGCTCGGAACTTAGGCAACCCGACTCTGGACAGGTTAGGTTAGCTTCGCTTGCTCTTAAAAACCCTGCCAACCCCTTCGTGTTAGGTTACTTTAAACCCTGCAGACAGAAATAGGAGCCCCGATATGCGGGGCTACGTCGACTACGTTTTATTACAACATTTCGATATTTACCTTGACGTTGATTTTATTCGTGTTTTATTTATTTTATTCACCGAAAGCATTCGTTTATATACATTTCCTAGTATCATTTCGGAATTGCATACAATTCCTAGGAAATACATACATTTCACAGGAACTTTCAAATATTATTTTTTCACATTTCTTACGTAGGCTCGGAATTGTGTATATTTTTTAGGAAAATATATACAATTTAGTAATTGTGTAAATTTCCTTACATTTCCGATAACAAATTTAAGAACGTTTTAGGTTTGGTAGACTCATAGTTTAAAATAAAATACTAAATATTCTTGCGTTTGGCCGCAACTCGTCTGATGTGTAGCGATGACACGACTTAAAGTGAAGCACGCTAGCCTAGAAGAAACCAATTCACTTGAATTTTGAAGAGATCTGGATTATAATGATCGGAAAACAGAGAAGCCGGCAGTGAATTCTACAGACAGGTGGTCCGCACAATAATGTGGAAGCATAGCGCATTGTTCGTGTTCGTGGAACAACCATATAACGCTGACGCCTCGTCGTATCTCTGCTCGTCCAATGAATCGAGGTTCGATTTGTTAACGTTTTTCTATACTGTTACAAGGTTTTTCATGTTTTTTGTTGGTATTATTATAATAGTGTGGTAGTTTATCCGTGGTCATGGTGCTTGCAACAGCGCCGAAATATCAGGAACTCGAAACAAATAGTAAACATGATAAATATCCCGTTTTATTTTATGATAATGGATTTAAAGATATTTGTCATGCTAGGCGATGTAAACAAATCTAAATATTAGAGCAGCATAGCAGCATATATACAGTAACTTGACACTTACTGCAATTATCCAATCATATATTTATGTAAATTACCGCTTGCACACGGACGCGTGCAGGTCTGATTGAACTATTGAGGTAGGATTAGCAGAAGTGCAGTAAAACATATTAACAACAATTTTATTGTTTTCGAGAAATTATAACGATGAGTGACGCTTTCAAAATATTTGCTTAAATTCGAAATATATGTATTAGTTTAATTTTTTAAAGTGTTTTTGTTTCAGAGTTTAGGTTAATTAATAAAGTAATTCTAGGATTTAAATTTTTAAAGCATTTTATGTGCTATTTTATAAAATTAAATGAAATTACATACTGTGAAAGTTAATTAGCAAAATGATCATTTATTTATTAGTTTTTTTTCTAACATATGGTGGTTACGCATGTACCTACGTCATGGTAATCAGAGGCAGCGGTATCAATCTTACACCCAACTTTCGCCTGTTAACTTTAATTCCCATGTAATAAGGGGAAACCCTATAGCCATCAACCTGAGAATCCAATAAGAATCCTGATACTCGGCAGTAGCAGTTACGTCCACTAGACCAACGAGGCAATCGGCAAGTATAACATACAGTTTTTTATGGGTTCTTGCTGAACATTGAACGTTATCCTTCTCCACAGATTACCCACCACAAAGCTGGTAATCTGTGCTTAGTGCTTATAGTGCAACCTGCCCCGTATTGGCGAGCTGCGAGAGCGATTCTGACGGCTGATACAAAGCGACTGCTCATTCAGAATGTTCATGGGTGCCATTACCAGGAACCGCAGTAGCTCCGACAGACTTAATAATATGTAACTATTATAATAATACCAGCTTGTAAGCTAGGCGACTGATAAACATAACCCTCTTACTTGCAAGACTGTTGTATTTTTTTTATAAAATGCAATGAACATGGTTCATAGTAGTTAAAAATAAAAGACAGTTTTTAGAATAGCAGCGTCCGTAATATAAAACGTACCTAGGTATTTATTTCCGTTTTTCGTAGTAGTGTAAAATGGAAAATATTTTATTAGAGATGTGCTGTAAAACCATTCTACGAAACGTTCGACTGTTTCTTTCTGTGGTAGATTTCTTTTTCCAAAAGATATTGTATTTAGTTTCTTTTATTTGCTAAAGCTACAAGTATTTTCAGTATGAACAGTAAAAGTAAAACAAGCCGCGCCATTTTCATAAAAAAAAAAATATTTTCTAAATGTTCTTACAGCTTAATGTCATCATCAGCTTCCAGTCTAACCGGATGCAGCTGAATACCAGTATTTTACATGGCGACTGTCTATCTGACCTCCACAAATCAGTTAGTACTGGGTAAAACTATAGCCCTGGGTAAGACTGGTTGTCAGATTTTCCCACTGACCACCTCTAGAAGACTGACAAAGATCTACAAATGACAGCCGTGACCAAAACGGCTTAAACGTGCTTTCCGAGGTTCGGTGGAAACTAGGTATGTAATTGGCGGTTACCCATCCACGGACCAACCTAGGCAACCGCGGCTTAACCTTAACATCGACCTGAGTGGCTGTTATTATTTAGGCACGAGCTATACATCCGTTTTCGCACGGTGTTTGGTACTATTGAAATCTCGGAAAATTATTCTTCAAACACACTTATATGAGTTGAAAATAGTCACACGTGCAGTGTGTATTAGACTCGAATGAATATATCGTCTGTATTGACATTCGATTAAGAAAGTCTCTCTCGACACCGCGAGGGAATTAAAACACGGAGAGAACTAGCGTTATCATTGCACTGAATGTGTTTCTATAACTGAATGCAGTGTGTTAGCAATACTGAAATACTTTTTTGTAAAAGGAATATTAAGTGACTTTATATTATCTTCTCTTAAAAGCATAGTGTAAACGGGGACTGGACAAATCTAACTACTATGTTCAAAACTGAGACATTTAATAAAAGTCGTCTGAATTATTGATGTTTCTTTTTAATGTTTCTGAGTTAGGAGTCCCTAGAGCACGAAGTCGTGACATAAACGTTACGTAAATTCGAACGATTTTTGAATTGAAAATACAACTATCGCATAACATTTTTGCGACAAGCACAATTAAATTAGTGTAACCCATACATATCAATAAATTCTTTAAATTAAAGTACCTAATCCTGAGCTAAACGAGTGTTTTCTAACAAGCCCGTTGATCACTGCCGTAAATAAGTGTGTAGCGGTCCATAACAATTAAGTAGGTACAATAACTAGATTGACACAAAACAACAGGAACAGTGGCAACAGTCAATTGGGAAACAATGCGAACTCGTGTAAGCAAGCATCCAGCACTCGCATTTGGTTTGTTAACAACACTGCTTGCAATGTCGTCCTGTAGTTTTTTTAAACTGTTTTTATATTCAGGGCCCCGTTCAACTTATTTCGGTAACGGAAATCCGCGCAATAATATTTCATCTGCGCATTGTTTATATTCAAAATAAAAGTAAAATTGATTTATGTATTTTTTAAACAACCTTTAAAACAATGTTTGCGTACCCATAAATAAATTTGTGTTCGGGTAAGAGGCGATTCCCGTTGATTGCTTGTATATTTTTCATTTTATAGAGAAAAAAAATATATTTTTGCGTTTTAACGTGGAGCAGGGATTAACTTATGTAGGTACCTTATACCTTCCTTTTACTTAGCGTAGACAGATTATTATTTCTTTATTCATTTCTCTAACTTACTATTTACATTTTTTCGTTTTAATTTTGTTTTTCAAATATTTTTTTATAAAAACATTTAAAAAAATTGTAGCCCACCGGCATTGGGAACATAATTATATGGGCCGAGCTAGGTTCATCTTTAAAGAGCCTCCTCAGACCCCGGTGGTCAGGGCTCTTGAGAGAGAGGAAACTCCTAACAATACGCGCCGTGTCCAGAAGTACTCCAGCTGCCAAGCGAAAGCCTCCTCAGATGTCGGTCGAGCCTATTGACTATTAAGCCATTGGCCGACAAGACTATCGACACAATGACTGCTGTACGTCCCACATGTCGACGACCTCGCAAAATTGCTTATCTTTGGAGTAGACAGATTTATCATTATTTGATTTTATTATCATCACATCGTAGGGTCGAGGTAGATGGACAGGAAATACAGTTTGTCGATGAGTATATCTACTTGGGGCAGTTAGTATCATTCGTAAACAGGCAAGAAAGAAAAATCGCTCGCCGAGTCCAAAATGGCTGGAAAAACCACTGGTCCATGAAGACGCTAATTAAGGGTGATCTTTAGATCTTCCTGAAGCGCAAACTCATTGACATGTGCATCCTGCCCGTCCTAACATACGGTGCTCAGACCTGGTCGCTTACCGAGTCTCAGAAGCTCCGCCTTGGAGTTTGCCAAAGGGCAATGGAACGCAGCTTTCTGGGTGTCAAAAGACAAGACAATGTTCGAAACACCACGCTGCGTTCCAAAACGGGCATAGTGGACGTTGGCATGAAGGCTGCTAGGCTAAAATGGGATTAGGCGGGTCACGTCAGTCGCATGCACGATGACCGCTGAGCAAAAGTCTCCACACGATGGTTGGCGGAAGACGGACGGCGCCGCCGAGGCCGAGCCAGAAAAAGATTTGGACGCGTACCACGAGGGTTGGTCCGAGGAGGCACGGGAAAATAGTAAATGTAAGGAATTGGGGGAGGCCCTTGCCCAGCAGTGGGACAGTACAGGCTAACAATAAAATAATATATATATCATCACGGTTTGGGAATAGATTGATGATTGCCATACACCAGAAACACAAAAGCACTAACCAATATTTTCAACACCGTACCAATATGTTTTAGCGTTGGATTCGGACCTGAATCACGCAGAAGCTATAAGTGACGAAGCTACAACCACACTTAATATTACTAAACTGCTGTTACTTTTACCCAAAAACAGACTTATTTCAGTGTTTAGTGTTCCAAAATTTAGGAAGCAACACTCATTTTGATAGTCACGTATTATGTAAATATCTCATATTTCATACTAATGTAAAACACTCCACACATACGGAATTTGTTCTCGCACCCACAATTTTCATTTTGCTCCCTTTCTGCACGTTTTGTCGATTTTTAGAAACTGTTGTTGCTCTGGATTGAAAATCCGTTAACATGGAGGAATATGCTCATTCACTAGAAGGATTTTGTGCGGTAGAAAAACCGATTCCGACAACGAAATAATTCGACTTGAAGTTCTAACAACGTTATAAATAAATGAATTAGTACAAGAGAGGGTTTTAGACGATTTCCGTTCACGTTTTTATCTAGTTTGATGTTAATTGTGAAATGAAAGAGAAACGGTATATCAAGTGGTTATCATTGCAGACAAATTGAAAAAAATATATAAAAAAAACTGATTGACTGCTTTGGGTAAATTGACTCTCTTCTAGTGATTTAAAGTTTAAACTAGCGATTAGATACTTCATTTTGAATAATAAAATTAAACAATTTTATACTATGAACATTAAAAGGAGAATTGCCTTTTCCCATAGGTCTAGTAAAACTACGTTAAACGTTGTACGGTGTAACGGTGTACGTAAACTAGATTTTTATTAAACTACTTTTCACGGCATAAAATGAATGTCGTAGTTACCAAAATCTTTGTAAAACATTTTCTCAACTGAAACTATTTATTAAATTAGCGCTCGCCCTAAATCAAAAAACATTTTCAAGTTCTTACACTTTTATATTTTATAAGATTCTGTCTAAAAGTGCTGTAATTTATCCTTATCAGAGCGAAACTAATTTTCTATTCCATCTGGTACCGGGTATTATACATTTTGTGCAAATTTCAGGCAAGGGTTGATTTTTGTGAGAGAACATCAAAGTTGATGAGAATTTAAATTATACCTCCTTACAAATTATGCAAACGAATATCGGATGTAGACGTCTTTTTGTTAAAGGCTCTTTTAAATTTTCATAATTATAAGGTTTGGTGAAGTTTTGGGACCGATTAAAATTAATTGCCTTTTCTATTTTATTCCGGAAGTACCCTCCTAAGTCGCTACTTCTATTATAGTCCCGCAGACAATGATAACGTGTGTGTAGTAATTAATTTAAATGTTGATGGATCGAGAGGGAGAGGAAAACCAAAGAAAAGATGGATGGGTTGTGTGAGGAATGTTATGAAGGAAAAAGGAGTAAACAATAGCGTGACGATTGACAGGGGAGAATGGAAAAAAAAAACGTGTTGCGCCGACCACAAGTAACGAAGATGATGAGACAATGGTGGCGATTCTGTTGTGCACAAACTAAACTTAATTTAGGCTATTGCTATCTTTTACTAAAAGGCAGTGCGAGAAAAGGACGGCTATAGCTATGAACTAAGTTAGAGATGTCAAACTAGTTTATGCCTTGCGCTTCACCGTGTTTTAAGTCGACATGTTTTTACGTGCACTATTAATTTGTATGGAAATATTAGTTCAATTAAATTTGACAGCTCTTAATTACGTCCGTCTCTTTCTCGTTTTATTAGAGAGTAAAAGATAGCAATAGCCTAAATTAAGTTTAGTTTGTGCACAACAGAATCAACACCAATGATGGCGTGTTTGTACTAAATAGAACAAGGATAATTTAAAAAAAGAATGCTAGCAACTTTGAACAATCTCTTCTTGATAGTACAATATCCCTGACAGCCTTATATAAGCTGTTGTAAAAATTAAGGTTTTTTAAAAAGAGCCAATGACTCTTTCTCAGAATAGTCCCGCTTAAAATGCACAATTTTTCAGCGAAACGAATGAAAAAAAGCCTTTAGAGAGAGGATTCTCCTAGAAACTGTTAAGATTAAAATTGTAAATAACAAGTTGTGCTCTAGTTAGTGGTTGACACAATTTTTGGTGCACTTATTGTATGTTAAGTGTACTAGGTAACTAATGTAATGCTGGTGTCTAATCACTTTTAGTTTGTCTAATTAATTAAGTACCTACAAGTATTACTCACAACCGGCGGCGTGTATGTCTGGCCAGAGAAGCAATTTATTTAAAAAATGTATTTAAGCAATTTATTAATAACCCGTATATTTATCAAAGTTTGCATTATACCTGTCTCCTGGTATCTGTCATAAAACTTATTTTTATACACTTTGACAAATTTTTAACACCTTATAGTATTTATGCTATACTTACACTTTATATTTATCATTCATAATACTATCTATCATCCTTTTTTATTTGTTTCTATGTTAACACTCAGCAAATCGATCTAAATCCGATTATAAATAACTGAAATAAAATATTAGTACTCATAATTTTCATGTGACACTTAAGTTAAATTGTCAAACCGTCAGTAACTTTTTTATTTTTCTTTCTGGATTAGTCTATGATGGTTACTTTTTGGTTCAGATATTTAAATTATTTTTATCAATATGTGCAGCTGAAATATTGTATTTTATAGATTATTACGATTGTTTACTAGATAACTTAATTTTAAATTATATTTATAAAAAATCTTGACGTACTCATGGATATGAGCCTGACCGACTACACTTGTCAGATAAGATGATGGCCACAAGAAGAAAAACTAATATTTGAAAATTGGAAAAGAAGACTACTTTGAAAAGAGCGGCTGGAAGCAGTCAACCATGGGATCTCAGATGAGAGGCTTGATAAAGCAGCTAGGTTTTTGCTGTCACGTACATATACTTCCCAGGGGACCCAACTAACGATTCACCTGTGTCCGATCTTCGGAAGCTGTCTTTGTGCCTGCCACTAGGGCTTGTCACGCAGAGCTACCCTGACGTCTGGCCCTAAGAACTACACTGGTGCCTTCCTACAGAGCTGGCCTGGTGCGTGACTCTGAAAACCGCACGACGCCCTTCCAGCAGAGTTTTCCCTGAAGCTTGATCCTGGTCCTGTCTCTCTTACAGTGCTGAACGGATTTATCACCATCTAAGTACGTGATCTAACTTCCACCTTCATACTTTCCATGGTGCGTGCTAGGTAGGTTTTTTTATAATTAGCTGTATTTTTTATTTCATCTGTAAATTATTCATGTCTTTCACAAAAAAAATTTAAAATTTTAATTTTACAAGTCTGCTTATATCATTTTATTGTGATAGGATCAAGTAGATTTGTTACAACCTTCAGTTGTAAGAACGTGAGCGAATAAAAAAAAATTTAAAAATCGTAGTCGTGTTTCGTGCTCCCGCCATTTGAATATGTGTGACTTTCACATGTGTCAATTCCATTAATTTTAAGACTCTCGTATATTGTTTTAAAGTAACTACTGCAAGATAAATGAATATACAAATTAAACTTTAAATATTTAGCCATCTACCAAGAACTTAAAAGAAAACTGTACAATCACTACATATTATAAAACAAAGTCCCCCGCCGCGTTTGTCTGTCCCTATGTATGCTTAGATCTTTAAAACTACGCAACGGATTTTGATGCGGGTTTTTTTAATAGATAGTGATTCAAGAGGAAGGTTTTAGTATATAATTTGTCAAGCGGGCGAACCCGCGGACATCATCTAGTACGTAATATTTCATAATTTCCTCACTCCAAGGTGCAAACATTTTAAAAGCTCAATGATGAGCTTACCTACATCTAGTTTTTCATTAGTGGAAAATCTTAAGGAGAAAAACTACTTACGGAAATGCAATATCTTCTTTGAACGTTCTCGTTGAAATTTTCCGAAATGCTTCCACATTCTTTTCGGCCACTCAAAGCAGGTAAAGCTTCTAGAAAGATAAGATCTTCTACAGCAAAAGATCAAAAAGATGTGGATAAAAGTAAAATAAAATCTTTGTATAAAATACAAGGATTCAACGTAGCTACTTTGAAAATATATTTACGTCACTGAGTCCTTGGAAGTGAATAATAGTAATAGAATTACATTTCTCAAATATAGTCAATAGGCTCTCTCAACCAATACTTGACAACCAACCAATATTTACATTTTGGTATATTTATATCCCTTTCTGTTTGTTATGAGTGTCTATTTTCGGAATCAGGATACTACCAATATTAATAATAATAATGTTATTCTTGAACGTTCCAAGAAATCGTTACGAAATGGGAAATTATAGTGTCTAAAATTGTACGACAACTGTTTAAGTTAGTTAAGACTGCTTAGGTTTTCAAAGTTGGTTTAGTATAACATTGTTTTAGTAAGCTTTAAGATTTTTATGACAAAAATAGAACATCACGCCTGTAATCCCCAAAGGGGTTACGAAGACGTGTACCTAATAGTACACACACGCTTCGCTAGTTATGTTTATGTCCCAAGTAATAGGTGGCGAGCCTATTGCCATGAACCGGGCAGAGCCAGACTCGGTAACTACTACTGGAAAATTTCTGATGGAAAAACCCTATAACATTTTGCCCAACCTGAGAATCGAACCCAGGACCTCATGCCCATGCTCACTCGACCAATGAGGCAAGCATGAAAAATTGTTTGAAAATGTATTATTGATTGGGCATGACGACAGTAAAAAATTGCAAATCTACACACATCAAAAGTATCTAGGGATCAACATATATTTTTGCAATAACTTTTCTCCTGATTGATATTAATTAAAATTTTCTTTAAGGATTCATCAAATAAAGTGTTTTCGTTTGTCACAGTAACGATAAACCAAGTCACCTTTGCATTAATAAAGAAATTTGCCATTTTCCTAATAAAGGGATTTTTGACATTTGAACCACTAACATTAAAGTTCGAAAAAAAGACTGAAATAACAGTTTTCTTTAAAATTTTATTGGGTAACTTAAACAATTAATAATCCGTGTTTCTACCGCGAACACTAACAACACAAGAACATCGGTTTGGCATACTCAAAATGAGTTCATCCAAATCACGCTGTGGAATGGCCGCCCATGTTCGTTGCAACAACAAAAAAAGGTCTTCTTGCGACTGGATACCCTCCATATTCGGCAGAGCTTTTCTCTGTAGCATATCCCATGTATGCTCAATCGGGTTCAAGTCTGGCGACTGAGCAGGCCAGGGCAGGACATTGATGTTAGCTGCGGCGAGAGTCTGTCTTACAACTCTTGCGGTGTGCGGTCGTGCATTATCATGCATTAACTGAAATAAGGGACCGATTTGCACTTGTAGAGGAACGATGACGTCTGATACAATCGTCTCAGCATAAATTTGAGCGTTGAGGTTGCCTCTGATCCAAATCAACTCAGTTCTTCCGCCGATCCAAATACCCGCCCATACCATGATGGTTCCACCACTATAAGGATGGACTTCCTGGCAGGATTTTAATCGCTGTTGGCGTCCAGGGGTTCTCCAGTGTCGTATACGTCTTGTATCCGGTCTCATACCAAAACGAGACTCATCAGAAAAGCACACGAAACGCCATTGTTCTTCTGCCCAATTTCTGTGTTCAAGAGCCCATTGATATCGAATCCTACGATTGTGCATTGCTATAGGTGGTACCCGTAGCGGTCTTCGGGAATGAAGGTTCACTTCATGCAAGCGGTTTCTGACTGTTTGGTCGCTAATTAAGTTCCCTGAAGAGTGATGAAGCCTCACGGCTAACATCATGGCGGTTATTGTTGGAGCTCTTCGAGTTAAGATTTGAATGTATCGGTCTTGTCTCCGTGTGGTGCAGCGATACCGTCCTCCATGGCGCTCAGCCACGGTACCAGTGCTTCGGTAACGTGTCCAAAGTCGACTGATAACACTCTGACTTGTATTCAGAGCTAAAGCTACAGTACGTTGCCGGGAACCAGCTTCTATCATTCCCACGGCTCTGAGCATTTCTTCCCTGCTTAAATGACGTCGCCGCTCCATAATAACGTTGGTTTTAATCAGTAGTAGGGAAACAGTAGCACTAATAATGTCTTCAATGCGTTGTATGTTTTTATAGGGAAAATATTGACAGCTTATTTTCATCTTTTACTCGAATTTGATTGAGAGTTCCTGATTCAAATTATGAAATGCACCAAAAAGGATCCATATAAATTTATAAAATCATAAATTTATTACAAAGCCACATCTCAATCTCAAGAAATCCGCATAAAAATGCTTGATCCCTAGACATTTTTGATGTGTGTATTTAGTCCGTCAGTTAGAGTATTGGAAATTAATAGACACGTATTTTTTGTTTTTGTAAATCAATGAATATTGACAAAGATACAACGCATCGAAACTCGGGAGTGGGGGCTCGTGACGTTAGAACTAGGTAAAAATTACACCAAGGCGTGACGTATTGAGAATTTTAAAAGCGTCCTAACTTCGTCAACTTTGGTTTACGTAACAAAAGAAAAAACAGTATAGTATATCAAGTATACAATTCTCTAGCTAAACAAACAAACAATTTCTTCACGCACACTGAAATAAGCATGTGCTATAATAAATTAAACGCATGTTAACACCGTTATTAGATTCAGATATTTATTGCTGCTATCGAATCGCAATACATCAGGCTAAACGTTAATTAAACGGATCCAGGCGTAACGATCCGTTTCGTTATTAGCCAACCATTTATTGATGTCCGATAATAATTGAAATAAGTATTTATTACTTATCTTCTCCGGTTTGACGTGATTAATATTACCCGTCAACGTCTTGGGTTCGGGAAGATTTTCCGCAGCGTCACGGATTGGAGATTGGTCGGGATGCGGGCTATAATTCGAAGAGGAGATAATTTTAGTACCTGCTGGTTAACTACTTTTTTCTTTTATTTATTGTTGAACTTAAGGAGCACGTGTACGGCTTCGTAACTCTATCACAGTCAAGGAGACTGAAAAAGCTAAATTTCAGGGTTTCCTTCAAATTACTTTGAAATGCTTGGAAAAGTTGTGAACAGTCAATTAATTCCAATACTGATTAAATATAATATCCCAACAGGCATATTAGACCAGATATACAGGGTGTAAACAGACTCTTCACAAAGCCGTCAACCAAGCATTCGTCAACTAAGTAACTTTTATATATCAGTCGTTTTATCTCTTTCAGAAAATTTACAAAAAGTTTTAGCTGGTCAAGTAGAAAATACAGTAGTCTGAAATGACATAATGAAAAACAAAATGAAACTAGAAACTTCACAAGTGCCATCTATGTCACAACAGCGGTACTACGTATTCCATTATTTTCCTCATACATTTCACGTCGAACCAGTTTCAATGTGACGCCGACGCTACGCCGCGTAGCACCTCCGTAGCGTTCGGTTTCAAGTCGTAAAACACAGATGTCACTGTTCGCAAAAAATCTATCCCGCTGGTAAACATAGGCATCCTCTGGTCTACTAAACAAGAAGAAAAAATATTCGTACAAATCATTTTTATAATTATCAACATGACGTGTAATAACGATTTGAATACTGTAAACATCAGCTGATTTTCTGACTGCTCAAGTATTTGTAGTTGTAAGTACATAGTTTCGTAAATATCCATGTGATCCGAAGAGAATGCTTAAAAATGAATGCGGTTTAGCAAATAATTTGTGGTTAACTATTTCCTTTTTTGTTCATTTACTGTTTATTTATTAGTTTTGCCAATAGTACTTATACTCAAATTGGCCAGTTATGTTTTTATTGCCAGTTATGTGTGGCGAAATTTTTGCCATCAACCGGACACATATCTGACTAAAAGATTCCGTGAATGCTACTGAAAACTTTCTCATAGAAAACCCCAATAACACTGTCACCTGGGAATCGAACCCAGGACGTTATGCTCAGCAGAGCTTGAAGCTTGAGACCACTAAGGCCCGCTTTCTATAACTTATTTACGTATAACTGTCAGTTAATATGCCACGTCTCGTAGCTATCTGTGTTTCTATAAACAAAATTAGCTTGAAATATATCCTATCCGCGTCACTTATACTGTCACTTGATTCATAGAAAAATCAAAGAAAGATTTTCTGTGACGTTTTGTTTTTAACCGTCTGTAAGGAAAATGTCAAACAGGCAGAGATAGCAACCTACCGAAACCGAACAGTAAGTTATTGATAATGGCCGTAAACCAACGAGGCTACTGAAACACTGTGGGACATAAATTATAAGCCGTTTATCTTAACAATGTATGTTGTTTGTAGGTGCTACTAATAGTTCAGTAGGTACTCATCGTTGACTACCACGAGACAACGAGAATATACAATGATGACTAGATATCTATTATCACAAATGAAGGCATCGTACAATGTATCGAACGTAAATAGATCCTTTTTGATTAATTAATGGGGTTGTTTTTATGCCTTAGTAAACCCTTTGTTAGGTTGAAGTAGTAGTAATTAGTTTAATTGATGTTTTGCTTAATGTTGCGATTTTGAATACGCGCGTGTTCTAAATCAATAAAAAGAGAGAACTTTCTTTCCTTCACGAGTCTTGAGATTGGCCGATCTTATAAAAATTTCATTTTTTTCTGGCTCTTGTAAATGTATGTGTTGTTAGTTTCCCTGAAAAGATAACTAAATATGTCTACGTAAGTATTTTTATACTGAAATAGCAACGACATTATTACAGCGAAAGCCACACGTCACTAACCTACATTCACAAACGTCAATCAGTTTACCAATTAACTTCACCTAAGTGCGGTCTGTGACGACTGACTATTCTACCAACTGCACTTTAGTCACACATTAGCTAGCCTGAAACGTGACAGATATGTCAACAGCAGGAATAAATAATAATAATGAGGCCTCTATGTGTATATGTTATAACAGTATATAAACTCTGGGCCACAAGCTTCACGCTCTTACGACACGAGAAAAGAACAAATAAAAGTACATAATTGTTTATATCATGACATTGCAGTACGACGATTCTTGAGAAGCGACGTGCGACGGTACCTATACATACTCACGCGAAGGAAATAAGTGACGCGCGCGACTATCATTTGACGCAAATCGCATCGCACGGGCTTCGTCGTAGAATTTGCACTTCGCAAAATGTGCACTGGAGAAAAACGTGCACTTCTTAAAATGATTTTTGTTTCTACAAAAGGAGTGCCTGATACTGTCGTATGGCTGATTAAAAGTTCAAATTTAAAAAAAAAGGTAACGATTTTTATATTATTTACAAATGTGCAGATTTTGCGAAGTGCACCAATAGGGAATATAATTATATGAAACGGAACGCACTCTCAAAACGCGTTGTCCTCGATAACACCGGTAGTGACGTCAAAGTCTGTGTCAAAAAAACACTTTTATTTGAAAAGTGTCACTAAGATTTTATTATAATATTATTCTATTAAGGACAAAAAATTTGATGTAAACAAGGCAGATTGTGGTAAATGACGTTCTCGTTGCACATTTTGCGAAGTGCTCGTTCTACAACGGAGCCAACACACTTGGCCGTGAATGGGAACTAATACATTTATACCTACCTATCACCGGCCATTACACAGATACATCCAAAAACCGATAACTACGTTAACACTTACATGTGACTACAATTTTCTATGTTTAGTGGCCGTTTTCGTATGATTAACGAGTCGGGTACCATTTCGCTGTTGCTATCTCGATAATATTAATGTCAACACCGATTTTCACACTGTTTGGTACTAGTTATTGATTTCATACTGCTTCGGTGGCTCGTATTACTAGTAAATATTACTGTATTTGTCTGTATGGTGTCGGACGTAAAGAATAGCACCATCCCATAACTTCCCGTGGGTGTCTTAAGAGGCGACTAAGGGACTTACCAGAGAATGGGCAGCAGCGTTCTCTGTGCTTTTGTAACAACCGTACTGCGATCGCCAACCCGCCTGCCAAGCGTGGCGGGAGGCCCATGTCCAGCAGTGGACGTCTTTCGGCTGAGGTGGTATTACTGTATTTGCAAATATTTTGCTGTGAGTAGGCAAGGCTAACTACCATCCTTACATATTGGAGTGAGATCAAGCAATTGAAAACCACAGGTGTCAATTAAATTTAAATTGCCTAAACAAAGTTTAAGGTAATTTTGATACAAACTATGGAAGCTAAGTGAAAGTGTTTGTAAAACATAATTTTTCTGCTGAAAACATACTCGTACACAGACCACCCGATTTTCATTAGGTAGACAATTCTCACATATTTGACTTTCAAATGGGTACTAAGATAAAACATCTATAGATGCAATTCATTATCATGTTTTGTTTAAAGCAGAGACGACAAACATTCGGTTCATAGTCACATTACCGGGTCAATTCGTCCGTTGTCTGGCAACACTCCTTGTTTGCAATGTTACCATGTTTGGTAATCTCTGGGAGCATTGGAGTTTGGAATCGATAACCATTTGTGACATTGTCGTACTAGATATATCCAGTTGGAATTAGCTTTTGTTGACATATTTGGCAAATACGACAAGACATATTGGAATAGGTAATCAAGTTTTTTAGTAAAATAAAGTTAAATTCTGGCTCGTTGGTCTTGTGGCCGCAAGCGCGTCTGCTGAGCAAGAGGTCCTGTATTTGATTCCCGGGTCTAGCAAAGTGTTATTGGATTATTCCATCAGGAATTTCTCAGTAGTAGCCACGAAGTACATACCAGATTTTACTCGCGGTTTTGCTTGCGTAAAAATTATGGAATCGTAGTACCGGGATAGAAAGTATCCCTACCCACACGTCATGGTCTATCGGTGTGTCAATTTAATCCAAATCCGTTAATGCATGAAAAGATAAACGACACACGAAGTTACTAAGTAAATGTCGTTACAGGAAGTCACTGGGTCGAAAGTCTGACAAACAGTCTTACCAAGGGGTGTCGTATTACCCTGTATTAACTGGGTTGTGGAGGTCAGGATAGGCAGTCACTCCATGTGAAATACTAGTATTCAGCTGCATCTGATTTGATTCGAAGCCGACCCCAAGATAATCGGGAAAAGGCCAGGCAGGTGATGAAGTATGGATAGTATGAATGGGCATTGGCACGCAAAGATGAAGAATAGATACTTATTACTCTTTGTTTGTAAATGTAGGAGTAAACACGTAGGCGGCGTGCCTCCTTGCCGGATTGCCGCCATGGGATCTGGAGGCGATAGTCCTCGCGCGCCTGCATGAATGGCGCGCAGAGGCGCTTCGCCGGGGGGAAACTCCGCTGCCGCGACAAATTGTCGCTCAGCGGACAGACTTCCGGCGGGATCTCATGGCGACATGGAGACAGCGACTGTCGCAACCCCGTGCAGGGCACGCCACGATAGTGGCGATAAGTCCCCTCTTTGAGGAGTGGCTGGAGAGACGCCACGGCGTCCTCACCTTCCGCCTGACGCAGGTCCTCACCGGACACGGTGTTTTCGGGAGGTTCCTGCACCGAATCGGGCGGGAGGAAACGCCCGGGTGTTTCCACTGCGAGGATCGACCGGAGGACACGGTGGAGCACACGGTGGAGGTGTGCCCCGCGTGGGCGGAGCACCGCCGTGTCCTCGAAGCGGCGATTGGCGGCGGCGACCTCTCGCGTCCGGCCCTGGTGCAAGCCATGGTCCGGAGCGAGACGGAATGGGACGCCGTCACCTCCTTCTGCGAAGCAGTAATGCTAGAGAAGGAGGTGGCGGAACGTGAGAGGGAGAGAACCTCACAGCGTCCCGGCCGCCGCGGGAGACGCCCCGGGCGTCGGGGGCCACCACGTGGCTCCCGGCCACCGTAGGCGCGGGCCTGTGGACGGTGGGCTATGGGCTAGCTCGCCGTCCGTCCGTCTCATGACGACAGGCCGTGTCGACGGCGCGTTCGTGTTCCACGCGCGCCTCAAAGAGAGTCAGCAATAGGAAGAGGTCCGCAAGGAGCGATGCCTGCCGGGGTTGCGGGACTGTTCGAAAGAGATACCGTGACCCCGGAACACAAAGGGCGATGAAGGAACATGGATGGGTTTTAGTCAGTAAAAGTCTGACACTCCCTCCTGCTCCGCCCAGAGCGGGAGAAGTCATTTGATGATTTCCCATCCGAAAAAAAAAAAAAAAAAAAAAGGAGTAAACACGTGTTCTAATTACATGATAAGTGTTGATAGAACAAGAATTAAAGTGAGTAATTTATGTCCAAGTAGCTTTCTTTTTCAGACTATTATGGGTTCATAAGACAATGATATTTGAAAACATTAATTTTTGAAACAAAAAGTATGAATGAAAATCGTTCGCCACATTTAATTACTGTTCGCTTATTCGCCTGATGGAGGAACCACTGGGTTGAAATTTTAATTAAACAAATATGAAGTGTGCTTAAGCTAAGAGCCCTTTCCTCCCTTTAATTTCTGTGAAATGCAAGTTTTCTGTTAGTCCAGCACGAATGTGCAGAACTAACGTTAGGTTTACGTCGCGCGTCCGTGTTTTAAAATCCTGTTAGATTAGACTTTTATACAGCCATATATTAATGCAGCGATTGCATCTTGAGTCATATAACTAAACAGTTATTGAAAGATGATAGCCCTTATCGAAGTTCGTACTGAATAAGTCGAAACAATGCAATTTCCCACCCACCTGGCATACTAACGTTGTTGCTTAGATATGACCTGTTTTATTTACTCTGCTTACTCTGCAAGTGAAAAAAGTCATCAAAAGTACAATACAATCGCCAGCGGCTGTATAAATAAAGAAATAACAATAAATAAGTTATCAGACCTCCCGGTAGCGTTAAAATTAACGAAGCCGTCAAAATTACACACCCGATCATAAAAATCTCATCTTTATTTTCCTTTTGTGTACAATCCGATACAATGGCAATTCAGTTTTTAAAGGTTATTAAGATAAAGGAATAAGTCTTTACAAATAATCAACACAACTTCGGTTGATAAGTCGTCCAGTCCAAAAGGATGCTATCAAAATAAAACAAAAAAATATTTTGAAAAAAAAAAATGGACGTAAATTCCCACACTATACAAGTATTTATTATGTACTACTCGGTTAAAGTTCACACAAGGAATGGGTTTACCAAATGACAAAAGTATAACAATCAATTAGGTAACCACACTTGAAATGATGCATTGGTCATCCAGGGGCGTTGTTATATTTACCAAACAAGAAAACAGGAAATTAAATAGTGCCGAGCAATAATTTTCCTTTTAAAATTCCCTTACTGCAAGAACCTAATAATAATAATAATCTTCAATTTTTCTTACATTTTTTGCAATTTTCAGGCCAGTGCTAGATTGTATGTTGATTAAAATATTGTTCGCGATTGTAAGACGTATGTAGTTACAGAATTATAATCATCAAAATCATCAATACAACCCTCCAAGTTCATAAAGGTCGAGGAACGATTTTTCCAAGGTCAAAGTAATTGCTAGACCTTTATGAACTTGGAGGGTTGTATTGATGATTTTGATGATTATAATTCTGTAACTACATACGTCTTACAATCGCGAACAATATTTTAATCAACATAAAACCTAGCACTGTCCTGCATATTGCAAAAACATAAGAAAATTTGAATTTCGCGGGCTGGTCGGAGCATTCACCTTAAGTAACAGAATTTAATAACGTAACATATCATCACGTCCGTAATTCCCGAAACGTTAAGCAGAGGTGTGCCTAATAGTATGCCCACGTTTTACTAGTTATGTTTAAGTCCCATGTAATAGGAGAGTATGGATTTGATGGCAATAGGCTCGCTATTGCCATCAAATCCAAACTCCGTCGCTGCCACTGAGAAATTTCTGAAAGAAAAACCCAATACAACTAACGTCCGACTTGGATCGAACCCAAGTCCTCGTACTCAGCAATCGTTATTCAGAATTGATAATACTTATTTAATCATATTTAGAATTCAGTAGCCTTAGTCGAACGAACAATCGAGAGAAGTTGTCATGTCGTTGGAGCAAATTTACCAAATCTCCTTTTCTTACTGCATCAAACCTTACAGAAAATAGGTAAAAGGGTATAAAACTTCATCAAAAATTACAAATGAAAAATAAATCAACGATGCCTTTCCCTAAATTCGATGACTCACTCCAAAATTCCTGTTCGTCACTTACCATATTTTATGGCAACATTTGACCCGAATGACTCATGTTCATTTGTTTTTTTTTTTTGCATTAATAAAACCGTAATAAAACTAAGGAGAATGGAATCTATTATCTCTTGACGTTTAGACCGATTTCATGCAGTGATTCGGACTAGAAATAAATTAAGTAATTCCTCAAGAGAATCTAGAACTCATTGCCATGGCCGAGATGAACAGTTGGGGGTCGGGGTCAAGTTCAAAATAGTTTTGAGGGCAGTGTCAAGTTTATTTTTAGAATAAAATATTTAAATAAGTATAAGTTTTGTTATAAATTATTGTTTCTTTGTCATCCATTTACTTAAAAAACAAAGGTTAGGTTTTTAAAATACACAGGAAAAGCATGACTCTAAGTTAAGCTGAGTAGGAACTTGAAATAATTTGACAAAAAAAAATATTTATGGACGAATGGACTGGTAAACCAGACGTTATCCAAAAAATGGAAACTAAACGTCAACCTATGGTAAGTATACAACTAACGCGGAATGAAATATATTAAATAACTAATAATTTTTAATTCTTGCTGTAACGAAGTACTTTATTATACGAGCATACCCATTATCTTAGAAAAGGAACAGGAAGGAAGGGTATTAAAACTATATTAACCTAATAAAAAAGTTAAGAAAAACTTAACTACAAAGTTGCACGTGCCGGAACCACAAGGAGAACTATTAAAAAAGATAACTGCACTACGCAGTTTGTGAACTCTATAATTTTCTTTATAATTACTGGTGTTGGAAAATGAGTACTTGATGTCTGGTATCAATAGTGGAAGGAAAGTTTAAGCATGGTCTGTTTTTCTTCATCTAATAAGAAAGAAAAAGAAAATATATTTAATTTGGCACATGCCACAAGTACACACAACAAAAATAAAATGAAATATTTGAATCAGCAGAAAAAAGAGATAATATTGTGTGTCTCACAGCTGCGCCAAATAGGCCCAGTTCAGCAAACTGCCGAGCAGCTAGTACGCTGGTTTTCAACTGGACCTGAAATAGTGAAAAAAAATGTGGGTTTTCTTTTTTCAGTAAATTTCTCTCTGTTTAAACACTAAATATAGTCCTCGATCTGAGTTTCAGTTCAACTTAAATAAAAAATACTATTTTTTACCACTTATCTCGTTTTCCATAGAATTGTAACTATCTATCCTACAAAAATCTCATAGAATGTGAACAGGGGGTTGTTTCTAAATCAACAAAAAAAAACATTGCAATCATATCTGTTTTTCGACGAAGGTTGGGCAGAATAGTTATACTTAGCACACTTACATTTCGCGAGTCATCCCAAAAAACTCTTTACCTGACCTGAAAATAAAACCTAGGACCTCATGTTCAGCAAGAAAACTTGCGTCCATTAGATCAAAGAGCTAGACAAACAGAACAATCGTTATATTTAAATGTGGGTAATTTCTTCCTCAACGGCTGTGCACGAAAGCACAACATTTATTTAGTTTCCTATACTTAAAAAGATATCCAATTTCTATCTATCATCGTCATCATCTGCCTAGTCTTTTCCCAACTATGTTGGGGTCGGCTTCCAGTCTAGCCGGATGTAGATGAATACCAGTATTTCACATGGAGCGACTGCCTAAGATAAAGATCTACCAATGACAGCCGGAACCAACGGCTTAACGTGCTTTCCGAGGTACGGAGGAAACTCGATATGTCATGGGTGGTCACCCGTCCTCGAACCAACCTAGGTAAGCACGGTTTAACCTAAAAATCGACCCGAGCGGCTGTTATTATTTAGCCACAAGCTCCTCGAGATATCCAACTCCTATATGATTATTTAATTATCACTATCCTTGTTGATCAGCTAATGGGCACCGTGTTCAGAGGCACAGGTGTCAGTACTTTATTTGCATTGTTTTCTAACACTGCTATCAATTCATTAACTCCGTATGCGGATAGTGTGAATCGAAGTGTATTGGTTTTAACACTTTATGTTTGACGAATGTCACGCAAGTCTCCTAGCAGAGGTCAGGGACATTTGATACCTACCTACTCTTGATTTACATAAGATTCAAGTTTTTGTTCGACCTCTGTCTAACTTATGCATGTACATATTTACTTTGTAATCCTGTGGTCTATCTCTAAAAGCTTTTGATCTTCTTTGGAATGTCTACTTTCAATGGACTATTGCGGTTTTTGTTATAAAAAAATATAGTTTATACATTAACATTCGTTTTATTTGCCTTTTTCCATGGGCAGGCAGAAACCGCAGAACGCTATCTGCTACGGTCCTTATCAAATATATTAATATAGTTACATTTCTATATCTATACTACGTAATATTATAAAGAGGAAGGATTTTTTGTTTGTTTGTTTGTATCAAATAAGCCCCGAAACTACTAGACCGACTTTAACCATTTTTAACCAATAGAAAGCAAAATTATCATTCTTCGTCGTGTTGATGATTTCCCCTTTTTTTAACCGCCTTCAAAAAAAGGAGGTTTCTCAATTCGACCGTATATTTTACACCTATATTTTTTTATTGTGTTCGCGGAAAACTTCGTCGTTTATGAACCGATTTTGATGATTCTTTTTTTTATTTGAAAGAATATGCTCCTGGAATGGTTCTATTTAAATTTGGTGAAGATTTTATGATGGTCTTCATATACAATGGAACTCTTCAAAAATAGATGGCAAACCTGGCGTGATTGCTGCAATCGCTTGGATGTTTATTGTTTATACAAAATCATGACGTAACATCACGCCTATATGCTCTGAGGGGGTACGTAGATGTGTACAATACACCCAGATTTCGACAGTTAGGTATATAAGTTCCATTTATTGGGGATAAGCCTATTTAATACCATGACATGTATTGTTAACAATGCAAATATTTGTTTGGGAACATACATGTCATCATGACATATTTTTTTATGTTTTGTGTTTTAAAGTCGGTTTTTTGTTTGCAATAAAGTTTTTTATTTTTCCATTTTTAGTTTAAAGTTTAAAAAAAATATATCATTAAATAACATTATGCTATAATTTAATTTCCAAATTGCAATAAAATAACGCAAAGTAGCAAAATTTTAAAACGTAAGTACCCGGGTGAAACCACAGGCCGCAGCTAGTAGTTTATATTGCAAAAAGTTTTCATTTTCCGAAATATAATTATGTATTCACGTTTGTTACGATTCTGCCCTTACATCGTTCTCATGGCATGTCCTAGCTATTTATTTTTTAAGGAATATGAAAATGTTTCTATTAAAAGTCGCCTTTCATTTGGGGTCTAGAAAAGCGGTAGTAAAAATAGTCATTAAAGACATTAAATGATTGTGTGTACCTACATAAGTACCTATTTAAAATTCAATACACAGTGTGTTTGACTACACATAGTATTCCATGTTATGTGATAATAGACAAACAGCTGGGGCGTCAGTTAAAAATAATATATGCTTAGTTGTCTCGTTCGAACGAGTAAATGATTGAGAATAAGCAAAAAAATTCAAAACTCAAAGCATTTATTTCAATTAGACCATTACGGCACTTTTGAATGTCAAAAACACAAAAAAGAAAATCAAAGCTACAGTCCCAGTCACAAGGCATAATAACTTGAGAAAGTACTGTAGTTGCCCATATGCATATGCTTAAGTATTCCTGTATTCCGGTTGTCATTCATACAACATAACATAAAATCACGCATATCATCTTGGACATGATCATCGTAGGCGCAAACATACTTAGCTGACCCATACAAAATTTTAATATTAATATACCAAAATGTATTAAAAAGGACGGCCAATTTTTTTGCGATGGAAAATGTTGTTAATGGTCAGTATCAAATACGAGCCCACCGTCCTGACATATATCTCGCTCTATAGTAAACTGATATTTCGTTACTTCCTTATAAGCCAAAACTGTCAAATTTTCCCAATTAACCTTGAACCTAATGCTTTAGCGATAAAGTTGAAAATTTAAAGAAATTTGACAGATTTTAGTAGCGTGATGTGCTGGTTCTGTAGTATTGCAATTCACCTTTCAACATAATCGACGATTTTTTTTTTATAATTACATACTTTTTTCTATTCGTAACGTGTGTGTCATAGTTGTGGGAAAACTAGTTAATAGCTCCAGTTACCAGTGTAACCGCAACAAACGTCTGTGAGAATAAAATTGCAGGGCGCCGTGAAAACAAAGTTCAATATTTTTTGCTTTGACATTTAGTTTTCCGATTTAATTGTTATTGAAGTGGTTTAGAGCGAGTCATCTAGAAAGTACTGTTTTGTATGTACATATAACTAGCAATTCTTAAAATCATCAAAAGGTAGAAAAATATTGTCTGATTACTAAACTATTTGCAAGGTCTCATAGAAATACACTGCATTTTTCTCTCTGTAGATTCTCTGACAATTAAAACTGTACTGTGGGTGTTGTTTGGCCAACTGGAACATTGTACGCTATTGGCCCACGATAAGAAGATATCGTCTGCTAGAGATATTGTTTGCTAAAACTAAATATATTTTGCTTAGCCTAAAACTGTTATTTCACGACGGGAAATGAGCAAGGAGTATTGCCCTTAGTTACCAAGCTAGGTAAGCGGGTTGGTGACCGGTCAGCCTATCGTTCATACATAAAATAATATAATTTTATGCGAACATCGAGTCCAAGTATTGTATATTATACCTATTCATCTAAATTATCTACCGGTTGTGTCGTCATCGCTTTTATTTAAATAATATTAAGAATCTTTATATAGAAATTACATCACGCTCCATCAAATAAAAAGGAATATAAATTGTATTAAGGAATATTTATTTAAAAAATATAAATATAAAATCTATCTAAATAACAATTCGCTTACATACTGCTAATACTAGAAGGCCATCTCGACAGCATCGCAACTTTAACATAAAATCACCAAGACCTTCACAATGTTGGAAATTCAATACATTTAATTAAAGAAGCGAAAACTTACTTTAAGTTCCTTGTAAAACCAAGGAATAACAATATCATACATAGTTCCGAAAGTCTGCGCCTGCGCAGTTTCGAATATCAGTCGAGTAACAACTGTCACAATAATTTACAAACAATACTGCAATGAGTGTGCATTCAAGGAGAACCTATAAGTACACGGTGCCAATTCTGACCTGAGGCTTCGATTTGAAGAGATTGGAGGCGGTCTTGATGATGCTAATGATAGGTCTGAAGGTAGAGGTTTCTTGACGGTGATAGTAAGAAGATGTGTCTGGTTGCTGGTATCTGTACTGGTACTGGTTGTTGTATTGGTTATAGTACTGGTTGCTGAACTGATAGTTGAAGCCGGGGGTGTCGACGGAGCTGTCAGGGATGGCGTTCGAGATGTAGCTATTGCTGTTGTCCACCGTCTGGTAGGACGAGGAAGCTGTGTAGCTGGCGGCTGTAACAAACATAAATCAAATTAGATTTATTTGTGGGACAATAAAGTTAAGAGTTTTATGAAGCAGAAATCATTCATAACAAACATGAAATAGGCGTTTATTTGAAGTAAAACAATGTTCAACGAAGGTTTGTTTGTAGGTAATAAAAGATATTTACCGCAAAGGCCGGAGTATTTGCTCGATTCCGTGAGGCCGAAGTTGGTGCAGGATGGGTAGCCTTTCTCGTACGGCTTGGATCCAATAACGTTTCCACCAGGACCGTAGTTGCAGACGTAAAGCTTGGTGTAGCCTCGAGAGGGGTCGTAGTAGAAGGTGAAACCACAGCCGACCTTCGATGTCTCGCCCCAAACCAACTAAAAAGAAGATTAACTTTAGAAACTCGTTCGATTTCATATCCGAATAGGTTGGAATAGAATAGAACCACATAAGAACCACTTATCCAGACAACAATGAATTATTATGTAATTTACTAAATTAAATATTCAATATGTCACATTTGGCAGAGAATTGATATGGAGATTGGCTTTACTATTAAATTGTCGAATTTAAATTGCAAATTACCTGTGAGTAATGCCCAGTGCCATGCCCTCCAGTGATGGGCTTGAAGCCGTAGACACGGACTTCATCGAACCACGCGTTGATCTGCTTGTTGAAGTCGGGTTCGGAGTCAGCGTTCTGGCTGGGTGGGCGAGTTGTCCAGGTGGCAGCGAGGTTCTGACCCACGGGGAAGCGGCCATCGTAGCGCTGGGCGGCACGGTCGTGAGCAGTGATGCACTGGTCGGACCAGTGCTGAGCACCAGAGGCGAGCTCGTCATCCCATACCTTTACAAGAGGAAACACTTTGTTAGCATCGTCATCGGCATTATTTGTTTTTAAAGCTGTTTCGAGGTTGTTTGTTTTTCATTAATGGTTTGAAGCGTCGGGCACTGAACTTTGCTGAGTACCACTTGTGTGTGTTTTTCGGAAAGAGTCAATTGACATCGTTTTATGTATTTGTAATAAATGTTGGCCAGTTATGCTTGGTTGTAATAATAATTCTGGTATACGAAAATGGAATTATTCATTTAATCCGAGATTATATTGATGAGTTAAGTTGAGTACCTATCAACGGGGTAAAAATAGCAGACTAGTTTAAAAATCGCAACCATTTTAATTAAATTTATGCCAACAGTCCCGTTCAATAGAATACCAGACTAGATATCAAAATGTCTTTGGAACAGGAGATTTAGAATATGCATTACTTTATTAGATATCGTATCTGGCTGATGTCACTGCTTTAGTGGTTTCGTATTTTATGACTCCACTGAATTAAAATGTGTGACAAATGTCAACGAATAATGGTCAAGATCAAGTTCGTATTCATATTCATAAGGCTGTGTTTTGTTTGTGAGTATTTGACGTACCATTTCCATCATGTTAGCCGCTGGTGGTTGGCTGGAGACCTGTCCTAAGGCAACGGATTGCCTGAGACGATTGTGTGCGTCGACAACCGCTTGCTTCTCGTACGCCGACAATCCTCCAGATCCTTTAAAGAAAGAAAGATCAATTGTAAAATTAGCCTCTCCAAAATTCAACTCCATTGCTAAAATTATAAGAGTGTCATCCGATTCTGAGTGTCAAGGCGACAATTTCGTTCGAGTGATTCCGTAATCCATTGGATTGATCTGATTTATTAGACCGGTGCGTGCTAACACAGGTGTCGGTGTCAATAAAATTTTACGACCTCGACCCATACGAGTATGTAAAATAGGAGCATCTTTTTGGGTAAAAACTCGTTCGCAAAATCCAGACTGGGTGGCGGCAAATGAATTGATGGGTTCTTGGTATCATTACGGACACTTTATGAATTTTTATGTGCTTTGGATGCTTTTGGAGTTTAATGGATAGACACATAAATATTAAAGACAATTTCTGTCTTTGTTGGTGCAGATTCGAGATAATATTCAAAGTTTTATGAATACATTTTCTCGATTAAACGAAAACTTCTTATTATTATAATTTATGAGTTTCAATTAATTATTTATCCGCAAATATTGAATACTACAAGTGTTATTTTAAATGGGTTAAGATTGGTTTTTTAAACATGTTGACTCAATAGTAGTAAACGCTAATAAAAAGCGAGAGCATTTTAGATATCGAATAAAATGAATGAAGGCCTGAAAATAATGAATTAAAGTCTGAAAATAAATAATGAAAGGCTAAAAATAATATAAAGAACTTTGACTTACTTAATAATTGTTTTCCAGCACCACAGCTGCCTTCTGTCGTTGCGAGGAGACCTCCCATAACAAACAACACTAAGGATATCATCTTGATTGTTTAAAAGTTAATTCACAACACTTTTATAACTGAAAAAAATCACGCGTAAAGTTGAGATTCGTAACTAAAGACTTGTTCACTTATAATTTACGAAACTTCAAACTTCTTTAATATTTCCCGGTGATCCGTAGCACGACGTGCTGCGCGCTCTCCAGGCTTTAGCGGTGTGTGCGGCCAGCGGCCCACGCGCGCGCTTATGTACCCGAAGACGCGTTACCATGGAGACGGAGCGACGCCGGCCGCCCGCTGCGTCTGCGCATAGCCGCCCGCGCCGCTCGCTCAACACCGCTGTACCGCACACGCTCACAAAACACACTTAATTCGTAACACTAAATATGATATTTAGCATATCAAACCAATTAAACAACCCCTTTTCAATCAATTTAAACAAGACTATCATCAACAATTATGATTGGCACACAATACTCAGGATGCTCTATTCTTCGGTCGTGTAGAGTCTTCAGTTACGAAATAAAGAAAGGTTATACGAACATCGGCCAGCTACTTTTTATCTGCAGTAATAATTTAAAACTCATTATGCTGCAGACGGTTGTTGTCAATGAAATCGAGTTCTTGTGATGTGTCCGAGCCGAACGTGGAAATATGTTGACAGATATTGGTCGGAACGGAAGTGGTCTTTAAGCGAAATTATACGCAGCTAAAAACAAGGAAAGAATAATGTGTAATCACCCTTTTTTATGTCAAAGGCTACTTAATTTTACATTTTTGGAATGAATAAGAATAATTTGCCTGACAAAATAAATTATGCCAATATTTTTACATGTTTAGATAGGAAATCAGTTTTCTCTCGTAGTTTGTGGCATAGGTAGGTAGGTTGTGTGTATGTTAAAATTGGCATGAAATTAAATTTGTAGATTTTTCACGTTCGATTAATGTTTTATTTGTACCTACATTTATTTTAATGTGTTCCACATAATTTAAGAGGCCATTTGCGAAAAATGTTGAAAAATTTACATTAGGTTAATTAAAATATCTTTCCCGATACGATAGTGAAATGTATCCATATATTTAGGTAAAATTACAATTTGCCTAATGAAACGACGACGATGGTGAGTCGTTAATTAGAGCCAAAAATTGACCAAAAAGTTTAAGGTGACAAGTTGTCTGTTAGCAACCGATCCGGTTTACCACCTGACGCGAATTTTCGCTCGGTGCTTCAATATTTGCATATTAATGACTTTTATTTTATTGACTTTTTATTTTACGAGACTTTATACTTGCCTAGGATTATTATATTTTTAATTAAAACTACTAACTTATGTGAAGATGATACAAATTTTTAGAATAAGTTCAACTGATTTTAAGGTTTTTAGCGGGCGCTACGCTTTGGATAGTAACTATATCAAGTTTAATTATTATATTTTTTTTTAACATGTATAATTTAGTAAACAAAAGTGTCAAATTACAGAATTTGAATCTGTTAATGTTTTTTTATTAATATTCGTGTCAATAAAATATGCGAATACAGAAAAAAAAATACTCAAAAGAAACAGTTGCTAATGGACCTATTTAGGTACATTCGGTAAAATATACTATCCTAAACACATGTTATATCTATTAGAAACGTTTTATCGCCAAAACAGAATTACGTATTAAATATCTGCATTACCGATGATAGAAATGTACCATAAGATTACACATAAGGTACCGAAATACTTCCTTTAGAACGTTTTATCATCGCTGAAAGTCATCGTAAAAATAGGGAGCATCATGATATTTTTTTTTTTTTTTCGAAGTGGCATCTCGCAGTTCAACCTAGAGGGGTTGTCGTTTGCTTAACCGGACAATCCTGTGGGTGCCTTAAGTGTAAGGCCTCCAGCCAGGGCATAAAAAACTTACAAACTAAACGACTACACGCTAAGGGCACCCCCTGCGGGGTACGGGCCTCGGCTTAGGGCGTCGCTGGGAGAGGACAGCAAGGGGACAGGCTGGATCTGAGTGGTGTCATTAATTAGGGACTGGTTTTGGACTACAGGCTCAGCAACGCGGGCTGGCACGAGCAAGGGACGGGGAACTCATGATATATAATTGCTACACGCAACTTATTCAAAAATAACACACCCACCTATTTCATTAACTAATTTTGAAATTAGTTAATGAAATAATATAATATAATATATACTATACGTACATAAATAATGATAATACATATATAAAAAAAGGTCGATGATACCAAAATAGTATCTATCAATATGAAAATATTTAGAAAAAAAATCTAGCACTACGATTTTCTAGAGGTAGACGAGAATCTGCAATTCTAAGCATCCGCGATAATTTTAACCTTGGCAGTGGGCTTTCTTGACCTTGCTTCATAAGACCTCTCTAAAATTGATTTATGAGTTGAGGGTTAATAGAATTAAACTATAAATATGTAATAGGGAAAAAGAAAACGAAGCGTATGTTAGGATCTAACTTTAGAATTATGTTTGATTCGTGAGTGGGATGTGTGTTAAGAAAAATCTTAAACATTTTAAACGCTCCAGAAAATGCCACGCTGAACAAAGTTACGAAGTGTTAAAAAATAAATATATCTTTTTATTTCAGACATTGGTCCATATCGTGTTAGTAAAACGACTTAAAAGGGAAGCAAAAAGGAATTATAATTAGGAATCAGATTAAATCTTAAAAATACGTATCACATCCTTGTTTTCAATTCGTATGAATTAAATGCTCAATTCAATCAACTATACTAATACTAATTCAATTATGTATATACTAATTCAATTATGTAACCAGATTATTTTTCAACCTGAAAATTGTACGTTTTGTATTTGTGGGATATGGACAAAAGAATAATGATGATCAGAAACATAACAAAATGACTAAAAGGATCGCTCTTAAACCAATATATCAATCATACTCCTTTAAAACGCCTCATCAACTTTTGCAACTTTATAGAATACACAGAAAAAGTTATATTATCGTTTGAAAAATATCTTATTCTATTAAATTTTTATTATATTTTTACCGGATTGCTAAGGAAAGGTTATTACTTATCTACTTCCTTTTTTTTTTTTCGGATGCGAAATCGTCAAATGACTCCTCCTGCTCTGCGCGGAGCAGGAGGGAGTGTCAGACTTTTACTGACTAAAACCCATCCATGTTCCTTCATCGCCCTTTGTGTTCCGGGGTCACGGTATCTCTTTCGAACAGTCCCGCAACCCCGGCAGGACTTATCTACTTCCTCTGAGAACAAAAATCATAATCACTTTTCAGACATACAAAAACATAGACCTGCTTTTTTTGAAATTTAAGGCAACTTACTAAACTTACTATTTAACATTTTAAAATTTAACGACAAATATGAAATAATATGTAATGTTGCAAAGTAGGTACTACTAGATATTCAAATAGGTAGCAGAACATTAATCAATTAGTTTATTACATTTAGTCTTAATGTATTATTTTGACAAAAACTTCGATTTCACATACAAAACTGCAGTAAATAATAATATTGTGTAGGATGCATTAAATCCGTCACGTGCACGCTTTATCTTTGATAGTAAAGTAATAACCCATAAAATTCTGTCGAACCCATCTTGAAAGCCAGAGCCAGTTCATTTGACCTTTAAATAAATAGCCTTATTAATATCATTACAGGGAAAACGTCCTGGTCTTCCATCTAATAGACAGAATAATACGGGAAAAGAAACAATCAAAGAAACGAGGTAATAAACTTATTTCCGTTTTTACAAACATAAGCGACGCCATAATTAATGCCTAAATATTCTAGCTAGAGCTGATCATTGAACCGAGCGGATCAAATGGGCATTAGAAATTGAAGTTGTGTGCGACTTACATAAAAGTCATTAAAAGGTAAGCCGGCTTTTGAATCAATCAATTGTAATGATGACTGTGGTTTTGACAGTGTGTCACAGCTGGTGCTAATTTTTATTTCGAGGACTTTTTGTTTAATAAACATTTTTTTTTGTGACTAGGAGATTTATTTGATGGTCAAGATCAAAATAACATTTATAATTGGATGTTTTGTGACTTGCAGATTTGGTTTTCAATCAAACGAAACGCGTTTGATTGAAATCGTCAAGTATAGAGTTATAGAAGTCCATATAGATAAGTCCAGGTAGTAGTAAGTCAGCTAAGTTATTGAGTAGTGAGATGAATTGCACTCAAATCCAGGAAATTCGATTTTTATTACGTTTATTCTAGTCAAGTATTCTTGAATGATACACACCTGTACACTGGTACAGGTGTTCACAACCAAGAACATTCATATTTAAACTTAATAAAAACTAAAAAGACAGAATTCCTTAAATAAAATCTCCTGACTTTTCCATTGCAGTGTCTCGGCGACTACGAAGAGGCATCTTTCCGACGCTGATGTATAGGTAAGGGGCCGGCTCCGCACTGCCAGACAAAGCGTCGGGTGGCGCGCCACAGTATCGTTGCATGAATCAAACACTTGTATATACTCGTAATTGTGCATTGCAATGAACCCAATGTCAAAACAGGTGATTCGATATATGCGTCTCGATTTCCGTGTAGTTGAGTAAACTTGACGTTAACGAAAGCATTGTTCATGGAATTAAGTTATTGATTTGTTTGTGATTATTGGTGTTTGTTTATGCCTTCGAGGGCGAACTTTACCAAATTAATGTGATCATCTGAACCGCGTTCAAGTGCACACTGACACTGATGACACTGACAGCTATTTCATTGTGGGGTAATTGTGTTGATCGCGTTCAATTGCAATGATGAAATCGGTCCTAAATAAACAATATATATAATATATTTATAAATCTTATTATCTTATTATAATAACAAAAAGATCTCTTTTTGTTATTATAATAAGATAATAAGATTTATAAAGTGTTTTGAATCAAGTTGATTGCTTTTATAATCCAATCAAGTGGGGTAAATCAATACTTGAAAATGAGATTTACTAAGTAGTGTAATATTATAAATATTGACCGCCAACACTTACGGTAATTAATTTGCCCAAGCCTACATCATCATCATCATCATCAGCCTATTAATGTTCCCACTGCTGTGACACAGGCCTCTCTATGAGAGGGAAGCCCAAGCCTACGCGGCGCTTTAATTAGTAAACACTTATTATAATGTTAGGTAATTCGCAGTGACCATTATTACAAATATTAGCGTTGTCTAGAATATAAAGAAGCTGAAAAGCGATACGATGTCATGACTCTTCTTAAAAAGTTTCATAGGATTGTGTACTTTAAAATGAATAGCGTAAAGGTGATAAAAGTTTGTAAGATTTTGGATAATTTTAATTCCATGAACTGGTAACGTTGCTTCGCTTGTTTGCTCTGCCTAAGTTTGTTCTTAATCAATAAGGTACATCCTGTTAACAACTCATTTAAATTAAGGAAAATCCGCAATATTATAATAATTTGTATTCATTTTTAAGATGTTGGGAATCGAATCCAATTTCTAAAATAGACTGCAAATTGTAATTTTTCTAAGAATAATCTGTCACTACAGGAATATACTACTACTACACATCAAACAAAGTTTGCGATCACTTTGAAAAATCTAAACCTTTTTGTTAAGGTAGATTATATTATGATTTCTTCTTTTTTTATCATTTATTATTGTACTTATTTCTTAATTTCAAACAGGGTATTTCTATTTAAAGAAAACACACAATATTTTTTCTTGATAAAGTTCAATTTAAACAATTTAATCAGCTTGTGCTCACTGTGATCACAAACTTTTTTTTGATGTATGTACGTATTTCTGAAATTATTTGTTTTAAGACTACCTCATGATTTTTAGAAGACTCGTTTTGGGAAGGAAATAGGTTTTAAAAATATACAACATAAAAAGTCATACATTATCTACCTAGTCTTTTCCCAACTATGTTAGGGTCGGCTTCAAAAGTCATACAACACAGTCAAATGATTTTATGAACATTAGTGGTGAACCAAACTAAGCACTACTACTAACTTGGTTGAAGAAGTCAGATAAAATACTGGTATTCAGCTGCATTCGGTTCCAGTCGGTCTGGAGGAGCCCGTGGCTAAATAATAAAAGCCAGCTCGGACCGATCTTTAGGTTAGGCCGTGATTGCCTAGGTTGGTCTGTGGCTGGGTTAACCACTGGCTGGACCACCCTTACAAACCGAGTTTCCTCCGTGCCTCGGAAAGCACGCTAAGCCGTTGGTCCCGGCCGTCATTTTTAGATATTTGACAGTCATTCCAGGTAGTCAGTGGCCCAAAAAGTCTGACAACCAGTCTTACCAAGGGGTATCGTATTACCCAGTACTAACTCGGTTGTGGAGGTCAGATAGGCAGTCGCTCCATATAAAATACTTAAATACGTGTAAAATCTTACATGTAAAATTCAGCTGCGGCCGGTTAGACTGGAAGCTGACCCCAACATAGTTGGGAAAAGGCTATGCAGATGATAATGAGCTACATCCGATTAGACTGTAAGCCAACATAGTTGGGATAAGGCTGGGTAGAAGATGATTATAGTGGTAAACCAAAATGGACTGAAACTTTATTGTAGCTGACTGTAACTGATCAAAAAACATGTTTTGACTATAGTTGGTCACTTTCGTATAATGTTGTAATAAATAGAGAAGGATCTTTTAGACCTTACATTAATCTTTGAAACGAATTCTCCATCAAATTCGCCATTAAGAAAAGAGATGAGAAGATTGATTATTAGGATTATAGTCATAAAATAAAGTAGGCTTATCATTTTGTGGCTTGTCAAGTTCTTGTTTTCACATCTCAAGTTAAAGGTTAGCACACACGGACCAAATGTGAACGGCATTGCGGTTGACCAAGACCGCGAAATTTACCAAGAAATTTAATCTATAAGTGCGTGCGAAAATTGCTTCCTTTTGAGTCAATTAACTATATTAAACATACGGTTACGGTCTTAGGATGATTAATGTATTTCATCATCTGCCAAGCCTTTACCTATTTCATGGTCGGCTTCCAGTCTAACCGGATTCAGCTGAATACCAGTATTTTACATGGAGCGACTGACTATCTGAGTTTCACAACCAAGTTATTACTGGGCAATACGATAGGTACCCCTTAGTAAGACTGCTTGTTGGACTTTCGGGCTTCTATCTTCTACAGAGGATAATGTGCAAGGCACGAAGGGAACTTGGAATGTTTTGGATTCTCACCTATCCACAGACTGAACTTGACAGGCATTTTTGTCTTTAAGATAGACCCGTGCTATATTACCCAATTTTAGAGGCTCGTTGCTATAATATAATATAGCCTCAAAAATTAAGAAAAAAAATTGTCTCTTCTAAAATTGCTTCCTTTGGAGTCAATTAACCATAATATTAAAAATAAGGTAAATTTACGGTTTAGGATGATTAATGTTTTTATAAGCAGTAAATCTGGTTCGTCATCTGTACCTTCATTAATTTATAATTTCAATAAAACCGTGACCTTTTTACTAAATTAAAAGAAGCACGTAATACGGCATAGTTCAAACTGTTTTTGACAAATGACTTGTAGATAAGATTCGTCATGATGCTACGTACGTTGTGTTTACGTAATAGCTTTTATTTGCTGAGATACGCAGAGGTCATTGGATACCATCTGTTTCATGATTTTCTGTTCTAACGACCCATTGGCTGCGTCAGATCGTCTGGTGAGACCTTAGGATATTTATAGCGTTAATTTGTACTTAAATTAATGTATTGGTTGACCGTGAGATTTCCGCAAAGAAAGACCTTCTCTTTCTGAGGCTATTCAAACGCGACTATAGGGTGATTAAAGGAACCCGAGTGTGTGACTAGCATAATTTTCGTAATTAGGTGTGTGGTGGTTATCACGGGTCAGTTGATGTGTCTTTAATTATGATTGTTAGTACTCTAATTATAAAAGAGTTGCCTATTCGGAGGAACGTGAACTTCTTTGTGTGTATGTTTGTGCTCGACTTATTTTATCGTAGTAAGTTTATTTATTAGTATCGTTTATTTAACATATAAATTATTTTTTTGTAGTGATTGAATACAGACCTTTATTTGCCAAGTACCTGTTTATTTTGTTATTAAAAGAGACTCGCACTTGACTCAAGTTTAACAACTTTATCAAGCGGCCTAATTAGCGTTTATTTTTAATGACCGACTGTAAATCACTCAAAAGCAAAAGATTTGTCCCAGCCACCTGAGGCAGTTGGACTTTAATGACCTTAAAAGTAAGCTTTATTTGTTTGATTTTAATTAACGACTTTCATCGAAAGAAATATATGTTTTTTTTTTATAGGCTGCCAACTAAGAAGCTGTGTCACATATTATATACCGACGTAATGTTGATTTGTTTGATGTATTGTAAAAGTTACATTTGTACTCGTAGGTATTACTTTGTATATTGAAACGTGTAAGGTTATACCAGTTTTTCTACTTTCGTCTAGTAATAATTTGTAATGGTCTAGTAAAACTCGAATGAGGGAAATTTATAGGACAACCCGGTCAGTAAGGTTCTTAAAACACGTGTATTTTGTGCTTTATTATTATTATTAGGGTAATTAAAAATCAAACGAAAAGACTGTGATGTAAGGTCAAAGTAAGGTTGTTACTGCCTATTAGTGCGTTTGCACTGGTCGTTTGTCTAGCGTTGGTCGTAGCACCGCGTAGCAGTTCGTAGCCACGCTGCGTAGTCGCAATGCACACGCTACGCCGGTGACGCTACGAATGTAACTTGTCATTGGACTAATACATACATATATAGGAAGGAAATGAGTATAAATGTAACAGTAAAACAGATCGATGTCATTGTGTTGCTGGGAAGTTTGTTCCACCATTTCTTCTTCCCAGACAATACACTGGGAGTTAGAGCAGGACAGTTGTTTTGTGGGACTGTATCTTAATTTTGACGTTGGAAAAGTGCATTCAATTATTCATAGCCTGATTTGAATAAATAACTTTTGTTTTTAAATACCTACGTACTTTAGTGCCGTGGAATAACCATAAGTCACTGGAACTTTTGTGATTCCCACAGGAAAAATAGCTTTATTCTCTAATTTACCGTATAAATTAATTTAATTTTTTTTTGTCTCGTAATAGTCTTCCAAATTTTGTTAGTATTACCAACAGCTAATATTTTCGTTAATATTTTCAAGTGTTAGTGAAATTAATGTAAAAAATTGTGTAATTAAAACATAGCATTACCTTCAATATTAACCTACCTAATTAACCTTCGCACAAAATGACTAATAACATAACATCACGCCTGTAACCTCTGAAGAGTTATGCAGAGGTCTACTTTATAATACACCCACATTTCGCCAGTTATGTTTAAGTCCCATGTAATAGAAGGTGAGCCTATTGCCATCAACCGGGCATAATTCCAGACTCCGTGGCTACTATTGAGAAATACCAGCACTAATATTTGGAGTATAGCAGTATACGTTAAATTAGTGAATAAAGATATTAATAAATATTCTGTTTTCTTCGTGTCTTAAATCATTGCTTTTATTTATGGGAATAAAAGTTTCCTCTGTCATTAGCTAATCTTCAAAGATTACCATAATGAACGGTGCTAAAAGGTGATATATGAATGTATGCTAGGCGATCACTGCTAAAGATTTATTATAGTGACTTGACAGTGTTGATTAATCGGTAGCAAAAGTTTGTAAATAAGTGGAAGACATGGACTAGCGATATTTTAGGTACTTATATAATTCCAATAAATCACTTTGTTGATTTGCAAAGAGTTTGTTGACAAAAAATTTGTTTGTCGCAAAAAAATCGTCGTTTTATTTTTTTATTTTTATGGAGTTTTAATCTTTTTTTCTGAGAGTTACAAAATTGTGAAACCATTATTTCGTAATGTTAACGATAAACAAAAATTGTTCCCTTCAGAATAAGTCTATTTTTATCTCAGTAAGACCAAAACTTTGAATGATATGTTTTTTGTACGCACGTATAGAGTTTAGCACAAGAAGAAAAACAAAATGGCTGCCAAATAGCGGGGACGTGGATTGGACCTAAGAGTATAGTGTATAAAAATAGTTGTGTACCTAGAATATCGCTAGAAGACCAGACACACTGCATAAGTGATAGATACCGTGTGACCATTTTTTCCCCGATACTTTGTTTCACTGCCAAAACTCCGTTTTCTTTGCCTTCGAAGATTCTTTCCGATTTATGACTCAAAAACCCTTATTGACTCTCTATCTATGTATAATATCTAATAATAAAAAGAACCTTAAACAAAGCCGAGAAGCATTGGTTCTTCCCGTCATTGTGATCCCTCAGTGGAGCCTTGATAACAAATATTAAGGAGTTTCAAGTTCTTCAGTGATACAAACCTTTGCCAAAGCATTTCATGCTACTAAAGCCTGACTTAGCGCTGAGAATTGAAACAACAGTGCAATCATATTTAGCGTTCAGATGTCGCGGTGTTAATGAAAATGGGCATAATCCTTTTATTTTCAGGAAACGTGCATCAATCGACTTTTATTACTTCGCGAAATAAAGTACTATAGAATTAAGCTAGAACCTTGTAAATGTTTTGTTTAATGTGAAATAACTCCTAATTAATCGAATACATAGTTTGTAACCCTCATCTTTGCAATCAACAAAGTAGGTAAACAAACCACTTGTTTTGACTACTGCACTGACTAAATAGGAAGGCATGTTTTGTCAAGTGTAATTAAATTGACGAATTGGGCAAGGACTAAAAACTTGTATATAATTGGTTTCTTACTACTTAATTCGTTTATATCTGTGTTATCGGAGGGGACCATGAATGACATGATTTTAAGATAATTGTTGGTGAATAAAAAAAAAAAAAAACAAAAATGTAATATTTTGCACTGCGTACCGTACTTACTATACATACTTTTACTAAAACATGTTTTCTTAGTACGAAAACATGTTTTTTTCCTGTACCGATCCGTAGAGCCATTGTATGCAAACAAAATAATATTTCTCAGAAGTGCTTTCAATTTTGAATGTATGGATGGTATAATCCATCTACACGTTGTTGTTGATATGTCTCTTGACAGTTTCAAAAGTTCTTTCATTTTCTTGGTTTGTTTTGATACTGAGTCGTACTGTTGACCGACTTTACGTTCATTGATTAATTTATTGTTATTTTAAACCACATTTTGCGGAAATATTACAATACTTGTTCGAGAAGGCAAGTCCAAGGTGTATTTTTTGTAAAGGTTGATTTAATATTGGACAGTTAACTGAAGAGTTTGGTCTGTGGTCACATCTTTGCCTTACGCTCAGCATTAATTTCTGTGTCATTCGTCTTCCATACATCAATATTACCCGTCATTTCATCAGACAACTCCTTTCTTGCAATACCATTCTTCACACAGTCCATCCAGTTTCTTTGGTCAATATATTAAGCTAATTATCAATGATAATTTTCACTTCGAACCCTGATTCTTAATTAATAAACTTATGACAACAACAACAACAACTTATGACTTATGACTTACACTGAGATCAGAATACTCTGATCTCAGTGTTTTAATCTAATTTATATCCATAGTAAGTCATACTATGGATTTAAATTAGATTTCAGTTAAGTTTCAGTTTTAGTATTAAACTCTTAATTTATTGTTGTGTAAGTTACTTTTGTTTACGTTATAGGTTAAAGAGGTCAGAGATGAAAACAGTTTATAATTATTGAAGTAGGTGAGTACAGAAGGTAGGTGGAACTCTGTAGCCAAAATTATGGTGTGTAATGATCACGCAGTGAATAGATATTTTTGATGCTGAACTTTATAAACATGTATGAGTATATAACAACTCTTGACAAACTCACATTCCATACAACATAAAAAAAACATTCCGCAAGTAAGTGCACTCGCAAATAATGACCACTAAAAACAAACACCAGCCCAATATGGACAAACAATTTCGCTGTCTTTCATGCAGTGAATGGTAATGCATGATGAATCACGGTAAATGTGCCACAGGTTAAAAAAACGAGGTCATCGGCCGAGCTTCGCGAAACTTCAACTCCGTACACAGTGGTATGCTTAGTGCAGGGATTGTAAACCTTCTTATCAAGTCGGTATTAAGAAGGTAATAAGTGTGTGTGTGCAGGTACCTGTTTCTTTTTTATATGGTTTTGATTGATAAAATTAAAGCTCATTAGGGAAAAAATCTCGATTAACTTTGTCTTCAATCAAAATATTTAAAAACAGAAAGATTGTGTAGGTGTCTTTATACTAAACACATAACAAAAATGACGTGTAATCTCCAAAGAATGAGGCAGACATGTAATCGATACTACGTACCCCCATATTTTGACAGTTAAATTTAAGTAAGTTAAGGAATGAGCCTATTTAATTGCCGTGAACCGGGCACATACACTGCTTAAAATTAAATTCCTTAAAATTTTTTTATCGCGTCAAATAGGTTTGCCATCTCTGGCCTTGAGGAAAATCAATTGTACCTTCCTAAGTTGTACTTTATATATTTTAGGTATGTGTACTTGAGTGAAGTGACCGTTACTTATTGATTCAAAACTCGGTAACCCAGATTTGGGATTAAAAAAAAAAACTTTTAAATGGTTTGCGGTCAGTTCCGGTAGTTCAACAAGCAAGTATGAGTAATAGAGTATAGGTACTTGAAGGTGGTTCATGCGTATACTGGCATTTACCAGAAGTGCATTTGTTTTTACCACAAAGTGGGCACTCAATGTGATGTTATGGTCTTTCAATAAGGAAAATAGAAATCAAATCATATTCAGCTCGAATTTTACCTACCTAGTTTGTTTCGGTGTTTTTTCTCAAATCAAATCAAATCGATATATATTTGCATTCGATATATATTTCATAGATGGTATAATCAAATAATAAAAAATCAATATGGACCCTGTCGGACACAGCAACATTAGGAAAGAGGAAAAAGGCTTTAGCAATTTAATAATATTATTATAGGTTATTAATAGTTGTTGGTAACTTTATCTATAGTTTTAAATAATAATATATATTTATTTTGACGGCACAGTGGGCGCAGTGGCTGTAAGCGATTGGTTGCTGCGCTACGTGTCGCTGGTTCGAATCCCGCACGGATCAAATATGTATAGCCTATAGGTAGTTGTTCCGGAGGAGCTCGTGGCTAAATAATAACAGCCGCTCGGGTCCATCGTTAGGTTAAGCCGTGCTTGCCTAGGTTGGTCTGTGGATGGGTGACCACCCATTACATACCGAGTTTCCTCCGTGCCTCGGAAAGCACGTTAAGCAGTTGGTGCCGGCTGTCATTTGTAGATCTTTGGTAGTCGTTAGGTAGTCAGAGGCCCAAAAAGTCTGACAACCAGTACCAGGGGGTATCGTATTACCCGGTACTAACTGGGTTGTGGAGGTCAGATAGGCAGTCGCTCCATGTAAAATACTGGTATTCAGCTGCATCCGGTAAAACTGGAAGCCGACCCCAACATAGTTGGGAAAAGGCTAGGCAGATGATGAGGTAGTTGTTCCGAGTACGGATGTTTTTGCATGTGAGTTTAAATGTCTGTAAACGCATCTACGATACACGAGAACTCCCTAGTGTGGGGCAACGTTTTCTAAATAAAAATAAAATTTTGTTGGGTAGTATGTTTGGGGACCAATTTACAAAAAATAAAATATCCTTAACTAGCTATAAATTTTTGTATTCAAAAAGAAAATAAACCGAATTAAACACACGTTGTATATCACTTGAATTTCGAGTTAAGACAAATCATTAAGGGTTCTTACAGACAAGCGACACGTTGACAACTGCAAATAAACTGCAGCCGTCGCCACCTGTCGACGGCTGCTTTCGACGCTTGCAGTTGTGGTGTCGGCGGCTGCCGCCGGCGCGTCGACGGCAGCCGCCGACACCACAACGTCGACACATATTAGCGCGACATGCCACCACAGCAAGCGTCGATGGCAGTCGTCGACGCTCCGGCGGGTGCCACCCGGTGCGTTGACGGCAGCCGTCGACAGGTGGCGACGGCTGCAGTTTATCTGTCGTTGGCAACGTGCCGCTCGTCTGTAAGAACCCTAAGAGCGTCGATGCAAAATGAGAGAAGTTACTGATTTACAACGCAATCGGCAGACAGTCTGTCGCTTCACCAATTTAGTCATCTCTATGTTAATTCTACCATTTAATTTATATATCCGATCCGTTATAACGATAAACTCACTCCAATTTATAACTCTGAACCAAAAAACTCCTTATAATAAAATAAGAATCGATATTTTTATCTTGAAACCCACACATAATCCGCAAATTAGTTAGAACGACGTTTAAGTAAAATATTAAAACGACATCATTTATATTTACGTACCTTTTTATAAACGAAATGATTTATGACAACTTTACGACACAGTGGAACAAAAACGTTGAAAGATAGAAAAAATAAACAAACAAAAAAAAACGATTTCTCTGAACTTCCTTTCGACGCTAGTCAAAGGCTCAATATGAGCAGAATCTGTCGATTCATATAAACTAAATATTGTTATGTTAATGTGAAATTAAAACCAAATAACCTTCGCGATCACGGCATTAACTACTGGATGGCACTGTGGGACGCACTGGGTCAAAGGTTTTAACTTTATCTGTCATACTAACTGTTTATCAGATTTTTAGTGTCAGTGCTGTGTCTGCATGACAGTTAAGTTATTAGATTATTAATTAACTTCTTATATAAAAACTAGCTTTTACTCGTGGCTTCGTAGTTAGACATTATCCGACAGAAAAGTACTACTAAAAAATTACTAAGTCAAGTTATGGTCCATCTGTGTACCAGTTTGCATTCAAATGTATTCAGCCGTTTTGGCGTAAAAACACGTTGGTGTTAAGTCGATGGCGTGTTTGCCAAAGGTATAAACAGCAGCATCAAGTTGAAGGTTTGATTATAACTGTATGGTATTTTCTTTGATATTTTAACCGACTTCAAAAAAAGGAAGAAGTTAAGTATTCGATTGGCAACTTTTTTTTCATGTATGTACACCGATTACTCCGTGATTACTGGTCCGGTTTACGTGATTCTTTTTTCATTTTGTAGAAAAAGCCTGCGCAATGGTCCCATTTAAATATAAAACTTTGCTTTGGTGTCTATAATACGTGTTTTTTCTTCTTTGTCCTAAGTCGATAATCTTTTTAACCGACTTCCAAAAAGAGGAGGTAATCAATTCGACTGTTTGTTTTTTTTAATATCTTCTAGTTACAATGTAAAACGAAGTCATTACAAGAATTTGTGTAAATGCTACAACTAAAAATGTAAGAAAAAAACTTTAAAAAAGAAAAAGTTCGGTTGGTCTTTTAAACCAACCGAGCATTAATGTGTTAATGTTAAACACCTCAGACTTATGGTGAAGGAAAAAAAGTAAGGACAACTAGATCTGATAGATACTTTGTCATCAATAACTAGCACTCAGTAAGTAGCACATCACTATACAAATCGGTCTTTGTTAGAAAGGTTGGCCGCAGCAAGGAAAACCTGCTTAGGTGAAGATTCATTGATGACTCTGCCCTGGAGTGTAAATGGGTACTAAATATCGTGCCCTGCATGTCCTGTTGTTTGTTTATTAAATTGCTGGAACTGATAGATGCTTCTTATGGCACCAAACTAGTGGCTCAGTTACGGGCCGGCACAATTTAGATTGCCATCGACGCGCTAAGAAAAAGTAAGCACATGAATTGGTCTCAGCGAGCAATCCGACGACCCGAATGGCGTAGTGGTAGTGAGGCTGCCTTACGTTCTAAGGGTCCCGGGTTCGTCCCGGTTGGAGAAAATATTTGTGTGATGAGCATGGACATTTGTTTCCGAGTCATGGATGTTTATATGTATAATAAGTATGTGTTTACAAACAAAAAGTATCTATGTAGTATATCAACTATCTGGTGTCCACGACACAAGCCTCGTTGCTTAGTGTGGCACTAGATGGCGTTGTGTGTTAATGTCCAGCGATTTTTTTTTTTTTTTTATCTCAATTTTTTAATGCCCGTTTCCACTAAAAATGATGCAGTTAGATTGCGCCGAAACTTCAAAATTCAACAATTCACATTTTCAATTCATCACACATTTATATAAGCATGATTTAAGCATCGCTTAGTGTCCGTGAATACCTACAACTAATAGCCTGCAATGTGTGGTTTACAGCTAGTTGACATTATGACTAGTCCAGGACTATGATGTCAACTTAGCCGGTTTATGAAAACACTGACTGTTTACATTAGATAAGATTTAAAATATAATAAATCAAAATTTTGCAAACAAAAAAAATAGTGCGACTTTTGTTATTTGTTTAAGGTGTCATCTGCTTTTATTGTAGAATAGAATTTAAATTGTAGATTTACAATATGATTTACGATTTGTTATTACTAGGACCCAAAAAAAATGATTTTATTATTTTTTCGGAGACATCAGTAGCAGAGCTTTTGCAAACTTTAAAAGGTATAAATTGTAAATTCATGTAATAAATATACATTTATTACATGAATTTACAATTTATACCTTTTAAAGTATGGAAAACCTTGACACATCTGAAGGATTGTTTTCCTTATTTGTAACCTTCGACCCTGAAGGTAGACCCTTAAGCATAACTAGAATCAAATTCACTTTGTCGATTGAAATAATATTTCCTGTTTGAGCACCTTCACATTCAATAAATCAAAATATGTATTTAAAATTACATATTTAATTGTTATTTATTTATAACGTGTCTAAATAACAATTTTTACTGACTAATTTACGAGCTGTGACAATCAGATTCCGTAAAATATTCAAATCACGTATTGTTATTATCATTTTATTGATTATTTTAATTCTATTGATGTTATTGGTATTAATTTAATTACAAAGGCTCGTGTGTGACAAATTGTTAATTATTATTAACTGAATGTGTTAATTGGAAATTATTGATGATTAGTTAATTAAATTTTATTCTTCCAACTTCCTAGGGTCGGTTCACTTGATCAAGTTCTCTTTGTGTAATAAAGATAAATCAGAACTAAAATAATAAGTATAAAAGAATGCTTGTCCTATGTTGGCATTGAACTAAATTCTAAGTGAATCGCAGATAGGTCCAAATCTGTATAGATAAACAAAATTGAAGTATATGTTAAAAATTAAAAAATAACTGATTTTTACGGAAACGCATAATTATAAAATTATACACGGTACTTATAACAATAAATCTATTTTCTGACAGTGTGTTCCGGCTAATCTCCGAAACGGCTAAACCGATTTTGACAGGACTTTTACTGGCAGATAGGTGATGTTATAAGGAGTAACGTAGGTTTAACAAAATCCGATTTGTATGGGGAAGTAATTAAAATGTGTCAAAACTATGAGGGTGATCTTGAAACATCCTGATCCTTAAAACATTCGATAAATATGTATTGTCCCATTAAAACCGTATTTCTTTGCATTGTACCTACATAATGTATATTTTAGAACATGCGAAGTGACCGCCTACTCTCATTAGCACTTCCATACGTCCCAGCTTTGGTAGCAGATGTCTTAATAGGCAAAGCTTTTAAGTTCGGAGGTCAGTCTATTTCCGCTTATTAGCAAATCCGTATTTATCATCTGCCTAGCCTTTTCCTAAGTATGTTGGGATCGGCTTCCAGTTTAAGGTAAACGTCCACCTGTGCGCATCGGACGCATCGCATCGAACGGATCGTAGTATTATTGAACAGGGGCCCTACTTTCTAAGGTTTCCTCCGTATATTCGGATCTATATAAGATAGAGATAGGGCCTCACAGATTCGAGCGATCCGTACGGTGCGGATCTGTGGACGGCTGGACGCACTTGTGTGACTTTCTATACAAAGAATACTACGATCCGTTTGATGCGATGCGTACGATGCGGACATGTGGACGCTTAGCTTTTACCGAATGCAGCCGAATACCAGTATTTGACAACCATCTATAGACGGAGTGGCTGTTATTATTTAGCCTCAAGCCTCTGTATTGAGGACCAAATAAAAATGAGACTGACAAGTGATCTAAGATTAGAATCGGCCAATATTGTTCCCATAGCTGAATCACAATCCTCTTTGACAGAAAATGTGGACCGTAATCAACCAGACGGGCTCAGTGTTGGTTGGTTGATGCCTCAAGTCTTCAAATCAAATTTTTGCTTCTACGACATGCTGGTTTCCTAACATTGTTTTTCTTCGCCGTTTTGAGAGCAGTGGTGAATAGATAAATAACTCACTTGCCAGCCTGGGTTCGAAACCACAAACTACAGCTAATAAGTCATCAGCGTTACCTATTTCAATCAGTTCTTTATACCAATATGTTTCACCAAGACTTTATATTTACTCTACATTATTTAGCTGTATTTTGCACAAATAAGTAAAACGTTTACCAAAACCGTGTAAAAACCTTAGAAGTATACAGTCTATTTGGTTAACAGATACCGATACTTAAAGGCCATGTTCCCGGTGTTGCCTGTTTTAGGATTCACTTTTGATAGGCAAATTATAACATTTTGAATCTGAAATAAATATAAAGGGTGTAAAACTCTTAACGAAGCCGAAAGGCACTTGTTCTCCTCGTCATTGCGATATTTTTTTTGTTCTACACCATACCTGGGAACCTTCTAGTTACGGAGATATTGGGGGTCAAAGTTCCAACTTTTTGACAAGTTTTTTTTTTAAATACAAGTTTTTAATGTAAGATTTTTACTTTAAACACCTCCACGACCCCCGTACTATTCAATCCATCCATTAGCTCAATGTTTTGAGTGCGTTACATTGAGTTCTACCACAAAACACGATTTTTCACCCCAAAAAAAAAGTCGTTTCCCAGCAATAATTTTTGCGTAAAGTTACTTAGTTTGATGTACAGAATGCTTGGTTGACGGCTTCGTGATGAGGTCTTTTACACCCTGTATATTTAGGATACATTTTTTCTCTTTACCATATACCCGTTCAATACACGGTGCAATACAATTTTCTCGATAGAAAAAAATAGTGAAGTAACTTCGATTTGCAGTTTTTTTACAAGTAAATTTCATTGTAAACGAGTACTATAATACTCCATATTTTATAAATAATATCAATTTATAGGAGTTCATTTTAGAATTGATTCTACCCGATCGTTTTTTACTTACAATTACTTATAATTTTTATTTTTCGATTATTTCAAGTAAATTTCGATCCACGCGTCGCTTTAATTATATTCATTTCTGTGTATTTATCGATAGAAATGAATATAATTATAATATATTGTTAAAGTATTGGTAACCGTTAACCAAACACACTGTATATTAGCATGTTTTAATGAGTGCCTGCGCGTCTAATTATAAACACAAGTTGGCAATAGTGGCAATAAAAAAAATATTTTATAATTCTTCCTCGTTAACACGTTCATAGGTACTCGCAAACTTGTTTATATTAATTAATAAACATACAGTTCTGTAAGACAAAACAAATTGTAATACCAAAAATAAAACAACAATAAATATAAAATTATCAATTTTATTATATCGTAAACATTTTAACACGTTCGTTGAGAATACAAAAAAAAATAAACAGATATGATTCATTGATGGCAACACTCTGTCATTGTATTTTACTATTAATTATATTGAAATATGACATTTTGACCGACAAAGATCGTTGTAAAAGTAGGTCACCTTCGTTCATTCATTTTTGTTTTGCCAAATGCGCAAAAGCTATAAATTGATGAACGTCCTAAAGCTAAAAACCAGTAACTCTTGATGTTACTTGGCATATTAAATTAGGCACACTAATGAAATTTCATTTAACACCTCATCAAATAACGGTTTTCAGTACCTTTTTTCTATTGTCGTCCTAAATTTAAGGCGAAAGCTTTATGGTGGGGTACCCTTCAACACTAATTCTTTCTTACATTTTTTGCAATTTGCTGCTCAGTATCTGGTATGTTGATGATTGATTGATTTGCGACCGCAACAAATATTAATACACACCAGTAAATTTCAAAAAAACTTACGCTTCCACCAAAAAAAGTACCGTAGTAATTTTTAGGGTTCCGTATTTCAAAAGGACAAAAAAGAAACCCTTATAAGATCACTTTCTTGTCCGTTTGTCCGTCTCTGTCCATCGGTCCATCTGTCACCACCGATTTTCTCAGGAACGGGTGGTCCTAGCAATTTATACCAGATACTGAGGTCTATAGTCGCTATTAGGTGTATAAAAATCAAGGTCCTGAGTCAACATGATAAAATGATATGGGCAAATTTAGAATTTCGCGAAAATTTACCTTAATTTTCAACTTTTAATTTTTCGGAATTTTTCCTTTACTTGAGCTGTAAGACCTTGCTTTTAACCAAAATTGATAATTCTAGGTCAACTGGAAGTACCCTATAGGTTTTGGGTTGACAACCTATATGGTAGTTCCCGTTGACCTAGAATCACGAAATTTGGCAAGAAGTCTTACAGCACATGTAAAGGGAAAAATCTAAAAACCGTAAATATGTGGTTTAATAACAAAAAAAAAGCAATTTTACTATTACAAACTTATTATTTGCGGTTGGTGGTGAAATAGCCGTTTTATGGGATCGAACAGCAAAGTTAAGTTTGTCCTTTAAAAATTTTGTACGGAACCTCGGTGCGCGGGTCCAACTCGCACTTGGCCGGTTTTTTACTCGTGACTTGGCATTTTTTGTATTACTTAATTAACCACAAAATCTGAATTGAAATGAAGAAACATTAAGATAAGAACACACATTCAGTAAAACCAAATAACGATTAATAACGCTATTTTAACACCAACAAACGTTACAAAAACTTTTCTTAAATGTTATTATGCAAATCAGACTTAATTGGGCTATCATCTAAAACGTAATTGTGTATTATTTATTGGTCAAGTTTAATTAATAGACATAGTTGTCGGAACTCGAAACACACGTACATTCATCACTGTCATTCCTTCCTAATTCTTTAACAATTATATAATAATTTAATAATATAAATGTGTGTTTAATATTTTATTGTTTTGTGATATCGAACTGTGTTAATGTATTTAATTGATATTATTTGTGTTGTTTTAATAATTCCTTATTTCCTTATTGACTTTTATTATACATATTGTGTGTTTTGACCGTGACCGAGTCGTTGACAAGTTTAAGTTAATACGAATGCAGGTCAAACTTGAGTGAAATCACCGACAGTCGATATCCGTCAAGATCATTATTTTGACTTTCGTTTTATATTATTATGATAAGGTGAACGAGACTCGGTCAACAAATATTTACTTTTCTTACATGGTAAATTATATCTGCTTATTATTTATTTCTTTGTGTGTTTCTCACATAATTATATGTATATTCTCAACATGAATGATGTAACCAAGATTTTGAAACAATATTTTGATTTAATAGTGTCCATGAAGTTTCTTGTCCTTTCTTCTCCATAGAGATCTACGCTTGGGAATGGGCAACTGAGTTCTCAAGTTATTATGCCTTGTGCCTTGCTCTAGATTTGCTTTTTTTGTATTTTTGACATTCAAAAGTGTCATAATGGTCTAATTAAAATAAATGCTTCGAGTTTGTGTTTGAGTTTCATTTCAGCCTTGGCCCCGTGCTCAAAGCTCCCAGTAAAACATCTCTCTCTCTCTATTTATGTTTTGTATGGACTAAAATACGTTTACTTTTTAAAATCAAATTCATTAATATGTTAAACAGATATTTTATTTTGTTTACATTATTAATTGCAATTTCTCTACCGGTTTTTAAACAAAGTAAATTGATTAATTTAACAAAAGCATGACATCCAGACTGCTACTGAGAAATTCCTGATGGGAAAACGCAATAGTACTTAGCCCGACCTGGGAATCGAACGCTCATGCTCAGCAGTGGCGCTTGCGCCCACCAGAACAACGAGGTAGACGATTTTACGAATAATCCGCTACCTATACCTTTAAACGACTGTTTAGTAGACACAATAGTTAAACAATTGACATAAATCTCCTGGAGATTTAGTAACGGACGGGAAGATAAGTAGATATGAAATTCAAAACCAAAACCAAACCAAATTCTTTTTATATTTTAATCGTGGTTTTTACTAATTTGTTTTGGCCATAATAACATAAACTAAAAAACATAAATAGAAGACGATATACATATACTTATATTAAAGTAGAACTGATAAAATAAGTAGGCTGTATATTTTTAGTTTAGTCAAAATCAATAAACGTTTTAATTGTTTCGTATCAAATTACATCTATTGCATTTTAATGGCTATTAATTTTTGGGACAAAATCTTTAAAACTTGCTTTATCTACGTTTTCTCAAAAGGATTCTTGTAGAACAAGGAATTTAAATTGATTATCAATAAAAATATTATGTTCGTTTAAAAATCTAAGATATAATTAAGCGTAACGTTAACATTCTTAAATAATAAATCACTTATTAATTTCGATAATAAATTAAATCTAAATTGACCGAACGTACTATTTAATTATTTATTATTCATTCATGCAATCGAACCGCATCAAAATAAGACATTTAAATAACAAAGTCGGTGAGAAAGCCGTTGTTTGACCTTACCCACTTAGTTTTTAACGTTACGCGTAACTTTATGAATCAATTACAAAAAAAAACTGTTATTATAGGTTACTTCTAATAACCACTTTGTTCTAAAGATTTACGACTCGATGATGGCGGAAGCATTTGAGCTATAATTATTAACATAGGTGTTAATTATATTAAACTCAAATTAAAAAGGTCGTTTTTATTTATAACTTAATTTATTAATGTGTCGAGAGTCGTGATTGGTTCTGCTTTTGCTTGTGGAACAGGAATGAAGTTAATTAGTAGTACATTTTGATACAGCCTGAAAGAAAAGCGCGGAAAAAAAGCAGATTAAATCATTGTTTCAATTCATGACAAAAATACTTTTCTTCCTATTAAGTTATTTCTTCGAAAGTGTGTTGAATAACGTCGTTTGATACACGTGGGCATTTGTTACTGCAGTTCTTGGTTCCATAACACCCTCACCTGGTGCTCGGTCGTGAATTCCGCTTCGGCTGCAATAATAAAGTTTCCCCAGCAGTATCAAAATGTACTATTTTGAAGTTGAAAAATAAACTGCAAATACTTTGCAGTTTTTTTTTCTCTTCAAACATAGAAACTTTTCCTCGTTTGAGCTATTTAAAATTGGTAACTAATAGCACCTGGATGGGAAGCGCATGGAGCCGGGAGCAGGTGCGGCAGAAGAAAGAAAGAAACATCGTTAAACAAAGATGACTTCACGAGGGAATCACTACCCTCCGTAATGATTGATTCTGATTTGAAACGTTGATGATGAAAAGCACAAAGCGTAACCGCGCAAGTAATTTTTAGAACATAATTGTTCTTAACTTTTTCAAAATTGAGTGAGTAGGAATATGTATAAGTAGAACAGACAATGTTTATGTTATAACGTTTAAAATAATTAACCCTCAACAACATCACTCTCATAAGGCGACATTTTTTTATATACAATTCGAACAATTAACATGATTTCCTCGAAGAACTTAGCGGCATGTATTTCTTGTTAATTTAATACGAACGGCTACATAGCACAGTCCGTATGCCAGTGATAAATACGAACGGTAATGGTGACAGCAAAAATTAAGGCCACCGCTTGGTCAAAAGTTCAATATGTCGAATATCCATCTGAGTAAAGGACTACACGTATAATTAATCATTGTTGTTTCTTTATTAAACTGTTTAGCCTCTTGGGACGAGTAAATTAATCAGCCAGTTTGAAATTTGTCTCGTTTTAATGGATTGTGATGTCTGTATTGATTTATTTTCAATCTTAAGTGACATTGCGGCTGCTTGAATCTGTTTGCCTAGATGATTTCTAAGTGGTAACCTTTGTATCTTAGTCATTTGATATTTTAATGTATACTTCCTCATACGTAGTGCTATGCTACATCTTTCTTGTATGCACTTTTTTAAATCTATGACTGATCGTCATTTGTTTACTTTCAGTTATACTGCGTATCATGAGGCCTAGATTACTCAAAACCCGTTACGTTTCTGTCATTATTTCATTGAAAAGTATCACTGATTAAAATAGATAATTATTGACAATATTTAACATAGTACTAACTGGGTTGTGGAGTCGCTCCATCTATACTTATAATATTATAAAGAGGAAAGATTTGTATTTTTGTATGTTTGTAATGAATAAACTCAAAAACTACTGGACCGATTCCAAAAATTGTTTCACCATTAGAATGCTACATTATCCTTGAATAACATAAGCACCCGTGTGAAGCCGGAACGGCCCGCTAGTGTTAAATATACTGGTATGGGAAGCCGGCCCTAACATAGTTGACAAAAGGCTTGACAATCACTATTTATATACCCTAGATTCCTAGAAGATTATTGTGTAGATTATTACATGGCACAGTTTTCTTACTCAAAATCTCTTTATATCGCTCTCGTAGAAATGTGAAATAATGCTACAGGGACGTTCAACTGGGATAAATAGGTCATGGTATATCCGTGGGCCAAATTTTCAGCCGTTAGTGCGTAAAAAGGTTACAGGCAGACGAAACGAACGCTTTTTTTTTTTTTTTTTTTTCGGATTGTAAATCATCAAATGACTTCTCCCGCTCTGGGCGGAGCAGGAGGGAGTGTCTGACTTTTACTGACTAAAACCCATCCATGTTCCTTCATCGCCCTTTGTGTTCCGGGGTCACGGTATCTCTTTCGAACAGTCCCGCAACCCCGGCAGGACGAAACGAACCCTTGGTTTCGCAAATTCGCATTTAAAATATTAGTGCCCACGAAGTTAGGATATCAAATTAATTTTGTCAAGAATATAGTAAGAGAGTCTTACTACGTCATAATGTTTTTTACTAAATCATGCGATGATGCAAGTCTCGTTGTTAACGCTACATCATTAGACATATCCTACGTATTTTTAGATGTATCTCGATGACTGATGTAACTGTTACAAATATCAAGTTTTTACGTCAATTTTGAAAATGCCTAAATGCTAAAAATATTCGTTACCACTCGACGACATGAAATTAAATCTTTGTATATTACTAGACATCTCTCCCTACTTCTCACGATTTTACTAGACTTGAAACTCGAGATTTCTTTATTAATCAAGTTTATTATCGGTTTATTTTACACATTATACTCTTGAAACAAATTCTTTAAATTATGCTAAAACCGCATCAAAATATAGAATTTTGATGCGGCTTTAGCATAATTGCGTAGTTTGAAAGAACAAAGCACTCACGAAAACCTAATATATTTTTTTTATGTGTAAGTATACTCGTAAATATAGATTCTAACATAATATACATAATTATGTATGAAGGTATAGGTATACTGAAAGATAGCTTTAACCTGTTTACAGTAGATATCTCCTAATTTAACAAACCAGTGTCAAAACTAAACTATGTAAACGTCACACAACTGTATTCGTCTCATCATTTCGTATTGCTGTACATTTCTGTTTTTGTAAGGAAAGTTATAATATTGTGTGAACTCAACAAGGCTATGTAAACTGTCTATAGAAAACGTTCCACTCTGATGTTTATGCTGTTACTAAATAATGAAGATTAAAAAAAATCGTAAGATGTGCTCTCCTTAGGTCGTGCAAAAAAAGTGTTCACATTGAGAGGGTGACCTCACACAATCAACTCAGCCTATCACAGCCCACTGCTGGATATAGGCATCTCTCAATCTGCACCATCTAACTCTTCATACGCGGTCTCCACTTCAGATCTCATTTACTCCTTCGTCTTTCGACAGATATGGCCTCAAAAGATGACAGTAACTCCAGTTCCTTTCCGGGTCTTTTCATTCTGTGTGAAACGATAGATACAATTTTCAGAATGAGTGTTTTCGAATGTCAGTGTCAACGAGACAGAATTGTGATAATGATCGACATAGTAGGGTGAATCTTACTATCTAAATCTTTCTTAAGTAATGTCTACTAAAGAATAAACGTTATTTGTATTACTATTAGTACGAAGGCTTATATGAAGGTTGTTGACGTTTGTAACATACGTTTATTGCTAATAATCATATTTCTCGACAATGAAGTTCTATGTAGGTTGTATGTCGCATCACTAGGTCTTATTTACTTAGAGTTGTTATATGACTCTGGAATTAAAAACCTTTATATTAAATTGTACGCTTGTTGTGTCCCGCTGTAGGGCAAAGGAATCCCTTTCTCGTTCTGCTGCTATTTTCAAATAGACAGCATTTAGTATCCATATTTTATAAATTAAACTGGTGCCTAAATATGGCGTATCTCTGTATATTTATTCAGTAAGCGGAATTTAGTTAGTTTGGTCTCGTTTACAAGGGCATTTGTACCAGACTTGGGCGTAAGTACGTACAATGCAAACGTGGAGTTCCTAATCTTTCAAGAACAGTTAGGGGTGAACAATACAGTCCATTTTAAAACGTTTCTATACTTTCTGCCCAATCTTTAATTTGATCTTAGGTGTATGTGTGACCATGGTTATGTCGATCAGCTGGTTTTTTCTTTTGATTTCTGTATTTTACTAGCCGAAATTTCCATTTTATGCTTGTAGATTAACTTAAAAGTTTTCATATCGCCAAAACCATGTTTTTCGAGAATATTGATTCTAGACCATAAAAATCGAAAAAACATAAAACCTAATGAAGCTATAAATTAAGTAAATAATGTGCACTGATATTGAATTAATCGATACCTAGAGTTTAAACAAATAATACTGCACGACAAACGATATCCAACATTATAGTTTGTTTTTCATAAAAAAGTACCTACATCGAATGTTTTTACTCGTTGCTAAGCTAAGGCATGATGAAAATGTTAAATAAGGAGTCTGAATCTAAACTCTATTTGATCTTCATTAGGTGAAATGTTTAAACCAAACTTTAGTTACATCAAAATATGGGATCCTACCAAATGAAGACATACAGAACCTTTTGACGTTGCACAGGGTTGTTCTGCAGTTAGTCCTTTAGGAGAATGCGAGTAGCCCTCTTTTTGGAGTAGTTTTAGTGAGGTAAAAATCCCATACTCTTGTCGTATCCTCGAAGAGCATACCTGTTTACTTACAAGAAGCTTTTAAAGTGAGAACTTCATCAGACTTTTTTGCATTTGACATCTGAACACTCCGATAAATAATTAATTAATAAACCCCTTAGTAACTACTGAAGTATTTTTTGCGCTTTGTGTTTTTTAACCGTGCAACAGGTGTTAGGGACCCGTATGGATAAAAAAGTGTTAATGATAATAAAATTGTTAGATTTTCTATGTAATACCGCCTAAATAATTTATGAATTGTCGACTGTTTGTCAGAGATTGATCATAATAATTTATTTGTTTGGATTATTTTCGAAGGCAATAAACTTAATAAATCATATTTTTTAATTTAGCATGACGTCTTTCTGTCTGTTAAAAAGATACTGTGATTATGAACCTATTCTAAGCAAGTATGGTAAATATGGCAATATCCCTATAACCGATCGATTTTGAGGTCATTTTGAGGGTTATGTTCGGACATATAAGTTCAGTGTACGAATGAACGGACAGATACACAATAATTATTGCAGTACATTGACGGTTTGGTCAATGATTTGAGACTAACTTTGTCAAACTAAAACTCTTCTAAAGCACAACATCTTGACAATTGAAAGGGTCCGAAAGTTGAAGCTTGTTAACTGTTCGTTAATTTCTATTTAGAAGAAAGTGTAAGAAACACTATGTACAAGGTAACATTGCATTGTCATAATCATTGTCAGCCTACAAACGTTCAATGCTGTACATAGACCTACCTTTTCACCACTTAACTCGATTCTCAGCAACTCCCATCCAGTTGCTACCAGCCATTTTGCGAAGATCGTCACTCCACCGATCCATAGTCCTCATGTGAATTGAGCAAGATTATGTCTGGACTTCAAAAGAGACTACGACCTCTGAGTTTGTTTCGGCTGTTTCTTCTCAGAGTAGTCAGGTACGAAACACCGGCCCCATCTAGTTTTAAAAATATGACGTGTAAAAGTGTTTGTAAAAACCTACTTTCAAAATAAACATAATTTATCATTTATTATTTATCCTGAGGGCGTCCCACCTTACGCTTGCCGATTCGCGGTCTCCCCCAAGAACATGTCTACCCCAATGGTCATCGGTTCTACGGCTAATATGACTACTTCAGCTTACTTATTCTTTGAGTTATGTCGACAACTCTGGTTCTCTGTCGGATCACCTCCGGATGCGATCCCATAGAGAGTCCAAACATAGCTGGCTCCAAAGCCCGTTGAGCTACCTTTATGCTGCTAATTTATGGACCAACCGTACCGTGAGTGTCCACGTTTCAGTCCCGTAAGTCATAACAGGCAGGATGCACTGATTAAAGACCTTAGATTGAAACGGCTCTGTAGAAACCGCGACGAGAAGACCTGACGAAGTTTCCCAAATACATTTCATACCTACTATCATTGGCGATCTATGATAAAAGGTAATGTAAAACCACAATTTGCCAAGCAGTCTGCCAAGCCTGATCATTATCGCAACTTTATCTATCGGCTAGCCATTTGAAGGGAGATACGTATATTTAATCTGATTTAATGGTGATAACTACGTCACAAAAGTCTAAGATTGTCTAAGAACAAAAACCTGATGATCGTATGACTTGAGGTATCACCGCACCTTCCATTAACTATGACTAACACCACATGAACTACGACCCCTCCAGAAAAATTACAATAAGAATTATCATAATTGTTATAGAAATACAATAAAACATCTAAATTGAGTAGTGAGTCAACATCAATGAACAAGTTACTTTTATAACATAGTTAAATTATTCTGTTTTATAATTATGTTGGTATTGTGACTAAACATTGTAGGCGCAGGCGCCCATAAACGTTAATTGAACATTAAATATCAATTATTTCAGGGCTGCCAGGATGTCTTTGTACATAAAACTGTAGTTATCTGTGGTTAACTGTTAGTGCAATTGAAGTATCTAATAAAATTCACGGGGTCTGCACGTTTCAGTAGTTATTATGATCGTCTGCAAAGGCTCTCGATCTCAAAAAAATTAAGGCCAGTCTAAATTGACTGTAATTAATGTACACAACATAACATCACGCCTGTAATCCCCGAAGGGTTATGCAGAGGTGTACCTAATAGTATACCCACATTTCGCCAGTTATGTTAAGGTCCCATTTAATAGGGGGTGAACAAATCCAGAGTCCGTGACTGCTACTGAGAAATTTCTGATGGAAAAACTTAATAACACGTTGCCCGACCCGGGAATCATTCCAGGATGATCAGCAGTCGCGAATTATTCATGTAATGAACTTAAAATGTCACTTACGGGATAATATCTTTCGTGATTATTGTTTATTTTGACCCGTGATAGCTTAAAACAGTGTTTGACTATTAATGTCATGATTAATGTGCTTTTTTGAAAGCGATGTAGAGCTGTTTTAATGAAATACTGATTGATTAATTAAATTGTTAATAGATGTTATTAGACTTCTGTATAAATGTTTAAATGATGATTAAATTCCATGCTCATTCAAGTGCTCTAAACGGGCATTATTATCAGTATTCACCTTGTATCTACTGACATTGAACAAATATTTATTTAAAGAAACACGTTATCCTATTATATAACGAGACCGATTCAGGTGATACCTACTCATGCTGAATATATAGCGGATTACATAAGGATAAAAATGCTTAAGTGCTGGCAATTAATATGTAAATATGCGCGAAATATGTCCGAATAGCGGTGAGATATGGTTCAATATCTCAGCTTATACTGACATATATGTAGTACAAGTTTTGTTAGACAAGGAGAGAATTTAAATTTTATTTCATTTTCTGACATATAAGCATTATTTCAGTCAATTTAAATGTGTAAACATGACACATTTACAAATACATAATCTATTCATGCAAATCAGCAATAAAATTAAAATTACTCCTAATATTACTAACAATAAAGCAGAAAGTTATACATCACTATTAACGTTAAAAAAACATTTATATCAAAGCCGTTGACTGCCTTTCAAGAGGCGATAAATAAAAAAAGTAGAAGACAGCTCCTTGCTTACAAAATCATATCTACTAAGACCAAGATTTCGCTTTTGCAGAGGTTAATAGAAATACTTAATGTAAGTCCAACATGGTGCTACTATTTCAAAAATAATGAGAGATAAGATACCGGCCCCTAGCTTTCTGACCATAAAGATCAGTTCGAATGGTAATCAAAGAGTTGAAGGTCAAATACTTTTGGCAGAGGAATTATGTGCTTGCTGATATGTCTATTAGTCATTTAGTCAACTGAATTTCTCTCAGTTAATCAATTAATTGAACAACTAACAAGCGACAACATATTTTGTCGTCGTTTTCTACTTTTTAATGCGTTTGAATTGATTCCGAGAAGAGGCAATATAAAGACCGTTCCGGCAAATAAACTTAAGGGCCTATACTCCCTCAAATGGCTTAGCATGATCCTCCGTTATGCCTAAAATACTCCAGCATTAATTTTGAAATAAATATATGGTAAAGTTGAGGATTAATGCTAAGTACTATGTGTGACGACAAAAACACGATTCCATATTAAAACTTTTCTCGATAGAAAAAAAATCCAAAGTTACGTCCAAATCGAACAATAAACCGCTGGTATTCAGAAAGTACTTCAAATTAGATCATGAAATTTTGCGTACTAACTGAACTAACTATAAAGCAGGTCTTATGTGTTTTACTTTTTTAGTCCAATCAATAGATTTTTTGTAAATCTCAAAAAACCACTCATTTCGCACTATTCGGCCGCAGTGACTGACGTAACAACCGCTTTGTAGTGCAAGCTGATTAGATCTTTATTCTAACAGTATTTCAAACGAAGTGTGAACAACCACAAATAGAGTTGCTAATTTTAGGGTTAGAAGGGCCCTAAGAAAACTTAAAATTTACATTTCTCATGATCTTTTTAATCAGTCAACAAATAATAATTCGCTTGTTAAACACTTGGGGACGAACTCATCATCATCTGCCTAGCCTTTTCCTAAGTTTTATTGGAGTCGGCTTCCAGTCTACCAGATGCAGCTGAATACCAGTATTTTACATAGAGCGACTGCCTATTTGACCTCCACAACCCAGTTAGTACTGGGTAATACGATACCCCTTGGTAAGACTGGTTGTCAGACTTTTTGGGCCACTGACTACCTGTAACGACTGTCAAAGATCACAAATCCACCAACCACCAACTGCTTAACGTGCTTTCCGAGGCACGGAGGAAACTCGGTATGTAATGAGTGGTCACCCATCCACAGACCAACCTAGGCAAGCACGGCTTAACCTAAAGATCGACCCGAGCGGCTGTTATTATTTAGCCACCAGCTCCTCAACTTGGGGACGAACTATTAGATTAATATTATTTTAAGAGTAAAGCACTTTTATCTATTTGATCGACTTCATTAATAACTGATAAGTACCTTCTAGTGATGTTCTTGAGGTACCTTTCAACGGTTTGATCACCCGCTGTTCATTTGGAGATTTTAAGTGATTGTAAATTATAATTAATTGATGAAACGGACAGGAAGTGTGATATAAAATTTAATTATGTAACAGGTTATCTTCTCCTGCTTTTACCAATTTTGTTAAATTAGTGGAACTAGTTTATTCTTTTTTTTTAAGTATGGTTAAATGTGTAGTCACATGTTTCTACTAATTGAATGCTCAAAGATTTGCAAGTCGTATTGTATTTGTGTTTTACTTTTGCATTGCGTAAATGAACATAATACGCCTTCTGAGAATGACAATGCGTGGGAAAACATGCCGACACTGTGTCATTGGTTTTATCTACTACCTAGGTCGGTTAAAAAACAGGAAAATTAGTTTAGCTCATTCAAAACTCAGGTGACAGGACGCGATGTTTATTTGTTTTGCAGTGTTATGTACGTCAATCACAGAAATGTTACGAAGAAACGGCTGGTTGTGGTAGAAACGTTAACAATGTTCAAATATTTTGATATAGGAAATGCGCATTTGACACTGAATAGAAATGTGCTGTGACGTAGATAGTTCGCTCAAAACATTGAATGAACGCAGGAGACAAAATATTTACTTGTGACAAATCAAAATTGAATTAGCAGCACTGTGCGTCTGTTTGGAGAAGATAAACAACGTTAGTAATAATTTTGTTGTTAACTGCGCATGTATTTTTGGAAAGAGGAAAAGATTTGAAATATCTTAACTTTTTTTTGTATTTTTTATCGACGCGTTGTTTGAGGTATCTAAGATCAAACACTTGAAACTGGGCTACAAGATTGAACAAGAAGATTAGGTACCTATTTTATAAGTACATATCTTATTTTTTATGTAAAACCTGCCATGAAGAATAAGCCTAGAAGTAGTGGAACTTATAAATGTCTGTAGATCCTTGAGAGGTCAACATTACCTACTTACAAAAAGTTTCCATGAAAAACAATTTGTTCACAAAAACTACAAAAAGTCTTGTCGTCCTAGTTCTAAATAAATATCCATTACGTTGACATAATAACATATTTTAAAGGGCATCATAACCACGCAGCCGTTGGCCAGACAAATGATCATTTATTGAATATATTGTGAATAGGTGTCAAAATATACACATGTCCTTGTCATAAATATTTATAAAACATGTGTATTTTAAAGAACATTGTGTAGGTGTAAACGATGCGGTCGTATATCAATGGTAACATTATTGTAATTAGCTGATAATATTAGATTTACCCACCTACTCGTTTATTTGAATTGTAAACATTGTCTATAATCTTATCATGAGGGCTTTTTGGACTGTTCGAAAGAGATACCGTGGCCTCGGAACACAAAGGGCGATGAGGGAACATGGATGGGTTTTAGTCAGTAAAAGTCTGACACTCCCTCCTGCTCCGACCAGAGCGGGAGAAGTCATTTGATGATTTCCCATCCGAAAAAAAAAGGGCTTCTTTAATTCATAAAGTCACCAAAAAAGTCAGAATTGTATCAATCGACCTAACTTATATTGCTAATTTACATTACGAATTTCATATTACATAATCAGGTGATTTTAAAAGATTTTTAAACATTAAATAACTCAAGAAGCCGCTTATGTCACAGTAATTCAAGGACATTATTATTATTTGTAAACTCCTAATGGTTTTAAATTGAATGATTCAGTCGAAATACAAGCACTTAGAAAAAAGTTTCGTAGGTGAAAAAAAAGGCGCTTGAACAACTAATAGCCGAAACAGACCGACAAGCAATAAATGACTACACTTTTCACTTGGAATCCTATGAAATTTTCAGAAAAATAAACATATTAGATGAAAGGCAGGAAACGGAATTTAATAATGTACGGTCGAACAAGCTATTTGGTTTACAGTTTAACAAACAAATTACATTGTAAAATGTATACCAAATAGCTTGTTCGACCGTACTTAGCACGAAACGCACTTAAATGCATGGATTGTGTGAACCGTTTAATGATAATTAATTAAATTTAAATTGAATTTTATATAATTTATATTGTTAAAAAAAAAATATATATAAATAATTTCATTTAAAATACAATAAAATTTAATTTTATACTCTATTCGAGGGAAACGACCATGAAAGGAAAAAGCAACCGAATCATATAAAGACAGAAAGGCGATGCTGATATTGGGAGTAAATCGGTCGCCTGTACATCACAGAGTTACTTAAACTTTTCTTTTGTATTTTTGATCGACACATTGTATACTACCTAAAATCAAAAATCAAATTGGCACTTGAAACTGAGCTACAAGATTGAACAAGGAGATTAGGTTCCTATACCTAATTTTTACGTAGGTAAATCTTATCTTTTAGGTAAAACCTTTTTTTTTTCGGATGGGAAATCATCAAATTACTTCTCCCGCTCTGGGCGGAGCAGGAGGGAGTGTCAGACTTTTACTGACTAAAACCCATCCATGTTCCTTCATCGCCCTTTGTGTTCCGGGGCCACGGTATCTCTTTCGAACAGTCCCGCAACCCCGGCAGGAGTTCCCGCAACCCAGGTTTAGGTAAAACCTGTCATGAAGAAATAGCCTAGAATTAGTTGAACTTTTAGACACATTTTAGATGTCTAGAGTTCCTTGAGATATAAACATTACTTACTTATAAACTATACAAGGGAAACAAACATAAAAGGAAACAATAGAACCGAATCTTACAAATACACGAAGGCGACTTGAGGTTTCTCTCGCGGTATCCTCTGTAAATCAAAGAGTACAAAAGTAGGCCTAGTACATATTTGAGTTACGATTCACATTATTTATTCAAAATCTAGAAACACACCAACAAATGTTCGCCACGCCGCCATCACCGTTAGACAAACCGTCACAAAGATATAAATTCAGAGATTTGCTTAATTTAGAAGGTCTTTCACCGTTCACTCTTTCTGTATACTTAATTTAAAGTTTTATTTTATTCTATTTCTAATTTTCTTTGTATTAAATGACGTTTTAATAGGCGATGGCCTTGAGCTTCGATGATTGAATATGGAGGTATGCTTTTACCAGGACAGTAGTTTCTACTATTAGAATATAAGGTGTGATACACCCCCACATACATACACACCATACGCACATTCGGTTCGATCGACTCGGATTATTGCAGTCCACAGCTCGACATTGCTCGACAACACAATGCGCATCATCAGCTTGCGCATCCAGTTTGTGTTGGCTTATTCAGATCAGCACATTCGAGACGGCAATACATGTTGGTTGAACGAAACAGCCGATCTGAAGTAATTCAAACAAATGTTTGGCTTTTGTTTTTGCCTATCACTAAACTCCATTCGGTATCTACCGACGTTGAATCACGTTCAAGTCTGCTCGGCACAAACATTTATTGACTGTGCCGTTCAGCTATTGTAAATCATGCTGACTCGAACATTTGTGTAACACCCGCCTTTATTTATCAAAATTTATAGTTTTATACAACTGACCCGATCAAAAAAGAAAATTCGGTCAGATGACAACACATAGTATATCTGTGCTAATAATAAATTAATAATTAATACGTTTTTTTTTTTAAGTTTATCTTAATGACGATCTAGCTCCAGTTTTACATAATGTCCATAAAATCTTATTACTTATTAAATTCATGGTGAGTAGAGTTTGGTGACCCCAAAAACCAACTAGAGCAAAATTTTAACTTGGAAGTGATCTCATTAATTTCTTGGTGTAATAAATTTGGAACTTGATCTCGTCGTATTGTTTTACTTAATGATGGAAATAGTCCAAGATACATGAGCCTACATTTTGTGTGAAATATGAAACCATTAAAATATTGCTAGGAATAATTCATGGTTTTGCTAGAACTGGCATATTTGTCTGCTGTTACGATTCAGTCTAGTAGTCACAAGAGCTAGGGCTGTGGGGTCTTGGGTCCGATTCCCAGGTCGGGCTAACTGTTATAGGGTTTTACATCAGGAAGTTGGAGTTTTTCAGTAGCAGCTCTGAGTTAAGATTCGTACTCGGTTGATAGCAATAGGTTAAAGTCCTCTTTTTCCTAGTCACGAACTCCTGGAAAAGTAGTTTTTTAATCGTCTGGTAGGTTGGTTACAGCTTTTGCAAGACTTCTCCATCCATCTCCTGTAGCGACTACCTGTCTGACCCATACAACCCCGTCAATACTGGCCAATACGATACCCCTTGGTAAGACTGGTTGTCAGTCTTTTGGGCCACTACCTGTAACGACTGTCAGAGATCTACAAATGACAGCTGGGACCAACGGCTAACGTACCTACCTACTTTCCGCGGCACGGAGGAAACTCGGTATGTACCTAATACATGGTCACCCATCCATAGACCGAGACCGTTTAATTTTTACTTCTCCATCTTTCTCTTTTCGTAGCACTGCGTGTACATTGAGTAAGGGAACACTTCGCAGACGATTTAATGAAGACTGTCCATATAGTGGAATTATTTTCCAAATTCTAAGAACTTTATTGTGTAGAATTGTAGATATATCTCTGCCTAACCCTTTGAGGAATAATGGCGTCATGTTATTAGTATGTTATTAACGGTCTGAGGTTAGAAATAATAATTTTATTTTTAACAAACGCCTCTATGGAATATAATTTTATTTAAAAAAAATACACGGTGGATCGCTTCCACCGTGTATTTTTTTTAAATAAAATTATAAAAAAAATTAATAATAAAAATATAATAATAATAATAATAATAATAAAAAAAAACAAAAAATAATAATAATAATTTTTTTAATTTTAATAATAATAATATATTTATAATTAATATCAATCGTTTAGTGAATTTTTCCTCGTCATTCCTAAAATTAATTTTACGTGCAAATTTATTTTAGCAATTTCGAAGGATTCGTTCATGAGCTGCTATTAGAAAAGTATCAGTTTAATATCCTGAACGACGTAGATTTCTCACATTCAGCAGTTTATGGTGGAGAGGTGGAAAATTTCAACAAAAACTTTAAAAGTTCGATTTCTCAAAAACAACCCAGTTTGGACCCCAAGTTATCGGGGTCATAATTGCAGCAAACAAGGTGTAATATTACTCATTTTAAGGAATGCACCCAATCACTAATCACCATGTAGATAATGGTCAATTTTATTTAAATATATCTAACTTTTATTTCGTCACGTAACACAAATTCGCAGAACTAGGAAATAGTACTAAATATTAAAAAAAATAACAGCCTTTGATTTTCCTAGAACGACGTGATTTTTATATGTTTTTTTAAGTAAAAATACTCGTAAATGTCACTAAACTAACAAATAGTTTTATAGCTATTCTAATTAATCTAGTAAATAATGATGTTTAGCATATTGTTTGTTATACTTTTATGATTCAAAGTAGATGTATTGGGAATTCCCCTAAGGATGATGTGTGAAAACAGCCCGCCAAATTCAAATTGTCTGACCTTTTTAGCAATTTGCAGGGTAATTTCAGGTTGCATGTTGATGCAAGTGCGATCCACGAACGTACAAAATATTTTACAGAATTGTTATCATTATAATTTTTAAAACCATTCTCTAAGTTAGTGATAGCCTCACACGTCATGTTCACGAACTAGTCATTCAGTTGTCTTATAAAATAAATCTCAATATTTCGTTAAATAATAAAAACCGTACGAAGCAGGGTCGATTGCTAGTAAGAAATAAATTTATAATTATATAATAATGATTAGGCCTAATGACAATAGTCACGTATGATATTGTATTTACCGTAACTTGCCTAAAAATAATATCACAGAAAAAAAAATTAGATAAATTGTTTTTTTTATTTATCTAAAATTTCTTTCTTCACGTATCTCAAATTATCAAAACTAGGAAATAGCTATAAAATATTAAGAAAATCAGTGTTCTTACTTTTTCCTCGAACTACGTGATGCTTTTAAACATACATGCTTTTAGGCAAATATACTCGTATAATTAAGAAATTAGATCTTTCTACAATAAGTTTTATAGTTTTTCTAGTTAATAGTCTAGCTAATTAATTCTGTTTAGCATATTGTTTTTTGAAATTGTATAGCTGCTTTAATTGCTTAATCTAATAATTAATTCTGTTTAGCATAGTCTTTTTATACTTTTATGATTAAAAAAGTAGATGTATCGGGAATTCACCTAGTGATGATGTGTGAAAGTAGCCTGCCAATTTCAAATTGTCTGACCTATTTAGCAATTTGCAGGGTAATTTCAGGTTGCATGTTGATGCAAGTATGGTCTACGAATTTACAACATATATATTTCCAGAATTGTAATCATTACAATTTTTAAAATCGATAAGTTAGCGATAGCCTCGCTCGTATAAATAGTCATTTTTCGTTTGAATATAATTCGCTTTTAGAAATACTTTTTAGCTAGATACATCTCATTCAAACGTTTTTAAAGAGCATCGTATACTGCAGGCGGGCCGCACCGTACTTTTTGTATTGAAATGATTTAAGTCTGCGCACTTAAATAATCAGCAGGCCTAGCCAAGTTACAAACGTTTTGTATCGATTCTCTTTCTACAATCGTAAACGCCTCAGCGTAAGCGATTGTAGAAAGCGCTAAATTGCCAAGTTGACACAACTGAGTCGATCGCTCGTTCTCTAATGTCTGTAGAAAAAACCTACACTTTAGTCTATGGTGAGCGTTCCTACCAAAGAGTTAGCGATCAACATTGTAGATTATAACATAGACGATAACATTCTATTCTATCATTTTGAAGGAACTTGTCTACGAATTTTCTATTCGTTTGTGTTGATCACGTGATTTAACGTTGAGATGATGTCATTCCCATCCATTTGAATAGTTTTTTACCAGCGTTAACGATTGTAGACTTAGCTAGAGGTGCAGAACCTATAAAACAAATCTATCGATGATATTATAGGAACGGACTTTTATTTAGTAAAAAGGATTTGTCATGAGATCAATAGTGTAAAACTGCACTGTTACCAATAATGCTAATTTTCACACAAATCACATAAAAGTCCACATCACCCGAGTGTGCTGTGCATTGCTCATACCTCCCAGTCTTCAATGATTGGTTCTTTATATGCCACCACCGCCTGGACATATCCAAACATTAATTTTGTTTCATTCATATTCTTTTTTGTTGTCTTTAACTAAACCAACTTTTTCAATAGTTTTACCAGTAATACTTAAAAGTATTATTGGTAAAATATTGAAAAGTTTGGTATAAAACAAAATCAGTGCTTGGATATGTCCAGGAACATTAAAATAAAGAGAGAAAGAGAGAGAGAGAGTGCTTCAAGCTTATTTTTTTTAACTCTTTCTTCATTTTGACGTGTTAGGTAATTTTTGTGTGGTTCACCACACAAAAATTAACTAATTAAATTTCCTAAATAAATTTTCCTCGAACTACGTGATGCTTTTAAACATACATGCTTTTAAGCAAATATACTCGTATAATTAAGAAATTAGATTAGTTATTTGTTATTAGTTAGTTAATTTTTGTGTGGTGAAGTCTCTCTCCCAATTAAATTCGCTAACCAAAGCAAACGTTAAAATGTTTCATTTACTTCAAACTACATAGTTAGTTATAATACGTTCAAATTGATGTGAAACTAGATTAAACAGTGATAAAAACTTTATTACTTGGGATATTATATTTTACGAGAAAACGGTCATGATTTGGAAACAATAACAGGTGCTTTTACATTTCAAAACAGCATTGCATTGTAGACCCGAATGGCGCAACGGTAGTGAGGCTGTCTTACGTTCTTAGGGTCCCGGGTTGGAATCCCGGTCGGAGCAAATGTTTGTGTGATGAGCATAGGCATTTGTTTCCGAGTCATGGATGTTTATATGTATAATAAGTATGTATTTACAAACAAAAAGTATCTATGTAGTATATCAACTATCTGGTGTCCACGACACAAGCCTCGTTGCTTAGTGTGGCACTAGATGGCGCTGTGTGTAATGTCCAGCGATATTTATTTATTGCAGTTAGCTACTAATTTCACTTTGCTTTCGTGTTATAATGTGTGTGCAGTCTTATCGGCCGCGCAGTCTTAGACCGGACCCTACCCTAATGTGCGTTTGGCTTAATTCAAGCTATGTGCTAAGTTAAACACACAACAACGTAAATTACTGGAATACAAAAGAAAGTCTTGCACATAGATCTCCTGATTAATTCTACGCAGAGATAGGAATTTCAAGTTCCCATTGTGTGTTATTTTTTTTTTCAATGCATTCATGGATGACACATAATGCAGTGTACAAAGGCATTCGTTGTCCTCATTTTGACGATTTCAACCACGTAGATACTGTGAATAATAAATATAACATGAAGCCTGTTATCCATGAAGGGTTATGTAAGCAGAGGTACCTAACCCACATATCTCGTTATGTTTTAGTCCCATGTAAAAGGGGACGAGCTTACAGCCGTCAACCGGGCACAAAACCAGAATACGTTGCTTCTACTAAAAAAATCGTGATGCAGAAACCCAATAATACTTTGCCAGATTTGGGAACCTCACGATAATTTAAAGGAATAAATTGAAATATAGGTTTAATTTTAACTCTGCAAAATGTGGTGGCATATTAGTTTCCTGCCAACCTGGTTTTTGGTAAGGTGATTCAGTAATTCAGTAATCTTTCGACAATTCAAAAGTGCCTGTAACTGGCCTACTTGAAATAAATGCTTTGATTTTGATTTGATGGCAATGGGAATTACATAAAACAAATAATTTTATGGTAATTGTTTAGTCGAATATCCCTCTTATTTTTCTTCTCTTACTTTAATTCAATGGAAATTACTTTAAAGACATTATTTTATGGTATTTGGTTAGTCGAATAACCCTCTTATTTTTGTGAGAAAAATGAAGAATGTAGTGAAAAACAGTTTTTTTTTTTTCAAGAATTTAGATAAGAACTGTATTTTTGACACAGTTAAAACTTTTTCCTCTCTAAAACCTTATTCGATAACCTTAAACCCCTTGCTGGGCGGAGTGGTCTGTCGGACTTACCATGGCAAAAAGTTTCAATGGTTATACTGAATAAATCAACCGACCGCGACGGCGTCAAAAATGAGAATGGGTCAGTCTAGACGTGGAAGGCGGTGGTATAGCGCAGCCTGGCAGAGTCATATGTCTAGCAGTGGAGTGCTGTGTTGATTGATTTTTGATATATATGTATATGATGACACCGTGTACTTTTTAATCAGTCAGAAGAAAAGCAACTTGCTGAATCCTCCGTCTATCCTTAATACTTTGACTTAGATACTGTCTCATAGATTAATAATTGATTTATAAATAGACTAGCGACCCATCCATGCTTCGCACGGCGACGCCTATGGGCTCATAGATAATACACTATATAATACAAGATATGGGCTCTAGAACTATTGGCGAATACAATGTTGTCACTTAACTGTTAGTGCTCGGCTAGACTGGCAGCGCGGTGCGGGTTGCGGTGCGGGTGCGGCAACGCGCGCGGTTTGCCTGGCCAGACTGGCAGTGCGGTGCGGCGAGCGGCGCGATATCGGAGATCCCCGCTCCCGCCAGGGTTACCAACTTAGAGATTTTCCTCCCAAATTTAGGGGTGTTCTATTTTAAGGGGTACTTTTAGTGCTGGGCTAGACTACAAACGCGGGCGCGGTACGGCATACTCAAACATGAACTTCATTGGAGACATTCAAGAAGCAAGAAGGAACATGAATGGGTTTTAGTCAGTAAAAGCCAGAGCGGGAGGGGGGGTCATTTGATGATTTACCATCTGAAAAAAAAAAGTGGGATTTTCAAGTAATTGTGGGAATTTTGATTTAGATTGAGGGGTAAATATTTTTGGGAGTTGGTTACCCTGGCTCCCGCACTTGCCTCCCGCGCCCTCACTGCGGCCACTTGTAAGAACGAGCTATGGCTTGAGCTGCCCGCGCGCGATTCGCGTGCGGCCCGCGCCAACTAGCCCGCGCCGCAGCCTGCGCCCGCGTGCCCACTATGGACACTAATGAAGTTCTTATGTTTGAGCTCGTCGCACCGCGCCCGCACAGCACCCGCGAGTCTGGCCGAGCACTTAGTGTTTGGTCATTTGCGTGTGACGTTTAATAGATTCACAATATTAACTCAACTTTAATCACACTGTTCTGTCATTATATCGCCCCAAAACCATCAGTTTATGGGCCCAGTCTATTTGCCGTAAACTGCGACGTAATTATTTGATGGGAATTTTTTGTTATTTGATGTTTTTTTGATAGTTTTGGGGTGGTACAATAACAGAACAATATGATTGAAGTTGTTTTAATGTTGTGAAAGCACTGATACATTTATCTAGTTGGACAGCCATTACCAGAGAGAAATAGAACTTAAAACTCAAATGACACATACACTGACAGTTTAGTGACAACATTGTATTCGTTTACAAACGTTCCAATACTAGGCCTTAAACTAATACAAATAATACAATATTGACAAATAGGCCTAGGCCTCAATAAAAAATAATAATTTGAAAATGCACAAACTCAATATTTTAATATTTGAGAAACAAACTTTAGATGTTTTTCAGCAGTTAAAGGTTTAGTTAAAACAACAGCTAACATTTCATCTGTACAAAGATAAAACAATATGTTTCTTTGTTAACAAATCTTTTACAAAACGATGTCTTATATCGATAGGCTTTGACCTTGCATGAAATACAGAATTACTACAAAGTTTATGAACTGATTGTCATTTAACAACAAAACTTTACTAACAATGCCAGTACATTCAGAAATAAATGTTTTCAGAAACAAAGCTTCTTTACAAGAATCTGAAACTGCCATGTACTCAGCCTCCGTACTAAAAAGTGCCACTGTACGCTGCTTACGGCTTTCCCTTGAAACAATAGACTTTCCTTTACAAAATATGTAACCAGTAGGTATAAGATCGACGATCCAGTTGATTGGCCGCCCAGTCTGCATCAGTGAAACCCACAATATCTATTTCACCTTTCTGAAAAACAAGGTCAAAGGTCAAGGGTTCTGATCAATTTTTATCTTTGAAGCTGGAACCAATCATAAACATTAACAAAATTTCGTTAAAATCTGTAGGGTGGTTTTAGAAATTATTTAGTGTGTACTAAACATATGTTTTTATTTACTTAGATTAATAAATCGCTTTATTTGTTCAAAAGAATACCAACCTACGTACCTATCTCAAAAGTACCGTTGGTTATAAAGAAGTCAGAAGTCACGAGGTCAGCCTATATATTGTCTATAACAAATCTAATATCATTTTGTGGTCAGTCTGAACATTAAAACATATTTCAAGCTTAGTTTCTGTGACAGTATCATTTAGTGCATTCAGAATTATAACTAACGCGTTTCTTAAACTGTTGAGTTGTGAACCTGTTTACAAATTGGTAGAATGTGTGAATTCTGCGATTAATAAAATAAATGTTTATTCGTTAAAGAGCATTATCTTTCTGTTCTTGTTCCATGTTAGTTGGGGTTGGCGGAATGCTTATTCTTCTTCGATTCTCCCCTGTCAATCCTAGGGCTTAAATAATTTTAGCACCACTTTCTTTTTCTTTTATATCTGACAGAACAGTCTGTCAGAAATAAAAGAAAAAGAAAGTAGTGCAGTGTAGTTAAATGAACAGGATCTAACGTTTTTTTGGCTTTTCTCTCTCTCTCTCTCCATTAATATTTAATCTAGGATAGATTTTACCTTATGAAAATTTAGCTCACTAGGGCTTGGGCTGAGGTTAGGTTGGTAGCTAGTAGTAAGTTAGTTAGTAGCTGAAAACTTCGGTTAAAAGAAATTTATTTCTCAAAAAGAACCTCCCCCTTTTGGAAGTCGGTTAAAAAAGAAGAACATACTGTAGTATGTTCTTCTTTTTTAACCGACCGACCGACCGAAAAACTTCGGTTTTTTAGGCTAAGTTTTAAGTGAACTATGTATAGTTCACTTAAAACTTAGCCTAAAAAACCGAAGTTTTTCTAAGATCTGTGCTTGTAACTGATTGGGGTTTTCGGTGACAAAATATTTTCTAGAAAAAAAATTTTACCGGTCTTTTTCCTAGAAGATAGTGCTACTCGTTTTCATCATAGATCGTTTTTTGACCGAATATTTTCCCAGATCGTTTGACTCCATCCTTTACGGCCAGTTAACTGTGTTATTTATGATCCAAATTAAAACCTGATAACCTATGTTCTAATCAGGATTCAAAATTAATATAAAAAAGTTCATTTGCATTGAATCTGAATATCGGAAGGAGAATCTGGGGTCATGAGACTTCTAGTGCCTTAAACTTGTCTCCAAACTGAAATGATTTGAAAAATTGTGATCATTTAGAAATCTATTAATATTTTAAGCTTGCTAATGAAGCAGGTGTGTCTGATTCACATTGTAACGGCGTTATTTTTAAACATAATTTATTACTTTTTTATGGGATTATTTATAATTGTGGATCAATATTACCATACATAATTTTTATTGTCATCAAGAAGGATGGGAACCTTGACGGTTTTATTATGGAAACTTTTGCCAAAACTTGAGATTTTTTTTTGTAATTTAATGGCAATTTTATAAAGACATTATGACACATTATTTTTTTGTTAAAAGTGTATATTCGCGAGTGAGGCCACGTGCGCAAACTGGTAGGTAACTTCAGCCACAAAAGTTGCTAAACACGTTTGGCTATCACTGTTCATCTTTCTTTCATGTCACGCGACGAAAAACGTTGTGGCAAAGAATTTTCTAGAAGAGCTTAGAATGTTATATTGACCATTACGTTTGATCCCTGGATGAATACGTAATAGGGTATACGGATAAATACCTGCTGTCCCTTTAATCCATATATGAAGGAAATTATGACGATAAACGTGCAACACCTTTTTTTTTAAGCCTAAAATCCAATGATGGCAATACACTTGCCCTCTATTACGAGAACATTGGACTTAAACTTACATAAGTGACGAAATATGGGTGTACTATTAATTAGACCTCTGCCTAACCCTTCGGGGATTACAGGCGTGATATTATGTATGTATGACCGTATGTACCTACTACTAGATTTTTTGCTTTATTCTTTAACTTGCCTCAATGTGTTAAAGTTAACAGCTGGTCATTAATTTATTTGTCAAATTAGGTCATATAACAGATAAAACTACTCAGTTCCACGTGTTAAAAACACAATCAACTTAATGATACTTTCACCAAAGAGTGTTTTTTTTTTATATACAACGTTAATAAACAGATTGTTGACCTCGGGACGGGGCTAATTAATATTTCGCGATTAATCGTAGAGATGGCGAGAAATAAATCTCCTTGCTGATTTTTATCTCACAATCTCAAGTTATAATGGTCAGGTGGCCATAGCGTTATGTTTCCTTTTTTATTTTGTCATTGGAAATTTACGATTAATGTAAATGTTCGTTGTTCACGTTGTGGTACTTATGTAAATCTTCTTCTGTAGCTGCAGACAGAGTGGCAACAGCGAAAAGACTCTCTGCCTTGTTTGCTTAAATATTATAAACTTTGCAAACTTTAATACTGTTGCTTGACTCGTAATGATCATGTTTCAAAGCATTTTAGGCTTTATCACACTATATTTCACAGGTTTTAAGAACATTTTCGGCTAAGCTCCTATTATGCGACACTTTGCCATGTAAACTATAATTTATCATAACGAAGTCAACGAATTAAGATATCATATTACGTGACATTATTATATGAGAACTAGGTGTTGGTAACATGATCCTTGATAGGTATTAACAAAACCATTTGTTATTAGCATGTCTTAGACATGTTTTAATGATTTACTAATTTTTTTTTTTCTTTAAACCTTTTATTAGTGTCAAGTTTCGAACTGAAATCAGCAGTATTTTTTATTTATACACAAAATATATCGATTACGTAAATGTAGGTAGATACTGTATATAAATACAAATTGCTTACCCATCATCCTTTCCATATTTTTCATTGCATTTGACAAGTTTAAAATTTTCGATCGTTAATTTTTTATGGGTGTTCGGAATAGCGTTTACTTTAGCACCTTGTTAGCCTTCGATATTTCTTGTTCAGTTATCTGTCGAACTGGCACCTACCGCAGACATGCTTACGGATTCTATACATATAAAATTATCTGTATTGTTCACTTTATTTTTTGTTGTATTTTTTTTGACGCTTACTTAGGAAAATAATTTGTATTAATTGAAAAAGAATAGGGACCTTAACGGGACTATGTTTGTTATCTACAATCCCACAAGCGTGAGCATTGTTTTTTCACTGCTGGGAAAAAGCCACTTCCCATACATCCTTGTATGGAAAAAAAAACCGGCCAAGTGCAAGTCGGACTCACGCATGAAGGGTTCCGTTCCATCGTAGTAGGGGAGCCCCCTTTAATTTTTATTATTTGTTGTTAAAGCGGCAACAAAACTACACATTCTGTTAAAATTTCAACTTTCTACCTATTATGGATCATGAGATACAGCCCGCTGACAGACAGACGGACGGACCGCGGAGGCTTAGTAGGGTCTGCTCTTACAGTCCCGTTGGTACCCTTCGGGTACGGAACCCCAAAAAGACCGACTTCTTTAATTGAATACAATTAAGATGATCTATTTACGTGACATAATAATTAGTTTTAGTTATCTCATAATTTTTGGTAAGTGGGATTATTATATCTCATTCAGTTGGATCATCTACTTAAATTACTTTGTCTTGTACATAGCATAAACCTTGGTAAATATTTTTTATGTTAACAGGTTTTTCCCGAGTGAATTTTTAACATGATAGTGAAAGTTTTAGTAGTTAAACTTTATAATCCTGTAAAATATTGGAATCTGAATTTTCTTTATGAGAGGTAAAAGACGAAAATCAATAAATGTAACTTTTACAAAATTCATGTCTATCTGAATCTAAATTTAATTAAACCGTCCTGGCAGTTTTTGCCAATCTCAGCGGAACCTGACCACATACGCTAGAGATATCATATAACGCACAAGGTGTCTGCACTCTGTGTCTGATGCACTCGTTCTTTTTAATCTTAGACGATGATAGAGATCACGCCCAAGACAAATAGCTTAAGTGCTTTCCGAGTCACGGGGTACCATACCGCCAATTTCCAAACTTCCACCGGCTAAACAAAATGAACACTCACTTAAACAATCTCTCTACCTTACAAAAGAAAAGTCGCGGGCCAAACTTAGTATAGCCGCTCAATTCCTTTGTGATTTTCGGGCATGACTTCACAGCACATCCCTACCGCAGTCTCCGTGGAGGTAAATTAACTTCCACTTCACTGTAACACGTAATTAGTACTGATGCAATTATCGAACCATTATCTGCTATTTGGATATTCCAAATTGCAGTAAATTGGATGTTTGTTAGTCTTTCTAAACCTGGGGTTCGTTAGTGCCTAAATTGGAATTTGGTTTGTAAAAAAGTTTCATTATTCTGCCAGAAAATGTTTTCTTTGGCGTCAGTTAAGGGGTGATTTGAATTCAATCGTCAAAATAAATTGTTCAAATTCTTCTGTCTGATTAAGCTAGTTAGACTCTTCATATTTACCTTGTACTCTAAAAGTTCTATAACTAAGCAATATAATAAAATAAAATAAAATATTTATATAAGTGTAATATGTTTTATGTATGTATGTATTTATTGTATATATGTAAATGGTACACCACAGGCTACCTGCAGTATTGTCTCTCCTTCCCCCTTAAATCCATCCAAAGGTTGTCTTTAAAAGATCGCTTTTAGCGATAAGACCGCCCATTGTGTCACCCCTTGTATGTTTTACTTTATTTTGTATCTGTAATTTTAATGGTGTACATAATAAAGAGTATTCTATTCTATTCTATTCTATTCAATAATTTGTTTTTCAGTCTACCTTATCACACCTTTTTATAAAATTCATAATTATCCACACAATTGTGCTAATATATTTAAATACTTATGAAGTAATAAAATGTATATTTTAACAAATATAACAATAAAGCGACTAGCAAAATGACATGTTGACGGATGACTAAATGAATGAATATATGTTTTTTTTAGTTTTTACGATCTAATACTCTTAAAAGTCTAAATTTAGGCTCTCTGATAAAAAGAGCAAGCAACCAAACAAAATGGCAATCTAATAATCTATGCAATAATACATCCAATCAATGGTTTAATTGTCAAACTTTTTTATTGCAGGCTAAAATAATCGTGAGACATTCGGAGTGAGTCTAAATATATTTTTTCTTGGATTATTTTTTTTATCGGATTATTTAGATATTAGGTAATCTTGGAAAAGTTATAAGGATTTTGATTACAATTAGTTGCTATGGTCTTTATAAATGTGAGATGTGATCATCACCTACTTTGTATAACTACTTATATTAGCTACATAATAACAAGTACACAACAAGTTACAATGTATTTAATACTTTTTTTATGGTCTACGATAGAAATGTGTGCGTTGCTGTTATTTATGTAAACTGTAGAACAGTGTTAGTATAATTTTACTATGTAGTTCTTTTTATTCATTTCCATACTTTAATATTGCCTTATTTATGCTAAGAAAGGTGGAAACTTGTTTTTTTTAGTCAAGTTCAATGAATAATGTTTTTTTTTTTTAATAACAATAGATGATTATGTCACTTCATTATGTATCGTCGAAGATTTTTTTTTCTTTTAATTTATTTTTTTATCATTTACAAATACACACTTGCTCTTCCAATTCACTCTTGACATTGGCAGAATGGTGGACATAGGCTTTGCTTGCCATATTAAAAAATAGAATAGAATAGAAGTCAGTTCATTCCTTTTTTCAAGTTTAATGCTATGTTGATGAAGGTCTAAATTGCACGCAAGGTGTAAACCGACCCTTCACGAAGTCGTCAACCAACCTTTCTGTACACAAAACTAAGTCGGTAATCCTAGGCAAAAAATATTGTAACAATGTAACGCACGAGTCAAAACATTGTGCTGATGAACATTGAATAGGAACTTTGACCTCCAATATCTCTGTAACTAGAAGGTTCTAAAATATGATCCAGAACAGAAACATCGCAATGACGCGGACGGAGATAACCATCAGTGCCTTTCGGCTTCCTTAAGGCTGTGGTATCTGCTAAATTAGCAACTCTATTTGTGGTAGTTCAAACTTCGTTTGAAATACTGTTAAAATAAAATTCTAATCAGCTTGCACTACAAAGTGGTTGTTACGTCGGTCACTGCGGGCTGAATAGTGCGAAATGAGTGGTTTCCATTTAATTGTAGCCTAATAAATCATCAGATCAAAGTACCAATTGTACACTTTGTGAAGAAAAAAGTGACAAATATTTGTGTGAAAAAATATATACTAAAACTTAATGCCGTTTAGGAGTAGTTACGAAATTTCAAAGAAAAAATCCTTCACTTTGAATATTTTTTTCATATAGTAATAATAAAGATAGAATTATTTCAACTGTACCAATTAAAGTTTAAGAGTCTAATAAGCATCATATATTTTTTTGCACTCATCAAGGAGGAGTTACATAGAGAAAACCTCTCGTTAGCAGATACCACCCCCTTAAGTGTCTTTTTACACCCTTTGTAGATGCTTCCGCTTTAGTTTGGCCAAAAATCATTGAGGTAGGCATAAAAATAATAATTTGCAATAACATTAAGCTGCTTTAAGCAATTATATAGGAAGGGAAGTAGGAAAAGGGCTAGTTTTTGATCTGACTCACTGGCATTGAATATATTTTTTATATACAAAAGAAAATATTATAGTGACTCACTTTATTGTATCGTTCGATTTAATAAACTACTTAATAAACGGCGTGCCTAGTATCGGGTCACGGGTTCAAGCGCAGTATCAATATTTCTTCCACTTTTAACATTTTGTGAACATTAAGGTAAAACAGTAAATGATGTCACGACAATGACTCACTTCTTTAAAAGAATTATTAGCAAAATTTTACGATAAAATTGGTTATCTATATGTTTTCTCTAAAATAGGCGTGTGGAGGCACAAGATATGACTCTATTTTGTCCGTAACAGTCATGTTGAAAAGCGGGCGTGGTTCTCATAACTCGCATATGAATGAGACACTAGTAGGACGATCTAGAAACCACTTTATTAATTTTATTTTTGGATATAGAGCGTGTAAAATTTTATTACCGGCTTAGCGCGGTGACTTTTGAATGTGAGAAATAAAAAGTCGAAGCGGTGTCGTAACTTTGTCAAAAAGCCCAAGTTTGGATTGATGAGAAAATCAATAATCAGGGAATTAATGGAGTCGCCTTTTTAGCTCATAACCTGTCAATGATATAATGTTGATATATTGATACCTACTCAGTATTGACGTCAAATGCAACAATCAATTTTTAATAGCTTTTCTTTCAACTAGGTTTTATGGGGCCTTTAACGTTTAAAATTTTTAGGAAATTAAAAAATATAAAACTAAAAAAAAAACCAGCATGTATAAGAAGGATTGTCAGATAATTACAATAAAAGGAACACTGAACATTGTAGGTATTCGATTGGTAATAATTCCTGCCAATATTTTGTAAACACAATACTCTTACGAATAAGTTATCCTCACAAATATTCCACGGCAGTTCTTTGTGTTTATTTCACATATGCGGCAGCTATGAGCACGTGTAAGCGTGCACATGCATAGTGCGTCGTATGTATACACGGAATAAGGAGGCATGCCGTAAGAATCTTAATAAAACTCCGCATAAGGAACGAAGAAACCGTGCGTAATTGTACAAAGCAAGCCAATCATACGGATTTTTTCGCATTTCATGCTACTTTGACATTTATCAACACCTACGTAAACAAACACTCTTCGTGAATAAAGCGTAAAGACTTTATAGGAAACGCTAACACGAACAGATAACAAGACATTTGCAAAAACCTGTAAAAAGCAATCGTTGATTGATTGAATAAGATAAATAGATACGCGTGCGTTTTTATTTTGATACAAAAAGCCAAGTCCAAAGTTTTGGCGCAAATTTTTTAATGATTTAAAAGTAAATAAATATTGATGTCGGAAGTGTTGGAGCGGCTTTTTTATGTTTGAACAATCATTAATTAGATGCGTTTTATTGGCTCTTTATCGATGAAGATCCTCTGATATGTGCCGAGAGACAGATTTATTACTCCTACAAGGTAATGTTTTGTCGACTCTTCCGTGTTCACGATATTTTGTGCATCATTGTTTTGCGCCTAATTTAGCACACACCTTATTATAATGCTTTAGAAATCCACATTAAAATTCGTAAAAAGGTAAATTAAACTTATCATAAATCAATCACAGTCGTTATAGTGGGCATCTCAATAAATAAAGTGGGCTTGGCGATGCTTCTGATTATAATAGTCAACATACTTTGATCGGACGTCGGGAAGTGTTACAAGCTAGAGTTGACATTAAAAATTTGAAAAAATTTTAAAGGACAGTGTTAAAAACACACTGTATCTAATCAGTCAACGAAAACAAAGCCAGAAATGATATCGTTATTAATTACGTTGAAAGAGAAAGGCGTAAACATGAGACAATGAGATATGGTAAGTAATGCATATCGGCCAGTAAGTGGCAGGGAGTTCAAAGGCGGCCGCCACTGAATTGATACTGTGTTCCGTTTTGTAATCGATGTGTCGCATAATTCATGAACTGACCGCATGTAGTGCTATGCTTCTTTTAGATTTGACACCATGTGACAGATTTATTGGGAAAGTGTTGAAGCGATTTATAGATAGAAAATACTCATACCTAATGTTTCTTTATAATTTGAGAAAGTCGCGGCATCAGTTTTTAGGGTTCCGTACATACATCCATACATCACTTGCCTATCTTTTTCCCAACTATGTTGGGGTCGGCTTCCAGTCTAACCGAATGCAGCTGAATATCAGTATTTTACATGGAGCGACTGCCTATCTGACCTCCACAATTTAAAAAAAATCGGGTCCCTATTTGTCCGTCTGTCTGTTTGTCACCTGTGTTTGTGGCTGTATTAATGAACCGTGATAGCCAGACAGTTACAATCTTAACAGATGATGATTCTCTGTTACCGCTTTAACAACAAATAAAAACAATAAAATGAAAAGAGGCTCCCTTAATACGATGGTACGGAACCATTTGTGCGAGTCCGACGCGCACTTGGCCGGTTTTCAAATAGAAGGGCCGGCTGTTCAATTATGTTGCTTAAATTATAAATTACAGCCAGAGATTTTGAGATGATGAAAAGATATATAGAGGTGACTAAAATATTGCAGATAACGATTTCTTCTTTGTCCTAAGTATCGAAGGGCCTGTCAAGTCTAATCCTTACATACAGCTACATGAGGAGGCTGCGTCTGCAAGTGAATGTGTGAAAGGTCAGGGTAGCTCAAACTACACGGTAATTAAAGGTTATTTTTGGCGATAACCATCAGTAAAACAGTTACCTACGTACGTGAAATAAAAACCCACTGGTTCCACTTCAACAAACCTTGGGATCCGAAAGAGCCTTGGAGTGCAAAAAGTCAACGCATTCGTGTATCACTTAAGACAGAGTTGAGGGCTGAAAGGAACTTTTTTGTGGCCACAAACAGTTCCGTTATGCTCACCAAAATCAGTATCCAATCAAGTGGGTACTCGATCTTCTGCGGTGTATTTATTTTGCCTTTCGTTTTGAATTTTCAAGTTAATTAATTATTAACAAACAGTCAATCTTAACTTTCTTTTTAGAAAATGACCGTGTGAAGTTTCGGCTCAGAACAGGGTCGCTCTATGATACATTACTCAATAAATTGCATATCCAAGAACCAACATCTCGAGTCAAGGCAACTGTGTGTGACTCTTTTAAACGAGTAATGAGAACGGCTGATCGATACCCAAATAAATTCACCAAAGTAAATGACACCACAACAAATGATCAATTTTATACCATTCTTGCTGAATCATCATTTATACCCGTTTAACATTATAACATTACCAACAGAAATCAGGCTGTAACTTCTGATCGAACATGTGATTATGCTTCGATGTTTATAACACAGGGATAGGTTATGAACTCGGGTATTAAAAGTGTCAGAAATCGATACAATCTATAACAATAAAAAACCACATGAAAAGGTCAATTAAGATATTGTTTTGCATGCAGATTTAGATCCAGCAGACACCTGCGGAAAAAATATGTTTGAAATCAAACTAAAACAAAAAAGGGTAAGTAGAGTTTGCATGTGTCAAAGCAGTAAATATGGAGGCTGTCAAAGCTGTCCCGCGGAACGCTAGCGCAAAAATAAATCGGTCGGCGCAAATTAAAGAAACGCATTAAAAATTCTGATTTACAACCAAAATTATAATACAATGCACATTGTTAAATTTATACCTCCATATTCAATGATCCTACAATACATGTAAGCTTACGTTTTATTGTAAATCTCTTATTCATTTATCATCTTTACGGAGTGTGGATAATATTATGTTAAATATTTGAGACCGCTCGAAATTTTTCTTAAAAGTAATTTAAATTTACATAATGTCTTATCATTAATGTATTCTGAGTTAAATGGCCCAAATTGAAATAGTGGTGTCATCATCGCAAGCAGACTCTATGGCGTCGAGTCGTGGTATCTACAGTTTTATTATATACCTACCATGTTATTTATCGTTTCATTTAGACTTGTAGCACTACGTGACCGAGTGGTCTGTCCAAATGATTTTATTCATGGTCCATAAATATTGTTAGCCCATTAATGAGAAGAATAGTCATTGGGAGTAGGTACACTTACTAGGCTGTCAATGGTACCGTATTGCTAATTTGTGACAACCGAATTTTGTGTTAATTATCTTGTCTGATACTTATCTCCATAAAACAGAATAATAATTCACTTGATATTCTGATTATTAAAATTGTTACAACCTAAGCGGCCATTGAGACGGTCTGTCTTGTTGTTGAGTTTTATACTGCATATTTTCTAAAATGGGACTGGGCAGGAACTGTGGGCTCGTAAGGCCAGGGGGGGGGGGGGTACACGGGGTCGCGGCAGACCGCGAAGTAGATGGCGGGACGAACTGGATGTCTTCCTTGAGAATTGGAAAGAAATAGCACAGAATCGTGACCGTTGGAAGGAATGGAGGGAGGCCTTTGCCTAGCAGTGGGACAATACAGGCCATATGTATTTATACATTTTCTAATATTATGTGAAAATTATTCTGTAAGTTTACTTTTAAGCATTTTACTTCTAAATTTGTCAAGTAACCCAGGTTTTATTAGGTATTTATAGTCATTTATGACGTCCCACTCAAGGGCAAAATACTCTTTTCCTTCTTTCAATTCTTATATCGATAGAACATTCCTCTCCTAACACACTACTGTCTATATTTATTTTTCAATTTTTTCCTGATGCTAGTAATTTCTTCAGAAATAAGCTGTGTCTTTGTACGCTAAGTTATGTTATGTTGTTTCCTTATGTCCTCTCCTGTGTCTAAATAAATTATAAAATAAATAAATAAATAGATCGACTCTTCCAGTCAGCCCACTGTGGTCTTTCTTTATGAAAAGGGTTAAGTCGAGTTGGGACTGTGTGGTTATTCTAGCTCATAATAACTTGAATTCTAAAGTGATGTATTTCTATTTTCTATAATTTATAAATAGAGTAGAGAGTTCTATAATTTATAAATAGAGTAGTAGTAGAGAGCAGCGGTGGCTCAGTGGTGGCGGCCCCGACTTACAAACAAGTCGTGGGTTCGAACCCAGACAGGCGCATTACTTTGTGTAATTTATTTCATCACCCCTGCTTTTAAAACGGTGAAGGAAAACATCGTGAGGAAACCGGCATGTCCTAGAACCAAAAATTCGAAGACATGTGACATCTACCAATCCGCACTGGGTGGTGGCGTGGTGTATTATAGCCCATTCCCTCTCATAGAGAGGAGGCCTGTGTCCCAGCAGTGGGAACATTAATTGGCTGATGATGATGATGATGATGATGATAATTTATATAACTTTACTTTTACTTTGAAGTAAAACACCGATATACTATATTTATAAAGTTAAAATAAAACGATGCGTGAGTTAGAAGGTACGCTATGACAACCTATTTAATTGAGAATTTTCCTACTCGCGAGTACATCGCGATGTACGGAAATTTATATTTAATTTGTTACAGGTTTTAAATAAATTCTGGTTCCTAGGATACGAATATTAGGATTTACTTAAATGCCAGCAAAAAGGTAAACTTTCCTACATAATATATTTTCAATTACTTTTTGTACTCTTAGCTTAAAATTTCTTTTTTTCCTTTAGTGACCAAATTGCAGTCATTTGAATTAATTTAACACACGTTATGTTAATTCTTGTTTTTTTCTTCACGTTGTTTCTTTTTAAATGTGAAGTATAAGTAAATGATTCACAATCGTTTAATGGCCAGAACTTGAATTGTTATTTTTTGAGGTGACATACTTGACCCCGGAGTTTGTTTAATAAATTGCTCTAGTCTTCTATTTGCCACTGTCGATATTAACTAACAATTAATTATGTAGTTACGTCTGTCTTGAACGTTATTCATAAACATTTAATGAAAATTATAGAAGGCGAATAAATGAATATTTAATTGTTAGTTTTTTTAGTTGGTAAATGATTGAAGTCTTTGATTTTTTTATCAACTTCCTTGTTGGTTAATCGGAAGGATATTTGATTTAACGATACAATTAAAATTATGCACACGAACTTTTTTGTATGTTGTTTTGAACGCCTTCAAATGGTTCTAAAGTTTATGAAGATTTGAATGAGCAGGTATTGAAAAAAATTAGTCCGTCGAGGTACGATAAAATTATTGCAGAGAACACGAACAAAGTCAGAGGTGAAATGTGGTATAAGAATAAAATGTGTATATAATTAACGGAGGATCCATTTTAGACACCTGAGCCATTTACTTTCATGTTTCTATCGTGTTCAGTGGCAATTAAATAATAATATAGGGACGTGCTAACAAAATGCAGAATAAAATCTGTCCATGCTTTGAGAATTTATGCGATAATCATTTAACGAATATAGGTACAGGTTTACTCAAATAAATAAAATTAAAATGGCTTTATAATCGATAAAAATAAAAATGATCATTGTATGTTTTAATAAAACTTATTATCGTTTACAGTTTTATGGTAAGGGTCATGTCAAATAAATATTATGTTGTGACAAAAATAGCACAAATGATTTTATTTAGACGCAGTTTTAGTTTATGCTAATTGACTTTTGGAAATTAATTTGGGATCGTGCCCTGATAAATTTTGGATGTCGGATTATGCGTGAACACATAGCCATTTATTAGTAATTTATTATGAGCCGAAGATTTAAAGATATAAATATACAAGTATTGATAAATAAAAGTTTTAGATCGAATGATGAAATGGAGACGAACTATTTATCATTTTTATGAGTAATGATGACTCATAGACTAGCACCTACTTACACCTTGCACCGGAAACTACGGTATGCACCCGTTTGACTACATTAAAATATGAATGTGTGAAAAATCGTAATTTAATGAGCATTGTATTGCATATCGGGCTGGTGTCCGCAACACCTCATTAAATTATTTAATGCGTAATTTAATGAGCAAACGTATTATAAAGAGTGTCTATTGTGTGTAATTTAGATTGATTACTTACCGGATGCAAGGACCATTTCTTCAATTTATAAACCAGCGCCATCTATAACGCTTTCATATAACTGGACAGACTCTGAAGTGCTTACAACTTAAACATAACTTGATTCAAGTTGCGCTGTTAAATCCAGTTTTATACTTGTAAGATATACTGCTAGGTGGCGCTTATGCCAGACGCCATCTAACGATGGAACTTGGTAACTAGATTTCTCCTTGCTTTTCAATCACAAGGGTGCGTTGCCTGTTTCCAATGGCCATTGCATGTCTTAAAAAAATAAGTATGTAGATGTGTTTTTCAGTCGAAATAAAGCGCTCAAAATAAAAAAAATACACCTTATAATCAAACATTTATTCACAAAAAAAAACCGGTTAATCTCTAAAGATAATATCTTGACATCAATAAATAAAATAATTTAAACCTACAGAACGTACAATTAACGACATTCTATAAAAACTGGGTAGCAATTCTGCAACTTTACATCAAACACAGCCTTCGCTAAAGCCTCATGTGTATTTCTCATCTTTATGACCGTATTATTATTGAGTATAATTTCGTTGAAAGGGTCTATAACTAAGTTGTTATAAGGGTGCTCTACGAAATTTTCCATCTGTTTGATTTGTTTCGCATGGCCGCTTATGAATCCTAATTCTGAGCAAATGGCTTCTAGTTCAGATTTTGTATGATTTTGGGAAGCGTAGCATTTGGAATGCCAGACGCCATGGGACCGGACTATTACTTGTCCTGTGCCGTATCTGTAAAATAATAAAAAATAAAAATAAAAAATAGTCGAAATTTTACTTCTACAACACTACACAGTATAAAATGATTCTACTTAATGGAAGAAATTACAGATGTCGATGCCATAGAAGTAGGAAGCTTTAGGATCAACAAAATTAAAATTTCTGTCGTGCCAGCGACACCACAAAATAAGACGATTATAAAAATGTATTCTTCTAGACAGAAGACATGGAAAAATACATTTTCAAATGACGGTCGTAATTTTTTCAGTGTTTATCATTTGAAAAAAGTGAAACTAGTTGTATGAACTTACGGAGTTCCATGTGGAGCATTGAGTGCCATGCAAGTCTGTTCGTCCTCTCCATTAGGACAGTCCCGAACTCCGTCACACACCGTATCTGGAGCTACACAGTGATCAACACCTGATTTGGAGTTACACCTGCATGGGAAACGTAAAAATTAAATACATAATTGTGTTTTGTTTTATTTTAAAGGGACTTTTCAATTGTTTTCGTTTTTAATTTGAATCTGTTGTAGGTATACCACACAATAATACCTAAATATTTATATTTTATGTTCTAAGGGACGCCACATAATATCCTGTTTAAGTGCTTTGATTAAAAGGAACCCTTACAAGAACTTACTACTTGTAAACTGGTAGCAGACTAAGTTCTGAACCGCACTCAAAATACGCGCTTTGGACGTTGAGTTGTGATCCTGCGCGATATTAACTTCAAGTCCTTGACTGTCACGATTTAGTTAGTTTCAAAACGGAGGTATACCTAATTAATAGTACACCCACATTTCGCCAGTGATGTGTAAGTCCCATGTAATAGGGGGTGAGCCTACTGCCATCAACCGGGCTCAAAGTCCTTGGCTGCTACTGAGAAATTCCTGATGGAAAAACTAGTTGAACTATATAGTACGAAAAAATTATGCACTGACTGCGGACACTGCCGACATTGACCAACACTTCAGTTGGGTACCAGTATAATATCTGTCAAAGTCTGGTGTGTGGAGGCGGGCTGTCATTATTTTCGTTTTGAGCTAAATAGGCATGACGACAGTTTCAAAAAATTTCAAATCTATTTAGTTCGTCAGTTAGAGTATTGGAAATTAATGGACACGTATTTTTTGTTTTTGTAAATCAATGAATGAAAACTCGGGAGTGGGGGCTCGTGACGTCAGAACTAGGTAAAAATTATACCTAGGCGTGACGTATTGAGAATTTTAAAAGCGTCATATCGTCGTCGATTTTGGTTTACGTAACAAAAAATTCAAATAAAAAGGTCAAATATTTTTTGATAATCTAAGTGATGGACTACTTAGTTTTTTTTCGTCGTCTCGCCTATTATAAACAATATCACTCACTTATAGTTCTTCTTCGCAAAACACTTGCAGAACACAGGATCCTCATCGCTCCTATCATGACAGTGCAGTATGCCATCGCACAATCTGGAAGGCATGACGGTTGCCAAATAGTCCTTGCAAATGGTCTGGCGCGGCTCATCAGTGCCGTCTCCACAATCATCGTGGCCGTCCCTGAATAGTTCCTTCGATATGCATTTACCGTTGCGACATTTCATTTGGCCCACTGAGCATTCTGAAACGTGATAATGGAAAGTGTTAGAAAGAAAATACATTTATTTACGCTAGACATGTAACAAGAAAAAAAAATATAAAGAATTAGTATGTGTCAAATCCACACAAAATGGCCGTCACTCAATGTACTGCTGTGTTACCCTGTGAGGCAGTGGCACAGCGCTAGTTATCAGCAATAACTGGATATGACGTTATGTTGTCGTCAATCAATGCAGCGTGAAAAGGGTTACTCTAATAAAACTTTAAAAAGAAATGCATGTCCATGTTTCTGCCGGGTTAAATAAGAACTACGAAATGCATTTAGTTGGAAAATGACTTTTCTCACAATACAGCCTGGGAAATGAAATATTGATCAAACTGACTTAACTAATTTATTTACCGTGTTACAATTACACAGCAAACAATGAATGACAGTGAATTGAATATACGGACAATTTAAGTCCATAATCAATTTTCTAAACCATTATTTTCTCTGGCTTTACTAAACCTACGTACAAAAGTTTTCAAATGGCATTATGGATATGATACATATCACGTTTTTAAACAAAAACATTGTGTTATAACCGAACGCTAATTGAGTTCAATGACACGATATCTCAAAATCATGTGTCGATTAAAAATATTGACCATAAATGATTAAATGAAACACGTAATGAAAATTTCGTTGCTGCCTATTGGAGCGAACTGACCCTTTCACACCTGTGAAATATGATATTCCCAATTGAGATCCGATATTACCCATTTTTATCGGTAAAAAATTAAATGTCATTCACCACCAGAGATTGATGCACGGACTGAATATAGGTAATAACGTCTTATATTACATAATAATTAAGTTATTTAATACGTTTAGATGAACGGTTAGTTAAAACTATTACCGAGTAAGGTATTCAAGATTAAGATTTTTCGATTGCTGTTTCATTTTATCCAAGTCTTACTGCGGAGTGCAATTTATCAAAAAGTTAGCGACGATCTCTTAACCACGTGCAGTTCTTGTATCTACAATAGTTGACACGTTTAAAAATTCCGCCCTGTATTGGATAGCTAGGGTACTTTTTTACCAGGGTGGACTTTTTCCTGGTCCTTCGAATTATGACAGCAACGCCAAAATTTCTTAAATATTGCTTTTCAGGAATTGTCTTTCAGAATTATAAAGTAGAAAATTAAACTAGAAATACAAATTCAGCTTATAGTTTTCGTGAAGTTGACTCGGAGATCAAACCAATGGAGTGTTTGGCATGTCTGATGTCGATAGAGCATAAAATCGCAATCATACGCATGTTGCGTGGCAAAAGTGATGAGAGAGCATGACGCGGTAACATAATTTGATTGATAGGCAGTTGCTCCATGTAAAATACTGGTATTCAGCTGCATCCGGTTAGACTGGAAGCCGACCCAACATAGTTGGGAAAAGGCTAGGCAGCACCAGCACCAGTGAGGATGTAAGCACTAACATCCAACGGAATCTCATCTATTGTCTAATGTCCATAATACATTTTCATTCCATTTATTGGTAGGTATAGTATATTTTATTTTATATCAATATTTTTGAAAGACTTGTGATGTCGTATCACCCTGGTCCATCTGTGGGATTATAGACTCATCTTGTAATAAATAGAAATACGCTACAAGATACAGAACTTTTTTATTTTTTTACTTACCACATCCTTTATGGTAAGGATCCATATTACACATTGCATGTTTCTTCTCACAGGCTCCTTCAGCTTCGTCTTTGCCATCTTCACAATCCCTGACTCCATTACAAACTTGGAGCAATGGAATGCACCGCCCTCGACCACAACGTACTCCCGCGCAGTCGTCGCCGTACTCCTTGTCTATTAGTGAGGGCAATGTTTTTTTACCTGCAAAAAACAATAAGCTTTACTTGTATATCACACCGGTTTCTCTAAAAGGTGGGGCAGAGATGACCTACAAAATATAGCTTAATGTCATTTTACTAGTGTATGTTTAAGTCTTAAGTAAAAGGTTGCGAGCCTATTGCCGACTACAGGGCACAAATTCAGATTCCAGGCTGCTACTGAGAAATTCATAACTCAAAGTCCCAATATGGTTTTGCCTGACCTGTGAATCGAATCCTGAACCTCATGCCCAGTAGTATCGCTTGTTACAAACTAGATCATAGAGCCAGTCATCAACTACGTTAATGCACTTTTGCCGTAAATTGTGATTAAAAAATGGACAAATTAAATAAAACTTTTGTCTTACCATATTGATGCTTAATTTCATTTTTGAGGTTTTCTATGTCTGTCGCATTAATGTGGTCTCCAAGTCCACATTCTCCTCTGCCATCGACGAATGTGGCTGCAGGGTACCAGCCCTGTTCTGTGTGACAGCTCACTACGCCGGCCCAGTGACGATGAGAGGTCACGTCGAGCTGTCAAGAGAGTAGACTTTAGAATATGAAGGCAAAATAATGGTTTACACTGGAAGAGTATTTTTATGTAGCAAAATTAGCCTAAAGCGCTCTCAATACTGGGAGTCTGCCTCTTCTCTGTGGGATGGAGCTGACTGCACTCCACCACGACCACCCATACCTACTACCCGTATAGGTTGGTAGACGTAAAATGTCTTCGAATTTATTTTTTAGTTCCAGGACCAGACACTGGTCCAAATAATTTACAGTTTTGAAATTAATAATGTATTATTTCCAGTCATTATACTCACTGGACAAATATTTTCCTTTGATTTTCGTTTGAAGCAGCGATTGCTCGGATGACAGTGTTCACTGGTCTCTTCCAGAAACACGCTTATTGTATTATTTTTATCGTCTTGACCAACAGCTACACAACTTGATGCCTGCTCTAGGGAATAGCTGAAATAATAAGTACTGCATGATAAAAAGTAGTTAAAAGTAAATATCGAAGTAATATTTCTGCGAAAACTTACGAAGACGAAACCACCATTGGCTTGACAACATTTGAGTAATGTGCTGGTTCCCGTAAGTGTAATAATGCCGCTTTGCTCCGATATACGTCCTTCTTGGAATCAACTTGATAAACTTGTTCGTGCAAGCCGTTCATACCTCCTAAAGTTCTGTGAGATCCTAGTACAACTGTTATGTAGTGATGAGATAGTCTAAAACAATATTTTAATTAAAATTATCATCAACTCTAGAAAGTAATTTAAATTTGCGGTATTGTTTTCTATACATAAACTGTCACTTACGGGATATCTTCCGTGATTATCAATTTGATAACCACGGAAGATATCCCGTCAGTGAGAGTATAAGTTTAGTTTTTAACCGTGAAAGCTTAAAGCAGTGATTATTTTCTATACTTACGTAGAATCCCAGAGACACGAATCACTGACTAACACCCAAGTTAAGTTGACTAAAACTCCAGTGCACCTATAATCCCCTTCCACAAACACCTTAGCAATCCAAGGCCATGTACTAACAGATTCTGTTTCTCGCAAGAGAATGTTATCTTCAGAATCATCAAAGTTAGTAAAGAGTGAATCGTCACAGAAAACATACAATGATTTGCAAGTTTTTGTTATGTTGGGTACACATTGTTCTTTTATTACTTGGGGCTCTTTTATAATAGTGTGTCGGGCTGTATCATTTTCCTCACTTTCTTGCCTGTAGGCGAAGTGTATAGGAACTCGTTCCATAGTATCTCGTCGGTTTCTTTTGTTGTCTAAGCTTCGTTCTGCGATTTCATCTTCTTTGAGGTTTATGTATTTCACATTGTAGTCATTTGCGGAGCTACAAATAAACTTCGTTTGAGTACACCGAATAGAAGTGTGTTAAATAAAACAATGCAAAACCTAGTTACATTATTTTACAAGTTTAATTATTGTTTGTAAATTTTTTTGAAAGTTTAAACTGATTCAAGTTGACCAAAATTAAGTATTGTATCTACTCTAAATATACTCTATCAAAACAAACAAATGGTGCTAACATATTTTCATCAGTCTTAGCGATGGCACCTAAGTAACCTAACTACCTACTACGGTAAACTTATCAGAACATCACGCCTGTTATCCCCGAACGGTTACACAGAGGTGTACACCTACATTTCGCTAGTTATATTTAAGTCTCATGTAATAAGGGGTGAACTTATTGCCATTAGCTGGGCACAAATCCATACTCCATGCTCCTGAGAAATTTCTGATGGAAGACCCTAATAACAATTTACCCGACCTGGGAATCGAACCCAGGACCTCATGCTCATGTGACCAATAGACCAATGAGGTTTCAGTAAACTTGTCGAAGAAAAACCACGTTTCTCACCTGAATCCTAAATAGCGGCAAATATGCGTAGCTGCTTCTTCTTGCTGTTCAGGCGATAGCTGATCGTCACAAGCTACATGCCAATCATTTAAGTGCCTCTTCGTCAGATATCCTTGTAAGTTAACTATCGGTCTTTCATCCAAGTCGAATTCTATTTCTTTGCCGTTTGTTAATGCAACTGAAATGAAAGGATTACTTGTGGCTGATTGATTTGTATTTATTATGTAGCGATTTAATGTCCTAAAGTTACCGCATTTAGTTTTTCAGTGTCACGTAAGTATTGACGTCGAGCAACTTCACCTTACTAATGCAAATGTAAATTAGCCTTTAGTGCTTGCAAAAGTCAAAGGATCTTCTGAATGTTACTCAAGAAGTAATATCAAGATTTCAAAAACACGTCCTTCAGATACTATTAAGTAAAAATTTTCGTTACCAACTCCAAAAAATTATTAAAATAATACTCACAGCAGTTAAGTTCATCTTCACCTTGTGGACATTCAGCTTTTCCATCGCACACATGTTTCTCAGGTAAGCAAATTCGACTCTTTTTGCACAAGAAATGGCCTTCTGGACAACTAACTAAAATATGAGATTATTTGATAAAATATTTTAGTAATCAAAACTAGAAATTATAAGTCGTCGTGTTCTTCGTATATTAGAATAATAGTTTTGCATACAAAATACTTACAGCAATCAGATTCGTCCTGACCATCTGCGCAGTCTATAACTCCGTCACATATAAGTTTCTCGTCGAATGTAAATAAGAAGTCTGTGCAGGTACAGTCCAGCTCATCAGTGCCATCTTCGCAATCCGCTTTTCGGTCACAGCGATTTTGATAAGGTATTGTTTGTTCAATACTGAAAAAAGATTTCATTTTAGTTTTCATAGAACCAAATGCCTATATTAAAATATTACAAGTGGCTCCAATCAACTATTAATTTATAGGTTTACCACTTTAACTTACCGTCGACATTCGAATTCATTGGGGACACGATGTTTTCTCCTTATTTTAGCTGGTTCGAGCTCGGAGAAAACGATGGCTTCTATTTGATTCAGCGTCTCTGACTTATCTTTGAAGTCGGGCAGTTTTTCTGTTGATGAATCCTTATGATCATGGCTGAGAGTAAAATTGTTTTCATCGTCTAGAAGTTTTGTTTCTGTGGCTTCTTGGTCAAGTACTGCTGAAGAGTTCGGAAGTAATCCTATTACAGGTCCTGATTTATTTTCAGCTTCATTGTTGTTTTCTTGTAGATTTTCCGTTCGGTTTAGAGGAGTCATTGGCTCGACATTTCCCATGGATCCTATAACATCTTTATGTGTGAAGGCAGACGTTGAGGTTTCAATTTTATTTTCTAAAACATTTTCAGTTTTGTCTTCAAAAGAATCACTATTTACATTATCTGCTTCATTGAGCAGTTTGTGACTCATCTCTTTTAATAGTTTTAGCGATTCTGGTTCAAGAGGCTCATCGAATAAATCAATATTGATCATTTCTGCATCACCACGATTTGGAAAAGTAGTATCTGTTATAGTTGAACTATTTGGATCAACTGTCGCTGTTTCTTCAAAACTAAAAGAACTCTCTGGGCTTTCATTCGTTACTTCAAGAGTTGATGCGTGCTCAAAGTCTGGTTTTTTGCCATCAGTTGATTTGTTTGGCTGTGAATGATCACTAAGTTTGTCCTCATGTTCACTGTTTTGTTTTTCAATAACTCGATCTGTAGGATTTTCCGCACTTTTTGAGTTTAATTCTTCGTTACCAGTTGACATTTCAGACTGTAGGTTAGCAACAGGATTGTCATTATTTTTAAAGGCTTTTATTTCAGTATAGGTCGATTCCTTAGACTGAGTGTTGTCAATTGGTTTTTCCTCATTTTTAGAGTTTCGTTTTTCGGCATCAGTAGATTCTTTAGACTGCGTGTGTACAAAAGGATTTTCCTCACTTTTAAAGTCAAATTTTTCAGCGTCTGTCGATTCCTTAGACTGTGTGTTATCAATAGGATTTTCTTCATTTTCAGAGTCAACTTTTTCAGCATCAGTTGACTCTTTAGACTGTGTGAGTTTTTCAGTATTAGATGATTCTACTGACTGTAGATCAAAATTTTCACTTATTTGATCACTCATATTGTTACTATCAATTGAATCAATAATTTCTGCATTTTCAGAACGAGGTGTCGAAGTATCGTCATCCGGAAGCATCTTAGATGGTGTTGTATCTTCTCGATTTTTGTTACTGCTTGAGGTTAAGGTTGGTTTTGTATGTACTTCCTTTGATTGAAGTAGGTCTTCTAATGAACTTTTTGGATCTACAAATATACTATCTGCAAGCGTAGAAACTGGTCTTGTGAATTCACAATTAGTTTCATCTTCTCCATTTAGGCAATCAACAATCTTATCACATCTTCTTTTGGTTGGTAGACATTTTGAAATTCCGGTTTCACATTTGAATCCAGGACACTCTTGTAATGGTTGGAATTTAGGCAAACTCTTGGATGCTGAAATGAAACAAAATGATAAATAGGAGAAAATAAATGTAGTCAAAAAAAGTTTACGTGAAGTAATAAATAATCCAACTCACATGTATGATATTTGATCCATTTTACAAAGAGGCTGACTCGCGTATAAACACCAGGCTCATCTTTACGAGCGCACCCGTCTCCATGACTTACGATGCCTGCCATATACCATTGTTGGGAATTCAAAGGGTTTCTGCATAAAAGCGGCCCTCCACTATCACCCTGAAATAATCCAACGCGTCATCTGTAGGCTGTAATTTATATAGGTGTGTAATTCAAAGAGAGCGTTTCAACGTTTAATCATGTAAATTTCAATGTAAAATATGTAAATCAATGTAAAAATGTGTGTGAGGAGCTCGTGGCTAAATGATTACAGACATTCGGGTTGATTTTTAGGTTAAGCCGCCTTGCCTAAGTTGGTCCGTGGATACGTAACCACCTATTACACACCGAGTTTCCTCCGTAATTGCCGAGGGGCAAGCACTTTAAGTCGTTGGTCCCGGCTGCCATTTGTAGATCTTTAGCAGACAGTCTTTTACAGGTATTGTCCCGAAAGTCTGACAGCCAGTCTTACGGAGGAGTATCGATTACCATATATCAGATAGGTAGTCGTTCCGTAAAATACTGGTATTCAGCTACATCTGGTTAGACTGGGAAAAAGCCAGACTATATATGAACCTAATTAATTAGTTTGGAAAGGTTGTTGTACCTGGCACGCATCTCTTCCACCTTCGACTAAACCTGCACAGATCTCGTTGCCAGCCCGGTCTTCCCTGTGTTTACAGTTTGCCCAAATAGGCACCTCTACTTCTCGCATATGGTCAGCTGGAACATGGGAAGAAAACATGTTATGGAAAAGATATCAATAAAAAACACTTTTTTTAACCTAGATCAGTAATTTACGAAAATAATTTTGTTATGTAACTGAGAACTTCACCATACTTTTATATCGTATGATTTTATCGTAATGTGATTTAGTGAATAAGGCATTGGAGTAACTTTTCAATACTTACAGTAAAAAAAGTCATTACTTACGATCGGGTCCATGTTCTGTAGTAGCTCCCCAACCAACGGACGTACATATTGTGCCAGGAGGAGGTCCCCAAAGCCAATCGGGGCCGGCCGTATTGGGTCCCGGTAAGCATATCGGTCGAACCCAACGACTAAACTGAATGGCGGGTTCGACTTTCAATAGAGAAAGATCGTTTTTCATGTCAGTCTGACTATAATGTGGATTGGCTATGACATGTGTGACTTTGTGGCTTTGCTCTTGTGGCGAGAAAGAAAAGCGACGTAGCATTCCCACTTGTACTTCGTAGTAATGGTCCCAGAATCTGTGGATTAGTTGATATTTTAGAAAAAAACTATCTTCGTACTATACAGCCAATAGATATATTAATTAAGGTTTACTACAACATAACATCGCGCCTGTAAACCCCAAAGGATTAGGCAGAGGTATACCTAATAGTACACTCACATTTCGCTAGTAATATTTAAGCCCCATGTAATATGGGACCAGCCCATTGCCATCAAACTGGCACAAATCCAGGTTCCGGGGCTGCTACTAAGAAAGTCCCTTTTGAAAAACCCAATAAAAAATTTCCCAGCAGTCGCGATTGCGACCCACCAATGAAGCAGTCGAAGGTTAACGTTTACTAGTAAATGTAATTCTTACTTATGGACACAATGAGCAGCTGTCACCACCCAACTACGAGTAATAACGACCCCACCGCAATGGAACATGCCATTCCTGTACACAGCGACCATCCAAGGCCATGCAGCTGGCTGGCTTGGTTTCCCCCCAACCACCCTGCTCGTCCTTTTGTTCCTTATTGTATCAAAGTAATCCCTCTTCGATCTATCGAATTTAATTTCGTAATTTGTCTTAGTACTGGCATCGTCTACATTCCTTATCAAAGGATAAGGGTGGTGGTTCGTCGGTAGAAATCTTTTGTTACGCCCAAACAGATGACTCTCGATCGCGGCGTTCTATAAATAAATAAAAAGGTTTTTAGCAATGATCGTTTCTTTTGTGAGATATATGATTCACTTGTTGGAACAGATTTACTTGTAATAATATTATTTTCTATATTTGGCACCAAAAATATTTATTTTGCGATAACGTTTGTATTTTTCTAATCTAACAAAATGAATCCAGACATCTAAACGTACGAGATAAATTCTATTTTTGTCAACGTATTTTCGTTTACAAAAATAGCTCATGAAGCGAAAACTAGTTTCTTCCAGAATTCAATTGTACTTGAGTACATTACCTCTCTAAGTAGCTGTGAAGTGGACTGGACTCTCGTTCCACATAACAAGTCGGGGCACTGGACATATACTGCTGAAGAGTTCATACAAGTGTCACTGGTTTGTATCAAGCCACCAGGACCTGTGCTTAGATAGTCAAGCTTCATCATCGGATCTATTGGAACTATCTGGATGAAAGGAGGCCTTGAAAAAACAATTGAAATGTAAAGTTGACAGTAAACTTTAAAACATACCTAAACAAAAAAACTTTTTTTGCAAAAAATAAAACCGACTTCAAAAACACAACAAAGTGAAAAATAACTTTAGCTTTAGAAGTCGGTGACTTCAGTGTGTTTTTGATTCAGTTTCTTAATCAATCTAAGTTAAGTTTATTTCAGTTTCTTATTGAATTTTTAATATTCAATACATCCATCAACACAATGATTTCAGTGTATTACATTGAGTTTTACCGTAAAACGTGATATTACGGTAAAACGTGATTTTAAACCCAAAAAAAGTCGTTACCCTAAAATATTTTTTGCATAGGGTTACTTAGTTTGGTGTACAGAATGTTTGGTTGACAGATGGCTTCGTCAAGGGTACGTTTACACCTTGTATACAAAAGAATAGGCTAGTCTCCACTATCAATAAATTGCAAATCTATTTAGTCCGTCAGTTAGAGTATTCGAAAATAATGGACACGTATTTTTTGTTTTTGTAAATCAATGAATATTAACAAAGATAAAACGCATCAAAACTTGGGAGTGGGGGTTTGTGACGTCACAATGCACTAAAAATTATAGTACGGCGTGGCGTATTGAGAATTTTAAAAGCGTCGTGTCTTCGTCAATTTCGGTTTACGAAACAAAAGAAAAAATACGTGTCAAATATTTTTTGATAATCTAACTGACGAAATAATTAGATTTTTTCAGGACACAAGCCTATTGTAATTAAAATCTGCTTTACAACAGTTTAGTCTATACTAGAAACCTGTGTGAGTTTATTAAAACAAACCTTTATTAATATTATACCTGATTATGAGGCCCGTTTCCCTTCGACAGGCATCATGAGCCCACATATATGGATTCTTGCACACTGCATACCAGTCTCCTTTAAAATTCCTATGCAGAAATCCTTCTGTATTTGAAATGGCAAACAACTGAAAATAAATATGGCCAATTCATTAAAAAAAATGGAGTTTTTATCCTATGTGTGTTCATGTTAGTGAATGTTTTCTTAAATAACAATGTTTATGGAAGCCCAGTTTTATTGTTAATTTAAAGTTGTTAGTCTGTATTCAGAGTTTTATTTTGAAAATCAATAGTTTGAAGGTCAGTAGGCGTTTTAATTTCAATATTCATGTTCAGATCGCTGCTGACGTGAAGTAACATTTACCTCACGTCGCCACCGAATGATTGAAACAGAAGTGAGTCTGGTGCAATTTCGTGTCCAGAAAGTGAAATGAAATCCGTCACCCGTTCTGATGTCTGAGTATTTGGAGTGGAAACAAGTTTGTTTTCATGCTGTGAAGATGTTTTAAAATGGAATGGTCCAGTGTTAAGTCTATTTGCAGAATCGTTCGCATTTCTCATTGTTATAACTTCCAGACTGAATTTCTGCCATGACGACCAATCTCCGTGGAGTCTAGCCATTGACACGGGATGTTGTACTGCCAATGTCAGTGTTAATAGTAGCTAAATAGTAAAGCCTCTTTCTTAGTGTACCTAAATACAGAAACCACTTACTGGTTTCTTAAGAAGACTTGGAGCCAGCATGTTGCATTCAACTTCATCTTTGTGGTTAGGACAGTCGACGACATTGTTGCATCTCTGCTCTTTGGTGAAGCAAGTACTGTGGGAGTTCATATCCAAATCCTGACAACTAAACATAGTTTCACTGCAACCTGAAATAAATTAACACTCTTTTTACTAGACATATAGGCCCAGTTTCTGGAATGTAATTTATCGACGCGACAAAATTAAACGCAGTAACTTGACTTGCGTTTAACTTTGGCATGCCGATAATCTTCGTTCCAGAAACCGGGCGAATGTGCATTATACCACATTCGTAAGTATAAACCTTAAAAGATTTCGGCGAACTGCCACGTCTGCCACTGCAGGCATTCATGAATTAAGTACCTTACAAAAGGTCAGTAATAATGAGCAAGATATGATTTAATTTCAAAACACCATCAAGATAATTCGAATAGAATCGGCTTCATAGAATTAAAAGCATAGTTTTACCATAACAACCCATTTCATCCTCCCCAAAAGGACAATCAAAGTATCCATCGCAGAGTCGAGACTTATCGACCCTCTCTTTGCAAGTGCACGTTGCTTCATCACTGACATCTATACAGTCCACGTTGCCATCACACCATTGCTTCTCGTCTACACAAGCGTCACCAGTACGGCAAGGTAATGTGCCTGATGGACAGGTTGTTTCCCGTGATGAGTTTGAAGCACGTGCTTTGATTGTGGGTTCTGAGCTGTGGAAAGTTAAAGAACAATAAAATGATTGTTCTTTGTAGATGACGGATTGGATTTAGGTGAAATTTATAATCCAAAAATGAACTCAAATACAAATTTTATGGAAATAAATAGATAAACGCCCTTCAGACGAGGAGTTACGGACATCAGTTCTAGTATACACACTAAATCTTTCCTGTAACTACACCTTGCAACTAATCAACTTTAATCAATACAAGATTGATGTCTAAATATAATTTGATTCAGTAAGTACGGTGGGCTGCATCAATTGGGTACCCTAGTACCCCGGGTTTGAACGTAGGTCCTTTCAAGGAGGGTACCACATCGTGAAGCTGACTGTACATACATACCACAGTCCACACTCAACACTTACTTTGGCGTCAAATAGCTCATGAGTATTTCAACGTCTTGGGGATGCATTTTATGTCTCTGCAAATCAGTATCACGTTCTTCAAGATACGGAACGTGCATGGCGGGCCCGGGATACCTGCAATATTGTGAAAGAGTAGGTGAACATCTCTAGCTAAACATTAAGTAAGCTGGGACGGCTGTTGCAGGTGCTGACAACCTCAAACGACACAAATACAAAAACTGAATTGGTAGTTATGTGTTTTAGCCGTTTGGGATTGAAACACTAGGGCCATGGGGTCCGAATGGCCCTCCTAGTATTTCGGGACATCGTCAAACGGTGATTGTCGACTCTACTCGTGACCAGGGGACCGGCCTATTTCTTCAGTAAAGAATCAGCATTACTATCCAACGTGGCAAAGCTGCCAGCTTTCTTGGCACTTCTCCGTTGACAGCTATGTTTTGAAACCCTTTAATTATTTTCTGCTATAGTTTCATTTTTACTATTATTTTAGATATCTAAAGTTAGACAATAATGTACAAATATAAATAAAACTGCTTAAATAAAAAAGTAAGCAGTTAGCACTTATTGAGGACTTAAGATTTCTGGAAAACATAGTTCCCGTACCTGCTCTGTGGCGATAATGGATGATGTTCATAACGTGAATGATGTGGATCTAAGTATTCGGGAGACGGGCCATATACTCCTGAAAAATAAAATTAATTTGTAAGAACTATAATAAACTTAAAAGAAGACAAAAATATGCTTTTTTATTATTATATATACCTTTTGTACGGGGATATTTTTGTTTCAACATACGAGCCAGTAGACAAGTTTCTGAAAGATGTTGAGGAGAAACCGAGTGAGAATGTGGAAGTAGTTCTGGGTTCGTATATGGGGTAGCATCTCTTGCGTCCATGTGCATGGCAGGAACCGATTCTAAAATGCTATCGAAATTTATGTTAGGTAACACTTCGCGATTAGTTAAATCTGTGGGAGCAGCATCATTTTGTTTTCCTCTAACATCATCAACATGTCCGTCATTAACTTTAGATTTTATTCTAGATGGATTTTCTTCAGCGTTGCTTTCATTATTGTTTTCTACTATCGCTTTAAGTTTGGTCACAAAATCTTTGCAGATTTCTTGTTTTTCTTCATTATTGCATTGAACATCGTGTTTTAATATTATATCTCTGGCTTTTTGTAGTTGTTCATCATTTAAATTGACAGTGTCATCAATTTCTGTTGGAGATACGGCCGGAGTGTTTGTGTGCCTTTTTTTTCTTTTAGCCTTTGGTTCTGATGTTAACCTTTGATCGGCTGTTTCATTCTTTAATTGCAGAAATATTTCCATATTGTGAACTGTCACGTTTGGAATTTCATTGTTCCCTGTGAGAATGATTATTTCAGTTTTTCCCGCGTTATCTGTTAAACAAATACAATTATAACAAATGTCTTTATAACCCATTTCAGCTGAAGACAAGGCCGTTTATGATATAATTTCTGTGTAAAAGTTTCTCTTACCATAGGTATCTGATAATCTTGATAGTAGAACATAAGTTCCTACCCCAAAAGTTGTTAGTAATAACATCATTACAAGTTTATGTAATGAGGGGAGTAAACATTTATACAGTCCAGTATTACCACGGCCTGGAAAAGAAGGAAATTTTATAAATAAATTATTTAATGTTGAGTGCAGCAACGGCCAAAGAGAAGATATTTTGCCTGGATTAATACTTACTACTATTTTCTGATGGCTCTGCCAATTCCATTGGTGGAAGGCCCAACTCGTCCCAACGTTCTTTCATTTTATTTTCACTGGTCATCTGAAATCATCATCATCATCATCATCATCAGCCTATAATGTTCCCACTGCTGGGACAAGGCCTCCTCTCAATGAGAGGGGCATCTGAAATAGTAAATAATATATACTAAATTATGTTACTGGATTCACGTAAATAATTATTTATGCAAACTCAGCTCAGCATGTGTAAGTAGGTCTAACTTTAAGCAAAACCTTTTTAGCATTCTGAATACCTATTTATATTTAGGCACATATTGGCCAGGTCCAAAGTGAAGAATTATAAGCCTGCGATATTCCCCTGCCGGGATACAGGCTTTCTTTGTTGGCTGTTTCTAGAGTGGCTCCACCTAGCGGGCCCAGAGTGGTTTTGCATGGCGTGGAAGCTCCAGGGTAGCCCGCGAAACACAAACTTTCAGGCTTTCAGTCTCAGGCTGTATGTTGAAAACTAATGAAAATCATTCAACGGGATTAAATGAACTTAGAGGGTTGTATTGATGATTTTAAAGATTATAACTCTGTAAAGCCATATTTGTTACGGTCGCGAATCATACTTATTTTAATCAACATTCAACCTGACATTGACCTGCAAATGGCAAAAAAAGGAAAATTTGGATTTCGCTTGCTACCTTAGCACATCCTCCTTAATACCTCAAATACAATCAAGTTTCTAAATAGAAAACCATCGTAAACTTCTTAATAACTAAATTAAAAATTATGTTGGGCTCTTATCTCGTAGTAGGTACAGAAACCCATTAGTAGCATGTTTAGATCAAGAAATCTTTATACTGTCACTAAAATATCGTCTTCTAACATAATAAAGGACAATAAAGAACTCGTCTCCGCGGCAAGTAATCGACATTACTATATTAAATGTCCATCGTATCTTGTTGCTGTCATACATAGCGATAATAAAATAGAGATCATGTCGTGTGGGATGGGCCTAATATTGGTAATGGTACATAAAGTTAAAGGTCCTTACCCCTGGTATTGGGTCAAAACATACCTAGAGAAGAAATGATTACCAGTTTAATAGTCTTTTTTTAAACTTAACAAACAGATGTTTTATATTTTGTTCATGGGGAGTATGTTCACAAGTAACATGGGACAAAGGCATGAAGATGACGTAGCATGTTCCACCACTTTTATGGAATAGGCGGACGTTTTAGGGACTTATTGGGGTCGATTCTGTTGTGCACAAACTAAACTTTATTTAGGCTGTTGCTATCTTTTTCTCTCTAATAAAACAAGAAAGAGACGGACGTAATTTAGAGCTGTCAAATTTAATTCGAACTAATATTTCCATACAAATTTTAATGGTGCACGTAAAAACGTGTCGACTAAAAACACGGTGAAGCGCAAGGCAAAAACTAGTTTGACATCTCTAACTTAGTTCATAGCTATAGCCGTCCTTTTCTCGCACTGCCTTTTAGTAAAAGATAGCAATAGCCTAAATTACGTTTAGTTTATGCACAACAGAATCGACACCATTGTGTAAATTTTGACGTTAAAAATGTGCAAATCTCGGCCTTATTTAAATAAATTTGACAGATTGTGTTTACTTGATGTACGGTCGAACAAGCTATTTGGTTTACAGTTTAACCCTCAAATTACATTGTAAAATGTAAACCAAATAGCTTGTTCGACCGAACTGACGACTGTACCTATCTATCTGCCTCAATTAAGGTACTTACCTAAGCTGGCTGATAATCTTTACTTAACTTAGTTTTGCAATTACTTTGAAATTATGCTAATCTATTGAGACAATTTCACGATTTTCTTTATCGCTTTGTTGGTAACAGTATAAAATTAACAGTAGAAAAGCAGTTTTAAAATTTGCTACGTGTATTTACAACCTTCTCTCTTAAACGTTGTACTACTATGTGAACACACCCATCACAATGATTTCAAATTTGTCATTAGCCAGACGATCTTCGGTTAAATAGCTCATAAACTAAGTAAACCTATTTCTCTACTACACTTTACAAACACGGCATCAACAGGAAGTTCATAATATTATAAGTAGTTCCTCGCAGTAGGTGCACAATTATGCACTCAAAACTTCGCCGGTATACATGCCGGGAATCGAATTTCCGCGTACGAGGTCAATGTAACTTCATTAAACACATTGAAATGTAGTTATAAGCGTTTTCCTGCATTTAAGAGAGCTATTAAAAAATGTCTTGTTTTTGAGTGTTCTAAGAGTTTATCACTCAAATAGGTACCTACAAGAAAAATTTGGTTTATTTTGTGCGCTCCCTAGAGAAATAATCAGTTACTGGGGCATATTTTTATTTTTTTGCCATATCTAAACCATAATCACACATCAAATATCTCAGTTTAGAAGTGTGAGTATGGTTTACATTAAGCCACAAAAATTTTAAAAATAAATATGCCCAAGAAAGTTTGATTATGAGCGCTCAAAAAAAAAAAAAAAAATTCCTTGTAAGTATTTGAATGTTAGACTCTTAAAACACTCAAATACAACAACAATTGTGATAGCTCTCTTACGCATTATTATGCTTTTGTATTTTTAAGATAGATAAAATTCGTTGATTAAATAAGTTGTAACACCAGTTATTGACTGCCTCGTTTGTGTAGTGGTCGCAAGTGCGACTGCTGTGCATGAGGACCAGGGTTCGATTCCCAGGTTGGGCAAAGTGCTATTAGGTTTTTCCATCAGGAATATCTCAGTCAGTAACGGATTCTGGACTTGTGCCTGGTTGATGGCAATAGTCTCGCCCCCTTTTACATGGGACATAATCGGCAAAAGGTGACTTAATGTGGGTGTATTATTCAGGTACACCTCAGCCTAACGCCTTCGGGGATTATAAGCGTGGTTGCACGTATGGTGCGTATGGCCGTAATCGAAACTAACTTCGGGATCTAGTTCACAGACAATTAACAAATGTTTAGGGTCAATTCACCAACAGGGTCCTCAAAAAAATATTCAAGTAGGTACTAAAATAACCTTGCTCCCTAAGTATTATTTGTTATTCTAAAAAAACTGCTACCAGCCAGTACGTCTTCCTTCATCACAACTGAAAACTTTATTCAGAAAAAAAATCAGGAATAAAAACAGCTACCCATATTTCGAACTAATACTTTGTACGGAAGTGTCAATTAAAAGAAACGTAATTAAAAATAGTGGTATTTATTTATAGTACTTGAGGTTCACTTTGTTTACGTTGTTTTTGTCTCGCTTCCCGGTATCAGATGGGTACACAGATGTTATCATTGAGTTCACAAACTGACTGCGCAGTAAGCACCAAGAATATTCCTGCTTTTGTTAATTAGTGGCAGATTTCTGTTATAAGCTAATCAGCAGTATTATTTCTGGACTCGGCAGATATAACTTTCGCAACGTCAGCAAAGCTGAGTGGGCGGAAATTAACAAGCGTAGGAGTAAAACGCCCAAAGAAGGTTTCTATACCTATACGTTGGATTACGCAGTCATAGAAGATAAATAAAATATGTCGTTAAAGCGAATATTCGGTCTTTTAAGTGTACTAAACTGTGAACTTTACTTTCCAAACGTTAAAAATGGCTCCGGCCCATCTCGTAACATTCCCATTTCGACAACTAAACAAACGACGTGCGAAACAAGTGAAAAACTGTGCCAACTCGTAACTAATTTAATCTTCATACATTGAATCCCATTTCGTCAACCATAAATTTCAACTGTTTTTTGTACAGTACAGTCAGCTCCAAAAGTTACAAGGAAACCATTTGTTGATGTTGCTATTTTTTTTCTCTCTCTGGCACACTAAGGTTTGTTACGAGTGAACTCAATTTTTAATTTGAACAGAAAGTACTAGGAGAACAGAATCAAGAAGATGTTGGTGCCGCTGAAATCGTCTTTTAACTTGTTTTTTGAATACCCAACAATAAGTACTAGGAGAACAGAATCGTGAAGTAGATGTTAGTCCCGCCGTTTACAATGCTACCTACTACCTACTATACTAACGACTACTAGACTTACAAAAGGGGATCGGGATATCATGTTACCCAGTTACTGAATTATTGTGGAGATCAGTTAAGCTGACTCACCAAGTAAAAAACTGGTATTCTGTGGAATCTGGTTACACAACATAACAAGTAAATTAGCTTTTAGCAAATCTTCTCCATAAACGTGTTATGGTACAGGTAGTGTAGGATGTACGAAATAAATATTAATAATGGTCACTAATAACACTATACTTATCTAATATCATCATAATATTAACATATCATATAAAAACTTGCACATATTGCCGACCTCAAAAAAGCATACGACCGGGTACCTCGTGAGGTTTTGTGGTGGGCCCTGAAAAAGAAAGGTATGCTTGGGAAGTATGTGCAGTTGATCCGAGCGATGTACAGTTGATGTAGTACCCAAGTCCGGTCTACAGCGGGCACTGGCAACAAGCTTCAATGTGGCTGTTGGGTCGGGTCGGGGGGTCGGCTCTAAGCCCGTACCTCTTGTTGAGGAGAATGGAGGAAAAAAACATGTGTGGTGCCGCCCCCTAGAAACATGGAATAAGGGCAGGAAGATCATGATGCTAATATCAGTATATTTCGAAATTATTTACTGCAAGAAACAAACTGTCACTACCAGTACTGTGTCACTACATGCTGATATACAATGTGTTTGGCTATCGGTTACCGATACTTTAAGGGCATGCTATTTACTCATTTCGATCGACAAATACATGTTTATAACTCAACTCAAACTCAAAGCATTTATTTCAATTAGACCATTACGACACTTTTGAAAGTCAAAAATACATAAAAAGCAAAGCTACAGTCACAAGGCATAATAACTTGAGAAAGTACTGTAGTCGTATAAATACTCTTAACCCCACATCCCGCGAATGGTACCCATTTTGTTTTTCTAATCGGCTGATCAAGAGTATGTTTAATGTTGCGTATATTTTTATGTTAAATGAGAAGTATTTGAGTCAGTAGTGAGTGAGTGAGTAGTACAAAATTATAGCAAAATATTGACTCGACACCAATTATTTTAAGAGAAATAGCCATTTGAACATAGCCCTGTCCCAGCGCAAAGGCTCCACAATATTGTAGGTATCCCATTCTGTGTTTGAACAGGTAGATAAGACACCAAATTTACGAGTGGGGGTGAGATAAGGTAAGTAGACTTACATACTGTAGACAACACGGAGGAAACTCGGAATGTAATAGATGGTCACCTATCCACGGACTGACCTAGGCAAGCATAGCTTAACCTTGAAGATCAACCCGTGTGCTTGTTTTTATTTAGCCACTTAACTCCCTCACTTAACTTTCTGCCGTCTCACTCCCACTCGTAAATTTGGTGCCTTATCTACCTGCTCAAACAGAGAATACCTTTGCGCTGGTACAGGGCAATGTTCAAAATTGGGGTTCCTTCTATCTGGCAGAATCTTGATGCTCCGAAATTTATTTGGCATAACACACTTGGCATAATCTTCTTTAATCGAATATTTTTAAAGCATAAAAAATATATTTAATATAGTTATTGTTTGGCCGAATGTTTGTATGTCCGAATTCACAATGGCATACTTTTAAGATGACAGAATTTTATTAGGCATAATTACCTTTGGCAATGTTCAAATTCCGTATAATTTAGTTTAGAGTTACGTTTATTACATGTACAATTTCACTTGGCATACTATGAAGATGGCAGAATTTCATTTGGAATAATTTTATTTGACATTATTGCCATGCCTTAAATTAGAATTAAAATATTGTCTTAAAAATAAAATATATTGCGCTAAAAATTTTTGTGACAGAAACGAATCGCTTTAAAACCGACTCCACGTAGTCTTGTCTGCCCTACCCCTAGAGTATTTGAATCCGCGTAGGCGCGGAGGGTTGAGGCGGCCCGCGAGCTGAGGAGCAGGTGGTTTTAACGCTCGCCGCCGTAGCTGAGGCTGCGCTGGTGAGCCTAAAACCAGAAACCATGCCTGCTGCATGTTGCATGCTTGCTTGCATTCTGCTATTTTTCTTAGTAGTTCTCCTGAGTGCTAACTGTGCTTGCCGAATAAAAGTTTACCAAATGGGATTCAATGTATGAAGATCAAAATAGTTACGAAATGGGATACAATATATGAAGATCAAAATAGTTACGAAATGGGATACAATGTATGAAGATCAAAATAGTTACGGAACGGGACTTTTGTGATACTATTTTGTTTAGTTGTCGAAATGGGAAAGTTACGAGATGGGCCGGAGCCGTTAAAAATATAGAAATCCACAAATAGCCTTTCTGCGGATTTCTATCTTTTACCCATTTGAATTTTAGTACCTTTATTTGAATAAAAATAAAAAGGTACTGTATTTGGTCAAAATTGATAAGCGTTGATAGTTGGTTCGTTCCCACTAGTTATTTTTATAGAAAATGAAAAAGTTTTCAAATCAATTAAAACTACGATACTCAAACGCAGGCTTAGATTGATGATCATGAGTATCATATAAGTGTACCTATAGGTTCACCGACAGCTTCTGTGTACAACATATCTTAAGTATAGTTTTTTGCAGTCTTGGACTAACACATTCACAAATTACTGCTCAACCAGCATTCACAAAAATAAGTGATAATGTAATAAACAATAAAATATTTAAGAGTAATTAAAATCAGAAATATTCCAAGTACTCACGGTTTCCTATACTTAAAGTAGTTTCACTCACAATTCACGACAACACATTTCTTTGTAAAATAACAAAGTTTAATGTTACTTCACACCACCGAGCGAGCGCATCCGGCACTGACACACTTTGTCAGTTCGTAAGTACCTGATAAACTGCTGATCGGCAGATTTGGGGTAGAATCACATTTGTTGAGGTGACAGTTTTCGTTCGATGTAAACTTGTGGGTTTCAAATGTGAGTTGTTTTATTCCTTTTATGAGGTAACATGAAATAAATATTACACCTGATATCCCTGAAGGGTTAAGCAGTAGTATAAGTATTTATAGTACACCCACATAACACATTTCATCAGTTATGTAATCGGAGGCGAGTCTATTGTTATGAAACTGGCACACATCTATACTCCGGGCCACTACTGAGAAATTCCTGATAGGATATACAATTACACCTTGTAAAACCGATCCATAACAGCTTTAAGAAAACGAATTAAGATTTAGGAGTAGAACTAATCCATATTAGTTTCTCCTGGAATTCTACTTTAAATACAAATTGCTCTGGTGCCAAAACATAATTGATGACAAAGCTGACTATGTAAACATATTTTGTATAATCAGCCGATAAAGTTCCTACTGGCGGAACACAGGATTTATGTCTGTGAGTCGTAATCCACAGCCAGAAAAAACACCACCAACCCACTGGCTCTGGATTTTCCAGAGCCGGTGGGTTGGTGGTGGATTGACATCCACCATCGACTTGCCAGATATTAATTTCAATCATGCTTTTAGCGTTACGATGGCTATCTAAATTGAGTCGACCCATTTGGGTACCAAGTCTTCAGTAGCGTCCTTCATTTTTTGTTACGAGCAAATCATCGGAAATGCATGATGCCTTATCGCTCGTGGAACAGCGCCACATTTACACTCGGGATGAAGTCATCTAATAATCTCCACCTGAGCATATTTCTTTGCTTTGGCTAACTTAGGAGTAGCTGTGGCTATATTTGCAGTCGCAGTGACTGCAAGCAAGCAATAAAATATTACGCTTCAATTGAATTCCAAGTTACATTCTATAACTGCATTTTATTCGTAACGATGCAGTGTCATCAAAACAATGCATGCACCACAAAACGATGACCCGATTATTACGAAATGTTGATTACTTAAATTTTTATAACATTATCAATAAATTGCGTGCTTGCAAAAAAATTATGAAATATAATAAAATAAAAAACTGCCAAGACCAGTCTTGTAGATTTTGATGATTAGGTGTTTTTGTTTTTCAAAAATGTATTAGTTATGCCTTGGGTAACTTATCTTAAAAAATTAAATAACTTAATAATAATCCATTGAGGTACATTTTAGTTTTTTTTCCAGAATTTTGAAAACATTTTCTTGAATGCTGAAGAATACAAATTTTATCCAAGAATATTTCTTAAAAGTTCTTTATAAATGTAGTGTTCAAAGTTTACTAGAGTTGATATTTGTTGCGTCACACACGCTGATTTGAAAGGAAAGAAAAAATAACTTCCATGGTACATAGCTGTACATAACGATAATGTTTAATACGAGAACACATCTGGCATCCTCCCTCACATTACTGAGATCACACAAAGTTATCTCATCACAGCCGAACTTCACGATATTCCCTACTTAAAAAAAATACAATTTATATTTTATTTCATCTTGTTTGGAACGAAATTGTACCTAAGTAATTACTTATTAAATCTCAACCTTCAATAACAACATTGTGGTTGAAATACTGCATTCAATTTGAATATCAATTTTGTTTCTTATCCCCCTAGAGATTTGCATGAAATACTGGTTCACAAAGGAATGACGAAATAAAATAAAAACGAATACAAAACTGACGAATAAAAAACTTAATATTACAATTAGTTATGCTACAAAGCAAAAATTAAAAAAAAAAAACTGTATTTTACTTAACATAGAAAAGAGTTTTTTTTTTCTGGTGGTAGAAGCTCGGGTCGATTTTTAGGTTAATGCGTGCTTGCCTAGGTTGGTCTGTGGATGGGTGACCACCTATTACATACCGAGTTTCCTCCGTGCCTCGGAAAGCACGTTAAGCAGTTGGTCCCGGCTGTCATTTGTAGATCTTTGACAGTTGTTACAGGTAGTCAGTGGCCCAAAAAGTCTGACAACCAGTCTTACCAAGGGGTATCGTATTACCCAGTACTAACTGGGTTGTGGAGGTCAGATAGGCAGTCGCTCCATGTAAAATACTGGTACTCAGCTGCATCCGGTTTTACTAGAAGCCGACCCCAACGTAGTTGGGAAAAGGCTAGGCAGATGATGAGAAAAGAGTTTTTTTTCGGAAATATTTTCTTTTGTAGATCACGTACCTAAATCTAAGTTTCGAAAGGGTAAATAGTCCTATTATAGGATATCAGACAAGCTATGTAGAGAAGGTACAATACTCGTGACTAAAAATATTTTTTTTTACACATCTGTAGGTATTCTTTCAATATCAAACCCTCTTCATGCTTCACAAAGCACATTATTTCCACCAAGCGTCGGCGTCGGTGCTAGTTGTCACAAAATATGAATATTAGCGACAGTCGTAACTCCTTGCGGGTTCTAGTAGGCAATCAGATAGTACGACAAACTTTAAAAGGATCTGTCTGTCACTTTTCTGATCTAATCTGTTACTTTTGAGATAAAAATCATTTCTTTATATTGATAGGAGCAGTGCGGTGGCGGCATCCTAATTGCGTAACAAACTCCCAATACAATCGCTTTAATTATGACAGTGGTATTTACCTATAGCGTTGCTTTGAAATTCTTGAACAGTAATTTCAAAATTATTGGTAGAATGATGGTAATTTTATATTCACGAATTTATTTCAATTAGACCATTACGGCACTTTTGAATGTCAAAATTACAAATAAAAAACAAAGCTACAGTCCCAGTCACAAGGCATAATAACTTGAGAAAGTACTGTAGTTTCCCATTCCCTAGCGTAATCTCTATGGAGAAGAACGGGCAAGAAACTCCATGGACACTCTTTTGAATCAAAATATTGTTACAAAATCTTGGTTACATCATTAATTTTGAAATTATACATATATGTGAGAACGATGTAGAAAGACGTGCACATTAAGAGCGTCCAGAGTAGAAAAAGACAACAATTTCAACATTTAGGCACATAATAGTAAAAAGAGTCTGAAATCTGCTGTCATTGGAAAGGTCACACGCAATAAAGCTGCGGTTTTCAGCTCTGCTTAGGTTCCATTTATATACGCCTGGGTTTGGTATCACTTAGTAAGTTTAAAGTAGACTGGCTAAGAAACACGTGTTCCAATATTGTCTTATGCAAAAGCGCGGTCATAGAACAAATCAATTAGCTGACAATCCGAGGCACATGTCCGATCCATTAGTTAATTGATCTTTATCCCTTTACATCCCCTTGTGTATAGGTAAGGCTGTGCTACATCGAAAGTGGAGTGAAAACTAGTTATAAAGCTCGATTACCACTGACTCACTGACTGACTGACTCACTCATTGACATAATTGTTCTCCCAGATGGTGGAGTGCGAGAGGGGTATATTTTGACAGATTCGAAAACAAGTAACTCTCACGAGTAGGGAAAAAGTGCCAAACCTGCCCTTTTTGCCCCCCTTCCTCCCCCTCTATATAGTATCTCGGAAACTAAGAGACCCATATTTTTAAAGTAAAAGTAAAAACCAGTTTTCAATGTTGCCCCTTTCTCCTCCCCTTTAGGCTGATCTCGGAAGTTGAGAGACTTTTTTTCAGATTCATATAAAGGGGCAACGCGTTAGTCAAAATAAGTCACCTATTCTTGCATTCTTCTTCTCAGCGTGTCGATGGCAATCTAAATTGAGTCGGCCCAGAAGTGAGCTACTAGTCCAGCGATTTCGGTAGCGTCCTTAAATTCTTGCATAGAGAAGTATGCACAATTATTCAGCCTACAATGGACGCATTGGCACTCACAGGCCTCCTCTTATCTACGTAAGAGGTTGCGGGAAATAATTATCCACCATGCTTACCCAGTATTCGTGGGTAAAAATACTTATATATTTTGCAAATATTGTGTAGTGACTTGGCTGCACAATTTAGTGTCATCAGTTTGTTTACACATCACGGCACAAAATCGAATAGACTTTACTTACATTCACATATCCCTCCTAGGAGTGTCTGAGTTTTTTCAGGTTATCAGCGTGACGTCATTCATACAAGCTCATACATTAGAGTAGCTATGAAATCCGCTCCGCTGTCAGCCAGCTGTCTAAGTAGCGTACCCTTATGTGATTTATAATTATCTAATCCAGCTGGAACCTTTCTTCTGTTTTCCTTTATTATTCTTGTGTTCGCATTTTAAATTAATTAGTCATGCTCTCTGATTAACTTGAAATATGCCAACATGAATATTAAGTGAACATTGCATAAACTTAAATGCAAGCAAATATCTTGAATAGTGCGATGTATGAAAGTCTAGATTAATTTGGCTATTTAGCATTTGAGCAGGCGGTTTGGCTGGTGTCTATTAGGCTATAGTTTCTTTCGTCACTTGAGTTTAATTAACAAATCGGACTTTTAAAGTTTATCTCGCAATGTGAACTCTTTGCTCTTTCTATAACAGTACCTACTCAACATACGTCTCTTATATAGCACTTAAATGGCATTGATTGTTGGTAAACGAAATTTATTTATTTTGACATTAATGAAATTGTATTGAAACAACAGATTAAGATCATGCGACATAATATCCGCAAACTACAACTAACCATTTCGCCAGGCGACGGATTTTCACACAAACTCTCAACCCTTTGCACCCTCTTAGGGGTTGAATTTTCAGTAGCGTCAGCGTCGTTGCCGACAGGTCATAGGTATTTTTCTATAGGTGGATGAAATGCCAGTTTTCACTTTGCACTCTGTTTCATAAAGTGAAATACAATATGACTAGTTAAGTCTCGGGCAATAAAAACATTTGATCACTATCAAAGGTTTGGATAGAAATGAACTCGTATTTAAAAAGCAATTCAAAGAGTATTTTTAATGTACTGTGTATAATGTATATGTTTCAATCTACATTACAAAGAGTTTGACCCTGGTCAATGTTTTATTAACTGAAAATTCAAATGTAGATTTTTGACCTCTTTTTTAGTGAAAGTTCTAGATTTTGATATGGGTGGTTTCGATTAGAAATATAAAGAAGAAGTTTTAGAATACTAAAGCCATCAAATCAAGCTAGTCAAATTTTCATTTTCGTTCATCCAACTGATTCAATTCTTCAACGAATTTTATAATGTTTTTCTTTAATAAAGCGCTAAGAGCTTTATTATACAAAAACAGAAATGAAAAGCAGTATTTCCTTCTGTCTTTGTCGTAGGTGTATGAAAACCATAAATCAGCTGTCGTGACGTAATTTTTACAGAGTCATTATATAACAATCTTCCAAGAATACCAGTTTATTCTTCAGCGTTTTTGTGAAGACGTATTTGATACAAGTTAAAAATAAATCAAACAACGATTATTATCTGAAGAGACTCTTGTTAGGGTGTTGGGTCAAGGGCTTGATTGATGGAAGCGGTATTCCTGGACACAGGGTGTATTTTGTGCGATCGGCGGCGGTGACCTCTCGCGTTCTGCCCTGGTTCAATCCATGGTCCGTAGCGAGACGGAATGGGACGCCGTCACCTCCTTCTGCGAAGCAGTAATGCTAGAGAAGGAGGTGGCGAAACGTGAGAGGGAGAGAACCTCACGTCCCGGCCGCCGCGGGAGACACCCCGGGCGTCGGGGGCCACGTGGCCCCCGGCCACCGTAGGCGTGGGCCTGTGGACGGTGGGCTATGGGCTAGCTCGCCGTCCGTCCGTCTCATGACGACAGGCCGTGTCGACGGCGCGTTCGTGTTCCACGCGCGCCTCAAAGAGAGTCAGCAAAGGAAGGGGTCCGCAAGGGCCGATGCCTGCCGGGGTTGCAGGACTGTTCGGAAGAGATACCGTGGCCCCGGAACACAAAGGGCGATGAAGGAACATTGGATGGGTTTTAGTCAGTAAAAATCTGACACTCCCTCCTGCTCCGCCGAGAGCGGGAGGAGTCATTTGATGATTTCCAATCCGAAAAATAAAGAGTGTATTTTGTTGATGTTTCGGCTCTGGACTTATGATCGCCTAGTAGCTTGGATTTGGAACTCATACCAATTTTTTTATTTAGATTTTAAAGGGTTTCGGCATCGATGCCGAAAAGTACTTGTTTTCCCCGCCGCGCCATTGCATTTTTTTTGTTCTGGACTTTACCTGGGAACCTTCTAGTTACGGAGTTATTGGAGGTCAAAGTTCTAACTTTCACAAGTTTTTTTTTTTTAAATACTAGCTTTTAAGGTCATAACTTTACTTTAGATACCTCCACAACCCGTTTACTATTCAATGCATCCATTAGCACAATGTTTTGCGTGCATTACATTGGGTTTTACCGTAAAACGTGATTGAACGTGAAAAAAAGGAGTTTCCCCAGCAATATTTTTTGCGTAGAGTTACTAAGTTTGATGTACAGAATACTTGGTTGACGGCTTCGTGAAGGGGCCGTTTACACCCTGTGGGTGAATATCAGCAAAGCGCATTTTTTGTCAATTTTGGTGGCGAAATTTATTCTGCAGTTTTCGTGAAAAATAAGGACCTGGTATAACAATAGAAAGTCCAAGCTTAAAGAATCTTCAAGAGACCCAAGATTATCTCGATAACTTTTTGAGATATTTTTGTTTAAAATGTAGTGTGGCCTCCAAAATTGAAAATCGCCCACCAAAATCGAAAGTGCTCACCAAAATTGAAAATCAGATTCAGCCAAGATGAAATCAAGGCGACTCTTAGACAGCTTAAAAATGGAAAAGCCCCTGATGAGGATGGGATAACGACAGAGCTCCTGAAAGCGGGAGGAAGGCCTGCATTAAGAGAGCTTCAGGAGCGTGGAGAAGGGGCGTGGTCGATATTTTCTTTAAGAAGGGGAACAAGACCCTATTGTATTGTATTGTATAACGGGCTGGTGTCCGCAACTCCCCGTCAAAGCGCGTATTTTGCGTATGGGCTATAATCCACCACGCGGGCCCAGTGCGGATTGGTAGATGTCACATGTCTTCGAATTTTTGGTTCTAGGACATGCCGGTTTCCTCACGATGTTTTCCTTCACCGTTTTGAGAGCAGTGGTGATGAAATAAATTACACAAAGTAATGCGCCTGTCTGGGTTCGAACCCATGAAGACCCTATTAAAGAATTACAGACCCATTTCGCTCCTTAGCCACGTGGCTAAGGAGCGAAATGGGTCTGTAATTCTTTAACACTTTCTTTAACAGCTTATATACACGTGTATATAAGCTGTTTTCAAGAATATATATAAGAAAATAAAAACGAAGACGCGAAGAAACAGGAGAAGGCGCTCGCGAAAATCGCCTCGAACGTGAAGTTTTGTGTATTTCCACAAATTAGAAATGCAAAGACGGCTCGCGAAGCGCGGAGCAACCTGTAGAAGGCAAACGAGGACCGAGGCTTGTCACGACGGCCCGGATTGCTTTGCACATTGTTCGCCACCAAATTAAGCGAATGTGCGAGTATGGAGGAATACGTGAATAAGGTCATGGATACATCGCAACAACTGAGCGACATCGGAGCGGCTTTGGAAGATGACTTCGTGACCGTGATTTTACTCAGCGGTTTGACAAGCGTTTACGACATGTTGATTATAGCACTAGAAAATTCGAACACGTCAAACGAAACGTCCCCTCGAGGTTGTTCCAGAATATGTTTATCTCGGGCAAACTCTGAAGTTTGGTAAGAACAACTTTGAGACTCACAGAAGAATTCAACTGGGCTGGGCAGCATTTGGAAAACTTCGTCCAGTCTTCTCGTCACATTTTCACAGTGCATAAAGACAGAAGGTCTTCAACCAGCCCATCCCGCCTGTCATGACTTACGGGACCGAAACGTGGACACTTACGGTAAGGCTGGTCCATAAATTCAAGGTCGCTCAGCGAACTATGGAACGGGCTGTGCTTGGAGTCTCTCTGAGGTGGGGTAGGTCACCGGAACGAGGTGATCCGACAGAGAACCAGAGTTGTCAACATAACTCACAGAATAAGTGAGCTGAAGTGGCAATGGGCCGGCCATTGTAGCCGTAGAATCGATGACCGTTTAGGTAGACATTCTTGAGTAGAGACCGCGAATCGGCAAACGTAAGATGGAATGCCCTCAGGCTCGAGTGACTGGAGTGACGATCTTCGCAGGGTGGCTGAACTGAGGCCCTACTCTCTCTACTCCCTAATATTCGGATCTATCCCTCCCTCTCGCGCACGTCTGCAGATGAGTGCGAGTGAGAGAGACGGATAGATCCGAATATTCGGACGAAACGTAAGAGAGTAGGGCCGCTGGACTGGATGAGAGTTGCTAGTGACGTGCCACTTGAGTGGCGTGCCATTGAGAGGTATATGTCCAGCAGTGGTCTGCTGTAGGCTGATGATGAAACATTATTCTTGCTTTTTTTCTTCTTTAATCCATTCTCTTTTTAAGCAGCTTCTTTTCATTGGTCTGTTTTGGCATTCTAAAAAGCAACAAAATAAAAATCTTCATCTTTAGCATGCTACAAAGCCTTAAAATACAATGTAAAAAAAACCTATTCAATTTAAAAATATCACTGTCATGTAATGTAACCCTAACAATTCTAGGACAATAATAGTTTTTCAAAGAAACTGAAATAGTCTAGAGAGAACAGTTGGTTCCTAGAAGAACACAAATAATACTATCAATTTTATTGGAAAACTACTGTCATAAAAGCAGCAATTTAAAGAAAACAAAATGGTTTTCTTGAAGAAAACATTCGATAAATACGTCGTATAAACATGTCACCCACCGTCACGGTTTTGCACAATCTGATGGGTATCTATGGTCATTCATTAACATGATTTGGTCAGTGATCACGTAGAAAATTGATCGCTTTCCATTATCTATGGGCATATAAGGTAAGAGGGTCAATAAGTTTCCGCCATTTACTGTTTGACCTTGACTGAAGTCGGGTGCTAGCGTGATTGTGGAAAATATTTGAAATAACAGTGCTATACATTGATTGCTGTAAGGTTTTTCTTCGATTCTTCGTAAGTACTTATGTAAGTTTCAAACTATCCCTTTTGTAAAGAAATAATTAAAAACTGCCTCATCTTTTAACGTACCATGTCGCTCGAACTAACTAAATATACAGGGTGTAAACAGACTCTTCACGTAGCCGTCAACCAAGCATTCTGTAGGTACATCAAACTAAAGTAACTCTACGCAAAAATTTTTTTTTGGGCTGAAAAATCACGTTTCAAGTATGTCATGTGATGCACTTAAAACATTGTGCTGGTGGATTGAATAGTACGGGGGTCGTGAAGGTGTAAAAACTTGTGAAATAGTTGAAACTTTGACCCTAATATCTCCTTAACTAGAAAATTCCCAGGTATGGTCTAGAATAAAAAAAATATCGCAATGACGGGGATAGTAAGTGCTTTTCGGCTTCGTTAAGGGTCTATTTACACCCTTTATTTTTTTACCTCGTTGAACTGCGTTGGTCGACTGGTCGCAAGCACGACTGCTGAGCATGAGGTACTGGGTTCGATTCCCGGGTCGGGCATGGTGTTATTGAGTTTTTCCATTAGGAATTTCTCTGTGGTAGCTAAGGAGTCTGAATTTGTGCGCGGTTAGGTTAGGACTAGGACTTGAAACATAACTGGCAAAATGTGAGTGGATTATTAGGTACACCTCTACCTAACACTTGGGGTTTACAGGCGTGATGCTATGTTTTGTACAATAATATTTTATTAATAACAGTTCTGAATTTGTTTGAAAAGGTTAATTTCAAATACGACATATATCTTAATTTCAACTTTTACTTCTATTACTTCAAAGTCAGACGTTAAACTTTTATATGATAAATTGTATCTACACGTGAATGAAGGAATGGAGGATTCATTCATCAACGCCCACTGAAAATGTCAGAAAAGAGACATTTTGCATAAAGCCTCATCTTTAATTGGAAACCGATGAGTGCTTACAAAATATGAATCTTGAAACTTGATATAAAATATTCATAGGTGAATCAATATTATGAATAAATAAACGACCTAAGTGTCTTGTAGGAAAAGTAATTTCGGATAGAATATAGAAAGTCACTAACTTTAGAAGTTATAGATAATAATGTATGTGTGTTTATAAAATACAGAATAAAGAACTCCTTTTTTAAGATTTTGGAACACTGTCACGTACTAATCGGCATTTAAAACTTTTATCTTTTTTGCCCATTCTCCTTTTCATAACTTTTAATTATTTATTAATAACTTTCTCATACATCAAGCAATAAAATAATTTGAACTTTAGATGTTTACAGAATACTGTTAAAAAACTCGATATTTTTTTTGCCCAACGACTGTTAAACCAATTATTTTCACAATTGAATAACTGATTCAAAAGAATAAACGAAAAAATATATAAATATCTACTGACTTCACAATATTAACCAAGCGAAAAATAGAGAATCAATCAAACGATATATTTTCTTTAGTCACTAATACTGTGTAGATCTCAATAGCTATCACAGCAAAATTCGGCTCCATTGAATTATTTATAAGAAGAGCACCAATAACAAGTAACACCTGAGTTCGACACCTCATTATCAGATATTTTTATATCACCAAATATTGTAACATACTAGAGCATATAATATATCTTTATATTACTTTCTTTTCAGAAACGAAGGTCCTTTACTGATTCAAGAAATGGCAAGGGTGTGGCTATGAATTCCGTGGCAATGCATTCTTCTCTCCTCATAGTCGTATCTATATTAGGCTTGTCCCTAATCTCGGGGTGTCATGGCGAACAAAAGCAGGCCGATCCTGATTCTTATATGAGTCAGCTGATCGCTGATTTGTGGCTGGAAGGAGCTGATGTTATCAGGATTATTTGGCGGGATTGTTCTAAGAAAGTAAGTGATTTTGGTTTTGTTTTTCAACAGTTTAATAGTAGAAAGTTGGAGTTTGACCATAGCTAACTAACCACAATTAATTGTGATTAAAGCAGGATTATAAAGACAATGATTATTGAAACTAAGCTCAATGTTACCTATTTACTAATTAGTGCTTTGCACAGAGATGTGTTAAGTTAGTTTTGTAAGTAACAATTGCGATTCAATTTCTAAAAAATGAAAATTTCTGTCTCTTGCTAAGTGTGTGAACACCTAAGTGATACTGTCATCGTAAGAACGTGAAAATCTCTGTCGTTTTCACAAGAATAGCGAAAGTAATATGGTTGAACCAAGTGCGTCTAGTAGGACGCACTAGTAGTTATGTATTTTTGGATAATGAAGTGTTTCCTGCAGAGTGCACTTAGTAGTCATTATGGAATACTAGCTTATAATTGTCCCACGGGATCATACGAGTACTACTGGGATAAAAAGGGGTGTGCAATAAATGGCATAATAACAGATAGTATATTTTCACTTGAAATAACGTTCACATGATATAATTTTCATATGCTATAAAAACAAATAACCAATGTCATGTGATCTAATGTTACATTTCATATAAACTTCTTTTGTTCTAATAACATTTAGTATAACGTTCATTTCTGATAATTTTTAATTTGTATAATGCTCTTTTTATATACTTAACGTTCAGTTGACCTAATTTTCATTATTTCCAATCAAAATTCTGTAATGAATAAGTAAATATCAGATAACTTCATACTGTTATAACCTCATCTAACCCAAATTATTCATCAACAATAGAGGGGCATACTCCATGCAGCAAGCAAGCAACAAGTATGCAGCAAGCATGCAGCATGCAGCACGCAAGCAGCAAGCATGCAGTATGCAACATGCAGCAGGCATGGTTTCTGTCACAGCTCCGGCTAAATTACGCTTTAGGGGTAGGGCATAAAAGACTACGTGGACTAAGTGAATTATTTCGTAAGCTTGTTGTTGCATATTGACGAAATGACAAAAATCAGAATCAGAAATCATTTATTTGCAATGAATGTGGGTACAGAGTAAGATGTAAACATTGTAAAAGCAGTTCCAACACACTTTACCTTACAGCATGCAAAAACAAATAATGACAAATAATGTTTTTGCCAATCGTTGCTTGTCAAGTAAAAGTTTTGAATTATTTTTCAACTGAGACCGATCACCGTTTATAATCCAATCAGTTTTTACCATAGCCATATAAAATTAGGTAAACTGAAATTATATCGATTTTATCATTTCATCGTTATACTAAAAAAATGTATATTAAATGTAATTAGGTCATGTGATCATTAGAGCTTTTGTTATTATATCAAATGGTACGCATCCCGAACTTGCACCTTTATAATATTAGTTTGATAGTGTGAGGGAAGCTAGAAGCGGAAAGTAGGCCTGAAGTGGCCTGAGGAGCGGGTTGAAAGTAATACTTTTCAGCCCTAGGGAGAATCGTTTTCAACTGAAAGCTGTCAAATTATAAAAAAAAAATAGTTCTACTTTCACATTTCTATTGAACCATGTTCCAATTTTCTATTCGATTTTTTTTGTTTTTTTTTTCTTTCGAAAAAAAAAACTAAATATGCCATTTGCTTCTACTCCTTTCACCATACCCATTTTTTTTGGATACAGCCACTCAATTACAGCGCGATGTAAAATTGAAATAACATAACGTTAAGTATTATTATAAATTAGTTTCAACTATTTCTTTAAAAATAACAGATTTGGGCAAAATATTTACCATTTTTCAATGATGAAAATGAAAAATAATGACTGATTAACTGGCCGGCCAAAGAAAAAAAAACAAAATAGGCGGGAAATCCGATCTTCATTAGTTGTTTTTTCGAGTTGATTCATGTTTTTATTTTTATTTTCCTTGTATTTGTAATAAAAAGCAGCGTGTTTACCTCTGGTTAAAGACTTATGAAGTCCCTCAAACTATTGGCGCCCTCGCTACGTTCGAGCGCCAAACCCGGTCCCAGGACTAAATAAGTTAGTTACCCCCCTAGGGTAACAATGTACTATTACGACGCATTCCTGTAAGAAACACCACACTGAAAGACAACAATAATTAGATACGCCTTTGAACAGTGTGTGGGTATGTTGTGGCTATTTTTCAATAGACTGAACTGTTGGGTTTTCTTACAAATCTGTAGTATTTTTGTGAATAATAGTGCCTGTCACAACACAATAAGAACTATTGTAAAGGTACCTGAATTCCTAGGTTAACGTAAAAGGACGATTTGAAGGACACTTTTCCTTAGAACCTTCCTCATTGTTATTTTATTTTTCCAGAACATACTTAGGTAGATATTTCCCATTAAGGTTATTTGTAGACATTCAACAATGTCCTTAGTCTGTCCACGACGATACCTCGTATAAAGCCTTCAGTAGCCGCTCGAAATCACCTTAATCGCCTTTGCAAACAGATGCTCCATTTATGTACAAAAATATATAGGAGTCTATGGCGCTTAAAGGTATTTTTTTCATTATATTGTACTGCAACACGTGTCTCTTTAAAGTTCGACCTTGAAATAAAGTGGTTGTGTTCTTGGCTTTTACTTTTTGACATTGTTTTAAAGATTTTAAAAGGACTTAGATAGATGTGGACATGTGGCAGTCTCTTTTAATCCGTAAAGTTTTATACAATGAATAAGCTTAAACATAGGCTTTTCGGTAGATTTTGTCAGTCGCACCAACAGAAATTTCGCCTGTATTTGGGCACGGTTTATGCCCCGATTAACATATCTGGAGAAATGTGGGTGATCTATAAGTACGTCGATCAATTGATATTCGATTTATTGGCATTCGATATGGCATAGTACACCCGTACAACTAACTCTATTTAGGGGGTAACCAAAGGAACCCTATTACTAACCCTCCACTATCTCATGATCCGTAATGGGTAGACAGTTGAAATTATCACAAAATGTGTGTATTTCTGTTGCCTCTTTAACAACAAATAAATAAAAAAATATAGCAGGCTCCTCTACTACGATGGTACCGAATCCTTCATGCGCGAGACGTTACGTACTTTGCAGGTTTTATTGTAATTATCTATCATCATTATCACTGATCAAATATATCTTTGTCTAAGTCCAGTTGGTTATCCTTTTGATTTGACTGATTGAAAGGTCTTTTGATTAATTCATAATAAAAATTCCCAGAGGTAAGTCTTTTGTTTCTTTAGACCTTATTTATTTCAGCAAAATAGGTACTTATATAGTAGGTATTTCATTTTATAAAAGAATCCTTTGTAGTTTAGGAGTGATTTAGAAAAAATTTAGTACGTCAAGTAAAATTCTGGCTAAATTAATTTCTTTCTCCTAAGTATTTTTTCTTTTACAAAATGGTTTTCTCTAAATACTTTTCGTGTAGGTAAGGAACTTTACACGAGAAAATCTGTGTGGAGCTGTGTTTGTTACGGAACCTTACTTAAATGCCCTGAGGCAGAATATACTCCAAGATTACCTCTCTCTCTCATTTTGAAGCTATGAAGTGCTAATTTTATTAATAAATATTTATTATACCTACGCTGGGATTATGAAACACGGTTTTAAAACAGTGCTTATTTAGAATTTAAGTACTTATACTTAAGTTATAAGACTACACGTAAGCAAAAGTTTCAAGAACTCGCTTTTACGGAAATATTTTGTTGTTAAAGAGTTCTACTTAATTCCAAAGCTTTTAAGCTTTGAGTATCATGTTGCTTATTACGTCTCGTTCGTTTTCGTTCGTTTCATCTCGTTCGTCGTTGCCTTTACGTCTGTGCATAGTAGGTTAACATTTGTTCTGTTAACGAAATGTTCGTTCCAGTCTCAAACGAAACTACTACTGAAATAGTCCTTTTTTAATTCTTTTTGTATCACAAAAACACTAGTTTTTTTAAGTTTACATGCTTAGGAACATACACTTATTGTTTTTTATGTTTTTCCTTGTGTTTATTGGGACACAAGAAAAGACGATGAAGTTTCTTTTAGAAAATCGGCCTACTTTGTGCTGCAACTGTCCTTATACACGTCCATAGTGCAAATTCAAACGCTACATTTTGCCGCCAACGTTGTTTCAATAGAAGCCATAGGTTTTTGAACAGCTAAGCTTGTATTATTTTCCATTAAATTTAAAACTAACTTTTCCGCAGTTGGTGGACGTGAAAGATGTCATAGATCACAAGGAGTACTTCCCGAAGTTCGTGAGGTGTATGAAGAGGAAAACCCTGAGGGCCCTCGACCGGTCATTGACCCCTGATGTCGTGCCGGTGGCCGATGGGATCAACTTAGTGCGGTTCGAGCTGGTTGACAGGTCCGGTAACGTCATGCCTGAGAATGAGACCAGGTAAGGCAATTTTTATTAAATCTCGGTTTGTCATCAGCATGAACAGTGCAGATGTAAATCATATCGTGCCAGTGTGTATAAGAAAAAAAAAAACAAATCAAAAAGGTTAGTAACAAAGTTGACTGAGATTGTAATAGGCGTACTTGACAAATTCGTGAAAACTTTTAGGCTGAAAAATAAGAAGACAGTAATTCCAACTATGGGTATGAATTTTGAACCAACCCACATAATTCTGGCCTTATCTTAATAATCCCAATTAGAATAAAATGGCCTCTTATTACAACAAAATGAGTTTGAATTATAATAATTTCATTGAGAGTGGCTCTCTCCTCAGTTGTAATCTCACCTCCGCAACCCAATTACTAGAAAATACCTTTGTTGCAAGATTTCTGTATACTCATAAAAGTACCTACCTATTGCTATAGATAAGATACGTTAGAGCTGCACACACAGTGATGAATAAAAATAAAAAGTTTGAAGTGATAAACTTTTTATTTTTATTCATCTTATCATATCATCAGACTTAAAATACATAATGTTGGAGTTGGGAACGGCAAGCAGGGAAGATGAGAAAATATAACGTACACGCTTTAGCATAAATGTATATTAGAATACTAAACCGACATTTGCTTTTTACATAGTTATAGTTATTAAATTAGGAATCAACACTCCATGGCAACCATAGGGTTGCTCTTACGCACTTACATTAGGGATGTGCTACATAATCGATTTGGTTCGATTCAACACTCCTTCTCACACCTAATGTATACCCATACTGGTTCTTAAACGTGCAAGTCTTGGACCTGTTAATCCTTTCGTCAATAGATCCGCCTCCATATCTTCTGTAGGTTGATATTGGACTTCCACGACTCCTTCTTTGATGCAGTCTCTGATATAATGCATTTTAAGGTCTATATGCTTCGACTTCGAAGATACTATTGGATTTTGACACAGCTTTATTGCTGCTTGATTATCATTCAATATTAGTATCTTTTCTTGTTTTATATTTATTTCATTGAACAATGCTCGTAGATACGCTGCTTCTTTAACAGCTTCTGTAAGAGCGACATATTCGGCTTCTGCTGTAGATAGCGCAATGCTTCTTTGTTTTCTACATCCCCAGCTGATAGGAGCTCCAGCAAATTTAAAACAATATCCGGAAAAGGACTTTCTGTCTATCTTACATGAACCCCAATCAGCATCAGCCATGCCATATAGTTTATTTCCGGTCTTCTTGAAATTTAAACCGATATCTTTTGTACCCTTCAGATACCTTAGAACACGTTTTGCACTTTTGAAATGTGTTTCATCAAAACAGTCATTAAATTGCGATAAGTAGCTTACAGCAAATGCAATATCTGGCCTTGTAGCTACAGCTAAAAACATTAACGTGCCAATCAAATTTTTGTAAGGCAGGTCTACTATTTCCTTCTTGTTTGACTCTAGTGCAATGCCTGGTTCTATTGGTGTAGTAGTAGACTTGCATTCTTCCATTTTAAATGTTCTCAAAGCTTCGTCTATTTTCTTTGTTTGCTTAATTATAATTTCCTTGTTTTTGTATGATACTTCTATGCCAAGTATGCATTTTGGTTTTCCCAGATCTTTCATTTCAAACTTTTGACTTAGCATTTCTTTTATTTCTTTCAACTTCTTTTGACATGAGCAGGCAAGTAATATATCATCAACATATATTCCAATAATGGCACGCACTCCTCCTTCTGTGTATGTGTATACACAGGGTTCTGCTTTTGTTGCCTGAAAGCCAATATTTTTTAATTCTGTGTCCAGTTTGATATACCATTGTCTCCCTGCCTGCTTAAGTCCATAAAGAGCCTTTAATAATAAAAAGACTTTTTCTCCTTCTATGCTTTTTAGATCTGTTAAAACCTCTTTTGCTTTATTGTAGACGGTTAGATCATCAGACTCAAACTCAGCAACTAGTATCTCTCTTACATATCTCTCTATGTAGTTAGGCAATTTCATATAAATTCTTTCTTCAATATTTCCGTTTAAGTATGCTGTGACTACATCCATTTGGTTCAAATGCAGGCCTTCTTCAACAGCAATACCAAATAAACTTCTTATAGAACTTAGTTTTGCAACGGGTGCGTAAGTTTCGTTATAATCAACGCCCGGACGCTGCGTGAAACCTTTAGCCACTAGTCGTGCTTTGTTTGTAACTTTGTTTTCTGGGCTCACTTTTCTTTTTAAGACCATCTTGTAGTCTATGATTTTCATACCTTTCTCTTTCTTTACGATTTTCCACGTACCATTTTTAATGTGTGATCTAATTTCAGATCGGATAGCATCACTCCAGTCTTCAGTTTGATCATTATCTTCAAACGAGTAAGCTATTTCTGATGACAACTGACATTCTTCTGAAACTCCTATATCATAATCCTTCATCCAAGTAGGCTGTTTTATATCTCTTTTCGGCCTTTCTCTAGTCATTGTTTCAGGTGCGTCAACATAAGCTTCTTGTTCTTCGTCTGACGATGCTTCATCAAAATTGGTACCTGGTATATTTGGTGTAGACTCTGTACTTGTGTTTTCTTTAGATGTCTCCGATTTATCTGAGACTTTTTCTTTATTGTTGTTTATTTCTATGTTTACTTCAGTGCTCAGATTTTTCTTTTGTTTTATTTGTTTAGTTTGTTTTTCTTTCTCAGGTATTTGTCCCGATTCTTCAACAAAATTGTCGTAGTTTTCTTCTGTTTCATAAAACATTTTGTTTATGATTTTAACATCCCTGCTGATTATTACAGAATTCTTTTCAGGAACGTAAATTCGGAACCCTTTTGCGTTTTTAGCATAACCCATAAATACACCGGGTGTAGCTTTTGCCGATAGTTTTCCCTTTCTTCTTTTCTGAAGGACAAAAGCTTTGCTTCCGAAAATATGAAGGTGATTTCCTGATGGAGTTCGTCCAACCCATTTCTTGAATGGCGTTTCTCCTTTCAGTGCTTTGGATGGACTTCTATTTATTAAATAGTTGGCAGTATATACTGCTTCTGCCCACAATTGCTTTGGTGTATTTGCTTCTATCATTAAGCATCTGGCTTTATCCATCAGGGACCTGTTTTTGCGCTCGCTGATTCCGTTTTGTTGCGGAGTATAAGGTGTACTTAACCTTCTTTGGATTCCATGCAGTTTCAGATAATCGTCAAATATTTTATTTACGTATTCCCTTCCGTTATCTGATTGCAAATTCTTTATCTTCAAGTCAGTAAAATTTTCCATCTTACTTTTAAATTCCTTAAATTTTTCAAATACTTCGCTTTTCTGTGCGATAAAATATATGCAACAGTACCTGGTATAATCATCAATGAACGTTACGTAATACTTTGATCCAGCTATAGACTCATATTCCAATGGACCACACACATCACTATGGATTATTTGCAATGGTTCAGTAGTGTATATTTCCTCATGACGCGGGAATGGCAATCTTGACAGTTTTCCTTTTATACAGGTTTCACAATTATCAAGTTTTCCTTTACCGACATCAAGTCCATACATCAATTCTTCTTTTGCCATCCTAACCAAATCTCTTTCATTGATATGGCCTAGTTTTCGATGCCACTGCATGATTTTGCTATCATTTCCAGTTGTGCGTGTATATTTTGCGGTCTCATTTGATTCATCAAATTCGAGGTAGTATAAATCGTTACTCTTCTTTGCTGTCAGTATTACTGTTCCATCATTTTCCATTATATATGCCTTTTCTTTTTCAAAAATAACTTTATTTCCTTTTTCAGTTATTTTACTTACTGACAATAGGTTGGTTGTCAAATCAGGAATAAACAATGTGTCATTTAAATTAAATTTTTCTTTTTCTTTGAACACTGTCACTTTTCCTTTTCCTTCAATCGTTGTATAATGTTTATTTGAGGCCAGCTTCAAATTTCCAGACGCAGACTCCATGCTGTTAAATAAGAGGCTTTTACCACAAAAGTGCGATGTACAACCGCTATCAAGACACCAAGTGTTTTTATTAGTAACCTCTTTTCCTGTGTTTAGGCATACATTGAAATTTTTCTCAGGTTTTTTCTCATATTTTTTCTTGGGAGCATTTTTCTTTTGACTCCAGCACGCCTGAGTGGTATGGCCTTTCTTTTTACACTTTTGGCAATATTTTCCCTTCTTTGTGAAAAAGGCTTCTTCATTTTCTTTACTACAGTCAATATTTTTTCGTGCCTCACTCTCTTCAACGATTTTTATTTTCAGTTCTTCGGGAGACGGTAAGGTGTCACGAGTTTCCACTGCTATACGGAAATTCTCGTAAGCAGCTGGAAGGCTGTAAAGCATCATTATGCTTAGTAGATCGGGATGCAAGCTAACGCCCATATCCGCTAGCTTGTCCACGATGTCAATAAAATTAGTTAAATGTTCACGGACGTCATCTTTATCAGCCTTTTTTAATATCAGCTGTTTTAGCAAAGTTGCTTTCCGAGCAGGACCTTTGCTTTGGTAAATTCCTTTTAGCTTAAGCCATAGCTCGTTGGATGTCTTGCATCCCCGCACTTGTTTAAGTTCTGACGGTGAGATGATCAGTAATAACTCTGATCGAGCAAGAAAGTCATTTTCATAGAACTTACTTTTTGCTGTTTCCTCTTTTGGTTCGGTGATTGATCCACTGGCGTATCCCCACAGTCCATTTTTAATTAGAACTGCTTCAGCCTGCACGCTCCACGTGTCATAATTTTCTTTGGAGAGAGCTTCAATACGGTATGAGGCAGTGGCGCTCATTTTTTCTTGTAACCACGCTCTGCTACCATTTGTTGGAGTTGGGAACGGCAAGCAGGGAAGATGAGAAAATATAACGTACACGCTTTAGCATAAATGTATATTAGAATACTAAACCGACATTTGCTTTTTACATAGTTATAGTTATTAAATTAGGAATCAACACTCCATGGCAACCATAGGGTTGCTCTTACGCACTTACATTAGGGATGTGCTACATAATCGATTTGGTTCGATTCAACACATAACTATGTATTTTAAGACAGCGTCCCAACCAAAGCGATAATACGCGACCGACGACGCGTCAACTTTGTTATGCGTATCCAATGTGGATGACAAAGTGCTCATTTCTAGAGACGCGGTGCGTCGGGCAGCGCGCTGTTTATAATTTACATAATAAAAATACCAGTCTAATTCAAGTTCAGTCTAAGTTTATTGAATAAATACAGTCAGTGCAACTTACGAATAAGATTGTTATCTAGTGTAAATTTGTTTATGCTCGCCGCGTTGCCCGCCGCGGTGGACGCCGCGTGCACCACCGCGTCCGACGCGGCGTTCGACGCTGCATCTCAAGCAAACGCGCGTAAAAACGCATCTCCGTAAACGCTCTCATACATTGCCATTTGTTTGAATTTTAAGCGGCCTGCGCCGCCCGACGTGACGCGCGACGCACCGCGTCTCCGTAAATGAACCCTTAGGAAGCCTAAAGATTTTCCGAACAAATGCGTGACAAACATATGAACGTGATTCCCGATCGGCTGCCATATTATAGAGCGAAGTAAAAAATTCAAACCGGCCAAGTGCGAGTCGGACTCGCGCATGAACTTGTAGTAGGAGAGCCCCTTTAATTTGTAATTATTTTTATTATTTGTTGTTAAAGCGGCAACGAAAACAGACAGTCAGACGGAAGGGCGGATGAACAGCGGAGGCCTTAGTACCTAGTACTTTTGGTTACCCTTCGGGTACGGAACCCTTAAAATTGTGGATCTCCATCAACTCGGGAAATGTTTATTTCTTTCAGTGAACTCGTTGATGACCCTTCGGATACGGAACCCTAAAAATTTGCACTCGGGAGACAGTCTTATCCGAGATTTCCACTGTAAATATATAAATGGCTTCAGACAAGTAATTAAAACGATTAAATAATACCTTGTTTTAGCTCGTTAAAATACTAGTAGACAATGATAATAATTATATACTCTAACCAACCTCGATTCATTAATTACCTACGCTCCAAATCTGACGCCGTAATTACATGTCATCAAATTAATATGACAGTAATTAAATAACCGCTAATTCATCGTGATTATTATTTAGATTTGAGATTATAATATTTGACTGACATTAAATTTGTTAAGCTATGTACAGTCAACAAAAGAGTTAGGTATGCAGGCTAGCAATCTTCTTACTACCTACTATTGTAAATGCGAAAGTTTGTACGGATCGAATTTTGTTATTCTTTCACGCAGAAACTACTGAACGGATATGGATAAAATTTCAAACAGATTAATTACAACCCTTTCGCATATACAATAGCAGTAAGAAGATTGCTAGCCTGCACACCTAACACTTTTGTTGACTGCACCTACAGGTTAACGAATTTATTGTTATAAGTTATACATTGCTTAAAATTAGGAGTTAAAGGTCAGAATTTATTCTGACTTACAAATATGGATTACAAGTACCTAAAGCGAAGGTTCCAAGTAAATTGGTGATACTTTATAATTTCAGAAAGCTCTTAACAGTAATGGATGTTGATCTCTATTAAGTTACTTTGATATAGACATCAGAGAGTCAAAATATAATATTACTGTCTGGGTGCCTATTACTCCCTGAATAGAGAGTTATGAATTGATAAATTCTTTTTGATCATTACTTAAAGTGTTGAATACATACATTATTCAATAACCAAACGGACCTAAAATAATAATCACAATATGTACAGAGGCCAAAACAAATAAGTAACCAGGGTCGTCAGATATAGTTGCAGTTTTTTTTTAAACTATTTTACGTCTACAGACGAAATTTAATTATATCGACAGATTTGAATATTTCTATCAATTTCATTTCATTTCATTAGAAAACATCGATCGGTTTCTAAGAAAACTGCAACTATATCTGACGTCCCTGGGTACTTATTTGCTTAGGCCTCTGTACATGTATCAATAGCCAAAAATTAAAGGGCGTCACAAAATTCATCCGCATCGCTGTCAACGGGGATAGTGTCCAAAAGGCTGGCAGCATTACCACGTTGGATGGCAATGAACCAGTCACGAGAAGAGTCGACCAATCGTTTGGCGATGCCCTGAAATACTGACTGTACGGCCCTAGTGTTTCAACCCTAAACGGCTCAAATAAATAACTACCAATTAAGTTATTGTTTTGGCAAAATTGAGTGGTCTATAGGCTCTATCTGCCTCATCTTTTTGGTGTTGTGAATGTCATACTTTAATGTGACACATAGTTATGTAACAATCATTCATCATTATCATTTTAACCGAAAGACGTCCACTGCTAGTCAAAGGGCCTCTCCCAAATGTCGCCGCATTGACCTAATAATACCTCAAAAAAAAATACATATCATAAACGGTGTAAAAAGACTCTTAACGCCGAAAAGCACTTGTTCTCCCCGTCTTTGCGATCATGTTTTTGGTCCTGACCATGCCTTCCAGTTCCAACTTATCCACAAGTTTTTTTTAAATACATGTTTTAATGTAAAATTTTTACTTTAAACACCTCCACGACCCCCGTACTATTCAATCCATCTACCAGCACAATGTATTGCGATACATTGAGTTACCGTAAAACGTGATTTTTCACCCCAAAAAAAAAAAAAAAAAAGTCATTTCCCACCAATATTTTTTGCGTAAAGTTACTTTGTATGATGTACAGAATGCTTGCGTATATACATACCTACTTTATTCAGAGGTACTCCGTCTATCCCTACGGAAACTACAAGAATTTTACAATGTTATATCAGAGTAATACTCGATAGTCAATCGGATAAAAGAAACACACAAGTCAGGGTAATGACCCCGAAACAATCCGTCAGCGTCGTTCAAAGTGGGGTGTTGTATAAAATTGCGCAACGGTCTCCTATTTCAGTTGTTGTGGCGAAATAATGAGCTTGTACTTAATATAACAACAATAGACTGGGAAAATAATATAACTCACCTACTTAGCAAGTATTTAGGTAAATTAATGTTTTGACTGCGAATTTACCTTCTTGGTAATATTTAGTTTTTAGCCGACGAAAAATAAGGAGGTTTTTAATTCGACACGTATATTTTATTTTATTTTAGTAAAAATGTTTTAGTCAATCTGTGTAGACGTAAACCTGATAAAAGTATCTTTGATAACCCCAGTCAATCTTTTTTATAAGAGGATCATATAATAAAATTCTGGATTTCTATTTGAATTATTTTCTTGTTTCGTCCATTTTAGACCCCGTTTTTACGTAGTCAGGTTTAGGTTTTAGTTTTTTTTTTAACTTTATTTTGTATTTAATACTTTTCTGTTTCTCGATCATACATATACACTAGCCGTGCAATGTCTGGGATCGCTTCTTTTTGCATAATTTTCTTTTTCCTAATATACTTTGGCATAATTTGTTTTGCCATAATAATACATTTCCAAATTTTTTTTGACATACTGTTTATGTTGGCATAATCATCTTGAAGGCTAATTTGTTTTGGCATAAATTGAATTTTGCATAATGATACTAGGCATAGTGACTAATTAGCATAATAGTATCTAAATACTATAATGCTAATTAGTCACTATGGAAATGGCATACAAATTAATATAAATACCGGAATCAAATTTAAGTTATTTTTACGTATTTATTTTAAACTAAAAATTCATAAAGTTGTGTTATAAAAGTTAGTGACAGAAACGAATCGCTGCAAATCGACTCCACGTAGTCTTGTCTGCCCTACCCCGAGAGTGTAATTTAGAATCGTGTAGGCGTGGAGGGGCGAGGTGGCCCGCGAGTTGAGGAGCAGGGGGTTGCAACACTCGCCGCAGCAGATGAGGCTGGCCGGCGAAGCCGGCCAGCAAGCCGAAGCTGCGGTGGTGAGCGTTAAACACATCTGCGACGATAAGCTCGCGTGGGACCGCCGGAGCCCCGGAGTGCCGGAGCCGTGACAGATACCATGCCTGCTGCATGTTGCATGATGCATGCTTGCTTGCATGCTGCTTGCTTGCTTGCTGCATGCTTGCTTGCATACTGCATGCTTGCTTGCCTACAAAATTCATTACAGCATTATTGTATAAAAATGTGTATTAGTGTCTAAAATTTTAGGAGTTCATAATTATGCCTTTGTTATGCCTTTAAAAAGTATGTTTTAATATCATTATGCGTAAATGAATTTATGCTTCGGAATATTATGCTTAATCATTATTATGATTAGAGAAATTATGCTTAAAAAAAATATGCGTAAGCTGTTAGGCATAAATAATATTATGCGAAAATATAATTAGTTAATATCTACGTCGCGACGTCGCATTCTAAGAAAGGGTATAGATCGTGGCACCGATATTCACAAATAGGAACTGGCTTATTATTGAGCAGAGTTAGAGACTTCTAAGCCTCTCCAATTCCGTTAAAAATGCAGCATCGTGAGGATGGCACAAGAGTTTTCGCGGATCCAAGTCACATATGTACACGACACGAGAAACACAACCAAGATCACCAACGCACCTAAACCTTTAAAATTCCTGAAAAAGAATTCATCCGTGCAAAAAAAATTTGCTGCATGCGACTACACATCAAAACAGCGCGTTCAGATATCGCGATTCAGAAATATAAAATCCGTAGAGAGTCATTTATCGGACGTCGGATTAATCAAAGTGCTAATATTTTTTTGCTTTATTCTGCATTTTCTAATTAATAATTTATATTATACATTCAGTCAAAAAAGTATCGGGAATGGATGATTTGTTTATGGTTCCAAATTCAAACTTTTGTTTTTTTGTAGTTGTTAGATTGGCACAACTGTTTTCCATTTTGGCGCGGAGTTTGAGTTGCATCTGTTATTTATATTAAATACAGTGCTGGTTTTAGTAATATCATATATAGTGTGTATTGCGAATTTCATAATGGACAAAAATATCGAACAAAGAGTTTGTCTTAAATTTTGCATCGCCAATGGAATTTCGTGTTCGGAGTCACTGAAAATGTTACAGAAGGCTTACGGTGAATCGACTTTATCAAAAACTCGTGCTTATGAGTGGTTCAAAGCGTTCAAAAGCGGTCGAGATGTGATGGAAGATTTGCCTCGCTCTGGTAGGCCGTCAACGTCTGCAACTGAAGTTAACATCGCAAAAGTGAAGAAAATAGTGACTTAAAATCCCCATTCAACTCTGAGAGAGATAGCCGTCGAACTTTCTGTATCTCACGAGTCGATCCGTACCATTTTAACTAATCATTTGGGTATGAAACATGTTGCTGCTCGGCTAGTCCCAAAAGATCTGAATTTTCTCCAAAAACTCAATCGCATGAAAGTCGCTGAGGACATGCTAGAACGAGTCAGTTCGGACCCAACATTCATGAAACGCATTGTTACTGGTGACGAGACGTGGGTTTACGAGTTTGACATGCAAACTAGTCAACAAGCTTCGGAGTGGCGCCTTCCAACTGAACCGAAACCGAAAAAACCACGCCAAAGTCGATCAAAAGTCAAAGTCATGTTGACTGTTTTCTTTGACTATCGCGGTGTTGTGCACTCTGAATTCTTACCGGAAGGTCTAACGGTAAATAAAGAATATTATTTGAGCGTTATGCGGCGTTTAAGAGAGCAAAATCGACGAAAAAGGCCAGATTTGTGGAAAGAAAATTCTTGGATTTTGCACCACGACAATGCGCCTTCGCACAAGGCTATCATTGTGAACGAATTTTTGACCAAACACTCAACAAATACCATCCAGCAACCACCATATTCACCAGATATGGCTCCTGCTGACTTTTTTCTTTTTCCTAAACTCAAATTACCACTTCGTGGCACCCGTTTTCAATCGATAGAAGACATAAAGGAGAATTCGCGGCGAGAACTGAACTCAATTCCGGAAGCAGCGTTTAAAAAATGTTTTGATGAATGGATTATTCGTTGGCGCAAGTGTATCGTTTCTAAAGGAGCATACTTTGAAGGTGATAAAAAAAATTTGGATGAATAACAGACATTTTGTGTATTATTGATCTTTTCCCGGTACTTTCTTGACAGAGTAGTATACTCATTTCTTACTTTATCCATTTGCGTAACATCACACAACCCCCTTTGGAATCCCCTAGCCGCGACATGCATTTGCATGTCGCGTATGTATGGAACAGAATGTTGGGCCACAAAAGGGATGAATGAAAGGCATTTTGTAATGTACTCGCCAAGACCTTTCTTTTGATACCAAACACGTGATGATTATCTCAGTTTAATTTGTTTCGAGGTCAGAATCTTAGGTTTAAATTCCGTCATATAAAATGTTGATAAAATTATATAGCCTATGGTACCCCGATCATAATAACGAATTGATTGACACCTTACTCATCAAAATCGGATGAATAGTTTAGGCGCTACGGTGGAACAAACATACATACATAGACTGCTAAAATTATAACCCTTCCTTTTGCTGGCTTTGCCGTAGTCGAGTAAAAAGTCGTTTATACAGCATCGTCCTGAAGTCTGTTTTCCTATGTCGTTATCCAGATAGTATATAGGGTGGAAGTACCGAGCGCAAAACGGTTACCAGTACATCATTCTGAACCTACTACATAGATCTTTTTTATCGGCAATTTAAAAAAAAAACAGCTATTCCATACATTTTGACCAAGTAGGTGTGCATTTTTGTAGGAAAGGAAACAGCTGTGTTTTCCATTTGTGCGTCGGCGCCCCCTGAATAAATTTAAAAAATGTCGGATATTTCGAATGATACCTTACTTTTTAACCAATATTGACGGATATTTCGAATGATACCTTACTTTTCAACCAATATTGTAATCTGCTCTGAGTGCATAGTGGCTGAATCAAACTAATCCAACGACACCATAGTTTAGGCTAAAAACTTACCCGTAACGGTGCTGTGAGTGATTGGATTATCTTTTTGACTTTCCATTACTTCGGCTCAAGCAAAAAGGATTAACTTTTACAGACTAATTCTATCATACATAGAGTTCCCAGATCTATATTTTTTTTTTGAAAAAAAAACACATTTTATTAATTTTATTTCATTAAAAATAATTTTATTTTAGTATCAACTATTCGAAACTTTCAATAAGTCTGCAGAAAAAGTTATGGACTTGAACTTGGACGTTTACTACACTGACTAACGTACGGCGCCCAAACATGGATCTTTAATAAAAAAAACATGACTAAATTCGTGCAGCGAGCTATGGAGAGGAGCATCCTTGGCATCAAGCTCATGGACAAACAGAACAGTAAATCGACACAAAACGAAAGTGATAGACACAGTAACGCACGCACGGCGATTAAAGTGGAAAAGGGCCGGACACATCGCCCGCCATCCACAAGAAAGATGGTCCAAGCGAGTAACAAAGTGGAGAGGCCCTGGCAGTAAAACAGCAAAAGGCAGACTACAAGCTCGCTGGGTCGATGCTGGGAAAATTAACAGGAAGCGACTGGTTAGAAACGGCAAAAAAATGGAGGCAGTTGGTGGAGGTCTATAGCCGTAAGGGGCCATGACAGAAACTTGTGTGTAATCAACTATTTTTTATTTTGTCATCGTTGTTATCAAAATTCCCTCTGCATTCCGGAAACTAGGCTAAATTCTAGACATGTTCGGAAAATTGCGGACGTATGGCAACCCTAAGCGTAAAAGACCCTAGTCTAGTCTTTAATCCACAAAAAGGCTGTCTTTACAATAGGACTAAGAGGCTCTGTATTGAGTCACTGGGACTTGGTATTAGTACTTTGTAGTCTATAAAAGTTATTATATCAATGATAGTCTGAATGCTGTTGAATGTTTCTTTATAGGATTAAACGGTATAATCTTATATACAAGGTAGATGGTCATTTAAAAGATTGCCCATGGAGTTTCTTGCCCGTTCTTCTCCATAGAGATCTACGCTTTGGAATCACAACAGTAGTTCCACAGCTACTAAGCCTTGTGACTGGGACTGCAGCTTCATTTTATTGCTGTCTACTTGAAATAAATGCTTTAATTTTGTCTAGGAAGGGGTATTTCCTATCAATCTTATTAATTTTTTCATGACTTCCGTATCAACGCTTGTGTATGTACGTTCAAATGTTTGTAATCACACCCACAATACAGGAGAAATTCCTAGTCTGAGGCAACGTTTAAAATAAAGAACAGAAAGAAAGCAAAGGTCTTGGCGCCACTGCCTCAATAAAAATTCTTCCTTCGTATTTGTTATAAATGTTTTTATGTCATTTCTACATCAAAAACGTCTCCGCGTATTATTTATTCTTCCTGATTCTCCTCAATAAGTAATACGGTACATTAAATATAAGGATATATTTCATTATTCGTTTCCCCGGAAAATTCAGTCGGAGGTTTCCATTCGAGCGTTGAGCGTTGGTAGAGGAGATATGGCCGAATTGTGCCACTGTCAACTCACCCGGTTTGGCGTGCCTTCTATTAGATCAGAGATACTCAACATATGGCCTTTGATATATTAAGAATAATAACGTTATCAGGCCCGATATACATGGAATGTGGGTACATTTTTTTGTAAATACGGTTGGCGGAACTGATTGTGTTGCTTTCATATTTTATGATTGAATTTGTCATGCATTTGTAAAAGAGAAGGCCTATATCATCACTGTCTGAGCAATTGTGTTTAAATACTATCAATGTTTCAAATTAAATTTACCTACACATCATAAAATTAATCAAATAGGTTAAGCTCGCCATTGTACATAAGCTATATTATTGTATTAAGTATGTATACCTATTTATAATTTTGTAAGCAATAAAGAGTACGACAGGTTTCCTACGTTAGAACTTGATTCATAAATTTTATTCGGAAGCTTAATAAGTTAAAAATAATAAATAAATATATATTTAAAATAATAAATATGTATATATAAAATAATAAATATAAAATAAGTCAATGAGCTTAGGGTTTTACAAAGATAGTAATTGTTCTAAAGCTGAAAATAACTTGCTTATTTATTTTAATCAAATATAAACCTTGAATGTCCTGTCTTTGATTCATCCAAGAGCTAGGATCGGTTGTTATGGTTTCTGTTTTATTTTCCTAGACAAGAATACGCCGTTGCTTACTAAGTCATAATTGGCCAATGGCCATATTTTTTAATACTGACCAAAAGTCGTCTTCTTTTTTTATACCATCTCTCGATTATCAGTTTTATTGGCGACAAACTCAATATAAAACTGTCATTTATACATTACAGCACTTGGACTGAAAAAGAATTAGACGAAGGTGAATGGCGGACGCTCGCGGTGCAAAGGATGGCAAAAGTTCTTAGAACACACGTCGTCAAGTTTGACTTTGACGATGGAAAAACTATTGAGAAAGGTTTGCACTATTGATTACTATTTGATTGGTTCATTAAACAAACATTTAGGCTATTTGTGAAAAACTACGCTTGATAAACAGTGAATCAAACATAACTTTTCACGTATATAAAACGTGTGATCTTATTATATGCTACCAAATATCTGACGACCACCCGTCTTATTTGAACTGATATTCCCATTTGAAGTATCTACTACTATCTGATCGATCATACATGTTCGATTTTTAAGGCAAAACATGCTTTTAAATAAAAAAATAAAAAGGTTTATCGCAGAAACTTGTATAACTTTTACAGTAAATCTTACATTGGGACCTCCTTTTAAGTAAAAGATATACACAGGTATATCTTTTAGGAGATCCCGCTCTTCAATGAGAAATTCTGTAATGGTAAAAGTAGTGTACAAAAAGAAAACAGAATTCAAACAAAAAAATACAACTAAGATCAAAAACTAAACAAGACAAGACTTGAACTATACTATAACTATGCTTTTGACGTCATAAAATCTTTCACAGTTGAATACCGAGGTCGTCGACGCCACCAGATGTTGACGATGATGATGTTCGGTGTCGTCTCCATCGGCATGGTGTTAATACCCATGGGCTTCCAGTTCCTCGCAGTCTTGGGAGGAAAGGCCCTCTTACTCGCCAAAATGGCTCTCATACTCGCCTCGATCCAAGGATTGAAAAAGGTAGGCATCCATACTTTTTACAAACATATTAATATTTTACTAAAATGGTAATTTGAAAGAAAGTGATCCTTTTCAAAGAGTTTTCGAACTAATACTTTAATAACTAAAACGTTCATAAAGTAACGTAAGACTTTAAAAGGTTTCTGTATGAAGAAGAGTAAACAACTTTTCGGAGCAATATTGTATTACGTCTACAGATTCTCGTACGAGATACTAACATAATAATATCTTAATCCTTAACAACATTGTAGCATCAAAAAGCATCGCAGAAATGGCAGGATAACACCACCCCACTAATAATATAAAGTAGTTTTATTAACTAACAGAAATAATGAATTTACATAACAGCATTCTCTTTTAGGTAGACCTTAATAATCATGATGGGTATCATGAGAGGGGGAAGGTATGAATTTCTATAATCGATCTTACTTCTTTCCTAATCATCTAACATAGACATTATGAAAGTAAATCACAAATCTAGGCTTTAACGCACTGGTACTAAAATCACCGGGGTAACCCGTTAACAGATGTTCTGTTCCAGATCGCTTCAAGTCCGGTGAACTACGGTTTCTACCACTCAAACTACCCTTACGACTATTACGAGAAGAGGAGTCGAGACGACTGGCCTCAACCGGGGATCATGCCTGCTACTCCCCCTCCTGCGATGTCCGTGTACAACCCTTGGACGGACACAGAAACCATCAAACGCGACAGGGTACATATAGCAACGGACAAAGAACGAAGACCGAGCAAAGCCCCGGAAATAGTGACGTGGAAACCTGAAATTCCGAAAGCTGTCAAAAAAGAATCGGAACCGAGAATCTATCCGATCTATGCGGGGCCTTCCGATGTTCCGGGTGTATTCACTTCTATCGATGCACCAACACCTCTCGCAGACTTGACAACAAGACCTGGTGATGTGCAGGCTGATTACGCAATCGATTTGCCGTTCAATCGATTTCATTTTCAAAGTCCCACTACTGTCATTTCAGCTTGATGTGTTCGTTCAATTGTTTTATGCTTTGTATCATGTAGTAAGTGGTTTTTTCTCGTATATAGGACAAGTGCTATATCCTAATAGGCATCTCATTTATTCTAATTATTAGTAATTTAAGTTGTATGTAGTGTGTAGCAAAAGCATCATAAAATAAAGAAAAATGTTTGTATGTGTGTTTGGTAGTAATTTTATTAATTGAATCACGCTATCAGCTTTTTTTAATATGTTTGTCTCAAAAAGTATATATACCGTCTCCCACTCACGGAAAACAGTCTCCCTCAAGGTTTAGTTTCCCAAATTAAATTATATTTGACTTTCTCAAAGATAAAAAGTCAGATCAAAAGACAAACACTATCCCGCTTCCGACCTTCAGAAAGTAAACCAGCTATACTTCCATACATATCCAGTCGAGTATGTCAATGGAGCAGCGGTAGCTAAGTCACGTAACAGGCAATCAATGTAATCACTAGCTATTTCCTTGTCAAAGGAAGCGACCGCCGCGCCTTGAATACATCGTCCGCGTTCATACTGGTAGTTGCAGTTCGAGCTAGACTGAATACGAGTATGAATGCGTTTTAATCAATTGTAATATCTGCTGAATGACTGAAAAATATGACATACCGAAATTACAATCTCTTTTTTTCCTTAAAATATTGATAAAAATCAATTGCCACATTTATGACGGAGCATCACCTAGGGACGCGAAACTTAAAAAGATAAAAAAGGAACCCTTATAAGATCACTTTCTTGTCCGTCTGTGCGTCTGTCACCACCGATTTTCTCAGGAACGGGTAGACCTAGCAAGTTGAAATTTATACCAGATACTGAGGTCTACAGTCCCTATTGGGTGTATAAAAAGTTATGGGCAAATTAAATTAATGTATAATTTTTGCCTTGATTTTAAACTTTTTTTATTTTTCCTTTCCAAAAATCTGAAAACCGTAAATATGCACCCGTGCAAAGCCGGGACGGGTCGCTAGTATTACCATATTAATATCTGCCGCCAAGGCGCCACGCTTTAGTGTTGTGTATTAGTTTAGAACTTAGGATATTCGTGTTCGAAAGAGATACCGTGGCCCCGGAACACAAAGGGCGATGAAGGAACATGGATGGGTTTTAGTCAGTAAGAGTCTGACACTCCCTCCTGCTTCGCTCAGAGCGGGAGGAGTCATTTGATGATTTCCGATAAAAAAAAAAAGGATATAATTATGATTTAAAGATTCAATGTAAAACTTTTCATCTTGTCATTCAACCAGTGCTGGAGGAGGCATGTGTCCCAGCTGTGGGAACGCTGATTATGCTAACATTGTTTCTGGTGCTAAAGGGTGCAACTAGTTGGCGAGTTTACCGCTTCTCGTTAGGTAGGCTAATCGCTCATTTGCCTAATGAAACGGCGTCAAACATTTGGTTCTCACATTTACGTGCGTTCCTAAATATAAAGTGCAATTTGAAATCCACGACTGAAATTGTGATCTGTGAAACGCATCATGGTTTCTTAGCTTGTTTTGAAGCGTATTGTTAAATGAAAGGATAACAAAACATAACACCACGTCACTTTTCTCCGAAGGGTTAAACAGAGGTGTTCCAATTGTAGACCCCCATTTTGCAAGTTACATAATCATGTTAAAGTCTCACGTAATAGGGAGCGAGCTTATTGTCATCAACCGGGCATAAACTATCATCCGAGGTACTCCTAAGTTCGGTCGCTACTGAGAAAAACCCAATAACACTTTGCCCGACCTAGGAATCAAACCCAATACCTCATTTGTACGGAAACGTAAGCATAGTGAGGAGAAAATCCTTCATCCAAGGGTACCTAACTAGGCTGCGGGACTGTTCGAAAGAGATACCGTGGCCCCGGAACACAAAGGGCGATGAAGGAACATGGATGGGTTTTAGTCAGTAAAAGTCTGACACTCCCTCCTGCTCCAACCAGAGCGGGAGGAGTCATTTGATGATATCCCATCCGAAAAAAAAAAGGGTACCTAACTACCTTTGATAAGATACGAAAACAGAAAAGGAAGACCATACGGCAATAGCTTGTATACTCAGAGCTAATAGAACATAGTAATAATACAAAAGAACGTATATACAATAAAAAAACGAATAAGCCATTTTAGACATTATCATTAAGGGCTATATATCCCTCAAATGGCTTAGCATGATCCTCCGTTACTCCTAAAATACTGCAGCATTTATTTTGAAATAAATATATGGTAAGTTGAGGATTAATGCTAAGTCCTGTGTTTGACGAAAACACGATTCCATAAACTTTTCTCGATAGAAAAGAATTTCAAAGTTACCTCCAAATCGAACCATAAACCGCTGGTTATTATGAAGTACTTCAAATTAGATCATGAAATTCTGCATACTAACTTAACTAACTATAAAGCAGGTCTTATGTGTTTTATTTTTTAAATCCAATCAATAGATTTTTTGTAAATCGCAAAAATCCACTCATTTCGCACGATTCGGCTGCAGTGGCTGACGTAACAACCGCTTTGTAGTGCAAGCTGATTAGAACTTTATTCTAACAGTATTTCAAACGAAGTTTAAACTACCGCAAATAGAGTTGCTGATTTTAGGGTTAGAAGGGCCTTAAATACGAGTATTATAAAACAAAGTCCTCTGCCGCGTCTGTCTGTCTGTTTGCGATAAACTCTATACGTAATAGTAATAGCTCAATGATGTTACATTGATATTTAACTAAGAAATCGAACAGAAATCGAGGAACTCGTGGCTAAATAATAACAGCCGCTCGGTTCGATCTTTAGGTTAAGCCGTTGCCTAGGTTGGTCTGTGGATGGCTGACCACCCACAAAATACCGAGTTTCCTCCGTGCCTCGGAAAGCACGTTAAGCTGTCATTTGTAGATCTTTGACAGTCGTTAAGCAGTCAGTGGCCCAAAAAGTCTGACAACCAGTCTTAGCTAGGAGTATCGTATTACCCGGTACTAACTGGGTTGTGGAGGCCAGATAGGCAGTCGCTCCTTGTAAAATATGGTATTCAGCTGCATCCGGTAAAACTGGAAGCCGACCCCAACATAGTTGGGAAAAGGCTAGGCAAACGATGATGATATCAAACAGAAATTTCAATGTTTAGATACGTCACAACACCATCCATCACACGCGAATGAAGCAGGGACGGGTTGTTAGTATGCATATGACTGAAATGATGAAATGAAATGATGTTTATTTTTGCAAGTAGGTTCTTACAAACACTTTTACACGTAATTTTTTTAAGACTAGATGGGGCCGGTGTTTCGTACCTGACAACTTTGGAGAAGAAACAGCCGAAACAAACTCAGAGGTCATAGTCTCTTTTGAAGTCCAGACTTAATCTTGTTTAATTCAGATGAGGACTATGCAGATTAGTGTCTGAGATGGTCTTTTGAAGAAAGAACCACACAGATTTGAGTTGACCTGTCCAGTCAGTGCAAGCATTTGTCAGTTATCGTGTAGACTAATTGATTTGATAATATGTACTCGTACCTACATTATAATACGTTATAGAAATACCTAATAGACAAACACCGACTTTCATTCAAATACTATTAGAAGTTAAACTTGTACCTAATAAAGGAGACAATTCTATTTTCTTCTAAACTCTAAAGTTCTAAATGATTTATCATGAAAATTCATGGAGTTGTGTTAATTGATATTGTCATTAATAAAGGCAAATTGGAAGACATCTAATTTGACTGACTTAGCTTTTATTAAATCTGAAACTTTTCGATCCTAAACAAAGACGAACTTAGGAAATTGACTGAAAAGGTACCCAGTCTAATATTCTTTTTATTTGGTAAACTTCTGCTGCTGAATATGATCCTTATAATCTGTCAACAATTAATCATCATTGGTACCAAGTTTAGCAGATAGGTATTAATCTTATTTTATTAACTATTTAATTAGAGAGGGTTTTATCCTAGACAGATTATGCCACCCTCATTGTAATAAATCGACGTATAATACTTACTAAACCAAATTCAAAATCATCGTAAACTACTTCTGCGATTAATGCCACTAGTTACGAGCCTGTACAACCTGGCTGCTTCGAAAGCCAGGTTGTACAGGCTCGTAACGACAGCCTACAGACGCTGTTAGGTGTTTTATTAGAATTTGTAGTAACAGACATGAGCGGCGCGGGGTATGCGGCCCAAGCCTTAATAAAAAACTGGCTTTTCTAGAAAAACTAGGATTCTGTTTTCATTACGCCTATGATCCAGCACACAGCTTCAGGCAAAATATAACCAACCAGACAACAATAGCTGTCGTTTACCTAGCTTGCGTTAGAAAATATAACAGTTACTTGTAATAAGCTTAAGCGCCATCGCAACCAGGGCAACTCAAACTATAACCAGCTAGTCTGTTGCTTTTTTTCCCAGTGTTTTTCGATTTTTCTTGTGTGTGACGTCACCGTTATTCACTCGTAGATTACGGGTGTGAAGTGCAGTGAATTCGACTGTTTTTTTTGTTGTGTTTGTTACCTCAGAACTTTAGACTTCGTGAACCGATTTTGATGATTCTTTTTTTATTTGAAAGCTAGTGCTTCCCGTGTGGTCCTATTTTGGTGAACATCTGATGCTGATCTTCGTAGATACAGAATGGAACTCTTGAAAAATAGACGGCAAAACTGCCGTGATTGCTGCAATCGCTTGGATGTTTATTATTATATATTGTTTATTCTGAAGTCGGTGACAAAAAAACTAAATCAATCAAACAAAGGTTACCAATTTCTGAAACTAAAGTTATTTTTCACTTTTTTTGAAGTCGGTTTTATTTTTTGCAAAAAAGTTTTTTCTTTATGAAGCCCTGACTCAGCCAGGAGACGTCACAGCAGACCTCGTAGAAGTTGGTGGGGCGAGCTAGACAAGACCAGCGACCAGTCCACATTGGCCTTGGATCGAAACCGCTGGAAGTCATGGGGAGAGGTCTTTGCGCAGCAGTAGGATGATGCAGTAAGCAGATAACAGTATCAATATCAGTAAGTGGTCTCTTGGGAGCAGTGGTGACTGCTATGATAGTGTTCCAACTTGACCAACTATAGTGATCGCGATAGCAGTCTGAGATCATTCAACACTTATAGATCTCAGGCGACCACTAACCACAGCTCCTTAATCGCCAAGTCTGCGCCACGACTCGAGCATTTTATATTGTGCGTTACTGACACAAATTCATTTATCGTAGCCCCGAAGCCAGCTATTGTTTATATGACATACATCAAAAGCCATTCCTACGAGAGGAGATTAAAGGAAAACAAAACAGTTATAATAGTGATCATCAAAGTTGTGGATGTTGTGTGTGAAAATAAACGAAGGTTTGACAAACACAGTTCTATAAACAGTTAAATTAACTCTTGGTGTTTGGTATGGGCGGGAGGAATAACAAAGTTTATTTTAATCAAAATTGTGAAACTATATTGCATTGTTGGTCTAGTGGTCCCAAGCACGACTGCTGAGCAAGTTCGAAGACCTGGGTTCGATTCCCGGGTTGGGCAAAATGATGTTGTGTTATCTATCAGGATTTTTTTCATTTATTTACATATTATAGAAATTGCTCAGTAGCAGCCACGGAGTCGGGAATTGCGCCCGGTTGATGGCAATAGGCTCGCCCCATGGGTCTTAAATATATAATAATTAATAGAACAGTAAAAAATGCAAAAATAAATCAAGTAAAAGGTATTTTTATAAATGGCCCTGGTTGAAAGCAGTGGTTGTCATGGACCTTTGCCCTTCAATGGCATAACGCTTGGTAAGAGTTATATTTTTAGAAACTAGACTATGTTTTTTTGGAGACGGATTCTCAGAAGCCCGGTCAGCAACTAGGTTGTCAATCACTTCTTGTGAAATACGAATGTTGAGTTGCATGCGGTAAGACTGGAAGTATATCAACATAGTTGGGAAAAGGCTAGGCAGCTGGGTATGATTTGCTTGAAAAACAAAGTTATGACATTTATGTAATGTAGAACTAGGTTGATTAATATGAACTTGTTGCGTTATTAAAAGTCTGACCTTTGTTTTTATTACGTAAATAAGCCTGGCTTTTAGTCCCCGTTTTAAAAGATTACATCTTCGCTCCCCTAGTTCAGTGAGTGTATGATACAATTAAAGAATCTTAATGAAGAAAATAATGGGAAAGGAATGTTATTTTTTGCACAAAGGTTCAAGTTTGCTGGCCGAGTTATTACTGGCCGTAAAGAAGTTTTAACAAGTTTTATAAAAAGGTACATAATGTAACATTCACTTAAATCAAACTGAAATTAAGAGTTTTTTAGTAGAGGCAGTTCCCTCTCATAGAGAGGAGGCCTGTGACTGGATGGACTAATTAGATTTGCAATTTATTAATGGTGGAAACTAGCCTATTTGAAAATTTCAGTTGACAAGCTTATTGTATGCAGAATCATCCCAAAAAAAAGTACTGTTCCCTAGGAATCTATAGAATATCGAATACTGATTGAATTATATTATTACAAGCAGAGTACAAACCGAATTGATTGTCAAATTCTAAATTCTCGACTGTCTGGCAGTTTGAGTACTATAAGCGACTACCCAAATGTCCTTTCTTTGGTATTATTCGTCGTTTCGTTGAGCTCCTTGAGTCGAGCTACACGATAACTGACAAATGCTTGCACTGACTGGACAGGTCCACTCAAATCTGTGTGGTTCTTTCTTCAAAAGACCATCTCAGACACTAATCTGCATAGTCCTCATCTGAATTAAACAAGATTATGTCTGGACTTCAAAAGAGACTATGACCTCTGAGATTGTTTCGGCTGTTTCTTTTCAGAGTAGTCAGGTACGAAACACCGGCCCCATCTAGTTTAAAAATAATTACGTGTAAAAGTGTTTTTTAGAACCTACTTGCAAAAATAAACATCATTTCATTTCATAACTTAATGCGAGTGAAGCCGCGGGTAAAAGCTAGTTGTTAATAATACTTACAAATGCGTTGGTAGCGACTACGTTATTTGCCTAGATAGTTCAAATAATTAGGTACATTGCTACATAACGTAAACCGCTGATGAAATAGATTTCGACTAAATTAACTGTCTGGCATTCTATTATTCAATAAATGACTATTTATATACACCATAATTCGCATTCCAATGAAGCCTTAAATATTTATCTAAATTGTGCAACAAATCTTGTGCAAATTGTGAGTTTATTAAAACAAACTATTTTTTGTGGGTCACTAGGATGATTACAGAGACTTTTCATATGAATCAAGCGTGTCAGTAAGCGTCATAGTTTACTCATAGAACCTGTCGGACCGTGACAATTCTAACATGCCCTGTTGCTAACTAGAGCTTGTTGTACCAAATTCGAGCACAAATGTACCTAATTGTTCGTAAAGGCGTTGCTAGTCACTACTGCATACTGTGTGCGTTTCGATGGCGCGGCCAAGGCTTCTTTCTAAAAAAAAAAACTACGCCAAGATTTTGTAAAAATTTGTAAAAGTTGATTCCCAAAACCATAAATTTGTCAAAGTTATGGTTAAAAAGTTATAAGGGTTTGACGTGGCCACGCCAGCGAAACGCGGAGATCCGCGCGGCCACGGAGATCTTTAAAACTAAGCGTTGTAGAGACCTGAAATTTAGGTAAATAACAGATTGTAAAAATATAGAAAAAAATCTTAGGTTTATATTTTAGGAGCTGTTTGACTAAAACCCCATGGCCGCGCCATTGAAACGGAAAAAGCATCGCAGAGGTCTGAAGTTTTTTGTAAAACACAGATTTGTATTTGTCAAAATTTGTAAAAATACACAAAAAGTCCTAGGGTTATATTTCAGGAGCTGTAAGGCTAAAACCCCATGGCCACGCCATTGAAACGGTGAAAAACACGTTATCGCCGATATCTCGCTGAAAAAACATCGCAGAGGTCTGAAGTTTTTTTGTAAAACCTAGATTTGAATCTGTCAAAATTTGTAATAATACACAAAAAAATCCTAGGTTTATATTTCAGGAGCTGTATGTAGTACGGTATCGCTTTTAATTTCATGGGGTTTTAGTCTTACAGCTCCTAAAATATAAACCTAGGATTTTTTTCTATATTTTTAATTTGTTTTTTACAAATTCAATCTGTTATTTACTTAAGTAGTATCCTAATTTCAGGTCTCTGCGACGCTTAGTTTTAAAGATCTCCGTGGCCGCGCGGTCCTCCGCGTATCGATGGCGTGGCCACATTCAAACCCATATAACTTTTTAGCCATAACTTTGACAAATTTTTACAAAATCTTAGAATAGTTTAAAAAAAAAAACACCTGTATACTGGAGCGACAAATTCGTGCTCTGTGTGTACAACAAATTGAGTGAAGCACTTGTACAAGCACTTCGCAGGTTTTAACTTGCAAATTAGTTTTGTAACTGAATAAGACAAGATTTTGTTAAACCCTTGCTAAAATAGCTGAAATTTCTTACGAAGTAACAACAAGCATTGGCACGATATTTAAAATAAACAGTGTTAGTTAATCTTTCCACGTTCAACGAATTAACTTTAAAGGATAGGAAAACCTTTTATTTCATTACTTAATCATAACTCGATCAGTTTTCCACTGTTTTTGTCTAGTATTAATATAATCCCTTTAGATACAAAGACGTGTACAGAATAGCTTACAGCTCATTCGTTAACTAATCTGAAATTCCTACGTTACCTTTCACAGATTGCTGTTGAGGTTATCCACCAGGGCTGCCGAACAAAAATCGCTTCTCGTGCCTGCCAGTGTGACGTTGGTCTTCTAAACTACCCAACGCATTTTGATGGGATTCTCACCAACATCTATAGAATTTATTACGGATCGGAAGAAATATATACTTGGTCTGACAACCAGTCTTACCAAAGGGTATCGTATTACCGGGTTACTGGGTTGTGGAGGTCAGATGGGCAGTCGCTCCATGCCTGTCTGACCTTTAGACAGGAAGCCGACCCCAACATAGTTGGGAAAGGGCTAGGCAAATGATGGTGATGGAAGAAATATCTCAGATATTTCTTTTCTCAGATCAATATCTGACATATATTTCTTGACAACATGTAAAGCAGAGTCAGACAGACCCCCATGGGCGGCATAAAACTCTGACGCGATTTATTTGTAAGCAATTATTTTTAAGATAAAGTAAAAAGATCTCCATGTGTTTTTAAATCTTTAAAAACCGTGAGAAGTAAAGACGGGTTCTAATTATAAGACATTATACTCCGTTTCGACTTAGTCTAGTATCCGGCTTAGCTTTTAATTTTCCTTCGTTATTTTGATGAAACAATTAATATCTATTATCACACATATGGGTGAAAACTCGAAATTCAAACATGAAATAACATGTTTTAAAGTTAGGTTGCTCTTGAACTTGTTTTCGGGTGTAATTTTAACAACATACCATTAATGAGGCGCGTTACCCAAGGGCGAACAGAATTAAATATGTTTCCACAATCAGCCTGCGGCACAAAAGCTAAAATAACACCGGGGGTATGCAGGGAAAACTGATTTTGTTTTATAGGCTGTTATGCTGTTGTTTAATTTTATAACGCGTGTTTCAAAATGCTTGAAAATGATGTGTGAGACTAGCTGTTGCCTGCGACTTTGTTGGCGTGTATTTATAATTTCAAATTTTTTAGGGTTCCGTACCTCAAAAGGTAAAACACGAACCCTTATAAGATCACTCTCTTGTCCGTCTGTCCGTCTGTCTGTAACCACCGATTTTCGCAGGAACGGTTGATACTAGCAAGTTGAAATTTATATCACATACTGAGGTCTATAGGGACACCTAATAGGGACTTTAGGTGTATAAAAAGATCCTGAGTTAACATGATAAGAAGATATGGCAAATTTAGATTTTCGAGAAAAACTTGTAAGTACCAAAATTTACCGTAATTTTCAACTTTTTATTTTTCTTTGCTTGTGCTGTAAGACCTTGCTTTTAACAAAAATGGTAAATTCTAGGTCAACCGGAAGTATCCTGTGTGTGTGTATCCTGTGTCCTGTGGTTTTGGGTCGAAAACCTAAATGGTAGTTCCCATTGATTGACCTAGAATCACGAGGCGAGAAGCAATGTCTTAAAGCACATGTAAAGGAAAAAATCTGAAAACCGTAAATATGTAGTTTAATAACAAAAAAAAAGCGATTTTACTATTACAAACTTATTATTTGCGTTTGGTGCAATAGACGATTCATGGGATCGACCAGCAAAGTTTGTCCTTTAAAAAGTTTGTACGGAACCCTCGGTGCGCGTCCGACTCGCTCTTGGCCGGTTTTTTTTTTATAAAAAGGTGAAAAGTAGGGAGCTCATGGCTAAATAATAACAGCCGCTCGAGTCGATCTTTTAGTTAAGCCTTGCCTAGGCTGGTCCGTGGATGGGTGACAGCCTATTAAGGTAACACCCAGACAGACGCAATGTTGCTTTCGCATTTCTAATGTTAATAATCACTGCGGACCTTAATCTGAATGAAGGTTTTTTTCCTAAGCAGATGTCAAAAACTACTTTTTCTTCTTCCTTATCTTAATCTTAATTTGGGTGTGTAGTTCTGTAAATCTATTGTAACCGTTTGCTTTACATTTCTTTGTAGCGTATCAACGTTTTCACAACTACAGTAAAGTGTCCAGTAAGCGATCTCGATGAAGATGTCGACACGTACTGCTTTAAACACATCCATCGGGGTCAACGATCTAGGTCGTCCTGAATACGATTTAAAAAGATGGTTCGCTTAGATTTTCTACTATCTCAGATGTAGCTACGGTTTTTGATCTTCTGATGATGGGCCAATCCATTAAAAGATCAAAAACCTTTGCTTGCTTTAGTCTTTCTGTAAATAAAAGTTACCTTTACAGAGATACAAGGATCTTTTGGCGGGTTTGGCGGTGGTCTTCCTCTACTCTCACACCCATCCACATTCATACTCAAAACTTTCCTTACGACATAATCCTAAAAGGACTTTCTAATACAGAAAAATGCTACGAATTACATCTTTTTTAATCTAAGCAGTATCTTCATACCCTTTGTAGATTGAACCGCGTAAACTGATGAGAATACGCACACAGTACTTTGCATAATGTTATGAATTTTATGCAAGTTAAGTCCACACTTGCCTTACACTACGGTAAGCAAAACAGTTTGTGGAACTTTGGACCTAGTAGGAACATGCAAAATAAACGTAAATTTCGAACTCGTTGGTCCCATGGTCGCAAAAGTTCGAATGTTCGAACATTCGAACTCGACTTCGATTTTAAAATGTTCAAATTTCAGATTGGGCAACAGTTAAAGGGTTTTCCCTTTAAGAATTTCTCAGTAGTAGCCACGGAGTTTGGATTTGTGCCCAGTTGATGGTAATAAGCTCGCCCTTAATACATAAGTGGCAAATGTGGCTATACTATTAATCACACCTCTGCATAAGACGTCGGAGATTACAGCAGAAATTCAATCAAACCGAAATGGTCTACAGTGGTTTTATTTACGACTAGCGACTAGACTTCGCCCGTGACTTCGTCCGCAAAAAGTGTGATAGCTCGGCTAATACGCATAACATAAAAATAATGTATAGCACCCACGAATAAAGTAGCTTTCTATCAGTGAAAAAAATAATTGAAAAGGGATGATGACTGACTAAAAAAAATATAATTATGTTTAGTCCGTCAGTTAGATATTCGAAAAAAATTGGATACGTGTTATTTTTAATGAATAAAAATTGACGAAGATAAAACGTGTCAAAGATCATGAGTGGGGGCTTGTGACATCACATTTGAGTAAAAATGTACTTAAATGTGACGTCACACGAGTTTTGGACGCCGTCTTCATTTTTTGTTTACGTGAAAAAAGAAAAAATATGTGTCCAATATTTTGTGGTAATCTATCTCACGAACTAATTAGATGTTTTTGTTATCTACCCTATTGGATCATTAGTTCCAGAGGTTACCCCCTACATATAAATATACAAACATACTGTAACTCATTATAATATTATTTTAGGTATATAAGTATAGATTAAAAAATCGTCCGATTTTACGTAATATTTACGTTGCGCGTTCGTGCTAGAGTGTCTGTACCTATTTAACGCTAGCAAAAGCCTCGTGTCAGTAGAATGGGTTTTAAACGCTGCTAGTGCACTCAGCTTTGACAGGTTATTGTTGGTTTTGTAACTTATTTTTATCTTCACATGCTCTTTAAAACGTTGGAGATTTTGTATGTGCTACAATGAATAAAACAATAACAGAATACTAGAATAGAATATTCTTGTAGCTTGTAGTTGTAGCTTACAATAAATTAGTACGAGTAGCAGTATTAAGGGTGAGTACTCTTCGTGCTGAGAGACTAAATTGCAGTGTCGTAAGACGGAATAAACATGACTGTCGTAATAGGCATTAAACTCAAGGTTATTTCTGAGCATTCAATTGCAAGATGTTCTTTTTTACCTATCCAGCGCGAACTAAGTATTTAGGTACATTCGATTTACTGATATTCAGCCTAAGCTCCACTCAGCTAAAACAGATCTGCTGCCTTTTCTGGATTAGGATAATGGGCTGAACTCATGCTAACAGTTTTTCTTACACCCTGTATAATATTTTACCAATACCCATACTCTTGGTATTAGATATGGAAATACTGGCATCAAAATGGGTATGGTCATAACAAAGTAGAACCTGTTCCTCATGACATTTCTGGATAAAGTATTTCACTACTAGTTTTCTTATAATAAATCTGGTTACTGTCAGACAACCATAGTAGTTAAAAACGCTATGCAAAGAATATATGTATATTGGAATTCTGTTGTAAGTATAAAACTGAAAACACCCACTCGAGCAAAATAAATAAATGAACAAATTGTTTGTTCTTGATTACTGAATATGGAATAAAAATCTACAGCTCTTCGATAATATTCTCTCAATTTTTATTTGTTATGGCGTGTTGAGTTTTTTTTAGTTTTTAATTATTTATTTTATTTTTTCTTTCTATTATTATTATCCAGTAATTTTTCTGATATGAAGTTACGACTAAGATAATTCAAAACACTTCCACCCGGGACGAGTATCTTCAAGTCTCTCTGCAAACCGATTTAATCTTCTTCGATTTTTTCAGTCATGCTTCAATTCAACGCGAGAAGTATTAGTGCAAATTGTGTCCGCCTCCGCCAACACAAGTGCATTCCTGGAGAGAATCCTCCTCAAAAAACCCTCATTGTTATAATCTGATAGTACGACTGAGAGAGATCAGGCGTAGGACCAAACGGCTAGACGTCCATTCCGAGGCACGAGCCGCCTACCTCAAAACTCGTCGTAAGATAGCAAATATCCTAAAGAATGTTCATATGTTTTTCTATATACAACAGTCAGTACACAATATAACACAAGCCACTAACAAATTGTTAGTATATTTCTAGGAAACATTTGATCACGAACCCGTGGAGAGTTTCACAGTATGAATAAAAAGATGGAGTCTATAAGCGCTGCACAAGTTCACACTACGAATGTTTTCAGTTAACACATCCTACAGTTGTTTATAACTGTTTTAATTTCATAGAGCTATGAAACTTAGTACTGCTTGGAATTTAATCAACCACAACATGATGGTCGTACTTATTTGACTTAGAATAAGTTGTCCTGAGAAGAATAAAAGCCTTTTGCTGCAAGTAGATTGTTACTTTTAGATTTCCACCAAATCAGAGCCTTATAAACAAGCAGACTGTTAAAGCTCTCTTTCATTTTTTTTATGTTTCACGCAATATGATCTTCACTAATATTTATTTTAAATAAATTATAACTTTTATTTATAAAGAAAATGATAATAATAACTGTTTCCGCTTTACTCTTTGGCGCTATTCTATAAATACATATTTGAAGTGTTACGTAATGTCAATCCTGGGTATCATTTGAATGTCTCAACCACCCGTGAATGATAAATACAGTTGTTCAGAAGTCCTTTTGTTTAGTTAAGCATGTTATTACCAATCCTGGTACTATTCAGTATTGCCAGTTACCAACAATGAAATGAAATATACTGGAATAACAAACTTATCTCGCAAAGTTGAACGCCAAAATGGAGATGGATTCGCAAATTACGAGAATCGTCCTTATGTTAACTTTACTGTAAGATATTCGAGAGGAATTATTAATTTGTTAACTTCTTGCTACTGCCTGTGGCTATGACAGTTGTAAAGTTGTAGTTTTTCTTATTTCAGATTCGAATTACTACTCCGTAAAATTTGATTAGAAGGCAATTATTTTGAAAATAAATGTTATTTAACGGCCTATCGATTTTCTCTTCGAGAAAAAACTTTAACAAATACAAGAAGGAACCATGGTGGAACCAGATTTACAGAATTTACTGTATACGCAATCCGAGAACTAGAAACGGTACTCCGCATGAACTTAGATTTTGTGTTTTTTCTGTCACATGCCGCACAAGTGTCAAAATACAAGATGCAGGATTAGTCAAAGCCGAAACACGCGTCTAAGTAACACTTAATAGATCTCGGCCTTTGGGCACTTTTTGGGCATTCGTCTTACCATGTCGATGGCAAATTTTCATTGAATATATTTGGCCCAGAATTCAGCTATGCGAACTCCGCATACCTAGCTGAATTTTGGGCATTAAAAAAATTATGTGGGGTCAAAGTAAAGTATGACTTTCTTATTAAAACCTTGAAAGCTTACGAGGCGGGCGGGCACCTACGCATTTTTGGCAGGGGTCGCCAAAAATAACCCAGAAGGTTACAGGGATAACAACATATAAGGAATGAGTGGGTGGGACTCACACATTAATCACTCCTATTGCACTATTGTGATCTTAACACAAAATTATTGCCTTGTGGGTATTATGTTCACAGAATAAGGCGCTATGTATGATGTCCCGTTGAAGTTTGTTTATGAGGGCGGAATATTATACACAGGATGAGTCATATCTCAGCTTTGCCATACGTTATTTTGTAGTGGGGTAGGGCTTCTTTTTAGACTATCGTGTAGCGTGACGTATGTTATGTTAGGGGTTCATCATCATCATCATCTGACTAGCCTTTTCCCAATTACGTTGGGGTCAGTTTCCAGTCTTATCGAATGCAGTTAAATACCAGAGGCATTCAATCTGATAGAAAATTTAGAACCACAACCGTAAAATATTTGAAGATTAGTTTTTCATCGAAGGTACCTACCGGTGCAATTAATGCAGCCAACGTCTGATACGACGACGTATAATACAATAATTTTTACATCTCATGCTCCGCCTTTAAGTCGTGCATAGGTGACATAAAATCGCTTTTTATGCTCTAGAGCATAAAGTAAAATCTTCGTCGAAGACCAAGGCAATCGGTCCAACAGCCACACGAACAACTTCATCTTCATAGAATAACCTCTTTATTTTAATTCGTTTCGTTAGTATTTTAAGAACAAGGCAGGGATACCAACAGCCAAAGTACACAATAAAACTTCATTAAATAAACTATTTTTTTTTATTTCGTATATTTATTATTTCCCATTGCCAAAATGTACCTTTCAGTTTTAATTAAATTTACAATATTTACATGTTGCTGTTTCATTTCCCTGCAATCAAAGTGAAAATTAGAGTGCACAACTCGTCCATAAAACCCATTTTATAATAATAATAATAATAATAACGTATAATGTGTCCAAAAGCAATACACAAACAATTTAGGTTGGGAGTCTTTTATTTTACACTCTACATTATAAACGTCTCGCGTAAAATGGTGCGTTTTATGCACTTGATGTACAATCTACTATTTGACGAAAACACTGAATATAATATTAATACTCGAGGTAGACTTAGATCTATAGAAAGTCAAGTAAGAAAATAGGAGTCTGTCGAAAAATATTACCACTTTTTTCTAAAAATTAATCATGAGTAAACCGAAGCACGTCCTTTCATTCAATCAAGATAACAAGGCTAGGTAGTCTACGAGTCAATCCGTATCTTTGAGTAAAAACAAACAAAATAAATAATTGCAAGAAAACTTAAAGAAGCAGAAAATTGATTTGATTTTGACAGATTGTTTTTAATATAGAGCTGCATTTGGCGGTGGACACAAACGCCTCTATCCTGTTTTTTAAAAACGATTCCCAAATCATACAAATGTTTACCAACAACGCCCTTCTGCTAGTGTTATTCAGTGCTGCGCTATGGTATAATTTTTTGGGAAAACTCAACAAACAAAGAAATTGCGTTTAAAGCGCAAAAGAGATGTATACGAGCTATGTTTAACTTAAAATCGACAGAAAGCTGCAAACCGTTTTTCACTAAATACAAATTATTAACTTTACCCTCTCTATACATTTTTGAAGTAGCATCTTTTGTAAAAAGTAACCCCCAACTATTTCCACGGCTATCAGACGCGTTTCCACGCAACAGACGCGACAATAGGCAACTTTGCTTACACTCAGCAAAAACCGCTCTAATGTCGAAAAGCTTTTTTTGTATGGCCCCAAAGATTTACAACAAATACCTCAGTCTTACAAAGCTCTGACTACAAATTTATTTAAAAAAAAGATTCGGAATTTATTAGCAGATAAAAGTTACTATAATATAAATGACTTCTTATCGGATACCTTTTGACATATTTTATCGATTGACATATTTTACCTTTGATACATTTTTACTTTTTGACGTATATTACCATCTGATATAAATTATTATTTTGTACCTTTTGATATATTTTACCTTTGCACATCATTATTTCAGTTATATCTTCATGAAAATTGGACAATGTGTATTTTTTTATTTATTTGTATTATGTTATTCAATTTTTATTGTTAAAAAAAAACTAATTTTTACACCTCACTAGGTAAAACATGATGGACCTACCCTTTTTTTCTAAGATCTTGCATGCTCGATTTGTGTGTAAACGCATGTTTTTTAACAAATAAAGTATCTTTATCTTTATTCAAGTGCTAAAAGAACATTTATAATTACATTATTTTTTTGTGACTGGCCAGTTACATTACAAAAAAAAAAAAGTTAAACACAAATATTTTCAAAATGTTTAGAGAACGGTCAGCATTTTTGCCCTCGAGAAAACGTTCTAATATCGAAGGATGCATAACAAGATTTGATTTTTAATGCCTTCGGTGCGTAGGCGGGTTATAACATTTTATCGTTGTAAAAGGTCATAATTTCCTTTTAATGCTGCCTTTTCAGCAAAAAAGGTAACTGTTTTTGACAAGCAGTGGACACTGCTTTGATATTGAGTTAGTGAGAAATTAAACTTTTAATTTTAAAAAAATATTACGCATCTGCCCGTGTAATTATTTTATTTTCCTTCGGACAAATATCAAAAGTATTTTGAATAAAGATATTCATATATTGTAGTTATCGCTTGTTTGCTTTTCTGTCTCCTGAGAAATATTTCTGTTACATTTCTATAATTAAACTCAATTTACATGACATTATTTAATCAGACTATCTGTCTTGTAATCACGAGATACAAGATAATATGATTGTTTGAATAAAGAAATAGTTGTTATCACTTTATAGATAGAGATTTTATTTGTTACTTTCTTTGCGATTGTTGTAATATTGAGAATGCTCGTTACTTTTCACCTATTTCTTCACAAGTCTCCCGTTCTCCTTTCAATTCCTCTCTATTTTGCGTAGTACCTATGTGACCCATTTCAAAACACATATTTTTTATTTGGTCACAGATAACAAAAACAACCAATTCACATACATAAAGGGAATATGCAAGACATTCATTACGTTTTTTATTCCTTAAAAATGCCTTGTATTGGCCCATATACACACTGTGGTACACTTGTTTAACTTTCTAATACAACACTTATTTTACAATTTAATATTTTATGTAGCGTGTTTTTTGTGAAACGGAACGCAAATTCAAAATGCATCGTCGCCGGTAGTGTCGTCAAACGCTTTTTGTCAAAGAAACACTTTTATTTGAAAACTACTTAAAGTTTCACAAAGACGTTATTATAATATTGTTATTGCAATGTTTCCTTGAATAAAGCCATTTAGTAAAATAATTATATTAAGGGTAAAAAATAAGATGTTGTAAACAAGGCAAGATGTAAGCAAGGCAAGGATTGAGGTAAATGACGTCAATCGCTTTGACAGGAATGGCCGCGACAGTCACGGGCGTTTGAACTGCCGCAGAAAATTGTAAAAGTTTAATTTCTTTTTTGAGCGACAAGCAGTCGTTGAACTTTTCTTTTATTTATTTTTTTGGGTTGATAGTAATGTACTTTATTTATTTAAGTGAAGAAAAAACTAATTGCATATTTCCTATTGCATTGCTTCCGAGACGAATAAAGCATTTTAAGAGCAACAAAAACTGCAAAAAAAAGTTACCCACACAAACACAGCAATTATCAATTCACAAAGCGTAGCTATGTAGCAATCTCCTACGGGATCGTCTTTGTAGTCTTAGCCGCCTTGTAGCGGTCCCGTAGCTAATTGGCTACAGCGTAGTCGGCGCAATCTTACTTAAGAGTGGTTCTTTACGCAACGAGCCGAGTCGCCCCTTTTGCATTTTTTGAGTTGTTCTTATCAGTTGTTAAATATCTTTGCTTATCAGTTGTGAAGGCACCTACTTGCTAAGTTAAAAATTGTAATAACTCCTTAAATGTCCTACTGCAGGGCAATGGCTTCTCCTCAAACAGAGAAGGAATTAATCACCACGCTTGCTGAAGGTGGATTTGTGTTTTTAGACTATACAGGGTGTGACAGCCGTTCGAAAACTTACAAGGTGCATTCAGCTCCTTATTATGAATCCACTGGAATTTTTCTCCGGAAAATCAGCTGTTCACTTCCTGCCTAGCTACAGAGTTCATCGAACTCGTCGTCGCGCTTGCCGTTCGCTACGTGCGTTTTGCCACGATAACGATACATTGCGTATGAGGAAATAAAACAAATCAAATTTATTAGATTCCCATGATGTTCTTGAAATAATTTCTACGTATCCGGTCATATGAGTATGAAATACTGAATTCATCCCCTCTCAGTCTACGGGGGGCTGTCCCTTACACTCCTTATCAAATCTGAGTTCAGGTTTACCAGCACACAATAAAAAAAAAATCTTGAACTACAACTGATATGGCAATCATATCAGTTGTAGTTCAAGATTTTTTTTTACTTTGCTTCCAAATAAAAATAAAAATGAAACATACGATTCATAAATCGCTTTTAATATTTGACTAGTCGCTAGTTATTCATAAAATATTTCGTACCTAAAGAAAAACTACCAGCTTAATAGAGTACCCAGGTAAACAAGATAATTCTAGATAAGTAAGACTGATGAAGGTTTCACTTCGTCACTTATCGCTGTACATTTTCCACTAAATATTTTGTTACTAAAATTTTATACCTCCCTAATTTACTTAACTAGACCAGGCACTGAATTTTAATAAAAGTTTTTTATTGAGTTTTTATTTTTGCATGTTCATAAATTCATGGTTTAATTTATATTGGCAAAGCCTGCAGGGAAAAGCTAACACATTATAAAATAAAAAATTGCAACATGAAAAATCATAAAAATGTACTGTTGAAAATAGCACCGAGTTGTCAAAATACTCGACCACTACACACTACCAGCCGCGTAATACTAAAACAAAAGGTGAATAAAACCCCAAACAATAATAAAAAAACAGGCGTCTGAAAGGCGACATCAAAGGATTTTTTCAGTAAATACCTATGTACCATCAAGGTAGTATTTCCTCAAAGGGAAGTTCTCAATATTTTCAAATATCTGGCTGTATTTTTCCGAAGACAAGAAAAAATATTATTGAAATTGGAATCGATGCGACAATCCTTCTCAATTTTTCAAAAAAATATAAAAATATTACCCCAAAAAATATAAAAATACTACCCATAATTTCCAAAAGGTAAAATAAAGGTTTTTAATGAAAAGTTATGTATAATATAAGTGTAAAACTCGATTCCTAAACCTCTGTTAAATGAGAGGTTTAGGTACCGTGTAGATACCTACATAAAATTTATATAAATACCACCTAGTTATGTTTAAGTAACATTTAATTGAATAAGGCAAAGTCTATATCCTGCCGGGGTTGCGGGACTGTTCGAAAGAGATACCGTGGCCCCGGAACACAAAGGGCGATGAAGGAACATGGATGGGTTTTAGTCAGTAAAAGTCTGACACTCCCTCCTGCTCCGCCCAGAGCGGGAGAAGTCATTTGATGATTTACCACCCGAAAAAAATAAAAAGGCAGAGTCTATATTGATATCAACTGGGCACAAATCCAGACTCTACTGGACTGCTACCGAAAACTCTTGGCGGAAAAACGCAATTACACTTTGCCCGACCTGGAAATTGAACCTCATGCTTAACATTAGAGCAGCTTACGACCATTAGACGATTATTTAATTGTTTTAGTACATATATAAATGTAGTAAATGGACTGTGTGAAGGATGATATGGCAACAAAGGAGGTGTCTGAGGGGATGACGAGTAATAGAAGACGTGCTGGGCCGATCCCAAATGAATTGGAATAAGCACAAAAAAAATAGATGAGTACATAAATCAACAATAGGGAATATGCATCAATTTTCTTTTTTTATTTCAATACGAAATGTTAAAGTACTATAAAAATAATGACAAAAAGCGAAAACAAGACATAAATCGGCCAAACAACACAAAAGTTATAACCATTAAAACTTTTGTTTCTATCTCTTTCTAGATAAACGGAATTTAGTATGGATTTTGTACGTCGATGCAGCCAATGACGTCATTCGCTGTATAGGATCTTTCTGTCTAATCAGCAGTTTCAAATGCTTATAACTAAAAAAATAAATTTCATTTTGCCATTTCTGTTGTTAATAAGTTTGGTTTAGAGTGATAAAATAAATAAAAAGTCAGTTAACTTGGCCTATCGCAGTCCCCTATTGACCCTAGACTTCGCATAAGTGGCGCCACACACGGTTTTCTGCCTTCCACATCTAGTCCGTGGGCAGACAGCTGTCGTAACTTTCATCAACTTTTGGAACTGTCATAAACAGAAGGCATTAAAGACATTAACATTTGGTTCCTCCATAAAGTACACTAACTATACTTTGAACTAAAGATAATTGAAGATAAATAGCAGCTGTCAACGTACTCCACTTTTGTTCGTGAGTGTACTTTAATGGAAGGAAATCGGCAGTACAAAGGTCAGAAAAGGGATTTGTACAGCACAGGTGATAAATTGTACCTACTAAGTATTTGTACCATCGTGTAGAGACGAGTTATTTCATTCAATTAGTATGGGAAAACCAAGACAGGACTACTATGACTAGGACTATTTTAGACTACTCCACTAAACGTATTGTACCATGTTTTAATTAATAGTCAGATGTACGAGGAGTTATGAGTGCATGAGTAAGTGGACCGGTTCTGACGTTTTTGTTTCTTAATAAAGCAAAGTCTGCTAGCTCTTGTCTCGTTTTTTGGTTTCCTTGCCAAAATGGTGTAAAGTAACCTTTATACGGTTCAAATTCGTTTGTCCGACTATCCATCATAAGTTTTCTAACATGTTACGCTCTTTGCCAGTTTTTTTCCTAGTTTTCAGATTTAAGGTAACAAATGAAAATCTAGGGATGCCTTCTACCTACCAAAACTAGTTAAACCTACGTCTTGTTAAAAAACTATTTTCTTACTCTCTTATGTAAAAAGTAATTGATTTTGTGTTTGATAAAAAATGACCCTCCCCATAAACAGTTCGTTTATGTTTGGTTCTACTATATGAACAGTTTAGCTTACCCGTACTTTATAAGAGATTAATATAGCATTATTGATTGTGGTGGTATGGCTCCATTAGCGCGGTTAGCGACAATTGGTTCGAGCAGCAAAGGGTAATCGGTTTGTAATATACTACAATATTATTGTAATCGCACAGCTTGACAATATCGGCTTCTAAAATATAAGTGTCAGTCAATAAACAAATTAATGTTGTCACTTGTGGGACACACACACCTTTACATATAGTGGCGGTACTTTCATATAAGCCTACAATGTTGGTTTGCCCTTATAACCTACTACTTGCTAGATGTTAGTGTATTTGAACAGTCTGATCTATGGGCTTGCCGTATTGTTGGTCCCTAGGCACGCTACTGCCTCTTCTTTGTGACTGATGGTCTAACCCCCGAGTACTGAAACGTCACTCAAAATTTAAGTAGCACTTATATTTAACAGATACTCAAAAGTGACGTTTGGCCATACATAATTTAAAGTTTAGGAGCTGCTCAATTGTGAAACAGGCCTTAAATTTTGAGTGACGTTTCAGTATTCGGGGGTAATACTTCTATTTTTTTTATTCTAGGTCATGTCGTTTCGATAACGATATTTTCTTTCACCTGTTTGAGCCTAAGCACTTCACATTATCACAAAGTGTATGCTTGTCTAAATTCAACTTTAATCCCACGACCCGTAAGAAGCGCCCATTTACACTGAACAACCTCTACGCGACGGTTAGGGTTTCTATGAATTTCGTGGAGTGAAATCATATACGCGAAGCTCGCTCCTATTTCATAGGAGTTATTAGTGTGACGTAAGTAATAACATATACATTCAGTAAAAAAAGTATCGGGAATGGATGATTTGTTTATGGTTCCAATTTTTTTTTTGTTTTTTTTTGTTGTTGTTAAATTAGCACAACTGTTTTCCATTTTTGCGCGGAGTTTGAGTTACATCTGTTAATTAGATTAAATACAGTGCTGATTTTAGTTATATCATATCTAGTGTGTATTGCGAATTTCTTAATGGACAAAAATATCGGACAAAAAGTTTGTCTTAAATTTTGCATCGCCAATGGAATTTCGAGTTCGGAGTCTCTGAAAATGTTACAGAAGGCTTACAGTGAATCGACTTTATCAAAAACACGCGCTTATGAGTGGTACAAAGCTTTCAAAAGCGGTCAAGGTGTGATGGAAGATTTGCCTGGTTCTGGTAGGCCATCAACGTCTGCAACTGAAGTTAACATCGCAAAAGTGAAGGAAATAGTGACTGACAATCTTGCCGGAAGGTCAAACGGTAAATAAAAAATATTATTCGGACGTTATGCAGCGTTTAAGAGAACAAATTAGATAAAAGGGCCAGATTTGTGGAAATAAAATTCTTGGATTTTGCACCACGATAATGCGCCTTCGCACAGTTGTGAACGATTTTTTGACCAAAACTCAACAAATACCATCGAGCAACCACCTTATTCACCAGATATGGCTCCAGCCAACTTCTTTATTTTTCCTAAACTCAAATTACCACTTCGTGGCACCCGTTTTCATTCAGTAGAAGACATAAAGGAGAATTCGCGGCGAGAACTGAACTCAATTCTGGAATAAGCATTTAAAAAATATTTTTATGATTGGATTATTAGTTGGCGTAAGTGTGTCGGTTCTGAAGGAGCATACTTTGAAGGTGATAAAATAAATTTGGATAAATAACTAATATTTTGTGTTTTATTGATCTTTTCCCGGTACTTTCTTGACAGAGTAGTACTTCTACAGTGGTACCCCTTCGAGTAACTGCACAGATATTAGGTACGTGGTGTAGTCAGCGAAAAAAGATTTACGAGAATGCGAACCGTCTGTTTATTTAATAATCGTCTAAAATCTTCATTTTATCAACTTTTGAAAAGAGTGTCAGAAGAAATTTTCTCCTCCATACGAAACAACAATGAAAACAAATTTTAATTCCTTCTTCTTCTTAGCGTGTCGAACTGAGGTACTAGTTAGGCGTTTTTGCTTTAATTCCTTGTAAATGATGACATTCAAAAGTGCCTTATAAATGGCAACATGAAAACATGGTTTGATTTTGGCTTTAAATCAATCGATTCCTATGTAGGATGCACCGGCTTCAAGTAAAAGTTTACAACCGGATATTTCTCGATCAAATAGGATAAGTGAGAACATCGTTGTTTCTGTGCTAACTGCACAAACAGTGATAAGAACGTAACCCCACGCGCAGCCTCTATCTAAACAAGCACTAAACACTGTTGCTTAGCTGCAGGGCAATTAGAAACATATTTGCAATGTGACGTAGTATTTTAATACGACACGAAGATCTCCGTCCAAAGTCTTTGGATTGGATTTTACGATGACGATAAGCTGAAAAGATAAAGACATTCAATGATTGCTTAGAATCACTCAATCGGAACGTGGGGAATACTTAAATGGAAAAGGAAGTTTCTGCACTAAATATATTTTGAATTTCCTGCTTGTATCAATGAATACAATCTAGACGAATTTAACGAAATTAAATCGAAACACACTGATCTACTCTATTATAAAATCTGTATAAATGGAACGTTCAAAATATTTGCTAATGAAAAACAAATAAGAGACACTGATAAATCCACTCGTGCTGCAAACAGATAACACATTACGCTAGAATATTTGTACTGACAACGTGTTTTACCAACACCGGTAAAATGTATCTTCATACATTTAAAATAATGCTTTTACCGAACATTTGTCGGTCAAAAAATATTGCTACGAACAATTTTTCCAAATAAAAAAAACTAATTGATTTTCGGGATTTATATTTCAAGTATCATTTGATAGGGTTGCCAAATAGCTCTTATATAAAAAAATACGGAAGTGGCACGTGTGTGTGAAAGTACCGAGCGCAGTACAGGGTGCGCAGTAACACTGGCTAGCCCTATAAAGGGAAGGGAATACGCGCCTCATTCACAAGTAAGCCAACGTCGACGTCACAGCAAAGTTGGGAGTACAGGGACAACTTTCAGTTGCGCTCCCGAATTTTTTCGTGAAGTGTTTTTTTTGTGGAACTTGGACAATGAAAGCGTTCCTGTATATGGTTGCTGTGGTACTGGCGTGCGATGCGGTTAATTCTCTGTTTTTACCGGTAAGTCTTTAATTTAAAAAACAACCGTAAAACAAACATATATATAGTGACAATTTTAAAATACACAGTTTATGCACTAAAATTACGACCCCAATTTACTTTGTTGTTTTACAAAACTTTTTGTGAAGTGTTTATAAATTGTAACTTAACAAAGTTCTAATATTTATTCTACAGTACACGCAATTCGCTAAGTAGTTCCTTTACGATGTTATAGTAATTAAAGTAATGTATTTAGTAATTATAATCTCAGTTCTTATCAACTTTAACTGAGGCTATATTTGTTAAACGTTTTAACATGTGCGTCACGTTCACGTAGTAAAACTTTAAAGAGTTTGTAATTCATAAAATTGTGTCGTGTGTACAAGGTTTATAAGGTTGTAAATTATACCATGTGAGGTTCATAATTATCATGAAAGTTGCATCGTCATTATAAATTTTCTCTTTTTTGAACTCAAAATAATAAAGACCTAATAATACCTAAATTAAGGCCAAAATATTTGTCGTTATGTACTTTGAATATTATCTAAAAGTCGGGCGATTGCGGAGTTTTTTTTTTGCGAACAGTAAGTATGAATACAGAGGATTGGCATGAACTTTATATCGGAAATTAAATTAATTAGGGCAATGAAACAGTTTCCAATTTGGAAAAAAGGCTAGTTAGGTAGGTAGGTAGGTAGGTACAGAATAGGCATGACGACAGTATCAAAAAATTGCAAATCTATTTAGTCGGTCAGTTAGAGTATTGGAAATTAATGGACACGTATTTTTTGTTTTTGTAAATCAATGAATATTTATAAAGATAAAACGCATCAAAACTCAGGAGTGGGGGCTCGTGACATCAGAACTAACTAAAAATTATACCAAGGCGTGACGTATTGAGAATTTTAAAAGCGTCGTATCTTCGTCAATTTTGATTTACGTAACAAAAGAAAAAGTGTTTTTTCTTTTGTTTTTTCTTGTGTCAAATGTTTTCTGAGAATCTAACTGACGGACTAATTAGTTCTTTTTTGTCGTCTCGCCTATTGTATCAAAGAAATTGTGTTGTGGTAGGTACATCTATAATGATTTGGTAACGAAAAGTTTCACTATTCACTTCATTATAAATGAGAAATTTCATGGAAAGAGAAGGTCAATTTAATTGTATTAAAATATTATATTAACTTTTTTTTAAGTTTCAGCTGATGAAAATGAAACGACATTTTGATGTTAAGATGGGCGAAGATAATCATTTTAACAAGATTAAAACTGTCACCCGAAAAAGGAAAATGCCCTTTTTAAATTATTATAAGAAAAATGAAAAACTTTTCTATGATCTATTTTATTGACTATTTTTTTACTTTTTTTTTTAAATTATTTGTTTGTCTGAATTATTAGAGAAAATATCTCTGGGTCGCACTCTCCCATTTCGGCATTGCCTACCTCATTATTATATTAATAAGATAAATAAAGTAATTAAATAAGTTTCAGTAATAGGGATGACTGACTAAAAAAAAAAGATTCTGTTTAGCCCCTCAGTTAGATTATCGAAAAATATTGGATATGTGTTGGTATTAATAAAAATTAACGAAAGAAAAAACGTGTCAAAGATCATGAGTGGGGGGGGCTTGTGACGTCACATTTGAGTAAAAAATGTACACAAATGTGACGTCACACGAGTTTTGGACGCTCTGTACCGTCTTCAATTTTTGTTTACGTAAAAAAAAAATTGTGTCCAATATTTTTTTAAATGTAGATTTCCAATATCTAACTTACCCTAATCTACCCACTCATTACTTACTCTATTGACACTCTATTACTTATCCGTTTTTATGCAATAGAGAAGAATTTAAAGTAAGTAAGTCCATACCAATGTAAAATTGTCATGTGCCACCTACGAAAATATTGAGAAACAAACATACAAAGTAACGACTGGTATGCACAACCATCCATTTATAGGAATAGGTATTACATTTTTAAATTGTTCAATAAAAGTTCACTTCTACATTGGATCTTCTCATTAAGTTTTCAGCGCGCTACTCGTAGAACCATTTATGGAACGTTCGTGTCGACAGTTTTCTTATTTCATTGAGGCACAACTCAGTGAAAATACTAAAATAGAATCATTCGTTTTATTCTTCTCTTTACACCTTATTTGATTTAGTTCTATAAAAGATGGACAAAAATAGCTATTAAAGACTTCCATTTGAAATGTAAATTCTGCGTCCCACAGTTCATAGGAATTTAGCTAACTCGATTGATGAAGGAGCTCGTCACACTAAGCTCAAAGCATTTATGTCAAAGGACTCCTTGACAGTTTCGAATCTGTGACTTCTAATGCAAATATTTAGCTAGTTGAGTATTTCATAGTGTAGAATCTCTATGAAGAAGAACGGAAGGCGCCTTGCCACTAACACCATACCCAAGTTTTTCTGATTTTAAGGGTAGGGCGAAAGGAACTTCATGTACTCAGCACATTTTTTTGAACGGGTGCTAACACAAAAAAAACATCGACAAGGAAATCTGTTGTTTCAAACATTTTATTAAGTTGTATGTAAGGGGGTTCAGAATGTAGCGAATATGAGGTATTCGTTTGTGCGTCGATGTCATTCCACTCTGTATTTCAAAGCAATGAAATCTTTTCAGCTCTGGTATTGCAATTCTCGGCGATAGTGACCGTAGTGCCAGTATGCTTGTTTGATACCGAACAAAGACATGATAAACTTATGGTTATATATATCATTATATAGCAAACAATATCATAATCTACTTTCGTAAACTTACTTCGTTTCGTACTTTTAGTAAAAGTGTAACGCGTCAAACTTGGTAATTAATGTCATTTTGCCAACATATTTATGACTTCATTGAAATATGCAATAAAAAGTTTTGTTTTATTTTCTAACATTTTTTCGAAAATCTGTGAATGGGGATCAAAATTTCACGAAAAATTATGGTTAGTCTTCTAAGACCATTTTCGTGTAGCTGCAACGGTTAAGGTAGTTCCCCTTACCGCCCCGTTTACCGGATCCACCCTGTACAGTTCCATATTTTATTGAGCAGTAGTTAGTGGCTTAGTGGATACGGCCGTGACTTACTAGTAAAGTTAGTACTTTACTTTATGTAAATTATTTCATCACCACTGCTCCCAAAATTATGTAGACACCTAGAGAATATTGGAATATAGTAGAACATTTATTTTTAATATTTGTGACATCCACAACTGCTGTGTACCCGTGGTGGAATACCCTCAGACACTGCAGGAGTGAAAGCTGCCTTGATCTATAAATATATTTAGCAGTAACTAAAATGAAAATGGGGCTTAGGTACACACCTGTACACCACAGAACTCAGAAGCACGAAATTCGCTTATACGTTATTTAGATTTTGATCTTTATGTTCTTAGATTGCAGCGACGTTACAAAAAGTACTGCAGCAAAGTAATACAAAAAGTTTTACAGCGCTTTCTATGAAACAAATGAAGAACTAATATCAAAATTCTGAATCGTGCCATTAAATTATCTGCGACTTACGACCATAAAGAAAACCCGACAGCAACTGTTGGGCAGTTAGTCCACCAGATACAAAATACGTCTCGTCGGAGGATACTCCCTTACCTATGGGGGATGAAGGACTGGACCCCATGTAATACAACTGCAAGAACACAAATGGGAACATGCCTAAGGCAAAGCACGTGCTCAGTAAACTCTATATCTGAAGCTAATTGCGTTGTTCCAATATCTGATGACCGCAACAGATAACGTCTTCTAAAAAGTAAATTAAAAGTGGTTCCCACCCCCGCTCCTTGTGCGAAATAAAGTGAGGTGACAATGCTCCACTCAACATCTTTAGTTACCAAGTTAAAAGTAAGTAAAAAGGAACTCAACTCAAATAAAAAGTCCATTAACTTTATAAAGCACGGAACTTGACTGAAAAAAACATGTACCGAGTCAAAAGACAACTGTAAAAAAAGTTTTACTGAATTAAAGATTTGGAGACATAGTTCCTGCATAAATAGGTACTTATACTGTTTTTACTATTGTTCAGTTAAAAAGGAGTTTTTGGAGGCTTTTTTGCACATCATAATGCATAAGTGCATCAGTGTGGTGGCATTTAAAGTATTACCTTTACTATGCATATTAATATGTCAACGGCAATTATAGTTTAACCGTATGTGTTATGAAGAAGCCGAATAACTGGTCTTTAGTTAAAGTGGACTTGGGTGGACCAATTTCAGCAATGGACGATTACAGGTTATAATTAGACTCGCTTTTCTACTATTTTTATTATTTTTTAATGTTTTATGTAATAACTATCGATCCACCCCTGTATCGCATGGCATTTACCACTCGTCAAAACCTCGATGTATCTTTAGGTATTTCAAAATTTAATGTTGTATCAACTACACTCCAAAACCTCTCGGAATATAATGTAGACATACAGGTAATAGTGAAAACCATATCAAAATTCGAAGAATAGTTAGTCTGCTCCCACTGCGACTTAAATCACTAATAGTATGTACCAGCTTTGGCAGGAGGTTTCCCTTGCATGGAGGTCCGAAATTATCCCACGGCAAAGTCCTTCTGAGATGAGTGAGAGAGAAAAGTATCACATGTCCTAACCGAGGGCATATTCTATCCGTATGCTAAAATCCATTCAGGCGTTAAGCTGTAAATTAAATCATCTTCAAATTAATTTACAATGTTAAAATAGAAATTGATCGTTCAAATATTATACGGTAGATCCTCATCCATACCAATACATATCTCATGAGACAATATTATTCAAGCAGCGGACATGTATGTAGGTACGTCCTACATTATTATCGACTCCTCTTGAGTTAGGTCGTTATCGGACTAACTCGAGTAAGGACGTTGTTATCCCGGCGCATTGAAATCTATAAAACTACGTGCTTTTTTTGAATTCCACATAAGGTATAAATAGATCTTATTCACAATAGGTTATTTTACATAAGGTCTATATACGGTGACGTTATTTTAACTTAAGGTCGAGGTCAAAAACAGGTGCAAAGAAAAGTCGGTTATCCTGAGACCCTGGTCGTTAATGCTTTTTTTCAATCTATAAATGATTTACTTCTTGTGTTAATCATGAACAGATGTGATGAATAATATATTTGTTTTAGTGTGTTAAGACTCAGGTTGCTCCTTTAACCCCTGAGGAGAACGTTAGTATCACCTAATTATTAACAGCTGTTGTATAGCGGACTGGTGTCCGCAACTCCACGTCAAAGCGCGTATTTTGCGTACGGGTGGGAAATTTATTCGATCCACCCTAACTCCCCGAGAAAGGCCAGCAGCGCCTTTATGTTGCTGACAATCTCGCGGAGAATACCTGCCCTGTATGTTGCAACCACTGGGCAGTGCAGTACAGAAGCACGTGGGCTGCTGTCTCGTCTTCCTCCATGCAGGCACGGCACAGGGGGCTGTCTGTGACTCCTATGGCAAAGAGGTGTTCATTAAAAGAGCCGTGTCCAGTAATGGCGGCTGTAACTGTGTGCAGCTGCGGTTTGGTAAACCGAAGCAAGCGTTTGGTGAGGCGGCCGTCGATAGTAGGAAGTGCTTCCTTGGCCTGCTTGCACTCGCCGTGGTCTTGCCACAGCTTGTGGTGTTGTTCACTAGTTCGGTTCCTTACCAGTGGGCGTAGGTATCAGAAAGGGAGTGGTACGATAGGTTCGGGTCCCACCGCTGCCATGCTCGATCCCCTTCTAGCGAGTTCGTCCGCGTCATTGCCACGGGAATCGCTGTGTCCCTTGATCCATTGTACGGTTATCTTATTGAGATTACCAACCTGGTTCAGGCGTTTGTGACAATCGTGTATTAACCCAGAGTTGACTGTGTGGTTGTTTAGTGCTAGCAGTACAGCTATTCTGTCTGAGAGTATACGAATTGAGTGGTCCACAACCTCTCTGGCTAAGATGGCAGATGGAAATGCCCATGCATTCTGCCTGAAATGCCGTGTTGTGGGCCCCCAGAGATTTGGCTACGTAGATGTTGAGATCCTCCGAGAAGACTCCAGCTCCTGTGCCAGTACCTGTTTTAGATCCATCCGTGAAGATCCGCAGTTCCGCGGGGCTTAATCCCGCGCAGCGGTGAGCGTCGTGGAGCTGGATCTTGTATTCCTTATCGAATACGAATTGTTTTGGTACCCGATCGTTTATTACTTTCGCCAGGGGGAACTCTTTGTGGAATCCTTCCAGCACTGCGGTGTGCTGAGTTTCTTTCTTACCCCAGAGTTCAAGTGTATTAAGGCGTACAGCCGTTATCGTCGCTTCCTGCTGTATGAACAGATGGAGCGGTAGGAGCCCCAGCATGGCTTCGAGTGCTGCGGTCGGGTTAGTCCTCATGCAGCCTGTGATCGCCATGCAGGCAAGCCTTTGCATGCGTTGCAGTTTGATGGAGGCTGTAGTTAGTTTGGTGTGGGGCCACCAGACCACAACCCCATAAGTGATCATATAGGTCAGATTACCGCGCAGTTTAACCAAAGTATAATTTTAGGAGATAGGACCTACTTCTTACCTATCATCCTCCTGCATTGCCAAAAGGTGATGCAGGCCCTGTTTATTTTATTATCTAAGTGACTACTCCAATTTAACTTACTGTCCAGGACGACTACCAGATATTTGACCTCGTCGGCTAACTGGAGTTCTGTATCAAAAACTTACCGTAGGCGATAAGATCCTAGTGTTCGTTTTTGGGTAAACATGACTAGTTCAGTTTTCGTGGGGTTCGCTGAGAGCTCGAACTCTCTGCACCACCGCTCAACGATGAGTAGTGCTTGGTGAGTGAGGTTGCAGATTGTCCTCGTCACTTTACCTGAAATGAGGATAGTGAGGTCGTCAGCATACCCTGTTGTGTAGAAATGGTTCGCGTTGAGTTTTGTGATGAGATCATTTATCACCAGATTCCAGAGGAGCGGGGATAGTACTCACCCTTGGGGGCAGCCTCTGGCTATCATGGCCATCTGCTGTTCCACTTCAAGTCGAACCACTCGTTTGCTCAACATATCCAGTAATCCAGTCTGTCAGTACCTTTTCTACTCCGTGACGGGAGAGCGCGGTGTTGATGCTGCAGAAGTTTGTTTTATCGAAGGCTCCTTCGATGTCTATGAAGTGCCCAGGCCGATGCCCTTCTGGTGAATCTCCTCTTCTATCCGGCCGGCCACTAGATGGAGGGCGGATTCAGTGTACTTGCCCGAGCTGTATGCGTGTTGGTTAGTGTGGAGTGGGATTAATAGCTGTTACAAATACAAGAATGTTTGGTAGCGTATCAAACCAGTATAACTCTGTGATATCCCCGTCAATCTTGAAGAATGCCGATTAGAATGGGTCCAAAAATATTAGGGAAAATGGCTACATTATTGATGACTATCATCATCAAGATTCTTCTCCCTCATTATCATTTTATTTGGGGTTAGCGCAGCATGTCTTCTTCGTAGATACTTCTCTATTACTCGTGATCTCGTCAGCATCACCACATTTTGAGTCATATCATCCTAACAATAACTACTAAATATTAACATTGGAGAGCAGCGGTGGCCCAGTGGTGGCGGCCCCGACTTACGAACAGTAAGTCGTGGGCTCGAACCTAGGCAGGCGCATTACTTTGTGTAATTTATTTCATCACCACTGCTTTTAAAACGGTGAAGGAAAACATGATGAGGAAACCGGCATGTCCCAGAACGAAAAATTCGAAGACATGTGACATCTACCAATCCGCACTGGGCCCGAGTGGTGGACTACAGCCCATTCCCTCTCTTAGACAGGAGGCCTGTGTCCCAGCAGTGGGAACATTAATAGGCTGATGATGATGATGATGATTAACATGGGTAGGTACATACTCGTAACATACTAAAAGGACTTATATTAGAATACAACATTACAGGTCCCTATAGTTTAGTTCCCGTGAAGTTGCAAAGCCACACACACAAACCTAAGTTCAAACTCCCGCTTCAAACGCGTTTCAAAACGGGCCATTACCCTTTAGTTTCAGGGTGTATGACACTTCATAATCAGTCAGGATTGTACCGGGTGCAGGATTGTATCGTGACTAGTTAAACGTTTTCTAAGCTTCAAAATTGCGGTATTAGTCAAAGCTTAGTAGCTTTGGTCTTGTACGAAATATTACCTATTCTATTTATATGGTTGTACCAAACCAAACTTGTGTTGTTAGTAAAGTAGACGCGAATATGATTACATATCTTAAAGGCCACCGCCTTGTGGTCTTGGGTTCGATTCCCGGGTCGGGCAAAGTTATTTAATAAGGTTAGCCTACAATTGTTTACACATTACATTTCATTTAAAAGTACACAATATACATTTATAAGTGCAACAATTATTCACAGGCTAACACCACATGCACTATTTTATTTAAATTACAATATACATTAAATATTTATATTTATTATTTGTGCCCGGTTGATGGCAATAGGCTCGCTCCTAAACATAAAGAGCGATATGTGGTTGTTTGTTCTACATATTAGCGCATCATCATTTTGCTGCCCGTATCCCAATTTGTAATTAAATAAATCATACATGAAAAACACAAAATTATTCAAACTAATATAACCAAGTTTATATAACACCACTTAAGATTACTGTCAACAACGCAGATGCCAACATAACATAAATGAATCCTAAGTTAATATTTATAATTAAAAATCTCTAATAAATTATTATGAATTGGGTAAACTTACTTGAAATCATACAATAATTAATATGTTTTTGTGTCTTTTAATTTTTTGACACATTGACAAAAAAGTTTTTACATAACATAACATGGTGTTACCACTCCTGCAATCCCCGAAGAGTTAGCAGAGATTTACGTACCTAATAGTACACCTCTGCCACATGTACGCCACTTACGTACCTAATAGTACACCTCTGCCACATGTACGCCACTTATGTTTAGAAGAGCCTGTTGCAATCATCTGGGCACAAATCCAGACTCCATCTACAATCACTAATCTCAGGTTACTACTGAGAATTTCCTCATGGAAAACTCCAACCTAGCATTCTAACCCCGGAACTTTTGCGGTTGCGACCACAAACCAACAAAGCAGTCACGACATATTCTTGTGTTTATCTTTAGCAAAATCGTTTATGAGATGAACTATTTACTTCGGAACTCTTTGAGGCAAGGTGTCTGATAAATGGCTTGATATAAGTACATAATATAGTCAGCCTATAATGTAGCTTGGCACTGGCATTACAGATGAATGAACAGATTAGGCAACTCTTACCCTCTGCCGTCAAACGTCAAACGCAAAAACGCTACCTGCCAGGACCCGTCAGTGACATTAACGGAAAAGCAACTAGATTTGAACGCTTCATTCCAGAGAAATTGGATGAAACAAAAGTGAAAGTGCTACAGTAGCATTCCTGTACCCTGTACCTTTATTTCATTATCAAACGATTAAAATAGTTACAGGGCGTCAAAATTCGTCCACATCGCTGTCGATAGGAAAAGTGCCCGAAGGCAAGCGAAGTGCCCGAAGCTTGAATGGCAATGCTGTCAGCACATCTTTTTTAGGTTCGTTAAAAAAAAGGCTAGCCGTCTGGTCACATGAAGAGTCGACTAATCACTTGGCGAAATCCCGAAATCTAGGTGAGCACTCGGAAATCATGGTCCTAGTGTTTCAACCCTTGGTGTTAGATCTTCTGCCCTTATTTATTGGTCGACACCCCTGTAGTCACCTTCTCTCTAGCTATGTAATCATTCACACACACACACACACAGTCCATCCACCATTTCTTTAGTCTTCTTCTACTACCTTTCACACTTATAATAATTAAAACTTTCCTCACGAAATTTTCCTCATTTATGGGTATACCGCCGTTTACCCGAATTTTATTTGCCCTAATATCATTTGCCATAATAGTCAACAGCCCTAATATCATACGACATAATACTCATTTGCCCTACTCTCATTTGCCATATTAGTCACGTGCCAGAATCATTGTTTCCCATAAAGTCACTTACCATAACATCATTTGTCATAATCATTGTAAGCCCTAATTATCTCATGCCCTAATTATCACATGCCATAATTATGAAATGCCATAACATAATTTGCCATCGACATCGGGTGTGTAACGGTTGTTTATATCAAGACAATAGGATGCAATTGGGACTTTAGGGCACCCCGACTCGGACAGGTTAGGTTAGAAGGGGATGGCGGGGTCGTGTGAGCGAGCGAAGCGAGCGAATAGACCCCGCCATCCCCTTCGTGGTTATTTTTTTATAAACCACACAGAAGTAGGAGCCCCGCGAAGCGGGGCTCCGTCGACCTAACCCACCATCAACCATGCACAGAAAAAAAAACCATGCACAGAATAAATAAGTTTATTCTTATTATACCAAACATTGCGCACCCATCGACATCGACAGCCAGAAAGCTAATAAGTAGGTAGGTGTGTAGGTAGGTAGGTGGTTGTATTAGAATTAAAAACAAGTTTAATAATCAAACTATATAATTTTAATCACCTTTTGTTGTTTGAAATAACTGGCAAACATTATTTAAATCCATTTTAAAACACAAATACAACAGCGAACTACTTTAGACGCAGTTACGGTATTGTCAATAAAATATCGCTTACAAAATGTTCCGTGTACCCACCAATGTATTTATAACTAAAGTACATTTTAAAGCGCCTGTAGAAACATCATGAGTAAATGCGTCGCTTGGAAAAAGATTCGAAAACAATTTATTGTGGCGCTTAAATATAATGTCATCATGTGTAATGATTATTACGGGGCTTAAATATTTGTCTAATACTTGTTATGCCATTTAAATATTATGTCTAATAATTATTATGACACATAAAAATAAGGCAAACAATACTTATGGCATTCGTATCTTATGGTATCTAAAATTCGGGCAATTAAAAGTATGTCATATGTCTTTTAGGGCAAATGAAACATTCGGGCAAATGAAATTCGGGTAAATGAAATTCGGGAAAATGATGATTATGGCATATAATCTTCGGGCAAACAATAGACAACCTCTCTCGTAGTATCAGATGTTTTACTGAAAACTGCAGAAAGTTAACTAAGCAGCAATTATTGAGAAAAGCTTCTTATACATAAAACCTGAAACATTCTGAATCTTTTAAAAGTCTACTACTACACTACAACAGCCCATAACGTCCACAGCTGGACATAAGCCTCTCCCATGATGGGAGGAATTTGCCGTAATTTTCTCGCTTGGCAGGCGGATTGGAGATCGCAGTGATGAAAGACTAACAGAAAACGCTGCTGCCCATTCTCTGGTCTACGGAGGCGAAAGGTGTTCAATTTGTTGTTAGGTGTTCATGTTGTTGTTTCAATCACAATTTTCGGTAGTGAAGATAATTCGTTTATGCATAAAGGCTGTGTACAAAATTGTAGACTCGCTGCTTTTTCTACCTTCCACCTACACATACTTTTAAAATGAGTTAGAAAGCGTTGAGTTTCCAATTCAGACTGACAAACATATTATTAAATTACTTATTTATTCATATTCATAGCATTAGCCCTTCTCTCTTTTTTTGACGAACTCTTTTAATATTCAATAAGCAGGATGATTTAATAATGGTGTCAGAAATATAAAACTGGCGAAGAATATAAGGTAGTACTTACATTACCACTCACGGAGCACTTAAGGATTTTACGGCCTGATGTCATTCATGTACCAACTGTGACGATCATGGTGATCCATTTTTCGGGCACTGAAAGGCTGATATTTTTATATACATAATTTTGAGGAAATATTCGCTTTAAATGGATGTGTGGAGTGACAAGAATGGATAAAGTAAGGAATAAGTATTACAAGAAGTTTGAAAATGGCGCCTGTTACAGAAAAAAATAAATGAAGTCGTTTGTTGTATGGACACCTAATGAGAAAAAAAAAAGAATTAAAAAAATGGAAAAAAAACTTAAAGAGTGATGGATATGAATGTGGATGGGTGGAGAGGGAGAGGAAGGCCAAAGGAAAGATGGATGGATTATAAGAGGAATAATATGAAAAAGAGCGAAGAGTTTCACAGGAATTACGTTTTATTTCTTTTGAGCATGATTAGAATTGTAATTGTTGTTGAATTGTGCATTGGAAATATATAAGGATCATTGTCAGTTGTGTTCCATAACTTCTGCCAGGTAGGCCTTTGGAAAATGGTATGAGTTTTAATCTATGTTTACAAAAAAGGTGTATAAAATTACAATGTTATCAATTTAAACGTCATTCAACGTTAAGTTTGTACGAAATTTCATTACAGTTATTACATAAAGAAAACTTTCCACTAAAGTCATACTCAATGTATTTTATACTGATATTGAATAGTGTTTTACGGGTCTATTGCTATAAAAGTAATACTGTCCTGTCACGTCAAATATTTTTGAATTGAAAAGGTGTTTTATTGTTGAAGGCGGTTTAATATACTCTTGTTTGAGTCTACTTTAGTTTATACATAGTTTTATTTTTGAACATTTTGTAAAGGTTATTTCCGATTGGGTGAACTATTTATATATCGTAGGGACCTTCAGGCCTACTCAGATAAAACTATTTATGCCTTTGGAACACAGGTATTCCAGATGTATAAAAAGCAATAGATATTTTTGTAATCGAACAAAAACATTTACATACAAAAGTTGATATACCTTGCAAAATACACTTAATATTTAATATGAAACGCTTTTCTTCTGAAGAATATTTTCAATTCCTTTAATATTTATAAGGAATAATGCTGTATTTTTACAGAGACCACAATGAGGACTTTTCCTCTGTCTGTGTCACTCAAATACAATTTATTCGTGACTACCACTTCGTCCACAACTTCGTACGCAAAAAATGTGATGGCTCAGCTAATATGCACGATATAAGTTTATATTTATTTATTTAATGCACAATGTACACAACTAATTTTACACGCTAAGCTTAAAAACTAGTGAGTACATGGCCCTGTAAGGGCGCAGCAAGATAACTTAAAATAAAATTTGTCTAATATCACTTACACATCATCTTTCGAAACTTTCACATTTAAATAATTAATTAAACTTTTATCCGTCATTTCATTTTATTTACTCAATAACAATTACAATTATGTCTGAATGTGTTACATAAATTAATAAAATCACTAATATAACAATGTCAACATAATAAAAATAAAACCATTATATTAGCCTATATTACCCTCGAATATTGTGGCTTTCTGCCTGTGAAAGATTTTTTAGAATTGAATCATTAGTTCCGGAGATTAACACTACTTGTACACAAATTTACAAACAAATACCTCTTTATTAAGTAGGGGGCAAATATTAAATTAAATTAATTAAGTGTAAAGTGATGATATTACACCTGTAGGTACCCCGGGGCACCCCAGGGTACAGGTGTAATATCATCACTTGACGACAATGTCTAACACAGATGGGAAACATACTCACCCTATAAAATTATCATATTTATTGAATACTTTGCGAATAAAATCTGCCTACAGACCTACGACGTAAAGTTAGTAATAATGTATGAAGTTCTGAATAATTTATTCAGAGTTGCAGTTGCTTGTAGATGTGAAGTTGGTATCTACATAATTTGAAGAGATGAAATTTTAGATTTTTCCAACTGGCCAGTTTCATTGTTTCTTTTATTTATTATAAAGGAAAGTATACTTTTACTCCCATAAAGAATTCTGTTTCATCATTGCATTGTTTCCTTACAGCCGAATTTGGTATAAAGGTAAACTCATACATTAAATAAATACCTATATTTATCGCTGGACATTACACACAGTGCCATCTAGTGCCACACTAAGCAACGAGACTTGTGTCGTGGACACCAGATGGTTGATATGCTACATAGATGCTTTTTATTTGTAAATACATACTTATTATACATATAAACATCCATGACTCGGAAACAAATGTCCGTGCTCATCACACAACATTTGCTTCTACCGGGATTCGAACCCGGGACCCTAAGAACGCAAAGCATGCAGACATTCGCAATAAAGATGAAATATTGAAGACAAATATTCAATTTTAGAAAGAGGGATCATGAATTCATGAGTTGATCAACGAGTAAAAATCTGAATTTGATTCAGAAAACAGGTAGGTTTTACGAAATTCTAATTTATCGAGTTCAGTCTCTATTGATTACTTCCATCCATTTGGACATGGCCACTCTTTTACACTAAAATAAAGAGAAAAAGATACATATCAGTTTTATTCGACTAGTCAAAGCCAATAAAATAGCACCAGTTTTCAATATTATTTTTTACACGAAAAAGAGGAACTGTCAAAACATTCATTGGTTTATTTTCTAACTTTTATTTATCAAGTTTTTCACAGTCAAATGAATTTCAAACGGACGTGAAAAATATTTGTGACCAAGCCATGTTGGTAAATAGGTTGGTTCAAATATTGGCCGTGCGTTTATTGGTGTTAGTTTATTGGTGTTAGTATTTGATTAGGTCAAATAGTAAATGTTGGTTTAATCCACTCGAGAGATTCATCACACTCAAGTGTGTTTTGATATCGATTCCTGGTGACTTTGTAACTTATTCAAATAATATTAGACTCTAATAATATTTAAGAGAACATTTATGTGAAAATTGAATCCTTGTTGGTTTCGTTTTGGGATTTCCTGTGACGAAATCTGATAGATGTTGATAAGAGTTAATGTGGTTTTACATAGCTAAAATATATAATATTTTGTGACGGCTGTTCCAGGTAGAACGATAAGCCCGTTTTTTAAATATTTTGTTCATTTTGGGACATACAATTTAACGAGGCATCGAGAGTTTTTTGTGGAAAACGTTATTTCCTTTTCGGTGAAGAACTCCCCGATTAGTAAATACCATTATCTTTTTTTTCGAAAATGATTTATTAATAATTCTTAATAATGTTTACGAGCGCAGTGGTGGCCCAGTGGTGGTGGTTCCGACTTACGAACAGTAAGTCGTGGGTTCGAACCCAGGCAGGCGTATTACATTGTGTAATTTATTTCATCACCACTGCTCTCAAAACGGTGAAGTAAAACATCTTGAGGAAACCGGCATGTCCTAGAACCAAAGATTCGAAGACATGTGACATCTACCAATCCGCACTGGGCCCGCGTGGTGGATTATAGCCCATTCCCTCTCATAGAGAGGAGGCTTGCGTCCCAGTAGTGGGAACATTAATAGGCTGATGATGATGATGATGAATAATGTTTACTCGGAAAGTCTCACTGGATAGGGTTAGAACATAAATGTTAACAAAGGAATAAAATACCGAGGAAGGATATAATTATTAGGTAGGTAGGTATACATTCTTTATGAATATTTCAATCTAAAAACAGAAGAACAAGCTGCAGTAAAAACAAAAAAGTTATGTACTTAACTGATATTGAAACTTAATTGAAACCAAACTAAATATCCTCCAGATCTATACGAGGCAGTTTCCAAAGTTCAACAAATATCCCTTTATTAATAGAAGTTCCTTCAACTTCAGCTTAACTTGAAATGTCTCAGTTACTCAATATCATAGAGCGTAAAGCGCAGGCCACACCGCCAGGTAGAAAGTGAGCGAGCAAGCGGGGCGAGCATTGTTTATTCTCTTGACATACTGAAACTATGCTCGCCCGGCTCGCTCATTTACTTCTTACCTGGCTGTGTGGCCAGCGCTTTAGGCTGAAGTCATGCTGCTAGGCTGCACCTAAGTGCAGTCTGTTAGCTTGAAGTACTAATATTTAATAATGTAACGCTTATGCCCATTTTCCGAAACCACTTATACAGATGACTTATTGAGAGTGCACTCATTATAATAATATTAAATAATTCATATATAGGTGTTGATATTTACGTGATCGTGGCCAAATAATAACAGCCAGTCGGGTCAGTTAAAATAAGAATCACAAAAATGAACACAAAGGAACATTATCTCACTTTGAATGTGATATGTGTGATACATTGAGTTAGATCTCGATCCATTCCTGTGATTTATCTACTGATTGTGACAAAACTTCTATTTATTTATCTAGATCTCTCTATCTTCATTTTTTATATCTAGTTTAACGATATAAAACCTACAAAATAAACCTAGAAAAATCTGTTGGATGTTTTTTTCTAGGTAGAGCTAAATCCAAAATGCTTTGATAAAAAAAATCCTTTTGAAGAAAGTAAACCTCTATAAAATCTATGCTAATACAGTGAACTCGAAGCAAAAAAAAAATACAATTTAAAAATTCTATACTTCTAAATAAAATAAAAACAACCTTTTTACAGATTCACTAAATATTTTATTCAATAGATACTTGAGGATAAAATCAACAGTTTCAATCGCCGTTAGCCGCTTAAATCAAGTATCCTTTATCGAGGTACCCTCAACAAACGTTTAAAAACGTAAATCGTTTTTCTTTTTTTTTCCAAATAAAGAGCTGCTTTCGTACGGCCAAAGCTTTTAGGTCGGCTCTTTACACTTGAATACTTTTTGGAAAAACCTTCGTGAAGAAACTCAGTAAGGTATGAAGAATCAGAATAGAGTGCAATGCTTTTTTCACTTGAGTAGGTTTATGCATTCGTTTCTAGACGAATATTTTCACGTCCTTTCTCAGACGTCGGTATTAAAAGAAACAGATAGAAATTGCTACAGTCGTTTCACAGTTATTTTTACCTATGCCAGCAGCAAGCCAACATCAACCTAATAATGACAACAATAAAGTTCACTGTGATTTTGACGCTGATGCTAAAATCGAAATGTTTCATTTTATTATTTGAAACTCGCAGGTTTGTTACATTTGCAGCTACTTTTTTTTTGTACTTTTAAAAAGTAAATTTCAAGTTCTTTTTTTTAATGATACTTTTTATTTACTTAGTTTGCATTTATTTACCCGACAGAACTTTGAACCTTTTGAAACTTTATACACTTGAGGAGTCTCGAACTTCAGTAAGGTATATCAATGAGGTTCAAAACTTTCGGTAACCATTGGATAGTTTCCAAAGGATGACCGTCTGGAAGGAAGTGGTTATAAAGATGGTTGAAAGCCAAAAACTTTGCATTAGGTTCCGTTAAATCAGTCTTTCCCAAAGTGGGCGATAACGCCCCCTTGCGGGCGCTGCAGGCCTAAAGGAGGGCAGTAACAGACCCAGAAACAAATAGGGGCGTTGTAGAGGCTTAGGGGGCGATTTGTAATTTCATCTTGGAGGACTCTAGTAACGGACTAAGCTCTCAACTCTCGACTACAACTTGTGAACATCAACTAATATATTAATTAAGAGATCGAGATCGTGAGAAGAATAGATTATGTTTGTTTTATTTTGAATTAAAGATACTCTATCTGTCATTTAATAATCATTCTCACTGGCAGGTGTAGCCCATAAGAGTTAACTTGAGACCTGAGCGCTGTTGTGTAATACCTACTGTGCTCAGGTCTCAAGTTATTTAAATGATAAATGATGTTTATTTTGCAAGTAGGTTTTTACAAACACTTTTACACGTCATTTTTTTTTAAAACTAGATGGGGCCGGTGTTTCGTACCTGACTACTCTGAGAAGAAACAGCCGAAACAAACTCAGAGGTCATAGTCTCTTTTGAAGTCCAGACATAATTTTGCTCAATTCACATGAGGACTATGCAGAATAGTGTCTGAGATGGTCTTTTGAAGAAAGAACCACACAGATTTGAGTGGACCTGTCCAGTCAGTGCAAGCATTTGTCAGTTATCGTGTAGCTCGACTTATAACTCAAGGAGCTCAAAGAAACGACGAACAATACCAAAGAAAGGACATTTGGGTAGGTCGCTTATAGTACTCAAACTGCCAGACAGTTGTGGGAAAAAAAAAAGAAAACAAACAAAAATATATAAAAATGAAACCCACATGGTCCCCACATTCACAATAATCAAATAAAATTAATAATAATTTACAAAATCAATGTCAATAAAAATCACAAAAATCATATGTCAATAATAATAAAAAAGTAAGATACGTAAATATTCCTGTCAAGTCAGTAGGTAAATGTAACAAAAAATAAAATAAAAAAAGTAAAAAAATAATAAAATTTCTTGCGGGTTATAGTAAGTCTCGTTTAGAATGAATGTTTAATCTCCTCTAATATAGCTCACAAAAATTAATTTAATTTGAAGTCAAAGTATTTTTAAGTAGGTGAAAAAATGGGGGCGTTAAAAAATATTTTTTTCTCAAAGTGGGCAGTAGACAAAATAAGTTTGGGAACCTTTGCGTTAAATCGATGATGATGAAACAGGGTACAAATGAGTGACGTCAGCAATACGATTCGCGTGTAGTTTTGTGTCAGAAACACAACTCGTCCGATGAATTAACACCCCAGTTCACGAGTTTACGGTTCATTAACTACGTTAATATTTAATATTGTGGTCGAAGTACAATTTCCAAATAATGAAACCAATCAAAATGAAACGAGAAAAGTACTTAATTAAACATCCAATTAACTTATTTGGTTTCTCTTTCAGTTTAAAAAAAATGTAATAGAGAATATGAAAAAATAAAAAAAAAATACATACGGTCGAACTTTGAAAAGAAACCTTTAACTATTAATAGGCAAAAAGGGTAACGTTAATTTACATCTTCCAAGCCATTCATTTCCAATATTTCAATGCTGAGGTCAGCGTAGGGTTTTTGACAATCAAGATTAATACTTATATTTTACGAGAAAACTCCGAATTGATATGGACATGGGTTAGCTTATTAAATTCTGATCTATCAAGTCTGGTTTTGTTAAGACTGATTTGTTAAGGTTATCAATATTTTGACAAAACTTGGCATACGAATTAGGATTCTAGGGATGAGGTCACACTAGCGTATTGTGACTGTAGATACCTACTTTGTGTTGCTTACTGCTTTGCTAAAGGTAATGCACCAGTCATGTCAAACTTAAAATTATTGGTGGGATAAATCGTAGAATCAGTGGGCCGCAAAACCCAACCATAGAGAAGAATAAAACTCATTGGATAGGTAGAGTGAATACCGGTGCAGACAGTAAACGTTTATTTAGTAGGTATTTAATTATAAGTATATATATATAGAAAACTGAAATACAATATTTTCCCAGATATTTGAAATGTTTTGCATAATACAAAATTTTCTATTATAGAGCTGTCCGCGCTAATTAATTAGAAAACTGCATCCAAGTGTGCGACGGTCAATCGCGATAGTGAAAACAATAATTGTTCACACTTGTAGGTGCTTACAAACAATGATATTATTCTGCTTCTTTTAATTGAAAAATATTAATGAGACACGGTCGCGGGCAGCATCAGGAGGCTGTTCTTAAAACTGGATCGGGCCGCAGGCAAACGTGCAAAAGGCCGCATGTTTGACATGCCTGCCATACATGCTAGGGTGTACCTGACAGATTTGCGATTCGATTCCGATTCCGAAAGTCGTATCTCGTTCGTTTTCATAATGCCAAAAAAAGATAGACATACGACTTTCCGAATCGGAATCTAATCGAAGCGTTGTGAATAGCTATGCAGATAAAACGGAGCGTATATGTTGCAAAACTGTGCAGGTTTGTCTCCTACGCAGCTCAAGCTTACCTGGTAGGTGCACCCAGGTGTGTAAAGCTTACCTGAAGATCCACACGCTCAAGCAAAACGCGTGTTATGGCAAATGGGTGGGTATGGGTAAACAAATTAAAGAAGTTGAATGAGAAATACCTACCTTCATTTCATGAAGCATTTCAGTAACTCGTCTTTCCTGTGCACAGTTTTTTTTGACTTAACATATACAATGTATTACATATTCACATAAACTTTTTGTTTTTTTTTCGGATGGGAAATCATCAAATGACTTCTCCCGCTCTGGGCGGAGCAGGAGGGAGTGTCAGACTTTTACTGACTAAAACCCATTCATGTTCCTTCATCGCCCTTTGTGTTCCGGGGCCACGGTATCTCTTTCGAACAGTCCCGCGACCCCGGATTCACATAAACCTTACACAGTGAATTATCTAAATGATGTGGAAAATCGCATCAAAATCTGTTGAGTGGTTTAGGTAAACCACTCAACAGATTTTGAGATTGATTGATCACAGACACAAGACACGAAAAGTTACTTTATGCATTACGTAAAGATCACGATAAATCTAGATACAAAGAGAAGGTTATTTCGGTACAATTACAAATAATGATTAAGTTATTAAGATTCGTGTCATCTGTAAACGAACCTTTTGACATTAATTAGTTCTGAGAAAGCTTACTCCCTTGGCATTTGGTAATACATTAAGCCTCCTGTGTCGGCACTTTTCAGAATGTTATTTAATATTATAAACCTTTTAAGCTCAGATAAATCACTTGGGACACATCAATATTTATTACGAGAAAAGTAATACATACAATACCTACGACGCACAAACGTGTTTAGTACATCACTCCGAAACAATTCTTCGGACCTTAAAAAAAAATCAGCTGTTCCACACATTTTGACGACCCGAACCTACCGGGCTACCGAGTCATTCATCAACTCGTCCCACAAGCCTACGGCCCATTTGGGACGAGTTGATGAAAACCAAAATACGTAATATTTTCGTTCTGCAACTCGTCCCACGTATGAAAAAGGTATAATCAGTAGTAAAAGTGTTAGTGTAGAAAAATATTGCCTATAAAATATTAATCATCACAACATTGTCTAGATGCCAGTTATGGGCCTAATTAGTAACCTTACGAAAAGTACTAGGCGGGCATGAATTCAAGAAGGTATTATTTTATTGCATCCCACCTTGAGCTCGGTATCAGGACTCTTCAGTAACCTTACGAAAAGTACTAGGCGGGCATGAATTCAAGGAGGTATTATTTTATTGCATTTCACCTTGAGCTTGGTATCAGGACACTTGCGCGAAAGACATTTGCACGAAGGACACTTGCTCGAACGCACTTGCGCTAAAAGACATAATAATGTGCGCGAATGGACACTTGCGCGACTGGACTTTTGATGGCCACTGCTGTTTACTCGTTGATAACCAAAATGAGGTCAAAATGAAAATTCAAGATGGCGCCGAGGAAAATTTGTGGATTTTCATTTTGACCTCATTTTAGTTATCAGTGACCCAAAAAACTATGGAAACGACACCCATGATGGAAAATCCGAAAATTTTCGTAGAGCAATTAGCCTAGTACTTTTTCTAAGGTACCTTATAAATTTGTTCGAATTAGAAGTTATATTTTAATTAATTTATTGTATATTAATTTCATTATTTAATTATTTTTAACTATTAATTAGTCATAATCTTGTCTTCATAACTGTACCTAACGTTGATAAAGTTTAAAGTTCCACACAAAAAGAAACGTGGGACGAGTTGCAGAACGAAAATATTATTTATTTTTATTTGCATCAACTCGTCCCAAATGGGCCGTAGGCTTGTGGGACGAGTTGATGAACGACTCGGGCTACCTTACGTAGTGTTTGTGTGATGAGCATGGACATTTGTTTCCGGGTCATTGATGTTTATATTTTTAATAAGTACGTATTTACAAAAAAATAAAAAAAGTATGATCTATGTAGTATAATATTGTATTGTACTTGTATTGTATAACGGGCTGGTGTCCGCAACTCCACGTCAAAGCGCGTATTTTGCGTATGGGCTATAATCCACCACGCGGGCCCAGTGCGGATTGGTAGATGTCACATGTCTTCGAATTTTTGGTTCTAGGACATGCCGGTTTCCTCACGATATTTTCCTTAACCGTTTTGAGAGCAGTGGTGATGAAATAAATTACACAAAGTAATGCGCCTGTCTGGATTCGAACCCATGACTTACTGTTCGTAAGTCGGGGCCGCCACCACTGGGCCACCGCTGCTCTCTCTAGTATAATATTATTATCAACTATCTGGCATCCACGACACAAGCCTCGTTGCTCAGTGTGGCGTTAGATGGCGGTGTGTGTAATGTCCACCGATATTTATTTTGACCTTGAGGCTGATTTCTGCTGTTGACCTGCCAGATGCCATTACCAAAAAAAAAGTGTAGGTATTACAATTTTGTAGGAAACTGTATGATATACAGAACACGTGGTAAAACCATACTGAATTCTGAATTTAGTAGGAATTGCTGGCAAAAATGATTAAATCTCTCTGCAATTGGGGTGAAGAAAATATTTTGTTTTTAGCACGGCTTGAATCAATCTGATACAGCTCTTGCTAACAAAAGTGTAACACATGCCAAATACCTACTACCATTGCTGAAAGTAACTAACTAACCGAAGAAAAACCAGTTACTCCTGTAAATTAATTTATCCAATCCATAAATACCTTTGCAAAACCTTTTCCACATTCTCTTTGTTTTCTAATTAAGATTTCTTAGTTGAATCCCTGTAAGCTGCAAGCAGGTACAATGAGCTATAGTATTTATTGTGCGGAGTAAAGGATTTACTCGTAATACCGCAGGAAAAGCTTTAATTAAAACATTATGAAAGCCGAGTTACTGGACTGTTCGGAACTCCATACATAATCAAGTTGCAGCTCAGTTTGTTGAAGAAACTTGTGTACCTCAGTAAAATGTTTAACACGGCACCTTGTTAGCTCTGTAATTAACCACGTTATCGATACTCCGACCCTGAAAGAAGAATATATAATGTGGTTCTAATATACAGGATTACTGGTACCTCGACGTATTCCTTGCAGGACGTCTTAAAGGGTTAAAATGCAACAAATTAAGCCACCAAATGTTCCACCGAAATTTCAGTAGTTTTTGTTTTTATTTAAATTTTTTTTTTTTTTTTTTAAGAAATATCCTCGATTAAATAATTTGAAACCAATTTAAACATGATTTACGGCGCGATGGTACTGAACCTACTACCCATGTTTTCAAAGAAATAAACGATTTGATTTGAATATAAATCAGAGTAAAAAAAGCATTCTCGTAGTGATATTATTCTCTTGGCACATCGAAATCATCCCGGAAATTGCTACCAAAGAATCTGTATTTAAATGAGACGTCTACAAAAATAAAACAAAAGTCTGACACCAAACCCAACTTTAATAAAGAGTCTCAATTGCGTCCAGTAAACAGACATTTCACCCAAATAACGAGGGTGACTGTCAGATTGGAATTTGGTCACGTTTACCCATGACCGTTCTCTGTCGTCTAAATCATTGCAAACTTGTCATTGTCGGCGTGCTCCAAATTGTCCATGTCAGTCATTCCGGACTGACATAACTGTAGATTAACGGTGTTATCCGTTGATTTACTGAGTGGTAATGTTTGGAAAATGATTGGTTTGCTAGTATTAATATATAGGGTCGTGAATTGGTGGGTGACCATCTATTATATTATACCGAGACTCTTCCCTACTCTCATTTGACATGTTTGACGATCCTTCACGAGTAGCCTGGACCCCAAGAGACTGACCACCAGTCTTACCAAGCGGTTACCCAGCAAAGCCGTGTCAGACTCCGTGGCTGCTACCGAGACATTTCTTATGAAAAAACCCAATAACACTTTGACCGCCCGGGAATATCTACAAGGGCGCGGCGTGGTAGATTATAGCCCACTTCTTCTCATAGAGGAGGCTGACCGAGCTGTAGGAACGTCACAGGCTGATTATCTACACAATATTATAAAGAGGAAAGATTTGATTTTTTGTTTGTGTGTTTGTTACGATTTAACTCAAGAACCACTCAACGGATTTTAAAAATTCTTTCACCGTTAGAAAGCTACATCTTTACCAAGTAACTGATGCTATAAATTATATTGATGTCATGCAAATTAGCCGAGCTATCACAATTTTCGCGGACGAAGTCGCGGGCGAACTGCTAGTATATGATTATGGTCCCTTCACGAGTATTTTTCCTATTTCCTACATTACGCGAAGGGGTGTTTACACAATAGGGTCTGTTTTATGCGCACATGACAGGCTTTTTATTGAACAATGTTTACGATGGACTGTTATCCATTATAAATTTATTAATTTAGTTAATTTAAGAGACAGTGATGCACGCAGATTTACCGAGTAGGTGATGTGGTACAAGAGTCAAAGCAATCAAATGAGGTTAAGAGCACATTTAGGAAGTTTTTTTTTTAATATTAATATAAATTACTTTAAAAATACGTAAGTTTGATTTAAATTGGAATTCATTAATTCGTTTAGTCTACATTTGACATTTGAATTGTTTATTATTTTTCGATCGAGTGTCCAACTGACAAATCGAAGAAACTGGCGAATTATGGAAACTGGCGAGTTGACGCAAATGTCGAATTCACACAACTGTCCAATCAGCGAAAGTGACGATTCAACGAAACTGTCGAATGAAATAAACTGACGAGTGAGGGAAACTGACCAGTGTTACGTGGACTTGTTGGTAAGCATTTTTGAAATTTATTTAAAAAACAAGATGGATGTGACCAAAAGGTCCTTTTTTGTACAGATTTACCTTCTAGATTTTTGATACATTTTGAATTTTTTAGTGACTGACTGTTTTTGTGAGTCTGCGTGCTGTTTTCATAGTACGCTGTTCTTTTCAATTTTTCTAAAGTTTTGACTCAGTCTGCGTTTAATTTTATTTTCATACTGCCCTAGCTCCTAATTCAGTTTTGCCTCAAGTAAATGAGATAGCATCTCTCATTTTTCATGTAGCATATAGGCTTGTGTCCTGAAAAAATCTAATTAGTCCGTCAGTCAGATTATCAAAAAATATTTGACACGTATTTTTTCTTTTGTTACGTAAACCAAAATTGACGAAGATACGACGCTTTTAAAATTTTCAATACGTCATGCCGTGCTATAATTTTTAGTGCGTTGTGACGTCACGAGCCCCGACTCTCGATTTTTGATGCGTTTTATCTTTGTCAATATTCATTGATTTACAAAAACAAAAAATACGTGTCCATTATTTTCCAATAATCTAACTGACGGACTAAATAGATTTGCAAATATGGATGGTGGAAACTAGCCTGTTATAGGGTATTGCTGCTTTTAATTAATAATAGAGGAACATAATAACACCCTCCCTCAAATTATAGTTGTATAGAACGAACCACGCCCTTGCATAGAACCTCTAGACCCGTAGTGAGAATAATTAAGAGCAATCTAGTGTATAGGTCTAACAAGACGACGAGGTGGACTTTTATATAATTTTGTTGTATGAACGTGGTCAAAGTAAAAGCATTGTATAAAAAAGGGGATGTAGGATATCTTCATACAAACGCACTGCGCGGTTTGTATGTGTGCGCCATAGTATCTTTGCGTCGCCGCACGCACACTCAAACAAAATCTCGACCCGTAAACCCGTTTCTCAGCAGGCGCACTGAGAAACGGGTCGTGAGTGTGCGTGCGGCGACGCAAAGATACTGTGGCGCACACATACAAGCCACGCATGGTGCGTTTGTAAAATAATAATAATAATAATCCCGTAAAAAAAAATCCCGTAGCACTACCAAGCGATCCAGTAGTACCACGGGAAGTTTTTTTTTAACCGTGGTATTACTGGGATTGGTACATGAGATCAACAATCATAATCTCAACATTAAAATTCTTAACACCATAATTTTAGAATTACAATTAAAACAAAAAATGTTTATTATTAGTTAATTTATTATATATTGAGATTAGGACTTGTTAATTTATTAAACGTTTGATATTTTAAAGTTGAGATTATGGTTTTGAGATTTTAAATGTTGAGATTATGATTGTTGATCTTATGTACCAATCCCAGTAGCACCACGGGTAAAAAAAAACTTCCCGTAGTATTACTGGATAGCTTGGTAGTACTATAGAATTCTAAAACATATTCATGCGTAACAATCCACGCGTTCTCAAAAGAATCAATAAGTTTAATGGATTGAAAACAAACAATGCGTTTCAGTATACCAACGTGGATTTGAAACCCTAAAGCCTGCAAATCCAGAATCTGTTTATTATAGAGCAACCACAAATACCCACTAATGTAGGATATTTCCTCTGTGACCCAATAAACTGACCATAATTGTAATGGACGTATAAACTGGTTATTATAGGCACCAAACGCTTGCCCATTTCAACTGCTGTGACAAATGTATTCTCATTTTTGTTAACCTTTGCTTTGCTACATTATTGGGTGTATTATTTTTTCTTTCTTAATATTTTGACAATAATAATTTAAATGGTTTGTATTTTTTTTGTTAGTCTCATTTGTCCCACTCCTGGGCAAAGATCTACCTCAGTTCTCCCACTTCTCGCCAACTCATGCTGTATTATTTTATTCAGACCTATGAGTACAAAGGCGTAATATGTTCGTAAAAGTAGATAACTAAAGTTAACAAAAATATGGGGTTAGATGTGAAATGTGCCTGAAAAAAAATCAATGGAGAGAGATCTCAGTTATATTATCTATGTTTTTATTAGATGGAACCCAGTGTCTATAGTAAATAACATCATTCGTACATTATCATCATCTGCCTATCCTTTTCCCAACTATATTGGGGTCAGCTACCAGTCTAAACGAATGCAGCTGAATACCAGTATTTTACATAGAGTGACTGCCTATCTGACCTCTACAACCCAGTTAGTACTGGGTAAAACGATACACCTATTCGTACGATCGTTATAAACAATTCTTACCGTGATTAAATACATAATCATAAAAAAGGTATTAATATTGGTATGGTATTATAAAAGTATATGCTTTTTATGACAAGGATAAGACCAGATTAAATTGTTTGATGAATATATTTATTTGTTTATTTAACAATTTATGTACACACTAAATATAAAAAAAGGAGAAAGGAACAGAAAACAGTACAAAGGTGATGCTTATTGCTAAAGAAATCTCTTCCATCATTCCTGCGAAAGGAGATACTATAAAGAGATGTAGACATAGTGTGTAAAAAAAAAGAAAAAAAATGGAATACATAAAACAGATAACTATTTTAAATAGAAAAACACATAGCAATAAACTATAAATACAATACAATAATTATTAATAAATACTTATGCAATTATGACGAAATGGATAGGTAATGTTTGTGTAGTTGTAGCCGTACCTAAGAATTTCTTAAAATATTGACATCGATAAGCCTCTTTTGATTAAAGTCCCGCTTATGAAACCTCAACTTTTTAAAACTGTCAGTAAAAGTCTGGTCTTAGGTCTTTTCTTTTAATAATTATCGTTTCTGTTTCGACCCTTTGTTCCTTTTATTAAAACTTAAAAAAAAAACAGTCAAAATTTCAATCAAAATCAAAGCATTTATTTCAAGTAGGCCAGTTACAGGCACTTTTGAATTGTCGAAACAAAGATGAAAATTAAATGTAGCTACAGTCCCAGTCACAAGACATAAAAACTGTGAAAGTACTGTAGTTGCCCATTCTCTAGCATAGATCTCTATGGAGAAGAACGGGCAAGAAACTCCATAGACACTCTTTTAAATCAGAATATTTTAACAAAACCTTGGTTACATCATTCATGTTGAGGTGGTACATTATGTGAGAACAATGTAGCAGGAGTGTCCATAGTAAAAACAAAAAAAAACCATTTCAAAAATAAAATTATTAATTCAAATAATCATCTTTGTTTTATCATCATCATCATCATTATCTTGCCCTCATCCCAATTTATTTGGGGTCGGCGCAGCATGTCTTGTTCTTCCATACTTCTCTGTATTACTCGTCATCCCATATCATTCACACAGTCGATCCATCGTTTCTTTGGTCTTCATCTACCTACACCTACAAAACTCTGTATAAGAACATATTTTGGAACCAAAATTAAAACCCAAACATGTAGTTAGAAACAAAACGCTTTTAATTTCATTTTACGTTGAAATATCGACTTACTTATGTCGAAATACCTGTAGAGTATATTAGAACAACCGAAATTCCACGGGCTGTGAACTGAGATTCCTGTACATTATTCAAGAGCAATCCAAATGTACCGACTACCAACTCAACCTGCTGTAAAATACGTTGCTTGTATAATAAATTTGTGATAAAATTTATTCATTAGAAATTATCACACTAATATTTAAATGCGTAAGTTTGAATGTGTGTTCGTTTGTTACTGTTTCACGCAAAAGTACTGAACGGATTTGAATGAAATTTAGCACACACACACAGGGTGTAAACAACCGCATCACGAAGCCGTCAACCAAGCATTCTGACATAAAACTAAGTAACTTTACGCAAAAATTATTACTGGGAAACGACTTTTTTCTTTTGGGTGTAAAATCATGTTTTGTGGTAAAACTCAATGTAACGCACTCATAACATTGTGCTGATGGATAGATTTAATACGGGGGTCGTGGTCGTGTTTTAAGCAAAAATCTTACATTAAAAACTTGTATTAAAAAAAAACTTGTGAAAAAGCTGGAACTTTAATCCCAATATCACCGTAACTAAAAGGTTCCCAGGTATGGTGTCAAAAAATTATCGCAATGACGGGAAAAACAAGTGCGGTTTTCGGCTTCGTTAAGAGGTTTTTACACCCTTTATAGTTTTATTAAATAACCTGGATTAACACATAGCATACTTTTTATATCAGTGAGTCACACCTGTTATCAAAATATTACTATAAAAAGGTACTGCATTTAATGCGCATGCTCGTGCAAACAATAATAGTTTTTGTTTCATCGAAATTGGGCCAAGATTTCCAAAGTTTCAGCGTTAGAAAGTTACTGCTTTTTTGACTTTGCGTTCCCTTGCGAGCTACTTAACTGCGATTACATCACGTCCCAGTGTCATGTCCGATTGCGGGTGATGCGCAGTGCTTACGTTAACAAAATTTGCTTTGTAAAGTGGTTTTCACTTATTATTTTTTACTAGGCGAAATGGAAGAAGTAGAAAAAAAAGCAAAGGAAAAAGGATGTGGGGAGGTCACTTCCTTTTTCTTTTTTTTCTCTTCTCCTGCGCCACCTTGGGCCAGTTGTTAAATTAATTAATTAAAATTATTCGCAGTGCGCCACATGACGTCACACGTTAGTGCGGTCGCTTAGTCGACGATTGCCGTGGAGGCCGTACGTACTTACTTTAACGTTTTTGATATCTCAGCCATTTTTGAAGGTAAGAAAAAAAAAACATTCTTTTTTCTCGAGTTACTTATTTTTTAGACATGCTGAGAGCAAAAAACGTTGGTGTGACTCTTTATCGAACTCGACGCGGGCGAAGCCGCGAGCTTAAGCTAGTATTAAATAAAAAATCATTTCTTTTAGACGAATCGGGACACATAATATGAACATTTGGAGACAGTTTTTTTTAGGCCCTCTTCGATCTTGCATATTAATATTATTCATGTTACACCAAAAATAAGTAACCATTTTACTATAGTAATAAACGAAAGATTACGTAGAAACGAAACCGGAATCTTAAAATCATAATATATAAGTTATATTATAATATTTATTGCGAGTCAAATCATTCCTGTTGTGGTCAATGTCATTTGACAGAAAATACTTACGTAAATAGGCGCGTTTTTTCCGTTTACAACAAAAAGAACGGTATCCATTGGTAATAATATCTGCATTAATTCTATTAGAAATAGAATATAAAAATAAATAATACTAAACGTGAGCTTTTTAATGCTATTTTAAAAGTTTCCGCTAAAATCTTTTAGATGGTATAGAAAATCATCATGGCACAGAACGTTGTAAATCCGTCTTTTTGGTGGTTGACAGACAACTTCATTTGACATTTACTCTTTCGGTTTATTTCGATTTTCGACAAAGTGTTTCTGCGATTTTTTCGCATATAATAAAACTATTTTATGAATATGGCATCTGTTGGTCGTTGTGTCAATTGTGCAGTAAGATGTCTCTGAAAGAGACAGAGAGTAAGAGAATACAATTACTTTCAGAGACTGCTACAGACGTGCAGCAACTTGTATGTGTGTGGATTCATTTTCGAATTTCTCATCATTCAGGTTAGACACAGCTAATATTACCACTGTAATCTAGAGATTATAAGGAAGAAATCTATATACGTTTCATAAATATCTGCTACAATTTATGCGGGTGGCCTGTTCTTCAAACAAAAAAAAATTGTCTCTTGGTGACCAATCGTCCACCAATCTACCATCGACCAATCGGAACAGTGACGAGCTCGGAATAACTCATTTCTAATACTCTCGATGCATAGCAGAACCTCATTTTAAAATACCATCAGATTTTTGTTTCAATATTCCAAAAGCATAACACATGGATTAGAAAGAAAATTGCTTTAGCTTTATTACCAGCACAGGGTTTTAAATACTTTAAGCTAGGTATCGCCGTACTATGTCAACCAAAGCCATTGTTTCCGTTAATTACTTTCAAAATTCAATTTTGTACCAATGCTTCATTCAACAAGGTTTTGTCCGGCGAATTGTGGAATGAAATCACTAGAAAAATCCACGTCTATTTCATAAGCTTCCAAATAACTAAATATCTCTAGGATTGTGGTCCTCGCAATCTTTTGAGTACATTTCAAAGCTTTGAATGCATTGTGGAAATGTGGACATGAAAAGAATTTCTCGCTCCAAGGATCGTTTGTGTGTGGTTCACGTAGTGGGCACATAAGTGCGGTACCGTTACATTTAAAATCACTCAGATATGAACATTTATCTTGACTTGTGAGTGGCATTTTTATCCCACAAGGTTTTGGGCTTCCTAATCTCTTTTTTTCACTCTTGTCTTTTATCAACTAGTTCCCCGTTCACACGGCGTTCATCAGTACGTTATTTTGTGGTATTATTTTGGAATCTTTGTGGCAGTTGTGAAAAATTGAAAGGAAGTCGTGGGTAGGGCAGCTCGAAGAAAGAAGATGAATGGATCGTGTGAGGCATTATATGATAGAGAAAGGTGTAAATGATGCTGTGACGTCTGACAGGAAGAAAAAAATGTGTTATGTTGTAAGACAAGGGCAGTAAGATAATGACGTCGGAGCAGGAGGGAGTGTCAGACTTTTACTGACACCCATCCATATTCCTTCATCGCCCTTTGTGTTCCGGGGCCACGGTAAATGACATCTAACTGCCCTTGACTTATTCTATTTGGGGTCGGCGCAATACGTTTTTATAAATGCTTTATGCATAATGCTTAATGCTTAATGCTTTAAGCATTTTTTTATTCTTTGAACATAAGGTTATTGACGTGTTGGGATCACAACTTTTAATGTAAATTGTCGTGCAAAAGAGCGCCGTGTAAACATAATTATGAAAAAGCTTTACTTTCCTCTAGTAAGTTTCTTTGTTTGTCCGTGCCCTGATTACACGTTTGTTTATAGGTACGTATATCTTCGATTCAATTCGCTTCCTAATTAGTGTCAATGCTTATTGGTGTCATGACAGTCTCCAGGGGAGGTCATCAAATTGACTAATCGCTTTCGACATGCAAATATTAATTAGGTTAAGATGCGGCGATGCGTATTGGGATTGTCCACTGTCATTTTAAATTAGTTTTTATAACCAATTGTTTAATGGTGGTTAGTGTAGTTACTACCTAATTAAATCAGTTACTCGCCTACACTTCAATGTTTTGAAGACTTAGATCTTCTACCAGGTCGTCCAGTCCACTCGTTTTAACATATGGTCAAGAACAACTTAGGCACAGTTCCGTTGATTGATTGACTTCTTGACATAACTGGTCACCACCACACTTTCCAAAAGTTGTGTTTAACTTCGGCCCAGACGTCCTTCTAGCGTTTTTAGTTATAATTAATATTGACGGCGAAGCAGATGAGAAAGTGGAATATTTGAAAGTTCTTAATATTATACTGTTAAGGGATAATTTTCTTTGTTACCAGGGCAAAGAGTACGGGCAAAGGAGTTCTGCATCAGCATTATCACGCTTCTCCAGGATACGGCGGCTTCCTAGACCAGCACACCGTATCATTAATCCTGATGAAGGTAAAAACAAACATAAGTAGAGAATAACATTATTATTTAGGGCCCAGTCATACATAGTAGTCACTCTCATTTCACCAATTTTGTTTAAGTCACATGTTAGGGGCGAACCACTTGCTCATTGCAAATTAAAACTAACAAAAACTAAATAATACGAAGGTAGGTATCTAACTGGTTAACGTGGCACTGGTCTATGAAATATTCAGAAAACTAACTAATTTGACGATTTAATTGTGATTTTGATGCAGCGAGTTGATGGAAGCCATTCCTCGAATGTTTGCATATTTAAGTAGAACATTTGAATACCTACTGACTTCTACTAACCTACATAAATAGTAAAATGGTAAAACCTGGTATTTTATTACAAAAGAGTCTTTAAAAAAGGCTGAACGGAGTATAAAACTTACCGTGTCAGCCCCATGTAATGTATTCTCTTTAAACCTTTCTTTTGAGCATAATTCCGACTGCTTCCAAGGTTAGACACTTTTGCTTAATCCTGCCAATTAACTTTGACATTAAGTTAAGCATAATACAATAATTGTCGGAATAAATTGAATCCTTTGCTTGGTCTTGATAAAATAATTGAGTTATTTTCGCAGATTGTTTCCTGGTGACATCAGAAGAGGGAGAGTTATTTTTTAAGTCCCCGTCGGATGACCCTGTCGTGTGCGGTATCTACATGATAGCTGATCCTGATAAACGGATCGAGGTCATCTTTAACTACATCAATGTACCCTGCGAGAATGGAGGATTGGTCGCGGTTAGTCATCTACTGTCCAAATCATATATCGGCGATTGGCGGTGGCAACCTCTCGCGGTCCGGCCTTGGTTCAATCCTTGGTCCGGAGCGAGACGGGATGGGACGCCGTCACCTCCTTCTGCGAAGCAGTCATGCTAGCGAAGGAGGTGGCGGAACGTGAGAGGGAGAGAACCTCACGTACCGGCCGCCGCTGGAGATGCCCCGGGCGTCGGGGGCCACCCGGCCACCGTAGGCGTGGGAATGTGGACGGAGAGCTATGGGCTAGCTCGCCGTCCGTCTGTCTCATGACGACAGGCCGTGTCGACGGCGCGTTCGTGTTCCACGCGCGCCTCAAAGAGAGTCAGCAAAAGGAAGGGGTCCACAAGGGCCGATGCCTCCCGGGGCTGCGGGACTGTTCGAAAGAGATACCGTGGCCTCGGAACACAAAGGGCGATGAAGGAACAGGGATGGGTTTTAGTCATCAAAAGTCTGACACTCCCTCCTGCTCCGCCCAGAGTGGGAGGAGTTATTTGATGATTAAAAAAAAGGAGATGTCAACACCAAAATGCGCGCACTGTCTATTTGTATCGGAGTAAACGAGAGCGAGAGATTTATTGGGCGGCCAGGTTTTAGAACAAAATAATTAATAAATATTGAAATAAAAAAAGTTTGGATTATTTGTGGAATATGACTTGTTAGCGGTTTAGGTATGAATATGTTGACTTCATGTTTTTAATTGCAGACCCATACGTCAAAAAAATAAATACCTAGAACCGTTTAATGATGATTTTAAAACCACTCTTTGCAATTATTTCCTGTCGAGCCGATTTCGTCCAATTATGTTTCCAGTCCGTCCACGGTCTTTGAAATATGATGATTTTAACATATATTTTTTTTGATGTGCTAGAACAAATAGTTTTTCTTAAAAAAACTGCTTAAATAACATCAATTAGGTGTTGTCAGCCCCTAAGATTTCCTTATGAAATGAAAGTGTTTTTGAAAGTTTATCCGGCAAGTCGGTTAAATAAAGGCTTCAAATTCTGCCAAAAACGTACTTATCTAATGAAAACATTTTTTTTTGGGATTTACCCTTTTAAAATAAGAAGTATTCAATAAATTCATTCCACACAAAAAGAAACGTGTGACGAGTTGCAGAACGAAAATTTTACTTATTTTGATTTTCATCAACTCGTCCCAAATGGGTACATGTGGGACGAGTTGATGAATTACTCAACAATTTTTAACCCTTCATTCGCATAAATACCAATGTGTTTTAAGACATTCCTTCTAGAAATGTGAAAATCTTTTCTTTACTTTAGCTTATTGGTCCGGGATCTTTCTAATTCTAATACCACTTTAAATGAAGTTTTAAGACATGGTGTTAAATACACTTTAAAGAAATCCCACCCCTTATTTCTCAAGGGACTGTATTTACCATGATTTGCAAAGCTATAAAACATCAAGTAAATTAAGTTACTCGTGTACAAAAATGATTAAAATAACTCCATAACGGATGACGTACGAGTAATAAGTCTGAAACTGTCGTAAACTTTTATAACAATAAAGTGGTTGAGAAAACTTTAATTGAATTTTTTCGCTGCGTGTAGGCGCTCGTGTTAGTTATAACATTGTGGATTAGCCCTAGATCAGCTGTTTTTGCTAGACTTTATTATTTTACGGGCCATTGAAGGCAGTTTTGCTTAGGTCTTCACTTTGCTTGGCTTTAACATTGATATAATGTTGCCATCACCTTTATCTTATAGTCGCGTTTGGGATTTATAATTAAGATATAAAAGAAAGTCTCTGTTAAAACTTGAATTTCTTTATATTTTTAAGACAACTTACGTTCTTGCCTATATCCATCCATATATCCATCATGACTTCGTTTTAATAAGCGTTTGAAAAAGGGATTTTCAAAAATTTATTTAGTATGTTGAAATTTCCGGAAATACTGGCTGGAAATTCTGATGAAAAGAAAAAAATCTTAAAAGGAAATTTATTCCAGTGGATTGACGGCTGGGAATTGAGCGGCCAGGTGTGGCCAGCAGATGCGTGGGATGACGACCGAGTAGTGGAGTCCTGTGACCAGAGACCGACACGTAAGCTGGTGTCCAGACAAAATGCTGCCTTGGTGCAGTACCGGGTACCTGCTAGGGGGAAGGGATTCGCTATTACTGTACGACATTTGAAGAACCCTAAACGTAAGTTTATTTTTTTATTTACTCCTGTATTATTGTAATGTGTTTTATTTATTTATGTACGGTCGAAAAAGCTATTTGGTATACATTTTACAATGTAATTTGTTGGATAAACTGTAAACCAAATAGCGTGTTCGACCGTACACACAAAATACGATAGAAGAGCACAAAGGCGAGAGATTTCTTATGAAATAAGCAGTAGCTTATTTCATAAGAAATCTCTTCCAGTAGACCTGCGAGAGGAAAGTTCGATTAGAAATGTAGACACAGTGTACAAAAGACAAAACAGGAAATTTTAAATTATATCCTTTAAAGAAAAATATACCTATATAAAATAAACATAGGTACATACACATTTAAAAATAAAATATATATATTAAAATAAATTTAAGCACATATGATATGTTTTGTGTCTGTGTTCGCTTTTTCTTTCCAATATTTTTTTTTTTTTATTATTTTTTTCTCAATTAATAATAATCATATTTATTCACAAATTTGAGACAACCATACAGAGTAACTCAATAATAAACACAAATATACGGTTTAGACAGATCGTTAGGGCACGCCACGATAGTGGCGATAAGTCCCCTCTTTGAGGAGTGGCTTGAGAGACGCCACGGCGTCCTCACCTTCCGCCTGACGCAGGTCCTCACCGGACACGGTGTTTTCGGGAGGTTCCTGCACCGAATCGGGCGGGAGGAAACGCCCGGGTGTTTCCACTGCGAGGATCGACCGGAGGACACGGTGGAGCACACAGTGGAGGTGTGCCCCGCGTGGGCGGAGCACCGCCGTGTCCTCGAAGCGGCGATTGGCGGCGGCGACCTCTCGCGTCCGGCCCTGGTGCAAGCCATGGTCCGGAGCGAGACGGAATGGGACGCCGTCACCTCCTTCTGCGAAGCAGTAATGCTAGAGAAGGAGGTGGCGGAACGTGAGAGGGAGAGAACCTCACAGCGTCCCGGCCGCCGCGGGAGACGCCCCGGGCGTCGGGGGCCACCACGTGGCCCCCGGCCACCGTAGGCGCGGGCCTGTGGACGGTGGGCTATGGGCTAGCTCGCCGTCCGTCCGTCTCATGACGACAGGCCGTGTCGACGGCGCGTTCGTGTTCCACGCGCGCCTCAAAGAGAGTCAGCAAAAGGAAGGGGTCCGCAAGGACCGATGCCTGCCGGGGTTGCGGGACTGTTCGAAAGAGATACCGTGGCCCCGGAACACAAAGGGCGATGAAGGAACATGGATGGGTTTTAGTCAGTAAAAGTCTGACACTCCCTCCTGCTCCGCCCAGAGCGGGAGAAGTCATTTGATGATTTCCCATCCGATAAAAAAAAAAAAAAAGACAGATCGTTAGATGTGAAAAAATGGTTTGGCTGTCTTTACGTTTTTGTCGTACTAGTATAAAACTGTATCACAAGCGGATAGTCTTCCTCAACCTTAGAACGACAGATTTCCACAAGGTTCCAGTTACAAGTTACATAGCAGCATTTTGATTACATACTGTATAGGTAATAAATCATGGTACAGACAGTTATATTAATTTAGTTGACATAATGTTGCCACTGGAAGGTTGCTCAAAGGTTAATAAGTTTGCTAATAAAGATAACGAGTGCATAATACTTCATAATCGCTTTGCTACAAAATTATTTCATATTATTATAACAAGCATCTGCACTGTGATGATCTCTTCTGTATATAGTTACATTCTACTGTTAGAGATAACTGTGCTAAAAATAATAAATATTAAATAAAATTTACTGTCAAGGATTTTCGAAAAGTAATTTCTTATTCTATAACTGATAATCTCCAATTCATCCATTTCATTTTTGTTGTATTTTTTATGTAGATGCTAATCAAATCGGTAATAATATAAATAAAATAGGTTATTTAAATCGAAACCAAACTTACTTTTGTCGTTTTCTAAGTAGAACCTAAATAGCTATTAACTCCAAAATGACTTCGAAACAAACTAAATTTTCTAACGTAGGTAATAAAAGTTAATCCAAATGGCTAAAACTAAGGCAAATAGTCTTATCATGCGTCATAAACAACTACATACCAACGAATTACCAAAACTAATGTTATTTAACTTCTCTTATCTCGTTAATTCAGATGTTCGCTATAAACACAGGTTTATACTTACTTGTGTTAGTTGTACAAATGTACAGTACAGTCAGACACAGCATTAATACCTTAGGTACGCAAGAACCATCAGTGGCTTTCTCGTAAAACATTAATAAAAATAATTAAAAATGTACGAACACATAATATATTTTCGAAGCCATAATAATTAAAAAAAAATACTTTTTTTATTGTTATTTCACGAGAAAAACGCTTTCGAATTTTATTTCATATATCATTCGCTTTACCCATAATGATGGCCATAAACTTAAGAGCGCCAACTTTTTTTTTTTTATTACAAGTTCGCCACACTTTTCCCCAACCACTGTAACTCCTGAAAGCCAGAATCAACAGTGGCGACCACCAGAAAAGCGCCGAGACAATGAAGCTCGACGAAGTCCCAGAGAATGAATTTAACTGTCTTGGATCCCGCAACGAAATTAATCAGAAAAGTATAGTGGAGGAGTAGGAAAAAAACCGTAACTTCCACTTTTCTCAAAGAGCGCCACCTGCTACGAACTTTACATAGGTACTCCTTTTGCTTTATCATCGTCCATACTCCTATGGTCATACACGAACGCCGGTTGCGAATGGTACCCACCAGATCGTTCAATAGAAAATCTCTAATAAAGTCCGCTTATGCGAGGGCAAAGTTACCTCTCCCAGCTTCCCCACTCGCATTTACCTTGTAATACCTTTACGTAAGTGTATGTTACTGTTGCTCGTGATTGTACATTCAACTTTACCTGGGAGCAAAAGATATTAGTTTTAAAGTATCTCGGCGTTGCTAACTTGTTTTAAAACTTTACTTATAAAATACCGGCAACATGGCGACATTTTATCATTATGTTGCTGGTCGCTGAAATTAATTTCGAATACCGATCAAATATCATATTAATATGTATATCAAATAAATACAATATTCAATGTAATAAAATACAAATCTAATATAATCTAATAAAATAGATATAAAAATTTGATATTGACTTATCTGCCTAGCCTTTTCCCAGCAATAGGATCGGATGCAGCAAGATAAAGATACCAGTATTTTCCATGGAACGACTGCCTATCTGACTAATCAAAACCAATCAAATCACTGGATTTAACAACTAAAATACATCAAAGTAAAAAAAAATCAAGGACATGGCAGTCAAGAAACAAAGTAAGCGTTAATCAAGTTAAAGGTTTAGTTGAAAACATATTGCTGTTTACAGTTTGTGTGTAACAGTTTTATGAACATTGCAATGTTGGTTCAAATATCGCAAATCCATGTACCATTGCAATGTTAGTTCAAATATCGGAACAGTTTTCATAAGTTATGAATACAAATAACTGGTATTTCTAGCACTGGAACCGTAGGCGTGGGCATTTACTAAAAGTTTGTATAATATGAATTTTGTATGTTATTACATATGGAAATCCTACAAACTATGTTTATTTATTTGCTTGAAAATGTATGAGAGCCGTTCCCTCTCAAAATTGATCAAATTTGTGAATGAAAAGTACTTTCGAAGACGAATATATTTACTTAGTTACTTCTGAGATTCGATTTTTGATCAATTGGAGTGTATCCTTATCCTAAAACGTATGTATACATAGTGAACGTTAATCGAGTCTGTAACACAGAATAAACATGGCATAATTCGTTTGAGAATGCCATACGTTATTGATAAGTGAAGTAAAATTAATAACGAATGTTTTATGAAATAAAACTTAATGGTAAAAGAAAAAACCGCGGCGAAAGTGGTGTGACGATCTGATCTTGTTTGCGGGGCGAACATGGCCAGATATGACACAAGATAGAGAGGTTTAGAAGGAGAAAGGGGAGGCCTTTGCCCAGCAGTGGGACACTTGAGAAGCTAACAAAAAATGAAAACTTACAAATTATAATCCTGTCATGTTAGAATATTTGTAATTTAGATTTCTATTTGACACTTCTTAACTTATCATGAACATCATTAAGAGATCAGTGTGGGTGGGTATCCATCCACCCTTATCATTCCGTTGTGAATCGGTACATTAACTACAATTTCCACCGGACCCAACCAACTAGCACTGGATGATAAGCAAATGTTTTTACTAGAAGTTTTCTCTCTTGGTTTGTTTTATGACGTACATTAACATTATACGAAGAAGAACTACCCTTGAGCATCCTGAGAATAAAACTAAATTAAGTAACTTGATGTTCTCGCTTAGTCAAGGAAACTGTTAATTTCATCTAAAAGGATCCCACGCAAATAGTTGCAGGATACTTTTATTACTTTGTATAAATATACTTATTTTGCCTTTGAAAAATATTATGTTCCGTTCTATTATTGTAACGATGTGTTTATTTTCGTTTGGTGTATCATTAAGAATAGCTGTAACATCATACGTCTTTAATTTGTTGTTATTGCCGATTCATATAAATATGTCTATCGTTGCTTGTTAGGTTAAGTTGTTAACATTGTTAAGTTGTTAACATTAACACGAATTTTATAATGAATATTTATTACCTTTTTGGGAAATAATCAACAAAAGTTATTAGATTTAGTAAGCCTGCTTTTCGAGACTTTAATGCTGTCTAAAAATAATTTATTATGTTTGCATAAAGAAAGCTAATTGTTGATGTGTTTAAAAATTACATATTTCATAAAACACGCTCAGACAGAAACGAAGATCTCACCAATCATGACCTGCCTAATCTCTGTAAACAGTTCAATTTAATAAACTCGAAACATTGTCATCGTTACGCCAGTATTAATGCAGACCAATATAAACTAAATAGCACCCACTAGTAAAGTTCACAACCCCTTAACATATTAATGACGACAAAACTCTAGTTTCCGCAAAGTCGGAGGTCATAACGTAGAAGTTTTGACTTTGACTTTTGTACTGTAGAACCCACCAGAGTCTAAGGAAGTGGGCGTAACTATGTTCGAGACTGCATAGTAGCGTACAGAGAACAGGTTTCTTCATTGAAATGGTAGTTCTTTAAAAATTAATAACAGCGGAGTCAAGAGAAATAACGTTAGGGTTACCACACAAACGATTTGGCAGTATTTGGTGATCATTGAACCCGACTCAAAGATATTACTACACATATTCGACGTTTATTCAACTACCCGCTAACTTCATTTGGCATCGGCCTTCGACTTAATTATGTTCGGGTCGGCTAGGCACAATTTGAGGTTAGCCGAGCGACTTTACCTGAACGTACATCCGCATTCATTTGGTTTTGCTTGTCGGTTGTACCGAACCTTGTCAAACTGAAGATGTGTATACCCCTGCACAAGAAACTCTAAGGTTACGTACGCACAGACAGGTCACCTAGCGAGTAGCACGATCGTTGTAAAATCTTCGCAACCGGCCACGCTACGTGCGTCGCTAGGCGACTCGCTATCGTCTAGGCGCTACCAGTCAGTACTTTCGTAGCCTAAATGTAATTTAATCGGTCCTTGCAATATACTACCTATCACACTGTCGGTCTGCTACTTTTCACCCTTAGTAATAAATTTGATAAGTGGTCAACTAATAAGCTACACAAGTTATTACTCCATACCAGTTCTTTTTCCGGAACTTAATTTTTTTTTTACAGAACCAATTTAGAAGTAGAAAATAACCTCTCCCTATTTCACAGCCTGCAATGTGATGCTGTTCGGTGCTGAGGGTGTGTACACACTTCGCAACCACGGTGAGACCGGCAACTGTTCCTTGATTGCCATATCTCCAGCAACTGTCCAAGTACTCGACCTCAACGTTGGTATCACCATAAACAAGGGACGCCTCATTGAAATGGAAACTGGCACCATTCATAATGTAAGTTTGATAGTTCAAATCATCGGCCTAGCCTTTTCCCAACTAGGTTGGAATCTGTGTCAACAGTTCAAATACAGGGTCTACTTTTAGAGGCAGAGAACTTAAAATTGAAATAAAACACAGAAAAATAATTTTACTAACCATGAAATTGATTTTACTTGGCTGATCATTTTATGCCATTTATGTTTGAATATGATTTCGGGCACAAACTTTACTTTCAGGTCGACAAGTAATGTTTACTTAGGGCACTTACTCTTTGTTCAATATCAAACTTAGTTTATGTTCGATTTAATGAAAAAATAATAAGTTTCTGTTTAGGGTTCCGGGGGTTTCTACTTATAATACTATTGTGTAAAATCAGGTTCTTCTAACCTAACAGAAAAATGCGTTGCTCCCCTAGTAGGACCCGACAAAAAAAAATAAAAAAAAAATTGCCGTAGTATTAACGCAGATTCGTAAATAAGTACTATTTCCATTTACCGTATTTTGCTACATTTTTTTTTTATATTTACAACGATCTGTTAAAACTCCAGCAGGCGATAGCATACGCTACATAATTTATTAAACAATTAGTGGCCACCAGTGGCTTTCTGTCCGACACAATGATAGACAGACGCGGTTGAGAGTATTGTTTCATGAAATTGGGGGCAGGCTTCACCCGTTTCACTAATATTTTATCGATGTAGTGTGACTGTGTGACTGAAATGTGGAAAACATTTTGGAGGATTTTCTTGCATCAATTCTTCCTATCAAGGCAGAGTGTAGCAAGACACTTTTGTTTGATCTTATACATTAAACAACAAATTAAACAAGAGGTCCGATAAGCGACGTGAATTCTTTTTCCCCCTTTGATACTAATGTAAATATTTTATTTATTTAAGTGACGAAAGTGTTAACTAAGTTTTGGTCGTTTTTGAAGTTTTAATTAATCCGGCTTTCACAAATTCACAATATATTTTTCAATATTATTAGTACCTAGCATAATTTTCAATTTCTCCGAATACAATCAGTTCCAAAATTCACTTTAACGATATTGAAGGTTAGATTTATTATTTACATAATAACAATCGTGAGATTACCCCTAGTGATACAATTTCGTGAAAATTGAGAGAGTCCTATTAAATTCCAAAACTAGTTAAACTTCATTTAAAGGCTCGTCAAAGTAAACCAATTTATTTTGTTAGTTAGTCGCTCTAATTGGCGACTATTTTCGTTGTTATTTTGAAAACAGCTTAAATTATAATGTTTAATTTTGATTAGCTGAATGTTACTGCCTACAGGGCTTTTACACCACGCTTCCTCCTTTTACACCATCTCTTTATTTTTGTTTGTTTTTCTTTCGAACTTTAATTCGTATGTTCTTTAATCAATAGTATATTTTACAACAAGTGCACAAAACGAACCATTTTTATCCGAGACTTAGTAATGTCGAGGATATAAGGGTTTTGTGGACGAGTTATAAACTCTGCTTTTCACTTCAATTGCGAGGAAATAAAACAGTAGTATACTCGTAACATAACATTTCTTTAAAAAAAATCTCTAAAATTCAAAGTAAAATTAGTACAGTTTTGAATACTGAAGGAAATTGTTTTTCCCGGCATATCGCCGCTGTATTTTTTTAAAATCTCACGACGTTGATATTAGGCTTGGGCTGCAGACCTATACAGCCTACTGTTTAATTAATTTTGTAATAATAATTTTCTTAAATTAATGAAATAACCTACCGTACTTGAATTTAAATTTTAATATATTTTATGTCTTAAAAATAAGGCAAATAAATTAAAGTAAATATTATAAAATAACAAATTCTATCTATGTACTTCTTATTGTGTTTGGCTGTATGGGTCACTTTCTTTGCCTTAATATATAATTACATTTATGAGTAGATACGTTAATGCACTTGTGCACAAAATTCGATTTTGTGCAGCCTATATCCTGCACAAATAAGCACTTTCAGAGCATGAGAAGTGAAAAGTAAATTAATCATCATTGATCATCTTTTCCCTGCCCTTATCCCGATTTATTTAAGGTCAGCGCAGCACGTCTCCTTCTTCCATACTTCTCTATTACTCGTCATCTCATAAGACACCTCCTTTCTAGCCATATCATCCTTCACACAGTCCATCCATCGTTTTTTTATTCTTCCTCTACTCATATACTAACCACAGTCATACTCAAAACTTTCCTCACGACATTTTCTCATTCCTCCGCATCACATGCCCATACCAAAAACCGATGAATGTTATCTCAATATCAAAGTAATTTCATACCCGACCAAAATAAACGCAATCATCAATAATTAACACACGGTGAGCTGCGCGCCAGAACTTGGCTTGACACGCTTCCGCGTGTCTAGATCTAAGCTGGCTAGAGATCATTGTGTGTTCGTGATAAGTTGTATTAGTACACCACAGAATTTTCCTCTCAATCTAATTTCTTCCACGATAAACAATGCCCGCGGGAAAAGAAGGTAATATGATCCTTTCAGAGTACATTCATGTACTTGAAAAGGGTTGTATGGCCTTATTTACCCTTCATATTAATTAAAACATAATCTTTATCATGCTTAGGCACAGGATCTTGAGCCATGAATATCTACACAAATTTTAATGGTTTACACGAAATTTTATTAGCAGTCAGGATTAAATAAACTAGGACATACGTATTTGTAGGCTTGGAAATTGTAATGGCCGGGCTTTAATTTGGTAAAAAAACTATGTAAATAGTAACTACTTTCTAAAGCCTGAAAATTAATTTGTAATTCAACAACAAATACAACGGTTTTTAAGAGACACATAATGAAGCCAAGGGTCACAAATTTTCTTTTATGAACGCAATGGATGTTCTAAATGTTTTCATAGAATTTTAAATACGATGATGACTGACCAAAACTCGTTTCCCAACATTTTTTTTTTGTATCGCGTTTGGTACTTAATATAATGAACAGAATGCTTAGGTGACATCTGTCTTTCACATACTGGTTATTTGTGTATGCTTTTATATGAATGCTAGAAAATTAATTTCGTCGTTCACGAGATATCGACCTATTTGGAACGTGTTGTACGAGTAATAGAAGAATAGGCGTGTGGCCCTTTGTCTTTCAAGTCTGCTTCGGCCATATCAATGATCCGGCTGAATCTGACGATTCTGTAGATTGGCGCGAAAGCTAAAGAATGCGACGACAAATCAATTACGTTATATTGATTTATTATCTGGTAGAAATTGCCCTGCCCAAAAAATAAGGTAGAATGTAGTATACGCATCTCTTAATTATGAAGATCAGACCAGATATAAGTACCTCTCGGGTTTGTTAGGACAAACGGTGTTATATCTTGACTTCAGAGGGCTTCATTAACAAGGCAATCGCTTTCAGAGCATTTATTTTTTGTACACGACTTTCAACAAAATTTTTATGCCAACCCAACACATTTTTATTACAAGCTCTTATTTAAGTTGCAGTCAGACGAGTCCTCAACGGTTAATAGCACGGACACGAAACTTTGTATACGTGTTCAAAGATAGATAAACCTAATTTTCATTTCTTCTTTTCATTTTAACAAAAGTTTTAATTTTTTCGTGTATTTTTTATTATTGTTATCGCTGACAGAATGACACTTTATCTCAGCTCTCTGGTCTTTATGCAATTCCGCCTGCATTTTGTCAGACCTAAAACTATCGATTTAGCCTTGTTTTGGTCGAACCCATTTTAAATTGTTTAAATCATAGAAACGACGAAAGATAAGTCTTTCATAATTTGTTGACATTTAGTCATCATATACCTTAACTGACTCGGCATATGTGACTGCCTTATTGGTCGCAGTGGTCGCAAGTGCGACTGCTTAGCAAGAGGTCCTGGGTTCAATTCTCGGGTCGGGCAAAGTGTTAATGGGTTTTTACATTAGGAATTTCTCGGTAGCAGCCACGGAGTCTAAATCTGTGCCCGGCTGATAGCAATAGGGTCGCTTCCTACACGGAACTTTAACATATAGCTAGCGAAATATAGGTGTGCTTTTATGGGTGCTTTTTTACACCTCTGCCAAACCCTTCGTGGATTACAGGCTTGATGTTATGTTATCTCAGTGTTTATGTTACAAGAATGAACACCGATCTCTTTCTCCCACAGTGCAAAAAACGCGGTTTAACCGATTACGTGGAGGTCGGAGGCGCCAACGGACTCGACACTACCAAAATGGAGGTCCAGGACAACGTGTGTGGACTTGATTCTAATGAAGGTAACATATTATTTAAAACGTAAAATATGTAGCAGATTTTACTATTTTATATTTACTGAAACAGTTTAACATCTTATGTACGAGTATATCAGATATAGAGTAGGGACCAATCATTCCTATAAATCATTATCATCATTTAAGCCGAAAGACGTCCACTGCTGGACATAGGCCTCCCCCAAGTGTCACCACATTGACCGGTCCCGTGCGACTCGCATCCAACGGATGCCCGCAACCTTTACCAGGTCATCGGTCCACCTAGTGGGAGGTCTTCCAACGCAACGTCTTCCGGTTCGCGGTCGCCACTCTAGAACTTTTCGGCCCGATCGGCCATCCGTTCTGCGAGCAATGTGCCCTGCCCACTGCCACTTAAGTTGGGCAATTCTTCGGGCTACGTCGGTGACCCTGGTTCTCTTGCGGATGTTTTTTTTTAGTTACTTGATATTTGAATAAATTTAATCGTTACTTATTTACAACTTATTTTGTGTATTACTTGTTCACGCGGTCGCGAATCCGCCCAAAGTCTTACCACGATCTACTGTTACCTAGAAGTAAGAAGCCAAGACATTCTATTGAGCGTTACGTGTACTTGGCTTATCCAGGTGTAGGCTAAAATTACCACTAGGCTTTTTCTTCTGAATATGTTATTTTGTTCAATAATAGATGGAAAATAGTCTTCACAAGTATGGTATTCAAAGAAAGGTGTAACGGGCAATAAATAGGTACTTACTTCGTAAGAAAACAGGGCTCTTTCATTTCCCATTCTTGGGGACAAAAAGCAAATCTCAAGACGAAATGTATTTTAGATTACCTTATTAATAGGTAAGCGGCTGCTGACCATGAGGTCCTGGGTTCGATTCCCAGGTCGAGCAGTGTAATTGAGTGTTTTCCATTACGAATTTCTCAGTAGCAACCACGGAGTCTGGATTTGTGCCCGTGTGATGGCAATAGGCTCGCGTCATATTACTCGCGGCGACTAATGTCTGAAGCAGAACACCTTGTGCCTCCGTAGACCAGAGAATGGGCAGCAGCGTTTTCTGTTAGTCTTTCATCACTGCGAACTTCAATCCGCCTGCCAAGCGTGGAGATTACGGCAAATTCCTCCCATCATGGGAGAGGCTTATGTCCAGCAGTGGACGTTATGGGCTGTTGTAGTAGTAGTGTAGTATATTACTCGTACATGGGACTTAAACATAACTGGCGAAATGTGGTTGTACTTTTAGGTATACCTCTGATTTAGGGGATTACAGGCGTGATATTGTGTTGGGTACAATACGATACGATTTACAATAATATCAAGAACACAGAAGCTGTCTGTAACTAATATCTGTTTGTACCATTTATGTTTTCACGGTCAACTTACCAATCCGAATCTGATAAAATTCGTCAAAGTGGAATCGTTTTCTTTGCAACCTTTTTTATTGTGTTACTTTACGCGACGAAAAGTATCCTGTGTCCTGGAAAATTGGAAACATTACATGCATTCCATAACCGCTCCTAACCAATCATCAATTGCTCATGTGACTTATTTATTTTTATTGATTTTAGAGTTATTCCAAACATAGTCAAATAGCAACCAATCATTCTATTGTAGTTTTCTAAATAATACCTCATTTTTAGGACGAACTTCATCAATGAAATTGAATGATATCAACGCGTATGAGCTGTCTTTGTTACTTATTTACACACATAAAATATTGATACTGACAGCTTTTGAACGTGGTTAAGTTTAGATGTGCTTGATCGTGTTCCATTTTATTGATGAAATCCAATCTGGCACAATTTTGTAGCGGGCTGATTAGTAATAAATGTCGAAGTAAAGTCTTGACTAGTAATAAACAAAAATGAATGTGAAGTTTCATGTATTTCAGTTAATTCTCTGTACACTACACGATTGATTGTGAATTTTCCGAATAACTTTCAATTCAAACGGCTCCCAAATTGCTTTTCTGTCAACTTTTCACTCTTTATTGCTTTTTATTGTTCTCAGATACTAAAAAGGCCGAAACGGTTTATTGCGTGTTGTAAAATGCAAATGTATGGTAAAATGTTGCTCAAAGGGATTCTTTTTCCAGCGCGGCGTCCGGCCATCATTGCCTGCGAGGACACCGTTGTCCGGCTGGTGTCCAGTGGACGTTACCATAACTCTGCGACCCTCGCCTTCGGACCCCTCCCCCTCGAAGACCTGGAACATGCTGACCTGATGTGCGGCTTAAACGACATCTAAATGGAAACACGCGCTTTATGAAAGAAGCCTCTCGACTACGGCTCCAGGGATAATATTTGAATGCAAGATTTATTAATTTGAGAATTCATGTTCTTCGAGTTCAATAATTTCGGCACGTGAAGGTTTTTAAACTGGCCGTTGTTTTTTTTTTTTTGTTTTTAAATAAAAATCTTCTTCATTCGTAACTTAACTGATTGGATGTAGATAGAATAGAGATATTTAAAACTGACGTTACTACGACTATACTTAACTTCACGTAATGACGGTAGATTATTTGTATTAGAAAATGTAAGTCCTAGATTAGATTAAACAATCAATTAATTGGTGAAAGTTTGCGCTTCGGAATTAGCCTGTCGATGTAGTCTTAGGCGCAAACTTTGATCAAACAATTGGTCTCTGTTAGAGGTAAGTTGCAGTACCTACTTAGCGTCGATGCCAGATTTAGACAGGACCCTTCTCGAAACGCGCTCTCGCATCCAATCAGGGGATCAGTGGGAATAACGACCACAAATTGATACCAAACTAACTAACTGAACCCTACAATTTTATCAAAACCGTGTCAGTTTTTAGAAATAAGTTAATATTACAAGTAGGCACGCATCCTAATGTAGCATTAAGAATCTAATTGGTAATAAGTTTTCCGTAATGTTACGTAGTTTGTGTGTTACCGAAATAAATAAATAAATTAATACCAAATTCAGTATCAATATCTAGTCATGCATTAAGACGACGCGTTAAATGTTAACGCTCTAGCTATTTGTCAATAAATAAATAAATGTACATGTTGTATTGTTTTATATTTTACTTTACCTTCCAAGTTAGACGTAAAATGAAGTACATCAACGTCGTGGGATTTTTTAGATAATTACTAAAAATAGCAAACCGAATACAAATTCTTAAATTCTTTCAATGTATTCTGTCCGTATCCTTTTCCGCTATACCTATTTTATTTCAAAATTTTAAAACCAACTGCTACATTGCACATACAACGCTAAAACACCGCTACGCTCTCTTTCGACTCCGCTAAGACTCCACTACGCCACCGCTACGACACCGCTACGCTCTGCTACGACTCTGCTGCGACACCGCTACGACTGCACTACGAGCAGCTACGACAACGCTACGACAGTCCAACGATGACGCTACGACGATGAGCTATTCATTTTACAATAAAGTGCAATTCCTCTGCTTCGTTGGTACAGAGGTCGCAAGCTATACTGCCGAACATGAGGTACTGAGGCCAAATTCCCGCTCGAGCAAAGTGTAATTGGGAATTTCTCAGTCACAGTCTGAATATGTAATACATGGATTTCAAGAAAACTTTAAGGCCTATTAGTTCTTGTTAGTCGGTTTTGGTCTAACCTAATAGGCTTAAATGCTAGACGGTGGCCCCAGAGACTATAACATTATTATTTTAGTGGGAGGTTAAAACTTTCTAACTAAAGATGTGATATACTAGAGGTGATTAAAACAGTAGTAGTTAGGGATGACTTCACGTACCAAGGAGGTACCTTGTTTGAAAATTGGTCAATTGCAGTTAAGAAAATAAATAAGATTTGTTGGGCGTTTTGAACCATTTTTACGACGACTGAGTCTACCTGAGCTGAGCAATTGACGGGTCTTGGAATATAAAAAGCCACTTCAATATACTCAAAGTATGTTTTTTTACGCGAATTCCAAATTGCCTAATGCATTATTGTCGGATTGTTTCTCGTAAAAAAAAATGCGTGAATTTATGTAGGTATGATAATTTCAACTCGTCTTTATAAGCAACGACATCTATAAACATTATTCTAAACGTACTGTATGGCGCGCCCTCACTATATTCGCCCTGCATGCGGTCCCAGACGTCCAAGCCCGTTTCTGTAAAACTAAGTTAGGGACTACCTCATGAAGTGTTGGTCGAAAAATATAGATGTCACTGCAGTCTGGTGAAGAGTTTCGAAACTTGAAATCTTTTCTGAAACAATCCGACGAATGTCGCCGAATGCGAATACGCTTACGTACAGTTTGGCCGCTGAGAGAATGCGTTCCTGACAGGTCGCGAGTATTAGTATTATTGGTGATGTTATATAACTTATAGCTTATCTAACTTACCTATTATTACCCTTTTTGCCCTATTAAAATAATATTATCAAAAACGATAAAATTAAATCAAGTAACAGTAAATATTATAATTTCGCGCTAAATTTATGTACCAACTGACAGACGTCAGGAACGCATCTCTCAGCGGCCAAACTGTAGTGTTTATTTTGATTGGTGAACTTGAGTGTGTTGTTGCGATCGCCCACAGAGGGTGCGATTTACAAATAGATTGCGTGTTTTAAAGAGACGATAGTATAATAGGACGCGATGTGAAGGATATTAAAAGCCAAAATACTGCTGCTAAAATGCTTGACGGAACAGTCAACATCTAATGGGAGTAAAAATACCCTTAACAATTCCGAAAGGCACTTGTTCTTCCTCTCATTGGGATATTTACTTTGTTTTGGAATATTCCTGGAAACCTTTTACGGCCATTTTCAGTAACTTACTGACAAGTATCGGTAGGTTGCTCTCTGTCTGTTTGACATTTAGCTTACAGACCGATGGAAACAAAACGTAACAGAAAAGGTTTCTTTGATTTTTCTATGAATCAAATAACAGGTAGTTGACGCTGATAGAATATTTCAAACTGACTTTGTTTATATAGAAACACCGATAGCTACGGACGTAGGCATGTTATACGTAAGTAAGTTATAGAAAACGGCCCTTAGTTACGAACATATTGGGGGCGAAAGTTTCAACTTTTTCACAAAAAAAAGTTATAACATTAAACACAAGTTTAATGTTATAACTTTTTTTTAAATACTTCCTTAACCCCCGTTTTATTCAAAGCAGTCATCAGGACAATATTTGGGTGCGATGCTTTAAGTTCTACCATAAAACGTGATTTTTCACCCAAAAAGGTCTTCCCAGCAATAATTTTTGCGTAGAGTTTACTTTATTTGATGTACAGAAAGCTTGGTTGACAGAATAAAAAAACAACAGTTTTAATTACATTTTATTGAGTAATTTTTTTGGATAGAGATAATAAACAAATACTTATTTAAAAGCAATATATACCACTATTGTGTAACAGTATTCTGACAAAAATAGTTTATTCCCGCTACGGTGAAATAAATATTCGTGCAACTGTACAAACGAATTTACGTAATAATAAAAATATACTAGATTTTTTTTCGACATTTAAATTCTATGACAATAATAACTAATATCGATAGTAATTTTACCGTTACAATTAGATGAACGTGTGAAGCAAAACAAGGTCATAAAACGTTTTTTTTTCACCTACAGAAAGCGCTAGGGCACACGACACCTGGATCCAACATTTAAAACACATATTGTCGATGTCATTCGCATTTAGTTTCCAGTGATAGAACGAATAAGTGCACACTCATGTATACACACATTAAATTAGCACCTAATTTGTAAAGCAGTATCTACTATTATCGTTTGCATAACAGATATAAGCTTTTACACAAATAACATTAAACATTTATTTTACCTAACAAATAATACCATTGTAGATTTTCTCTAATTGACTACACATTAAGAGCTGTTTTACATACATACAGTGTGATCGATTATTGTTACTTTACGCTTATGTATCATAGATTTCCCGATCGATAGATTGGATAGTCTGCCTACATAGCCGTTTTAGAGAAAACAAGAGAGTCCAGTATTAGGTAGATAAAATTCTAATGGCAATCACATCAAATCTAAGTCTTATATCCTATGCTATACTACGCCTAATGATTAGCTTATTCAACAAATATATTAACAGACAGTACGTATTGATATCGTCTCATACAGCGATAGAATTTAGGGTTGACCCTACACATACTTACCATAGATCTATGAATCAAAACAAAATTTAGGCCTATTGAAAACAAATAATGACCAGGTTTTATATATCGATTAACATATTTCTAGCTACAGTCGGTTTGTATATTATGATATTATTATGAATTACTATTACACATTTTTTACAACTGAAGATGTAACATAATTACAATTTACTTTATGATAAATATTTATAACAATAAGATCGGGTTTTATTTTGCTTTGTGTGGTAAACAGTGTTTAAGACCTAATTGCACGTATAAGTTTGACACAAGTAAGTAACAAGAATTTCTTATAATAAATTAATAGTTTTTGCAGTAAAATTCAAAAGTTTAACCGTGTTAAATTAAGTGCAATACTCCCTTTATAATAAGTTTAAATATGTGAATGAAACGTATTTCCTATTCATATTTCTACAAAATATATAATAAATTTGTATAAATATTAAAAAAAAATTGTATTAATATTTTTTATGTTTATATCTATTGAAGCATAAAATAAAATAATATCATGACAACATGTTTTAAAATTATATTTTGGTTAAAACAATTCTTAACATTATTTGAAATAGCTACATATAATACAATCCTTATTTAGATCACTTTACATCTTATTCTTACTAATTAAAGCTATCCCATACAACTTCTCAAATTGTGCTTAATTCAACAAGAAAGCGAGTGTTGTGCACGTTTGCCAATGTTAGTATATTCCTTATATTTTGTTAATAAAAGGCAATACACTGTTGGGGGTTGTACAAGGAATGTAAAGGTGGGTTATCAAACGATAAAACTACTCCGTGCTTATAAAAGTGGCTTAATGTGTTTAGGATAGTTCGGAATACATAACAGTTAAGGATAGGGTAAATCTCGATATTATTCAGTACTAAATCAACATTTTTTCGTGTTGTTTTGTGTATGCATGGCCACTTTCTCTTAATTTCCCCCCGCTTTTTCATCTTGTTCAAGGATAGTAATTGACGATCGCATAGGTATAAATATTTTATTACCGCTAACGTTTCTTTAGTACAAATATTATGTTTAAAAGTATAAAATTGTTACTAATTTCATAAGATAATTTTTCACTTAAAGCATTATTAAGCTACAAATTACGTAGGTACTGTTTCGGAATTCACGGCTATTGTGAAGACGAATAGATTCCTGTATATAATTACCTCATATATATTTTTTACATTAGTGATATGTATATCGATTTTGATGTTACAGGAAAAAATACTCAATCAATAAGTATCAGAATCGTGTGACTTAGTTGTACTAAATTGATTAACGGTATCTTGTGCTTTGCCTATCGAATACAATAAGTAAGGTACAGATAAGTCTACTCAGCGCTCAGAATATCGCATTCTATTCTAAAGAAGGGACTATTCACAAAATATACTATCTGTTCGAAGTCATAAGAATTTGGAGTTCATAAGATCCTCAAGTGGTACGAATAATTAGCGTCCTAAATACAATAGTAGTAAATATATTGATAAAAATTCATCTCACAGTATACACTCGACTTCTATATTACCATTAATATATAAAATCGTAAAATTTTGCTACGAATAAGATATGTCATTTTGCTATTTAAGCAGAGGCACACTTTGATATGTATAGTGATTTTTATCAAACTGTCGTGTGTGAAAGCTTCGCTTTAACAATGAAAGCCGACGTATAAATACTTTCTCTAAGTAAAACTTATGTTATTATATACGCAAAGGTATTATAATAATCCGCCGACATTAATATATCCATACTCATAACATGAAATACACATTAACTAAATATATGAAACATCAAACATACGAAACTAGTTACAGGAACATCATAAACTAAATTATTTAACATTCAACATACTTTTGCTACGATATTATTATGATACAGAAAATGAAATATATAATAATCAGCTTTTATTCAATGTCCTTTCTTCACTTTCCTCGTACAAAATCACATCACAATTTCACTTTTATTAGTTCCGTTTTGTAACGTTCCTTACAGTGTTCATTTTTCTTCATTTCACGTTCCACACTCCAGTGATTTATTTTAGGTTGTGATAAAATATATTTAATTAATACAACAATTACTTCTAGTACTTGCCAATATTAAAATTCGAAATGCCATCTGCAATACTCATCTAAGTTTTCTCAAACACTTGCAAAATTACAATTTTACTGAGACAATGTATATATCCTCCAAAATTTTCTCAATAAAACCGTATTTTTACAAATATTTGTGAAGAGAAACATTTATTTGCATTGTTATTGTACTAGTTTGTATAAATAATGTGTCTACTCTTCCCTACTGCGTAAATAATCACTTGACTGGTATAAGTGCGCTCCCATGCCTCGTTTACAACGCGACAGTGGTGGCGAGCGTGGTCAGCAGGACGATGGGCAGGGTGGTGCCCGCCACGCTGCTGTAGGGACCGGTAACGGCCCCGTCACATGGCATGTGCTCCAGTTCTGAAAAGAGAACATAAATATCTTAAGAACATTTAATTCTGGTTAATTAATCCCGGTTTGTGTGTTGATTTACATACGAGGGGTCGCTTAAATCTTGTTCTGATTGTCTGCATTTTACAGAGATTGATGCTAAACTTGTAGCCAAATTCGTTGTCGATGCAATTTACACTAAGAATAAACAGACCAATCCCAGTTTTCATTTAACCCTCGTTATGAAAATATAGTAAGCGTTTTTGTTTTTTAGAATGTGAAGAAAAAGGCAACCTAAATCACCAAAAACGCTTGATTACAACAACTCGGAAATCGGAAATGAGAGTAAGTTTTGCTAAACAGAACCAGTAGAATAATTAGTCGTCAGTCTTATAATACTTTAATTGCATAGTTAAAAGCGGACGCGCTGCATCGCTCGCCGTAAAGTCTAGTCTTTACAAATACATAAGTGAATAATAAAATTCCACTACAGTTCCCAACTAACGTTGAGTTACAGTTGGTAGAAGTTTTAATGCGTTGAATGTACAATTTTAGTAACCAACCGTTTTAAGTTGTTGAGTGGTCACTTAAAACTTTTGATGTCACTTGGACGATATTTTTCAACTTTATACACACGTGTAAGAATTAAAAGGTGCGAGGACAGTTTAAAAGTTATGGCGTTGGATGAAAGAATAGTGATGTTTTGTCTGGTCATGAATTTTATAACCGGTCAATGTAAGGATATTTCACGAATTTTCCATTTTGTTTCAAAGACGCCCGGTTACTATAGTCTAAATCAATACATGTTATTGTTTGAATGAATGATTAAGGCGGTTCCCCGAGCAAAATTAGCAACTCTATTTGTGGTGGTTCAAACTTCGTTTGAAATACTGTTAGAATAAAGTTCTAATCAGCTTGCACTACAAAGTGATTGTTACGTCAGTCATTGCAAGCCGAATAGTGCGAAATGAGTGGTTTTTATTATTTATAAAATCAAATTTACGTCTTTCGGAAAAAATAAAACGACAATTATGTTCATTATTAAATTGTCTATCCATTAATATAAGAAGCAAATCAAAATAATGGTTACTTTACGAGGAGTAGCATTTTATAAATCATTATTTCTCATTTCTGTGGTTTCGTTGTAAGGGGATTTATTAAACATTAAGCTACTTAAAAAAAAAAAAACGACAATTTTGGAGTCAAGAATATGTAGTAATTTTATGTATTTTTTATTAGTTGGTATTTCTTTTGGATAAAGAGGAGTAGGCTCCAGAAAACTGCTCGTTCAAGGTCATTTGCTCGGGGAGGCGCCTTAACCATCAATTTTATCACTTGACTTGCTTTTCATTTTGATGCGTCGATTATTATTGTTCCAGAAACCGGACATCAACATAATTTTTATATCCGTAATAGTTTTCTTAGGGTCGTTAAAAGTAAAACCCGGATGTTTACATAATGGAATAGGTATGTAGAAACTATACCCTAGTTACAATAGCGTGTTGTATCTAATGTCATATGCACTGTGACATCTGACATTATGAAATCCTTGAGGCCATAGTAGGCCAAGGGTAAAACTATTTTTAATAGAAACAAAGGAATATGTGGAAAACTAAACCAAGAAGTAGACAAGTTAAGTAAATTGCTATAATAGTTAGGACTTGTTAGGAGGACTTTTTTGATACTAAAATAAACGACTCTGGTAAAGTAGCACCTAATGTCAGTTTTAATATATTATAAAATGCAACAGTCATTAATTTTGTAGCTGCATTGAAATTAGATTTTTAGGCATTTATATCAGAACTATCTCTGCCAAGCTAAATGATAATATGGCCGAATTTCACCGAACACTCACGAAACTGAACAGCACGTTCAATGTTATAGCTCTCAGTGACTTCATTGTTTCATATTAATCCTGACAGCTCTTAAACGCGGTTTCAATGTGCTGAATTGCTGATCAAATTCAGTTTCAACGGAAAATCGACCTTATGACCATGAATCACTATGTGTTTCAGTCTAACCATCATCATCCGCCTTGCCTTAATGTCCAAACTATGTTGGTGCACCTAATCGAGGCACGGAGAGATCTCGTATATAATGATGCTCACCAATCCACGGGCCGGCCCAGGCAAACGCTGCTTAACCCAGAAGATCGTGTGTGTTTCTTACCATTGAGCTTATTGAGGAAGTCGTTCCAGAAGGCGCAGGCGGAGGCCCGGGGTCCGCGAGGTCCGGCGGGGCCGCTGGTCCCGTCCGCGGTGTACGTGTAGTAGTGCGGCGACGAGCGCGAGTACAGCGGCCACTTCTCGTCCGGCTTGTGAGGTTTACTAGAAAGTGGAGAGAAGGGTTGCATTACTAAAAGATAGAAAGTGAAGATTTATTTTATCATTTACCCACCACAAATGAGGTTTTATTAAAGAATTGTTATAGACAATTACGACACATTTACGGCCATTTTCAATAAGTTACTAACAGGTAACGGATGGTTGCTATCTTTGTTATTTGACATTTAGCTTACGGACCGTTAGAAACGAAAGGTCACAGAAAAGCTTTCTTTGATTTTTCTATGAATCAAGTGACAGGTGACGCGAACAGGATTTTTCAAGCTAACTTTGTTAGAAAAACACCGATAGCAACGATACGTAGGCATATAAAAAACGGCCGTTAGAAGTTGTGGCGACTGTGTCTCGCGTACATCCCTTGCGTAGTTGTTAAGAATGTAATATTTTCCTAGAAGAACACAAAATTAAACTTTCTAAAATAATTGCAATAAGTATATTGTAATTATTTTAGAAAGTTTCATTTTGTGTTTTCCCCACGTTCCCACATCTGCAGAGCAATTTAAGTTATAGGTACTATTGTCTTTTATGATTCTTTATCTTTAGTTAAGGTTCATTGTTCTATTATTTTTAGTTACCTTTTATTGTACCCATTTGTATATTTGTATTTACTGTGTTTTATTATACTTTTAAAATTCAATCGTTTTGCCGCATTCTTTGTTTAGTAGACTGCTGATGTGGGAAGTGGTTCCGAGCTTCGGACGAGGCAGTCAGTCTGTTTTCAACTAAGATCGTGCGAGGTCCTTTTTCTGACCCCGATCATTTTTACTCGCCGAAGTTCGCCGTGATCTTGGTAATCTAATTTTTACCTTTCTTGTAACATTATTTAATTTTAACTGCTGCAAGTGTAACTGCTACCTTTAGTTACTTCATCATCATCATCATTTCAGCCGAAAGACGTCCACTGCTGGACATAGGCCTCCCCCAAGTGTCGCCACATTGACCGGTCCCGTGCGACTCGCATCCAACGGATTCCCGCAACCTTTACCAGGTCATCGGTCCACCTAGTGGGAGGTCTTCCAACGCAACGTCTTCCGGTTCGCGGTCGCCACTCCAGAACTTTTTGGCCCTATCGGCCATCCGTTCTGCGAGCAATGTGCCCTGCCCACTGCCACTTAAGTTTGGCAATTCTTCGGGCTACGTCGGTGACCTTGGTTCTCTTGCAGATGTCTTTTTTTAGTTACTTGATATTTGAATAAATGTAATCGTTACTTATTTACAACTTATTTTGTGTATTACTTGTTCACGCGGTCGCGAATCCGCCCAAAGTCTTACCACGATCTACTGTTACGTTATTTATTAGCTTGTCACAACAATAAAGTTGTGAAGAGTATTCAGAATCTTTAACTCGTCTACCATATGACCAAATAATAAAAGGAAAAGATCAGATGAACGTTCATTCCTATATACTACTCTGTCAAGAAAGTACCGGGAAAAGATCAATAATACACAAAATGTCTGTTATTCATCTAAATTTTTTTTTTTTTTTTTTTTTTTTTTTTAAGTATGCTCCTTTAGAAACGATACACTTGCGCCAACGAATAATCCATTCATCAAAACATTTTTTAAACGCTGCTTCCGGAATTGAGTTCAGTTCTCGCCGCGAATTCGCCTTTATGTCTTCTATCGATTGAAAACGGGTGCCACGAAGTGGTAATTTGAGTTTAGGAAAAAGAAAAAAGTCAGCAAGAGCCATATCTGGTGAATATGGTGGTTGCTGGATGGTATTTGTTAAGTGTTTGGTCAAAAATTCGTTCACAATGATAGCCTTGTGCGAAGGCGCATTGTCGTGGTGCAAAATCCAAGAATTCTCTTTCCACAAATCTGGCCTTTTTCGTCGAATTTGCTCTCTTAAACGCCGCATAACGCTCAAATAATATTCTTTATTTACCGTTAGACCTTCCGGTAAGAATTCAGAGTGCACAACACCGCGATAGTCAAAGAAAACAGTCAACATAACTTTGACTTTTGATCGACTTTGGCGTGGTTTTTTCGGTTTCGGTTCAGTTGGAAGGCGCCACTCCGAAGCTTGTTGACTAGTTTGCATGTCAAACTCGTGAACCCACGTCTCGTCACCAGTAACAATGCGTTTCATTTCATGAATGTTGGGTCCGAACTGACTCGTTCTAGCATGTCCTCAGCGACTTTCATGCGATTGAGTTTTTGGAGAAAATTCAGATCTTTTGGGACTAGCCGAGCAGCAACATGTTTCATACCCAAATGATTAGTTAAAATGGTACGGATCGACTCGTGAGATACAGAAAGTTCGGCGGCTATCTCTCTCAGAGTTGAATGGGGATTTTCAGTCACTATTTTCTTCACTTTTGCGATGTTAATTTCAGTTGCAGACGTTGACGGCCTACCAGAGCGAGGCAAATCTTCCATCACATCTCGACCGCTTTTGAACGCTTTGAACCACTCATAAGCACGAGTTTTTGATGAAGTCGATTCACCGTAAGCCTTCTGTAACATTTTCAGTGACTCCGAACACGAAATTCCATTGGCGATGCAAAATTTAAGACAAACTCTTTGTTCGATATTTTTGTCCATTATGAAATTCGCAATACACACTATATATGATATTACTAAAACCAGCACTGTTTTTAATATAAATAACAGATGCAACTCAAACTCCGCGCCAAAATGGAAAACAGTTGTGCCAATCTAACAACTACAAAAAAAACAAAAATTTTAATTTGGAACCATAAACAAATCATCCATTCCCGATACTTTTTTGACTGAATGTAATTTTACCGGTGTCGTGTGTACATTTAATAATATAAAAATGAACAGTTACCCGAGCAAACCCAGAGCATCTGATAACAGCTTAACACTAAGACATAAATATACCAAGCCAACACTATTCATATCTAACCAGTAGTTGGAAACTGTGTCACGGATTGTACGGGCAGGCCCTCGAGTGCTATCGGTTACGTTGACGAATGGGCCTACCGATCCCAAAGATTATCGAACCCTAAGTCAAGGAACTTGAAACTCGATTGGACGCCAATCCCAACGATACATCATAGGGTCAGGGGAAGCAAACAACTACTCGTAATTGCAATAACCAACTAGATAATGTCGGCACAAGTGTATCGTGTCAAACTTTGATACTATGTTAATTTGCTTTATGGTGTCAGTGAGACAAATAATCACGTATTTCTTATTAGCTTCATCTGTAACTAAGTAAAAAGATATTTAAATTTGACCCACTTTCCGGTTTCCGATTGAGCTGAAAGGAGAATGCCAACTTTTGGGCCTAAGCGTTACAGTCAACTGTTTTATTGCAAAATTATCGTCATTTTATCATAAAGCAAAAACACGGAAAAAAAATCCAATTCACAATAAACCACAACCGAAAAAAATGCATTTTATTGCATAACGAAATGCCAGGGCCTCTGTCTTCTCGAGTGGCACCTTGAGGCCCAGTGCCTCGATTCACCTGCGCCCTCGACGGCAGAGCGTGCTGCTTTTTCGTAGCTCCTTCCCCGGGCCGTGACTGGGTGTAGACTGCCTTGACGGCAAAACCTAACCTAACCACCTAACCATACCTTTTTTATGATTAAGCGTTGAGAAACGCCTAACACATACCGCACCGTCCGGGGAGACGGTTTGGTTATGTGGAGCTTGCACCCACTAAAAAACACTGCCGTGAACCTTTGTTTTTTAACCTATCCTAACTTAGCTTTAGATATAAATAAAAAGTCTCTGAAATGCAATTCCCAATTTAATGAAAATTAAGTCAGATTATCCTTGGTGTGCTTCTCTAAAAATTGATTGCAATCTCATGACTGTAACGCAAAGTAACGTTTGGCCCACATGGGCCCTGTATCGAAAGAATTGGAAGGCACGAGGAGAGGCTTTTTCCCAGGAGGGTGGGTGTCATCCACGATAGCTTACAGTAATAGTATCTTAAAACTCCTTGAGCATTGGTGTACCTATAGTGCATCAATATTAATTCACCAGTTAAATTGAAGTGTCACTAACAAACTGAAAGCCGCTTTCCCAAATAATTCACAAAAACTAGATATTTATTTCTACTTACCCCAAAACGACGTATTCAGAGCATCGGTAAGCCAACGCTTACAGCCACTTTAAAATTCGGATCAATATTTCAGAATTAGAAATAGTTTAAAACTAGAACTTCATATCGACGTAACGGATTTAGACTAAAATCGATAGGCTGACATTTGAACACGTTTACGTAGAACTTTTCGGTAATTTTGGCCCAAATCTCTTGGATCATCAAGCTCTGTTTAACATCACCCTATTAAATTGAAGTTTAAGATCGGAGATACTGCGACGAACAACTTCGTGAGTCAATAGGTCTATTATTAAATTCAATGATTTTGTTTGACGGCTGACTAGAATGTAGACCGGTATGTTGATGACTGTAATATTTACGCAAAATGTTTTGTGACCTAAGCACGTATACAGGATGTAAACGGACCTTTCATAAAGCCGTCAACCAAGCATTATGAACGTCAAACTAAGTTACTTCATGCAAAAAAATCACTGCGAAACGACTTTTTTTGGAGTCTAAAATCACGTTTTACGGTAGGTCGAAATGTAACGCACGCTGATGGATGGATTGAATAGTACGTGTGTTTAAAGTAAAAAAACTTTTTATAAAAACTTGTGAAAAAGTTGGAACTGTGACCTCCAATATAACTAGAAGGTTCCCAGGTACAGACTAGAACAAAAAAAAGATCGCAATGATGACAGGGAGAACAAGTCCCTTTCGGCTTCGTCAAGTGAGTACTTGCACTACGAAAATCACCCTTACTGTTCCGAAACCGGTTCCAACCGGTTCAACCGGTTCCGGTGTCAACAAGAAGTTGGTAGATTCTAGAGAAAGCATTAATACAAAATGAACCTTACCCAGTGAGAGCGAATCTGGTGAAGGACTGCATGATGTGTGCAGCGAGGTCACGTTCCCTGGTGTGGTACTGAAGAGACATGTTCAGCGGGTGTCCGAAGACATACTCCATCTCGTCGCCATGCATTACGCCCATCCATTCACCCCACAGACTCGTACTTGTGCGCTAGAAATGTATGAAAAAATAAAGTTTAGAAAAAAAGTCCTGGGTCCGATTCCCAGGTCGGGCAAATTATCATTGCGTATTTCCATCAGGAATTTCTCAGTAGCAGCCATGGAGTCTGGAGTAGACCCCCCTATACCTATACCAACTTAAAATATAACTGCGAAATGCGGGTGCACTATTAGGTACATACACCTCTGCCCACGTTCTTTTAAATGTAGTCATACATCAACAGATGTATGACTTGAAACATTTAATGGTCATAAAGAATGTGAAACCAAAGCTAGGGTATACTCCTGTATTTTAAGGATCCAGTGACTTCTCCCGAGCATTGATATACAAAAATATTCACTGTCTTTAATAATTATGCAAATCTGTACATATATACCTACATAAAATATTTCCTCAAAGCCATAATGGGATTACCGAATAAGTAACCTTTAAAGTCGTTAAAAACATTTCATCAACACAATATGGCGTATTGCTACATACAAACATAGCCCCTCCTTTATCGCTTGTTAAACTCTCCCAGAGAACGCAAACAAATACCCAGTGTGTTTTGACAGGCGGCGGAACAACGTACTAAATTCCAAATGTACTGAGTTTGACGTTTTGTTGACATTTACCCTAACAACCAGCGCCACTACGAAATGTCAAGGTGTACATCGGCACATATACGCTGGGATTAAAGATTAACTACACGTATTAAGGATATGTAAGGGTTGAGCTCGTCTGTTTACGACCGCCATGCATTTATCTTTCAGTACATTTTTATAGCTTTTCACGGAAGGTAAGGATGGGGCATATTGCTGTAATGTGTGGGTGTACTATTACAAATATGACGACAAAGTTTTTGATGAACGTAAATGGTGTTTTTTTGGCGTGCATCAGGTAGGTACATTGAAAAAATCCAAGTCATTTTTTTAAACTGTTTTGATCAACGTTTTACGTTTTCACGGACTATAGTCATTGAAAAGCCATACTATTGCGAAATAGGATTTATTTAAAACTAGAAACAGTTATTTCACGAAAAATGATGGTGACTGAACCTGTCATGTATTCTTTTAGAGGGAAGTTCAACCAAGTTAGCAAACAAAATTGCGACACAATAAGTATGAGCGTAACTAATCCCCAGCTGATATCATGTTTCCTCTAAAAATAAAAAATATCATTCACTCTTCAATTTTCACAGTAGCTAAGTAATAATGCAAATGTTGAATGCCACAGTAGCTACTGGCAAGAACAGAAAGGGTATTATTTCCTCTGATTGCACCACGACCTAACCTAACCTGAGCTGAAAATTGCTAATTCCAAACTTAGCGTCGACGTCGGGAAACGCTCAGTTTAGATTGCCACACGGCGGCGGTTTCATTTGTTCGTACCATGACGAGACGTTGCAAATTGCAAATGTTGCAATATTGATGTTTGTATCGCATTCTGTTCCGAACTTGAATTTTAAAATTTAATTGATTAAATAATTACAGTAATGAGAGGAGGAGAGGAGCTCGTGGCTAAATAATAACAGCCGCTCGAATTAATCTTCATGTTAAGCCGCGCTTGCCTAGGTTGTTCCGTGGATGGGTGACCGCCCATTACATACGGAGTTACCTCCGTGCCTCGGAAAGCACGTTAATCCGTTGGTCCCGGCTATCATTTGTAGATCTTTGACAGTCGTTACACTGCAGTGGCGTGCAGTAGTATTCCACGAAGGGTAGGCCACGAAATAATGATAGCAAAAAAAAATTTTCGTCTGCGCCATTTTGGATTTTCATTTTGACCTCGTTTTCATTATCACCAACCCCAATAACCACGAAAGCAACACCCATGTAGAAAAAACCGGAAATTTTCATCGGCGCCATCTTGGATTTTCATTTTGACCTCATTTTCATTATCACCAACCCCAATAACCTCGAAAACGACACCCATGAAGAAAAAACTGAAAATTTTCATCGGCGCCATCTTGGATTTTCATTTTGACCTCATTTTCATTATCACCAACCCCAATAACCTCGAAAACGACACCCATGAAGAAAAAACTGAAAATTTTCATCGGCGCCATCTTGGATTTTCATTTTGACCTCATTTTCATTATCACCAACCCCAATAACCTCAAAAACGAAACCCATTAAGAAAAAACTGAAAATTTTCATCGGCGCCATCTTGGATTTTCATTTTGACCTCATTTTCATTATCACCAACCCCAATAACCTCGAAAACGACACCCATTAAGAAAAAACTGAAAATTTTCATCGGCGCCATCTTGGATTTTCATTTTGACCTCATTTTCATTATCACCAACCCCAATAATCACGAAAGCAACACCCATGTAGAAAAAACCGGAAATTTTCATCGGCGCCATCTTGGATTTTCATTTTGACCTCATTTTCATTATCACCAACCCCAATAACCTCGAAAACGACACCCATGAAGAAAAAACTGAACATTTTCATCGGCGCCATCTTGGATTTTCATTTTGACCTCATTTTCATTATCACCAACCCCAATAACCTCTAAATCGACACCCATGAAGAAAAAACTGAAAATTTTCATCGGCGCCATCTTGGATTTTCATTTTGACCTCATTTTCATTATCACCAACCCCAATAACCTCGAAAACGACACCCATGAAGAAAAAACTGAAAATTTTCATCGGCGCCATCTTGGATTTTCATTTTGACCTCATTTTCATTATCACCAACCCCAATAACCTCGAAAACGACACCCATGAAGAAAAAACTGAAAATTTTCATCGGCGCCATCTTGGATTTTCATTTTGACCTCATTTTTATTATCACCAACCCCAATAACCACGAAAGCAACACCCATGTATAAAAAACCGGAAATTTTCATCGGCGCCATCTTGGATTTTCATTTTGACCTCATTTTCATTATCACCAACCCCAAAAACCACAAAAACGACACCCATGAAGTAAAATATAATAACAATAATATTATTGATTATTATAATAATAATACGCGCCAATAACCCCCAGGAATCATTATTTTAATCAACATTGAACATACACCATAGCACTGGCCTGCAAATTGCAAAAAAACGTAAGGAAATTTGAATTTCGCGGGCTAAAGAACATCCACCTTGAATCCTGGCCTTGTGTTGTAGCAGCCAATCACAGCCCAGCAGCCCAGCTACACTCGCAGGAGTTACCGCCCTAAAATTACTGCAATCTATACATGTGTGCAGTTCATACACACGAAAATATGCACCAATGTCCCAATGTGTGCGTAAAATTATCAATGGGTTTAAAGCAAGTCCAGTGCTTGCCTGTCCGGCGGAGCTCCAACCTTTGTAGTAACTTCCAGTAAAGTGTTAGTTGCGTGACACGGGAGCGACAAATTGCTATAAGTATTCTAACAGGCGTTTGAACTTTTTTTTATATTTTGTACAAAATGTGATATTTTATTACATAGTTAGTTCGTTATAATGAATGCCCAGTTGGTAGGGTAGGCTTTGCCTAATTGCCTCTTAGGGGCGCACGCCCATGCGTTACAGGTGGTTGGTGGCCCGAAAGTCTGACAACCAGTCTTACCAAGGGATATCGTATTGCCCAGTACTAACTGGGTTGTGGAGGTCAGATAGGCAAGCGCCCTATGTAAAGTAGTTGTATAATTCAAACATAGTTGGGAAAAGGATATGTAGATGATGAGTGATGTCGTTAGTTAGTTGTCAAAATAGTTATACAAACTTCTGCTGGACAGGATATTTATTACTTACAAAATGCTGTAGAACCAATTAGTACTGGTTTGGGCTCTCTGAGATCGACTGCGTCAGTCACTACCGTATTTTTTATTAAATAATTGCAAATTTTCAGATTTAAAAATGTCATAAATCTCGTAAGGAAAGGTCGTTTTACTTGAAACAAAGTATTACAGAACAACGTCACAAGAAGATTCATAACTGACGAATATTGTCCCACTTAGCGAACTTTAAGAAAAGCGCGTAGGAGGATCCTTTAATATTAATTACGCAAAGTTTAACCCAAAAATAGGGTAGGTAGAAATAAGAACTTGGAAACAATAGCAAAACTTTAAACAAATTAAGAAAGCTTTCCGTAAGATCAATACGTGCGAGTTCTCAATCAGCGTGGGCGCTTGTGAATGAAACTAATCAAAATGGATCCAATTTCTCCATATCTTGGGTTACCCTATTATAACCAACCCTTTGTATTAATTAATAATGGCAATACGTTATTGTCTCTCATTTATGAGTAGATTCACCGATATTTCTGATTTAACTGCTATAAACTAAATTGGTACAAATTGGGCTCAAAGTTCATTCCAAAATTAGAGTTTATACATACCAGGGTTCGAAGTAAAAATTATTATTGATAACTATCTCAACTTAAAGAAAAACGGCCACAAACAATGACTGTGTTTAAATAATCAACAAACTTATTTTTTTGTATATTTGTTTTAAAGTTTAAAGAATAAAATAATTATTTATTATAAATTTCTTTCTTTATTATAATACCCGCGGCTTCGCCCGCCCGCAAATTATATACTAAAACCTTCCTCTTGAATCACTCTATCTATTAAATAACCCGCATCAAAATCCGTTGCGTAGTTTTAAAGAAGCATACAGGACAGACAGACAGGGGACTTTGTTTTATAAATTATGTAGTGATTTAAGTACCAAAAATTTTAAAACATCAAGTCCTAAAATATCAGCATTGATAATTTTATTATCAGATCAAAGAAAATAATTATCTTAAAAAAATCGAACCCTGGTTTAATCCAATTACTTAAGGGCGGATTCCACCATTAAGCTGAAAGCGAATCAGCATATTGGTTCAAGGGCTCTGTCAGTCTCAATATTCCATAACAAGTATGGGGTGGTCTTGAACACGGTTTTGGATTAACTACTTATCGCGATCAGTTTCATTGGTGAAATCTGCTCTGAGTACTATTATTCATCTGATCACATGCCTAGAAATAAAAATAAAAAAATGATTTGTTATTGCTGATAAGCTTTTGAAATGCTATTCGGAAGAAATCGAGCTAAATTCATATTTTCGATTCAGCGTATTTAATCAAAATAAGTTGGTAATTAAAGTGATTGATATATACTCATATTTGCTTTGTGATGAAATATATCATTTTTAACCAGCATCTCTATTACGAAACATGTTTCAATCACAATCTGAATGATTGGGAAGGAAATTCCTAATCCACTATATTTGAAAATTCGTCGGTTCAAAGACGAAAATCATCACTTTTCCCTATTCATGTCTCAATTTATTTGGGGTTGGCACAGCATGTCTTCTTCCTTACTTCTCCATTAGTTGTCACCTAACGAGCCACTTCCTTTCCTATTTGTCTTGTATTTTACGTCATTGGATAAGAAAATTCATTACGGTTTAGCCTTTTCCCAATTATGTTGAGGTCGGCTTCTAGTCTGAGCGGATGCAGCTGAATACCCTTATTTTTCATGGAGCGACTGCCTATCCGACCTATACAACCCAGTTAGTAGTGGGTAATAACACCGCTACCCCTCCGTAAGAATTGTTGTCAAACTTTCAGGTTAGTGACTTGTAAAGAGTGCCAAACATCACAATTTAATAATCTACAAATGACAGCTGAGACCGCTTTAACACGCTTTCCGAGGCATGGAGGAAACTCAGTATGTAGCGGATGGTCACCGATGTACACGTCTACTTTCCGAGGCATGGAGGAAACTCAGTATGTAGCGGATGGTCACCGATGTACACGTCTACTTTCCGAGGCATGGAGGAAACTCAGTATGTAGCGGATGGTCACCCGTGTACCCTTCTACTTTCCGAGGCATGGAGGAAACTCAGTATGTAGCGGATGGTCACCGATGTACCCTTCTACTTTCCGAGGCATGGAGGAAACTCAGTATGTAGCGGATGGTCACCGATGTACACTTCTACTTTCCGAGGCATGGAGGAAACTCAGTATGTAGCGGATGGTCACCGATGTACCCTTCTACTTTCCGAGGCATGGAGGAAACTCAGTATGTAGCGGATGGTCACCCGTGTACCCTTCTACTTTCCGAGGCATGGAGGAAACTCAGTATGTAGCGGTTGGTCACCCATGTACCCTTCTACTTTCCGAGGCATGGAGGAAACTCAGTATCTAGCGGATGGTCACCCATGTACCCTTCTAACCTATGCTGGAGATCAACCCGTCTGGTAGTTATTGCTTAGCCACGAGCAGGCTCCTTAAGTGTGTTACGTATTTACGCTGTAGTTATTGCCATATGTACAAACATACTATACATAGCGACTTAGGTAATAGTAACGCCTGCTACATATAATACTCACACATTACGTGTAGGTAGCTAATTAAACATAGCTTTTACGAATTCCGACATTCCAACAGTTCGTATTATTTCGGGTAGAAATAACACTAGGTGTTTGTAAAGGCAGTATAAATGAACGAATTAACACGCTTCGAATTAAGTGAGTGATTGTACTTTTAAAGCTACTGGACTAACTGCGGAGGTAATCATATTTTTTAGACATGAATATCATAGACAGCGTTCCTGATGAGCAACACGTTTCGCGTTTCGCGTTTCGCGTTTTTGAAATATGACACTCTCACTCTAAATGCAATGGTGCTTATATCATTTTTCTCAACCACAGCCTGAATTCACCGACTACTGGGTATACTCGTAAGACTATATATTTGTACCAATCTCCATGCTCCTGTGCACATCTCATCCAGGTTTTGCCCGTGATGGCAACAATGTTGCCTGCCCATCTCGCTACCGGATGACCAACACTTTTTAACCATTTCTTGAACGCCACTCGGTCACAGCTTTGCTCCACCTGCCATCACCGCGCCTTGCTAGTCCAACTCCACTTGAGTTCCGAAATGCGATTTCGAGTATCGAAGACCTTCGTACTCCTTCGGATTTCTACGTTTGGAACTTAGTCTATAAGTTTTATGTCTAACATGGAACGCGCCATGGCTCTTTGTGCAACTCTGAGCCTACTCACAGCTCACACAGCATTCCTGTGTGAGCGTCTACGTCTCAGCACCGTACGTCATGGTGGGCAGAATACACTGATCATGGAGGCGGGACTTTAGGCAGAGAGCAATTGTTGCTGATTTTAGAATGCCGTCCAGTTTACTGAATGCTGCCAACCTAAGCTGTATTTTTCTCAAGCTCTTCGTGTGTTGTTGTTTCATTGCCAAAGGAAAGAATATAGTCTAGGTAAATATATTGGTCTACAATATCCAATATAAAACAATCACCCAATAATGTTCTTGTTGCTGAAACACCTCCACTACCTCTTCTCTGTGAGATACTGGGCTGAATCCAACACGCGGGTGTGTGTCTAGGTATGTGACTTTTAATCTACGGAAAGTATCGACGGAATGGTTATTAAGTATAACTTGGAACGCTGCATCTAGATTGCCAGTACCAAGTGCGATGAGACGACTTATTAAGAGAAGTGAATATGGAACGTAACCCAGTCAGATTTATTTGCAGAAGACTTATATGGCCAGTGAAATAAACTGTTGTGATTCCAAAACTCCAAAAACCCAATCATAAAATTGATCTAAACTGAAAATGAACATCCTTAATGAAACCCTGGATTATTCAAAAGAAACTACTAACGCTAATGGATAGATTCCCAGTAACAGCCGTATGTGGGAAGTTTCAATGTTTCTTTTCAACTTACAAAGACAAAGCTTCTTTGTGCAAAAGATAATTTCACAACGACATCTGTTGGTTCGTAAGAAAGCGCTGGTTTGACCTCTTTTGTGTTCCGCGGAACAAGGGGCTATTTGCGGTACATCTATGATAATGTTTCCAAGAATTCCACCTACCCAAACCAAGAAAATAGCTTCATTGTTACGAAAATGTAATCAATAGTTTGGACTCTGTCTACCTCGCCTTGATACACCCATACAAAGTTTACGTTCTTAATTTTAAAGCAACTGTCGGCAAATTTGTAAAGCTAAAGTTATCTTGGTCAGTGTGTCAGTTGTGGCTTTAAAATCACCAGTTCGAACCTTAAAGCTATTAATTGACAGTACCTTGATGGAAACGGTAACATAGTTAACCGATAGATCTAACTGGAACAATCTAATTTAAAATCTAGAAGGCGCCTTCATCAATTTGAAGTTTGGCCTATGGCTATCTAACTTCGGTTTGTGTTAGAAAACGATTTTTAGGAGGTTTAGGAGTTCCGACATCATTCGACAGTTTTTGTTAATTAACAGAAAAAGAGTACAAGATAAGGACCGTGCGGGTGGCGTGCTGTAGTTTTTGCTTACCCCCATGGGAAAGAGACGACGAGTTTTAAGGATATGTAAATGTGTGCATGTGTGTAGTGTATGTTTTTACATAATATGCTCGTAATAATGACTATTCCTATTGTGTTCGGATTCCATTGAACGAATAAACATGGGTCCTATTAGACCGCCCTAAAATGAGGACATTCATTTCAAAATCACAAATTTTGTACAAAAAATATTGTTGATTAGTACCGTAAGAGACAACATAATATATTGGCTTGTCAAACATCTATTTAATCTGACAGTGAGAATGGCATGTTTAGTACCTTTTATTTTTCCTCAAAAACATGATTGACAGCTAAAGGTAGTAATCACTTAATATTCAGGCAGTAACTAGGACATAATACACAAACTAATTTTCAAATAAGTATTAATTAATAAGATCTGCTGTGATCTATCCAAACTAATATTATGTAGGGTTTTAAAGATTTTAATAATTCGTTTTATTTTTGAGAAATGACAACACTGCCTAACCGTCAATGTTGTAGCGGGAAGGGGTAGTTTATAAAGCATGGCACTCGGCCGAGAGAGCACTGTTCGTTGGAAGAAATTGTGGTGTTAAGACTAATAGTCGAATCTATGTCCGATAACTGATAAGTGAAAAACGTGAAGTAATAAAGAATTGTGTAATATCAAATAATTTGAAAAGAGTAACCATGGAGTTTCTTGCCGGTTCTTCTCCATGGAAGCGACCAACCCGAACCGTGTGCCCTTGTCGACGTTCATAAGTGCCCATCCAGGCCTATGTGGAATAAAATACTTGGATTTGAATATACTAAAGAGTTGATTGGAGCTACAGTGGTTTTATTACACGATAATATACCAGTTTACTCAGAATGTTTTCTTAAGCGTCACTATTCAATCTTCAAAGAAATGATAACCTGATTCTCTGTATTTGTTCCTACTACCTACAAACTCTTGCGATGTTAAGATAAAGTTCTATCAGCTATAATGCCATTCACGCCGCTGTACAAAGTTTTATTGACATTGTTAAGTTAAATTCAGAAAAAGCAATCAAAGGTCATAAAGTTGTTAAATGGCTGGCATAAAGTTGTTAAATGACTGACTTTAAACAATGTTAAAAATCTTTTAACATTGTTTAAAGTCAGTCAAGCTATGAAAAGTTATGTGGGAATCGCTGATCATGGCCAAGAATGAGGAAATCTCTTGTGAAATGTTTTAAGTGCGAATGTGGGGCGGCTATAAAGGTAGGTGAAGATCAAAGAAACAATGGATGGATTATGTAAAAGGGAGTCACTACTGAGATAACAACTAATAGACAAGTATACAGTAGCACCAAACAAATTGGGATAAGGGCAAGAGAATCATAAATGATTTCTGTGAAGCTATAGTCTACTTTTTTTAACATACGATTTTAAAAGCCAGTTCAGAAAGGACTGCGTCTAGTTGATAGTGCAGCCCGTAACGCGAAAATTATCGACGAAAAAAATATATGGGAAAATGAATAGGTAATCGAAATGAATGATGTAAATCTCAAAATTAATGATGGAATCAAGATTTTGTAACAATATTTTGATTTAAAAGAGTGTCCATGGAGTTTCTAGTCCGTTCTTCTCCATAGAAATCTACGCTAGGGAATGGGCAACTACAGTACTTTCTCAAGTTATTATACCTTGTGACTGGGAATGTAGCTTTGTTTTCATTTGTATTTTTGATGTTCAAAAGTGCCGTAATGGTCTAATTGAAATAAATGCTTTGAGTTTAAGTTTAATCATTGAATGACTGATCATTTTAAAGGTCGACAATTTTTTTATTTTCTGCTCGAATGTTCGCTGAAACTATAGTAAGATACCTACAAATTACATGACACCCAAAACCAATAACATAGTAAGAACTTTACGCATCAATTTTCAAATCAATGAACATACCTGAACTATCAATCAACCAATCAAACCGTTAGCTATAATCTAGGTCAAAACCCCTGATCAATGATAAGGAAAATCACACCTCTAGTTCACAAGACACACGCACCTAATAGTAGATAAGGTAATTGCTTCGTTTCGGTCCACAAACGAGGGGCCTTAATTGTTGCTACATTAGTTTGGCAGTCAACGGATACCCTCCATCCGAAATACCCCACAAACAATGCTAACTTTTGAATTTAAACCTTGAAAACAATTCCCTTGTGCTTAGTAACGTTTTTAGACACAGACATTAAATTAAAAGCGGCAGTTTGGTACGCGAGGGCCTTTTAATAATGCACGCGGTCGACAGCCAACATTATGCGTTGTCATGCATGAGTGTGACGTAGGTAGCCACCTAAAGCTACCCAGTACCCACCCATGTACCCGCGAAAGGTCAGCTCTAACACAAAGTAACATTCCTTACCCTACATAACTTCAGAGGAACTAATATAGGCTATCATTCGCATTTAAAATAATACTGTCTAATCCAGAAATGTTTCGCTTATGTCATTTGAAATGTTCGCGTTTTGTACGGACATGTTGTAGCAGGTGTGATCGTACAGAATTAAGGTTGAAAAAGGTTTATCACCTGACATATGGCCAACCTACGCACACGTCATAACAATGCGTATCGAGGAATAACTGTGATATATTTCAGGGACATAATCCCGAATAATCTGAGCTGTGAATTACATAATGTAGGAAAAAAAGATAATTTTCGGAAGAAGATTTGGTTACAAAACAAATTGAACATCTAAAATGCCTCTGGAGTGTGTGTAATCTGGCGGCATATTTGCTGAAAAGTCTTCGTACGACGTCTTAATCGTTTCGCCGCGCGGGGTAATACGAATGTAGGCCAAGGTCAAACAAAATTGAATAATGAATGCCAATTCTACATGTGTGTGTTTCAAGTTTTCCCTTTTTGCAAGATACGTGCAAAAATGATTCAGGGTTTAATAAATTATAAGCTTATTTTCGGGAGAAAATCTGATTTCTAATCGATTTAAGGTAAATTAACATCTGATTTGACAGTTTGGCAAGAATGTATGAAATCCTTTCTCTAGGTTTCTAGTTTTAACATAACATAAAGGCCCGAACAAATATAAAGTAATGAGTCATTACAAACTGCTCATATGCGGTATTGACAAATTATGATCATATTTTTTTCACAGTTCTGTTGTTGGTACCATAAAGGAAGTGGATATACCGATATACATATAGTCTTGTTCGTCTTGTCAAATATACTGCTGGGCAAAGCCCGACCTTCCATTGTTTGAATATTGAGCACATGAAAGAGCAGCACACCAAAGCTCTGGATAACCAACCTCGAAAGCCATCGAATGCAGTCAGTCAGAAATAAATAAATATCGCTGGACATTACACACAGCGCCATCCAGTGCCACACTAAGCAACGAGGCTTGTGTCATGGACACCAGATAGTTGATATACTACATAGATACTTTTTGTTTGTAAATACATACTTATTATACATATAAACATCCATGACTCGGAAACAAATACCCATGCTCATCACACAAACATTTGCTCCGACCGGGATTCGAACCCGGGACCCTAAGAACGTAAGGCAGCCTACTACTCTCGCTCACTCACTCACTACCGCTGCGCCATTCGGGTCGTCAATCAGCTCCATCATCATCATTATCTATGCTATTATGTGCTCGTATGTTTAATAACTTTCCCAAATAATCAAAATACCGTATGCGTAAAGAAACCAGAAGTAGCTACACACGGACGTGGAGTGGATATGAATTTTGCTAACCAACTTGTTAGCGTAAATCAAGTTCGCCTCTTCGTAATATTTTTACTTGAAATTAGGTTATCGCTTGTCAAGCGTTTTATTGGTAGAGCAAACGTTGTTACTGTCCGCCTATATACGTCGTTTTTATGGAATTGTAGATACTAGCTGTCACTGCGGATCTAGCCGGGTATTTTATTTATTTTTTCAAGGAAAAAATAAGACTTCTTTGAATGAGAAAAGAAGTAATAAAATGTACTGTTAATGCTCATAGGTATATCCTCTTTTGCAAATCTCGCAATCGAAATTAGGTTTGCTGTAAGAAAACCCAAGTCTGAGTTAAGCTTAAGCTAGCCCTTGTACATACCTACATTAAGCTATATTATTGCAATTGTACGTATATTTTTTATTTTGTGTGTAATTGAGAAAGAATTAGAATATGGACTTCTTGCAAAATTCGAAATAAAAGGGTGATTGGGGAAAGACATATATTATACGCGATTATTTTTTCTTTCCATTTTGGTGATGATGCAAGATGGTTGTCCGAATTTAGCATAAATAGATATTATGCTATGTTACATCCTATTTACAAATTCCTGAAGTATGTCCAAGATTTCCATTTCATACATTAAGAAATGACAGTAGATATGGTTAGAAAGTTGTAACAAATATACGCCATCCAATTTGTGAGTCAAGCGCCTAGATGTCTACTTCGCAGTAATAATATTGTGCAGTTCATGCAGGTTTGTTTACACGTTAGAAATTCAAACGTTAACATTTCTGAACTCTATAAATTTAATTCCGTGGACTACTGTAATAAAACAGAGAGTACATAATGTACATTAACTTCAAGCGTTCCCTGGTGTGTGCAACTTAAAGTAGAATCGTTTTAAATATGTTAGTACTGCTGTAGGAATGTTAAATATAAATAAAAAAGGTTTCATGTAATGAGCCTAAAAAAGACGGAGACTGGTCATTAAGAATTTAGTGCATAAGAATAAAAAAAAAAACGCTACGCAAATTCTAATTCTAAAGTTCTTTTTTCGAACCTTCTACATTTCACCTCAAAAGTACATTAGGTACGTATAATTTCATGTTTAAGACCAAAGTTCTAAACAATGCTTACCTAAGCACGCATCTAAAGCAAAAAAAACTATTTTGAATATTTTATACCGCAGCCAATCCATTATTCCACTATCTAAGGACGAAAAGGCAATTCCGCTTTCTGTACACCGAAGCGTAGGACACAAATCGATTGTTTTAATGGCCCCATCTAAGACATAGAGGAAATAAAGCTATAAAGTGAAATAGACGCACTGTCGGGAGCAGAAATGGAACGGCGACGGGTCACAACCCAAAATAGCTTGTTGTTAATCTGTGACCTTTGGCTCTGCGACCAGGGCTGACCCATGCCTAATTTATTAAAGGTGCCTACAGCCGTTTGTTACGGACATCTACACGTCGTCTGGTTTGCTACTTAACTCATGATAATTTTAGTGGGAACCTTGAAAAAACAAGGTTATAATTGTTTTTCACTCATTAAGTACTAATACGATGCAATTACCTTATGCCAAGGAGAAGATGGCAAGACGAGCTTGAATCCTACCAAAAGGACAGGCATTAGAAAAATATAGAATGTTATGGAAAAGGAAGATGAGGCCTTTGTGCAGTTGTGGGACAAAACCGCCAAAAATGGAGAGATTTGGAAGAGCCCTAATATACTCAGGTGGCAAAGGGTTGAAGAAGAAGAAGGGACAAAACAGGCAAGTTATTTAGCAAAATAGACTCGACTCGACTCGAGAATCACATAATTATGGTATTATAAAAGCGATAGCAAATCAGTAACTATTGACTCATCCTTAATGAAAGTATACAATCGACGATGTAGCTTCTCCAGACTTCAAACGCAACTTATTTAGTATTCAATGTTTTATACAAGAAGCCAGAGGGCTAGTTTGTTTGTGCGCCGTGACTTGACCTACAAAGCGGTTTTGATGCCGTTGCTGTCCGTCAAATCGTTATTTCGACGACAAATCGCGAGCTCGGTCGAGTCATGCCGCCCCGCTAACTTCCTGATTTATAGTCGGCCATTTATCTCGATATTCTTATATCGGGATCATTGTGGACACCTTTTGCATTTTAAGTGGACGTGCTGTTGGGTGGGTGCTCGTTTTTCATATTTTTCTCTGATTTTATCGGGTTTAGAGGTAAATCTACATTCTAGGCAATTTAAAGTATAGCGTTCCCACTGCTGGGACACAGGCCTTCGTCTCAGTCGAAGTCACATTTCTTCGATTTTTTAGTTCTAGCTTCTAGGACTTGCTGGTTTCATCACGATGTTTTCGGTTTTCCTTCATCGTTTCACAACAAAGGTGAGTATTAAACGAACATTGTAAACTTGTCTTTAAAATGATTGTGAATAAGGTTTTTATTGTCAAGCGAAAATCACACATTGGAACGTGACAAGATAACCCTTTCATTGCTTTCAAGACATCATTCGAGCAAATAACTATCAATGCGTCAAAAGTAAAAAGGATTTGATCTCCTTGAATATCAACAAAAAAAAAAGAAAATAAGTCAACCCGAAGCGTTTCGTCCGGTTCGAAGGATAAAACGTAAAGGTCACCAGACATATATGTAGTGGCAACCTATCTACCTGCAATATTTGACTGAGTAACAACGTGATTTTTGTTTGGGGCCTCTCATGACTCGGTACGATAGTCATTTGATTTACACATATCTAAAATGGATAAAGATGGTAAAATCCATATTCTTAATAGAACAATGCAATAATCCTCCATACTTAATATTGTAAACATTCGCACAGAGGTGCTCGTGGCTAAATAATAACAGCCGCTAATAAAAAGCTAGGCAGATGATAACTGTCAACGCTAAAGTAAATGTTTGTTTATCAGTCTGATACCTCGCCACGCCTAATAACTGAATAGATTTCAATAAAAATATCGCACACTGGTAGACCATAGGTTAGAACATAGGGTTTTAATCCCGGTAGTACATTCCAGTGGGATAGTTTCTACCTCCATTATAAAAATAGCCACTCTCAGTACCGGATTAGAGTAAAGAAATGCCTAAGCATCATTTGCCTAAAACCAAACCTATGACTTATACAACAAAGTCAGTTTCATTTTAACATTATTATTTGCTTTGACCTCAGCTCCAATTTACAGATTCACAATTCATGTGGCTCTTTGTTTGCGATTCAGCATCGATCTAGTGAGTTTAATAGTTAATCAGTTGGTTTTATTTCTGAGCGGTCGGTTAATGAATTATAGTGGTAGCGTACCGGTACACGAATATTAAAATGATACAGAGATATTATTTTGTTTGTAAATATTTGCGATACAGTTTGAATCGCAATGGTTGGCGTAAATTACTTTGCACAGGTTTTGTCCAGTTTGCACATTAACCGAATAATGTTTTATGGTTTTCCTCGTAGAGGACAGTGACAAGCATAATACTAATAACAGTGGCAAGCCACATCAGCTGTAGTATGCACTGGCAAAGAGTATCTTGGGTTTCTTTAATTCGGAATTATAGGTTGGGTCCTTTTGTATTTGTTACTAGCTTTTACTAGCTCGCGGCTTAGTAGAAATTAACCCACGGGAACGTTTTAGAGGTACACTCAGATTAATGTAGGTTCCTTAGTGAAATCATTTTTCGAATCGGATCAGTAGTTCCAAACCGCTCCAAAGATGCAAATTTACAAACAAATATTACCTCTTAATAATATTAGTACTTATAGATGTTATCTTCTAAAATTACAGCCAGTGAGATTAATTAGCACTAAGCTGACATACTTAATCAATAACTAATGTTAGTTTTCGTTAATTATAAAGGGAACTATGTTAAAACTATCGATAGTATGAAAACACCTACCCCTTAAATTCAGAATGTTGTCAATAATTTTATCACAAATACATTTTTTTCCTTGTATATTCAACTGCAAAATATGCCAACACTTTTATAATGCTCTACAGATTACAAATATTAAAAAAACAGATTCGGCCCATTATACCCAACGTCGACCATAATTGACCCAATCAATCTCACAAACCGAACTTTAGATATCTTCCCACATTTTTGACAAAAGACAAACGTGAGAAATTCCACTGAAGTCCACAATAGTCTGTTGAGTGGTTATTCCACAAAATTGAATGACAAAGGGAGTAAAACACGAGGGTGGAGTGAGATGCGCGGACAATAGCCGGTGCAATTGAATACCGCACTTGACGCACCCATGAAATATGTATTGGGTCCAACGTTGGTGTCAGTTGTGGTCGGAATACTTTGGCTTAGCAACTGGTACGTGTGGCTTGGTTACTGATACCCACCTACTTATTTCTTGCGTGTCTGCAATGTAATGTAGGGAGTGACCAAGCTCATCAAAGTAGCATCGACTTGAGCTGGTTGAAAATAGCTTTATATCCATGTAGTATAAGCATTAGCCGTGTGGTATCCGGCAGAGTAGAATAGAACCAACCCATTACACTCACGTGTGTCGTATAAGGCGACTAATGTCTGAGGCAGAACACCTTGCGCCTCCACCAGAGAATGGGCAGCAGCGTTTTCTGTTAGTCTTTCATCACTGCGATCTCCAATCCGCCTGCCAAGCGTGGAGATTACGGCAAATTCCTCCCATCATGGGAGAGGCTTATGTCCAGCAGTTGACGTTATGGGCTGTTATAGTAGTATAGTAGTAGTAGTAGTATAAGCATAAAAGACGCCATCGGCTTCGTTTCGGATCGGATGACGCGTCTCGTCACAACGTCGGACAAATTGGTTCGAATGGAGGTGCACTGCAACGTGAAAACTGAGAGTATAATTTCCCTACATTTACATAATTATTCTAGAGAGCTACAAAAGTACCAAGAAAACTGAACTATTGTTCATTCTTTTTTCAGAAAATGCCAGTGCCTGGGTGGTATTCATCGACATTTAAAGAATACACCAAGAGATAGGTATCTACTAAAATTTGTCTACATCTATACCTTCTACGAAACCTATCAATTCACCAAGCAAGCGAGCTCTTGCGAAAATTACGTCTAGATTTTAGGTTCCTATAAGAGTTTTAATAGACCTTTCTGGAACAATCTCATTTTATGTTGTATGAGAGACAGTTTGCTCGCCCCAACTTTTTTTCGAGAGAAAAGTTTTCGTAACCGCCCATGTATTGCCTGCCTATGTGCCAGGTGTTTTCGTCTGAAACGTTTTAGGTGTAATAGTGTGATTGAGTAGGTACCTTAGTAACATCAAAGCATACGACTTGAAACTTTTTGCATTTTAATATACACGGTGTAAACGGACCCTTCACGAAGCCGTCAATTTTTAGGGTGAAAAATCACGTTAAAAAAATATATAGAAAATGTGACCCCCAATATGTCCGTAACTGAAAGGTTCAAAGGTATGGTCCAGGACAAAAAATGATCGCAATGACGGGGAGAATAAGTGCCTTTCGGCTTAGTTAAGGGTATTTTTACACCCATTAGTATAGTACATAATTATTTTATTTAAGATCGTCCGGTTAGACTAGATGCCGAGCCAACACCAACATAGTTGGAAAAATGTTGAAAATGGCAGATAAAGATGATAGTATTTTGTTTAAGATCGTCAAACCAGTACAGACTCAAACCGGCTGCGGACACCGAACCAGACAAATACGTCATTCAAGGTTCAATCAAAACCATGCGCAGACATTGCCTGCCAATGTGTCGTGTCCGGAACCGTGTCCGCATTTTGTCCGTACGTGTTTTACCGTTGTTTTAAATAATTTATGATAGGTACTCTTTAGATTTTCTTTCTATTTAAATTCTAAAGTGCACGTGGTTCAACTCATCAGCAGCTTTGTTTTAAAAGAAAATTAATTATAATAATGAACACTCTTTTCCGCGCAAAAGCTTGACACTTCGTTTGAGTAAAGTAGTATCCTAAAAAATAAAAGAATAATTATTAATATTGCGTAAACACGTAGCTATTTATATTAGTAGCTAGTTACAATTCTTGTTCTTTCTTTGTCAACATAATTAAATATTGTTCATCATTAACGTCCGACTTCCGTTATCCCAATTTATATTTGGGGTCGGCGCCATTTTTACTGTCCTGTGGTCGGCACAGTATGCTTTTTAGGGTTCCGTACCTCAAAAGGAAAAAACGGAACCCTTATAAGATCACTTTCATGTCCATCTGTTTGTCTGTCCGACTCTCACCACCGATTTTCTCAGGAACGGGTGGACCTAGCAAGTTGAAATTTATACCAGGTACTGAGGTCTATAGTCCCCATTAGGTGTATAAAAATCAAGGTCTCAGGACCTTATGATTTTCACTCAGATCAACATCATAAAAAGATATGGGCAAATTTAGATTTTCGCGAAAACTTGTAAGTACTAAAATTTACCTTAATTTTCAACTTTATTTATTTTTCGGACTTTTTCCTTTACTTGTGCTGACCTTGCTTTTAACCGAAATTGACAATTCTAGGTCAACCGGAAGTACCCTATAGGTTTTGGGTCAAAAACCTATATGGCAGTTCGCGTTGACCTAGAATCACGAAATTTGGCAAAAAGCAAGGGATTTTACTATTACAAACTTATAATTTGCGGTTGGTGTAATGGGCCGTTTCATGGGAACGAACAGCAAAGTTAAGTTTGTCCTTTAAAAAGTTTGTACGGAACCCTCGGTGTGCGAGTCCGACTCGCTTTTGGCCGGTTCTTCATAACCACATCTGTCTCAGCCGAAATGTTTATTTGCGTTAATGAATTGTCTCAGTGTTTCTCTAAATTACGCTAAATTCTTTATAAAATGATTAACTTTACTTTTATTGTAATTTGTATTCTGTTGAATCCGTGATTCATGATGAACTACCGCTTACCGCGGTGTCACCCACGTGGAGATTTAAAATTATCCCTCGGGAGCTTACTACCAGGATAAAAATAAAGTATCCTATGTCCCTAACCCAAGACACGGTCTACCTATGAGCCAAAATCAGATTCAGCCGTAAAGGAGTAAAAAGCTTACAGACAAAATAATTTCGCATTTATGATATTTGTACGGATTTCTTATAACAACAACAACGACAACAGCCCATAACGTCCACTGCTGGACATAAGCCTCTCCCATGATGGGAGGAATTTGCCGTAATCTCCACGCTTGGCAGGCGGTTTGGAGATCGCAGTGATGAAATACTAACAGAAAACGCTGCTGCCCATTCTCTGGTCTACGGAGGCGAGGAGCAAGATGTTCTGCCTCAGACATTAGTCGCCTATTCTACTCTGCCGGATACCACACGGCTAAACGGCAAATTTCTTATAAAGCTATTTAAAATACACCCTTATCCTCTATTTCCATAGAAAAGGTTTTTTCCTAAAACGCAATAGTAATGTCAATGTCAATAAAGTAGGTTGCATTCACATTATTAAATTGACTGACCTAATTTGAGATCCGTTTATAGGCAGCTGGTTTCCTATAGGTACTTATATATTCGGACCTTGATAAAATGGTACTGGGCAGTCGAGGTAGTGTTGCATATTTAGTATCGTTTCATCGATTTCAGCTGACAACAGGGTCAGTGAAAAATAAACGAGAGTTAGAATATTCGACTATTTGTTAGTTGCGACGACACTCTTTTGTTTAAAATATTAAGTTGGACACGGGCGCCGTTACAAATATTACTGCATAATATGTCAATCAAAATCAAAAAGACGTACGTGTCTTGTCAGTTTGTCAGTTTGATTAATTGTTTAGTCAACTTTTGACCAAACAGAGAGAGAAAATATAGCCAGCTGTGTCAATTAAGATGAACACTGACCAAAAAGATAAAATAATTGCTTCAGGATAAAATTTATAAATACTCGTAGGTACAATTTCATTTGTATTGTGTGAAACAGAATTTACAGGTAGATAGGTTATTTTTTAAAGTTTAAGTTGTAAGTTTGTGTTTGTATTTGTTTGTTTGTTTTTTTTTTGTGTTTGTGTGTTTGTTTATCGTGCTGTACTGACGCTGCGGCTGCAGCTGCGGAGAACCTCAAGCGGCGTGTGTCGGGACTCTCATCAAAATAACCATCATATCTATTACCTACATTGGCACACACATAATTTCTATTTCGTAAATATAGTAACCTTAGTGGAAACTATTTTTCGAGCCATTTGGGGTTGAAACTCTGGGATCGCGGTGTCCGAGTTCTTACAGACTTTTTAGGAAAGTTTCTAAAAGCCTAGTTGACGCTTCCCGTGACCCAAGCCTTTGCCTTTGCAGGCTTTTACCTTTACCAGAGGCTAAGCGTCGCCAGTCTCTTGGGCACATTACCAGCTGACAGCCGCGTCTATTGTTATTTTAGTTTATTTAATCGTTTTTAAATGTAATCGTGTATGAAGTAAGTTGTAAACAACGGAATAAACCATGGAAAGATACATGAAACCAAATACTTTCCAAATTAAATAAATAAACAGCGCTGGAAATTACACACAGCGCCATCTAGTGCCACACTAAGCTACGAGGCTTGTGTCGTGGACACCAGATAGTTGATATACTACATAGATACTTTTTGTTTGTAAATACATACTTATTATACATATAAACATCCATGACTCGGAAACAAATGTCCATGCTCATCACACAAACATTTGCCCCTTCCGGGATTCGAACTCAAAACCCTAATTACGCAATCAAGCTAAACCAATAGACAATGTTCTTTTATACATCCTTGAAAGTTACTTACGAGTATAGAAACCACGCCTCTTAACGATTTTAGAGCCTTGAATGCTTTCAAATACTATGTATTATCGGCTAGAAAACAGACAGTCTGGGGCTATTTATATGGTACCTACCGATAACTTCCTATTATTATACGACGTACCTATACATACATAGTACATTATTGTTATGTTGTGTTACCATGCTACGCACTATTAATACAAAACAATCGACATTATCAAGACTATTCATTCAGGTATTTAGCAGTATGTAGTCAAAAATTCTACACCAAATAATCAAGCTACGCACAAAACATTTTTGCAAAACCAATAACCGGCTTCCGAAAAACACAAAAAAGAACTGAAAACGTGGAATACATAACTTTCTTTTAGAATTTATTTAAAAATAAATTACGCATTTCGAATAAAATAAATTCTCAACCCACATATTATTTTATACTAGCTTCTGCCAGCGGCTTCGCCCGCGTAAAGTATGATAATTGTCCCATGGGATATTATTACAGGGATAAAAAGTTCTCTTATGTTGATGCTGTGTTTTTAATCTAAGTTATAAACTACCTGTGTGCAAAATTTTATCCAAATCCATTCAGTACTTTTTGCGTGAAAGAGTAACAAACATCACATTACATCCATACTCACAAACTTTCACATTTAAAATATTAGCAGGATTTAAAAACTATACGAGTTCACAAACGCGCTTACCCGTTCTTTATTCAAAAGTGGTGCTAAAGCAAAAAGCAGATGTTCCTGGCTTTAAGGGCACTCCAGTTTGGTTCGTTAGCCAAATTAACGTGTTAGACCCAGACTGGTTTTGCAGTTTCAAGTGCGTCTTCGTCACAGGAATTGCTTTGAAATGTTTAACCTGCATGTCTGTCGGGCACTACACTTTGAGGCTACCGTTTACTTAGGTATTCGAATGAAAACTTTTTATTTTATGTAGGAGGTAAGGGAAGGGTATATGGGACAAACATTTTGTGTTATCAAAACTTTCGTTACTACGTTTGTTAGACAGAGAATGTTGTGTTTAAATGTACCTCCGTCTTGTTTATGACATGTTGGTAATTGTTCGCTAATTTGGGACAGCTTAATATCTAGAATTTTAAACGTAGAGAACATTATCTGGGCACTTCTGCATGAAAGATTACACAATTGACAACCTTCTTCTTTTCTGGGTACATCGTACTAAAACGTTCACAAAATTAACCACCTCCTTTAAAACCATATTATCCAAAAAAGTACTTACATGAGTGAAGTAATAATAATAGACGTCGACTCCTGAATCCGCCAGTATTTCTGCGAAGTAGTTGGTAGGGCACACGAAGAAGTAGTCCCCTACCACGTCAGCGATCATTTTCTGGTTCAGATAGCCATCAGTAATTTCCTCCCAGTCCGTATACTAAAATAGGAAAAAAGCTATTAGGATTTGAAAAAACAAATGAACACCGATTAATAGGGCCAGATCTTAATTAGATAGCTTCCTAACCTACAGTGTATTTTATAGTTAACGTAAGTTTTGTACTAAATTCTACGATTTATCATGGCCTATCCTTCATTATGCACTACAATGTTATTTATGACAGATGGACCAGTGATGATTCATCTCTTTCCAGCACTAAAATGTCACCAGTAACTGTCTCTGGCACTAAACACATCACTTTGTTGGACAACCCTAGCTTGAAAATAGCCTTGCACACCACTATAGCACTATTTAGTATTTAATTGCCATCGTATGTTTCCGCATTCGAGGCTGTCCATCAACTTCGATACCACTTTAACAGGTAAATTGGGAACACAACTGCAGTAATGAGTAAAGTATTTTCGCATTATTGACGCTAATTTGAGATGGACATCCTTTTTAGTGGTCGGGATGTGATGAAATCACACCAATTTCTACGAACAAAGTATTGGAGCGTGCTCTTAAGTGGTGCGGTGACTAGAACACTAGGTGGTTGTTACCCTCAAGTATATAAAGCACTATATATTTTTTAAATGTAATGTAACCGGTTATCGTGGTATGGACATGTGATGCGGAGGAATAAGGAAAATGTTGAGTATGAATGTGGATGGGTATAAGAGTAGAGGAAGACCAAAGAAGCGATGGATGGACTGTGTGAAGGATGATATGGCTAGAAGGGAGGTGACTGCTGAGATAACGAGTAATAGAGAAGTATGGAAGAAGAAGACGTGCTGCGCCGACCTTAAATAAATTGAGACGAGGTCAGGAGAAATCATGCCAATTTATTGACTTCCAGTGGAAGAAGATGACAATAGACCATGACACTAAAAGAAAGTTGAAATTGGTCATTTATATCCACAGTTACTCCATCAAAAAGTATAAATGGATTTTAATCTCTCGACCATGAGCCAGACACATCATTAAACATTCAAACTGTCTTCACACAATCGATACAAAGATAAGTAACAAGGACTAACTACCAAGACTTTCGTTGTTTGTCTTTTCAAATGAATGGTAATTACACACGGTACCCCAATTACATACTGTATTAAAGGTCTTGACCCTCATCATAATGAAGAAACTTTGTTTAATTTTAAACAACGTAAGCCTTGTAACGTGACCTTTCAACACAGATATGAATTAGTTATAAAATCTCCATTCTACACATCACTTACTTGAAAAACTATGGCTTCACGCTTAATTTTCGAAAAATCCTTAAAAATAGTATCGACGATTTCTAAAAATTTCTCTCGTTGCAGAAAACTGGGCCCGTCCTTTTCGAAGTAGTCGAGGAAATCGTAGAGCAAGAAGTACGTTCCTGAAACGAGAAATTTATACATAATTTATTATGTTAATGTTGCATTAAAGACGGACCAGGTATGCAAATGCTGAAGATGGAGATGTTGTAGATCCATTAGGGACATGGAACGGTGAAAAATGTTTGCACTTTTCATTATTGGTGATTCATCGTTTTTATGAGAATTTAAGAGTATCTATTATCGTAATCACTATTTGAGTACTCTCTATTCAAATATTGACTGTAGATTCCAATAATTACATGTAACAGTAATTTTAAGCATTATAAATTTCCTAAACGTTATTTTTGCTCCAACAATAAAATATCTACGAGTAGTGTATGTAACCTTCAACCACATATTACGTAATTAGAAAATTTATAGATTTCAAAACAATATGGAATACCTAAACATGCACTCAATATCATCTATTTTGTTAACTAGGTCTGTAAACAAATACTGAACCGATTTTTTGCAGCTCATAATCAACATCTTAGGCAGGCACTGAGTTAGACAAAACGAATACAAGCCAAAGACGTGGTTTTTGCCTAGCATCCTTTTTGCTGTCTCACACTAATTAAATCATCTACGTTGGAGAGCAAGTAAAATTAGGTTTCCGTCCATTTCATTCTCCTTTGTTTACGTCTGCTCAAAAGCTCTAGCTTTGACTTGGTTCCAGCCATTATTTAGTTCTTGTTCTTTGTTTATTGTCGTTATTTAGTTTGTGTTCTTTACCCACTTTTGTAATAGGTATTACCTATTTAATTTTACCCAGAACATTGCCTAAAATTGCCGCAATAGCAGAAACATAACAGGATAATATGAATCACGTTACAATTCGTAAAATAGTCACAAAGTCACATTTCATAATATTAACTGCGTCTGTAACCATTCTAAGAATTCTAACGTGATTCGTATTTGGCCAATTTTTTACATATTTTTGGGTTTTACAGTCACACCGCGTTTGGTACTCTTAACCTACACTTATCATTTTATTGCCAGTCTGATTTCTACATTATAGAATTAATAAATAAATACAATACAATACAATATTCAATCCCATATTCGTTTGTCGTTACGCTTAGCCTTTATGTTGAACAGTTTATAGTTATTGAAACTAAATTGGTCGCATTAGGTAATTATTTTTCAATAACATTCGATTTTTGTTCAATAGGTATCTACATCATCATGCTTATTATCCCCAAAGGTCTGCTCAGCGAGCGTGTCAATGGCAATTTAAATTGAGCCAGTCCAAAATTTGGCACCGAGTTTGGCACTTTATTCATCAGCTCCTGTGATGTACAAACAACAGGACACAATATCAAGTGTCCCATCGTTTGTGAGGCAATAGTAATGCTATTGATTTCGATTGGTTGGTACTATTTTTCCATAAAGAAGTTCCGTAGAAGTACATTTACCGCTCATTATTTCACTAATATTTAAGGAAAATGAGCACCTTCCTATTGACATTTCCCGGGCACAATTCCAAAGCTCTTAGAAACTCCTTGGGCGGACGTGCTTGTGGCCAAAAGAACAATAACCACCTTTTCGAGTAGTCATAAGAGTTTTTCGTATATTTATTTAACATCACGACTGTATTCCGTGGAAGAAAAGGCTGAACTTATTTAACACACAAGCATTTAGTCTACTTTGTTGAAGGGTGAAGCCAGGAGCTTTGGTTGTTGCCACACTTGATGGGTACCTAGTGTGTTAACAATGCACGGTTTTGCTGCTGTTCCCGAAGCTTGTTTGGCAATAAGTAGTATTATGCTTGGTTGGTTAAACTGAGATGTTGCAACCTAGTATGCAACATAGCACTGAGCACTAACCGAGGCAGCTAGCTTTCAAGTTTAGCAAGGGGCAAGCCCAATAAAAAAAAAACCCTGTACCACTATGCGTTTTTTTTTTCTCTAACAAACAACCACTACACCAATGAAGTAATCATGTTTTATTTATACCCAAGAATTCATCAGGTTTTCAATTACAATAACAAATTGTTATTGAATATTATTGAATAGTCAAGTAGCATAGTAACCTAATAGTACTAAACTATAATCTACTAAAATCTACAAATGACAGCGGGGACCAAAGGCTTAACGTGCTTTCCAAGCCACGGAGGAAACTATATGTGTAAAAGATGGTCACCTATCCACGGACCGACTTTGACTAGCGCTGTTTAACCATGAAATCGACACGTGCGGCTGTTGCTAGCTCCTAGTATAGTAACGTAGGACTGCGTACTTGCATAGTAAGCTAACTAGTAAAGAAGTACACGTGTAAATACAACGTCGACGTGTCCGAACGAACGTCGAAGTTACCGTCCACACGAGCGGGTAATAGGTAACGCACGGGTAAGTACGCTGACTTAGTTTGTATTCAGAATACCTATTTTACGCAACATTAGGCAACTTGAGGATACTTTTCGGAAACCTTCGCATTTAATGCGGTAGTCTCCGCATTTGTGATTAATCTCTAATAATGTTTTTGATAAATTAAATTAAATAAAACTGAAAAGCTTTGTACGAATTTTCAGAACTTTTTTATTTCGTTTTTTTTTGTTAAAATAGTTTTCTTATACGGTTTTCCGAATGCTTTATGAAAATTGAATTTCAGGAGGAATCGGATTATTAAAATAGGTACAACATTTTCTTTATGTTTTCCGGGTGTCATTACTTTCCAATATTTGATCCTTATTAGCGATACTTTCAAAATATCATCATCATCATTTAAGCCGAAAGACGTCCACTGCTGGACATAGGCCTCCCCTGAGTGTCGCCACATTGACCGGTCCCGTGCGACTCGCATCCATCTAGTGGGAGGCCTTCCAACGCAACGTCTTCCGGTTCGCGGTCGCCACTCCAGAACTTTTCGGCTCCATCGGCCATCCGTTCTGCGAGCAATGTGCCCTGCCCACTGTCACTTAAGTTTGGAAATTCTTCGGGCTACGTCGGCAACCTTGGTTCTCTTGCGGAATAATGCGGATGTCTTCATTCCTGATTCGATCACGCAAGGAAACTCCGAGCATAGCCCTCTCCATTGCCCTTTGGGTGACTTTAAGCCTTCTGATGAGGCCCATTGTGAGCGACCACGTTTCGGTCCCGTATGTAATCACTGGTAACACACACTGGTCGTAGACTTTCGTCTTGAGACACTGCGGTAAGTTGGAGGAGAAGATACCGCGCAACTTCACAAACGCTGCCCAGCCGACTCGGATTCGACGATTGACCTCTTTCTCGAAGTTAGACCTACCTAACTGGACCGTTTGTCCCAGGTACACATAATTGTCTACAACTTCGAGTGTAGAGTCTCCGATCTTGATAGGAGTGGGTGTGACATGGGCATTCAACATGACCTTGGATTTGTCCATGTTCATTTTAAGACCCACTCTTCCGGAAGCTCTACTGAGGTCATGGAGCATTGTACTGAGGTCCTCCATGGTCTCAGCCATGACCACTATATCGCCGGCAAACCAAAGTTGAGTGATGTACTGGAAATCTAAAAATCGTCGAACCTGCGCGCGAGACGATTCATGATGACTCTTGAAAACAACTTGTAGACATGGCTTAGAAGTGAGATGGGTCTATAATTCTTCAACCGGGCATTGTCGCCCTTTTTGGAGAAGAGTACCACCACACCCCTGCGCCATGCCTGTGGCGTTTTCCCCTCGAGTATGACGGAATTAAACAGCTTCTAAAGAGCCTTACGTACCGGTTTTTCACCCGCCCTCAGGAGTTCGGCCGTAATTCCATCATCACCCGGTGCCCTGTTGTTTTTGAGGGGGCGATACTTTCAAAATATATAATGTGTCTTTTTTCCAAAACCAACGAGTTTAATTCCTGGCCAGGAATATGGATTTTTCAAAACTCCAATGATGTAGTTTTTATTTTTCCAAAATCGGGCCCGAGTCTCCTTTGAGTATTTTTCGCTATTCCTCATAGTTTCAGACTATGCCAACCACATCCACTAGAAAAATTCACCCTTTTTACTACTAATCTCAACCTTGAGAACATTAGCCATACACACTAGAAAAGCTTTTATCAGACATAGCAGTTCAAAGGGGTTCCCTATCCATTTGCATAAAATTTTAAGACATAATAATATACGAGTAACTTGGCATGCTTTAGTTACTCCTAATTATATTTTCGTCTTGGTAAAAAATGACAATTATTACTGTATTCCTACCTGTAGTACGATCGCGAGCACTTATAATGTGTATACTTACAAGAAGTAATTTTTTAAAGTGAATACCACTTAAGATACGTACTAAATACAACACGTAACTTAAATTATTGCAATTGATCTTATCTCTAAGTACAATCGTTATTTTTAAAGAAAATCGCTTTTGAAAGTTCCTAAGTGTATACATATTTATACTTGTGACTGTAACCGCTGTGTTTCTAATATATGGGTCGATAAGTAGGTCACGTCGCAGGAAAGAGAAATATTAATATTTGGACCTAGACGGTGTTGACACCTGAACTAATAAACAACACGAAATGAGCTTGTCACGGCGTCGTCGACGAAACTAACGAAGTATCGCACACAGCGGGCCAACAAACCGGAAAAATCTTGTTGCTACTGAGAAAATACGAGCTTTGTTGTTATAGGAAATAATATAAATGAGTACAGATTTCTGGCTCGACGCTTACACGTGATTTTTATTAATATTGTAGAATTAATTACAACTGAAATCTTTTGGAAACATTGTTTATAACATAAAATCACACCTATTTTCCCTAAGGGTTGGGCAGAAGTGTACCTACAGTAGGTACATATTTCTAATTTAATTACTTTTTAATGTTATGTAATAGGAGACCCTATTGCAATCAACTTGGTATAAATTAATTAACAATAGTCTTAACGTAAGTATAAAACTCAAGTAAAATTAATTTTCTTCAAACCTGATTTTTATAAAGATACTAGCTGTTGTCCGGGACTTCGTTCGCGTTGAAATTTTGATGTGTATGTGTGAGACTAAAAAAAAGCCTGCGACTTATTCTCAGACCTGCCATGTATACACAAAAAAATTCATAAAAATCGGTCAAGCCGTTTCGGAAGAGTTCGATAACAAACACTGTCACACCAGATTTGTAGGTATATATTAGAAAATTTTATACATTGCCTAGATGAGCTCGGCATTGTATAGAATAGCTAGGTATTCTATAGAATGACTTAATTATATGCTTTTCTGGTAACACATACAATCAAAATACTACAGGTATATACAATTAAAATCTTAAAGCAATTATAACTGTTCCATATAATTGTAATCTTCAAAAAATAAAACAGTTCTTGTAAAATTATAATTTCAAAATTATATTCTGAATAAACAAACAAGTACCTACTTAATACTAAAGAAGACACGATGTATTTGTTTAAATATCGATTCGCCTCAAGCAAGACAAAGTGAACCAACGATAAGTAACACTAAGACTGTGTAGTTAGGATCTAATTCGGATTTATAGATAAAGTTTTCCTAATTTCTATCTTACATTAAACAGCCTGTATGAAATGTTGATTATAAATATTAGAGCTACAAGAATCTTTTTGCTTTGTATGACAGGTAAGCGCTGTTAGCATACATTTGTAAAATTGCCCTGCGAAAATACAAGATGGCGATGTTACTTCAGATGTTGGCCAAGTGCCAAAATATCCTTGTTTAATTCTAAAATTAAAATTATTTATTTCGAACAGAGACAGGGCCTTTTCCTTTAGATGGCATTAAATATAGTGTTTGATTTGAATCCGAGTATAATTGAACGATTTTAACAAACAAGCAAAAAGTTGACGAGTCTTACGAAAGTTTTGATTGATTGACCCATTGTTTAACAGCGCCAATTAATCACTGAAAATTATTACTGAATTATTACGCCTTTTCATAGCTTTTTCCACTGCTTTCAAGTCTTGCGCCAACAATAATATCGATGAAGAAAGCAAAGAATTTGAGTATAATTTACGCTAGTAGGTTACATTTCATTCGAAAACTTACCCAGAACTGTTTTCATTCAAAATCGTTGGTTTCTTCACGTCGGTTCGGTTGGGTTCTTTACATGTCATCGCTTCTATTAATGTAAAATATGGTTCCAATTAAATAAGTAGATAGTTAAGCGATGTGGCACGTTTCGGTCAGGTAAATAAAAAAATGTTTTTCTTTCATGTGTAACGAGTATGCCTAATTACGAATAATCGACATTGATATCATTTAACAAAAAGTATTTACACAAGGCATTTAAAGCCTGCCGGTATCAAATCAACGTGTTCTATTTGACCTAACTGCCTTTGTTGTATTTCGCCTTGTGTGTGGAATTCGAGCTGCCCACAAGCCAATACGAATGCCGTGTAAACGCTGGTTTCTTCTCAAAGGCAAATTGGGGACATACCTGGCAACACAGCTCTCAATATTTGAACATGGAACCGAGTGACAGGCCTACCAATCATGATTGGATTTTAGATTCTAGGTTTGCGAGGTCTAAAAGATTAAATTCTGAAATGTTGCCATTAATATATTTCACATTGGAAGGACCTATTTTATACTCATAACATCACGAGTGGAATCCCCGAAAGGTTAAACAGAAGTGTTTCTATAGTACACTCACATTTCGCCCTTTATGTTGAAGTCTCATCAGATTCCGTGCTGTTACAAAGAAATTTCTTTTGGAAAACTCCAATACCTAACACTTTGTCCGACCTGGAATCGAACCCCAAACTTCATTCTTGGCTGTACTACTTCCGGCCACTAGACCAACGAGAATTATTTAACCCACTTTATATTTGGGTCAATTATGTTTCAAAACTATCCATCAAGAGCGCAAATTGTTCTTATCTAACTAGCAAGGAAAATGTTTTTATTTCAGCTGAACAAAATGGTAAAAGGTGGTCTCGGGAAATTAGATTTCAGTTCACCGTATTCAGAATATTAGAGAAAAAGAAGTTTAATAAGTAAATTAAAGAATTGTCAAGTCAAAGGTTTCTTTTGAAAGAACTTTTGGTAAAAGTTGTCTTCAAAAGGAAAATACCTAGCAAAGCGCAAAACACACGGGAAATAAAATCTTGTAGACATTATTTTGTTTGAATCCAATACATTTTCCTTCACCGTTTAGGTAGATCTAGATAGATACTGATAACCAGGTACATTACTTAATTGGCTGACTAGTTATTTGCTGCTATGTTCTATGTTTACTGTACAACACCGTCATTTTATTTAAAAGCCTATCAAAGCGATTTAAATAATAAAATCTCTAAATACAATTTAATCGAATAACGTCACTGACTTTCCATCTATTTAAAATCTGTCAAAGAAACTTAACTTTTCAACCGTTCTGTTCCAAGTTATAACTGTGAGAGAGACTGGGAGTGACAGACATGATCAAATTATAGAGATTCCAAGTTTCAATTACGTCACTTCTGAATCGAACAAATAAATAAATCAACACAATATTAAAAAAATAAGTCGTTGCGACAGACCTCGTAGAAGACGGCCGGACGAGCTGGACAAACCCGACGACCTTGTACAACCACATTTAAAAAAAATAACCTTGGAGTTTCTTTCTTTCTTTCTTTCTTCTCCATTGGAAACAACCAAGCCGAACCGTGCGCACCTATCTTTTGACGTATTACAAATGTCCATTTAGGCCTTGTGAAATAAAATAGTTTTGATTTGATTTGACAAAACTGGAAGTCATGGGGTGTCCACTAATAGGCTTTACCCTGACGCACGCTTACAGTAATATTGAAATATATTAATATTATTACAGCTGAAACAGCTTGCCAAAACGATTTGCCCACAACTTAATCTAAAACAAAAAAAGTTAACATAAATACCTTGAACACAAATTCATAATAAAGTGCTTAGCGCATTATACTATGATTTATGTGTTACACACGCGATAATCACGTAAAAATGGCCGCCGGTGTATGGCGGGCGACATTGGAACTTTGCAATCCACGTCGTACGGCCAAGGTTAAGGTCACATACAAGTGGGCACCCGGGGTGGGAATGTTCTAGAGAATCGCTTTATAACAATTCTCATATGAAAGGAGAATATTTGCACGGTGCCAGTATTATACTGCATTCGCGACGAGTACCAATTTTCGTGATTGAATTTGGAATGGAAATGAAGTAAACAAAGCAACAAATGAAATAGAAAATTTATTGCTTTGTGTAATTTTATTGAGCTTTGTATTTTATAAACAGCAATAAAACAGGTTCTTTAAAATTTTATTGCTGGCATTAAAAGTAGGTTGCTTTCTAGATTTCTTGTTTCTATGTAAACAACAATTGTATAGCCCTCCGTAATTAAGGTTTATTTAGAATCAAAAGCAGCAAGTTTTAAATCTAGATTCAATACGTGACTACATGGCCATCGTTTACTATCATTTACAAAAGTACTAGCGTACACTACAAAATTAGATGGTATTTGTAATACCGTTGCCGTTTCTATACGACCCATCATCTGCACTCCCACTAGTATACAAATACTAATAGACAAGGTGTACACAGCTACACGGCCGCCTAGTCTTTCATTTAGGATTCCAGTAGCGAGAAGTACTGGCAAATCCTTTCAAGACTGAAGCGTGCCCGTTGCAATATCCGACTAGTACTTTAACGGATACACAGCGTTTGAAAACAAGCTGTGTATTGCATAACGCTACTCACTGCATTTTCCCTGCTTATTTGTGTACTCGAAGAATATGATTTTATGTTCTCTGAGCAGATTTCAGATTTCGTGCTGCGGAATATTAAGTTTTTGACGTCTGAGTAGCATTTTACGATATTTTACTTCTGAATATAAGTACTAATATTTGCAGTGTAGGTACAGTTGGGAAAATAGGCATATTTGGTGTTGTGTTGGTTTTGTTAAATGCAGTACGTAAACGGTAATCAACTACATAACGTAATTAATTGAATCAAGTACAAAAGGATTTTTTTGTTGTTGTTTGCCGGTTACACGAGGTGAAACTAAGAACACTATTTTATTGTAATATAGATAATTTTAGAAAAAATATCTAAGATATTTTTTTCTTAAATTATCTATACCTATTCATTTTATTTTATTGTATTTGGATGGCTTACAGCTAACAATACAAACAATAATAGTGTTAAAACAACGAAAAACCATTTTGATTTAAATCGACATACGAAAACTGACTTCCTTTCGTTTATAAACTCCTGGGGTAAGTTATTAGATCAGTATTTAGTACCGTAGTTGTAATTTTTCTCATGCAATAAACCAAAACTTTTTTTTTTACGATCCACCTATCACGTTTACCTTTTCTACGAGCCTTGATCCCTAGTTTTTAGGTTGCTTCAGATTTACTGCTTCACCGGGAAATAGTAAGCACAGAAAGCTCTCAGGCGAATTTATGATCTAGCAAGACCTGGTACTAGTCTCGAAGGCTTTCAATTGAACTGATAGGGTAGGTAGTTGCTGAAGATGCATGGGTGAATTGAGTATGAATATGTTTTATCCATTTTAAATTGCAAGACCATCCAATATTTACGCCGCTAAGCTGAAGTGGGACTGGACAGGCCACTTCTGCCGCATGCCCGATGACCTGTGGGCCAAAATATTCACTTTCTGTAGCCCTGACAGAGCCAGAAGGCGTCGCGGCAGACCACGTAAAAGATGGCGGGACGAGATGGACAAAACCAACGACTACTGATCCATATTAGCCCTGGATAGAAACAACTGGAAGTCATAGGGAGAGGCCTTTATCAGTATCTAATATTTACTAACACTTGTTACTTAAATTGATAGACAAGCAAGTTCATCTTGTTAAAATGTTTGCTCACAAACTCAATAGAAGTTGTTAACCGCCTGTTTCACAAAAGCCTCGGAAATCTTATCAAGCCTTCAATGTTATTATGCCTTGGTTTAGTTTATAAAGGTAATCTCAAAAATAAAAGGCACTTCTCAAAGGCACCTATCATCAGGATCTGTTTCCAATTTGACGAGTAGACTAAGTCGGAGCTCAGACAAATAAAAAGGGAAACTTAAAAACCCGAGATTTGTTCGACTAGTTTAAGGCAAAGCTCCAGGTGGCAATAAAATATCTCATTTTCTACAAGTTGTCCTTAGGAGGAGTCGCTCGAGTGGTAGGGTGCATAGCAACAGGGCAGGGATGGGGTGGGAGGGGAGCGGGGGGGTGCGGCGCCGGTACGTGGGCGAGTCTGTAGTACTTGGTAGTACGAACGGCACGACTCGTATCTACAGCGTGTTGTTGTTGTGTCTACATAGATTTGCGCAGGCGCGCCGCCCGCTACGTAGCTACGTACCGATGTACGGACTACACGAACGACCTCGAACTCCACACCAAATATTGATAAGTCGTACTTAAGCTTTTATTCGTTCGTTTTCTAAATGTGTCTGGCTGAACTGTCACTGTTCCATAACACGTTTCGTCGGGATATGAGCTACTTCTTTGCCACCTTCAACGACGTACGCGAGCTCGTGATGAAAGTCACGTCTTCACGTGTGACTGGGGTTTACTTGATTTGTTTACTACATTTTCTTGTTTTATACCTACCTACGTTTTAACGATTTTTGTTTCTAGTTTACCTACCTTTGCTTAAGTTGATAATTGTTTCATAACAATTTGATGAGTCATTTTGTTTATTTACATGACAGAAACCTACAAACCCTCTTTGATATTACTACTAACTACGATTAATTTATACCGTGCCAGCTCCAAAAGTTTTAGGTTCGCCGCAAATATTATTCAACATCAAAAGCTAAGTAAGTAGATTAATATTATTATTGTAAAACTTCCATGAATTTTGCCATCGAGAGATAATAGCTACTTATTTTGCGGCAGTAATTTATAAAATAATAAAAACGCTTGTAACTACGCAGAGGCACGTTAGGAACAGCAAAAACTTACCTTCGTCTTGATTACTTCCAAGAAGCACCTCGGTATTATGGAAATTGCCTTCCTTCATCATTGTGTCCGGGTCTTTGGGCAAAAACACGCCATCCACCGTCGGCGCTGACGGGAATCCCAATATGCCAGTGTAGGAATTCCACTGCTGTACTGATATGGTTTTTGCATCAACTCCGCGCATGCAGTCCATCACTAAGCTCGGATCAGCCGCAAGCAGACTACTGTTGCAGTTACAATCATCCACTAAAACTTTCCCTATGTCTTGTGCTCTCTCTCCTGTCATCCAACTCCACGGGGCGTTTAACGTCCCCGACTGCAATATACCTCTTTTGAATAATCCCTTCATCTCCGGCGAAAGCATATGCAAACTCACGCTCCCTCCGCCAGCCGACTCTCCAAACAAAGTTATCAATTCTGGGTCACCACCAAAAGCACGAGCATTATCTTTAATCCAACGAATAGCGAGTTGTTGATCCCATAAGCCCATATTTCCCGGAGCCTCTTCACTTCCCGGCGAGAAATATTTATTCAAGTATAAAAATCCGAACGCCCCAACCCTATATTGCATAGATGCTACTATTACATCACTAGAAGAAGCCATTATGTCTGCTTTATATAGGTCGAGTGTAGCCGTGCCACTCATGTAGCCGCCACCGTAAATCCACACTAGTATTGGCACTTTGGGCCTCTCCGTAAGAGGTTTATCTTGATGATGACGGACTCGTAAATGTTGAGGAACCCAAATGTTAAGATAGAGACAGTCTTCTGATATATTTGTGTTTGGATTCCACATTTCCTCTCCCTCGAATCCGGGGAAGTATTCGTACCGTTCTTGATAGCAGCTGTTTGGCATCGCTGTGGCTTCAAGTACTCCATGCCACGGGTCGATAGGTACCGGTTTGCGGAATCTTAACGGTCCTAGGGGAGGCTTCGCGAATGGAATGCCGGTGAAGATGTGTACCTCTCTGCCCATAACTGTTTTAGCGTAGCCTTTGACGAGGCCACTTTTTGTTTCGACGATGAGTGGATCATTGTGAAAGTTCTTTGGTGCTTGGCTAGTGGTAGGAGTGGTTTGTGTGGTGGAGGTGGTGGTGTCGTGGTGGTTGGCCCATGAGCGCGCCCAGGCACCAGACACGATGCAGCAAAGCAGGAGCTTGGTGAACACAATCTTCGTGTTGCTGATCATCTCGAATGTTGTTATTCACACGAAAATTAACGAGACGTGTCGGAAAACAATCTGAAGTAGTCCGCCAGTTTGATGAGATACTTATTGAAACACATTTCTAGTGGCACTCGGTATGCTGTTGTGGTCGTACCTGAAACAAAAAAAAAATGTTTTAGTCCAGTGTACAATAGTTTACAGAGCGAGATAGTCCATGTTATCCTGTAGTTAAAAGCAGTAAATCATATTTAATTTCAAATCACACAGATTAAATTATTCTTTTGATCTTTTTCCCCGAAGTTGTATTTAAAGTTATAGTATACGCAAAATAATATTATACTGTTTATGGCGTCTTGAAAATTATATGATTTCCATAAGTACTAGTTAATTTTACAAAATTACTAATACCGTTAAAATTACGTATCGTTTACAGCGTCAAAGGTTGCGCAGATTAATTAATTAGTCGGTACAGCGGCTGTAGAGTAACAACGCTTTAGGGACATCAAACTTTATGCCTTTTAAAACTTATTCCTATGAAGTTGTTTGTGATAGTATCGATATTGTTGTTTGTAGTAATCTTATAAACTGTAAATTGGTGTCGATTCTGTTGTGCACAAACTAAACTTAATTTAGGCTATTGCTATCTTTTACTAAAAGGCCGTGCAAGAAAAGGACGGCTATAGCTATGAACTATGTTAGAGATGTCAAACTAGTTTATGCCTTGCGCTTCACCGTGTTTTTAGTCGACATGTTTTTACGTGCACCCTTCATTTGTATAGAAATATTCGTTTCAACTCAATTTGACAGCTCTAAACGTTGTCCGTCTCTTTCTCGTTTTATTAGAGAGAAAAAGATAGCAATAACCTAAATTAAGTTTAGTTTGTGCACAACAGAATGGACACCAATGGTGTCGATTCTGTTGTGCACAAACTAAACTTAATGTAAGGTATTGCTATCTTTTACTAAAAGGCCGTGCGAGAAAAGGACGGCTATAGCTTTGAACCAAGTTAGAGATGTCAAACTAGATTATGCCTTACGCTTCACCGTGTTTTTAGTCGACATGTTTTTACATGCACCCTTCATTTGTATGGAAATATTAGTTCCAACTAAATTTGACAGCTCTAAATTACGTCCGTCTCTTTCTCGTTTTATTAGAGAGAAAAAGATAGCAATAGCCTAAATTAAGTTTACTTTGAGCACAACAGAATCGACACCATTATCTAATAATTGGTTTAGTTTCTTATTAGATTCTCATTTCATCGGTAAAATTGTTTGTTTATTTGTTAGAATTTTATTAATCTCTAGAATTACTGATCGAATCACAAAATAATCTTTCGGTTTTTATAAGCTACACTTATATGCGACTGCTACTCGTATATCTAGGATATGTTTCATGGTATTGCTATGACTTCTACGCGGACGAAGAAGCTAGTATTACATGTTAGCGCGCCTCGCGCCGACGAATCGCGGAAATGTCGCCGCGCGGCTACTCGGCCGCTGCTTAGTAGTTTTTAGTAGTATTCATTTTGTTGGTAGAATTGCGTGGGACAGAGACTATGATGGCGGACGTTTTTAACTTGGGTGATGCACAGTGTATTCCATTTGAGTATTATTAAAGTTTATGACGATAACAAAGCCCTTTTCATTGAGAACTGACCCACCCCCCGACTATATCTTGGCCCCACTATAATTTATAGACTTTTAGATGCGTATTTGAGTAAGTAGGTTACTTTAATGGCTGTTGGAAGATACTCAAATCCAAATAGACAACCCTTCTTAATCCCTTCAGTGTCGTAAAATACTACTAGGAACATTAAACGAATAGAGTAGACATTGCGCAGCAATATGACTTTATCTGTGTGATCAGCAGACTTTTAAACAACACAGTTATGTTTAACACTTCTAATCCCCGAAGAGTTAGGTAGAGATGCACCAGTTATGTTTAAGACACTGAGCTTATTGCCATTAACCGGACACAAATCTAGACTCCGTGGCTGCTACTGAGAAATTCCTGATGGAAAAACCAAACAATACTTTCCCCTACCTGGGAATCGAACTCAGGACATAATGCTTAGAAGTGAAGTAAGACTATAAACCTTTAGGTAGGTACTTATTAAAATGGCCTACAAGTCCGTGTCCCACAGTTGGGACAATAGCCTCGCTGTGAGAGGGAGTGGACCATAATACACTACGCTGGCCAAGTGAGTGTTTGTGTCAGTCACATGGTTTCAAATTTTTGTTTCCAGAACATTTTCCCTCCCACGAGTTTTTCCGAAGTTTTCCTTCAGCAATTTGAGAGCCATTTTGACTTAATTAAATTAGAATCTAATAAAAATCAATGAAGCTTTATAATTTAGCAAACTTTCCTCAGAGATAAAGTTTTAAAGATAAGAAAAATAAATACATTTTAAAATAGACAGCAACAAGTTTACCTCCTTGTATTAATTACCCTTGAAAACACTACCTTAGGTTTACCCTAATAACTAGGGGTTAACCGTATAAATCGTTCGTTTTCGTTTAACCCTAGATTTGTATTCTCTCAGCTCCAACGTCCTTCAATTTACCATTGAGCGACAGAAATTGATTGAAGGGCACTTGTACACAAAGACCCGATTTGGATAATAGTAGAGTAGGGTTGATGTGTGGGGTGTATCGGGGTGGTTGGGCGAGAAAGTGGTTTGTAGCCGTCGCGTCGTTTGTAATTAAAATTTTGATACGAGAAAATCGCTGACGATACTGATCTAAGTAGATTTTTCGAGTATTTTTAATCTTTCCATGTATCAGCACTTTTGAACTGCGTTCAAAGAACTGTTAATGTCACCATTACTGTGGAATAAAAATTACTGCGTCTTTGGTCTAGTGGTTGCAAGCCCGACTGGTGAGCATGAGATACTGGGTTCGATTACCGGGTCGGGCAAAGTGTTATTGGGTTTTTTCATTAAGAATTTCTCAGTAGCTGCCCCGTGACAGCCAGCAGTTATTGCCATCAACAGGGCACAAATCCAGGCTCCGTAGTCTGGATTTGTGCCCGGTTAATGGCAATAAGGTCGACCCCTTTTACATGGGACTTAGACATAAATGGCAAAATGTAGTAGAGGTATCCCTAATAGTACACCCAGTACTATTAGGGATACCTCTACTTAATTGATATGTTGTACTATGGAATATTTGACTTATATCTCTTGAAAACGTGGTTTAGTTGGGCTGATCGCGTTCAGTTTCATTGATGAAATTCGCCCTTAGTGCAGCTTCCTCAGATTTGACTGACTATTTTCTTTAGGCATCCTCTTAGATACCCTTATCGCGTTGAGGCAAAGGGTTTTAATTAAAATCAGGTTTTGTTCATCTGATTTTCCATAGCTAGGGTTTAAAAACCGCTCACACGATCTCTGACCAGCTAACGGCATGGTATGAGCTTTTTACATAATTATAGTTCGTGCCGATGATACCAGAGACGTTTTGTCAAGTGAAAAGGACATGTCAACAGTGTCAACGTCATAGGTAAACCAATTTTCTAGGTTAAAACTGAACCTACTACTAGCATGTTATGTGAGTAGACTCACCGACCTCACAGTCAAACCATTGCAACGGCTTTGTAGGGCTTAGTCTATAAATTTACTTACTATTTTGTAATAATAATAATAATGTTTTTAAAATGATGTATCATTAAGTATGGATACTTCACTTCCATTGCAACGGTTTTGTGGAGCTTAGTTTATAAGTTTACTTACCATTTTGGAATCATAATAAATAAATAGTAATAATAATGTTATTAAAATGATGTATCATTAAGTATTACATGGATACTTCACTTCCATTGCAACGGTTTCGTGGGGCTTAGTTTATAAGTTTACTTACCATTTTGGAATCATAATAAATAAATAGTAATAATAATGTTATTAAAATGACGTATCATTAAGTATTACATGGATACTTCACTTCCATTGCAACGGTTTCGTGGGGCTTAGTTTATAAGTTTACTTACCATTTTGGAATAATAATAAATCAATAATAATAATAACGTTATTAAAATGATGTATCATTAAGTATTACATGGATACTTCACTTATGTAACTACACACATCAAAAGTATCTAGGGATCAACATATATTTTTGCAATAACTTTTCTCCTGATTGATATTAATTAAAATTTTCTTTAAGGATTCATCAAATAAAGTGTTTTCGTTTGTCACAGTAACGATAAACCAAGTCACCTTTGCATTAATAAAGAAATTTGCCATTTTCCTAATAAAGGGATTTTTGACATTTGAACCACTAACATTAAAGTTCGAAAAAAAGACTGAAATAACAGTTTTCTTTAAAATTTTATTGGGTAACTTAAACAATTAATAATCCGTGTTTCTACCGCGAACACTAACAACACAAGAACATCGGTTTGGCATACTCAAAATGAGTTCATCCAAATCACGCTGTGGAATGGCCGCCCATGTTCGTTGCAACAACAAAAAAAGGTCTTCTTGCGACTGGATACCCTCCATATTCGGCAGAGCTCTTCTCTGTAGCATATCCCATGCATGCTCAATCGGGTTCAAGTCTGGCGACTGAGCAGGCCAGGGCAGGACATTGATGTTAGCTGCGGCGAGAGTCTGTCTTACAACTCTTGCGGTGTGCGGTCGTGCATTATCATGCATTAACTGAAATAAGGGACCGATTTGCACTTGTAGAGGAACGATGACGTCTGATACAATCGTCTCAGCATAAATTTGAGCGTTGAGGTTGCCTCTGATCCAAATCAACTCAGTTCTTCCGCCGATCCAAATACCCGCCCATACCATGATGGTTCCACCACTATAAGGATGGACTTCCTGGCAGGATTTTAATCGCTGTTGGCGTCCAGGGGTTCTCCAGTGTCGTATACGTCTTGTATCCGGTCTCATACCAAAACGAGACTCATCAGAAAAGCACACGAAACGCCATTGTTCTTCTGCCCAATTTCTGTGTTCAAGAGCCCATTGATATCGAATCCTACGATTGTGCATTGCTATAGGTGGTACCCGTAGCGGTCTTCGGGAATGAAGGTTCACTTCATGCAAGCGGTTTCTGACTGTTTGGTCGCTAATTAAGTTCCCTGAAGAGTGATGAAGCCTCACGGCTAACATCATGGCGGTTATTGTTGGAGCTCTTCGAGTTAAGATTTGAATGTATCGGTCTTGTCTCCGTGTGGTGCAGCGATACCGTCCTCCATGGCGCTCAGCCACGGTACCAGTGCTTCGGTAACGTGTCCAAAGTCGACTGATAACACTCTGACTTGTATTCAGAGCTAAAGCTACAGTACGTTGCCGGGAACCAGCTTCTATCATTCCCACGGCTCTGAGCATTTCTTCCCTGCTTAAATGACGTCGCCGCTCCATAATAACGTTGGTTTTAATCAGTAGTAGGGAAACAGTAGCACTAATAATGTCTTCAATGCGTTGTATGTTTTTATAGGGAAAATATTGACAGCTTATTTTCATCTTTTACTCGAATTTGATTGAGAGTTCCTGATTCAAATTATGAAATGCACCAAAAAGGATCCATATAAATTTATAAAATCATAAATTTATTACAAAGCCACATCTCAATCTCAAGAAATCCGCATAAAATGCTTGATCCCTAGACATTTTTGATGTGTGTAGACTATCACACTTTTATATGTCACACAGTTATTGATATGGGTTACTAAGTAATCAACCAACCAACGATTGTTATTTAAATATTCAAAACAGATTACTATTCAATTAGGTCCAAGGCAGCACCCTATATGGTAGTTTTCCGACCTCAGTTTTTCCAAAGGAAATTAAAAGAAAATATTTACTCTGTAAAAGAAAAACCTTGATTCAATATACATGGTTAGGCTAACTTTAAAAACTAAATACGCAAAGGAATTGCGTTGAAATAGGTAGATTATAAAATAAATAAATGATCAATTCGTGGCATGGTTTGAAGAAGGATCAAAATTAGGTAAACAAAGATACATTACTTCCCAACGTTCCCTGAAGGTTTAGACAGAAGTGTATTTGTTTTACACACACCGTTGACTGTAACTGTATTAAATCAATTCCAACCCGGCTCACTGGGTGTTGACGGAGAATATTCACACCAGAAAGTTTCAATACATTTGGGGTTGAATTCAGATGATCAATCAACTGACATGCAATTGAAATTGTGAATAACAGACAGTGGTGTCGATTCTGTTGTGCACAAACTAAACTTAATTTAGGCTATTGCTATCTTTTACTAAAAGGCAGAGCGAGAAAAGAACGGCTATAGCTATGAACTAATTTAGAGATGTCAAACTAGTTTATGCCTTGCGCTTCACCGTGTTTTTAGTCGATATGTTTTTACGTGCACCCTTCATTTGTATGGAAATATTAGTTCCAATTAAATTTGACAGCTCTAAATTACGTATATCTTTTTCTCGTTTTGTTAGAGAGAAAAAAATAGCAATAACCTAAATTAAGTTTAGTTTATGCACATATATGTTTATGTTTATATTTTCACTATGCGATATTTTATCATAATTATAATAACAGGTGTAAAATTACCCTTAACGAAGCCGAAAGGCCGGAGACAATGGGGGTCGGAGTTCTAAGCGTCAGTTCACACCGAGATGCGACGCGACGCGACGCTGCACGCACATTTTAATAGAGCGACTCAAAATATAACTTTATTGTATTTTTTTTAATACAAGTTTTTCATGTTTTAACTTTACTTTAAATACCTCCATGACCCCCGTACTATCGACAAAGCGTGCTTCAGCACAATGTTTTGAGTGAGTTACATTGTGTCCTACAGTAAAACTTGATTTAAAAAAATATATATATTAAAAGTGTTACTTTGATGTACAGAATGCTTGGTTGACGGCTTCGTGAAGAGTCCGTTTACACCTCATATGTTGCCTTAAAAAAACAGTGTGGACACTGGACAGTCTCCCATTCGTATTTATTGTTAAATACATACACGGCGTATATAAATGCGCAGACGTTTTCTGCGCTGTAGATGCCAATTTATTATTGCGTATAGATATAGATACGAACGCGCGTAAAACGCGATACAAAGGCGCGTGTGAAGCGCGTTTGATACTCGTTTGAAGCGGGGAGGTTCACAGGGTCAAAGCCAGCGTAAGCAGTGTTGTCTCAACCGACGGCATTGTACAACTGACGAGGAGTCTCTGACCAAAACGCGGAGGCTACAAGCGACTATCTGCGCTTATAGGTACGCGCGTTTTATGATCGCCCCGTGTGCTTAGGTTACAAGGTTGTGTTCAAATCTCGTTTGAAGCGCATATACGCGCGTCTTCTTCACGTCGTCTGCGGGTTTAAAATACGCCGTGAGCTTAGGCCCTTACATCTAAAGAACCTCTACAGCGTCTATCGGATTTTCAAACTAATAATAGTAATTGCATTCTGCACAACTCCTCGAAGAGCTCAACAACAATCTTGAGTTCAACGAAAGTGCAAACAATAATATCGATATCACGATATCGAGTTAATATCACGAGCTAATATCACAATGTAACATTGTATTTCACGAACGAAGCGAAGATGGATAGCAAAAATGTGTTTAACTTAAAACCATTAGCTGATTCTAAAAAGAAAAACAGACTACATGTCGTGGAAATGGTAAATCAATCACAATCAAATGTTCGCTCGTGAGTGGATTGTGGAGGTAATGATGCCTATCAATGTGATGGCTAGCAGGGCTAGTCGTCATTTACTTTATTGTTAAGATTTAAAATAATAGAAAGGTGCTAAGTTTTAAATTGAAAACGAAATCTGAACTAAGAACCATTGCATTGGTTGGATGAGTGAGAAGAATGATTAACAAAACATAACATAACTTCACGCCTATAATCCCCAAAGGGTAAGGCAGAGGTGTACCTAACAGTTCACCTACATTTTGCCAGTTAGGTATGTTTAATCAGTCAATTATCATCAATCGGGTACAAATCCAGACTCCGTGGCTGCCACTGAGAAATTAGTACCAATGATTGATAAATCATTACATCAGTAGCCTAAATTAAGTTTAGTTTGTGCACAACAGAATCGACACCACTATCAATATTCACAATTTCAATTGCATGTCAGTTGATTGATCATCTGAATTCAACCCCAAATGTATTGAAAGTTTCTGGTGTGAATATTCTCCGTCAACACCCCGTGAGCCGGGTTGGAATTGATTTAATACAGTTACAGTCAACGGTGTGTGTAAAACAAATACACTTCTGTCTAAACCTTCAGGGAACGTTGGGGAGTAATGTATCTTTGTTTACCTAATTTTGATCCTTCTTCAAACCATGCCACGAATCGATCATTTATTTATTTGATAATCTACCTATTTCAACACAATTCCTTTGCGTATTTAGCTTTTAGAGTTAGCCTAACTATGTATATTGAATCAATGATTTAATTTCTTATACACAGTAAAAGAAACAATAGGAAAAGTTATTAAATGGAAGCACCTAAAGAAATGGTGATTGGCTAGAAAACTACTAACCGCGTAGACGTATCTCCTGATACGTTCACCATAAAAGATAACGTGGCTGAAGGAATTTGCCCCTATTTGAACTTGGAAATGTACAGACAGCATGAAAAGAAAATCGTCTTTGTGCAGTTTCATAATGTGGTCTATGAATTAGAAATTGTTTTGTGGACACTGAACAAAGCGTAGCACTTTGAAAACCTAGACAGTTTGTGGGAATGGATGGATACTCTTTCATGCAAAACCTACCTAACAGATTTGTATGAAATTCAGCACACTGATAGTTTGTAAATTGGAGTAACACAATGGATACTTATTATCCCGTGGAAAAATTACCGGTATTAGCTATTAGAAATAATACTTCAAATATTTTGCTTGCTTTTGCTGCTGATTAAGACGTTTGGAACCATCGTTTTTGAAATAAAACATACCTATAATAGAGTTATCTTTAGTATGTACACCAGGGAGATAAGAATTGCTAATAAGATTTGCTTGAACCTGTTTCGCAAAACTCGATCAATAAAACTGGATGCCATAACCGGATCCTCTACTAACTTGAACACGAAGGTCATGGAATAAGATATTTAGGACATCCATCTTGATTTGGATGCAATTTGAGATAAACTCAAACTCAAACTCAAACTCAAAGCATTTATTTCAATTAGACCATTATGGCACTTTAGAAAGTCAAAAATACAAAAAAAAACAAAACAAAGCTACAGTCCCAGACACAAGACATAATAACTTGAGAAAGTACTGTAGTTGCCCATTCCCTAGCGTAGATCTCTATGGAGAAGAACGGGCAAGAAACTCCATGGACACTCTTTTAAATCAAAATACAGGTTTGTCTGGGGCAAAGGATAATAAGTAAAATGCGAATAGGGAATATGCAAGAAATACAAAACTCTATTTATTTATTAAAAATGCCTTGCATTGGCGAATAAAAACATTGTGGTACACTTGTTTAAGTTTGTAATGCATCACATAGTTTACAATTTATAGTTTTATGTAGTATGTTTTTGGTGAAACGGAACGCATTAGCAAAACGCGTCGTCCTCGATAACGCCGGTAGTGACGTCAAAGTCTATGTGTAAAAAAAACACTTTCATTTGAAAAGTAGGTAAAGTTTCACTAATATTTTATTATAATATTGTTATCGCAATTTTTGCTTGAATAAAGCACATACAATTAGTTAAATTACTTAATTAAGGCAGATTGAGGTAAATGACGCCACATCATGGCCACGACAGTCATGGACGTTTGAACTGTCATAGAAAATTGCTGGAGTTTAATATTATTTTTCAGCGACAAGCAGTAGTTGAACTTAACTTTTAATACTTTTCTTGGGTTTATAATACTGTATTGAATTGATTTAAGTGAAGAAAAAATTACAAGCATATTCCCTATTGGTTTATGAACAAGTCGACGTGTCATAGATTTTGATTTTAAAATCTACTTCATACCATGTATACGGTAATCTTATTTACGTAAACTGGCGGTAAAAAAAATACAGCCACATTTCATACGGCGTATAAAAGTTTACAAATAAAACGAAACATTTTTGCCGTAAAAAGTCGACATTTTTCTAGCGTTCATAACCGTGGTTCCACACGAAGAGCATAAACTGTTATATTAGGCGCTATACCGTTCAGCTTACACATAGTTACAACATTCAACAGATAGTCAATCGAGGGTTATTTTCTATTCACTTGGCTATGAGGTCGCGCTTATCCGCCGATCTCGGTGCCGATCGACTGATCATTATTTCAGCGGCCGCTCGGATGGGCCGCAGGGGACAAATATTCGTCGGCTGCGGGCACCGAACATGCCGAGTGAAAATAACGGGCCGTAATAATATTTGTTTCATGGTGATTTTTATTGTCAACCCCTGTAATGAGAATTTGAATATATTGCGGCTTTGTTCTACATAACGGCATGACATATGAAGTTGCTTCCTCGCCTGACCTAATTTACTGCATTCTATCTACGACTAGCAATTCGCCCGCGACTTCGTCCGCAAAAGTTGTGATAGCTCGGCTAATTTGCATGATATAAATATAATTTTTAGCCTATTTCACTTCCTGATAATCTAGCTTTCTAACAGTGAAGGTATTTTTGAAATCGGTCCTGTAGTTTTTGAGTTTATTCGTTACAAAGATACAATTTTTTCCTTTTTATAATATTAGTGTAGATGTAGTTAATGTTAGCAATTTTCTTGCCTTTGTTTAAAAAGTAAGGAAAATAGAGCCTTTAGAAATGAACGTAGTAACAACAAATCAGCGGCACGAAACAAAGGGTGATTAACAGAAAGGTATCATTTTGAGGGTCGCGATCGCAAACCTTGTTTTACGAAGCAGAAAAAGGACTAAAGAGCTATTTGTCGAAGCTTCAGTAATTTGTAAACAAATGCCGACTAATTACTACAAAGATTTGTAGGTAATATAGTAAGCAAAAACAGGCTTTGGCCCGAATTTTATCAACATGCTTTAATGCTAAAGGCTGGTACCTACTATAATTTGTAAAGAAAATATAAAATTTATCTGGAGTAATGTACTTTATATTTTACGTACTAAAAATTCAAAAAAATTCTTGAGGCGTTAATTTTTTACAATCATTTCTCACAATTCTATTATTATTATTATTTATTTATTCTTCAACTTGTATTTATTACACATTAAATATTTATACATATTTGTTTATTAGTATTATTTTGTAATAAACATTTATATTCGTACAATTATCTGTCCATGGCATCACTTATCAGAATACCAGCAGCGCTGTGACTTTTTTTGATAATGTCACAGCCCCATGCTTAAAAAGGAGCTTTTTGGCCTTGCACAGGACCAATTTGATTGGTTTTTATTTATTTTTATCTTTACTTTATTAATATAATTTTATTGTATATTCTATCTTGTTTTTTTCTGTTATGTCCTGCCTGTGTGAGTTTTATACATACTTTTTCTTTCTTTATTTATTTCTAATTCTAAACAGAAACGGGTTCTACCATCGATACAAGTTAGCAACAGATTACTGATCGTACTACAGTGTTAATACCCAGTTAGATACCCTGATTGTCCTCGCATCTAGTGGTGTAATCCCTTAGTCGGCTTTTACGTTGGGAGTGATTGTGTTGTATATCCCTATTTAAATGGAACCACGTGTCTGAGCAACAGACCATATTGGAATATCATTCAAAAGACTATCATCAACATCATCATCAGCCTATTAATGTTCCCACTGCTGGGACACAGGCCTCCTCTCTATGAGAGGGAATGGGCTATAATCCACCACGCGGGCCCAGTGCTGATTGGTAGATGTCACAAAGGAATGCGCCTGCCTGGGTTCGAACCCACGACTTACTGTTCGTAAGTCGGGGCCGCCACCACTGGGCCACCACTGCTCTCCAGACTACCATAACTAAATACACTGGCCTGCAAAACACTTTTTTTTCTAAACTGTAGAAGTTAGAGATTTAAAATAAAAAACGTTTCATAGCAATTTTTAATAGGCTTTATCAGTTTTATGTACAAAATTAAACTCTTTTTCGAGTCCTTTTTGTTTCGAAAGTATATCTTGTGTACCTAAAAAGTTATTGCAATTTTAAAAGTGTGATATTTATTTTTTGCAGGCCAATTTATTACCCTAGTTTTCCCAAAAAATAGACAGAGGTACCTATACCTTAATACACCTACACTGCTAGTTTTATGAATCAAGGAAAAGAAATCAAGCCCAGATTCTCACACTCCGCAGTCGCGCTTGCAACCACAAGACGAACGAGGATATAAATACAGACTCCGGGCTACTACTGAAAATTCGTAATGGAAACACCCTATAACACTTTAACCAAACCAGGACTCGAATCAACCACTTGCGACTACTGAATCAACGAGGCTGTCAAAAAAACTACCATCCGTAAATAAAAGTATTCGTTCGAATAAAGGAACAGGGTATTACAAACACAAACATTGTATTTCCAACACTAGTGTGGTTATACAATTTGTTCAACCGACAAAAACTATTCGTTTTACGTCGTACATTTCACCGGCGGCACCGATAACACAAGTTTTCAATTCGAACGAAATTCTATTGCTATTTATTTACAGCGAGTGAGTTGAATACAAAGAGCACGTTAACTTATAAGGCAATCTACAAACGATAACTCGTGGGCCTAAGGCGTATGAGAAAACCATCTTATTGGATTTTTAGGAAAAAATCACGTTTATGAAGAAGTTTCACTTTTACTGAAACCTGCAGTGAATCTATAACGCTGTCGTTGTTTCTTTGAAGACTTGTCAGTTCGTCTGTTTTGTGTGATGGAACATCTTTCTGATTATTTTTCGTGTCAGTATTTTATATTTTGTTGACTCAAAACTTCGCCATTTTTCTGTTATCTAACTATCGCTTTCAAACTTTGATGGTGAAAATTTTGATGGTGAAGACTTGGTTGTGCTAGTGAGCCGATGGATACAGTGAATAAATAGTGTTATCAGCCTTTTTACCAACAGATGATACTACACGTACCATTTAAACAATTTTTCGAAATAGCGTGCGTCGAAATAACGTCATTCCATATAGCGGTATTCGACCTAACGTGCTTTAGAACTGGCGTACCACACGTATTTTTTTTCGAATTAGCGTACGTCCTAATAACGTCATTGAAATCTCATATCACTCCCCGTATATATTAACAAAGAATCCATTACATTAAATTATTGCTTAGTTATTTTTTTCTATTCTTTAACGATCATCTTGTTTGTTCGGCTGGTGATTTTTAGTACATGTACATATCGTTGACAAAAGAAGAAAATTTGTGAAGTTGCCATAATTCAATCAATAATCTTTGAAATATAAAACGGCGGTGTTAGCTTCAAATATGGCCACGCGATGAGACATCCTTCTACAGCTATAATAAATAACAGAGACGTGAACAAGACTGCAGAAAAAAAGCAATCTAGACAGCTCTTAACTATGTACTACTTCATTGATCTACGTAAGTCGTAGGCGCGACGCCGGGAGTAAAAAGTCAGCTAAGTGAAAATGGGTTTTTTATTGATCCTCTTCTTCTATTGTCATAAAGGTCATAAACGATTAAGTCAGTCAGTGAGGATAATGGCGACGTAAAGAGCCCAGGGTGCGCCAGGTGTAAGTACTTAAGTAATAAGAAGGTATAGGTTTTAATTTAAAGGTAAATTCAGGTTTGATTGGGATCTAAGAAGATTCGTTCGATGACATATATAAAAGCTGATGGCGGCCCCTTCTATGTATCCAGTAAAAGGTCTCTTTTCAGATAACCATCATTCAAGTAGTCATCTTCTAGTTTTCCCTCTTTAGCGAGGTACACATTATTTGATGTCTGGTACCAAATAGTACAAAATAGGTACTAAAACTTGGTATTGCTCAAACTTCCAAAATTTCTCTTGGTCCAGCCATCCTGACTCTGACCCTCCCCACTAGCTTGGAGTCGGCTTCTAGTGGAACGGGATCCGGGTACAAGTGTCAGCCACCCGTAACCTAGACCACTTAGTTACTGGGTACAACACAATCCCACTAAACTGCCATCATAAATTTATATATTTTATAATGTTTGAATAATAAGTACCTACTAACTTAATCATAATTATGCGTAACACAACACCCTCTTTATTATGTTCACGATTTAGTAAAAGAGAACAAATATTTTTGTTATTTTATTACGAACAGAAACATCACGGTCGCCTACAGATTTAGTAGGGTAGATGACAAAAAAATCTAATTAGTCCGATAGATTTCCAAAAATATTGGACACATATTTTTTATTTTTTCACGTAAACAAAAAATGAAGACGATATAGTGCGACGAAAACTCGTGTGACGTCACATTTGAGTACATTTTTTACTCAAATGTGACGTCACAAGCCCGCACTCATGTTTTTTGATCTTTCTTTTTATTAATTTGATAAAACAAAAACACTTATCTAATATTTATCGATAATCTAATTATTTGAGATGCAATAAACGTTTATCTTCATTTAATAAAAATCTGGGTAAGACAAAAAAGATGGCTGAGTGTATAAGGTCACCATTTATATCTCATAATTGATACAAATATTTCAGGTTTATCTCAAATGTTTGTAGAGGTGATAGGGTCGATTGCGGACAATGAATTAATGATGACGCGATCGGCACGGATCCCGGATCAGCTGATGGGTGCGACCTAGTTGTAGGTAAGACCTATGATGCTGTGCGAATCAACATTGAAATGGAATTTAAAATGTGGATGGCTGAGTTGGTTATAAATTGAATACTAATTGTACCAGTTAAGGTATAAAACAGTTTTAAAGTTGCAAAAAAACTTGCGCTTTTTGATTAAGACGGTAGCAAGGACAGTATTTGTAAGTTAAGCTTCATTTCAGGTTAAAGTACAAGATTAGATAAGTTACGGAAAAACTTAAAATCCCACTAACAAAAGGGATCAAACAGAAGAAACCCCGCAAGACTAAAGATCTCATGCAAAACGAAAACCACTTAAACTTGAACATTAAAGGTTGTGAATAAATTCCTTTCATGTATGACGGTGGCGCATATCAAAGTACGTTTGTGGAGATCAGTAGCGGTTTCCCCGGGGAGTAGCCCGCGCTCTAAATTAACTTAGACTCACTATGTATGCAGACTATCGCGTCATCTAACGAGGTCCGACGACGACGCTGTACAAGTTTACCAAACGACAATGTGACGCTAACTTATATAGCGTACATCGCCGTTAAATTTTCGGGTCCTTAAGGGGTGAGTTCTGAGACCTCTCGTGAATAAACGTCTGCCATTATTACCGTCATCAAACTTTAAGCGAACTACGTATTATGTGGCCTCTCAGCTTTTCATGCGAGAATAATTTTTGGTTTAACTTCAAAGTAGAAACTAATCGTGTTAATTGAGGTTCTTGCCAAGTCTCCGATTACATAATTTAAATAAATCTCACTTTCATTAAACACGGTATTTATCTCTGAAATCCAAACAAACAAGAACACTTATTTTGTTTGTTCAAAATTGATTTACTGTACATTTTATTATTCAACGTGATTTTATCAAACAAGTATAATAATTCCATTTAAAGTTAGTCGTCACGAAGTCTGTGAAACAAGCAGTGCCTTCCAAATATTTTTTCAACGTCGCGAAATGAACGAGCTCATTATTCAGTGTTGACTTCCAGTTTGATGCTTCTCTTTTTCCCTAAAAGTTCGCGTAATCCGTTTTGAGAATATCTCTTGCTTTACTTTTTATCAAGTCTCATTTTTTTGCTCGCTCTCTGATGTAAGTAACTGTGTCTGAGAAAATGGTCTACCTGAAATTCATACTTTTCTTGTAAAATGTACTAAAAAAATATTGTAACTCTATTTCGAGAACACTTGAAAAACGAGTGTCATAAAATTGATTTGTTGCTGCTCTACGTTTGAAATGATACCCGTTTTTTTTAATCTTAATAAAATATTGAAGTGCAAAATTATGAACACGTTTTGAGCTTTTGTGTCTCTTCAAATTACTTATAATTGAGACAAAGTTCATTAGAAACAAAATTACAAAAAAAAAGAATGTGTGATCATAGATTATTAATTTTTGAAATATAAATCCTTAGAAATAAAACGTAAGTAACCACCCAAAACATCTTATCTCAAACTTCAACATTCTCGCTAACCGCTATCGCGTTATCTGTGTGCCCGCTATCTTATAGTGGGGAAAAGAGGTGGCCGGGGCGCGGGAGGCAACGAAGAGGCCGGCGCGCGCCGCTCGATAAATCGATGTGGGTAATATAATGCTATGCGGTGGGACGGCCTTGGGAGCTTGCAGCCTGCAAGACACACCCCCGCTCCACTTTCAAGTTCATTACCAACGAGACGACTTCACTCGGCAACGAATGAATATCATCTGACCTAATTACTCACTGACGCATGATTACTGCTTGCTACGGTAGATGATTGGATCAAGAGCTCCCACGCGGTCGGCGCTTGAGTTGATCTGTTGCGGCTTGGTGTATAGAAGAACATTTTTTTTTTTTGTTGAGTAGAGTCCACATTTTGCTCTCGATTGGTCAGGAAAGACGATTGCTAAGCAAGTTGACCAAGTCTTTTTACCTTTTCTTTTTCATAAATTTTAGTTTAAATCTCAATGTTACTCATGAAATAAGTCTAATACTAAACATTTACACTGAAGTCACAATCTGAAAATTGAGATTTGTGTTAATCTGCTAATTAATTATTTTCCCTTACTGTACGTTCATGTTGTTCACAGAGTGTTTGAGCATAATTGTGCAAACTGTTGCATTTAATAAAAACATAATAATTCGTAGCTTTTAAAGTGTTCATAAGAAACGACGAGATTTTATTCAACTCTAAACAGCTCGAGGTTGAGTAAAATTAATAGGAGAAATAAAATAGTTTTCTGTGCTTTCTTTTAAAAGGAGCAAACGTTAACAAGTGAGCGGCCATTTGTAAATGTCTGAGCATCGTGACACTCTATAAATTGCAGCATTCTTTGAAGCAGGTGATATAAAATATAACTTATTATAATTTAATACTTGAACAAAAGACCTGTTTTAATATCAACCAAATTTAATGATTCTTCATCATCTTACCAACCTTCTCTCTTGCCTTTTCCCAACTATGTTGGGGTCGGCTTCCAGTCTAACCGGATGCAGCTGACTACCAGTATTTTACATGGAGTGAATGCATATCTGACCTCCACAACCCAATAAGTATTGGGTAATACGATACCGCTTGGTAAAACTGGTTGTTAGACTTTTGGGCCACTGACTAACTGTTACGACTGCCAAAGATCTCCCAACCAAATGTCAACATTTTTAAATAATAATCAAAATACTTAAAATGTCATGCGCTTGCAACAGCGTCGAAATATAGGGAGCTCAAAAATAAACCATAATCACGGAAGATTTCCCGTAAGTGACATTTTAATAGTCAAAATATTTTCCAATGAAGAAAAACAGTCCCTAGTTTAAAGCTTTATTAGATGAACCACTATACTGTTTTTTCAAAAAAATTTAGGCAACTTATAGTTTAAGGCAAAATCACATGTAAAGTGCATCCAAGAGCTACCGGTATCCGTGTTGTCAATATCATCGTTATGTAGTATTGACACTGAATACCTGTCAGCATCAAACGTGATATAAACATGTTGATCGATTGTGAGTAAAAATTATCCCTTAATTAACTTTGAGAGGGAAAGTACTATGACAGCTATTAAGTTGCCTGGATGGCATAGAGAAAAAAAACACGTATTAATTTTTTGTTTTATCTTTTATGTACACAAAGAGAGAACATAAGGAAACATGATAACATTAATTAGAGTACGAAGGCACAGCTTATTTCAAAAGAAATTTCTATTAGCAGGCAGGAAAGGTAAACATACTACCGTACTGTAAAACGTATACTACAGGATGTAAACAGACTCTTCACTAAGCCGTCAACCAAGCATTCTGTACATCAAACTTTACCCAAAAATTATTCGCTGGGAAACGACTTTTTTTTTGAGGTGAAAAATCATGTTTTGTGGTAGAACTCGTGTAACGCACTCAAAACATTGTGCTGATGGATGGATTGAATAGTAGTTGGTCGTGGAGGTGTTTAAAGTAAAAATCTTACATTAAAACACGTATTAAAAAAAAAAACAAAAATTTGGAACTTTGACCCCCAATATCTCCGTAACTAGAAGATTCCCAGGTACCTATGGTGTAGAACAAAAAAAAAATTCATCACCATCATCATTTCAGCCGAAAGACGTCCACTGCTGGACATTGGCCTCCCCCAAAGGGGGGTTTTTGCCATAATCGCCACGCTTGGCAGGCGGGTTGGCGATCGCAGTGCGGTTGTCACAAAAGCACAGAGAACGCTGCTGCCCATTCTCTGGTAAGTCCCTTAGTCGCCTCTTACGACACCCACGGGAAGATATGGGATGGTGCTATTCTTTACGTCCGACACCATACAGAACAAAAAATGATTGCAATGACAGAAAGAACAAGTGCCTTTCGGCTTCATTAAGTTTTTTTTTACACCCTTTGTAATACATAGTGTATGTTTTATTAATTGGCACCCCAATGTGCGAATCTACAAGTATAAGTAAAAGAAATAGAAGCTGTAGAAAATGCGAAAATCACGCGGATATAGACAACCCCTGAAGGCGAAAATAATGCGGTTATACAAGTGAACGTTAAGGAGCTCGTGGCTAAATAATAACAGCCGCTCGGGTCGATCCTTAGGTTAAGCCGTGCTTGCCTAGGTTGGTCTGTGGATTGATGACCACTCATTACATACCGAGTTTCCTCCGTACCTCGGAAAGCACGTTAAGCAGTTGGTCCCGGCTGTCATTTGTGATCTTTGACAGTCGTTACAGGTAGTCAGTGGCCCAAAAAGTCTGACAACCAGGCTTACCAAGGGGTATCGTATTACCCAGTACTGGCTGGGTTGTGGAGGTCAGATAGGCAGTCGCTCCTTGTAAAATACAGGTATTTAGCTGCCGGTCGGCTTCCAGCCTAACCAAACGGTTAGACTGGAAGCCGACCATAAAACTTGGGAAAAGGCTAGGCAGATGACAAGTGAACGTTAATAAAACTTTGAAAACCCTGTGTGATTTTAATATTACAATATAAATACCGGTCAAAAGCAAGAGTAAAATCCATTAAAATCCTTATCCTTTCGTACCTGATATTATTTTAAGAAAATAAACAGTAGTTACATAATACGTATTACATAAAATGGCCGTGTTTCGCTGAGAAAAGGCCACCCCTCGTGTACCGGTGATGTCGTAAGCAGCGACTAACGGATTATGTCAAGAGGTAGACAAGCATCCTTCCGACTGCTTATTTAAATAAAAGCGACCTGCTTTAGGTATCGGTTCGAAATGTGTTTTAGAAATAAATTTTACCTCATCACGAAGCCGTCAACCAAGCATTCTGTACATCAAACTAAGTAACTTTACGCCAAAATTATTGCTGGGAAACGACTTTTTTTTTGGGATGAAAAATCATGTTTTATGGTGGAACTCAATGTAACGCACTCAAAACATTGTGCTGGTGGATTTATTGAATATTACGGGGGTTGTGGAGGTGCTTAAAGTAAAAATCTTACAATTAAAAACTTGTGAAAAACTGGAACTTTGACCCCCAATATCTCCGCAACTAGATGGTTTCCAGGTATGGTGAAAACAAAAAAATGATCGCAATGACTGAGAAAACAAGGCCTTTTGGCTTCGTTAAGAGGTTGTATACACCCTTTATATTACTCATTAGAAATTTACATCTTTAGTATTACTATAAGGTTTATTGAGGAACTCGTGGCCAAATAATAACAGCCACTCGAGTCGATCTTTAGGTTAAGCCACACTTGCCTAGGTTTGTCCGTGGATGGGTGACCGCCCATTACATACCGAGTGTCTTCCGTGTCTCGGAAAGCACGCTAAGCCATTGGTCCCGGCTGTCCTTTGTAGATCTTTGACTGTAGTTACAGCTTGTCAGTGGCCCGAAAATCTGACAATCAGAATTACCAAGGGGTATCGTATTACCCATCTGGGTTGTGGAAGTCAGATAGGCAGTCGATCCACGTAAAATACTGGTATACAGTTACATCCGCTTAGATTGGGAGCCGACCCCAACATAGTTGGGAGAAGGCTAAGCAGATAATGAATTTTGGTAAAAAAAACTAGGCAGGTGATAACTAATAATTATTATAAGGTTTATTTATAAGTTTGTATGTAGTAGGTATTCTTCGAACCTATTGATCAGGTTTCATTTTTTTTTTCACTGATAGTAATCTAGATTTCACACTACTGTAGGCGAGTGCCATGCCCAGGATCTGGTTTTTCGACGCAGGCCAAGTCTTGGGCCAAAGGGAGTGCTTTACAATTTAAGGCCAAGTCTTGAGCAAAAGGGAGTGCTTTACAATTTATTAATGATATATTATTCTACTACATAATCCACTAAATAACTTACAACATAATTAACAAAACAATAATTGAGAATCAAAACCCAATTTTGTAAGGAAATATTGCCTCTCTACATCAAGGAAAAGGCTTTATTAATTTTAGGAACAACCTGTTTAATACGAGAGCTTAAACCCTTTTGATCTTCGTAAAAGCACCTAATATCTACTACTTAAATCCTGTTAAGACCATTTTGGTAATACAACATCTTTCTACTAGGTAAACATAGGTGATCTGAAAATGTTATAACTATAAGGAAATGTTAATCTCGGAAACGGCTCCAACGATTTTCATGAAATTTTGTATGCAGGGGTTTTCGAGAGCGATAAATCGATCTAGCTAGGTTACATTTTTAGAAAACGTCACCAAAAAAAAAACATCATCATCCAGATATCCAGATATTAAATACATGTATACAAGTAAAAGAAGGATATTTGAAATAATAATTTTCTTCTTTACAGCGTTTTCTTGGCTCAGTGCCAGAACCCGTTTTGCTTACAGAAAATGATGGCTCGTTGCTCGGTCCTTATCAATAATATGACATTTACCATGTTTTACGAGATGCGATTGAAAATTGTTGTTGCAATCTTTATCATCTACTGTAGCTTTTACCCGTAGCTTTGCCCGCGTTCTGGCAGAAAATGATCCCACAAAAACGTACTTTTCCTGGGACAAAAATATATATTACTAGCTGACGAGTTGTTCTGCCACAAAAGTTGTGGAGTGAAATATACGTATATTCTCATGCCTACCAAATATACATCAAAAAATTCATACAAATCTGTCGAGCCGTTACGGAGGACTGCGACTACAAACACCGTGTCACGACATTTTTATGTAAATATAGAAAACCCTGGTTCTGATCTTCAATGACCTACTTAAATCAAAATATAAAGTTTTAAATTATAGTGAACCTACACAATCTAAAAACAAAGTCTGTTTTGTTATAAAATACGACAAAATGTAAAGAAAACTAAACGACGGGTATTACGATACCCCTTGGTAAGACTGGTTGTTAGACTTTCGGGCCACTGACTATCTGTTACGACTGCCAAAGAACGAGAAATGACAGCCAGGGCCAACGGCTTAACGTGCTTTACGAGGCACGGAGGACACTTGGTATGTAATGGGTGGTCATCCACAAACCGACCTAGGCAAGCGCGGCTTAACCTGAAGATTGATCTGGGCGGCTGTTATTATCTAGCCACAAGCTCTTCCTGTAAAACTATGGCATATTGTATTAAATAAAATAAAAGAAACAAACGACAAACAATTACTGTAATAATATTTCAGAAAATAAATAAATAAAAGATGCCAACGAACCTTTGTTCCAGCATTTACATCTGGGAGGGAAGTAAATAAAAAATAAGTGCTGTACAGACAGAGCAAATAAATAATTAATTAAAACAATTTTGATTTATTCACGATGCTTGCTAACCGAGGCTGACTTCGTAAAAGCAGAGCCTGACTGCCTGCCTGCTTGCAGCCTACTACGTTCCCACGGCTGGGACTACCACTGGACCTCTGAGAGAGTGGGTCGGGTCAAGTGTTATTGGATTTTTCATCACAAATTAATCAGTAACGGAACGGTACCTAGATTTGTGCCCGGTTATTTGTGATAACGCACCTAGCCCTCTATTAAGGCCCTTTTTCTGTAACTTACTTACGTATAACTGTCAGTTAATATACCACGTCTCGCAGCTATCGGTGTTTCTATAAACAAAGTTAGTTTGAAATATCTTACCCGCGTCACCTACCTCTCACTTGATTCATAGAAAAATCAAAGAAAGATTTTCTGTGTCGTTTTGTTTCTAACCATCTGTAACCAAAATGTCAAATAGACAGAGATAGCAACCTACCGAAACCGAACAGTAGGTAAGTTATTAAAAATGGCCGTTAATGAGACTTCAACATAACTGTTGAAATCTGGCTCTATTCCCAGGGCTGGCAAAGTGTCCAGATGACCACTGAAAACTAGCGCTGTGCTGTGGGCCCCTATAACACAGCATCTCCGTCCTGTTGTAGGTATGTATAAATATATGCTTTGTGTGTTTATTGTTTTTTTTTGGGTTAATGCACGTCATGTCCCTGCGATGTATAAATGTTTTTTTCTATTTTTCTTTTATTGGTTTCTTCCATCAGGAATGTCTCGAGATCATGGCAATAGGCTCACCCTTCTACATGAGACTTAGACTGGCGAATTGTCGAAGTAATACAGCTCGGCATCAAACCTTTGGAGATTTTTGGTGTGTGTTTTTTTTTTCTTTTTTAAAGAAAAACGTTGCCCCACACTAGGAATTTCTTCTGTATCGTGGGTGTGTTTACAAACATTTGAACTCACGAACACAAACACCTAGATCCTGAATAACTACCTGTAGGTACACTTAAAGTACTTACGGGATAATATCCGTGTTTTTTTTTACCTGTCGTACATACAAATATTTGTTCCGTGCGAGGATCAGCAGCAGCCAATCGCTCAGCCACTGCGCCAACCATGTATTGTGTTATGTGATAAAATTAAGAAAAAACCCTAGTTCTGGAAAATCAAAATCAGTATCGACCTCATTAAAAAGCCAGAAAGTCACTTACCGACTTCTTCACAGTCAAGATTAGTTTTATGTACTTTTGAAAGCGTAAACAGAATGTGGTGTAAAAGTTTCAGCCCTAGACTCAATCCCATCTCATTGGTATATTGAGAATTATGTTTTCTTAAAGAACAAAGAAAAGAACACAAAAGAACTTTAATAATATATTTCGCTTTTTTCCAAAACGCCAAGTAAGCACTTTAATAAATCTAAAACTTGTCATTATTTCACTTTTAAGTTAAATACCGTGGAACTAGAAAGCCATTTATTGTGAAATCAAAAAATGCGATTTTCTTATTTTTTATTACTTTAACATACGATAAATGCTTAAAGCATTTATGCTTTTCTCGTAGTTATGTTCAATTAAGACTTTATTCAATGAAATGGTTAGGAGCAAGCTCTTAAAGTCTTAGCAACCCTTTGATGCCTTTACCAGACCGATTATATTTTGTTCGCGATTTAGTTTCCTAAGATGGTAAACAAAGTATGTATTTCTTAAGAACCAATTTAAAACACATATTTACTAACGAGTACATACAGTTTGGCTTGCTTGCACTATTACAAGCATGGTTATAACTTTTCATTAGTTTCTACCCTGTTTCCTGAAGTTAACTTAATTTATACTAGCTTTTAGTTGATAATCGTTTGAGTGAGAATAAGATCAATTGAATACAAGGACTGGTATAAACTTCAATTATTCTCAGTTTGCAGCTGATGTTACACAGTGTATCAAATAATTATTTAGTTGCTTATGATTCCCAAGGGAAAGAAAGTCTGCAGACAGACAAATACGGCCTTTGTAAAATACACAATACTGAAATTGGAAATGGTAATTTGACCTTAGAATATTAAGGTTCATAATGAAATTACCGCACAATGAGTTTTATCATAACGGGTCAAGAGCCGAGGTGTGAGCCCTAGGCCTAGCCTAGCCTAAACGGCTAGGCATCAACGTCCATGGCAAGTACATCACTCACCTTCGGTTTGCCGACGATATAGTAGCCATGGCTGAGACCATGAAGGACTTCAGTACAATGCTCGATGACTTCAGTAGAGCTTCCGAAAGAGTGGGTCTTAAAATGAACATGGACAAAACCAAGGTCATGTTGAATGCCCATGTAACACCCACTCCTATCAAGATCGGAGACATTACACTCGAAGTTGTGGACGACTATGTGTAGGTACCTGGGACAAACTGTCCAGTTAGGTAGATCTAACTTCGAATCGTCGAATCCGACTCGGCTGGCAGCGTTCGGGAAGTTGCGCGGTATCTTCTCGTCCAACTTACCGCAGTGTCTCAAGACGAAAGTCTATGACCAGTGTATATTGCCAGTGATTACATACGGGACCGAAACGTGGTCGCTCACAAGGCCTTATCAGAAGGCTTAGTCACCCAAAGGGCATAGAGAGGGCTATGATCGGTGTTTCCTTGCGTGATCCAATCAGGATTCACAATAGCAGCCAAACAATTTTAGTTAGTAACAAGATGAAGAGTTCTTCAGTGCTTAAAAATCTCGGAACCCATTTTGAAAAAGGTGCCAAGAATTTTTCCAGTCTAAATGAATTTGCAAGTACACAACAATATTACACTATTCCACACGACTAAAGTCACAGCAACACCACAAAAATGTACACTAAAAGCTCGCGACCAAGAGCTTTCAACGCGAACATCTCAAGTTTTTCTCTAAGTAAAACAGGCCATGTTTTATATAAAAGCGGCCTCAAAGATACGACCTTTATCCAACATTATGTCTGATTATGTTTAGTAAATCAATATACACTGATGCATCTGCCTCATCTATTATTCATTTGGAATCCGATATAGATGTCTCGCCTTTCCATTTACGACATCATGTCTAGGTATATAGATAACCACTGCTTCGTCAGCCCTGAAAATATATTTGATAATAAATAAATCTCTTTGCTGTAATATTTAACAAGCCCAAATGCAAGTCGACCGTTACGATGTACCTACATAGTAAATTATACCTCAAACTCATGACTAAATAATAGGGATTACTGTGGCTGTGTCTTCTCGACTTATACCTACCGTTTTTGTTAGAGTAAGATGGGGTTTATTCACATAATAGGATGGAACTTTAAATCTATCTGACGATAAAGACGAAATCTATTCGTTATAATATCTTACTCCCTTGTGAATATGCTACACGCTTCTGTAGCTTCAACGAATTATATGTACTCAAATACTGTCATGTAATACTGTGGTTTGTCTTTTGGGAGCAAAAATACTATTATCTACCATATATATTTTATTTTACAATAATATCAGTACCGTAGTGAATGTTTTCATTGAATGATCGAAAACAATTCAAACAACATGAAAATTTTGCTGTAATTTTTTTTGTTCAAAACTACCGAAAAGCCAGCAAAATTCAATTCATTTTCAACAATATTGATCGGTAGTTGTTTAGCCTCGGGCATAAACAAAAGCAATATATGCACATTATAGAAATAACCATATTTGCATTTAGATAAGATATTTTGAGCTGGAAAAGTCCTTCAAAGCCTGACTCGGATAGAAATAGCAGCAAGGCCGAGGCGACGAGGCCGCAACGTCATATACCTATATTTTTGTTAATAATACATCTTAGTTACCTTGCAGCTGATAAATACTTCCACAATACTTTATAATTACAAGGCTTGATGTATGGAAAACGGTAGGTTACATCACGTAGCGGCTCCATCGTGGTAGGTACACTGCTTAGTATTTTCGTCCCGTTGTAAGGGAATATAAAATTCGTATCACGATCTCTGAAGGGTCCTACTCACTGCTTATCTTAATACTATAACAGTCTCTTAAAGAAAATGTTTACTGAATACGAAAAGTAAATGATGCTTTTGTAGGTCGATGATGACATATAGGACCAGCGTGCAGCGTCTCAAATAGCTGAAGCTTTTAAAAAAAGGACCGAATTTATTGAGCAGCGGTGTTTTTCGGGGAACACTGTCAGGGCTATTACAGTATTAAAGAGTTCATCAGTTGACAAATTACTATCATGTATTTATGCGTTATTTGCTATTATTGAGTTTTATTATTTTTTGTATTGCGTTTATCTATTCCGTAGGTAATTAAGTGACTATTCATTGTTTTCAATTAAATATTCATCTTTTGACATTATATTTCTTTATTAAACGACAATTAATTTTATTGTTATAAAAAATATATTATTGTAATTTTTTGTTTTATTATTACTGTTTAATCATTACTAATCTAATTTTAAGTTATTTTATAATTTATAACTTTCTACATGTCATTGTATTTTGTTAAGATATTAATGACTTATGATTGTCGAGTTTACTTGGTTATTTGACGTTAAAAATGGTAGGACATCACCTACAGACACAAAAGTGAGTAAAGAGTGAGTTCGGCGTTCAGTTTTTCACACAATAGTCAGTTTTTCTAGTGAGCTGTACAACCACTTCACACAACAAAAGTCATCCGCGTCAAAAGCCTTTAAAATTGCGAGTTTCATGTTTGTTTTCATTTCATGGAGTTTTATGATACTCTCGCAAAAGGTATCTTTGTTCAGTCAATTTGACAGTTCTTATTTGTTTGTTTTTCATTGTTTGCTTTAAGACCAAACAATCAACCTTTTTTCCAATTTACTTTTTTTGGGAATCCTTAACCCATATTTAAATGTTTTCCTTTACAGCAGCTAAGGGATGTAATTAGTTATAAATCCAAGCAACAGTCTGACCTTGGTCAGTCCTTTATTGGATATCTGTCTTTCCCTAACAGCATATTCTGTAATAACATATTATCAACATACATAACATAATATGCCACTTATATTCCTCAGAGGGACGTCCGTTCCCTTGACAACTAAACATAACATAACATCACGCCTGTAATCACCAAAGGGCCTAACTCTTTGGTGATTACAGACGTGATGTTGATGTGGTGTACCTAACAGTGCACCCACATTGTTTAAGTCGTCATTTCAGCCCCAAGACACTGTTGGACATAGGCCTCCCCCAAGTGTCGCCACATTGACTGGTCCCGTGCGATTCGCAACCAGCGGATTTCCGCAACCTTCACCAGGTCATCGGTCCACCTAGTGGGAGGCCTTCCAATGCAACGTCTTCCGGTTTGCGGTCGCCACTCCAGAACTTTTCGGCCCCATCGGCCATCCGTTCTGCGAGCAATGTGCCCTGCGCACTGCCATTTAAGTTTGGCAATTCTTGACATCAACTGGGCGCAAATCGAAACACCGTAGCTACTACTAAAAAATTCTTGAAGGAAAAACCCAATAACAATTTGCCAACCAACCGGGAAATTGAACCCAGGACCTCATCCTTAGTAGTCGCGATGCGACCACTATCCCTACGAGGCAGTCAGTTGATAAGTAAAATTTCTTCATCATCTGCTTAGCCTTTCCCAACTATGTTGGGTTTGGCTTCCAGTCTAACCGTTTGGTTGGGCTGGAAGCCGACCGGCAGCTGAATACCTGTATTTTACAAGGAGCGACTGCCTATCTAACCTCCACAACCCAGTTAGTACTGGGTAATACGATACCCCTTGGTAAACCTGGTTGTCAGACTTTTTTGGCCATTGACTGTAACGACTGTCAAAGATCTACAAATGACAGCCGGGACCAACTGCTTAACGTGCTTTCCGAGGCACGGAGGAAACTCGGTATATAATAGGTGGTCACCCATCTACAGACGAAGCTAGGCAAGCGCAGCTTAACCCAAAGATTGACCCGAGTGGGTGTTATTATTTAGCCACGAGCTCCTCTTTCTCTCCTTTGATAACTAAAATTTCTACAAAAGTGTTAAATAGCTTTATTCTAGGTTCTTATTTTAGATTGCCAAAATTGCTGGACCAATATTTAAATTCGGTAATTGGTTTTTGCAAAATGTTCCCGCATTTTCTTAATCGTTTGAAATTATTATTAATATTAATTATTATTATATTCTATTAAATATTATATTAATATTTTGAAGACGATCAATATTTTGAGGACTGATGAAGTGATTTTCATTTCTTCAGATAACTACGATGGAAAAAAAAGTGAAAAAAAGAAATTAGGTTTACCTATCAATTTTGAACGCCTATACAAAGTTTCGTGTCCTTGCTATTAACCGTTGAGGAGTGCTCTCTTGAGGAGGCATATCCTGTCTGTCATAAAATTGTATTTTCACCAGAATCAAAGGTGTCGTGTGCAAGATTTTAGCTCAATCGGTTGAGAGGTTTGAATTTAAGCTGCAAAACTAGGAACGCACTCAAAAAATTGTGCTGATGGATGGATTGAATAGTACGGAGGTCGTGGAGGTGTTTAAAGTAAAAATCTTACATTAAAAACTTGTATTAAAAAAAAACTTGTCAAAATGTTGGTACTTTGACCCTTAATAGAATAATAATGTAACTAGAAGGTTCCCAGGTATGGTGTAGAACAAAAAATACATACTAACAATCAAACTAACAAGGCAAGTTAAATAAAAACTTATGATCATAAAAATTGTCCATGCTGTTGAGGGTCGCAAGTGCCCTAGGTATAAAGGGTGTAAAAAGACTTAACGAAGCCAAAAGGCAATGTTCTCCCTGTCTTTGCGAACATTTTTTTGTTCTAGACCATACCTGTGAACCTTCTAGTTACGGAGATATTGGAGGTCAATTAATGTCCAACTTTTCCACAAGTTTTTTTTTAATAAATGTTTTTAATATAAGATACACCTCCACGACCCCCGTTCTATTCAATCCATCCATCAGCACAATATTTTGAGTGCGGTACATTGAGTTATAATTACAATAAAAAAAAATATAATTAATTTAAAAAAAAGCAATATTTTTTGCGTAGAGTTACTTAGTACGATGTACAGAGTGCTTGAATGAGAGCTTCGTGAATGGTCTGTTTACACCCTGTATGTGCACGGCATTGTTTCACAAAAACAAAAGAAAAGCGTTTTAAAAAAACAGTCTAACATTGCCGAAAAGCTTCATGCTTGAACACGTGCAAACTGCAAAGTGTCAAACCAAGCGACTTTTTGTTTTCTAAAAAATAGGCTTTCTGTTTTGTGTGCAATATGGCTTTAGGATTTGAACAATAACTGGGCGTTCACTAATAAAAATATGCAAGTATTTTATGCAAGTATTTACGCATACAATGTAAATGAGGAAGTGACTCTGTATTACATGTCTGTTGATCTGTAAGTCGGCCTGTCTCCAAGCTTTTCACGTCGTAACGACTGAACAGATTTAGACGTATTTTACACTGGTAGTAGACCATGACCTAGTATGTTCCCGTGAGTTAATTTACAAAAATAATGATCAAAACAAAACTAGTTGGTAAAAATCTACAGTACCTATTTGTAATTCGAAAAGATTAATCCGTCACATTAAATGGAGTCCCTAGCCTCTTTTTTCGAGAAGTCGGTTAACAGCTAAGCAAGTCTAAACACATTTTAATGCCAATATAATCGTTTTCATAGGGTTCCGTTACCGCACAAAATGGTTTCGTAATTATATGTTACTCGTGTTTCATTATGATAATCGGTTGTATGTTACTTTTTTGAGTATAACGTATATTAAAGTTAATGTGATTGCTTTAATTTTTGTAATTTTATGATAAGTATATGCTTTGTTTAATTCGTACCTAAATATTCTAACAACACAAATTGCGTAATAATAATTCTGTGCCTAAACATATAAATAACACAACATCACGTCTATATTCCCAGAAGGGTAAGGCAGAGGTGTACCTAATAGTAAACCCACAGTTCGCCAATTATGTTTAAGTCCCATGTAATGGGGTTCGAGATTAACAAAAAGTCGCTATTCTTGTATGTGTGATCGCGTTGTTCTTTTCAATTACGAAACGGCTTATTACGGCTTTAGACATAGGTAATTTAAAGAAATCATACGAAAGATGTGTTTTTACCCTATATGAAAAAAAAACAGTATTAAGGAAATCTCTATATTTTATTACGTCGTAAATAAACAGGCACGTGTAAGGTGTAACTAATATATAATCTAATCAGTTTGTGTACTACATTGCTTGCCTAAAGAATCCTTGTGTTAACGCAATAATGATATTCTCAACACCTTGATTTCTATCACGTTAACCTGTTAAAAAATACAAGGATTCTATCCCTTGGTACGACATACACAAAAACACAAGACAAAAAACAAAATTATTAAAAGTTTGCTATAACTACGCACATGCCCAAACACATGCTAAGTACGTGTCACTGGCGAACGTTCTAAGGAAAGATTCAAGCTATGGCAAGAATTTGTTGCCTTATCCAAACCCATTTGTGCCACTTGCTGAGAATCTTTCCATAGCTCACCTGAAAGTATGTAGTGTTGTTCCACAAACGATAGGACACTTACTCGTAACATCGTGTCCTACCTGGGCCGGCAGTCTCGACAGAGATAACGACAAAATCGCTAACTTTTGATTGCTAATTACTAATGAATTAATTGGGTTGCAATAACGATGCTTGCGGGAAATCCAAGTCTCTACATCCAAGATGCGATTCTCGCAAGCATCGTTATTGCAACCCAATTTAGTCTTTAGTAATCAGCGATCGAAAGTTAGCGACTTTGTCGCTACCTATGTCGAGACTGCCGGTCCTGTCCTGTTGCTTATACATTACAGGAGCTAATGGACGCTATCGAAATTACCAAAATCATCGCCAGATTTTGGCCTGAATCCATTTAGATTGCCATCGACACGCTTAGAAGACTTCATGCCCGATTAATAAAATAAGCCTAAGGGGCCGCCTCAACGAGCGAGAGAATCGCGGCGATATTATCGTCCTTGCCACGTTTTTCTATATACTCTCTTTTGGGCCGTCTCCACGAGCGAGAGAATCGCGGCGATATTTTCGTATAGAAATACGTTGAATCGCCGCAATTCGCTCGCTCGTGGAGGCGGCCCCTTATACTTTAAAGTGGAAGCTCCACGGTAGCCCGCGCAATTTAAATTTTCTTAGGTTTTTTTGCAATTTGCAGGTCAGTGTCAGGTTGTATATGTTGATTAAAATATGATTCGCGGCTGTAACAGGTATGTAGTTATAGAATTATAATCATTAAAATAAGTTCGTATATAGTCATTCAATAAAGTTACAGCCGCGAATAATCATATTTTAATCAACATACAACCTGACACTGACCTGCAAATTGCAAACAACGTAAGAAAATTTAAATTTCCGGCTACCGTGGAGCTCCCACCTTTACATTCAAAACTTTCAGGAAGGGATCAAATTCATAAACGCACCTTGTACAACCGATACCGAAACACAGTAAATAATACTGAGTAAATAGATAGCAATAGCGATAAAATTAACTAACGATACGGCTGTCGGTTATAAATTCGACCTTGACAAATGTTTCCCTTGACATTAATAGGGGTGTTCAGTTTTGAGCTGTGGAGTTACACAGGGTGACGCCGTGACTTGTGTTGTACAATCACGGCAAGGAACGCTTAATATGTTGTTATTTACTGCTTGATTAATTTATAAATGTATGTATGTGATTACAGTTATGAGGAGTTTAAACTCTATACCTAAGGTGGCTACCCTGGCGCTTGCCAGGGCAGGCTGCAAAATTCTAACGCATTCCTGCTTGAGCGAAGAATACGACGCGACGCGACGCGACGCAACACGACACGATGCAATGCAACGCGATGCTACACGCGACAAATGTCCTACGTGATCATTACTTCTCGAATCATGGAGAAGTACATTATAATTTTGCTTGAAAGTTCATATTTAAAGTACAGGCTACAGACAGAATTTCGTAAAAAAACACAGTTCAGAAAGAATTTTTTTTTTTTACCTAGACGCATTTGGCGATTTCCATCATTTATATCCAGTATTCGTAGTTCGTGGTGTTGCGTCTGGTCGCCCTCAAAACAAATATGCGTTACGTCGCGTCTCGCGACAGACTGCCATATAGGCCACAACGCAAACAGCGTATGGCTGTTGAGTTGATCGCGTTCGTCGCGTTCGCAGCGTCGCGTCGGGTCGTATTCGTCGGTCATGCATGACACCCCGTTGGTGTTTCTTAAAAAAGTCATTCAAAGGGTTTAAATGAACTCAGAGGATGATTTCAATGATTATAATGTGTCATGTGTAACTACATTTTTGTTACTTGCCCGAATAATATTTTCATCTACATACAACCTGATACTGCGAATTACAAAAACCGTTAGAAAATTTGAATATTGCAAATATTTAGTATGTAATCTAGATCAAAATCAAATGTTTATTAACCTATTATTATTTTTGATTAAACTTACATACAAAAAAGTTTCATTGTTAAAAAACGTAAAAAATGTGCTCATTAATACTTAATATGTAAGATGGAGAATGTGAACAAAAGTGCTTAGCTACAACAAAACTGGGTTTTAAATAAGTAAAATTAAACTCAAACTTGTCTTTGATGTAGGTAAATTTTTGGAATAAGCTCTCCTATTCAACAAACGTTCTACAAAGTGATTTTTATCTAAAACTTTACATGCAACACTCTTTAACGAAAGCTCTCACATATTTATACAAAAGACCAAATTACGTGAAGTAATAATGGACGTAAAAGTACCCTCACGAAGCCGAAAGGCACTTATTCTCTCTGTCATTGGACCATACTCTAGGAACTTTCTAGTTATGGAGATATTGGGAGTCAAAGTTTTTCTTAATTTTAGTAATTAGGTACTTAATATATATTTTTTAATGTTATGACTTTATTTGAAATATCGCCACTACCCCCGTACTATTCTATGAATCCATTAGCACAATGATTTGAGTGCGTTACATTGAGCACTACCGTAAAACGCGATTTTGAACCCCAAAAAAGTCTTTTCCCAGCCATACTTTTTGCGCAAAGTTACTTAAATTGATGCTTGGTTGACGGCGTCGTGAAAAGTCTGTTTTCAACTTCTATACTTTAAATCAAATCAACCCCATACTTTATCAAGTTGTCAAGAGCCAAATTACCCGGGTTATATCGGAAATCTTATTGATACGATCAGTAACATTAAATGACCTACTTATTTATATAAACATGTTAATCTAAATAACTTGCTTCGCCTATTATGATATTACATTTAAAATTACCTAATACTTATAGATGGATTTGATGTGGCATTTTGTTCCCGAAATTCATCATCTGTCTAGCCTTTTGGCAACTATGTTTGGGTCGCCTTCCAGTCTTACCGGAAGCAGCTAAATACCAGTATTTTACATGGAGCGACTCCGCATCAGTCTGACCTCCACAACTCTGTTAGTACTGGGTAATACGATACCCCTTGGTAAGACTGGTTGTCAGACTTTCGGGCCACAGATCAAAGATTTACAAATGACAGCCGGGGCGAACGGCTTAATGTGCTTCCCGAGACTGCTAACATATATCAATACTAAACATCAGTAGCGAAGGGTCAGTTTATAAAATAGGTAAGCCGGAGTACATACATAGGTATCTTTAATGTTAATATGCTTTTATTATTTGTCTATACACTGATTGTGCCATTTTTCAAAGGGAATCCGGTAGGAATCGAGTTGTATGGAACCTTCGCCACTGCTAAACATACCTAAGTAGATACTGGACCAGGCTTCTATGTCGCGCCCTAATTCTCACACAAAAAGCAGAAGGGTGATGAATACACCTAACACAACAGAAGGGAAGAACAATGCCCTTACTATTGAAAGGCAATACAATACTATAAATAAATAGGTTCCTATATACATTCTGTTCTGTTTTACATTGAATTGCATCTGTTTTGCGTAAACAAATGATATTTACGCCTTTAGAAGGCATTTTATTACGTGTGAAAAGAGACGGTACTTATTAATTAGGTCTCAATGTACGGTGGCAAAAAATAGGGAGCCTTTGTTCGCGATGAGAAATTGGTGACAAAAATATAACGGATGAATCACCAGGAGAAGATGTGTGGTTTGTATGGGCATGTGATGTGGAGGAATGAGGAAGATGTGAGTGTGTGAAGACCAAAGAAACGATGGATGGACTGTGTGTAGGATGATAGTAATTACTTTGACCGACCGGCTATCACACCCAGGACCTCGCGCTTGCAACCACTCGACGAACGACGCACAAAATTATGATTATAATTATTATAAAGGAAATTATTTAAAAGTCTCATGTAACCCAAACTTTCGCGTTTACCAATGTACTAGTAAATGTTTACAAGCTGTTAAACCCGAACACAAAGTTACTGATCTTATAACTTCGTTACTTTCCGAACAAAGCACTAAATGAGGCACATGTTCGCTTTTCCACGTGGAAAATTTTATTCACGTGCCGTCGAAACAAACTGATTTTGTAAAATATAAACGATTACAACGAAAATGTATTTACTGTCATACGGAGCACAATGACGCTTCCCATGCACAAATAAACGCGGAATCATTAAAGTATTGCATGTTTTGTTTTAAATTATAAAATATAAATTCGTGAAACAATTAGTGTGAATATGATTGATAAAAAATATGATATTCGTTTTAATAAAAAAAAATGAAAAAAATGTGAGAGCGGTTTTTATTGGTTGGTTGGGCACGGGGTTTTATACTATGAACAAAACATTAATACATTATGCCTCGTTAATCTAGTGGTTGCGAGCGGCACTGCTGACCATGAGGTCTTGGGTCCAATTCCTAGGTCGGGCAAAGTGGGTATTATTTTTTTCCAATAGGAATTTCTCAGTAGGAAGGCAATAAGCCCTCTATCACTTGAAACAGAGCACACCGAGCTTCTGGCACTAATAGATTTTAGGTATTCCTAAGCAGGACGAAGCAGGACTAAAGCGACCAAATAATGTTTATATGTATAATAAGTATATATTTACAAACAAAAAGTATCTATGTATTATATCAACTATCTGGTGTCCACGATACAAGCCTCGTTGCTTAGTGTGGCACTAGATGGCGCTGTGTGTTAATGTCCAGCGATATTTATTATTATTATTAATTTAGGTATTTCCTTCATGTTATTCAAACAAATACACATTTCGAGAATGTAAAATGTATGCGTTATAGAAAACATGTATAGTTTTGTTATTATTCAAAATCTCATGGTCTTCCATGAAGTGTTTACGCCGTACTTGGGGTTTATTTTGTTTTTTAGAGATTACTTTGGATTTTTTTTCTATCGAGAAAACCAAAAGTAATCGTGTTTCTTATGTGTGCGATGTATAGAGTGAATCCTTAAATATCTTACATATTTATTGCATAACTAAAGGATAAGTAATAACGATGCAGCAAGGGATCTACTACTACTACTACAACAGCCTGTAACGTCCACTGCTGGACATAAGCCTCTCCCATGATGGGAGGAATTTGCCGTTATCTCCACGCTTGGCAGGCGGATTGGAGATCGCAGTGATGAAAGACTAACATAAAACGCTGCTGCCCATTCTCTGGTCTACGGAGGCGCAAGGTGTTCTGCCTCAGACATTAGTCGCCTAATACGACACCCGTGAGTGTAATGGGAGCAAGGGATCAAGCGAATGCAATTATTTTTTAAATACGTATCATTTGCTCGGTGCGCTCTTTCTGGCGAAATGTCGGTATCTATTAGGTACACCTCTGCCTAACCCTTTCAGGATTACAGGCGTGATGTTTTTATACCAATTAGCAATTTATTCGAATGATGTCAATGTATCGTAATAAATACCAGCTGTTAATGTTTTAACGTCTTGTTTAGAATTTATTTCTAATGTGTCAAGTTCTTGAGTCATAAATTAATCTATAAAACTATATAAAGCACTTTAAAGAAACCGTTATATAGTAAGATAAGAATATTATGTACATTCAATCTTCGAAGATAGGTGTTTTTGATAACTATCAAATAACATAACCTTTTGTATGAGCCCAACTAAATTGAAACACCTACACTTATTGATACCTTGCCGAGATCAAATTTATACATCTACAACACAGTTTTATACAAAAATAAGAAAATAAATAAGTTTGCCTACTTACAGGAAAGTCGTTGAAACTGAACGTTTTGCTATTACAAATGATTTAAAGAAACTTTAGGAAAAATACCTGTCTTTCTTCATAAAAATCTTGATTGATACACCTACGTTAAATATACTATAAGACAGGCATTTTATTTCATCCGAATATTTTATTTTACATTCACTACGGCCGAAACAAACTAAATAGAACCAAATACATTAATTCATTTGATTTACAAATAAAGGAAAACTAGGTCTAGCTACTAGGTAAAAGTGTTTGTGTTCTTTAAGGCTAAATTCTTTTTTATAGGTATTTATATTTCTTTTGAGAATCTTCAATCTTTACCTTAATGTTTATATCCATAATTCTATTCAGTCTACGAAAGGTAAAGATAAGTAAATAAGTGAAAAGTGAGCCGAGGTTGCGTGCTCATTATTATTATACCCTACCTGAGGAGGACTCGATAGCAGACGAGATCCATGATAACAAAACATTTTCGATGATGGAATACAATTTCGCTTTTATCACTACAAATTACGACTCGATTTTAAATACAAATTATTTATCGCTTAGTTCTCTTTGTAAATAAATAGGAAGTTGAAGTATGTACTTCACTTGATTCGAATAAGGCATTGAAATATTTCAAAGACGCGTATTGGATTTTGAACTGTATAATAGGTAGGTAGCTAAGTAAATTTATTCTAAAATATTTTTATTTGAAGTCATTTCTCTGCACTTTATCACAAACTTTATTAACATAATGTGGTTAGGTACTGATCAAATCCTTTGCTCATTTGAATGATTGAACGAATGACATTGAAGAATAACATCAGTCAGAACTAGCCATCGTAAAAGTAGATCGCTCACTCACGCAAATAAGGCGTTCGAGGCTACAGTGGCTCATAAAAGTAATAAATCACACTTAATTCTGACTCCGGGACCCACTCGTCCCAACCCCTGACTCGTGGACGGAATGCTTATTGAAGTCTTTTTATGTAGAAGACATATTTTTTCTACATACGCTATCTAAGCAGCAAAACTCATCACAGAAGCCTACTTTTCCGTGAGATCGAATACATATTTCTATACAAAATAAATAAAAAGTGCCTGTTTTTATTTCAAAATAACAGCTTTTTACTCAATGCAAATGAAAGTATAAACAATACTTATAACAAAAAAAAAACTACTTTTATTTTAGAAAAAAAGACTAGGGTTGCGTCCAAAAACTCATTAAAACACATGAAATGTTAACAAAATACGATTCAAATAGGGAAGAAATATTTTTATAATAATTTTATGCGGACGAAGTTCGCGGGCAAATCAAATCAAATCAAATCAAATAATTTATTCGCATAACATGGGTAGATACATAGTACAAAAATGTTACATTATTACATAATATTACATGGTATAAAAACAATAACAGCCGCTCGGGTCGTACTTAGATTAAGCCGTGCTTGCCTAGGTTGGTTTGTGGATGGGTGACCCATTACATACCGGGCTTCCTCCGTGCCTCGGAAAGCACGTTATGCCTTTTTTCCTGGCTGTCGTTTACAGATCTTTGGCAGTCGTTACAGGTAGTCAGAGGCCCAAAAAGTCTGACAATCAGTCTTACCAAGGGGTATCGTATTACCCAGCACTAACTGGGTTGTGGAGGTCAGATAGGCAGTCGCTCCATATCAAATACTGGTATTCAGCTGCATCCGGTTAGACTGGAGGCCGACCCCAACATAGTTGGGAAAAGGCTAGGCAGATAATGATTTGAAACATAAAATAAAAGTTTGTATTAACAATGAAACATATTGTATTAAATAAAACAATCCTGTATCATTTTTGTTCATATCCTTCTCAAGATAACATGTTTTAAACATGTATAGAACCGTAAGTAATACTACAAACCTTTTTCTGTAAATGAGCCACTTAAACAGAGTTCCTCGGCGAGTTTATACTTCTTCATAAGAAACCTCGAACAGCCCTGAGGGTATCGTTCGGAATCTATCACCATTTTACGTAATCTCGAGCTTCGTGTTTAGTTCCAGTACTTTTTGGAGCGTGGGCGGACACAACTTCACCTGACGCAAGATTGACTTTTACAGGGCATTTAGAAGAACAAAAGATATTGGGATTTTATGTAACTTCTTGCCTATATTGTAAATCAGTGGGTTCAGCTTATCTGTATCAAAAGATAGATAAATCTCTTAGAAAAAGGATAGCGTTCTTGCTCGGTATTACATAATAGATAGGGAAAAGGAAATTGTAAAAATTACGAAAATCGGTTATACTGACAGCACATTTAGGTTGCATCTTGAGGAGCTCGTGGCTAAATAATAACAACCTCTGGGGTCAATCTTTAGGTTAAGGGCCTATACCCCCTCAAATGGCTTAGCAAGATCCTTCGTTACGCCTAAAATACTGCAGCATTAATTTTGAAATAAATATATGGTAAAGTTGAGGATTAATGTTAAGTACTATGTGTGACGAAAACACGATTCCATAAACTTTTCTCGATAGAAAAAAAATCCAAAGTTACCTCCAAATCGAACAATAAACCGCTGGTATTCAAAAAGTACTTCAAATTAGATCATGAAACTTTGCATACTAACTGAACTAACTATAAAGCAGGTCTTATGTGTTTTACTTTTATAGTCCAATCAATAGATTTTTTGTAAATCGCAAAAAAAAACACTTTTTCGCACTATTCAGCCGCAGTGACTGACGTAACAACCGCTTTGTAGCGCAAGCTGATTAGAACTTTATTCTAACAGCATTTCAAACGAAGTTTGAACCACCACAAATAGAGTTGCTAATTTTAGGGTTAGGAGGGCCTAAAGTCGTGCTTGCCTAGGTTGGTCTGTGGCTGGGTGGCCACCCATTACATATCGAGTTTCCCCAGTGCCTCTGAAAGAACGCTAAGCCGTGGCGCGTCGGTCCCGGCTGTCATTTGTAGATCTTTGACAGTCGTAACAGGTCCAAAAAGTCTGGTAAGCATTCTTGATAAGGGTTATTGTATTACCCAGTACTAACTGGGCTGTGGAGGTCAGATAGGCAGTCGCTCCATGTAAAATACTGGTATTCAGCTGCATGCAGCTAGACAGTAAGCCAACTTCAGTATAGTTGGGAAAAGGCTAGGCAGATGATAACATTTAGATGGCATCTCAAAGTGATGCTATTGCCAACCCGCCTAATTTCAATTTGTCGCCTAGTATCCAATTCCAACATGAATCCATGTGTATTGGTAGTTCGTCACTTTTTCCGATGGCAAATTCCATCGTTCGTTTTAGATTTATAAACTAGTAACTAATAAACCAACTAAACATTGCCCGCTGTATTAATTTGTCGCTTTGAAACCGTAAGTAATTAATTTACGTGTCGCTGTCAACTCGTAAAGCGTCCATTATATCAACTTGATTATTATGTTAACTAATCACTGTGTTAGTATGTGTCACCTACTATGTTTTAATTTATGACTGATACGATAATTGAGTTTCGTTTGGTGCGATATTTAAATTAAAATTCGCACTGTGAAGGTAATTTATGAGCCTGTATTTGAACACTAATTATAATGTCCATCACATTACCATTAGTGTTTACAGGGTAAATAAAACTTTGGTTTTTGAATAGTTATGATTTTATGATTGTTGTTAGATGATGAAAAAAGAAAAGACTAATTATGGTCTTTGTTATCATAATGGAGCCTAAACACCAAAGTCGTATGTCGGCAACTTTCGTACCCATTCAGTTGACATTTCGGCAGCTTTCTAGTTTAGGTTCCATATTGGACGATATGTCACCGTCGTCGTCGACGTAATAATAACAGCCGTTCGGGTCGATCTTTAGGTTAAGCCGTGCTTGCCTAGGTTGGTCTGTGGATGAGTGACCACCCATTACATACCGAGTTTCCTCCGTGCCTCGGAAAGTACGTTAAGGAGTTGGTCCCGGCTGTCATTTGCAGATCTTTGACAGTCGTTACAGGTAGTCAGTGGCCTAAAAAGTCTGACAACCAGTCTTACCAAGGAGTATCGTATTACCCAGTACTAACTGGGTTGTGGAGGTCAGATAGGCAGTCACTCCATGTAAAATACTGGTATTCAGCTGCATCCGGTTGGACTGGAAGCCGACCCCAACATAGTTAGAAAAAGGGGCAGATGATGAGTGGACGCTATGTCGCCTACACGACAACTAAACTCTTAACAAAAGTTGCCGACATTGCTGCCGGCTTTAGGATGTATCTGTAGAGTCCATAATGTAGGTTAAGATAAAGTTTCTTGGATTAAAGTTCGAACGGGAAAGAACGATCACGCACTATACCTTTAATAATGATGAGTCTTCTTTAGACTCATCATCTGTTGGTGACGTTTCCATAGCAACCTTATATGAACACTTCTAGATGGTCCTGACCTAAACAGCATCAGAATTGCTTGCGAAATCTTAATCGTAGAAATGTAGAACAACGTGACAAACAAACGTGCGAAGTGACTTTTTAATTTATAGATGATGATAAATGAGGTGAGTAAAAAAATATTCCTCAAACATGCTTGGAAATTTGAGAATTATTTTGACAATCTTTTTCGAGACAATTCGAAATTGCTGTAGTGGACAGATACTCGTACATGCGACCAGCGGCCGGCAAAAGTTGTATGAAAATCCATATTTATGTTGTGTTTAGCGGCCAAATAAATTACATACAAGTGCGCGCGGAACTACAAAAACTCATATCTGTCGTGTTATTTAAAAATGGAACGAACTTTTACTCAGAAACATGGCAACCAAGGAGGTAACATATCAAAGGTTTTATTTAAATTGCAAATAGAAAGCGGTTTATTGAAAAAAAACAAATGAACTATTCAATGCGAGAGTTTTAATTTCCTCGCATAATTTGAGAAAAGTAACATACAAGCCTTGGCCGCAACTAGGCATTGATGGACTTACACTTTACACGTTCGTCCATCAATGCCTCTGTTGCTGGCCCGCAGCAATAATGTACTATATTAACATTTGCTCCTTCTTTCATAAAAGCGACAATCATCATGTAATAAACAATCTTTTACACACAAAAAAAAACAGAAAATCTGTTATGATTTACCATCCAACAGCGACATAGCTAGCTACCTGCAACCAATTCTAAAAGTTTTCCACACAAAAAGAACCACGGTGACATTTCAACTTCCAAGTCTGCAATCATGAGCCAATTTATTGACTTTAGGAACTTTTTAAAGGTCAGTGACTTTACTCGTTCGTATGTTACTACATATAATCAGCAACTCGCTGTGATAAGGATACAGATACCGGGTACCTATCCAAATTACATAGACTACTTAGGTTTGACTTTGTTAAAATAATTTAGAAAAGGTAAAAACTACAACGGATTGCAACTATATTTGTGGATTTATTTAGACAGCGAACACAACATGCCAAGAGTTTTCTAGTAGGCAGATATAGGTAGCGAGCAAGTAAGGAGGTACAAAACAAAGGCGTCAGTGGCGTCAGCTATGCGGAATTAATATTAATATGATATTCCCAAATATTGTTTAGTTTATGTACTTCTAACAAATAAGTTACATATTTTTCTATTAGGAAAATAAAAATGTAAGATCATATTAACTTCATTGTTAGGGTTCCGTTCCGTACCCAAAGGATAAAAACGGGACCCTATTACTAAGACTCCACTGTCGGTCTGTCTGTCAGTCCATCTGTCTGTCACCAAGCTGTATCTCATGAACCGTCATTGCTAGACAATTGAAATTTTCACAGATTATGTATTTCAGTTGCCGCTATAACAACAAATACTAAAAACAGAATAAAATTAATATTTAAGGGGAGCCCCCTTAAATATTAATTTTCATTAATATGTATAATTAATTTTCCATACAACAAACGTAATTTTTTTGCCGTTTTGTCTAATGTTGTATAATGGTACGGAACCCTTCGTGCGCGACTCAGACTCGTACTGGGCCGGTTTTTTGGTTTTTTTTTTTAGTCTTGTGCAAACTCTCCACCTTCATCAAGAAATTCGGAATCCCGAGCCTTTGTGGCTGGTCAAAGGCTTCCCAGTTCAACTAAACACAATATATAATGCAAGCTTAAAATGGTTTAGTCGTGTCATCTCAGCTGCAAGAAGGACCCTAAATCAAAATAACTAGTAGTTACATATACTGTGTAGGTGTATTCTTATAAATAAGTATGTACAATCCTACATTTATTACAACGCATCCTGACAAAAAATACAACGAATGAGAACATTCGTAAATATTATATCTAACACACGCACGAACATACGAAATCCCAGAATACAAAAGCACACCTTAAGATCTATATCACAATATTTCTTATTTATGTGAAGGAGGCTTATTTTGATCCCAAAAACGTCTAATTTCCAAAACTTTGTATTTCTTATCCATAATTTTCACAAAATGTTTTAAACTCGCTTTGATAATATGATTGCTATTGTCAAGTAGGTAGGAAACTTTCAGGGGCACAAAAGGAAATTTAAATTCATTTTTCCTGTTTAGGTATCTATTGTTTTTACAAGTAACTTTTATATGAGACGGCAACTTTTCGTTCTGAAATCATAATATTTTTTCGATGAAAAGTTTAAAGTTATTTTCAACATTTTACATCAGAGCTGAGATTTTTGGAACTTAAGATGACCTTTACACATCTTGTTGATAATTAGGAATGTTCTTCAATCAAGCAATTTTGTATTAATTTCAAAATAAATGCATACAGCATTTGGATTCGAAAACACTGATGATTTTACACATTTTCAGTGCAAGTACATATTGTCGATTTTTGCAATGCAAATGCAAAATTGAGTAAAATTCAGTTGGTTGTAAATATCGCATCCAATATTAATCCTTGTGTATGTCGAATCCCGGAATATAACATGCTCACTGAAGGCTTTCCAGTAATGAGGTTTATGAAGATATCGATTCAACGGAAGCTTTTATCAAAATTATAATAACGTACAAAAACACATACATCTCAACAATGGAAAACGAAACAATGTTGGATTAAATTTAACTATAACATTTTTATACCATATGCAGTTAGGTTCACTTAGCATGAAGTTGTAGCATTTAGTAGCTGATTAATACTAAAGTAGTTCCTCGTTTGATTTTAGAATAGGGTATATGCATGATTTTTTTTATCACTCTTAACAAAGCGATTTAACTTCAGAAATAGCAAAGTGAAATTATTTTTTTATATCTATAAAAAATACTAAGATAAAAGCATTTGAAACTCCTGATTAGACAGAGAGATCCGATACAGCGAATGACGTCATTCGCTGCATCGGCGTACAAAATCCATACTAAATTCCGTTTATCTAGAAAGAGATAGAAACAAAAGTTTAAATGGTGCCTGTGCTGCTGTGGTGGTGGTGTTAATGGTACCTTTGTGTTGTTTGGCCGACTTATGTCTTGTTTTCGCTTTTTGTCATTATTTTTATAGTACCTACTTTAACATTCCGTATCGAAATAAAATTTATGCATATTCCCTATTGTTTAGACTTACTTATCACCTTCTTGCTAAATCCAAAATCTTAAAAATCTTATACCTACTGGCCACGGATCTGACATTCAAAAAAAAAACAGTTTTTTTTTGTCATCTAATGCCATTCATGTATTTTCTTGCACCATTGCAGCTAGTAATCTACAAACCTATTGTAATAAATATTGAAAATCAAAGAAATTGTTTTTGCAAAGTTGACCTCCTTACTCATCTCAAAATCATTTGATGCCATGATAGGTACTTCAAGCAACTTATCTGTGCAAGTAAAAAAATACAGAACTAAAATAAATGTAGCAAGTTTGACATATCGATGCATATTTTCTTGACAAGCAACGCCATCTTGAACTGTGAACACTTAAAGTGGTCATGCTGCTTTATCGAGATTTTGACAAATTATTGTAATAAACGCAATGATATTCTATTAAACAGATATGTTGTGAGCGCGGAATCGTGAAGACTCGAAAACGGGCCAATTGGCTTGTTTTGCCTTGTGTATGTGAGCTGGCGCTGCCCCGCGGCCCACTTTTTTCGGTGGTTTTGTAGGTGTATAACATATCTGTTTGTTAGAATATCATTGAATAAACGTAAATGGAATATGTTTTTTTTTTGTTTTCATAGATATGTGGTTATTTCGTGATACTTGAACTAAACTGTGTGTTTACAGGAACTACTGAGTTTCTACGTTACCGCATTGTTAGAAAAAAAAACAGCTATTCTTTCCAACTCCAATATTACATAATCTTCGCCATTCCAGCTTGGCCTCGAATTTCCTCAGAACGAGTGGGCGTCGTACGCGATCATCCATTTTGTCTTTAAGCGAATTGACTGCCGCGTAAAGTCATTGAACCCTAACAGAGCCATTTTTCATTTTTCTCTTTGTGACATTATCATGGACGCTGTGCCCAGTCACCTGGCAAAATCCTATAGTCTTCCCTTACTGTTACTACGTCACTAGGAAGAAATGGGGACGTTTTATTATTAGACATTGGATATATTGTCATAATCATTGTCCCATAATCGATCAAATGACACTAAAAAAGCTTATCCATTCTTTACTCCCAGCTTAACTACCAAAATTGCTTGTTTTTTTTTGTCTTTGGGCATGTTCGATTTTCAAAACCGAAATTGTCAATTTTCTTAGACTGACAGTTTTCCAAAATTGATCATACCTATGAACGAGTGTGAAAAAAATGTCCAGACAGACGTACAATTGAACGTGTAAAACTAGACCTGATTTACGAGCCAACGTGATAGAAGAATAAAATGAACACCAAGCTACATCGACTGTATTTTCCACTGCGAAAACAAACAGTTGCTAGGAAATCCTGCCATAACCACACAGTTTCTAATAGAACAGCCAACAATTACGTTGGAAACAAAAGACTGCCGCTCGTAAATGGCTAATGCTCTCTTTGTTTTGTACCAGTTTACAAACTTGTCATAAAGTAATGAAAAATGCATTCCCCCACGCGTCTATTTAATTATGTATATTTCCTCAGGGCTTAGTCGGTTAACCGTGACGCGTTTGAAACTTCCTCAAGCATTTCTTCGGGAACGTCAAGGAGAATTTAAACGCACGCAAAATACGTCCAAAAAGTTTGTGCTTTAATTATAAACCGTTGTAGCAACCTCAACTTAATTGGTTCTAAGCAATGACTAATCTTTAGTCATTGGTTCTAAGGATATTTTATAATTTTTATTTAGTTTTTTAATTTTGACATAATGTCAGGTCTGCCAAAATAAATTCTGGAATCTCGAATGGCTTACCATAAACTTCCAAACCTTTCCCGACATGTAAGTTAAATGTAAAAATTTTGTTGTTTTGCATTTACCACACCGTCAACAGGTTTTCTTTGCAATAACAAAAAAAAAACAGTCCACAATCGGCCCAGAGTACATCCAATGATTCTCAGAATCCAGTGTCCGGAGCGGCATCCGAAATTTTTGATCCATCATAAAAGAGTTTTCATACTATCAACGAAATAAAGGAAAAGAAAGAAAGCAGAGTATTGATTGGCATTGAAATAAAAAACACCTTAAAAAGGAACAAAATAGATGAGCAGAGTAGGAATGTATATAATGCCAAAAGAGCCTTTTTTTTTTTTTTTTTCGGATGGGAAATCATCAAATCACTTCCACCCCTCTCGGCGGAGCAGCAGGGAGTGTCAGACTTTTACTGACTAAAACATCCGACTAAACCATCCATGTTCCTTCATCGCCCTTTGTGTTCCGGGGTCACGGTATCTCTTTCGAACAGTCCCGCAACCCCGGCAGGCATCGGTCCTTGCGGGCCCCTTCCTATTGCTGACTCTCTTTGAGGCGCGCGTGGAACACGAACGCGCCGTCGACACGGCCTGTCGTCATGAGACGGACGGACCGCGAGCTATCCCATAGCCTACCGTCCACAGGCCCGCGCCTACGGTGGCCGGGGGCCACGTGGTGGCCCCCGACGCCTGGGGCGTCTCCCGCGGCGGCCGGGACGCTGTGAGGTTCTCTCCCTCTCACGTTCCGCCACCTCCTTCTCTAGCATTACTGCTTCGCAGAAGGAGGTTACATGCCAAAAGAGCCTCAGCTCAGCAAAATGCCAGATGGCGACACAAGGTATAACAGCTGACGCTGATTTTCAGCTGTAGCCCCCAATATATAGATAGATGATATTATTTTGCGTTACCACGGCAACTCAATCGATATACAGAATCAACTCAAAATTACATCCCGTTTAAAATAAAAACCGATATATGATTATGAACTATCAATAAATCGTAACAACCAATCGCTTCTGAATATAACAACAATATGAATTAATAAAACGTAGCTGTTACGATAAGTGTTGTTTCCGGAGCCCGACTGCTCGACAATCGTTGCGGTTCGTCGGGTTCCGTGTGGGGAGGCACGATATAGGTTTCACACGTAGAGGTACGGTTATTAGGAATATCTACGTCTCTATTTCAAGAATTAAGTGCTTTGAGTGGTGGAAGTAGCGATAATTAGCCATTGGTTTCGGCAAATGTTTCTCAGGAGTGTAATCTCTCTATGTGTAATATGTTTGCCACAAAGCAAGCCACAATTTCACCGCAAATACTTACCAAAAGAATAGGATTTCTAAAACTACTTAATTGTTTATTTCGTGTTAAATAGTGCATCGCATTGTTTGTCACATATTTGTGTCGAAGGCGCACAGGGCACGCGCTTGCTTGTCACGTATATGTGACAATGATGGTGTTCAAAAGGTTAATCGCCAAGTAACTTGTATAAGTACTTAGCGACGCGTGACAACTTTTTCCGTTCCCTTTTGGTGGCGTTCGTGTATAATAAATATGGCGGTTTGGCATATTTTCTCAACAAAAATTGTCTATTCAAAATTTTTATTCTTCAGATAAAAGTCATTTGAACACTGAAAAATCGTCCTTAAGGAAATAAGAAGAGCTGTAAAGTGATATAGTTAATGGAATTTTTAACACACGAGGTTACAATAAAGTGTATTGAACACGCGTGCTTTACTTACCATTAAATATGTTTGTGAAAATGTATTTATTTTTCCCTTGCAAATGAGTTGAAAAAATACGTTTTATACCAGTGGTGTTTTATATTTGTCATTCGTTACACACTTGCATGTTTTTTTTTCCTTTACAATTCTATTCTGAAATCCATGTTTAGCAATGGGAAACGTATACTGTATAGACGTTGAATGCCTAATTTATTAGTGGTTAAGGGTACCCGGCAACCAAATAATATTATTCAAGATACCTGATCATATAAATAGATTGTATTAAATAGCCCGTTTGAAGTTGCACGAACAGTGAGACAGTTTTGTGGGAGAATCGTTAAACTACATAATCATACACTTCACTGTTGGATATTTTGGTTTAAGTATCATAAGTAAAAAATAATATTATCCAATTTAAAAATAATGGTTTATCTTATTAAAAAAGAGACGCCGCCTATTGCATGGGTCTTACACAAAAGTGGCGAAATATGGGTGTACTATTTATTAGATGCACCTCTGCTAACCCTTCGGGAAAACAGGCATTCAAATTATGAAGCTTCCAAAAATATATTGCACATGAAGTGAAATATATTTTCCTTAGTAATAATTTCTAAGAGACCCTGTGAGCCGCGCCGGGCGTCGCAACAAATTACCTAGGTTAACCAACACTACGTATTTCCTAACCTCGTTACACTTTTGCAAAAAGATTCGAGACGCTCTTAAAGCAACGGAAATCGGAAAAGTGGATTTCTTTGTGAAAACAACTATGTATTAATGAAAATGGTACCAATTGAAACTTTTATCATGATTCGCTTTCTCAATGAACTGATGTAAACTTTTGATTTTAGTTTGACTTTAAGAGCAGTTTCATTGGGAAAATCTGCTTTTCTGTTCAAGATCCGATAGTTTTTTGTTCATTATCTGTTCAAGAGCTGTGAGCTGTGTGAAATCTTGAGCACTGTTAAAATGTGCTGATCGTCAGTAAAATTCGACCCATTAAATACAAAAAACGAGTATTTGAATCCTCATCTGCCATAGCCTTTTCCCAACTATGTTGGAGTCTGCTTCCAGTCTAACCGGATGCAGCTGAATACCTGTATTTTACATGGAGCGACTGCCTATCTGACCTCCACAACCCAGTTAGTACCGGGCAATACGATACCCCTTAGTAAGACTGGTTGTCAGACTTTTTGGGCCACTACCTGTAACGACTGTCAAAGATCTGCAAATGACAGCCGGGACCAACAGTCACCCATCCACAGACCAACCTAGGCGAGCACGACTTAACGTTATGATCGACCCGAGCGGCTGTTTTATTTAGCCACGGGCTCCTCCGAGTATTTGAATCCTAATCCAATTTAATTCAATTACACTCATAACTAACCATAATAACTAATCGTTAATTAATAATTTAAATCCAGTAAATCAGCTGCAAAATTAGCATATTTCAAGGGTATTTTTCCAGTAATCTATGCAGCCATAATTGCTTTCATTATGGAATTGATTTCTGCAGCATGAATATTCCAGTTGGTAATTTACAATGACCTTGAAGCTATTACAGTGCGTCGATATGACGTCTTGGAACTATAATGGAACTCCAATTTAGTAGTTCGCTCTTAATAGGAACTTCCAGGACTGCCACGGCTGTACTGACTCCATTGGAAACGCAGTTCGCAATTATGTACGACAACATTTTTAAAAATAAATATCTAGGTCAGAAGCCTGGAGGACTCATGCAGTTATAATCTTTTATAGGATTGGCAGACACTAAGAGCTGCAGATAGAGTTTTCGATGTACAGACGCCAGCACACCAAGCTACCCGAAACAGTAAAATTTTCTCATTCAACCTTGAACTTAATGCTTTAGCGATAAAGTTAAAATCTATTAAAGAAATTTGACGGATTGTACTAGCTTGATGTGGTTTTTGACAAAAACCGTATGTTACCCCGAAAATGTGATATTGAAAGTAACCAGAAAACCTAGACAAAGTCCAAAAGACTTCATACATGCTGGCTCATCCGACTTTTAATTAGCAAATCACTCTTGAGTTTCTCTCGGATGGTTACCTCCGACTAAACAAAATATGGTTGTCTAGACCCTTTTTGGTGAACCATAGAAAGACTGCGAGCAAAATGTTTTAGACAGAAATACTAGTACACATTAGATTGGTCAATTTGGAAGAGCTAGCTCCTAGTAAATATTTTGACGAACACAAAGAGCTTTAGAATTACGGTCATGATATTTAGGACGTTGGTTATTTACCAACGTCCGTTATCATGTATACTGCTGGTCATCCATAGGTAAACGAAATATTCTCTCCTCTACGAAATATGCTCTCCAACCAAAATTATCACATAATTATTTTATTATGTGCCGAACTTCTTGCGTTATGAATGTACTGCGCGAAAGGAGGCGTTTAATTATTTAAGAAATGTTATTGTTAAGGTCTAACCAGCACCGTATCGCCCTTGTTTGATATTTTCCTCAATAAACATTTTTCCTAAAACATCAAGACGGTTTCTAAGAAACAGTAGTCACTAACAATACCGCGGCTATCACGGTAATAAGAAAAGAAAACAGAGCAGTGTTTCCCGCAGTTGTACTTATTTTATCTACGACAATTCGAACATCTTTTGTTATTGATTACGTAACTCAAAAGACACTAATAGGATAAGAACGCTTGAAGTGGAAATATAAGAGGGTAGGATGAGTAGGTAATAAATTGTGGGTTGGAACCTTTTAGTTCGTTATAAGGCCCAGTTGCGCCACCCTTCATAATATTGATTATCCTTTCTAACACGACCTGTCGGATCGAATCCGTTCGATGGGCTCCGATAATTACGTGAACGATGTCTTTGGAAAGTAGTTGATGTAGATTTGTAATAAATAAATTTCCTTACTTGGTGATTTTATAATTCTGTTTTCCATGCAGATAGTTCGTTATTGTTTTATGTCTCCGAACTAATTTTAATTTCGTGAATTTAGTATTTTAACGTTTTGTATTCAAAGTGAATAGGTACTAGGTTTGCTAGTATTTAAAATAGAAGAAAAATTGTCTTCTTGTATGTTTATCAATAAAATTATAATTTAAATTACATCTTAATAAGTTTTATACATCAGATTCTCCTTTTCTCCTCTTATATATTTTTTTGGCGTGGAATGTATAAACATATAGTAAATAAAATATTTCCATGACCTTTCAGATTTAAAGTTACCTTCCAACCACAGCGGCCCTTGAACTATTTGCAGCCACAAAACCAACTAAGGTAAGGCTAGTAACGATAGCAATTCTTGGTATTACACGTTTTTAATTTCATTCACATGAAAAATATGTACCGATTCAACATTTTTCGATACAAAGGTTAGTTATTTCAAGATTTGTTCGGTCAACCAGCCTTTATTTTCCGTCACGGGTGCTTATTTTGGTAATGGTGTAAAGGTGAACCAAAAATAGGAAGTTCCGACGATAAAGATGGACCTTTGCCTTTGTGTAATCGATAAACCAGAAATATTTATGAAAAAGGACCGTAAGGATCGTAGGTCGCGTTCTGAATTTCTGCCTACTTTCTGTATGAATGTGAAGTTAGTGTCGCTTTCTAAAATCTATTGCGGACATCATTGACATCGGTGTAGGAAAACATCGAGAGGAAAGTGGACCTGGACTAAATAGTAAGTACATATAGGTAGGTCTGAAGTCGCCAAACCGCTTTCAGCAAGCGTGGTGATCAATGTTCATGCTTTCTCTGTATGAGAAGAGGCCATTGCTCAGCAGTGAGTCTATATGTGATAAATTCGTTTAAAATATTATTGTCCTGTTTCCTAAACAGCTACCACTTGCCAAGATCTAGGAATTACGGGCGTAGATACGTCATAGTGTACCTACCTACCTAATTATGCGGTCGACGGAAGGCAGCTCGTAAATTCCAAGTTCACCCGATGAATTATTGTTGTAGTGAATTTTGTAGACGCTAGACAGTGTAGCTCTGTCTTGATTTTCTTTAGAACTTATACAGGGTTAGTTTTCAATGACAAGCTAAAATTTAAAATTAAGATCTAGATATCAAACCAAAAGTTCATTTTAAATATTATTGTTGATAAATATAAAATAAAATAATAGCATTCGTTTGAAAATGTCTAAAAAAAAATCCTAAATCATAAACCTACTGGGAATCAATGCACTTGTGTGCGTGCATGCACCGCCAAATTTATGTATGTGCTAACTGCTACCTATGTTCTGTTTTTGAACTGAATTGTGCTGCTGCAATATCCACAAGTTCGCTTTTTAGTGGTGGACAAGAATTAAATTTTATTCTAAACCATCTCTGAAAATTTGGCCGGTCATTGAAAACTAACCCTGTATAGCATTAAGACAAAGAAGAGTTGTAAACTCCTGTCTTTCGAATTCTATGAAATTAATCTGGCAGTCTTGTCTTGCATCGTAGTTTACAAAGAATAATGTTTCAATTTCAGCACAAGCATTTCATCAAAAAATCTTAAGAGTTTCTTGGAAATGCATACTTATAATGTATTACTTATAACTACAATTCGCAAAACCGATATCAGATACTTAACTTTATATTCGTTTTTGTCGTTCAATCAGCTGCTGTCGAGCAATCTTGCACTCTTAGTGATACTTTTGAACATAAATAATTCAAAAGTGAAAAATGGATTCTTAAGTGAATCAATCCAACCGTTTTGGATTTTGGCACAACCGTTACGATCTATTTTCAAATATAGGTTTCTTAAGAAATTTCTAAATACCTACTCAAAATATTGTTTATGGTATTTTCCTGTGTTGTCTACTGTGTGTTTATAAATAGTTAAATAAACAGAAACACAATAATACTTTTACCAAACAGTGGTAAAACCGTTAGTCAAAACAAAAACTGTGATTCAATAAAATAGACGCGACAATAACATAAGTTTTGGATTTATCAGCGGTTCTACAAGCACGGCCGTAATAAAGTGCGTACCTTGCTTTAACTAAACGTTTAAATCAACAAAAAGCAATTTGACATTGGTACGGGGCAGGAACAAAACTCTATTATCACTTCAGTTTTTTTTAATTACTTATTAATTAAAAACATAGATAAAAATAAAACAGTGTATGGAATCATTTAGTGCCCCTAATTTTTTATGATAATAAACAGTCTGAGCAAATTTTCTAAAACATAGCTTTGAACGCTCTCGATTAAGACACCATTAAAACGAAAAAAAAATCTAAATCGGTATATACGTTCAAGAGTACACAGACACACACTTCAAACTTATAACACCCTTTTTTTGAGCGGAGGATAAAAAGGAGCCTTAACAAAACCGTCATCTAAGCATTCTGTACGGTCGAACAACCTATTTGGTTTACAGTTTAACCCACAAATTACATTGTAAAATGTAAAACAAATAGCTTGTACGACCGTACATGAAACTTACACTGCACAAAAATTATTAATAGTTCTGGCATCATGGAGGTATTTAAAGTAAAGTTGTAACATTTCAAACTTGTTTTTTTTTTTAATGTTTGATTAAGTTGCAACTTTGACCTATAATAAATCCAAAACTAAAAGGTCCCCAGATATGGTTCAATACAAAAAATAATACGCAATGACGAGAAGAACAACGCGCCTCACAGCATTATTATGCGTGTTTTTACACCCGTTATAAAAGTCAGTGTAAATGGACTTTTGTTGCTGACTGTACCAATTCTGTTGTAAAAAACAAAACTTATATTTGACAACAGATTATTATGTAGAAAAAACTACATAAAATAACTCGAGGAAACTAGTATTTGTGATGGTAGTATTATTTTTATGTCTGTGATGTTTCATGTTATTTTTGTTCGTGCATTTAATATTTTTAATTTGTCTTATTGTGTGTAAGTAAAAAAAACATGTAAGATCTGAGAACTGAGAACAAACAGGCACAAATAGTATTTTCGGGCATTTCCTGTTATTATGCTCTTCATATATTAGTATTATAGATAAAAGAGTACTAGAGTTTAGTTTTATAGATTCTCAGTGAAAAAAATAATTGTAAATTAGCGTCAACACACACACACACACGACACGCGCCCCACATAACATCTCGCCTGTAATCACCAAAGGGTTAAACAGAACTTTATCCAATAGTTTACCAACAGTCCGTCAGTTATATTTCAGTCACATGTACTATCGAAGACATTCCCGCCTGATCACCACGCTAATTTTTGCTTGCACTTACAACATAGAAACGCTCTCTAGCCCCACCCTGTTTACTTTGTATAGAAATAATGAATAAAAAGATACCAATTAGCCAAGTGCACTGACGACGCACGCCAAACGAGAGTTATTGTTATTTTGCGCGCCAAAGTTGACGCTTTCCTAATAGGCTTAAACTTTAAGGGGGCGTGGCTCGGCGCCTCCGCTTGATTTAAGCGAAAAAAAAAATAACTGGTCAGGCGGAAAAGACCACGGCTGTACCTAATAGGGAGCGACCCTAATGCCACAAGCGGGCACAAATTTACACTCCGTAGCTGCTATTTAGAAATTCCAGAAACATACCTACTTTGCTCGACCTAGACCAGAGAGACGGATAGATCCGAGTATATGGACGAAACGTTAGAGATTAGAGCCTCTGATGCTGAATTCGATTCCTAGGTCGAGCAAAGTAGGTATGTTTCTGGAATTCCGACCAACGAGAGACCAACGAGACGGACCTTTATCTATATGCCAAAATATCGAAACGCCCTTTGACTTCTGGCCTAGGACTTGAAGTGATCCAGGAACATTGTAAACCCAGGCGAATCCAACGTTATCTGAGTATTGATTAAGTTAATCAACGGATTAGGTGAAAGGTACCGTGTATGAGACTGTGCGACATCCTACAATTGTCTTTCATACTAACTCAGTAACTTTGTGACTGACTGATTGGTCTAGTGGCCGCAAGGACGACTGCTGAGCATAAGATCCTGGGTTCGATTCCCAAGTCGATAAAAGTGTTTCTGGGTTTTTCTATCTATATCTTAGTAGCACCCACGGAGTCTGGATTTGTGCCTGGTAGATATTTTTGTTTATTTATTAAGGTTAGTCTGGGGAGGCGCTCGTCGTGGCTATATAAATAATAACAGCCGCTCGGGTCGATCGTTAGGTTAAGCCGTGCTTGCCTAGTTTGGTCTGTGGATTGGACCATACATTACATACCGAGTTTCCTCCGTGCCTCGGAAAGCACGTTAAGCAGTTGGTCCCGGCTGTCAATTGTAGGTCTTCGGCAGTAGACGATCACAGTCGTTAGGTAGTCAGAGGCCCAAAAAGTCTGACAACCAGTCTTATCTTACCAAGGGGTATCGTATTACCCGGTACTAACTGGGTTGTGGAGATCAGATAGGCAGTCGCTCCATGTAAAATACTGGTATTCAGCTGCATCCGGTAAAACTGGAAGCCGACCCCAACATAGTTGGGAATAGGCTAGGGAGATGATGATGAGCCTACAATTGTTTACAAATAACATTTCATTTAAAAGTACACGATAAACATTTATAAGTACAACAATTACTTACAGGCTAACACCACATGCACTATTTTATTTAAATTAGATGGCAGTAGGCTCGTCCCCTATTACATGGGACTTTAAACATAACTGGCGAAAAGGGGGTGCCCTTCAGTGGCGAAGGATCAATACAACTCGATTCCTACCGGGTTCCCTTTGAAAAATGGCACAGTCAGTTTTCTATAGACAAATAATATAATCACATTAAAGATATGTACGGTCGAACAAGCCTTTTGGTGTACATTTTACAATGTAATTTGTTGGTTAAACTGTAAACCAAATAGCTTGTTCGACCGAACTCCGGCTTACCTCTTACAAAAATTTACTCTTCGCTACTCAGTTGCCCTTAGTTACACCTTTGCCTAACCCTTCGAAGATTACAGGCTTGATGTTATGTTCAGTAATTTTGTATAAGTTTTGGCACATTTCAAGAAAATCTATCATCTCTCAAAAAAGCAAAAGCACTTATTCATTATTTTAAAACAAAAACGATTATTCATTTCATTTGAGCTCTCCAAATTACAAAGTTATGTGAGTAATTTTATTAACTGTAGCTCAAGACAATTATCATCTTATTAAAACTCTAGGTACAAGATTAATGTACTTTACTCAGAGTTGAAGAAGCACCTGGTTACGTTAAATATTAAATTTGAACATTGAATTAGAGGTCTTAAGTACATGAGCTTGGAGATTTTGGTGGGTGAGGTGCTTTACATAATATAATATATTAAGAAATAATTTAGATGTTATTACTTGCAATAAAAAACTGAGTAATTAAGTCGATAATTTGAAGCAGAAGCCCTGAAAGCAGTAAAAACGTGGTCCAACGTAGTACCTTTATCCAGTTTATTTGGGGTCGGCGCAGCATATATTCTTCTTCCTACTAATCTGCATAGTCCTCATGTGAATTGAGCAAGATTATGTCTGGACTTCAAAAGAGACTATGACCTCTGAGTTTGTTTCGGCTGTTTCTTCTCAGAGTAGTCAGGTACGAAACACCGGCCCCATCTAGTTTTAAAAAGTGACGTGTAAACGTGTTTGTAAAAACCTACTTGCTAAATAAACATCATTTATCATTTATCTAAAGTTCTCTATTACTCGTCATCTCAGCGGTCCCCTCCTTTCTAGCCATATCACTCTTCACACAATCAATCCCTCGTTACTTTGGTCTTGCTTTACTCTTATAGCCATTCTACATTCATGCTCAAAATTGTTGAAATGAGGAAAATGAAGTGAGAGATCACTTCATTTTCCTCATTTCAACAACTCTGCACTACCAAGTCAAAAGCAACCGTTTGACTGTTTACAATAAAATAAAGTCAGTGGAATGATATTTAAAACTACACCATAATAAACTTATATTGTCACTTACGGGATGTCTTCCGTGTTTGTTTATTATTTTGAGCTCCACCACACAACATACCTTAGTTATACTCAACAAGAGACTCTTTTCTTAAAATTAAGACTGCGTTTACCTTTTCAACAGTTTCAACGTAAATTTATATTTTCCTTTTTAAAGTCTACGTTCATTATTTTAACTTGAAATGTGTATCTTTTAGCTACAAGTCTGCTAGGTTAGGTTTTGCTTAAATAAGGATTGTAACTGCATTTGTTTTTAATTATTATGTAAGTGTAGGCGAAACTAGAATTAAGAGAGTATAATTATATTGTGTTGGTTCATTATTTCGACCGTCAGTAACCGCAGTATTAGTTAGGTTTTCCGCGTAAGAGTTTTATTCCTTATCTTTATAAGTCCTCGTTTCAGTGTTCACTTCCGTCCCAGTCATACCAATTCATCCAAATAATAACGACTATTTTGCGTCATAAATTATCCGTTCTACATTTAGCTAATAATACTCCCTGATAATCAATAAAACCTTTTTTATTTACTGCTACAAAACCGAATGCCCATGAAACTTTAAGTTTTAAAGTTAATTTACGTGTCACGCGAACTTGCCAGACTATGCCCGAAGGACAGGGGGCCTAACATCACCTGTACACGAGCAGCAGTATTTTTGGACTTCATTTGGGACAAGAGACGGAGCTAATCGTCCTGTATAGCTCTCTCTCTCACAATGAAGTGACTAGCCTGCGTTTCCACCAAAGGTGAGGGAAGATGCATAGCAATAGATATACTTTTTTTTTTTTTTGTATGGTAAATCATCAAATGACTCCTCCCGCTCTGGGCGGAGCAGGAGGGAGTGTCAGACTTTTACTGACTAAAACCCATCCATGTTCCTTCATCGCCCTTTGTGTTCCGGGGCCACGGTATCTCTTCCGAACAGTCCCGCAGCCCCGGCAGGCATCAGCCCTTGCGGACCCCTTCCTTTTTGCTGACTCTCTTTGAGGCGCACGTGGAACACGTGCGCACCGCCGACACGGCCTGTCGTCATGAGACGGACGGACGTCGAGCTAGCCCATAGCTCTCCGTCCACAGGCCCGTAGCTAGAATACCTCAAGCTATGAAAAAGAAGCCATATTATTGGTTAGTTTCACGCACATCCTTCGCTACACATCTTCGCTCATCTCTGGTGGAAACGCAGCCTAAAAGTTATCTATACTTATAAAATCCTGAATGAACAAGCAATTGAATAGATTGGGCAAAAATTTAGCATACAGGTAGCTATTATGTCGTACGCAGCCGCTAATAAACTTCAACCCCTAAGTAGTTGAAATTGGGGTTGAAAATTTGTATGAAAATCCGCCATCGGGTGAAGTTGGTGCGAATCGGCTAGTACAAGAGATGGCGATGGCGGGAAAGGCTCTGAAAGGCCCTGAGCTCGAACAATACAATGTAGAACGACGGAGTGATAATGATTTGTTTGCACAAATACTTCGGCTTCCTACTCGTTATATTGTTTATTGTTTCTGACCGCAATATTAATTAGGTACTCAATAGCTTTGTCACGGGGAATGTGGAAGAAGTTGTATTGATATACATCCACACATCAAAAAAAGTTTGCGATCACTTTGAAAAATCAAAATCTTTTTTGTTACGGTTAACTCAAGTTTTTATTTTTTAATTTCAAACATTTATTATTATGTGTATTTCTATTTAAATAAAACACACAACAATTTTTTTTTTTTGATAAAGTTCAATTTAAAAATTATATCAGCTTATGCTAGTGATCACAAACTTTTTTTGATGTGTGTAGTCTCAGATGTTTCGCAATAAAGAACGAGGTACTGTATTTGTAATTTCAACACTTATTTTGAATTTTCTACTAACTCTAATTTTGGGTTTAATGGCTTCAGAAGAATTATGATTAAAAACTACACAGATAACACAGCAGGAACCGATGTGGCAACAAATCCACAAAAGCAGAACTGACTCTTATGTATATGTACAGTATTGACTCACTACCATCAAAATACATAGAACAGAGGATTTTGTCCGACTGTGTAACATTACAGGCCTGACCTGACATAACATTATCTAGAGAATACTAGATACCTACTGTTCTGGCGGTCGCCACTGTTGACTCTGGCTTTCAGGAGTTACAGTGGATTGGGAATAGTGTTGCGGGCCTATCCCAAGAAATAATATACTACCTAGTATTTTATTTAGACCCTTCCAAAAGCTTAGCCCTCTATCCTTTATGGATTTACGAGGCGGTGATGCATTTGTGTCAACGTCACTACGTGTGAAGTAGACTCACGTCTTAGCCACATGTAGTCTTAGTGTTGGGACTCTGTTGATAATATTTTTATTTACCTTCCAAAATATTTGTTTTTACTTATCCTGACTTATTATTTTGTACTCGATTCTACCCATATCTGTTACAGCAACGACTATTTGAAGTGCTTCTCATATTTGGAAAAAACAACGTTGTTTTTTAAACTTATAAAACTCAATTTTATAAGGATACGTAACGAATACATACAATTTCCTTTTCAAGGATTCAATAAACATCATCAAAGTTTTTGAAAGAATTTTTCTCTAAGAAAACCTTATTTTCAATAGCGGCGTACCGAACGCGGAATTTATTGAAGTTGGCTTTCATTAATGGAATCAATTTATCAGTGGCTAAGAAAACATTTTCGGGAACCTGTAAATCCGCGAGGAAATCTTCTTTTCGGGGATAGAGTAGCTAAGTACTCCATTAGTAAATTGCCTTGTAAATTAACCTGTGCTTTGTGTAGTGTACTATTACGATCGGTTCCCCGAATTGGCTGAGGATAGTTCGTAAATTAACGAAGGGAAGGAAGGGAATAAGTATGGAATTTCATTATAGCATCCTATATCCTGTTGGCTGATAGCAATTGGATGAGAGTAGCTCAGAATCGAGTATGAATGGCGTTCGATTGAGGAGGCCAATATCCAGCAAAAGGACTGCTGTAGGCTGATCCTATATCTGGAATCATGTGTGGTGCTCGATAGATCCAAATTACAAAAAAACATGGAGAAATATTTAGAGTTGATAATCATCCTTGAATATAACAGAAGAACCAAAAAAAAAACTTGCAATTCATAAGATCAAAACTGGAAATATAATGAGCCGATTATACTTATACAAAAGAAGAAGACAACTACATCAAGAAAATAAAACATAGCCTACACTTACATGTAGATACATAGGCATGAGAGTACTAATGTTAATTGTAGGGAAACGTATGTAAGCATCTAATTATTTCCGAGAACACTCACTGAAGCTTAACATTGAGAGAGGAGATAAGTCAAAGAGAACATGGGTGGGTTATGTTAATGTTGACTTGACTAAAGATAATGCGTATTAAAAGATAGATAAAAGAATAAGACAGAGTATATACAATAGACATGACGACAGTATCAAAAAATTGCAAATCTATTTAGTCCGTCAGTTAGAGTATTGGAAATTAATGGACACGTATTTTTTGTTTTTGTAAATCAATGATTATTGACAAAGACAAAACGCATCAAAACTCGGGAGTGGGGGCTCGTGACGTCAGAACTAGCTAAAAATTGTACCTAGGCGTGACGTATTGAGAATTTTAAAAAGCGTCATATCTTCGTCAATTCTGGTTTACGTATCAAAAGAAAAAACACGGATCAAATGTTATTTGATAATCTAACTGACGAACTAATTAGACTTTTTTTGTCGTCTCGCCTATACTAATGGTTAAGTTTGATATGATGACAACGAATTCAGGCTGATGATAATTCAAATACTTGAGTGTATGAAGGATGTTATAGCACGAACGGAGAAGTCTAATGAGATGACGAGTAATAGAGAAGTATGGAAGAAGGAGACATGCTGCGCCGACCCCAAATGAATAGGGATAATGCATAAATTTTCTTTTTTTATTTCGATACGGAATGTTAAAGTACTTTACAAATAATGACAAAAAGCAAAAACAAGACATAAATCGGCCAAACAACACAAAAGTTATAACCATTTAAACTTTTGTTTCTATCTCTTTCTAGATAAACGGAATTTAGTATGGATTTTGTACGTCGATGCAGCGAATGACGTCATTCGCTGTATCGGATCTCTCTGTCTAATCAGCAGTTTCAAATGCTTATAACTTAGTATTTAGATATTAAAAATAATAATTTCACTTTGTTATTTCTGATGTTAATACGCTTTGCTTATAGTGATAAACAAAATCATGCATATACCCTATTGCGATAAGGGAAAGATAATGATGATGATGATGATGATGATTCAAATCAGAGACAGAAAACAATGTGAAAAAGAAAAACACAAAAGGAGAGGATCGTGAACACGAGTCTTACAAAATAAATGAAAATATATCCAAGAAATACATTAAATAAGGTTTCCTCGTAATATAATTCATTAAAACACCTATGAATCTGATTTTACGAAAATTTTGTTTGGGTTTTCGGAAAGTAAGGCGTAAAATGGATTTTTTTGGGAATTTTCATAATGTAATAGCTTGAATGTTTGACGTTAATAAAATAAACTTACACATTTTAAAGAAGGTATTTCTTAATGTAACATCATTTCTCAATTAAGATATAAAATACGTTGCAACCATATCGGAGGAAGAACTAGCCGAGATTCGCACAGGCCAGGAAAACAAGCATATCAATAATGATAATCCTATCAGACAAACCGATACATACCTAAACCCACCCATAAACCAAAGAAACTACGGTATATTCCATTGATCACCTAATTACTTTATTTTCCCGTAACGACCTAAGGGTAAGGGTAGAGGAATTATGACTTTAACCCCTTAATTATATGGTCTATTTTATTCATTCGCTGACCCCTTGCTGAACTAATGAACTTGCAGAATGGTGATATGGCTAGAAAGATGGTGACTGCCGAGATGATGACGAGTAGATAAGTGTAGAAGAACAAGACATGCTTGGATGACTTGCGAGGAGGAGCTCGTGGCTAAATAATAATAGCCGCTCTGGTCAATCAGGTTGCTCCGCGCTTGCCTTGGTTGGTCCATCGATAGGTGACCACCAATTAAATACGGAGTTTCCTCCGTGCCTCGAAAACCACGTTAAGCCGTTAGTCCGGGCTGTCAATTGTATAGATGTTTGACAGTCGTTACAGGTAGTCAGTTGCCCGAAAGTCTGACAACAAATCTTACCAAGGGGTATCGTATTACCCAGTACAAACTGTGAAGTTAGACTGGAAGCCGACCTCAACATAGTTGGGAAAAGGCTCGGCAGATGATAAGAAGAAGACTTGCTGCGCAGACCCCAAATGAGTCGGAATAAGAGCAGAAGAATTATGTAGGTAGACAGTCATATCTAAGAATTGTTTGTGTTAATAGTACTTGGCTTTATCTTCTTGAATGAACGTCAAACATCATCAGGTCGTGATCTTCTGAGTTTTCATAACAAACTCCAATTTTGATAACATATTTGTGAATTCTGCCGTAGCAACATCTGAGACTAAAAAATAAATATGGTTACCCAAACAGCAACTCTATAGATGAAATTTTGCTAAAGACCATGTTATGTCCCATATCAGATAATCGTCGCCCTTGGCATCCTACCGTGGGCAAATTGTGATAATATTGGAAGCTTTCTGACATCGTCATATTCATTAGCAACTTATAACTAATAACTATAATATCTACTTATATGGAAGAGCTTTTGAAAGGAAATCTTCCCATTTTGACCTACGGATCAAAGACTTGGTCTTTGACAAACAGACAAAAGTACAAGCTCAAGGTTTGCCAATGTGTAATTAAGACGAAAATGACGCTGCTCAAAAATCCGCTAAGCTAAAGTGGGACTGGGCCGGCCATGTCTGCCGTATGCCCGACGAGCTGTAGGACAGAATAACCACGATGTGAGCCCTGACACAGCCAAAAGGTGACACGGTAGACCTCGCAAAAGATGGAGGGACGAGCTGTACATAACCAACAACCTGTATTTCACATAAGCCCTGGATCGAAGGATTTGGAAGTCATGGGGAGAGGCTGTTGCCCAGCAGTGCGATGACACTGGCTAACAGTAACAGTAACTATACTATCATAATTATCAGGAATTTTCAGGAACAGTAATTCGAAAAAAGCAGCAACATTTTTTCCGTTCCTAAATTCGAACGCTGACTTGCACGCTTTACCGCTCTATCCCACAAAATAATTGCCAACCGTTTAAAATATAAAAAACGTTTACGCATCCCTATTTCGTAGCAGCATAAAGTGAGACTGCCCTCAGCTCAACACGAGATTTAATTGAATTATTTGAATGAGCCCGACGCTTCCGCCAGGCCGGCGCTGGCTCGACCAACTGTGCAGGATATACCAATTGCCACTTTAAAATATGTATTTCTGTTTGTTTATTTAATGCTGCATGAGTTGTGTGTCGTATTTAGTATAAACATTTGGATTTGTGAGCGATTTTGGGTGATGTTACGTTATGTAACTGTTGGCAGAAGACGAGAATGTTGTGAATTATGTTTTGCGTGACCTGGAATTTGGTGGCGGTTTATCGCTGTTTTGTATAATATATCATTTAAGCATATCATTTATGTATCATTCAAAGGAATTTATAGTTCTAAAGACATTTTATTAACCCACGATATCGTCTTGGCATTCAATCAGCCCTCTTTGAAGTACAAAAAATGGGCAGTCCCCTCTGAAATTTGAATTAACGGCGAGATTCCTGTGACTCAATACCGTCATCTTGTAAGTTTAATTCAAACAGGATATTCAAGTAGAAATGATAGTGCATGTTTCTATACCGTTAAGTAGGTATATGCTGACCCTACCGTCCTATAATTAATAGTAAATCGATATAACTATTAAATCCGTAAAAGTAGGACTTACGATGTTATCTATAGCAAACACAAGGTCACTTAATTATCGTATTAATAAAAGCCTGAAAGAGACACAGAAAATAATAAAATATTTAAAACTATATAATGTCTACGTTAACTATTAATAAATTTAAAGCTTCAATCATAATAACTGCAAGACACGTTACGCACCAATCAGCTAATTGCCACCGTGACATAACGTAATTAATTAGTCAATTGACGTCCGCAAATCAAGTCCTTATCAACATAAGCCAATACTTACAATGTTACACAATACTACTGTTTATTTTATTACATATGAAATTACATACATATAGTATATCAACACAACAGGTGTCAAATTGCTGATGGATGACCTTGGCTGGATTGTTCGAAGGGTAAGGGTCTCGTGGAACCGGCACTTAAATTTGATATAAGTTCACAAGCACTCACTCGCGTTTTGTGTATATAATAAAGTATTATTTTCGGGAGAGCTCGACAGCGATGCGTCCCCACCGACGTGTCAGCGTAGACTAAGCGCCGAAGTAAAATTGGCCCGGTGCCTCCGAGGGTTGCAAGCTCTCAGTAACGTTTTCCACTTTTCCAATAAATCTAAAGTTGAGCTTTTCGGTTTTATTGTTATCTAACGCGCGGTATGTGTAGTTTTTGGCCTTTTATGTTGCAGCTTTATGAGTAGTTAATTTTGTAGTTTTGTGCTAACATTATTACTTATGAGATAATAAGTCAAGTGCTTCAAAGGCAGTAAGTAAGGAAACATTGTGATTTATAAAATAAAGTTAACGATTCTTCTAATGATTCAGTAATTCTATGTACCTAGTAAATTACGCATAATCATGTTGGTATGTACCTAGGTACCTTTATTATTTTTCAAAACTAGGAAACCAACATTTTTGTTGTGAATCAATAAACACCTAATCCGTTTACCTACTAGAGGCGTCATAGAATGCCCTTGAATCATTTAGTTTGCAGAGGCACTAAGCCGTTCAATTTTTGATCATTTCGGGGAAACTCTCCCAGTTGCCCCTCACTCGCCGCGGATGATCACTCTTCCCCGAACGGTATCGCGCCCGGGGCACCCCATACGATGACCTCTTACTACGTCCTCGATACAGAACGCCCCACCCAACTCGTGTCACTTCCATTACTCGGTTTATGACCTAACACCATTTACTATTCCATTACTAAACTCCAATGTATTACGAACTAGTTGAAATACACGAGGGGTTGCCGATATTGTTATAAATCCACAGTTTCCGTGGAGCAACACCTCGAAAACGATTAAATAATTGCAGATTCGCGGTTGTGGTTCGGCTCTTTCGTGAAATTTCGACGAAATTGGGGCATTCGGTGGGAAGTTTCTTGATTACATTGAACCTAATGAATAAATAATGGAGTGGTTTTGAAGGGTTTTGTTTTCAGTTCTTATTTGCGGCGGCGTTTATAAAGATTTTGGATACTAAGACAGGGTTTTGTTTATTGGCTTATTTTAATCAAAAAGTTGGTAGGTGCCTGCACTGACTCTATTGGTTTGATTAAACCAGTAGCTCATCACGGACAAACGGATCAAAACGGGTGTATTTTCCACGCTTCCGTATTTTTCTCACGTTCCGTAGAAAATGTGTATAGTACATGTGATTTAAATTTGCTAGTTGCAGGCCACGCTCCGAGTATCATTGTAGGGCAGCGTACGTGCGCAACGAGCCGCCATGTCGCCTCTCCTCGTTGCATCTACGTCGAGCGTATACTAACATTCTTATTCATGTATATTTTGTATTCATGGACAGTTTCATAGGGACGAAAATTTACTGAGAATCACAAGTTCTAAGAGAATAAACTGGTTCTAAGTGCGCTTCAGAGAATTGTCAAGTTTAAATTGAAGATTAAGAAAGTGTGAGAGTAGATTTTAGTTTCTAGTTAGATATATAAATATTTGTTATTATGAGGAAAATTCATGAAAAAGTTCTGGAAAATTTTTGACACTAAATGGGGTGGTAATGGTGAACAAAGTCAAAGTCAAATAACTGTAATTCGTAGGTAGCAGTGCGTAGTAATAAGGTATCGGTAGTTAATACCCCTTTAACAAGATGTGACGTATATACACGGAAAAAGCAAAGACAGTGGGATTATTAGATGTAAGTTTGATTGGTTCGTAGCACCGTAGCATATTGGTATAAGCATGTGCACGTTCAACCACTAAAATTAACAGCTACTTTTACGTTATCGGACTACCTCGTTGGTCTAGCCGTCGCAAGCGCAACTGCTGAGCATAAGGTCCTGGGATCGATTCCCAGGTCGGGTAAATTGTTATTGGGTTTTTCCAGTCAAAGGCAATAGGGTTACGTACCATCGTAGTAGGGAAGCCCCCTTTAATGTTTAATTTATTTTTATGATTTGTTGCAACTGTCTACCTATTACGGATCATGAGATACAGCCCGCTGACAGACAGGCGGACGGACGAGCAGACAGCGGAAGTTTATTAGGTAAAATGGTCCCGTTGGGTACCCTTGGGTACGGCGGAACCCTAAAAACGAACTCAAAATCGACTGTAATTTTTCTAGATAGAAGATAGTAGGTACCTACCGTAACAATCAATACTAAAGCTGTCTAGGAAATACTTTACACCGTACATCTGTCAAAGAGACAAGGTAACGTTCGTATCGATTGATATACATAGCACCTACAACTGTTAGTACCTATGTATGCCTGGTAGTTATAGCTTACCGATATCATTATTAGTTCCTAATACGATAGGGGCGAGCCTATAATCCTTTGTCTGCCACAGTTTAACCCTCAGGGGTTTATTATGGATACTGTTCGTAGTAACCAGATTACTTTTTGCGTTGGAATTTTTCTGAACAATAAGTACCTAACTATGAGCGATTGTCAGTTTCTGTATACACGAAGCCGTCAACCAAGCATTCTGTACAATTATGTAACTCTACGAAAAAAAGATTGCTGGGAAATTAAAAAGTAATTTCACTCACATTTCATTTGGGCTCAAAAATTACGTTTTACGGTAGGAGTCAATGTTATTCAAAACATTGTGCTGATGGATACATTGAATAGAATTTAAAGTTATAACATTAGAAACTTGTGTTTTTTTTTAACTTATGAAAAAAATTAAAATGTTACCTCCAAAATCTCCGTAACTAGATGGTTCCCAGGTATGGTCTACAGCAAAAACAATATCGCGAGGACAGGGTGAACAAGTGCCTTTTGGCTTCGTTATTTCGAGGTAAACATATATGTATATAGGCAAACATATATGCTTGGAGAGCAGCGGTGGCCCAGTGGTGGCAGCCTCGACTTACGAACAGTAAGTCGTGGGTTCGAACCCAGATAGGCGCATTACTTTGTGTAATTTATTTCATCACCATTGGTCTCAAAACGGTGAAGGAAAACATCGTGAGGAAACCGGCATGTTCTAGAACCAAAAATTCGAAGACATGTGACTCTGAATGTTTGTTATGTTTATTGTTTCTGTTTTCAAATTTTGTATGCACGTCATGTCCCTGCGATGAATAAAGATTTTTTCTTTCTTTCTTTCTTCTATCTACCAATCCGCACTGGGCCCGCGTGGTGGATTATAGCCTATTCCCTCTCATTGAGAGGAAGCCGTGTCCCAGCAGTGGGAACATTATAGGCCGATGATGATGATGATGATATATACAATGTATAGGCACTGTTTTCGTCTAATTAGTGATAATTGTGGATTATCACTTTGAGCAAGTGTGGTGATTAATAATCGTGCCTTACCTGTACCTTAGAGAAGAGACTTTAACCCTGCATTGAGACTGTAACAGCTAGGCTAGGCTGGTCTAGGTCCAGGCTAAAGACCAGACCAGTCCAGTAGAGCCTATGATATCTCTTGTCTCCAGCTACTGGATTGTGGAGGGCAGATCTAGACATTTACTCCATTTAAAGTTCAGATATTCAGTTTGTATCTGGTTTGACTGAAAACCGACACTGATCAAAGTAGGACAACAAAGTAACACAAATAAACGCACACAGAGACATGTCGTGCGATGGGTGATTCTTCTATTACTTTCGAAGACCCCAATGGCGGGCGCAGCAACTCAATTCACTTACACTTTACGCATGTAAACATCACATGAAAGTTGAAATGAAAATCCACTAAGGGCCTAAGGACACGGCGTATTATAAACGCGCAGACGACGCGCAGATGACGCGCGTATACGCGCTTTAAACGAGATTTGAACGCTACCTTGTAACCTAAGCACACGGGACGATCATGAAACGCGCGTCTACTGCGCGTTACGCAAATACAGCGATAAAGACGCGCTGCAGTCGCTCGTAGCTTCCGCGTTTTGGTCAGAGACTCCTCGTCAGTTGTACAATGGCGTTGGTTGAGACAACACTGCTTACGCTGGCTTTGACCCTGTCGCGTTTTACGCGCATTTGAATCCAAAAAAACGCAAAAATCACAATCGGCGCAGAAAACTCACGTTCCTGAAATGCGCGTCGTCTGCGCGTTAAAAATACGCCGTGTGCTAGCTAACAGCCTTACCCTTTATAGGTACAGGACATTTATAACTAAATTACTAGGAACAGTTGGCCCTCTGCGTCGCTTTCCAAGCTAAAAAGCGCTCTAACTTTACACTGTAGGCAACAGAGGTGTGTCTGTACATTTTTAATCAAGTTTAACCCTTGACCTGTAGTGATATGGGCTGGAGTGCGCTGGAAACGCTTTTATCTACACTGATTTTACTATGTCAATGGTTTCGTACTGGTTACGGTAACAGTATTTTCATGGTATTGAGAATTTCGACATGTACATGTCGAAATTCTGTGTAACTATTATGATAAACATGAAGTTTATTATAGTTTTATATAGTAGGTATTATTTGTTTGTAAGTTTTATGTTGGGGGTAATCTTCAGAACTACTTATCCGATTCCGAAAATTCTTTCACTAACGGGAAGCTACAGTATTTCCGAGGGCTCCGGCCCATCTCGTAATTTTTCCATTTCGATAACTAAACAAAAGACGTGCGAAACAAGTGAAAAAGTGTGCCAACTCGTAACTATTTTAATCTTCATACATTGAATCCCATTTCGTCAACCATATACACACATCAACACGGTCTAGGGATATTTCATACTCAATTAAATAACTCGAAAAGTACTGGCCGCATTGGAATCTTTTATACACCGATTTGTTTGTAATTTATCTCAGACTAATTCCAAATTCAAATTTTTGAAAATTCTTTTGTTTCGGTGGCATAAAAATGTCTTGATGTATAGAAGAGGGAATTTTCATTTGTGCGAAATTTAGAAAACAATACGAATTACGTTTAGTTACAGTTTTTTTTCATTTTTAAACGAAAGATCAAGTTAAAATTGAGGTATTGTAGCCATGCAACGCCGACATTTGACGAGGGCGGAGATGTTACGAGCTGTGGGAATGCTGGAAGCTGGATCTGTTCAGCGTAATGTTGCTGAGGCCATAGGGACCCATCAAAATGTAATTTCAAGATTGTGGACACGCTATCGTGCCACAGGTGAAGTAGCGGAGAGGCACCGGGGGCCAAGTCGCATCACTACCCCCAGACAAGACCGATTTTTGCAAATTACTGCGCGAGCACAACCAAATGCAACGGCGACTCAATTGGTCCAAAGGCTGCGAGTGGAACACCAAGTGCTTGTGAGTGACCAAACTGTAAGAAGGCGACTGCATGAAACCAATCTACGCTCTCGTAGACCACTCCGGGTCCCACCTTTACTGAGAGGCAATCGTGGACGACAATTAGAATGGGTACGGAACCACGTGGACTGGGGCCGTGACCAATGGTCCAATGTGCTGTTAACGGATGAATCCAGGTTCGGCTTCCATCCAGATTCACGAAGGACGCGTGTTTGGCGAGTTCCTGGACGATGGAGCCGTCTCCAGAACCCTCAGGAAGTTCACCCATACCAAGGAGGAACAATTATGGTTTGGGCAGGAATTCGTCTTGGAGGACGGACGGATCTCGTTTGGGTGCGGGGCAATATGACGGCAGAACGATACGTCCAACAGGTGCTGGGGCCCGTAATCTTGCCCCACAGAACACAAATGGGGCAAGATTTCTTGCTCATGCACGACAATGCCCGGGCACACACGGCGAGAACGGTAGCAGCTTGGTTACATACACATAATGTTAGGGCCTTAGACTGGCCTGCTCAATCGTCAGATCTAAATCCCATTGAGCATGCGTGGGATATGCTGCAAAGAAGAGCTCTGAAGGAAGTTCCCTAAAATCTGGCTACAGAAGATCAACTTTTTGCGCACCTCAGAAGGACATGGGACAATATTCCGCAGCAAGACATTGACAACCTTGTTCTGAGCATGCCGAATCGTTGCCGATGTGTTATGAACATCATGGGCGCTTTCTCAGACTACTAACTTCAAGTTTATAAACACAAATTAAATGATTTTTCTATTTTTTTCAGTTTTTACTCACAAATTAAAAGTTCATTCATATACGGTTTCCGTCTATGCTTCATTTTTTTTTCCATAAAATCCTGAAATTTTAATCTATACCTTAACCATTATTAAAAAATGGTAGAATATTAAATAACGTATCTTTTAAATATATACATGTCATATAAATAATTAACACATTGATAGTAATTCGCTTTTTTAAAAATATCCTTAAGACCGTGTTGATGTGTGTATTTCAACTGTTTTTTGTACAGTACAGTCAGCTCCCAAAGTTACAAGTAAACCATTTGTTGCTGTTGCTATTTTTGTCTCTTTTTGGCACACTAAGGTTTGTTACGAGAGAACTCAATTTTTAATTTGAGCTGAAAGTACTGGGAGAACAGAATCAAGAAGGAGATCTTGCTACCGCTGAAATCGTCTTTTTAGTGAATTCCCAACAATAAGTACTAAGAGAACAGAATCGTGAAGAAGATGTTAGTCCCGCCTTTTACAATACTACCAGTCTACTACTACCGACTACCAGACTTACAAAATGGGATCGGGATATCATGTTACCCAGTTACTGGATTATTGTGGAGATCAGTTAAGCCGACTCTCCAAGTAAAAACTGGTATTCTGTGGATCTGGTTAGACAAAATGATGAAGCTACGGTACCTATACTATCAAGTAAATTAGCTTTTAGCAAGTTTTTTTTATTTTTTTATTTTGGCAAGTCCTTGGTTAATTCAAACCCCACATCTTTTAATCTTAAGTTTCTCTGTATACAAAGCTGGTACAGGTTTCAACTCTACACAGATTCTTTTTTTGCTCATAACAATTGCCTTAATTAATTGATTTACTTAATTTTTTTATGTAATTTGGAGTACAACTTGGCATGTGGAAAGTTTCTATAATTATTGTATTGGTTTGTAATATTGATATCCGGCACGCAACAGTACTTGTCCATTCCGTTTGGTGTTAACAAAATTCCAATAGCAGAAATCCTATTATGAAGCCATTTGTTAGTTTTTATTTCAATGTTATTATTTTTTATAAATGAAAGTGTAGTTTGGTTAAGTATTATTGGAACTATTTGTTTTCTTAGTTGTATGTCTAATTACTTTTTTTTCTAATAGCAGGAAGGTTTATTTTTGTGTACATACATTGCTTTAGTATTTACGATAAGTTAGAAATAAATAAATAATACCGAACAGTATTTGTGATTTTTCTTAGTAGTTATCCCGAGTGCTAACTGTACTTGGCGAACAAAAAGTTTACCAAATGGGATTCAATGTGTGAAGATCAAAATAGTTACGAAATGGGATTCATTGTATGAAGATCAAAATAGTCACGAAATGGGACTTTTGTGATGCTATTTTGTTTAGTTGTCGAAATGGGAAAGTTACGAGATGGGCCGGAGCCTTTCCGAGTGGTGTAGGTTACCCCCGTGGTTTAATTTTCGTACATAACGGGAGCTAAGCTGCGAGCAAAAGCTAGTTTTATAATACCTAAGTTTTATCAAACTACCTAAGTATTATGGGCAACAGAATTTCGGAAACTAAAGTCTGTATGTGTTTGATACTGGTAGGTACCAAGGTAGAGCCTAGAATAGGGTAGTTGACACACCAATTTATACATACACATACAGACATACTTTTTAAGAGCTGTCAAAACGCGGTTTTCTCATAGATTTTGTATGGAAATAGCACGCTGTGACGTCACTGTTTGGTCAACTCAATGATTCAACTATTTATTGATTTCAAAGCAACAAAATATCGAATTTGGCAATTCAGTGAAAATAAATCGGGTTTTCAGGCCCAAATTAAGATCTTTTTTAGAGATTGGTGATAATGGGTTTATGGAGGGCTTTTTTCTCTGAGATATTGTAACATCCTAAACTTAAACGTAGGCATAAGAGGAGTGGGGTGCGATGTCAGAAGTCCTCCACGTGTGTCTGGCGGTTGCTGGTCCCTCTCGATACGTCTGGAGGGAAGAGCAGCTGCTGGGCCGGTGCACCCTAGACGTGGCAGTATCCTTCTCCGGGGAATGAGAGGAAATGAGAATTTCCTTTTATCCCTCCTGACATGGGTGGGGTCCTGCCAGGACCACCGGTGCGTTCCTCTATCTCGTGACCCTCTATACAGCAGAAGGCATAGCAGAGGAGTGAGGGCGGGCTCGGTGTGCACTCACCCTGCCTCCGAGCAGACAGAGTAGGATGCGTCCTTCTTTGTCACCGTCAGTCTCGTAATCCCATTGTCGAAGTGCTGTGGATCACGTCTCGCGGCTTCGATAGGGACCGAGGGTCTTGGCTTAACCGCCCGGACTGTGAGGTAGAAAACCTCTATAGAAAGTTACCCCGAATCCCAAGCGGCGGCGCACCGCGAGGGGATGTATGGCTGACGGGTGTTCCCATGGAACGAATCAGTCGCTAGTGCTCACCCTCACCAGGGTACCTGCAGACCCCCTGGCGAGTAATAAATGCTAAAATCTGCTTATCTTGGGTACAGGGGTCTCTGCCCAGATTGACGACGATTGACCAAAACAAAAACTAACACCGCCGGCAACGAATGCTCACGGGCGCGGTTTTCCGTCCTGGAGGGAATTGTTCTGCGCCCCGCCCTGGGTTCAAACAAGACTGCCGCGGGCCCGAGCACGATGCCGACCACGGTGTCATACGCGACTGCTGTGGCTGCCGAGCCCGGACCTGGGCCGTCGAGTCGGTCCTCCGGCAGGGCAATGGCGCCCTCCCCTGGAAAGCCGGCTCCGGCGACACCGGCGCCGGCTAAGAAGGCGTCCAGGAGGAAGAAGGGCAAGGCAGCCCCACAGGTGGTGACTGTGCCGGTGACAGTGCCAGCGGCGAGTGGGCCAGCACCTGCGGCACAGCAGCTGCCGCCGCCGCCACTGCCCCCCCAGCTCCCTACACCTCCCGCGGCTGAAGCCGGGTGGCAGGTGGTCGGCGAGAAGAGGAAGGGGCGAAAGGCGGCCAAAAAGGCCAGAAGTGAGGAGCGGCAACGGCAGCACAGAGCGAGAAAGATCGCGGCTAGGCTCCGCGCCCCGAAGACCACAGCTGTAGTGATTACACTACAGCCAGAAGCGGAACAAAGGGGCGTGTCCTACCGCGACCTGCTGGCAAAAGCTAAGGAGACGGTGGATCTCCGGGAGCTTGGGATCACCGGGGGCCTCCGGCTTAAAGTCACCGCGACGGGAGCTCGGTTGTTGGAGATCCCCGGTGAAACCAGTGGCTCGTCCGCTGACGCTCTGGCTGAAAAGCTCAGAGCGTCCCTAAACGCGGACGAGGCCCGAGTGTCCAGGCCCGTCAGATGCGCAGACCTGCGCGTCCTGAGTCTGGACGACTCAGTGACCGAGGAGGAGGTGGTGGCCGCCGTTGCCAGGTCCGGAGGGTGCCCTGCCGATCAGGTCAGGGCAGGCGCCCTTCGTCCGGACTCCACGGGCATGCGAACCGTTACGGTAAGCTGCCCTGTGACGGCGGCCAAGGCAATTGTGGAGGGCCGTAGGCTACTGGTGGGCTGGGTGTCAGCGCAGGTGAAGCTGCTGGAGCCCAGACCTCTGAGGTGCTACCGCTGCCATGTGGGACACCATGTGTCGGTGCAATGCGCCTCGGAGGTCGACCGCAGCGGCCTCTGCTTCCGTTGCAGTCAGCCCGGTCACACATCCGCGACTTGCTGCGCCACGCCGCACTGCGCTGCATGCGCGGCGTCTGGCAAGCCGGCTCATCACCGGGCTGGCAGCAAGGCCTGCGCTGCACCCACCAAGGCCAGGGCCAGAGGCAGGGGAGGGCCCTCCACCGCCACCACCACCGTCACCGTCGCCACCGCCGCAACCGCAACCGCCGCCGCTGCCGCTGTCGCCGCCACGACGAGTCGCGACAGTCGCACCTGCAGAGGGGCCCTTGGCCCGAGTGGAGGAAGCGGTAATGGAATGCCAATAACGGCTCCATTACGCTTCCTCCAAGCGAATATTAACCACTGCGCCTGCGCTCAGGATCTGTTGCTCCAGAGCATGGCGCAGTGGTCGATAAACATCGCTGTGGTCGCTGAGCCGTATTTCGTCCAGCCCAGGGATGACTGGGTGGCGGACCTTAGCGGCTCAGTGACCATAGTGTCGTCGGCCGCCGCCGGTACCCCGACCCTTGAAGGTGTCAGGAGGGGTCGGGGTTGCGTAGCAGCACGGTTCGGAGAGATCGTAGTGGTGGGAGTCTACTTCTCCCCGAACCGAACTCTCGCCGAGTTCCACAACTCTCTCGCAGAGTTGAGTGTTGTCGTCGGAAACCATTCCCTCCCCGTGCTCGGGGACTTCAATGCCAAGAAAATGGCTTGGGGTTCTCGTTGTACAGACGTGCGGGGAAGGATGGTGGAGACCTTTTCCGACCACCGGTACATCCGGTTTGACGTCTCCACCAAGACCTCAAGCGCGCTGGTCCAACAGGCCCCGAGTGGTCCACGTTGGGTGCTGAAGCAGCTGGACCGGGAGCTCCTCCTGGAAGCCTCGATCGTGCAGGCCTGGATGACATCACCAGACAGGCCTGCCGACATTAACAATGAGGCAGGGTGGTTCCAGGAGGCCATGTCCGAAATATGCGACGTGGCACTGCCCCGAGTCCGGCCAGGAAGCGCCCGACGTCAGGTGTACTGGTATTCGCGAGAGCTGACGTCTCTGCGCGAGGCGTGTGTGGCTGCGCGACACCTGTACGCCAGGCATCGCAGGCTCCGCATTCGTCCACCGAATGCGGCAGCCATCGAGGCGGAGCTTTATGAGGGGTACAGAGCGGCGAAGACTGCCCTCCGCGAGGCTGTCTTGCGGGCCAGGGATCTGGCCCGCAAGGAGATGCTGGGGACTCTCGACAGAGATCCGTGGGGGCGCCCTTATAAGATGGTGCGGGATAAACTCCGCACCTGGGCCCCCCCACTGACGCAGAGTCTCCGGCCTGAGCTCGTGGAGGACGTGGTGAGCACTCTGTTCCCCACGCGGGGAGAACATCCACCCCCGCCTATGGCTCCGCCACCTGCGGTGCTGGAAGCGGACCACCAGGATGACGACGACGACACTCCGGAAGTGACTGGGGTAGACCTGAGAGTGGCGGTACGCAGGCTCAGTGCCTAAAATACCACTCCGGGACCCGACGGCTTGCTTGGCAAAGCCTGGGTCCTGGCCTCGGAGGCTCTCGGGCCCCGACTAAAGGGGCACCTAAGCGCATGCTTGGAGAGGGGCCAGTTCCCGCTTCGTTGGAAGACGGGGAAGCTGGTCCTCATTCGGAAGCCGGGGCGCCCTGCGGACTCTCCGTCCGCATACCAGCCCAAAGTGTTGCTCGACGAGGTGGGCAAGCTCTTTGAAAGAGTAATTGCAAACCGCCTCGCCGAGCACCTTGCGGGGACAGGGCCGGATCTTGCGGAACACCAATTTGGTTTCCGCAAGGGGCGCTCTACGGTGGACGCCATCATGCGCGTGAGAGCCCTCACGACGGGGGATGGTGTTCCGGGGTGGGGTTGTCTTGGCGGTGTCTCTTGACATCGCCAACGCCTTCAACTCCATGCCCTGGAGCTGCATTAGGGAGGCACTCCGGTATCACCGGGTGCCGACCTACCTCCGTCGTGTGGTCGTGTGGTCGTGTGTCAAGTAATCCCCGAGGATTACTTGACGGACAGAGCCGTCATCTACCCCGGTCGCAGCGGAGAATGGAAACGGCGAGAGATGTCGTGCGGTGTTCCACAGGGATCGGTTCTAGGGCCTTCCTTGTGGAACATCGGGTACGACTGGGTGCTGCGCGCCGACCTCCCTAGCGGCGTCAGCGTGGTCTGCTATGCAGACGACACGCTGGTGCTGGCACAAGGGGGGTCGCACGAGGCGGCGGCTGAAATAATGGCACGCGGGGTTGCGATAGTCGTCGAGAGGATCCGGCAACTGGGTCTCGAGGTGGCATTGCATAAGTCCGAGGCCATGTGCTTTCATGGGCCTCGGAATGCGCCACCTCCGGGATCTTCACTGACGGTAGGAGGGGTATCCGTCGGCGTCGAGTCGACGCTGAAGTACCTGGGACTCGTCCTCGACAGCCGATGGAACTTCGTGGAGCATTTCCGACGTTTGGCCCCCAAACTGGAACGGACCGGGGCTGCCTTCAGGCAGCTTCTGCCCAACCTGGGGTGGCCAAACGCCTCCTGCCGGAAGCTCTACGCGGGAGCCGTGCGGTCCATGGCCCTTTACGGGGCCCCGGTGTGGGCGCGTTCATTGAGGCGGCGAGCCGCCCACTACCTGAACGCGCCCCAAAAGGTGGTAGCCGTAAGGCTGGCCCGTGGGTACCGCATGATCTCCCGTGAGGCGGCGTGCCTCCTTGCCGGATTGCCGCCATGGGATCTGGAGGCAATTGCCCTCGCGCGCCTGCACGAATGGTGCGTGGAGGTGCTACGCCGGGGGGAAACTCCGCTGCCGCGGCAAATTGTCGCGCAGCGGACAGACTTCCGGCATGATCTCATGGCGACATGGAGAAAGCGACTGTTGAAACCCCGTGCAGGGCACGCCACAATAGTGGCGGTAAGTCCCCTCTTTGAGGAGTGGCTTGAGAGACGCCACGGCGTCCTCACTTTCCGCCTGACGCAGGTCCTCACCGGACACGGTTGTTTCGGGAGGTTCCTGCACCGAATCGGGCGGGAGGAAACGCCCGGGTGTTTGCATTGCGAGGATCGACCGGAGGACATGGTGGAGCACACGGTGGAGGCGTGCCCCGCGTGGGCGGAGCACCGCCGTGTCCTCGAAGCGGCGATTGGCGGCGGCGACCTCTCGTGTCCGGCCCTGGTGCAAGCCATGGTCCGGAGCGAGACGGAATGGGACGCCGTCACCTCATTCTGCGAAGCAGTAATGCTAGAGAAGAGGTGGCGGAACGTGAGAGGGAGAGAACCTCACAGCGTCCCTGCCGCCGCGGGAGATGCCCCGGGCGTCGGGGGCCACCGTAGGCGGGGGCCTATGGACGGTGGGCTATGGGCTAGCTCGCCGTCCGTCCGTCTCATGGCGACAGGCCGTGTCGACGGCGCGTTCGTGTTCCACGCGCGCCTCAAAGAGAGTCAGCAAAAAGGAAGGGGTCCGCAAGGACCGATGCCTGCCGGGGTTGCGGGACTGTTCGAAAGAGATACCGTGGCCCCGGAACACAAAGGGCGATGAAGGAACATGGATGGGTTTTAGTCAGTAAAAGTCTGACACTCCTTCCTGCTCCGCCCAGAGCGGGAGAAGTCATTTGATGATTTCCCATCCGAAAAAATAAAAAAGGCATAAGAGGAGTCCTTTTGGCTCTGCTAACGGATTATCTCCAGGATAGAAAGCAACGTGTAAAGATAGGAAACTACGTCAGTGATGAGTTACAGGTCAGCTTTGGTGTCCCGCAAGGCAGTGTTTTGGGGCCTACGCTTTTCTTAATATATGTATATAAACAGAAGACACAACACAGAAACTCCAAAATGGGCGTATTTTTTCCTATGCAGATGACACAGCCATTGTCTTCACTGGAGAAACATGGGAATCGGTATATCGATATGCTGAAGAGGGCCTCATAAAGGTTGCTAAATGGTTAAATTACTTTTTGTTAACACTTAACACCTCTAAAACTAAATATATAGCATTTACAATTAATTACAACAACAGTCAACCTGGACCTAATCATAACCTTAAGATACATAGCTGTGATAATCCTACTAGCACAAATTGTTCTTGCATTAAAATAGCAAAGGTGACAAATATAAAATATCCAGGTATTTGAACTGTTTGCTACGCGCAACAATAAAACAACGTGCTAGCGGTACTGAGTTTAATCGTGGACTGGCACACAGAGACAATTATACAGATACCGACATTACACCTCCACCACTAAATTTAAGCTATATTAATTGGTAAACATAAGGATCTTAATTACTAACAATAAGTAGATACTTGGCCGGATAATAACTGGGCAACTAAATACTAGGAAACTTAAACCTAAGAATAACAATAACATAATTACTTAATACTAAACAAACTCGGACCCATATCTAATCACGGGTTTTCTTTCCCGTTTAGAACGCGACTGTGGCAGTTCTGGAAGTGGTGAACCGAGAGTAGGGGTGTTACTTGGAATAACGTCTCGTACGTCTGGCAAGACCAAATCTTGAATTGGTAAATTATCCTTTGATGGCGCTTCAACCGTTTCTCTGTGTTGTGGGTCCCTCTCTCTACCCTCATTCCCCACTTCCTTCCCCGTCGATGAAGGATGGTAGACTGGTGAGAAACACTGCTTAATCCCATTGTATTTTAAAAATTCCGAAAATTCCCTACTTGTGAACGGTGGACCCTGATCCGAAACTAGCTCCTTCGGAAGCCCGAATCACGCAAAAGTAGCTCTCAGAATTTTTATAATTACTGTTGCATTGGTTTGTTTCGTTTCAAAGGCCTCGATCCACTTCGATGTCGAATCTACCAATATTAAAAATGTTTTACCCTTAAACGGTCCCAAAAAATCAATATGTAAGCGTGTCCACGGTTGGAGTGCGTACGGCCAATGCTGCGGTGTCGCACGAGGCGGCGCGTCTGCCTCGAGCGCGCACGTCTCGCAGGCGCGGCACAGCGCCTCCACATCGTCGTCGATACGCGGCCACCACACGTAACTTCTAGCCCAGCTCTTCGTTTTAACTATGCCCATGTGGCTACAATGTAACTGTTTGCTACGCGCAACAATAAAACAACGTGCTAGCGGTACTGAGTTTAGTTTAGTTTGTGCACCCCAGATAAACCAAAGTCAAAGACTTTTACGCAAATTGTGGATATCATGGGAAAACATCTGCAGCCTAAGCCGAGTGAGCTAGCTGAGAGGTACAAGTTTAGGAAGAGGACTCAACAAGGTAGCGAATCAATAGCTGAGTACATCGCTGTTCTCAAGAAAATGTCCAAAACTTGTGAGTTCGGTGCGTGGCTTGAAGAAAGTTTACGGGACCAACTGGTATGTGGTATCAGCTGTGAGACGATTCGCCAACGGTTATTCGCTGAACCTAAGCTAGATTTTTCAAGAGCCTATAGCTTAGCGATTAGCTTGGAATCAGCGGAAAAAGATGCGGCGGCCGTAGTTCAAGGTCAGAAAAGGGCAAACGGGGAGACGTCAGCGTCCGATTGTCTAGCAATAGAAGGCGCAAGATGGCAAAGGAGGGACACAGCGAGTGGCGCCGGCGAGAAGACAACTACGCGGTACGCAAGAGGTACGACACGAGACCAGGACCGGGCCGCGCGGCGGGCAGCGGGCGCGCGGGCTCCGCCAAGATGGCGGAGGCGGGACGAATGCTCCGTCGACGTCATCGGGGGCGCAATCGGAGCGCCGACTTCAATGTCAAGCTTGTGGCGGAGCACATGAAACGTCCACTTGTCGATTCGTTCGTTACGTATGCCGCGTGTGTAACAAGACAGGTCATCTTCGGCGTGTGTGTCCGAACATAATATAAACCAATCTTACATAGATTCAAAAACAAAAAATTGCAGTGTAGAATGTGAAAGTGATCACAGCGAGGAGGTAATTGATATTAATTTAAATCTTTTAACATTAAGTCAGTGCAAACCTTTTATGATGTCATTAAAGGTGCATAATAAAGTTTTAAGCATGGAATGCGACACAGGTAGTGCGGTGTCGTGCATTAGTTATAAAATGTACCAGCAAGAGTTTAATCGTGGACTGGCACACAGAGACAATTATACAGATACCGACATTACAGTATTATGGTGGACCAACGATTATCTTGGCATTTACACGCGGATATGGTCATGTCTAGAACTAGAAAATTAATTTGGATTTCAAGACTCTAAGACATGTTACTTCAAAGACTTTATTAAATCAAATATACGTTTCACTGGCCCAGTCAGTTCTAGTGTATTGTATACCTGTTTGGGGAGGGGCCACAAAAACAAAATTCCTAGAACTGGAACGAGCGCAAAGGTCTCTTTTGAAAGTAATGCATTTTAAACCATATAGATTCCCTACTGAAAATCTTTACTCACTTACTGGCCTTCTCGCGGTCAGGAAATTATATGTACTCCATGCTGCTTTAAAGTTACACAACACCCTCTGCTATGATTCTAGCCTCAACAAAAAATGAAGAAAATATCTTGTTGCACCAGAAGTCTCGGTTAAAACCTCATATGCGAAAAGACAGTTCACCAGACAATCCGCTTCTATCTACAAAAAATTGAATAAACTTTTAAATATTTACCCTATGTGTTATCGTGAATGTAAGAAATCTCTAATTGACTGGCTAAAATGCAAGACATACGACGACATTGAAACTCTTTTACAAAGTATCATGTGATAATTTGTCGAAGAGCGACTTACACACACACACACACACACACACGTATATACACACACCCACATGCACACACATACATACACACACTCACATGCAAACACATATATACACACACTAATGCACACAGACACGCACATGCTCCTAGATTTAAGTTCAATTTCTTTTGTATGTACACTCCTACATTATTATTACAAAAAACATTCAACGGACGTTGTGCGTGTAACTGCTACTTGTTGTTGCTCTAGTAAAGTATTAAAAATCAGTGCATAAACTTATCAAAAGTGCTATTGAAAGTGTAAACCTGTTAGAGGGTGACAACTGACATAAACTTGTGACAATAATCCAGTGTTTTAGTGCATAGTTTTAGAAATATAGACTACAATTAACTTTGAAAAAAATCCTGCCCACCGTCAGTTGCTTAATATCTGTGCGTTACTTCATGCAAAATACGAGCTTTTACGTGGAGTTGCGGACACCAGCCCGTTATACAATACAATACAATACAATATCTGTGCGTTGTGATAAAACGCGTAAGTGCCCCAAACACACGACGCTTACGACGTTCTTCTCGCGAACTCGCCGGACACATCGATTCTGTATATCCGGGGCCTTTATTAGCGTGCACTTGTTATTGTATATTATTTAAAAGACATGGCGAATTCAACACAATCGTGGGGCTGTAGCACCAACGATTTTTGTTATTTGGAGGACAGCAAAGATTCTATAAACTGCATGAAATGCAAAAGATCTTTTCATTTTGTCTGTTTATCTATCCCGGAAATCCCTTCTGAGACGGAGGCTTACTGCAAGTGGAGTTGCTCAGACTGCACGACTATCATTGCAAACGCTTCTAAGACTGCTACCCCGAACCGGAATGTCTCAACTACAAGAGGTAACAAGAGACCAGCACTGAACTCGCCGCCTCAGGCGACAGCTGTCACTACTGAGGATGTGCGCACCATAGTCCAAGAGGTTGTTAAAACTGAGTTCACTTCCATGCTTCAACAACTCAACAGCACCATACTCAGCGTTGTTAACAGGGAACTTGCACCCATTAAACATGAAATCAGTGAGTTGACTGCATCATTAAACTTTCACACGAAAGAATTCGAAGAATTCCAATCTGAACATAAATTACTAGAAAAAACGGTGAAGGACTTAACAGAAGAAAAACTCTAGTCTTAAAATATTAATGACGGACCTGAGTCTACGTGTAAATTACTTAGAGCAACAGACTCGCTCAAGCAACCTCGAAATTCAGTGCCTGCCCGAAAACAAACAGGAGAACCTGTACACTGCCGTTAAGCAGCTGGGATCTGTGGTGGGATGCAGCCTGAGCGATAGTGACGTTCTTCATTGTACCCGTGTTGCCAAACAGCAAGCCGCCAGCACCCGTCCTCAATCCATCGTTGTTCGGCTCGCCTCACCGAAAATTCGTGATACCCTTCTGGCGTCGGTTATAAATCATAACAAAAATAAGAAGGTTAACTCGGAGAAACTTAATACTGCAGATCTTGGTATTGCTGGCGTTAAAATGCCAGTGTTCGTGCTTGAACATTTATCTCCTGCCAATAAAGCACTGCATGCAGCCACTAGACAAAAGGCAAAGGACAAGGGATATAAATTTGTATGGGTGAGAAACAGTAGGATTTTTGTTAGGAAAACCACCGAAGACGAACACATTTTGATCAAGAATTTAGAATCTTTAAATAAGTTAGTGTAGTTTTAAAAACCTTTCTAGTCTACAAAATGCATGCCCCAGTGAATTTTAAAATGTCCTTTTCGATAATTTAAATATGTATATTCTATCAGAACTGCCGAGGATTGCGAACAAAAACGCATTTGGTTTTCCGCAATGTTTGTATTAATAACTATGATGTTATAATCTTTTCGGAAACCTGGCTTAACAATTCCATCCAGAGTAGTGAGCTATTCGATGACAGATATACAGTCCATAGGAGAGATAGAGAAACCAGCCAACGTGCTGGTAAAGATGGTGGGAGAGTATTAATAGCTGCCAAAAAAAAATTCAATCCTAAACGTGCGGATCATTTTGAGAGCGAATGTGAGGATCTCTGGGTTACCTTGGACCTTCCATCCAATAAATGTTTTCGTCGAATAGCTTTCTGCGCTGTGTACTTGCCGCCACCAGTATGCCTCTCCCAATTGGAAAATTTCTTAGATAATTGTAACGCTGTTTTTGATCAACTTAATGATTCATGTGTATGTATCATAGGAGATTTCAATTTAAGGTGCATAGACTGGAAACTTGACGGCGATCTGAATAAAAACCGAAAACTGCCTAATACCTGTGAAGCTTGTTGGATTTCACATATGTTAATAAGCTCAGTCAATGTAATAACGTATACTATGCCTCCTCTAGCATACTAGTATGCTATATCTTGTGTTAACTGACTACCCACTGTGTGATGTTAGTCAAAGTATTGGACCCTTATGTAATATCGATCAGTATCATCCACCCCTAGATATAAATATTATATGATATTTAGATATAAATAGTAAGTATTAAGAAAGTCTGACAACCAGTTTTATGGTTGTCACACTTACGGGCGACTGCCCGTAACGACTGGTAGTCGAATACTTACATAAAGTCCTCCTTTTATAGTAGTTAGTTAAAAATACGAAAATAGATGTTCAGTTAGTCACTCACGATGTTCATTTAACGTTGACTGTAGTAATGCCATGAAACTAAACAGTAGATCATCAATGAAAACCAAACTACGCAAAAGATGTAGATAGCAACCCATAAGTTTTCCTAATAATCACAATCTTCCACCGATATCACAAGTTTAACCGTTGCTAAAAGCTACTACAACTACTACTACTACAACAGCCCATAACTTCCACTGCTGGACATAAGCCTCTCCCATGATGGGAGGAATTTGCCGTAATCTCCACGCTTGGCAGGCGGATTGGAGATCGCAGTGATGAAAGACTAACAGAAAACGCTGCTGCCCATTCTCTGGTCTACGGAGGCGCAAGGTGTTCTGCCTCAGACATCAGTCGCCTTATACGACACCCGTGAGTGTAATGGGTTGGTTCTATTCTACTCTGCCGGATACCACACGGCTAAAAGCTAAAGTATTCGAATAAAAAGATACTCTTAAAATAGAAAGGATTGTGATGCAGAAAAACCCTTGCATTGACCTAAAAAGCTTTAGAATAGTAGGCTAATGAGGCGGGAAACGTTGTCCATAATTAGAGCATGAGTAACTTAAAAAAATAAAAACTCCAAACTTTTACGGACAAAATTAAAAATCAATTTTAAGGGCTATTTATATCCCTCAAATAGCTTAGTATGATCCTCCGTTACTCCTAAAATACTGCGCATTAATTTTGAAATAAATATATGGTAAAGTTGAGGATTAATGCTAAGTCATATGTGTGACGAAAACACGATTCCATAAACTTTTATCGATAGAAAAAATTTCTTAGTTACCTCCAAATCGAACAATAAACAGCTGGTATTCAAAAGGTACTTGAAATTAGATCATGAAACTTTGCATACTAACTGAACTATAAAGCAGGTCTTATGTGTTTTATTTTTTAGTCCAATCAATAGGTTTTTTTGTAAATCGGAAAAAAACACTCATTTCGCACTATTCGGCCGCAGTGACCGACGTAACAATCGCTTTATAGTGCAAGCTGATTAGAACTTTATTCAAACGAAGTTTTAACCACCACAAATAGAGTTGCTAATTTTAGGGTTAGAAGGGCCTTAATCAATAACAGTGTAGATGTATTGTCGAAGGATTACCTAGCTAGGTTATCTACTCCAATACATTGATCTTCACTGTTATTGATTAAAGTTGATTTTCGCGTCTCGGATCTCTGTGACCGGATCTTGATATGGTTTTCACCATCATTTGGAAAAAATATTATAAAAGGTGTAGGTGTACTTGTGTTGTGTATATCGCGATACCTTTTAGTTAACTTAAGTACTTACTTACCTTACTTAAAAGTAAAAAATCTCGAAACGTCTTATCGAAAAAAAACTATGCGAAATACCGGTTCGGCAGCATAGAATAATACAAATTATCATGCCATCGGAGAACAAACTTTTCAGTCGTCGTTTTCTTGAGAAAAAGCAGGTGTTCGAAATTGAAACCACTTCATTTTAAGTTTCGGAACACTCAAGATATCGTGTCTACAGGTGATGACAGTGTCGCTTTCGTATCATCTCTATAGGTGGAGATACAGTGCTATAGGGATCTTTTGGCGCTTATATTACCTACATTGACATTGACCCATTGATGGCAAAAATAAAAATAAAAATAAAAATGGATTGTTGAAAAAGATCCGATTTTGGCCACGCGCCAAAAGATCTTTGTACAGCTATTTGGTAGGTACTTTTATTTCCTACTGAATTAAAATTTTATCGTTGGAAAACAGGCCAAATCTCGGGTTAGGGGGCCGATCGCCGGAAATTGCGACTAAACCTTTTAATATTTTTACTAGGCTACTATTACGTGTTGAAGTCACTTGAAGGTCAAAGGTTTTAATTTAGTCGTTAGAAGAATGTGGTTGACCTAGGTGTTGTTACGGAATATGTCTTGGTAAGTATTTAATACAAAATAATAATAATAATAAACTATTTATTTCAGGTAACAAAGACCCATACATAAAAATACATACTATTAACAAATTTTCGTTAGTATAAACAACTTCAAAAACTATGTTAGTAGCACTTGACTTGCACGATGTTTTGTGCATACTTGTGGAATTTGTCCGCGGAAGCGACGGAACACCACATCCTGCGGCCAAAAACTTTTTTCCAACACCAGATGTAGCATACACGTTGGGATACGCACCACAAACGCCTTGAAATTGTCGTAATTGATAATCGTTTATCTACGTACCGTGACTAGGTAGGGTAGGTACCTGTGTCCTTTCACATGGAATCTTTATTTTTATTTCATAAATACCACGTGGAAATGAATAAGTACTGCTAAATAAAACCACAACATGGTCTTCCGTAAAACAGAAAGAAAACACAGCAAGCAAGAAAGCACACAGTCTAATATGAAACTAAAGCACAAAAAAAGAAAAACGTTAAAATATAGGTTTACCTCCTCCCGTCCGTTATATTAAATTTCCAGGAGATTTATGTCAATTGTTAAACTATTGTGTCTAATTCGCAAACAGTTAAAATTGTACCTAGTGCTTGAGTAATTAGACCCACATTTCAATCTACAAGAATATAATAGAGGTTACCTAAAGGGACAAATGGTAGGGAAGTTGGCTGAGGCCCCTAGCACACGGCGTATTTTAAATGCGCAGACGACGCGCAGATAACGCGCGTATACGCGCTTCAAACGAGATTTGAACGCAACCTTGTAACCTAAGCACACGGGGCGATCGTGAAACGTGCGCCTACATACCTACTACTCGATACAGCGATACAGACGCGTTGTAGTCGCTCGTAGCTTCCGCGTTTTGTTCAGACTCCTCGTCAGTTAACAATGGCGTGGGTTGAGACAACACTGCCAACGCTGGCTGTAATGCTTTTAAAAAGAAAAAAATTGCGAACCTATTAGATAGAACCATTTACGAGTGAAAGCAGATTGTGTGGTCATTGGTGTCGATTCTGTTGTGCACAAACTAAACTTAATTTAGGCTATTGCTATCTTTTTCTCTCTAATAAAACGAGAAAGAGACGGACGTAATTTAGAGCTGTCAAATTTAGTTGGGACTATTATTTCCATACAAATTAAGGGTGCACGTAAAAACTTGTCGACTAAAAACACGGTGAAGAGCAAGGCATAAACTAGTTTGACATCTCTAACTTAGTTCATAACTATAGCCGTCCTTTTCTCGCACTGCCTTATAATAAAAGATAGCAATAGCCTTAATTAAGTTTAGTTTTTGCACAACAGAATCGAAACTCGTTTACAAAATTGGTAAAACATAGAAGATGGGATTCTAAATGGGTTGTCTTTTGTTTGCCCGAAGATTATATGCCATAATCATCATTTTCCCGAATTTCATTTACCCGAATTTCATTTGCCCGAATGTTTCATTTGCCCTAAAAGACATATGACATACTTTTAATTGCCCGAATTTTAGATACCATAAGATACGAATGCCATAAGTATTGTTTGCCTTATTTTTATGTGTCATAATAATTATTAGACATAATATTTAAATGGCATAATATTTAAATGGCATAACAAGTATTAGACAAATATTTAAGCCCCGCTAAGCCTAGCTACCTAATTATAATTATATAGTTTGATTATTAAACTTGTTTTTAATTCTAATACTTACCTACTTATTAGCTTTCTGGCTGTCGATGTCGATGGGTGCGCAATGTTTGGTATAATAAGAATAAACTTATTTATTCTGTGCATGGTTTTTTTTTCTGTGCATGGTTGATGGTGGGTTAGGTCGACGGAGCCCCGCTTCGCGGGGCTCCTACTTCTGTGTGGTTTATAAAAAAATAATAATAATTTCTCTTGATATAAACAACCGTTACACACCCGATGTCGTTGGCAAATTATGTTATGGCATTTCATAATTATGGCATGTGATAATTAGGGCATGAGATAATTAGGGCTTACAATGATTATGACAAATGATGTTATGGTAAGTGACTTTATGGGAAACAATGATTCTGGCACGTGACTAATATGGCAAATGAGAGTAGGGCAAATGAGTATTATGTCGTATGATATTATGGCTGTTGACTATTATGGCAAATGATATTAGGGCAAATAAAATTCGGGTAAACGGCGGTATACCTTCTAAATGCTATCGAATGTAATATTCGTCATTTCAAGAATTTCTTTTGATTCTTGAAAATCGAGGTTAAATCGTCAAAAACAGTAATGAGTTCACGTATATCGGCTTCAAACGAGGTTCGGACGCGCTTCACAAGGGCGTTTTTATCGCGTTTTACGCTCGTTTGAATCTGTAAAAACGCAAAAACAGATCTACGGCGCAGAAAACGCGCGCTCCTGAAACGCGCATCGACTGCGCGTTTAAAATTAGCCGTGTGCTAGAGGCCATAAAGAAGGTACAGTTACCTATTCACTCTTACCTTAGGTTCCTACATTTAACAAGTCAACATTTTGTGCCGTCCATGGGCGGCACAAAAAGTCTGACACCAGGATATACACTAACCACACGACAAAGAGGAAACTATCTGAAAATCTGTCTTCCCCAAAATGTGAGAGAGTGAAATCGTCTTGAACATCGCACCCCTACTTTGTACCCAAATTTCGTCACTATTTGTATTCATGACACTGAATTACACAGAACCGTGCTGCGAAATTATAACGTTATCATCAATTTGGTATAGACACGTAGACATGTAAGAGGTAGGGAGAACTCCAGCGTCTTGAGAATTGTTAATAAATTACTGGTGGTTTACCTTCTTACCAGAACATTTTTGATTCTGTTTGCTTGAAGCACAACTGTTAAATTTCAGCAGGTATAAGATTCTAGAACCACTTAATTCTTTCGTCGGTTTAAAAAGAAAGTGCCTAACGTGGGACGACAAAATACGTACAATCACAGGCACAATCCGCACAATTATACCGCCCGCCCATTTTTATACTTTTTAGGGTTCCGTAGTCCTGACAAGGAACCCTCTATAGTTTCGTCATGTCTGTCTGTCTGTCTCTCCGAGGTTTTGCTAAGAGACCGTTATTACTAGAAAGCTGTAATTTATATTTGTTGTAGGGGTATGCATATCAATTACGCCGGACAAAGTAGTAAAATAAACATGTGAAGTGGGGATGATTTTTTTTTGTCATCTGGCCCATTGTGTGGGGTATCGTTAAATAGGTCTTTTAAAATGACTTAGGGGTTGCTGATACTATTTTTCAATTTAATGCTCCATTTACGAAATATTAAACTTTAAAGTGCAAATTTTTGTTTCCGTAGGGCGAATTGAAAAATCTGGAAAAATTCATAATGATAGTGCATTTCATGAACTTTAAAGGAAAACTTTAGCGGTTAAGATAACTTTATTAGTTTAGCATTAACAGTCGTTGAACTTGGGTGTTGAATAATTTTGTACCAAATACAAAATCCTTAGAATAAATTCCTTTAAACTGACTAATATACTAAATCAAAAGGCGGCAGCACTTGAAGGAAAACTCCAACGACTTTAAATAGGTTTATTAATAATTTTGTTACATAACACACTATTACAGCAATAACAGATCGTCAACAGACTATCTTAATAATTGTCAGTTGCCTTCGACGTTCAGCACCAGAATACCAGAATGCTCGCTCGGGCTCCAGCTCCTGACCAAGAATCCCGCCGTTGGAGGGAAAATCCAGCGCCCTCATTGGCTCACGACTTCACGCCACGTCAGTCTCGTGATCCAATCAGATAACCGCTTCATTCTCGCGCCAAACATTTTACAAATCAAATGTTAGAAGTATTGCCATTCTTACGGAATCAATGTTACCAGTTTACATAATAAAATATATAGCATTTAAATGTGTTCACACGAATAAAGCTATTAAATTAATACATTTTAGTAAAATTATTTCTGAAAACGTAGAAAATTGACTAGTAAAATCCCGAAACCTAACAATCGTCCGTCCTGACATCGTGTGCGTCCCTGCACACGACACCAGGTGGTAACCTAACAATCGCGTATCTTGGCCAGCAGCGTCCAAAAAAAAAATACAATGACAGTATTACAAAATATGACAACTTTAAATTATATAATTGATTGTGAAAGAAAAAACAAATTTGTGCTGAGTATCGAACTTAACGGCTAAATACCATTATTTACTAAATGAACCTCATACCTCATAGAGAGGAGGCCTGTGTCCCAGCAGTGGGAACAATTAATAGGCTGATGATGATGATGATGACTAAATGAACTTGTTATTCAATAAATTTATGTAATCTAGACATTCGCTTTTTTTTTTTTTTTCATTTATATAGATTTATTCGTAAAATTGTGCAGACGCAAGCTTAACACAATCATCTATTAATGCTAGCCCATTTCATCTGAAACTCGCATACTAAACTAAAATTAGACACTAGCTTAAACATAATAATTTAAAATCATTAGCATTTGATTTACTGAAAGTAAGTACAGTGAACACAAACGATCGATTAATTGCGTCACTAAACAACTTCACAAATTTTAAGAAAAATGGTAATATTCAGGCTGAAAAACGATTACAACTTTAACAACATTATAAGTAACAAGATGTTAAATCCATCAGCAATCGATTTGCTGGTACTTAAATATAGTGAACCCAAACGATCGATTAATTGGGTCCAAAAAATCAGTCACAGACAAAATATGAATACGAGTATTCTGAACGATTGGTTAATCAGAATACTATTATTCCGTGAACGATCGATTAATCAGGGTGCCATAACCTCCTGAACGATCGATTAATCAGGATGCCTATCGACGCCAGTACGAGCCGATCGATAAATGCTCATAGTGGCTGCCGTAGGTCTTTCCTTGACATTCGTTGCACCAAACCGCGATCCGATCGATTCTCGCGTACTTGCTCTGTAACAACGAATAATATCTGTGTAAGTAATTGTTCGCACACTTTATGCAATAAAGGTAAGGATTTTATTTTAACTCAATATACTGCCAGAATCATCAATGTCACTATCTGAACTCTCATCGATATCATTATCATTGACCTCTAAGACAGTCACATGAATCCACGGCTTCATGCGATCCGCGGCCACGGTTGTCGATCGTCTCTTCTGTGTATCGGAGCTACAACATAACGGTCCCTGCCTAAGACCTTGCTAACACGATATGGACCTTTGAAGGAAGACATCATTTTTCTGCTTTGTCCATTATTATTAAAACAAATCTTTGTTATTTTAACAAGGTCCCCTACACTATAGGAACGGGAAGGTTTTCTACACTTTTGCGGATCTCTGTCAAGTCATCATCCTTACGAGTGCCTGCAGTAGCATCATTAAGCATGTGATTAAATTCGCTATTCATACAAGTTCCAAACATCACCGCTGCCGGTGTTCTGCCTATAGTTTTCTGTATAATGTTGTCGAGTCCCCATTGAACTTGTCCAAGATGACTGTCCCAGCTCTTTTCACCATGTTTAATGCTCAGTGCCTTGAGATAATCGAGGTACCGCTCAACCTGTCCGTTTAACCTAGACGCGGCGCGTTGGGCTAGAAACCGCATTTAGGACATGTTCGATTCCCTTATCTAAGCAGAACCGTTTGAATGAATGTGAAGTAAAACAACTACCGCGGTCGCTTATGAGTCGGTCAGGGTTTCTAAATATACAGAAAATATCTTCTAGAGCCCTGATTGCGTTTTGGGTATTCGTGTTTCTAACAGGCTCGAGGAAACAGAATTTGGTGAAACCGTCAACAACTAGGAGTAAATGAGTAAAACCCCTAGTCGATTTCACGAAGGGTCCAAGGTGGTCCACGTGAACTGTGTGGAAAGGAGTCTCCACCTTACGATAGGATTTAATTAACCCTTTGCGAGTGCTAGAATTGTTCTTTGCATATGCACACTCAATGCAAGCACCTACATACTTCTTGACAAACCTGGACACTATATGGAACCAATAGTTACTTTTAATTCTTTCTAAGGTTTTCTCAACTCCAAAATGTCCAATGTCGTCATGATTGAGTTTACATACTTGCCACCTTGCCCCTTTTGGCACAGCCCATCTGATCTTCTCCTTATCCCCGTCCAAGTAGCGAAATAATCCATTATCTTTTATAACGAAATTATGTTTGATGTACCGTAGACCCTTTTCATCTAGTCCACCTTTTAAAACGTCCATTATTCTGCACAGCTCAGAGTCACCGCTTACTGAAGCGTGTGGAGCCAATCTTCGCTACTGATAGACATTATGGCTGGAAACTGATCATCGAGACATTCCGACGGTTTGACAGGATTCCGGGACAATGCGTCGGCATGGCTCATTTTAACCCCTGCCCTGTACTCTATAGTGCAATCGAATTCCTGTAACGTCAGCCACCAGCGTGCTATTCTTGGAATCAAGTCCCGTTTTGAAAACGAAAAACAGCAGTCGGTGATAATCTTGAATTCCTTCCCTAACAATAAACCCTAAGCTTACGAAGGGAGCAAACCACCGCTAGGGTTTCGAGCTCGTAAGAGTGGAAGTTTTTTTTTCTTCCGGGGAAGTTTGTCGGCTGTAAAATGCCACAGGATGGAAGTTCTCAGAGCCCTGCGTTCGCTGTAAAATAATTCCTGCAATTCCTAACCTACTTGCATCCGTGTGCAGCTCCAACTCTGCATTAGGGTCATATATAGCAAGAACCGGCCTAGTAACCAAAATTGACTTCAATTTCTCGAACGCTCGCTCCTGGTCGTCGCTCCATTCCCAACTGGAATTTTTTTTAGAAGTTTGCTAAGGGGAAACGATATTTGCGCAAAATTTTCTATAAATTTACGAAAATAACTGGTCAAACCCAAAAACTGCTGGACATTGTGTAAGTTCTGAGGTCAGGGAAAATTTACCAGAAAGTCGTGCCACTTCATCCTCGACATTAGCCATAGGATACCTTTCCTTAATCGTCATCAAATTCAGCATACGATAGTCTACGCACAACCTTGAGGAACCATCTTAGTAAAATGGGACTAGCGTAATCAGAAACAGATTCTCGTATCACACTGGCATTCAACATGTCTCCGACCATCGAACGTGCCTTCTCCCGTTCGTGATGCTACAACCTGTATGGACGATAAACGACTGACGTTGACTATTGAGATCAATCTTCATCTCTGTAACACTGGTACATCCAAAGCAATGCTAATATTTCTGCAACTTGTTTATTAAGTCTTTCCTGATCTCTGCAGGGACGCCCACGCGGACCTTAGTTTCATCGAATCTCCGACTATCTACAATCTCCATAGATCGCTCATCAACAATCTTAGTCACCACATCAACTATTTCAGCAGGGCAGAGAACCTGTTTAGATGAAATGCTGCAAGATTTAGAACAGGGCAAGACCATTATCTTGATTTCACCGTTGATCGAGCGATGAAACCCGCCCCTGATGATCAGCTGCTCGTTAGGTTTCCCTGCAATACTACTTCTCAGAAGGACATCACCACTGAAAGCGGACTGTGCCTTCACTTTAACGGAGGCTGGACCATAAACTACAACCGATCTGGAAGGAGAAAACTTCACTAAAGCATCACCATCGTCGGCGTGTTCTGAACTAGGTAATTCTTTCCCGATATCAAAAAACTGCAATCTATGTCTTGTTGTTTCCTTAAAAACCAATATATGTGACTGCTCCGTGAAAGTCTGCCCCATAAGCACAGGGACCTCTAACAAGTGATCATCTACGACTTTGCATGTCACTCTAGCCTCTGCCCCATCAACGATTATGTCAATACTCATGTTGCCTATAACGACTGAACTACACTATTCCCAAAACCTTTTATAAGTGTAGGGGTGTTGTCGTGCGACAGACGTAACTCCTTGATAGCAGATTCTTTAATGAGAGTAACGTCGCCTCCGAAATGTACAAACGCTTGGGAGTTCAGAATTGTTGACATTTATTTCTTTCGCTTTGGTTTACGGGGGGTAATGCAAGACCGTCCCTCAATTTTTTAAACAAATCGAATAAATCTCTTTTTGATAAAGAAGGGCTACGTGACCTGTCAGTCTTAATTTATTTAATCCATACTATACATAGTTATATTTAAATACAGCATCTGCCAAACTGTAAAGCAATTTGTCGGCAGTAGGTTCTCGCGGAGTGTTATTACATATTCTATCTAAGTCAAAGTATAAATCTAAGTTAAAACTAGGTTATTGTAAAACTAAGACTAAGACTAAGACAAAGTGTCAGTCAGCCATTATGCTCAGCGCCATCCGTCAGCCAATGTCATGAAACCATCCCATCGTCATAGTCATCAGTGTAGGGTAAGCAAGAATAATTGGGCTCACGACATTAGCCGACCTAGGCCGTCAATCGAGCGCAGCCACTATGGACACATCGACATGTAGTGTTTTCTTAGGACGCTTTTGAGGTGGTTTTTACTCTTGACACGCCTGTTCTAAATCTTGCGGCACCTGTCGCTCCGCCCGTAGCCCAGCATCCCGACGCCTCGCTGCATCGGAGGTGCTCCGTCGTTGACTGTCCGCCCGGCTCGCTGATGCGTCGCGCAGATCTTCCGCGGCGCGCACGTGCTCACGTTCCTCGTCCAGCATCCGTAGTCGCTCACGTCGCAGCTCGATGTCTGGTTCCGGCCTACTACGGCTGGGGCTCCGACTTCGAAGGCGACTTCGGCTCCGTTTGGCAGAGTGGGTACCCCTTCGACTCGGTGTAGCGAGCCTTAGTCGTGCCCGGAGGCTGCGACATCGCCTGAAATCTCACGTCCACGAATTTGAGAATCTAATTTTTAAAAGTCTAACGCATTGGAAAGTCAAGTTAAATACAGAAAACACGATAGAAATTGAAATTTTAAAAGTCAAGGCATTCACAAGGTATGTCACCTCTAAAAATATAATCATGAAATATTAATTAAACCTTTTAAATATTATTCATTTTAACACGACGTTGCTCAACAAAATTAACTTAATTTTTTGTTTATCGCAATAGGGTTTATATACAGGAAACCTCAGGGAGTATATCAGTAATAATGGCAAAAGGAATACTAGAGTATATAGTTATGACACTTGAATGCGTTCCCAGTTAAAACCAAAGAAACAATACTTATGCATGTGCACTGGGAAAATGTTATTAACTCACAATCGTTGATGCATCCTTCCTTTTTATTATTTCATATCCAACCAAACCGTCCAGCCGCCGACTAGGATACGATTGAGTAGTTTTTATTTTCAAAAATTATATTATTTCTTAACAACAATGATCGCGTAGCATTGTGTAAAACATTTATTTCTGTGTTAAACGGGGCCCTTGTTGGTAATACGTTTGGTTTATTCAGCCTTGCGGAAAAATAGATCTACCCTCCAACCAAAAAATATGAGTACTAAGGGCAATATTAACTACTTAATAAAGCGGAACTAGTTAAAATAATTGACGGCTTTTAATTCGAAAAGTAACCGGTAGATTTACTTGAAACCACGGGTAATATTGTTAACTAAAACGGTAAGATTCTAAATTGGCTTCGAAACGAATTACGAACAAACAAAGGAAGCATGCAATTTTGGGCGTGTACTTACGTTTTAATTGTTCTTGTCACTTCTGAAGTATACTAAATCAAAAGGTAGGTTTATTAATAATTTTGTTACATAACACACTATTACAGCAATAACAGATCGTCAACAGACTATCTTAATAATTGTCAGTTGCCTTCGACGTTCAGCACCAGAATACCAGAATGCCCGCTCGGGCTCCAGCTCCTGACCAAGAATCCCGCCGTTGGAGGGAAAATCCAGCGCCCTGATTGGCTCACGACTTCACGCCACGTCAGTCTCGTGATCCAATCAGATAACCGCTTCATTCTCGCGCCAAACATTTTACAAATCAAATGATAGAAGTATTGCCATTCTTACGGAATCAATGTTACCAGTTTACATAATAAAATATATAGCATTTAAATGTGTTCACACGAATAAAGCTATTAAATTAATACATTTTAGTAAAATTATTTCTGAAAACGTAGAAAATTGACTAGTAAAATCCCGAAACCTAACACTAAGATGGAGTAGTTGTTTGTTTATAACGGGTGAAGACTTGCATTGAAAAACAAAATCTAAAATATAACGGGCTACTACGGAACCCTGCGTGGCCGGACACGCACTTGGCTGGTTTTACTTTTCACTGTTTCGTTATGCATCGCGATAAAAATTACTTAGTCTTCATTTTAAAGAACCACATACAGGGTGGTTACCAATTTGGATTATGTATAGGTATAGTTATCTGTGGCAATTTTCGTTCCCGCACACGTGTTGTAAAATGAAAAAAATCGCACACGTGTGAAATACATTGCATGTTGAACCTAATCGTAGTGCGATAAGAACCAGTTTTCCAGGAAGTGTATTGAAAAAGATTTTTTGGTAAAAACTTTAAAAAAATATATAAATGGGAAAGTATTTAGCAATTTATGACTTTTTTAGTAGGTACTCCAAATGTGCCTAAAAATTACTTAAATTTGCTTACCATGACGAGAGAATTGCTTATTTCATAAGTAAAAATAATTGAAACATTTAAGGTTGACCAGCAATTCTGATGAAACCAGAATGGCTGGTCAATCTCTTTAGAGTAGTAACTAAGAAGAATTACTGAAATTTTCATGGGCGAAAGATTGCTTATCAATTGCTTAATTGAATAACATCAAGATCAAGATCTTAGCATCAAGGGAGAATAAACAGGGTCTAGGCTTATAAATTATTAAATAAGCAATCCTTCGCCCATGAAAATTTCAGTAATTCCTCATAGTTACTACTCTACAGACATTGTTTGACTTAAATGTTTTAATTATTTTTACTTATGAAATAAGCAATTCTCTCATCATGATAAGCAAATATAAGTAGTTGATGAGTAATTTTTAGGCACAATTTCAAAGCTAAATACGACTGTTGACCGACGAATCTGACGTTCACCATTTTCGTGTAGCTGCAACCGTTAATTAGGACTTCCCCTTACTACCCCGTTTACCGTATCCACCCTGTATACTTACTTAGGTTTAATCTATGTTCATCGTGACTTCTGGAGCGATGAGTCCTGCGTTCGATTCCCAAATCGGGTAGGTATATTTACACTGAAATGTGATAAATGACACGGGACCTACAAAAGGCTTGCAAATCCACATTCGGTCTAAGATATTGACTTTGGTACCTAGCGTTGCTGGTAGGTAAATAGATTTCCAACACAACATAACTAGATGCACTTATTTACTTAACTTCTATTATTCATGAGGCCTGCGATTAAAGACCTAGAATAACGTTATGTTCGTGTCATTTAGAGTACCTGTTCAAAAGTATAGTAGGCAACCATTCTGTCACTCGTTTCGTAGACAATTTGCCTAGGTTATACTCATAGGTAGTGCATTGATACAAAAAACTGTATAAATAATAAAGTGTCTAAGTAGGTACTTCTGAAAAATTATATCCAGGTATTCTCATTGATTTTTTTTTTACTATTCGAATCGAAATCAACTTGAACGTCAAATATAAATCACTTTATTTTCTGAAAACCTTATCTGGACGGACTGGACGGACCGACGCGTCTCGTAAAACGACCCGCATGGCGCAGTGGTAGTCACCACTGCGCCATTCGGGTCGTTTTATGAGTCGCGGGACCCTAAGAACTTAAGGCCTTACGTTCAGGCTCCCGGGTTCGAATCCTGGTAAGAGCAAATGTTTGTGTGATGAGCATGGACATGTGTTTCCGAGTCATGGATGTTTATATGTATAATAAGTATGTATTTACAAACAAAAAGTATCTATGTAGAATATCAACTATCTGATGTTCACGGCACAAACCTCGTTGCTTAGTGTGCACTAGATGGCGCTGTGTGTAATGTCCAGCGATATTTATTTATTATTTATTTATAAAAAAGCGTTGGTTTCTATGGGCATAAGCTGATTAAGTGTGACAGTGTGGGTAGTTGAAAATACTAAGTACTTAATTAGTAGGTATTTTTTACAAAAAACAAAGACCCCGCCACGCCGTCTTACTTACGTGGAAGTGTCTAACCTCAGTGTCAGAATTTATTAGCCACTCATGGGCCTCTGACTTAGCTTTACATGCCGTCAAGAAATATCTCTCACTTCTCTCAGGCATGCTGGTTTGCTCACGATATTTTCCTTCAGCGAAGCAAGTGATAATCATACAAGGTATTGTATAATTACATGATTGATTCATGTGCGTAGGTAGGTATACCTATGCACATGAATCCGAAAAATTAGAAGTGCAAGTCTTGGGTTCGAACTCGAGACCTATGACTTGGTTGTCCGACGGTCACACCACTAGGCTAACACTCTTTCGTGGTATAGCCATGACTGAGAAGCTTTTCTTGTGAAAGTCATCAGCGTGCAGTGTAGTAACTTGTATGCACATAGGAGCAACATTCAGGAATTCAAAATTTTCGGGAAGTAACCTTGAGGTTGACCTCGTCTATGAGAGACGAGGTCAACCAAACAAACAGGAGGTTGTGGGTTCAAATCCGAGTAGAGCTCTAATGTGGTTTTTTCTATGCAAATCATTAACCTATTACTATTACGTATAGAGAAGACAGCGCGAACAAACTCTGTGCAACAAGCGCGGCAGTGCGGGGCGCGGCTAACCCCGTATATATCGATGCTGTGGCGAACAAGCGACTGAGAGTCCGGTTAAGCAGACGACAACCTCTTCCTTCCTTCCATTTCGAAAAAAAAAAAAACAAGCGACTGAGTGAACTGTGGCCGGCCGACCGCAGTTGAACGGAGCACAGATTTTGTTCGCGCTGTCTTCTCTAGGTATGCGTAGTAGTAATGGCTCAATGATGCAAACGTACTTTCTAAGTTCATCTTGGACGTTATTAACATCGGTGCCAGAAAACATATCGTGAGGAAACCTGGACTTATCAATACTAATATTATAAAGCTAAGGTTGAACGCGGTCTGCGGGCCTGTGGACGGTGGGCTATGGGCTAGCTCGCCGTCCGTCCGTCTCATGACGACAGGCCGTGTCGACGGCGCGTTCGTGTTCCACGCGCGCCTCAAAGAGAGTCAGCAATAGGAAGGGGTCCGCAAGGACCGATGCCTGCCGGGGTTGCGGGACTGTTCGAAAGAGATACTGTGGCCCCGGAACACAAAGGGCGATGAAGGAACATGGATGGGTTTTAGTCAGTAAAAGTCTGACACTCCGCCCTCCTGCTCCGCCCAGAGCGGGAGAAGTCATTTGATGATTTTCCATCCGAAAAAAAAAAGGTTGAACGCGCTAATCTCAGGGACTACCTACTATGGTTCAAATTGAAAAAAAAAATACTTTTGAATAGCTCATATATCGAGGCAAGCATATTATAAGTTGGGGGATTACATTGATGATAAAAATGCTTGGCTAAATGCTGGTCCTGCTCCACAACCATAGGGGCAAACTAATTGATTGCACTGGTTGGGCATTATTTGAGTCTATCGACACGCTAAGAAGAAGAAGAATTGATTCCCATGTTGATGTATTGTGGAAGCTGCAGAAGATTGTAAAAATATACTTGCATTGTGTAGATTTCAGTTCTTATTATATAATTGCATAGCACATGTGTGAGTACACGTGTTTAGCCACCATTTACATTTAGTTATCTTTCATTGACTTGAATATGCCTTGGTGGCTGAGAGAATGTCATGCTCACTCAAATGTCTCGCTGATGGTGGCGGGTGTGTCGGGTCATTTAGTTCCCTTCAATATCGACGACCCGAATGGCGTAGCGGTAGTGAGGCTGCTTTACGTTCTAAGGGTCTCGGGTTCGAATCCCGGTGGGAGCAAATGTTTGTGTGATGAGCATGGACATTTGTTTCCGAGTCATGGATGTTTATATGTACCTATAATAAGTATGTATTTACAAACAAAAAAGTATCTATGTAGTATATCAACTAACTGGTGTCCACGACACAAGCCTCGTTGCTTAGTGTGGCACTAGATGGCGCTGTGTGTTAGTGTCCAGCGATATTTATAATATGGTTGAGTTGAATAGCGCCGATACACGCGTCATGTTCGTGAACGGGCGCTGTCAGTTGGGACTGGTCATCTCTTAGCTGCCAGGGTTCATTTTAATTCGTTTATTGTTAATTTGTTGTCTTTTTTTACTCTGGACGCTCTTAATGTGCACGTCTTTCTACATCGTTCTCACATATAATATGTATAATTTCAAATGTAATGATTTAACCAAGATTTTGTAACAATATTTTGATTCAAAAGGGTGTCCATGCAGTTTCTTGCCCGTTCTTCTCCATAGAGATCTACGCTAGGGAATGGGCAACTACAGTACTTTCTCAAGTTATTATGCTTTGTGACTGGGACGCTGTAGCTTTGTTTTTTATTCGTAATTTTGACATTCAAAAGTGCCGTAATGGTCTAATTGAAATAAATGCTTTGAGTTTGAGTTTAAGGAGTGCTACCAAAAGGAACGGAGCATCAATGCAAAATGTTGCAAACTATTTTGGGAAAATGGTATTTTCTTTTTATAATTTCACACGGACGGAAGATCGCGGGCAAGAGCTAGTGATTAATACAAGTATAAAATCAGTGTGAGACAGGTCATCAATGCCAATGTATGTGCCTTCTCTGTAGGTATGAGAAGAGGCCATTGCCCAGCAGTGGGACAGTAATAGGTAGGTATTTAACCTTCAGGGTAGCAAAAACATAAATAAAAGAACCACGATTAATGAAACAAATATATTTCATTATGAAATTAATTACCAACAAATCCATTTTCAACACGTTTTCAAACCATTTTCAATATGATAGGGAAATGTGCCTTTTTTATAAGTGCCAAATATTCATTTAATATGCTGTGCAAATGCGGCTGCGGGTAATATTTTGAGATCATTGTAATATTAAACAACATAAAGTGGCCGATACGACAGCATCGTCCAATATCACCAGTAGCCAAACTTGCAGAGCTAAAAATTTTACGCCTAACGGTAACACTACAACACACATATTTATTGCACATTTAGAAATTTCGTAAAGTGTTTTTGTCTTTTTTTCTTATTTTTAGAGATCCAAGACATTTACTATAATTTTGCACATCGATATTAAAATGAAATAATATACACAATAGCATTTAAATTTAGACTGTGGTATAATACACATCCAAAATATGGAACTATGCCTAAGTTAGTTTGGACAATGGACAAGATATTATAAATTAAATGGACTATTTTATAGACGAATAGCAATATTGCAAAATAAAAATCTTGAAAACAAGTAATAGTTAATCACGATAAAAATATAAAACGATCTGTATAACAATAATAATTATCTGAAATATACAAGTAAAAAAAATATATTATGTAACAGTATGTATGTACTATCAACTAGGTTTCGGATAAACTGACCCAAGACATAAATTAAGTTTGTCAACAAAAACCGTTCGTCGTAGATATACATAGATATACACTATACAATATATTCAGCGCTGGTGCCTGCCATTGGCACAATACACACTCCGAATATATGGAAATACGAATAATATAATTTAAAAAAAAAAACTGAAACCAATTAACTACTTCTTTGTCCGATATTCATTACTTTACCAGGTAAGAAAGTTTTATGTTATAACTATACATACAATTTATTCCGAGATAACTTTATTTTAATAAGGCCATAAAACAATGTACACATAATATTCCAGTATTGTTTGAGAGCCAATACTTCTGACCAGCCAAAACCTAATGAAAATTTACTAACTAGCATTTTCTGCATTACGTTTAAATACATTAACGATCTCGCCTCATTATGAATGGTAATAAGACTTGGACGTATTTATAAGAAATAATTAATTTAAAAACCTACAATTTTTAAAACTCGCACCGCCACGTCGATGGCATTTGGTCGACTTAAATCTCATAGAAATAAATTACAAGTGAAAGATACAATATTAAAATTGTGGAATGGTTACACCATCAAGTCTTACGAACACAATTCCTTACATTATTGGATACTTTGGTTTCTAAGAGACACGTTCGACCAACCACATGACACCTTTAAAATACTGGACAAAATAAATCCTTATGTAATTACCTAAACCAAATTATTGCTGATGTGGGTATAAGTATCATAGTGTAATGCGACTATATTATTACCTATGGAAGCTTCAATAAATAAAATGTCTCTGAAGAACAGTTTCTATCACATATCATTACACATTGTAGCACCACGCGGTTAATAGACCCATCTATGTCTACACTTACCTATATTCATTGTTGTATATGGAGATGTATAAAAATCAATACATCTGAAAAATAATTTAAGATTGGTATATAAAAGATTCTGTATAATTATGTTTAAAAATTAAATAAACTCTCTTATTGTTTTATGTCGTAGACTATTGAGACTGTGTTTTGGCTTGTAAAACAGTTTTAAATCAACACCTATTTATAAATATTACTTACTGACTGCGACACTTCTGGCCCTACAATACTTCTACCCGAAAATCAGTCTATCACGTTCGATCGTCGTTGGCTGTTCTGTGAGAGGCGTGTGCCTCGTTCCTTCATCGCCTCCTCGTAAAATAATATCACATTCGTTACCTTCTCCGTACAACATTATTCCTACATTCAATATCCTACAGTTGTCATTAGTTGCCTGTGCTGGCAGCCTCCGCATCGGCTCGTATCGACGCTTCCTTGTAACGCTTCCACAAATAAAGCTCGGTACTGACAGAGACGTGACCGCAGGCCTCACATCATTTAATTAACTAAACCCACCAGATAACATCAGCTACACAAGATCGTCAGTATATTATTCTCCTATTGCAGTACATAAACATGTAAAAACTTGTAATAAATAGTCGTTGTAACCGTATTATATAACCATTAATCCTATGTGTCTATTGCATTTAGATGTTGAAACAATAAATGGAACAATCAGTAATCAGAATTTGACACTACCATGCCATCAGTCGGTGAAAAGAATGAAACAAGACACACAATACTTAGTGGACGGAGATAATATATAAAACGCTTTAAAAAGTGTCAAAATTGTGCGTCACTGTAACACGGTAACACTTCACGTTCTTACATTATTCCAGACTGGCGCAATCTTACTTGTCTACCTTCCCTTCATGGAAGTTCTCTTAAGAAGAAGACTATAAAAAAGTAGTACAATAAATAATGCCCGTTAACCTCACAGTCGACGTTTAAAACAGGTAATAATGAAAATTTACAAAAATATTACATGCCCACTTCTTATACCAAAACTGAAGATATGATACAACTTCAACTCATAATGGTAAAATGTTTTCATTTGAAAATCTTTACAGTTCTCGACGAAATGAAAGATCACTTAAATCCTAATTTATCACATTTGACCTGGTTAGCACATGCATATTTACATAACGTTTGCTGTGCTCTCTATATTTTAGAATCTGATTTAAAATTAAATTATCTAATATATATTAGAGTTAAAATGTATGTTACAAGAACAGATATAAAGAATACCACACCAATTTTAACACTACGAGAATTCAAAATGATGAACCACTCAAAGTAAGTGCAACATTTTTGGAATACCGGAACGACATTTATATTAAAACTGGCCACTAACACATCGGACGTAGACAATCATTAATACTTTGAGTGGTTTATGACCTTAAATTTATAAGACACTAAATTACACCACAACATCAAGTAACTACCGCTGATATACTTATAAAAACAGTCAACATCAATTTTGAATAATATTTATATTTTAAATTTGAAGTAATGGCAAAATATCTACATTATACACAATGTGAATGCATTACATTGTTTATTTTAATAGAATTGTATAAACTCGTCGAGAGTGAATACGAAAACTGGCTGTGAAACGTTACTGGATGGCAATGTTTAATACACCGTAGCTATAATTTATAAAAATCGAGTTCTAGATGACGAGTCTCCGTATTCGCTCCTCTAGCAATTAGAGTATTTCGGTAGTAAAAATAAAAATTTCAGAGTATTGCTTCTCGTTTATACTAAAAGTTTTCGACTACCTATCTTACCTATTATATCCCTCTGGCAAAGTCACTATTATATTGTAATACACATTATTTTAACTGTATCATGTAACAATGAACAAATAAAACTATTAAAAAAAGTTAATATAATATTCTCAGTTAAAACCGGCTTATGTTAAAAGTACTAACTAAATCAATTACTCTATATATTAAAATGTTTCGATTAACTTTTCCTGTACCTGAATATTTCGTTGCATTGTCTTCCTATCTAACTGTGGTAAAATGTAGGCGTTTTACGTACACGAGTAGTTAAACACTCGTTGGTTCCTAAAATGTGTTAGAAATATTCGCCCGCGGTGTTATTCAATAAAATATCTGATGACTGTGCAGTATAGACAGCATTTCCACTTATCCTAGACTTAATTGACAATCTATCATTATAGGCTCATTTCCGGACAGAGTATAAATGAGAATGTTTTTTTTAAATATTTTTGAAAGAATAAAGCTCTCTGTTGTACATTTAAAGTTTGAGGTTTAAAAATTACAAATTGAGGATTTTATTACGAATTGAGAGGAGACACTGTGTGCCACAGAAAGAGAGAAAATATCAAAAATCATATTTTATGAAATTTTTGAAACGAAATATGTAATTATATTCCATGAATATATCAAAAATATATACCTTATATAAAGTTAAAAACAATAATATTAGATATAGAAGATGGCATGACATTTGAAAGTCAGGAAATCAAAGAATTGATTTAAATACGTATGCGTTTTTATCGGTTTAATTATAGAGCGTATTTAATTCAGCTTTATACTATCATTTATATAGAAGAATATGACAAGATCGCAGTTAAAATTCGTCCTGAAGAAAATATTATTGAAAATATAACTAACTTTACACGATATTTCCGGTAAAATAAATAATGTTTTAATAGTGAACAATGCTCTCCTATAAAACAGAAAACATTGATATAAATATATGATTCTTATAATTCGAAATGGCGCGAATATGTACGGGACGCGTTTAATGAACATTGCAGGCGAATATTTTCCAACTGAATAAAGTCCATAAACAATATAATCTAACCTTTAGGCTCGTAGAATTCTGTAGCTGACTGAGCAATCAGTTTGTCTATTATATATCTTGTAGTCGATTATATATCGCAGTGGTATTCTGTACTGTAACATCAAATCTAAAACAAAATGTGTACAAACAATTATTATTGACAATTAATTTATCTACTTCACTGTTTATTTTTATGAGGTACATATTTTGGCACAGAGAGATTTCTTAAAACTACAGTTAATTAATACATAGGTATATTAAATTGTTAGATAACGTTATTTTAAATTACATAAAACATTTTTCGATGTTATAAAACTTGTTTGACTGGTCTTAATCGTACGAATCACAGTTTTTGCATTCTCCTAATAACCTATCGTCACGACTACCAATTTTCTAGTTCCTCTTTAATGGAATGAGTTATTTAAAAATCTTATTATACGTAGGCATACAAAAATATGGCAAAATAAACTATGTTTAAGCTTTCATATAACGCGAATGGTGTGCCTTGTCACCTGATGTTCATCGTGATCGATCGACACCGATAGATGTAAACATAGACGTCGTCAAATGCTCGTGTTCGTGCAAAGCGGGTAACAGACATGGTCCCTCATCTCTAATCAAATGCGCTGCATTGCACAACTAAATTATACAAAACGATACTAATTACTGGCGTGATGAGAGACAAACAAGCAAACCGCATTCGTAATGCAAAACTCTAACGTTAAAGATTCAAATGTGCACAAACTTAAATAATTAATTTTGGCCTGAAACAGCAAATCGAAATAAATGTAAGCACTTTTTCCAAGCCATGTGTTTAACACAAAAATATAGTTGCAGCATGAAAAAGAAGCCGTTATAGTTAACATTATTGCTCCGCGGTAAACACAAGTAGATTCCGTTCACTATTTGTTTTCAGAATCAATGTAGAAAATTATGTCATAAATATACATAAACCACTCCAAAACGAAAAATAGTCCTGTAAAATTCTAATTAAACCTGCTTATATCAATAACGTTGTAAAGTTTAAAAACGTTTTTAAAAAATATTCCGCTTTACTGTTATAATATGACTCGGTCATTAACTATAGGGGCACAATGTAACTACCGACTCCATACAGTAGCTCATGGCCTGGAGAGTGGCGGACCCCTGGAGTACAAGCAGGGGTGCCACACGACAAGAATAATAAATAAAAACGCTCGTCAATATCAAATAGTCGCAACTTCGTACGACAGAACGCGCCAGCCTAAAGGTCCTGAAGCCAGGATGAGACATCAGCTCCGACCATTTCATTCCGCAAACCTAGTCGATTACTCTGCAATTATACTGTATGGAGTTCAGTTATATTGTGCCAGAGGTATGCGAAGATCGAGAAAAGGACGGCGCGTTCGTAGATCAGCGTGTGTTGTGTACGTGCGTGGTGAGGTGTTTGGACAGGTAGTCGGCGCGCGCGAAGCACTTGCCGCACGCCTCGCAGTGGTAGGGCCGCTCGCCCGTGTGTATGCGCAGGTGGCGCGTCAGGTCGCTCTTACCGCCGAACGCGCGCCCGCAGAACAGGCACACGAAGGGCCGCTCGCCCGTGTGCTTGCGCACGTGCAGCTTCAAGTTCTCCTTCGACCTCACGCACTTACCGCAGAACGGGCAAGCGAATCTCCTCTCCCTGTCCCTCTGTCTTTCATCGTTTTGCATGAAGCTTAGGATTCCCGAATGCGAGCTCGAGCTCTCATGCTTGCTGCTGTCGGCCCGCGACTCGTTCTCCGAACTGTCCGCCATCGAGCTGATGCTGGCAAAAGAGACTGGGACTCGCCTCTTCTCCTCGGACTTCCTGTCGTCATTTCTGCTCTCGCTCTCAGCGCCCGAAGTACGACAGTCTACTGAGTCGTCTACGGTAACGACAGAGTCTGAAGCGCCGTTCGAGTCGACGGTACTGTCTTGCTCGGCGTCCCGGATCATCTCAGGAGGTGTCTTCGCGGGATCAGTTCGGTTCTTTTTCTTTATGGACAGATCCATTTCACCACACTGGCCGATCAGAGCCTCGTTAGTGCTGGAGACTTGGTCGGCTGCGTCAGGTGTGTCGGTATTCTTAGTGTGGAGTCGTTCTAGGGTGTGGTTAAGGCGGTGTTTCTTGAATGACTTGAGATAGCGGAACTGCATGCCGCAGACGTCGCAGGTGAACAGCTTGTCGGCGGGCAGGCGCGCACGGTGGTTCTGTTCGCGATGCTTGACGTAGGCGGAGCGGTACCTGTAGCTCTGGCCGCACTGCTCGCACACGAAGGGCTTGTCGTCGCAGGGGGTCTGCGAGGCGTGCTGCAGCGCGGCGTGGCGCTCCAGCAGCCAGGCGGACGGGAAGGACGCCAGGCACACGCCGCAGCGGCGCCGCTCCGAGTGCAGCATGTGGCGGTGCTGGTACATCATGCAGTCGTCGCTGAGGTAGCGGCGCAGGCGGCAGGCCTGCAGCGCCAGCAGCGGGGACCATAGTGGCAGCGCAGTGGGCGAGCGCGCCGGAATAGGGCTCGGAATGCTTGGAGACACGCAAGACATGTCCAGGCACATCTGGAATTGAAAAAAGAACTTATGTTATGCGTGAATCAATGATTCCTAAAAGAGTAAATTAAGCATTTATACCTGTGAGAATCCGTGAAGCAGGACGACGATTTCAATAAAAGAATAGGTCTGTAATGATTGTAGAGCTTTTATTTGTCAAAATTGTATTTTTACAGCTATGATATGCTTATATTTGTTTCAAAAGTTACAATGATCAACAGCGATGGGTCTCTGTTTAGATTGTTTCAAAATTGACAAAACATTTATACTTCATACACCGTTTGATCCTTGATCCGTTCTGATATACTGTAACACTTTTTCAACAAAACTGTACTGCTCTTTGTTACAACATTATGAACTATTAATAATGTTAAGGCAAAACAGATTTTCTCTAATCTAAAATGTCAACAATGTATGTTAAATAAAAGAGCTTAAGGGGAAACAATTATCATTTCACTGACGAAGAAACGACAACTATATTAAGCTCTATAAATAAAGTGGACCTACGTTATTTGAACTTGTGCTGAAAATATTCTATACGAGCATAATATACGAAGTTTAATTATATACCTAAAGACATTTATAAGTCCAAAAATTTTAACAGCAATGTTTAAAATTTTGAGTCACTACGGAAACTGAAGCGACTAAAACCTAGTCGTATATTATGCCAATACAAATATTAGTCACGAAAGTTTAACTCTAAATAATTTAAAATAAACACATTATAATTATTAAAACAAATTGTACCGATATACAATAATTAATACACCTACAGGAACTTAGAAAAATTGCAATATAAGTTCTATATTTAGGTATGCCACTTATATAAAACAGTAAGTTAAATTAAAATGAACCAGTTTAGGTTTCAGGGACCTCTAGCTCGATCATGTTGGACGAAACTTAACAATACTATCTAAACACTATACAACACAAATGTACGATTTATTGGTCAAGAACATATTCTAGCACTGGTTGTTCGATACTCCGATACCACACGACTGGAATGCGCTGGCTCGTAGGTACTACCGGTCGCTGACGGTCGCGACCACTTTTCACCCTTAGGGGGTGGCCATTAATTACGTGAGGCGTTTAGGGGGGGGAGGGCGTCCAGCCGAATCTTACACAATCTCACGAGGGAAAGAGGGGGTCTCTGCAAATATCACGTATTTTTTTTCCTGCAAGAAACAGTGTCAAATTGCGAGAAATTGGGTTTAATTAAGTAAATATGGCCAAATCACAATAATATTTATTAATAAATAGTCATTGTAAATAATAAAACAATCAAGCACTGATTACCGTGTTTATACTAAACTACGCGTTTTGATAAATCTCACGTGAGATTAGGTGGTGGGTGAGGGTGTCAAGTCAAATGATATCTCATTATGGGGGAGGGGGGTAGAAAAATCGCCAAATGGCCTCACATAATTAGTGTACGCTCCCTTATACCCTGAGTAATAAGGTTCAAAGTAGTCGACCGTCTGTGAGCACGGTAATACATCGCCTCGGCGTACAAATCATAGGACAGAAGAGTGCAAGTCACATATCATAACAGAACTTACAATTTTCACCATAAAAATTACAGTTTTTCTCTATCTGCTACATATTCTCTATTTAATCCGTGATTTGCAGCCTTTATATAAGTCTTGTATAGGCAAGAGGCACTCTAAATATAAAACTGTGGTCACAATTTATGATAATATAAAAATGAATCTACCTCGTATCTATTTCAACACATGAAATATTTCGTGCTAGTGTTTTCTTAAAAGTTATCATGCTCTGTAGGTACTTAGAAAGATACCTACGTAAATTTAAAATATATATATAATAAAGTTTATCAATATATATAATTATATATGTATCATTTATTTGTGCTAACGGCGTGAGAACTCTGCGGGGACGTAGCAACAACTGGCAAATGTTAAAATTTGAATAACTGCACTTGGGGGTAATAATATTTATTATAAGTAACCTATTGTTCATGTACCTACTTTATATTTCACTAACAACATTTACCACATTGCCTATATACACGTAAATACATAGATATAAATCTATTTGAATATCATTATTTTAATAATAAATATTACCTCTGAAAGTCAGGAAACAAAATAGTATTTTAAACTGCATTCTGTATTATTATAAAAACTATCTCGATAAAAACTCGTACAAATTGTTAATTCGCATCATTATTAACCATTTATTTATTGCTATTAAGTATTTCTGTAAATTGTAAATATTTAATCTTTCTTAAAATAAGAAGAGGAACATTAATCAAGGTTTCAGTATTGCTATACAGTTTGGTAACGTTCGACTCTGATAAAACAAAAACGAGTGCAGCTTTTCAAATAGCAACATTCTGGTGTCTCATTTTTTTATATTTTTTATTGAATTTTATTCATTTCTCATTTCTAGCTCCGGAAAGTAGCGCATCTACCAATCTATTAAATCTAAAATGCATTTTATATACTGTGTGAGTTTGAACAATAGACCAACATTATTTTTTGGTTTCCCAAGTTATTTTCATAGTAAATTCGCTAAACTTTACACAGGAGTGTCCGAAATAATATTATGTAGATATTCAAACAATTCACATAATCGTCCATGAATGTTTATATTTACTTAAAGGCTCCACCACACAGGCGCGTTATTATCGCTCGATAATATCGTATGCGTTATTACGATAATGCGTCCCTATTCCTTGCACACATGCGTTTTTATCGTCCGATATTCTACTCATATCGGAATATCGCAGGACGCAGAAACGCAAGCGTCCAACTTCTATTGCGTCGTTTTTATCGCAGTAGTGTGTGGGATCGCTTGCGTCCCAATTCCAAATGATCTAAGAGCTCATATCGTAATATCGCAGGACGCAGAAACGCAAGCGTCCTACTTCTATTGCGCCGTTATTATCGCGGCAGTGTGAAACTTCGTAGCCGTCGTACATGATGTACTAAAAACAGATATCGCAATAACACATGCGATATTATCGACTGATAATAACGCGCCTGTGTGGTAGAGCCTTTAAACGACGAACACGTGGCCAAGTTCTAGCAGAAAAAGGAAACACTTACAACGGAAATATGATCAAACTGCCGAAGTAAATTTAAACATTAACTGGTAAATATCGTCAGCGCGTCGTCGTTGACTTACAATCGAGTGGTTGGAATGTAAATTATATTGCTAGCAATTTTTCAAATCACTTTGATCAATATAAAGCACACATTCTTATCAACCATGTTACATAAAAAATCACATAATACTCGGAAAACATGTGTTAAAAACCACGTGCTGAAAGAGTTTCCACTAAGAACACTACCACTTCATTAATTCAATAACTATTATCGTAACATTCCATTCAAACGAAATAAACTTAAGTTTATAAACGAGTTTGAAATGCCCGGTACTCACGGCGACCATACTACAGAATTTAGACATTCTATATTAAATAGCTCATATAATATTTACCTATTATGTATCGGTGGCATTTGCTATAAAGTAACCAAGTTGACACTGGAATAATTTTGGAATGTTAGGCGTTCGCAATCCAAATATGTAGAGAGTTAAAATAAGTACTTTCTTTAGATATACCAAAAATAAATCAACGAATAGCATACTGGCCTTAATTTCTACATGATGCCTAATGAACTTATAAATAGCAATGAGATCTGTTACAGAATTTTTGTTTCCTAATTTTAATGCTTCTCGTCCCACAATTATGGTCTCCTTTTCAATTTTAATTTGAATTTACAAAATAACGTTTTTATCGTTTTAAATGTTGCTAACGTTAATAAAATAATTCAAGTCGCAACTTCAATCATTAGAAGCTATCATAACATTGTCAAAAAACAAAATTAAACTCATAATATTAAGATTTAAGATCTCAACTGTGTGGCCTAAAATCCTAAATATTTGAAATCACATTCTGAGATCGCATCGTAAATTCCCAGATGTAATACCCTTACTTGTATTAGACATATATCACAGATCTTTTTCTATATTACCATAATACTTTCTTTTGAGTGAACCCAAAATTATGAATCACTAATATCTAAATTACAATCAAAGATATTTAAACGCCTACATTCAGAACGAAACGTTTACAAAGAATTTTCAATATCCTACTTTAAAATATATATATATTCGTAAAATAAGTGTAAGTCACCCTTATTTAATCCGTGAAATTTATAATATTTTTATATAAAAATGATATGTCCCATGACCAAAAGATTATGAAATGATTAGGCAGTTCAGTCTATCTACTAGTACGTAAACCGTTTAGGTATATTATGATAATGATATAAATTTCTATAAAGATATTAGTATGCTTTAGCCAGAGAGTACCGTGGGCAGATCAACATTATGTATAAGTAATTTTCCATTGAACTTACAGACTATATGAGCCAACATCCAATCAGTTCCAAATCAAAGCTTTAAATTTCTCGGTTGTGATGTCGAAATATGAAACTTTGTATTATACAAACAAATATTTTATATAAATTCTGAGCCCAAAAAATAAAGGCTATGTCTAAAATCGTATTTTGAACAAAAATATGGTGGTGTTGAAAAATATTGAATCTTAAGATCAATAAAATATCCCTGTATTTGACTCTGTTGAATTTATTGAACACAGCGATTATCGCGTACAGTTTCAAACTCTGGGCACATCCGTCGGGATCGAATGATAAAGTGATTGTCTGATTATATTTAACTAATGGAAAAAGGATTCATTCAGACGATAAAATCTAAAGTGCGGTGCTTTCATTAATAAACGTCGATATCCGCAGGGTTTGAAACTTTGGAATAATCATAAATTAATGTGGTTCTGCAGTATGAAAATAGATAGAAAATTTGATAATATATACTTTTATATGTATATCTCATGCCTCTTACATGGTGTGACTCCATCTGTTTGACAACGTTGTATGTGACAGTAACGGCACTTAACTGAACGAAGAGGAATGAGGCACGACGCAAGAGGCACGGCACTCGGACAGAACAGAAACAGCGCTTAAAGCTTTGATTCCCATGATCACATCCACAACCCTCCCCGTGTATACCGAATACAGAACTACCGAAGCGTTTACATTCTAATAAATTTCCTAAAAATTCCGATATTATCAAACTATATGTTATTTACATTTTTATATGTCATAATATTGCTTTTGAATTACCTCTGGGGAGCGTGCGTCGTTAACTTCGAAAGACATAAAATTAGTAAAAATCTCAAATCCCTAACTTCTTAATTGTTACCAACTATGTTGAGTGCAATTTTCGTATGGTCTCTAATAATAATAATTAAAGCACTCTTAATCAATCTTTAATTTTGTTTATAAAATCAACTCTGACAATACACTACTATAATAAATATGCAAGTCTCTAAAGGTTATGCCAGCTCTAAATTAATATGATATTTTACAATTTCTTCATTAATTCCGATAATTTTCGAAATTGCAACCAATGCGACGTCGTTCAAAATCATTTTTGTACAAGCAAATAAAACTAAAAAGCAATCGTTATTATTTAGACTTGGAAAGTAACATTATTAAAAGGATTCATACTTCTCTATCTAACTTTGGCTATGCCGTCTAATGACCCATCGTAGAATGAGTTTACTTTTTTATTAAAAACTAAAGCATAAAGAAAGCACCTAACGTACAAAAACTCTTAAGAAAATGAAGCAAACACAACGTAACGGAAATGTTCAAATAAATTTAAGAAGTTCCAACTTTAGTGTGTCAATTATCTATTAGTGAAATATCAAATATTATTCATATCATTCAGATCACAGTTGCGGCGTTTTAATCACATTCTTAACTAATTACAACATATTGTCCTTCATTTGTTCATTCAACTATCACTTCTCGCTCACATTGACTATTTCCAGTAATAGTTTGTGTTACTGGTGAATATGTTGAAGGCTAACTGTGCACTAATGGGGTCCCAGGCTCATTGGTGCGGACTCTCTTCCTCCGTGTCCACGGGGCTGGGCGAGAGGAACTTGCGAGCGTACTTGGGGTAGTGCGTCTTCTCGTGCGCCTTCAGAATAGTCGACCGCGAGAAAGTCTTGCCGCAGAGCCCGCAACGAAATGGCCGTTCACCTGAAATGGGTAGGATGGTGATCAGTTATAGAGACTGGAAATACTATATACTGTCTAACTTAAATAAAATTTCCAAAGCACTGGAAAAGGGCTTGGAATATTTTTGCATAAAGCGTGGCCGGAATTTTTTCCGCCACTTTGATTTTTTTTTTCAAATTACCGGTTACGCATAAGTAATATATTAATCGATAGCTGGTAACAATACAAACAAGTTTTGTTTTATGCAAAATGTTCTAAAGTGTCACGTTTTCGAGATATGAGCTATCAGTTCAAGTCTATTCACTGATGGCATCTTCAGCACAACTTTGATTTGATCAGACATGCATAAAACGCCCCATATCCTCCCGTGGGTGTCGTAAGAGGCGACTAAGGGACTTACCAGAGAATGAGCAGCAGCGTTCTCTGTGCTTTTGTGACAACCGCACTGCGATCGCCAACCCGCCTGCCAAGCGTGGCGATTATGGCAAAAACCCCCCTTTGGGGGAGGCCCATGTCCAACAGTGGCCGTCTTTCGACTGAAGTGATGGTGGTGTGTGTGTGTGTGCATAAAACGTGTATCAATCGATAGCTTGCATCAATACAAACAAGTTTTGTCTGAGACAAAATGTTCTAAAGTGTCAAGTTTCCGAATATTGCTACCAGCACAACTTTGATAGCTTAAATCTCGGAAACGTGACGCTTTAGAAGTATTTGTCTCAGATAAAACTTTTAACATTTTATGTGTGTTTGATCAAATCTAAGTTGTGCTGAAAATGCTATCAGTGATTGGAGTTTAACTTTGGTAGCTCATTTCTCGGAAACGTGTCACTTTAGACCGTTTTGTTTCTTACGAAACTTGATTGTATTGATGCCACCTATCGATTGATATATGTTTTATGCGTGTCTGATCAAATCAAAGTTGTAGTGAAGATGCCATCAGTAAATGGACTTTAACTTTGATAGCTCGTATCTCGGAAACGTGACACTTTAGAACATTTGTCTCATCCAAAACTTGTTTGTATTGATGCCAGCTATCGATTAATATAGGTCTTATGCGTGGCGTGTGCTACTTTGAAAAATACTCAAAATGACGGAAAAACATCCGGCCAAAAAATTTAAACCCCTTTTCAGAAAAGGCTAGCTAAATGGCGATTCCATGAGTAAAATAGAAAAATGCAATTTCAGAAAAGTAATTAAAAATACTAAAAGATGAAATTACTGTTAACAATAAATATAAAAATTGAAAACATCTCTTTTCTGTTGGCCCAACAACTAGAATTCCTTAAATCATGATCAATCCTAGTATCTAATGAACTGTAAACTTTGTAAGTATGAGTAAAGAAATATATTGATTAGGTAATATATTGTAGAAGTAGAAAAGATAAAAAACAAAGACATTGCTTACCTGTGTGAACTCTACAGTGATCCTTCATATGATGCCTTAACTTAAACGCCTTGCCACAGAATTCACACTTAAACGGCCGGTCCCCCGTGTGCACAGGTAAATGTGTTATTAACGACGACACGTCCGGGAAGCTCTTCCCACAAAACTTGCACAGCACTACGTTCCCGGGCTCCACGGCGCCTATGTCCAGCTCTATAGGGGACTCCTCCGCGTGCATGCTCATGTACGGGGAGTCACTGAACTGCCCTATCATCGGCAACCCGATGGGCCGGCCCAGCAGGGCGTCCCGGTACTTCAGCGTGTCGAGCGTGTGCGTCGTCAGTATGTGCCGCGTCAGTTTGCTCTGATGTGGAAACGCCGCACCGCAGTGTATGCAAGGATACCCTCTCTCCCCTTCATCAATTCGCCCCCTACCATCGTACTCCTGCAACCACAAAAAAGAACATCAACTTCTTTTTTCTTGTTCCATTTTACACGGACCAAACTGTGTGCAATATCTCTACCACTACTTTCTAAATTGAGATGCAGTCTCGGTATATTTTTAATTTCCACTATCTAATTAAGAAGTTGACGCTCATTTTTGCCCAACAAAATGTGCAGGAGTGACCCGGGAGCCGGCTACGCGTAATGCCTTGTTGTTTAGCAACGCGCACGCGTACTGAATCACAGATTCGTACAAAAACGTTTGCATGTAATATGGCCAAAATTTAAAATAAAAAACTGCCCAAAATATATATCAAACAAAATGAATGGATATAAAAATGATGGCCAACAAAATGAAGGTCAACTTCTTGACAGCAAGGCATAATACTCGATGTTCAAATAGCGCAGCATATCAAACAAGCATGCGTGTAACTAATCAATTTACACAAACACCAACAGCCAAATTAAATGTTACTTAATAGTTAAGGGATCTTCACAAGACTGTGTTAGTTTTTAGTTAGTTACTTTATTTTGTGCCACCACTTAAATTAGTAGGCGTACATACAACAATGTTCCTAGCATATAGTTTTTATCAAGCAGACACTCACAACACACATAAATAAGTCTTTAAAAAAAACTAAAGAATCTTATTGGAATGTGACAAGCTTAAGGGAGTCTGAACATTAAATTAATTGGGCAAATGTTTTTTATTAGAAGTAAAATACTGTTTTGTAGAAGCAGCGGGGACATAAAAAACGCTTTGTCTGTTTTGCTAAACACTGGCATTTTTTTTTACTCTAAGTATGTTAAAAACATCAAATATTTTATGATTGTGGAAAAATAAATGAAACATGCAATACAACACAGATCTATCGTAATATACAGAGACATTTATTACAAGCTACATAAACACACATGCATTATTATCTACATACTTTATATAAATACATAAATATCGGCAAATGTATTAAAAACTTGACATTCATCAACATTTGTAAGAACACAATGTAAAGTATTGATCAAGATATATTAGGCCCAATTGATTAAAATGATAATATGATTTATTTTGTAGAACTTAAACATTTTTACAGGGCTTTTCCCATACAATTTTTCTACATCACAATTATTAGTCTTAAGTCCAGCATTGGCGGCTGTAGAGTAATAAAACTCGTGACATTTTTTTTTTCTTTACATAGTAATGATAACATTATGCCTGCTATCCCAGAAGGTTTAGGCATAGGAGTACTTATAGTACACCAAAATTTTGCTATGGCTGGTTATCACCATCTACCATAACCATCAACCAGACACTAATGTTTTTTAGCAAAATATTTATAGTCAGTGTAAAAAGAAGCTTTACATTGTGTTCTATCTACATACATACACATCTTTATACATTTAACATAAACAGTAAATTTACTCACAGATTCATGTTGCATGCGGTATTCCGATGATGTCTCCCCAATCTTGTCTTCATTGCTCCTGTCCCAGTCAATTTCTTTCTTCAAAGACTGGAAATTTAAAAAATAGGTTTTAGTTTAAAAAATACATGTACTCAATATGTTAAAAAAAACCTGTCCGATCCATTAGGATAGTATTAGGTATTGAGACAAGTTAAAAACCCTGATGAAAATTAAATTAAATGTACTAAAATGAAGAAACTCTATGGCAACACACCGGCACAAGAGTGGTTGCGTCATAAAAAAACCCTTATAATGGAATATTTAAAAAATAAAACATTTTACTAATGAAACATACCAGGGGTACTTGTTGAACAGGAGGCAGTCCGGAGGGGCCTGCAATAGGTTCACTCCTTGGACTAGGCAATGATGCGTGGGAAGGGTGGGTCAATCCGGGGTGCGATATAGTGTTCAGCACACTTAGCCGCTGCTCCACTGGAGAATAATGGGCTCCCAGTATACTGCTACCGCCGTGACTGTTTATCGTCATGTTTAATCCTGAAAATTGAGCATAAAATGATAATGTGATTTTCGTTGTTTTGAACATCATTTGTAAACAAGCCTGGATAACTTTATATGGTCAGCAATCCATACACAGGTGAACTGAACCGTTTGCGCTTGACTAAAGGTGGTAAATTGTATTTCACTGCATTAGACGATTCTGTGAATCCGAAATCTAAAGTAACTCGCATTAAGGTAGAAGTTTTTCTGATTTTGTTTTTGTCGTTGTTTCAAAACATTTCCAGATAAGTTATTCATGACATTACTCGAAAGAGTATACGTAAACTGATACAATCATAGAACAACTTGTTTTTTTATTGACTTTTATCACATAAATAAGTTTTACCTTTTCTAAGTTACTGCACCCAAGAAGATATACATTGAAATCACTCTATGTTTTAAACTGTATTGTCTGAGAAAAACCTTTGATATCATGTTTAGGTTTGTTGTCTTTACTTGAATTGTGTAAAATTTCACAGAACTTTCCATTTTTTTCTTAAAAAGTACGTTTATTTTTAGAAAAATAAATCTTGATTTGAAAATGTCACTTTCATTTCAAATGTCAAAACAAAACAAATAGAGATGTACTCTCCGCTTATCGTAACCGTTTACTTTTAGGCGATTAGGAATCCTATCATACTTATTCGAATACAACGCGAAATGATATAAAATTTGGGCTTCAGTCGAATGTAAATAAATTACTTATATAAAACTTGTGAACTTAGATTTCATTTTCGTCGAATTTCTGCATGACTAAAAAACAAATGGTTTTTAGAAAAAGTTTAATAAAAATTATTCGTCATTATATATAAATGAAAAAACCAAAGTAATACCAACAGGAGATAATTTAACAGGTGATAAATAATATCTAATGTAAATATTTTTTAAGATAAAGTTAAACTTAATTTGGAACTGCTATCTGTTCACTATTTTATTTTATTTAATAAGGACAAAAAAACAGTTACATGTTCAAGTTAAAAATTATGAGTAGTTACTTAAATTGGTAAACTTAGAACCCACACCATTGTCCACTGATTAATAAATGAAAAATATAGAACGGAAAGATAAATTATCTTTCCGTTCTATATTTTGAATTAATTAATTTTACATTAAGATTGTGGTGAAAGAATATTAGCCCACATTTATTAGTAGTAGTATATATAGTATGTATATATTGGTGGCCTATGGTATAATAGTCGATTAATAGACTTCATTAAGCAGTTACAATCATAAATGTTCCTAAGTTACAGTGGATTGGCTGAAATAAATCTGACAATAGGATAATTTTTGTAACATAAGTATCAACTTTTACGTACCGATACTTTCATTTTGTGCTCCGTTTGATCGAATCGACACCGTATCGTCTTCTGGTGACGACGATCGCATGGGCTCATCAGGAGGTTCATCTTTTGGGATAGGAGGGTGTGAAAGGGTTGGAGTCTCGCCCGTGATGTCAGGCCTAAATCGCCGAACTGAAAGCAACGGGGATATCCTTGGGGGCGATGCTTCCGGCATTTCTCTGTGATCACGAGTTTCTCGAGATTCACGTAAGTCCCTTGGGTCCCGAACCTCCCTCGAATCTCGTGAAATATCTCTAGATTCTCTGGACTCTCTATGTTCCCGCAATTCGCGGGGATCCCTCAAGTCTCGAGGGTCTCTTGGTTCCCTAATGTCTCGGGACTCTCTTAAATCCCGAGGTTCTCTTATATCTCTGTCCCTATGTTCTCTTGGTTCTCTTGACTCGCGAGAATCTCTTGTGTGACTCTCTCTAACGTGAGTTTCTCTGACGTCACGAGTCTCTTTGTTATCTCTTTCACGGACTTCCCGTGTGTCTTTCAGTTCGCGCCGATCCTCTTTCTCCCTGTGATCTCTGCCGTCCAACTTTTCATGTGTTTCTGAACTTTCCCTCGTGTCCTGTGGTTGGCACTCTTCCATTGGTTCTTGAACTTTTCTTGTTTCAATGCCGGCGGCGCTTAGGGTAGTCATTTCAGCAAGTCCTTTAACCTGGAAAATATAAAACAATTCATTGAAAATTTGACTAAGGTATAATTTAAGTTGTTTGTGTTATAACACTAAACAGAAAATGACAGTAGGTTAGTATAAAAAAATGGGCAATGGTCTGCCCACTCATTGGATAATTGAAATAAACTTGACCTTAATATTTTATTAGCGATATAGTGGACTGGCACAAAACCAGTCTCAATAGAAGCTAGTTTTATTATTTTTATTCCTAGTCGTCTACACGTGTCCTAAGTAACACCTTGCGATCTATGCATACCGAAGGACGAATATTCAGAAACAAGCTGTGTTTGATAGTATTTCTATCGGCAAAAATAATTAACAGTATACTTAGTTATAAAGTTGGTACTACCTGAAGGCTCTCAGCAGTTTTGAGGAGAGCAGGCAGTTGACAGTACTGGACGTTGACTTCACCCTTGTACATGAAATCGACCAGGGTCCGAAGTTCCTCAAGACCCACGTCCTTGAGAATCACGATGGGATGACGCGACGGGTGGTCCACGAACAGAGATCGAAAGTACGATGAACACGCAGACAGCACTACCTGAAAATGATGCGGGGTTTCTGCTTTATCATTTATTTTAATTAATTAATGCTAAGGGTGCGTTGCTTTGTGAAAAGAATACTGTGATATAATTGTATCACTCAAACACGGATTTAAGCCGGACATTTTCGCTATCCTCCCAACTATATATCGCCAAGGTTTTCGAGCATATTCTCCATACCGTGATTTACAAACACGTAAGTACGCTGTTATCTGATCCCCAACACGGTTTTCGACCGGGTCGCTCCGTAAACTCAAATTTGCTTATCCATGTTAACTACATATCTAGTAGCTTGGACATCGGGAGGCAGGTCGACACTCTATATTTTAATTTCTGAAAAGCCTTTGATAAAATTAACAACGATGTACTCTTGACAAAACTAGAGGCTATAGGTTTCTTGTCCGGATTTCTTTGCTTCTTTGCCGACTACCTGCGAGATCGCAAGCAATTTGTCAGACATGGTTGCTTTGAATCTAAGCCTTACAACACACGCTCGGGCGTGAGCCAGGGATCCGTGTTTGGGCCGCCTCTGTTCCAGATCATGATTAATGATTTGGTAACAGAGGTTAAATTTGCCAGGTTCTTGCTATACGCCGCCAACCTAAAACTGGTTGCACGGTCGAATGAAGACTGTAAACTCCTACAAAGGGTCATTGATGCCGTTTATATGAGGAGTATTGTTAATAAACTTCCTTTCAACACAAGTGCCATGTCATGACATACGGTAGAGGGTTGCGACCAATCCTTTTCAACTACAGATTGGGTGGCAACGTAATTTCACGAAGCACCAACGTTAAGGATTTGGGAGTGACGTTTGACCGCTGCATGACATTTAAAGACCGCATTTCTAGCCTCGCGAAGGAATCCTTAGGCGTTTGGGTTTTGTTATGCGAAATGCTCGTGACTTCCGCAATCCTAATGTTCTTCGATTACTATACACCACTCTGGTTGGAAGCAAACTTGAGTCTAGTGCCTGTGTCTTACACTGCTGCCCTATCACTGATGCCCGAAAAGGTGCAGAAAACGTTCCTAAGAGGCTTTTTCCAAAGGTTATATTTCTATTTTCCCTAGTACCCTACCAACTACCTGTTAGGAGTGTTGGGCTTTAACTCCTTGGAGGTGAGAAGAGGTTCGGCGCAGCTCACGGTAGCCTGTAAGATCCTATGGGGACTCCACTGCCTTTTCTGTCGGTTATTTGTTCCCTACAAATATATCGGACACCGCCAGTGCCGCCAGCACAACCTGTTTGCCCCACCGTCATCTAAAACTGTCGCCAGAGCTGAATCTCCGGTATGTCGTACTCTTAAGATGCTCAACGCCCTTCTGATTGCCAATCCTGAATGTGATGTGTTTGCGGATGAATGTAGTAAGGTTATGCGAATATGTCTGATGTTCTGTGAGAGAAAGTATGCAAGAGTGTCCACTGTTCCGTGTTAGTATTAGTTAATAATTTAATTCAAACCATTGAATGGTGTCAACTGGATGTTTTTACTTTTGTTTTGTTAATTATTGTAATTGGTGTTCACCGTTTTAATTAACTATAAATTAATTAATTAATTTTAGCTTCGAGACACTTAATACAATAATTGTAATCTGTTGTTAATCAACTTAAAAACTACAAAAGAATTCAATTATTAAAAGTAAAGATAGTATGAGATGGAGAACTACATAAAACAACATCATGCCTGTAATCCCCGAAGGGGTAGCCAGAGGTTTAGGTAACTAATAGTTCACCCATTTCACTGTTATGTTTAGTTAAGTGCCATGCAATCATCTCTTAACTTTAATCAGCATGTTATAAGTCTGGGGTAAGCGGTAAACTATGAATCTTTTTCGCAGTGTTCGTTGGTTCTTTGATGCGTCTTTCATTTCCCTACATCAGGTTTTTATTCATTCCTACTCTCTCTTTTACTTAGAATTTAATAGACAGGCAAACCTAAGCGGTAAACCCTTTTGCCTATCTCGATTCACAGAAACTGAACGCGTTAAAGATGAAAGTATTTCCTCGTATTCCCGATTAATTGCCACTAAATCTTAAAACAGGATTAACTGCATAATTTCTTTTGCTGTCGTTCCTTTGACTGGTGTTTAATTTAACGTTTGGTTGTCTCGGTTAAAAGTATTGCCATGTTAAATTATAACTTTGCTTAAATCAGGAGCAGATTGAACTTTAACACAGACTCCATAGGTGTGGTGTGACGTTATGTAGAGAAAACCTAACACAGATCTATTATGGTCAAACATTGTAACAAAACTAAAATGAAACGAACCACAGTACTGTAGGTTCTATATACCTTTATCAATATAAAAGGAGAGACCCGTTTAAAACAGATTCTTCCTAGCTTGGATAATAATTATAATCCTTAGGTATAAACCTACCAGACTAGGATTTATTAACAACTTCCTATTCCTAATACGAAACAAAAGATGGTAGGTACCTAACATATTCGGTGAACGCAAAGTGCGTGATTGCAGAATTATGATGCAATTAATAATAATTGAGTCGTATTGAAATGCAATTATATTCTTGCATTGACAATGTCGTGCGGTCGAGACGTGCATATTATCAAAAGTCGGCTAACTTTAAAAGGACTTAGGTCCGGTATCCGTCAAAGCAGAGAGAAGAGGGGACGTGTCGGAGAACTTCATAATTTGTCTAACCTCTACCCCCATTTAACTTCACAACCTAGTTAATAGGTTGCACGATACCCCTTTGCGAAAGTAGTTGTCAGACTTTCGGGCTTCTGTTATATGATTAGCCGTAGGTAAAGTCAGTCTAAGAGATACGAAAGGCAGCCGGAACCAACTGCTTAATGCCAAAAGTGTTTTGTTATTTACCCATCTCCGCTTCGCTTACCTTCAGTTTATACGATCCAAGCAGATATTAGAGAAGATAGAATAGGAAAGCCCGAAACGGAGAGAGTTGCGTTTACACCAACTTCTGTGAAAACACCCAAATCACTTTTTGGTAGTTCCATGATGGGTTGTAAAGGGTCACCTAAGCAGTCGCTCTATGTAACATTAAATGCATCCTGTTAGATTGGAAGCCGAATCTAATATTGTAGGGAAAAGAATAATAGGGAGATGTCACAACCACAACCATAAATATATCAACATAAATTCTCAAATTAGCTTTTTTAAGGAGGTACTTCCTTTATCATGCTCAGTAATGTTTATAAAAGAGCTTTTGCACACTCCGTCTTTTCACGCCATCTCCGCAAACGCCAGCATTTTTGTTGACAAGGAAAACTTCATAGCAAGTTCGTTTATAAATATCTATGAGCGATGCCGCCAAATGACGGAACGTATAAACGGGCCTTAAGAGCGTTCAGATTAACAATATTTACGTACAAAGTAATGAAATGAAGCGTAACGAGAGGTTTCTACACGTGCCGCGCTAAACAGAAGTCATTAAACTTATACGGAATCACTATCGCTCACTCAATGCCTTTGCCAACAGTGCAACTTTGAAGGAAAATCGTAACTGACGTACCTAAGTGTTTTCAAATCTAGAAGGATCATTAAAGTCCAATCAAACCATTTGGTTTTGGGATAACCTTTTCCCATCAATGCTGGCATGTGCGATTATGTGTCTATCCATCATCATCACAGCATCTCTCTAACAATTTTTCAACTAAACTGGGTTCAGCACCTAGTCTAACCGTATGCAGTTGAATACCATTTTTGTTTCTTTCTATCGCTCATTCTAGCCGATCCAGTCGCAGGACAAAGTTTCACGCTCCCTTAATTCCATATAGGTACTTCTGTTTGCTGCTAATCTACCCGCTCTTCGGGTAGTAGGAATCAAAGTGGTTCCATCTTCGTAATGGCCTCATTGTTAAGAAAATTAAATCGTGTTTTATTTAGGAATTGCTTAGAATTTCTTTGAATTTAACACGTTCATTATCTCAGGAATCACCCCCTTCCTGGTCGTACCAGCTATTTCCAATAACGATTGTTGGGTTTTGAATCAGGAATTTGTCAGCAGCAGTTCCGAGACTGTGTAGGTAGGTAAACAAATAGACTCCTAACTGGACACACGTCGGATTGATAGCAATAAGCTAACCACCTTTTAAATGGATCTAAAACATATTTATCTGCCTCACCCTTCGGAGATTATGCGCGTGGCGTGGCGTTATGTCACCTATAATAGCTATACTACCTAATTATTATAAAGAGGTAGGTACCTAAAGTTTGAACGTTTGTTAGTTTGGATGTAGGGGATAATCTTCGGAACTACTAACACGATTTCGAAAATTCTTTCAATAATGGCAAGCTACATTATCCCCCAATGTCATAGATTTCATCATAGATATTTTAAAACCTTCTCGTGGGATAATTTTAACCAATAACACGAAAGAAGACGAGGGTTACTTGTATAAATTAGGGCGATTTATATAAATTAGGACGTTCTTTACCTTGTGAGCCCTAATGGATGCACCCTCGGAGCAGGCTAGCGTGACGTCGACCAGGCTCTCGTCGTGCAGCAACTGGCTGAATACTCCCAGCAGGTTGCTCTGATGATTGTTCCACCTTAGGCAATAGTGCTCACTTCCCATGTCTGAGCTAGCTCCCGCCGCTGTAACATGCAAATGGAAACATTTTAATCACAAATAAACATTATTTCTTTGAAAAAGCCACCGTAATCTCTACATACCAATAGTTTATCAAAATATAATTTCACGGTTTAAAAAATTATTTTTGAAATACTCTTGGAATGAAAAGACACAACAACAAAAATATTCTAACATCCGAACGTGATGAACACAAAAAAAAATCAACGGGATTTAATCTAACATGTTTTTTGTTGATTACGTTAAGTACTAAATTATTCAGTTTCATATTGTGTGATGAAACACTTTCAAATTAGCGCGCCACCGACCTCTAACCTCTACCAAATTCCGAAATTCTCGTTATCCAAGATCACTAGTTAATTCTCGTTAGTAGGTATTTCCGCAAATATTCCAAACTAAGTGTATTGTCTACGAAATATTTTAAATGAAAACAAATCGACTAAACTGGAAACGATTAGTAATTTCTGAAAGTCAAAGGTCACAAAGGACCTACCCTAATGGTTGAATAGAAAAAGTGGTGCAAGAAACTGACCGTATCTGATCTAAGTATCTGCCTCTACCTTACTGCATCAAATTGTTTAATTTTCATGAGACCAGGCTCCAAGGTAAAAGAATAAAAAAAAATAGAAAACATTGATGGAAAAGGAAATGTATTGCATTGACATCATGATCGTCTGAGCCTGTCTGTCAAAGATCGAAGAATTGAAGATTAAATAATTGAAAACCAGGACCAATGTCGCACTTTCCGAGGCACGGAGGAAACTTGGTACCTACCTACCTATGTAATGGATGGTCACCCATTCACGGACCAACCTAGGCAAGTGCGGCTTAAACTGAAGATAGACCCTACGAGCTCCTCCTGCTAGGTACCAAAAAGCAGATGTTAATCCTGTTAAAATTATTTGCAGGAATACCAAACGCTTTGAAAGTCGTTTAGCCTTTTCTTCAGGTAGGCATTATACACAGTCCAGTCACAATCAATAGGTTATGACAACCAAAACAAATAATAAGTAAGGGCTACCGCACACTTGAGACAAAACTACCTTGAGACATTATTTCCCCTACTAGTGCGAACGAGACACGACTATTTATCTCTCGCTCGCGCTAGTAGGGAAATAGTCTGTCTCAAGACAGTTTTGTCTTAAGTGTGCGGTAGCCTTATTACTTCACGGTGTGTCTCGTATTTGCTTCAGCACCGATTAATATAATAATATATTTAAAAAACATCACGTGATTATATCTAGGTGAAACGTCCAGCTTCAGATAGCAGCTTCAACTTGAGATACACAATACAAAACAATCTTAATATAGGTACCTACCTACATTTTAAATGTAAGTACAAAATCGCTACAACATGTCATTAGCGCCAATCGTCTTAGCCAGCGTTCGTAGCGGTGAATAAAAATAATTGCGGTAACTTGGGTTTTCAGCGGTTAATATTTTATAATGCACAAAAACATTTGCTTGAGCGTTTATGAGTCTACAAGTGCTGTCCATAATCTCTAAAATAAGATGAAAAGTCTCATCGCCATGTGGATGTAGTTTTCAAACATTGACGCATCATTTTCTGGTTTATATTTTCCTAGGCCTATTTCCAACCCTATTTGGATTGTCAGTTGTCGGAAACCGGATCTAAATCTGTCCGTCGCGTAGGTAGGGTGTCCCAGCCCTATAGTTAATGTATTAGGCATACATAGGTACGCTGGTTATCGTTACACGTGTATTTGCGTCTGCCACAGACTTAATGTGTTTTCAATTTATAAATTTTAAGGCCTAAGTATATTCAACACACGTCACGACTCATTATCCATTTACTGCTTATTAACTGATACAGTGTTACTTGTACCTCAACACATACATGTTAAATCACCCACGAAGCGTCATAAATACAAAAGGTATTGTGTCTAGGCGTAATACCAATTTATATGTGAACATAAATCGTTTTAGTCTGCGACCTCGAAAACATCATGGAATAATATAAATTAATTTTGTTCAACGCAGCCTCGATAGGTATGCTAAAAATGTTTAATCGTCTCGTTGATAAGTCCTTTTAGTGCGCATGTTTATTTCATCTGGATTATTGTTCTAATTGCCATGTGACTGGTGGCCTTTAAAAAAATTTGTTTCACTAACTGTTTTGAAGTTGAAGATCACAAACTGTAAAACATAATGCACCGCTGCAGATGAACTTAAAATCAAATTTTGTGCGCATACGCCACTAATTACAACATTTACCTACCCGACGCAGAAGCCGGAACACTCAGATTTGCTAATAAGTACAAAACGCCACTTGTGTATTATTTTTTATTCTGTGATTACCGCTTCGCGCCTACATGCGCGAAGATAAATATAGCTGCGAGTGTACCTAGTATTTAAACGTAGGTGTTGTGCGCACACGCGTGCGGCCGCGACGCAGTCAAGATCAAGGGCGCACGATTGCGCAAGAGTTGGCGGTCGCACCGCACTGCAACTCCGTGTGATGTCATCGGTCCGTCTGTCTCCCCCCAGCCCCCCCCACTCCTCACTTCATCACACGCTCGTTGTAAAGGCCGCGGACGCGGAACATTCTATTTTAAATTTTTGACCGTACGGTTTGTGTTTAGAACTTTTTTCAAAAGCCTTTGGATCCTTTTCTCATCGCATCCATCGGTTCTCAGAAAAACGTCATATCATTGTTCTAGACTTAGTAAATGGGTACAGAATATAATAGGCGACGAGCTGTGTTGATGGGTATCTTGAACAATTTGCTGTAATTTTCAGGAACAGCTAACTGTGCCTAGCTACTCTAACAGTTTTAAAGTTATTTCCTGTTAAATTTCCGTAATGGTATTTAATAATTGAAAACTCACAGGTTTTATATCTTTCTATTCCTATCCGGTTTTTTTAAAATGTTTTCTCTGTTTTTATGAAGAACAAGTTAGGTATTTTCATGATACGTAATCTATCAACTTATCAGGACAACATTGTCCGTGATATAAATGTTGCTACAATCTTATGACCTTCCTAAAATGCACTAGATAAAAATGCAATAAATTGCCGGTAACACGCTACGCAGGCAATTTGATGTTATCTCTCCAGATACAATCGTCTATTGGCGTGAATTCATGCGTTTTAATTATAAAATTATTCAAATCTAGGAATATTTTTGTTCCGGTTTGTTTACGTAGAAACTTCTTCTCTTCCGAACTCTATTCTTAGGATTGCAATGTTTTTCGGACCTTAAATTTCTCTATTATAACACATTGTTCCTAACCAACGCAAAACCAGTTAAAAATTCATGTCTTCAGGGTCGAAATAGAGAGCTAAAATGGACTTTGTGTGCAGTGTCCTGGAAAGACGTAAAGGTCCATAAATACCTAGGTACTTTTGTTATGACCATATTGATAGTAAATTCTTTAGAAACTGCAAACCTTTAATGAAATGCCTGCCTGTAGCTCTTACAGGTTTGCAATTAGACATCTACCAATGAACATACATAACAATAATTGTTTCTTGTTACTGGTAGCAAGAATTCTTTGTTATAATTAATCTTTCAGAATCTGTGTTTTCGTTTTTATGCTGTGTGCTTTGACACTGCATTTGAAAGGGTAACTAAAAGTATTGTTTTAATAAGAAGTTTTTAATGATATTCTTATGAGTAGGTACTATACCCGAAAATACTGAAAATGCCGAAAATTCTAGACTATGATTTGTTTAGCCTTCAGAAAACGTCCTAGTGTTGGTTTCCTGTAGATTTCAAAAAAAATAATCCTGTTTAACTTTTCATAGAACAAATAAACGAGAAACGATTTTCATCCGATTACTTAGGACGATACGATACTGTGCCGTTTGAAAAAAAATGTTATGCTTATTACTTTAAGGCAATATTGGCTCACAACCTTTTTTTACGATGGCAACTTTCTATGCTTTCAGAATATATTCAGATTTGACCGTGCAAGGCCATTCGTGATTCGATGATGACAAATCCTTGCAACCTCAAACAAATGAAGGACCAAACAAGTCATCAATAATAGAATAGGAAGTAGGTAAGATTAGCGCGCTTAGCTCAAATGCTAGCACACATTTGTAAACCTAGTGAGGTATAGTATAGCTATGGGCGACCTTCACAGCACAATAGTCTAGCTAACATGTTTAAAGGAGTGGACAGACGGACGAACGCCACATTGTGTTTCTTTTATGTTATATGTATGTAGGCTTAATTAACTCAGACCGTTGTTAAGGTCGTTTTATTATTTTTGAGTGATGATAGAGCATGCAAAAACTTATTAGATTGGATATAACGGCTCGCGATGATTTAGTTGATTTGTTACAACACTTTTGAAATGTTTGAATCGATTATTAATATTCTGTGGTTTATGATTGATTTTAGAGCGGTTAACACCGAATGGGGTTGTAAATGTCATGGCGGCGGCGGTGACAACGGCATTTCGATGGGGCTGTCACCCGGTGAACACGCACAAATCCATTGGTTCTAAACTCAAGTCTGATGATTGTAATTTGGATTTAATCAGTAACTATCATTGTAATCTCTCATTATTCTGATAATGTTCCGTTAAAATCTTTGTAATTATATCAATTGAATTGTACTGCACGTCCTATTATTTTACAAACAACTGCACGTACATGGCCAAAATGGAGGACCAACAACAAATAACGGATAAATAGCGACACGTGGTGTCTCAGCCGCTCGAGAATCCGATAGATATATATATGGATTCGTAGGATTTTATCATTTTTGCGTTTTAAGGATATATATAGTCTGGCCAAAAGGTATTTTACATGGAAAAGGAAAAAATAGAACTATATTTGGCCTACAGACAAATTATCAGTTAGGCCTACTGCGTTATTATTTTGTCATTTTCTGGAGATGACAAAGAGCAGTAAGTAACATTGTTAAATTCGCTAGTTCTTTTCAAACAGATTTTTGACCGTTATCAGTATTTACCCTTTATTCGCAAAATATTAGATTCTCAAAACAGCAGATTCTCAAAATATTACATTCGCTAAATATTATATTCACAAAATAGCCGAAGTACAATCAAGCACTCAAAACAATTGTTAGTCCGGTTGACCGAACTAGTGCAACTTTTCAGTAGCAGTAGTTTGATTGAAACCTAAGTACCCCAGTAACTACCGGCTCAAAGTCGGTCAACACAGCAGGTATCAGCACAAAAGGCAACTCGGTCTTCCATTTCCTAGACCTCGTAAAACACTAAATTCAGGAACTCACTTTGTTTCATTCCATCAAAAAGAAATCCTTAAACCAGAAGACCTCCCGGTACTAAAACCGGAAAGCTAATTTTAATCGTTCTATTCCTAACAATGATTATCTCTCGAATAACTCGGTCGTATTCATGAATTCAACACACGAGGAGGCAGGTTAAGGGGTCATATGAACTAACTTTCACAGACCGTCACCCTAATATGAGTAGTAATAGCTTGCATATACCATGCATAACGCAATACTTGAATATAATTCACTTATTATTATAAAGTTTTAAAGCACACAAATAAAAACAATAGTTAAGTACGTAGAAAGACATTCAAACAAAGTTTTTGTCGTAGTAATCAGTGTACCCTTGTCTTTACGATGCAGTTCGCATCATGAGCTGTCCTATGTTAATTTAATGGTACATTAGGTTTCTTTCACACTTGTATGTCACTTCATACATTTTGCGTGTGCAGTTTCCTGTAACCTAGGCGTACCTAGGTAGGCTAGCTATACCTAGATAATATGTGTGGTCACGTGGACTAACCGATATAGCTATGACCAATAAACTTGACTAAACTTGCTAGTGCGAATGTCAGAGTCAGTCAAGTCTTCCTTGATAGGTCACCTAGGTGATCTATCAATATTAGTGTTAGCATAATTATGCATAGTTAGTTTTGATAGACACGATAGCCGGATTTAATCATGTTTATTTACCTACAATGTCAAATATAGAGTTAAAATTTTCGAAGATAATTGGACTGATTTCATTATATTTATTTAGTTAAGTACCTATAGAGAATGCATGTGTGAGTAACCTTGTTTTGTTAATTCTAAGTATGTTAAAACATATTTTATTTACAATTCATTTCTCCGCTCACTGTCCATTGATCTCATACCTCAATACCTAAACAAGGCAATTATATAAAAAATATTATATAACTCTAAAATAAAACAATCAAACGGGATATGCAAGCCTAACGCACACAGACGTTTGTCATTATAATTGCATTAAACATTTTCTATTTTTGTTCGGTTCTCCAATCAATAGGGTGACGACACACGTTGTCCTGAAACTGCAGTGTGTGGCAGTGGCCTTACGTAACACGCGCGGATCAGGCGGCGCGGCGTGGGGGATCAAGGTCGCGCGAAATAACGCATACGCGCCGGTGCAGGTCGAACGCACGTCGCGCGTCGCCCGGTCGCCGCCGCCGTCGGACGCGGTATCTTCGGCCCGACGACGCTTCCCGACGCTGCCCGACGCCCGACAACGCATGGGCATCCGGTCGCGCCTAAATCTGTACCTAACACTGAGCTGCTCACTACGTCTTATCAAATTCATGACGGTTCTGGGTATTTTTGATTTAATGCATCCAATTTTCTTTCTATTTTTGACTCCAATGTCCTTAAAAGGCTGATAATCTTATCACACATACGGTATGTAAAATTCGTGTTAAAAACTACAAACTGCAACATTTTGCACAAGCGTGTTATTTTAGGCTATTTCAAAATAAATGCGGTTTTTTAGTATAGGCTCACATTTCATATATTGGACCTAATTTCCTCTTCGATAAATGTATAGGTATCATGTATAGGCTAAAGAACTACATAGGTATAAAATACATACATATGGGTGGAACGAGTTGAACAAGGAAGTGCGATATTATGAATGTCGACTCAATTTGATGAGGTTATTTTCGGTTTTCAAAATTGATCATCGGATTTATTTTGCGATTGACAATTTGTGTCTGGGGTCTTCAGTGTTCTGGTATTTATGTGCTTTTGTTGAATACTTGGTAATTCAATGGTAAGTGACGAAAATATTCAACGCTGGTGTCAATAATTGTGTGCACAATTCTTGTATAAAACGCACACTATGTAGGCAAGCATATTATAAGTTGGGGGATTACATTGATGATAAAAATGCTTGGCTAAATGCTGGTCCTGCTCCACAACCATAGGGGGGGGGGGGGCAAATTAATTGATTGTTTGGGTCGGGCATTATTTGAGTCCATCGACACGTAAAGAAGAAGATGAAGAATTGATTCCCATGTTAATGTTTTGTGGAAGCTGCAGAAGATTGTAAAAATATACTTGCATTATATAGATTACAGTTCATAATATTATATAATTGCATAGCACATGTGTGAGTACTTTGTACTGTTCAGCCACCATTTACATTTATTTATATTTCATTGACTTGAATATGCCTTGGTGGCTGAGAGAATGTCATGCTCACTTAAATGTCTCGCTGATGGTGGCGGGTGTGTCGGGTCATTTAGTTCCCTTCAATATGGTTGAGTTGAATGGCGCCGGTACATGCGTCATGTTCGTGAACGGGCGCTGTCAGTTGGGACTGGTCATCTCTTAGCTGCCAAGGTTCATTTTAATTACTTTATTCGTAAACTGTTGATCTAATCTTTTACTCTGGACGCTCTTAGTGTGCACGTCTTTCTACATCGTTCTCACATATATGTATAATCTCAAAATTAAAGATGTAACCAAGATTTTGTAACAATATTTTGTTTTTAAAAGAGTGTCCATGGAGTTTCTTGCCCGTTCTTCTCCATAGAGATCTACGCTAGGGAATGGGCAACTACAGTACTTTCTCAAGTTATTATGCCTTGTGACTGGGACTGTAGCTTTGATTTTCTTTTTTGTATTTTTGACATTCAAAAGTGCCGTAATGGTCTAATTGAAATAAATGCTTTGAGTTTTTTTTTTTTTTTTTTTTTGAAATTCATGGTCACAGTTTGCTCCGCCTGGTAAAGGTTAATAAGTCATAGTTCTTATTTCATTGCATTCCTTTGTGTAACATTGAGTATTTTAAAATTACGTTAAACATGAGAGTCAAATCATCGTGACAAGTGGAACAGGAAGAGGCCTTTGACCAGGAGTGGAAAAATACGAGCAAAATAAAAAAAAATAAACCGGCCGAGAGCGAGTCGGACTCGCGCACCGAGGGTTCCGTACAAACTTTTTAAAGGACTTTGTTCCCATGAAACAGCTATTGCACCAACCGCAAATAATAAGTTTGTAATAGGAAAATCGCTTTTTTTTTTGTTATTAAACTACATATTGACGGTTTTCAGATTTTCCCTGTACATGTGCTGTAAGGAATTGATTCTCCCCAAGTTTCGTGATTCTAGGTCATCGGGAACTACCATAATTATAGGTGTTCGACCCAAAACCGGTTACTTCCGGTTGACTTAGAATTGTCAATTTTGGTTAAAAGCAAGGTCTTACAGCACAAGTAAAGGGAAAATTCCGGAAAATAAAGAAAGTTGAAAATTAAGATAATTTTGGTAGGTTCTTACAAGTTTTCGCAAGAATCTAAATTTGCCCATATCTTTTTATGGTGTTGACTCAGGACCTTGATTTTTGTACGGCTAATTGGGCCTAGACTTCAGTATCTGGTATAGTTCAAATTGCTAGGTCCACCCACTCCTGAGAAAATCGGTGGTGACAGACGGACAGACAGACGGTCAAGGAAGTGATCTTATAAGGGTTCCTTTTTTACCTTTTACGGTACGGAACCCTAAAAATTAAAATCAAATTATGAAAAAATGGTTATGAGAAAAAAAATCATGCGCTGCTTATTCAAATTCAAATTCAATACTAACACCAGCGCTCTGAAAGCTTTTGAGTAAATAATTTTCACGATTGTTCGTCTATATGTAATTACAATGATTATATAGTTAGTCCAGCTTATTTAATAATTTCATTTAGAGGTAGACGGGCTCACATAATTAGGACTATCGATGCTCGCTTATTATTTAAATACCAATTTGATGAAATTGTATGTCAACTTTATTTTCAATGTCTTCTCATCATTTCAGACTATTTGTTTATATACTTATTCAATGCAGAATGACTGTTTGAATTGAGTAATGTGCGTAGTAGTGTTGATAAGGAAGTGTTCAGAGTATAAGCGTCCACACAATATACGCGCTTTGGACGTACAGTCGCGGACACTAGGTACTACACAGTTTGGGGAAAGATGTAGGCGGTTAATATCGGTAGTTGGTATCAGTTGATTGGTACCCAGTTTGGTACTAGTTAAAACTTACATAAGGTGTATCTATTCATACACGAAATCTCCCAAGTGGTCAAGCTGTTCTCTACAATATATTCGCATAACTCGTCAAAATTTATAGAACAGCTGATTTATTTTTCGCGATTCAGTGTTTGGTCCCATTCATACACGAAATCTCTTAAGGGGTCATTGTACTCATCATTATGAACAACTCCCATAATCGCGAAAAAAACAGCTGTTCCCTACAATATGTTCGCATAACTCGTCAAAATTTATGGAACAGCTGATTTCTTTTCGCGATTCAGGGTTTGGTCTCATAGTAAAAGTTTTTCATAATGATGAGTACAATGACCCCTTAAGAGATTTCGTGTATGAACAGATACACTTTATAGATGCAGCCTCTCGAAATACTGTATGTCATATCGTGAGCATCATCTGCCTAGCCTTTTCCCAACTATTTATTTATTTAAGGTGATGCTTATTTCCAAAGAAATCTCTTCCAGCATACCTACGAAAGGAGAGTAGATAAAAAGAGATGTAGACATAGTGTGTTAAAGATGAGAAAATAGAATACATAAAAACTTAAAGCAAGTAAAGAATTTAAATTTAACATACAATAAGAATATACTTACATACATACAAGATAAAATATATAACACAAATATAAACTACAAAATAATACCTATATATTAATAAATACCTATGCAACTATGACGAATTGGACAGATGTTCTTTCACTCTTCTTGTAGACTGCAATAGTTTCCCAGTCTCTAATATCAGGCGGAAGAGAATTCCACAACCGCTCAGCGTGTACAGTAAAGGTGTAGGAGTTGAAATCGGTAGAGTGGGGAGGGGACTTAAGGAGGTTCCTAAGATCCGACCGGCAAGGTGCATCAGAGGGACGGGAGTAGGAAAAGCGGAAAACTATGTTAGGCTTGGCTTCCAATCTAACCGGATGCAGCTGAATATCTGTATTTTACATGGAGCGACTGCGTATCTGACCTCCACAACCCAGTTAGTACTGGATAATACGGTACCCCTTGGTAAGATGGTTGTCGGACTTTCTGGTTACTGACTACCTGTTACGACTGTCAAAGACATACAAATGACAGCCGGGACCAACGGCTTAACGTGCTTTCCGAGGCACGGAGGAAACTTGGTATGTAATGGGTGACCACCCATTACATACCGAGTTTCCTCCGTGCCGTTAAGCCGTGCTTGCCTAGGATGGGTGGACACCCATCCACAGATCAACCTAGGCAAGCACGGCTTAACCTAAAGATCAACCCGAGCTGCTGTTATTATTTAGCCACGTATGTCATAAAAGATAACTAAAAGACATCGTGACGAGTCTCATGGGTCCTCCTGGATGCAACAAACAACAGCACGATAATGAAAAATCGCATTTGGTCGTTCACTGCATCCGTCGGAGGAAGTCCCATGTTCAGCCAAGAGCATTTACAGGTCAATAATGACCTGCGTAGTTTAGATGTCCGCCAATGATAGCGTTTGTCATGACGTCTCTTCCGCCTTTTCACACGCTCGGGTAGCCGGATAACTAGCACTGGACCACGCTAGCGAAGTAGTGTAGCACTCTCTCTCATCACTCACTCATCATCAGCCTACTATGTTCCCACTGCTGGGACACGGTCTTCTCTCAATGAGAGGGAATAGGCTATAATCCACCTCGCGGGCCCGGTGCGGATTGGTAGATGTCACATGTCTTCGAATTTTTGGTTCTAGGACACGCCGGTTTCCTCACGATGTTTTCCTTCACCGTTTTGAGACCAGTGGTGATGAAATAAATTACATAAAGTAATGCGCCTGTGTGGGTTCGAACCCACGACTTACTGTTCGTAAGTCGGGCCGCCACCACTAGGCCACCGCTGCACTCTCTCTAGTGTAGCTTAATCCCTAGCATAGCTATTTTCTAGTTTAGTCTATTACTTACTCCATAAGTAGCCTTCCTTTATTTTATCCATAGAATAACTACTCCCTAGTTTAGTCTACTACTAAAGTGTAGCGTACATCCTAGTGTAATCTACTGCTTAAGCATAGTCAGCTCCCAAGTGTAGCGTTCTCCGTTACGTAGCATGGCCGGCCTTCTGTCTAATAGTTTACTTCCTTGTGTAGCATAGCCAGCTGGAGTCTGACTACCACTCTGGCTAACCCATATCTACATTCATTGGTACATAGACACGGATACACAGCGCCGACTTGCCAATGTGAAAAGGGCCTTATAGTAGCTACAAAATTGGACCAAAGTCGATGCGGACTTGATAGATATCTAAGTGAGTAATGACCCTCTTTGGCAGGACAGTCATGTCAAGAGCGCTACGATTTTCATTACAACCTGTCTGCAGGCAAACAGGAAAAATTGAAACAACTGCCATTAACATTATCTATATGTCTAAATTATCACACAATTAGGCAGAGAAAATCATCAATTCAATACCTACTTCTTTCGAGGAAAGTTCGATAAGCCTTATTTACGTTTCTGTAGACTCAATAGAAGCAATAATGTGAACATAAAACTACTTCTGCATCCTTATCGCCAGACTGACGCCTTAATACCTATAATATAGGTACCTAATATTCAAATATGTTATACCTATGAATAATAATTACAATTCATAAAAAAAAAGACCAACAGTAGTTTAAAATTCGAAGCTAGCACTATGGCCTTGGCTCTAATCACTCCCAGACTAGTCGGGCAACGACTGACATGCAGTTGGCAGTATTTGCATTTTCTGAAGGTTGCTCATTTTATACGCGTATCTAATTAAAAATGGGCAAGCGTGATTCGCCTTCTGTGAAGACGAAGAAGAAGGGAAAAAGGACTATTTTACATTATGGTGTTGTAAAAAACAGCTGTTTTTTTATTCAAGGATGCTTTGTTCATTTACTTACTTGCATCTGCCTACGACTTAGACGTAGACATTTACACCATAAAACATGTAACTCGGCAATAGTACCTATAGCTGTTCATCAGTGAAATAATTTTGAAAATCAGATGAAAAGTTTCGGAGATAACCTCGGGGACATCCAAACTTATAAATTAGTGTAGATTTACTACATAGAAGACGAAATTCGCAAAAATGTGTCAGACTATTTTTTGTTGAAAAAAGTGTTCATTCTTTGTGCTATACTGCCAGAATTCGTTAAAATTCCTATGAGGTGACCGAATTATACCAGAATTCGCGCACCCAATTCATTCGGATAACCGAATGCGGGCTAACGACCAAGTATAGGTATGCGCTTAATCAAAGTATAGAGATAGCCTATCTGCTTCCCCAACTCAGTGATTATTGGTACTACTATCCTGGTAAGATCACGTTGCGTTCTAGGGGAGGTCTGGTCATCAGCGGAGCGAGTCGAGCTTGCACGATACGTGTTCCTTATTAACATTTTATTTTGTATGGGAAGTAATTATGAGGCAGGCAGTGTTTTGTGGGCGTCAACCATTTTTTTTCTGATAGAAAGAGGTGGATTTTTGTTGTTGTCTCACCCGTTCTGTCACGATTGGTATAAAAAATAGTACAGTAAAATGTCAAAGTTAAGACGCAAAAAACTTATTCCATAGTTTTTCTCATCACATTTTTTTTTACATCAGCCTTGTTTATGGTAGTAAAGATGACCAATTTAAAACTAATTGACTTTATAAGAAGTAATTTTTCATCTGAAAACTTATTTTCCTGCGACATTAATCTCTATAATACTACTACTACTTTCGGGAAAAAATAGTTTACGCACACTTCTCGCGGCATCCCATTAGTCAAGCCTAGGATAACGTATAATTCTTTACGCGCTTTTTAGATTTGTTCTGAGATCGTAAAACGGTTAAGCAAACAATAAAAAAAAAAGATTTGTACGACTATCTGCAAATAGGACGGTCAACAAATTGGTTGATATGACATTGTTATGTTGGAATTTCAGACACAGTCACCTACCTAGTCTTTTCCCAACTATATTAGGATCGGTTTCCAGTCTTACTATGCAGTTAGCGCCCTATCTGACCTCCACAACCCAATATGGTATGCACTGGCTGTCAAACTTTCGGTATACTGACTGCCCGAGACGACTGTCAAAGTATGTAATTACTGATGCCGTAGCAAGATAATCGTGCATACTTTCTCGTAGCACTTTCGTAGAACGTGCGTAGCAAACTTTTACATTGATGTAGATATAATATATCAGGCGAATAAAATAAAATAAACAAATAAAATATGTAGATGGACCAAAAAATATAGGCCTATGCTAATCGCTTGGACGGATTGCGATAATAATAAAGGTCATTCTATGTTTGATTTAAGTCACAAATGCAACCTAAAAAGTCGTACGATATGAAAAAAAAACAATATTTTGGCGATGTTTTAGTAATCATTTTTTAAAAAGGCCGTAAACTTGTGTATTTAAAAGAATATAATTATATACATAATTAGACTTTAAATATTTTGGAATTTCACAGACGCTTTGTTATGCTAAGTTTTCGACCGATTTTGCAAGAGCGTTGAGCTCGAACAAAAGGTCACAAAATACAAACAAGGTCTTAGAAAATTTCTTCAACTCATAGTTTTTTTATTATACAAAATACTATCAGAATCAATAAAAACTGTTTACTGATTATATTAAGTAAGCATGTAGAGCTTGAAAATGTTGTTTATTATTTTTTGAAATGTGGTTGACCCTAAGATGTAGTTCGTTGCGGTGAATTTATGTTTCCTATCATCTATTATTATTTTATCTGTTTTAGAACACGAGGCAATGAGTCTGCTGTTTATCTACGTTTGTATGGGCTCGTGTCTGATCATTATCTCACACGATGGACTTATTACAATTGCTCATTGGGCTCATTGGGTTGATTTATTCAACAATTTTTCACCGAAATCACCATAAATTTTCTGCCTTTAGCTCATATTTATTTGAAGTTTAGTTACTTCAAATATCTTCTTCCATACTTTTATATTAATTGACGTTTCAATAATTGCACCCTTTCGTCCTGTCCGTGGATGAGTGACCACCCATTACATACCGAGTTTCCTCCGTGCCTCGGTAAGCATGTTAAGCCGTTGGTCCCGGCTGTCATTTGTAGATCTTTGAAAGTCGTAACAGGTAGTGGCCCGTAAGTCTGACAACCAGTCCTACCAAGGGACATCGTATTCTCCAGTACCATATAGTTTGTGGAGATCAGATAGGCAGACGCTCCATGTAAAATACTGGTATTTAGCTGCATCCAGTGAGACTGGATGCCGACCCTAACATAGTTGGGAAAAGGCTAGGCAGATGATGATGATATATCGAAGTGCTATCACTTCTAATCGACACACGTTAATTAAGAGTCGTGAGTCGTGACATAGAAGCGACATTAAAATAAGACATTACACGAATATCGCGGGCGGAGCATATGTAGCGCCTACGCAAGATTTTTGCACGGCACACCGCCTATCCGACATCGTCGCAATAAATCTACTATTATTGTAGGAAACCATGTCACAGGCTAGGGCGTGACACTGCGAAATGTCCGATTTATGTTCCTCTCATATTGATACGGTTACAGTTTGATGTATCACATGATATTGTTGTGTGTCCGATGATATACAGGATGAAAACTTACGGTGGGGCAGTAAGGGGAAACTATCTTAACCGTTGTGGCTACACGATAATGGTTTTGGGATCTAAAATTTTTCGTGAAATTTTGATCCCCATTCACAGATTTTCAAAAAAAATTACAGTTATCAAGAAAATGGCCATTTAACTTTTTTGTTTCTAATACTGATCAAAAACTTATATGGGACCAATCCGGTTGGCGTACTAAAAAAGACAGAAAATGCAAAAAACTTTTGTAGGACCTAAGAAAAAAAAACTGTGGATGGGAATCCTAATTTCACAAAAAACTATGGATAGTCTTTTAAGACCATCTTCGTGTAGCGTTCGCATCAACGGTTAAAATAGTTCCCCTTACTGCCCCGTTGAAAGTTTTCACCCTGTACATTTTGGAAGACAGAAATAAATAAAGCAAGGAAATCCATATCAGATAATATATTTCGACAAAGACACAGGAAACGAAGTCCATTCTGTAGGTATCGAAAGCAGATCGTACACGTATCTATGATTATGCCTATAAGCAGGCCGTTCACCTATGCTTATTAAAAACTTTGAGATAAGGCGATGTAAATGTGAGGCTGAAGCGTGGGAAAAATCACTTCCTGGTTCAGAGGAAAGTTCTAGAAGAGAGATTAAGCTAATGTAGTGTTTACTTTAGCTGGAATTTAAAGCAACAAGCAATGATTACTATATGTGTTGCAAAAAATATAATTGGATTCTTCGATATTCTCCGGAAGTATGGTACAGTCATCAAAATGGCCTCTATGCCTACTGGCAAGAACATTGTAATGTTATAATGTTTCCTAAAAAATACTGAACTGTAGGTTACAGGTCAGTCCAATATAATGTGGCGCAATGTTATGTTGTCGTCCAAAAACAATATAACATTACGGTTACATAGAGGTTTAGAAAACTATAGTCTACACAAACCGGGGATTCCAGAATTTGCATTTTTTTTAAATAAAAATCCTTGTTTTGTAAACGAATCCGGGGTCTTCTAAGTACCTACCTACAATAAAAAAAAACACATTATATCAAAGTTATAAATAAATCGAATGATAGATCAAATGAGTTCAAATTAAGGTTTAGCGCGTGAAAGTACCTACATGAGATGACTGCATTCTCAAAAGTTGATTTCTTGTTGCAGACAGATTAGTAGGTAATAAAATCATAAATGTTCATATCCATGTCTGGGTGCTAGACAGAATTAATGCCATTCACTAAATTAGTGTGCGTGAATCATCGTGAAAAAATAGTAGGTACCTACACACACACAGGTAACGCATCTAAGACCATTACTATTACTGGTAGATCTAGGAGGTAGAATGTAGTGTGTGTGATTTTTTTTGTGCCGTGAAATAGGTACTTCGATGTACACACACACTTTTCGATACAAAATCAATATTCATCGTATAGAAAGATGTAGCAAGGTTTCTGTGATTGGATCAGAGCAACTATTGCAACTATCAAAGAGTAGGTAAAGATCTTTCTTTGGGGCAATTAGTAGGTATTTTTGTGACGTGAAATACTTCGATGTAAATAGCTACACACTTTTCGATACAAAACCAATATTCATACGATAGCAAAATTTCTGTGATAGGATCAGACAACTCTTCCAAATATCAAAAAGCTGAGATTTCTCTTAGGATCAATAGTAAATCAACCGAATCAAATCAACAGTAAACCTAGTTCACTGTTTAAAGCTTCCACGGTTTAATAACTAACCTCACTTATAAAAAAAAAACAGAAGATATCCCGTAAGTGACAATATAAGTTTAATTACCTAGTTGTTTTGAACGCATCAGTTAGCGCATAATAAAGGAATTTTCCATTTGTACCCATCATGACCACGTCAAATAGACAAAGTGTTAAAGAAAGTATAGATGCCCAAATTCTAGTCTTCAATTTGGAACTAAGTACCTATTACGGATTAAATCATTGTACAAAACTTCTAGTCAATGAATGCACTCGCATCGATCGTACGAATCAGAATACCTATCTAGCAAAGCTTCTAAATATATAACTATGAAGATTTCGGCTGGTTTTTTGTTTATATTCTGGCGCGTAAAACCTGTCTAGCCACCCGAGACTTTAGACTAAACGTTAGCAGTTTTAGTCCGGTACATTTGAAATTTTGTTCGAAAAATAGATTTGATCAATCTTATTTACCTAATATCTATAATGAATTTGAATAAGTGATGCGGAAGTAGATAGCTACTGGTGCAACGTATGATCTATGATTTTTTAAGCAATTATCTTAAAAACAGAAAACCGAAATTTTAAGTTTTTTAAAAGTTTTTTATTTGTTTTTTTTTTTCAGATACCGGATTCCGGGTTCCAATTCCAAGTTCGAAAAATGCACGTTTTTTTCCTCCTTTCTCAAAGACGATGTTTTGTTTATTCTTCAAATCAAATATCCACTCTTGCGGTTTTAAAAACCATGCTTATTGCTCCTTTAGTAGTAAGTGCTGTGTTATTATTTCTAAATTATAGATCAACAACGATTCAGACGTGGGATTCCCAAAATTTATGAGAACAGCAAAAAATTTCGCGCGCGAGGTCGTCGCGCCAGTTAGGGTTCTTACAGACGAGCGGCACGTTGCCAACGGCAGATAAACTGCAGCCGTCGCCACCTGTCGACGGCTGCCGTCGACGCGCCGGGCGGCAGCCGCCGAAGCGTTGACGACTGCCGTCGACGGGTGGCGACGCCTGCAGTTGTGGCATGCCGCGTAAATGTGTGTCGACGACTGCCGTCGACAGGCGGCGACGGCTGTAGTTTATCTGCAGTTGGCAACGTGCTGCTCGTCTGTAAGAACCCTTAGGTGATGAGCAATAAAAGGAACTTAACTTATTTACTGTGAGTAGATAATTTAGGTTTTAGATTGAGTCTGATATACTGGCAATACCTGTCAATAAATATTTGTTTAAAACCTGCTTCAAATAAAATGTGAAGGCGTCTAGAGCCTTTGAAAATTCTTTATATTACATATTTAAGTATTTTTCAAATGTGAAGCTATTTATATTGAATTAAATTAAGTAGGCTTTATCTCGTACCTGATATTTGAATTTAATTTATTATTCTTTATTTTATTCAAGGGGTCGTCATCACACTTAATTTAATTTATTATTCTTTATTTTATTCAAGGGGTCGTCATCACACTTAATTTTAAAACCACTCTTATGATACAAATATCTTGTTTTCTCTCATTCAATTAGGGTATTGTATTGATATATATCAATACAATACCCTAATTGAATAGATATTATATTTATTATTATATTATATTATTTTATTATTATATTGTCTATAAATAATTTGTCCATTTTACCAAATAGGTATCCGTAATTCGAATTACCGACTAACATTTTGATAAAAACTGGAATTAAACAGCAGAATCGTAGCGATAGCGGCTATTTGATGCAAAAATGAAAATAACAGTAGCACGATAAAAAGATGATAAGCTTATGACGTGACCCTATTTAATGATTTAACTGAACATCAGCATCAACACGTTTTTAGAACGACGCTCAACAATACATAGCGTTACTGCATACAGAATTATGTAACTAAAGAACCATATATGCTCTTTGGTGCGCATGTGTGTGTCTATAAGACAAGAAAAATACAGACTCGTGACTCTCACACACACGCAACCCTTTGCAATGGCGTTGTTATATTGATGCGAATAGGCGCTCGTGGAAATAACAGTTATGGGTTTTTTATTACCTAATATAGGTATGTACATAGTCCCACAAGCTTGACTATTGAACTTGCTCGAATTAACAGAGCAAGTACCAAGTACCGGCGTTTTATTAGTTCGTCGGCTAATTAAACGTTAAAGTTCACAGCAATTACACATACGCAATGCGTGTGTAATAAGCACTTTAAGGACGATTTAGTGACGGGCAATTAGTGACCAGAACATCGGTGTTTTAATACGTTCACATATCGGGTAGCGCTGGATCGATTAGAATCTTATTTAACTCGTTTTGCATGTTTAATGTTATGACATTATAATAACGTGAGTTCGCATACTGCGTTTTGAACTTAGTTTGCATTATAATGTTATGGTACACGAGGAAACCATAATAGTGCAAATAAAAGTTCATCGTTTGAGAACGTGATAGTTCGATGCTTTCAATTGTTGAAACTAGTGATGCGCTATTCACAACATCATCTGCCAAGCCTTTCTCAATTAAGTTAGGGTCGGCTTTCAGTCTAACCGGATGCAGCTGAATACCAGTACTTGTGTGTGTCTGGGACTGTAGCTTTGTTTTTTTTTTGTATTTTTGACATTCAAAAGTGCCGTAATGGTCTAATTGAAATAAATGCTTTGAGTTTGAGTTTGAGTTTGACTTATTTTACATGGAGTGACTGCCTATCAGATCTCCACAACCCAACTAGTACTGGGTAATACGATATCCCTTGGTAAGACTGGTTGTCAGACTTAACTACTAGTCTAGATGCGCAATTCGCAACAAACGTCGAAAATCATCTTTGAAGCTTCATTTGTAGATGATAATAAAACCACAGACAGATCAACAAATTTCAAGACTTAAAAAGAAAAGAAATATCGTCAAAACTCATCTGCATCGCTGTCCACGGGAAAAGTGCCCAGAAAGCTTGCAGCTTTGCTGTGTTGGATGGCAATTCTGATTTCCGAAATTCCTTGAGCCAAAAAATTAACCCCCAAAAAAGGTTTTCTCTCCGTTAAGAAATTAAAGGAGAATTAAACAATCTAGGGCCGTAAAGGGTAGGTTTTATTGGACTGCGTCTGTGGTAGAGTTGTTCCGTAGAATTCCATAATAATTCAAGTTGATAATTACTCGCGGCGGGCTAATAATAACGTTGTCTACAGCTGTTATAGAGAAGAAATATCTCTATAAACGTCACAGGTTAATGATACGACGGAGATGGTTGATAGCGCCACCTGTTGGTTCCTTTGTTAACATGTGCCATTTCGAGAGTTCTCATATCGATAACAGAGCAAAACCAGTCAGCAAGTTGGTAGCGCCGTCAAAGTGCAGTGGTCAAACACAAATGGTCAGTCATAGAGTTTTTTTCTATTAAACACTTTTATATTGGGGCCGAAAAGTTCTGGAGTGGCGACCGCGAACTGGAAGACGTTGCATTGGAAGGCCTCCCACTAGGTGGACCGATGACCTGGTGGAGGTTGCTGGAATCCGTTGGATGCGAGTCGCACGGGACCGGTCAATGTGGCGACACTTTGGGGTAGGCTTATGTCCAGCAGTGGACGTCTTTCGGCTGAAATGATGAAGATGATGACTTTTATATTACTTAACTCTTAAAAGTTTGCCTCATCGGCATCGGTCGTTGCTCTTAGAGTTAGCAATATTAATTGCTGTTATGATTTAATGTTTACCAGATCACCATTAATTCAAATTGATATTCCGGGAGTAAAAAAAAAACAATCTTTCAAATAAAACGGGTGTCAAAATACCCCGAAAGGCACTTGTTCTCTGCGCCATAGAGATAATTTGTTTTGTTCTGGACTATACTTGGGATCCTTCTAGTTACGGAGATATTGGAGGTCAAAGTTCCAACCTTTTTACTTTTGCTTTAATGCTTGGTTGACGGCTTCGTGAAGGGTACGCAAGATAAGTCATCATAATTAAGTCAGCCTCTATCATCAAGTTACATAAGACCCAGAGTGCTAATGGTTTATTTTTATCCTGAGAGTGTCATGTCAGTGGATTTTCCTAAGTACCCAAGAAGTCTATGGAAAAACCTCCATCTTTACTACTACTACTAATCTATATCTACTTGCATTTATAAAGGATATTAGAAAAGAATGACTGTTCCAGATAACGTGTTTTCTTTTATTGTTTTTCAGGTCATTCATTTTCAGGTTCCATGATTTTCAGGTCATGGAACAGGTAGGCTGTTCCATGACTTGATTAAAAATCGAAAGGTAGGAAACGAGTAAAGGTTATGTGCGGCAAAATTATTTGGTAAATTATTTGGTAAATTATTTGGTAAATGGGAGAACTTAACGTTACTTGAGCTTGAGTATCTAGCTAGCTTCATTTGTGCCAGTAAAAAACTTAATTTGGTTATTTTCCCACATTTCGTTAAACACCACAAACATTTTACAAAGTTAATCAAATGTCAAGCGAATAAAAAAGAAGACAAAAAACTGCGCAGACGCACAATTTAGTCGCAGATAGGTAGGTACATAGAACACAATGAGCGGGCAGGCTAGAAGTGACGAACGAAGGTTAGTGTTTCACGTCATAGGCTTTTTGTAGATCTGCGACCGACATCATCTCGACCTGCTAGCCTTGAGATTTTTTAATCGCCTACCATGACATTACCTGGTTTCTCTAAGCAAATATTTTTTAAACTAGGTATTTGATATTTGATGATTTGACGTCATTATGAATCAATAAATTGTCAAAATTATTAATGTTGTATCCTGTTAGGTTTTTGGTGGTAAAATTGCGTAAGTAATATAAAAAAACTACTTCAAATCAAATTAGACTGTGACGAATTTAAGATACATGTCCGACAATCACGGTAAAATCATTCTATTTTTAACCAAGTTGATAATAAGTGTTCTAAAAATAAACTTAGATACAATGATGATGACTGGCACGATAACAGAACCGAATAACGGTAATTTTGGAAGAAACAAAAAGTTATGCAAAAAAAGTAGTCCAAACTCTACCCGCTCTCACTTAATACTTGTCGTGTTGACTGTCCTTGGCTACAGGAAAAAAGAAACCCTTCATTAGACATCAACGGGCGCACAAAATAAATTTTTTGTTGTAAATATTTTAGTTACAGTTTATTACGCACTAAATAAACCGTTGTTTGAGAAATAACACAACTGCACCTAAATGTTCACTTTTGTAATACCTACTCTTTTTTAAATAAATTATTCTTATTTTCAGAAACGTATACTCAAGTCATAATTAAATTATACAATTTAGCATAAGTAGCTTTTTCTTTTTCAAATAATACTTAATGTTTGCAAATGTTTCTAAAGATTTTTGGTCTAAACTTGTTTGATTTTTAATTTTTTATTCTATATATAGAGGAGCGTATCTATAAATAATAAGATATACCAGTATAAGTTCTAGGGCACACGTCATAACGGTGTTTTTCATACTTAATCATTTACGTAAGCGACTTTGGCGCCAGATTTCTCCATACTTTCATAGGCTTTATTTTGATTACAGGCTTAGCGCATTCATTAAGTATGACGTTAGAACCACTTGTATACATCATTTTGGCATTTACAGTATGTAATCCGTTCCACATTTAATATAATAAGGAAGTGTAAGTTTGGATGTAGGAGACAATCTCCGAAACTAATCATCAGATCTCAAAAAATATTTCACTGGTCACAATTACAAGCTACACTATGACCAAATTCCATAAGATATGTTTCTTCGACATGGACTAAGTCCTGGGAACAAGTTAGTTGGGTATAATGTGAAACAGTCCTATGAAAATAATACTTGCATTATTGATGTCATGTCTGTATAAGAAACAGCATACTTTGTTCTTAGGCACAAATCGCAGACGTAGGCAATTCAGTTGCCAAATTAAAATGGAACTCGGCAGGCCATCTGCCGCATGTGGAATCAGAATCTGGCGAAAGTGGCTGCAGATTGGATTCCGAACAACAGAACCCAGCAACGCGGTATGACCAAAAGAAGATGGCGTGACGAATTAGACAGACTCTTACCTAAACGATTGGGCCCAATTGGCTGCAGATAGCGAAAAATGGAAAAACGAAAATGCTTCCATCTTTGCCTGTCTTTTCCAGTGGGTTACAACAGGGTCATAAGAATAAATAAGAAGAATAAATGATTTTTAAAGGCCCTTCCGAAAAGCGCACACGCAATCCTTTTTGCAACATGCAGTTCCGCTATCGCCGACTTAGTGATTGATTCGATAAGGCATCGATAAAAGTGACTTTTGAAATATTTATTATCGATGCCCTTATCTGAAGGTCGTAAAGGCGTTGGGAGTTCTTGCAAAATTGAAAGCTGTATATCGGAAGCTAAGAATGCCTTTGATTTTGTGTATTTGTAGTCTTTTAAATAATTTATTAAAATAACTGTATATTTGGTCTGAATACTTTGATTAAACATTTGGTCCAGGGTGTAACAAAAGTCTGCCGACCAGTCTGGCCGAAAGATATCGTGTTACCCAGTAGTTGGATTGCGAAATGGTCTGACCACCCTTTACATAAAGAGTTTCCTCCGTCCCTCGGAAAACAGGTTTCACCGTTAGTCCCGGCTGTCAATTGGAGATCTTTGACAGTTATATAGTCAGTGGCCCGAAAGTTTGAAAACCAGTCTTACTAAGGGGAACCGTATTACCCAGTACTAACTGGGTTGTGGAGGTGTAAAATACTGGTATTCAACTGCATGTAGTTGAGAAGGGCTAGGCATATGATGTAGTCCTTCAAATATATTATTAAAAATGCAACTCCCCGCAAATTTTGTTTTTAACGACTTAACCGGAAAATGATTACTATGACAGGAATTCAGTCAAATCAAACACGAATCGCATGAATACGTACAGACAGCTAACACATAAAACCTTGAACGCGTATTCCTAAGTCACCCAAGTGTCGTAGTAACGCTGCGTAAATTCAAATATGCTTTTCAAAACCAAATGAGAACGCGTTGAGGTAGGTTCTTTACAAAAAATACGCAGGTATGCTATTCTGATGTTCATTTATGCAAAACTTTATACAAGTTTACTCTTCCGTATTATAAAAATAAATAATCTTTAATAAAAACGCTATTGTCTAATTTTGTTAGCACTTAAATTCATGCTAATGTAGTATTGGCGCAAGCCACGTTTAAAACTTTTTATTTTTTTTATTTTTATGCATACTTTATTAGTACTTACCTACTATGCATTTATAAAATTTGACAACAGTCATGTGACTTATCAAATTTTATAAATCCACACTTATATTATTTGTTGACACAATGACCTATTACATTTTTTTCTTCAGTAATGGTTAAAAGTGCAATTAAAGAAACATCTTTCCAATGACGAGACAAAATCCTGAAATTATATTGCATTAAAATTTTACGATGTCTTCACCAATATCGATTTACGTCGATAAAATTCGGTAGGTATAAGATAGCAATTTGAAGCGATGAAATCCTAATGTAAGCAACTTCGTCAATCGCAAAAATTTGAAATGCGTTTATAGGAGGGGAGAGGTACATCTCGCTGGTATTATTTTGAGTTTGCCGGCGCTATGGCTAGAATAATTAAAAAGTTACAAACGTAATTTTGAAAAAAAAATGTGTTGATCAAATATTTTATATTTCACAGTAAATAAATCAGTACCTATCAAGTAAATACTTACACAATTCTAACATCGATATTATTACTCACGTTAAATAATAATTTAAATAATATGAACAAGGAAATGCATCGTATCCTGAATGTATTTTATTTATTAAATTAAACATACATTTATATTTTATTAACCAATTCATTATAGTATATTAGTTTCACTAGATACATGCTAAATTGCCCAAATCCGACTAGAAAATAGAATTTGCATGTTTTAAACGGAATTCAAATAGCAAGGCCGATGCATGCGTACAAATGAAGACTAGTGTAAACTAGATTTACAGTGTGTGTATGGTATGTGCATGTATGTACATATAGATACATAGCTCGAGTATATAATGGCGTCATCAATATTTTCCACTTTCGGAACAAAGTACACTTAGAACCTATTTGTTTGGCATGATTTAAGAAGCCATCGATCGAAGCCATCATCAGCAGCTCATCGATTTTTTATCTAGCTCCTAAAAATAATAAAACCTTTTTATAAACTCCTTTTTTATTTTAAATTAATTAATTCAAAATTCGAACTCTAAACTTGATTTAATTTAAAATAATACAGGAACTCTTGAGTGACGTCTGATTTTTAGTTACGTCACAAGTAGAATAGACAAAGAGGATGTATTGTAATACCAGTATAAGTCCTTGCCCTTGTAAAAAATGTGGTACAGATAATATTTTCGACTGTTGACTGAAGTACTATGTGAACTCATATTATATTACTATTTTACTTATGTAAGAGTTGAACCAGGTGGCGTTTTGTAGTCTCTGCTTACCCCCTTGGAAAAAAAAGTCCATATCTGTAGTCCATATTTTAATCATAAAAAAACTACTTTTGGGTAGATAACTTGTAATTTGTAATAGTGATGTTATATTCTCAAACATTTCGTTTTTTTATTTACTTAAAATCAGATTGGCAGATCAATATCTCGTAGAATCGTAACCTCATCTTCTTGTAGTAAGTAAAATAATTAGACCGTAAAAAAGGGCAATCACTCAATTTATTTAGTAAACATGTTATAATTACTACTAAACAGCGTTTAAAATGATTTTTTTAATGATAAAATTTTAATTAAGTAGTTACTTAATTCTAATCTATCTTAATACTTTTTTTGTAATTACAAAACGCGCATGAATGTTTCAAAAAGTATAAAATATAATAGACAAGATGAATAAATTTACGATCGAAATGGCGGATGCAACTATTTTTGTAACAAGTTTTCGGGTTTTGCACATTTCTTGCGTTCGTTTGCAGCTAATTGAGTGCTACAAAACGAATTGTGTGGCAAGTACTTAATATGCAACTAGGAAACTTGTTTCAAAAAAGTTCTAGCATCTATCTTTTAATAGGTGTTTATTTTGTTATTTTACTTGCAAATACCCTTCATCGAATTCGACTGATTATAATTTATGAAGATCGTTCTCTTAAAATCACCTTGTCACTCGTATTAACAACAAAGTGCTATATTCCTTTGAGTCCTGGCACTTCGTTACATGGCAATAAAATTAACGATACTGCAATCGTAAGTTCACAACTATCTACTAAAGAGGGAAGACATAAAAAGCCAGCGTTACCTAGAACTTGTACAAGGAACTTTTGATAAAGATGGTATAAATTGAGGTAATCTAATACGAGGAAGGCGATTGTATGTTGTGTCGGCGCATGCGATCGTGCAATCGAACACAAGTTTGTCTACACTCCAGCCAGACTGACTAATTCGTTTGATGTCTACCACTTTGTTCGCTGTCAGTCTTCGTGACGATTCAAGACATGTTGCGTAAGTGGTGTGAAATAAAATATTGTTTAGAATTTCATTATAACTTGGAAGAGACGTTTACGTGGGCATGCACTGAAAGAAAATGTTTTAACGTAGTTTTTAGGGTTCCGTACCCAGGGTGAAAACGGGACCCTATTACTAAGACTTCACTTTCCGTCTGTCCATCTGTCCATCTGTCCGTCGGTCCATCTGTCTGTCACCAGGCTGTATCTCATGAACCGTGATTGCTAAACACTTGAAATTTTCACAGATGATGTATTTTGGCTGCCGCTATAACAACAAATACTAAAAACAGAATAAAATAAATAGCTATGGGGGGCTCCCATACAACAAACGTGATTTTTTTGCCGTTTTTTGCTCGATATTAATAATGGCAACAGGTAGACACTTGAAATATTCACAGAATATTGAGTTGTATATTCACTTTAAAAATAAACAGTTAAATTAAAATAAAATAAATATTTAAGGTAGCCCACCTAAAATATTTATACAACAAACGTAATTTTTTTGTTGTTTTGTCTAATGTTGTATAGATAATGGTACGGATCCCTTCGCGCGCGAGTCCGACTCGCACTTGGCTGGTTTTTTATTCATATTTAATTAAAGAAAGAACAAATCGGTTTAAACGCAAAACAACTGGATTTTGAAAACACGCAAATTCATCGTTATAAAGTGGTATTCTAAGATAAATAGGTTCGATATATTTTGCATGAAGTGCTGCCAAAACAGTAATTGCAGTTTCTTAATATTATTTTTATTTTAGTATTAGATATAAATCTGTGGAGCCGTTCACGATGAGGTCGTTGACGGATAAAAAAATTCAGCTACAATAGCTGGCTTAGAAACAAGTGCTTAAAGACATTTCTTTGTCTAACTCTAAATGTAATTTTATAACAGTTTGTTGCATTTTTTTATGACACTATAACTATAAAAATCGAAAAGAATTGCAAAGTAGGTATGTCATCGCTGAAACCTGCCAACGGTTTATTCAGGTTATCATTTTTTATCAATGCACCAATTCGGCGTGGAATTATCTAGCGTTTCGCATGCGTTCAAGGGTAAAGTCTGCGGCGGGACGCACACATGCATAGACAACGATGTTTGTGTGTAGACTGGCATAAACGATACCTATATACCTAGGCCTATTGTGCGCTGCATGCATATGTGTTAGTGATAGTGTTTGCTAGTGTGGGTGCGTCAGTGACGGCGGGTAACTTTTTCGCTTGCAGATATAGTTGCTATGCCCGAAATATAACGCGGATGAATTTCGCGTCAATGTTAATTGCTAGGCATTACACTGAGCGGCGTCGGCGCCGATGTCAGACGGCAGGCAACGCAAGCGCAACACCCGCGCGTTTTAGATAATATACATAAACTATTGTGCGCTACATACAGCGCTGAAAAGGATTTTTTATTTATTCTACGCATACTGGTCTCCGTCCAATCTCTCCCATTGATTTTTATTATGAATTTGTTTTAATAAAATAATTCATCGCACTTGAATGAGCTATAGAATTCTCACAATTCGCATAAACTATAATTTACACCAAGAATCTTCATTGTGCTTAAGTCTCACATAACTTGTTTAGACTAATCTATAAAATAATATTTATGTTAAAATAAATACAGATTATACCTATGTTATTTTAGATATAAATGCCCCGTAGACTATACAAATTCATGCTCAGAGCAAAAAACGCCTGCGTTTTATTTTTGTTTGCCGTTTGTCGTCCAGTAGACTAATACAAGTGGTTTGTATACCTTACTAATAGTTGTTATAGGTATTTACCGATTTAATAGGATGCAGTTATGTATATAATAAGGTGTTTCTATTAGCGGACGAGCACTTCATCACATGTTTGTTTTCGGTTGCACCTTTCCTGTCCCACGACAACGTTATGATGTAATTATACATTACTGAAAACATATCCTACTTCTATTATATTAAATGTGAAAGTTTGTGAGTATGGATGGATGGATGGATGTTTGTTAGGTACTCTTTCACGCAAAAACTACGGAACGGATTTGGATGAAATTTTACATACAGACAGTTTATAACCTGGATTAACACATATGATACTTTTTATCCCAGTGTGTATGATCCCGTGAGACAATTATTATTGAACTCGACGCGGGCGAAGCCACGGGCATAACATAGTGTGAATACAAGTATAGGTAGTTACAGATTGGAAAATAAATATTAATACGGCAGTATTTAGGTACCTACTTCCCTTTAAATTCAAATGCCTATAGGACATTTTAAAGGAAGTCTAATTAGATAAATGCATTTTGACATTGAAATTAAAGGAAAAGTCAATCAAAAATAGCTGTTACTAAAATTGGTTGAAATAACTTAAAACAATTAACAGTGCGTTTTAATTAAGTTTTCTGATAGCATGTAGGTTTTTTGTTTAAAAGTACACAAAATATGTTTTTTTCTTTATTCTTATCTGGTAGAGGCATCAAATTAATAATTTCATAGTATTTTGTTTGCTAATGTTTTTTTTTTAAGTTTTGCTGAATTCGAATTCAAAAATTCAAATTATGTTTTTCTACATGCCTCCCGAATCTTCATGCCTACGCTAAAAGTTAAGCCTCTATTTACAAGAAATAGACAAACAAATCATTGAGAATGCCTCCAATTTTTTACACAAATAAGAAAGAGTATGTTCTTCGTATACGTATCATGCTCGGCATAAGCTCGGCTAAGTGCGTAACACCAAAATCCGTCGTCGGTCGAAAGTCTTCGATGTCGGGGATATGGCGATACGCCTAAAATGGAGTTTGGTGGGACATCTGGCTAGAGATGGCCGATGGGGTAAGATTTTGATCGAATGTTGGCTAAGGTTCGGCCTAAGAAACCAGGGCCGCCCAAAAGCGCGTTGGGTTGACGATATCCTTAAGATATCGGAATGGAGGGGACGCACAGATCTGAGAAGAGTGGCCGAAGAAAGTGAAGGCCTATACCGAACAGAAAGAGATACATTTCCTAATTTCATACAACAAGCTGGTACTGGGCCCAGATGTTGGACCCTCTCACAGAAAAGCAAAGAGATACACAAAAATACCTCGCTTTGCCTACATTTCCTGAAAATTTACAACAAACAACTATTCATCATTCAGAAAACCAATTCACGATCAATCTGTAAAATTGTTGAAGACTGATAAAGGTATTGTTACAATGTTGTTATCAATCACTTTGAGTATCAATTTCTTATGATAATATACGCGTGACATTAATTGCAATATTATTTTTAGTTGGCAATAAAATTACAAAATGGTAATTGAAATTTGTCTTCCCGGCGGCAAGATGGGAAGACGACATTGTTGCGTTTGCGGGAATATCCTGGATGAGGCTAGCACAAAAACGTGGAGAGAGGCCTAGACCTATAAATTATTGAATTTAAATTACAGACAAGCCTCTCAAATATCACTATTATTGAGTACTTGAGTAGGCCTATCTGTAAATACATTAAACACTATCGGTCTTACGTTTTATTATTGTTTTCTTATACTGAGTTAGGTATGCAGGGCTGTTAACTCGATATACTTACAATCTCTCAACTTTACAACTATGTTGATACATGTATAGGTACGTATTTTTATTATTATTTTGCATCTGTTATAAATAAAATGTGTCTATAATGTATTTCTGAATTGAATAAGTAACGTGGTCAAGCAGAAGAATAACTTTTTGATTGGTGCAGAAGTTATGTCATTTTGGGACGAAGGAGCATATTGTTTGGGACGAACCAGGATTTTGTTATGTGGGATGAAACTCAGAGGGCCGAACGAAGAATAAGTCGTCGGCTCCGACGCGACGCTCGCCGGTTGAAAGCATCATAATCTGCCTAGCCTTTTCCCAACTACGTTGGGGTCGGCTTCCAGTCTTACCGGATGCAGCTGGATGCGCCGGTCGAAAGCAATATTTAGGAAAAATCAACAAAAAATTTCTACTTCATTTATCAGTTTTCTGATATCGATTTCATTACTTCAATTTCCTCTGTTTTTAGTAACGAAATAACTCGTCCACGAAAATAACTTTTAGAGCATATCACAGTTTTGGATATTTTGATAATTTCCAGTTTACAACTACTTATTTATACTTACAACTTACGCAACTCTTCAACCCTGTATTTTTACACTTTGTTGTTATTGATCATATCATTGATATGTGTAAAATTACTTCAAGATTTTAACAGAAGTATTTAAACTACTTATCACAAAACAAGTTTGAGAACATACTAAAGAAATCGTTAATGTTATCTTAGTACTTGATCTAATGACAAGTTATTTAATGAATGTTTGCAACTATGATAGTAATTACTACTAACATTCATAACTTTGTTAGTTCTTCACTAGTTTTAATATTCTCACGTTATTTTGCAAATTACATCAAGAACTAGTATTCTACTCTTGACATCATTCTCTTACCTATAACCAATAATATTCTAGTAGACAGATATGTTGTGAGCGCGCAATCGTGAAGACTCGAAAACGGCCCAATTGGCCCATATTGCCTTTAGTCTGCAACACGCATGGCGACGAGCGATACGCTGCTACGAATTTAGATAAAATTGTAAAAATGCCATCGTGCGTGTTCAGAAAGTGTACCAATTATGATACCAAAGTAAATAAAACACAAGGGATCTCATACCACATGTAACTACGCAATATACTTTGATTTATTAACATTTTTCATTTATTTTTCTAATATTCTGATAATGGAGAATAAAAAAAAGAAAGAGATGGGTAACGCATTTTTGTCGTGAGTACGACAGGGACGCTTGCACTAAAGACATAGAACAACACTATCTGTCTCTTTTTTTCTTATTGGTTTTATCGAGCTATCCCTTTTGTATCATTTCAAATGTAGAACGAATGAAAAGTGTGGCGCCGCTGCTACGCGGAACACTTTTTTCGGTGGTTTTGTAGGTGTATATATAACATATCTGTTTATTAGGATATCATTGCCTGTAACCTAATTTATTTGGGGTCGAAACAGCATGTCTTCTTATACTTCCTTCATTCTCTATTACCTACCCACTAGTCACCAGTCACCCCTTTTCAAGTTATACCAATTTTCACACAGTCCATCGAAGTTTCTTTGTAGTATGCTCCTACAGGATACGTTCTTTAATACATAATCTTTGGCAGTCGTTACAGATAATAGTCAGTGGCTTGAAAGTCTGACAGTCAGTCTTTCCAAGGGGTCGTATTACACAGTACTGACTGGGTTGTGGTAGTAGCCAACCCCAAAATAGTTGGGAAAAGCCTACAGATGATGCCCTTCCACATTTAAAACTTTCCTCACGACATTCTATTCACACATCGACATGAAATGCATGAGGGTAGTAAATATATTAACCAGTTAGCAAGGTTATATTTAGCGAGTTTACTGCCCAGGGTGCGGTGGCAGAAAATATTTGAAGCTTGCCACTCGTGGAGAATACATTTAAATATCGATTTTTTTTAAAAGATATGTATACACGCACCTAATGAAATACAGTGTATGGTTAATATAGAACCAAACCTATGAACTCACTATAAAAGTAATACTATTTAGCATATTATTAAACTATTACAATTGGTAATTGTTTTGAATAACCAATTTGTACATGTTTGTACTGAAATTGTAATTGTCTGAAAACGAAACAAAGCGTCTAGCTATAATAGGTTTATCAATATTTATCATTTAAGCATTTTGACAGTCACGCTAATTGCATAACGTTTTTAAATGATAATGCATTTTTCTAATGCATTGCCTACAATAACTGGCGAATAAATATATTTCATACATTATTGAAGAAAACGCGAAAGTGAGAAAGAAGCAAGTAAAACCAGTAGCCGTAATAAAAATGATGTGTTCTTTTTCGAAAATCAATTATGACTGTTATTATTACCACTGCTGTGCTCTATTACTAAAAAACAAACTCCGTGCATTATTATATAGTATATTTTCTGTTACGACAGTATCAAAACAATGAAAATCTATTTAGTCCGTCAGTTAGAAATTAATGGACACGTATTGGAAATTAATGGACACGTACTTTTTGTTTTTGTGAATCATTGATAATTGACAAAGATAAAACGCATCAAAACTCGGGAGTGGGGGCTCGTGACGTCAGAACTAGCTAAAAATTATACCTAGGCGTGACGTATTGAGAATTTTAAAAGCGTCATATCTTCGTCAATTTTGGTTTACGTAACAAAAGAAAAAACACGGGTTAAATATTTTTTGATAATCAAACTGACGGACTAATTCGTGTTTTTTGTCCTCTCGCCTATTCACATGTGATATTTATAGATCGAAAAAACATAGTCAATCAGAGACTATCTATAACAGTATCATCTTCCTGCCCTTATCTCATGTTACTTGTGGTCGGCGCAACACGACAACATTTACTCCTTTATCTTTCATATCATTCCTCACACAATCCACTCATCGTTTCCTTGGTCTTCTTCTCCCTCTCCATTCATCAACATATATATTCATCACTCTTTTAATCACATCTATAACAGCACAATTGACCAATCTAAAACTTGAGTTTTTTACAGCTAAATCATTCATAGACATTTTCAAATCAATGCTAAGAATGCTAATGTCTAGACCGAAGCCGTCGGTTCTATAGTCTTTTTATTACATGGTTAATTTTACGTGAAAAGCGGCTGCTTTTAATCTCCGAAGAGACGTAATCGACCGATGCACGGACGTTAATATATGGCGTATAACTTCAAACGATCATTGATGAAAAAAATCGGACAAACGAACGTAATGTTCTACCTGAATAAGTTGTACAAAGTATTTAATTACAGCTGCATGTCTGAATCTAAAAAACATAGTAGTTATGTGGGTTTCCTAAGCAAGTAAACTAGGTAGCTACTTTGTCGTATAGGAAGGAGACTTACACTTAATTTACAGAGGTCGTCTTATAAACGGTCATGTGACATTTGTATATTTACATTTAGAAACCAGAGAAACGTTGGATGGACTGCATGAAGGATGATATGACTAGAAAGGAGGTGACTGCTGAGATGACGAGTAATAGAGAAGTATGGAAGAAGGAGACATGCTGCGCTGACCTCAAATAAATTGGGTTAAGGGGAGGAGAATCATGAGGATGATGGTAATTTATATTTGTAAGTCCTGGCGGACCATCTGAAGCACTGAACTTATTGTAAGAATATCTTCTTTATGACAAAAGGGAAAAAAAGGGTGAAGGTTGTAAAAAGATACTTAACGGAGACGAAAGGCACTTGTTCTCCCCGTTATTGCGGTATTTTTTTTGTTCTGGACCATACCTGGGAACCTACTAGTTACGGAGATATTGGAGGTCAAAGTTCCAACTTTTTAACAAGTTTTTTTTTTCAAATAGGTACTAGTTTTTATATGGTCATAAGTTTACTTTAAATCTTTCCACAAACCGTTTACTATTAAATGCGTTCATCAGCACAATATTTTGAGTGCGTTACATTGAGTTTTACCGTAAAACGTGATTTTTCACTCCAAAAAAAAAGTCGTTTCCCAGCAATATTTTTTGCGTAGAGTAACTTAGTTTGATGTACGCTTGGTTGACGGCTTCGTGAAGAGTATGTTTACACCCTGCCTTGTCATCTGAACTACACTGAAAGTGTCTGAAAACTCGATCAAATCTGACTGAAAGATGTCAGTGAGGGATGAAAGATGATACAATCCTGACAAAATATAATAAAGTACAAAGTGGGACAAATGTGCTGATACTTGACCATTTGTTCTATTATGAAAATGTCCGTTTCATGTTCCTAAGTTAGAATTTTATTACTATTTCATACGTAAACCGCGAATATTACATGCAAGCAGGATGTTATGAATTAGTGTGTATAAGTATCAACCTTTTTTGGCACTTAGTTCTTCATAAATTATACTTACGGACAAAACACTACCAGTTATGCGCAATAAGGTAACATTGATTGTGGCAGGTTTGAATTAATTTGGACGTATATATATAGGTACAAAGTACTATTTTGAACAAAGTTTTTTTTTTTTAATACTGATCTTCTCAATTTACGCTTACAATTGAAACGTCTCACTTAGGTAAGTTTAACGAAACAAATGTCCGGTTTGCAAAAATCTTTAAATAAACTTATCAACAACACCATTGATTTAAAACGTTATAATTCCATGCGAGGTCCTTTCTAAACTTAGTTTTCAGAAACGCAATGTGTCAAGACATCAAACCTCAGACAAGTCTCAGTCAGATAAACTTAAGAATACCTCAGAAGCCGGGAGGACCTTTAAATAAATAAATAAGGAAACTTAAAGTACATAGGTAAAAGTTCACTATTATACAAATACAAGGTGTAAACGGACCATTCACGAAGCTGTCAAACCAAGCATTCTGTACATCAAACTAAGTACCTCTACGCAAAAATTATTCCTGGGAAACGACTTTTTTTTTTACAAAAGTACTATATATCGCACGGGGAGAACAAATGCCTTTCGACTTCGTTACATTGCACCCATTCGGTTTCCTATGTTGTGTCACGTGAATATTAAGGTAAGTGAACTGCGTTTTTATTTAACTCTGCACGAAATTAGAAATTACTTATTGTTTAGAAGTTAAAGTGATGTGTATTTTTTTCTAAGTCTTTTACTACAGAAACTAGGTTTTGAAATCTGTAGGCCTATTGTTCTATACTCTTTTAAGTTTTGCTAGTTATCTTCTATTAGTCTGTTTAGTTTATCTTGGAGTACAAAATTAAAGTTTCCAAGGCATTTTTTTATATCAAGTCCAGTTAGCCACGGTAAGATTTAATTGATTCTTCAGTTTGTTCACCTATCTTTTGATGGCAAATACTTTGCCCTTGATACAAAGAGAAATCATCTCCTTGTAAGTAGTCTATTGTACACATGTCAATCAACAGTTTTAGGAAAATATAGGCTTTCACAAGCTTCATATTAATAAATATTTCAATATTCAGTAAATATTTCTTAATTCCATTATTTTTCTATTTTTGATATGAAAGGTGAACTAACTATGTATCGATTTCAAGTCATAAACGTGCAGCGTTCTAAAAGATAAACTAGCATATTAATAATCGTATGTTATAACAAATATTATCTGATAATATGTTCATTATTCGTGATGTTATAATTATAAAATAGGTAATAATGTGATATAATCAAGAAACATTTATTAGCACTATACCACACCACATTTATTTATTGATAAAGTATCCATCCGTCCATTGCAATATGAATTGACTTATTTTTTATGACAAAAAGAAGTAGGTATGTATACTACGATTTATTTCATTTTTGATTTTAAATTACATAATTTATTTTAATTTCATTCCTATGAAATTAAATTATATCTACAATAATTTAATGTACTGTTAAAATGGTTGCTATATTTTATATTTGTATTAAATTATGTTATATTATTTTTAAACGTTGCTTAAAAATAAGATATTAAAAGGATAAGTGTAAAAATATAGGCATGTATAAGCAGACGTTAATGATTACTTAGTTTAAATTTAATTGACGTTTATAAATTAACTCCTGATGCCTGTTTCCCCTGCTATGTTTAAGTTTCGGCAAAAGATGACACAATTCAACAGCTTTATAAGTTTATGGAATAAATAAATCGCACATCCATAGTGTTTTCATAGGAGATTGTTCTGAGAAAGATTAGGTAAATTATAAGTAGGTTAATTAGGTAAATTACACAAGGAAGCTACTATACAGATATTTATGCCGACGATAAACTAAGAAAGTTTTTGTGTACCTTTATTTATAAGTAAAACTATTTAATCATTATACGGAAATATGAATGTTCTGGAGCATGTTGATTACAAATATTTATAACATAATAATAACAAATACAATTTTGTTGTACTTAGTTATATCTTAAAAGTTGGATACTCCCGCACCAGTGTTGCATCATGACGGTAGAGAAAACATAATAACTATGTTTAAGTTTGTTTTAAAACATGTTACACTTAATATAAAGTAACAACATTTATGTTAAGTTGGCAGAAGTCTTAAAACTGAATCATAGCTAGAAAACTACAGTGAGTTTTAAAATTCAAAGCTTCGAAGCCTCCAAGATGTTCTCTCGTTTAAAATAATTAGTAATTATTTGAAACTCTTCGTAAAACAATATGGGTTGCTTGTTCGAAAAATAGCTCATTTGTATAGGAGTTTATCTACATGTTTGCGCGGAATTACTATTTTATACTTTCATAATCAGTTATAAACTTTTACTCCCTTATTAAAAACGCCACAACAAGTATAATAACCGTTCAGATTAACAACAAATTTTACCAGATATGTTCGGCATAACTTTGCTCCTTTTAAGGAGGTTGCTTTTTCTGATTACATTAGGACCACATATTGTAAAAAGACTTTTAGTTGAATCAATCATCTTTGGTTACAGAAAACCGTTATCTTTAACATTTGAAACAAAAGCAAGTTGTCTATGACATAAAAGTCTTGAATAAAAATCTTTTTCCATATCAACAGTTCAGGAAACAAAGGCGACAATGCTCATAAAAACCATTAAAAAAACGAATTGTATTAATTAAAGGAAATTAAGTTTGAGACAGTTATACAGGTAATCTTTTGTGTTACTTACTAACTCAGTTGTAATCAAAGTTAATGCTTTTGATGCGAACGTAAGAGTTTAATACTATTTCACGAGGCAACGAGGCTTTGAAGTCATTGTGACACGTGAGGTTTATAATTAAAAACATAATGATAGCTGGTGATGACCGGCGTCATACATCTCTACTACTTGATTACATGAGCATGAAAAAAAAGATCGTGTTTCAATATTGAGGGTAGACAAAGAAAATTCAGTTTCCTGTCACTAAAACGACAAGATTTAAAACTTTTGGGTGTAAGCCGCTCGCTGTTTTCAAGCTACCCGACAATGAAATGCAATTCTCATCGATATAATCGATTAGGTAAAGGGTAAAACCATCGCTACATAGACGGGGGGTAGTATTTTTTTCCAATTCCTAATGTCACGCGATGTATGCGACGGACAGAAGCTGCTTTTTAAATATTGACTGTATACGTGCGATCGCCGTACCCCTGTATGTGCGACACGCACAGCTCCACATACCAGGTTCCACCTGCATGCACTTCTGTTCGCTGAATACTCTACTCATAATAAACTAATTTATTGTCTATTATATTATATCAATTACACAATTTTAGCCCATAAATAAAAACTAGTCACAGTCCAATTGCACAGTATGCTCCGCCCGGTGCGCGTGTCACGTTATTGTCCAACACTGACTCACGAACGATTTTTTTTTACATAGAACTCATCTATGCTCTCTAAGATGTTTATACAGGCTACTATAAAAAACGAAGCACAGACCATCTATATACTACGAAGGATAATAAACCAGTTTGGCGCTAAATATACAAAGGCGGGAAAACAACTCCTAATCATCTAGAAAGGCGCTAGATTATAACGATCTTCAGCGATTCAAATCTCTTGTCTCTTGTTTGTTAGATTTGGCTTTGATTTTCTTCAGGATGCATGAAAGGATGTTTTCGGGAAAACTGTTTCACCGAAAACGGCCTGTTGGAATTTTACATGAGTCAGTGGTTCGTGGCTAGCGGTTCTCACGTGTTTTCGACCTACCTATGTGTTACTGTAGTGTGCGCGAACAGCTGAAGTACAGGGGTGCGCTAGGGCGCGCTGGGTCGTCGGCGGGCGGCGCACTAACACTCACATTCAAATATTCGTCTAACCTTGATGCGAATCGGCGCACTCCGGGTTCCATCCGACGACTGTCGTCAATACTGACGGGCTGAAGGGCTCGCTTCAGGTGTAACAGTGAAAGTGACACTGGTGAGGATATTGCAGATCGCGGGGTCGTGTCGCGGCGCGGGCGTCGGCGTGGGGCCGGGCGGCAGGCGCATCGGCGCGCCGCCACCGGCGGAGTGTCGCGGGGCTGCGGCGCGGCGGCCGCGCTACATGTCACTGTGCGGCGAGCGCGCTCCTCGCGCCGTGGTCACCGACTCTCAGTGGCGTCGCCGTCCTACTGTCTGCCCGACGGCCGGGACGGCGGCGCGCGTTGCACCGCCCCGCTGCACTCCGCCTGCCCCCCTGGCGCTATGCCCCCCTCGCTCGGCCCCCCTCCTCCCGTCGCACTACACCCGCCCCGCCCCGAAGAATTTTCCGCATCGGGCGGGAAAAATCGATTGTGCAGCGAGCCCCGAATAATTTCGGCAAGACGCACGGCGCCCTTGCGTCCTCTCCGGCGGCCGGCGCTGCCGCCGCTACCGCGACGGTCAAGCGCATCGCCTTTCACTGTGCGACGTCGCCGAGCCGCACGATGCCCGCCGTCACTTAGCCGCTGTGCTATCTTTCGCTACTATTCATTTATATAATTTCACTGATATTATAAACATGTTATTGCCAAGGTTAGATAAAAAGTCACTAAGATATAGAACGGCATAATTTTTATCGCTTCCAAAAAGCCGAAGATAAAGTGTCTCAAAATTGTGCATGTGCATTTAATAGTCACATTTTAGTATCGTTTTTAAATACCTTCGTATCTAATTTTATTGTATTCAATTCTTTTGTTGCCGGTTCTGGCGCCACGAACATTATGGCTAAATAAACTGTATAATGCAACAGGAAGAATCCTTCAAAACAATGTTTTGGATGTACGTTTATTGTTCGATAGAGGCAGCCGAGCGAATTTCAACATACTCAAAAAGTAGTTTAAAATTAGTTATGCCGTAATGATTTGCATTACAACTAAGTACATACTGTTTACCATTTACAACAAGAATGTGTTTGAAAAATGGTACAATAGAATTGCATCATATTTAAATTATTACTTCTAACGCAAGAAATGTTCCGGATAAACTCCATGGCTTTGGAAAAATCATAACTTAAGATTTATGGGACTGTACCTTATGGAACTCAGAAATGCATTACGTAACTGACATGTAAATTGGGTTTAACAATCAATTAAAAATAAAGACACGTATATCAGTACTTTATTAAGCATGGGGTCCTGGGTTCGATTCCCAGGTCGGGCAAAGTGTTATTGGGTTTTTCATCAGGAATTTCTCAGTAGCAGCCACGGAGTCTGGATTTGTGACAGTTTGACGGCAATAGGCTCGCCCCCAATTACATGTGACTTAAACATAACTGGCGGAATGTGGGTTTACAATTAGGTGTACCTTTGCCTAACCCTTCGGGGATTACAGGCGTGATGTTTATGTATCATTCATGAAAGTTTTTTTAAGAGTCTACTTGTCGTAGTAGAGCTACTAATGCTAAGACTATGGACTAGACCTTAAAAGGGCCTAAAATTTTCCCTTAGAAGGCCTATTCTTGATTTGATCTCTACCCAACATTTGTTCATACTTCCTTACTTTCTTCTTCTCTTATTTTCAGACATGACTTTGCTGCATCCACTCAACATAACCATAACTAAGCAACATAGCTAAGTTAAAACCATAGAAATTAAGAAACTTCTAAACTTTATCTCTATGGTTGGCAGTGGCCACAGAAGCTGAAATAAAATATGTATCTGTCTTTTGTTTTTAGGAAAGTAGATCACTCTCTCTCTCATTCATGGTCAGTGCTAGGAAAGGTGATCAGTTTAACGGTAAAAATAAAACCCGATTGATAGGCCCGCCCTCTATTACATGGGACTTATGTAAGATCACATTCTGCACCTACTCCCCGAAGGGTAGCTAGTTATGCAAACCTAATGCCATCAACCGAGCAAAAATCCAAACTCCGAAGGGAGCTTAACGGTAATAGATGTTCATTATAAGTGGTTAAATAATAATTGCCGCACGCGTGGTTAAGCAACGTTTGCGCAGCGCAAGCGCAGCGCAAGAGCAGCGCAAGCGCAGATCCGTGGATAGATCACCAAGAACTAGACAAAAAGACCACTCGTGCGTCGGAAAGCACGATAAATCGGTCCCGGCTGTCATTTGTAGATCTTTCACAGTAGTTAGTTATAGGTAGTAATTCAAAAGTCTGTGTGAGTCAGAATGACGGGTGTTGTTACCAATCGTGCGATAGGGTATGCTGGTAACCCAGTAACTAGGTGGTGATAGTCGAATAGGTAGTCGCTCCATGTAAAATACTGGTATACAGCTGCATTCGGTTAGACTGAACGCATTTCAGTCCTAAATAATTAGTTGGGCAATGGTTATGAGTATAGTTCATTAGTAATCAAAATCTTGTCGTGCGTATCCTGACGTTAAGTTAAACATAAAATCTTGGTGAAAATATGGTTGCCAATATCGTGAGCAAAACACAAATTAATGTTCGAAGACTAAAATAAATAAAAATCCCGCAACGAAAACAAGCTAAGTTAGTTTCGTAACTGCATAAACAGTTACAAAACAAAATTAACTTTTGCTTATTTTAAATTCTCTTTCCTAACTCGATATTTTAAAGTTAATTTGTTAATTATAACGACAACGCCGCTTTCGTCAAGGTCTCCTGTAAAATTGCAACGCTGTTCTCCCCGGACATCAGTGTTTCTCTTATTTCTATTTTATTATTCACATCATCGTTTACCCAGCCTTTTACCAACTATGTTGGGTTCGATTTCCGTTCGTACCGGATGCAGCTGTATGCTGATGCAACTGCCCCTCTGACCTCCACAAGCCAGCTAGTTCTGCATAATATGAGACCCTTGGTAAGACTGGTTACTAGACTTCCAGATCACTGAGTAACTGTAAAGACCTTAAAAAACCTACAAATGACAGCCGGGCCAACGGCTTAACGTGCTTTCTGAGGCACGGAGGGAACACTCTTTGTAATGAATAGTCAACCATGACCGACCTTGGCAAGCATGACTCAACCTGAAGAACGACCCGTGCGGCTGTTTTTTATGGAGCCACGAGCTCCGTCCCGTATTTCGTCAGCAGAAGTAGAGAATCCAAGAGGAAAAATATCTTGCGATAACATATCTTTTTTATAGGATTTTAATTAACTTGCCTTGTTAGTTAGTAAGTTAGTACGGATTGGTCAAATCTTGCAACTGAATTTCAGACCAGTTCCTCCCAACCGATTGAACTGAAATTTTGAACACACCTGTGGTTCTGATGACAATATATTTTTATGAACGACATGAGTTGATCCTGCAGCCAGGAGCGCCTCCTCACAGAACTCTTCAACGGCTAATAGCACGGATACGAAACTTTGTACATTTATTTCTTTTTTCATATTGCTTCATAAAAGCTTAATTGTTTATTTTGAAGCTTAATTTATTAAGTATCTACTCATCCTATTTTAGTCCACTGATAAATAATATGCCTCTCGTGACACGATGTCCTTCCGCATCTAATTTGACCCAGATACCGTTTTAAGATCGTATTGTATTGTCTGTGTTTTTTAAGAAACATTTGTTTTTTTAGAAACATTTGGATTTGTTTTTCTTGCTTACTAGCTTTGGTGAAAGTTAAAAAATTAAAACAACATCACACCTGTTGTCCGTGAAGGGTTAGTAGATATATAGCTATAGTATAACTATATTCAAGCCTCATGGCATGGGTGTGTTTTTGTTTGATCTGTAATTTACACGTTGCTTTTGGGAGTTAAACTTTTATATGGGATTCAGACGCAAACGCAAGCTTCGTGTTATTTCCGGATTCAATTTCCTCGAACATGAAAACTTAGGATCGACTATCTTCAGTCAGGCTAGTGCTCGCCAATGATGTGAATAAACACTTGTAAAATAATAGGGGTTAAAGTATGAAATTGCCGTTGTGTAGACACTTCAAATTGACATAAAATCTTCATGGTGTGAGATTTTCGTGTGAAACTTTTTTCACGTGTTACCTATGAGGTTCTTCTTTTAAAAAGTGTGTAGTGCAACATTCGATTTTCGACTTGCAATGGGTTTTTTTGTTTAGCTTAGACGTAAAGATGGATACTTCGAAAATCCGAGTTATTTTTTAATACGAGCTCAGACGCGGAACTAACGCTTCAGAAACGGCTCGCAATATCAACGATGCGTTTGGAGAGGAGACTGCTAATGAGCGCACCGTGCATTTTTTGTTTAAACGCTTTCGTAATGGAAACTTCGACTTGAAGAACGAACCACGTGGTAGACCGCCCACACAGGTGAATAACGCTGAATTGAAGGAGATGGTAGAAGCCGATCCAAGTCAAACTACCCAGGAATTAGCGGCATGGTTTAACGTTAACCTACAATATTGACTCATTTGCATCAAATCAATAAGATAAAAAAAAAAAAAATGGGTGCCTTATCATTTGACTGATCTGCAGAAAGAAATGCGTATTGAAACTTGTGTTGCCTTGTTGAATCGGTACAGAAATGAAGGAATATTGGATCAAATTGTGACATGTGACGAAAAGTGGATTGTTTACGATAACCGTAAGCGAAAAATGCAATGGCTGACCCCAGGTCAAACGTCGTAACAGTGCCCTAAAGCAAAGCTTACCAATAAAAAGGTAATGGTAACTGTTTGGTGGTCTCTTCATGGTGTTATTCACTATAGCTTCCTCAGGTCTGGTCAGGCAATAACAGCAGATGTTTACTGTGCCGAACTTCGAACTATGACGGTGAAACTGGCAGTGAAACAGCCCCGACTCGTGAATCGATCTTCACCATTATTGCTCCAAGATAACGCAAGACCTCACACTGCACGAGAAACCGTTATAACTCTACAGAAGCTGCAGTTAGAAACTATACGTCATCCTCCGTACTCGCCAGACCTTGCTCCGACGGACTACCATTTGTTTCGTGATTTGGACAATTTTCTACGTGATAAAAAAAATTCTCACCAGGAGGCAGAACAAAATGCTTTGACACAGTTTGTCGAATCTAGATCCTCAGAGTTCTATCGTAAAGGCATAAATGAACTTCCGTTTAGATGGCAGCAATGTGCAATGAGGGTAAATATTTTGATTAAATAAATATGAATAAATATAATAATAAATATCTTAGAAAAAAAACGAGTTTCAATTTTTCAGTACAAATCAACAATTTCATACATTAACCCCTAATATTACAAGTCACACAAACATCTGATATAGAAACGTTACATTTTTTTAAACTTTTTGTGAAACTTTCAACTAATTTGCGAATACTTCTGCATCTCGATTAAGATACAATGTTCTCTTATGAAATATTAAAAAAAAAAATACGAAACAAAAAAAGCTATAATAAAAGGACACCATTTCTATCCTTACCTAAAAATAATAGTTAAAATAGAACGTACGTAATAGGTAGGTATGATTGTTTTGCATCATAACCGTTTGCGTCAAAAATTTAACATAGTCATAAATTTAAGGCAAGCACATTTCAAATTCTAAGAATATTACCACAGTTGTGTGGTGTTGTGTTTCGTATTTATAAGTAATGAGGTGTTTGTAAGTGCACAATTTTATTTCTGTGTAAATACTAATAAAGATTTCTATGAGAACTGCAACTTGTCTAGGACCTGATGAATTTAATACCTATTAACACACAATTTATGTGACAGGCCGAAACCCTATTTCTGGCCAGTGTAGTTTGTCCTAGGCCAAACCACTTTATCGTTCAGGATATGACCAAGCAATTACAATAACCCAAACCAAGCAATTACACTACAACCAACGTGGATGTAGTGCTCATCGGCCGCTGCCGTGACACCGCTCGCTTTGCTCGCTCGGCTCGAGCGTGCTTGGTCGCAGTTAACCAGAGAAATTCTAAAGAATGTCCTCCACCGTAGGGCGGGCGGAGTGGTCTGTCAGACTGTTACTGACTAGAACCTTACGGTGTTCCTCCCAGTCACGTCTGACTGTGGTGCGAACACATACATGTGCAACACCACAGCAGGGGTCGCAGTTTTAACCTAAGCTAACCCATTCAGTCAGGATCCCTTATGATCGTCTTTTTATGATGAGCCCTAGTCTGATTACTTCGTTCTAGAACAATCTAAGTAGTTTGGCCTAAAATCGGGTGTGGCTGGTGACAGATATAAGCTTAAACTAATGCTTTTCCCTTATTTTTTAATTAATAAGTGTGGCAAAACTTTTCTGCCTTTCCTTCCAATATTCTGGAATCAAGAAGAGATTCTTCCTAACTTTCACATGGCGAGGGATTAAACTGTCGTTATTTAAAACAACAACGAAGGACTATTTCTCTGAAAATGAATAACATCCGATTTCCGTCTTATTCATAATTAATTAAATTTGAACATTTTCTTCGACGGATGCAGTGGGTAGATTCTTATCTAAATCGTCGAAGAAAATGTTGTGATGAGACTCTTTTCTCATCAGTCACCCATACTTGTTATAATAAAAGCAAAACGAAAACCGTCTGTCTGTCTATTAATTTTCTTCCCTTAAGACCCCGCAGACTGCAGACTTTTTAGTAGGGCTCTTAATCAGTATGAACATGTATGCTAAGCGCGCATATTACGACGTTTTGGTATCGACCCAAAAATCAGTTTGATGGGCTATACGATGATTGCCTTCAAAAGATACAAAAAAAAACTACTCTTGGCAAACTATCCAGGCAACTATCCTATCCATAACTGGCCAATTGTTAGATCACTATGGCGCTCTTATCCCACGCGCACACTTGCTGATTGTTTAATCGGCCAAATCTCTGCGAGCGCTCTCTTCAAAAGCCACCTATTAACTAGCAAATTGTTCGAACCCAGACGACCGACTGTTGGTCTGGTTCGCGCATTCATCACCAACCCGACCGCTAAGTTGGCCTAGTGTGGGCGCTAGCAGCCCAACCCGACTAAACTATCGGCCGATAGAAAGTCTGCAGTCTGTGGAGCCTCTTACGGCTAGACAGACTAGAATGTCTGAATTAAGGATAAGCCATGATCTAGGTTAAGTCATAGGATACTTTTTAAATAAATAAAATAAATTAAACTTTAATTTCAGACTACAGTCCATAACTTTGTTAGTATTTTAGCGTTAGTAAAAATGGTGCTTAAGTACCAGTAGGATAATTAACCACGGGCAAAAGCCATCTAGAACATTTTCTTCGAAGGATGTAGTAGGTGGTAAGTGGAAGTATTTCCGTTAATTTCTCTATATCAGAAATAAACTTTTCTTGCAATTTAATATTGACGTCATAAGTCCCTATCCATATAGATAGGTATTTAAGTGATTCTGGAAAATTATCCCTTATACAGGATGGCTGGTTAAAAGTGAACCATACTTTAAGGGCTCATAAATATTATGAGCAACTTTGACTATGGGAGTAATAATGCAATACAATGAAAAAATCTGGTGTTGCCTACATTTCTTCGAGTATCGCGAGTTCGCGACAATAATGGATGGAGTAGTTGTTTTTATTTTTGTAATTTCTTCGTTAGTCACATAGTAAAAGATGTTCATTTTCATGAGTACTTAGTAGTACTTCTATAATATTGCCAACGTTTAAGATAGGCCATCCAGTAGGTATAATAGAAGTAGAGGTCGTGTAGCATTCTCAGTAGTTTGAAATATTGAAACTTTCTTCTTCTTTATCGTGTGATTAGTGCCTGGTGTCAGAGATTTTATGACGCCCATGGGCCTCTGACTTGGCTTTATATGCTGTCGAGAATCATGGGTACCCCAAACATTTTTCAAAATATAAAATAAAAACATGTACCTACCTATGTTAAATCGTGCTGGACATTTAGTTATTTGTTTATTTTTAGTTATGTCTGTGATAATTGTAAGACGTAGGACGTAGGTGCAGGTAAAGTTTTCCGATCGTACAAAGACTACATCAAAATAATTAAGGACCAGAAAATTGTGCAAAATAAAAATCAATATTTAATTTAAACAGGCTGTATGTGTGATCAATGAGGACCATTCATCAAATACTTGTTAGTCTATGACGTAGTTCCTATTCCTAGAAAATCACTGCAAAAGAAAAGTAGAGAAATCTATCTAATGAAGTATAAAACCGAAAGTAACTCAGTCTGGTCAGATTTCGATGACCTTTTGCTCATAGACAGATCATGAATTAAACGACTTTATGTTAGGACATGGCAACTTTTTATCCCAGCATAGAAACAGGATAGGTTCTAGAATATAAATAAATATCGCTGGACATTGCACACAGCGCCATCTAGTGCCACACTAAGCAACGAGGCTTGTGTCGTGGACGATATAGTAGAGATAGTTGATACTTTTTTGTTTGTAAATACATACTTATTATACATATGAATTGTTGTTATTTCTTTTACAAAATGTTAATTTGTGTATTTGTGTGACTCCAATTAATGTGTTTAATACTGTACAATTTAATTTAATTTAATTTTTGAACTCAAATTTTAATCCATTCTATTTGTGTGTATGTCCTAATTTATTTGTTATTTTTATAGTTTTAATTTATAATTGTTTTCTATTCAAATTTAATTGATGTCTTTTTTTTTTAATTATACTGTAATTTAATTTACAATAACCACTAGACATTTTAAATTCAATGTAAATTTTGTAAATTTTAATTTTGTTATCATCATATATTTCCGTTTCAATTATTATTATTGATTATACAAGTGCTGTGCACACCTTTAGGTGACGAATTCACCGCAAAGCCGTTGAAATAGAAACTAATCAATGTAAATGATTTAGTGAATAAGTCGTTGGTGTGTCAATAAATAAATAAATGAACATCCAGGACTCGGAAACAAATGTGCCATGCCATGCTCATCACACAAACATTTGCTTCTACCGGGATTCGAACCCGGGACCCTAATAACGCAAAGCAGCCTCACTACCCCTGCGCCATTCGGGTCGTAAGCTTATATACCTGTAAATCCGAAATAAAACTGAAATTCAGATTTCCAGGCGGGCAAAACCACGGGTCAAAGCTTGTAAAACATAAAGCAGTCTAATTTGAGAACAATAACGTACTCAACAGTTTTTTTTTAAACCTTGCTCCACACTAGGGATTTCCCCCGTATCGTGTGGGTGCGTTTACAAACACTTAAACTCACATACACCAAAAGTCAGACACGGAACAACTACCTGCAGGTCACACAAATGTTTTGTTCCGTGCGAGAATCGAATCGGATTTAGATCTCAGCCACTGCGACAACATTGGCAGTCCAGTTCTTGTTTCTTGCTAAATTTCCAAATCAGATACGATTATAAATAAATAAAACAAAATTAAAAATTATTTATTTCAGACTACGTAATGTCCATATTTTGTTAGTAACAAATTAATTATCTTTAGACTAAGTTAGTAGCAATTTATGTAGATAGTCAAGATGAATACGAATTAAAATTAAAATAACTTGATTGAGATTATCTTGGTCTACTTTGTCTATCTATCTGTACTGTACACACCTATTTACCCAACCCATACTTAATGGTTTAGTCTCAGGGTTGACGATCGCTGTACATGATATTATTAGTTCACCGGTGGATTCTGCTGCCACCCCACTGATGTCACACCCTTAAAGACACCCATGGGACAAGACGGGGTGGTTCGCCTGGTAACTAGAAACTGCAGACCAAAGTTTTGTGTTTAGTTTGTATTATAATATGATTAAGTCAAAATTAAAATCAAAGCATTTACCTATTTCAAGTAGGCCAGTTACATGCACTTTTGAATTATCGAAACAAAGATGAAAATTAATTGTAGCTACAGTTCCAGTCACAAGACATAAATCTGTGAAAGTACTGTAGTTGCCCATTCCCTAGCGTAGATCTCTATGGAGAAGAACGGGCAAGAAACTCCATGGACACTCTTTTAAATCTAAATATTGTTACAAAATCTTGGTTACATCATTCATGTTGAGATGGCACATTATGTGAGTTGTACCAATCGTACCGTCAGGGAAATCATTGTTAAGAAAAATTGACACCCTACGTCTATATTTAAAGTGTTTCAAAGGCAGAAATAAAAAACATTTTTGCAAAAAAAAAACCGACTTCCAAAAAACCACATAAAAGTTGTAAATAACTTTTTTTCCGGAAGTCGGGGACTTTGTTTGTTTCGTTGACTTTTTACCAATTTTGGCAATTTAAGAGTAGCAGTTATTTTTGATATTTTAATAATTATAAAACATTTCATAAGGACTTCACGTTATACCTAATTAGTCCAATGCGGTTATAGAGATAAATGTTCAACGATTTAAAAATAAATAGCTTTCTCCAAAATATTTAATGATTAACATAATCTACCTTCAATCATTAAAAATTCAAAAACTTTCAAATAATATTTTCAACATTTTGATATGTTTTTACTGTTATAATCTCTCTCTGTCTGTGATAAAATCTAGTCTGGTCTGACTTGCTCCGGTCAATGCATTGGGTATTACTGAAGCTTCAAGCCGGACCGACTCGTCGACGTTGCAAACTTTCTTTTAAACATAGCCCGTTTCAGATGCTGACGGAAAAGTAAAAGTTGCAACTGCCTTTAGTGCGTAGAGACTCAACTTCAGGATTTGACGGTAACTTTCTTCATCAGGTGCGTGACTTACCTTTTTATATTACGATGGACTGTCTGAATGAAATAGTTGTTTTACATAAAGCTATCAAGAAACATCGCACGTGCTCAAAAACTGTCTGATGTTAAAGTTTTTTGTGTGTTTACCGATGCATTCCGAAAAAACTGTCGTTTGTACTATTCGGTGACTTATTTTCGCAGTCAGTACACTAACGGTGGTTTAGTTTTCAATAATAAAGAGCAAGAATAATTAAAGTTGAATGGACTAAAAGCCTAATATATTTTATGTTATGCTTATGACAGTTTCTAGGGGCTGTGAGTAGTGTTGACATACAATAACGCCTGTTTTTTTCCGAAAGGTGAGGCAAAGGTGTATGGTAAACACCTACATTTCGACGGTAATGTTTAAGCCCCATGACAAAAAGAAGTTAGAGGACCAATTTTCTGATGTTTTCTTTTTTTTTTAACGAAAAAACCATCGATATTTTTTCACTCGTCTGCTTCTTAATCTTTACAAACTAAAATATCTGTTTGGATATAATTTTCCCCCACTTAGCCATTAGGATTTTACCTGATCAATACAAGGGAAGATAATTATATAATAATAAATAAACCTATGGATATTATAACAAGGGAAGGCGATGCATAAATTTGCTAAAGCTCTTTTAACGAGGCGAGTAAGACCCTCTTAAGATGTTTTTTGTAAAATAATTGTTTACGTGCTCTTGGTTTTGTGCTCTTTTGCTCCAAATATTGCTTATTATACTGCCTTTTTAAAATACCATGTAAGCTAACATTTCTCTCTTATTTTCCGACAAAGCGTTTACTTGTCAACAGATGGATAACCAATCTATCACTAAAAATGATGGTTACCATTCAAGATAAAGAACTGCATGTGCATATACTTATATCTTCTAATTTTATCAAGAGGTAAAGTTTCTAAGCTTGGATGTAGGAAGTAATCTTCGGAACTTCTGATAATGGGAAGATACATTATCCCGAGTGTCACATATATTTAAAACGTTCCTGCGTAAATAATAGGCCTGACGACAGTATCAAAAATTGCAAATCTATTTAGTCCGTCAGTTAGAGTATTGGAAATTAATGGACACGTTTTTTTTGTTTTTGTAAATCAATGAATATTGACAAAGATAAAACGCATCAAAACTCGGGAGTGGGGGCTCGTGACGTCAGAACTAGCTAAAAATTATACCTAGGCGTGACGTACTGAGAATTTTAAAAGCGTCGTATCTTCGTCAATTTTGGATTACGTAACAAAAGAAAAAATACGTGTTAAATATTTTTTGATAATCTAACTGACGGACTAATTAGTTTTTTTTTGTCGTCTCGCCTATTCCAACCGTTACGCGAACGAAAGTGTGGGAAAATGCTAGTCCTTTATAACTTCGCACGCAGGCATCTAGCCATAAGACTGTAAAACATAAAAAAGATAAATACGACGTAACTCTTTTACAGTCTTACTAATTAAAACGGAAATGAGGAAAATAACAATCATTCCTAAATTCTTCTACGTTGTCACTGAAAGCCGTCTGCAAGTCGTGAAAGTTTTGTCAATAGTCTGTAAAAAAGGATAACAAAAGTGCAGTCTGTAAAATCAATATTGATCGAGAAACCTATTTCAATTTTGTTGTTCCTGAAGCTTGCTTTTCTGTTGATAAAGCATTTTTCAATCATGGCTATTCATAAAGGTCGTGACGGAATAGTAGTAAAATTATTTCTGTATGTTTTATTGAAGAAAATGTCGTGAGGAAAGTTTTTAGTGTGAATATGGATAGCTATGAGAGTATTACCAAATAAAAGGTGGATGGCCTTTGTGAAAGATGACATGGCTTAATAAATGCAGTGATTACTGAGATAAGTATGGAAGAAGAAAACATGCTGCGCCGACCCCAAATGAAATGGTATGGGGTGAGAATGACGAACTTGATAAAAAAAACGGTTGTATGTCCTACAGGAAATTACGGGCGTGGTGTTGTTCCGTTATTTCACGGTCATACATTCAGTCAAAAAAGTATCGGGAATGGATGATTTGTTTATGGTCCCAAATTTATTTTTTGTATTTTTTTGTTGTTGTTAGATTAGCACAACTGTTTTCCATTTTGGCGCGGAATTTGAGGTATATCTGTTAATTAGATTAAATACAGTGCTGTTTTAGTTATATCATATCTAGTGTGTATTGCGAATTTCATAGTGGACAAAAACATCGAACAAAGAGTTTGTCTTGAATTTTGCATTGCCAATGGAATTTCGTGTTCGGAGTCACTGAAAATGTTACAGAAGGCTTACGGTGAATCGACTTTATCGAAACATGCGCTTATAAGTGGTACAAAGCGTTCAAAAACGGTCGAGGTGTGATGGAAGATTTGGCTCGCTCTGGTAGGCCATCAACGTCTGCAACTGAAGTTAACATCGCAAAAGTGAAGGAAATAGTGACTGACAATCTTGCCGGAAGGTCAAACGGTAAATAAAGAATATTATTCGAGCGTTATGCGGCGTTTAAGAGAGCAAATTAGACGAAAAAGGCCAGACTTATGGAAAGAAAATTCTTGGATTTTGCACCATGATAATGCTCCTTCGCACAAGGCCATCAATTGTGAACGATATTTTTAACAAAACTCAACAACTACCATTGAGCAACCACCTTATTCACCAGATATGGCTCCAGCCGACTTTCTTTATTTTTCCTAAACTCAAGTCACCACTTCATGGCACCCGTTTTCATTCAGTAGAAGACATAAAAGAAAATTCGGGGCGAGAACTGAACTCAATTCTGGAATAAGCATTTAAAAAAAATATATATGTTTGGATTATTAGTTGGCGTAAGTGTGTCGTTTCTGAAAGAGCATACTTTGAAGGTGATCAAATAAATTTGGATGAATAACTAATATTTTGTGTTTTATTGATCTTTTCCCGGTACTTTCTTGACAGAGTAGTATATTAGGCCAATAAATAAATGAAAACACAGAATTAGTTCATCATTCATTAGCAGCGACAAAAAGCGCCCCATACCGCAGCAAGCACGAACTGGCGGCGCTACGAACATAGCCGACATGCCAAGCATTTGCCGACATTAACACCGATGTAAGTTTCCAGGGTACAGCTTACTACTCAAAAAATAAAGTCGTCTATCCACTGCATCGTAGGATATGAATGGAGACGTTGGTTACTTTAGCCGTGCGATTCATTTGTTTGCCAGCTACATATCTGTGCGCTGCCTAGGTAATAGTGGATGATCCCTCCTATATAAATATTGCTAATATTGTAGAAAGGTAAAATTTGTTTGTAAGTTTGTATGTAGGGGATAACCTTCGGAACTAATGATCCGATTCCGAAAATTCTTTCACTGACAGGAAGGTACATTATCCCCGAGTGTTATAGGCTACATTTAAAACGTTCCCATGGGTTAATTTCCGTATATAGGTAACAGGAGCGAAGCCGCAAGCAAAAGCCAGTGTTCGTATAAAGTGAAATTAAGCTGCGTATAGTTTAGCAGTGAGTTGCTTTGGAAAGGCGCCGTTAGGCTAGCGAGAACAGACAGCACTTATTCAAGGTTTGGTAAACGAAAAAAAGGTTTAGAATATTATCTGTCTACCTACTTTGTATAGTGACTGTAAAGCCTAACGTCCACGAGTCTACAATGCTATTCCAAAGTAACGTGTAACAAACTCTTCAACTTTCTTCAATCTCACTCATTTGATAATAAGTACCTAATCAGCTTATACTGGTTTTTCATAGTTTGATTGGTCGTCATGTGTACTACATAATATTCTTATCACAACTTGCAACAGGATTGATAAAAGCTATTAGGTAGCAAAGGTCAGTCGATTAAATTTTTTATTGATTTATCACCGTTTTCCCTCTGATTGAAAACTGACTGATTGATGATATTTTTACATTTTCAGTTGTTCTTTGTACATAATGACCCAGATAGCAATGATGGTATTATTATTGTTTTTATGAGTAGAAACTTGGCCACCAATTACCAGCCTAGGTAAAGGCCTCCCCAAAAATAAGTTCAGTGTCCAAGAACCTCACAGTTGTTCCCATTACTGCTACAAGCAGGCACCGCGTTCAACTGAACGCGGTGCCTGCTTGTAGCAGTTGTCCTTTCTATAAGTCTCACTAACTAGTGAAACTTATAGAAAGGACTGTTATAACAAGGCAGTCCTAACTCAATACAACCCCTATTAAAACAAAACACCGCTCTGTAAAACATAAAACCATCCCCAACATAAAACTATCTCAAAAACTTAATATCATGTAATTGATTCGCAAAAACAACAGTCATTCAATCCCGGTAATTGCACGATGCAGTTTACGTAATTGCAGTGACGTGGGTGGCAACGGTGGAAACCCGTGGTGGCAATTTCTATAGGTGGCAATACCACGTGCTGAGTCAGCAAAACATCTTCAAAGAAACCCCGATGTAAGTCTTGAAGGCACGGACCAGAGGCCCTAGCACAAGCGCACGGTGTAAACTTAACGTCGATTTTTAAAGGCCTAACATGCCTCAAATGGCTTAGCATAATCCTCCGTTACGCCATACTGCAGCATTAATTTTGAAATAAATATATGGTAAAGTTGAGGATTAATGCTAGGTATGTGTGTGACGAAAACACGATACCATAAACTTTTCTTGATAGAAAAAAAATCCAAAGTTACCTCCAAATCGAACAATAAACCGCTGGTATTCAAAAAGTCCTTCAAATTAGATCATGAAACTTTGCATACTAACTGAACTAACTATAAAGCAGTTCTTATGTGTTTTTACTTTTTTAGTCCAATCAATAGATTTTTTTGTAAATCGCAAACAACCACTCATTTCGCACTATTCGGTCGCAGTGACTGACGTAACAACCGCTTTGTAGTGCAAACTGATTAGAACTTTATTCTAACAGAATTTCAAACGAAGTTTGAACCACCACAAACAGAGTTGCTAATTTTAGAGTTAGAAGGGCCTTAAATCGAAAATACAAGTTTATTAGTTAAATTGTTTGCAACAAACACAATAAATTAAAAATTAATTAAACAATAAAAATAAAACTTTTAGGGTTTTCCTTTTTTTTTAACGTTATAAATTTTTAGGGTTCCGTACCCAAAGGGTACAAACGGGACCCTATTACTAAGACTTCGCTGTCCGTCCATCTGTCTGTCACCAGGCAGAACAAAGGTCGAGTGGGTGAAGCGTAACTCAGGGGCGACGACAAGCCAACTTTAGGGTAATGTTTTTTTAGTGGGAAAAGGTCTAAGTTTTTTTACTTTAATTTTATTAGGTTTTTTTAGGTGTTTTTTTACTTTTTTTTTAAAATTAGTTTTAGAATGTTATATGGGTTCTTATGGGTTTTCAAAATATTTAAAAGATTTTATAAAAGTTACAAAATATTTTATGGACTTCAATGGATTTTCCAATTAATTTTAGGATTCCTATGGATTCTCAAAATTTTATGAGGGTAAGGTTTTCTCATGAACCGTGAGAGCTAGACAGTTGAAATTTTCACAGCTGATGTACTTCTGTCGCTTTAACAACAAATACTAAAAACATTTAAGGGGTGATTTTATTTTCCGTTCGGGTCCAACTCGCACTTGGCCGGTTTTTTACTATTTCTTTTTTTTCTTAATAATAAGTTTATAATTATGAAAATATGAATTTGTGTACTTAACAAGAATTTTATATTTTTTTTAAATGACGTATTTACGTTACGTTTAGACCGCGCACTCGTGCTCGGGCCTCGGATCTTATTTAGTTTTATAAGATAATCCTGATTACTTCCCCCCTCTCGAAATTGAAAAGCACCAAAATGGCGAAATCCTTTAAAGTTATAGACTAGATAAAATAAATATTTGTTTGACAAGAATCTATTTGACGATTTGAGATTGCTCAATTATTTCCAATTTCCGGTAAGGGAGGACCGTTTCTAGTCATTTCTATTTTGAGATATTCTGTTAGAAGGTTCATGTGGGAGTATCGATGTATTTCGTAGAAGCAATTATTTTGTAAACACAGCTAGCCCACTTACGTGGAGGTATAGAGCATTTCTTTTAAAGGACTATTTTTAAACATATTTTCTGGAACGTTTTCAACAATGAACTAGATCGGTACCTAAGTCAAACTTACGAAATAATATTATTATCAAAATATTTTGAATTTCCTGCTAATTAAAAAAATCAGTGGTTTGTGTTTACAAGTTGACAATTCAAGCAATGTTTTTGCCTCTTGTAGCTGTACGTAAACTGTTACCATTAGGTTCCATTCATAATAATGTAAGTACATAATTTTATTATGAATAGAACTTTTGCAGTACTTTTACATTACGTAGAAGATCCACATGTTTTTTACAGAAAATAAAAGCTTATAAAAAAGGTTCCCTTTTCCTTGAAATCTTGCGTAACTTATAAAAGACTTTTAAGCTAGGTGCAGGTAATATGTTCACTGCTTACATAATGTAGATACTCTGTACCTGGGCGACCGAGTCCTGCTCATGTGAAAATAGAGAAAATGAATTTTCCCTGATATGAAACCTACCTCCGAATACTGAAACGTCACTCAAAATTTAAGTAGCACTTATATTTAGATAATATTATTCAGATACTCAAAAGTGACGTTTGGCCATACGAAATTTAAAGTTTAGGAGCTGCTCAAATGTTAAGCAGCCCTTAATTTTTGAGTGCCCCTATATTGCAACTTTCACCGAAATCGTTAGAGCCATTGTCGAGAACGTGATTACACAAATTATAGATTATAGATTATACAAATACTGCTCATTCAATAAAAAGAAAAAAAAAACATCTTAAGCTGGGATATACCTATGTACTTAACCTTAGGTATTAAATCATGTTTTACATAATTTTTGTAACGAAATTATCTACTGTACCAAGAGCAATAAACTATCGCACATAATATGTAATAAAATCAACTTTGCATTTGTTTTTCTTTTTTACTCAATTTTGTCTAGACTTAAATAAACGCTGGTGAGCCAAGCGTATAGTCTACCGGTACAAGTATTGCATTTTTTAAATGTTATCTCACTAATGCAGATACTAACTGTTTGCATAATAAGTAACTTACAGGTTTGGCATTAGTTTTTGTAAAAGGCAAACTGTTATTCCTAAAAGATTGTGTATCCTTCAGAGTATTGTTATCGCAATAGTTGACGAAGTGTTTCCTTACTTTGAAATAATATAAGATTTTCCATTGAACATTAAATTAAAAAGCTTTCTATAATATTAAATCGAAAGAATAGACTAGTTTCCACCATCAATAAATTGCAAATCTATTTAGTCCGTCAGTTAGAGTATTGGATAATAATGGACAGGTATTTTTTTTTTTTTTTAATCAATGAGTGACAAAGATAAAACGCATCAAAACTCGGGAGTGGGGGCTCGTGACGTCAGAACGAACTAAAAATTTATACCACGGCGTGACGTATTGAGAGTTTTAAAAGCATCGTATCTTTGTCAATTTTGATTTACGTAACAAAAGAAAAAATATTTTTTTAAATCTAACTGGCGGACAAATAAAATCCTTATATTTTTGTGCATTTACAAATAAACTATTAGGAAAAAAGAAAAGAAAGGGAGCAAATAAACCTCACTACAAAACCCCGGAAATTATTGAAATAAAACATACCTACAAGTTATAAAAATAAGCCCCGTGTGTGACAACACTGACAACGAACCGTCAACAAACACCAGGTCACCAGACGTCCTGGAATTATCTGCACTACACACATATTCATACAAAGTCACCTAATGAATTAATCTTAATAAAATCGGTTCGGTTAACTTCTTAATTTACTTCTAACATAATGGATTCGGTCATTATTGTAGTCGTAACAAACATATAATAGTCTTTTGGCTGCAAGTATAACCTAGGCAAATACAATTAGAGTTGGTTGTTCGTATAAATCCGTGTGTGTAGGTCGCGACTGACGTTCTGGCTGCACGTCGTCGCGTCGTAATCATTTTTTGCGGCGTGTCTACTTCTTACCGCTTAAAAAGCGTGTTGGGCATCGTTTTTTCTACTAGCCCGTCGACTCGTGACCTCGGCTGACATTAAAAATGGTTATGCTTTGCGCACACGTGCTACTTTCTGCTGAAACCAGCTTTGTGAGACGTCTCGTACTCTCGTCTCCTTATCAGAGAGATTCAGACGTTTTCTTTCACGCCACTACATGTCTGAGCCGAATATAATGTGCACCTGTCCTAACAAACGCTTTCTACGGCAGACAGAAAAATAAAGGTCCGTTCAGTCTTTGTGTGGACGTTTCCTTATAATCCTCGTTGCTTCATGTTTTGACATTCATTACTTCAGACGTTCACGGGTCGGTCTAGACTTTAGGCTTGTTCAATGGTAACGTGTTGTTTCAAAGCGGCCTTGATATTATTTTTTCTTGTTTGCTGCCTTCTTCGCGTTTCCGTCGTAATGGATACATGTTTTTTTCTGCAAAAGAGTGCACTCTCTCATTATTTATTATTTAGCCAAATTTAGTTTTTTTGGTAATATCTCCTTCCCTCGTCTTTATAAGGTACTCGTTAGTAGAGATTAGGGACTCTTCCCGCCCAGTATCTAGTCTCATAGATAAAAACGATTCGCAGAGCAGAAGTCCAGGTTATAGAAAACTTATATGTCATATTTATTCTAAAAGCCAGCTATATACCCCTTCTACGCTTTAAGCGGGTGGTTGCGATTGTCTAAGATTTACAATAAGAAAGATAAATTAAAAAGAAACAGAATAATTTAGTTTTGTTCAGTAATAAAGTAAGACTAATTGGTTTGATTAATTTAAACAACACGGTGATGACGGGTCGTTTTGTAATTAAAATACTTATAGCAAGCTTTGAAATCAAACTAAATTCAGTGAAATATTGTAATTTATTTAAACGTTGTTGTAATAATTTTCCATCTGGTTGTGATAGTTTTGAACTTTTTTTCAGTTATTTTATTATTGTAACTAGCCCATATTGTCCCACTGCTGGGCAAAGGCCTCCCAGCATGCAACAAGAGGGGATAAGAAGCAAAACCCATCACAAATTTTAATTAAAACTAATCAATAATAGATGCATTTGCATAGTTATAAGTAATAATAATATTCATGCAAATGCATTTATACGAGAGTAAGTTTGTATAAGTTTATTTTTAACTTCTTGGGTGCTACTTTCTATAATTCTTCAAGTCATTATAATATCTACTTATGGTGACACAAATATTGAGTATTAACTTTCAATTTGATTTTTTGAGCTATAAATAGCCTTTTTATATTTTTTTAATAAGTATCTAAATATTTAGATCAGTGCTTTCATTTCAACAATAATGTCTTTAAAGTTGTGGATATTTTAAAAAAGGACTTGCATTTTCTTCTATGGTTTGCTGTAAAAATCCACCAGCATTTTATTTGTGTCAGTTCTCAAGTTTTTTAAAAACAGTTTTTTACTTAGGCCTGGTTTGTTAATACAGCAAACCAGAAGTCAATGACATATTGAGGAAAACTCTTCAATACTTGTCTATAAAGAGCATAAAATCTACGTGACGAATCTAATGATTTAGCACTACGGCTTGAATTACTTCTAGATGACTCACGGACCGAAATTCACGTTAAACGGATACAGAAACGATAAGAATTAACGTTAAAGTATAGTTTTATGTACCTACTTATACAGATTTTAATTTAACAAACACATAACTGGCGAAATGTACCCATATTTCGCCAGTTATGTGTTTGTTAAGTCATGGTTTCCCAACTGTGTGGTGGGATTGACTTCCAGTCTGACTAAATGCAACTAAATACCAGTATTTTACATGGAGCGACTTCCTATCTGACCTCCACAACCCAGTTACTCTGTAATACGATAGCCCTTGGTAAGACTGGTTTCTAGATTTTCGGACTTCTTTATTCTTAACAAAATAAAATATTTTTCTATACTTACTATAAACAATTTATTGTGGCTACTGGTGCACTTTTTGTAGAGCAACGTTTCCAAGTGTTATTTATTATTAGTATAAGTTATGTTGCCGTGTTAGTATAATTATGTTAAGTAATGTTACCTAACTTTTAAAACAGTCAACACGTGGTAACAATTGATAAAATTGTTAGATAATGTTACCTCAACATGCGGTGTGGATGCACCATAAGATAAAAAAGTACAGCCTTGTGCAAAAATATACTTACTAAGTGAAAATCCATAACGATATTTCCAAAAGCATTGATTAAAATTAAACACGGGGTTATGCAAACCCCATTTTAGCACACAATTGTATTTTAGAATTAACATAACAATTGTACACAAAAACACGTTGTTCAATGTTATGCATGTGACTGTAGAAAATCTTTGCTTATTTCTTTACAAAGATTTTTTGTATTTCAGTCTTCATGTAGCTTTGTAATGGAATATTTTCAGTACGTATCATGCGTTTGTATAGCTACGTATATACTATGTATAGTACTAGACAAATTCATAGACAGACGTACAAGGCCAGACTATCTTTCTGGTCAACGACCCCTGTTTCGACGTCTGTAAGGCAACCGTTAAGCAAAAAAAGAATTAAAAAGCGCAAGTTTGTAAACTGTCTGCATTCAAGCCGAAATTATTTGTTTAGTCCAATAAAGGTAATTACGCAAATTCGCTAATTAGGTGAGGGTGCCTTGTTTCATGGTTGATTTTTTACGATTTTCGATCAGAAAGTCAAATAGACATGTTTCTGTAAAATGCCTATTATTTTGTAAAGTACAATATAACTTCTATAGAAAACGATGTTTTATCATAATAGTTGTTTTAGATTAAATTATTTCAATAGATATTAAAAATACCTTAGGGCCTGCATAGGTTTCTATTGTGTGTAAAACATCCTCTCCTATTAAAAAGCTGTCCATTACTTTTTCAAATGTTTCTTCACTTTGAAATTGAAAAAATCATCGCGATAAACACCAAAGAACCGATCGGTGACGTAATAACTATGATAGAAGTCATAATAATAAGAACCAAGCCTACCTACTTTGTTTTATTTCACAGACAACAAAGCATTAAGGCTATAGGCGTAGAATCATAACTAGCCATAAAAATCGTGCGTGTACTAACAAACATGGATCGAAAACTGTACAAACGATTGACAAAATTAATGACGTCATAGATAGGCCTGTCTTCGAGCAGTAGGATCATTATTGGTTGATTTTGCAATTATTCTTGAATGTTTCTGAAAACTTATGTCTTTAATACTTTGTTATATTATATCTTGAAAATACTCGAGGAGTTCGTGGCTAAATAATAACAGGTACTCGGGTCGTTTTTTAGATAAAGCCGCATTTACCTACGTTGGCCCGTGGATGGGTGACCACCCATTACATACTACATTTCCTCCGTGCCTCGGAAAGCTCGTTAAGCCGCTGGTCCCAGCTGTCATTTGTAGATCTTTTATCTTTCTTTCTTTGGTCGTTACAGGTAGTCATGCAGTGGCCCCGAAGTCTGAACCAGCGCCAGTCTTACCATCATCATCATCAGCCTATTAATGTTCCCACTGCTGGGACACAGGCCTCCTCTCAATGAGAGGTCTTACCAAGGGGTATTGTATTACCCAGTAGGTACTAACTGGGTGGTGGAGGTCAGACAGGCAGCCGCTCCATGTAAAATACTGGTATTCAGCTGCATCCGTTTAAATAGATTGGACGCCGACCCCAACATAATTATGTAGTTGAGAAAAGGTTATGCAGATGATGACAATGTCTAAAGAACACTAACTCAATGTTGGATACAAGCTTTTTATTCTAAATGTTATAGTCTGCTGTTAATTTGACTATGGTCAACATTTCTTAAAAGCCAAATTGTCACTGTCACAGAATAATGGCACCCAAACACATGCGTAAATAAAAGCGCTCAGTTAGATTTTCAACCGTGAGCAGAAAGCCGAGCTTTGAAAATCCAAGATTGTGCTGTTATTTCGGCATTCACTTAGATGCCGCCTAGTTTTAGTGAAAATGGGAATAAACTAATCAAATCGAATAAAAGAACTTTACAGAAATCAGCATGTGTAATTAATTAGTTGTTTCTTAAGCGAATTGTAACTGATCCAATTGGTAGAAATATACTAAGCAAAACTTTAAGCTTCTACAGCTAAGTTAATCTAATAACTACGGTAATCTGAACACGTTGACTTCACCATGCAATGACCTTATTATTAATTAGAACTAATAGGATATCTTAGTCTTATAATTTACTAGCTTGCAAAACAAAAGCAAAATGTTTTAGTAGACAAAAAGTTCATTCACTGTTTTAAGCTTTCACGGTTTAAAACTAAACTTATACTGTCGCTTACGGGATATCTTCCGTTATTGTTCATTATTTTGAGCTCTCGATAGATTTGGTACAGATTTATCTACACCAAACAATTTATTTACCATCTACCCGCATGCTCCAGTCATCCGGCGAACATGGCGCTTGCAACAGTGCAGCGTCGAAATATCGGACTCAAAATAATGAACAAAAACGGAAAATATCCCGTAAGTGACAGTATAAAAAAATCATTTTGTCGTTTACACTAAATTTTTTTTAGGTACCAATTGTAAGGAAGCTTAGACGAACTAGAACCCAGGAAAAGTGATTTAAAAAAGCGAAATTCTTTGTGTTGCTTTCTGGTGTGACAATTAACCTTTGGTATTTTCTAAGATGGACTTTCCAGTCCGCACAAGCTTTTTAAATGAGAGAAACGAAACACCATACCTCTGTAGGTACTTAATTATCGCTATTTTCAAAACCAGCGGTTCTTTTTCGTGTTCTCGAAAATTGATATTAATCTGATGTTCTGAATTGTTTGACATAAAAACCTCGAATTCGAACGTCTTTCTTAGTACATCCTGCAAAATTATGAGTTTTGACCATCGCCATAATAAAGACTGCCAGACGTCAATTTTAGGTACAAACATAACCTAACGTGTTTTTGCCATGGAACTTTGGAAAATCGGCTCCAAATCGGTTATCTCATCTCGTACGAAGCTTTAATCATTACTAATTATTATTAAGCTCATAAAAGTTCACACTAAAGTCTGTGTCTGAGAGACAATGCTCATATATCTACTAAATACACGTGTTCAACAGGCATGCGAATGTTTTGACACTGGTGTAATCTTTTGCTAGCCTAGTAACTGCGCCCGGGACGATAAGTTACTGTAAACTGTAACAACAAAACCAAATATTATTATTAAAATTACATAGATAAAGTTCCCAGTGTGCAGTGGCTATGTTATTTTCTTTTTATTTAAAATATGGTATTTCTTTTTAATTTTTATGTACCATTTACATTCCGGATTCGAGTTCCAAACTTCAAAAAACATCGCTATTCTTATTACACTACTTACACCTAAAATATTTCACATATTGTTGAAATTTAATATGGACAACTTTTTTAACCAAAATTGGGTTTTAAACCTCAATGCGATAGCGTTTGCAAATGTGGCGTTTAAATCCTGCGTCATATCTCTATACATCATCCTCTATACAGTTTTCAGGTTTATAAATGGCGGCCCAGTCTCGAATGATGCATTTGATTACAGTTAGCCAAATTAAGATGACCAATGACTACAAAGCAAGTTTGCATCTAGTTCGCGCTGCAGACGGAGACTCCGCCGCAGACGCATCTCATAGACTATATTATTAAATAATTTTATAACGTCCGAGTGGCCGCAAATGTATTCAAGTGGGTCGCCAGACGCATTAGCGCGAATTCCTAAAACCGACTAGACGTGTTCATATGGCTTCTTTTGTTAGATGTTTTTCGGTATGTATGGCCGGCCACAAAGCCTCGAGGCCGACTCACACGTTGTCGGCCCGGTGAGAAAAGCCTGGCTGTTTGTACTCGTAGCAGTAACATAATTATTTTAACGCAATGTTGTCATAGGTAACTGTCTCTACGCTCACAGGGATCCTAGACCTCACAAAAGAAATAGCTACTAAAATAATATATGCGCCAGACGGTTGCATACATTTGCAAGTGTGAAACCTGTTTCTATCGCAAAAAACTGATGAATAATTATATCAAAAATAAATTCCTCTTATTATTAAGGCTGCGCCGCGACGTCTGAATACACTCTAACGCATCTATGTAAGCAAACGCGACGCGAAACTCGAAGTAATTAGAAGGCATGATCAACGACTTACCTACAGTCTATAGAAAATAACAGATTTTTTATTTTGAAAGAGAAGTATTTCAAATGCCCGCCGGGTATAATATTTTAAAATAATGAAACAGACACTAGATCCCAGACGGAAATCATTAGACGCCTCTTCATATTTGTTTTATTGCCTGAATTTCAAATAAGATTACAAAAAATCTTAGATGAATTCCTTTGTTATTTCAACAGTACGAAAAAAGTGCAGCATCACCCATTTCTTAGCGACAGGTGTAGGAACATTGAGTAAGATAAATTAAAGAGGAATTAACGGGCTTCTTAGCTCTCTAGTACAATCTTGATCTATTGCATTATCTGGCTGAATGCAATACGTGAGTTTCGGCCAGTATCTTTTGGTAGGTAAGTGAGTGTTATCTATGAGCCCGGCCTGACTGTCACTAAAATAGCCACGGAGCACGATAAGACATCGTGACACCTGCGTCCGCGAATTATCTATGAAGAATAATGTAGCACGCATCCACTTGTAAAGTTTACAAGGTCTGTTCAAACAACATAGGCCTTCAGCGCCATATGTATAGTCTGTGGCAAACAGTTTACTCTTACTTATGCATTGCATATATTGACAGCTGTTTCAGAGAATGGTTATAAAATTTGAGATAAATATTTCGACCTTGAACGAAAATTTGAGAGTGCGTGATCGTGTAATTCAGCCGCCTGCGCAGTTATAGGGGCAGTAATTAATGTATTTGATGTGTCAACTTGAGGAATATGTTAACACACTATTTTCACCTCTAGTCTATTGGCACTTTCAATTTAAATTACAAGCAGAAACAGTTCTTGGGATTATTAGCCATGAAGGAGCTGACCTAACATTTTGTGAATTAAAAATATTCAGATAGCCGTTATTAGATATAACGTCTGTCTGAATATTTTTAACTACTGACCCAAAGTTCAATTCACCCAAAGTTCAATGTGATCTCATATTTTTTACGTTTTTCACATATGTGCTTAGTGCTGTCTTTTCAGGTGTGATAGGGTGGGTCGGTTACCAGTCTAACCGGATGCAGTTGCATACCAGTATTTTGCAACGATCTGCCTATCTAGCATTTACATCCCACCTGGGTTAAATCAGTAACTACTGGGTAACACGATACCCTTTGGCAAGACTTTCAGATCTTTCAGGCTTCAAGATCTATGACTGCCGGGACCAACAGCCATATTGAAAATAAAATCAATTAACTTGGCCTCGCCAGGTAGAAAACGTAGCATCTCAATATTGTGACCTACTTCCTATTGTGTACTTACATGCAAGTGTGCAGACTCAGTCTAGCCCGTCAACATAACAATATTACCGTGACTAACTTTAGGTATCTTGGCGAGATCTACCGCTGTCTGGACTTGGGGCCTAAGCACACGCTGTATTTTAAACGCGCAGACGACGCGCAGATGACGAGGTTTGAACGCAACTTTGTTACCTAAGCATACGGGGCGATCGTGAAACGCGCGTCTACTGCGCGTATACGCGCAGATACAGCGATACAAACGCGCTGTACTCGCTCGTAGCTTCCGCGTTTTGGTCATGCAGAGACTCCTCGTCGATTGTACAATGGCGTCGGTTGAGACAACACCGCTTACGCTGGCTTTGACCCTTTGTACGTGTTTCAAACGAGTTTCGAACGCGCTTCATACGCGCGTCTGTTTCGCGTTTTACGCGCGTTTGAATCTATAAAAACGCAAAGCATTGTCATCTACGGCGCAGAAAGTGCGCGTTCCTGAAACGCGCGTCGTCTGCGCGTTTAAAATACGCCGTGTGCTCTTAGAGGTGTTCTGTCAAACTATGTTCTATATTTGGATGCTTCAAGAATATAAAAACTCCTTGGTAGTTTCTCGCGGTTTTATTAGCATTCCGGGTGACCTATTTTATTTAGACAACAGGAATTAATAACTATGTAAGCCCTAGATATGAATGGTCTACTTATCTGAGAGCCAATTACTATCCATACCCTGTATATTCTCTTCACGGTAAAATTCTCTTACCCAAAACTGAAGTTACAAGTCTTTAGGCCACTTCTTTAAACAGTTGTTCGGTGCGGATGTCGAAACCACGCCAAAATGCAGTAGGCAATTACTTAGCTTCTGTGCCAATTGCCTATTACTGAGTATAAGAGTTTCCTTGATATATCTCGCTTTCGACGATATCATTACAGGAATAAATCTATCAAAAAACTGTATTATCTTAGTTTAGTATAACTGCAAAACTTGGGTCTCTTTTCGTACCTCTTCTCAACAATGATGCAATCTCGTGTTTGTAACACAACATGCCTAGACGAAATCTCGTAGGATGTTCCATTACATTTATTGTCAAAGCAATTTTCATACTCATAAGTATGAAAATGAAAAAGAAACCCTTAAATATTGTAAATCTCCTCATTAGTAATCATAATTTAAATGCATCTGGTTAAGGAATGCACGGATCCGGGGAGTATAGCAGAAGAAAGGAGCAGAGGGCAGCAAACAAAAGGTGGCTCCAGACTTCAATGACACCATCGTTGAAGTCTGGAGCCACCTTTTGTTTGATGGTGATAAATATTAATTTAGGGATCACTGATCCGAAGTGAGCTCTACAAAATAGACTATTAATAACATCGAATGTATTTCATGCGAGTGGATGCGCGACTGCACTTGTCGCCCTATCAGAGACTGCGACTCACCTTGCCCTTGTGCTCGCTATCTCTTAATGCGTGCACTTCCAAGTTTAAGGTGCAGTCGTCAGTGACCCTGCAAATGATCAATCTTATGTTTTCTGTTTTTAAGTTGACACCTATATTTTCAGAGTGTTATTGAGTTTTTCCATCAGGATTGGATTTGCATCAATGGGAGTGGGTAACCTCGCGCTTTAAGATAACACATGGAACCGCATGCCTGTAATCCCCGTAGGGTTAAGCAGAGGTGTACCTCATAGTACAGCCACATTTCGCTAGTTATGTTAACGTCCCATGTAATAGGGCCTATTGCCATCAACCGGGCAAGAATCCAGGCTCTGTGGCTGCTACTGAGAAATTCCAGATCGAAAAACCCAACACTCCCCACTTTGCACGACCTGGGAATTGAACCCAGGACCTCATGCTACTTTAACATAACTGGCTATACTGTAACTATAGCTACACCTTGCCTAAGCCGTCGGGAATATATTACAAGATTGATGTTATATAATATTTGTCTATTTTTAATACTTGCATCATGCAATACACAATGCAGCATCTTAAAGGTCACTTCCGAGTGACTTGTTCTAGACTCGTGCATTTTTAAAGTCTTGCCTAAAACTTTCAAAAGTTTCACCTTGTGAAATGCATCTATTTTCAAAAAATGCATAATGCAACATGCAGACATCGATAGTCCACTTCCAAAATGGCTGCCAATAAAAATTGCGTGACGCAGCACCAAAGATATTCAAATATTTACGAGTGATAGAGGGGACAAGACGAAGAAAAACGTGATCCAATGCTTGTTACTACTTAGTAGCAATCGTTCTATCCGGTGTCATACGCCAGCTTGTCAGGTAGCATTCGTCTGTCAAAATAAAAAATGTTCGGAATCAAAATGTTTGTATCAAAATATTCCCAATGTCCGCTATATAAGTTTTTTAAATCTCTCTGCGCAGCATCAGGATATTGTTTTAAAAGCGTTCTCATGAATCGTGTGACGTCACAAGTGAAAAAGCGGGAAACAAAATGCAAAGCTGCGAACATGTGAGCCGCTCGTATGGAAAACGAAAGTCTTTCGACGCGAGTTTCATTCAGGCGAAGTTGGCTCGCTCGCGGCTGCTGAACGACAATGTTGGAAGCAACTGAGCACACAAATCTCTTGGACTCGACAATAGAAGGAATAATATTAACATAGCATTACGCCGGTGATCCCAGAAAGATAAGGCTGGGGTGTCTCTGAAAGAAAAAGAAAGAAAAACTATTATACACATTCTGCACAAAAACACGCACGTAAAAAAATATAAGTAATTAATATTCTACATTTCCCTAGTTATATTTAAGTCTTAATTAATAGGTCGCGAGCCTATTGCCATCAGATAATGACTCCAAGGTGCTGTTGAATAATTGCTGGTGAAAAAATACAATAATATTTTGCCCGACGACGTGAGAATCGAACCACACCTTTTGCTCAGCAAGAGCGCTATACAAAAACACAAAATATCATAAACAAACACATACTCCCTTCAAAATGGCGGCCTTAGAAGTAATTTACTAACCCATCCAAATTAAGTTTGCAACCGCGTCGAGATTGGAAAGAAGATAGCATTTAAAAAAAATAAGCAAAGATGTGACTGTAGCCTTGGGAATTCTAACTTTTTTAATTACATGCGACTTTGACATTAACTTTATGCGATCAAAGCTTTTTTAACAGACTTCTATAAAAGGAGGTTTTTAACCGACTTCTAAAAAATTAGGTTTTTATTCGACTTCTATAAAGGAGGTTTTTTAACCGACTTCTAAGAAAGGAGGTTTTCAATTCGACCGTATATATTATATATATATCCCAGAGAAATCGAGGGGAAACTTCGAAAAACGTACTGGTGACTAGTGCGTTTGTTAATTTTTTCATTAAGTTTTAAAGCACTACTATTTAATGCAGGTCTGGAGTCGATCTGATGATGGAGCCGAAAGACAGTCGAGGGAACTCCTCAACGATTTACAGCAATTACCTAGTGATTGGGCTTGACTAATTTGTATTGATGAGAACTTCACTTTGTTGTGACTGCCATTAGGGGTCTGATAAAGGACGATTATGGGAACTCCTAAACGTTTTACAGTAGCTACCTTGATGAAAACTTTGCACTCACGTGGGGTTATAAGTGCCATTACAAGTCTGATGATGGAGACCATAGATAGCCGACGAAATTCGTCAACGACTTACAGCAGTTACTTTTTGTTGGGCTTACTTCAAATTGAAGTATGCATAGCAAATATTTGAATGGGATACATTGCAACTAAAAGTGGAAAAATAAAAAACTTTTCGCAAAAAATAAAACCGACTTCAAAAAAAAAACAAAAAACTGAAAAATAACTTTAGCTTAAGAAGTCGGTGACAAAAAAACTAAATCAATCAAACAAAGTTCACCGAATTCTGAAGCTAAAGTAATTTTTCGTTTTTTATGTTTTTTTTTTTTAAGTCGGTTTTTTATTTTATTTAAATAGTAGCAACATAATAATTACATAAAAAGACCGAGTGTTGGAGAAAGTGTAATCTTACTTAATTTGTAACTCCCAAAATTATTCACTGATTACTATGCAATCTGTTTCATAAAATAATGCAATTTGCATCACACCCTGATGCATAATGAGTCGTTGAAGAACTTACTCAGTTTACTCGACGACGCGTACAACCTAACCATTCTTTTGACCTCTGCTTAACTTGAAATAGAACCTTATTGTAATTGTAATACTAAATAAAACAATGCCCGTTTTCACTATCAGAAGGCGCTCCTCCACCGAGAGCATTCGCCTGTAATGTAACAATTCATGATTCGATTTTATACAGAAACAAGTGAAGAGCGCCTTAAGGGCCTATACTCCCAATGTCTGTATCTCAAATGGCTTAGCATGATCCTCCGTTACGCCTAAAATGCTGCAGCATTAATTTTGAAATATATATATGGTAAAGTTGAGGATTAATGCTAAGTACTATGTGTGAAGAAAACGCGATTCCATAAACTTTTCTCGATAGAAAAAAATTCTAAAGTTATCTCCAAATTGAAACAATAAGCCGCTGGTATTCAAAAAGTACTTCAAATTAGATCATGAAACTTTGCATACTAACTGAACTAACTATAAAGCAGGTCTTATGTGTTTTATTTTTTTTTAGTCCAATCAATAGATTTCTTGTAAATCGCAAAAAACCACTCATTTCGCACTATTCGGCCGCAGTGACTGACGTAACAACCGCTTTGTAGTGCAAGCTGATTAGAAATTTATTCTAACAGTATTTCAAACGAAGTTTGAACCACCAAAAATAGAGTTGTTAATTTTAGGGTTAGAACGGCCTTAAGGCAACACATAGATACCTAAACGAACAGCGCCGAATGATCAGCGCCGAACGTCGAAATCCCTGCAGTGCATTGTGAAACATAATATTCCAATATAATTAAGGTATTCATTCAGATATCACTTAGTGTCTGTGAAAAACGATATTGATCTCCTCCCCGTGCGTGTCCGCCTTTTTGAATTTCATTATATTCGTAACCTTGTAATAAATACGTGTGAATATCACGCTAAAATTTTACAATAATCACGGTTCAGCCAAGAAATCAGCGTCCACTGAACGCCCGATGCTGAGCAGATTAGTTACGTTTCTTGTATCATACGATTATTCGATGACCCTTGAAGAAAAAGAAAGTAATATCCAATAAATAATACTTGTGCGTTTTCCTGTTATTTTAGTGAACGGCATTCGGTCAAAAAGACAATTCTGTAGGCTTTTTGGTAAGATCTTCGTGGCGTGTCGATGGCAACAAAAATTGAGATAAAATTACAGTGAAGGAAAAGATTTAAACCAGAAATAATTTTACACACACAGTATGAATACTAAATCTGTCGTTATTGAAATTCTAGATATCTTAGGTTTATACCCTTTTAGAATTTCAATACTATGGATGATGGAAATCCGATTTATTCATCAAAGAGCAACCCTACTCTTAGAACGACGCACGGTATTACACTGTTTGAAACATGTTAAATTCTAAGGAAACCCACAGCTTCAATAGATGTAGAGATTCGTGGAAGTTCGAATCAGAAACTTCGCTACGGTAACAGAATAATCTGACCGGTAAAATGCAGTCTAGAAATACCAACAAAAAGAGTGCTTTCTGAGAAACGGGTATGAATTTCATAGAATAATTTACTAGATCATTAATGGTGATTTTTTGCTGTATTTTTTCATTCTTTATACAAACAAAGTACAATGGCACTCTACTGTACAAATATTTTATTTAAAGAAGCTTTCGGTTATTCATAACAAGTTTGATCAAGCAATTCGTAAATCAAACTGTGTAACGAGAGAACAATGTCACAAATAAATCGACATACTGTTTTTATTCAAACATTGATTACAGTAGTCACTAGTCTATAGGTTTAAGAGTAGAGGATGGACTGTATGAAGGATGATATGGTAAGAAGTATGGAAGTAGAAGACATGCGTCACCGACCCCAAATAACTTCAGTCAGTTAGTCTTAAATTATTTTTCTGTAACTCTTTCTCTTTGCTTATCTTTTGATGCCTGAAAATGAAAACTCTACACAATTAAACAACAAAATCATAATCCTTTTCCAAACTAAGTTAGGGTTGACTTGTAGTCAAAGGAAGTTAGCAACTGAATATCAGCATTTTCCATGAAGCAATAGGCGAGACGACAAAAAAAATCGAATTAGTCCGTCAGTTAGATTATCAAAAAATATTTGACCCGTGTTTTTTTCTTTTGTTACGTAAACCAAAATTGACGAAGATATGACGCTTTTAAAATTCTCAATACGTCACGCCTAGGTACAATTTTTAGCTAGTTCTGACGTCACGAGCCCCCCACTCCCGAGTTTTGATTCGTTTTATCTTTGTCAATATTCATTGATTTACAAAAACAAAAAATACGTGTCCATTAATTTCCAATACTCTAACTGACGGACTAAATAGATTTGCTATTTTTTTGATACTGTCGTCACGCCTATTCTAACTATCTGACCTCCAGAACCACAGCCCAGTTACTAACACTATACTGTTTTAATATATGTTGTGTGTGATTGAAACATTACGCCCTAAAGTTATACGTATTCATAACGTAATATCACGCCTGTATACCCCGAAGGGTTAGACAATGGTGTATCTAATAATTAACCCACATTTCATCAGTTAAATTATATGTATTCATTCAAATACGATTCAAAAACGATAATTCATCTTTGCTTGTCACAGTTATGAGTTATCGTCAACAGACACAATAAAATTGTATCAATAAGAAAAAAAAAAATACAAAAGAAACTACTTATCCGTTTTTGGAAGGCGAGTGAATCTTTTCCTGCATCCAGGGAGTTAAACTTCGCCAGACTCCTGACTTACTGTTTAATAAACCGCCAACAAATTATAGTTGTGAATGTTGCGTCTGCATTGCCCTAGTGCTCTAGTTGATGTTATTGTCTAGAATAACATATTGATGGAGAAAACATAAATATTTTTACAGGGAAGAAAAATCTTAGATAATTAAAGAAGAGGAGAGGAAAAAGAGTACATTGCCCTATCATAAAACATTATTGGTGAGATATGAGAGTGCATTTTATTGATAAAAAGAACATGTTTTTACCACAGACAATGGATGCGGATTTATGAAGGGTACAGAGTATAAAATGCGTGGGAACCACACCCCTAGATTTGGCCAAAGTCTTTATTCAGTAGTGAGTGAATGATGGAACGTTATAATGGTTTAATATTTATGTCGTGAACAGGCAGAATGGGTCTATTAATTTCCATTCAGTCTAGTCGTTAACATTTACTGCTGAACATAAACTATCTCAAAGAATGATCATAGTTATTGAATTTTTGAGAAAATAGCAGACCTATACAAATACGCATCAAACACAGGACCTCCTTTTTTTGATAGGCAGGGTAGAAGGTGAACCATATTCTATGAAGGACCTCCACACTGCAACTATGTTTGGGATGGGTACAGAATACCCAGATCACATGATCTTAATGATCAGCAATTTAACTGAATTTGAATTTTCAGTGAAACAAAACAAAGTTCAACATGGCCTCGATTGTTATAAAAAAAAAAGAAAACTTGGGGAGAGAGAGTTACAGAGCAAAAGAAAAACGACACTTATGCAAATAGATGTCTGTTGTCAAAATTACTTGCGAATGCTTTAATTTTAGTTTTTTTCGGCATTGTAATGAACGCCTTGAAAATAGGTCAGTCATGCATACATTAAAATGTGCGTAGTCTAAGAATATCTCGACCTTAACTCAAAAATATATCTGGGGATGTTGTTAAATTCCCCAAGCTATTTTTTTTTGCATAAATTTATTGATTTATTTAATTAAATAAATCAATTTATTTATGCAAAAAATCCGAGGAACTGAAACTTATATTTTAATATTGTCGATAATATGTCACTTGACAATTATTGGTCTTTACGGCAAGTACAAAATCACAGTTTTGAAAAAATAAATTATGTAATATTTGCATTGAGTTAAGCCAACAAACATGGCGTTAGAAGTGACAGTGCAGGGTTGTTTCAATGTCACGAATTGGGGGGCTGCCCATATATTATGTACTCATGCGGTATATTGGTATACATAGATAAGCACATAGCACTATTTCTATGAGCGCACCCCACCGATTGTAATCTGGGTGAGGGGCGAGCGGTTGAGGCGGACGGACCAATCGCTGTGCTCTCGTGACCAGAAAAGGGGGAGGAGTTTCGCACCCCTAGTTTTCTAGGGGTTAGTGTGCTTCCGCGGCCAACCTAGTTTGCCGTAACCCTCCGCGCGCCGCACTCTCCCCGTATCCACTAATTTAGGGTTGATCAATCGGCCGCGCGGCTGGCGTTACGTAAGACACACCAGACGAATTTCATGCGACGCGCGACGCATCGGCCGCTGCGCTGTCGGCCGCAGAGCGGCAGACAGGCGGTGAGCGGACACAGTCTAGATAACGAGACAAGCTTTCAATTAAATTAAACCCAAATAATTTCAGTTCAAATTTTGTTACTAAGGCTCTTTGTCCAAAGATTTACTTTTCAGTGTTCCATTGTTGAATTTAGGTCCTTTCATTATTTTTTACATTCTTTGTTTTATCTTCCATTTCCACACAAATACCAAATCTAGGTGTAACACATTACAAATATTAAAAATGGCAACCAAATATGTCACCATTTGTCATCACTTTCGTTTTCGTTTTGTTACTAAAAGTGTCGAACATGTCTGCACAATTTATTTGAAACTAGGTTAATGAGAATACTCTATTTGAGTGCTAGATTTGCATAGCTGCGAAAAAAAACTACAGTATTGAAAAGTAAAACTGCGTATCTTATTTTGGCAGCGTTGCCAACATCAAAACTTGTAAAAGCGTAGTTTCTAATAACATTTTCATGTATTGATTTTGACGTCAGGTACCTAGTTTTCGATTGTCAGGTTGGTGTCTAGAAAGCGGCAGTACTTAATAAAGAGCTAGATGCCCTATTGACCTTTTCTATCCATTGTAGTCTGAATTCCGCGATTGCTGAAGTTAATTAACCGAATTTTAATTACATTAATATGAGTTTTCATTGTCTAGTGACAATTCAGTACAAAATACAAATTCATAAATAATTTTATACAATGAAAACTAATTAAGTCTGATTGTTTGTTGTTTGAGATTCTTTAATAATTAAACATGTTGTACGACCAATGACTCACTTACAAAATGGTGAAAACCCCAGTTATTGTAGAATCACTGAAAAACAAAACCTGAAATATAAAACCCCAGTTTCTGAATTTCGTGAAACTAATTGTTAAAAAAGACCAACAGGAATATTCACGACATGGAAATAAAATGGACGACAAACAAAAAAGTCCGCAGGGACCCTTGTAAGCCGCCCCCTCCCTTTACCCCCGTAAATCTATCGCTCTTACACTACCTCTTCGAAAAACAAACTTGGGAGAATATTCCTGTCCCGCGTTTATGCAAACTATCAACGGACGGCGACCTCAGCGCCACCTATGCAGATCCTTTGATACAGTTTTTATGAGACGTCGTACCTTTAAAAAGAGACGAGATTTTTCGTTTTTTTTTCTGGTGATTTTAATTTGCAAGCTTCCGTATTATTAAATCTAACCTTGTATTTCAAAATAATTAAATTTAATTATTTATTTACCGAATTATGTAAACACTAAACACAGAAAAGTAGAAAGGAACAGAAAAATAGGTAGAACGAAACGAAAAAAGTTCACTTGAAAACAATGTGATGCCCAAAACAAATTCAATCGAGTGCTACCGTAAAATCTTTTGTCCTCAGCCAAAAAAACTTCAATGTACTCATGTAGCTAACATGTAATTAAATGATAAAGGAAGACCACTCAAAGAATCTATTACAGTAGGCATTTGCAAAATCCATACAACAGTAGTATTTCAAACATTTTTCCTTAAACGAGTCCCGCTACTTTTACAATTGAGCTTTTTGGCCGTTCAAGTAGAAAAAACTTAAGTATTAGCAGATAAAAAAGTGGATACCTGACTAGACGTGACAAAAAATAAAAGTAATAGAAATAAATTTTGGACATCGGACATCGCCAAATCGCCAAATGAATGTGACGGTACAGAAATGCCAGTACATCAAGCTAAGTACTACAAACTGTCAAATTCCTTCCGAATCAACTTTATCGCTAAAGCATTAGGTTCAAGGTTGATTGGGAAATTTTGACTGTTATACCAAGTTTGACAGAACTTCGTGCCTTTTCCACTTTGACCACTTTACAGTTCAAGGTGGCGCTGCTTGTTAAGAAATAATGCATCGATATGTCAAACTTGGTGCATTTATTTTAGTTCTGTATTTTCTCGCCTGCACAGATAAGTTGGCTAAAGTGTAGAGTCTATGTTTGAACGGTCCTAGATAGCGGTTAGATCTAAATTACGAATTGGGTTGGATCTTCTTTCTATAAGTCTTTTTTTGAGTCATGTTTTTTTTTTTTAATAACAGCTAACTCAACCGCAAACTTGTGTCCCGATGGCGAAGAGAAGCAGGGTTGTACTTCCTCTATCCCTTGGGTGGTACTCATTTGGGTCAGTTTTACTAGGGTCATAGTAAAAACAAAAAAAAAACAATTCAGAAATAAAATTGTTAATTCAAATAAGCCGTGGCAACCAAGACCTGACCAGTCCCAACTGATAGCGCTCGTTCGCGAACATGACGCATGTATCACTACCATTCAACTCACCATTTGAAGGGAACTAAATGATCCGTCCACCATCAGCGAGACATTTGAGTGAGCATGACATACTCTTAACCGCCAGGGCATATTCAAGTCAAGAAAAAAACGTAGGTTTCCAGCGACTGATAGCATTCTAGTACATAGCACTCACACAATATGCGATACGCGGTTATATAATACTAAAGATATTGAATTTACACAATTCAAAGATAATTGTACAATCTTCAGCAGCTCCAACAATAAAATTAGTGCTATCCATTTATGCGCCTCTGTCCTTGTGGAGCAGGACTGGCATTCAGTCAAGCATTTTTATCAGCGATATAATCGTCCAATTTGTAATATGCTTGCTTACATAGTGTGCGTTTAATGCATGTTTTAAATTTTGTTTCATTCAGTTCAAGAATACTTTGTGGAATTTTATTAAAGCATTTCAAACAGTACCCCATGAAAGATGAGTCTACTTTAGCGAGTCTGAAGCCTGGCTGAACTAATTGATCCCTATTTCTAGTACTGTAATTGTGTCTATCACCTCTTTTATCAAAAAGATGTAGATTTTTTCTTACGTACATTATGTTTTCGTTGATGTATTGACAATGTACAGTCATGATGTTAACTTCCTTAAACAGTTCCCTTAGAGAATCGCGCCTATGAAGATTGTATATAATATGGCTCTGGTGGCTCTTTTTTGCAGAATAAATATATATACTCAATGTCTGCAGCCCGTTCCCATAACAATCAAAATCAATACAAAATCGAACCTCCACCAGGTTCGATAAGAAAGAAAGGTGCATCCACACCGACATTTTTATTTATAGGCAACGTGAATAAGTGCTAATATGTAACAAGGAAAAACAAAAAGTTGCCGCAAAAGTTATAGCCGTATAATGTTTTAAAATTCTAGTATAGATGATCCACTGAACAAAACTCAAAGGAATTTCCAGTTGCTATATATTTTTTCAAACAAGCCTTTGTTTGAAAAAATATATGCCTATAGATAGCATAGCATAATCAGCCTATAATGTTCCCACTGCACTGCTGGACACAGTCCTAGTCTCTATGAGAGGGAGTTGCCTAAAATCCACCACACCGTACGGGTTGGTAGATGTCACATGTCTTCGAATTTTTGGTTCTACAACCTCTCTCTCTCTCTCTTTTTTGGTTTTCTCACGATTTTTTCCTTCAAACAAAAGATGTAATTTAATTGATTTAATTCTTCGATTTATTTGGCAAAATCGAAGTTGTAGTTAATTGCCCCTTTGCTGGCTATGCGTATGTCAAGCAAAACTTTTCTACACCTGAAGCTGGATTCCAAGAATTCATTCACGCATAGTGACCGTAAATCCAATACCCTTGCGGCTGCCACTATAGCCAAAATGTTATAACCAAACGTTTGCTCTACTTCATTCGTGATTAAACCGACCATCAACACTGAGTAATTAGAAAGTTACAGTTAATCAGAAAAATAAATCTAACGACCTATAATAATTTAAGTTACAGTTAATCAGAAAAATATATCTAACGACCTATAATAATTTAAGTTACAGTTAATCAGAAAAATATATCTAACGACCTATAATAATTTAAGTTACAGTTAATCAGAAATATGTATCTAACGACCTATAATAATTTAAGTTACAGTTAATCAGAAAAATATATCTAACTACCTATAATAATTTAAGTTACAGTTAATCAGAAAAATATATCTAACTACCTATAATAATTTAAGTTACAGTTAATCAGAAAAATATATCTAACGACCTATAATAATTTAAGTTACAGTAAATCAGAAAAATATATCTAACGACCTATAATAATTTAAGTTACAGTTAATCAGAAAAATATATCTAACTACCTATAATAATTTAAGTTACAGTTAATCAGAAATATGTATCTAACGACCTATAATAATTTAAGTTACAGTTAATCAGAAAAATATATCTAACTACCTATAATAATTTAAGTTACAGTTAATCAGAAAAATATATCTAACTACCTATAATAATTTAAGCTTTATAACTGTTTTTTTTTTAATATTACATCACGCCTGTTTTTGCAAACACTAGTTCAAGAAAGTAGTTTTTTTCATCTGCCTAGCTTTTTCCCAACTGCGTTGGGGTCGGCTTCCAGTCTAACCGGATGCAACTGACTATGAGTATTTTACATGAAGCGACACTCAAGAAAAAAATCTCAGTATATGATGATGACTGACTAAAAAAAATATGATTCTGTTTAGTCCTTCAGTTAAATTATCGAAAAATATTGGACACTTGTTTTTGTTTTATTGACGAAGATAAAACGTGTCAAAGATCATGAGTGGGGGCTTGTGACGTCACATTTAAGTAAAAAATGTACTCAAATGTGACGTCACACGAGTTTTCGGCGCACTGTATCGTCTTCATTTTTTGTTTACTTGAAAAAAGAAAAAACATGTGTCCAAAATTTGTTGAAAATCTATCTGACGGACTAATTAGATTTTTTTTATCATCTACCCTATAAAGCTAGTATAGAATGAAAACTAATTATCCTGTATTTACTCACTGCAGGGCAAAGACCTCTGTGTCACTGACTCGAGCCAGTATGCTTGCCAAAATTTACTATAATACAAACACACTGACTATTATATTCTCCTATGGTTAAAATTACAGGTATATACGATTTGAGGCCCTAAAAGGCCTCCTTAGAAGTATCAATCTAACTTTTAGTACTTCTAGGCTTTAAATGGTAATATTTATTCAGCCATCAAGAATTTATCCTTAGCCCATTTTGTTGTAATTTCTGAGTCCCTTTAATTTCATTAATGTAAAAATATTGAACAGAGTACTAATTTTATTTTTATTCTATTAATATTAAAATACTAGCAGTTGCCCGCGAACTTCATCCGGATGAAATTATTATAAAACTAGCATCTGCCAGTGGCTTCGCCCGCGTGTAGTTTGATAATAGTCCCATGGGATCTTACTACCAGGATAAAAAGTATCCTATGTGTTAATCCAGGTTATAAACTATCAGTGTGCAAAATTTCATGCAAATTCATTTAGTAGTTTTTGCATGAAAGAGTAACAAACATCTACACATCCATACTCACCCTTTCGCATCACTATCACTACATACTCTTATTATAAAACAAAGTCCTCAACCGCGTCTGTCTGTCTGTCTGTTCGCTATATATATATATATAAACTCAAAAACTACTGCACCGATTTTCATGCTGTTTTCACCAATCGATAGAATGGTTCTCGAGGAAGGTTTTAGTAAATAATTTGTCAAGTTTTTGTATACATTGGCTACATATAATGATATTTGTTGGAGGTGTCGGAAAAAAATAAACCGTCTGGGAGCTTTACTTTTGGTCGCGATAACCGACATCCACGCGGGCGAAGCCGCGGGCATCTGCTAGTTTATAATATTAGTAGCAGTAGGATATTACCTACTTCTCTATTTGAATCGGATTTTACATTTTTTTGCACGGAATCCTAATCACTTTTCTAAAATAAAGTAACTAACTCCAGCATCAGCTATCTGCCATAAAAGTCCCGTCATAACCGGTCCCGCCGTTTAGGAGATAAGCCGGTACAAACAGACAGACAAAACTTGTTATTTTGAAATTACAAACAGACGCCTCAATTTTATTTATTTGTATAGATGTATAGTTGTTACACGTGTCGACAGAATCTGTTAGGAGCCTACACTTAATATTTTTTTGCAACTCAAATGTACGATCAGAAAAAATGTTTTGTATTTTCCACTTGTCATTTAGTAATTTAGTTTGTGGGTAAGTTCAACAGTTCAGTATAGGTCATTGTCGCTTTATTGCGGTTTTATTTAAGCTTGGATAGTTTAGATTTTAACACCTTGAGTTTTTTCCATAATTAACTATATTAGGGTGCTAATATTGGCTTCATTTAGGATTATTCCGTTTGATGGTCATTACTGAATATATTATTATATCTTATCTCGCGGTCTAAGTTTCATGTAGTTGATAAACTTATTTACTGTTTAAGATGCTGAAATAGGTATATTGTGTGTATTTAAATCGCTAAGAACATTTAATAGTAATCTATGTTTTGTGAACCATCATTATTGTTGGTAAAATTTGACGTCACGACCACCTATTACATACCTAGGAAAACGCGATAAGCTGCTGGTCGTGGCTGTCATTTGTTAATCTTTGACAGTCAATACGGGTAGTTAGCAACTTGTTTGCTACTAAAGGTAAGCGTCCACCTGTCCGCATCGGACGCATCGCACCAAACGGATCGTAGTATTTTTTCTATAGAAAGTCACTGATCCGCACCGTACGGATCGCATGGATCTGTTCAATAATAATTATAATAAATTAATAAAACTTTTATTTTTGTAACATACCATCAACTTACGTTTCTCAGTCTTACGTTTGTTTCATAAAAAATAAAAGATTCGGCAAAACTAATGTAAGAGTCAAAATAAAATGATCTTGAGTTACATAACGTCTACCTGAATAGCGCGTGGTTTGTTAGTTAAATATTAATTCTCCATTTTATAATACTTCGAAATGCATAAATTAAAAGCAACAATCTTTGTTAATCCATCCAAAATTAGAATATTTCAGTCAATCGATGTTTTAACTTTAAGTCTGTTTATCTAGACTAGGTATGGAGGAGTCCTAGGTCCTAGTGTTCAGTTATATATCAGACGCGTTTGCTCATATTTTATTATCTATGCTTAATTCTAAATGCATTTAATTATTGTACATAACTCTTTATCTAACTTATTATGTTAGATACGTATACTATATAAAATACATTGGTGGTTTTCGAATAATTTTATTAAAAATACCTGAAACTTACTAAGACGTTATACTTTCTGATCTTCCACCTCATTCTTATTCCTTTACTTTCCCCCACTCATGTTGATCATCAGTTCAAGTTCGATGAACGCAAGTACAACTTCACCCAATTTTTTTTTTTTTTTTCGGATGGGAAATCATCAAATGACTCCTCCAGCTTTGGGCGGAGCAAGAGGGAGTGTCAGACTTTTACTGACTAAAACCCATCCATGTTCTTTCATCGCCCTTTATATTCCGGGGCCACGGTATCTCTTTCGAACAGTCCCGCAACCCCGGCAGGCATCGGCCCTTGCGTCCGCAAGGGCCGATGCCCTTCCTTTTTGCTGACTCTCTTTGAGGTGCGCGTGGAACACGATCGCGCCGTCGACACGGCTTGTCGTTATGAGACGGACGGACGGCGAGCTAGCCCATAGCCCACCGTCCACAGGGACAACTTTACCCCTAACAATACAATACCATAACGAATTGTAGTACGCACGACAACCAATAAAGCTTTACAAAACTAATTTATGCGAATTTCTCACTGTACGAGACATCTATACAAAGCGAGGCCATGTTATACTGTTAATGTGTAGTTTGATGTATCGCCGAGTGTGTGTACCTGTATTTATGTATGCTTTTGCTTTGTTACCTTTTCCGCATGAAAAGGTTTCAGAGTTGCCTATTAAATGATAGAATATACTTAGGTAACCTATAACTAAATCTGCACTAGTAGGGTTGCCTTGCTCCTCCATTCGGTAACCTAATTTAAGCCTCAGCAAAGAAGCCGCAAGCCACCCATTTATTTTAGATTTTAGGGTTCCGCTGACAAGAAAGAATCATGTGAAACGATTTACATTTTTTATTGCAATTAGTAAAAGTAGGTAGGCACTCTGAATTAAAAGCTTCATAAAACCACAATATTTTTCTACGCCTGATAAATTTACATTAATAGTGAGTTCAAATAAAATTGGAAGAATGTAACAAAAACATTACCAAAACTAAAAGCATTATAAAAAAAATACAAGTGCTGTGTTTGTATATTTGAGAGGTCTCCAGACGTTATTATGCTACATCCAAATACTATATTTCACTATACGTTACGCTTTCGCCAAAAGAACTTTCATAATCATCTTTCTGCGGTCGAACTTTCCCTCCGTAAGTTAAATAATTCGTCTGGGATCTTGTTGAAAATATTTGAATTCAATATTTATATTATTTTAATCATAATATCAATCAATGTTTTTTTTAATTTTGTCAAGGAGGAATCTCGTCGTTACAGAGGTAAATTGGTGATCACAAGAAATCCCACAGTTTCAGATTTGCATACGTCCTTATTTAAAAAAAAATATTTTTCTTTTTGTAAGGAACCTTCGGTGACTCAAGTCTAAACAGTACATGTCCAGATTTTTTTCTGTCATTAAGAGCGAGTTTTTATTTGTAACGCTCTGCTGGGTTAGGATTTCCCCTGATCGAGTAAAGCTTGGGTCAATGACTGTCTACGTGAGCCCAAAATAATCAACCTCCTAATTATGACTCCACGAGTAGGAACAATAACCTATAAAAGTGGTATGGAATCTATGGAATAAGGAATTACTTTTGTGCTTGTGGAAAAATAAAAAAATATCTTATCTGTTACAGATAATTTTCTTCTGAAACGTCATTAGTACGAGTATTTCATGTATTATTGTGAAAAAATTAAATTATTGAACAGAATTATAGTTTTTACCTAAGTAGGTACCTGAACAAATAGTGGATGCATGAAGGTTTAACATCAGAGGGTAATATGATATAAAAGTAACTCAATTTGAAAGATGCTGTATCGAAAAGCTCGAACTAAAAAACTGACCTAAAAAAAACACCCCGTATCCTAGTACTATCACTTTTTCCAAAGAACCCATTTTACACTGTTTCTCTATAAGTTTTGTTTTTCAGGGTAACGTATAACAAGCTTGAAGTAAAGTTACATCACTACAAGTGGAAGAAGAAAGTTGTGACATGTTTTTCACGGTCAAATAAAGCTATTTAAAATAGAATACAATCGAATAGAGAATTCTGAAAAGGTAAAAATAAACTATTTGGATGCCGTTTTTGTGATAAAGCTGATAAAATCAAGACCGTCACGTTGGAAATTTCCGTGGGGAATCCCCCGAAGTAAAACGCATTTTGGACATTCACTAGGCACTTCAAGAAGGCCCATGTTCTCAATTTTTGGAGGCTCATGCGACCCCAATTATCTGTCAAATCTCTAATCTCCTGGTTGAGGTTTTCTAACAAAAAACGCGTGATTGTGTTCATGTCGTTATCTGATTGAATGTATTTTGTTAATATTACCAAATTAAATTGCAATCTTTGGTCATGATGATAATCGAGGTGCTCCCGGCAAAGAAGCCGCTTGAATTGATTAATTTGTGAGTTTCAACTTTAATCAGTGGATTGGATACCATTTGCATTATCTACACACTAATAACAAAAACACGTTAATACCATTAAAGAAGAAAGAAAACTGTGACTTTATGCTTTCCTGGCTTATTTCATTTAACTGTTGAAGACCATGGCCCTGCAACGGCTTTGGCCTTGATGAGTACCGTACGTTAAACTCCGTCCTCAGCGTATGGCGTCCTCGCTGTCATAAGTACGCCTGTGACAGTCGTTACCGGTAGTCAGTAGCCATAAAATCAAATAATCTAACCATAAACTATTGCTTTTGGTGTTTCAATGGTACACTACAACCAGCTTATATCTGTGTAGTCTGTGTTTTCATGACAAGCCACGGCACCTTGAACTGAACACTTAAAGTGGTCATACTAAAAAGGCAACTGACTTGGAGGTTCGAGAGTGTGTAGACACATTACCACTGCTCTCAAAACTATGAAGGAAAATATAGCGAGAAAACCGGCATTTCCTTTCTAGGACAAACATTCTGAGGCATGTGACATCCACCAATGGCCACTGGGTCCATGTGATGGATATCGCCCAGCCCCTCTCTCAGAGGACGCCTGTGTCCTAACATGACATTGGCACCAGAAAAGTGCCGAGACAATGAAGCTCGACGAAATCCTTTAGAAAGTTTAATTTAAATGCTCCGCTATTCTTTTCTGATTTATAAATCAGAAAAGAATAGCGGAGGAGTAGGAAAAAATGTGTCCCGTGTCGGTGTTTATGTAGACAGTACAATTAATGCCTATGGTATACCCTGCCACCCAATGGTTGCGGAGTACAGGCAATAGAAACTAACCGAAAAAACCGGCCCTGTGCAAGTCGTATAACTCGCAAACGAAGGGTTCCGTTTAGTACACACGTCGCACTACATTTATTTTATAGTTAAGTCACATAATCACGTTTTTGTATGTTATGTTAAAGGTTTTTTAATTGTGGTTAGAGCTCCTATAGTAATATAAGAGGCTTGTGTCCTGAAAAAATGTAATTAGTCCGTCAGTTAGATTATCAAAAAATATTTGATATCTCTGTACCAATGTCAACTATCCAATCATGACAATCTATAAGATCTATTATTACATATAATAAAACAGTAAAAAAACTGTGTCTGTACATTGAATATATTAAAAAAGAAATAATTGAGGGGGGTTTAGAAACAGTAATAGAGCACGAATCCAAAAAAAAAAATCTGTCTGTTTGTTTGTACCTGATCCAATCAGCCGTTATACGGCTGATTGGATCAGGTACTTTCCAACTTGTTATCAGATACCTACTACTAGATAATTATGTAGATAGATATTGTAGACACCCTCTTACAATGACATTGAAAACAAGTTTGCTGGAACCAATATTTTAATCAATTATAGACCATAAAAAAGTTGCATTTACATACCTACATGCAACTTTGATCAGCAGACAATAATGCATGTTAATGTCAGTCTTCTTGAAATACATCATAAGTTACAGATACTCTCACGAAGTAAGAGATGACGACTAAACAAAGACCACACATTGTGCTAAAACAATGCACACGAAAGTATAGACAAATGTTCAGTTAGATTTGTCTAAAAAGACTCGTTCAATACAATATATTAGAACTAACCCGCCGATACATTCACGTCTGCTCCGCTTTATCCACGCCTGATAACAACAACATCATTAGGTAACCTGTCTAGACAGAACTATGACTACCTTGTCTAACACCTAGAACGCCTAGACCGTTCTACACACCTACTCCAAATTATATAGAAAGCATTCAACTGTCAGCGAAATTGAATAGGTAACAATATAATAATTACGCGGCGAACATCCCCAGGCAGACTCGCACGTCGGACCGAAATCGATTTAGACTGATCCGTATTAGGTCAATAGTCTTTACGTCGCAAACGCTGAGTGCGCACTAGGGTTGTATTTAATAATATTATAGTTCCAATATCGGCATCGGGAGATAGTAGAGATCGTGACGCGGCGACTGCGACGCGCCTTATCGCCGCATCGCCTTCGTGGCCGTCGTAAATAATGTGCAACTTTTCCCGCCACGCCCCCACCGATGCTAGAACAAAAAAACTATGCAGTCGCTAATAACCGTTTTCATGCGTAACGTTACAAGTTGTCCTCGCCTAATGCTCAAACGATGCATGCAACTACTTCTGAAGGCTAATGAATAATATTTGTCTGTTCACTGCAATGCCTTAAGCGTTGCAAAAATACTGCTTGTCACTATTCTATTCATGCACAAAACCCACTTTGTTTTTGAAGCACTAACTTTTCTTAGAATTATATGTTTTTCTATTATTTGCTCACGTGTTTGTTTGCATACTAACCTACATATTGCGTAACTGGACAGTAGTTATTGTTGATGCATTGTTTCTCGTAATCTGGTAGCTAGTTTATTTTTCTTAGAGGTTTATAGACGTTTTTTCTTCAAGAACATACGTGTTTGGCAAGTGTAAGCGAAATGATGCATAACACACATAAGAAATGTGAAACCGTTTAAGGAATCCTTGCCTAAGAGTTCCATATACAGTAGCTACTAGCTAACATAACAGTAAAAAGAAATAATTAGAAAAACTGGTAGCGCAAAGATTATGAGCCTATGAACGTCTGCGGAAATGTGAAATGACGGGTACAAAAAGATAAGTCAAAACTGTAAAAAACATCTAATAAAGAATGCATTATTGCGTTGGCGCTCTTACTGATGTAATTGTTCACATCATACTTGGGCCTAAGTAAATAAACCGATTCATTATACGGTTTAATTATAGCGCTTCGTGGCAGTTAAAATGCTTCGATTGTGACGCTGATCGATATTATTTTTTTCTTTTCCATGAAAGCTCATTGTCGTCGCTGAAATCCAGAAGCCTAAAAGTGCAAATGATCAACAAGGTATTTTAAAAGTAAGAATTAATTATTTTTATGTGTGTTTTTTTACTTTGCTTTGCAGATCATCGTCAAATGAGATCGTCAAATGAATTACCATTAAAAGAGCCTACAATGCAGTTGATGCAAATAGAAGAACTGACAAATAAAACGTGACGCCATTATTAAAAAAACGTCACCAATTTTTCATCACTGAATAGCCTAAATATTCTCGTAAGTATAGCTCCTGCCAAAACAAGGGTATCGAGTCAGTCGAAAATCCTCCAAATTAATGCACGACGCGTACCCCAATTTGGCTATTTGTCCTGGGGGTCTAGTCTGCTATTACAATAGTGTCGCAATGATCTATCATTGATTTCATAATTGTTGAACGATGCCATTGTCATTTTGTTAAAAGTTCGGTATCTGCTAACTTCATAATGGTCGATCATTGGTCGGTCAATGGTCTCGTAACAGAATTGTGTTACAATGACATTGTTGTATTGCCATTACTATAAAACCTATTACTGGGAATGATTTTCGAAAAACTAGAATTAAATTTGAACATCTAATCATGCCAGATTTCATTTATATATATTTTTACATATTATTTATTAGTGTTCTATGCAATTTGAAGTAGTAAGAATTTCGTAAATAGCAAAAAACATTAAGTTATATACAGTAAAGAAGCTTATATTTATTGCAATACAAAATGGTGCTAATTATGCAAATTTCGGCTGGAACTGTCAAAATTTTAGCAGATTACCGCGTAAGTCAGTCATTCATTTGTCATTATGTACGAGATTACCATTTTAGGCTATTTCTTTTAATGGAGTGTCAGTGGTCGATCATTGGAAAGTCATAGTGACGTCAATAAATAGTAGATTACCAAACTTGTCAAAATCAACAATTATGAAATCAATGATAGATCATTGTGACACTATTGTAATAGCAGACTAAGGCCCCTGTTCACTGCTTGCAAAATTTACAAAGTTTCAGGAACTCACGAAGCCGTCAACCTAGCATTCTGTAAGTACATCAAAGTAAGTACCTAACTCTACGCAAATATATTATTATTGCTGGGAAACGACTTTTTTTGTGGGTTGAAAAAACAAATAAAATTTGGTGGTCTTGAAGGTGGTCTTAAAGTGAAGTTATAACATTAAAACTCATTTAAAAAAACATTTTCAAAAACAGTTTAAAACATTATTATTTATAATTTGTATTTTTTTAAACTTGTTCCTTTTAAAAGTGAACTCTGACGTCCAATGTTTCCGTAAATAGAAGGTTCCCAGGTATGGTCCAGAACAAAAAAAATATCGCAACGACACGCGACGGTGAGAGAAAGTGCCTTGCCATGGGGTATTTTCAACCGACTTCCAAAAAGAGGAGGTTCTCAATTCTACTGTATTTTTTTTTGTGTTTGTAACCTCAGAACTTTCGACTGGGTGAACCGATTTTAAAGATTCTTTTATTATTTGAAAGTTGGTGCTTCCCGTGTGGTCCCATTTAAATAAATTTTGTGAACATCTGATGCTGATCTTCGGAGATATACAATGGAACTCTTCAAAAATAGACGGCAAATCTGCCGTTATTGCTGCAATCGCTTGGATGTTTATTATTTATACAACATCATGACGTAACATCACACCTGTATGCTCTGAGGGGGTACGCAGATGTGTACAATACACCCAGATTTCGACAGTTAGGTATGTTAAGTTGGCACGTTCGTGTTCCGCGCGCGCCTCAAAGAGATGTCAGCAAAAGGAAGGCGTCAAGCAAAGTCCTATGCCTGCCGGGGCTGCGGGACTGTTCGATAGAGATACTGTTACCCTGGAACACAAAGGGCTAAGAAGGAACATGAATGGGTTTTAGTCAATAAAAGTCCAACACTTTCTTCCGCTTCGCCCAGAGCGGTATAATTTCATGATTTCCCATCCGAAAAAAAAAAGGTATGTTAAGTTCTATATATTGGGGATACGCCTATTACAATGACATGTATTGTTAACAATGTGAAATAAATTCATGGCAAATATTTGTTTGGGAACAACTAAAAACGGAAAAATAAAAAACTTTTTTGCAAAAAATAAAACCGACTTCAAAAGACACAAAAAAATGAAAAATAACTTTAGCTTCAGAAGTCGGTGACCTTTGTTTGATTGATTTAGTTTTTTTGTTACCAACTTCTGAAGCTAAAGTTATTTTTCACTATTTTGTGTTTTTTGAAGTCGGTTTTATTTCTTGCTAACTTATCCGGAGATATTATGGAGACTTCTCATTCTGTTTTTATATTGACCGAAAGAGAAGCATAAGATTAAATTACTAAAGCATGTTGCTCTATAGGTTGTCTTATTCCTGTTGAGGCGTGCGTCTCCACGTGTTCCCTGTGCCAGGCTACGGTGCAGCGGTCGGTCAAACCGCGGCAACACTCGGCGTCGTGGCCATAGCGTTGTTTTTGACTGAAAACGGTGCACGCGCGCTTCATGCTTTAGAGCGAGCCACTAAACTTATACGAGCAGCGATCTGTAGTGTTGTGCGATGCGATTTTATTGTCATTGCTTTGTCTGAAGCGATTGTTGTAATCGAGAGTTTGCTGTCGACTTTATAAACAACTTTTAGGTGAATTATTTTTGATTGAGACACTACAACAAAACGTTTTTTATTTAGTTTACACCCTTCTTTTGTTGGACAAAAGCAAGTCATTCCATGGTCTGTTTTTTGGCTCCACCTCGAACCAGACCTCATGATACACATCTAGGTTGTCTCGTCAGCTATTTCTAGGCCGGATATTTTGGCGTTGACAATTACACTTCATCACTTTCTAAGATATAGCTACGTATTGGTTGTCATGTTTTATCTTAAGGGCCTAAACACAGAGGACATTTAATCAGCGAAAACGAGGACAGAAAAGTTTAGATTTCTATTGTTAATCGAATACACTTTTGTATTGTATTAACAATAGAAATGCGAATCACTTTAAAAGCGATCTTCACTTGTTCAGGCTCTCAGACGTAGGCGTTACATTCATAGACAACTTCTAGACTAGAAGATTACCTCATGGAATGTAGAATAAAATATTCTACAAACAGGTTTTTTTTTATATCATAAATGTGCATCAGACGTTTCTGTAGCGGCCATCGCCACAGCATTTGAAACTAATAGACATTTATTATTTTTGCACTCAGCGCGCGAGGTCAATGCTAGGCCAAATCTAGTCGGGGCGTGGTTTACACAGTGATTAAAAGATATTAAGATACATGTTCTACTACGACGTATGACTTTGAGAAAAAATATTAATGATGATGATGAACAAGAATGATCAAGGCCCTTGCTCTCCTCGTAGAGACATTTTTATCAGTTTGATATTTAATCCAACGGAAAAAACTGACCTTTTTGTCAGCTTTTTTATTATTCTGAAAGTCATTTAATACATTATTACATTTATTGAAATCTCCACTTTGTATCGTTAATTATTCCTTTTTTAATTCATTCATACAAATTTAATTTACAAAACCATCAAATACTTTCGCTTCTCTGTAATAGGGTAGATGACACTATAAAACAATAATTCCAAGACACTAATCTCTAAAAAAAACGCTTTATTTTGGGCCTATAAACCCGATTTATTTACAATTAATTGCCAAATTCGATTTTTAATTGCTTTGAAATCAATAAATAGTTGAGACATTGAGTTGACTAAACAGTGACGTCACAGTTTGCTACTGCCATACAAAATCTATGAGAGAACCGCGTTTTGACAGCTCTTAAAAAGTATCTCAATTGATTGGTGTGTCATCTACCCCACTGCCAAAAAGTTTTATTATTTTTGCAATCACTGCACACTTTCTAAAAAAAGAGCTTCCAATTTTAAATTCAAATCCTCGTGCGTTATGGCCCTACCTTAGCCCTACGACTTGACTCACGAGTACGTTCTAGTCGTGGCCCAATGCTCGAACTAAACGCGGCTATGTTTACATGAGGTACTGGCTTTACTGACCACTAGCCAGCGGCTACGAACAAAATTCTGTTCGGATATTAAATTTATATCGACCAGACACCCACCATGATCATCCATACAACTTGTCTATGTAGTTGTTAGGTGCATGACACATCTAGATTCTGTTTAAACGCTATGCAGTAGGTGGAGTAACGGAACCTTAATTTTGCTAATACTTACCTATCTATTAGATAAATACCTACGTTATTTCTTGCATTTTTTTAACGTGAATTGGTTCGTAGATTCCGTCTTGCATGAACTAATGAAAAACAAAAAAATGTTAGATTACCTAAATGCATGAAAATGTCGTGGCGTACCGTTGCGTATTATATTTCCATGTGATGAGAAATTTAAAAAAAAGTGGAATAAAACCAATTGCCTTTCTTGTCACTTTCTATCAATTATATAGGCCTATTATTAATCAAGGAAATCATCATAAAATTCCATCATCCAAAAACCTATTATTTTAAAACTAACTAAGGTTTATTTATTAAACACAGACTAATATTATTTACATTATTTACACACTAACTCTATAATAGAAATAAAAATATTTACAAATATCAAAAAGGATAACAGGGCGTCGAAAAATTCGTCCACATCGCTGTCAACAGGAAAAGTGCCCAGAAGGCTGGCAGCATTGCCACGTTTGGATGGCAATGCTGATTCTTTGGCCAAAACATAGGCCCGCCCTCTGGTCACGTGAAGAGTCGACCAACCGTTTGGCGATTTCCCGAAATACTAGGTGGGGCGCTCGGACCCCATGGCCCCAGTGTTTGTTTTTAAACTAAATTGATGCAAAGCTAAATGCAAATCAAAGCTAATTTTCATTGTGAATCATTTTCTCACGAATAGATCTATCTATTCGTGAGAAAGCAAAGAATTTTATTACCAAAAAAATATTATTTATTCCCAAAAAAACAACGTATTGCAAAAATGAATTCTATGCGATAGCGGTTGAATATTTTGCGTTTACCTATCGCAAGTTTAGGAACCTTGAAAATAGAGACATTTTAAAATGCAAATTAGTGTCTGTGTCTACTAATAATTAAATAAGTATGTATAATAGGTATATAAGTGACTTCGTTATTATTTTAAAATCCTTATGTTAGTCATGTGTCTATTTCGTTCTAGAAGGTCTAAAATAGCACAATAGGGAAAATGCATGAAAAACACCGGTTAGCCGTGTGGTATCCGGCAGAGTAGAATAGAACCAACCCATTACACTCACGGGTATCGTATAAGGCGACTAATGTCTGAGGCAGAACACCTTGCGCCTCCGTAGACCAGAGAATGGGCAGCAGCGTTTTCTGCTAGTCTTTCATCACTGCGATCTCCAATCCGCCTGCCAAGCGTGGAGATTACGGCAAATTCCTCCCATCATGGGAGAGGCTTATGTCCAGCAGTGGACGTTATGGGCTGTTGTAGTAGTAGTATGAAAAACAAAACTCTTTATATTTATTAAAAATGCGTTGTATTGGCCCATAAAAACATTGTGGTACACTTGTTTAAGTTGCTAATACATCACTTATTTTACAATTAACTGTTTTATGTAGCATGTTTTTGGTGAAAAGGAACGCACTCTCAAAAAAAAATTGTTTTTGGTTAAATTATGTTTGCATATCATCATTCTCTTGCCCTTATCCCAATTCATTTGTGGTCGGCGCAGCATGTCTTCTTCCTCCACACTTCTCTATTTTTCGTCATCTCATCAGACACTTCTTTTCTTGCCACATCATTCTTAACACAGTCCATCCATCGTTTCTTTGGTCTTCCTCTATTCATATACCCATCCACATTCATACTTAAGACTTTCTTCACGACATTTTCCTCATTCCTCCGCATCACATGCCCCATACCACGACAATCGATTACCACACAACTTTTCAGTCACCGGCTCCACTTTCAGACTTCCTCTTATATACTCATTTCTTACTTTATCCATTCGAGTAACACCACACATACCCCTTAGAAAATTTGAATTTAGCGGGCCACCCCGGGGCTTCCACTTTATAGACATGAAAACTTAACATAATACCATCCAGTTTTAGTGTTTTCTAGGTACATCAGTGTCGCAAACCCTTAAGTGTACTTATCTTTTTCTCAACTGTGCAGAAGATGTGAAATCGTGAGGTCCAAATGATCTACATAGACAAATGTCAATCTGAATCAATGCAAAGCGTTTCCAGTCTAACCGGATGCAGGTTAATATTAGTATTATTTTCACATGAAGCTACTGTCTATTTGACCTCCACAACCCAGATATTGAGGAAGAGACTTCTGGCTTCTGTCTACCTGTTACGACCATCAAAAATGGAACTAACAGCCGCGACCAACGGCCTTACGTGATTTCTCATAAATATATATATAGCAAGTACTTGAAAAAAAATCCGCAAACTGAACAGTAACACATTTCTGTATATTCGTAACGTTACTCTACAATTATGTAAAAATAATTTAATAAACTCGGTTTTTCGGCGACTACCTGATGACCTTGTTGGTCGGCTCGAATCAAACTAGACTAACCAGTCTGAACCTAGGCTGGTTCAGTTTATTACCTAAGAATGCTAAAGAAACGATCAAAAATTTAATTCGAATGCATCTTGTAGAAAAAGGTTAATTGCTCATCCAATAGGCTTTGACTGCCTGAGCAATAAATTCCAAATATATTAGTGGTGATTGCCAAATGAACGGAACCCTTATATAATCGTCCTGTCCGTCTGTCTGCCCGTTTGTCACAGTGATTTTACTCCAAGACTATTGGTACCACACACTGTTTTTTTATTTTTGAGCCTAGCGTTGAATATACAGTACCTACACAGTACACACAGTATGCTTTTAATCGGCATTAATCTAGGTTTCAGGCAAGCATAGGTGTACTCGTACTAGTCTATCTCTTCGTTTGCCCTTCGTCGGTGGACCCGACCGAATCGGTCTGACGCCATTGTTTAACTATTGTGTCTACTTCGCTAACAGATGAAGGTTTAGTGGTAAAGATTCGCCGGACAGTATAGTTTGTTTATGGGCCTAACTGACTGGCCTGTGCACACTGTCTAGCTACCCAGACTTGAGAGCGCTTGTTGAATATTTGCGCAATCTTTGACACAATTAGGAGGCCTGTGTCCCAGCTATGGGAATATCGAAGGTTGATTATGCTATGCCAACTTGCCTCAACCAAGTCTTAAGTACACTTAAAGTACTTACGGGATAATATCCGTGATTTTCTTTTTCTATGATTTCCCGATATTTCAACGCTGTTGCAAACATCATGATCGCGAGATTTAATTAGCAACACGCATTCGATTTTTATGTCTCCAGTGCTACCTCAAGACGTAATAAGGGTAATACAGGCACTAAAAAATACTAACAGCGTAGGGTATGATGGTATAGATACAAAAGTTATAAAATTCGTGTCTAATATTATTGCCGTACACATAAGCCAGATTATAAATTTATGCATTTGCTCTGGAATATTCCCCGACGGTCTAAAAACAGTTATTGTCAAACCACTTTTAAAAAAAAACGATAAAGAGAGTTTAGATAATTATAGACCCGTTGCCCTAATTCCCATATTTTCAAAAATTATGGAAAAGATTATTTATGAATCAATCAATAAGTTTTTATGTAAATGTAAAAGTTCGCTCTCAAGTCTGGGTAGCTAGACAGTGTGCACAGGCCAGTCAGTTAGGCCCATAAACAAACTATACTGTCCGGCGAATCTTTACCACTAAACCTTCATGTTTTTATGTATTTCTATGTGATGAACAAAAAGGATTCAGGAAAAACAAAGGAATAAATATTGCTATTTACGACTTACTAAGTGTTATAATTTTTTTTTAACAAGTATGTTGCTAATTATTCAAAAATTTTTAGAAATACGTGCAAGGTTGCTAAAGCACTGCACATTAGCAACAAGATCAAAACAGCAGAAAATAAAATAAAGACAGTTTGGAAAGTTATAAATAACGAGACTAACAAGAAGAAAATACGTAACACTAGCTACACATTAGATACAGCGTGTGGTCCTAAAAGCTCAAATCAGGAAGTAGCTCAAGAATTTGTAAATTTCTTTACCGATATACCACTAAAAACAACGGAGGCTCTTATTTCCTCACCTGAACTCTCAATTGGCTTATTAAAGGCGAATGTGTCTGGCTGCCTGGCTGAATTTAAATTTAAACACATTAACCCTATGATAGTTATTAAAACTTTCCGGCAAATAAAAATCAAACTAACCGAAGATCTATGGGGAATGTCTGTCAAAGTTTGTACATCCATACTTGAGACTATAGCCCCTTACTTAGCTTTAATTTTTAATTTATGTGTAGACCAAGGAGTTTTCCCTGATTTAATGAAATACAGTAAAGTCATACCTCTTTTCAAATCCGGAGACAGTAAAGATACTAATAATTATAGACCTGTATCCGTGTTACCAGTTTTTAGCAAGGTTTTCGAAAAAGTAATGCTTAATCAAATGCTCTATCATTTTAACACCAACAGAATCTTACATGATCAACAGTATGGCTTCACCAAGGGACGTTGTACAACTGACGCCGGTGTAACCTTATTAAAGCACATATTTACTGCGTGGGAAGAGTCTCAAGACGCCATAGGAATTTTTTGTGACCTCTCCAAAGCGTTTGATTGCGTAAATCACGACACATTACTTTTGAAACTTAAGCATTACGGACTGGGTAAACTTGCACTTAGTTTGGTAAAATCTTATTTGAATGATAGACAACAACATGTTCAAATAAATGGTGTTAATTCACAGGGTTTAAAAGTAAAAATGGGGGTTCCACAAGGCTCAATATTGGGTCCTTTTCTCTTTCTAGTATATATAAATGATCTTCCCTATTTACTGAAAAACCAACCGCAAAGTATGGTGTTATTTGCTGATGACACTTCCCTAATTTTTAAGATAAATAGGCGGGCCCAAAATCTAGATGACGTGAATAATGCCCTACTTCAGGTCCAAAATTGGTTCACAGCAAACAATTTGGTATTAAATGAAAAAAAAACCAAATGCATAAGATTTGCTTTACCGAATGTTAAAAGTAGTGATTGTGATATAATATTGAATAAAGAGAAACTTGAATTCGTAGATAAAACGGTTTTCCTGGGGATTACGCTTGATTCAAGGCTACAATGGGGTTCTCATTTGACTTCTCTTGCGGGGCGGCTAAGTTCAGCAGCCTATGCCATTAGAAAAATCCGTCAGTATACTGATGTAGATACCGCTAGACTGGTTTATTTTAGTTACTTTCATAGTATAATGTCTTATGGCATTTTACTGTGGGGACGGGCTGCAGATATTGAGTCTATATTTATTCTGCAGAAAAGAGCCATCAGGGCCATATATAATCTTCGTAAGTGCGATTCTCTAAGGGAACTGTTTAAGGATATTGGCATCATGACGGTACATTGTCAATACATCTACGAAAACATAATGTACGTCAGAAAAAATCTGCACCTTTTTGGTAAAAGGGGTGACAGACATAATTACAGTACTAGAAATAGGGACCAACTAGTTCAGCCAGGTTTCCGACTCGCTAAAGTAGACTCATCTTTCATGGGGTACTGTTTGAGATGCTATAATAAAATTCCACAAAGTATTCTTGAACTGAATGAGACGAAATTTAAAACATGCATTAAACGCACACTATGTAAGCAAGCATATTACAAGTTGAGCGATTATATCGCTGATAAAAATGCTTGGCTCAATGCTGGTCCTGCTCCACAAGGACAGGGGCGCATAAATTGATAGCATTAAAATGTATTGTTGGAGCTGCTGAAGATTGTACAACTATCTTTGCATTGTATAGATTCAATCTCCTTAGTATTATATAAATGCATAGCCCATATTGTGTGAGTACTATGTACTAGAAAGCTATCATTCACTGGAAACCTACGTTTTTTCTTGACTTGAATGTGCCCTGGCGGTTTAGAGTATGTCATGCTCACTCAAATGTCTCGCTGATGGTGGCGCATGTGTCGGATCATTTAGTTCCCTTCAAAATGGTTGAGTTGAATGGTGCTGATCCATGCGTCATGTCCGTGAACGGGCGCTGTCAGTTGTGACTGGTCATCTCTTGGTTGCCATGGCTTATTTGAATGAATTGTTTTGAATTGTATTTTTTTTGTTTGTGTGTTTTTGCTGTGGACACTTTTAACGTGCACATCTTGCTACATTGTTCTCACATAATATACCAACTCAACATGAATGATGTAACCAAGATTTTGTAACAATATTCTGATTTAAAAGAGTGTCCATGGAGTTTCTTGCCCGTTCTTCTCCATAGAGATCTACGCTAGGGAATGGGCAACTACAGTACTTTCACAGTTTTTATGTCTTGTGACTGGGACTGTAGCTACATTTAATTTTCATCTTTGTTTCGACAATTCAAAAGTGCCTGTAACTGGCTTACTTGAAATAAATACTTTGATTTTGATTTTGATTTTGATTTAATGGGCAATGTTGATAAAAAACTACCTATCTGCGCAATCCTCACAGATATGACAAAAGCTTTCGATTGTGTCCATCACGAAACTCTGCTTAATAAGCTTAACATGTACGGAATAAGAGGAAATGTATTAGACCTAATTAAGTCATATCTGAGCGGCCGTAAACAGTACACGGATATTTCTAAAATTTGCACTAATACTAAGCGTGAGATAAAATATAAATCCGGAGCAAGACTTATAAGACATGGCGTACCTCAGGGTGGAGTTCTTAGCTCACTCTTATTCTTACTCTATATAAATGACCTACCTCATCACATTGAACACCCCATGGTCTTATTTGCTGACGACAGTACGGCACTAGTTAAATGTACAGACATAACCAAATACGAACAGGACATAAATAATGCACTTACGGACATTGTGAATTGGCTTGACAAAAATAATTTAGTAATAAACCTGCAAAAAACTAACGTAATGCACTTTTATCAACGCATATCAGTACCGAATATAGCGATAGAATATAATAATTGTAGTATAGACCAAGTAACAGTTGCGAAATTTCTAGGCATACTGATAGATAGCCAGTTGACGTGGAAACCTCAAGCAGAAGAAGTCTGTAAAAAACTGAGCGTATCGGCGTATGTCTTACATAATCTAGCGAAAAAGGTAAGCATCACCACAACGGTAGTTGCATACCATGGTCTAGTCGCGTCCATTTTAAGATATGGAATAATCTTTTGGGGAAACTGTACCCTACGAGAACAGGTGTAACATGAAAGTGACGGATAGTTGCGTTCCTGTGTTTAAGTCCCTAAAACTTTTAACTTTCCCGTGTATGTATATACTAGAAATAGCACTCTTCGTTAAATGTAACATGCACCTTTTCACCTCAGTGTCAGAGGCTAGGAAGAGACCTATTAGAAGTCAGTACAAACACTTACTACATGTTGAGAGATGTAATACTGCTTTGCTCAAAAAAAGTGTTATTAGTATGGGACCAATAATTTTTAATAAAGTACCCAATATTATTAAAAATGACACAATTCTACATTTTAAAAAGAGACTGACATTACTACTAATTTCAAAATGCTATTATTCAGTAAATGACTTTTTATATGACACTGGCTTGTAATTTAATAATTTAATGTATGGAATAATTTAATGTTATTTAATTAATATTGACATACCTAACGATCTTATTCTTGTAATGTTTCTCCGATTATTTTTAAATTGTATGTAGTAGTTTTTTTTTTTTTTATATTATGAAACTATAAACCATAATTTAATTTAATTTTAATATTCAATATATAACAATTTAATTAATGTTTGCATGCCTAAAGGTAGATTGTACAAGGCTCACCCATTTTACTGTAACAACTTATTTTATGTACCTGCAATCTATGCAAATAAATATGACTTTGACTTTGACTTTGAGAATACTGAAGAGCGGGTGGCGAAAATTATTTATTATGAGCAGACAAATCTGTCTATCCTCTTTCTTAGTCTTTTATTACGCGCACTACTGGAACTCAATTGTAACTCACGACAAAACGCACTCACGTTATCACTAGGTTTTTCTTGATGTGGAGACGCATGTTATTTTTTAAGGTTATCACTGGATTCCACGTACTTGATAGTTTAAAACCGTCCTCACGATTGAAATTTCTGTGTTTTGAAATTTCAATAGCTTCTCTGGTTAACCTTGGGATGTAGGTAGTATCAGTCTGTAGATAAGATTTGTGGTTTATGAAACTCAATCGAGTGATTTGGCCCTGAGTCCAGCAGATGTTCAGCTGTGGCCGATTTGTGTCTCTCATTGTTTTTCACTGCTTTGATGTGTTCATTAATCCGGCATGAGATGGTTCATTTGGTTTGTCCAATGTATGAGCTGCCGCGCAATTTTGTTTACCCCAGGATGTTTTAAGGGCAGTTTGCCCGATTTTCTTGTAGGGAGTGAACACAGTTTTAATTGAGTACCTACTCAATGTATATTATCCCGTAAGTACTTTAAGTGTAGTAAAAAACCGTGGAAGTCTAAAAAACTCTTAAGTATTTTAAGGCCAATTAAAATGAATTATAAAATCAATCCTATATTTTACTCTCTCTACTGAATTGAATAGTGTTGAATTTTTCATGCTTTTAATTAGCTTTGTTGCGCGACACAAAAGCCCAGCGGGCATAGTTTGCCCGACATCCGATTTTAGCCAGACAGGTTCGGCTATTTATATCAACATCCGCTTCCGGTCAAATTAAGCCTGCTGTCTGGCGGTTATTTTCATAATAATTAACCCAATTGTGACTGCTGGATAGGTGAACTCCCGACTGCCGCCTTTTAATTATTCATTTTTTTCAGTCGACGAATCTATTTTAATATGTGATATTAATATGCGATTTATATTTATTTATTCAGTTTGAGAAATTATATTATAAAATAAATATAATTTATTCATTTTTTTAAATTAGTTTCCAATCATCGTTCCGGATAGTCTAGCGGTAGCGGTATTGTGCCAGACACTGACTACCTTATGACTACAATCCTCTCACATTACTTTACCTCTGGCAGCTGCATTCCAATAGCAACCTTATTGCCAAAAACATAAAGGTCACTATGATTCTGACAGTAATAAAAAAAGGTTAAATATCTGTGAAAAGACTATAATATATCTACACGACACGACATACAAAATTTATTCTAGCCAGACAGTTCTACTATCTGAAAGTAGTTTTTAACCCGTAAGTATAATGATATGCACGAAACTATTTAAACAGGTATTCGTAGTACTATTACGTTACTTGTACTTTTGTTAAAACCCGGCGGGAAAGTATTGTTGACGGTTTTTTTTAATGTTACTTTCAAAAATTTTCATAAATTTAACAAAAATACTAAGTTTAAAAGTTATAACGTTGCTTTAAATACCTCCATGATCCAGTGCGTTACATTGAGTCCTGCCTTAGAACGTTATTTTTACCCCAAAAAAGCGTAGAGTTACTCAGTTTGATGTACATAATTCACACGGTCACGTTCACGGTGTCGTGAAGGGTTCGTTTGCACATTATATTTACTACTTACGTTTTCAATGATCAGCTTAACGCTAGCAGTTGAAATTCCATATCCAACAGTGCAATAATATTAAGGTGAAAGCGACTCATATTTTAATGTACGTACAACCTGAGACTGACCCGAAAATTGTAAAAATATTAGATTTCAAATTTTCTAACGTTGCTTGCCCCTTAAGGTTTTAACGTTTAGTGTTTATGAAATCGGCCAAAAGACAATTTGTCGTTCTTAATCACGCGGACAGTCGCGACCAAAACCCATGAATAAAAAAAGCTTTTTCTTAAACTACCGACGTTATTATTTCTTGAACATTGTACGTGTCTAATGACATAATTCAAGATACCACACAGTTGGCATTTGCTCCGAGGGAAGTACAATCGAATACACACAGCGTTATTTTTTTCGACTTTTCATAGGCAGCAGATGTTGGCAAAGGCCACTAGACTAGGTACGAGGACGATTAACGGTTATACCACACGCTTTTTACGAAATATATTTACGTTTCAATTATTGCTAACATTTGTGTTAGCTACCATATTTGGTTTTCTCGAACGTGCAATGGTTTGTTAGCGTGTGTCGCGGTGTCAATGTATTTGAAAAAAGCCGACATTCTCTCTAAGCTTGTTCCTATTACTAATTATGTAAATAAGCAAATAAAGATTTTCCGATTTGGCTAGACATTCTGCAGTTTTATGAGTGTATTCGTCTGGTAACAATTAATTAATTTAAAAAACACGGTTTTAAACATGAGTCAACGTTTCAAGGTTTTTTGAATATTGGAGCTTGTAACACATTCAGTTTTTTGGCATATGTTTTAAAGTTAAAACAGTAGTTTAAATGCAGTTTTATTTTGCAAGTTATTGGTAGAACCCTGAAGTTAAGTCTATTGTTTCGTAACTTTGTTCTCACGAGCAGTCTTTTATTTGACTTAACAAGGATTTAACTTTTTTACTTCCTACACTTGTTCTATACCAACCTAGGAAGTAAAAATAATTAAATCCTTGTTTTTCAAATAAAAACGCTTTGCTTTTACTGAAAATAAAGTTATGCCAAATTTATTCCTCGGAAATTCGTATGATTACTCGTATTACCATAATGAATAGGGGTCTACCCTTTATAGCAGAACTTTTTATGTCATAATATTACTTTGCATAACAGTAGATAGCATAAACTTCATTTCGCAGAAAATCGTTTGGCAGACACTCATTTATCATACATTCAAAACTCATAATTTTGTAAGTCAGAATCATCTTTAGGCATAAATTTCATATGCATAAGACTTAAATGTAGAACCATCTTATCGCAGAAAGTTCACAGTCAGAATCATCTTTTGACGACCCGAATGGCGCAGCGGTAGTGAGGCTGCCTTACGTTCTTAGGGTCCCGGGTTCGAATCCCGGTTGGAGCAAATGTTTGTGTGATGAGCATGGGCATTTGTTTCCGAGTCATGGATGTTTATATGTATAATAAGTATGTATTTACAAACAAAAAGTATCTATGTAGTATATCAACTATCTGGTGTCTACGACACAAGCCTCGTTGCTTAGTGTGGCACTAGATGGCGCTGTGTGTAATGTCCAGCGATATTTATTATTTATTATTATTATCTTTTGGCATAAATTTCGTATCGATAGTCATTAAAAGGCAGAACTATCATATTACAGAAAGTTTACAGTTAGAATCATCTTTTGACATACATTTCATTATGCATAATAATAAAAAGCCTCATCTATCACATAACAAAATATTCATAGTTAGAATAATTTTGTATTTCTTACCATAATAATAAAATGTATTTATCATTATTTTTTTTTCGCCACAAACATACGACTATAATGTTAATTGCTGCATATTTCTGATCAGGCAAGCATACATCATGCATGCAGCAAGCATGCAGTATGCAAACATGCAAACAAGCATGCAGTATGCAAACATGCAAGCAAGCATGCAAACATGCAAGCAAGCATGCAGCATGCACGCAAGCAAGCATGCAACATGCAGCAGGCATGGTTTCTGTCACGGCTCCGGCGCTGCAGGGTTCCGGCGGTCCCATGCGAGTTTATCGTCGCAGATTTGTTTTACGCTCACCACCGCAGCTTCGGCTTGCTGGTCAGCTTCGCCGGCCAGCCTCATCTACGGCGGCGAGCGTTAAAACCACCTGCTCCTCAGCTCACGGGCCGCCTCACCCCTCCGCGCCTACGCGAATTTAAATTACACTCTATAAGTAGGGTAGACAAGACTACGTGGAGTCGGTTTTGGAGCAATTCGTTTCTGTCACTAACTTTTTTAGCGTAACATATTGTATTTTTAAGACAATATTTTAATTCTAATTTACGGTTAAAAATGCTATTTTATAGAAATGGCAATAATGCCAAATAAAATTATTCCAAATGGAATTCTGCCATCTTCATAGTATGCCAAGTGAAATTGTACCAAATAATCGTCGCTCTAAATAAACGTTATTCTAAACGAAATTATGCGGAATTTGAACATTGCCAAAGGTAATTATGCCAAATAAAATTCTGCCATCTTAAAAGTATGCCATTGTAAATTTGGACAAACAAACGTTCGGCCAAACAATAACTATATTAAATATTGTTTATGCCTTAAAAATATTCGTTTAAAGAAGATTATGCCAAGTAAGTTATGCCAAATAAATTTCGGAGCATCAAGATTCTGCCAGATAGAAGGCACCCTAATATATATATAGGTAGGTATTTGTGGATCTAACTAACTGTTACAGACGTCCGTACTGCTTATACCAGCTCGACTTAATTACATTATTAATGATATTTAATGAACGTCAATAATTCTGATTTGATTTTAATAAGTTGCATTTAATTGTAAAATAATTATTTTGTGATTTTTAGTTTAATTGTTAGTAATGTTAAATAATCAGAATACTTACTTTATGGCACCTTCCGCTTATCAGCTTCCGGTGATTTTATATATAATATTATATTATAATTAGTTAAGGTTTTAATGAGTATTGACCAATAATTTCGTTACTAGCAGTTAATTAATACTACACAGCTTATTGAGTGATTTGATTGTACTGTTTAGGTTTTTGTAGAAATGTATAAAAGTCTTGGGATTTTGAATGCAGTCGTTTTGTAACCGTCAAGTGAAAAAGTTATAGTGGAAACTCTGACCAAAATAAATTCGTTATAGTGCAACCATAATCTTATTTGGACCATCGAATCTGTCCACCTCCACTTAACCTAACTGAACAAAGAATAACTTATATTACCTACTTATCATAAAAATAATAATATTTACATGCCTAGCTTACCTAAGTCGGCCTGTGGATTAATGTCCATCCATTATCATACTGAGTTTTCTCCGTGCCTCGGAAAACTGATCTCAGCTGTCATTTGTAGATCTTTGACAGTCGTTACAGGTAGTCAGTGGCCCGAAAGTCTGACAACCAGTCCTACCAAGGGGTATCGTATTACCCAGTTCTGACACAGTTGTGGAGGTCAGATAGGCAGTCGCTCCATGTAAAATACTGGTATTCAGCTGCATCCGGTTAGACTGGAAGCCGACCCCAACATAGTTGGGAAAAGGCTAGGCAGATGATCAGGACTCGCTTTGAATTGATTCAGATTGTGGATTGTCTAGATCCATTGATGCTTACGACGATGGCACGTCTTCTGCTTATTTTAAGTTATTTTCAAAACACTTTTTTCCCAAATTTAAATCACTGTGCAGTGGGTAGAGCTACGTTCCGTGCGAGTCGTGTATCACCTCATTTGACACCATAAATGTTAAATTAATAAAACACTAAACAGTTACATTATTTATATTGGCATTTAACAGTAATAAATAATTGCTTGAAAATCCTAGACAGCGAGAATTATAATAAAATGCATCGTTATTACGGCAAAAAATATAGAAGCATTGCCACAAAATGTTTAATATCATAGATTTTTTAAAATATCCTTATTAACGCACTAGACCGGTCGTTGCATCAAGTTTTTGCATAACCGGATCACCAGACAAGGAAACTTGAAAAGAAGGATCGTTAAAAAGATTATAAAGGTAACGACGATTGTTTATGAATACCAAACTTAGAAACTTTTTCGACTCTCAAATCAAAAAGTGAAGAAATAAAAAACGTACGGTCTACTTTGTTCTAAAGGAAATGTCCAAGGTCCCAATGTAATAAAGATAGAGTTTCAAACCATATTTTCAAGGTATCCATATAATTTTTGATCAGAACAAACATTACCCAGAGGTTGTAAATGACAAAAATGTATTCGATTTAAAGTGCCAAAAAAATTATGTTGAATCTGTTGAAAATTATTGTACACAGCAGCCAACTTATCAAGTTTGACTTACCGATGATTTTTTTTCTTAACAAGCAGCGCCACATTGGACTGTTCACTTCAAGTGGTCATACTGTAGCCACTTGAAAAAGACAGAATCCTGTCTAGGTTAGAAAAATCTGTCAATTTTCCACTATTATCTACCTACACAATTCCATCTATCCGTAGCTATGGATGGCGTAGTAAAGTATCGTACTGGATTTCATTAACGATACTATACTCAGTCATACTTAATCTTTTTACGACTTTTTGTTCGGTAAGTAAGTAAGTAAGTCGCTCCATGTAAAATACTGGGATTCAGCTGCATCCGATAAAACTGGAAGCCGACCCCAACTTGGTTGGGAAAAGGCTAGGCCGATGATGATGATGTTCGGTAAGTAATTACCGTATTGCGAGTGAACACTAATTATAGTTATATATATATACCTTTAAGTAGAAGAAAGAAGAAGAAGAAGTAAATTGGGAAGACAACCGACTAGGTGGACAGACGGCCACAGAGTGTAAAAGAGTGTTAAAGTGGCCGGAAGAAACAGGTTAGCACACACTGGTGACACAAAACCGCCAAAAGTGGAGAGATTTGGAAGAGACCTACACTCAGTATTGGGTGGTCAAGGGTTGAAGAAGAAGAAGAAGTAAATGATATAGCCCGAAGAATTGCCAAACTAAATGGCGATGGGCAGGGCACATTGTTCAGATAGGCGATGAGGTGGCGAAGAGGTTCTGAAGTGGCAACCACGTATCGGCAGGTACAGCGTTCGAAAGCCTCTAAACAACAACCAAAAAGTACAAGGCCGAAGGATGTCATTTTCACTTGCTAAACGATGAAGAATTGACGGTGATGACAATGTGTAGCGATTGGGAGCATATTAAACAAAACAAAATCATCAAGGCATCTATGTTGGTTACTACTACACCAAATAACCGGATTCGGTATACCTGCATCCATATAATAATAATAAATAATATAATTATTTAAAAGGATAACAACCAAAAAACATACCTATAAGATCTAGATATCAAACCAAAAGTGCATTTCAAATATTATTGTCGAAAGATATAAAATAAAAAAATAGCATTCATTTGAAAGTGTCCTAAAAAATTCCTAAATCATAAACCTAGTGGGAATCAATGCACTTGTGTTCGTGCATGCACCGCCAAATGTATGTGTGTACTAACTGCTACCTGTCTAGGCTGTTGAATTGAATTGTGCTGTTGTAATATCCACACTTTTGCTTTTTAGTGGTGGACAGGAATGGAATTTCATTAAAAAAACATGTTTTTTTTTCATTATATCGAAAATGTTATCGATTCTAAACCATTTCTGAAAGTTTCACCGGTCATTGAAAACTAACCCTGTATGTGTAACCTAGTCCCACTTTTCTAACTATCCCTATCTATTCTATCAAGGATAAAGTTTGTTAAAACCCTCCAGGTAGATTTCCGGGCCTCTTGTAAGTGTAAATGCACTCAGAGATAATTCTGAAACATCAAACTTCAAAGCCGGAACCAACATTCGTAGTACACAAACGTTCATCCCTTTGCAGGATTCAAATATTCGTCTGCAAACGGAGATAGCATATATCTACTTTGTCACTAGTTGTGTAACGTTTGAAGTCTGTTCTTTTGGATGTACTATCGTGGTCTTTTCTGCCTGACCAGTTAAAAATGTTTTCGCTTAAATCATGCGGAGGCGCCGAGTCACGCCCCCCTAAAGTTTGGGCCTACTAGGAAAGCGTCAACTTTGGCGCGCAAAAAAACAATAACTCTCGTTTGGCTTGCGTCGTCAGTGCGCTCGACCGATTCGGTATCTTTTCATTCATTATTTCTATACAAAGTCAACGGGGCGGGGCTAGAGAGCGTTTCTATGTTGCGAGTGCAAGCAAAAATGAGTTAAGTGGTGATCAGGCGGGAGTGTCCTCGACAGTACATAAGATAATAAAATAAAGTTTATTAGTTCATTTTAGTCTGTAAACCAATCGTTACGGCTAGAATAATATTATGCAAACGATTTCCTGATCAGACTGCATTAAGGTTGCAGACACCGAATTTATAAAAAGTCACATGTTATGATGGGTGTAAAAGTACCCGTAATGAAGCCGAAAGGCACTTGTTCTCTCCGTTATTGTGACAGTGATAGTATTTTTGTTCTAGACCATACCTGGGAACCTTCTAATAACGGAGAAATTGGGGTTAAAAGTTTCAACTTTTGCCTAGGTTTTTTTTAAAAACAAGTTTTTAATATTAAGTATAACTTTACTTTAAATACCACCTTCCTACTATTTAATGCATCGCACAATGTTTTGAGTGCGTTACATTGAGTCCTACCGTAAAAATTGTTTTTTAACCCCAAAAAAAGACATTTCCCAGCAATATTTTTTGCGTAAAGTTACTTAGCTTAGATGTACAGAATGATTGGTTGACGGCTTCATGAAGAATCCGTTTACACCTTGCATATAAAATGTGACGTTTGATTAAATCCTTCCCTCAAATTGATTCCTAACAGTTCTACATAACCTTTTGATCCTAATTGATTTCCATATCAATATATCTGCCTCTAAAACATTAAAAAAGACGTTTAACATTATCGTTGGCATTATTTTTAATTGATCACTTTAAACACGGATGTATTCTTACTAGAATATCCCGAATAATTTATATATAATACAGTTGCATAGCAACAAATTTTTTATTTAATGTATAACCTGTTAATAGCTTTTTTCAAATTTAAATTTTCGATTGCAATATAAATATAATTTATTTAAATTGCAACATTAATGCGAATGGATGACCTGCGGCTAGACATGGCTAATATGGCAATACTGTTGCAGTACAACCGGATTTCATTCGATTTTTTGACAATGGAATTAATATTTCTTCCATTATTCGGAGATTGAATCCCCGCACAACGGTTGTTACAGGTCACGAATGACATTAATTAATGTATTTTTTCCAAGCTCAACTCCTTTATGTTGGGAGCCTTTTCGACATAATCTGCATTAAAACAAAATGTCGACTTTAACACTTGTATTCTACAGTCGAGTTAAAGTAATAACTTGAGTTTAAGTAATTACTTAAACTCAAGTCAAGTATGTGACTCACGACCATTTTTATGCAATAGACAAGAATTTGAACGCAGTGAGAACCGTCAAAGAAAGCAAAGCTAATAATTCTAACTTTTGACAATCCTAACCATTGAGCTATTACTACTACTTAGAGAGAAGACAGCTCGAACAAAATCTGTGCCGTATATATAGATGTTCTGTAGCGAGCAAGCGACTGAGTGAACTGCGGCCGGCCGACCGCAGTTGAACGGATCAACTGCGGTCGGCCGGCCGCAGTTCACTCAGTCGCTTGCTCGCTACAGAACATCTATATATACGGGGTTAGCCCCCCCCGCGCGCCCCGCACTGCGCACAGATTTTGTTCGCGCTGTCTTCTCTATACACGTAGTATAGTAATAGCTCAATGGTTCTAACTTCAAGCAATTACCAAACAACAGAATAAAAATCGTATCTTAAATATAATAACTTTTACTCAAGTAATTACTTTGACTTTTTTATGTAATTATACGGGTGTAAGTCAACGCATAATTAATGAGCACCGCACGGGATCAGTATGGCTTCAACTCGAGCAGTTTGGTATTCTTTGTATGAACCTCCATATTGCAACACACTGTAACGGCATCTCCTTGGATCGAGATCAACTGGTGAAACTGAAGTGAGTTGATGCAGACCCGGCATCGTTTAATAGGCGTATTATGGTTGGTTTTTTATATTTAGGTCAACCAATTCGAACATGGCTAAATTCTCAATCGCTTAAATAGGTCAACGATAGGAAAAAAAGATCTCCCCGATCCTTAGCTTCCACCTTTCTTGTCCTTTTCTTTAAATATTATATTTTTTTGCAAATGTTTTTGCCTCCGGTTGTGCTAAAGGTCAAAACTCAGATTATTTTGCTATGAAAAATTAATGTTCTAGAAAAACAAATCCTTAGATTATGTGCACCTGCATATTCCGATTGCTGGGTAAAGTCTCCATGACTCCCATTTGTATCGGTCAATGTTTTTTATTACAGGACATCCAGTCTCATTTTAGGTGAACTCCCAAAGCTGCAATCGCCTACCTACTTGACTAACGGCCATTTTCAATAACTTACAGGTATCGGTAGGTTGCCTCTCTGTTTGACATTTAGCTTACTGACCGATAGAAACAGAACGTCACAGAAAAGCTTTCTTTGAGTTTTCTATGAATCAAGTGTCAGGTAGGTGACGCGGATAGGATATTTCAAGCTAAATTTGTTTATAGAAACAGCTACGAGACGTGGCATATTAACTGACAGTTATAAGTAAGTAAGTTATAGAAAACGGGCCTTAGATTTCCTGCAAACAGCCTGATTACAGCCAATGAATTTCCTACTGTTGGGACACACGACACTCACCTTTCCATTATAAGTGGAAGATTGACCCGTGCACCCAGTGCAGGATGGTGTGATTTTTTTTTATTCTAGGACATGCTGATTTCTTTACAACGTTTTCCTTCTTAGTTTTGGTAATGAAATAAATAAGAAAAAATAAAAGTTCCTGCTTCTATGACACTCGTAAGTACGAACCGATACCACTGGGTTAATACTGCTACCTGCAAAGCCGCCACCTATCCCATCCAATCATAATTATGTATATTATAGAACTAACGTCTAATTGACGACACGGTTGGCGCTGCGTGTCGCGGATCGTATGACCTGCATTTAGTTGTTCCGGGTCTAGCTATTTGTGGGTGTAAGTTTAAATGTTTGTAAAAGCACAGTACAGCAGCGCAATACAGGAGAAATTTCCAGTGTGAGGATTAAAAAAATACGCTTCTTTAACTTTCCACCTCTGCGTCCAATACCTAGGTGTGTAGGTGGGTAGGTAACGGCTTGCATGCGAACCCCGGCCGGGTAGACACGCAGTGCGCTGTGAACTTGCGTGTGCCTAATGCTTGCATTTAGGTTGCAACCGGGTCAAAGATGGATTTTATATGAGGTAATTATACTCTTTGCTATTTTTTTTTGTTACTGTTGTGTTTCATGACATGACAATATTGTTTGACACTTTGGTATTAATTATGGGTGGTTTTTAATGAGGATAAAAGGCCAGTATTATTGAAGAAACTTCAGTAAGTGCAAGTTCGCCGAATTAGTACGTAGATCAGAATCAATTAGATTAGACCGCCACTTTTTTTAAACGGGATAAAAGGTCAGTTTTATTGGAGAAACGTAAGTAATGCAAGTTCGCCGAATTAGTATGTAGATCAGAATCAATTAGATTAGACCGTCACTTTTTTATTGGGATAAAAGGCCAGTATTATTATAGAAACTTAAGTAAGTGCAAGTTCGCCGCATTAGTACGTAGATCAGAATCAATTAGATTAGACCGTCACTTTTTTATTGGGATAAAAGGCCAGTATTATTGCAGAAACTTAAGTAAGTGCAAGTTCGCCGAATTAGTACGTAGATCAGAATCAATTAGATTAGACCGTCACTTTTTAATGGGGATAAAAGGCCAGTATTCTTGGAAAAACTTAAGTAAGTACTGCAAGTTCGCCGAGTTCGTATATCAGAATCAATTAGATTAGACCGCCACTTTTTTTAAACGGGATAAAAGGTCAGTTTTATTGGAGAAACGTAAGTAATGCAAGTTCGCCGAATTAGTACGTAGATCAGAATCAATTAGATTAGACCGTCACTTTTTTATTGGGATAGAAGGCCAGTATTATTGCAGAAACTGAAGTAAGTGCAAGTTCGCCGAATTAGTACGTAGATCAGAATCAATTAGATTAGACCGTCACTTTTTTATTGAAATAAAAGGCCAGTATTATTGCAGAAACTTAAGTGCAAGTTCGCCGAATTAGTACGTAGATCAGAATCAATTAGATTAGACCATCCGCGTCACTTCGCCTTTAGAGGCTTTTATAGAGAGTGCTTAATTAAGGCTGGGAGATTTCTTATCTTCCTCATTTCACAGGAAATTACGAAACTCTAGAACAAGCCTCTACGTTCCATTGAACAACTTATTTGTTTGTTTACTTTAAAACTGCCTTATTAAAACCTGCATAAGTACGTAAACATGCGTCTATGTTCCGGTCTATCGCTTCCGGTAATTACGTAGCTGGCACCAGCACATGACTTCATAGAAGTATTTTTTTAAATCGATAATAAATTACACGCCTTTGCATAAATAAAATATGTAATTAATCTAATTATTTTTTTTTTCAAACGTTTCGCCCTGAAATGTATGCATTTGTGAAATAACTTTGCGCAAGAATTACGTCTTATGCATCAATAACGATCTCTGGTTCCTATTTATTTGCACCTGCCTGCTATTCTATTAGAGTTAGATGCTCATTTAGTAATTTCTTCGTTCTAGACTCGTTTTAGAACTAGCGTTAATATCCGTAACGCGCGTTCAAGAATGTTGACTTAAAAATATAAAAGTAATGTGGACATTGTCAAGTCAACGATAAAGTTTTTACGATAACTATAACATAAAGATCTGATAAAGGCGATGTGAATCTTAATGTAAAGCTATTCAGAGCACAAGATAATTTAAAATAAGAGAAAACCCTTACTAAATACCTCAAAGACAAACACAAACAACCAGCTGGGAGTTCCACAATCAGCTGTTGCATATTATGAGATGTCCTGCTATTTGTGCAACTCCAACTGCATTTTGAGGGACCTGTCCGAAGCCACTGATAACGCTGGCAACGTAACAGAGTTCTGGGCGAAGCTTATCTACCCCAACTCCCTAGCCTTTTCCAAATTTCGTTGGGATCGACTTCCAGTCTAACCAGATGCACCTGAAAGTTTTACATGGATCGACTGCCTGTCTGACCTGCACGACCCAGTTAGTACTGGGTAATACGATACTCATTAGTAAGACTGCTTTTCAGACTTTCGGGCACTGACTACCTGTAACGACTGTCGAAAGATCTACAAATCACAGCCGGGATCAACGGCTTAACGTGTTTTTCGAAGCACGGAGGAAATTCGGTATGTAAAAGGCAAGCGCATAACCACAACGCAGTCCGCAACCATTATTAATTAATGTGCTAATTATTACTTATAACTAGAACTCCTCTATGACCTTCCATTGTAGCGAACAGCTGACGGTTTTACAATCAGCTGTTGATCTTCAACTTCCAAAACTACATAAGACTTTGCTAAGATTAACTTAGTCACAGTTTATTATACAAGCTTAAATTTTGCTAACTCTTAACGTCTAAAGAAGTCAATGTAGTCATTATTACGTATACCTATTCCAGCAGGAATCACCTTGAAATCAGGAGAAAAAACATTTGTTCCATTTTGTGTTCGAATAAATCTTCAAAATGGAAACAAAACAGCTATTTTGTTCACGATTTCAGGATTCGTCTCACAGTAGACTACTTCTACTTACAATGATGCGTACGATGACTCCTTAAAAAGTTCAGTGTAACTAAAACTAAGGTTGTATATTGACGTAGGTAGGAGAGTCGCACCACCCCAAGCCAACGAAGATGGTCGTGCGCAGTTCCCATGGATCCTGGCAAGCGCGCACGTCCGCAACCATTATCAATTAGGCGGCGCGCGCGCGTGCGGCCTGTCATTACTGCCAGTGCACGACCACGCACAGGGATGCGTATAGCCATAATGCACCAGGAACTGGAAACAGACTGACTTTAGTTACCATTATATTATGAAAGTTAAGTGTTTACAGTTACTAGGGCAGCATACTCGTAGTGTTGTTGCGAATCTGTTGAACTGAAATTGTAGAACAGCTGAAAGCATGTTCATATTCTGTGGGAATATAGGCGTGACGTCATGAGGACGTTTCAAAATAATTATAGGTTTAAAAAGACAAGAATATAGATAAAAAACATGTATAGGTAATAATTCAGTCCCATGTTAATTATTATCTGAAGACTGTACAAAAATATTTTTCGTGTTGGCATTGAGCCTGCGGCGTTGAAGCCAATTAGGTTTGACACCTTTCACGGGCATCTGATAACGGAGTTCTTATACCGGGAATTTTATACTATGAATTACAGCCCTAACAAAAACCTAACCAAGTTCAGAGCCTCACACTGGAAGCATAGTTCGCTCTCTCGCGGCCAAGACGTTGGATGCAAATGGCAAGATCGCGAGATACCGCGCGACCCGCGTGCATTCAGGTAGAAACGTGTGCGGTGGCCCTTAAAGAGTTTAAGCGACCATCTGATATGACGTCTAAACCATTTAAATTAAAACATTTTTACGAGACATTTAAATATTAGAAATATATTTTATAATGGACTTTAGAACTGCGCGTGAATTAGCATATTTATGAGCTTCCAGAAGTTTTTATAAGTAGCATAACTGCTAAGACCTGCCGCTGCCACTTATAATAATTAGTAGACTAATTCCATCTGATAAATACCAGTTTGATTATTGTGATGATAATAATAGTACAGTCGGTATGGTGACGGCGATTTCAAATTTTAGGGAGAATTAATAAGACAGACCTTATGACTTACTAGCATTTACTAGCATTTAGCCGTGTGATATCCGGCAGTGTAGAATAGAACCAACCCATTACACTCACGGGTGTCGTATAAGGCGACTAATGTCTGAGGCAGAACACCTTGCGTCTCCGTAGACCTGAGAATGGGCAGCAGCGTTTTCTGTTAGTCTTTCATCACTGCGATCTCCGATCCGCCTGCCAAGCGTGGAGATTACGGCAAATTCCTCCCATCATGGGAGAGGCTTATGTCCAGCAGTGGACGTGATGGGCTGTTGTAGTAGTGTAGTATTTAGTGTTGTATTTATTTTGCATTACTCATTAAAAACACATTTTAAGGTACTTATAGTTTCAGAGACACACTTGCAAACTTAACCTCTTTATAATATTTGTATAGATTGATTTGCCGGATGAGTGTAATTAGCATAGTTTAGTTGTGAACTAACGAAACATGGTCCCTTACAAAATACCATAGAGACAAACTAGTGCCAGAGAGGTATGGAACGAATGAAAAGAACAAGAATGCAATATAGAATTAACAATGTGCAATTAATAGTAAAAACCAAATTAACCGATATCCTGGAAAAAATAGACCTCCAAAAATGGAGATGGACCGGCCATATGTTGAGATCAACACAAGAAAAGTAAAGCCAAATTATAATGAATTGGTATCCAAGAGATGGCAAAAGACGCCGAAGACGACAACTAATGCGCTGGGAAGATGAGCTGAAACTTACTACGGGACCCAAATGGAGGAGAGTTGCTCAAGACAGGAAGCAATAGAAACTACTGGAGGAGGCGTTTGCCAAAAGGCACACTGAGTTGAGAGACATCCTATAGCCAAACGCACCAAATGACACAGCCATAAAGATTAAATCTCTCACCCAGTTTATCAGGCTAAATAAAATAAGTTGTGAACTTCCAAACAAACATAACTCGAAAGCAAAGCGAAAACTTACAAACGCGAGGTAATCTTCAAATCTTTTTTGATTGTATTTTTAGTCGATTGTGTGTCAAAGTGATTAGGGCTAGGCCGCCATACAATTACATGCAGTAAATCATACACACATCGGTCTTAGAGAGCAAGCTAACGTGACAAGCAGGACAAACAGGGCCACCACGTACCACGTACAACTAACACTATGTTTAACGTTAAAATAATGGTTGTGTAACACATGAGTCATGACACACGCAAGTCTGAAGTTCAGAACAAAAGTTGCTTTTTGTAGAGTTCCGTACCCAAAGGGTAAAAACGGGACCCTATTACTAAGACTAAACAGCTAAAAACAGAATAAAATAAATATTTAAGAGGGGGCTCCTATACAACAAACGTAATTTAATTTAGGTAGCGCTTGAAATATTCACAGAATATTTAGTTGTACATTCACTTTAAAAATAAATTGTTAATTAAAAAATATATATTAAGGGGACGTGATTTTTTTGCCGTTTTGTCTAATGTTGTACAGATCATGGTACGGAACCCTTCGTGAGTGAGTCCGAATTTCACTTGGCCGGTTTTTTTATTAGGTGCCTACTGCATTTCTGTTAAAGGGGAAGTCCTGTTTATTTACTGTCTATTATTCATTAGTCAATCTTGAAATAGGACTCATTGGTCTAGTGGTCCCAAGCGCTATTGTTGAGCTATAGGTCCAGACTTCCATTTGCGGGTCGAGCCAGGTGTAATTGGGTTTTCAAGAATTTCTTAGCAGCTGCTCGAGATTTGAATTGGTATCCGGTTGATGACAGGTCGCCCGTATCATCATTCATCATCATTTCAGCCGAAAGACGTCCATTGCTGGACATAGGCCTCCCCCAAGTGTCCCCACATTGACCGGTCCCGTGCGACTCGCATCCAACGGATTCCCGCAACCTTCACCAGGTCATCGGTCCACCTAGTGGGAGGTCTTCCAACGCAACGTCTTACGGTTCGCGGTCGCCACTCCAGAACTTTTCGGCCCCATCGGCCATCCGTTCTGCGAGCAATGTGCCCTGCCTACTGCCACTTAAGTTTCGCAATTCTTCGGACTACGTCGGTAACCCTGGTTCTTTTGCGGATGTCTTCATTTCTGATTCGATCACGCAAAGAAACTTCGAGCATAGCCCTCTCTCTCGCCCGTATAACATGATACAACAACACTGTTTAGAGTAGGTACACCTCTGTCTAATCTGGGATAACAGGCGTGGTGATACTCGTATGTTATAACTATCAGAATAACTATTCGTAATCAGATGGGTCCGGGGTCCGTCCAACTTTGTCCCACGTTACGATGCCAACATTCATTAAATAACTCTCAAATTACAGAGACTAAGCATGATCTAGGTCTTAGGTATTCTAAAACGCAGTTGTCTCATTGTTATTATTTACAAACCAGCTAACCAGTACTGATAATATCAATGTCAAACCAGAAAAGCGTGAGAGCCTGCAACGCGTTGTGGGCATAACTGACACAGAGAAAATACATGCAGAAGTATCAGTTGGAAAAATTCTATGTGTAAGGCAAAACGATACACTACCTGAACGCCCCAAAAGGTGGTAGCCGTAAGGCTGGCCCGTGGGTACCGTACGATCGCCCGCGAGGCAGCGTGCTTCCTTGCCGGATTGCCGCCATGGGATCTGGAGGCGATAGTCCTCGCGCGCTTGCATGAATGGCGTGCGGAGGCGCTTCGCCGGGGGCAAACTCCGCTGCCGCGACAAATTGTTGCTCAGCGGACAGACTTCCGGCCGGATCTCATGGCGACATGGAGAGAGCGACTGTCGCAACCCCGTGCAGGGCACGCCACGATAGTGGCGATAAGTCCCCTCTTTGAGGAGTGGCTGGAGAGACGCCACGGCGTCCTCACCTTCCGCCTGACGCAGGTCCTCACCGGACACGGTGTTTTCGGGAGGTTCCTGTACCAAATCGGGCGGGAGGAAACGCCCGGGTGTTTCCACTGCGAGGATCGACCGGAGGACACGGTGAAGCACACGGTGGAGGTGTGCCCCGCGTGGGCGGAGCACCGCCGTATCCTCGAAGCGGCGATTGGCGGCGGCGACCTCTCGCGTCCGGCCCTGGTGCAAGTCATGGTCCGGAGCGAGACGGAGTGGGACGCCGTCACCTCCTTCTGCGAATCAGTAATGCTAGAGAAGGAGGTGGCGGAACGTGAGAGGGAGAGAACCTCACAGCGTCCCGGCCGCCGCGGGAGACGCCCCGGCCACCGTAGGCGCGGGCCTGTGGACGGTGGGCTATGGGCTAGCCCGCCGTCCGTCCGTCTCATGACGACAGGCCGTATCGACGGCGCGTTCGTGTTCCACGCGCGCCTCAAAGAGAGTCAGCAAAAAGGAAGGGGTCAACAACAGGACAAAGTCGCTTTGAAGAAGCGTTGATAAAGTAAAGCTGGATGTGCAATAATCGGGCTTATTGAATATCCCACTGATGTGATCGGTCTTAAGACAAATGCACTCTTAATACTTCTATACGATGGCTGTCGGTTGACAGCTTCGTATTTTACAGTCCAATTTAATTAATACGATTTTTTTTCTTTTTACCAATTAAAGACAAATCAATTAGGTGCATTAATAAGATATTAATTTTAAACATTTGAGAATATTAAATTAAATTCCCACCGGTTTTGGGCACAGACTCCAAGCTACCGGTTAACCAACTTTATTATTATTGTCTGATGATGGAAAGTGTTGAGTATGAATGTGGATGGTTATTGGGAAGACCAAAGAAACGATGGATGGACTATGAGAACTGGCTGACTGTGACTGTGTGACTGTGTGTGTGTATGTGTGTGTGTGTGTGTGTGGCTAGAAAAGAGATGATGAGAAATAGAGAGGTATGGGAGAAGAAGACATGCTGTGCCGACTCCAAATAAATTGGGATAAGGGCAGGAGAATGATAATAAACATTGTAGACCGAGTTTCTTTAATAAGTGAGCCTTCTGCAACCACTTCCTCTTCGCAAAATGTACGTCCACATTTTACGAGGTACGTGTTTTATGGTTTTATGTGTTAATAATCTTTGACTGCGTCGAACAAGGAAGGATCTACAGGCATGTCTCAGACAAAAAGACCTAGAAAGCAGATTTATATGAGACCCCAAATATGGGAAAGAAACGTCCCACAACACGTCATACAATTTTAGACTATCGTTTCTCAAAAAGCGACTAATTGTTTGTTGAGTCTCATTGTCGCAGGGACGCCATAGAAAATGGGATAAGAAGAAAAACAATTGAGAAATGATGTGTCTATGAAACTAATTCTTGTCTTAATTGACAAACCGTGGGTGTAAGATTGTTTATCCCGATATGCCTTAAGGAATGTCGGATTTCAGTCTACCATCCTCAAACTCAATTGTAAAGAACTGAACATGAAAACCTGTACCTACGAGTACCTAGTATAGCTTGATTATTGCATTGTGTCGTGCATCTAAAGTTATGTGCAACGTGGTATAGTAGTCGCAATCGCGACAGCTGAACATGAGGTCCTGGGTTCGATTCCTGAATCGGGCAAAATTGTATTTCTATCAAGAATCATCGGCCATAGGCTCGCCCCCTATTACATGGGGCAACATAACTGTAGTGTATGTAGATATTATTATATCACACTACAAACCGATAACAGTGCTTTGACGTTGCCTCGGGCGCGCACGTCGCTCGGTTATAAATACCGGTCCGAGTGGTGGGGCAGTCAGTCGTTGTCGAACTGTCGGCCTGTGCGGTGGTGCGTTGGCGAGTCAACTAGTGAGCATATTCTACATTGGCGACGAGGAGAAAAAACCGTGAGTTTATATTTAAATTATCTACAAAGGCAAGTGGGACAATTTACTCATGTTCATAAAGTAAAATAACATTTATTTTTGGAGGTAGGTTGAAATAAAGTAATTTTTTTTTTTCTTTTCTCTCATATAAACAAAGAATCTATACGATTAACAAAAAGACCGTTATTTATTCTCTATACCGGGAAGGAAAACATAGTCTCCTACATTTCGGAAATAAAAATATGAAATATTGTCACATTTCAAAAAGTCAAATAAGTTTTTAACATCACGCCGATATTCCTCAAAGGCAGCGATGTGAGGTGTAACCACGTTTCAAAAATTACGTTAAGCATACCTGTTGCCATTAATCGGACGCTAGTTCAGACTTCGATCTGTCCTTGGAAAGTTCCATAAGGAAAAACTGAGTGACACTGCCCAATCTGGGAGTCGAACCCAAGATGCTTATTTAATTAATTCGTGCAACATGATTAGTTCAATAATAAAACAAAGAGCACATAAATGTTCTAGCAGTAGAATATAACTACTGGTCATTAAATTTACAAGTCATTAAAGGATGACGGTAATTGCAGTAGATTATAATTATCTACTGGTCATTAAATTGACAAGTCATCAAAGGATGACGGTAATTGCAGTAGATTATGTCTACTGGTCATTAAATTGACAAGTTATCAAAGGATGACGGTTATTGCAGTAGATTATATCTACTGGTCATTAAATTGACAAGTCATCAAAGGATGACGGTTATTGTAGTAGATTATATCTACTGGTCATTAAATTGACAAGTCATCAAATTATGACGGTTATTGCAGTAGATTATATCTACTGGTCATTAAATTGACAAGTCATCAAAGGATGACAGTAAATTCAGTAGAATATACCTAATGGTCATTACGTGACAGTTATCATTCATATACATACTGCTCAGAAAATCGTTAAATATTTTAACTTTTCAGTTGAGTGCAAATTCTTAATTCTCTGGTTCCAGGTAATTAAACCATAAAATGAGTTCCCAACTCACGCTTGAGAAGTTTGATTGCGAGGGGGAACCTTCATCAGTAGGAACGAGATGGGAACGCTGGAAACGAGCACTATTGATCTACCTAGAAGCTGATGACATCAAGAGTTGTGAGAAAAAACGTGCTTCGCTGCTACATTTTGGTGGACTAGAGTTACAGGAGATATTTTATAATATACCGGATGCAAATGTATCATCAGCAAATGGAGTGGACGTCTTCGAAGTTGCTATCACCAAACTCGACGCCTACTTCCTTCCCAAACAAAGCAAGATCTATGAACGTCACCTTTTCCGACTGATCGCACAAGAAGCAAACGAAAAGTTTGAGAAATTCATAGTACGGCTTAGACAGCAAGCAGACAAATGTCAATTTAAGGACAAAGACGATCAAATAATCGATCAAATTACAGAAAAGTGTTCCTCAAAAGAGCTCAGGAAGAAAATTCTACAAACAGGAGACTCAATAACATTAACAAATATAATTGCTGAAGCAAACACTCTTGAAGCCGTAAGTCGACAAATAGAAGAATTCTGAGGAAGCAGCACATCGACTGAAAACATTAATAGAATAAAAGACACAAAATCAGAAATGAAGGAAAAAAACAATAGCAATGATAAGAAGTGGAAAAGACAACCAGGATGTGGAAGATGTGGAAACTCAGGACACGCATCTCACGACAGCAAATGCCCAGCAAAAGAAATAGATTGCTATAAATGTGGGCTAAAGGGACATTTCAGACAATTTTGCAGGACAATGACACGGAACAGAACGAATAAAAGGAAATATGAGGAAAACAACAACAAACAAAGCGGAAATAAAAAAAATGAAAAGGGATAACAAAAGAAACGATACAAACCAGATAGATCAAATAGAATCCGAAGGCATACAATATGTGTTCAAAATCGACGATGACAGTGTATTGGATTGCCATGTTGGCGGAATGAAGGTTAAAATGTTAGTAGACTCTGGGTGTAAATGCAACTTGATCACAAACAAAACCTGGGACAACATGAAAAAAAATAAGATACAGGTTCGTAACCAAACATCCATTTGCAATAAGAGTTTTTATGGTTATGGAAGTAAGAAACCCCTTGACCTAATGGGATCATTCGACGCAAACTTAAAAATCGCAGACAGGTCAGAAGATGCAACCTTCTACGTCATCGCTGATGGAACTAGAGATTTACTTGGAAAAGATACTGCCATGGCTATGGGGGTACTAAAAATTGGATTAGAAATCGACCAAATGGAAACTAAGACAGAATTTCCGAAATTCAAGCATGTTTTAGTGGAAGTACCAATCGATGAGAAAGTACAACCAGTTTCTCAACCATTAAGAAGGATCCCCATACCACTGGAAGAAAAAGTCGACAAGAAAATAAAAGAACTGTTGGAGAAAGACATCATTGAAGAAGTTAAAGGATCCTCGAGATGGGTATCCCCAATAGTCCCCGTTTTGAAAAACACCGGAGATGTCCGCATTTGCGTGGATATGAGGCGGGCCAACACAGCAATTCTACGTGAAAATCACCCATTGCCTACTATGGACAAGTTACTGCCAAAAATGAAAAGTGCAAAGTACTTTTCAAAACTGGACATAAAAGATGCTTTTCATCAGGTGGAATTGCACCCCGATTCTCGACATATTACAATTTTTTATTACTAGTAAAGGCCTGTTTAGATACAAAAGATTAATGTTTGGAATATCCTGTGCTCCGGAAATATTTCAAAAGACCATAGAACGAATGTTATTGAGATGCAATGGCACCATTAATTTTATAGATGACATTTTAGTATACGGAAAGGATGTGGAAGAACATGATCAAAGATTAGAAATAGTAATGAAAACTCTAAAAGAAAATAATGTAGTACTGAGAAAGAACAAGTGCATATTCAGGGAAGAAAAAATTCAATTTTTGGGTCACGAATTATCACACAAAGGTGTAAAACCATTAGATAAGTACGTGATGACCATTCAAGAATTTCGTCCACCTATGAATATAGGTGAGCTTCAGAGCTTCTTGGGACTAATAAATTACGTTGGAAAATGGATTCCAGATTTGGCAACAACTACTGAACCGTTAAAAGAACTGCTAAGAAAGAAACAGAGCAAAACCACTGAATTAAAAAGCCTTTGGGGCAGTAAACAGGAATTTGCATTTAACAAATTAAAATCGGCTTTGTCTAATATTCCTACTCTAGGATACTATGACGTCAAAGATCGGACTATGGTCATAGCAGATGCCAGTCCGGTAGGACTAGGAGGAGTATTAGTTCAAATTAATGATCATGGACCTCGCATTATAGCGTATGGACATCGGACACTTACAGACTGCGAAAGGCGATATTGCCAAACAGAAAAAGAAGCCTTAGCTCTAGTCTGGGCTGTAGAACATTTTTATGTTTTTCTGTTTGGAAAAGAGTTTGAATTAGTGACCGACCATAAACCACTTGAGGTTATATTTGGTCCTAAATCAAAACCATGCGCAAGGATAGAAAGATGGATACTACGCCTTCAAGCATATAAATTCAAAGTAATATACAAACCTGGAAAAGAAAATATAGCAGATAGTTTATCAAGATTGTGTAAATTAAATACAACAACGCAGGACAAATTGGACAACTATATTCACCAAGTTGTTGAAGGAAGCAGACCAATAGCAGTATCACTGGAACAAATTATGGAGGCATCAAAACAAGATAAGGAAATATTAAAGGTAAGGGAGGGCCTGTATAACAACACATGGGATGAAGAGGTAAAAAATTTCAAAATCTTCCAAAATGAATTATGTTTTTACGACGGAGTTTTGTTGAGAGGCACAAGAATTGTTATCCCGAGAAAATTGCGCAGCCAGGTGTTGACAGCCGCTCATGAAGGGCATCCAGGAATAGTCTTAATGAAGGCGAGACTAAGAACCAAAGTGTGGTGGCCTAGATATGACAAAGAAACCGAGAACTTGGTTAAAAGTTGCAAAGGCTGTACGTTAGTTTCAACCCCAAATCCTCCAAACCCATTGAAGCGACGGGCATTACCATGTGAACCTTGGGTAGATACATGTATTGATTTGTTGGGCCCTTTACCAAGCAGCGATTACATATTGGTTATCGTCGATTACTTCAGTCGTTACAAGGAGGTGAAGATTTGTCGGAAAATTACCAGTACAGACATAATAAAATCTCTAAAAGAGATTTTTAGCAGACTTGGTAACCCGATGACGATAACAGCTGATAATGGGAGACAGTTCTGCAGCGAGGAGTTCAAAAAATTCTGTGTTGAACGAAATATAGTTTTGCATAACACGGTACCATACTGGCCTCAACAGAACGGAGAAGTCGAACGTCAGAACCGTGACATTCTAAAGCGACTAAAAATTTGCCAAGTTGAGAATAAAAATTGGCAAGATGCTTTGTTAGAGTATTTGGCTATGTACAACAGTACCCCACATAGTGTTACGGGTAAAACACCAGCAGAATTATTTTTCAAACGGCATTACCGTGATAACATACCCATGGCAGGAGACATTACACACACACATAAACCGGAAGATGCAGATGTTCGAGACAGAGACCAAGAAAAGAAAGAAATTGGAAAAGAATATGCTGATAAGAAGAGCTCGTGAATGTCAACTAGTGCCTGGGGATAAAGTTTACGTTAAGAATATGGTCAAAGATAAACTAAGCCTAAATTATGACCCAACTTCGCATACAGTGGAAAAAAGTAAAGGTGGAGACATAAGTGTTCGAAACGACATAACTGGGAAAGTATCACGAAGAAACGTTGTTCATTTGAAGAAAATTGAAGGTCAATGGGAAGTTGTAAATGATCAAAGTAAAGAAACGGACAGAGGAGAAGATACAAACGAATCAGAAAATAGAATAGAAGAAGAGTAGATGGAAGTAAACACTAAACTAAACAATGAATGATTTTTAATTTTTTGTGCTATGATTTTGTTATGCCAGCGATATGAATTAATTATGAATAAAAAAACAATAATATGCCAAATGTCTTATTAATCACTCTGCTTAAAATACAACAAGTTAAAACAAGGAAGGGAATATAGTGTATGTAGATATTATTATATCACACTACAAACCGATAACAGTGCTTTGACGTTGCCTCGGGCGCGCACGTCGCTCGGTTATAAATACCGGTCCGAGTGGTGGGGCAGTCAGTCGTTGTCGAACTGTCGGCCTGTGCGGTGGTGCGTTGGCGAGTCAACTAGTGAGCATATTCTACAATAACCTTAAACTTTAAACCTTATACCCTAGAAGCTAATAGGCGAGACGACAAAAAAAAACTAATTAGTCCGTAAGTTAGATTAACAGAAAATATTTGACCCGTATTTTTTCTTTTGTTACGTAAATCAAAATTGACGAAGATATGACGCTTTTAAAATTCTCAATACGTCACGCCTAGGTATAATTTTTAGCTAGTTCTGACGTCACGAGCCCCACTCCCGAGTTTTGATGCGTTTTATCTTTGTCAATATTCATTGATTTACAAAAACAAAAAATACGTGTCCATTAATTTCCAATACTCTAACTGACGGACTAAATAGATTTGCAATTTTTTGATACTGTCGTCATGCCTATTATTTCCATTGGCCATCAAACGAAGTCATGCGTGCTTGCAATAATGTAAGTGTAACCCAAGGGACTGTTAACAAAGCTATTCAATTTCACTACACCGATGAAACACTATACAGCAAAGTTATGGTCATATTTAAGGGCCTAATTCAACTCAAAGAGAGTCAGCAAAAAGAAGGTCAGCAATGGCCGATGCCTGCCGGGGCTGCGGGACTGTTCGAAAGAGGAACACAAAGGGCGATGAAGGAACATGGATGGGTTTTAGTCAGTAAAAGTCTGACACTACCTCCTGCTCCGCCCAGAGCGGAATCCGAAAAAAAAAGAAGAAAAAAAAAAGGGCCCAATACAACAACAACAATAAAGAATGATCAACTTCCCCTATGAGGCCAACATCACAATTGCGAAAAAATGCAAAAGATAAGCCCGTCTCACCCTTTACAACATCATATCTGCCGAGCCTTTTACGGGACGGCTTCCAGTCTAACCGGATGCAGCTTAACACCAGTATTTATGTCCAGTTCGTCTCGCGATCTCGTTTGTAGCCAGCCGCGACCCCGCCTCACTGTGTCAAGGCATCAGCTTTCTGCTATTTTGGACCACAGTTTGTCCGGCATACGACAGAGTCCCATTTGAGTCGGGCAGACTTTTGAGCCACATCACTCGAATTTGTTTTGGAGCGCAGTATTGTGTTTCGAATACGATCCGAGTTCAACCTACTTTTGCATAAATAAAAGTGGCTAACATAGAAAGCGACAGCGCGGCAGAGTCAGACGAATTTAGACTTTATGAACTATAGGCCAGGACAAAGCTGGCAATCACTTTATAACGACGGATATTGACATAAGCTTTTCGGTAACTTAAGTCAAACCAATAAATCGTTGACTTATCCATCTATACTTCTATCATACAAATAAAGTTAAAGTGTCTGTTTGTAATTTCAAAATACCTACCAGTTTATTACTGAATGCTGAAAGCTCAGACCAAATAAAAAACCAAGTCAGCGCTGCGAACAATAAAATGATGCCGATTTCGTAAGCATGTGTGCATTTTTTGAGCTTAGTTTAATTGTAGTTGTAATGTGTGCGTGTACGCACAGAACGGAGCTTATGGTTTTGCGCTGGCCTCACTTTATTGTTCGCAGCGCTATGTCTTAGTTTTTTATTTGGTCTGAGGCTGACAGTACATATTATCATCATCATCTGCCTAGCCTTTTCCCAACTATGTTGGGGTCGGCTTCCAGTCTAACCGGATGCCGCTGAATACTTGTATTTTACATGGAGCGATACGGTACTAATAACAAAATTAGTTTATTTTGTCTGTCTCTTTATTCCGGCTAATCTCCGAATAGGCTGTACCGATTTTGACAGCACTTCGACTGGCAGATAACTGTTGTTATAAGGAGTAACTTAGGCTACTTTTATTTAAAAAAGTATTAGGGTTACGTACAAAAAATATAAAAACCCTTGTCAAAATCCGATTTAAATAGGAAAGTTATCTTTTTATTATAAAATCACGTGGACGAAGGTCGCGCAACAGCTAGCCATCATTATAATCATCATCAGCCTATTAATGTTCCCACTGCTGGGACACAGGCCTCCTCTCTATGAGAGGGAATGGGCTATAATCCACCACGCGGGCCCAGTGCGTTTTGGTAGATGTCACATGTCTTCGATTATATTATTTCGATTATTATAATATAAAATATTATTTTTTTCTAAGTCTAGTCCGTCTAAACACCTTTACTAACAAGTTACTTTCGTATTTATATCATTAGTATGGAAGGAGGGAAGACTAGGAAGGCCGTTACTACAATGGTATAACAAAACAACTAAAACAATGTAAGTTTTAATAAGCTGCACTAAAAAGTTGTAACTACTTCAGGTCTGTTCTTAGTATTTAATAAAGCTGCTAATAACAATATTAAAGAGAGCAAGAGCGAGTCTATTTATAAATAAAAATACTGGATAAAGCTCTGTTTAGAGCTCATTATTATTATTCTTGTTAGCTCTCGAACAAAGCTTCGAGGAAAACAGTAATTCTTTTGCGAAAGCTTCTTATATGTATTGTAAAAGCACCTGTAGGTAAAGGTGCTTTTACAATACATTTAAGAAGCTTGCTTTACTTGTTAATATGTGAGTTATAAATCTTTAAATTTATTCAGTCATAAATTGAATCTGAAAATATAAATCATAACTGGCTAATCCTGAAATCTGAGAATTGATGATTTTTTTTTCATGCATTTTATCTAAAATCAGGAACGTCACAGATAACAACTAACAACACGTAGTAGGTCCCGTTGTGTGTGTTTTAAAGCCCTAGGGGGTTTACGTTTCTACTTAAGACATTGACATTGGTGGACAAAAAATTTGACCATGAAAATCACTACATATTCTAAAACAAATTCGCCCGTGTCTGTCTGTCCCTATGTATGCTTAGATCTTTAAAACTACGCAACGGATTTTGATGCGGGTTGTTTTAATAGATAGAGTGATTCAAAAGGAAGGTCTTAGTGTATAATTTGTGGACAAGCGAAACCGCGGGCATCAGCTAGTAGCATATAATTAAAGATAATAACAAAGTTGTTCATCTTAAAACTACGTTATTTCAATTTATGACCAAAAATATTTTTTTTTATTATGAATTGAAATAACGTACAAAAAAGTATTCTAAAAGTCATTTTCTTCAAACATGTCACGACAGCGTATAATATAATAGGTAGCCTAAAACAGTGTACTTTTAGACAAAGTTTTCTCTTATCCACAGATATCTACTTCTGTACATTAACATATATGTTTCCTGTTATATTCACTGCTGCACATCAATATCCTAGGCCCCGATCGACAGCTAAGTATACTACAACCAAACCACTTATTTCAATGAGGCAATTATTATAAATTAAATAGACGGGTCGAATGGCGCAGTGGTGGTGAGGCTGCCTTACGTTCTTAGGGTCCTGGGTTCAAATGGACATTTGTTTCCGAGTCATGGATGTTTATATGTATAATAAGTATGTATTTACAAACAAAAAGTATCTATGTATTATATCAACTATCTGGTGTCCACGACACAAGCCTCGTTGCTTAGTGTGGCACTAGATGGCGCTGTGTGTTAATGTTCAGCGATATTTATTATTATTAATTAACCATTTTGGAATGCCAAAAAAACAGAATTACAAATTATGAGGAAATAGAATTGATTGTAATGTAGTTGCCCATTCGCAAAGATAATTTCGTATCACGGCAAAGAATGGACAAGAAACTCTACTTTCTTTTAAAAAGTACCTACATACTCGTAAAAGTCCAAAAAATAAGCTTCCCTAATCCAGTGCATCCGCACTCGTAGTTCTTGCTCGCATCCGAAAGCGGCGCGTGGTCGTGCAAGCTGCGCTGGCGCAGCGCTGCGTCGTGAGAGCGCGCCAGATAAGTGCGAGGTCGCGGCGCGTCACGAGCGGGCCTACCGACGATGCTTACAATAACGATAGTACGACGGTATAGGGTATGGGGAGCTTATAATTAGAGGATTGGAGGGTGAAGGTTGAAAAACTAGGAAATGAACATGATTTCGATATTTGAAGTCAGAAAACCGGAAATCCAAATAAAAGCAAATATTTTTCTTAATATTCTTTCTTTTTTTTCAATTGGTTTTCATTCAATTTCATTGCCGGCATGGCCGTACAAATCCAGACGGGTGGATAAAAATCGAGACGGACGGTAACCCTCGAACAATACCTATAACGTACGACGGCTACAAGGTATGGGAAATTTATAATTATTTAAAGGTTAAAATTAAAAAAAAAATAGGAAGTCAATGATCAGGGTTATTGGGATTTCGATATTCGAAAAGTCCGTGACGGGAAATCGGACATTTTCAAAAGGCATTATTTTTTTGTTAACCATTTGAAAAAGTATAATTTTTTTTCCGGTATTATTAATATTTTAAATGATTATAGTAAGGTTATTTACGTTATCATAACTGCAGCAAAAACAGCTCCGCAATTTGAATAAAACGTAACCGGGTTTTTTTTTCTGAACAATTTTTATGCAAACCGTATTCGCAAGAATTGGTGGAGGTACAGGTCCCGTGAGCTCTGTCATTGTATAAAACAAATGAAGGAAAACCACAGAAATCTGAATGAGAAGTTCCAAAGATATGAAATGAAAGATTTGTGTGAACAGAAGCTTCGTTTTCTTCTTCTCGAATCGATGATTCAGATTTTGTCCGATCAAAATCAAAATCGTAGCAACCTAGACAGCTCTGTCGGTTGCCTCAAAGACGAAAGCTAAAAATAGGTTTTGAATAGAGATTCTTCTTCTTTATCGTGTAGTTACTGCCTAACCTGGTGTCAGAACAATCTTTCAGGCATGCTGGTTTCCTCACGATGTTTTTTTCACCGAAGCATGTTATAATTATACAATACGCACATGAATCCGAATAATCAAAGGTGCGTGTCTTGGGTTCGAACTGTAGACCTATAACTTAGCAGTCCACGGTCACACCACAAGACTACTGAATAGAGTTGAAAGAGTCCAATAAAGAGATATAAGAGCTGAGCAAGAAGATGCTAATGACACTTCATTAATTCTCATAGCATCACGACTACGTTACCCTGAAGGATTAGGATATTTACCTATCTATCTATTGTAGACCCACATATCGCCAGTTACGTTCATGGCCCACGTAATAGAAGCGAGGGTATTGCCATCAACCGGCCATTAAGCCATTGGGTGAGAAATTAGTTCACTCAGTCTTTGTACGATCAGTTCGCTAGATAAATGCGTGGTTATCCAATGTCACGACCGAGGATACTGAACAACTTTATACATAAACTTATACAGTACAACTAATATAGGTACTGTCAAGGTTCGGTATTGAAGGCTTGTCAACCGACCGCGTATATTTGAGTACGGAATTTTTAAGAGATAACTGATAAACACAATTTCGAATGTTGAATAGTAAATAAACAAACAAACATGTATTTGGATATTATCCATATATGTATCCTACTAAATTTCTTTTAGGAAGTTTGAACTTTAATTCCCTTAAAGTCAGGCGTGCTGTTGGCCAACTAACAAGTGCGTATAAAATTATACATGGTTATACCAACGCCTCGGAATTACATGCTGAGCTGTGTCAATTATTTGTTCCAAATAATTATATTCGCTCTAGGAAACATAAATTGTTTAATGTTGCATTTAGTCGACCTGTAGCCCGATCCACTTCGCCTGTACCACGTATGCTTACGAACCTCAACGCTCTCGTGGAGACCAACCCTAGATTGGACTTGTTTGCTGATGAATGAAAGACGATATTATTGGAATGTTTGTGGTTCTGCGAGAAGACCGAGTAAAAGGATTAGGTATTTAATTTAGTGCTAATGGTTTTAAATACTGTACTAAATAAATAAAATAAATAAATAAACTCAAAAAGCTGACAGCGTTCAGTCTAAATATGAAGAAAGTAGATTTATACAGGATTAATATAAATATACTATTTTAATTCTATTTCCTAACCTACTAATCTATAATATATAATATTTAGTAATATTATAAACGCGAAAGTTTGTGAAGATGTATGGATGTTTGACACTCGCGCAAAAATCACAAAACGGATTTAAATGAAATTTTAGATGAAGTTTATAACCAGGATTAACACATAGTGGGATAATTACCGAACACGGTATGGGCAAAGCCTGGCGCATAAGTTAGTATAAACTAAGTCATTCATTCAAGTAGATTGGTCCCGGCTATAATAGTAGGTACCTTAAACGGTTAAGTTCAACCTAGCTCATCTTAACTTGTAATTAGCGGTTTCATTAATTATAGAGATATCATTCGGATTTAAGGGGTTTGATTAGGGTTTTCAGGGTATCGTGAGGGATCTTTACAGGTAGACAGACAACTTTGTGAAGGTAAGTGTAGGACGTGAGACTCATTTTGAAAACCAAGAAGAATGCATGTGACTTAATCCACAGTGCGGGTTGGTTGGTGGTGGTGGGTTGGCAATACCGTAGGACATGGCGGTTTCTTCACCGTTTTGAAAGCAGTGGTGATGAAATAAATTAGACAAACAACGCGCCTGCCTGGGTTGGAACCAACGAGCTAAAACCTGATTCTGACTAGCCTATGTTGGGGTCAGGTTCCAGTGTAACCGGATGCAGCTGAATACCAGTATTTGACACACTATCTGGGTTGTAGGCGACTGCCTACAACCCAGATAGTACTGTCTTATATGATACCCCTTGGTAAGACTGGTTGTCAGACTTTCGGGCCACCTGTAACTGTAACCTGACACCTGTAACGACTGTCAAAGATCTACAAATGACAGCCGGGACCAGCGGTTTAAAGTGCTGTCCGAGGCACGGAAGAAACTCGGTACTTATGTAATCGGTGGTCACCCATCCACGGACCAACTCAGGCAAGCGCAGCTTAACCTGGAGTTACGAGCTAAAACCTTAGACTTCATAAAATGCTTGTGCAGTGCAAAGTACTTATGTATGAATTCAATAAATTCAAAGCTCCCTTCCCTAGCGTGTTCCCGCTGAAAAATGACAATACAAAAAGAGTAATTTGTCTAAAATAAAAACCACTCACAGTCCCCATGCCGTTCCCACAGATATCTAGAATGCAGAGTGGCGCATAGTTTTCAATTAGAAGGTAGGTAAGCAGTTGTACACAATGGACAATTACTAGTGTTTGTAAAAACGTCAGTCCATCCGTCCGTCCGTCCGTCTCTCGACGACATTTTACATCTAAATTGGAGGATAATTTGCGAACCTTTCCTCGATGACAATTTCGTAATTAGCCAAGACTTGTTTATTTTCTTAGTCAGTTTAACTTCCTCTTTGATGAGAGGAAAAAGTGAATTGCAATTCTAGAAATAGCCCTTTACTAATTAAGCTGCAGTACTTATATAAGTACCTACAAAATGATCAAATTGACATGCTATACACGATCATCAAATATTGATGCGCTAAGAATATAACATAATCAAACGGCAGAACATTGTAACTTACTTACATATGTTTTAATTAACCTTTACAACCAAATAATCGATCATTTCGTTGTCGCTCACGTAGGTACTGGTGATACCTACGCGCTGTCACACAATAGCGACTCTGATCCTTGAATAATAGATTACAAGTCGTAGAAAATTACACACAATTAGACATTCTTCGCGCTTTTTTGGTACCCTCGTTCAACCAACAGACGATACAAATATTCAACTGTTTTGTAATAGGCGCCAAGAACCTTACCATAACCCCACTGCCGAGTAAGGGACGACTTGTGTATGTAGGACGTCGAGCAAAGGGACATTAGACGACAAAAAGTATTTACTTAGACCTCCAATGACGCTTCCACAACCTAGGTTAATTATATAAAAGACGTGGGCAACTAAAGGTCATATTTTTTGCACGTTAATTCGTAATTATGCGTGAGTGACTTGCTTATACAGAAGCAATTAAAAGAATTAGACCTATTAAGTTTAATGTACACGCTAAAGATTATGATAATAAAAATGTTTCCGTTCACTTGAGCGTTAAAGTTGCTGACTTGGCTTACAGAATACAAACTATGTATCTTTTAATAATACTGCTTATAAATAAATAAATAAATATCGCTGGACATTACACACAGCGCCATCTAGTGCCACACTAAGCAACGAGGCTTGTGTCGTAGAAACCAGATAGTTGATATACTACATAGATACTTTTTGTTTGTAAATACATACTTATTATACATATAAATATCCATGGCTCGGAAACAAATGTCCATGCTCATCACACAAACATTTGCAACCCTAAGAACGTAATTCAGCCTCAGTACCGCTGCGTTATTCGGGTCGTCAAAAAGGTTATGTGAATGCAATATCCTTTCTTATTATGTAACCTATCAAATTAAATGGATTCGGATCGGATGAATGGAGGCTTCAAGCGAAATTTGCAACATGAGTGACCATATGACGAGCTGTTCGATCGGAAACCAATATAGACCCATAGAAAGTTCTGCTGTAGCCAAACATAACATTTGTCATTCGATTCTATCGACCTAAGTGTCGATCGCGTGCGATGACGGCCGTATCATATAGAAATTGAAGCTTGCGTTGGAGTTGTCGTGTATCATTAGATACATTGCTGATGTTACAAATATGGTGTTTTTTGAGGCTAAGTTGTGTCGTCAATGTATGCTAAAAGAATTTAAAAGTTTGTGTTCGATTTCAATTTATAGTGTCGCATACTATGCCGCATTGGTACCATGAATCGATTGTCCACTGCAGTTACGACCTCGACCACCTAGTAAGCACGCAATCGTCTCGTTCAGGTCCGACTAATGATTACAAGTACATTTTTGACGTGACGCAAACGTTTACGCGGCCATTTTCAGTGCGTTTATGTGTAATCATATGTGCTACTTAGTTGCATAGAAATATAATAAAAATAACATGTGTGATATCGAGGATTATCCTGATTATGTGGGGTCACCCCTGCCAAGCACTGGACTAAACAAAAAATAAAAGGTAGTAGGGAAAGACGAACATAATTTCAACTTCAGCATAATTAGGGAAACCGATAATTTAATAAATAATTTATATTTTCTTTAGTGACATTTTTTATTTAAATTTAGATATAGATTTTGTGAGGAGGGTCACACATCTAACTAGAAGAGTGATGAATATAAATGTTGATGGATGAAGTGGAAGATGGATCGATTGTGTGAGGAATGATATTGACCGGGCAGAATCGAAGAAAAAAAATATCTTTGGCAAGCCGCAGGAGGAGGTAGATTTCGAAGAAGGTTCCACCCATATTTATTCTGGAAATTCAGAGGCTATATACAGGGCGTCCCATGGATATGCCACATGGAGGGAAAGTACCTTGAATATTGTAGATTTAACATTTTATTGAAAGAAGACATTATTTTAATTTAAAAAACAATTTAAACTGCATTCATAGATATTTCAATAATTTCATGGTTGAACCGGGAATTGAACACGTTACACGAGAAAAATAATAACCCTGTAGCTTTATCATACCGATCAAAAGGCTTCATCTTATGGATTATTTTTTGCTTAATATCATAGTGTCAGAAATAAAAGGAAGATGAAGACGAAGACGGTACTGAGGCTGCCTTACGTTCTTAGGCTCCCGGGTTCGAATCCCGGTAGAAGCAAATGTTTGTGTGATGAGCATGGACATTTGTTTCCGAGTCATGGATGTTTATATGTATAATAAGTATGTATTTACAAACAAAAAGTATCTATGTAGTATATCAACTATCTGGTTTCCACGACACAAGCCTCGTTGCTTAGTGTGGCGGTGTTTGTAATGTCCAGCGATATTTATTTATTTAAAGATAATTAGAAGTGATACTTGACGCTGGTGAGTGGTGAATTAACAATAGGCACCATTGTCATTATAAATATGCGTTATTATAATAACGGTTTAACTTGAACTAAAAACTATTAATGAACGTTTAACGTTTTTACTATGTTCGCTATGACAGGTCCTTATTCAATTTTAAATTTAAATAATAACTATAAATCAACTCTGTGACTGATTTGTTGTTCTTTTTCTATCAGGAATTTCTCAGTGCAGCGCGGAGTCTAGTTTTGTACCCGGTTGGTAACATACCCTTTGGCACTTGGCACTTGACACTGGCGCAATTTGGGTGTTTTCTACTATAGATACACTTAACACTTCAAGGAAAAACACACGTTTTTTCTTCCATCTTCCCTGTCAATCGTCACGCTATCATTTACCCCTTTTTCCTTCATATCGTTCCTCACACAATTCATCGTTATTATTTTTTTGGTCTTCCTCTCCCTCTCAATTCATCAACATTATGACGGTTATGGAATGCAATAAGTAATTAATCGAAGTAACCTCCTCTGGATCTACCTGGGTTTAATTTCCGGGTTAGAAAAATGGCGTCGACAGCTCGATAGTGAAAACAAAAGATCAGCTTTAATCCCACCATTATACAAGCATACACATAATACTTACTCAAACGAGCTTTACATACCGACATTATTAAAGAGAGTGTGAACCAAATAATATATTATATCAGTTTCTCTTATCTACAGCCACGAAATAATGATATCATAACATCGTTACCCCAAGCCTTGTAAGTATAGGAAGTTTATTATTTCACCCGAAGGCGGTAATATTGGTTTATATATTCACGCCTTGAGAAAAGAGAATCTGCATACAATACATGGGACACGATTATGTTTGGTCCCAAGCAAGCCTACGGGATTTCTTCTTGTTTATTTATGTAAATAAATAATTAAATTCTTACACCTGCTGCATTGTGTAAAGAACCTTAGGCTTAGTAGGAACGTAATGCTTAGAACTAAGCCATAGAATTATGTATGTTGGTACATCTTTATTAAGGATTATGCTTTTATTTACTGGTGGTTAATTCTGAAACTCTTAGCAAGAAAGTTTCAACATGAAGACTTACCTATCACATAGAGAGATATCAGGAGACGTGTTAAATGCTCATATTTTCTTCTTCTAGATCACATATTATTAAGAGTACCGGGGCGACCGAGGTCTGCTATGATATGAGTCCTAGATCGATTTTTCGCCCCCGTAAACCACATTGCAACTTTCATCGAAATCGCTAAATAAATAGTTATACAAATTAATATTGAATGGACGGCGCTGCCAAGGCCGGCCTAGAAAGAGATGCCGAGATGATTAGACGCGCATCACTAAGGCGGCGGAGGTGGCGCAGGAGAAGAGTGCCTGGAAGGATATGGGAAAAGCCTTTGCCCACCAGTGGCACATACAAGGCTATTGAAAAAAAATTGTAAAGGGCGTAAAAAACCTCATAAACGAAGCCGAAAGGCACTTGTTCTTCTTGTCATTGCAATTTTTTTTTTGTTCTACACCATACCTGGGAACCTTCTAGTTACGGAGATATTGGGAGTCAAAGTGCCAACTTTTTGCCAAATTTTTTTAAATACAAGTTTAAGTTGTAAGATTTCTACTATAAACACCTCCACGACCCCCGTACTATTTAATCCATCCATCAGTACAATGTTTTGAGTGCGTAACATTGAGTTCTACGAGTACAACTAAACATGATTTCACACCCCAAAAAAAACCGTTTCCCAGCAATAATTTTTGCATAAAGTTACTTAGTTTGATGTACAGAATGCTTGGTTGACGGATTCGTGATGAGTCTGTTTACACTCTGTATAGGATAACGATATTAACAATCCCTTTTTCGGGAAGTTGTGTGAAAACCATTAGATACTGCTCCACTTCATCACCAATCTACCTACTTATCAATCGCCTTCCGCATCAAGCTTAAAAAGCAAAGTTATCACTGGAATTGCGTAAACCTACCATCCATTCATAGTACCAACTTCCGTTTACCGGACACTTGCCATACAATCCTTTCGTTACTTTTATTGTAATTTAATTCGATGTTCACACGAATATGACTCATGCGCAATGTGCGGCCGGTTCACATACGACACAAGTACAACTCGATTCTCGATACCGAGGTGCTGACTCGATACATTCTCGGATCGCTCGGGAATCGAGTGACACAACACCTGCGCTTGATTCATTGCAGCAGAGATCACGTGCGCTTATAAAGTGTGTAATTTTTTAATTATATTATTTCCTTTATCAGGTAATGAATGGAGATGATATTTCCAGCTGGTGGTTTGGGGAGGTGGCATAAGTGGAGTGAAAAGTAATTAATAGCAGGGTAATGGAACAATTACTTGCGTTTGCCGTTATCCTTTGATCACTGTCGGCTCCTTAAGTAGGCTTAAAAGCCGTTCATCTGCAGTAATTCCTAAATAGACTTGTTCGGCCAATGGGTTTAAGTAAAGGCAGTAGCAAGTCATTCTACTGCCTTCATAAAGAACAATCGTAAAACCAAACAGCGATGGCTGGTTTTTGCATGGAATCTATTGCAAAAGCTATTGCTTTTTGTTTACAGGGTGTAAAAGACCCCATCACGAAGCCGTCAACCAAGCATTCTGTACATCAAACTAAGTAACATTACGCGAAAATTATTGCTGGGAAACGACTTTTTTTTTTGGGGTGAAAAATCATGTTTTGTGGTAGAAATAAATGTAACGCACACAAAACATTGTTCTGATGGATGGATTGAATAGAAGGGCGGTCGTGGAGGTGTTTTAAAGTAAAATTATTACATTAAAAACTTGTATTAAAAAAAAATGTCGAAAAGTTGGAAGTTTGACCCCCAATATCTCCGTAACTAAAAGGTTCCCAGGTATGGTGTATGAGTAAAACAAAAAAATTATCGCAATGACGGGGAGAACAAGTGCCTTTCGGCTTCGATAAGAGGTGTTTTACACCCTTTATAACATCATTAATATATAAATATAAATTATATAACATCATAATTTAATTCTTTTAGTTGATTGTTTTTAGTGGGTATACCGCCGTTTACCCGAATTTTATTTGCCCTAATATCATTTGCCATAATAGTCAACAGCCATAATATCATACGACATAATACTCATTTGCCCTACTCTCATTTGCCATATTAGTCACGTGCCAGAATCATTGTTTCCCATAAAGTCACTTACCATAACATCATTTGTCATAATCATTGTAAGCCCTAATTATCTCATGCCCTAATTATCACATGCCATAATTATGAAATGCCATAACATAATTTGCCATCGACATCGGGTGTGTAACGGTTGTTTATTTCAAGAGAAATTGGATGCAATTGGGACTTTAGGGCACCCCGACTCGGACAGGTTAGGTTAGAAGGGGATGGCGGGGTCGTGTGAGCGAGCGAAGCGAGCGAATAGACCCCGCCATCCCCTTCGTGGTTATTTTTTTATAAACCACACAGAAGTAGGAGCCCCGCGAAGCGGGGCTCCGTCGACCTAACCCACCATCAACCATGCACAGAATAAATAAGTTTATTCTTATTATACCAAACATTGCGCACCCATCGACATCGACAGCCAGAAAGCTAATAAGTAGGTAAGTATTAGAATTAAAAACAAGTTTAATAATCAAACTATATAATTATAATTAGGTAGCTAGGCTTAGCGGGGCTTAAATATTTGTCTAATACTTGTTATGCCATTTAAATATTATGCCATTTAAATATTATGTCTAATAATTATTATGACACATAAAAATAAGGCAAACAATACTTATGGCATTCGTATCTTATGGTATCTAAAATTCGGGCAATTAAAAGTATGTCATATGTCTTTTAGGGCAAATGAAACATTCGGGCAAATGAAATTCGGGTAAATGAAATTGGGGAAAATGATGATTATGGCATATAATCTTCGGGCAAACAATAGACAACCTTTTTAGTGTTGCGTAGTTCAAATTTTTAAAGTTTAGTTTTTTAAGTATTAGCCGTAAGGTGTTTTACTATATATCTGGTGTGTGTTTGCTAACCACTATTGTATTGGGGTCATCCTGTGAAGATAGTGTGTAAGTTTAATAAATAAATAAATCACGTCTGTAATCCCCGAAAGGTTAAGCAGAGGTGTACCTATAATAACAGTACACTCATATTTCGTCAGTTATGTAAAAGTTCCATGTAATAAGGGGCGAGATTATTCCCATCAACCGGGCACAAACCCAGACTCCGTGGCTGCTACTATGAAATACTGATGGAAAAACCCAATATCACTTTGCTCGACCCGGGAATCGAACCCCGTACCTCTTGCTCACTAGACCAACGAGGCAGTTCGGTTCAACCTGGAAACACTGAGTCCACAATGATTTAGCTGTGCCCAAGGCAATAAATACTTACTGACTAAATTCACATATTGGTATGCTAACTCCTATATCCCATCCATAAATGAAAAAACCGCCAAGTGCGAGTCGGACATGAAGGGTTCCGTGCCTTTGTAGTAGGGGAGCCCCCTTTAATTTTTAATTAATCTTTATTTTTATTTACTGTTATAACGGTAACCGCAATACATCATGTGTGAAAATTTCAACTGTCTAGCTATCTCAGTTCATGAGATACAGCCTGGTGACAGACACAAAGACAGACGGACAGATGGGGTCTTAGTAATAGAGTCCCGTCTTTACCCTTTGGGTACGGAACCCTAAAAAGTAAAGTTATCGCCTGTTTGTGTCGATATATAAGTAATGAGGCGTAAAGTCAGGGAAATTTCAATTTCAGTTTCTTATTCGCCATTGTTATCTTTGATGATAATTGTAATAACGCTTCTCACTTGAGTAGTTTGCACTTTCAACACCCCCACGTTTATCAGGTAAACTGAATAATTATTGGAAAAAGTCACGTTAAGTTATTATGGAAATACTATTGAAGGTAATTAGTATAGTACTACGTACTTAACATAACATCACGCCTGTCGGTTAAGTTAAAGGCGCATGTAATAGGGGGCGATCCTATTTCCACCACCCGGGCACAAGTCTAGACTCCGTGGCTGCTGCTACTGAGACATTCCTGATGGAAAAACTCTATAATATAATATGCCGGGGAATCAAACCCAGGACCTTGGTTTAAGCAGTAAACTAACGATGCAGTTACTATTTCAGTTGCCAAGTACAAATGATCTGTTATAAATTAATTAGCAATGCACTGTGTTTCACTGTGTCCCAAATTTATATATAGCACGGGACCACTAAACGAATGCCTAAATAACATTTTCAACGCTCGGTTAAGCATTTCAAGTTGTTTTCAAATGTAAAGACTTTTCTTAACCCAGTAGGTGGTTATCTACCTAACCTACCTACATAGATTTATATTGAAATCGTTTTCCTGTTAAATCTGCGCGATTGTTTACTTAAGTGTAAAATAATGAGAACTGAATTCGGTCATTAGAGATTTTGTCCAATCAACATTCAACGAACAGAGATTGCAAAACATCATTTTAACGTAAATTATATTGATGACAGGTTTTTATTTTGGGACGGCCATCTTTTGCTCTTCTTTTATTATCATGGCTTCATGGGTACTTGCAGTAAAACGTTTATTGGTTCATGTTTTTTTTTTCACTAGCCTTTGTTACCCGGGGTAACACAAGGATTCTAACGATATCATACATCGAAATCGGTTTAGGCGTTTAGAAGTTATGGTGGAATAAAGAAACTCACATACATACATACATGAACCCTAAAAACATAAACATTAACACTCCTTTTTTTGTGCAGTCGTGTAAAAAAGACTTTATAATCATCTGTTCGGGTCGGCTTCCAGTCTCACCGGATGCAGCTGAATACCTGTATTTTACATGGAGCGACTGCCTATCTGACCTCCACAACCCAGTTAGTACTGGGTTATACGATACCCCTTGGTAAGACTGGCTGTCAGACTTTCGGGCCACTGACTACCTGTGACGGCTGTCAAAGATCTACAAATGACAGCCGGGACCAACGGCTGAACGGGCTTTCCGAGGCACGGAGGAAACTCGGTATATAATTTGCGGTCACCCATCCACGGACCAACCTAGGCAAGCGCGGCTTAACCCTTAAGATCAACCCGAGCGGCAAGCATTATTTAGCCACGAGCTCCTAAAAAATGACTTAGCAGTAGAAATTGGAAACAACGCCACCTAGTTATGTTTCCAACCATGTCGGGGTCGTCATCAATGGGGAATTTTCCAGTGCTTTTTATAAACGAACTAGATGGCGCTGATCAACCTTGGGAATAATAAAATGGCTTGTTTTTATGTCCACAAAGCCTTAACTAAAGTACGGAGGAACCTAAGCTCGACTCGACGCACCAGGAGAGACGTAACGCAACAACACTCAGAAGAACAATAGCAAAAACCATGCAAAAACTTGTAGTTCAATTTAGTGATGCAAAAGAACAGTAGACTTTTTAGGTTAAAAAATTTTGACAGAAAAAAGGTTCTTTACAGTTCTCACTTTATATACAACAATTAATAATAAAGAAATTTTACTTTAAGTATAATGAGTTTGACATGTGTCTAGGAGAGTTTATTGACCTGTAGTAAAATCTTTTTTCATTTAATAGAACGCCGCTTAAAAAAGTATTCCCAAAACTAGTCAGCGCCATCTATTGATATATACTGAAGCGTTGTGACAAACGTCAGTAGAAAATTTTTAATTGCAGCTACAAGAACGAGTAATACAAACTTTTCGGAACGCCTTTAAAAAAGGATTCTCTAGAAACAAAATCATCTGATACCAAGATTACTTGGCCAAACAAAAGACGGAGGGATTGTGTGAGGAGTAAAAATGATGCAGTGACGTCTGACGGGAGAATGGAAGAAGATAACATGTTGCGATGACCCCAAGTAGAATGGGACAGCGGCAGGAAGGTGGTGAAGACCAAGATTGCTTTGTGCAAGTGTAGGTACTTCCTAATTCGAACCACTACGACCAAATACGGCGAACCACTTTTCAACCATAATTTATTTCTCAGAGCATAAGAGTGAAAAGTGGTCGACCGTCACTGAACTCGGTAGTACGGTCGAACAAGCTATTTGGTTTAAATTTTTACAATGTAATTTGTTGATTAAACTGTAAACCAAATAGCTTGTTCGACCGTACATACGTGGAAGAAAGTACACTGTCACATTGTCGTCGTCATCACCTTCACTAGAAATAGTAACTTTAGCAATACAGACACCGCTGTTTTGTGTGTCTCAGTTCAAAGGTTCGGGTAGGTAATATTATTATGTACCAAATTAAATAAATAAAAAAACCCGACTGCGTATAAAATAACTAATAACTTTAAAAATTCTAAGTTATTAGTTATTTTATACGTCGTCGGATTTTTTTTTATATTTTTTTATTTTACACTTTTTATTTACTTAAATATACCATTTTAAAATTCTCATGATGAGCCCTTTATCGAGCCGTTCAGGCTGCAGAGCGTGTCCGCCATTTTGTTTTTTTTACTTTGATATACCTGGGTATATCAAAGTAAAGTAAGTAAGTTAAAGAGAGTGACACTGGTGTCACTCTCACAGTAAATACGAATCTAACGACACCTCTCGAGCTAAAATCCATCGAGCCGTTCAGGCCACAGAGCATGCCAAACAATTATACATACATACATGCATACTCTCGAAAAACATAACCCTCCTTCTGGCGCAGTCGGCTAAAAATAAACATTAGGTTAACTTTTTCAGTACATTTATGTAACGATGGATCAGATAAGACCTGACTGCTTGAAACTAGTGGTGCTATCTATGCGCCACCGGATAAATCGTCAGCATTTTGTAAGCTATTACATAACCAGGTACTTTCTTAAACAACAAAAGCATACAATAAGAGATAGTAGAAGATTGCTAATGTAATTTCCCCGCTACTCTTTTGTTAGAATCAAATCATTCGATAAGTTGTTTATTTTTTCACAAAAATACACTTATTACGTCTGTCTGGCCTCAATTGCTGCCCATTCAGCAATACATCGGAATCAATAGAATTGTATTGAATGTACACAAATATTCGTGAATTAGGAAAGTTTTCTTTGAATCTCGTTCTTGGAGCATAATGGATTTAAATCATGTTAGTTCAAATGGAATTGGTTTATTTCACCTTCGATTACTGTCTGAAAATGATTTTCTTTGACTAGCAGCCGTATTTTTTTGTTGCTAGCTTGCTTGTTGGTACTTCTGAAAACTGTTCGAATCCTCCTTCAATCTATCCATTCATTGATTTCAACTTATATGTATAATTCATTGTCACCATCATTATGGGGTGCATAAAAGGAGCCTTACCGAGCGGCGCGGCGTTAAGAAAAAACTCATACTGTGATTCCAATCGTCCGGCGTACCGTGGCGTTTTAGCAATCGAAAGTTTGTTAGTTAGCGATTTTTTCGTCTCGATCTTCGTCGAGACTGCCGGCCCTGCAAGCCTAGCCAAGTTACAAACGTTTCATATCGATTCTCTTTCTACAATCGTAAATGCCTCGGCGTAAGAGATTGTAGAAACCGCTAAATTGCTAGCCAAGTTGACACGACTGAGTCGAACGCTCGCTCGTTCTCTTAGGTCTGTAAAAAAAACCTACACTTTAATCTATGGTGAGCGTTCCTACCAAAGAGTATAGCGATCAACATTGTAGAAACGATAACATTCTATTCTATCATTTTGAACGATGTAAACTTGTCTACGAATTTTCTATTCGGTTGTGTTGATCACGTGATCTAACGTTGAGATGATGTCATTCCCATTCATTTGATTAGTTTTCTACTAGCGTTAACGATTGTAGATTGTCAACTTGGCTAGGGGTGCTGGACAGATAGCACTTGGTAACTCAGAGTCTAGCTAACTACTCCTTTCACCACAATGATACTAACTCAAACCATCACTATTTTCCTATTCTTACCCCAATTAATTTGGGATCGGCGTAGTACGTCTTCTTTTTCCATGCTTTTCTATTATAGTTTTCAACTCATGCGTCACTTCCTTCCTAGCCAAATCATCCGTAAGTATGTATTGTTTTATTCATCTACTTTTCATACCTAAAATTTTGGAATTCGTGGCTAAATAACAACAGCCGCTCGGGTCGATCTTTAAGTTAATCCGCGCTTGCCTAGGTTGGTCCGTTGATGGGTAACCACCCATTACCTACATCCCAAGCTTTCTCCGTGCATCGAAAAGCACGTCAAGCCGTTGGTCCTGGCTGTCATTTATAGATTTTTGACCGTCGTTACAAGTAGTCAGTGGCCCGAAAGTTTGACAACCAGTCTTACCAAAGGGTATCGTATTACCTAGTACTAACTGGGTTGTGAAGGTCAGATAGGCAGTCGCTGCATGTAAAATACTGGTATCCAGCTAAATTCTGTAAGACTAGAAGCCAACCCCAACATACATAGTTGAGAAACGCCTAAGGATGACATAATAAAGCGTATATTCTATCCATTCAACCATTATTGGTAAAAATAACTTGAAATTATTGATACACGCACGCAATTCTGAGTTTAAATAGTGAGCATAACGGTTGGTTAGTTATATGAATCTGCCAATAATGTGTAACCGACGGTTTCTTTTACCCAAGGTAAGTGGTAGAAGGTAAATGTCGACAAAAGATTAACATAATTAATCGATGTTTTGCGTGTGCGATGCACGCATCACGTTGTTCTAGCTTCAACTCTCGCATAGTATGAAATGGAGCATAAAACATAAAAAAAAACATACACTGTACGTTGAGTAACGAAGGCCTACTTAGGAGACATTATTAATAATTAATAATATCTCATAATAGGCCCGTCAAAAGTGACAATAATTCTTACCAATATACTCGTAGGTACGCATAGCACTTGTTTTTTTTTGCAAAATATTTCCTTGAACTTTGATGCCGCAAGACTTAAATTTATACTTGTATTGTATTGTATAACGGGCTGGTGTCCGCAACTCCACGTCAAAGCGCGTATTTTGTGTATGTGCTATAATCCACCACGCGGGCCCAGTGCGGATTGGTAGATGTCACATGTCTCCGAATTTTTGGTTCTAGGACATGCCGGTTTCCTCACGATGTTTTCCTTCACCGTTTTGAGAGCAGTGGTGATGAAATAAATTACACAAAGTAATGCCGCCTGCCTGGGTTTGAACCCACGACTTACTGTTCGTAAGTCGGGGCAGCCACCACTGGGCCACCGCTGCTCTAAATTTATACTTAACAAAATAAGTGTAAATACACAAACAAAACAAAAATTTGGTTACTAATGTAACTAATAACCTGGTGAAGGTTGCAGGGATCCGCTGGATGCAAGACGCACGGGATTGGTCAATGTGGCGACACTTGGGGGAGGCCTATGTCCAGCAGTGGACGTCTTTCGGCTGAAATGATGATATAACTAAAAGCCTGTGGTGTCACAAGACCATACAAAGGCCTTCCTAAAGCCCCTGCCCCCTACTCTCTATTTAAAGCCTTTAACGACTGTTATTGTTACTCTTTCACGCAAAAACTCCTGAACGGATTAGGATGAAATTAGCATACAGATAGCTTATAACCTGGATTAACATATAGGATTATTTTTATCCCGCGCGGTAGTTTGATCCCGTGCGACAATTATCAAACTCCACGTGGGCGTAGCCTTGGGAATAAACTTGTATTTTAATCTAAAGGTATCAGTACCATTTCACTAAACATACCAACCTAATTCTAATAAATGAGAACTCTAAAAGACTACTCTCATTTGATTTCTAATCGATTTGATTAGTATTTTACTGCACTAATCAATGTGCTACCGAGTTCTCCGACCATTTTTCAACCTTATTATTAAGGGCATCAGGATGAAAATTGGTTGACCGTCAGTGAACTCGGTAATACAATCGACAAATTATGTTATTTCCTTTACTTATAACAATTATCTCTAAATAGGGACTTCTGTACCCATTCCATTTAGTACTAATAAACCTTTAATTCCTGACATCTGTGTTTTCAACTCGATGTACAGTATAATGAAGGCGAGCGAATGATTGAAAGGCGTGAAGTTGGCGCCGCCTGCGCGGGGAGGCGCGTGCGCCGGTTCACGCAACTGCGCCGGTGTCGAGACACACACTACTTAGTTTTATTGACGGGTACGCGCTTCATGATTTATTTATTATGGAAATGAATTAGTGTTGTTTCTTTTTGGTTTGAAGTTAGTTGGGGGAATAGGGTAGGCTGTTTTGGCATGCACTGAAATTAAAGCATAGACAAAAGTGATTGCCTCGTTGGTCTAGTGGTAAGCGTGACTGCTGAGCATGAGGCCCTGGGTTCGATTCCCGGGTAGACAAATTGTTATTGGGTTTGTCTATCAAGATTTTTTTCAGTAGCAGCCACGGAGTCTGAATTTGTGCCCGGTTGATGTCAAGTCAAGAAAGGCAATCCTGCCCCCTGCTATTACATAGGGCTTAAAAACATAACTAACGGAATTTTGGTGTAACTACTATGTACTCTGTACTTTGTGCTGTGTGAAGTTTTAAATAAATAAAAAACAAATCAACGGTTTACTGTGATTTGTAGAGCACAGAGAAAAAGAAATGGAGAAAGGACACACATCTTCGTCTAATTTCACTTAACTTGCAGATGAGAGCTAAATTATAACTATTGTTTGAATTAAGCATCTAAACAATCTCTGCAATATTAAAGTCAGTTAACTTCATGGCACAACAAAGGCCTAAAAGAAAAAAAAAACATTGAATCACCTCATGATTACACCTTTGCCTTATAGGTATGTTTAATGCTGGTGCTTCCATCTAAGTACATAACTTCTATGAAACACAAATGGAACAATTCCTAATGTACGGCCGTTGGTGGTTTCGTATTTTTTCTATCAAAGCATTAGTCAGTGAACGTCTCCGTACAGACTCAAGCTATTACAATCTGTCAAATTTCTTTAATAGATTTTCAACTTTATCGCTAAAGCATTAGGTTCAAGGTTGATTGAGAATATTTTACAGTTTCGGGTAGCTTAATGTGCTGGTGTCTATGTGTACCTAAGTTGGGTCTTTCCCAGACACCGTTAAAGAGAGCGGTCTTGAACCCACGCGCTACGGTCAGTGGTCTGATGATCACAGTATGATGATATTATTATCTTAACCTAATAACTAACTATAGGTACTAGTCTAGTAATCAACAATTAAAATCCTAATCTTTAAGATTTAAACTGTCTGTTTTTTACTCTTTCTACATCGTGCTCACATTTAGGAGCAATAGTATTGTATCCTAGAATAGTCCTATAATAATACGAGATATTATCTAAATTGATTTGTAAAGAGTGTCCCAGAAAAAGTGTGTTTCTTGTTCATTCTTTTCCATGAGATCTACGATTTTAGAATGGAGAACTACCGTCCATTCACAGTTATTATGCCTGTGGCTAGAATGTAGGAAGTGCCTGTCGGGAGTCTATTTTAAATGAATACTTTGAGTTTGAGTTTGAATTAATTAGTACTCCAGTCCAAAAGATAGGGCTTTAAGACTCTGGTCTAGGCTTTAGAGTTTGTTTATGATCAGCTGATGCCCGCTGCTTCGCCCGCTTGATAAATTATATACTAAAACAAAAACCTTCCTCTTGAATCACTCTATCTATTAAAAAACCCGCATCAAATCCGTTGCGAAGTTTTAAAGATCTATGCATACATAGGGACAGACAGACGCGGCGGAGGACTTTGTTTTAAAATATGTAATGATGATGCTACCATACTCCACGTTTTTTATCTATCTAAAATTGAATATTTGATATTTCCATGTCTTTTTGAACCTCTTATTGAAAGTTACTTTCACACTTCTCTCTTTTATTCACATAATACAGCCAAATATCAACGGGGTACCTTTGTTGCGTGTCGATCATTCGATGCACTTTAAGAAACCACTCGTTACCCCTGAGGTCTAGGCGTTAACGGTATTGGACCCTTAAGAAATAACCTTTTAATCATGTAGACCTTAATCGATTTAAAGGTTGGTTCTGAAGTGTCTGGTTGTAAATGTAACCTCCTTGGAGTTTGATATATCACCTATCAGCCACCATAGTGCTTAATTAGCCTTTGACACACAATTTAAAGGTCCAAAAACAAGTTACGCACAATATTCAATTAAGTGGAAAAAAAAACAAGATAAACAAAATTTCAGGAATGTGAACTATTTGCTAATTGACTTCGGTCATCAGAAGCTGTCAAATGTCACGCTCGCAGCAGCTGTCATTGTACTTCCGAGCGTGATCATGTTTTACTCGCATACTTTTCGACGATGTGTGCGTGAATTTGAACAGCTAATATTCCAAAGATAATTCTATGTATGTATGTGGATGAGGTAAGGATGCGTGCTGAGCATCGCGGCCATTTAATTGCGTTTATGGTGAAATTCAAAAGGTTAAGCCTATTAGAGCCGGCCATCCTGTTTTTGTAACATTTTAAGCATAGTTGTAAGCAAACCGCCTTTCTCGTAATCATTGTAATTAAAGTTCTATCCGATTTGCATATTGTTATCAAATTGCTTTCGGTAAACGCATGTGTTTTAACATTTGCGCGAATTGAAAACCTAATAAAAAATTAAATGTTACGTATGCAAAATATTAATTTTGAATTCCGAATTAGAATTAAAACTAAATATTTTGCTTTAAGTTTAATGTCATGGATTTCTACAAAGTTTACTTTAATTTTATAACTTTATTAGACACTTCAGTCTCCATAAAAGAAGCAAAAAACAAATATCTCTGAAACAATGACTGTGCTCAAAAAGTGCATTGTGCTCGGTATCTAGATGAGCCGTCTGGCCCACCTTGCCAAAATTAACCGGGCCCGTTAGCAAATCAATAAACAGACTCCGGCACCAGTGCTGCGCTGACCCAGTGCAAACTGGGACGATACTATTTATAAATAAAACGGCTACGTCTGCAAACTGAATGTTATTCCAATGCCCATTCCAATTTTAGTTTTTATTCGATTATTCGTTACGAACATGGGAAAGCTTTTATTTTAAACTGATTTTCTTTTATCGTTTGAATGTAATAAATACCCATACTTAGGCTTATAAGTGTTTTTTAAGCTTGTTTGTATTTCATTTCTACTTACAATAGGCTAGTTTCCACCATCAATAAATTGCAAATCTATTAGTCCCTCAGTTAGAGTATTGGAAAATAATGGACATTTTGATTTTGTAAATCAATGAATATTGACAAAGTTAGAACGCATCAAAACTCAGGTGTGGGGGCTCGTGACGTCACAACGCACTAAAAATTATAGCACGGCGTGGCGTATTGAGAATTTGAAAAGCGTCGTATCTTCGTCAATTCTACGTAACAAAAGAAAAAATACATGGCAAATATTTTTGAAAATCTAACTGACGGACTAATTAGATTTTTTCAGGACACAAGCCAACTGATATCATCGTCTGCCTAGCCTTTTCCCAAGAATCTTCCTGTCTAACCGGATACTAACAATAAACAACCCAAACTCTGTTAATAGGTAGGTACAGTCGCCAACGCTTTAAGCGCCAAAATCAATAACATTTTCTAATTTGATTTTAACTTAACCATGAACATTTTATGGTTTAAAATCATTTGGAGAAATTTGACAGTTTGTGGTAACTAGATTTTATTTTTATTTTATTATAACAATTGTTTACACTGTAAATATTTCGAGTAATTATCTACCATTATCTAAGGTTAGTGTAACAATATCTTACAGGTTAGCACCGCAGGCCCCATAAACATATTTCATATTCATATTTTATGTTCACTAATATAAAATTGGTGTCTAATTAACTAAAATAACAAGTTTAAATTAACATGATGTGAAGGAATATAAAACTAATATTAACAGTAAAAGTAAAATTCAATAGAACAGAACAACCCGAGATACAACAAAACATTAAAAAAAACGAAATAAAATTAAAATTACAATTATAATCAAAATCAAATTCAAAACTTAAATCATAATCAAAATTAAAATTAAAGCAAATTAAAATCAAAATTAATATCAATGTCCAAAAAAACAAAAACAATAATCTTATCATATCTTATCTTAAAATTAAAATCGAAATTAAATTAAAATTACAATTAAAATCACATTCAAGATCAAAACTCAAATTACAGTTAAAATCATAATCAAAATTACAATTTAAGCAAATTCCAATCAATTCAAAACTATTTCATTTCAAACAATTTCATTTCAAATTTGCTGGCGACTGTACATTTTGTTACTGATAAAAGAACCTTATAGAAAATCTCAGACTTAGATATGCTTTCTCATTTTCACTGGGCACAAATCCAAACTTTAGACTGCTACGAAATGGAAATTCATCCAACATAACCAACCAACCCAGAACTGCAAATCACATCGTTCTTACAAAAAAGATAGTCAAGATTTTTAATTAGTTCATAATTAGTAAAATAAGCTCGGAGTTTCCTTGCGCGATCGAATCAGAAATGAAGACATCCGCAAGAGAACCAAGGTTACCGACGTAGCCCGGAGAATTGCCAAATTTAAGTGGCAGTGGGCAGGGCACATTGCTCGCAGAACGGATGGCCGATGGGGCCGAAAAGTTCTGGAGTGGCGACCGCGAACCGGAAGACGTTGCGTTGGAAGGCCTCCCACTAGGTGGACCGATGACCTGGTGAAGGTTGCGGGAATCCGCTGGATGCGAGTCGCGCGGGACTGGTCGTTGTGGCGACACTTGGGGGAGGCCTATGTCTAGCAGTGGACGTCTTTCGGCTGAAATGATGATGATGATGATGAAATGATTCAAAATCTAAGTCAATAAGGCATTATTGACTTAGATTTTGAATCATTCCATTCAATTTCCATTGTTTTAAAGTGCATTTAATAGCAATTAAATGCACTTTAAAACAATAGAAATAGAATTGATTGTACACCCAGCAGGGGTACAATCAAGCATACCTTTACCTACCCACATCTACATCGAACACCCCTAGTCCAGTTCACACACAATCTAGATCAAGTGACCTATAATCATGAGCTCTAACCCAATTAGACTTCGATCCCCGGATCAAAACAAACGCGGGTCAGTCGTGTGTGTCCGCTGTTGTCCGCTCGTGTCCATCGGTGTCCGGGGGGTGTCAGTGGGTGTCCGTAAATTTGCTCTGCCGCGTGAGAGCGTCGATCCGGCTCATGCATTATTAAACACATCAAAGGAGAAAAATCGAAATGTGCAACGGTTAGTGAAGCGGTTTTCCGGCCGATTAGAGGCACTCGGATGTATCAATTATCATGTGCAATCTCGCCCCCGTATTACGCTTTTATAAACTTTATTTTAGAACTAGTACCCCGCCCCTGCTTCACACGATTTCACAATTTGACAAAACATGGTGATATATTTATGGTGTTTCTATAAACAAAGTTAGCTTAAAATATCCTATCCGCGTCACCTACCTGTCATTTGATTTATAGAAAATCAAAGAAATATTATCTTTGACGTTTTGTTTATAACGGTCCGTAAGCTAAATGTAAAACAGACAGATAAAACAACCTTCCGTTACCTGTTAGTAAGTTATTGAAAATGGCTAACTACAATTTTTTTAATTTTTTTTTAAATATGTTCTTGTGGGAATCTCCATGCTGGCGTTACTTCGGGAAACATCTAGCATGCATGTAAACAGTGTAGCAGCCAGTGTTGAAAATGCCAAAGATACGTCTTTTCGTTCACGTTTTTGTGATAGATTTAGCATCAAGGGTCTATTTCATATTAATCGAGTTTATAGACAGCATAAGATAACAATAAGCAATGTATCTTATCAAAAAGACCTGCCATACACTTTTTGTTTTTATTGACTATTCAATCAATAAATTCATAGATCAATCGATATATCAGTGACAGTCTATCAAATGACAAATATTAATGATGATGGACAAATTATGAGTCTCTTGACAATTATTATCATCATTGTTTTCAATTGACTATCGTATAAATTATGATACGTAAGTAAGCAATCTATCAAAGAGACAGAAAAAAGAAAAATGATTACAAACGTTAGTACCGAGGAATTCAATATTATGAATCTTGATACAGTCTATTTTATGACTTTGAAGATAGGTTCTGTAAGACTAAAAAAATATCTAATAGCTAGGTAATGATAAATACCTTATCGTCTACCTTTATAATTACTTATGAAAGGTGTTATGGCCAATATAGCATTTTAATTGTCCAATTAAATACTTTTTTTATCATCTATGTTTAATTGGGTATTATAAATGATCAGACGTTGGCCGCAAATGACGCTCATAACAAGCTTATTAATATGTATTCGTAATAATCCTTTTTGTGTTATCATTTTAGCAGCTTGGAATAGAAGATGGCAATCAGGCTGTTTGCAACTGACTTTTCGACTGGTTTTTAATCTCCAAAATCTTCTAAGCTATAAAATTGCAAAATTGCATGAATTAATTTTGACATGCATTAATTTGTCTTATTGGTTAGGTAAGTATTAATCTTGCTGGAACACAACACATTTATAACTCTCTAAAACTTAGTGCTTATTTGTAATAAATTGATGTCGTGTTATTTTTATCGTATTAAATTTGTTAGCAAGTGATAAGTACCTATATCTTAATACGATAAATACCAAAACATGATTGTTTTTTTTCTAGGGGTCACCTGGCTAGCGTCACCCGACTTAGATCTTTGGAGTTATGCTCGCTAATTAAACTTGACATTGCAGTATTCAAACCAGTTAATTTTTGTATTAAAAACATAATAATATGGTAAGTGGCATAAACGCAAAGCAGATAAAACTTATCTCTCCCTCTATTCTCAAACGTTTATCCATTGAAGCAAGAAACAGCCTTCGATACCAAGAAACAAGCATTTGCATATAATAACGATATATATTATAAGCCACTAAAACTCAAACAATGAGAGAACATTCGCATTTTTTACATCCTTTCGCATTGTAAGGGCAGTTTTACATACATTATAATTGTAGGGAAATGCGATGAAGGCACCCGTCTACATCAGTACGCGAACAGAATTAAGTCAGTAGAATGCTTTATGAGTCCAAGAAAATTGTTAAGTCATTTCAACATTGTGGAAATCATGTTTTTGTCACCAAAAGTAAGTACGTGATGAAGATTTAGATAGACATCCATGCATCGAGACTTTTTACACTACTTAGAGATGTTGTTTTTGAATAAGTAACAGTGTAAGTCCACATTATATACTTGCCCTATAGACAATTTATGAGTGACGTTTAAACAATGCATTTACACTAGTAGTTGACTGTTGCAAAAATCAATTGTATTTGGGTGAGATAGGGTTGTCATCTGTTCGAATTTGTTCAGACATGGGAAACTTTTTGAACCTTTTTTTTTTTTTTTTTTTTCGGATGGGAAATCATCAAATGACTTCTCCCGCTCTGGGCGGAGCAGGAGGGAGTGTCAGACTTTTACTGACTAAAACCCATCCATGTTCCTTCATCGCCCTTTGTGTTCCGGGGCCACGGTATCTCTTTCGAACAGTCCCGCAACCCCGGCAGGCATCGATCCTTGCGAGTCAGCAGAAAGGAAGGGGTCCCCCTTCCTTTTTGCTGACTCTCTTTGAGGCGCGCGTGGAACTCGAACGCGCCGTCGACACGGCCTGTCGTCATGAGACGGACGGACGGCGAGCTAGCCCATAGCCCACCGTCCACAGGCCCGCGCCTAATGGCCGGGGGCCACGTGGTGGGCCCCGACGCTCGGGGCGTCTCCTGCGGCGGCCGGGACGCTGTGAGGTTCTCTCCCTAACTTTTTGACCCTTCGTCAAGACTTTGTCAAGTCTTTTCACTTGTCTGACCTCGGCATAAGTCCGGACTTTGTCCGATTTCGTTTATTTCCTCGGACTTTTACAAAAACTGTAAGGGCTTTAACAAGATAAGAGGATTTTCAGAAAAAAAAAAAATAATAATTACTACGAAAAAGAAATGAATAAAAGTAAAATATCCGGCTTTTAGTCAGTACTTCTCAAATTTGCGAAATGGTGACCCTAAGTGAAGATGATATTTTTTATCATTACAGCGAGTTAATCGGTTGCGTGCGTTTAGAACGTGCGTGCGGCGCTCGAGACGCGCACGCCTATTCAATTACGGAAAGGTCACGCCGTTTGTAAGCGCAGGCGCAGCTCGCAGTCCGCAAGATTATTGCGGCTCACCTGTCGGGGCGCGCGCATTGGATTAATAGCTCCACACCAGGGTCGCTAGATCACGTTTTAGAATTTGCCCCAAAATATTTTTTTGCCCCAAAATATTGCATTTTCTAAGTTTTTTCGCATAGTTTATTCAGTTTTCAAATAGGAAATTATGCAAATCTGGAGATATAAAACTATGTTTATTCTCAAAATATATGACAAGAAATCGAATTTTGTGCCTGCGTGTATAAGATTTAATTTCCTCCATAACTTCCTCATGAACGATTTATTTCCCCGAAAAAAGGGAAAAATCTCCCCAATCGTCCAATGCTGCTTCACACCGCCACACTATACTCCGCACCGCAACCCCGCGGCAAACGCAAACAGCGTTTAGTTATTACATATCCTCGTTAAAACGAAAAAAATGCATTTGTAAGTATGCGTGTATGCAAACGATATCGATTGAATTAATCTTTATGTTTTTGTCGAATTGTCTTCTAAGTATATCATTTTCATAGATTTCTCTTTAAGTGTTTGAGTATAATGAGTCGTTAAAAGGGTGTTAGGGCCCTTCTAACCCTAAAATTAGCAACTCTATTTGTGGTGGTTCAAACTTCGTTTGAAATACTGTTAGAATAAAGTTTTATTCAGCTTGCACTACAAAGCGGTTGTTACGTCAGTCACTGCGGCCGAATAGTGCGAAATGAGTGGATTTTTGCGATTTACAAAAAATCTATTGATTGGATTAAAAAAATAAGACACATAAGACCTGCTTGATAGTTAGTTCAGTTATTATGCAAAGTTTCATGAACTAATAAAATTTCAAGTACTGTTTGAATACCAGCGGTTTATTGTTCGATTTGGAGGTAACATTTTTTTTCTTTTTTGTTATTTTTTTTTTAATCGAGAAAAGTTTATGGAATCGTGTTTTCGTCACACATAGGACTTAGCATTAATAAAGGCCTAATGTAGTTAGTTAGTAAAGTAATATGTTATAATTACATTTTTATACAGACTTACATAGACTCTAGTTTTCACCACATTTATCTATCCCTCACGTTCATATACACCCCCATACATAAGAACATAAATAGGCCATATCTTAGTTGCATTAAATATGGTATTGTAATTAAATGATGATAAACTGTGCTCGTGTTACAACTACAGTTACATGTTCAAGTATAGGCGAAGACGCTGGCACCCTAAACACAAGTTAAATCTTACATTGGGTGCCAGAGCTCATCGTAAACACTCTTGTCCCTAGTTGTAATGCTGCATAGTACTTAGAATAAGTGTTTCTTGTACAATTATTGAAAATAATATTTTTTTTTTTTTTTTTAGCATTAATCGTCAACTTTACCATACATTTATTTCAAAATTAATGCTGCTGTATTTTAGGAGTAACGAAGGATCATGCTAAGCCATTTGAGGGATATATAGCCCTTAATCTTCAAAACAAACATCTAATTCAACTGCCAAATCAATGCCAGGCTGGGGTATCTGCTAAATTAGCAACTCTATTTGTGGTAGTTCAAACATCGTTTGAAAAACTGTTAGAATAAAGTTCTAATCAGCTTGCACTACAAAGTGGTTGTTACGCAGTCACTGCGGGCCGAATAGTGCGAAATGAGTGGTTTTTGTTTAATTGTAGCCTAATAAATCATTAGATCAAAAAGCCAATTGTACACTTTGTGAAGAAAAAAGTGACAAATATTTGTGTGAAAAAATAAACTAAAACTTAATGCCGTTTAGAAGTAGTTACGGAACTTCAAAGAAAAAATGCTTCACTTTGAATATTTTTTTCATATAGGTAGTATAATAAAGTTACAATTATTTCAATAGTACCAATTAAAGTTTAGAGTCTAATAAGCAACATATATTTTTTTTGCACATTTATATTCATTCATCAAAGAGGAGTTACGCATGGAGAAAACCTCTCGTTAGTAGATACCACCCCCTTAATATAATTGCCCTGTTGGAAATTCAACTACGGTACTGAGCCTAGCGTTCAAAATCCTAGAGTGCATTAAATTGTTAGTGAACACTGGGCTTTCAAAACAATTGAAGACATACAACAACTGGCTATGAATAAGATAAAGAAAAATCAAAAAAAAAAACATAAAATATCAACATAATTATTCTATCCTTTTAGGTTTTTCTTTATTTTCACCCAACGGTGTAAAAATACCTTCCCTTTACGACGCCGAAAGGGATTTGTTCTCACCGTCATTGCGACATTTTTTTTGTTCTAGAGTTTCTAGACCATACCTAACCATACCTTCTAGTTACGGAGATATTGGGGGTCAAAGTTCCAACTTTTTACAAGTTTTTTTATTTAATACGTTTGGTGTTCTAAGTTGACTTTAAATACCTCCACGTACTATTCAATGTATCCATCAGCACAATGTTTTGAGTGTGTTACATTGAGTCCTACCGTAAAACGTGATTTTTCGATTTTTAACCCAAAAAGAAAGAAAGAAGAGAACCGCCAAAGAAAGAGAGCTACCGCGGCCCTGGTGGCCTATCATGACGTCTTTAAGCAGGATCGTTTTAATCTTGTTCCAATGTGGGAAAGAGATGGCGCTAGATGTCCTCTATAGCTCCGTCTCTTACCCACACTGGAACAAGATTAAAACGATCCTGCTTTAAGACGTCTTGGTAGGCCACCTGGAACACAAAGGCGAATGAAGGAACATGGATGTGTTTTAGTCAGTTATAGTCTGACACTCCCTTCCGCTCCGCCCAGAGCGAGAGGGGTCATTTGATGATTTCACATCCGAAATTGTATAGGTAATATACTTTATTGTCTCTTATTCTAACCACGGTCTTCTGTTTCTTTCCTAGATACCTTTATACCTAATACGTTTTTGTCTAATCTTCAAGAAATATAGCTAACAATAAAATATAGCCAATTATAACTCTGTAATATAATATTATCAACGTTTGTAGAGACACGTCTATAAAGTTCTTATATATGGCGAATGGAATTGAGCGTCTCATTGGACTGCGTGTGGGCATCATTCGCTACACTACCGCCACCTGGTTTGTCTATATGTGCATTAGAGTCGACAGTTAGGTACTAAAGTTAGTTGGAAGTCTGCCACTGAGCCTATAGGCTTAATAAATAATACTAGCAAGCCACTGTTTCCCACGACTTTTACGACTTTACAAAACATGGAGTTTTATGTCAAACCTATAAAAATCTAACGTTACCACAGCGCATTTCACGCACTTCCGGAATAAATACTGTAAATAATGAATTTAAAAAAACTGTCAAAAATTTTTGCACTTTAAAATAGCCCCGGTCGTATCGACATGCACAAGAACCGACTATAATTTATGATCTATTATCATAAATTATAGTCGGTTCTTGTGCATGTATGATTGGCTAAATAGTTATATATGCCTATTGCATATAGAACTATTTAGCCAATCATGAAATAATGATGCCACTTCAATTGCTTAAAATCTTTCAGGAACTGATAGAGGGGTAAAATGAATTCCGAAAACCATCCTGTATATTTTTTGTCCCACATAATGAATGACTTGACATCGAGCTGCTTCTGAAGACATAAACTGGATTTAGAAAACGAGTGTCCCTAAAAATGTTAAGAAATGCAAAAATAAATCAGGAAAACTCACGACCCATTATGAGATCATTTTCATTTTTAACCATAAACAATTCAGGAATTCGCACACTACAATCCGAGACTAAATACAAAACAGTAGCATTAGTAGGTAAATCGCTGAACCGCAACTGAAATGACTTATAAAAACATTTATAACAATTAAGAATTTCAAAAGATTACATTATACGAGTACGTGTAACTAATGAAAACTGTACAATTAAACAGCCTTGAATGTCTACTGCGTTTGTAGTGACGGATAATAATTAGTAAAACTTTCCATAGAAAATACATTTCGTTCAAGATGTGGTTGTCATTTTAAAAAGCCACTCTGTATTTCAATGTCACTAAAATGCATTTAGATAACTATCGGCTTTGAGGCTAAATAACCTTAATATTTATACCGGTTTTTCTTCGATAATTTATGAAAAATTATTGACTAATAATCTAAAGAGGTAATGTTTTCTGAACTACTGATCCGATTCTGAAAATTCTTTCACTACGGGGAGGTACACTAACCTTGAGTGTCATAGGTAATATCGTAAATGTACCCGAGATATAATTTGCCCATATGACCATAACGGGAGCGACGCCGCGGACAAAGGTGTTTAAAATAACTTTGACGAGTTGCTCTTAAGTGATATGAGATCAATCTAATTAACATATTAATGCTTGTTTTTATAAACACTAGACCACCTAAATCATCATCATCTGTCTAGCTGCTATGTTGGGGTCGGCTTCCAGTCTAACAGGATGCAACTGAATACCAGTATTTTACATGGAGCAACTGTCTATTTGATTTTAGATTTCTTGGCTGTCAGATTTTCGGCCCACTGACTCCCACGTCAAAGATCTAAAAAATACAGCCGGGACCTTTCCCAGGCCGAGTAGAAACTCGGTATGTGATGGGTGGTCACCCATCCACGGACCAACCTAGGCAAGCACGGCTTAACCTAAAGATCGTCCCGAGCGGCTCCCTACCGTACCACCTAAATGAATCCTCGTCCTGTTGGATTTTCAAAACTAAACTCTGCGTCGACACTACATTTTCCAACAAAACGGGTATAGTGTTTAGATTCTTTTCTCACAAATTATTTCGATTATTGTCATAATAATGAATTTGGCCGGTAGGTACCGGTGTTATTAGACCAAACCCAACCTTTCTTGGACCAGGGACCACTTTGGTTTCTATAATGTTAACAGGGGCTATTAGGTCCTAGATAAACATGGACACCGGCAGGAGTATGTCTAGGGGGTGAATCTTTAAGGACTATATATCCCTCAAATGGCTTAGCATGATCCTCCGTTACTCCTAAAACACTGCAGCATTAATTTTGAAATAAATATATGGTAAAGTTGAGGATTCATGCTAAGTCCTATGTGTGATGAAAACACGATTCCATAAACTTTTCTCTATAGAAAAAAAATCCAAAGTTACCTCCAAATCGAACAATAAACCGCTGGTATTCAAAAAGTACTTGAAATTAGATCATGACACTTTGCATACTAACTGAACTAACTATAAAGCAGGTCTTATGTGTTTTATTTTGTTAGTCCAATCAATAGATTTTTTGTAAATCGCAAAAAAAATACTTATTTCGTACTATTCGGCCGCAGTGACTGACGTAACAACCACTTTGTAGTGCAAGCTGATTAGAACTTTATTCTAACAGTATTTCAAACAAAGTTTGAACCACCACAAATAGAGTTGCTAATTTTAGGGTTAGAAGGGCCTTAACTCACACAATGCAAAAATTGGAAAATGAAGAATTTATGAAGGATACAAAAGCAATCGAAGTGAGCTCGAAAAATTTAGCAATAATTCATACGGAAATAGGGATAAGTTAGTAGATTCTAAAAAAAAGTTAGCACCTCGCCTCTGATAGGTTCAATAGGGTTGAGCTTGCATCTTCTGTGCTAGTTAAAAAGTAAGAAAAAGAAAGAAAACGTGTTTATTTGGCTTTGGCCGCAAGTGCACACAACAAAATAAGAATACAACAAAAAATAATAAACTTAAAACTACATGTTAAAAATAAAAACTTAAAACTAAACAGAAAAAAATAAGAGAAATAATATTGTGTGTCTCACGGCTGCGCCAAATAGGTCCAGTTCAGCAAACTGCCGAGCAGCCAGTGCCCGACGCTGGTTTTCAACTGGACCTAAGTACGTACGTACGAGTACGAAATATATAAATACGAAATACGTAGAAGTACGAATAACATTTCACCTTTAACCAATCACCTTTGCCGAACTATATTCGAGGCTCCTGCGGACCACCCCGCGAATCATAAATAAGTTGGGAACCACTGTGTTAGACCCTTATAGTTTTACAGCGTCTGCAAGAGCCTCAATATTTATCTTGTAAAAGTGAAAATCACGAAGTTTATTTCTCAGATCTTCGAAAGTCGGATTATGGTAAAAAAGAAAAAAACGATTTGTTTGTCCAAATAAGAGAATCGGACATTTCATTGTATAGTGGTAAACATGACGTACCAACACGATACGGGAAAATTATTCGCAATTCGTTTCCCATAAATGTTTCCCATTACATACAAATAGTTATTTCACTCGTGTCACGTGCATTTACAACATTTGGTGGAGGCTCACGTTAGCGTGTTAAAATAAATAAAATAGTGGACTTTAACGTCCTCGAAAAACATCAAAGAAACTGTTTTCCGCACGTGAGAGATTCAACGTTAACGTGATTAGATTCTACATACTTCAAACGTTACATTATTATTTGGAACACTACAAAGATTAAAGTGTTAATGAGTAACGCTTCCGAATTTCAAATGCACATCGAAGGTCGAAAAAAACAGTCTCCTCTCACGTGGAATTGACTAAACATACACCTCAGTTGGTATTAATTGCTTTATTAAAAAACGTACGTGATTATTAGACTAATTAGGAGTGACGGAAAAGAAAATTGATTGCTTTATCCCCTTTTTATTTTAATTTTCTTTTATTAACTTAAACATGCTAAGTACTTATCGATGCTTTGAGATCTTTATTAGTTTTTCTTCGAGGTCCTAGTGCTAACGTGCCACACGCTCATATTGACTTAACAATCATTTAGTGGCTTGTACTTGTGGTTGTGACCTAGGTAGGTACGTTATTAATATTCTAGCTGGAACGCTAATGTTCTTTATTAATTTAATCATCTTTTTTTTAACGCCACCTGTTTTGTATGGCAACATTGTTGTTTTTAGGCACGTTGACTTCAGGAACTCAGGCCTAATTATAAATTTCGTATTGAAAATCCAATTGGCTTCCTTTCAGGTACTCTTCTTCCAGGATAAGGCCTTTGCCCAACAGTGAGACATACAAGGCTAATGACAAAAAAATAAAAGTAATTAGCTTACAAGCTAAGAAATATAGAAGAATATAGAATAAGAAATATAGAAGAAAGAATTTTGTATTTTTGACATTCAAAAGTGCCGTAATGGTCTAATTGAAATAAATGCTTTGACTTTGAGTTTTGAGTTTGAATAGGTAACCTTTGACTCACAAAAACAACAAAAAACATAAATAATTCGAAGACCATAATTCATACATGTAATAAGGTAAGAGCTTTTACTGAATTAGTTAAATCTAACACTTAGTTAAAATTAATAATCCAAGATGAAAACTCCATTTTGCAAGGCGGTTCAACCTGCGTTCGTTGCTTGCGAGGTCGGGCTCGATGACCCGAAATAAGGCTCGTGGGGTGGTATTGCACCCCACCCTGATGCACCCCCTTACACCCCCCGGGCCCGAGCGCCGACCTCTCATTCATTACGCAATAAAAGTGTTCCGTTAACTTCTATACACAGAGGGACTGGGACCTTATTTTAACTTCTAAATGTAATTTATTTAGGTGATATTATAATTAGTAACGTGTATGTCTGTGTTTTAATTATTAGTATATCAGTACACCGGGCTGAGAGTTTGGATGTAGCACGTACTATTTCGACTTCCACAAAGATACAGAACCAGATACCTGAAACTGTCAAATTTTCCCAATCAATCTTGAACCTAATGCTTTAGCGACAAAATTGAAAATCTATTAAAGAAATTTGTTTTACAGATTGTAGTAGTTTGATGTCCTGGCGTTTGTACTTTCATAAGTATTTAATTTGTCTTTTCCGCTGAAAATAGACCAACCATTGACCACAACGTCCCTACACTTAGAACACTGATTAGTGATGTAGTAATTTGTTATAAGTAGACAGAAGGATACGACTGTTTTTTACCACACGCACAACTAACGTTGACTTTCAGTTTATTGGCAATGCTTTAGGGGTGAAAGTGGGAAGATGGGCAACCGTTACTACCAGATCCAACTCTAAAATAACAGGAAAAAAAGATCGTTTCATGCATTTTGATGGGAAAAAAGTCTATAGCGTTTATGATAGGAAAAATATCCATAGCGATTTTGATGGGAAAAAAGGAAAACGTTCTGTAGCGATTTTTATGGGAAAAATGGAAAAATTTCTGTAGCGATTTTGATGTGAAAAATGGTTAAATTTCTGTAGCGATTTTGATGGGAAAAATATATGTAGCGATTTTAGATCATTGGCACTATCATAGTATGTGTGTTTAATGCATAATCAGATGAGAGACACATATCATCATCATTATCAACAATTAATATTCCCACTGCTGGGACACGGCCTCCTCTCAATGAGAGACACTTATATTTCCACGAATTGACTACTCGGCACACGAAAATAAGCTAATAGCCTGTCCACACGGTACATTGCGGCGCGCGTCGCGAGTCCTGCTGTCAGTATTAGGCATGACACATACCTATGAATCTCAATACCCGGTACAGATACCGTGTACCAAAATACTTCTAAGTATTTACAAATAAGCCCTACTATTTACAGTCCCTAACAACTTATTATATTCAAAATAAATAAATAAATAAGAAGAGGAAATCCTCATTGCGTTACAAGAGAGGAAATTCTGTTTTCAAAATTTTGTCTTTTTTTTTCGGATGGGAAATCATCAAATGACTTCTCCCGCTCTGGGCGGAACAGGAGGGAGTGTCAGACTTTTACTGACTAAAACCCATCCATGTTCCTTCATCGCCCTTTGTGTTCCGGGGCCACGGTATCTCTTTCGAACAGTCCCGCAACCCCGGCAGGCATCGGTCCTTGCGGACCCCTTCCTTTTTGCTGACTCTCTTTGAGGCGCGCGTGGAACACGAACGCGCCGTCGACACGGCCTGTCGTCATGAGACGAACGGACGGCGAGCTAGCCCATAGCCCACCGTCCACAGGCCCGCGCCTACGGTGGCCGGGGGCCACGTGGTGGCCCCCGACGCCCGGGGCGTCTCCCGCGGCTGCCGGGACGCTGTGAGGTTCTGTCCCTCTCACGTTCCGCCACCTCCTTCTCAGCATTACTGCTTCGCAGAACGAGGTGACGGCGTCCCATTCCGTCTCGCTCCGGACCATGGCTTGCACCAGGGCCGGATGTTGGATAAGCCTCATGTAAACTTTAAAAATAATATTTTGAAAGCAAAAGCGTGGGAGCAAAAAATAATGTTTTGGTTTTTTGTTAGTTGTGATTGCGAACTGGTTCCAAACTTCCAACTACTGGCCTTGACTTTTTCGTGCGTTTTTAATGTGCAATGGTCGCCGTGAAGTTTTTATGATATTTATGAATATAATAGTCTCTGAAAGTTTATTATTTTGTGTGTAATCATTAGTTAGGTCCATTTCTTTTTTAATTACCAGTTCAAACTTACTTACCTATACACAACATCAATATAAAAAGGCAACAACAAAAAACATTCATTAAAATACTCGTTACAAATCTCTCGGTTAGACTTTATGACATTGAAATTACGTACTTCGTACGCATACCTTACTTACATGCACATTGCACACCGCATACCCACGTTTACGTATCGAGACCATTTATACAAATACTTAGAAGTATTTTGATACCCGGTTTCCGTACCGGGTATACGGCGATACCTTCAACGGGTATTGAGATTTGCAGGTATGTCTCATGCCTAAAACCCGGCGTAACCACGTCGGAACGCACCGTGTGCACTGTGCATCGGCTCCAAGGGCCTTCACTCATGAGCGGACTTTTTCCACCACTGTCGCACATTAGACGCATATGCAACGCGCGATAGAAGTTAGGCAAACGTGCGACTAAAGCGCGATAGCAACCATACAGAATCGTGGTTACGTGGGCGGTGTACATACTACATAGCCAGCGACAGCATCGCAACTGTTTCGCTGCCGTTTCGCGTTTGCATCGCTGCAACAAAAAGTCGAGAACTTACTTAGAGTCATTGTAATCAACTACAACAGACCATTTTTTTTAAACCATAAGCGTGTTTGTAAACTTGACTTTTTTGTCAACTGTAGGTACAACTGTACCTACTTACAATCATTTAATCACTTCAGTGTATAGCTGTCATCAGCTATTCTATGTATTTAATAACGGAGCTAATTCAAGCTGCAGTATAGAGTTACAGGTCGGTATAATAATTTATTTACGAATTATTTACATTTGACATTTGAATTTATCTATCTTCTTTTATTTAATGATTTGGATACATAAATATCAGTCATGTTCGATTTGGTAGAATTAATTTCATTAAGTTTGTGATTTGATTGAACCTTAATCTAAAAAAACTATCATGTAAATAGATAAAAACAGTACAATAAATTATCGCTAGCTTTTGCATTGCTTTACTTAACGAATCTCACATTAATAATTTGAATCTTTATGATGTATGATGATATATACATGCAAACCAGAAAATCTATGAGCTTTTTTTTTTTTTTTCGGATGGGAAATCATCACATGACTTCTCCCGCTCTGGGCGGAGCAGCCTCCTGCTCCGCCCAGAGAGAGTAAAAGCCCAGAGAGCAAAAGTCTGACAGTCCCTCGACTGTCAGACTTTTACTGACTAAAACCCATCCATGTTCCTTCATCACCCTTTTTGTTCCGGGGCCACGGTATCTCTTTCGAACAGTCCCGCAACCCCGGATGAGCTTCGGTATTCTTCTTATTGTGTCAGAATTAGCACGTTCGTCCGCCACCGAGTAACCCCTCACAGAGGCAAAACTTTTAACTTTTGTTTTCCCGCGCTTTATATTGTACCAATCATTCTGCGATCGTATATAATATTTTCTCTTTATTAGGTTTTCTACTCCGGTCGCACAACGTCAACTGACACCCAAAAATGTTTAGAATTACGTAGTAGAGTTGTTATATCTATTATTATGTGAGCTTGCTAATACAAAATAATCAGGTACTTTCATGGTGCCACTTGTACCGGCCCTCGTCTCGCGTTCGTATTTCCGAAGACAGACGAGCATTCCCGAAGGGCATAATTTTCCTAGAATATGACATATAAACCTACCTAATTCCTCCGTTGTTTTTTACAACAGAAAGTTCGAAGGTGCCTTTCTCTCAGTTTAAATCTACATGAGTACATGCATGACTATCAATCGTTAGCTTTGAATTATACAGGATGACTTTTTTATCACTTTCCAAAAAAAATGGGAATAATTAGGTGAACGGAGTAGAAGCAAATGGCATACAGTTTTTTTTTTTTTTTTTTAATTTCAAAATAATCGAAATTCATATCATACGCGTATTGTGTATGATTTGAAATTTGATATTTTTCATTTTTTTTTCAAAATTTCTCTTTGTTCTAATATTAAAAGTTTACTTGAAATTTGTAGCGTTTTTTGATGATGGCTCAATTTTTTCTAAGGTGTGGAACAAATAAAAAAAAACTAGGTATGCCATAAGCTTCTACTCCGTTCACCTAATATACCCTTTTTTTTTTTAAATGATAAAAATGTCAATCTGTATGTTGGGAACATACAGGTTGACTTTTTTATTACTTTCCAAAAAAATTAGGTGTATTAGGTGAACGAAAAACTTTATATAATAATACAAGTAAGCTAAGTGTTCTTACAGACGAGCGGCATGTTGCTAACGACAGATAAACTGCAGCCGTCGCCACCTGTCGACGACTGCCGTCGACGGGTGGCGACGCTTACAGTCGACCCCGACTGCAATGTACTGTATAAAGACAAGTATCAGTTGACTACGTGACGACTCAATGTCTGCCATCGTAAATGCGTTATCAGCACTATCATTCATAGTAAAAGCGTAGAAAGATAAGCAGTTTCAGTAACCTCTCCAATTTCTATAGGACCTCAAATTACAGTGTCAAGAAACTTTACCAAGTATTGAATACCTACTTGGAAATCCTAGAATGTTTATAAAAGTACTGCGAAAAGATTAGTGTAGTTCGTTTGTTTATTAGGGTTCCGTACCCAAAAGGTAAAAACGGGACCCTATTAATAAGACTCCACTCTCCGTCTGCCTGTCCGTCACCAGGCTGCGTCTCATGAACCGTGATAGCTAGACAGTTAAAATTTTCACTGACGATGTATTTCTGTTGCCGCTATAACAGCAAATTATAAAAACAAACTAAAATTAAAGGTAGCTCCCCTACTACGATGGTACGGAACCCTTCATGCGCGAGTCCGACTCATACTTGGCTGGTTTTTTTATAATGTGATTTTGTGCACATTCTCTTAATGATTTTAAAAATTGTGTTTCTTTTTCTTCTTATTCTGTGTAGCCAGTAGTGGTAGTTAGCTGTACAGAGGACTCAAATGTCGATGCAGCAGCTGCTTATGTGCATTGTGGGGGCGGTGGTCAGTATGAAAAAGTGGTCATATTGGTAAAGTGGTATTTTTGGTAAAGTAGACTTTATGTGCCTAAAGGGCTGCTAGGCCGTGTTTAAACAGGTAACATCTTGAAAACAAAGTATTTTGATAAGCCGCTGAAAATAAATCATTCAATGCCTGTAATAAATCATTTCCATGCCATTTCAGGAAATTCTTCTACAGGAAAGGTACGACCATTGTTATCCCAAGTTTGATTACTACCCAGAGACTAAAGACCCTCACCATAAGTAAGGAGTAAGAGTCCAAGATTCATCTGACATCGACCTGTGTCTCATAGATAGTTGAAAAAAAACGACTCGTTTTTTTTCTGAAAGCACTACTAGGAAAATTACGAATGGAAACTATATATATCGAGCAAGCAAAGCCACGGCTCTAAGCTAGCCGAGCCGCCCGCCAGCGCTTTATTAGAGAAGAATTTCATTCATCATTTACGCCCGACTGGGCAAGAAATAAAAAGTCCTTACATCGCCGCGTGATGTCATAGGTACTTCAGTATACTTCCATCAGCATTGCATCTACAAAACTGAGAAAAAAAAAGAATATTTAAGTGAATCTTAGGAAAATAGCGGATTAATAACAAATAGTTGTAGTGAAAAATGACCATACAATGGTGTCGATTCTGTTGTGCACAAACGCCTGTATGTTAGTACGCGCATCACGCAAAAACTACAGCATGCATGGATTTGAACGCAGTTTTCACCTCTCTACTGCTAGATGATTAACTTAAAATATAGGCTATATATTATCTTTTTTTTTAAGTACCACAATTTACTACGACTAGTTTAAAGATAAAGAAAGGTGTGACTTTGACATACCTGCCACGTTGATTTTTGACGAAACTTGGAAAGTTTTATAACCAACAACATCTTTAGTTCCTCTTCTTCTTATTTTCTTCTTCTTCTTTTCCTTTTTCTCCTTTTTTGTTCTTCTTTCGATTTTTTCTTTCTTTCTTTTTTTTCTTTCTTTCTTTAATTTTTCTTTTTCTTTTGGATATTTGGTCTTGGCTTTTGAACTTTCCGGCTGTCGACTTTCACACAGTATAACTATGGTTAAACTCATAAGTACCGATAGCGCAAATCTCTCAATTATCAGTGATTTGTCACAGATATAATTGATTTGTAATTAAGAAGCTTCGATCAAGAAGCATCGACCAAATATGGGCATTATAAGTACCCTGCTGTTATTACTTTAACAGATAGGTTATGGTTATTTAATTACTATTTGTATATATACCTTGGCAGTAGTAATAGGCAAGACGACAAAAAAAAAACTAATTAGTCCGTCAGTTAGATTATTAAAAAATATTTGACACGTATTTTTTCTTTTGTAACGTAATCCAAAATTGACGAAGATACGTCGTTCTGACGTCACGAGCCCCCACTCCCGAGTTTTGATTCGTTTTATCTATGTCAATATTCATTGATTTACAAAAACAAAAAATACGTGTCCATTAATTTCCAATACTCTAACTGACGGACAACTCAAACTTAAACTCAAACTCAAAGCATTTATTTCAATTAGACCATTACGGCACTTTTGAATGTCAAAATTACAAATAAAAACTAAGCTACAGTCCCAGTCACAAGGCATAATAACTTGAGAAAGTACTGTAGTTGCCAATTCCCTAGCGTAGATCTCTATGGAGAAGAACGGGCAAGAAACTCCATGGACATTCTTTTGAATCAAAATTTTGTTACAAAATCTTGGTTACATCATTAATTTTGAAATTATACATATATGTGAGAACGATGTAGAAAGACGTGCACATTAAGAGCGTCTAGAGTAGAAAAAGACAACAATTTAACAACAAACGAATTAAAATGAACCCTGGCAGCCAAGAGATGACCAGTCCCAACTGACAGCGCCCGCTCACGAACATGACGCGCGCATCGGCGCCATTCAACTCAACCATATTGAAGGGAATTAAATGACCCGACACACCCGCCACCATCAGCGAGACATTTGAGTGAGCATGACATTCTCTCAGCCACCAAGGCATATTCAAGTCAATGAAAGTTAACTAAATATAAATGGTGGCTGAACCATACAAAGTACTCACACATGTGCTATGCAATTATATAATACTAAGAACTGGAATCTACACAATGCAAGTAGGTATATTTTTACAATCTTCTGCCGCTTCCACAATACATCAACATGGAAATCAATTCTTCTTCTTCTTCTTTGCGTGTCGATAGACTCAAATAATGCCCGACCAGTACAATCAATTTAGTTTGCCCCTATAGTTGTGGAGCAGGACCAGCATTTAGCCAAGCATTTTTATCATCAATGTAATCCCCCAACTTATAATATGCTTGCCTACATAGTGTGCGTTTTATACAGGATTTAAATTTCGTCTCGTTCAGTTGAAGAATGTGGGGAGGTATTTTATTGTAACATTTCAAACAGTATCCCATGAAAGATGAATCTACTTTAGCAAGCCTGAAACCTGGCTGAACTAGTTGGTCCCTATTTCTAGTGTTATAGTGGTGTCTGTCACCTCTTCTACTGAATAAATGCCGATTTTTCCTAACGTACATGATGTACGACAAGGTACTGTCATGATATTAATTTACTTAAACAGTTCTCTTAGAGAATCGCGTCTACGTAATTCATAAATAGCTCTGATGGCTTTTTTCTGCAGAATAAATATAGACTCGATGTCTGCAGCCCGTCCCCATAGTAAAATACCGTATGACATAATACTATGAAAATAACTAAAATAGACTAGCCGTTGAAGAAAAATCCGTCAATTTACTGATATTGATACCGCGATATCAATATCAGTAAATTGACGGATTTTTCTAACAGCATATGCTGCTGAGCTCAGCCGTCCTGCAAGAGATGTTAAATGAGGACCCCATTGTAACCTTGAATCGAGCGTGATTCCCAAGAAAACCGTTTTATCGACAAATTCTAGTTTCTCTTGATTCAATATTATGTCACAATCACTACTTTTGACATTTGGTAGAGCAAATTACTAAATTATTGGCGGTAAACCAATTGTGGACCTGCAGTAGGGCGTTATTTACGTCGTCAAGATTAGTGGACTAAATAGATTTGCGATTTTTTGATACTGTCGTCATGTCTATTATTATGTCATTAGTTACAGCAAAGAAAAAGTAGCCACGAAGAAAATCTGAAAAAGCTTCTATTAATATAGTAAACAGTGTTTCTTTTACGACCTGTACTGATAGGAAGTTATGAAACCGTGACCATTCGTTGTTCGGACCGAAGTGCTGATGAAAACATTTGACCGGATTTGTCCGGATAGGTCCGGCTTTTTAGCTCTCTGTCTGGACTTTATTCAGCCTTTACAATTTAAGGGATTTTTTAGGATATATATAAAAACTGACTGCCCCGTTAGTCTAGTAGTCGCAAGCACGACTGCTGAGAATGAGGTCCCGAGTTCGATTCCCGGGTCGGGCAAAGTGTGATTGGGTTTTTCCATCAGGAATTTCTAAGTAGCACCCACGGAGTCTTCATTTGCGCCCGGTTAATGGCAATAGGCTCGCCCCTATTACATGGGACTTAAAAACACAACTGGGACTTTAAAAACTAAATGAAATGTGAGTGTACTATTAGTAGATTATACCTCTACCTAACCCGTTCGGTATTACAGGCCTGATGTTGGGTTATGTGTTAATTATTTTTTATTTCATTACATTTTTTGACAAATAATGCTCCATCTGTCCGTTCCGACCTAAACATACATAAGCCAAGACACCGCTTCGTAATGCTATAACAGGACATCAAGGCACCGTAGTGTAGACCCCCCCAGGCCAAACGTTAGGCCTGTTTACGCCAAGGCCTAATAGCGTTATACCGGCCATCCGGACCTCAGGCCTACAATTTGTAGCGATTCAATCATGGATATGCCTATCTTGTTTAGAGTCTATGAAATTAATATAATTATTTGTAAATGATTCTGATATGGGAAAAGTGTGTAAGCTAGATAAATTAAAAAGATTTTGGTTTTGTAATTAGAAATGGGGTTACTATACTACTACTATAACAGCCCATAACGTCCACTGCTGGACATAAGCCTCTCCCATGATGGAAGGAATTTGCCGTAATCTCCACGTTTGGCAGGCGGATTGGAGATCGCAGTGATGAAAGACTAACAGAAAACGCTGCTGCCCATTATCTGGTCTACGGAGGCGCAAGGTGTTCTGCCTCAGACATTAGTCGCCATAAACGACACCCGTGAGTGTAATGGGTTGGTTCTATTCTACAAAAAAATAATGAAATTAAATGGGGAAATGGGGTTGATGAAAGTGAAATACGTGGATTATTATTTAAAAAAAAATATCTGTTGCCCGCGACCCATATTGGATGTAATGATTTTAGTCTAGATTATATAATGGGTCCACATATTGACTGTTGCAGTCAATATGTCCTGTCTCCTGAACTTGTTTTATTCTTTTCAGTTTTTATTTAAAGTTATTACTTAGTTATTTTTACGCAGTCCGGTTTTTTTTTTTGTTTTACCCTTTTTAAGGTTCCGTACAAAAAAAAAACAAAAAAACGGAACCCTTATAGGATCACTCGTGCGACTGTCTTAAGCTTGGCTAGGCCTACTACCTGTACCTATAAGAATTCTATCAATTGAAAATAAAGTGGTAATCTCAATATAAGACTTAGGCATTGTACGGAATACTCTCCACGCGAGTTCAACTCTCACTTGGCCGCTTTTTTTAGTTACTTAGATATACCATTTTAAAATCCTCATGATGAGCCCTTTATCCGTGACAAATATTTGAATTTGGCGCCAAAAATCCACTATTTTGTTCTGACTATTTTGTTGTTGTTTGTTATTTATTTTGATATACCCAGTGTCAGTCTCACAGTAAATACGAATCTAACGACACCTCTCAAGCTAAAATCCATCGAGCCGTTCAGGCCACAGAGCGTGCCAAACAATTATACATACATACATACTCTCGAACAAGATAATTTAAAAAATTAAAAAACCCGACTGCGTAAAAAATAACTAATATCTTTAAATAAAAACTGAAAAGAAAAAAACAAGTTCAGGAAACAGGTTATAGGTATTGACTGCAACAGTCGGGACCCATATTGGATGTAATGATTTTAGTCTAGATTATTTAATGGGTCCCGACTGTTGCAGTCAATATGTCCTGTTTCCTGAACTCGTTTTTTTCTTTTCAGTTTTTATTTAAAGATATTAGTTATTTTTTACGCAGTCGGGTTTTTTAATTTTTTAAATTATCTTGTTATTTTCTTTTCAGTTTTTATATAAAGATTTTAGTTATTTTTTACGCAGTCGGGTTTTTTTTTTTTTACACTTTTTCGTTAAGTACTTAGATAAACCATTTTAAAATCCTCATGATGAGCCCTTTATCGAGCCGTTCAGGCTGCAGAGCTTGCCAAACATTTGAATTTGGCGCGATAAATGCTCCATTTTATTTTTTTTAATTTGATATACCCAGTGTCACTCTCACAGTAAATACGAATCTAACGACACCTCTCAAGCTAAAATCCATCGAGCCGTTCAGCCCACAGAGCGTGCCAAACAATTATACATACATACACGCATACATACATACATACATACTCTCGAAAAACATAACCCTCCTTCTGGCGCAGTCGGGTAAAAACATGTAAACCCGCATATAATCTGGCGCAGTCTGATAAAAATTGGTCAAGCCATTTCGGAGGAGTTCGATAACAAACACTGTGGCACGAGATTTCTATATATTAGAAAGAAAATGAGAATGTGCTTAGTCCATTCACTTTATGGTGGAGAACAGTTTCACAAAATATTTGATATCAAAACAGGCTTCTCCGATTACCGTTCACCCGTAGTATCGATTAGTATACGAGTCTCCAATCCCTAAAGGTTAACATCCTTAAAAGTGGTGGGCACCTAAGCTATATAACATTTATGTCTATAGGTTCTATTGAAATTGGTTTTTTAGGTAGTTAAGTATAAAATAACAGACTGCTGTTGAATTGACAATGCTCGACTCAGCATCGAGAGTTGACATTTCAACAATGCAATAAAAAAAATGCAAGAAAAACTGCCCCCTCGCCGTCCCTCATGGACGAATTCGCCCATTCACGAACTTAACCTAAGTTTCCCTTTCAATTTTTGGGCCAAGTTTGAAAGGAATCGGTGCATAATTGCGACCTGTAAAGTGTGGCTAAATTTGCTTGGCGCCCCACATACTATATATAAACTTTTTAACCGGCGACAACCCCTATGGTGAAATTTTCGGAAAACTCGACTTTAGGTGCAAGACCAATAGGGAGATTTTTTTCTGACGAAATCTACATAAAACTCGCATCAAAATCCGTTGCGTAGTTTTAAAAGATCTAAGCATACATAGTGACAGACAGACGCGGCGGGGGACTTTGTTGTATAATATGTAGTGATAGTGATGTGCTTTGAACTACTTTGCTCAAATAAATAAAATCTACTTCCAGATAGAAACCTCATCATCTGCCTAGCCTTTTCCCAACTATGTTGGGGTCGGCTTCCAGTTTTACCGGATGCAGCTGAATACCAGTATTTTACATGGAGTGACTGCCTATCTGACCTCCACAACCCAGTTAGTAACGGGTAACACGATACCCCTGGTAAGACTGGTTGTCAGACTTTTTGGGCCTCTGACTACCTAACGACTGTCAAAGATCTACAAATGACAGCCGGGACCAACGGCTTAACGTGCTTTCCGAGGCACGGAGAAAACTCAGTATGTAATGGGTGGTCACCCATCCACAGACCAACCTAGGCAAGCACGGCTTAACCTAACGATCGACCCGAGCGGCTGTTATTATTTAGCCACGAGCTACTCAGAAACCTGAAAAGTAGATTTTACCTGCGAGATTCGAGATTCTCATGATTTTTATCCGTAAAACCATAAAAAACGCCTTTATTCGTATTAGCCTTTATTCCTATTCGTATTTTTGGTTACAAACTAAAAATTTGAATGTAGGAAAAACCGTTATCTGCCCTCTTCTGCTAAAGTAATCATCATCTTCCTCCCGTTGTCCTATATTATTTGGGGTCGGCGCAACACGTTTTTTTATTCGATTCTTTCCTTTCATTCGGCTTAAGGTGAATGCTCCAACCAGCCCGCGAGATTCATTTTTTTTACGATTTTTGCAATTTGCTGGCCAGTGCTAGGTTGTATGTTGAGTCAAAGTCATTTCTGCACCTTCATAAACTTGGAGGGTTGTCTTGATTATTTTGATAATTATAATTCTGTAACTACATACGTCATACAGCCGCGAATAATATTCTAATTAACATACAACCTAGCACTGGCTTGCAAATTGCAAAAAAGTAAGATAATTTGAATCTCGCGGGCTGGTTGGAGCATTCACCTTAGTAATCAGATCCTACGACAAAATAGCTAAAAGAAGAATTTTAACAACAAAACCTAAGTTCAAGAACCCAAAACATCTTACGAACCATTTCAAAATTTCCCTCACAAACATCCACCCTTTACACAAAGGTTGTTAAGTTACATAAGGCATAGTACATAATATAGATGTCAGCTTGCCTAAACTAAGCGTCTAGGTCCGTTCACCTTGCACGCAACTCGATCGGGTGGTATTGCCCCCTTGCAGGAATTTTGGAGCCCCCCCTTGTGTCAATGCCTTTATGATTCGAGAACGTCGTTCCAATTGCAGCCTGGGCAACGAACTTACGAGTTATCCGTGTATTTGTTTATTGCCCTTTATGTAAAGGAGATTTTCCTTTAGGAATTTGTCGCTTGATTTTCTGAAAAGTAAGCGAATTTAAATCTTATGACAAATTTTCATTAAACTTTTATGAACTATAGTGCAACGTGCCCTTTTTATGGTAGCGTTTTAATTTACTTGTGATTATTAGGGACTTGAAACATAACTGGCTAAATGTAAACATCTGCCTAACCTTTAGGGGATTACAGGCGTGATGTTATGTTATGGTAGCATAATGTTCCGAGGAAGACTTCAAGTTGCAAGTCCTCTTAAGGGGCTCCCCCATGCACACTAGCGCCACTTTAGTAAAAAAATCAGAACTCGTTAAATACACAATTAATATAAAATCTGATTGACAAAATCAATCTTTTGGTCTTCTAAATTATTTACGTCTGCTTAACTCATTGAAACATAGCTCGCTGTCGTTACAGATACAAAATGGAAAAAACGGCCGTTTTTAGCAATTTTTCTAACTGTAACTACAGTGTAGTATATTTTAATTAATTAAATAGACGTCAATAATCTAGAACTCTAAAGCATTGATTTTGTCAATCAGATTTTATATTAATTGTGTATTTAACGAGTTCTGAGTTTTTTACTAAAGTGGCGCTAGTGTACATGGGGGAGCCCCTTAACTTCCACTGAGACTAGAGCCTAGAACATTCGTTTCCTTGATGAACATAAGCTTATTCGGGGAGGGAAAATTAGTATTTTGTTAAACGTTGAAATTGTACTTGAAAGAACAATGAATACTTACAGTAAGGTGGCTTTTTATCTCTTTAATCTTAATTATTTTTTGTATTATGTAAAGATTCGTATAATTATGCAACTCAAACGACAATCATGATACACCAGGTAGCACAGGAGCTGTGTTTAGAATAAAGTTTTCCAACTAAACACTTTCGAAAATTACTGCAAGTTTTCTCCAACATTATCAGGGAGACCTCATTTCTATTTCGTGTTGCGAACAATATCTTGACAGAACACGTCATGAGCTATTTGATGGCGTGCACCACATCGTGTCGAATCTTATCTCAACTTTTAATAACAGCCCTCACTTAACCGTATAAAAATTCATGTAAAACTTAACTAACATGGAAATGTGGATGGGGCAGAAGTTACACTGCTTTGATGTGAGCAAAGTGTTTAATTAGTTAGTTTTTTTGGCTGGATTTTGATTAAAAATTGACATATGCTTTATCTAAGGAAATAAAATACCTAACTATAATTTGAGATTCTATTCAAACTGACTTATGAACCATTTTTCAGGAAGCGTAAAAAAGGGAGCGTCGAAATGAACCCGACGCATATGACATGGGTGGCGTCTGGACCTCAAGGCGATTACTGAATCAAAATATACGTATGTATTGACATTCACAATACCATAAATCTGGTGGAATTCGTTCCGTTATCCCAAGAAATAGGTACAATAGTAGTACAGAGCTTGTCGGATCTATGTCCTCTGAGTAGTTAGAGCTGAGAGTAGTAAGGTTTAGATTGGGTGCGGTCGTGCGGCAGGGTCCGCGACCCTGCGCCCTCGCTCCCGATCCAGGTTATCAACTTCATACCTCCCTCTACTTCCACCCCCGTAGTGCACAAATGCTGCAGGGATTTTCTGAAACATTATGTGGAAGACGCTCCTAACATAGGAGAGTGCGTTGACTCCTACCTACGCTTGGAATGTTCCACGATAACTTATTATTTTCTTGCTCTATTTTACATTTTCTGCATTCAAGTTGAAGCTTTAAGCGAGGTGAATTATTTTCATGAAAATATTTACGCTTTAGGTATTAATTTATTTTAAATTGAATTTAGATGTTGTGAACAGTAATTTCTACGTCGTACATCGTCCTCGTTACGAATAGTAAATTCTACTTAAGTAATGAATTATTGCATCTACTGAAACACTTTGCAGAGTTGAGAAGCGATTTGGAAAATAAAAACAGTTACTCAATAACTTCAATGTAAATTCGACAAACGTTTTTCGACGCCCAAAGAAATCTCCCCCATTAGAAGTATCAAACAAGATACAAAAGCTTTTCATACAAATTACAGTAACCGTCTACAAAAATTCTTCTCAATAGAAGTATTCCTGCTACAAAAAGGAACAGCTCTTGTCTCTGCGACTTTAAAAGAACGTAAAAATGGGACTCGGTTTTTAAGATAAGTCGACGTTTAACCAAATGCGATTTCCCAAGAGGCTTAGTAAAGTTTCATGATAGATCTATTCCTAATCTTCTAACGTATGAAGTTTTTCTTACAACCATGTAACTGCCGAGTCATTACATCGTTGTGAAGTAGTTTAATCACTCAATTTATATTGTAAAATGGTCATGCTTATTTATTTAATGCAACGTGGAGACTAACAGCTTACCATAAATAGAACAGCACAATTCAATAATTATAATTTATACGGTATTAATTACTATGATCAATCATGAATGTGTTTTTTAACCCTATGCAGGCATGTAGGTACATTAAAATGGCGATATTGCATGACACTAGTTGGGAACCGCGTGACAGTTCCTCGTCCATAACGCGTTAACGACATACCAGTTAAATAAAGTAAAAGAATCTCATATATATTAAATGTTGCGAAATAAAAAATCTTATGTGCTCGTATTAAATAAGATGTATATGTGCACGCACTAACGATACGCATGATAAAGGTCAGTGAAGGTTACAAGTGCCATGTGCCATGCGCAGGCGCACCCTCGCCCGTGTAACGGCGGGACACGCAGACACCAATTATACATTGAAAATTGAATAACACTACAAACCAATATAACGAATATTCGCTCATAGTATGAACGTAAAAATGATAGTTTATTACCATATCCATGTTATATTTCACGTCGCTTGATTAATTGATAAAATAAACAAATAACATTATTTTTAAGTGAGGTCCTTGCTGGAAGGTGCGTAATGTCATTTATATTTTTCTTCTTTATCGTGTGGTTAGTGCCTAACCTGGTGTCAGAGTTTTTATGCCGCCCTAGGGCCTCTGACTTGGCTTAAATGACAATGATGACGCTGGGACTTCGTGAACGCGGTTTAGATGTGTTGTTTACAGTTTTTTTCAGATTTCTCAGATGGAAACGACCAAAGCGAACCGTGCACCTTTTTCGACGTCATATATGTGCCCGTCTAGGCCTATGTGAAAAAAAATATTTTGATTTTGATTCATTAATAAAATTCACCCATAGAGATTGAAATCGTAATTTTAGATATTTACGGAGATTTTTTTTTTACTACATTCTTCACATAATAGGTAAGTACTTAAAAAAAAAACTAAATACTTATTTCCACATGAATACATAAAATTAATACATAAAAAAAATTACGCTCATGCTTTTTGAGGCATAAGATTATGTGCGCTATCGTTTCAGATTTAAGTTACTCGCTCACAGGTCTTTGTCTGGCAGTGGACCCACAGGTAGGCCCGACGTAAAATAATCTTCATATCTGGTGAATATCTAATTCCTAATGGCCCTCGTTAAAAAGCTGACTCATTCTGAAAAATATGAAATAATTAATTGTTAGTCACAGGTCCTGAAATATAATACCTGTGGCATCAAAATCACGTGACAACAGCCATATTGCGTGACGCGGTATCCGTGCGTGACTCCGAATGCACCTAATGCACACAGAACTTCGGGCTTTTCAGTTGCCTTTTTTATTTTAATGGCCACGCTATTGTGAAAATTGCTGCACTAACCTATCAGGCCAAGCTTGTTCTGTACGCCGGAATATATTATGTATTTAGCCTATTAGAATGTGAATTTGGACTCGTTCCTGACTGATTGGCTTGAGAAGGGAAAACACCAGGAGAGTGAAAGGAATGGGGGAGACCTTTGCCAAGCAGTAAAAATCTGAATCGTTTTTCAAATGGAATTTTTCCAAATCATGTAATTCACAAATATTGCACTGCTGGGCAAGAGCCTCCGTAGTTTCCTCTTTATCTACACCACACACCACAACAGCCCATAACGTCCACTGCTGGACATAAGCCTTTCCCATGATGGGAGAAATTTGCCGTAATCTCCACGCTTGGCAGGCGGATTGGAGATCGCAGTGATGAAAGACTAACAGAAAACGCTGCTGCCCATTCTCTGGTCTACGGAGGTGCAAGGTGTTCTGCCTCAGACATTAGTCGCCTTATACGACACCCGTGAGTGTTGGTTCTATTCTACTCTGCCGGATACCACACGGCCTCTTTATCTACGGCATCTTATTCCTCCATTGGTATGGAAAATCCTATAAAACAAACTAAAAATTATAACGGTTTGTAAGAAAACCTATAAACAATGAGACTCAAACCGTTATTTTATTAACCACAGTAACTATTTATAAATACAAGTTTACTCATGTATTTATTATAGTAGGCACTCGTATAATATGTAAGTACATTTGTTTAACTGTTTCACATACAACATTATCTTAAAACTAATAACTATAAAACTCGACTGTCGTTGGTCGAGTGATCGCAAGCGCGACTGCTGAGTATGAGGTACTGGGTTCGATTCCCGGGTCGGGCAAAGTGTTATTGGGTTTTCCATCAGGAATATCTCAGTATCAGCCACGGAGTCAGGATTCAGATTGATGGCAATAGCCTCCCTTCATCCCCTCTCCCCATGTAATACATGGGACTTAAAACATAACTGGCGAAATGTGGATGTACGGTCGAACAAGCTATTTGGTTTACAGTTTAACCCACAAATTACATTGTAAAATGTAAACCAAATAGCTTGTTCGACCGTACTATTACGTACCTTTGCCTAACCCTTCGGGGATTACAGGCGTGATGTTATGTTAAGTTAATAACTATACAACTGTGATGAAACAAACTGCAACTACAACGGAAACCAACAAGTTTCTTTACTACTCCTATGTACTGAAAAAAAACGAACTTCAACCACCCCAAAAGTTCCCGAAAAGAATATATACCCGTATATATATATAGATTTATAGCCGGTTATTTTTTGAGAGGAAGGAGAATGTCGCTCGCAATGCACGCCATGATTGCAGTATTGCATGACAGCACTGTGACACCCCCAGCGCCCGCTTAATGTGACGACAAAAAGACATGTACTTTGTTCTATTTTTTTTAAATAATACTGTTAAGCTGACAAAACCGTTATACTTATCCGGGCGAAGAAAGAAATGCCGTGTTTTTTTTTTTGTAAGTATGGAAGAAAAAGACAAGCTGCGCCGACTCCAAAATAAATTGGGATGAATACTTATACGAGTAGGAGAATTTTGATGGATTAAGTTTGTTGCAATCTCAAGGTTTGCCAACACCTAAGATTTTAGGTGTAAAATTTACAGATCGTGTTCGAAACAGTAGGGACACATTATTAACATTAGTTTCTTATAAGCATTTATGTGTTACTAACAACTTTATAGATGTATGTCTGAAAATAAATCAATACAATAATAAACCGCAAATCATAAACGTGACTCAAAGGCTGCCCAACTTAACTAGTACTGGGTAGGACATGTCCGTCACATGCCGAACGAACTGTGGATCCGTAAAGCTCAGGACTGGTGCCCTGAAACAGTGACACGGGGTCGCGGCAGACCACGAAGGACATAGTGGGACGAACTGGATGTCTTTCTTGAGAATTGCAAAGTAGTAGCACAGAATCGTGACCATTGGAAAGAATAGAGAGAGGCGTTTGCTCAGCAGTGGGACAATATGAGCAATCTATGATAATTGCATTACAATGCTCTTTACTCAATCGAGGTAAAACTCCTGAACAAAACTGGATGATATTTGTAAATTAATTGGTCAAAGTTCCAACTTTTTGACTTTTTTTTTTTTAATACAAGTTTTTACTTTAAACACATCTCCACGACCCCCGTACTATTCAATCCATCCATCAGCACAATGTTTTGAGTACGTTACATTGAGTTCAACCACAAAACATGATTATTCACCCCAAAAAAAAAATCTTAGCAATAATTTTTGCGTATAGTTACTTAGTTTGATGTACAGAATACTTGGTTGACGTTTTCGTGATGGGGTCTTTTACACCCTGTAGGTAAAGTAATAAGTACTAATAACGGAATAACACAAATTATTATGCCTTGTTCTAATGTAAAGACCCTTGGGATCACAAAAAAATGTATTCATAAAAATAATGTAATTGTTCTGTTTATTCAACAACTCGTCAAACAAACAATTGAAGCCACTTTTAAATTACCATCCCACTGAATGCTATTATTACGTATTTTCATAAGCTTTTGCAAACAGAAAGAAAAACAGGACATACGATATTAAAATTCAATGAAATTGGACGTAAAATTACATATTTCAATACTAGCAAAATGAAGCCTTTTGAATTCGCCTGTTATTTATAACAACACTATAATTGGTTATTCTTGTTTATTTTAATACTGTTATATTCAGTTTACAATAAAAAGTTATTAACATTACCTTACCGTATTCCATAATATGGCCGTCGGGAAATACATGTTTAGAATTTTATAAGCAAATTAAATTACGTCCATCTTTTCGTCATTTTATCATTTTGTTCACGCTTTACTTCCATTTTCATCACATTTACGTATATAATAGCGCATAAAATATGTGTTTTTTTTCCGATATCCTAATGTATGTACAAGGTGTTTTATATTCTATTGGCGTTGTGGCTCATCCTTTTAATGTCACTAAGTGCTTCACCCAAAAAAAATCCAAACTACACATTACAATAAATCTGTAATTTTGTTATCTTAATTAGTGTTATTTAGTGGAATCGTAATCGAATTTTAGTAAGATTTTAAATAGACTTCTGATTTCTAGTTCTATATTCTATGACGCTTATTATGTCAACGTTCTTGTTTCGCCTAATGCATAAATGATTCATAATCATTCCGATGACGTTCGAGTTTATATAAAGGACGATGGCAATTCTCTAGGTGTGAAAGGAACAGAATCAGATGTTGTTGCGTACTCAGTGGGCTTCTTTCTTCTTTACCGTGTGGTTGGTGTCTAACCTTGTGTCAGAGTTTTTATTCCGCCCTATTGGACCTCTGATTTGGCTCAACATGCCGTCGATAAATAGATCTTAGGCCTGCTGGTTTCCTCACGTTAATTTCCTTCACCGAAGCAAGTTATAATCCACACATGAATCCGAAAAATCAGAGGTGCGTGTCTTGGGTTCGGACTTGAGACCTATGACTTGGCAGTCCGACGATCACACCACTAGGCTATCACTGCTTATGTGGATTCAAATCACTAAAGGGTGTAAAACACCTCTTAACGAAGCCGAAAGGTACTTGTTCTCCTCGTCATTGCGATCATTTTTTTGTTCTACACCATACCTGGGAACCTTCTAGTTACGGAGATATTGGGGGTCAAAGTTCCAACTTTTTGACAACATTTTTTTTAATACAAGTTTTTAATGTAAGGTTTTTACTTTAAATACCTCCACGACCCCCGTACTATTCAATCCATCCATCAGCACAACGTTTTGAGTTCGTTACATTGAGTTCTACCACAAAACATGATTTTTCACCCCAAAAAAAAAAGTCGTTTCCCAGGAATAATTTTTGCGTAAAGTTACTTAGTTTGATGTACAGAATGCTTGGTTGACGGCTTCGTGATGAGGTGGTTTACACCCAGTATAATAGGCAAGACAACAAAAAAAAAACTAATTAGTCCATCAGTTAGATTATCAAAAAATATTTGACCCGTGTTTTTTCTTTTGTTACGTAAACCAAAATTGACGAAGATATGACGCTTTTAAAATTCTCAATACGTCACGCCTTAGTATAATTTTAAGCTGGTTCTAACGTCACGAGCCCCCCCACTCCCGAGTTTTGATGCGTTTTATCTTTGTCAATTTTCATTGATTCACAAAAACAAAAAATACGTGTCCATTAATTTCCAATACTCTAACTAACGGACTAGTCCTACTACTACTGCTGTCGTCATGCCTATTCAAGCCCACTGAGTCAGTCACTACTGTAACATTGGACTGACCCTTCTCTAAACAATACCTACGAATCTTTTTCTTTAAAAAACGATTCTTTTACAATTATTTTTACTCTCTAACTGTAACACTCAGCTAATGGTTACTTAGGCGGCTCCTTAGTAAAAATTAAAAAAAGTTCACCCTCAAAGTCAGTTAATGGTTCCTTGGTGCCCCTTAATGACAATTAAAGTTAAGTAAAACAAAACCTTTACTTAACTATTTAATGGTTGATTTTGACATCAATGTTTCGGGTTATATTTTTACCCGCGAATTCACTTGCGTATTAAACGTTAATTAAAAAGGAATAATGTCTGATTTGGCAGACTTCATTGAGTTTGTAGATTATACCAAAAGATAATATAGAGAAGTGGTACCGAGGTGGTATTAACGAGATTATTCTGTGTTAGAGGTTGCAAACCTATAAGTTTAATATAAACTACAAAACTACATCTTGTCTTGAGGTTCAACTGCTTGAGGTGTCCTAGCAACCGTAGTAACGTTAGTCTAAAAATATATTTTTCTGTTGCACTACAAATAAGTAGTTGAATTTTATTGTTACAATACTTAACATAACGTAAATTAATACAGATTAAATTAAATTGTTATTATTTAAGACAAGCAAAATACGTAAATCGAACACCTAAACGATTTGACATTGACAGTTGACAGCAGTGATGCCATAGAAAAAGATCGCAATTGCTTTATTTTATTTCAATGAAAGTAGCGGTTCCCCTTTGCAATTTGGTAAAAACTTACAGTTACACGTTTTACAGTTACAAGTAACTGATTATCATTTATATTACTGTGAATAATAGTTTTCAACGTTTATAAATAAACTTGAATGTGATTTAATATCAACACTTTTTAAATGTGGCTACACCAAGGCTTTATCGATGTGCAATCGATAAGATGATTTTAGGATGCTCCGCCCTACGTATACTTAAATCTGTCATTAGCTAATGAACCCATAAATTATATCTCTGGGGATGTACCCGTTGATTAACGGATTTAATGATAATTAGTTAAGTATTTATTAGGATGAAAGATTCTGAGTGTGGCTGTACGAATACAGGCTGTAATTTTTTCTTTTCTTTTAAAATGTGTTCCCTGATTATCTCACCCCTATACCACAATATTTGCCTGTACCACAACATACATGTATTCGCTATCTATTCGTTAGATCCCGTGATGCATTTTGTTGCGAATTAATTTAGCTAAGCATCCATGTAGACGTCTAGATGGCGCCACTGTGCACAACTTATCCTCCCTTACCGAGCTTCTTTACTTACACTATATTAACTGCATATTTCAACATTGTTTTGTGTACTTTTTCTATGAAATTGCGTTTTCTTCAGTCTAAATTTCAATAGAAAATTCTTTTAATACAAGACAATACCTACGTAAATGCTTGTTTTCCAAGTGTTTAAGCGAATCCATTTCACATTCCCATTTTAATAAGTAACGGAAGTGAAATGAAAAAAATAAAAACTAAATGTAAACCAAGATACTAAAAGCGAAAAAACCTCGATTTCAATTTGCCTATTACGGAAATCAAACCTTCGTCAGAGTTCACTAACCGTCTTTCGACGACTAAGCCCAAGAGGTAGTCACCTACTTTATTATTCTACTAACTTTTCGCGCGGCTTCGCTAGCGTTTTGGTCTGGAATTCCACGGGAACATTTGAAATATAGCCTACAACGTGAACTGCCCAACAACAACAGCCCATAACGTCCACTGCTGGACATAAGCCTCTCCCATGATGGGAGGAATTTGCCGTAATCTCCACGCTTGGCAGGCGGATTGGAGATCGCAGTTATGAAAGACTAACAGAAAACGCTGCTGCCCATTCTCTGGTCTACGGAGGCGCAAGGTGTTCTGCCTCAGACATTAGTCGCCTTATACGACACCCGTGAGTGTAATGGGTTGGTTCTATTCTACTCTGCCGGATACCACACGGCTAACTGCCCAATAGTGAAAGAATTTGCGGGATCGGCTTTAGGAGTTTCGAAGAATACCTCGTTTTTTTTGTCGGATGGGAAATCATCAAATGACTTCTCCCGCTCTGGGCGGAGCAGGAGGGAGTTACATCCAAACTTTACCACTTTATAATACGAGTATTAGTTAATTCCATATAGTTTATTTTACAAAATGCAATAACGTGGCTTTATATTTGTAGGTGCACTGCAAATGTCAAGGAAAAAAAATCATAAAATACATGCGATCATTCTGATTTTTTGGCAAATAACACATATTAGCAACATATTAGCATTATAGTGTTTTTTTTTTGTCCAATCAAAAGATTTTTTGTAAATCGCAAAAAAATACTCATTTCGCACTATTCGGCCCGCAGTGACCGACGTAACTACCACTTTGTAGTGCAAGCTGATTAGAACTTTAATCTAACAGTATTTCAAACGAAGTTTGAACCACCACAAATAGAGTTGCAAATTTAGCTCCTGTAGTCGCCTTAAGGCCGTTTCCAAATAAGCAGTACGGTACATAATCATTAGTTGCGAATCGCGATTGTCACGTTATTTAACTAGATCCACATTTTTTTGTAAATCTGTTGAAACCATATGTCACCGCCTGTTTGGGACTGGTCCGGCAGCTATAATATTCGACAGCTTCATGTTTTGCCATTGCTCTGTGAGCGATGCAGTTTCATCCACGGAAACAAACCTATTTACTAAGAAATAAGCCCATTTAGTATAGGGGTACATTATTTACACTATAGGCCCTGACAAGCAAGCTGACAAAAATTAAAGATGATACTTATTTTAATTGAAAAGTAACAAGAAACGTTAGCAGGTGCAAAAGCATTAGGCATTGTTTCCAAGCAATATGACACGTGTGGAGTTTAACAAAGTAATACAAACAATAAATGTGTAATCACGACTCACGAACATTACACACGTATTTTTTTATAACAATGTATTGTAAAACACACCTACAGCCTTAAGTGCTGAAGTTACTAACGAACTACACGTACGCAGTAACCTTTGAAGATAAAACTTGAACGTTTCCAAGGCAAAGTCACAGTAATAAATAAACAATAGTTTGCAACATTTATGTACGAGTATGTACCGAGTCACGCAAAAAACTGCAATGTTTTACCAATGTTACATTACAGGCCGTACATAGTTTTAATATTAGCATAACTATCAGATATTCGCGGGTCGGGCAATAGAAAATAATTGTATCGGCCATTATTTATATGCGAAGCTCGGCTACCGACGACGGTAATTAGCGATTTGCATGTAGTCGATGGTCAATTAGTCGTCTTCGCTCCACTTGCCTCCTTCCCCCCATTCCTACTTGGTTGAGCGTTCATATTGCGCTGCTAAACGCTTAGCAACCGCCACAGAGCAAACTATCTAGTACAAACACAGTACAATTACTTGCAGTACGACAACGGCTAACAACGATATTAGTTTTACACCGGGAACATTTTCTCCTTCTTAGTTCTTACAAGTTTCCTTGTCTACCATTGTGGACAATACGAAAACTGCCGGATTTTACGAGCACTTGCGACTTCTAACGACATTCGTCTCCCATTAAGTAGGGAAATAGGAAGGATAATTCCCGAATGCGCTGCAGTTTGTGGATTTAAGTTTAGGTGGTACCTACATAATTGATGGTAGGTTTAGACAATGACTTAGGACACGAATGCCGCCTATTTATCGTTATAGTTGGTAAAGTGTAGTGAGTACTTCAACTACGAACTAAGTATGTACGACTAATGCAACTGACAAATCGTCGCTTAGTAATTAAATATTACCAATTTTCAGGACAATCAAAGAACTGATTATACCGTATGAAATCAACCAAACCATCATGCCTAAAAGATATATCTTTTCTAGCCGTCTAAAATAGTCAAATCAGAGGCCTATGGGCGGCATAAAAACTCTGACACCAGGTTAAGCACTAATCACACGATAAAGAAGAAGATTTTATTAAATACTTCTCAAGTTCCCCGATATTGTAGCTAAGCGACGAAACTAGTTAAGCGACAATATATTATGACAATGACAGTGAACTAGAGGACGAGTGTGTATGACAGCGTAGCAACGCATTCTCTGCATATACAGAACATCGCGAACCGATTTGCAGCTGAAATTGAATAGAGATTTAGATTATTGTTATTTATTGTTTTTGACTAAAAAAATAAAACACATAAGACCTGCTTTATTAGTTTAGTTAGTATGCAAACTTTCATGATCTAATTTCAAGTACTTTTTGAATACCAGCGGTTTATTGTTCGATTTGGAGGTAACTTTGGAATTTTTTTATATCGAGAAAAGTATAAGGAATCGTGTTTTCGTCAAACATAGGACTTAGCATTAATCCAATCAACTTTACCATATATTTATTTCAAAATTAATGCTGCAGTATTTTAGGAGTAACGGAGGATCATGCTAAGCCATTTGAGGGATATACAGCCCTTAAGGATTTGGGGAGTCATAATCTGCCAAGCCTTTTCCCAACTTTATAGGGCTAGCTTCGAGTAAATGTTACTAACACTAGTTTATAAGTTATCATTGTTACTAACAAAACATATATCTAAGTTAAACATGTTTATAACTAGCTGATGCCCACGGCTTCGCCCGCGTACAAAAGTGATGATTATACTAACTATACTAACTTAGTTTCTAAGCACCTTGTTAGTAATACTTAATACTAACAAAAATAAATAAATATACCTTAATTTACCTTATCAGTGTAGTGTATAAGTATGAGTGTCTAGAGACCCACCGACCCCACAGTCAAACCATGACAACGGTTTTGTGGGGCTTAGTTTATAAGTTAACTTACCATGTTTGATTAATAAATAAATAATAATAAAAATACCCAGTCTAACGGGATGGAGCTGAATACCAGTGAGGTGCATGGAGTAAACGATGAATTAAACTGCGGCTTGAAACATGTATATATTACGAATTGTATTTTAATAAAACGACTGTCTATTCATTTGTGCGTGTAATTTGTACGTTTCAACGCTTTCATAATTTCACTTTCAAAAGAAAAGTTCGTAACTACTATTTAAGTCAGAATAGATAGCTTCGTCATAATAATTATTATTAGGTTTCTTGATATTGTCTTTTTAATTTTTGGTATTTTTTAAAATATCTATTAGTTTATTTTATCTGTATATGTGTATTAGTATCAATCTAAATCTGAACTCTCGTTAGTAAAAAGTTTTTTTTTTTAGACATTACTTTGTTTGTGTTTTCCTATTTAACCCAAAGGTTGACTGGTAGAGAATGCCTTGTGGCATTAAGTCCGCCTATGTACCACTATTGTACATGAAGTTTAAATAAATAAATAAATAAATAATTAATCTTATAGGAGCATTTCACATCTCAAATATCATCGTGTCCAGCCTTTCCAAATTACTGGATGCAGCTGAATATCAAGGTGTAACGTGGAGCGACTTTATTTTCCCATCACTTTTCCTTTTCTTGCTTAGGGATGCCCAACAATGCTCGGAGGCCGATGTATTACAACCTATATTTACAACCACCTTATTTCTTAATTACTTTCGTTTTGTAAGCAGAGATGACTCCAACAGTCAGGCAATACTCGTGGAGCCCTGATGCGTTACTAATCGTCTCCGGATTGTTTAATATGCGTGGTTTCCATGAAATCATTTAAAAAAAATATGTTGAATGTTAATTGAGCGGCTTTTTTTGTGTGTATACTTACACGTGTAAGCTCAAGTTACTGTTAGTCTGTGTCATCCCACTGCTGGGCAAAGACCTCTTCCCATGACCTCGAAATAATGTGGACCACTGGTCGTTAGTAAGCTCAAGTTATCGTATAAAAAAACGAACAGTTATGAAAGTCATTAATGATAGCCGAATGCTCATAAATCCGGAATCACTGCAATTAGGATATCGGTGTTAAGCAAATTCATGACCGGCCTATAATGCTGAGACACAGGCCTCCATTGTGTGAGAGGCCGTAACGTCCGAAATCGGCCAATGCGGATAGGTAAATGTCACCTCTTCGAATTTTTGGTTCTAGAATAGGTCGGTTTTCACCAGTTAGGGAAATTATAGCGCTAACTAAAATAAAACTATAAAGTAAAACGCACCTAGTCGTGACTTATCAAGAAGCGCACTAAACTTCAGCCTTGGTGATAAAAAAAAAACTAAATTCTTATTCAAGTAACTAGGTAAGTACTTACCTAATTATGTGCATGATTAAAATACTAACACCGTGAATGCGGCAGTAGCAGTGACCTTTAAATTCGTTTTAGAATAATTGTGAATAGTTGATTTTTCACTAATTACCGAATTTTCCATGCCTAAAACTTGTCAAAAGATTATTGTCAGGCATATCATTTTGGTAAGGACACTTCTGGCGCCATTATTTGATGCATTTTTTGTAAATGTCGAAACTTATTTGCGCCTACTACTGTTTGTGTCTGTATAACCCAAAACTTGGCAAATAGAAAATGTGCATCCACCTATGTACATTTGAGTTTTTGTTCGACGTTTCTTTGATTCCTGACTAACTGTTTGCATACTGTTACGTATTTTATCAAAAATGAACTCTTTCCTATAATTGGTCGTTACTTTCCATAATCGGATGCTTAAAGGTAAGCGTCCACCTGTCCACATCGTACGCATCGGACGCATCGCATCAAACGGGTCGTATTATTATTGAACAGATTCGAGCGATCCGTACGGTGCGGATCTGTGGCTTTTTGAACAAAGAATACTATCGATCCGTTTGATGCGATGCATGTGATGTACGACGCGGACACGTGGACGCTTTCCTTTAAGCGATGCTATCGAATGGTGTAATAAAACAGTGTGTGTCTATGTTTTTTTTTCTAAATTAACGGAGTCTATTCCTACTAGGAATGTAGATTTTTATCAAAATCGGACTTCTGTAAGTATTTTTCGCTATTCCTCATATTTTCGGATTTGGCTATCCATTTAAAAAAATCACCCTGTATAAACAAACTGTAATAATATAATATTTACAAACATTTAATGACTTAGTCTGAAATAAAAATTCTTTAATCTACTTTTATTTAAAATTCGATGTAATTTTAAGATTTTCTTTACAGCGAAGGAATCTGGAAAGGTTCTCTTTTAAATTGTATTTAGTACGAGATTTTTTCATCCTCGATCTTTAATTGACAATGTTTTTACTTTCCTAATATTAGACCTCCATCCGCAATACTTTCCCGTCAGTTCTGTCACTGCACGCTACGGGGCATTTTGTCGTAGGAAGTTAGACAGTCTGAACGCCGCATGTTAAGGTGCTCAGGGCGCCATCTAGACGTCTACATTGGCGCCCTGCGAGCTACCCGCTAAATGAATCTCGAGAGACCCAAGGTGGGACCCGTCTGATAAATCTATGTTTTTTTATGTCGACAGTTTCGGGGTTTAAATGGTATTATTTTTTTGATGGAAGAATAGGGAGGGGAATAATAAATATGAAATCCAAAGGAGTATAATAATATGATACCGTGACGAGTGACTGGGAATGGAAAAAAAAACGTGTTGCGCCGACCCCAAGTAACATCAGAAAAGGGTAAGAAAATGTTGAAAATGATGCTTTTAATCAAAGCGCAGTTTTTTTCAAAGTAGGTTTCTTATTTTATTAATTCTGGACTGGATATCTGAGAAACCTTGTTCGAATGATAGGGATATACTTGCTAAAAACATAAAGCCGACTTAAAAAAAAAGTGAAAAATAACCTAAGTCGGTGACTTGTTTGTTTGATTCAGTTTTTTTCTGCCACCAACTTCTAAAGCTAAGGTTATATTTCATCCGGGGTTGCGGGACTATTCGAAAGAGATCCGATACCGTGGCCCCGGAACACAAAGGGCGATGAAGGAACATGGATGGGTTTTAGTCAGTAAAAGTCTGACACTCCCTCCTGCTGCGCCCAGAGCGGGAGAAGTCATTTGATGATTTCCCATCCGAAAAAAAAAAAAAAAAAAAGGTTATATTTCATTTTTTTTTAATCTGTTTAAAGTTTTGCAAAAAAGGTTTTATTTTTCCATTTTTAGGTGTAATGGTATCCTATACAAATATTAGCTATGCAAACTACTTAAATCTTAATAAGGTATTATTTTTGTACGAACTGAACATTTTGGCATATTGAACCGTTTGAAGTAAGCCCAACAAAAGGTAACTGCTGTAAATCGTTAAGGAATCCCCTCAGCTGTCTATGGTTTCCATCATCAGACTCATCTGTAATGGCATTTATTATCCATAAGAGTACAAAGTTCTCATCAATAGAAATTAATTAAGTCCAAACACAAGGTAGCTACTGTAAAACGTTGATGAATACCCTTGACTGTCCTTCGTCTTCACCATCAGACCCCTAACGACAGTCACAACCCATCTAGGGGTGAAGTTCTCATCAATACAAATTAATCAAGCCCAAACACCAGGTAATTGCTGTAAATCGTTGAGGAGTTTCCTCGAATGTCTTTCGGCTCCATCATCAGATCGACTCCAGACTTTCATTAAATAGTAGTGCTTTAAAATACTTAATGAAACAAATTAGCACACGCACTAATCGCACTACGATCTTCGAACGATCCCCTCGATTTCTCTGGGATGTCAACATCAGATCCTGGTTTCATTTTCATGACCACCCTTGGAATATCTCCTTTCCAACAAAAAAAGAATCATCAAAATCGGTTGATAAAAGACGAAGTTATCCGAGAACGCTCATAAAAAATAAAAATATAAACGGTCGAATTGAGAAGCCTCCTCCTTTTTGAAGTCGGTTAAAAAAACTTTAAATTCTTACGAAAATAAGGGACCGATTCACACATTTCGCAAAAACAAAGCTTGCAATTATCAACAATACAAATAAACACGTTACGTCATATAACTGTAACGCTACACGTGTTTCGAATAAAATTTTATATCCAAGCCTGTATTCTATAGGACTATAACTCTAAAAATATATAGGCGATTCTTATGCATGCGTAGGTACTCGGTTGGTGACATCACAATGCACCTTTATGTAACGTATTGTGTCATGCAGGATGCTTACCGCGTCATGGTCACGTTGTATATAAACTACAGGTTCAATAAATGTCCAAATATCAATTTTCGGATCATCTTTGTAGTCGGTGTGTGCCGCTTCCGTAGGTTAACGGACTATAAGCTGCCAATCGTTTTTAATGTCTGTGTTTGCAGAGTAGCTAGTTTTAAATATCGTTGTGTTGTTTGCAACTGCTTTGTTTGTTATAGTAGTTACTTTTAGGGCCTATTCCACAATGTCCGACTCCGAACAGCCACGAATTAAATTCAAAAATGGAATTAATTTGTATGAAATAATCTGTTAGGTAGATTAACGGGAACTTAATCCTAGGTGGTGAAACAGGCCCTTAATGATACAACTTCCACTGTTAACGTGCAATCAAGCCACCGGAATAGACTCCGGACACCCGACTTTGACAGATAATGTACACACGTCAACACATCAAGCTATACATTTCTAGTTAAACTTGGCCTCGCTTTATATAGATTTCCCGTACAATGAGAGATCCGCATTAAATGGTTTTGTATAGCTTGATTGGGCCTCGTGCGGACTAAAACCAGTTGATCACACCTTCAAAAATAGACTACATCACAATATTATGATCATTAAAGGCATTATAAGATCATTAAAGGCCTCTGTTTTCTAAATATTTATGTTCAAATTTTACTAGTTACGATTTTGTCATAGTGCTAAGTTAGGTTAAGAAAATGATTGTAACAATGATTCGATAAATGTATTCTTATTCTTATTATAAAGGGTGTAAAAGACTTAACGAATCCGACAGGCACTTGCTTTCCTCGTCATTGCGATAATTTTTTTGTTCTAGACCATACCTGAGCACCTTCTAGTTTCGGAGATATTGGGGGTCAAAGTTCCAACTTTTCCACAAGTTTTATTTTAAAAACATGTTTTCAATGTCAGATTTTTACTTTAAACACTTCCACGACCCCGTTCTATTCAATCCATCCATCAGCATAATGTTTTGAGTTCGGTACCTACATTTAGTTTTAGCGTGATTTTTCACCCCAAAAAAAAGTCGTTTCCCAGCAATAATTTTTGCGTAAAGTTACCTAATATGATGTACATAACGCTTGGTTGATGGCTTCGTGAAGAGTCTGTTTACACCCTGTATTATACATTCCTAGCTACGGAAATATCTGAATTTAAAGAGAAGAAACACATCAACTCAAACAATAGATTTACACAATTTCAATGTAAAGCTGCATTAAGCAGATATCTCTGACGCACTAACATTTCTCACTAAACGGGGTACCTATACTTACCTAGTACCTTAGTAATAATGCAAGCCTTCCGTAGAATTCACTGAAATAGTAATTTATGATGATTTCTATGAAACATGGGCAGCGCAGCATCTGTTCCGGGGCTTCCGAAGACGCCCGCCGCGACAAGACTAATACTGTTTGTGGAAGACACATTTGTTACCGCCTCTACTCATTTAGGATACATTTCACTTTACGTTTAGAATGGGACTTATGACTTGCTATCATGGTTGAGAAACGGGAAGAAATGTAAATCGTATTAAGTATCAGGCGACATTCCGTATCAGTATACGGAATGTCGCCTGATACTAACTCATTCACAGTTGAATGAGTTTGAATTCTATAAAAATAGACAAGAAACGCAAATTATCAGTGAAAATACAATAAAGCGCGTAAAACAAAACAATAATAACATTTCAAGCTCTAAAAAGTTCGTTATAAGTGTTGTGATTATCGGGCAGTGACACTCCGCGCGTGACCTTGCGCTTTAAAAACTAGCGGTCATAGATCTCGTTGAGTTTTTGTTATAAGAACCAACAGAACATCAATTTCACCAAGTTATCTACAGTGCTCTTAGCCTAGCGGTCTGAGCTGCTACCCGGAGAAACGACGTGCCGCGCGTTCAAATCTCACTGAGACTTTTCATTTTTTGTAAATTGTCAGCAGCTGTTCTAATATTACTGAGAATACCCAACTCATATAATGCCTAAATTAACTAAAACATCACCAAATAAGCAACGATCTCCATCACGTTCCGAATTGGATTTATTAAAATTAAACGACGACGATAGACTCCCAATCAATCCCGTTACAAAAATTACTCAAAGATGTAAGCGGCGTTGTCCTCCAACGACGGAGGTGAATGATGGCCTGGATGAATTTAAGAAGGAAATCAATAATATGTTGCACAGTATGATATGCTCACAAAATACTCGCATGGACCAGTTAGAAAACCTCATCCTTGAAGTTAAACAAATAAACAATAACATAGAAGGAACAAATGCCGAAATAAGAAAATCCATGACATCCATTTCTGACCAATTAACTACACTTGAGTTGAAAATAACGGGTCTCGAAAGAGAACGAACCTCAATGAGTTCAAAGTTGGCTGAGCTTTCGAGGTCAAGCTGGAGTTTTTCGACCGTTCCATGATGAAAACTTGTGTTGAACTACGTAACGTTCCAAAAAGGCCAAATGAACCTAAGGAGATGCTATACAAGTCTTTCCTGGAGTTATCAAAACAACTTGAACTCAACATACAAATGTCCGACATACGCGATGTGCTACGTCAACCCTCGAAAAAAGAAATCCCAAATTCTACAATAACAGTTGAATTTACAAATACCCTCGTCAAAAGTAATTTTTTGTCAGCTGTCAAAGCTTACAACAAGCACCACTCTAATAACAAACTGAGCTCCACTAGCCTAGGCTTGGTACCGCATACCCCCGTATTTATAGCAGTGCAACTGACTACCACCTCCAAGCGACTGTTCTACCTAGCTAGAAACTATGCTAAAGCGAACAAAATACAATTTTGTTGGACTTCTAACGGACGTGTCATGCTGAAGAAGGACCCAGAAAGTCAGTCTATTGTTATAAAAAGTGAAATACAGCTCAACCAACTGAATTCAAAGGACAATGCTTGACTAGTATTCCTGTTTTGCCTTAATTTTAGCTTATATAATGCTTCTTATGCTAAATGTGTTCTACGTTTTTATACTGTGTTTATTGAATTTATTATAACACTAATTTTCATTGTAAACATGACATACTTTACACTATACACAACACACAAATACAACGCTCACAAACATAACTTTTACACACTCATTAAACATACAATACAAATATTCCCACTTACTGCCTTAATACCTTGTAATTACTGCCTTATTCCCAACCCATATCCATACACCTACATTTATAATCATTTATAATGTCGAACAAAACGTATGATTTAATCGATAATGTTAATCACTTTTCTGTATCGGATACACACACATGCACCCCAGAACAGACACAAAAGTATATCGAGCAATCCACATATCAATTGAAAATCCTTTCACAAAATATCAGATCTATTAATTTCAATTTTGCTGATCTACAAACCTTATTACACCGTATCGATATTCAGTGCGAACTCCTAGTATTAACTGAATGTTGGTTAAAATGCTCCAGTAACTACCACATTCCCGTTCTACAAAATTATATTACCTATCACACCACCAAACACTTAAATAAGAGCGACGGAGTGGTCGTCTATGTAAAATCTACTCTTTCATCTGCTTACGAAGAACCTGACTTTTTCGGATCTGCCTCTGGTTTAATAATAAAATTAGACTCAGATGTAGCAATACTTTGCATATACCGATTACCCGCAAACGATAATATTCAGACATTCCTCTCTGCACTCAATATGATACTTCAATCGCTTGCGAACTACAAAACTGTAATCATAACAGGAGACATTAACATAGACATTAAACATGAATCATCAGATAACAGAACTTACGAGTATCTTAATACCTTAGCTTATCATGGATTCTTACCTGCACATACGAAGCCTACCAGAGGAAGTAACTGTTTAGACCATCTTATAATCCGCTCCAAGTATAAACCTTTGACACTTGTCTATGATTCAACTGTAACGGATCATTATTCTTCTCTGTTCTGCCTTAACAAAATTACTATTAAATTAAATTCCACAAAATATATAAATAAAATAAACTACGAAGCTCTTGACACAGTTATGGCAGGTTTAGACCTCGCACCCATTCTGTCTATGATAGATCCAAATGATGCTGCAGATGCCTTTATCGGGCTAACTAAAACAGCCATAGAAGACTGCACTACAACAATAAAGGCATCTGCAAAGAAACAAACTCTAAAACCGTGGATAACGCCAGGTTTGCTGAGGTGTATACGTAACCGTGACTCTCTACATAAAAAAGTCAAGCAATCGCCTGACAACATCATAATCAGTACCACCTATAAACGATACAGAAATTTCTGTTTACAGCATTATTAAAAAAAGCTAAAAGAAAATACGATTTTATAGAATTAAATAAGGCTATGAATAACCCTAAAAAACTCTGGGAAACTATTGAAAATATCACAAATACTACCAAAACCAAACACTCTTACACACAGTTGTTATCAGCTTCATCATCTCCGATACAGTCTTGCAATGACGTAAACCAATTTTTTGCAAGTGTAGGAAAGAATCTTGCAGATAGTATAAACAACCAGTCACTTACCCGCTTTTCACTTCCCCTCACATCTAACTTCAAAAAATCATTTGTGTTGGAAAAGACAGATCCTGATGAAGTTATATCAGCCATAAATATGCTTCGAACAAATGCGGCTACCGGCTGGGATGGTATCTCCACCTTGTTCTTAAAACGTTACGCCACATCCCTCGCACCTATACTATGCCACATTTTCAACCTTTGCTTTGACTTAGCCATTTTTCCTACTTCATTCAAAAAGGCAGCCATTCGTCCCATTCTCAAGGGCGGCGATGGGTGCCTCGTAAATAACTACCGCCCTATAGCGGTACTTAGTACTTTATCAAAAATACTCGAACGTTTAATGAATAAAAGACTCATTCACTATCTTGAGCATTATAATATATTGTCACCACAACAATTTGGCTTTCGTAAAAACAAATCCACAAATGACGCAATACACCAATTGATTGATCACATTGTGAAGAATTTAGACAATAATAAAAAGGTATTGACTATTTTCTTAGACCTCACGAAAGCCTTTGACACTGTGCCCATTCCGACCCTTTTACTCAAGCTAGAATGTATAGGTGTAAGGGGCCCAAAACTTAATTTATTTAAAAGCTACCTAACAAACCGTTCACAATTTGTGACTATGGATAATTACCATAGCGATACAGTTGCTATCGAATACGGTGTGCCGCAGGGAAGTATTTTGGGGCCCACTTTGTTCCTTTTATTTATTAACGACCTCTGCAACCTAGATATACCAAATGCCCAAATAGTTTCTTATGCAGATGACACTGCAATAACTTTCACCGCTAACTCATGGTTGGAACTACAGTCAATTGCACAAAAAGGATTTAACTTCACACTAAGATGGCTTTATACACACTCCTTGACCCTCAATACGACTAAAACAAATTTTATTACCTTCTCAATAAATTCAAATTCCCAACCAAATCCCTCTATGTCCCTAAAAGCGCAAGTCGCAGCAGGCTTGCCAGTGCCCATCACTTACTCCAGTAGATCAAATAAAATATCTTGGTATCTTCATTGACAAACACTTAAATTTCAAATCACATATTAATACCCTATCCGGCCGCATACGGAAACTTATTTACATTTTTAAAACACTGCGACATGTAGTTTCGCTTCAGTTATCCGGAATGTATATTTCGCTCTTTGCAAATCACTAGTCACCTATTGCATTTCCTGCTGGGGCGGAGCTGCAAAGACAGTGATGAAGCCTATAGAGATCGCTCACAGAGCCATACTTAAAGTTGCCACCTTTCGCCCTATCTTATTCCCAACGACCGAACTTTATAAATCCTGGAATGTTTTAAATGTTCGACAACAGTACATTTTACATATAGTTTTACTCCAACATTCCAGAACACCGTACAGACACATCTCTAAACGTCGGAAAGACAGAATCTGCACTATTCCACCTCCACGTACCTCTTTCGTCAAACGATTCTCTGTATATCTTGCTCCATCTCTCTATAATAAAATTAATGCAAAAAGCAAAATTTTTAAACTCTCATTCTACAATTTTAAGAAAACTGTACGGACACTTCTTTTGGACCTCAATTATGATGACACTGAATTATTCCTCACAAATTAATCATGTTAACACACAAATATACACACTCACACACTTACATACACACATCACACTTAACACAATGCACCTACATTGACGCACACACATAATATCCATACACTCTAGATAAGTGTATGTCTTGTATCAATAATAATAAAATATATTTTAATTTGATATTCATACTGATTTTGATTTTAATTTTGTTTATAATTTTGGTTTGATTTTAATTTGTTTTTGATTCTATTTTGATTTTGTTTTTAATTTTGATTGTAACTGTGATTTTGTTTGTAATTTTGATTTTAATATTGGTAGAATTTATTGTCTTTTATCACATTTATGTATTGTTGCTGTAAATTGTTATTTACCTATGTGGATAAAACGAAACTTATTTATTTTGTATAACTCTTGTACAGTAACTACTGATCCTGTCCAGATGCTGTTTCAAACTTTAAATTTAAACACACAATTTTTATTTAATAACCCGCCAATTCAGGAGACCGGCACTGACTCTCCTTAACACAGGCTAAATTTTAGCCTATCTAGGAGAACAGTACTTCACCCGTCTTCATTGTATAGTTGAACCTAAAAATTGTATCAATCCAACATTTGTAAACTTTGCAATCCCATTTTGAAATAAAGTATTATTATTATTATATACTACAACTAAAAAACCCGATTACTGAAAAATCATGCTCTATTAAAATGGGGGTCTACAAGGTAAAGGTAAAATCCTATTGTTGAAGTCTGTTAAAATGTAGCCTATGTTACCCGAGCCATAATAACGAACACCTTATTCATCAAAATTGGATAAATAGTTTAGGCGCTACGGAAGAACATACATACGTAAATCCAAACACATACATAGACTGCTAAAATCATAACTCTTCCTTTTGGCTTCGCCGTAGTCGGGTAAAAATATTTTGAATTTTTATCCGACTACGGTAAAGCCAAAGGGAAAGGTTATTTATAAAATAAGCACTATGGTATTATTGAAACATCCCTAGTTTTACTTTATACAATACATGCAAATTCAATAACACCAAACAAGATAGTTTATCCGAACAAATCAAATTGGAATCTTGTTTTCACAAGCACGTTGGAGTATGAGAGTTACAATACTCTTCTCGGTATATGAGTAAATAAACCGAGACTTATTTGTATTTTATTTGAGAGTTTAATGGGGACGAGGGGGTCTTTTAGAAAAACCCTTTTGAAAAAAGCGGGTTTTACTAGCATTAATTTGCACAAGAATAAGAATATTTTCTCATCGTGAAATTGATAGATAGACACTGGACACGGTAAATTATTTATTGTTAGTGTAATTATTCTTTCATTTTACACCAGTGACAGTCATTCGTAAAACCCCAGACTCACAAATACTCAAAAGCTTCTTCACTCTCGTCATAAGACGTTATCCAGGACGAAAAAGATCGTTAATCCAAGTATTACATGGCGTGGAGCACCAAGAAAAATCCCGAGCCAGTTTTTCTCCATAATCTCGCGTTTGCTAGGTCCCGCGCCGCCGACGTTGATCGATGCAGGTGAACAAGAAATGCCTTCACTCCTGAACATTGCTGCAGCCAACTTTAAAACTGTTTGTGCGAAAACGTGAAGCGTTACGTTTTTTGTGCAATGAAGTGTACAGAGGGTCTAAAATGGCCGCTTCAGCAGAATCATAATAGGATAAAAATATGAATCATGTTAAATTCTTAAATGGTAACTCAGTTAATATAATTGTTGCTTTGTGACCGTTTTACGAATTGTAACGTAATTCATTATACAGGGTGTAAACAGACTCTGCACGAAGCCGTCAACCAAGCATTCTTTACATCAAACTAAGTAACCCTGCGCAAAAAAATTTGCTGGGACGTGACTTTTTTTTTGGGGTAAAAAATCAAGTTTTTCGGTAGGACTCAGCGTAACGCACTAAAAACATTGTGCTGATAGATGGATTGAATAGTACGGGGGTCGTGGAGGTGTTTAAAGTAAAAATATTACATTTAAAACATGTTTTTAAAAAAAAAACTTGTAAAAAAGTTGGAACTCTGACCCCTAATATCTCCGTAACTAGAAGGTTTCCAGGTATGGTCTAGAACAAAAAAAAGATCGCAATGACGGGGAGAACATGTGCCTTTTGGCTTTGTGAAGAGTCTTTTTACACCCTTTATTATGATTCTGCTAAAACGGCCATTTTAGACCCCTGTACTCGCCGTACACTTCATTGCACGATTTATAGGTTTTTAATTGGTAGCTGTAACTGACATACTCGCGGGCCCAGTGCGGATTGGTAGATGTCACATGTCTTCGAATTTTTAGTTCTAGGACATGCCGGTTTTCTCACGATGTTTTCCTTCACAGTTTTGAGAGCAGTGGTGATGAAATAAATTACATAAAGTAATGCGCCTGTCTGGGTTCGAACCCACGACTTACTGGTCGTAAGTCGGGGCCGCCACCACTGGGCCACCGCTGCTCGGTTCAGGCCACCCGAAACAGTCAAATATATTCCCAATCAACCTTTAATCGAATGCTTTAGCGATAAAGTTGAAAATCGAATGACTTTGACAGATTGTAGTAGCTTGTATGTACTGGCGTCTGTACATAACATTTTCGTGAACATTAAATTAAGATCTAGTGCCCAGAGAATAACAAATACAACCTTTCGGAATCAAACAAAATATTAAACAGGTACTACATATTAATATTATTTAACTAGGTTCTTTTTTAAAATATACCGACATTGAACTTTATGTTAACGCTGCTAACCAAATAATAATATCAACCATCATTATTCAATGTAACATCGTAGTAAGCCTCAAGGCGACCTGCAAGTCTGAACAAAGCACCAAGCCTAACAGGTCCAAGCTTTGACAATGCTTGACGTATCACAAAGTCTTTGAGAATGTGATACGCAGATGTTGCAGCGGTGGTCCCACAGACTCCTTAAGGGGCTCCCCCATGCACACTAGCGCCACTTTAGTAAAAAAATCAGAACTCGTTAAATACACAATTAATATACAATCTGATTGACAAAATCAATGCTTTAGAGTTCTATAATAATGACGTCTATTTAATTCATTAAAATATACTTCACTGTAGTTACAGTTAGAAAAATTGCTAAAAACGGCCGTTTTTTTTCCATTTTGTATCTGTAACGACAGCGAGCTATGTTTCAATGAGTTAAGCAGACGTAAATAATTTAAAAGACCAAAAGATTGATTTTGTCAATCAGATTTTATATTAATTGTGTATCTAACGAGTTCTGTTTTTTTTACTAAAGTGGCTAGTGTGCATGGGGGAGCCCCTTAATGAACACGCAATTATTTTAGACGTAGGTGCGTGGCATCTTCTTCTTCATCTCATCACCTCTACGAACATTTTTATGTTAATAGCATGATCATTTATGATGGACGTGATAAATACTACTCATATTTAGAAAAGGAAAGGGTAGACAGTCAAGCCTACTTGATAGTGCTTCTCGCCATATTTTAATGCGTCCGAAAAATTTAAAAATATCACTCGTGCAAAATTAGCTAAGAATCAGCAAAGCCCAAAAAGCGCCTTGTAGCACCTCCTTGTAATACTTATGTACCCTAGGCTGCATTATTGCTTCACATCAGGCGAGTTGCGGCTAAACGCAAGCCAATTTCGTATTAAAAAATACTTCAAACTTTGATGTAAATAAATAGGTATTCCAATCTTATTCACTTACTTTCACCTTAACCTTATAATTATACAAGTATTTGATGTAATATTGTCTTGTTCGATTGTTACAAAACGCGGGAAAAGAATCGGAAATGCAAAAGCTACGAAGCTAAATAAAATATAATAATATAAATTGAATAGAGAATATAAATTAATAAAATATAATGATTCATACAAATTAATGAAATTATAATAACTGATACAAAATAACGAAATATAATATCAAATCCACGTAAATAAAATAATTGAATAACATAAAATAACTACATAAACCTAACACTGGTAATATTTTCGTTAATAATTATATTTGTTTAACAAACTTGCAATCCAGTATACCTACGGACTGGATGCTTGATTTGTCCAATCTACCTATTATGTTGCCGAGCCATAACCGGGTTTGATGTTGGAACTTACTTACAGCATATATGAACAACTACATGTAAACATGAATGCAATAAAGAGTTTGAGTTTGAGCTTTTTTTAAGGTGCTTAGACACTTCGTCAGTCTTTCATAGTCGAAACTCTCAAACACAAAACTAGCAGCCCCTAGACCAGCGTTTCCCAAAGTGGGCGATAACGCCCCCTTGTGGGCGCTGCAGGCCTAAAGGGGGGCAGTGAGACACCCAGAAAAAAAATGGGGGCTTTGTGTAGAGGCTTAGGGGGCGATTTGTAATTTCATCTAGGAGGACTCTAGTAATGGACCAAGCTCTCGACTCTCGACTACAGCTTGTGAACATCAACTATATATTAATTAAGAGATCGAGATCGTTAGAAGAATAGATTATGTTTGTTTTATTTTGAATAAAATTTACTCTGTTGCAATACAATAAAGTTGCGTTTCAATAATCATTCTCATTGGCAGGTGTAGCCCGTAAGAGTAAACTTGAGACCTGAGCACCGTTGTGTACTACCTACTGCGCTCAGGTCTCAAGTTAACTCTTGCGGGTTATAGTAAGTCTAGTTTAGAATGAATGTTTAATCTCCGCTAATATAGCTCACAAAAATTAATTTAATTTGAAGTTAAAGTATTTTTTAAGTAGGTGAAAAAATAGGGGGGCGCTAAAAAATATTTTTTTCTCAAAGTGGGCAGTAGACAAAATAAGTTTGGGAACCCCTGCCCTAGACAATCAATAATACAATAATTCATCTCAATACCAATCATTCCGAACTTAATATTAATTTCTTTCACAACTTTCCCTTTCAATTCAAACTTTTCATTTACTTTACAGCCTCTGTATTAACAGTTTATTGTATGAAGAATACTCTCAAGAAAGTTACATGTTTATATTATTGTGTACGTCTACAAGACTTATAGATGCGTCCCCGAGACGTATATGTATGTACAGTCAAGGAAGTGACGCGACCGCGGTGTTTGTCGACGACGGAGGCGGAAAGGAGTGACGTCAAAGGTGTCAAACTGTCGAAGACGTGAACGAAGTGGAAAAGTAAGCAACTATCACCATGTTTTATGGATTGAACTCTTTTATGGGACATGTCAGTAGTGTATGTAGGTAATCTAGGAGCATTGGTGACGTATTTGTGGGATAAATGTAGACATGGAAAAGGGTGCTAAGATGTTTTTATTGTTTTTTCTAGGTTTGTGCTATCAGTTATTGAGCTCTGGCTGGCCACAAAATATAAAAAATTGAACAGAAAATGGTGTATTTACTTGTGGGATGACCCTAAACAAAATTAATTAAAAAATCTAGACCACGTAATGTTTTCAGTACCACGTAAAATTCCCTCGATAAACAAAATTGAGGTTTGCGAATTGAAAGTATCATCATTATCCTTCGTCCATGAGTATTATATTATCTGTGGTCCATATTAATTGGGGTAGCGCGCTATACGTTTCCTACTTCCATTTTTTTAAAAATCGTCAGGTTATAATTAACTCCCATTTCTTGAATTGAGAAGTAAAGCGTGAACAAAGAAAACCCTTCAGATCTGTTTGTTAAATTAATAATTTTACTTGAATATAAAGTAAGTAGGTAGGTATACTAAATAGTAAGTACCAAGTACACTGTACTAACTCCCAGAATTAATTTCCTACGAGTCCTCAACATTTACCTTTGTTAATTTATTTACGTTGACGATCTGACTCAGACTGCAAAATCCTTTGCAGCTTTTAAACTTAATTCCTATTCACTATATCAACTAAGCAAACCGCTTTAAACCTCTCTTACATAAAGGAGCAGCCAAACTGGACAACCCCGTGAGAAATCGTTTTAATACTCAAAATCCGCTTGGAGTTTCAGCGTTTAATGAATTACGTCGGGTGCAGCCTCCGGCGCAAGACGTGCATCGATCAACGTCGCACCCCCGGTCGCACTCAGCGCCCCCCGGGGGGGTTACACCCCCGGATAGGCGCGGGGAGGCATGGGGCGCGGGGGCGACACGTCCCCGCACTGCCCAAATAAAATATTCGCAGCGCTGCACTCGCAAGCTTAGAGGTGACACCAGTTGTCACGTGTCAGAGTTGATGGATGACAAATTGTATTAGTTTACCGTGTTATAACATTATTGAACTTTTTTTCAGAACTATTAGGACCCGGAGTAGGTGTTTGGGCTTTTTTTTACAAACATGGATTTACCTACTATTCTATACGCCAAAACAAATTTTGTGACTTGAAAAATCAGAACTAATAATTGATCAAGAACATTAAATTCTTTGAAACATTGAAATAAGTTTAATGTGTATTTGATGACAGTTTATTTGCGGTAACTTCAAAGAAGGTATGCAAAACAAACACGAATAAAGTTAAAGTGCTGACAAACTACTATAAAACTAGATGAACCTAAGATAAATTAAGTAACTCTAAAATAATTAAATATTTCTTCTCTTAAAAAAATATATTATATTAAAAAATATACCGTTGAATTCAAACCAATTTTCTTATCTCGCTTTATAGGTGCGGGCGTGAGATAAAAAGAGGTAACTGCAAATTCGCTGGCGTTCTTGTGTAGCCGGGCTTTCAGCCTGGGGCTGCGCTACGTACAGTCTACGTGACGCTTCTGAATTATAAGAAAATGCATTTACGACTCTCTGCCGCAGAGCAGACGGCACCACGTTTTCGTGCCTAGTACTCGGTGGGTTTTATTCTGACATGATTCACGTGAATTGTATATCACGTAAGTTATTTCGAAGTAGCTGAGATTAAAATATCAGTTCCAGTTGAAAAAAGTTGGTAATTATTTTATTTTAAAACTTAGCATAGACGTTTATTATCATAAATAAATAAATAAATTAAAAAAATTAAAAATATAAATGCAGCCATAATTTTATACATAGAAACGAAAATTATGTAAATGTTCGGCACGTGTAACCTGTATATAAACAATTAACATAATGAAATGAGAATTACTGATTATCACATACATCTAGTTGCAAATGTGCTACAAAGGGTGTAAAAAGACTCTTACCCCCCCCCATGATTCTCCCCGTCATTGCGATATTTTTTTGTTCTAGACTATACCTGGCAACCTTCTAGTTATTGGGGGTCAAAGTTCCAACTTTTTCACAAGTTTTTTTTAAATAGGTACGTTTTTAATGTAAGTTTTTTACTTTAAAACAACTTCACGACCCCCGTACTATTCAATCCATCCATCAGCACAATGTTAAGTCCTATCGAAAAGTCAAATTTTTCACCCCAAAAAACGTAATTTTCTAGCAAACATTTTTGCGTAGGGTTACTTAGTTTGATGTACAGAATACTTGGTTGACGGCTTCGTGAAAAGTCTTTTTACACCTGTATATCTACATAGTTGTAAATGTCACAGCGGCTGTTTAGAGTGGCCGCTGACTCGTAGCCTCCAATTAAATCGATAAATTAATATAACTCAGATGCAGCTTAAGCTGATAATTTAGACTGAATAAGTGACCGCGAAATGTGCAACACGGGGCTTAAATTGTATTGACTTTGTATTGGGAATATTTGTAGAACGTTCGTGACCCGTTTTTTGTAACCTCTCGGGCGCGACGTCATGTGCGACGCGACGATGTTCACACCAAGTATAGAATGACTCACCGACTCACGCGCGTTTCGCTTGTCTCATGTAGCGTCAGCGAGTCAGATCACCTTAGTTCGTGAACGAGGCGTCAAATTGACCCCGGACTCCCTTAAATTTTGTTTAACTAGTTATCAATTAAATTAGTTTTAAATATTAATGTAAATCAGATGCAATTTAGGCTAATTCAAACTTCGAATACGACATGTGTAATGTATCACTATCACAACATATTATAAAAAAAAAGTCACGCGCCGCATCTGTCCCTATGTACGCTTAGATCTTTAAAACTACCCAACGGATTTTGATGCCGGTTTTTTTAATAGATAGAGTGATTCAAGAGAAAGGTTTATCAAGGCATCAGCTTTAACTATATTTGTGAAACATCCGTAATCTGTTTTAGCCTTGGAATAATAAAGGTATAAAAAACCGAGTGTGTGCCGAGTGGCACTTGTTCTCCCCGTCCGTGTCATTGCGATCATTTCTTTGTTCTGGACCATACGGGAACCTTCTAGCTACGGAGATATCAAAGCACCAACTTTTTCCATAAGTTTTTTATACGAGTTTTCAGTGATATAACAAAACATCACGCCTGTAATCCCCGTAAGATAATGCAGAAATGTACCTAATAGTACTCCCACATCGCCAGTTATGCTTACGTCCCATGTAATTGGGGCGGGCTTATTGCCATCAACCGGGCGCGAATCCAGACCCCGTAAGTCCCGTGACTGCTACTGAGAAATTCCTGATGGAAAAACCCAATAGTACTTTGCCCGACCCGGGAATGGAACACAGGACCTCATTGCTCAGCAGTTTGTAATTTGTTAGACATGTTAAACATAGGTTACTTTTAATAATAGCAGAGCTTGATAACCATTAACGTCAATAAAATTTAAGTAGACAATAAAATCTTTTATGGGTGTATTTTCTGTGAAACATTATTAATTATTTCCTATTTAAATTAAAAATTTAAACGTTCACATCTAGGTAGGTACATAGATTCTAGAACAGAAAAAAACTTGTTTGCTCTTGTTTACTTATTAATAAACAACATATTAAGTTATTTGATCAGGCTAATGCCACCAAAGTTTTATAAAAAGAATGCAGAAAAAATGTGTATGTTTGTGTAATAATAACGATACAAGTTATTGATAGTAAACAGTCATCTGTTGACTTTCAATAGCTAACACTGGTGCACTTTGATTATTTTGAAGGTTATCTGCCTTATAATCTAAAAGATCCTGTCACTACGGCACCCCAAAAGCCATCCCAACTGTTACCGTTACCCTTAACCTCGATTGCCTCATATTTGGGTGTGTCGGTCAAGGTTACGAACATTTTTGGAGGGTGCGTGGGTCAGGGTCAGCGCAGAGGTGCGTTGACAATGAAGGGTGCGTAGGTCTACAAGGACATTCGTAGTTTGCCGATCCATATTGTGTGGGTGCATTGAATCGGCGAGTGTGGTCACATCAACCTTAAAATTCTCAATACGTCACGCCTTGGTATAATTTTTAGCTAGTTCTGACGTCACGAGACTCCCGAGTTTTGATGCGTTTTATCTTTGTCAATATTCATTGATTTACAAAAAAAACATACGCGTCCATTAATTTCCAATACTCTAACTGACGGACTTAATAGATTTGCAATTTTTTGATACTGTCGTCATGCCTATTGAATCAGATGTCCCATAGAAAACTTCAATACCACGTCGTTCCAAAAGCTGAGACTGCTGATGTTTTTATTGTTTTGATCTTATCTCGCCTAGCCTTTTCCCAATAATATCAATAGGATTCATATCATTAGATGATGATCTCACTGAATAATTTGCTCTAAACACGCTCTGCTTCTCCTACACTTGGCAAAAGTGTTATATAAGTTAAACTTGCAAAAGAAACTTTTTGCAAATAATAAAACCGACTAGATCGGATGCTGATCGCATCAGATCTTCACCAAATTGAAATGGTAACACACGGGAAGCACCAGCTTTAGCATCTTTCTTTAGCAGCTTTAGAATAATCAAAATCGGTTCACCCAGTTGAAAGTTCTGAGGCAACAAACACAAAAAAAAAATACCGTCGAATTGAGAACCTCCTCTTTTTGGAAGTCGGTTGAAAAATAGCGTCATGTTGAAGTGGCAGGTACCACCACCATCCGCACACACACACCAACCATACAGGTTACTAATATAGGTTTGCTATATGTCCATAGTATATCAAATCTATTCGAGAGAATATTGATAGATGGTACGTTGCTTAGTCGTTCTTGTCCAACCATAAAATCCATCCGTTAATTTGAACGAGTTTCGAACGCTATACATGTTATAGCGTTCCAACCAACCAACAAACATCGTATACGAAGACCATGTGATATTCTCACTGAAATAAATGGAAAAAAAAACTCACACCCATACATAAATACCTGAACTCTGAAAAAAATTGAAATTGTTCTTTTTTTTTGGGTGGTCCTTTAAATACACTGGCCTGCAAAAATAAGTATCACACTTTTAAAACTGCAATAACTTTTTAAGTACACAACATATACTTTCTAAACAAAAAGGACTCGAAAAATAGATTAATTTTGTACATAAAAACTAATAAAGCTGATAAAAATTACTATAAAACGTTTTTTATTTTAAATCTCTAACTTCTATAGAGTTTAGAAAAAAAAAATAGATTTTATAAGTGTAGGACATAGTTTTGCAGGCCAGTGTAGTATGGCTTTCACAGCGAATCTTATCTTGCTACACGTGGTGTCGCATCGATGTTAATGACATATACGCACTGCCTATATCAAGAGCTCCGACTTTTAATTTGAAAAATCTGGAGAACTGATCAATTCACATTTTATAACACAATGGTGTCGATTCTGTTGTGCACAAACTAAACTTAATTTAGGCTAATGCTATCTTTTTCTCTCTAATAGAACGAGAAAGAGACAGACCTAATTTAGAGCTGTCAAATTTAATTGGAACTAATATTTCCATACAAATGAAGGGTGCACGTAAAAACATGTCGACTAAAAACACGGTGAAGCGCAAGGCATAAACTAGTTTGACATCTCTAACTTAGTTCATAGCTATAGCCGTCCTTTTCTCGCACTGCCTTTTAGTAAAAGATAGCAATAGCCTAAATTAAGTTTAGTTTGTACACAACAGAATCGACACCAATGACTAACTCTTTTAATTTACTTGTAACTTTTTAGGGGTTTAAAATTAGTTAGGTAGTCGGTGTATCTGACTATCTAATTAATTTGAAACCCCTAAAAAGTTAAATATTATTAAAATAAATAAAATACCAACAATCATGGTACTTTATTTGTTAAATAACGATTTTATTTCACGACAGCTTTGACGTAAGTTCGAACTTGCTTATACTTTAGTAGTACTTTACAATAACCAGCAGATAACAAACACACTCATTATGATGCCTAGTGTTCTCGCAGCGCGTCGCTCTTTAGACAGCGAGATCTTTTGCTTCTGTTCAATGAACTGATTTACTACATCACCAAGCTTTCAGTTTTCACACGAGAAAAGTACTCAGAATCAGAATTTCACCTTATTTAACAAACTAATGGACAAACTCACGTATTCACTAAAAAGGTTCCTAGAACAAATAATTAACATCACTTAATCACACGCTACAATTAGGCAATCTATTAAAAACGAAAAGATTATGCTAGCGGGAAACTGTAGCAAGAAATGTATGCAGCTTACTTGCATCCGAGCTTATCGCATCTATCAACGTCCGAAGGCTTTCACGGAAGGCTTTGTTCGCACGGTGTGAGCGCCCCCCGCCTGCCCTGGCCGCCTCCCCGCCCGCCCTCAGACGGTACAAACAACTTCAGCTAACTCCGACAGCCGCCCAACTTTCTTTGTGGGTTGATAGCCCACCGAAATGTAGCTCATTTGTTAGTTTTGGTAATCATTATGATGGAATGTGATGGTTTATTTGCATTTTATAAGTTTTTGTTATTTTTGGTCTGGTTTGGAATGGATATTTGACGCGCATAGTGAAATAGGAAAAAGTCGATGATTGTCGACTACAAAAACACCATGGTAAAATTTACGTTTGGCTTTAATGTGCAAAACACTATTAGTTATTTATTAAAGAAAACTTAATTTAATATTCTTATTAAAAAAAAAAACAAATTGAATATTTTATATTATTAATAATTTAAAATGAATTATCATATTTTTGAAAAATATTTTTTTAACAACGATATACAAAATAATAAATTAAGTAAATTTATTCGTGGATTATCAATTATTAAACAGATTCCAACTTTTTTTTAACTTTACAGGGAGCTTTTTACCTACCGTCGCAATTTACGATACAAACCATCCAGGACTCCACCCACCTACAATAATTACATAAGTACATTTTTTACCAAAAACATCGTTGCACAAAAGCTGCCGCACGGTAGCTAGCCAGAGGGTGCATCTGAACGTTGCAGGGCGTCCATCGATCAACGTCGCCTCGCCGACCGATACTAATGGCAGCTCAGACCGAGCCTTGGAAACCTAGCCTGCCTGGAAACTCCTCCCCAGTTTTAACGAGAATTATATTTCAAATGATATGGTGCTAATGCTTCAGAGGAGAATGTTTGTGAGTGCTTTTTTTGAAGATGGTTTTTTGTTTTTTGATGTTGTTAATGGGGTATTATATTATGAAGATGAGATTTATGAAAATAATAATAAAATTATTTTATTTTTAAGGCTGTTTTTTGGAGTTTAATGACTTTAACAGCTCACAGAATGGAAATAGTGATGCGTACTCGGAAAAACAATGCTTCCTGTTGTTGATACAAATTATGTACAAGCTAATAGGCTCGCCTCTATAACATGGGACTTGAAGATAACTGGCAAAATGTAGATGTCCTATTATTACTATATCTCTACCTAACTCTTTTGGGGATTACAGGCGTGATGTTACGTCATGTGTACACGCTTAAGATTTCGGTGAGCTCATAACTAATCTGTGCCTGAAAATCAATCATAACTATTGAAATTACTCGTCACTGTGGCATTAATAATAAACCCATTACCTATAGCAAAGCCCTTATGAACCAACCAATAGTTCCCCCCACAATACTCTGTAATATTAACCAATAACCCATGTTATTACCACTCCAGGCATCGAATGTGACATGTTCGTACAGACAAGGCCTTGTTACAGTAATAAAGCTAATGCGCTTTACCGAAGCCGTTTCGGATGCGGCGGGGGGGTGAAGGGGGGGTCTAGGGCAGTGCGGAGGTGAGGGGGGGTGGCGTCGCGAGCGCGCATCGATCACACCGATACGATCACCACCCACCACCGCAAGACTACACAGCCGAAACTAGCGAATTAATAGATAACAGGCTTTTTATTGGGAGCTGATATGGGAAACGAAACTATTTGTGTTTTACTATTTTCGAGGTTTTTGGGCAGGTTTGAAAGCTGATAATAGTTAAGAGGATTTTTGCCAGTTAAATCGAAAAACAATCGGTTGCTAGTTAGATTATTTGAAGATACCTTCCGATGGAGATTCACAGAAAAAAAAAAATGCATTTTCTATGTAGTATTGAACGCGGTCCAACATTGATGATTATTATCTCCAGAAAACAATCACTAATTAATCAAAAACACTCATCAAACCTAGATAACACAAACAAATCATTCCACAACGAAATTGGAGCCCCGATAAGGACGCAGACAGATCGCGAACTCTCAGTCAAAGGGATCGCTGGTTTCAGGCGAACGTTTCATCCTTCCACGTCGGGCGGGCGTTTAATATCCGAACCGGCCGTCTCTACCGTCTTTTTACTGTACGCCGAGCGAAAAATAATTGATCGATTTCACCATTCCGCCGTAATGGCGGTATGACGTAAAAGGAACGCGTACACCAGCAGATCCGGATATTCTCTTTCACCTGCTTTGAAATTTTGCTAAATGTATCACGAAACCAATTTGGTTTTAAGCCAATGTTTTTGGTGGGAGCTGATGGGTTTTAGTAGTCAGCGCCGTAAGAGGTCGATCTAAATATGAATTCTTGCTCTATAAATGAGGTTTTGGAATTGTTTTTGCTATGTTTAAGCTAAGGTACAGGTAGGTATGTAAACTTGGGGTAGTCAGGAAGACATATTTTTGATGAAATGCGGATAAACATTTGTGAAATGAGAACTCCTAAAATATCAATACTGCCAAAGCATCATACATCATCAAGAACAAGAAAATCATTAAAAAAAAAACTGGTGAAAAATAACATAACACCACGGTTATAATCCTCGCAGGGTTAGGCAGAGGTGTACCTAATAGTACACCCACGTAAAAGGGGGCGAGCCTATCCGAATTTGGAATCGAACCCAGGACCTCACGCTCACCAACAAAAATCTAACATGAGAAAAACTCTTTCACAATCGTCTTCTGATGGTTGTCCTCTCTGCAAAACACAACAACACTCGACTTCTCACTAACCAAACACAAAACATTCGTACAAACAGCACGAATTCACATTCATTACATTCTAATACCAAGCATTCTCCCCAGCTGCTCAGAAGACATTAATTCCCAGTTAGAAAGGATCCAAAACCAGCATTCCTTAGGCACTAATATAAAATTCCATTGGCAGAAGTGCCAGTGGCGAGACGTCTGATGTAAAACGGCTGGTACAAACGCTCGGTATGCCAATATCACAGATTAGAATGCTGCTAGACGTCTAATGGAGCAATGATTAGATGTTAGTTATGCCGCCTGTAGGTCCATTGAATTTAACGGCCAATCGTTTAAGACAGTGCAACGCGAGATTCTTGTTGTGTTATACTTTTGTAGATACGAACGGCGCGCCAGAAACTTTCTAAGCATCTAGCTATGAACTAAATAATTAAATTAAAGTAGATGACGTACGGTACGTAATGGAGAGCAGCGGTGGCCCAGTGGTGGCGGCCCCGACTTACGAACAATAAGTCGTGGGTTCGAACCCAGACAGGCGCATTACTTTGTGTAATTTATTCCATCACCACTGCTCTCAAAACGGTGAAGGAAAACATCGTGAGGAAACCGGCATGTCCTAGAACCAAAAATTCGAAGATATGTGACATCTACCAATCCGCACTGGGCCCGCGTGGTGGATTATAGCCCATTCCCTCTCATTTGAGAGTAGGCCGTGTCCCAGCAGTGGGAAAATTATAGGCTGATGATGATGATGATGATGAGATGACGTATTGTATGAAGAACTGGAAATCATGGGGAGACGCCTTTGCCCAGTAATGGGATAACACAGGCTAATAGTAGCAGATGACGTTTTGACATATAAGGTGTCTGGAAGTCTATTGTATTGTATTGTATTTTATAGCGGGCATGGTGTCCGCAACTCCACGTCAAAGCGCGTATTTTGCGTACGGGTGGGAAATTTATTCGATCCACCCTAACTCCCCGAGAAAGGCCAGCAGCGCCTTGATGTTGCTGACAATCTCACGGAGAGTACCTGGATTACCGAAGTACTTTGCCCTGTATGTTGCAACCACTGGGCAGTGCAGAAGCACGTGGGCTGCTGTCTCGTCTTCCTCCATGCAGGCACGGCACAGGAGGCTGTCTGTGACTCCTATGACAAACAGGTGTTTATTAAAAGAGCCGTGTCCAGTAATTGCGGCTGTAACTGTGCGCAGCTGCGGTTTGGTCAACCGAAGCGTGCGTTTGGTGAGGCGGCCGTCGATAGCAGGAAGTGCTTCCTTAGCCTGCCTACACTCGCCGTGGTCCAGCCACAGCTTGTGGTGTTGTTCGCTAGTTCGTTTCCTTACCAGTGTGAGTAGGTATCCGAAAGGGGAGTGGTACTATAGGTTCGGGTCCCACCGCTGCCATTCTCGATCCCCTACTAGCGAGTTCGCTGTGTCTAATTAAGTCTCTTATCAATAATTGCTAGCGTCATAATGTCTTTTTTCAAAACTTAACAGATAATCACCTTTCTTATTGACAGCATTCGTTCTGCAGTTCCTGAATCTTATAACTGAAATTATAAGAAACCCAACGATGATTTTTCTTTGAAAAACTTTAAATAATCCCCAATTCCAACACAAGGCAACCCCAATAAACATATAAGCACCTATTATCGGCATGACTAGCAAAAGCTCACGGCGCGCTATCGTAGTATCCAAGATACAGTGCCTAGGTCGGGAGCTCGCGGCCTTTAGAGAGATACGGGCCATTGTCGGCCCATTGTCAGGGAAACAATGGCTATTTCAACACCTCACAATGGGGCGAGTTAGCTTCGTGAAAAATTAACGCGCCCGACCTGCGTGCGATGAACATTGCAACTATAGCTTCCGTGCTTTACTACTCTCAGTGCGAACTGTGAAGTTTTCGTTTATGACGAATAATTAATGAGAGCAGGGGGTCTAAAATAGCCTCTTTAGCAGAATCATAAAAGGATAATAATAGTAGATTATACAACAAGTGAAAGAAAAGGGAATTTAATTCGATGGACTAAGTTGGATCCCGAATTCCCGAGAGCACCGAAGGATTCTAGAGTAGAATCCTTTGCTACGCTGAACCGAGATGAATTTTACCATTGATTGCGAGAAAATAAACAGAAGTAAATTATTTATATTACTCGTGCTGCCGTTATGCGTTAATAATAACAGCCAATCGGGTCGATTTCCAAGGTTAAGCCACGCTTACCAATATGTGGATGGGTGACCACTAATTCATTACATACCGAGTTTAGTCCGTGCGTCGGAAAGTACGTAAAGCCCTCACGTTTTATTGTTCCAAATTCAAAATGTTTTTAGTAAAAGAGTGTTTTATTCACTGTTGCACACTGTTACACTGCACCTGTGACGTTTAAGGCCCCCAGTTAAATAAATAATTTCTCTTTTACCAGGTTAAAAAGTAGCTTGCAGCACTTATTTGTGGGCTTCAACTTCAATCTACAGCGTGAAAGTATTACTAACCGACTTCCAAAAGAAGGAGGTTCTCAATTCGATTGGTATTTTTTATTTTGAATTATCAATGCCACTTAATCACGGGAAAAACATCGGGAAAAAACGTAGCAATATTCTGAGATGGTTTATTCCGAACAGCTCCCACCGGTCTGTCACCAGTGGTGGCTGGTGCTACTATTTTTCTCATCTACCACCACTATTGCAAACAAGCTGTGGGTATGTATCAATGATCATTTCAAAATAAATGAATTTGACTTTCTTTGCTGTATACAGGTGACTTTTTTATCACTTTCCAAAAAAAAATGGGTATAATAGGTGAACGGATTAGAAGCAAATGGTACACTTAGCTTTTTTTTTAGAAAAAAAAAAATAAAAAAAAATCACATACGCGTATTGCGTATGATTTGAAATTCGATATTGTTCTTTTTTTTTAAATTTCTCTTTGTTCTAATATGAAAAGTTTACTTGAAATTTGTAGCGTTTTTTGATGACGGATCAATTTTTTTCTAAGCTGTGGAAAAAAGAAAAAATACTAGGTAAGCCATAACCTTCTACTCCGTTCACCTATTATGCCCATTTTTTAGTAATAAATAAGTGATAAAAAAGTCATCCGGTATATCTAAAATGCATGCACTGCAGGCTTTTCATAAAAAGTTACAATTTTGACCAATTGCTTGGTTGAGGTTGATTAATTGACTCTATTCCTAGTTCAAAATAGTACCAAGTAATTAGTACCGGCTAGTTTCACTGACTTAATAAAAACTAGTGGAAAGGACGGATGCATCACTGGTAACCGTTTCCTTGTCGTGATATGCCATCCAACACTTAATATAGTTGTCTCTTAACTATGGCTATACCGTAATACCTTTATTAAGCCGACCAAAGATCATAGATACGTTTGTCGCCAGTTCTTAAAAAAAAGTTCTTATTTCAAAATGCGAAGCCTCGGAATTTGCCCTTTACTGACATTTCTCCATTTGTAACGGAGACTGCTAAAGACTCCTGCGCACATCAACAGTTGAAATTCATAATGGAACGTGCAGCTAACACGTTTTGAGGAACAGATGTCAATAACACAAGTTCTAATTTACTTATGTTTATTGTCACACTTGTCCGTTTGTCAGTCAACATGTCATGCTATTATCGAAAAGAGGGGTAGAAAGGTATGGATAAATTTCAAGTCAATAGGCGAGACGACAAAAAAAAACTAATTAGTCCGTCAGTTAGATTTTCAAAAAATATTTGATCCGTGTTTTTTCTTTTGTTACGTAATCCAAAATTGACGAAGATATGACGCTTTTAAAATTCTCAATACGTCACGCCTAGGCATAATTTTTAGCTAGTTCTGACGTCACGAGCCCCCACTCCCGAGTTTTGATGCGTTTTATCTTTGTCAATTTTCATTGATTCACAAAAACAAAAAATACGTGTCCATTAATTTTCAATACTCTAACTGACGGACTAAATAGATTTGCAATTTTTTGATACTGTCGTCATGCCTATTATGCCTATCGTGCAGTCATTTAAAGATTAAAGAGTCATTGGCATGTAAAGGAGAATCAAATTACGGTTCTGTCCTGGGCAACAATCTGAATGGAGAACTATACCTACGTGTAAAACATGAACTTGTTTAGAAAAAGAATTTAGGCCCGCGAAAGAATTTATACTACACTAGCTAATGCTCGCGGCTTCGTCCGCGTGGATGTCGGTTATCGCGACCAAAAGTAATCATGAAATTTTGATCCCGTTTCTCGCAACCCATGGGAACCTATTCCAGGGATAAGTAGCGTTTTCGTTGAAAGTTTCCAGACGGCTTTTTTTCTCCAGCACCTCCAACAAATATCATTATATTTTAGCCAATGTATACAAAAACTTGACGAATTATATACCAAACCCTTCCTCGTGAACCACTATATCCATTAGTGAAAACAGCATGAAAATCGGTGCAGTCTTTTTTGAGTTTATCGCGAACAGACAGACACACAGACACGGCGGAGGACTTTGTTTTATAATTTGTAGTGCTTAACGCCTTTATTCCCATCCCTTGCCATAGTGATTGTAGAGAACTACCTCCACATCAAAATTAAATCGCATACGCCTTTAAAAAGAGAAGGGGAGAAAGTTATGGATAGGTTGATCGAAAAGTAAGTTGTATAAACCGTAGGTTCCAGGTGATCAAAATTGGACTAGGATTAAACTTTGCACCAGAGACCTTTCTAACTAACTTCTTTTGCACACCAGTAATGAAAATTTGTATAGATGGAAATGTACTGAATCAAGTAAGGTAATGGTGTCGATTCTGTTGTGCACAAACTAAACTTAATTTAGGCTATTGTTATCTTTTTCTCTCTAATGAAACTAGAAAGAGACGGACGTAATTTAGAGCTGTCAAATTTAATTGAAACTAATATTTACATACAAATGAAGGGTGCACGTAAAAACATGTCGACTAAAAACACGGTGAAGCGCAAGGCATAATCTAGTTTGACATCTCTAACTTAGTTCATAGCTATAGCCGTCCTTTTCTCGCACTGCCTTTTAGTAAAAGATAGCAATAGCCTAAATTAAGTTAAGTTTGTGCACAACAGAATAGACACCATTGTCATTCCAGCCAATAACGGTCTCAAGCAAATATTATCGATAAGTAAAGTTAAATTAAATTCTTCCATCGAGTAATCTTCAAAGCCATCGTCCTACTTAAAGCCTTACTTAAATTAAATTAAAATCGAACACAAAAGAGCATCCAATCTTCCCACAGAAAGCCTACATCACCGGCTCAGTGACTTTCAACGAAAATTAATAAATTAAAGTGACAGGTCACCGGCTTCAGCAAATGAAATAAGTATTAAAGCTCACAATACCTGAAATATCGATACGATAGTGCCGTTGCGGTCTCAATACAGCCCAATTAGTCTGCACTGCCTTCCGCACGTTTTTGCCCCAACACTAATAGGCAAGATCTTGGTTTAAAGACTTTTAGAAGAGCCGACATGGGTAAAAAAACTTTTGTAGTTATTTAAGTATTTGTACATCATGTGCGCATGATCTGAGAGAAGCTTATGTCTAAGTAATAACAGGCGCATGGGTCGATCTTCTAGGTTAAGCCACGCTTGCCAAGGTCGATCAGTGAATAGGTGACCATCCAGCATATACCATGACCCCTTCCTGTCCTGTAAAGCCATTGGTCCCGGCTGCCATGTTGATCTTTGACAATCGTTACTTTGTCAGACTTTTAGATGTCTGACCGAACAGGAACCCGACAATCTGACAACTATATCGCGTAACCCGGTTACTGGGTTGCGTTGCGGAGTTCAGATAGGAACAAAACTCAAAAACTTGTATTCATCTGCATCCAGTTAGACTGGAAGCCGACTCCAACATAGTTGTGGAAAGGCCAGACAATGATGATAAATGCCGATATGTATGTATGTAAAACATACATATCGGCTTGAGAAGGTGTTACTTTGTTGGTACCTATGTCATGTTCGCGTGATCTGAAAGGTCACTTGTTAGTAATTGTTGAAACTCAGTTTTGTTACTGTTGAATAGTGTTGTCACTCTAGTTATTGTTCTGGCATTTAGATACTAAAGATCCTCTTTGAAGATCATTGTTGGTATGCAAGCGCTATCTTATAAATTGATCTAAAACTTTTTTAAAACAAACATAGACTGGTATAACAAAATGACAGGGCTGTTTTCACTTTTAAATTACCTTTCTAACTTGTTTTTTTTTTTTTGTCGCAGTATTTAGCAGCACATTTTCTCGATATAAACATTTGACTGTCTCGTAGGTATAGTGACTGCTGAGCCCTGAGTGGGTCCTGGGTTCGATGTGGGTCCGGTGTAGTCCGGTTCGGCGCGTCCCATATCCAGGTGTTTCCCTTGACTTTGATGATATCTTCGACCCCATGAGCTTTAGGACGGCTCTGGTTTCTTTGGCCCAACCTTGGCCACCACTCGCTCAAAGCCTTTCTCCATCGGCCAAACAACAACACCTTACAACAATACCTAAGTATTTATAACTTTTTAAACTGACAATGGTCACTAACATTATCATCAACACTAAAAACGAGTTATTTACCATGTTTACTATTTGTTTTGAGTTCCCGATATTAAGGCGCTGTTGCAAGCACCATGATCACGGATAAACTGAAGTTATATTAAGTGGATATCCCGTTTTAGTGTTATTGATAATGGTGACGATTCTGTTGTGCACACACTAAACTTAATTTAGGCTATTGATATCTTTTACTAAAAGGCAGTGCGAGAAAAGGACGGCTATAGCTATGAACTAAGTTAGAGATGTCAAACTAGTTTATGCCTTGCGCTTCACCGTGTTTTTAGTCAACATGTTTTTACGTGCACCCTTCATTTGTATGGAAATATTAGTTCCAACTAAATTTGACAGCTCTAAATTAAGTCCGTCTCTTTCTTGTTTTATTAGAGAGAAAAAGATAGCAATAGCCTAAATGAAGTTTAGTTTGTGCATAACAGAATCAACACCAATACCTAAGTAATCCATTTCCGACCTAAGATTCCTCAGACGTCGTGAGCTCTAAACAGCCCTACAGAGTAGTGCGGTATTATAGGCTCGGCTGTTCGGCTCAGCACACAATTACGCAGGTCAAGCGTGCGCTCCGTAGTGCCACAATTCACAAAGCTAACGCAGACGACTATACACTGTGTACATACGTATTGTTATTTATTGCGGCTCTTCCTTGAGAAGACAATGATGTGAGATGTTGGGATGGTTAATTGGTTGTGCGTGTTTTAATTTCTACGTATAACATTACGCCTGTAATTCCCGAAGGGTAAGGCAGAGGTGAACCTAATAGTACACCCTCATTTCGCCAGTTATGTTTAAACCCCATGTAAAAGGGGGCGAGCCTATTGCCATCAACCGGGCACATGTCCAGATTCCGTGGCTCCAACTGAGAAATTCCTGAAAAAAGACATTTTCTACGTTTTTCAATTAAAACAACCTCATTTTTTCACCAAGCGATGTTTTTCGCCAAAGCTTACATTTGTTTTACCTAAATCATAATGACCTGAAAACAAACTTTAAAATAGTCCACTCGATTCCACTGCAGCGGAAATAGGCTTATAATCAGTTTATTCAAAAGTTTTAATGTTTGACACTTAAAAACTTTCATCGTAAAAGAAGTACTAAATCTGATCCAGAAATAGAGCCTCGCTAAATGCAGCCGCAATATTTGACAAAAATCAAAAGATTGTTCCAAGTTCTTTTAGCAGTTTGAACTTTCAACAGCGGTTAGTAAGCATAATAGTTTAGTGATATAAAAAGGAGAATTATTTGATTAATCCATTGTATTTGACCCACTTCGTACTATCATCTGCAGCTACTGTTCGAAATAAAAATGTCTCCAGAATTGCGAACCAAAACAACCAGTTGTGTTTCAGTAGGCCGCATATTTGGGGTACTTAAGCTGGATAACAAAAGCAGTAGGTACATATTACCAGGCCTGGTTTACTATTGAAAAGTCCACGCCAGGCCAGCTAAAAGTCAAACTGTCACAGCAACCAATGAGCCTATACTTGATCGTTCACACCAAGATTAGTTTAACTACTGTTACCAGAGCATCACATGACCTCGAGCCTGTAACACCTAATGTATCTTCTTAATTTCAAGAAACAGAGCAAGATCCCGTTAAACACAGCATAATTTGCATCCAAATATTAATCAAGTACCGCAACAATGAACTTCAAGGAACCGCGCCAACGTGGGAACGGAGAGAACAGTCAGAGTGAAGCCACACGGGCGTAGCATCAACGCAACGCTGTGATTTCAACGCACCACACGAGCAATGCGGTATCGCAACGTAATAACACCGTTACTTTGTCGCAGCGTTAGAAAACCGTCGTCGCACCGCAGCATCCTTCTCATCCGCTTCGTCTCTCTGGCTCCCATCCGACGTGTTAGCGTTGAGTCGTTGCCACACGCTGCTTTGACGCACTTTTTTTTAATGGCATCTCGCAAACCTATGATGCTGACTTCTGCTTAACCAAACTATCCACTGGGTGCCTTTAACGTAGAACCTCTAGCCAGGGGCAATCTACGCACCTTGTGGCATACCGTTCCGATTTACATGTAGCGTGTGCGACGTAGCGTCACCGCTCCGACATCGCAACGTACCGACAACGCATCGTGTGTCTTCACTCTTAGCTTTAACGTCATAACATAACCGTCGATCCATTTCACTTAACTGAGGCGCGTACGCTTAGAAGCGTTCTTGAAATATGCAAAGCGCACTCACGACCAACCCGCGTAATAGCGCGTGATATGCTCCGAGCAAAAGTCTAGCTCTAAGCTATGAACGAAAATCTAGATTCTAGAGTCTCATCGCGCCGCCCATACATTACGAGCTATTCTTTGATGATACACTTAAAGTTGAATCGGGTAATGGCTTTTTAAAATGTGGAGGGATTTTTAAATTGTTGTGGAACGCTTTGGAACTTGTCGTAGTAGGTATTATCATGAGATTTTTTAATAATAGCAACGCAAAGATGTTATTGTTTGGCAGTTGTTATATTTTGCTACAAATTGTGACAAAACTAGACTTTTTAACCGCCTCCTATCGAAAATTGTGATCCTCTCTACTGTTCAGAAAGCTTTTAAAACATTTAATTCAGGAAGTAATATTAGGTACACCTCTACATATCCACTGAACTAATGAGCACAAACAGAAAACTAGACCACAGTCTGTCATTCCAAACAGTAAAACAAGGAAGTACAATAAATCGTAGAACATAAATAAGTAAAGAGCAAAGTTCTCGTTTGTATCACGCACAGTGTGGCGTGGGTGCCTGGGCACCTCTCACCGATATGTCTCGGATATAAAACAAATAGCGAGGCTGCGTCCGCGCTGCGTGAATCGTGACAAGCCCGCACACCCGGCGCGGAACCACGACTGTATACTGGGTGCCAGCTTTTGTAGGCTATGATCTAGTGTCGTCGGCTGTGACGGCATAAAAGATTCGCGAGGATGGTCGTCTGGGAAAGCATAGCTTTGGTACATTTAATTTTATGCAAATTATTCCTGAAATGCCTGCCTGCCTCGTTGGTATTGTGGTGGCAAGTGCGACTCCTTAGCATAAAGTCCTAACGAGTTGATGAATTACTCGAAAGATGGCGTTTGGAAGTGTGGTCGAAACAATGGAAAACCAACTCTGACTCAAATGATCAAATCTTTATTGTTGAACACACAGCACATACTTACTGCAAGATGTTGTCTGAAAGTAATATGATGACACTATGGTTCAGTTTTCAGTGGTATAAGACAGCAAGATTAACTTTGACAGAACACGAGCACTATCTCTACATTTACAGACCATTTAGTCTTCGAATATTTCAAAAAGGATGCATCTCTATAAATGTTGATTGTTGTTTTTGATTTTGACTTGTTGATCAAAAAAGAAACAGTGAGTGCGTGTGTGTTTGGGACCTATTCTCATATTTCTCCAACAAAGACATTTCAATATTTACGGGCGATAGACGGGAAAAAAACGAAGAAAATCGTAATCCGATCAGCAACAAATTGGTCTGTTGTCAGGTAGCATTCGTGTGTCAAAATCAAAACGTTCGGGATCAAAATTTTTGCATGACTTTATTCCCTATGTCCACTCTATAATTCTTTTAAATCTCTTTATTCAGCAATCAGAAATAATCTGTGAAATGAAATGAAATGAGACAAAGATTTTCCTTACTTTCATCACCAAGGACCAACATAATCTATAGATACGGGCAAGTAGCAAGTCTTATAGGTTTATCCGGTCAGTCATCCGGGCACTAACTACTTCCTGCTAAGCCCTTTGATGTCGTTAATGCACGGCCTCATGTGATAGTCTGCCTTTAGAAGTATAGGATACTCGCTTATGCCTTTAGCCAGTGAGGAATATAGTATGATTCAGTTAAGATTTGTATTTCCTAGGAAAATGATGTATTTTGAACTAAAAAGTTTTTATTTTATAGTAGGAGAGTTTTCCAGAAAGTTTTCGTCCGCGTGAAATTATTATAAAAATATAACTTCCCAATTTGAATCGGATTTTGTTAACACTTTCAAGGGTGTTAATTTATTTGCACGGAGTTATAATTCTTTTTCTAAAATTAAAACTTTGTTACTCCTTATAACATCAGCTATCTGCCAGTAGAAGTCCCGTCAAAAAAAAAAAGTCCAGCCGTTTCGGAGATTAGTCGCAACAAACAGATCCGAAAGACCCAAAATTATCGTAAACATTCTTTCCTGATACAATAATAATCATGTAAAAAACTAAATCATTAAAATCGCCATATGATTTTTTGATCAGATTATCTTCATTACACCCCAAAGCTTAACTCTCATCAAATACTCCCTTATCTCAACAACTCTAAACGCTAGCTTAACAAATTATAATCTCCGATATCGTATGTAGCAGGCAAGTCTGCGGCAGTAAATAAAATAAATTAATAAGCTCACCACTCGGTAGTTAGGTTTGTCTTATCGTAGGCAGCGTCTGCGCACAAAATACGACTGGCCAGCGCGCCCGGGGCCTAAATAAAATAATATTTATTTAATTTACCGAGATGTTTATCTGTTAACGTTACTGTTTTATACAATATGGACTTTATTGCATTGTGATCGTGATATTTTATGACAATGGATTTCATTTTTTCTATGTTGTTTGGCTGTTGATTTTTGTAATCTGAGGCATTCAACGAGAGGTGCGTTTGAAGGAACCTTTTTTTTATCTTTTCTATCAGAGTTCTCTTGCCCTTATCCGAATTTATTTGGGGTCGGCGCAGCATAATATCTTCTTCTTCCATACTTCTTTTTTGTCATACCATTAAATTAATCATTTACTTTAGCGACATTTCATTTATTTATTTATTTTATTCATTAGTCTCCAATTCCAATAAATTACCTCAAATTATAATACTTGTGTACCATTATTGATAAATACAAATCTCGATTCGAATTTGATCTTAGTACCTATTCGTGATCAACCGTGATGACAAGATTTTAGACCAAACAGATTTTTCATTCTATAAATTCTAGTTCGTTTCTCGGGCCAGGTTCAATTAAAGCCTACATCGAGCGAGTTGCGCGTGCATCGATGGGCGATAGCGCAGAAGGGCGTAGAGGGCGGCGCGCGCGCACACATAGGACGCCCACGCTCCACGCTCCACTGCGCATGCGCCTAATAAACGCAGTTATGACGCCGTATTACCATACTAAGATAGTCGGGGAAAGTTTTTGTTTAATATTTGCGTAAAATCTATCTATGGGAAGTGGGAGGGGCGTTTGTTACATAGGGTTTGTGTTGCTATCATTTATGGTGTCGATAAAACTGGTAAATGTTTATTCATACCTACTTTGAACAATGGCGGCACTTGTTTTTTTTTACAGGATCTGATCTAGAAAATGATTCTAAGAAGTCCTGGAACTCAACTCACCCTAAACACCAGACGTAATCTTGGAAAAGAAGCAAAAATAAAAACAAAAGAATCGTTTTCAAACTTTAGGTCACAGCACACATATCAACTCGGAAAGGGATCGGCACCATATCAACTCGAGCCTTTCAGTATTCTTTAAGTATTTGAGTCCCTATACTGCAACGGACACTAATCGGAATCGTAACGTAATCGCCTCACCTCGGCACAAGCTCACGAAACACACGAGGTGAAATGCGATACGGTGACGGTCCCTTTCCGAGTTGACATGTGTGCCATTTTCTTTTTCCAGAACACTGTTAACTAGTCTACCGTACCTCAATAAAGCTTATCGTTTTGGTAAAACTGAGGTATAGCTTAGAGCTATTGCTTAACTTATTAGAAGCGACAATAGCCCAAAGGCTAAATCGCTAACTGGCAATTGAGAGGTCGTAAGTTCATGACTTGGCCTCTTGAACTATTGTTGTGGACTACATTAAGTTAGCTTGAAGATAATAACCGATACATAACTTATTGTATAAACAATGTGGTTCGGGTTAATAGAACTATTAGCAAAAGCATCTATTTATATAGGTATTATATTTATATCTTCATCATTATCTTATCCGTATAGTACCCAAGTGATTTGTTGTCATTTTCTCCTTTTATATTTCTCCTTAGCCAATTTAGCCATCATCTCTGTAGTTACCTTCAGACACCTTTCTTGTTATATCGTATTTTACCTCGTTCCTTTGGTCTTCCCAAAACTTCCCTTTCGCCATTCGCTTAACAATAGGAAATTGGATATCCCACACAAACACTACATAAGCAAGAGGAGTTACCAAATTATGTGTTTTGACAATATTTTTAAAACTAGCTGCCGCTGTACATTAAGAGTTTGAACAGTGAAGCTAACGCAGCTCGCTACCCCATTGTGGACCAATTAGTTGGTCGCGAGCTTCTATTTGCAGCGGCCATTTAACCGCCAATTTAAACCTCCACTTGGTCTCGCTAATCTAATAACATTTATTTTTGTGGCTTCCTTTAAAAATGTAAATTAAGAGCTGGGTAGCTTTCTAACGTTTAAATTTTGGGCTTAGTTTACTATTTCAGTTCAGTTTTTACTTCAATAAGTTTTTTTACGGGTATTCAGTAGTCAGAAAGTCTGACAACCAGTCTTATCAAGGGGTACAGCATTTATTTTTTTGGGTTCCGTGTTACACAGTTGGAAAGGTCAGGTAGGCAGTCACTTCATGTGAAATTCGGGCATAAACATGTATACGATTTAAGTAGAAGCCCACAACAACACCAGTTGAGAAACGACTAGATATAGAGAAGATAAAAGACCATGGATCATCATCTGATGATCCTTTGTCCTTATTTAATATTATATTATATTTTTCAAATAGATGTTATGCGGGTTTATCAAGCGGTAGCAAACAGATTGTAAAGAAAGGCGATTCCAATTAATAAGAGAAAATGCGAATGAAAATTAAAATGAGCGTTCAGGTTAATTACGGAGAGGAATTCTGGGAAAACAGGGTTTTATTACCTTCGGTGGAATACCTACCGGGATTGTTTTAATGAATTCTTCATAGTGCCTTGAAAAAAGAAAGGATAGCAGAGTAGGTTTCTTTTATAATTAATTTTCAAGGAAGTCTGTCGGAAGTCGAAAGCATTTATAAATATTTTGGAAACAGACCAGCTATTTCCATAATACTTTTTTTATAAATAACTTCTGATGATAAACTTAATTATTATGATGTTTACATTTGCATAAATACAAATAAATAGTGCCTTGAAAAAAGAAAGGTTAGCAGAGTAGGTTTCGTTTTTAAATAATTTTCAAGGAAGTCTGTCAGAAGTCGAAAGCATTTATAAATATTATGAAACCAGACCAGCTTTTTCTGTTTCCATAATACTATTTTTATAAATATCTTCTGTTGAAAAACTTAATTATTATGATGTTTATTACATTTGCATCCACTCGTCAGCGTCCGGTTCACTAATTTAATACAAATAAATTGCTAAGTAATAAATTCTGGTTCGAGGCACGGGAAAATAGCACATGGAAGGAATCGGGGAGGCCTTTGCCCAGCAGTGGGAGAGTACGGGCTATTAAAAAAAAATGCCCCTACAAATAAATTGATCAGTTTTTTTGCCGCTACTCAAACTGGGTTTCGCCTTCAATGATTTTGTAGACTGTAGGCACCTAGAGGAGCTTGAGGCTACATAATAGCAGCCGCTCGGATCGATCGTTAGGTTAAGCCGTGCTTGCCTAGGTTGGCCTGTGGATGAGTGACCACCCATTACATACCGAGTTTCCTCCGTGCCAAAGGAAAGCACGTTAAGCCGTTGGTCTCGGCTTTCATTTGTAGATATTTGACAGTCGTTAGGTAGTCAGAGGCCCAAAAAGTCTGACAGCCAGTCTTACCAAGAGGTATCGTTCGTATTACCCGGTACTAACTGGGTTGTGGAGGTCAGATAGGCAGTCGCTCCATGTAAAATACTGGTATTCAGCTGCATCCGGTTAGACTGGAAGCGGACCCCAACAAAGTTGGGAAAAGGCTAGGCAGATGATGAGGCACCTAGAGATATGTGTTCCCATTTCTGAGTCAATTACAAACAAATTAAAATCATATTAAGTTAACAGGGGTCAGAGATGATGAAACAATTAATATTGAACAACACCTATATTTCCACGTTTTTAAATAAGTTACACTCTTTAAAACGAAGGGTTTATAATACAGAAGCTATTTTCTTCTTTTCAATTATTTTTATAGACGTCCGTTAAAATTACGAGTATTTACAGTAAGAGTCGATATGGGTCGGTGATCGCGATCGTAAAAACTTAATTTATCTTATTTAAATTGGCAATTATTTACAACTCTATTAGGAAGGACAGGAATAGACAGCTGTGCCATAGACAAAAACAAAGCAAAGAAAAAAGGGTTGTAGTAGTTCTCATTGAAATGAAATAACTTCTTGGATTGATTGATACAAATGTCTTGTCTCTGTGAGAGGACATTAATTTAAGAATCTATTCGACTAACATTATAATAAATTGTTTTACTATATAGCCGGACACTCCTGACGACTTCAACATTTTTTTGTTCTTTTTTTTATTCATTTATTTATTTCTTGGAACATCATTGATCCTAAGCCTTCTTTTGTTTTATTTCCCTCAACACTTAATTTATTTTATGGTACTTAATTATTTATTTTTCAATTATCTTTTAATGACTTTCATGAAAAGATGTTTAGATTTTTTCTTTTTCGTATATCCCTACCTAGTACCTATTTATTATACCAAGATATTTATATTTATATTAACATGTGTAAATAATACAAACAGAACAGTATAAAGGGTGGTCAATATCTTTAAGAGATCACTGAAAAACTTTATTAGTATAGAGGCAAATAAGTTATTACAAAAAATCACTGCAATTCACAAAACGGTTCCACTTCTCAACCAATACGCGAGAGTACCTACTAAAACATTAACAAAAAAAATAATAAAATAAAGCTTCATTATAACCTTGTTAAAGAAAGATACATGCTGGCCATAAAAGTCGTTAGCGTTTAAATTGCAAAGCTGCTGCGCGGGCTGCCCCGACCGAACGCGCCATTACCCAGGTTTGTACCATTCTGCAACAATTAGCTGATCTATGGACCAGTTTATAGTTTCGCGCGCTTTTATTCCACTACATCTATATATCCTGTTATTGCCCATAAATGCTCACCATTGAACAAATTAATGTTCTCTTCTCCTTGAGAGAAAGGTAAACTATTATCGGCAATGATTTATCTCCACACATTATCACGAAACCTATCTAAAAATCCTAACATCGGATCTTGGCTAGGAAATATTGCCTGCCATTTTATACCCTCTAACTAGACAGTGTGAGACTCTAAACTATCAAGACATCACGTTTTTATGTGTTATGTAGTGTGAAAAAGCTCTAGGTTGCCTTTACAAAACAAAGAACAAAGAAGTTCTAACTTCGTGGTATGTTTTCACTTTATCGGGCGAGGTGTCTCCTTTTAAACAAGAAATAATATTTATCCTCAACTTTTGTCTGTTGGATAATCCGACGAATTCGGTAGATATTATTTTCTTATAATTTTACACGGCGTTGGGTGGTCGAAAACGAAGAAAAGACAAAAAGCAAAAAACCGGCCAAGAGCGAGTCGGACTCGCACACCGAGGGTTCCACACAAACTTTATTGAATGAAAGGTAAATTGCGGTTTACGATTTATGACGAATTAAAAAAAAACTACTAACTAGATCTCGTTCAAATCAATTTTCGGTGGAAGTTTACATGGTAATGTACATCATGTATTTTTTTTAGTATTATCAGTCTCTTATTTTAGAAGTTACAGGGGGGGGGGGGCACATTTTACCACTTTGGAAGTGTCTCTCGCGCAAACTATTCAGTTTAGAAAAAAAATTAATTAGAAATCTCAATATCATTTTTGAAGACCTATCCATAGATACCCCCCCACATGTATGGGTTTTGTTAACTCAAAAAAAATTTGAGTTACAGTTCTAAGTATGTGGAATCCCCAAAATTCATTCGTTTTTTTTTCTATTTTTATGTGAAAATCCTAATGCGGTTCGAGGAATACATCTACTTACCAAGTTTAGTTTCAACAGCATAGTTCTTATAGTGTCAGAAAAAAATGGCTGTGACATACGGACGGACAGACAGACAGACAGACATGACGAATCCATAAGGGTTCCGTTTTTTGCCATTTGGCTACGGAACCCTAAAAAAGAGTTCGTGGAAAGGTATGGGGAAGGCCTTTGCCCAGCAGTGGGAAATTCAAGGCTGACAAAAAAATATGGTGTTTAAATTTTTCCAACAAATTGTCGATATTAAATTGATGCATTTTAACATTTTCTGGGCACAAACATTTAAAAATCAAAGCGCTAAAGTATACTTTAGCACCTTTTGGTTTAAGTTTGGGTATACCCAAACTTAAACCAAAAGGTAAAATCTACTTACAAAGCATCAGTTACCCAATACAAACAAAAAAACAAAAGCCCATCGACCAAACAGTTGTTTCACCAAAATGCGATCGTAAGCCCGACCGCTTTTCCAACGCAGCGGTTACCTGTAATAAAACTTCGTTACATAGACAACTCGTATTATTTTCGATTCTCTGTCGGTGTCCGTAATAATGGACATCGAATCATAGTGCGTCGGAAAATATCAACTATGGAATCCCGTTGTTGCAGAAGCTGACAACACTTTTATCGCTCGTTCGTGTTTGTGAGTTTGAATATTTGTAAACGCACCCACTATCCAGGAAAAATACCTAGATAGGAGCAACGTTTTTAAAAAAAAACTTGAAATGTATTCAAAAAATTTAAAACACTAGACTGATATGGTAACACGCTCAGGTTTTACGTACGTATCCATTTCAGTAGTCCGATGCCGTAAGTCACATACAAACAAAATGCGTGTTACGTTTTTCAATGTCCTTAAAATGTTGTCGACCACTGCAAGTTAAGATTGCTGTCATCAGGAAAGTTAGTTGTTCGTCATCTGGCCATCAGTATCGCTTTAGTGAACTCGGCATTGTCCCAACTCAGATTATTAGTTGGAGAAACATTATATTGTAGCGTTGAGCTTTTGTAAAGCCCAATGTCGCTACATAACCACAACGTCGCTACATAATCACAATGTCGCTACATACTCGTAATCATAATATTACATCGATTTGGACACATGCTACACCTAACAAATAGTAAACACTATAGTTGGTGCCAGTTAAGATGAGAATAGCGGTCATTGACCCACCTACATTTATTAAACTTCTTAACTTTGAAAACCAAAAATAAGCCTGTTCAAGACTGGAATCGTCATCTATCGCGTGATCTTCAACATTTTTGTAATGAAAAACGATACATGGTTTATTTGTTTTGGTTCGTACGAAGAGATATTAGGGAAAGGGCAATGAACGCTATTCTCATCTTAACTGGCACTGGCACCAACTATATCTTATGCCCGCGGCTCGCCCGCATGGAGTTCGGTAATGTACCACGGGATCGTACTAACGGGATAAAAAGTATCCTATGTGTTAATCCAGGTTATAAACTCTCTATGTGCCAATTTAATCCAAATTCGGTCAGTAGTTTTTCGGTCAGTAGTAGTTAATTATTCTCTCATTTTCAGAAGTGACACCTACCACTGCTTGTCTCTGCATCACCTAAAGGTTGACTGGTAGAAAATCCCTATGGCATTAAGTCCGCCTCTGTACTTTGTGCTTGAAGTGTTAAATAAATAAATAAATAGTTTTTGCGGGAAAGAGTAACAAACATCCTCACACAAACTTTCGAATTAATAATATTAGTAAAATTACATCGATTTAGACACAAGCTACACCTAACAAGTATTAAACATGGTACATATCCCGTTTTCAGCGTTAATATGATAATCATAATATTAGTAACCATGTCAGTTCATAAACTTACATGCTACACCTGATTTAAAACAGCAGGTGTAAATGATATTTTGGAAGGCACTTAAATTAAAACACCGGGATCTCTTGTCGCAAAAACACATTATTTCGCTCGTAGCAAACAAAATAATTGGAGCTTTTATTCTTGAACTGATTTAAGAAACATCTAACAGTTATAATTTTATGACAAAACAACATTTTCTGACCAATCAGCATATTCAAACACTTCTTTTTGCGTGTCGATTTCATTAACATTTGTCCGATCAATAAGTAGTGTACAGCTCTATCATTGTATTCAAACACCAGAAACAAGTGACAAAAGATGTTCTAAAGCCGGACAACAAACAACAACACAATGTGTCAAACAGGACGAGGCCGACGTCGTGCTAAAACAAACTCGGCCTGCAGCGGTGGGCGTGTCGGCGCGATCGTAAGGCACGCGCCGATCCCCTAGATTATTTCGCAGTTCGCTATACCAATCGATGCACCTTTTGCGAAACTAATCCGTTTCTAGACAACTTTGTAAGTGTGTCGCTTAGGCTTCCTGCAATGTGGGCAGATCAAAAGCGTGAACTTCTCAAGAGCCTCAGTCGAAATGTCAAATCAGCGTCAGGCATGGTATACCTTATGCCATCTGGTATTATGCTGAGGTCCTTTTACCATTAAAAGTACCAATTTTTATTTTAATATGTTTTTGTTTGTTTAATACCAATTAACACACTTTTCTTTCTACATAATAAAAGCGGTCACAATAAAATGTTTCCAAGACGAGGCCATATGACTCGCACTGTCAAAAAGTTATCAGATCTCATGTATAGCCATGCTTTTAACTCTACACACCCTAACTCTACAAAGTCTAACTTCACAACACCTTATAGTCAAAATATGTGGCTTGGCCGTTTCGTTGCTAAGAACCTGTATAAGAAATTGTATTACAGAAAAGTGAATAAATTTTTCACCTTACGTCCATGTGAATGTACCAAAAGAGAGAGAGTGTGTAGAGTTTGTGAAGTTAGACCTCGTAGAGTTAGGGCGTTTAGAGTTAAAAGCTTGGCTCTACATGAGATCTGATGACTTTTTGAAAGTGCGAGTCATATGGTCTCGTCATTACAACATTTTACATGTAGGATTTCATTTCTTTTTGTAAGTTGCTTGTGTTTTTTTTTTAATGTTACTATTTTTATATATTTTTTGTTGTTTGTGTACTAATAATAGCTTACATACCAAATTTCAGCTTTCTAGGACATCCGGAAGTATCGTATGTATTTTGATGATCATCAGTGACGACAACAGGCTTTTTTTAGATATCAATAAAATCTAAAGTATAAGAAGAGCTATGTAATTAAAACTTAATATGCTTAATAAGTCCGCTATTGACCACATATCCCGAGAATTTTGTTTATCTGGTACAATCCAAACCCAAGTTATAAGGGTTCAAAAAAACGACGAAGCGCTTCGAGAAAAGGTAGGTAGTGCCCTTGCGCTTCGCTTGACTCGTCTTGGCGGGGACACTACCGTGCCCTCAGATGAGCAGTCCAATTATCTCGTTAGTGTTATTTGGCGGCGCGGGCGCCACCCTGAGAGGGTTTAAGGGCTCTAAGGTATATGCACAATTGCACATGTACCACTCTATCACAATAACAGAGACCATAGCATTGTAGTTATTTGAGAAAATCGACGTGGTGGTAAGGTTCCTATGCATACCAACAAACAAATAGACAACTACCAGAATAATTACACTTTGCCCAGTTGTGGGACACATAACAGGCTAAGAAAAAAATAATGTCCTACAAAGAGTAAATATATACATAAACAATTTCACTCAGGACAGTGAGCAGTTGTGAAATAAAACTAGCTATAAACTATTCTAATATTATTTGTTTAATAAAACATAATGGATAGGTACTACAAATACAATACTTTACACATAAAATAATGCATAAATTCTCGCTTAAAATTACACCTTGCGAAGTAAAGTCTATGTTTATTTTTCAATTAGTAATTAGGTATGCTCTCATGTATGTCTTCTAACTAAAAGTAATTTAATAAAAATGAATATTAATTTTATTTAGTTTGTTTAGTTATCACCTGTTTAATATTCTTATCTACATCTTAAGAATAGATCGTTTGAATTTTACTCAGGCAAGTGTTAATACGGTAATTGTTGTGTACTAAAACCATTGATGCATAAAAACCCACTAATATCAATAAAATTGAATATTAACGACACTGTTAGTTGCGTGCCTAGGGGCCAACAATACGGCAAGCCCATAAGGCAAGCAGACTGAAGAAAACTGTCAGAAACCCGAACATCATGACGAGTAGTAGGTTATAAGGGCAAGCCAATCTTTTAGGCTTGTATGAAAGTACCGCCACTACAGTATATTGAGAAGATCCTGTTATCAGTAGATACTCCTAGCAACAAAGTTTTCAATCGTTGAGGTTTATTATTTTACGACCGAATGGCGCAGCGGTAGTGAGGCTGCCTTACGTTTTTAGGGTCCCGGGTTCGAATCCCGGTTGGAGCAAATGTTTGTGTGATGAGCATGGACATTTGTTTCCGAGTCATGGATGTTTATATGTATAATATGTATGTATTTACAAACAAAAAGTATCTATGTAGTATATCAACTATCTGGTGTCCACGACACAAGCCTCGTTGCTTAGTGTGGCACTGGATGGCGCTGTGTGTTAATGTCCAGTGTATATTTATTTATTTATTTATTCATTATCATGAACTGTCCACCCGACCGATTCGGTCGGGACGCCATTGTTTAACTATTGTGCCTACTTCATGGACAGATCAAGGGATAAGTGTTGATACGCGACGGTTTTCCACACATTATTGACGTTTATAGGTCTCCTAACTTTTATGAATAAACCATTTCTCTTGAAACTTTCGTTTAGTTTAGTACCTTCCTAATGGACTGTCGTCCACTTCACTACAAGAAAGTTAAAGTTAGTTTAGTTTGTCAACTAAACTATAACTATATAATCCTTCTCCTGCCCTCATCCCAATTAATTTGTGGTCGGCGCAGCATGTCTTCTTCTCCCATACTTCTCTATGACTCGTCATCTCAGCAGACACCTCGTTTCTTGCGATACCATCCTTTATACAATCCATCCATACAGGGTTAGTTTTCAATGACCGGCCAAATTTTCAGAGATGGTTTAGAATCGATAATATTTTCGATATAATGAAAAAAAATACATTTATTTTTAAATAAAATGTAATTCCTGTCCACCACTAAAAAGCGAACGTGTGGATATTGCAACAGCACAATCCAGTTCAACAACCTAGATAGGTAGCAGTTGGCACACACATATATTTGGCGGTGTATGCACGCACACAAGTGCATTGATTCCCACTAGGTTTATGATTTATGTATTTTTTAGGACATTTTCAAATGAATGTTATTATTTTATTTTATATTTTTTGACAATAGTATTTAAAATGCACATTTGGTTTGGTATCTAGATCTTAATTTTAAATTTTGGCTGGTCATTGAAAAGTAACCCTGTATACATAACTATAACTAATGTGAACATAATTTTGTAATAATATTTTTAGTAACTTTAGTTAATTACTAACACGTTTCGAATTAAGAGTATCATCATCTGCCTTGCCTTTTCCCAACTATATTGGGGTCGGCTTCCAGTCTAACCGGATGCAGCTGAATACCAGTATTTTACATGGAGCGACTGCCTGTCTGACCTCCACAACCCAGTAAGTACTGGGTAATACGATACCCCTTGGTAAGACTGGTTGTCAAACTTTTTGTGCCACTGGCTACCTGTAACGACTGTCAAAGCGAATTAAGAGTATATTCGTCTTAAATACAGTCATAATTTCCAATAAGCAGGTAATATCAATAAAATCGTTAAACAAATTAATTCGAAATAAAATTAAACTTAAATGAAATAATTGACCTAAACGCAACGCATAAAACTGCAATTCAAGTCGGTCGTTTTAATAACTATTATTAGAACCTGTCTAAAAAAATGACAGTTAAGATGATAATCGTTTTACAGAGGGCGCTGGCGGACCTTGCATAGTCACTCAATTAATTATAACCGCACATTCGCTGATACGCAAGTATTAATCCAGTGTAGCAAGCTAAAGGAGCTAAGTGCAATCACTAATCAAGATGCAGGTGCCTCCCAGGTGCGTCGGTATACTCATTTAGTAAAGTGCACCTAGTTCGAACGCGGTAAGTATCACCAATGGAGTAAACAAAATTAGCGTTTTGAACACTGTTTACTAGTTAATTAGCAATCTGTCTATGTCTAACTGTTGTAGCGGCTGCCTTTTAGATATTTAATTGGTTCTAGTTTAGGAAGTGCTATCAACTATTTATTTGCCTATGTATCTACATAACCGATTGTTTTGTATAAGCGGTTCCCGCCAACATTTTTTTACATAACAATTCTATATGCCTGACCTATTAACATAGGTAAAACTTTGAATAGTATATAACCTTAACTTTAAAACAAATTGGTAGGAAGGTACATTACATACTAATCTATGAATAGTCATAAAATATCTTACGGTGTCGCATACTTAAAGTAGTAAGTAGTAAGTATTTATCTACATAAAAATTTTTAGTAAATAATGTTACGTGAAACTTTACGAAATAGATCTCGAAAGTGAAAAGTACAACCAGAAACGCATCCATGGAAACAGAGTCGTATGTGAAACACTAGATATTTACCTAATCTAAGTAAGTAATAAACATATATTTATAATATAACCAACTATGAAATCTCTACGGTTTTAACTCAAACGGAACCCGTCTAGACAGACCGGAAACACAATAACGTTTTATTTCACCTTCCAATCGCGTACAGGGAAACAAAGCTCAAAGAATTTCAAAATTAAGCCGTCTGGCCCAGAGTGATGAAGACGTTCCACCATACGTCAGTCGCGAGTCGTGTGGAAATCGAATTAAATCAGTCACTGGCTGAAAAGAATCGTTTCTTGGCACGAATGGACAACAATGCCTGTTATTAAAAAAAAGAATGGTGATAAAGAACGTATAATTTGTTCAGTAATTAATGCGGGACGGGGCGTGAGTAAAGCTTCTCATTTCGCATGTAGAAAGCCGCGTCCGTCCGCATACTGGTTCAAAGTTACGTCGATAACGTTACGATAACAACGTGCTCATTTGTATAATTAATTGTGACTAATTGAGACGTATTTAAGTGCACAAAATGTGTATGGAAATTAAATAAGAGGGGTTAAGCAATTAGGGGTTGAATGGTCAAGTATAGCGGTTCGGTTACATGTATTTTGTAACTGTGCGTATATTGTAACGAATTTAAAACGATCTGTTGTTATTGTCCGTGGGCACGCGAGAATGACTGGTGGACAAAAATCTCATCTGCAATGAAGCCGCAGACTGGCATGCGAATTGAATTGCATTGTCCGGTGTCACACGCCTCAACCCTCGCTGACAGTATTCAACACCGCGCCCTCTATAATATAGTGATGTGACTCAAATAACGTGTTTGTTGTCATTTTCTGTGAACTAGTAATACGAATTCCGAATCATAAATTATACCTATTGATTGGAGACTTATTAATCGGTGCTTCTTTTTTCGATACGTACCTAATAGACATTAAAATGAAACAGTAGCACTTTATGATGAGTATGTTAAGGTTGAAAGAAAGCTTTTATAAAAACGAAGCCTTAAAAGACTCCAACTGATGACTCCCTTTAAGCAATGATAGATATAACATGAATTGCTCTTTTGCTTTTTAGCATTACTATTAAGCAAGATACACCACACCACAACATACACGGACAACAATGATTACCTGAATTCAAGAAAACGTGACGCAATTAAACGTAACATTGTATAAAAATAATAAATGAAAGATATAAAGGTTGTGTTCATTAGAAGCGCAGCGGAACGTGTACGCACAATCGTCAGTTATAGGGCAGTAACAGACAGCATGCGGCATTCGTTACCGCGACTGACATTCCAATAGAGCCTGAGAAGCCGCCAGCTGTCGTGAACCCAGCCTTATGACCGCACTTGTAATACGTACTTTATGAATGAATGTGTTGAGTGTAGGCTAATGAATGAAAGGATTTATCGCTGATTAATTTGATTTTGGAAATCGGAAGTTAGTAACGTGCCATAGTTACAGGGCTTTCCATTCATACTCGTTCTTTTTTTAAGAAAATTTCAAGATACACGCTTAGGTAAGTAGTCAAGAAAGTATAGACTACATGTTTCAAGGAGCTTAGGTAATCGTTTATTAATTTAAAAGTCAGTACTCCTGTCGCCGCCTTAATAAACTAGTCGCTGATTTTACGACAACGATGCGAACATAAAATATTATATCACGTCTGAGTTATTTTAATTTATTCATATTTATGATTTAAGTACTACGGTTATAATGTGACGGCACACCTCAATGATCGGGGAGTACCCACGCAATCGTAAATATTGGATTAAGAATGTTCTAGAATGACAACCAGCTATATGTTCTTATTAATACATATACCTGTATACCTGTTACATGTGGCGTGATGCCATTTAATTTGAATAAATTCATGCCAAACCTGATCTCTATCTGAAAAACTAGACTATAACGATTAAACTGGTTCAAAAATGCACCAAAGTGCTAGAGTAATTTGAATGAAATTCAGACTAATAAATTGTAGACTTTCTTTTTTATTTTTACATCTAACGTAATGACATTCTGTCATAGACAACTTTCTTTTATTGAATGCATCCAAAAATAATTCAATTTTATGTCTCCTTCCGTATAAAATTAGGTAATCATGAATCAAAACTCTTGTGCTAGATACAGGCACGTGCAGTTTTAATATTCCACCAACAAAGTCTTAAGTGAGAGCCCTATTTTACTTGTTTCTGCCTCAAATCTGGAATAACTTTGCATAGCATGAATCGCAAAAAGCGCTCCGTACGTAAAAGATGCATGCATAGCCGACCAGCGTCCTGATTTAATAGAATAGAGGGCCATAGATGTAGGGACACACTGTACTCTTACTCGCGCGTATTTCCCTTTATTTTGTTCTAGTGATTCGTTGGTTGTATGTTGCTTACATTGATGGTTGCATTAAAAGTATTTTCATATGAATTTCTTTACCTTCTAATGTTACAATGATATGTGTTAGTTCAGAAGGCATAGCGTCAAGAAAAAAAATGCTAATAATTTTCGGCGAGTGCTAAGAGACACGGCAACTCCTTTTCTACACTAATATTATAAAAAGGAAAGATTTGTATTTTTGTATGTTTGTAATGAATAAACTCAAAAAATACTGCGCTGATTTCAAAAATTATTTCATCATTAGAAAGCTACATTCACCCTGAGTAACATAGGCTATATTTTATCCCCGTACTCCCACGCGGGTGAAACCGCGTGATGTCCGCTAGTCAGCAATAATAAGATCTGCAAATGGATAAACACATTCGGGGACTTCATAAATTCTTCGTCTTGTTCCTTTTAGTGCCACTGGAGGTAGGCCATCAACTCCCAATAATTATCTGTGTCCTTTTCGAGGTAGAACAGCTCAGCAGGAAGATTCTAAATTCTCTATAGTCAATTTATTTACGTTATTTCTAATAACATCAAAATCCACTTCTATGGTATCCCAGTCTCAATGTACACAGTTCTAAGCAGAATATCGTTGTAAGTGATGGTGGTAGGGGAAGGGTCGCGCGTGCGGCCTCTGTGGTCGTTTTGCGGCGCGCATGCGTCGTGACCGCGCGCGCGCTCTCGTCACGCGTCCCGACCGGCGCAAGCGCACACCACTATTTTATCGCATTAATTATTTGGAAAAGGATTCCCGAAGAGCCAACATTCTTGTGGGCTTGTCAGCTGTGGGAACTTGGTTTAATGATTTGATTTTCAGTTTAATAATTTAATAGAGACATGGTTTTGTGGGTGGGAGACGTGGGTGTGCTATAGGTACACTTCTGCCTAATTCTTCGGAGATTGTAGTCGTAATGGTAAGATTTTAAGATGGCATGACATGAAGTGTCAGGGACGACACTGCCTCGGTGGTCGAGTGGTCGCGAGCGCAACTGCTGAGAATGAGGTCGGGGGCGATTCCCAGGTCGGGCAAAATTATATTGGGTTTTTCCATTAAGATTTCTCAGTAGCAGCCACAGAGTATGGATTTGTTCCCAGTTGATGGCAATAGGCTCGCCCCCTATTACATGAGACTTAAATATAACTGACGAAATGTAGGTGTACCCCTGCTTAAAAGGAGTCTCCAATCACTAGTTTTTAAGATTTACCTGTTAAAACAATAAACCATTTTTCATTTTCACTATTAGGTACACCTCTGCCTAGCCCTTCGGGGATTACAGGCGTGATGTTACGTTGTGTCATGATTTCCAGTGAGGAGGCTAGCGCTATATACGTATAACCAATGTAATTTCTCTTGAAAAATATGTAGATTTATTAGGGATAAGTGGAAAGAGGAAAGGGAGGCCCAGCAGTGGGACACAAGTGGCTGATAATAATAATAATTATAAAGGTAGGATTCCACAACTTTCTGTTTATTCCTACATTTCTTAGAAACTTTTTTTGTTTACAGGTTTTCTCATGCAAGGAGATCTATCAAATAAAAAAAAACTCTGAGAAGATTATTAAATGGACACCAACCATTCTTTTAATCCCAAGAAAAAGCCGTGGGCAGGTTAAGTAAAACGTCGAGTACGGTACTAGAAATATTAGATAATTTTGTAACCCAGCTACTACGAGTATTTGAAACATGTTCAAAACAACAACGCGTTATCGTACCCCGAGGGGTGGAAATCCATTAGATTTATTGATTTGATAGGTAGGTAAGTTCATTAACAAACATAAATGTTCATACTGATCTCTTATAGTCATGTAGTAACTTCATACCAAGCCTGCTATTTTGATAAATTCGTCATTCAGACACGATCCCATTCTCATCCCTTAGTCATTTTGCTAAAAGTTCATAATCTGCTAAATTCATAATGGTCAATGGTCTCGTAATAGAATTGTGTTATAATGACAATGTCGTATTGCCATTATTATAAAACCAACCAGATTTAATTTATATGTAGATATTTTTACATTATTATTTATTAGTGTTTTAGGCAATCTGAAGTAGTAAGAAATTCGTAAATAGCACCCGTCTTTCATTTGTCATTATGTACGAGATTACCATTCTATGTCTTATTTCTTTAAATGGAGTGTCAGTGGTTGACCATTGGAAAGTCATAATGACGCCACCATATTAGTAGATTACCAAACTTGTCAAAATCAACAATTATGAAATAGTTATTATCGTACCTGATTGTACACCCACATTTCGCCAGTTATGTTTAAGTCCCATGTAATAGCGGACTACTGAGCATAACGGCCTGGGTTCGATTCCCAGGTCGAGCATATTGGGTTTATCCATCAGGATTTTTTTAGCGAGAATATCTCCATCAATCGGGCACAAAACCCGTCTCCTCCGTGGCTGCTACTGAAACATTCCTTCTTTCTACTTTATTCTTTTCCACAGCAATCGCGGATAAAAATCTTTTTTATTTATTTACACTGTACATAAAATTATGTACACCGACATGTACATACACGCTACATACAATAAAAGCAAAACACATTAAATATATACAGAACGTTGCACCGCATACATTGTAACTTGAACCAATATCTGTTTACCTACGTCAGTTTACGTTAACATGAAGCTTTCACCACCGATCTGTCTGTTTAGGTGTTTTCCCATACAAAGTTTATGTACTAGATAATAAATTCCGGGTTCCTAAACACAGGCATAGAAAGGTAAAAACAAATAGCTGTTGAGCGTGCGTGTAATTCGCTTATTATTGATTGTAGGAATCGGTTAGGGACTGTCCATAATGGTATTTGTAACAGTCGTTGATTTTTAAGATGGCAAGGTTTACTTGTTATTATTTAGATAAGACTAGCTTTTACTTGCGAAACAAATTAATATTAGTATAGATTTAGATGAAGGTTGAGGATTTTCAGTTGCCGGCAATCAGGTCGATATCTCAAAACGCAGGCTGCTAATTCACATGTTCGGCTTGGCTTGTTTCAGTACAGCTAGGTTGCAAATGTTCTCAATTAAATCTGAATTTGTTGTTACAAATACTGCCGAATGGATTATGCAGATATCTATCCGTTGTTTCGTAATCGCAACCATCAGTATCCGTACCGAAAGTCGATTCCTAGCCGAAGTAGATTTTTATAACATTTGAAAAAGTATTTGGACTGTATTTAAACTATTTAACGATATGATTCTGCCTGACCAGTGCTCTTGCGCCTTCGTAACGGCTCCGAAGGCAGCCGAAGCAGAAGCTTTGGTAGGACACTACATCCCGTACTTTTTTTTTGATGTCAAACCTCGGCAGATGAATATTGGCAATGTTAGTTTTAACTATGATGGAATGTAAGTGGCTTACGCTTAAAATACATTTTGCTTTTCGAATCGTTAAAATTCTACTATCATCAAATTTTCATAGACAATAAAATACGACTGCCTATTTGTACCTACAATTTACTTATTACCCAAGTAAATCTTCCTCAATAATTATGCTCGCTTCGCACATCACTGTTACCTCATTTGATATAAATGTATGTGTACAGGTTTATGTATTACTAGCTGTTCGGCGACCTTTGTTCGTGTGAACTTATTATAAAAAAACATTACTTCCCCTTTTGAATCGGATTTTGTTACTGATTTCAAGGGTTTCAATATTTTTACACGGAACCCTAATCCTAAAATAAAAGTAGCCTATGTTACTTACTCTTTGTAACATTAGCTATCTGTCAGTAAAGCCCTGTCAAAATCGGTCTAGCCGTTTCAGAAATTAGCCGGACCAAACAGAGAAAAGACAGACAAGCATGTGTTTTTGTTATAACTACCGTATTATACTTTCACATGCATTCAGTAAAAAGCTGTTATTTTTAATATTACAAACAGACACTTTTATTTATTTGTATAGCTTTGACATTGTCATAACTTTAGAGTATGCTCAAAACCGTGGTGGCCTATGATGGAGCGCTTCTACAACGGACCCTGTTCACACCATCCATACTTTTAAATAGTCAAACCATCAAATATAATAATGATGGTTTCTCTTATTGTTTACAAGCTTTTATATTTATTCAGTCTTGCAACTGAATTTTAAAACAGTTATTCCAACCGATTGAGCTGAAAGTTTGCATACCTACACGCTTAGTTCGGATGACAATGCTAAGTGGCGTCATTCTAAATCTAACATGGCGGACGCCCAAAAATGGCGGACTAGTTATTTGGTTGCACCCCCATGATATGCGTATGAATTAAAAGGGTTTGCTGAGAAAAACACGAAAAAACAACACAATTTATGAGACCTGTCCGAAGCCACCACCAAAGCCGTCGATGTGGCTGAGTTCTGGTCGAAACAAATATAATTAAATAACCCTGGGAATCAGGAAAGAGGCGCTCGTGGCTAAATAATAACATCCGCTCAGGTCGATCTTTAGGTTAAGCCGTGCTTGCCTAGGTTGCCCTGTGGATGGATGGCCTTTGGAAAGCACGTTAAACTGTGGGTCCCGGCTGTCATTTGTAGATCTTTGACAGTGTTTACAGATAGTCATTCGCCCAAAAAGTCTGACAACCAGTCTTAACAAGGGATAACCCCCTTGGTAAGACTTTTGATGTTTATAGTACTGGTACTATATGCTCCATGTAAAATACTGGTATTCAGCTGCAACCGGTTAGACTGGAAACCGACCCCAACATGGGAAAAAGGCTAGGCAGATGATGAACCCTGGGAATCATCGACGCTAAGAAGAAAAAGCCACACTAGTATGGAACTTCCCTACTTATGATTACTCGGAACCCGTGCAAAAATACAAAAACTTATTTTTGACAACTTTGGCACGGAACACAAAAAAAAAACTGGTAGGAGTATTTTACCGCACTAGTATGGAACGGCCTTACTTATGATTACACGGGACTGATGCAAAAACGAACAAGTGTGTAGGCCGGTAAGTGGCCGCAAAGTGCAAGCTTACACTGTGTATCGGTTATAGCATTGTGTGCACTGTACTGTTACTCCACTTGATGCTGTATTAATGAGGAGTTGTGCATGGGTAAGATAGCTGTAGGAAGATATGTTTGTCTTTTAAATTACCAAAGGTACGGCCAATATGTCTATTTGAAAATTTAAAAATTATTATGTCTGCCACGGTGGTCTAGTGGTCGAAGACGCCACTGCTGTACATGAGTAGTAGTAGTATCTTGAGTTATATTGCTAGGCTGGTAAATGTGTTATTGGCCAGCCCGAAGTCTGGATTTTTCCCGGTACATGGCATTAAATATCCTTCGAACTGTAGAATAATCGATCGACCTCTATCATACCCTTTAGGGGAGGCAGCCATGGCCCTTGATGTTATGATATGGTAGATTCATTTATGTTTGTTAAATGTCTTTAAATAATAACAAAAAAAGGTATTCAAAAATATGGCAGAGTTCCTATTGCACGTACACTCCATTCCAGCACTAACCTGAGAAATATTTCTCGACGGCATTTAAAGCCAAGTCTGAGGCATAAAAACTACTGACACCAGGTTAGGCACTAACCACACGATAAAGAAAGAAAGACCTATATTCGACCTCATCATTATCTAAAATAAATATCTATTCAACACATCCAAACGCTCAATCAATATGAGACTCAAAATGAGTCATAAACTAAGTTCTACGATAGACCCCTCAAGCGCTGTCAATCAACTCTTTAATAGTCTGCAACAACAATCTATCGAACAATGAACACCTCTATTCTTAAGACAGAATGCACTGTATAGATATATCGATAACTATGTATAATTATTGTAAACCTGAGTCCACTCTGACAACCCTTCTTTACCCCTTAAGTTAGTCAGTACTCAGAATACGGAAAAGAACAGAGGGCCCTTATAATTTCATGCCGCTGCGTTTCGAAAAGTAAAAAACGCTACCCGTCTGTCTACATACTCTGGTAACATCGATAGCTTCGGTACTTTATAAATTTTGGGAGAAAATCTTTTCTTGGCTTTCTGTCACACGCAAAATATAATAAAGAGTGGAACAAATGAAATAGAACACCCTATCTATCTGCTGCAACTTCAACTTCTTAACTGACGGACTTCGAGTTGGTTACACTGAAATAAATAAAGTTGCTGCTTACCCCCTTTGGGAAAAAGACGTGAAGTTATGTGTGTGGATGTATGAAGATTCTATGGGTTTCAGCTGTTTCAGTTCCGTACACCTTCTGGTTTGTTCTGTATGTTTGTGTGATGAGCATGGACATTTGTTTCCGAGTCATGGATGTTTATATGTATAATAAGTATGTATTTACAAACAAAAAGTATCCTATCTATGTAGTATATCAACTGTCTGGTGTCCACGACACAAGTCTCGTTGCTTAGTGTGGCACTAGATGGCGCTGTGTGTATTGTCTAGCGATATTTATTATTATTATTCTGTGACTTGGTAGTTGATAACACGAACACGTTGCATTTCTTCTCACCGTTCGCAGGATTCTGGGTGGAACGTGAAGTGCCGACAAGGTGTTGTCGTTATTTCAAAATCGATGTCTGAAGATTGGGAAACAATATTTCTATTGCTTCTAATGTAAACTGTTTTTTTTATGATGTTATGTGAGTTCACGTGCCAATCTCCAGCAATGGTTTAAATCAGGCTGTGGATTGTGATGGCGTTTGGTCAAAAGTAGCAGAGGTAGCCATAAAAACAAATGATGTTTTGGAGAGTGAAGAAGACCATATAAGCACCGGAATTGAAGAAATTATGACAATTATAATTAAATGTTGATAAAATGTTGAAAGCGAGACTAACGCTAGAAGCGTCGACGTTATCGTATTTTTTTTACCTGTCATGTGGCTCACTGCTGGGCAAAGGCCTCCCCTTTCTCCTTCCAAACATTTCCTTATCGTAATTATGATTTCCCAAAACTGGATAAGATAACACTAAGGAGGAGTAAAGCAACCCAGCAGTGTGAATAAATACTGATAAAGAAAAAGAGCTGGAAGTAACTAACACCAATGAGTGCCTCGAATACACAAAAATCTCTTCAAAAACTAACGAAATGAGACACTCGAATAAGGTCGAAATACAAGCGAAAACCAAACGCGTCGACCTTATCTCAACTAAGACGAAGTATAAGACGAACACTTCTTGTTATCAGCACCGACCGCGTCCAGAAACTGCAAAGAGCTTGCCATTAGTACGGCAACATAGAAACTTTATACAGGTTTTAAAAAACGTATAGGTGCCAGCAAACGCTCATCAAAATGCCTTAAAAAACGAGCAACCAATTAATGTAGGCACAACAAGTACCAATAAAAGAAAATCACTGTAAACTTTCACACAAACATTATAATTGCTAAGAAAGAAACTTAAGAAATATTTCAAGTTAGCCAAACAACAAGTAACATCACTATTACTTTGCCAACGGATAATGCCTCGTAGTCATAACCAGGCTTCATTCCACAATATTTCTTAAAATTTATTCGTATATACGTATGTGAAACTTTCGAGGCTATCCGTCTTCAAATACCGCCGTTGGCAGCGATAATCATAAACTTGGGACACACCGACTAGTTTTATGAACCACCTAAAGCATTGCACTGCGGCTTCCTTACTATTAAAATTAAAATATTTTATATTTCTCGTAACTATGGAACGTGCGATATGCATTATGATCGTGCGAGTGTAACTTAAGATGGACGACTGAGGAAAATTTCTCGTAGGCATTAAAAAGATTAGCAAATAATTCGCTATCGAAGCTACACAATTTTGTGCAAAAACGGATTTAAAATAAATTAAAACCTCACTAGAAAATACTTCAGCATTGACTTAGCTAGGAAAGTCGATCGAAAACTTAGATGTTTTTATTTTATTTCACTGCACACACTTAAAATGCAATCGCCCCGTCCTATTTTCAGTTTATGCAAACATAAACGATCCAAAACTAAGTAAAACTCATTATTTACGTATCACTGAATTAATTTCAGTTAGAAACCGGAAAAAACGAGGGGTAGAAATATCCATTTGAGATAGCAACAGATAATTTGCAAGAAAAAAGTATAATTCAAAGACTAGACCGTTTTCAATTAATGCTAGACCTGACAAAAAGGCAAAAAGCAAATAAAAGACCCAAACTTAGTTATTCATCGTCTAGCTCAATAAATTAATCAAACTGGTATTATTTCCGATGGCATTAAAAAGTGATCACTAGCCAGACATCTTTTTTGGGGATTTTTTTGATATAGTGATATATTTTTTGCTGGTTGACTGGCGATGAATAGAAACTAGTTAAGATGCACTCTTAATGCCTCGAGGACCGAGATATAATGACTCCGTTATGATGAATGAATAAGTGGATGGGTACTTCTATTTTAGATTGTTTCGTTTCTGACAAACCTGTTCACGGGTTGTGTTTGAAACTTAGCAACAATGACTTCTTCCTTTATCGTGAGGTTAGTGCCTAACCTGGTGTCAGAGTTTTTATGCCGCCCATGGGCCTCCGAGTTGGCTTGATATGCCGTCGATAGGTAAATATCTGTTTGCTCACGATATTTTCCTACACCAAAGCAAGTGAAAATTAGGTACACAATACGCAAATGACTCCGAAAAATCAGAGGTGCGATCTTGCGTCCGAACTTTAGAACTATGACTTGACAGTGTGACGGTCTCGCCACTAAGCTATCACTGCTCAATATAAATAAATAAATATCACTGGACAATACACACAGCGCCATCTAGTGCCACACTAAGCAACGAGGCTTGTGTCGTGGACACCAGATAGTTGTTATATTACATAGATACTTTTTGTTTGTAAACACATACTTATTATACATATAAACATCCATGACTCGGAAACAAATGACCATGCTCATCACACAAACATTTGCTCCTACCGGGATTCGAACCCGGGACCCTAAGAACGTAAGGCAGCCTTACTACCGCTGCGCCCGCGCTACCCGCCTCTGTTGCGCACGGTTTTTTATAACAGGGCAAAACAACAAGATTGCTTTATCATTGTACTTTTATACTCATCAATGTTCCGAAATAAATACTCTAAATAATAGTAAAAACAGCATCTAAATTCTTTGCTTAGTTTTGCGAAAACCGACTTTATGATATGTATCAATGTGAGTATCTATCAGCAGGGGTCCTAACATTTCAACACTTTTATAATAGACTAGTCGAATAGTCATCAGACTTTATCTAAGTCAACAATGAACAAAGAAAAGAGATCAAGAAAGGTGATGAGCAAAAAATGCATTGTACTCCTGTAAATAATTCTTTCAGAGACTATGCATTTTTTCTGTGACAAAAACTGTCACTATTGTAGATTTTCTTCATAATAACTAATAAGAAGTCAATAAAAACATCTAAATTTTATTACCAGGCTCGTCTACTATTTCTCTTCATCGTCTTCTTTCTCTGTCTGTCTTTATCTGTCCGGAACGGAATCGGTATATAAACTTACCTATGTGAGAAAAGGTCATGTCATAGAGAGGTTTTTTTAAAGGCAGATAAAAAGATGAGAGGATGATCTGCCTAAGGGTTGGAGGAGTATAGCAAGGGATCGACAAATATGGAGGGAACTTGAGGAGGCCTATGTCGCAAGACAGCCTGACCTGGGGGCCTAGTCTGCTATTACAATAGTGTCACAATGATGTAGCATTGATTTCATAATTGACAAGTTTGGTAATCTACTATATAATGGCGTCATTATGGCTTTCCAATGATGAACCACTGACACTCCATTGAAATAAATTGCATAGAATGGTAATCTCGTACACAATGACAAATGTATGACTGACTTACGCGGTAATCTGCAAAAATTTTGACAGTTGCAGCCGAAATTTGCTCAATTAGCATTTTTGTATTGCAATAAATACCCTGCCCCCTGGTAGGTGATAAGACGAACAAATAACAGGAAAATATAATAATATAATAAGTTAGTTAAAGTTATAATTTAAGTATAATTAAAAGTATAATTTAAGTTTAGATAAAGTTGTAATTTAAGTATAGTTCAAACTATGATTTAAGTTAAGTAAAAGTTGTAATTTAAGTTTAGATATAGAAAACCATTAGGTGTAGTTCACATTTAATTATTTCAAATGACTAAATATTGTGTTTAAGAAGGTCAAAGTAAATAAAGGCTATTTTTTTTGTTTTTTTATTTAATCGATGAAAACCGATCAATAAAATCACAGTATGAAAAAAACTATGTAGTATACCGTCAGGGAAATTAATTACTTATGAAGCTAATTGACACTCTCCGTTCATTTCCCGTGTTACAGTCAGTTCATGTACCTAACTGTCAATGAATGATATTACATTTGTGATTTAAATAAACAAACTATATAAATGTTGGTACTTTATCAATCTGATTAACAAATAATTTTCCTGACTTCAGATAGAAGGTAACGACTGTTGTATACTTTATACAAGTAAGTATTAGATAGACGTAGCCTAAGAATGACGATGAATTAAACTACTTATAAGTTGTGGAGGGTGAGACGGCTTTTTATTTGCCGGACTGCCCTAGACAACACACTGTTCATGAACGAACAACTAAGCAAATCTTAAGGCCCTTCTAACCCTAAAATTAGCAACTCTATTTGTGGTGGTTTAAACTTCGTTTGAAATTCTGTTAGAATAAAGTTCTAATCAGCTTGCATTACAAAGCGGTTGTTACGTCAGTCACTGCGGCCGAATAGTGCGAAATGAGTGGTTTTTTGCGATTTACAAAAAATCTATTGATTGGACTAAAAAAATAAAACACATAAGAGCTGCTTTATAGTTAGTTCAGTTAGTATGCAAAGTTTCATGATCTAATTTGAAGTACTTTTTGAATACCAGCGGTTTATTGTTCGATTTGGAGGTAATTTTAAAGCATACAGGTTGTAAACAACCTCATCACGAAGCCGTCAACCAAACATTCTGTAAGTACATCAAACTTTTTTTTGGGGTGAAAAATCATGTTTTGTGGTAGAACTCATTTTCATGCTGATGGATGGATTGAATAGTACGGGGGTCGTGGAGGTGTTTAAAGTCTTAAAATCTTACAATAAAAACTTGTATTTAAAAAAAAACTTGTCAAAAAGTTGGAACTTTGACCCCCAATATCTCCGTAACTAGAGGGTTCCCAGGTATAGTGTAGAACAAATAAAATGATCGCAATGACAGGGACAATAAGTGCCTTTCGGTTTTGTTAAGAGGTTTTTTTATACCTTGCTTTTTATAGCAATTTATGTCGTATTTATATATCAATAATCAATACGTTTGAATATCCATTGTTAGAAATTTAAATCCCTTGCTATGCCGTGTCGGTTTGCGTAGGCCTTTACTCGTCATCTCATAAGACACCTCCTTTCTAGTCGTATCATCCTTCACACAGTCCATCCATTATCGTTTCTTTGGTCTTCTTCTACTCTTATATCCACATTCATACTCAGAACTTGTGTGAACTTGTTTTCCTGCCTGCATAGATAAGTTAGTTTGAAGTTGCAGGAACACGAAACACTTTCAAACCGATTGCTACTTGTCTTTGTCTATGCTCTCTGGTAGCAGTAGTACCAGCAGCAGCAGCTTTAGCAATAGTCTGGTAAAGTAGCCGTAATGTAAAAGCGACTACAACCGTATGGAAGTATTTTAAGTTATTAAAATGTCAAAACTGTCAAGTATCACCTAATAGAATTACAGTATTCATTAGTACGTATATTAAGACTTATGAATCCCACGAGAAAACTTGCAAACAGGGGTTAGTGGAAACTTTACTAAAAATTAAAGTAGGTAGGTACGTGAAGTAGTCAAAACCACCGCCGCCTATTTCTGGGAAACTTAAAGGAAAATGAAACATCATTGGAAAAAACGTAGATACCGAAAAATTACCTCCAACTATCTATAAAACCACAAAACAAATACGCATCACATTTAATTTCAACTTGTTTTATATTCAGTATCAAAATCATAAATGTAATCACGGATAAAAGGCAAAAAGTACTAAACCATTAAAAGCAAAATATTCATATATAAACACGCTGCAACTGAAATGGTTAAAAACTGATATGTTTCAGTCTGAATACACTGAAAATTCATCAGCATTTAGCGCACACTATTTTTATAAATGCTACGCTCGGATAATCTATAATTTTCGTGATGAGAACTGTGAAGTCTGAATTCAGCACATAATACATAGTTACCCTAGACACCCACAGATAACCGAAGCTTTCTTATGTCATCTTGTGTCCCGACAATTCTTCTGAGGATTAAAGATTTACTTGATGGTTGAATGCCTCAACGTCTTCTCATTTCTGCCCAACCACATTCTAAAACTTACTGTCAGCATAGTAGGATCCACACAATCTTGTATAATTTAGAGACAAAAGAAATCTGTGTAGCTAGAAAAGGTTTCAGCAAACCCAAAAGCACAGAACGGTCCAAAATAAGTAACTTAAATGTAAAATATATTAGTGAATCCTTCCTAAATGCTTAACACAAAGGGTACGTCACACAAAATCAGCGTGTTTACGATGAGGTTTAATCGTGTGTAGTCCACACGAGAGCGCTGGTCTACGGCGTAGCTCCTGGTCTACGTCCGGCCGTTGAACTCGACGTGCCGGCGCCGAATTCGCATGCACCCTTCTGAACTTAGTACACCTTAACTTGCGCAGGTCAAAGAGTAATGGACTCGATTCTATCCCTAATATTCGTAGATGATAATTCTTATAGAAATATGAACGAAGCCAGACTATAGCTACATGTCTACCTTCTCCTCGTAGCGCTAAGCCCCTTGAAATAACAACTAAACTGGATAACAAAGGATAAACTTATCATGCATCAAAAATTCATATTTTACGAGACCGCTAATCAACACTATCAAAGCGTCGCTTAACAAAGAACGCTTTGACAAACATTACTTATCACTACTCTGTCCTGAAACCATCGATTGTGAGTGTGTTCTAATCGTTCATTTTTATCGAGTCGGGCCTCGGGCGTGATAGATTATCCTTTAGCTTCCTTTTTCCTTTTAGAGAGCGTCGACCGTCGGCTACGAGAGGGGGGTCAGGGGGGGAGACGAGGGGGGGCACGAACCGCTGCACCGAACCGCCAACGTCATTGCCCTGTCAACTCAACAATACTAAGCAGACGATGTTACGTATACCGAACAATACGGAATAGGTGCTAAACTAAAGAGGGATCACTGAACTCTTTGTGCTAAACACAAAAAAAAAACACTTTTTGTTTGACACGTTTAACCAACAACGGCGGCTACTTGCATACGACGCAAAAACCGTCACAATGCCAGCAAAAACTTTAAGCTTCAACATAGAAAGTTGTCAAACTGATTAATGAGGTGTGCGCGGCAAAATATTTAATTACAAATTGATTGCAAATTATTAGACGGTACGTATATTTAGAACAATAGTGATAAGGGATTAATTAGTGGTTCGTGTTCAGGTGGTAAACAAGTGAACAGCTGCGGTGCAATGAGGCGCGCCCTCTAGCTTCACTTATAATAACATAACGTCTAGACTACGTCCATGCGTCACCCCCGTTCACACGCAACGCTTTGAAAATAACCGCTCTCCGCCTTTTTGTGCGCTCCCAGCAAATATAAATGATTATCGCGGTACTTATGTATGTAAAGATATGAAATACTACGATGGGGACTTCTCATTCATATTCCATTCAAATTGTAGTTAATGTTAGTACAACTAAGCACATTAATCTAAAGTAAACAGAACAGACGTATTTTTTGTATGACCACCTAGTATGTACCTATGTATTATCAATATTTAGTAGGACATAAAAAGCATTGCATAACTCAAAAGAAGTAGTAAAGAAAAAGAAACTGCACAGCATATCCATAAATGTTATGCAACGACATGAAAGTAAAAGGATTAAGTAAATGTACAAAAACGATCTTATCAATTAATCATTCTACCGTGGCTCGCGCTGTTATACACTTCTAATATACACTTTCGAGGTACTCTGGTATCGACCACCAAATAGAAAGCTAAAACAACTTATTTTTATAATAACAACCTGAATATTTCCCAATTAGAGGCGTTTTTCTCGTCTCATACGACAGACCGAGCATTGATTAAAAAGATACCTCGCCCAGCGACACCAAAAATAGAGCAAAAAAAATATCCCTGTAACATGCCTTATTTTGTAAGTAAAAGTGAAAACGATACACGAAAACTGAGTTACATAACTTTAGCACTGTTTTAAACCTAAAGATACTCTCCTAAAACAAACATTGGACAAAATATATCTTGTCTTTGACGCATAGGGATGCGTCATAACAAATTTCTGGAGCCGTAGCTAACTTGGTGCAAGCCCACGAGACCGGCGGGTGAAGGGGGAGTGGGGTGGCCGCCCCCACCACCCCCTATTTCCCACGCAACGACCTTTGTGCCTCGGCGATGCACTTTGACAGACTTTACTAATTCAATAGATGGACGCTGTGTGGCACGGCTCTTTCCGTTACATAATTATATTCTATGTTTAGCTTTGCGTTACGTTAAATAAGGGATAGGTATGTACCTACATAGTTTATTAGAGAGAACGTTAATCAGTGGAGCGTTGAATATTGTAATTATTTTGTAAGTAATTTTGCCGATGGAGCTTTTTTGCCTAACTCACGGAAATTGCATTTTAAAAGATAGTTCAGTAAAAACTCTTCAAATAAAGTAGTTTGCAACATTGTTTTCTACCTCTGGGTAGGTACTATCTGACTATCAACAGGATAGAAAAAATTACACATTGTCATTTTTTGATTGATTGATCGTTTATCGGTTCGGTTGCTTCGACGAATCTTCGAAAGCAAATATAGCCTAGGCCTATCTATGGCCGACATACCTCATACCTAATACAATGTAAAACAAAACATCTGTCCCATTCATAATACATACATTTATTTGTAGAGAGAACACCAATTAGCAGCGAATTATAACAAGGAGTAATCTAATAGTCGTATCTACAGCGGTGTTATATCTATATGTACAAGTAAATTGGTGTAACTACAACGTACGACACACGGGAACGGTGCGACGTCGAATTACGACTATATTGTACATAGCACGTGCGAAATGACTACGTAAATGTATTGGGTTATCGTCTACCTGCTAGTTATTTAGATATTAGCTACCTGCGATTTTGATAATTATTATCCCTACTGCGACTATGTTTAGGTAAAACATTGTATATTCGGTACTTACATCTAGTTGAGATCAAGCTTAGAACTTCGTTCTCGTATCTCAATCAAATAAACATCATTTCATTTCATTTCAATTAATAACCAACTGACGTTTCTGAAATCGGTTTTATAACCCCAATGATTAGAGTCGTTGGTAAGTATTCAGTTCTTACCAAGGATATGCATGAAGTTTTTTATCAAAGGAGAATAATTGAATTATTCGGAAAATAAAAAGAAAACCCGAAAGGAATTTAAGCAAGAGGCTTGCAATAAGCCTTCGCAGCCCTACTAAATAATTGACGAACCGTCACCAATCACATTATGTAAATCTAAACATATACTCGTATGGTAGTAAACTTGATATAAAGACAAAAACGGTAAAATATCGGGGCTCTAAAGCTTGGAAGAGCAGACGCACTATAGGAAATGGACTGTTGACTGTAATATTCAGAAAGGAAATCGGAACCGGGATCCACACTCACACAGTTAGCAGAACATAAAAACCAATGATATTCTATTCTTACGGAAATGGTGCAGGAAGTGCAGTAAGGTTGTACTTTCCTGCTCTTCTATTCACAGAATCTTCGATAATTTGCTTAAAACTTATTTGAAAAGTTGTAAGACGTAAATGTTATTTGTTCAAAATCCATTAAAGTAAACATCTTTACCGTTAACCATTTAAAACATCAAAGTGGAAACGTGCTTCTGTAATGTATTTCATTTGTAATCCATCTCGTTTCAGTGATTGCGTTTTTCTTCAAAAGGACGATACCTACCTACCTATTCGAGGTAAACGGAGACTGGATGCGTATTTGGAAAATAAAACTGCTCATGTTCTGCCTACAAAAATATTCTTCTAAAAGCAAATGAAACAGTAAACCATTTCGAGGATACGTTCGACAGCTTAATTAGTAAATCCCCGTACCACGTTCAAAATATTATCCTAACATTCCAGTACGTAAAGCTTCAGCGAAGCCTTCGAACACCAATTATGAATAGGTATATATCAAATAAATTGGGAGGGACCCCCGTACCACTAGACTATCGGAACAAGGTAGCGACAAGCATCGTTTGCGCGGTGGGTTCGGGCGAGGCTCGATCCGTGGGGAGGCTCGCTTGTTTTGGTCTGTTTGGGCCGAGGACGGCCGCCACACAAAGACGACGACCGATCCGCACACTAATTCAAAGGAGATCGATAGTGCATCCACCCAGTAGGTATGCCCTTTCATGCAGACCTCATCATGCGACGGGATAATTAAAATGTTTTGCTCTCGATAAATATTTGGCGTCGCTAATTATTATTAATGCTGTTTCGAATTTGTATGACGGGTTTTAATTTTTTATAATCCATGTCGTTATTGGCGCTCAACATGTTATTTCATGTTGGGCGCCAATAACAATGGAACCTTATGGAAGTTATTTCAGTAAGTAAACTAATTTGCTTTAAAATATAAACACTTATTATTATAGAGTTAATAGTGCATCATTAGTCAAGGCTTGATTGATTAAATTAATAAAACATTAAAGTTAACATTACGATTTAAAAAGGTCTATGTATGTATATTTTTTTTACTAAAAAGTTTTTATGAAACTTACTATAAAGTAGTTACGTCATAATACAATAGTAACAAGGTTTCTAACAAGTGCTTAGACTGTCAACTTGTTATTCTAACAAATTACCTGCACATTGAAAACGTAGAAACCACCTGCTTTGTATTTAACCAGCATTACAAGTAAAATGGAAATTTCTCGTAGGTATCATTATAATATTACAAAACGTAATACAAAATGAAAGTGTTTTAGTGCAGCAGATTCATTTCTTCTAAGAACTTTGAACGACCTTCAAGTAGGGTGGTTGTTCAAGTTTCAGTTTCAGTTGTAGAGGGCGCTCTCCCACCCATCTCGGGAAATTTGCATGATTAAACGCGCTGCTTTAAAAGAACGCAAGAAAAGTAGATTGAACTAAATTAGGTATAGAACGAAGCGTACACGTATATGGATACGTGTTTCAATACAGCTGGTAAAATGAAACAATGAGATTTTTTTGTGAACAATGGTGAAAGTTAAAACGTTACAACAAAACGGAAAACCTAATTCACAAAGGCTAAAATCCAATAACGTACACCAGTAGTCCAGTACAGGTACATCAAATTCTTACATCGATGCGGTAATAAATTAAAGGCAATATAGGCAACATTTTGCTGTTCCAAAATTGGAATCCACAACAAAGGGACGTCAAAGAAACTAGCAAGTGCACGCGTGCAAGCGGGGCCGGGTATAAAGAGTGAGCGCAGCACGGCCGAGGAGCCTCGTGCGTCCATTACCCCCCTCCCAGTGGGGGCCTGGGGGCTGCCGAAAGTGCGGGGTGGCAAGTGTCTCGCTCACACCTAAAGATGCATCGAGTTTCTGGACGAAACCGCACTGCTGCTGCATATAATGGTAATGAATTTCGTCTCCATTTTATTTAGTAGATAGGTACGTACCTATATGTTAGCTATTGATTTCTCCTGAAATTTGGCCATGTTTTGCAAGCATTTGAGTCTGTTGCATGCTCACATCTGGGTATGTGATTCACATTTTAATCACTTGTTTGAGTTTACAAGGTATCTATTATGTAGCTATTGGTATATCATCACAAAAGCTCGTACCTACCACCTCGTACTTACGTGTACTATGTCTACCTTCAAAGTTTTTTTAAACAACAATGCATTTTCCAAAACAATTCAAACACATACTCTTGTCTCACACAGTGACATCAGTACCTACCTATACATACTTACTCCTATTTTGTTAAAGTACCTACCTACCCCAGTCACGACATGCCCCTGCACCGATAAATCGCATTATGGCCCACGTGTAGGGAATACATTTTTAATCTTGTTTCCTTTATATCATGCGGCTCAGAAAAGCTGTGGGTAGGGCACCACTGAAAACTACTTTCCTAAATACGAGTTTGAAAAAACTGGACGGAAAATACGAATTTCCTAACATACCTATCTGTTATCTGATTAAGGTAGGGGAGAGATCTACCGTCTAACTTTGCAACCGGATGTCGAGGTACTTATAGAATATTTCCTCAAAAAATATTAAATATTATAAAGGGAAAAGGTTTCCTTCTATTAACCATTTGTATTACAAGTGGTGATTGTGAATGATTCCTACTGGTGTTTCAAACAAAGCCAACGTGCTAGACGAAAATGGAGTACACATTCAACACGTAAACATATCATCAACGTTACCAAAAACGAACACGTGAAACCAGCGCGGTAACGTTAATAACGCTCACGTTGCCATCCATAGCTCTTTTCATTCGGCACGAGCCGGTGCAGGCTGTGTCAAAGCACGTAATTAGTATTTAGGAAGGTGGTAAGAAAGGCGAGGTCGTGGGCCAGACGTCGGGTATCGATCCGACGACCTACCCCACGCTCTACCTCCCGAAAGGGTGGGAAGGGGAGCCACGCACATCGAGCCACCAATTGACACACTTAAGGTAATACTTGGCACTTACGATGTCGCCTCGACGTACTGATGGCCAGTGGATACAATGCTGATATGCCAAACTACGACTGCTTCAATACTTCCGCGAATGTTCCGGCATTCACGAGACGAGCCAGATGAAAGTAAAGACATCAGGAACAAAGAAACTGCGAGTCACTTCAAAAAATAATCAGATAAAGCGAATCATATTGCATCTACGATTATTGTTAGTGGAATAGCAATAGCAGCTGGAATAGCAGAAGTAGCTGAAAATTACAGAAAGCTCGACCCAGTTGGCGCTGAGCCCGCCCGTACATCGGAACATCGCCCACTTGCTTATAGAAGATAATATGTATCTATTTATTTAACCTTGGAGAACTGTAAATAAATTATGTCAATGTATTTCTATGACTGCAGCTTGATCAATGTGAATAAATGGGATTACTCTGATATAAATTAAAAGTAGAGGTCGGCTAATCGTACGGGACAAAATATTATGACATTATCGATGGAAGAAATATGAACAACTCAATTCTTTGTTTGTAATGTAGAGATTTGGTTCCTAATAACTTTTTAATCGATCTCTTGTCTAAACCTTCACGTTTCATAAAACTAGTGGGTATTTTACATCAACCTACCCAACACTTCCATTGTTTCATTAATTTACTTAACATTAATTAAAGTTATGTGCGAAAGCTTCAAAAGCTTATTTGTACGATATTTACGTGTAATACCTACGTGTCTTGACACATCCTATTACGTAGGTTTTCGGTATAAATACCTCTAGAGACATACCTACCTACGCTTCTTGAATAGATAAAGCCGCATCCACATAGCGGAGACACCTTAACCACTGTCTGCATATTCGCAAGCCGGTGCTTCAGGAGGTCCCTTTATTTCAGCAAATTGTAATCATGTCTTGTAATACTATTTGTCGTTTGTTAATTTTGAGTTTCAGTTAAGTTTAGACATAATGTAGAGGTATTTACTTTTTACTGCAGGTATTTAGAATCTACCTAAAAAAGATTTTTTCTTTTTTGTGTTGTACCGAGTTGGATTTTACTTTCAGGTTATTTTAACTTTTGGACTTGACAGACTTCATTAAAACCACGTACCTACCTACTTTATTCCCACCACATTCAATTCCTTTTAGCTCGCTTTTCTCAAAACTAAATTCTCTGTTCTTTATAAAGGCAATTTCCGCAAAAGGAATTACTGGTGAAAATAAGCAGAGCACGCAGATTGTCCGGAGCGACGTCGCGTCGGCGCTGCACTTTGGGTTGAGGGCCGGGGGGGCGTAGACATCGGGGTGGTGGGTGGTGTAAAATCACCCGCAATCATTTATACCCGAACTGCCTGCAGAATTACTAGCCGTCACTAAATTCACGACACCACCCCCTTGCACCAACTTTATTATGGCTTTCTCTTACAGTATAAAATTGAAATTGATAAGAATTATTATTTCTTTAGAGATATTAAGGATGGTTAATTGAACCTAGCCTTTGTTTGTTCGTTTGAATGTTTTGTTAGATACTTGGTGTTGGATACCTAATAGATACCTTTTTAGGCAGATATTTTACAGTTACGAGTACCTAAGTGTAAAGTTTTACCGCGATTTTGAAAGATAAGAGGCGGTGAGGTGGACAGGCATCATAGTCTGGAAGTGAATGTTTTGCTACGATTGGTAAGCTCTACGAAATAAAAAAAAAGAAATGATTTAACCTACCAACCATCGAGATGTTTGTTTGATTAGCAAAAAGAAAATACTTTTCGGAATTGAAAATGTAGAAAGAACTATTTCGCTTGTTTTTCTGTCTTCCTTTGTTTCAAACAAAAAATCTCTGGCAACGAATTTAACGCAGACCGCCGAAAATACCAAGGCTTTCGTACTTTAGCCGAATTTCAAGTTTTATTACCTACTAAAATCCTAACCAAACGTATCTACCTACCTAAGTTTACACAACTACCCTCTATCTATATAGGTACCGTCCTCCACACAAGTAGGTACATAGGTACCTACGTTTGCACATTGACAGCATTTGAGAGGCAACGCGAGGCCACGTGGTGAGATGCGACGTAGCTATTTGTGTCAGGAACTGTACCCGTGACCCACTTTGCAAACACCCCTACTGCCGCGTACTAGTGAACAGCGAGTACCCGACACTGTCGTATATTTTGGTCTAGGTTATGTCAAGTTATATTGCCGCTATTACAGTGTTTTATGTTATCCTTGGTAATGTGCTGGAAGTGCAATAGAAGTTGAGTAACGGTGCAAGTTCTAGTCTATGATTCGAAAAGTCAAGAAAATACGTACTCATAGAATAGGTAGGTACTCTTGGTATATTAGACACTATGACAACAACTTTAGGCAATTAACATGAAATTAGCCTAAATAAAAGATCTATGAGAGCCTTTGCATCTGACTATCTTGGTTTGACACTGCGTTAGAAACTCGTAAATGGTGTCGATTCTGTTGTGCACAAATTAAACTTAATTTAGGCTATCTATTTTTCTCTAATAAAACTTAATTTAGAGCTGTTAAATTTAATCGGAACTAATATTTCCATACAAATGAAGGGTGCACGTACATAGGCGTGCGCTCCTAAGAGACAATTAGGCAAAGCCTACCCTAACAACTGGGCATTTATTATAACTAATTAACTATGTAATAAAATAACACTATGTGCAAAATATAAAAAAAGTTTAATCTCCTGTTAGAATGCTTATAGCAATTTGTCGCTCCCGTGTCACATAACTAGCAGTATACTGGAAGTTACTACGAAGCTTGGAGCTCCGCCGGACAGGCAAACACTTGACTATCCTAAAACCCATTGATAATTTTACGCACACAGCGGCACATTGGTGCATATTTTCATGTGTATGAACCGCACACATGTATAGATTGCGGTCATTTTAGGGCGGTAACTCCTGCGAGTGTAGCTGGGCTGTGATTGGCTGCTACAACACAAGGCCAGGATTCAAGGTGGATGTTCTTTAGCCCGCGAAATTCAAATTTCCTTAAGTTTTTCGAAATTTGCAGGCTAGTGCTAGGTTGTATGTTGATTAAAATAATGATTACCGGGGGTTAGTGGCGCGTATTATTATTATAATAATATTATTGTCATTATATTTTTCTTTATGGGTGTTGTTTTCGAGGTTTTTGGGGTCGCTGATAATGAAAATGAGGTCAAAATGAAAATCCAGAATGGCGCCGACGTTATTTTTCGGTTTTGTCTTCATGGGTGTCGTTTTCGAGGTTTTTGGGGTCGCTGATGAAAATGAGGTCAAAATGAAAATCTAAAATGGCGCCGACGTTAATTTTCGGTTTTTTCTTCATGGGTGTCGTTTTCGAGGTTTTTGGGGTCACTGATAATGAAAATGAGATCAAAATGAAGATCTAAGATGGCGACGACGAAATTTTTCAGTTTTTTCTTCATGGGTGTCGTTTTCGAGGTTTTTGGGATCGCTGATAATGTAAATGAGGTCAAAATGAAAATCCAAAAAGGCGCCGACGAAAATTTTCGGTTTTTTCTTCATGGGTGTCGTTTTTGTGGTCTTTGGAGTCGCTGATAATGAAAATAAGGTCAAAATGAAAATCCGAAATTTAATTCTTGTATAAAACGCACACTATGTAGGCAAGCATATTATAAGTTGGGGGATTACATTGATGATAAAAATGCTTGGCTAAATGCTGGTCCTGCTCCACAACCATAGGGGCAAACTAATTGATTGTACTGGTCGGGCATTATTTGAGTCTATCAACACGCAAAGAAGAAGAAGAAGAATTGATTTCCATGTTGATGTATTGTGGAAGCTGCAGAAGATTGTAAAAATATACCTACTTGCATTGTGTAGATTCCAGTTCTTAGTATTATATAATTGCATAGCACATGTGTGAGTACTTTGTATTGTTCTGCCACCATTTACATTTAGTTATCTTTCATTGACTTGAATATGCCTTGGTGGCTGAGAGAAAGTCATGCTCACTCAAATGTCTCGCTGATGGTGGCGGGTGTGTCGGGTCATTTAGTTCCCTTCAATATGGTTGAGTTGAATGGCGCCGATACACGCGTCTTGTTCGTGATCGGGCGCTGTCAGTTGGGACTGGTCATCTCTTAGCTGCCACGGTTCATTTTAATTACTTTATTTTTAATTTGTTGATTTAATGTTTTACTCTGGACGCTCATAATGTGCACGTCTTCCTACATCGTTCTCACATATATCTATAATCTCAACATTAATGATGTAACCAAGATTTTGTAAAAATATTTTGATTTAAAAGAGTGTCCATGGAGTTTCTTGCCCGTTCTTCTCCATAGAGATCTACGCTAGGGAATGGGCAACTACAGTACTTTCTCAAGTTATTATGTCTTGTGTCTGGGACTGTAGCTTTGTTTTGTTTTTTTTTGTATTTTTGACTTTCAAAAGTGCCATAATGGTCTAATTGAAATAAATGCTTTGAGTTTGAGTTTGAGTTTGAGTTTGATTCACTTGTTGTTAAATTGTTGTCTTTTTCTACTCTGGACTCTCTTAATGTGCACGTCTTTCTACATCGTTCTCACATATATGTATAATTTCAAAATTAATGATGTAACCAAGATTTTGTAACAATATTTTGATTCAAAAGAGTGTCCATGGAGTTTCTTGCCCGTTCTTCTCCATAGAGATCTACGCTAGGGAATGGGCAACTACAGTACTTTCTCAAGTTTATGCCTTGTGACTGGGACTGTAGCTTTGTTTTTTATTGTAATTTTGACATTCAAAAGTGCCGTAATGCTCTAATTGAAATAAATGCTTTGAGTTTGAGTTTGAGTTTCTAAGATGGCGCCGACGAAAATTTTCAATTTTTTCTTCATGGGTGTCGTTTTCGAAGTTTTTGGGGTCGCTGATAATAAAAATGAGATCAAAATGAAAATCCAAGATGGCGCCGACAATTTTTTTTTTTTTGCTATCATTATTTCGTGGCCTACCCACCGTGGAGAACCACCGTACGCCACTGGGTGCACTAAAAAACATGTCGACTAAAAACACGGTGAAGCGCAAGGCATAAACTAGTTTGACGTCTCTAACTTAGTTTATAGCTTTAACCGTAGTTTTAGTAAAAGATAGTAATAGCCTAGATTAAGGTCTAAATGCTCCAACCAGCCCGCGAAATTCTAATTTTCTTACGTTTATTGCAGGCCAGCGCTAGGGTGTAGTTGATAAAAATATTATTCGCGGCTGTACCTAATCATAATTCTGTAGCTACATACGTCTTACAGACGGGAATAATATTTTAAGCAACATACAACCTAGCACTGCCCTGCAAATTACAAAAAATTAAGAAAATTTGAATTTCGCGGGCTGGTTGGAGTGGAGCATTCACCTTAAGAGGGCCCTTTCCGGCGCGTCTATCGTCAACGCGGGCATGGTCGAAAGCTTGTTGTTTCATCCAAAGCCATCGCGGCGATATTTTTTCAACTGCCTTAGCCCCGACCCCGCACTACTGGTCACCCGCGCACCTCATACCGACTAACGCGAGGACATTGAACGAAAGATAGTGTTCGAAAATTTATAAAACTTGTTCCAGGAAATACGTGTCTTTGAATAAGTCTTACAAGTTTGTGAAATAAATATTTGTTATTTAAAATCTCCACTATATTTGCAAGGCTTCTATCAGGCTATATTCTTTAGTTTTACAATTTATGAGTACATTATGAACGGCCAAAGTGGAGGTAAAATTTGAGAAAAACAGCAATTTTTGGAGGCTTATACTGAATTTGTTCCTACAAATTTTTATTTTTAGCTTCGTAGAAGCCTAGATATAGTGCACAAGATACCTATCAGTTCAAAAAAAATAAAGATATATGTGTAACAACCAGAGGCGGCGTAAGGCGTGGGCGGTGTGGGCCACCGCCCACGGCCTCGCGGTGCAAAGGGCCTCGCGCCCCACAGCCAAAAATATTTTTTAAAAAGTATGGAAAATCCAAAAGTAGACGCCACAAGGTTCAGTATTCGAACTTATGAAGTAGTACATTCCAAGTCCATGCATTTAAAATAGTTCGTACTTAATTTCCCCGTACATCGATGTATGTCAACCATAAAAGCGACTTGTCTGAATTTAAAAAATATTTTTAACTTTTTTGTTAGTATGTTTATGGCGGTCGTAATTGTAGTATGAAAGTTTGGAAGAAAGTTATTGAAAGATGACTGAGAGAAGAGAATGAAATTTTTCGAAATCAATTCGGTTTTATGCCTGCTCGGGGAACGACGGATGCCATTTTTGCCATCCGCCAGCGGTGCGAAAAATACGAAGTGCGCACAAAAACTTGCACAATGGTATTCATCAACCTCGAAAAGGCATACGACGTATGCCTTTTCGAGGTGGAGCATACCTCGTGAAGTTTTGTGGTGGGCCCTGAAAGAGAATGGTATGTCTGGAAAGGATGTGCAGTTGATCCGAGCGATGTACAGTCGATGTAGTACCCAAGTCCGGTCTACAGCGGGCACTACCGGCAGCTTCAATGTGGCTGTCGGCTTGCACTAAGGGTCGGCTCTAAGCCCTTACCTCTTCCTGGTAATAATGGAAGTGCTTACGTCGGACGTCCAAGAAGAGGCTCCCTGGTGTATGCTATTTGCCGATGACATTGTGTTGGTTGCCGAGAGTGGTCTAGAGGTCCAGAACAGATTGGAGTTGTGGTCGCAAAGACTGGAGAATGTTGGCTAAAAGTAAGTAGGACCAAAACAGAATACCTACAGTTTATTCTGTGAATTCGGCGGTCTCTCCAGTCCTGTGCCCATAAGTCTTGTCCGATTTTCGGTAGTATTTTTTTCGGGTCGCTTGTCCAAGGGGATTGCGAAATACACCGGGACGTAACGCACCGGATCAACTCAGGATGGATGAAATGGCGACCATCAGAGGGCCTCGCGAATTGTACCTTGCCCACATTAAGTTTAGGTCTTGCGCCGCCACTGGTAACAACTTCATAATCACGCACGAGCGTTTGTCAAAATTCTCGCGAAAAGTATGGCAGGTTGGCCGCTCTTAACACGTTGAACGCCAAATGAAAAATCGAGTATTTCCATTCAGGCCACAGGGCTCACCGGTGAGCCTTATCTTACTGAACCATTCGAGCCATGGGGGTCACCCGTGAGCCGCGTGAAAGGTCCAACATAAACGCTTCCTACGAGCCACAGATTGCAGCTATCAAACAAAACGCATATGGAAGTGAGCCGCGTGGCCCTGTATCCGAACCAGACGGCGTGGTTTTCAAATCCAACAACAACTTGTAGTTTTAATCAAGGTTATTGCAATGATGCTAGGGTTATTCCTAAAGATACGATAGAAAATATTATTTCGATTTAATAGCTGTAATTAAACTATAAAATACTTTTAAAATATTTATAAAAAATACAAAACAACGTAACATTTTCTACATTACCAAGTAAAAATCGGTGACATTATTTATTCATTACTTGACAAACTTCTATAATATAATCAAAATAATTTATGAATTTGAATAATCACAACTATGGCACTTCTTTTAAATAATCAGTCCTAAACGTGAGCCGTATCGTGACCCCTGCGGCCCCCGCTAACGGAAAAAACATAATCCTTTAAAAAAGGCCACGGGACCCACCCGTGAGCCTTTTACAATATTTTAAAAACTAGACGGTAAAAGTCGCTCATTTTTATTTTCTGTACCAATTACCGCATTTTATAAACTTTAGAAAGAAAATCTTAAGTTGATGAAAATTACCGATTTCCTGATTATGACTTGGCCCGAATGGTATACTTACTACGGTAGGCCCACCGGTGGGTCGTAAAGCATACAACGTGTTAAGTTTAGTTTGTGCACAACAGAATGGACACCATTGTGTAGGTATTAAATGTATCTAAACTTACGTTGACGCAGCGTAAACGCAACGAACGTATAGGGCTCTACGACGAATAAGTACCTACGCTACTTAACAATTGTTTTCATAAGATTTAGATAACAATCATTACTTTATTTGGGTAGGTATCTAAAATCTGATAATTGATAACAGTGTAGCGCCCCGTGGCTAAAATAAATTAGCTGTAGGTAACAGAATGCAGTCGACTAACTAATTCGAGATATTAGAAGAGAATTTAGTTTTCGAACAATTTATAATTGAAGTCTTCAAAGTTCGCAAAAAGATAACAGAATTACCGTGTACCTGGGTACCTTTGTTAATAAGGTTACGTAGAATTGCCGGTGTTGTAAATTTTGTAACTACTTAGTAGACACCTCCAGTAGGTAAATGAGCTCGGACGAAATCTCACCACCAATACGACTCTTTGGTGCTTTGGGCTTGCAGCATTCGGCCGCAATTGAAGCGCTCATCAACCAATAGCATCGCAGCATCTGATTCCTTCTTTTGTTAATGAAAAAAAGGGTCGAAAGAAAAAACTAAAAAAAATAAGACCAATAATAGTTCTTCTTCGTGTCGATGATTCGTTAAGGGTGGTAAACAGATGTGGAGATCGTATGCACGGGATTTTGTTTTAAAAATGAGCAATTTCGTCCGAGCTCATGGTACATCCACAATATCCTACGTGAAATGGCAGCGATATCCGGTAAATTAAAAGCTATTGCACCCACTCTGAGAATCCAAAATAAGCAAACGTTTGTTACTGCGTTCTGTAATGTCTAAAGAAAAATGGAAATTAGGATAATAATATTGAAAAATTGTCGAATTGAACTGTCTACCTACATGTCCGACACCGAATATTTATGTATTTTGATTTTGCTGTTTTTCTTTAGTTGGGAGAATAAGATGAAAATCCATGTCAGAGGCCCAGAGCTGTCAAACTGCGAGGGGTTCGACAAAACCGAATTTAATCCTAAATTACAGTAAGCGGTTTTAGGTGGAACGAATTACTAAGCGTGCGAGCCCGACTCGTCTTCGCCGGATTTTCACTGCTGACTGCACCGAATCATATTTAGCATACAAAATTACACGTCTACTACAAAATCGTGGCAAGATGCACTTTTACGAAGAATGCGCTTGAGCTAACGGTTCAAATTAGCATTCATAATGGATGGTTCGCACCGACAGCGGTGTCACGATAGCCACTAATTGTGTTATCTAATTAAACTGAATATCATAATAATTGCACACGGCTCACACCGGCGGTGATCAGACCGGTAAATTAGACGCATTCATTCAACGACTGGATAATTGATTAAATTAGTGAGTTCATGTATACTTGAATTGATCGTAACCGATTATTATGAACGCTTTGAGCTAATCTTTTGGCGCTTGAATGACGTTAACATTGGCGTTACCGGTTTTCAAGATGGCGGTTATAGTTTCAATTTTGGCTTCTTCAAAACTTCAGAACATTTCATACAAATTCCGTCATTCATACAGTTCTATGGTACAGACCATTTCTGTACCATACCATCATTATAATAAAAACAACTGCTTTGTCTTACAAAATATATTTTTAACTAGAAAAGAAATATGGTCAAGAGTTGTGTCTTGCACAAACATTTATTTACATAAACTTAAATTGAACTGTACAATCAGAATGGACTTAATGTATGTGTCTTACACATATCACTAATAATATACTTTCATAACACTGTTCCATTATTTAAATACGAATCAATAATAATAACACTTGTCCACAAGTTTAAAGTCAGTAACCTAAACACTAATATTATAACAAGTCCACTAGTCGTCAGGTCCATGGAGTTGCGTCAGCACTGATTCAATATCGATATTCTTCATTTCTGAACCCTTAAATTTAATAAGATCTTCTGGTTTTATTTTCTTGCCGTCATTCAAAGCCTCCTCAGAGCGATTACTACCTAGTAATCGTTTCCTTTTCTTAACGTCATTTGCTTTACCCTTAACTTCAACTTTTTCCTCTTCTAAAACTATTTCTATCTCAGTTACTTTGTGTTCTTTACTGTTTGGACTATTCAGCTTTAATGGTGTATCCAAACTTGTGAGAGTAGAATCAAATATTTCGATGCACTCCGCCTTGTGATCTTTCATTGGCGTGTACAGTTTTTCTATATTTGATATTGAACTTACAGCTACTTCTGTTTCTCTGAAACTATATCCTAATTCTCCTTCGCCTTCCGGATCATAACTAAATAACATATTGAAGTTTGTAGCTCTTAACCTAACTGAAACACCGTCGTCGATGCACACCTCCATATTAAACTTATCTTTTAATTTTATAGGCTGTTGCTTGCAATTATCTTTGGTGTCACTATTACATTTAATATAATTATGACTATCTTCATTACATTCATAAGCAGATAATTCAAATTCGTCATCTGATTCAGTATCTTGCGCTATCTGTAATTCACTTGTAACACTTGTGTTTGTTTCAACACTCTTATCTGATATACTTTCTTCTTTTCTTGATTCAGTAACCTCAACATTAGTTGGACGTGCTGTCTCTGCAGAAGGCGGATCCAGCAAGTCACGTTCTATTATTTTTGCAGTCTCAGCGTCAAATCCTCTTTTGATTAAATCTCCATGCAAAGTGCCTGCATTATCATTGTATTCAGGTTTACTATTAACGGTGGTTTCAATGTACTGTTGTATTTTAGCTATATCTTCAATTTCAGCATCTTTTGGCTTAGCGTCTTGAGAACCATCATCAGACCATCGTAGCGCTAGTTGTTCATCATCATCATGAGAAGAAACCGTTGCAGCTGTGTTCTGATCACGGGTTATGCTGTGTTTAACACTGGCGCTAATATCTGGAGATTCGTGTCCAGAACTCTCAGAGTTAAATGTTTTAGTGCAGTGAATTTTTCTGGGGGTCGATGATTTCCTACGTGACTTCGTCGGAGCAGGCGCTATTGCAGGGGTTATGTGAATATTCTTTTCCTTTGCAGTATTCCTTTTACTTGTTTGTGATTTGGATGAATTATTTGGGGAAAACATTTCTTTTTTCCATCTAGTTCTTTTATTCGTATTTTCTTTCGTTGGTGTAGGACGCCTTGGTTTTATTTTCATGAATGAATTTGATTTATCCTTTTTCATTGGAGATTTACGCTTTTTAATAGTTTCTAGTTTTTTCTTAGTAGATTCAGATTTGGTAGTAGATTTGAATTTAATGTTTTTCGGTGTTTTCAAAGTAACTTCTTTATTGGTCTCGTAAGAACTATTCGCAAATGTAGTTTCACTACTAGATGATGCAATATCAACTTTATCATCTACAACTTTTTCTTTAGTTTTATTACCTACATTACTACTATTAACATATGACACGTTTTTCGTACACTTTCTTACTGGCCTAGAACTCCTTTTCTCTCTGGTACATACTGTTTCTTTAGGCACTTCAACATGCTTCACCACCTCAACCTCTACTTCTTTTGATGATGTCACTGGACATTCCAAATCTGCGATTCTCAGATAATCTTGGTCATCAGGCTTATAGTAAGACCCGCCGCTGGAATAATCAGTAGGTCGCGATGAATATGAAGAAGGCGTAGCAAGCGGTTTTGGAGTATCAAAGAAACGGGGAGTAGGAATACTCATAATTTTAATATCTGAAATTGGTTCATCCAACAAGCCAGAATTTAAAAATTTCGGCGTTTCCATTTGGATGTCATACAGAACTTGTTTATAAGGAGTTTCCAGAAATTCTGATATATTTAGTCTTGCACCAATTTCATTGTGCAAGGATAACCTTTCTGCTTCTGGAGTTTCATTATTATCTTCATTATTTGATTTATTTTGATTTTGAATGACTTCAGGAACTTTATCTAATGGCTCTACGTAAGTATTAGCAGCCACTATATTATAAGTTGGTTTCACAGTTAAAGGTTTACTTTCAGTATGTATTTCTGATTGTGCATATTGTTCTTCCTCCTCCTCTAGTTTCCGTCTTTTCTTTGATTTCTTCGGTTTAGGGGATAGTTTTCTCTTACTACGCGCCTTTTTTCCAGTGACGTTATCTGCTCTAGCCATTGTTTTATCCGCTTTTTCAGCAGTTACATCGGCTTTTTCAGTAGTTATATCAGTTTTATCAGTAGTTAAATCGACACTGTCAGAGGTTTTGTGCATCTCATCAGTAGTTCCATCTGCCTTATCAGTAGCTTTATCCTGTTCAGCCTTAGTGTCAGCAGCTTTCTTATTCTTCGGTTTTCTAGGCCTGGGCTTGGGTTTTGGTGGAGGCTTGCAAGCATAACCGCTCGCTGTGGCTAAGGCACGCAAATCAGCATCCCAATTAACTTTCTTATTGATAACTGGCTGCTTATTATCATTATCCACTGTTAGATTAGTACCACTGTAATGACAAGATTCTATTTTATGAACTTTAACATTGCTCATATCAACAATATTTTTTTGACTATTGTCTGTTTCAGAAAATATTAAATTAGGACTTTTAGCGACGATCATTTCAACAGGCTTATCCTCAGTTTCGTTAGGAACTACTTCATTGATTGTCTCATGTAATATTCTCCTCGGAGTTGTGAAATCCAATACTCTAATATGCGTATTCCTGCGAGGTGTAGAAGACGACTTTCTCACAGGCGGTTGCACTTGTGGAGTACTCGTTTGAAGAGAACCAGCAATGACGTTATCCTTGGGAACAGATGCATTCTTTATAAGATCAACTGTTTTTACCAAACCTGATTCTTGACCAGGTTGTTTCTGCTCTATATTTGGTAGCTCAGCATCAGGTTTCTTTGTTTCCACTGCACTACTTGAAGAAATATCTATTACAAGAGGACCAAGCAATTTTGGCGAAGATTCCGATGTTGTTTTCGGTTTCTGTAACTTGTGTGTTACAATAGGTTTAGATTGAGAACTGCTCGGTGGGGGACCTGAAATAAAATGCATCAGTACATCAAACTTTGCTAACTGAATCCATACGTATTAGACATAATCATTATTATTTACGACATCTTACCTGATGCTGGTACAACAATAATAGTAGGCATTGCCATAATTTCATCTTTCGTGTAGTTGTTGTTTACTTGCAGCTTCTGTTTATAAGCAGGCGTACCATTTATAACAATGGTTTGCATCAGAGGCGTCGAAGTAGTTGCTTTTGCGTTGCTCATTGAAGGAAACGGCTTGTCCACTTTTATGTCCGAAATTATTTTAATTTTTTGGTCCTTACATTTAGGTTTTATTCTAGGATATGGATGGTTGTTATACTGGTGAGATTCTAATTCAGCACTTTTTGCTACCTCATTCAAATTATTACCGAAATCTGTATTGGTATTGTTAGCTACTGAAGCCCTGAAAATATAGAAAGTTGAAGAACTTAGTTACCACGTCCCATTAACACAGACACACTCAATTAATATGGCAGCATTTTAAGTGGAAAAACATCCAACCACATTGCATAAGAATATCAAAAAATATCACAGAGGAACTTACAGAGCAACTGAGTTTTCCGACGTGCTCGAGTCTGGCACAGGAACATTCCGATTTTCATGACCTATAAGAGAAATAGAGAAAAAAGTTATTAATTAGGTCGAACCTGTACACAATTACATACAGTACCTGGGCAGAATGACATATGAACTTTAGAAAGAGACGACAATACAGTAACAAACTTTGTCTAAAATTCGAAAGGTCATATTTTCAAAGAGAAACTTTAGATACTTACAATATGTAAAAATATACATACCACCAACTCCAGATGCGAAGTCTTGGAATGAGCTAGCATTAGAAATACTTGTGTTAAGACTTTCTGCTTGAGACTTGTTGTTACAAACTTTCTTCAGGATAGTGTTGAATTCTTCAATTTTCTCTCTGCATTCTGGTGTGTCGGCGGGTTTCGTCTGCAATGATAAAAACCACTAATATTTTAAATGCAAGGGTTCATTATATTTTTAATTCTGTAATAATAAAAGTAGGTTTCCTGTGACAGAAAAGGCCACACCCTCTGATTTTTGGGTGTTTACGGTAGTTTACAAGGTGGAAGAGAAACCGATACTAAAATGGTTACCACAAATTCAGGACATCATTCTGATCCTGAAAAAATCTGCTGTTCCATACATTTTGATCATGTAGGTATTAAAGTTTTGTAGGGAACTCTGATGTAACCGTTCTAGTGTCGGCGTTTCTTCTACCTTGAATGCAGAATTATCATGCTTTGTACTATCTTGACATGCTTCAATAATCAATCTGTTTGTGTTGTGATTCTTGGTAATACACTCCTTAAAGTTTCCTTGTGAGATTGCTCATAATGGCCATTATCAGAGATTAGAGAGAGTACATCTCTCTAAAATAAGTACTGAATACTTTAAGTTCAATAACTTTTAAAATACAGGGAGGTATTATTAACATGTTAATTACGGGTACACTACATTAGTCCGAAAAACTTTATTCCGGAAGTCACAATTCCGAATGGTTCAAAATTCCGAATATAGCAACTCCGATTTATCATTAAAACGATTCCGATTTTTCATGTTTTATTTGGTTTTTTTTTTGCATTTTTTTATGTTTATTTATGTTAGTTATAAGGTAAGTATATATTTATGAGCCATTGTAGCCTGAAATAAATTGATGTTGTTGTTATGAATCCTATTTTCATAATTCCTAAATTTCAATATTCCGAACGTTCATAATTACTTTACTATTCTTAAAATACCGAATTTCAATACGATTCCGACTTGATAATACGAAACATTAAAAATACGAATCAATGGCAAATTTTTCATTACTTTTGCGATAGGACGCACCGTTTTCGAGATATAAGCAAATTAAGAACCTGCTACGACTCCATGACGCGCGCTCGCTACTCTTAATTTTACATTACACACCCACTTCCGCACGCAAAATACGCGCTTTGACGTGGAGTTGCGGACACCAGCCCGTTATACAATACACACCCACTTTCTGACACAAATGTCGTAGTCGCTCCGCCGGCCTTCGGCATACATCATGCCAGCTAGCAAGACTTTTAGGACACCTTTAGCAGTTTAATCGAAGTATTGAAAATCATGGTTTTTCGGACTAACGATCCATCGAACATTTGATTCTTCGGACATATGAAAATCGGACAACAAACAATTCGTATTTAAGACTTTCGTATTTAAGACATTATAATTTTTCGGAATTATGAAATTCGGATTTTTGATAATCGGAATATCGTGTTCCCGTTATTTACTTCGGTTTAAGTTTAGGCAAACATACTCTATTTCTATTATTGAGGATTGTACAATTTTCAAACATCTGTAAACCAATTAGAAATTGAGTAACACGCAAAAAGCACATGTAAGTACATAGCGTCCAAGAAAATGGGTTTATAAACTGTCCACTCTCAAGATTGAATAGCAAAGAGTAGTGTTTACAGAAATGCATGCAAGTTTGTCCCTATTGGCAAAGCTCCAAAACATACAATGTGCAATAATACACAAAAATAGTGACAGATAATCGGTTGTTACATTAGTATTGTTAAATAACTCAGATTATCACAACCACACAGATCATTTGAAAAACGTAATATACACATGACATTTCCTTATCGAAGTTATTTGATAATGGGTAGTTATGTAGTTTTTGTAGCTTGTTAACTAAAAAGTATGGCACAATTGCTACAATGAATCTTTGCTATAACATGCCTTTCTCTGTATGAAAACAGGCCATTGACTTGCTGCAAATGGCTGGTATTATTATTTTTATATCAATAGCAAACTATTTAGAAGACTTTCATCAGACAAAGGATCAAATTGTATAAATAAATCATATTCATGTTTTGATGTTTAAAGACCACAATGGACTAAAGGTATCAGAGGGTCTGAGATACAAAGCATTTGTTAGTACTATAATGATAAAAAACACTTACAATTGAACTCAGAGGTAATAAAGAATTGTCACTGGGTTTTACTTCGGAACAGTGAGTATTAGAAGTTAATGTATTCAGTCCACTGCCACTGTTAATCAAGGCACTTGAAGATTGCTTTGTACTTCCACTTAAATCTATGTTGGACTCTGAAATAGTATTCTTTTCCAGCACTCTGACATGTTTCTTTCGTGTTGTAACATGGTTTCCTGGAAAGATAAAGATAAAGTTTTAATATACATACTTGTCCTGTCTTGTTATGCAACAGAAGATTGTGGGTAACACCTAGTTAAGACTCATAAAAGACCAGGGAAGCATGTAACAAGAAAAAGACTTATATAATCATTAGTGGGTGAAATAAGTCTGATAATAGTGAGAATATTCAACTGGTGTTTCGCTATAGATGAATTTACTTGGTTACTAACCTAAAATTTACTAAGTACCTCACAAAAAGAACTTTTTTTTTTGTTTGTCACCCTGTCTACTTTTATTACTTTAGGTGTTTCATTGCACATAACTTTGGTCTTCGACATATTCATCTTCAGTCCGACATGAAGGCATATATTGCTCAGACCTTGAAGCATAAGCTGAAGTTCTGTGGCTGAGAATGCAAAAAGAACAATGTCGTCGGCGAAACGTAGATTTGACAGTCTCGTCTCGCCGAGGACAATGCCTCTTTTCCTCCAATCGGCTGCCAACTTCCTGAAGATTTCTTCGAGGGTACTGGTAAACAGTTTAGGAGATAGCAGGTCACCCTGTTTAACTCCTTTCTCTATTTTAAATAAACATTTGTTTAGGTAAAAGTTGAACTATCTACAAGGATACTACACTACTACTACAACAGCCCATAACGTCCACTGCTGGACATAAGCCTCAAGAAGGATAGATTCTCTTAAACATCGACAAATTGCAGTATAAAGATAATAAAGCCCAAACCTGGTAAATCTTCCAAAGCTGTAGTTTCAACAGAAGTCTCCAAGCCACTTGTTTCCACATAGCTGGCTGAAACATTTGATTTCTGCTTACTTTTGCAGGAACACCCTGACAAACTCGAAGAGTTACAGAGTTCGCAGACATTTTGTTTGGAAGTTTGTGATGTATTTTGTTTGACTAGACTGAAAAGAGAGAAACATCATGTATAAAAGAGTAAAGAGATTGATATCTTGAAACATTAGACCTTATAAATAGTAACAAAAGACCTGTTTTGAAACTGTAACTGGTCTGAGCATCAACCTACTAAACCTACTACTTAATAATATAACCTAAAAGTGATGCTCAACTTTAATATTAGAATTTGTTGATATCCTTGTTTCACTGAATCTAAATTTAACTTGAATAAGATAGAAGAATATAAAAACTTGCAAGTAATGTAGATTAGTGTATGTATAAGTTACCTGATGTTTTCAATGGAAGTGTCTTGCACTTGTATTTTATTTATATCTGCATTGTTTGTTAAGTACTTGACTACATCTACAAGATTGGTACATTGCACCAGTTTTTTCCTCAAAATAAGAGGTTTACATGTTTCCACTGAAAAGTATAACAAAATCATTACTATGAAATAAAATGCCAGTGATTAATGTGTGAAATTCTGAGTAAATTTTATCAGAATCAGACTCGGAATCAGAATCAGAAGAACAAGAAGGAAGAGGAGGAGGAGGAGGATCATCAAGTGAGTATCAAGTTGCCAACTATTAGTCAAAACATTAATAGGCAAAGAATAAGGTTAAAAGGCAATTAGTATAAAAATAAGAAAGGCCATCGGCTTGAAATAATATTACGATCACCAGAGATCAGAACAGATAAAGTTTATTTGTCTACACAGATAGTATCATGTGGATAAAACATCCCTATAAAATCTCCTGATTTTTAAGCTCCAAAATCAAGCTGTTAAATTAGAGGGAGGTATTACAAGTACACACATGTTATTTACATCCTTGAAGTCAAGGCAAATAATCTCAAGCCATTCCAATCTATGATGATCACCAAACAAATGATCAAGCATGGCAATTGACACACTTTGTCAGGAAGTCTCCTTATTTTAAACTCATCTAAGAAAAGGCCATTTGATTTGAAGAAGCATGTACTGCCTTCTTTTAAATGCTTATAGGCTATGTGGGGCAATGATGTTATATAGTGGGGTGACAATGTCAACAGTTATTTCTAGTGGTTTATGAGAAAACCTATGTATAGCTATAGATTTGAGAGGTGGTGTATATTTAACCATGACTGACAACTGGTTTTTAGTGGAAGATAGTTTGCTTTGAAAGACCAGGTCTATTTCCAGCATTGAAGCCCATTTAGATAGAATACAAAGAGTATTATAACAAAATGGGCTAAAATAGTCCATTAAAATAACAAATAGAAGGCTTCTATGAGTTCTTTTATCCATTCTGATGAGAACATTATATAGCATTTGGCTTTACAAACTTTGTACTTATTTATTTTTAATTGAATTTTCAGACAAAAAAATCTATGCATGCCCTTGTTTTTATGTTGGTAGTACTTGTACTTTCTGCTATGATCCTTGCATCAAAACAGCAACTTTTTTAATAATTATTGAGACATTTTATAGCTGTAGCTAAATGTTACTGGATTTACACATTAATTCACATGGTACTGCTTTTACCAGTGGGTTGAATGAAAAGGTTGTACTAGTAGTACATAAATTGCGTGCTAGGAACATGTTTAAGGGTCAGAGGCAGAAAGGCACATCAATGATATCATGAGGGGAGGGCATTCAACGGTTACCTATTAAAAAAACAACAATGAACATGGAGGGGGAGACCCCACGGTACCAACCATATATTTTTACAGCCCTGTATTCTGCCAGAATATTCCTCAGTGATGTCATAAATATCCTGTCATATTCGTTTCTGAGAGCGTCCAAGTAAGGACTCGCTTGCAGAAACTCATCATAAGCAGTCATAAGCTGCTCCTCAGCAAGATATCCTAAAACACAAAACAAAGAACATGATCATCAGTCACCCCGTCCGTTAATCGGGATCGCATCGCAGTGTTCCCGCCAATTATACGACATACCAAGCACTAGTTTTGCCAAATCTTGTGAAGGAAATGGTGGTAACGTCATTTTTACACGAAATAAGAACACTGCACTATCTAATTTGATGAAAACAACATTAAACTCAAGGTATTTGATTAACAAAATCACAAATTATAAACAGTGGGAACACTTGATCCAAATTCTTGCACAAACACAAAAACACAGTTAAAAACAACACGCTGAATGAATGGAAATGAACGAATCTTAGGAATGCATGAACAATTGAACCACGAACGCCTCTCTTGGACAAACTAAATAGAGACGTACCCCACGAGTTAAATTCTCCATCAATGTTGCCAGCTCTAGTAATTAAATAAAGCAAAATGTAAATGCCCAGTCTGTATAACATGATAAAAAACACGTTCGCGTAATGATACTCGTCTAAATGGCCCGTTGTGAGATAGCTGGTATATCCTAGAATCCAAAAAAACATGAGAAATGTGACATGGCCATCAACCCGTACCACGCACTGGGCACCATTGGCAAGACAAGTGAATTTGTTTTGTTTTTTATCTTACGCAAAATTGAACATATTCAACTTGAAGCAGAGCTTAAATTGCACCTGCTGTAACATTATTTTAGTCTATTTAACATGATGGCGTACAGCGTACACGATCGTTCTAACCAACATTGGTGTCGATTCTGTTGTGCACAAACTAAACTTAATTTAGGCTATTGCTATCTTTTACTAAAAGGCAGTGCGCGAAAAGGACGGCTATAGCTATGAACTAAGTTAGAGATGTCAAACTAGTTTATGGTGCCGATTCTCTTGTACACCGAACTAACCTAAACTAAAACTAAAATTTCTTATTTTTAGTTAGTTGGTTTTGTTAAGTTATTCTGAAAACACGATTCTCTAAACTTAGATAAAGTTTTGACACATTTAAATTCGAGTTTGACAGTCACCAAGTTGAGTAAACCATAGACTAAGATTGCACTAGACCATAGACTACAGATGAATGAAAGTGAACGAAAATGATCTGAAATGCAAAGAAAAGCCTGAGTAATGACACTAATGACTGATACTTGCAGTCAATATTTGACAGTGACATTGTCAAGTATAGGTTTACTTTTTTTCCGGTGTGTTCGCTTTATTATCCTTGATGTTTGGAAAAGGTTTGTTCGTTTTAACTAGTAATAAGTTATTAGGTTACACTTAAATAAAAAACTTTTTTTCTCAAAATTGGAGGTCTGTTAAATATGTATTTTATAATAAGAACTAACAGTTCTTTTTTGCGATGTCTATACACATATTTTCCTGGTTAGAATATTTGATTAATAAAAAAACTATTTTCGGCCATGTCCTTTGGATTGAATTTTTGTTTGCTTGAATCCTCAAACAAACAAAAAATCAACCCAAATTTATAAATAATTAATCAATCAACCGATAGGTTTAAAAAATAATAATAAACTAAACTCCTCTGCCATGGGCACTTTCTACGACCATACCCTGCTTTAAAATAAGAGCTGTCAAATCGTACGGGTTTCTTCAATCGTTTTTGTTTATCGTTATTAATTGCCGCAATTATTGTAATAATGCCTTAATGTAGCGCGTTAAATTGTAAAAATAGGGGAGTTCATTAGTTTCGTAAGGAAAGCAAACTCAAATAACAATGGGAGTCTGCCCTAAGCATTAAAATAGTCAAGGAGTCTTTACCGCACGATTGTGGAGTGCATTTCATATTATACAGGTGAGATAACACAGTATCATCACATACTTTTATGCATTACTTACTAATTTGTGTCATTCTTGGTAAGTAACAAAAAAGTTAACTTATGTGGTTTCGTATTATTTCAGAAGCCAAGTTCCATAAAAAGACAGCTGTACCATGGGTATTCTGTTTCACTGAAGCTAAACCTGAAAATCCAGCCGCCCTCGAACGACAGCATCGTTATGAGAAAACGGGCAGAAAAAACTATTTCAGGAAAGTTTTGAAGTAGAACCGCAACCTTCAACCAGTAGTGTTACTTCCACGTATACAACAGCAAACATTAAGCATTAGAAATAGGTCTTGAAGAAGAAGTAAACACATTAAACAACAGCGAACAAGCATGTGTACAGTGCACCTAAGTTTTTATCTAAAAGTATTCAAATTTTGGAGAGTATTATGAAGGATATTAAATAAAAGAATACTTTTAATTCTGCCTTTTTACTATCTTTAAATCCTTATACATATATGTAGGTATTTATTTAGAATTGCAGGTTCTAAATGATGTACAATGTACATAAAAGTTAATTAAATGAGTTAACATTTCATTAAAATATGCATCATCTCGCCTTCATGTTCTTTCCTTAAAAGTGTAAATGACTAAATTACAGTATTGTTTGCGGGAGCAATATAGCTGTCCTTGTTTGCTTTACACTGGTCTCGTAAATAGGTGTAAATGCCATCGGAGGTAAAGCAGGCGGTCAAAAGATGGCGATATTCATATAAATGCTGTCCTTTATGCAGAGTGTTACAGCTGAAAACAAATAACAAAAATATATATTCAGAAGCTTTTTAGAGTATTTCAGAAGCTTTTTAGAGCATACTGTGATCAGATGAAACAGTATTTTATTTATAATCACTGTTAGTATGGAGAGCTTTCTAAAAATTTGACCAACAAATGTATTCATGTAGGTACCTATGAAAATATTCTTGGATTGCCGGTCTGGGAAGTGAAGAATCCGCATTTATATCACTGAATGTATCACAGGGTGGACACAGGTATACAATGTCTTGACCGTTGCAGTCGGCACCAAAGTTCTGGTTTCGATCATATGCTTCTAATCTATAAATTAAAACAAGATAATTAGCCAAAGAACACAAAAAAAAATCTAACCTCAAATATTTTTATTCTTTCTTGAAAGTTTCTAAAAAATAGTTATTTCTTAATAGACACAGATGCTTTGAGTATGAGAAGTGAATTTATCCACTTCTTTTCCAACTAATAATGTAGCATGTTCAGTACAAAAATCCTTTGGTAAGTTTTCATGAATGCATTTTGTTTGTATCCTATTATAATAAAATAACACTAAATTTACCTTTCTGCCGAATCGACAACAGCTGCAATCACATGTGCTTCCTTATTGAACACAAAATCATCCAAACTTTTATGAATTAGGAGAGAAATGTGCTTTGTAAATTTTAGTTCATGACAACTAATTTTATTCCACACCTTTTTAATCGCGATTAAAAATAGTCTGATTTAGTTTGACTATCTAAATTTTAGGTGAAAAACGTCAATTTCAGAATAGCAAAATTGCCATTTTCACCAAATTGAATAACTTAGTGCTGTCAAACTATAATCTGTTTAAGTCATGTCACTTTAATCAAAATCAGAATGGGAAACGTCGTTTGACAGGAACAAACTAAATTTTAGTGATTTTTAGTCTAGTTTAGAGATATTTGTGACAAGAGAATCGGCACCTATGCCTTGCGCTTCACCGTGTTTTTAGTCGACATGTTTTTACGTGCACCCTTGATTTGTATAGAAATATTAGTTCCAACTAAATTTGACAGCTCTAAATTACGTCTGTCTCTTTCTCGTTTTATTAGAGAGAAAATGATAGCAATAGCCTAAATTAAGATTAGTTTGTGCACAACAGAATCGACACCATTATCTTAGAAAAAGGATTAAACTTACAAACAGCTTATTAGGGTATTAGGGAGGGAGGATCGACCAGAGGACACGGTGGAGCACACGGTGGAGGTGTGCCCCGCGTGGGCGGAGCACCGCCGTGTCCTCGAAGCGGCGATTGGTGGCGTCGAACTCTCGCGTCCGGCCCTGGTGCAAGCCATGGTCCGGAGCGAAACGAAATGGGACGCCGTCACCTCCTTCTGCGAAGCAGTAATGCTAGAGAAGGAGGTGGCGGAACGTGAGAGGGAGAGAACCTCACGTCCCGGCCGCCGCGGGAGACGCCCCGGGCGTCGGGGGCCACCACGTGGCCACCGGCCACCGTAGGCGCGGGCCTGTGGACGGTGGGCTATGGGCTAGCCCGCCGTCCGTCCGTCTCATGTCGACGGCGCGTTCGTGTTCCACGCGCGCCTCAAAGAGAGTCAGCAAGGGCCGATGCCAGCCGGGGTTGCGGGACTGTTCGAAAGAGAGACCGTGGCCCCGGAATACAAAGGGCGATGAAGGAACATGGATGGGTTTTAGTCAGTAAAAGTCTGACACTCCCTCCTGCTCCGCCCAGAGCGGGAGAAGTCATTTGATGATTTCCCATCCGAAAAAAAAACACAAAAAAAAAAGAAGGGTATTACACCCATTTTTGAAAAGTGTGTTATTGAACCATTAAAAAAATCACATTTTTTTTATTCAATCGTTATGTGCCATTTTCAGATGTCGCGCGTAATTCGACGAAAACGCTAGAGGCTAGACAGTGGACGCCATATTGCTCTGTGGTCATGATGTCAGTTGGATGTGTAAACAAATCATTGACTTAAAATAAAGGTGCATACCTACAACTCAAAATGTCTCATATAATGGCTGCCAATGCTAGGGCTGTGCCAATCAGGGAATATAGTGTTACTATAGCCATACTATAACAAGTATCATTAATAATACTACTTAATAGTTTTACGAGTCCTAATAGATATCACGTTTGAATCATAATTTAATAATCAAACGAACTTACCTGAAGTGAAGTTCGATTTTAATTATCCTGTCTTCGTCGAAGAGATTTAAATGTTCACTTGTAGTAGCCCCGCTACGCTTCGACTCACTCGCACATAGTTTAGCGCCATAGGAAAGAAAGAGATAGCACTATCTCTATAGGCGCTTGATCACCCTACTAAAACATTCCTCATTCAGTTCAGAGTAGGTACCGGTCTACTGGACGAACTATAACATTGTTTAGGGAAATGAAAGGTCCACCTGAATGTCAGGGTCGGGAGGGACCTTAAATCTCTTCGACGAAGACAGGATAATTAAAATCGAACTTCACTTCAGGTAAGTTCGTTTGATTATTAAATTATCCTGTCTTCGTCTTTCGAGATTTAAATGTTCACTTGTAGATGTTTAGAGATAGACATTTGCAATGTTATAGGTAGGACTAAAATGAAAAATGAATTCCTTAAGTAAATAATACAATGTATTCTTGTTTCAATTAATAAACACACAAAAAATAAAATAACTTAAAAGATTATAACCAAAGAAATAAACAAAACTTCCTTACTTATTACTGAGAACAGCGTTTGCAAATTCACAATTTGTTTGAGCGATTGGCCGATTATAAAAATTAGCAAAGGTGGCAGATTGATCTGACCACCCAGCGGTTCTCCTAATGACATCGACACTGATTCCTGCTTGATGTGCAGCAGAAGATGATGCATGTCGAGTGCTATGGGCACTAAATATTTCAGTGTCGATGCCACTAGCAGTCAAACCCTGCTTTATCCATCGTCCTATAGTTTGCGAAGAGGCGGCGTGATGAGGTTTTTTAAAAGTTATAATTAATTTATTATCTAAAGTACTTCTTTTGGTAGATGTAACATTCATGTAAGCTATTAAAGTCTCTGCAGGACAGATTGCAGGACGCTGTCGGAAAAAGGGAAGGTCAAGAATTGGTTGGGATTTACCTATACCAGATGTCTTAATCAAATCAGTAATAGTGATTAAAACTTTGTCTTGCTTGATCATAATATTGGGTAAGTTAATCAATGAGAGCGTCTGACATCTTTGGCCTGTTGACAAAGCCAATAATACAACCAATTTTTTGCTCAACTGCTCCAAACTTAAATTATCGCTGGGGTATAAATCACCAAAATAATTAAGTACGATATTGGGGTTCCATGTACACTTATACTTAGGGAAGGAAGGCTTCAACTTAAATACTCCCCTAAAGAATCTTTTGACATGTTCGTCTTGTCCCACATTATTTCCGAAAATAAGTGATAAAGCCGAACGATGATTGTTTAATGTTCCATATGTGGAACCATTTGTAAAACATTCAGACAAAAAGTCTAGCAAATCATGTACTCCGATCTGGAACGGATCTAATCCCTTATCGTGACAGTATAACCACCAAGGTTTAAAGCTAGAAGTATATTGCGTTTTAGTGCTCCCAGATACAGATGACGTCATTATAGTCAGTGCTGATTGAGGGATCTGCAATCGCGTGAAGGCTTCCCGGATAATATAGTCGCCGCCAGGGAAAGGTGGCGATGCAGAGGATGAGTTTCGCTGAAATTAGATGATAACAGAAATTTATCCGGAGGAAATATCAATACTTCACTTACAGCAAGGGATCTGAATACTGGGAACCATGCTTGAGATGGCCAATGAGGCACTACAATTATGCCGGTTGCCTCATCAGTAACAATCTTTTGCAGAACCTTTAAAATTAGTGAAAACGGTGGAAACGCATAAAAGAACATATCCCATTTAATAGTAAAAGCGTCCACGTTGTATGCATAGGGATCGCGCTTCCATGATATATATTTTTTACATTTAGCGTTCGTTCTCGATGCAAAAATGTCCATCTCAGGTTTACCAAATTTTGAAACAATAGTATTAAATGCTGTAGAGTGCAATTCCCACTCAATATCAATGTTTCTTGACTCAGTGTCTGCTTCAATATTCTGGGATGACGCTATGTAGGAAGCAAAAAGGAATATCTGCCGTTCTTCACACCACGTCCATATTCTACGGGCAATTTCATTGAGATGTGGGTATTGCACTCCACCCATTCTATTTATGTAAGCGATCGCCGTAGTATTGTCAATGCGTAGGAGTATGTAACAATTAGTGATCTTGTTCGCGAAAGATTTAAGTCCAAAATGGGCTGCAAGGAGTTCCAAATAGTTAATATGACGGGAACGCTCGTCCTCCGTCCACGAACCGCCTATACTTTCTCTTCCAGAGGCTGCACCCCAGCCGATACTAGATGCGTCACTAAAGATCTCTAATGCAAACGACATTGGTCTGATGGGGTTACTCGTGCTTAAAATTGAAGACTTCCACCAAGTCAAATCAACGCGTAAACTATTTGGAACAGTCATCATCGTGTCATAATCGTCATTATCCAATAACGCCAGATATTTTGCCCGCTCTAAAGATTTTGTGTACAACCATCCGTACGCGACTGCCGGGCAAGCAGCTATCAGGGTACCTAAGTGGCGAGCAAAGGCACGAATAGTGATTCTCGTCGTAATCAGCATATTTTCGATACGTGACAAGATGTCGCGTCTTTTCTTTAAAGGGAGCTCTAGGGTCATGTTTTTAGAGTTTAAAATAAAACCTAAAAACTGACAACGTTGGCTTGGTACCAGTGAACTCTTCTCATAGTTTATTACAAATCCTAAGTTCACTAGACACTTAATGCTTTCATTAATGTTTCTTAAGCATTCTTCATAACTGTCTCCTAAATAACAACTGTCATCTAAGTAGAATACCGATTTAAAACCTCGAGATCGTAGAAAAGTAGAAACTGGTTTCATAAGTTTTGTAAAAGCATGTGGAGCTGAGCTCAATCCAAAAGGTAAAACCAAAAATTCGTACAGAATATTTTGAAAATAAAATCTCAGAAACTTTACATGATCATTGTGGATAGGTATCAAAAAGTATGCTTCTTTCAAGTCCAAGTTAACCATAAAGCAGTTATGTGTCATTAATTTGACAGCAGTCCTAACATCTTCCATCTTAAAATGGCTAACATCGACAAATTTATTTAGCTTCTTTAAATTTAGAATTAATCGTTTTTCACCATTACTCTTAGGAATGATAAAAATACTAGATACAAAATGATCGCGGGTAGGATTACATTTACGTATGAAATTCGCTTGCAACAAACGATTCAATTCTTGTTTAATAGAAAACCTGTCGTCTTTCGAGAAAGATGATTTTGGAATCATACCCGGATGTTGTACAGGATGCTTAAGAAAGGGAATTCTATAACCAGAAATGGTCTCAAGAATCGTTTTGTCATTAGTAACCTTTTTCCAAGCTTCAATATAATGCCTTAAGCGACCAGCATGAGAGTATACCTGAGAAGTTACTGCTTCGCGTTCGTTGTGGGGGCCGCTCCCGCTGGCTTGCGGCGTGATGCAGGGTGCTGATGAGGGGCTGGTGCCTGCATTGACCCGCGGCGACGGTAGTTCGATCCTAGCTTGGTCCCACCGCCGCGTCTCGTCTGCCCACGAACGTAGCGGTGATAAGGCTGGCGTGACGGCGGGACTTTGTAGTTTAAAGTGCTCGTTTGAGCTGCAGACTGGATCAGCTTGCCTGTCTTCTGTATGCCACGCGAAGATTTAATAAATTCTCCTAATTTCTCACCAAAAAGATGACTGTCTCTCTTTCTATCCTTAAAAGGCTCTAAAAAGGTCTTGTCAACCATTGGAGTGACAAGAGATCTTCTAGTCTCAGTTTCTGAGTAATGGGAATCCGACAACAGCTTTGTCGCGTCTGTAAGAAGACGAAGGATTTTGGCAGTGTCACTGGATTTAGTCAATATACCTGACATCGTCCTTCCTAAGATAGCCAGGACGCATCCCATCTGTGATTGCTTCTTCTGAATCCTTAAGTCACGATTTTTTGCGGACTCATTTAGCATTGCAGCTAATTCAGGATTAAGCGCTGGAGCTTTAATTAAGGGACAGTTTCTTGGAAGTAGGTACCTTTTTATTAGTTCCTCTCGTGTTTCTTTTTTAAGGCCATCTTTAAGGATAAGATCCCATCGCTTCGATAAATCAGCTACAATATCAAGACCCCAATCGGCGGTTTCAGCTTCGAAATCCCCTAGAGCCCTTAGGAGCTCGGGATCTGCGATAGGAGGAACATTATCGCTATTCGAATTAGTGTCATCGGCCGGGGCTGTCACACCCTGGGGGTCAGCTGGCTGTGATGTACTTCCTCCCGTTGTAGAAAGTTCGGGTGGCACGGGTGACGAAGACCGCACAGAGGTGCCTGGCTCATCCACGGGCCTCGCTGAGTCAGCAGGTATGGCATCCGCCGCCACAGCCATCGGCGTAGGCGAGCGGTCAGGTGACGAAGGCCTAGACGCACCGCTGTCCGATTCCAGATATTCTGGAAGGATATTTTTGGTTAATATCTCGTATTAACTCTAATAAAACACAATAGGTCAATATCTCGTATTGACTCAAAAAAAAAAGAAAACAATAGGTCAATATCTCGTATTGACTCGAATGTTTGATGTACCGTCTAACATCTCGTGTTAGATCTAAGGTACCATTGTACTAAATAATTATTATAAATTAGGCCTTGTATTTTGCACCATAACAATTACCACTAAAAAAAAAAAAAAAATTGTGGGTAGTAGGTACATACCTTCGATTGACTCACGTCTATGACGACGTTTTTTCCTGGATAATTTTTGTTCATATTTCTTTAATTTTCTTCGCCATTTATCTTCCTTAGTGTCTTCGTGCTTCCTTTTTGGCATTTCTTAAGTTTTTTAGAACTCAATACACCAATAATATCCAAGAACCGAAAAACTTCTTCTACTATGTGCGGTAGCCGCGCGCGCACGGAAACGAATGAGGAATGTTTTAGTAGGGTGATCAAGCGCCTATAGAGATAGTGCTATCTCTTTCTTTCCTATGGCGCTAAACTATGTGCGAGTGAGTCGAAGCGTAGCGGGGCTACTACAAGTGAACATTTAAATCTCGAAAGACGAAGACAGGATAATTATCATTTATATTCTTACGTCTGTCTTGTTTCTTCAATCAATCATTTGGTTCGAGTTGCTAAAACCCTTGGACCTAGAAAGCTGAAACTTTGCACAGAGGTTTTCTTTCTAATATAATCAAGGAATAAGGAAGGGTTTTTCGAAATTCAACCCATAAGGCAGTTAAATAGGGGATGAAAGTTCGTCAGTTTTAAAGTTAGGATCTTTAAATTTTGTGTTTAGGCTGACAATTGAAAATTAATTTATACGGGTCTCAGCGTTTTTCATAATTCTACCCCCTAAGGGTTAAAAAGGGTGATGAAGTTGTGTAGTCCTTAATTTTCGAAGTAAAAATAATAAAATTTATATCTAGACTTATGGTTGGAAGCTAACACAACGTTGTGTTGTGTTGTGTTGTTGTTTTTTTTTCATTTCAACCCACAAGGGGGTGAAAGGGGATGAAGTTTTGTGTTGAAGTTGTTCATTCGCTAAATTTTGTATTCAAATCTTCTTAAATATCCTTATGAAGTACTCGTAAGTGACTGACTGACTGACTGGCTGACACATCAACGCACATCCCTAACCACTGGGTCCACAGACTCCAAATTTGACAAGTAGGATTCCGTGGTCTAGGGGTGCACTTTGAAATGATTATTTCAAAATTCACCCCCCGAGGGAGTGACACAGAGTAGTTAATAAGACTATTTTATTAGAAACTTCACAGGAGTACTTCTATTGTTATATGAGTAGAAACGGGTTTCAGGTTTTTCAGAATTCAACCCCTAAGAGGGGGAAATGGGGTGACAAAGTCTGAAAATCAAAATGGTTATTGTTTGTATGGTGTATCGGGTCGAGTCAACGGGTATATTAGAAAAACAACGATTTTAAGATTTAATGTGGTGGACCTGAAATATTATCATCCTCCGTTGGGGTGCGATGGGGTTGAAATGTCTAAAAATCAATATGGGTGTATGAGAAGAGGTTTCAGGGGAAACGGAAACAAGTCTCTGATTAGAGTTAAGATTAACAGTTTATTAGTATTTACACTTTTACAGTAAAATAGTTCGGAATCTAGGTATTTCGCGGACAATATCGGCGCGTGGCTTCACGTTACGTCTTGCGCGGGAGGTTGAAATAAGCACGAGCATGTGCCTTGCGCGTAAGCAGCGGATTGGCGACGCCGCGCGCCGCGCGCATCGGCCACACGCTTGCAACCGCCATGCGGGAAAAAGAGGAAGCGATATCATTCGTTGTATCGGAGCGGCACGCGACCGCGGGACGCTCTTATTGGTCGATTCGTAGGTCTCTGGGTTGCTACAGGTGCCAATTCAGAGACCACTAGTCAGCGCGCGGATCCTTTAGGAGCCGCGCGCGCATCTCGTCGAACCGCGCGAGGAGCCATTGGGAGCCGCGCGCTGTCAGAATAAATTATCCAAAACTTTTAATAAAAAATCGACTAAACATGCTCTGTCCACGAATTCAATGTTTTATTTCCCATCTCTATAATATTCTTAAAATCCATGCCAAAAATCACAGCTCTAATCCATCGACAAGTTGTCAAGTAATATAAACAAACTTACGTCAATCGTCAACACACCGCGCCATTTCTTGCGTCATCGTGTTAGCGTTAGTGTCACATTTCAAGTTATTACGAGCTACTTATTTGTTATTGTAATATAGTGTTATACCTTTAAATGTTCGTGAGAAGTTGTACTATCGTGTTATGATAACGCAAATTAGGTTTCGAATCGCAAAGTTGCAGTATTTCGCCTGTGAAAATGCAGTAGGTATGTATACCTACAGTGATTGTGAAGTGTGAAGAAATAAGTGATTTTGTGATTAAAACGTGTGTGAAAACGTACAAATAGTGTTAAATTAGTGTGGTGATTAGATTTTTCAACTATCTACACCAAAAAAACAAGTGGTTTTGTGTTTTTTTTTTGTTTGTTCGTCCAACCGCGTCTGGTAAAATTAGTTACCAGATGTAAACAAACAGTGAGTATCTAGGTTGTAATGAATGTTTTGATATGATGCTAATGAGATATTAATGAGATTGTGGTCTTGTTGGAAAGGAAATATAATCTAGTTTATTTTGATATAAAAAAAATAGATAAAAATTCAATAGATTTTGAGCAAATTAATATTTTATTAGCCAAATATCTGTTTTTATCACTGTTTTTCAAGTTCTACATTATTGTTTGAGTATCAATTTATAATTGTATATCTTGTTTTTGGTTTAATAGTTTCCTTATCTATTCTGCAATTCACTGTTAATTTTATATAGCTATTACTCTTGTATTTTGCGATCGCCAAGTGTTTTTGTTTATACAAAAAACACGCACGTAATTTGATACGTTATCGTGTCAAATTACGTGCAAATATTTCGAGAGCATGTGCGGGTCGACGCGCTTCGTCTTTTGACATAACGCGCTCGACGCTGATCAGAGGTTTAGCAGGGGTGCTGATTACGAATATGGCATTTATTTTGAGATCCAGAAGATGCCGGATTCGACTTCTATACGCGGTATGGTTGATTTATTGTGATGATTGTGATAAAGATGATGATAATTGTGATAGTGATAATGATGATTGTGATTGTGATTGTGAATGTGATAGTGATAATGATGGTGATAGTGATGGCGATTGTGATAGTGATGGTGATTGTGACAGTGATGGTGGGTGATAGTGGTGGTGAATGTGATAATGGTGCCGATTCTCTTGTACACCGAACTAACCTAAACTAAAACTAAAATTTCTTATTTTTAGTTAGTTGGTTTTCTTAAGTTATTCTGAAAACAAGATTCTCTAAACTTAGATAAAGTTTTGACATATTTAAATTCGAGTTTGACAGTCACCAAATTGAGTAAACCATAGACTAAGATTGCACTAGACCATACACAACAGTTGAATGAAAGTGAACGAAACTGATCTGAATTGCAAAAAAAAGCCAGAGTAATGACACTAATGACTGACACTTTCAGTCAATATCTGACAGTGACATTGTCAAGTATAGGTTTACCTTTTTTCCGGTGTGTTCGCTTTATTAACCTTGATGCCTTGATGTTTGGAAAAGGTTTGTTCGTTTTAACTAGTAATAAGTTACACTTAAATAAAAAACGATTTCTCTCAAAATTGGAGGACTGTTAAATATGTATTTTATAATAAGAACGAACAGTTCTTTTTTGCGATGTCTATACACATATTTTCCTGATTAGAATATTTGATTAATAAAAAAACTGTTTTCGGCCATGTCCTTTGGATTGAATTTTTGTTTGCTTGAAACCTCAAACAAACAAAAAATCAACCCAAATTTATAAATAATGAATCAGTCAACCGATAGGTTTAAAAAATAATAATAAACTAAACTCCTCTGCCATGGGCACTTTCTACGACCATACCCTGCTTTGAAATAAGAGCTGTCAAATCGTATGGATTTCTTCAATCGTTTTTGTTTATCGTTATTTATTTGCTGCAATAATTATTGTAATAATGCCTTAATGTAGCGCGTTAAATTGTAAAAATAGGGGAGTTCATTAGTTTTCTATGGAAAGCTAACTCAAAAAACAATGGGAGTCTGCCTTACGCATTAAAAAAGTCAAGGAGTGTTTACCGCACGATTGTGGAGTGCATTTCATAGTTTTTAAGTGAGATAACACAGTAACATCACATACTTTTATGCATTACTTACTAATTTGTCATTCTTGGTAAGTAACAAAAAAGTTAACGTATGTGGTTTCGTTATTATTTCAGAAGCCAAGTTCCATAAAAAGACAGCTGTACCATGGGTATTCTGTTTCACTGAAGCTAAACCAGAAAATCCAGCCGCCCTCGAACGACAGCATCGTTATGAGAAAACGGGCAGAAAAAACTATTTCAGGAAAGTTTGAAGTAGAACCGCAACCTTCAACCAGTAGTTACTTCCACGTATACAACAGCAAACATTAAGCATTAGAAATAGGTCTCGAAGAAGTAAATACATTAAACAACAGTGAACAAGCATGTGTACAGTGCACCTAAGTTTTTATCTAAAAGTATTCAAATTTTGGAGTGTATTATGAAGGATATTAAATAAAAGAATACTTTTAATTCTGCCTTTTTACTATTTTCAAATAGTCCTTATACATATATGTAGGTATTTATTTAGAATTGCAGATTCTAAATGATGTATAATGTACATAAAGGTTAATTAAATGAGTTAACATTTAATTAAAATATGCATCACCTTCATGTTCTTTCCTTAAAAGTGTAAATGACTAGATTACAGTATTGTTTGCGGGAGTAATATAGCTGTCCTTGTTTGCTTTACACTGGTCTCGTAAATAGGTGTAAATGCCATCGGAGGTAAAGCAGGCGGTCAAAAGATGGCGATATTCATATAAATAATGCTGTCCTTTACGCCGAGTGTTACAGCTGAAAACAAATAACAAAAATATATATTCAGAAGCTTTTTATAGTATTTCAGAAGCTTTTTAGAGTATACTGTGATCAGATGAAACAGTATTTTATTTATAATCACTGTTAGTATGGAGAGCTTTCTAAAAATTTGACCAACAAATGTATTCATGTAGGTACCTATGAAAATATTCTTGGATTGCCTGTCTGGGTGATGGGAAGTGGAGAATCCGCATTTATATCACTGGATGTATTACAGGGTAGACACAGGTATACGATGTCTTGACCGTTGCAGTCGGCACCAAAGTCCTGGTTTCGATCATACGCTTCTAGTCTATAAATTAAGACAAGATAATTAGCCAAAGAACACAAAAAAAATTCTAACCTCAAATATTTTTATTCTTTCTTGAAAGTTTCTAAAAAATAGTTATTTCTTAATATACACAGAACCTGGAAGTGGCTTTGAGTATGAGAAGTGAATTTATCCACTTCTTTTCCAACTAATAATGTAGCAAGTGCAATACATGTTCAGTACAAAAATCCTTTGGTAAGTTTTCATGAATGCATTTTATTTGTATCCTATTATAATAAAATAACACTAAATTTACCTTTCTGTCGAATCGACAACAGCTGCAATCACATGTGCTTCCTTAGTGAACTCAAAATCATCCAAACTTTAATGAAATACGAGAGAAATGTGCTTTGTAAATTTTAGTTCATGACAACTAATTTTATTCCACACCTTTTTAATCGCGATTAAAAATAGTCTGATTTAGTTTGACTATCTAAATTTTAGGTGAAAAACGTCAATTTCAGAATAGCAAAATTGCCATTTTCACCAAATTGAATAACTTAGTGCTGTCAAACTATAATCTGTTTAAGTCATGTCACTTTAATCAAAATCAGAATAGGAAACGTCGTTTGACAGGAACAAACTAAATTTTAGTGATTTTTAGTCTAGTTTAGAGATATTTGTGACAAGAGAATCGGCACCACTGATGATGATGATTGTCATTACGATGATAATGATTGTGATTACGTTGTTAATGATTGTGATAACGATGATGGTGATTGTGATAGTGATAGTGACAGTGATAATGATGGTGATAGTGATGGCGATTGTGATAGTGATGGTGATTGTGACAGTGATGGTGATTGTGATAAAAAGGGTGATAGTGATGGCGATTGTGATAGTGATGGTGATTGTGACAGTGATGGTGGGTGATAGTGGTGGTGAATGTGATAATGATGATGATGATTGTCATTACGATGATAATGATTGTGATTACGTTGTTAATGATTGTGATAACGATGATGGTGATTGTGATAGTGATAGTGACAGTGATAATGATGGTGATAGTGATAGTGATGGCGATTGTGATAGTGATGGTGATTGTGACAGTGATGGTGATTGTGATATTAAGGGTGATTGTGATAGTGATTGTGATGATTATAATTGTGATGACTATGAAATTTGGCCTATAGATAGTTTATAACCTGGATTAACGTGTAGGATACTATTTATCCCTTTAATATGATCCCGTGGGACAGCTACCGAACATCACGCGGGCGAAGCCACGGGCAACAGCTAGTTTACATAATAGACTGAACAGCATTTATACGAATTTATGTTCACAGAGTTTATCCACCGTTTAGTGTACGATCAGATTAGATCGTTTAGTTGAAACTTGTTTTTAATAATCGATGGATAAACGAACTGTACTTGCGAATCGAAATGAACTGCCCTTCATACTTTTTCCAGGCTTAGGACTGGCAGGCTGATTAATAAACTTTTATGTGATGAACCATATCGTACGAAGGTACAGACGCCTGCAGCACATCAAGCTACTACAACCTGCCAAATTTCTTATAAAGAATTTCAACTTGATATACTTATTACTTATTTATTATAACTTATTTACTTATTTATATTTAAAGCTTTCGGTACAAGGTTGATTGGCAAAATTTGACAGTTTTGGGTAGCTTGAAGTGCTGGCGTCTGTTAATACCTATACGCCTGGCGTATTTAAAAGTTCAATTGATTTTAATCAGCTGGTATTTACAAATATGTACAGTCAAGGACTTTAAATGATGAGCCACTTGCCACCATTCGTATTTTAGCCGTGTAAAGCAAATCTGGTTTAGTCAGTTATATTCGTACCTACATATAGTACAGAGTGACCACTCAAAGTCGACCAATTGCAGGTTTGCAGGTGTAGAAACCGTAACCAAGCGACAATTGTTTTAGCGTAGCCGTAGTAACGTTGGCGTACGGAGACATTATGATTGGTATAATTTCGACATCGGAAATACTTGTCTCCACGATTTTATCCGATCGCAAAGCGTACAAGATGACGTTCATGATAACTATGATTATGATTACTTTTGCATATTTAGTAAACATAAATGCCGCTATCTTGCAAGAATTACGAATTTCATCTACTATTTCTGTAAAGAGTTTGTTTTAGCTATTATAAATGTCTTGAAATGCGTTAAGCTAAAAAAATAGTCAACCTTTGAAAAATAGTTTTATTTCGTTTATCAATCAGTACTGTTGGACCGACTTAATATCGAGTATATTATGCTCCTTGGTTGTCTATTTCATCTTGCAGTCGTAATTGCATGGAGGTAACCAATCTAGTGCCAATATCAGTCCCTCGCATGTTTTCCCTTAATTCTTGGCAATGTTGAGCCAGATCTTTTCATCGTTTATTGCGGTGATCCCATCGCTGCACCATTAAACCCCACAGTTCATGCGATTCAGGTTCGGGAATTTAGCTGGCCATGGAATCACGGTTATATCTGGATGTGGATCAAACCAGGTGCTGACAATCCTCCTTGCACGATGTATAGCACAATTATCGTGAAAAAAATTATATTTGCCATTTCGAGCTGTGGATACGCAATTCTTTCAGAGGGAAGCAAATTATCCTCCAAAATTCTGATTGAAATGAGAGTTCACGGCATTGTAAGAGGCGGTAGTTAAACCAGCTCTCCTACACCTTCCGACCTCATCCCCACGCCGCGCACGAATGCTCAGACCCTGCTGATGCAATGTTAAAATTATTCTGTGGCGAATTTCCTCAGAAACTGCAGCTGGCATTATCGCGTAAATAACCACGGCTACGATTAACCAAAATTCGATTATCGTCTGTGACATCGACATTTCAACTGTCACTTTCTTGTTATAGATTTTCAGAAATAACAAGTATTTCTAATGAGCTCTAATTCAAAAGAGGTCAGTATCAAATAGATTGGATTAACTTATGCAACATTGTATGGATTTTTAATCGACAACTTATAAGTCATTCTTGAACCTCTATGGATAAGACTATTTCCGATTATTAGTAATTTGTCATCTTGTTTCCGAGCATTTGGTTTGAGTTTGTGTTTAATCGTGTAATCACGTGAATGTATTAAACTGCAAAATTGGAAATCTTGCCAAAAGCCGTAGTTATTCCATATATTCCTGTACCAGAAACTTCACCTAATATGTTATATTTTAACCTTTAGTTCATCTTCTTCGCAAAATAAAACCACTAATTATCATTCTGCCCCAAACAATTCCAGAGTGGTTATTAACTCTATTACACATCTGCCACCGCTTCAACCACCACGTCATCACACACATCACCTTCTACATCTCTATATGGTGATAATCTTCAACATGCCGAGGATACCGAAACTGCAACTTTTTTAGTTCTACAATCTCGAAGGACAAGAACAGGAAGATAATATTGGCAAATACCTAAACTTTAACCATTAAATACGATAATTGATTTGTTTTTTTTTTTATAATTAAAGATGTAAAAATAAAAAGAACTTACCTCAAGGTTATGGTTAGTTTTTAATCCGTATCCAAAGATAATCTCATCCAGATATTTTGCTTTAATAATTTATCACGTAGGTATGCCATTATGAAGTTCATCAAAAGAATTTATTGACATCCTGTAGAAATCAAAGAATTTAACTGGGTGTGCTCGTAACTTAGCTCTCTTCAGATAAAACGGACTCTCATAGATTCTCCGAGTATTCAATGGATGTACCCAATACCGACGTTTCTTTTTCTTCTTTATTATTAACAGAAATGCAATTGCTAATAAATCGTCGTCCTCCATCGTCGTGCGTTCACCACGCTATCACTATCTTATCTGACGTGTATATATTCCGAATGAAGAAAAACGAACGTTTGCGCTAGTCTCACGGAATTCCAAATCAAAATTCCGCATTAGTAAATCGAATACGGAAAACGTGTGTATGTGGCCAGCCTAATATCAATATACAACCTAGCAACTGTTCTATAGCTAGAGAAAAATGCTAAGCGAACATACAAGCTTAGTAAGTTGATTTTCAAAATGGAACTTATGGAACCCTTGTTTAATATTCTAACTACATAAATATCACTATTTTTTCTAAAATAGTTAAACTATTTTCTATTTCAAAATCGACTATTTTCAATTATCTGACAGCCGAGTGACAACTGACATTGGCATATAAGTTGAACGCTAATTCATTAGTGTTCTGTGCGCTAATTCGCCATTGGATTTGTCATTTGGAACTGGAAGCCATTTTTCAATATCAGTTGTTAAATTTACGCGTTTGTAATTTTATATTATTTTATTGGGTCTAATTTTATATTTTTTTGAATATCAACAGTAGTTTGTGTTTAATAACCATGAGTAACTCGGCATCAACACCGCTATTCGCTTGTTCTCGTTGTTTCTCCAGACACCCTTTCGAGGAATTATCAACTGGTGAACAACTTTGTAAGGTACGTACGTCACAATTATTGAATTTAAAATATGTTATTGATCGTTTCATTATTTACTATGTTTATTGTTGTTTTTTGTTGGGGACGGGAATTACAAGTGTGCGTCACACTTTACTGTTATTTTGACGTCAGAAAGTGACGCGTTTGTTGTGTGATATTTCAGGAATGTCGCGGATCATTCCCAGTCGTCAAGTGCACGTACTGCCGCTCTGAGTTTCAACAAACAAGGTCAGTGTCAGCTGCCGAGGCATGAAAAAACTGCGTAGTATGGTGCAGGGTTTGAGTCAAAATAACTTTCAATAAACCTATCATAACTTTCTCCCTGAGACAAGTAACATTGGACACACTTAACATCGCAATCAGCTGACATAGCAACAAACGTATTTATTTTCCGTTCTCCAGTTTCATTTACCTGCCAATTTTGTCAATCATCCATCATCATTACTAGAGAATGCTTAATGTTTTTAGTTTCACTTTAGAGTATAAATAATAATTAACATTTACTTTATTTTTGTAGCAAGTCAAACACCTCATCAATTTGTAAGAAGTGCGAGGCCAATGTTAAGGCCTATGGCAAGCCTACAGCATGTGAATATTGCAACATCATAGCTGCATTTATTGGTAAGCTTATGATTCTACATTAGCATTGTTCTTCTAATTTTGGGGAATATTTGTGCATAGCTTGCTGTAAATACTATTTTAAGTCTTATTGATAAACACATAATAGTTAACTGTGAATTACAAGAAAATTAAAAAGAATAATATTTAAATAAAATGTTGACATCCAAACTCACACCAAATACAAACAAGCTAGTGTACAAATCATATTTACACATTTTCAGTCTCAAGTAAATTCATGATACTTGTGAACTTAAGCCTAGTAGATGTTTTTTTTTTATGATTATCATATTTTTCTACATTCATTATTGTCATACTCATTAACATTTGATCATGTTCCAATAGATAAGTGGATCGCCGGCGAAATGCCAATAACACCTGACTTTTAAAAAACTGTTACCACTTTTTAATTGAATGCTGTTGCAATTAAAATACACTTGGAAGATATCACTAAAACGTGAATAACGCCTTTAAATTCAAAACGATAAAAAGTTAATTTCTCGAAAAATGTCAATAAGGAGATATTGGCAATTCACCATTGATTTAAAAGTACAAACTTTAGACTGAAAGTGTTGAAATTGCCCCATAGCCTTAAAGCTGTAATCCAAGTAGAAATTGCAGAATATGTTTTGATTACAGTTTGAAAACTATGTACTGACACTTCATTAAAAATTAGGTAACAAATGCCAACGGTGTGCTAACTCGGAGCGCAAGTATGGGCCAGCTGTCACGTGCGAGCAGTGCAAACAACGCTGCGCTTTTGACCGCCATGATGATACTAAAAAGGTATAAAATTCAATAAAGTGTATAAGTGTGTGTTTAATTACCCTTAGAAAACTGACAACGTAAATGTTATTGAAGTGGGTACTAATGGTCAACAATGAAATGACCAACAGCCAACAGTACAAGTCAAGTGGTATTTTTGATGTTGTAATCAAAACTACCACTTGACTTGTACTGTTGGCTGTTGGTCATTTCATTGTTGACCATAAGTACCATCTATTGTCCGTAAAAACCAAACTCGTATGGAAAAATAGATAGGTACCTCTGCCAGAAGCAAATTAAAAAAATAAAACAAACATAAATTATCTCAAAAATCTCTAAAACAGTGTATGCAACATTCTCGTTCAGCATTGAAGTGTCATAAGTCCAGTTTATTCATTGATGTAAACTACATTACTTGCTTAGAGCTAGATTGTTTTAGTATTAACCTAGAAGTTTCCTGATTGCATTCAAGGTTAGTTGCGTGAACAATGATGTAAAACTGTTTGAATGTTTTGAAACTTGGCCCCATTTCACATAATGTTGCATGTGCAGGGTTATTTGAATCATTTTAATGGTATTCTGTTTCAGATTGTAACATTATGTAGTACACAGATCCTAAAAAATATAAAATTGAAAATAGCTAAGAATAAATCCAAAAGCATAATAGAAGAAAGTAATAATATTATTATGTTAAAAGCTTTACAAATAGGTTTTCCTTGTTCATCATACATCATCATTGTACTGCACTTATACCAATTTAATTGAATTTGGTTAATTTATGTATAAGGTTTTCCTTATTATAAAAAGCTACAAACACTGGTTCACAATTTGAACTGTGATATCAACTATTTTTCTTAGTATTTAATCAAGCTAAATTCTTCATATACTGGTCCCTTTGTCCAGCAATATAATAATACTCAGGATGTTCGTCAGTCTGACTCTGCAATATCAGTAGATGAAATGGGCAACTATGTAATATGGGAATTCCCTTATTACAGTGTTGTCATTGAAATAGCTGGTCATTGCAATGGTCTTTTTTATTACAGGTTATGTATAATGACAAGGTTTTATTAAAAATATATGTATTGCTTTACAGTTATCAGCAGGGCCATAACATAACATAACAGATTGTAATATTCCGCCAAAGTTAGGCTACAGCGAAAGAAAACTTTTATTCTTGTACTGCTTCCTTTTCATGAAGTTTTACTAAGAAATCAGAGGGGAGATAAGGAAAATGTTCATGTTAAAGCTGTAGGTAGTTGAGTTCAATTTGTACTTCATATTTTCCTCAACCATTTGATATCATGGATTTAGAATTTTAACCGTCCTTTTGGGCTTTACCGCAGCTGGATTAAAGATTGGATCCAGTACTGTTGAACGGGTTGTTGGATGTTGGAGAAAACTAAGACCGGGATTTCAATGTTGAATACAAATAATTTGTAACTAAAAAGTTAAGAATGATTAAAGTTTTAATTCAATGAAAAATACGAGTCCTATATCCCTTCGTATAACGTAGATCTACGCGAGACACAATGGCAATGGCAATGGCTTTTTAATTGTGTATATAATTACGACATACGAGGGGTTAAGCTACCAATAACATGTAACTAACATAGAACTAGCTTTCAAAGTTTCGTCCCCATTCACCCCTGAGTTCTTATTCACCCCATTTTACCGATACATAAAATATTGACGATTTGTTAGATAAATGAAAATGCTAGAGTCTAGAAGGCATATAGAATATTGTCTATTATCCTTTTGTTTTTCTACTCTTAACTTCTTTTTCATTAAGTTAGCCCTATTACATAACAGTTAACGTTTCATAACAGTTTGTTTTTATTATATAGATACCACAGTAATCTGTGGAAAATGTTGTGGGTAGTATATTTGTTTAGTTTAATTTTAAGACATAACTGTTTATTTATGCAGAACATACTACTGTTTGTTTTCTCAAATTGAATAAATAAATAAGGATTTGTTTAGGAACGGTTAATTGTACCGCAATAGGTAACTACTTAGCTTAATCAGACACTAATCTGAAGAAGAGAAGAGTAGTGCACACACCAGATTTTATCTACCTTTCATGTGTCAAGTGTTTGTAAAAATCTACATAAACATTGTTTAGATTTAGAACCTCTTTTTTTTACTGGTTTTGTAAGGTTACAACCAATATAGCGTGGCAATCAAAAAGGTTACTGGAGGTAACGTACTTTAAATATTGATGGTAGTAGATTATGCTTAAAAATCATTAATCTTCGTTTTTAATTAAACAAGTTCCAATTTTTTTTTTTTTTAAGTTTCTTGCTTTCTATTGTTGGGGCTGTGATCTCGTCCCGTTTGCTTGAGGAGTGTGTGGAGATAAATAATACGTAATGCAGTCTCCGAATAAGTACATGGGTTTATATTTAAAATATAATGAATATGAAATTGAGTACGGTCGACCAAGCTATTTGGTTTCCACTTTACAATGTAATTTGCATGTTAAAATGTAAACCAAATAGCTTGGTTGAACGTACAATGTCGGACACCGCGACGCGACAATATAACGTGTTCGCGCGTAATGTTTTTGCCGATCGTGCGCTCGCGCGGAGCGTGGCGCGGCCGCCCGGCCGGCCTCAGCTATCCTCAAGCAAACGGGACGAGATCACAGCCCCAACACTGTAGTTATCTAACCGGCGTAAATGCGAGTTATAAGTGCAGACCGGATTATATGCAACTTTAAATCGTCGCTTTAGGCATCAAATATGCAACTAAATTGCCAACAATATACAAGGAACTTTAAATAAAGTACAAAAAAAATAAGTTATTAATAATAACGATCAATTTTTTTAACACTAAAGAAAATTATGCAAATTCAAGCGTTTTTTTTTTTTAATATGTAATAACTTTTAAAAAAATGGCCGTAATATGCAATTCCATTATCTCAAATAGCTTTTGCATATAGTCCGTTCTCTGGTCATAAGGTTCAAATCTCAAGATCATTCAAACATCATTGAATATTTAATTTCCATCCAGCATAATTTCGCTATCCTAGGCATAAAAATCCTTCAATCTATTGAAGATTGCTCAACATCTTGAATGAATAGAAAACTTTTGTCTTTCAAGTCTTCTTCAAATGCAATTATGTTGCCACTTGAGAAAAGTTTTAAATTCAATTTTTCATAAACATTATGTGTTAAGTAGTTTAGTTTTTTATGTTCATCTATCTGTATGCCAACGTGTCTTACGCAGTACCATCTACAGTGAAAAAAATTAATAATATTGTTGCAGGTGGATGGAAAACTATTATGTTGGCTATGCACCCAGTCCCTCAAAAGGGCACTGGCTAGGACCAAGCAGCATCTATCTGTGGACAAACATAAGCACAGGGGACACAAGTAAGTGATTGTTTTGTAAAAACTCTTTTTTGATGTAAGAATCGGTGTAGCTAGGAGGAAAATTTACAGTTAGTGTCTTAAACAAATATGGACTGGGTTAAAAAAAACAAATAACGTTTGTGATCATATGAAATGCTACAAACACGCTATAAGCTGAACATTATTCATAATACATATCTGCAGGTCCATACTTGTTTTCGATGGTGGAGAAATAATCAGCTAGGTTTTATATAACACTGCTGCACCTAAATGTACACTTTTGTAATATTTTCTTTTTAAATAAATTATTCTTATTCTTATTCTTATATATATAGCTGGCCAGGGTGCGCCGGGCGTTTGGAATCGTACTACGTTTTAGATTAACGCAGCTCAGGAAGTTTCATTCATGCAAGCCATTGGTCTGTTCTAAACCTCTTCTCCATCTTTGCAGGTCAAGGCCTGGCCACAAAGAGAAGCGTAAGTCCGACATGATGAAGTCAATGAACTCCAATGACTCTTCCCTCAATGATTCACAGCCGTCGGAGAAGAAATCTAAGATGAATCCGTTGCAAGGTAACCATTACTCTATACGCCCGTCCTATTAATGATAAATATTGATTTTAGCAGCCCGCATATTCTTGTACAATGGACAGCGTAAGCGCGACTACCTGAGGGAATGTTTCTTGATTCGGTTCCCAGGTTGGACGAAGATTTGTTGGGTTTTGTATACGGAATTCTCAATAGCAATTCAAGAGTTTGGAAGTTGGCGGTATGATAACCGTGCTTAGAAAAGTACGCTAAGTCCAGTGCCGGATTTTAAGCAAGCGCAGGGCCCCGTAGAAAATTGTATTGAGGAGCCCTAGATCTGCCAGAGAGGGCACAAAAAATATTTTAGCAACTTCATTCACAAATAATTTGTGTTGTGCCCAGAGCTAACTTAGAAATATTATGTTAAATTTATATTTATTTTAGTAGCTTTTAACCAGAAACTGTCCATTGGCCAGTTGACCATTGTAGGGAAACATGGTAGGAGGGCCATAATAAGTCGTTGGTCCTGCGATTCCGGTCGTGTCAGATTGCTGTCGCATTGGAATGATTGTCAGTAACTTAGTAAGGGAAGAAATAGAACCTGTATTTATGTAATTTGTGCAGTGTAATATCTCCCGCAACGATAGCAAGTCCCCGCTGCCATTGGCTGCCATGACCGGAATACGATCAGGAGGACTTGTATTTTTGTTAGTTGAATTGCATATTGGATTAGATTTAATAATGCATGTACGGGAGTTTTGTCGACGCGAGCGCGGGTCAGCGTTTCACGTGTTGTGGAATGGCAAAAGTGCGTCGATAATATCTGCTGGTCAAAGCAGCTCGGGACCTAGAACCTTCTAAGGGGATACGTCGCTGTGAGCATCCTTTGGACAACGCTAACGTGCCACTCACTGTAAGTGTAACGTAACTCAAGCTTATAACATAATCAGCCTAAATGACATGAGATACAGGACTTCACTGTGCAAGAGGTAGCAGGCCCATTGTGGGTTGGTAAAAGCTTATGACCTTTATTAAATCTAACCTTGAAATACTATGTCCTTTCTGCTCTTTTCTTATATAAAGATAATAAAAACTTTAATGGCAATTTCAGTTAAGTAGGTCATCTTAATGTGGACATCGTTTTCTAAGTAAGGTGTGTGGTGCAATCACTGGGAATTGGGAACGCTTATCGGTGATGCATTGAATTATATGGTTGAAAATTTAGAACAATGAAAAATGCGTACGTTTCTGTAACCTAAATTGACAATTGGCAATAAAAAAATACTGAATAAATCAGTAACGACAAAAGCAAAATTAAAAACTCAGGCTGTAAATACACAAAAGAAAAATCTTCTAATCGTCTTGTTTTTTTCTTCTTAGTTATATTTCGCTCCATAGGTGAACTGGACCCCAACAGTTCTGACCATGTAGTAGCCATGACCCAGCTCAAGGAAACCATTGCCAGCCTACAGAAGAAGGTTCAGCAGAAGGATAACGAATTACTTTCCAAAGATAAATTGGTACGTAAAATTACTACTGTTAAAACTTTTTGTATCTAGTCCTACTTTTGGGTAAAAGCATCATGCTTATTTTTATTAATCAAACTTTGAAACAAATTATAATTTCGTAGCTGCAACCCCAAAATACCACGTTTCTGGGTTGTGTACTAATTTATCGTGATGTCATTCTGCCCTGATCTGGCATCTGGCACCCGAATTAATTTCCATATCCAATGTCAAGCTTGTCTTGCCGCGCTCAACAAAACATCCTTTCTTTATTTCAGATCACGGAGCTAAAAGCCCAGCACCTAAACAGCACACAGGACCTGCGGAACGAAATGAAAAACAAGGATCGCCTCAACGAGACAAAGTTCGGCCTCATGAACAGCAAAATACAAAATCTTCTAAAAGAGGTTGCAACGCTAAGCAAGTCTGCTAAAAAAAACAATAAAAATACAAAAATAGCGCTAGCTAATACAGAGAACAGCGGTAGTGGTACAGATAGCCCAAGCACCAACTAGAACAATTTCACCCCTAATCTAAAACCATTCATTTTAGGAATATTACTCAAAAACAATGGAAACTATTTTCCTCTTATTTTTTTACTCTACAAATGGTTTTATTTGTAGAATTTTTATATGATAAGCGTAAGTAGGTTTCAATTTGATGACATGTTAGTTTTTAATTTATTATGCAACATTATAAAGTTTTTACCGTTTTATTCTAAAGTACATTAATGTTAATTTATCCAGTAGCGTCTTATACTATTGTTACGTGTATAAACTGATGCGGGTTTAAAAGGTATTAAGTCTACGACTACTCAGTTATCAAAGAGATGATGATCATATTTGGAGATTATTTTTTTGTATATTTTTTCATTTGTCTTCTCCATATAAACTGAACTGCTTAGCAATGTTTTATAAACCGTATCATTATCTTTAATAGCAAATTACATAGATTAGAATAGTGCACAACCTAATTCTTAGGTTATTTTGCTGTTTATAAGAAGTTAAATCTAAATTAATAATCTGTATCTCTTTTTTATTTTTGTATCAATTCAATCTCCGTTATTAAGTAGTTGTACAGTCTTGCGACAATTAATGTAGTGTATACCTAATAGGTAGATCAGTTTGTGTTCAAAAATACATAAAAATAAATTATTGGCATAAGTATATTGATGTAAAATAAATGAAAATAATGTAAATGAAAAAAAAAGTGTGTCGAATTAAATTATTGTAATTATGTTAGTCTGCTGGAAGGAAAGAGGTTGAAATGAGAATCCTGTTAGTTTTTAGCAATTTTATTCTTTCTTGTATGTTGATGACCTCTTTTTCTACTGGTGCGTTCACATTGCCCACAATGGGGAAGGAAACTGGAACTAATGGCGCTAGCATAGCTGGTTCCCAACATCGTCATTGGTTGAAAACGTGGTAATGTCATTTTATATTTCAAAATAGCTTAACCTCATTGGTCAGATTGAGACCAGCTATGGTGGCGCCATCTTATCTTTGTGTCTCTCCATTAAATACTTGATATGTAACACTGCGGAACCCTAATGTGATCAAACCCCGTACTGAATATATATATACATATTTCATATCAGTGTTAACAATAATTATGTTTTATAAGTATACAGTGTTTGATTCGTATTCGTTTTCATGTATCTGTGTGAAAGATATAAAATAAAAATAAAAGCCATAAATAGGGAAAAAAACGATTACCACACACTTGCTATACAAATATTGATGAAGACTTGATCGGTGTTACATTCATAAAATTGGAATAAGAAATTACTTGAAAAATTATGAGCCCTTATACTTTACAAGTAAATATAAGCTAGAACAATATGCAAACAGCTACTTTGAGCAGAATATTGATATGTTGAGACTTACATTTGTTAATAGGCTACAATAATATTTAAATAAAAACTGAATTTTAAAAGATACGAAATCGAGTATTGCGTGGCCCCTAAAAAGCGTCAAAGACACGAATTATTATTTTAAAAAGGGATATCACAAACTAAATAGATGTAAGTAAACATGTAATTTGTTTTCGAACCATTTCGATGTGATTATTTTTTTTGCGCGTTTTCAAGTAAACTTAATGTTTTACCGCGTGACGCACAATTATGACAAATAGGTATGTAAAAAAAAATAAAAAATAAATGTTATATCTGTGAACCTATGGGTGTGTCTCGAACTGAGTAGGTACAGTCCACAATAGAAATATGTATGCAAACAGCATGTAAGTGATTTTTAATCTATGTTGATTACCGATGTTTCAGTGTGTCTGCATTCTAAACTCTTTGGCCGTATGATACGGTCGAAAGTGTTTATATGAGTGCTCAGATGTAAATTACATACGGCGCGTGTGTACTTTACATCTGAGCAGCCATAGAATAGAACATTTCACGCGTGCTTACACAAGTGTCTCATATTGTATACAATGTGTATAGCACTAATGAACAAAACATTCAAAACTTGAATGCTGCACGGCTGTTATAGTTCACAAATATAATATATAAATTTAACAATAAAATTAATATATTAAAACACAGTACCTATTTAAATATTTTGGCTGATAAACGAAATAATTAACTGTCAGTAATTTGTTTATTAATAAGACCGTAAACTGAAATTTACCAATACATATTTTGATTCTAACAATAACTATTATTGTCCATTTATTGTAAAATGTCACGTGCGTCTTAATATTAAGAATAGATTTAAGGCTGTGAATTCTAAAAGTTGGCAACGTCGTTGTCAAATATTTCACTGTTTCTATAAATTAATTAGTATTACCAAGTATATTATTAAATATCGCTCTGTGTTGCACTTAAATTTTTTGAGTTGCAATAGTAACCCTAAATTAGGTGTTCTAACGATTTTAAGTTGTAAACAAGGCATTTGGAAGGTTTTAGCCTTTTTGCGCCTACAACTAAATAATTTTGGCCCAAAATTATTACAATTCATAATCAATATTTATATTAAGTACAACACAAAGCAATTAATTAAAATTTACTTAGTAATATTAATGAATTCACCAAAACAGCGAAATATGCAACAGTGCCAACTTTAAGAATGCTCCCCCTCAATACTATTAAAACCATCAAGATCGAAAATGTAAGTATTGTAAAAAACAAATTTCTTAATGCTGTGGAACAAATATTCCAATAGAATTATGACCTGAAAAGATTCAGTAAACTTGTTAGTGCAAAATGAACGAAATAAAGTGTAAAAGTAAATTGCTTTTCTTTTATTTTTAAATTTTTTAACACACCTTTTATAATACTATGCTAGTGACCCGCCCTTGCTTCGCACGGCGTAACCTATCGGGGTCTAAAACTATCCTATCTTTCAAGCTGGAACCAACTAAAAAGATTCACAAAATTTCATTGAAATCGGTTGGGTGGTTTTCGGAGAGCGTGTACGAACATAGTGACACGTGATTTTTATTCTAGTATTATTATGATTTACACAACTAGACTGTACCTAAATCACAGATAATATAATACTTCCTAAATAGAAAATAACGTGCAATAACGCACACACATAATTATTTTATTTTGTAAAACGACAATAGGATTTTGACTACAAATACTAATATATTCCCCTCTTTGAGGAGAGATGGCTTCAGAGACGCCACGGCGTCCTCACCTTCCGCCTGACGCAGGTTCTCACCGGACATGGTTGTTTCGAGAGGTTCCTGCACCGAATCGGGCGGGAGTAAATGCCTGGGTGTTTCCACTGCGAGGATCTACCGGAGGACACGGTGGAGGTGTGCTCCGCGTGAGCGGACCACCGCCGTGTCCTCGAAGCGGCGATCAGCGGCGGCGACCTCTCGCGTCCGGCCCTGGTTCAAGCCATGGTCCGGAGCGAGACTGAATGGGACGCCGTCACTTCCTTCTGCGAAGCAGTCATGCTAGAGAAGGAGGTGGCGGAACGTGAGAGGGAGAGAACCTCACGTCCCGGCCGCCGCGGGAGACGCCCCGGGCGTCGGGGGCCACCACGTGGCCCCCGGCCACCGTAGGCGCGGGCCTGTGGACGGTGGGCTATGGGCTAGCCCGCCGTCCGTCCGTCTCATGACGACAGGCCTTATCGACGGCGCGTTCGTGTTCCACGCGCGCCTCAAAGAGAGTCAGCAAGGGCCGATGCCAGCCGGGGTTGCGGGACTGTTCGAGAGAGATACCGTGGCCCCGGAACATAAAGGGCGATGAAGGAACATGGTTGGGTTTTAGTCAGTAAAAGTCTGACACTCCCTCCTGCTCCGCCCAGAGCTGGAGGAGTCATTTGATGATTTCCCATCCGAAAAAAAAAAAAAAAAAAAATGTCAGCGAGTCGGTGACATGTTTACAAAACTAAGGAAAACAAGTTTGGTAATGAGTGCAAACAAAGATATCTTTTATTAGAGTAAGCGACACGTTCCGCTCGTAAAGAATTAATGCGGTGTCCATATTCAGTCACCGTCTTACTCATTCTTTTTATCAGAAATGTTTATACATCCTGCGAAACTGAGGATTTAGAAAAACACGAAAACGAAACAGGGCTGCCAAGTTAAAGTTGTAACAAACCAACAATTAATAGGTAGTTCATTGTTTGTTGTACGTATTCCTCTGGTAAAGTGAGAGTCCTAAAGACAAAAATCCCTGCATCAAGCGGCAGGAAAAACCATGTAATGAGAGGTTCTCTTTTTGAGGGATTAAAAAAAATAGTTTCCACAAACTCTAGATGACGTTGAACTGACTACGTTTTTCTTCTTCTCTCTCTCTTCTTCTTTAACCCTTGGCCACCCAATGCTGAGTGTAGGTTCTTCCAAATCTCTCCACTTTTGGCGGTTTTGTGTCATGGCTATCCAGTTTCTACCGGCCACTTTAGTGAGATCGTTTGTCCACCTAGTCGGTTGTCTTTCCACATTCCTCCGTCCCGTCCGTGGTCTCCACTCCAGCATTTTCTTCCCCCATCTTCCATCCAGTCTACGGCATATATGACCCGCCCACTTCCTCTTTCTTTTTGCTATCAGTACCGCTATGTTTGTGAGTCTCGTTCGTCTCCGTATTTCGGTATTTTTCACCTTGTCATAGAGGGAGATGCCCAACATGGGTCGTTCCATAGCTCTCCGAGTGACTTGCATGCGGTGTCCAGTGTGTTTGGTAAGCGTCCAAATTTCAGCCCCATACGTCATGACTGGGAGGACACACTGCTCGAACATGCGACGCTTTGTGTTATGCTCCCTGGCGAAACGACCTTGACTTTAAGAAGTATAATGTTACATAAAAAAAACTATGGAACGTCTATAAAATTCTAGTCCTATTAAAAAAAAAAACTATGATCTAGTTTCGACGTAAACTTATATTTAAAGTGGTTGCGCTGCGGAGTATCCTTCCCGGCGAAACCACCATGATATATCTGTTACTATACATAGTATGAGCAAATATGTAGTATCAAATAATTCTGTAACAATTCTATATTGTACTAGTACCCCCAAATACTCAATCTAATTTAAGTATAAGAACAAAACGGTGCCTCAAACTTTCTCTTCGAAAAAGTTGCTAAGCGCGTGAAATATATAGACGGGGGAATTAGGAAATAGGACAGATAGTCACGAAAAAGCATTACGGTCGCGTGGAGGGGGTAGACGAAATATATTACTATATAATTTTGCTTAAACTATATATATATTCTATATATCATGGTGGTTTCGCCGGGAAGGATACTCCGCAGCGCAACCACTTTAAATATGAGTTTACGTCGAAACTAGACATAGATTTTTTTTAATAGGACTAGAATTTTAGAGACATTCCATAGATTTTTTTATGTAACATTATACTTCTTAAAGCCAAGGTGGTTTCGCCAGGGAGCATGACACGACGCTTTAGGTTTATGGCCTCCCGCTTCGACTTGAGTACGTCGGACAGCTTACCGAAAGCACCCCACCCTAGTTGGATACGGCGCTTGATTTCGCGGTCTTGTCCGCTCATTGCTATACTCAAAGTCTGTCCCAAGTATACGTACTCCTTGACTTTTCCTATTTGTCATCACAGCACATTACTTTTGTTTCTGCGGCGTTCATTTTTATACCGACATTGAGTGACACGTCATACAGTTCTTGTACCATGGCCTGCAGATCCTCCACGTTGCTGGCAAAAACGACAATATCGTCGACAAAGCGCAGATGGGTTAGCCGTTCGCCATTAATGTTTAAGCCTCTATTAGACCAGTCGAGAAGCTTAAATACATCTTCCAAGCAGGCTGTAAAGAGATTAGGTGATATCGTATCTCTTTGCCTTACCCCTCTTTTAACGCGTACTTGATTCGTAAGCTCGTGAAGTTTGACTTGTAAGGTAGCCGCAGCCGCACTGTATACTTCCTTTATTGCCTCCACATATCTGGTGTCTACCTGACATCGTTTCAGCGAGTGAATGACTGCCCAGTGTTCAACCGAGTCAAACGCTTTTTCGTAGTCGATGAACGCCAACACTATAGGTCGGTTGTATTCGTTGCACTTCTCAATTATTTGTCGTACAGTGAAGATGTGGTCTGGTTGTGCTGAGTCTAGTCTGGTGGTAAGACGGTTTGTGATGACTGGTGAAAAGTTTGTATATGTGGCTAAGTAACGAAATGGGTCGGTAGTTGCTCAGCTTGGTGTTGTCCCCCTTCTTATGCAAGAGTATGACGACCGCATTCTTCTACTATTCTGAAGTTATCCGCCCGAAAAGCACTTTATTATCTAAGAGTACTTGCAATTGTTTGAGTACTGGTCGACCCCCAAGAAGAAGTTGTTCGTACGTAATACCATCTTCTCCTGGTGACTTCCCTTTCTTCATTTGCTTGAGAGCGTGTTTTATTTCATACATGCTAACTTCGGGGAGATCTTCAGTGAGGTGTCTGGTCAGTGTTGCTCCTGGGTCTCCTGTAGCAGCAGCGTTGGGCTCAGATGAATGTGAGCTATAGAGATCTGTGTAGAATTCCTCTACAGTCTCCATTATTTCCTTGCGATCAGATGTTTGTTGACCGTCTTGCTTAGTAAGCCTAAACGACTAAATTATTTTCGGAACACTTTGGTCCTCTTATGTGCTTCTATGGTTGCCATAATTAAGTCATGCTTCCTTCTTCTTTGGTGTTTACGGATAGTATGTCTTATCTGACTTTACGGTGTTGATGCCAGTTTGGTCTGGAGCTGCTAGTAAGACCTTCCGTCGTTCCAGTAACAGGGCCAAATCTGACGGTGTTTTAGGTGACTTCTTCACAGCAGGTTTTAACTTCTGCACTGTGCTCTTGATAGAGTCCACTAGCTATTGGTTTATTTTGTCAGTATTCCATTCACCATGTGCGCTGGCTGTGAGTTTGACTGCCAATTGTTCTTGATAGAAGTTTTTATGAACTGACAAAAATGTGCTATTGAGACAAGGTTTTAGTGTCTCTACAAGTCGCCTTCTTTTTAGAGGTAAATTCAGTGCAATTCGAGCTCTTACGATTCTGTGGTCACTTCCCGCGCTCGTTTGGTTTAGTACATCGACATCGTGGAAGATATGCTTTCTGTTTGACAGTATATAGTCGATTTGGTTTTTCGTTCGACCATATGGGCTCCTCCATGTCCACATCTTGTGGGGCTTTTTCTTGAAGAATGTGTTCATAGCGTGCAGTTGTTGGTATTCTAAATAGTTGGCCAGAATATGCCTCCTTTCGTTTCTTTGGCCGAGACCAAAACCACCTACGTACTGCTCATCACCCAGAGTCCCCCCTAATTTGGCATTAAAATCACCCATAACGATGGTATAAAAAGAGGGGTTTTCATTTAGGGCCTTGCTGATGTCGTCATAAAAGCCATCTATTTCCTCATCGTCTTTAGATGAAGTCGGAGCATATACTTGAACTACCTTCAAAGAGTATCGACAGTTCAATTAAAAAGTCGCATATATTACCCGAGGGGATATTGCGCAGATGTTTTGCAATAAATAAACCATCGAGGTTTTTATGAGAAATCCCACACCTCCTTGGGACTTGTCGTCGTATCCTTTGTAGTAAAACAGACAGTTGTCCTGTGGAGTGAAGTGGAGTTTAAGCAAGTCTTCGCCTCGACGCCTTGTCTCGCAAAGCCCAATTGAAATTGAAATTGAAATTGTTTATTGAAATAATTGAAATACAAAAATATTACAATAAGGCCTTACGTCCCTGATTGATTGATCTTGTTAAGGACTTCGGACTCAAGTTCTTCGTAGCGTTCGTCAGTGAGTATAGTTCTTACATTAAACGTAGCCAGGTAAATATTGTTTAGGCAGCCGGATCCGTTCCCCCAGGGATTCTTCGCACCCTCCATCCTGGAGGTTCCCTGACCGCTGCCGTAGCCAGGCCTACCAGGACCACTGGGGACTGAGGGCCATCGCTTATGCTTCTTATTCATGTTTGGAAGGTTCTTGACCTTAAAACGCTACGCTGGCCGGTGCCTTGTCGGGGGTATTTTTCACCTCGGGACTTGTGGTAGCCCAGTGTACGGCTTAATTAACCGCCGCCCGATGCTCGGCGTTAGTGAGATTACGGCAGTCTATATCACCTCTCTGCCTACCCTCCTCCTTTCACATTCGGGCTTAGGACCGACAACGGCGGAGTTGACTACGTTACTTGGAGCCAAAGTCAAAATACTTGGAAAAAAAACATTGCGTCACGTCACATACGCTCGTTGACGGACACTTTCCTTTGCAGCTTCCGAATATAACCTAGTTTTCTCGCGATTTGTTAAAATCAGTTTTTTTTTACGTACCAAGTTCAGCGTCATCTATCCAGTGACTAGGGAAGAGGTAAAAAGAAAATCCCTCATTATATGCTTTTGCATGGGCGTGCGGTCCTAAGAGGCAATTAGGCAAAGCCTACCCTACCAACTGGGCATTTATTATAACTAATTAACTAAGTAATAAAATAACACATTAAAAAAAAAGTTCAAACTCCTGTTAGCATATTTATAGCAATTTGTCGCTCCCGTGTCACGTAACTAACACTTTACTGGAAGTTACTACAAAGGTTGGAGCTCCGCCGGACAGGCAAACTCGACTAGCCTAAAACCCATTGATAATTTTACGCACACATTGGCACATTGGTGCATATTTTCGTGTGTATGAACCGCGCACATGTATAGATTGCAGTAATTTTAGGGCGGTATCGGTAACTCCTGCGAGTGTAGCTGGCCTGTGATTGGCTGCTACAACACAAGGCCAGGATTCAAGGTGATTGTTCTTTAGCCCGCGAAATTCAAATTTCCTTACGTTTTTTGCAATTTGCAGGCCAGTGCTAGAGTGTATGTTGATTAAAATAATGATTCCTGGGGGGTTATTGGCGCGTATTATTATTATAATAATTAATAATGTCGAATAATGTCGTTTTCGTGGTTTTTGCTGTTGGTGATAATGAAAATGTGGTCAAAATGAAAATCCAAGATGGCGCCGACGAAAATTTTCAGTTTTTTCTTCATGGGTGTCGTTTTCGAGGTTTATGGGGTTGCTGATAATGAAAATGAGGTCAAAATGAAAATCCAAAATGTCGCCGACGAAAATTTTCGGTTTTTTCTTCATGGGTGTCGTGTTCGAGGTTTTTTGGGTCGCTGATAATGAAAATGAGGTCAAAATGAAAATCCAAGATGCGAATGCGATGCAAAATGTAAGTGAATTTTTTTTTTGCTATCATTATTTCGTGGAATACCACTGCACGCCACTGAGTTTTCGCTTCGTGCTCTAGATAGATGTCGTACTGCTACTGTCGATGCTGGGCTGTGAAGAAGATGGATGAAAAAAGATTGCATGTAGCGGAGATGAGAATGTCGAGGTGGATGTGTGGTGTGACAAGAATGAATAAAAATTCATCAAAATCATCAATACAACCCTCCAAGTTCATGTAACTCGATTGAATGAATATTTCATAAAAAAGTCATTCAATCGAGTAACCACTAGTACTTAGAAATAACTGAAAAAAAATCACGAGTGTGAAATACACTGCATTCTTATACTAATATTGGTGCCTTCCATACAAACGTAGTATGGTGATTACTCGTCTGTTTGACAGTGTAGGTTCAAAACTAAAAATTTTAATTATCTAGCCCTGTATGGAAGCAGAATTGGAAAAAAAATATTAGTTTGGAAGTTATGCGCATCGAAACTTTCACATTTCAACGTTAATTTTAACTCATCTTTGGGCGTAAATAAATAACTTATGTAGAATGAAAATGGAAAAAGTAAAACCATACAGGGATAGATAATTTTATTCAAAAGTTCAAATAATTATTTTGAGTAGATACCATCCAGTAGTTTTTCCATAATATCTATATGCCCAAAGGTCAATTTATGAAATTTTTCGCGCTTATTTTCGTTATAAGTCGTCGTATATTCACTAAATAAATAAAAACCAGATAAATGAATATTAAACAAATTAAAAACTTGACTAAATGCATATTAGCCACGCCCGCCAACGAGTTCGAGTCGTCGTCTTGTGCACCCATAAGAGTCCGTTTTATTTTTTTTATCACAGTAGGTATAGGTACGAAGTATGCGAAGAATGTCCGTAGTTAAATAATAACACCCGCTCGGGTCAATGTTTAGGTTAAGCCGTGCTGCCTAGGTTGGTCTGGGGATGGGTGACCACCCATTACATACCAGGTTTCCTCCGTGCCTCGGAAAGCACGTTAAGCAGTTGGTCCCGGCTGTCATTTGTAGATCTTTGACAGTCGTTACAGGTAGTCCATGGCCCCAAAAAGTCTGACATCCAGTCCTACCAAGGAGTATCGTACTACCCAGTACTAACTGGGTTGTGGAGGTCAGATAGGCAGTCGCTCCATGTAAAATACAGGTATTCAGGTATCCGGTTAGACTGGAAGCCGACCCCAACATAGTTGGGAAAAGGCTAGGCAGATGATGAGATCGAAGTATGCGAAATGCTTCGAAATACATATTATGGCAGCCCTAATAAGTAAATGCGCATATCTACATAAAGGTACTTATGTACTAAACGATGTTTTTATTAGACCACGTGTGACGTTAGACGCATGTGATTTTTCAGGATAGTTTAATAAGTACTTATGTCAAATTGTCAACGTAGTAGGTAAAAGGTACCGTTGACGTAGGTACCCATTTAAACTATCTTATCATATCCTAAGTCTTATTATGTGTCTGTGTTGTGGTCACTGAAGGTAAGGTAGGTTTCGAAACACCGCCAGTTTCCCATGCACGAACCATTATTGTAGGAGATTCCCTTTTTTGCTTAAACCGCAATCGTACATTTTTCAATGACTGATTGATTAATTGAATCCAGGGTCAAGAGAACTGACAAGTTGACAACGCCACACCTTGATAGTGTAATATTACGGCTTAACTATGTAGGTAGTTACAATTAAAATCGAAAAACCCGGTTTTTTAATTTCTATTAAATTATTTTTTTTCGCGTTTTATTTATATTGGTGTAGGTACATTTATCACTTTAAAGTTCACAAACCTATACCTAGTCATCCGCGCGTATCTTGTTTATATAAATAAATAACACACGTTCAAAAATTAAAATATGGTCATGAAATACCATTTGAAAATCCTCACGATGAGCCCCTTTAATTTGATAACATCACTAGCCTATGTTACCCAGGGTAACACAAGGATTCTAACGATACCACGTACATCGAATTCGGTTAAGGCGTTTAGAAGTTATGGTGGAATAAAGAAATACATACATACATGAACCCTGAAAACATGACACTTTTTTTGGGCAGTCGTGTAAAAAGCCTTGTTGACTAGCTAAACATAAAGGAGCCTTAGCCCCGTATCAAACTATTTTGGGGTCCTACTTACCCGTGTGCTGCGAAACCCCTATGAACAGTAAGGACATGCAACAAACAAAAAAATAACATCCTGACTCCAATTGAATTTTCTGTAATAATGTAAGAGCTAGCGAAGCGAGTTTGAAAAATGAGTAAGTTCTTACCGTGGTTTGTAAAACTAACGAAACTGCATTGAAGAGAGAGTGATGAGATCTTGGGAATTGGATCATCCCGACTGGGAATATCTCAGGTATTGAAGAGCAAGCGGAGCGAGCTCGAAAGTGGGAGCTGCTTTTTAGACCTTCAAAGTGAATTAAGTCGTCATTGAAGAGCGAGAGCGTGCTCGAAAATTGGAGCATTCTGGACCGAGACAATTTAATTTATATTGTGAACCGATTGAAAGAGCCAGCAAGACACTTGAAGCATTCTGACTCGGATAGATTTATGTCGTCAAAACAAATTAAAATATTTTTCATATTGTCATTATTTATTCATTAAGGGCCAAAAGGCCCAAAACCACAACCTCAAATCATTATTGATAAAAATCAATAATGATTTGAGGTTGTGGTTTTCAAATTACAATTCATGATTTTTTATCTCGTAACGTCGAGGTCCCTTTTTACGCGGAGGCCCCGTATCATTGAAACGGCTGATACAGGCCCCTACTTGTTATGTAGAGACAACAATAGAAATTAGCCTAATGGCTCGATTACACTTTGGCCTTTTTCACTATCCCAAATTCCATTGCCCATGGAATTCGGGCAAACGACCAGTGTAAATGGACGTTGTCGAGTACGCCCGTCTTCGTACAATCCTGTTCGATTTCATGGTGTATATTCATTTAAACTAGATAGGTACTCGTAATATAATAAATGAATTGGTTGCCCGAATTCGAGTTAAGTCTTTCGAGCACCCGAATGCGGGCTAACGACCAAGTGTAATTGTGCCATTGTGCTATTGAACGTTATGGAAGTAGCGCCAAATATTACTAATCCAGCGGAGAGGCTTCTTGACATATTTTAGTTTTAATCTTTGATCGACTACCCAAACATTGCATTGGGTGAAAACGAAATGTGTGAAAGCTAAACTATCTCCTGTGTACCTACTTGTAGCTCCGAATTCTCAGTATTGGTGAAACCGAATTATGATACACTTAACCCGGTACCCTCCATATCGAGATGATCGAGCAAAACATACCATAGATTTACTTTTTGCTGTCTCACTCATGCAGTTTTAAATAGCTGATTCATCATTTTTTTTTTCTGAAGTCGACGTACGGAACCGTGCCTTCTTTGAAAAAGTGTTTGATGGACGTTTGGTCTACATAGTAGAAGTATAAGTACAAGTAGCGCTGTTTTATAATCATATCGCTCTCGAATATTAGTCGGTCCACAGTCGGTGTTGCCAGTTGTTGTGCTTATATATGAACAATGGAATTTAAATTGCTTTTTATTTTGAGTTTCGTAGCTGTCGCACAATGCAAATGTGAGCTTGTTATCAATAATACCGTTGATTTGTTTGAATTTTGTAACTTTTTACGTAATGAAACGTAATTTTTTAAGTTAGTAGGTAATTGTGTTTTAAATTAAAGTTGTTGTTTTCAGTGATATCATTAACTTGTCATCAAATAAAATCATTTGTGGATGGGCACAATATCCGGCGCCTTCTTGTCGCGAAAGGAAAAGTTGCGGGACAGCCTGCTGCCTCGGAAATAAAGATGATGGTCTGTATTTTCATTAATACCTACTTACTTATTTAATAATAATTGTAGCTACCTTATCAATTTAACTAATTATTTGTTGTTTTGTTTTTTTTTTTTTATTTTCAACTATATTATAAATAGGGTCGGTTTCTAGTCTTAATGGATGCTGCAAAATAAATAGTTATACACCCCAACCTAGTATTTTTTTACATGAAGCGAATGCCTGTCTGATCTCCAGAACACAGTTTTTGACTTTAGACTACCCGCATTAAAAATCAACGGGGACCAACGAACCACAATGTTATTTTTTTGTTCTTCTATTTCTTTTAGCATAACAACTCATACAGTTCAGGAATAATCAACTGTACTCCTATTGTGTAGCGTTTAAAGCAAAATGCACGTTGCAAATAAAAAATATAATTATTTACCTACAACATTACCAATATTTTCTTAATTCGCTCCTTTATTTCCAGACGTGGGATGAGGAGTTGTATAGCAAGGCATCTAAGTGGGCCAAAAAAAACGTTCACGACCACAACCCAGACAAATCTGTCAGTAAGTATTCTATCTCAAAATATGTTTAAACGTTTGATCTTTTTGATTTTGATTTCTAATTTAGTTCTTGACTTAATTTTGTGCTTTATATAAATGTTATATCTAAGCCGGAGAGGTGATCTGTACCACAGGACCTTCCTACATTAGACACCTTTCTCTGTCTAAGATTGTGCATAATGTTAACTAGCGCCTGTAATGCTTGATGTCGAGAAAGATTTACTTATAAATAGCGGAAGAAGGTACCAAACCCTTTTCAGCCTATTACTTTTACGCCAACAAAAACCAGTAGGTGGTATACTCCACGAATCTACCGATCTATTGCACGAGCTCATGATGTGAGTCGGGTGATGTGACATAGGTCCCGGACATCCACATCCAAAGCCACCGCTGAGGGGTTGCGAACGTATTGCAACGCAATACTCAGGGACCTTTCGAGAAAAAAGCGGGAAGTTGGCAAAGACTGCGGAGTAGGTGCAGTTTCAGTAGGTGCGCGAGCCCCACATAAGCAAACCGCGCCCCCCGGAGGGTGTGGTAAGCGGTAGGCATTTTCTCCGCCGGAAAAAAAAGACGTTTTATCCTGAGAGTCGGTTTATTCCCGTGGAATAAATTCTGAACTCCTCACGGGCGAAGCCGGGGTCTCGGGGGCAAAGGCAAATTTTCCAATAAGGAAAAGTAAAAGTTTTGAATTAATACGTTAGATATTAGGCTGCAATCTACATATACCTAGGCAAAAAGTTGACCACTAGAAGCTTAGTCAAAAACATGTTTAAAATTGGAACGTTAACTCTAATGTGTGTCACCTGTCTATTTTGATTGGTTACTAATTATAAGGAAAAGCTTATAAACAATGAGACTAGGCGGTAGGTAATGAGGTTATCCTTCTTACATAGACAACTTACAATATTTACAAGTAGTTGAATGTGTTATGTTTTTCAAACATAGGTAATATTTTAACACTTTCTCTGACCGTTGCGCGTTGCCTTGATTAATGCGCTAGATGGGTTTAGCTTAGCATCGACGGCAATTTGAATTGATTCGACCCAGAATTTGAATAAGATTTTGGCGCTTTAATGTGTTAAATTGGTAGCTGGTGCATGCTGGAAAGAAAATTGTAGGTACTCTTATACCCACACTAAGGGGAAGCGCCAGGCTAGCCCTCGAAATTCAGTGCCAAGCTATGTATTTATAGAATTAGAATCAATACAAAGTTTATTTGAAATAGTTATTGATCTATAACTACCTACCTAGCTATTTCATGAAAAAGTCATGCAATGGGAATTGATGATTTTTACGGTCGCGAATCATATTTTTATCAACACAATCTGACGCTACCTGCAAATTGCAAAAAAGTAAGAAAAAATTTAATTTCGCGGGCTTGATCATGGAATAGCATGGATACCAGCATACAATACATATCTTCTAATATCTATACTCGTTTTGTGCAGGTTCCAATAGATTTACAGCGGGTGAGAACTTGTATTGGTATTCAACAACCAACCCTAACTATGTCCTGCAACCAGATTCAGCGCTTCGGTCTTGGTTCAGTGAAAACGTCAACTTCACATTTGGACCGATACAGCTAAGCGACTTCGAGAAAGATTATGATATTGGACATTATACGCAGGTTTGTTTAACTGGTTCATTGGCATAGACAAAGACTATTCATCATTTTCCTGCCTATCCCAACCCAATTTAGATCGGTGCAGCATTTGTCTTCTTCTATCCATCTCTATTAGTCGTTGTCTCAGTAGTCAACTATTCACCCCCTTTCGAGCCATATCATCTTTCATACAATCTGTCCATCGTTTCTTCGGTCTTCCTCTACTCTACACTAATAGCAATACCAATAATTGTTCCTCTCTCATTATTCCGTTATCGTGACTGACCTGCTGTTTATATGTTATGTGCATTATAGTGTTATAGGATTTTGAATCATGGTTTCTCTAAAATACCCGATTAAAATTTTGCCCAGTTTATAGCAAAAGGCTCTCATCCATATCCTACAATAAGTGAGACTTGAACACAACCAGCGGAATGAGGTTATTCCACACATACTTCATACTTATTTTAAATCAACATATTTTGTCTATTACCAGATGGTGTGGTCCGATAGCATTCACCTAGGTTGCGCTATCTCACAAACATTCAAGAACGGATGGAACAAATTCTTCGTTGTTTGTAACTACGGACCAGGGTGAGTTTCAGATATGAATAAACTAAGTAAAGGCATTTAACAATTTAAATAAGTATGGAAAACGTAGCGTACGTAACGTAGAAAAGGAGCCCGGGCCTGCCTGGATGCAGAAGTCGGAGAACAGGGGTTTTCGGTCGCAGCTAGGGAGAACCCTATGACTTTTGGGAATGGTCTTAGGTCGTCAGAAGGTTGAAGATAAACTCTCGATGAATGAATAGAAAATAATGAATGATTTATTCGGCAAAAGGCACGTCTTATAGACAATTCTAAAACTACTTACCAACTTAAACTAACCATTAAAAATTTGTACTTACATAATAAAACATCAACTTAACAAAATAAAAAAAACCATTAAGATATTATGAGATATTTCAACCTTCTCTGCGACCATTCCCAAGTGACTATGTCTAACAGTCGTGTGCGACAGGTTGGAGCTAATTGAACGAAAAGCTCGGAGATTTTGAGTCTTTTGCGGGTTTAGAATGTGGAGAAAACTGTCGTGTGTGTGTGTGTAAGTAGATTTCCCGAAAATGCTGCAGTGATCAGGCGTGGTCAATTGGTCATCAATCAATGTTTGTTCCATTTCTGCCAGGGAAGAGGACTGTTCTCTTCCCATCTCAGGACGGATTTTCAATTGTTTTATTGTTTTTCTTTTCAGAGGTAATTATTTGGGGGAAAAGCCATACAAGGCAAGCAATGGCCGCAGTAACAAATTAGTATGTGGCAATAAAAATAAATGCGACCTACCTTATGGACCGAAGTGTAAAAAAGTATCGTGATTTTTCGGAAATGCTTTGACTGTATGGTTTCAAGAATTCTGTGAGCGTAGTCTTAGGTAGGTATTTTAATGTAAGTCTGAAATGTAATTTATTAATAAAAATAATAATGTAAGTAATTGAAAATTGATTTTTAATTGAGCTTTTCTCCTGCCTTATCATGTCTATATGTTAGGTAGTTAGTCAAAATCGGGCCATCTTCTTCACCATTGAGATCCTGTTAGGGCCGTAGGCAGAGGGGTGAGGGGTGTGGGGGGGTCAACCCTCCCCTGAACAAAAACAACACAACACATACGGACAACTATAGAGAAAACTACCCATCTTAGGAGAAATGCTAAAATTTTCAAACTCGGCTCGCTCGCTACTACCTGCATCCTACGCATTCCCAATTTTGGATAACTTGACATAGTACCTAGCTACACCTATTCTCATTTCTTGAAAGAACATAAAAAACCTGATTTATTTAAGGGTTATGGGATACTAAAATTTTCGATTCGGTCGCTCTGCCATCCTGCAGGGTTATTGCTATTAAAAAGCTATAGGTACCTACCCTACTTAGATATTAGTTGACATAGGTAGGTAATTTTTGTACGAAAAGAAAATACTATCAAATTAGAGTTGCGTGCATGTTTAACCCTCCACCAAATGCCTGGCTACAGCTCTGATACCTCTTAGTAGAATTCATCTTAAGAAGGGTAAGTACTTAAGTAGAGTCGCGCACGAGCATTATGTAAAATTCAAAAGTATTTTTCTCGGGGCATAGTGACCGACCACCCTTTGAGATAAGACTGGAAAAGACCTATTTATGGTAGATTGGTAGAAAATGCCCAAGGCATTAAGACCGCCTTTGTATGGTTAATAGTAAATATGTATAAGTTATTGTATAACTCCTGTTTTGGAGTTATACAATACCTTATATATTTTATATAAAACCTTATACTATGCTCGTGACAAAATAAAATTACTTACTATATAAGTAATACAGAAAGAAAAAAAATTCTTTAAAAGTTGTTTAGTAGGTAAACTACACAACCAAGATGTTTTCTTGATAAAGTTCAATTTAAAAAAATTATATCAGCTTAAGCTAGTGATCGCAAACTTTTTATGATGTGTGTATTTGTGCTCGTATTATGTACATTTGAGGCAACCTTTTTTCGCATTATCGCAAAATAATCATCTATGAGACACATACTGCAGCTACGCCACTCACATTGAGAACCTAGTACTGCCTACCTAGTTACCTACATCCAAACAACTCTTTCAAAAAACCTCTTCTGACAAGAAAGTTAGGTCTAGCTCTAATAGGTATAACCTATTTCAAGGAATGCACACAAGTACCAATCACCCTATTATATGGATATCATAAACAGTCAAAGATATACATATTCTCAGCTAGAAAATAACCGAGAACACGACACCTACGTGTTATCAGTAATTTTATTATAAAGCAGCTGTCTATTTTTAGAATACCAAGTTAGATTTTTTGTCGCAGTGGCAGGCAGGAATTGACCTTACCACGCTAGCTGGCACGCGATCCGATGAGGAAAACTATTGTAACCGATATAAGCTGTTAGCTTTAATTAATATGAATTGCTGAGGTGGTAATGACATTAATGAAAGGTTCATTTACAAATCGATTATCGGTTGCAAAGACCTGTCATCACATTGAACAGGCAATGGATAAATAGGTAGATTGTTGATGGAGATCACGATTCACGGTTAGTATTATAAAGGGTGTAAAACATCTCTTATCGAAGCCGAAAGGCACTTGTTCTCCTCGTCATTGCGATCATTTTTTTGTTCTAGACCACTAAGTACGTTAATCGGTTAGTGTATAATAATTTATTGAAACATAAACTAACTATACAATACATAATTCATTAAAAACTATTAAATAAACTAACAACAAACTATCTATCGGTCGATCTATCATCTATCTATATATAGGTTATCTGAAAACCCCTCAATGCTGTCAGCGGGAAATGAGCCCAAGAGACTGTTGTATGGCAACACTTAGCCTCTGGCCAAGGTAAAAACCAGTCCATGGGTCACGGGAAGCGTCAATTAGTGGTTTTCCTGGGGATTATGCTTGATTCAAGGCTACAATGGGGTTCTCATTTAACATATCTTGCGGGGCGGCTAAGTTCAGCAGCATATGCCATTTGAAAAATCCGTCAGAATACTGATGTAGATACCGCTAGACTGGTTTATATTAGTTACTTTCATAGTATAATGTCTTATGACATTTTAGTATGGGGACGGGCTGCAGATATTGAGTCTATATTTATTCTGCTGAAAAGAGCCATCAGAGCCATATATAATCTTCGTAGGCGCGATTCTCTAAGGGAACTGTTTAAAGATATTGGCATCATGACGGTACATTGTCAATACAGTACGTCAAAAAAATTTGTAAAATGGGTGACTGACATAAATACAGTACTAGAAATAGGGACCAACTAGTTCAGCCAGGGTTCAGACTCGCTAAAGTAGACTCATCTTTCATGTGGTACTGTTTGAGATGCTATAATAAAATTCCACAAAGTATTCTTGAACTGAATGAGACGAAATTTAAAACATGCATTAAACGCACACTATGTAAGCAAGCATAATATTACAAGTTGAGCGATTATATCGCTGATAAAAATGCTTGGCTCAATGCTGGTCCTGCTCCACAAGGACAGGGGCGCATAAATTGATAGCATTAAATAGTATTGTTGGAGCTACTGAAGATTGTACAGCTATCTTTGCATTGGATAGATTCAATCTCTTTAGTATTATATAATCGCATAGCCCATATTGTGTGAGTACTATGTACTAGAAAGCTATCATTCACTGGAAACCTACGCCTTTTCTTGACTTGAATGTGCCCAAGCGGTTGAGAGTATGTCATGCTCAGTCAAATGTCTTGCTGATGGTGGCGCATGTGTCGGATCATTTAGTTCCCTTCAAAATGGTTCAAAACTCAAAAACTCAAAGCATTTATTTCAATTAGACCATTACGGCACTTTTGAATGTCAAAATTAAGTTGAAAATTAGGTTGAACTCAACCTTGAATAAATAAATAAATTTTTGCTGGACATTGCACACAGCGCCATCTAGTGCCACACTAAGCAACGAGGCTTGTATCGTGGACACCAGATAGTTGATATACTACATAGATACTTTTTTGTTTGTAAATACATACTATTATACATATAAATATCCAGGACTCGGAAACAAATGTCCATGCTCATCACACAAACATTTGCTTCTACCGGGATTCGAAACCGGGACCCTAAGAACGTAAGGCAGCCTCACTACCGCTGCGCCATTCGGGCCGTGGTGCTGATCCATGCGTCATGTCCGTGAACGGGCGCTGTCAGTTGTGACTGGTCATCTCTTAGTTGCCAATTGCCATGGCTTATTTGAATGAATTATTTTGCTTTTTGAATTGTATTTTTTTTTGTGTTTTTACTGTGGACACTTTTAACGTGCACATATTCTACATTGTTCTCACATAATATACCATCTCAACATGAATGATGTAACCAAGATTTTGTAACAATATTCTGATTTAAAAGAGTGTCCATGGCGTTTCTTGCCCGTTCTTCTCCATAGAGATCTACGCTAGGGAATGGGCAACTACAGTACTTTCTTTCACAGTTTTTATGTCTTGTGACTGGGACTGTAGCTAGATTTAATTTTCATCTTTGTTTCGACAGTTCAAAAGTGCATGTAACTGGCTTACTTGAAATAAATGCTTTGATTTAGATTTTTAGGCTTTTTGAAATTTCCTTAAACAGTTTATGGGCACTCGGACCCCAACCGGCTCGAAAATATAGTTATACTCACCACAAAATTTCTATATTTACGCCGCTTGAGATTCTCTGCAACCGCAGCGGCAGCACCACCACAGCACGACGAGCTTGGAAGATAAGATGGCGCATGACTATCGACGCATGTTGCGTCACACACCAGCGGCAGCACCACCACAGCACGACGAGCTTGGAAGATAAGATGGCGCATGACTATCGACGCATGTTGCGTCACACACTAAAGTTTTAGCCATCTTTCAAGGAAACAAAGACATGCCGTCCAGTTCTAGAGTTAATTTGTACGGTCGAACAAGCTATTTGGTTTACATTTTACAATGTAATTTGTTGGTTAAACTGTAAACCAAATAGCATGTTCGACCGTACTTACTAATTATTTTACTAACGTTACTCAGCACGCGAGTCACAGACTGATTATTTTAATAATAATATCATCAGCCTATAATGTTCCCACTGCTGGGACACGGCCTCCTCTCAATGAGAGGGAATGAGCTATAATCCACCACGCGGGCCCAGTGCGGATTGGTAGATGTCACATGTCTTCGAATTTTTGGTTTCAGGACTTGCCGGTTTCCTCACGATGTTTTCCTTCAAAGTTCTGAGACTTCATCGTTTTATACTCTGGACGCTCTTAATGTGCACGTCTTTCTACATCGTTCTCACTCACATAATGTATAATCTCAAAATTAATGATGTAGGTAACCAAGATTTTGGAACAACATTTTGATTTAAAAGAGTGTCCATGGAGTTTCTTGCCCGTTCTTCTCCATAGAGATCTACGCTAGGGAATGGGCAACTACAGTACTTTCTCAAGTTATTATGCCTTGTGACTGGGACTGTAGCTTTGTTTTTTATTTGTAATTTTGACATTCAAAAGTGCCGTAATGGTCTAATTGAAATAAATGCTTTGAGTTTGAGTTTGAGAGCAGTGGTGATGAAATAAATGACACAAAGTAATGCGCCTGTCTGGGTTCGAACCCAAGACTTAGGTAGTTTTCGTAAGTCGGGACCGCCACCACTGGGCCACCGCTGCTCTCAATAATAATAATATATTAATTGAATAATAATGGCTATAACACCATCAATTTGAATGATAACAAAATTAAAAAAGAAATCTTATGGTTTGATTTACCTGTTTTTATTTTAACCCATTTACACAAATATAAGAGGTTAGTTTATTTTTAATACAGTTGCTCAAAAAGTGGTGTATTGCAGGGACGTATAGCGTTCGGGATGTGGGCTATTACATACTAGTGCTTTTTTTTTACCTTTCCCGAACTCGTGAGTTCTCTTTCCCAACTGTCAAAATAATGTCTATTAAAAAGAAAAACCAACCATGAAGTTTTTACTAAAGAGTTTTTGTGATTCATACAAATACGTATATTTCTAAAAAGAAGCTACTAATTTATTTCAATATCAGATTTAATGATTTAATTGAATGAGTTAGGTTAGGTTTCATTTCATTTCATCTCATTAAATTTCATTTTCATTTCATATCAATAAAAAAAATCTAAAGACTAAGCTGTATGGATATTTCCCTTTGCCTACCAAAATGGGTGAAGAAAAAAAAAACTCTGCTTATATTCTACGGTTGGCGCCATTTTCCAGAAAATGTTCAATGTACATGTATACAACCCTCGCCTTCGGCTGCGCCTCGGCTCGGGTAGACATTTGTAGGAACTCTTTGCAATGACAGCCTTGCCGCACTTGTAATGAAATATACTATTTTATGAAAAATCCGGATAATCCGGATTGGACCAAAAATCCGGATTTTATAATAGAACGTATTTTTTGCATTCCCTAATTTCAATAACGTAAAGTTACCGTCAAACCATACAACTTTGCCCATATTTCTTAAAATTATTGATTAAACTATATGTATTAAAAAAAAAAATTTTTTTTAAATGTGTAATTGTGCTACACGATATTTAAATGTACTGTTCTTTGCATAGGATTTATAAAAATATCAAGAAAATAAGTGTGTGCATAAGTGCTAAAAAGCTCAATTTGTACAGCGGGCCAAATTTTTTGTACTTTTTACAAGTTTGCCTATTGTGCAGAAACTTCTGTAACTTCGGTATTTTCTACCTTAAGAACATATGGTTTAGGGATCATTATAGAAAAATAATCAATCTATCATAGGACCTTAATACTAAACGTTTCTGTCACAGCAACGATTTTTTCGTAATTTTTCATTCAAATAAACGAAGGGTTGTCACTTTTAACCGACTTCTAAAAAAGGAGGAGGTTATGTTTTCCGCCAGTATCTTTTTTTATTGTAAGTACATCAGTACGGTGTACGCAGGTGCGTGACGATCAAATAGTTCGGTCTTAAAGATTAATCTAAAAATGACATGAAATTAGCAGTATTTTAGAACAAACAATGCTATATTATGATTATTATTCAGTCATAATATTCTTTACTGGTATAATAAGACATTTCTGTATGCTTTCGTTCCAAATGTTTTTATTTTTTCTTGTAACTCTGTTGCCAATTTTACATAAATAAAAGTACCTAGGTACTTACTTATCTGTGATGCAATTTGACGTTAAGGTGACAACCTTATCGGTAAATATGGGGTTAAAGTATGAAATTGCCGATAGGTATTGAAAAATTGAAACTTTTTTTTTTCTAAGATATAATATATTTATTTAAACAAAATATTTACCCTCATTATAAATCATTGCTGCCATCTAAACGGAAGTTCATTTATGCCTTTACGATAGAACTCTGAGGATCTAGATTCGACAAACTGTGTGAAAGCATTTTGTACTGCCTCCTGGGAATAAAATTTTTTATCACGTAGAAAATTGTCCAAATCACGAAAAAAATGGTAGTCCGTTGTAGCAAGGTCTGGCAAGTACGGAGGATGACGTATAGTTCCTAACTGCAGCTCCTGTAGAGTTGCAATAGTTTCTCGTGCAGTGTGAGGTCTTGCGTTATAATGGAGCAATAATGGTGAAGATCGTTTCACGAGTCGGGGCTGTTTCACTGCCAGTTTCACCATCATAGTTCGAAGTTCGGCACAGTAAACATCTGCTGTTATTGCCTGACCAGACCTGAGGAAGCTATAGTGAATAACACCATGACGAGACCACCAAACAGTTACCATTACCTTTTTATTGGTAAGCTTTGCTTTAGGGCACTGTTGCGACGTTTGACCTGGGGTCAGCCATTGCATTTTTCGCTTACGATTATCGTAAACAATCCACTTTTCGTCACATGTCACAATTCGATCCAATATTCCTTCATTTCTGTACCGATTCAACAAGGCAACACAAGTTTCTGCAGATCAGTCAAATCATGGGGCACCCATTTTCTTATTTTTTTTATCTTATTGATTTGATGCAAATGAGTCAATATTGTTACGCCGTACCCGTACTTACCTACAGTTACGGTAGTAGGTACCTACAAGTAGGTAGGTAGTAGTAGGTAGGTAGAACGAGTCCTACCTATAAAAGAACATCAGGAATTGTCATTGTCACTTCTTTCCTTTGTACAAGTTGTGGAAGTTTCTCGAAGGACAATGACCAACTATGGAATTGCCTAGAAGATTCGAGGAAGTCATGGATCTTTCTCGAACGTTCGGTCGCCATATAAATAGAGGACGTGTTTTAGGGAGCGAGCAGTTGTAGCATTCCTCGACATGGAAAAAGCCTTTAAATAAAAATAAATATCGCTGGACATGAACACACAGCGCCATCTAGTGCCACAGTAAGCAACGAGGCTTGTGTCGTGGACACCAGATAGTTGATATACTACATAGGTACTTTGTTTGTAAATACATACTTATTATACATATAAACATCCATGACTCGGAAACAAATGTCCATGCTCATCATACAAACATGTGCTCCAACCGGGACTCGAACCCGGGACCCTAAGAACGTAAGGCAGCCTAACTACCGCTACGCCATTCGGGTCGTCAATTTGTCAGAGTCTGTCTGCTGTACAAGCTGTCAATGACAACTGCGCCTCGTCGCTTGATACAGGTGGTCTCCTCTTTCCTCCAGGACAGGACCTTCAGGGTGGTGGTTGACGGTGCGCTATCGTGCGCCCGTCCCATCGCAGCCGGAGTGCCGCAAGGCAGCTGCGTCTCTCCGTGGTGTTATTCCTGCTTCACCGACGACATCCCCACTACACCGGACACCACGCTCGCGCTGTACGCTGATGACGCCGCGTACATCTCCACATCACTCAACGTGCATCACGCGGCGGTCAAGCGCGTGCTCGATCTTTTGCCAGAATGGCTCACCAAATGGAGGTTGTCGGTGAACGTGGGAAAGACACAGGCGCTGGCTGTCGGCGGCTACAAGAAACCACCACCCTTGAAACTACAGGGAGCCGACGTCGAGTGGCTCGGATAGGCCAAGTACCTGGGAGTCACCATCGACAGTCGGCTCTCCATGACGTCACACGTCTGCACGGTTGTCGCGAAAAGCAGGACCGCCCGTTTCCTGCTGCACCCAGTGCTCTCGTCTCGCCTCCCGCTGCGCACCAAGTTGGGGGTGCCATGTAGGTAATCGTAATCAAGTGGCTCCAGTTACCTACATAGTGACCCTCATTGCCCACATTACCTAGCTTCGATCAAACAATGTATTTTTTATTTGTAGATGCCGAAAGTAGGAAGACAGCTAGAGCTGCCGACTGCACTGGGTGGGGAGTGGGGACTCTGGAGGCCTACCATGATCTAATTAAAAACTATTAAAAAGCAAGACATTTCAGTTTAGGTTCTTAAACTGCATCGCTCAAACTCGTACCATGACGTCCTATACGCTCAGCGGCATTTGAATCGCTAAAAGTGAATGAAAGATCGCAATTTGTGGCTGAACGGCGTTTGAAACGTTTTTGGTGAAAAAGAGACAACGCTATTAGTATCAATAACTTTGTTTCGCGCACATTTTAGTGTCAGACACGCTCAGAAGCAAGAAAGGTTTTTTTTTTTTTTAACTCAGTAACGTTACATAGAGTAAAAAAGACACTCGACAGTTGTTTTTAAGATTCCACGGGACCACGTTAGGGTACGTTCATAAAGTAACTATTGTTAAAAATATTCTTAGTCAAAGTAGATATTTATTTACCTTTTTCTATTTATAATTTTTATTTCGACGTATGTTTTTTTTTATTTTGTGTAATAAAACAAATTATGTTTCCGTTTCGTACGTACCAGAGTAAAAAAAGTTGTGCGAGTGATTTCGGTAGGAAAATTAAAGTGAAGTGTAGTTTACTAGTTTTGAATTCGATAAAAACATTATTTCAATCGGCATTCTCAAAGTTATTGAAGGATTGAGCAGCTCGTGGCTAAATAAGAACAGCCGCTCGGGTCGATCTTTAGGTTAAGCCGTGTTTGCCTAGGTTGGTCTGTGGATGGGTGACCACCCATTACATACCGAGTTTCCTCCGTGCCTCGGAAAGCACGTTAAGCAGTTGGTCCCGGCTGTCATTTGTGATCTTTGACAGTCGTTACAGGCAGTCAGTGGCCCAAAAAGTCTGACAACCAGTCTTACCAAGGGGTATCGTATTACCCAGTGCTAACTGGGTTGTTGAGGTCAGATAGGCAGTCGCTCCATGCAAAATACTGGTATTCATTTGTATCCGGTTAGACTGGAAGCCGACCTCAATAAAACTTGGGAAAAGGCTAGGTAGATGATGATCCTCAAAGTTATTGAAGGGGTCCAACTGGTCGCGTAACTGGAGTAACTGGAGCCTCTTACGTTTTTGAGCATAGTGTGAGGCAGAATCTTCCTCAAAAAACTCAAACAAAAGTAGTTAGAGTAGTTAGTGTGTTATACAAAAACAAATGCGGTTAAAAAAGGCATGTAAATAGCACTAAAAAGCTTTATTTTCGTCAATAATTCACCAAACGTTACAGTTTATGATAACTTTACTAATACCTTTAGGTATAACTAGTACCTTTGTACCTGATAACTAGTACCTAGTACCTGATAACTAGTACCTTTTATTGAATCGCTTATTTTGACAGTTGAGCGTTTCAGTTGAGCTGCTCTATGGATGTCATGGTACCAAACAAGTACAAAATTGAATGAATGAAACCAAAACTTGCGACTCAGTTTGGGGTCAATCGCTATCAGATGGCATGGCCTAAATTGAATACAGTGTAGGTCCTAAAATTGATCGCGTTAAGAGCTCGTGGTAGGCCTCAGCTCACATTATGTGTACGATATATTGTGTTGATCAACATTGTCCACATGCTAATCACCATTGCCAACCGATGCTGGCAATGGTGATCGACCCAATTTTTTTTAAATCTATGTTTTTCCATAATTGTTAATCCAAAGTGATTAAAGTTGATCTCAATTGATAGTTATCTATGTAAAGTTTATTATAAGAGCAAAACAATAAATGGTTGATTAATAGATTTGGTTTCATTTCAATTCTCGCTTAAATGATCCTCATTACCATACACACATTACATTAGTTTAAGTTGGAATAAACACGTGGCTCAGGTGAGCCAGAAAGTCTCGTTCTCACTGCGGTCTCTCTATAGATTCAAGCATTTCCTCCCATCTAGCACCAAACTCACTTTGGTTTGACTCCTCCAAATTCCTCCACACCGTACAGGCTTCATGTCAAATTCTTACGCTATCTCTACTATAAAGCTCTGGAACGCGCTACCTTTTGGCATCAAAAAAGCTGAAAGCAAATTCACTTTCAAAAGAAAAGTTCGTAACTAGGTACTATTTAAGTCAGAATCAGAACAAATAGCTCTCAATTTGAAATCGTCATAATAATAATTATTAGGTTTCTTGTTATTTTCTTTTTAAGTTTTGGTATTTGTTAAAATATCTATTAGTTTATTTTATCTGTAAATGTGTATTAGTAGGTATCAATCTAAACTCTCGTTAACAAAAAGTTTTTTTTAGACATTACTTTGTACCACCCTATCACTATGTTTTCCTATTTAACCCAAAGGTTGACTGGTAGAGAATGCCTTGTGGCATTAAGTCCGCCTATGTACCACTATTGTACATGAAGTTTAAATAAATAAATAAATTACCTACATCTCCCCTACTTAATTAATTAAAAAAACTAATCAATAGTTCATTAATCTGCTTAGTGTAATTTCTAACATTTAGCGCAACCTGTAGGTACAAACTGACATTCAGGATAATCATAATCGTCTCGAATGATAAGGATAAGGAGATATTATTTTGTTATCAAATAATTTCGTAAAGATAAGCCAATTAGGCTATCAAATGTATTGTGTAAAGTAAATGTGTTAAATATTCTTGTGAAATATAATAAAAATGGTAAGTAAACATACTTAGTATCGCGTTAGTTTTGTAATGATTTAATTTAGTTTATTTTATTATTCAGTAGAGTTTTGTTGAGATTTTCTGCTCGAAAGGCACACCAATGATCCCTTATCTACCCGAAATTTTTCAGATCGTCTTCGTACTATTCCTAAGTTTGTTCTCTCCATCATGGGCGAAAGAACAAAAGGGGGTGTTTATGACAGAGGTGGACATGAAACCGCCTGAAGAGTTGAATGAAGCGTCTGCGAGAAACGTCTACGCCAGTTGGATATCGATGCCGCTCGACCATTTCGATCAGCAGAATCCTACTAATTTCTCTATGGTACGTACTAAATCAAATCAATTATGTAATTTTCATTTATTGATTTGAGAATTGGATTGATTAGCCAACTTACAAGTTACAACCAAAATATTATGCTTCCCCTGTGGTCTGTGCAGTCCCGGATTAAGCAAGCACGAGGGCCCGTAGCAAATTCTAGCGAGGGGCCTTTTATCTGCCAAAGAGTACAACCCAAAAAGTATGCATGTATTGCAGTTTGCCCTGGAGCTAACTTTTAGAAATATGATACTTACACATTTTTTTTAATATTTTGTCGTAGCTTTTGAATTTTAGGTAGATTTTGTCAGAAAAAATCTACCTGTGGGTCTTGCACCTAAATTCGAGTTTTCCGAAAATTTGACCATAGGGGATAGGGGTGGTGGGCGAGTAATGACCCCTTTTTTTTTTCGGATGGGAAATCATCAAATGACTTCTCCCGCTCTGGGCGGAGCAGGAGGGAGTGTCAGACTTTTACTGACTAAAACCCATCCATGTTCCATCATCGCCCTTTGTGGCCCCCGACGCCCGGGTCGTCTCCCGCGGCGGCCGGGACGCTGTGAGATTCTCTCCCTCTCACGTTCCGCCACCTCCTTCTCTAGCATTACTGCTTCGCAGAAGAAGGTGACGGCGTCCCATTCCGTCTCGCTCCGGACCATGGCTTGCACCAGGGCCGGGCGCGAGAGGTCGCCGCCTCCAATCGCCGCTTCGAGGACACGGCGGTGCACCGCCCACGCGGGGCACACCTCCACCGTGTGCTCCACCGTGTCCTCCGGTCGATCCTCGCAGTGGAAACATCAAAAATCGATTCCGATTCGGTGCAGGAACCTCCCAAAAACACCGTGTCCGGTGAGGACCTGCGTCAGGCGGAAGGTGAGGACGCCGTGGCGTCTCTCAAGCCACTCCTCAAAGAGGGGACTTATCGCCACTATCGTGGCGTGCCCTGCACGGGGTTGCGACAGTCGCTCTCTCCATGTCGCCATGAGATCCCGCCGGAAGTCTGTCCGCTGAGCGACAATTTGTCGCGGCAGCGGAGTTTCCCCCCGGCGCGGCGTAGCGCCTCCGCGCGCCATTCATGCAGGCGCGCGAGGACTATCGCCTCCTGATCCCATGGCGGCAATCCGGCAAGGAGGAGTTATGACCCCTAGAGCCCAAATCAACCGCTGATTAAAAAGTTTATATTGTATATGTACTACTCTGTCAAGAAAGTACCGGGAAAAGATCAATAATACACAAAATGTCTGTTATTCATCCAAATTTATTTTATCACCTTCAAAGTATGCTCCTTTAGAAACGATACACTTGCGCCAACGAATAATCCATTCATCAAAACATTTTTTAAACGCTGCTTCCGGAATTGAGTTCAGTTCTCGCCGCGAATTCTCCTTCATGTCTTCTATCGATTGAAAACGGGTGCCACGAAGTGGTAATTTGAGTTTAGGAAAAAGAAAAAAGTCAGCAGGAGCCATATCTGGTGAATATGGTGGTTGCTGGATGGTATTTGTTGAGTGTTTGGTCAAAAATTCGTTCACAATGATAGCCTTGTGCGAAGGCGCATTGTCGTGGTGCAAAATCCAAGAATTTTCTTTCCACAAATCTGGCCTTTTTCGTCGAATTTGCTCTCTTAAACGCCGCATAACGCTCAAATAATATTCTTTATTTACCGTTAGACCTTCCGGTAAGAATTCAGAGTGCACAACACCGCGATAGTCAAAGAAAACAGTCAACATGACTTTGACTTTTGATCGACTTTGGCGTGGTTTTTTCGGTTTCGGTTCAGTTGGAAGGCGCCACTCCGAAGCTTGTTGACTAGTTTGCATGTCAAACTCGTAAACCCACGTCTCGTCACCAGTAACAATGCGTTTCATGAATGTTGGGTCCGAACTGACTCGTTCTAGCATGTCCTCAGCGACTTTCATGCGATTGAGTTTTTGGAGAAAATTCAGATCTTTTGGGACTAGCCGAGCAGCAACATGTTTCATACCCAAATGATTAGTTAAAATGGTACGGATCGACTCGTGAGATACAGAAAGTTCGGCGGCTATCTCTCTCAGAGTTGAATGGGGATTTTCAGTCACTATTTTCTTCACTTTTGCGATGTTAACTTCAGTTGCAGACGTTGACGGCCTACCAGAGCGAGGCAAATCTTCCATCACATCTCGACCGCTTTTGAACGCTTTGAACCACTCTTAGGCACGAGTTTTTGATAAAGTCGATTCACCGTAAGCCTTCTGTAACATTTTCAGTGACTCCGAACACGAAATTCCATTGGCGATGCAAAATTTAAGACAAACTCTTTGTTCGAAATTTTTGTCCATTATGAAATTCGCAATACACACTATATATGATATTACTAAAACCAGCACTGTATTTAATATAAATAACAGATGCAACTCAAACTCCGCGCCAAATAGAAAACAGTTGTGCCAATCTAACAACTACAAAAAATCAAAAATTTGAATTTGGAACCATAAACAAATCATCCATTCCCGATACTTTTTTGACTGAATGTATATAACGGAGAACCGGGACCATTCGGATTTTTAGAAATCGTGACGTCAGCCTGCTGACGTCACCATCTCCACCACTAGGCTCACTCATTGCAAAAATGAATACACACAAATTATCCACACACGTTACAATTTTATTAATAGCAAAACACACTTAAAAACAGCCTTAAAAGCTAAATTAATAATTGAAATTGTACTCACAAGATCCACAAGATATTCTAGGCAGAACACAACTTGTCTTCACAAAATTCTCCATTCCAATGTGGCCTCGCAACGGCTCGTCATTTCAATACTAAAAATGGCGTCGTCGTTGCGAAGTCATTACACATCTTTATTTTTACAAATTGCAGATAACATTGGTTGAAAAATCAAACTATGATTTGTTAATTAGTTTTACCATTTTTAGTACTCGATTTTAACATTAAATGATTTCTCTATCGTTTAAAACATTTAACTGAATATTTTAAACGCGCGCCATATTTTTCGCTTGACACAGTAGTTCAATCAACTATTTGTTAAACAATAATCAAACAGAAATTATTTTAAAACTAACGCTTAACGCTTATTAATAAAGAAATGAATTTAGCAATAGATAACTCGTTTTTAAACCTAAGTTTAAATAAACCTTCGGTTATGGTTTGCTGTTACAAGTAACTGCAAATCATAACACGGCTTTTTATATTAAAAAGTAGCAAACTGACTACAATAATTAAATCTAAATTAATTTAAACCTATCCAGTCATATTTAAATGTTACATTTGAACTTAAAGTTAATGTTTTCAAAGTTTACGTTAGCCTTGCGTCGACACGGCCATTCTGCGAGACGGTGTGCGTGCCCTGCACCAGTCGCGGTTCTGAAAATGATTTTTTTTTTTTTCTGAGCTAGGTGTCCATTCATAGGTACACTAACTGACAACTTGTTTGTGGTCGGAGCTGTTGTTGTTTCGAAATGAGTTCAAAAGTTCTGTAACTTAGCATAATATAGTCTGAACTTTTTAATGATAACCGATTCCAACAATCAAGTTATCAGCCATAATGTTTATACCTTGGTAATCTTCAAATCAAAATCAAAATCAAAGCATTTATTTCAAGTAAGCCAGTTACTGGCACTTTTGAATTGTCGAAACAAAGATGAAAATTAAATGTAGCTACAGTCCCAGTCACAAGACATAAAAACTGTGAAAGTACTGTAGTTGCCCATTCCCTAGCGTAGATCTCTATGGAGAAACACGGGCAAGAAACTCCATGGACACTCTTTTAAATCAGAATATTGTTACAAAATCTTGGTTACATCATTCATGTTGAGATGGTATATATAATCTTAAATAGGTTATGTGGATAAGTATTATAAGTTATAGATATCGAAATAAATATGGAAAGAATAAAGTTGTTTAGAGTAGTAAATAAATAGGGTGTGCTGTACATAGGAAAGTGAGTGAAGATATTGAAGTGCTTAAAACGCTACACGCTTACTCGCACCTTTATTTAGTTATGTCAATGCAAATGCTCCAAGCATATATGCATGATTTGATTTCTCGTAGACAGGGATGATGCTGTGGTGCTGGGCGGTCTTGTACACCGTGGTCCACAGAGGCTCTAAAGGAAAAGGGTACTAGGGTGGTGCTGAGGCCTAGGCCTTATATTTATGACCGTGGTCCTCAGAGGCTCTAAAAGAAAAGAATATAGAAATAAAGTTCTTACATAGCTGTTCAAGTTCATACAGCTTGTTAGGGTTTGATGCTGTGGTGCTGAGCGGTCTCGTACGCCGTGGTCCACAGGGGTTCTAGGGGATTTGGGAAGGACGATGCTGTGGCCTAGGCCTTATTTTGACCGTGGTCCACAGGGGCTCTGAAAACTTATGTTGCGAATTTGCGACTTTGTTGATAAAAACTCACGGGAATGATGGTGCGGTGCTAAGCGGTCTTGTACGCCGTGGTCCACACAGGTTCTAAAGGATTGTGAAAGGACGATGCTGTGGCCTAGGTCTTATTATTTTGACCGTGGTCCACAGAGGTTCTGAAAAGAGTGTAGGAAGGACACGGGCAATACGGATTGTACAATCTTACTATTTTGTAGTTTTGATGGAATCGGTCCGTCAACAAAGACAAAGGCCAATATCGAATCTCCTTACTGTTGTTGCAGTCTTAAATCATTTAGACTCAAATTCACAGTAAGTGTCAAGATAACAATAAGAAGGGAGAAACTCACTTTGTTTAGGGGTCCAGCAGCTGGGCAGCTTGGGATGTAGACGGCTGTGGCTCCTTTGACGGCAGCGGAGATGTGGTTTGTTGTAGTGTGTCGTCGACCAAGTTCGTCGATGAGTCATCAGCCAATCGGACGGCCACTCGCTGAGGGTCATCTTCGTTATTCGTCGACACGGTTTCCTGCTCGCCTGGCTGTGGTGCTCGGCGCAGCTGGTCGTGAGCAACCTTACGTGGACGCCCTCTGCCGGTCACACGCTTGACTATGTATCGGTCGTTGTCCAGGATCCTATATATCTCGTATGGTTCGCTGTATTTTAAGTCTAGAGACGTCTGGTTTCGGGGATTGTTCTTGACAAGTACGTAATCGCCACGCTGAAACGGACGCATTTTCGCCTTGCCACTGTCAAATCGTTGCTTGTCATACTGTCCCGCAGCTGTCATTTTCTCTTGTACTTGTTGCTCAAGCAAGTCAAAGTCTATGCATTCGTTATTAATATTCACCAACCTTAGTAGTTCTGGTGGTACACTGTGCTGGCGGCGGGTCAGTAGTGTAAGTGGTGCGACCCCAGTTACTCTATGTGGAGTGCAGTTAAACGCGAGCTGTAAAGCTTCTAGCGCCGTCTGCCATTCTTCAGTGTCATAGTTTCTGATCATGGTCAATGCGTTTTTCAACGTGCCCATAATTCGTTCGACCTGTCCGTTCGCTCGGCTTACTCCTGGCGCAATGGAATGTATGTCGATGCCGAAACGGTCCGAGTAGACTTTAAACTCGCCAAGGAACTCTCGACCTCCATCCACCACGACTTGCACTGGGGTTCCGAACAGGTGCACGACACGTTTCAATGCTGCGAGGCTGCTGCTTGGGCTCTTATCATTTGAGTAGCTAAGTAGGATGTATTTGGTGTATGCGTCAATTGTAACAATTACATACTCATCTCGTCCCTCAGCATTTCTCGTACCCAGCTTGCCAGTAATATCCATGTGGACGACCTGGAACGCTGCAGTGGGTTTACAACACAATTGTCCACAAACCTTCTGACGATTGTACTCATTTTGTGAAACCAGTACGTTTCCCTCAGCTTGTGTAAGGTTTTCTCCCATCCAGGGTGTTGCAGAGCGACATGGAAAGAGTTTATCAAGCTCCACTGGAATGATCTAGGGACCACAATTGGTTTATGTATACCGAGTATAGAATCTGTGAGAGTCTTCTTAAGCACGCCTTCTTCCAAGACGTAGCCTTCGGCCGGACTGTCGCTGCTCATGGTGTCTATAAGCGGGCGCAGCACGTCGTCGCGGCGCTGCTCGATCTGCAGCCACTCAGTGTCTCTGGTCATGAAGTTGACAGATATTTCAGTGGATGGATTCCTACTGAAAAAATCCGCGTGCTGTAATCGCTCACCTTTTCTATACTCGACCTCGAACTCGTAATTCTGCAGGAAGGCCCACCACCTATGGATTCGGGGAATCCATAGGTGGTGGAGATCCTTTTTGTTTTTGGACGCTTTCAAGGCGTTACAGTCTGTTATTACCTTGAATTTTCTGCCGTATATGTAATGCCGAAAATGCTTGACTGCCCTCACCACCGCCAAGGTCTCGAGCTCGTACGAGTGGTAGCGGCTCTCAGCGTCGGTGGTGCGCTGGCTCATGTACGCGACTGGATGCTGGCGACCGCCGATGGTCTGCACGAGGACCGCCCCGTAGCCGATGCTGCTGGCGTCCGTGAAGAGCTCGATTGGTGCGTCTTCCTGAAATAGCGTAAGGGTAGGCGCAGTAGACAGGTGTTGTATGATATGGTTTCGAGCCTCATCATGCCTTTCGTTCCATTCCCACTTCGCATCGTTCTTGGTGAGTTCATAGAGAGGAACCATCACACGCGAGAAATTGGGAATGAAGCGTCTAAAATATCCAGCCAATCCGTTAAATTGCCTAACTTGTTTGACAGTTTTCGGGATCGGTGCCTTCGTTAAAGCCTCCACCTTTCTTGGGCTAGGACTGACTTGTCCGTCTGCAATGATATTGCCCAAATACTCGATGGAGCGTTTAAAGAAGGCAGTTTTATCGACATTGATCGAAAAACCGGCCTCTTGGAGGGCGATCAAAATGCGTTCCATATGGGCTAGGCCTTCAGAAAATACTTTACATTTCGATAAAACGTCATCAACATAAACCTGGCAAATCTGGTCAACCGAACTCAAGAGGTGAGCTAGGGCCCTATTTATACAACGCTGATAGACTGACACCGCATTACTGAGTCCGAACGGCATGGTCAAATATTCATACAGACCATCCGGCTTGACAAATGCTGTTTTCTCAATCGAGGCCTCTGAAATCGGTATTTGATGGAAGCCGGCTGCCATGTCTAATGTCGAGAAATAATAACCCCCCGCCAGTTGATCTATTTGATCTGAAATTATCGGTAACGGATAGTGGTCCCTCAGAGTGTTCCTGTTTAGTTCGCGGTAGTCCACGCACATGCGGTCCTTTCCGTTTTTCTTTTTCACTAATATTATTGGACTTGAAAAAGGTGATTTAGTTTCGCGGATAATTTTATGTTTTAGTAATTCTTTGACTATTTCCCGAACTTTTTCGCGTTCAACTGGGCTCATTCTGTAAGGCCTGCGTTCGACACACTTGTTATCATCCTTTAAGCGTATTTCAAGCTCACCTGTATTGACACGAGTGTGAGGGTAACCGTGAATAAATAAGTGTTCGAACTTGTTCAACAAAATTTTCAATTCGTTGATTTGAACGTCATTAGTCAAGTCACAATCTAGGTTATCAAACTTTTCACTTTGAGACCGCACGTGATAAACAACCGGTTGATGAACCAATGTTGCACCCTGAGCGTTCACTAGCACGCTTAGGTTGTTTTTCTCTACAAGATTCATGCCTATCAGAATGTCTGAGGATACTTCGTAGTCCGGCACCACGTGAAATTCAAGTTCTATCCGTAAATTATCGATGACGCAAATAGTCGTCAATGTCGATAGAGATATCACCGTAAATTGACCTAATCCCTTCAAGTAGCTTACTCGATCAACTCGTTTTCCGGGTAGCTTAGCAGCTACAGACTCACGTATGACTGAACATTCGGCTCCACTGTCAAAAATCGCGAGTAAGTATAAATTCCCAACTACCACTGGCATTGAATTCAATTTAGATGTACCTACACAGTTGACGTTGGAAACCACTGAGCGTTCTCGTTTATAACACGTTTCATAAGTGTGACCTGTCCTTGAACAGAACGTGCACGTAGGTTTATTATTTTGAGATGCGGTTTTATTATCCTGTTGACGCGGTTGAGAATTATCATTTTTGTCACGGTAACGACAGTCGCGTGCATCATGACCGGGCTTCTTGCAGATTTGACAAAACAACGAGGGTTTATCAAAACGTGATCGCTTAGCGGGACCCGGATGTGCACCCGACGTACCCGGCTGAGGGCGCTTAACGCTTCTTATAGAAGATGCAACCGAAATAAGTTCGGGTACTGATGTGGCCCTGGCATTTAACACTTCGATTCTCAACCGTTCATCTCCAATGCAACCGATAACTGCCTCAACCGCGTCGTCATTTGATAACTTATCCCTAGTAATACGTCTCCATAATACCCAAGCTTGTGACAAAAACTGCGAGATGTCTTTGGAATTATCATAATTATGTTCCCTAAAGCGCACAATGTCCCGGGAATATCGATTCTCCGGTTCAAAAGTCGTTATTAGAACATCACGCAGTTCCTGCCACGTGGTGGTAGACACAAGCCAATTGTCAACCCATAACCTTGCGCGACCTTTGAGCAAACTACCAGCTTTCATTCTCACTTCATAATCGCTAAGGCCATAAGTTTCCATGGCTGTGGTCACATGTTGACACCACTCTCTAACCCCAATATTGGTGTCCGGATCGTATGACGGCAAAAACACATCATTTATTTTAACTTTGGGCGTATCTGGTTGTGTTGTGATGCGATCGGACATGTGCTTCATCATTTGCAACATCTGAGTGAAAAACTCCGTTGGCACCCCATTAACAGAAGCGGTTAAGTTTTCATTATTCAAGTCAGATGGACGGGCAGAAGTGGGGGGCAATCCCACTTCTGATAACGGAGAACCGGGACCATTCGGATTTTTAGAAATCGTGACGTCAGCAGAGCTGACGTCACCATCTCCACCACTAGGCTCACTCATTGCAAAAATGAATACACACAAATTATCCACACACGTTACAATTTTATTAATAGCAAAACACACTTAAAAACAGCCTTAAAAGCTAAATTAATAATTGAAATTGTACTCACAAGATCCACAAGATATTCTAGGCAGAACACAACTTGTCTTCACAAAATTCTCCATTCCAATGTGGCCTCGCAACGGCTCGTCATTTCAATACTAAAAATGGCGTCGTCGTTGCGAAGTCATTACACATCTTTATTTTTACAAATTGCAGATAACATTGGTTGAAAAATCAAACTATGATTTGTTAATTAGTTTTACTATTTTTAGTACTCGATTTTAACATTAAATGATTTCTCTATCGTTTAAAACATTTAACTGAATATTTTAAACGCGCGCCATATTTTTCGCTTGACACAGTAGTTCAATCAACTATTTGTTAAACAATAATCAAACAGAAATTATTTTAAAACTAACGCTTATCGCTTATTAATAAAGAAATGAATTTAGCAATAGATAACTCGTTTTTAAACCTAAGTTTAAATAAACCTTCGGTTATGGTTTGCTGTTACAAGTAACTGCAAATCATAACACGGCTTTTTATATTAAAAAGTAGCAAACTGACTACAATAATTAAATCTAAATTAATTTAAACCTATCCAGTCATATTTAAATGTTACATTTGAACTTAAAGTTAATGTTTTCAAAGTTTACGTTAGCCTTGCGTCGACATATACGTAATACGTATAGTATGTATGTGGGGCGCCAAGCAAAATTTAGCCACACTCTACAGGTCACAATTATGCACTGATTGCTTTCAAATTTGGCCCAAAAATCGAAAGGGTCAAAACTTAGGTTAAGTTCGTGAATGAGCGGAATTCGTCCATGGGGGGCGGTTTTCGAAAATCTATTTTTTTGGCCATAACTTTTTTCCTTTGAAAATTTTTTGAACCGATTAACATTTTTATCATTCAGAGTAAGAATACGGACAACTTTTAAATTTTAACTTTTTTGATGCAACCCCTAACTTGGGGAGGGGTTCGAAATTTCCAAAATTTTATACAAAAAAATTATAGCTCCAAAACGGTAAACATTTTAGCGTCGCAAATATTTTTATTTGAAAGCACATTGTTTACTCTACAATTTTTACTTTTTTAAAGTTTAGCAATAAAACTTATAGTTTTCGAAATAAAAAATAATAACTGAAAAATGGAGGGTGTTTCCATCGTTTCCATGCTAAACTCTTATGGGAGGATTTTAAAATTTATGATAACCTTTATGACGTTTAATTGTCAAACATCAACAAATTCGTTGCCATGACAACCAAGTCTTTTGGCAACTGACGTATTCATAAAGGAGGTACTTCTAACAAAAACAAAAAGTTTCAAAGAAAAGATCGGCCAGCGCAGCTGTGGCTAGCCGACGCAAAGATTCTAACTAGCGCCTCAAGTGTCAAAATTGTGAAGCTGTCTAAGAACGACGCTGACAGTTTTCGATACAATTTACGTCACGTAAAAATTAATTAATTAAATATAAATCAGATTTATGTGGTTTGTTGCTGGACGAGACAATAATTATGTTGCCAATAGTCGATGTTATTAAAGCGTCTGCAGGATACACAAAACCAATGCGTTCTGGAGAAATCCAGACGGTACTGATATGGAAGGAAATTTTCTTTGAAATATTGAGATTGACATTGAAGGAAGATGAACATTTAGAAATGAATGCAATTCCTATTTCAGATAAAAATCAAAATTAAAAAAAACTATTCAGTATTATACTCAAATGCAATGTAGGTATGTTATTGTCAGGTATTACAGAATGTGATTATTTAGTTTATTCTGAAATAGGAAAAGATTTAGCGATATGAAGAGTTTCATACGACGAAAATCATATTTTGGAAAAATTCTAAATTGTACCACCAGACTGGATCCTTTGTTTAAAATTTGAATGAAAATAAATACAGCTGTGTGTACTAAATTATTTATTGATTCTTAAATTTATTACCACTCTTTACATTTACATCATTTATAAGCTTCCCTTGTTACGCTTTTATAATTTTACATAAGTAACTACATAAAATCAATGTGAATAATTGGTAGACCGAAATTTGTAAGACCACCAACTTTTAAATATCATCAAACTAAGGAGCCAGTCCAAAAAAGTGAAATCGGCTTGCCTATTCGTTTTTTCTTCATAATTTTGTCTTTTAGAAACAAATGAAAACTTATTCCCGACTCTCCGTAAGTACTTACTACATTGAGGAACATATTTTCGTAAAGGTTTCTGTATGTAATCGTGATCCATCTGATTATGTCTAAACTTAACCTCAACTTTAAAGCAGTGTCGTTCTTAGATAACTTCTAAATTTCGCCGCTAGAGGCGCGCGGATAATCTTTGCATCGCCAATAGCCTCTGAATTTCCAGAATAACTAGGGGTGGAACCTTCTTCGAAATCTACCTCCTCCTGCGGCTTGCCGAAGGGATTTTTTGATACCACAAACCAGGCCCGGACTGGGACCCGAAACCGGGCCGGGCATTTCACAGACGGTCGGCCCTCCACTCTCAAGAGGAAGGGTAGCTACTAATCAACAATGTCATCGCCAACTTTTGTCCTTTTATCCAGAAATAGATGTAGCGAGCGCAGCGAGCTCGAAAATTTTAACACCCTTGGACAATTTAGAATTGTTTCGACCTTTTATACAAAAGTTATTTGATCGACTTGCATATTAAGCCAAGATTCAAGAGGAAGTAGCCTGCAAAAGCGAGCGTAGCGAGCTCGAAATTTTTTGACACCTTGTCTTGAACTGGTTATAATGATTTTTGATGTTTCGACCTACTGGAGTTACTTGGTCGACTTTAGTAGACAATGGTGTCGATTCTGTTGTACACAAACTAAACTTAATTTAGGCTATTGCTATCTTATAATTGATGGCAGTGTGTGACATGTTTTTACGTGCACCCTTCATTTGTATGGAAATATTAGTTCCAACTTGGTTCCAACTAAATTTGACAGCTCTAAATTACGTCCGTCTCTTTCTCGTTTTATTATAGAGAAAAAGATAGCAATAGCCTAAATTAAGTTTAGCTTGTGCACAACAGAGTCGGCACCAATGTTAAGATTCAAGGTTGCAAGAGCGTGCGAAGCGAGCTCGAAAATTTTACATCTTGCCTCGTAGAAATTCAGAATATTAATAATACCCATGTAATAGAGATCAAAATGCTCCGTTTTTGCAACCTTGTTTATGCATGCCAAAAATGCCCATTAAGGCCTCGGGGTAAGGGGCTTATAATTTATTTCAGCCTCTGTCTATACCGTTCGATCATGCGAAAATCCAATAGGAGTGCCAATCCAGAGGCAGAAAAAGGCAACCTTTGTGTTAAAAGTTTTATCGCAGGGTTCAAAGTACGAACCGTGCGCGTTTGTTTAAAGAAATTGTGTAAGTTTCGAGCAGAAGTACGAGTTCTCAGAGGTTCATTTTTAGCTTAAAAATACTTTACTTTGAGCGTGTTTCTACTACTGTAGGTACTCTAACAATTTAATGCGTACTTACTAATTCTGTGGCATTAGGCAGGAAAAGTATGAACTTAAAAAAATCTGAGCCTCTAGCTAAGGGGTACTATTATTAGTCTACAGAATAATGAATAGTTCAGGAGTAAATTGAATTAGGTCCTCGACTTGACGATAGAGAATATTATATTAACGTTGATGTATTTCGATGTTTTTTTTAAGAAGTTAGACCGCTAATCTGCCACACTGGCCCATTGGGTATCCGGCCCATCGGGCATTTGCCTTATTTGCCCGTATGGCCATTCCGGGCCTGCCACAAACTATACATTAGCCAGTTGTCCATTGTAGGGATAGGTGGTGGGTAGGGCCGTAGCCAGGAAATTGATTTGGGGGGAGGGGGGGCTTACCCTAAATGGAAAAAGCAAATGGGGTTTACATAAACAATGATTCAATATTATGCAAGGACTACTTTACTATATTAACTTTGTTGACTTATACAAAAAAACTTATCAATTGAAAAAACGCAGGAAAGAAGAGCGAGCGTAGCGAGCTCGTAAATTTTCGCATTCACCTCGAATTTGATGAGTTTTCTTTTATCTATTAGAATAAATTACGACAAGTTATAAAAAAAATCGTGACTGCAAAGAATGTAGGTACGAAATATTTTACACTTCACCTGGTTATGTTATATTTTCTTCTCACCATTCATACTGAAATAGAAGTTATGCAGATACTTTGTCGACTAATGCAGAGAAGATTCTGGAAACAAGAGAATGCAAGAGCGAGCGAACCGAGCTCAAAATTTTTCAACCAAAATTGAGTACAAAAAGATAGGAAGTATTAGCGAACAAAGCGAACTCAAAAATTATTTATCCGAGATTTTGCGCGGGGCCGCGCGTATCTAAACTGGAATACCTATAGTACCTAAGCATAGGATGTACTAGCGAGCGAAGCGAGCTCAAATATTGTAGTATTTCGCGTGGGGTGGGTTAGTTTCTCTCTATAGTTGCTAGAGATTTCGGGGATAAGGGTAACAGAAGGATGATGAACCCCCAACGGCGGTGAGCGTGTGTGAATACGCGAGGCACTCGTCTGCGCGGGGCCTGTATGATTTGCTACTTCTGCTTCTAGGCTAATCAGGCACTGGGTCTGTGCCCCAAAATATGCAGTCAACAAAGGAAGTTAGTGGTGAAGTTTTTAGCTAACCAACAAACAATTATGTCGTGTCAGCGACACGAAAAAGAACATTCATGAAGAAACCAGCTACTTAACTATCTGTAAAAAGTAGTCACGCGACAACGATTTATTTTATATTGCAGACCATACTATGGTCCATAACATAATTATCTGATTAAATTCCAGCGTTTCATGTTCAATGAAGAATTCTTTGGTGGCGATGGCTCTCCGATATTCATCTTAGTCGGTGGAGAATGGGACATACACCCTGGTTGGTTGGCAGCTGGTAACATGTACGAGATGGCGCGAGAGAACAAGGGGTACCAAGTTTATACGGAACATCGGTATTACGGAGAAACTAAAATATTTGAGTAAGTGGAGACTATTTTTTGCTTCTACGTTACCGTTGCTGTAGATGGTTTAACTCGATGAAGTGTTTCTAATAAAAACTACACTTTCCATTCTGTCGTCATCATTTAGCCTGGAATCACCCACTGCTCGATATACTTAGTCCTCCTCTCTTTATTCATTATACTTCCGTGCACCCCTCTATCAATAGTTTCCCGCAACATTGGCGATATCGTCAACCCAAAGCGGTTTAGATTTGGTTTGGCCACATTTCGGACAAAGTAATTTAATGTCATTAGTAAAGGGTGTAAAACACCTCTTAATGAAGCCGAAAGGCACTTATTCTCCTCGTAATTGCGATCATTTTTTTGTTCTACTCAATACCTGGGAACCTTCAAGTTACGGAGATATTGGGGGTCAAAGTTCCAACTTTTTGACATTTTTTTTTGTTAAATACAAGCTTTTATTGTAAGATTTTTACTTTAAACACCTCCACGACCCCCGTACTAAAATTCAATCCATCCATCAGCACAATGTTTTGAGTGTGTTACATTGAGTTCTACCAAAAAACATGATGTTTCACCCCAAAAAAAAAAGTCGTTTCTAAGCAATAATTTTTGCTTGGTTGCTGTTAATGCTTGGTTGACGGCTTCGTGATGAAGTTGTTTACACCCTGTATCTAGGTACCTATACAGGGTGGAATTTTTCAATGCCACTTGGAGGAAAAGTAATCGAAATACTGGAGATGGCAAATTTTATTCAAGGGAAATATTCCTTTATTTAAAAAAATAAACAAAACCGCATTCGCAGATTTTCGAAAATTCGCTTGCCACACTCCGGGAATCGAACCGAAAAAATAACATTCTGTACTTTTTTTTACATCAATCGATAGGGGCAATCATATGGATCAAATCTCTCTAACAAACATGATAAATTAAATGAAGGGAAAAATGAAAAACGTTTTTTTTTTTTCGAACTTTAGACGATCCATCCCGGGTTCGATGCCAGAGTGTGGCAAGCGAATTTTCGAAAATCTATGAATGCAATGTTTCTTTTTTAAAATAAATAAATAAATATCGCTGGACATTGCACACAGCGCCATCTAGTGCCAGACTAAGCAACGAGGCTTGTGTCGTGGACACCAGATAAACAAATGTCCATGCTCATCACACAAACATTTGCTTCTACCGGGATTCGAACCCGGGACCCTAAGAACGTAAGCCTCACTACCGTTGCGCCATTCGGGTCGTCAAATAAAGGAATGATTTCTTTAATTTGCTATCTCCAGTATTTAGAGTACCTACTTTCCCTCCAGTCCAGCCTAGGTGGCATTAAATTCCACCCTATGTCCCGTTTAGATCGGACAGGTTTTTTTTAACATGTATAAAATATGTAGTTGAATAACAATTATGTTCTCCCATACGAAATGTATTGATTTTTCAACTGCAAATTTAAGTTTGTTTCTTCTTGTGTTCACATAAGTAGGTATTCATACAACCCTTTTTATTTTTTTATTTTTTTTCGGATGGGAAATCATTAAATGACTCCTCCCGCTCTGGGCGGAGCAGGAGGGAGTGTCAGACTTTTACTGACTAAAACCCATCCATATTCCTTCATCGCCCTTTGTGTTCCGGGGCCACGGTATCTCTTTCGAACAGTCCCGCAACCCCGGCAGGCATCGGTCCTTACGGACCCGTTCCTTTTGCTGACTCTCTTTGAGGCGCGCGTGGAACACGAACGCGCCGTCGACACGGCCTGTCGTCATGAGACGGACGGACGGCGAGCTAGCCCATAGCCCACCGTCCACATGCCCGCGCCTACGGTGGCCCCCGGGGCGTCTCCCGCGGCGAATTCATACAACCCTTCACTGTGCGTTTGTAGCTGTTTTTTTGTTTACCTACATAAATAGGTATTACTTTTTCCGAATCTTTCTTCTTTAAATAAACCTTTTTTTACAGAGAATTTACAGCCGAAAACCTACGTTTTCTGAACATGGACCAGGCGCTCGCCGACCTAGCGTACTTCATCACAGAGATGAAGAAACAGCCGCGGTTTGCAAATAGCGACGTGATTCTATACGGGGGGTCGTATGCTGCAAACATGGTTATGTGGTTCAAGAAGAGGTATCCGCACTTGGTGGTCGGTTCTGTGGCTTCTAGTGGCCCTATCTTGGCAAAGGTTGACTTTACTGGTAGGTACCTATACGCAGGTGCCTGATTCAATAACACTGCCTTAATGAAAGCACTTTATTAGAATTTTAACGCTCGACTCAGCGCCGAGGGTTGACATGTCTACTGTTGTCCGTCTTTGTTTTAGGGTATTTGGAAGTGGTTCACGAAGCTTTCACGTTGGAGGGGGGTGAGGAGTGCATAGGTCACATCAGACGAGGTCTAGACGATACAGTCGCCGCGATACAAACTGAAAGCGGAAGGCGCCTCATGGAAGAAACGTATAGGCAAGTCTAAAAGTCTTAATGTATAACTTTTTTCATGTTAACAATACAATACTTAATTGTATTTTTTTCCTGCAGGTTGTGCCAGCCCCTGGATTACGACAATGAGTACGAACTAGGTGTCTTCGCGGGACTCATCAGTTGGACCTTCTCGACTTCAGTGCAACAGGCAAGACCTGGGACGCTGCAGGCTGTTTGCAGAAATTTCACCGATGCCACTAGTTATGGTAAACTTAATTTTCTAAGGACAGCTTAAGAACCTATCCTACTTACTTTAGAGACCTATTTATAATTTATTTCACATTGCAGGTTCAACTCCAATGGAGAAGATTAGCGGTTACATAGCGACAATTCGATCATTACCCGAGACCAGCTGCTGGCTAATTAGTTACAATAATTTCCTGACAACCTACGGCCAACGAACAAATTGTAAGTGCACATTTATTTAGGTCCGCGCCAAAATAATTCTGTCAATGGTTAAAAATGTTGCAAGCAAGTTCCCTTTTGGAAACCGCTCCACCTCAACAATACCAACCTTCTCTCATTTTACACGCTGTATGCAACGTTGTTGTCGTTGCCGAATAATTAGCGACGGGTTTATTTGCGGTGCTCTTGTTTCCTTGAACCTCGCTGTTATTGCAAAATAAACTCTATTTTTAACAGTTTAGGCGCAAACATGTTTTCAAGAGTGCAAATTGCATGCAGGTTTTATTTGCATACAAGTGGACACTCATATAACTCTAGGTCTAGGAGCCACTTTCCAGCTGGGGTAACAACGTACCTACACAACGTTTGCGCGTTCAATTAGCACTACCTATCTCTTGAATAAAAAATGTACTGTAATGTACCTTACAAGATTGCCCAAACAATTTAACTTTGCCTAGCACGGTATTTTTCACAAATATTTAAAAAGCCGGCCACATTTTTTAGTTGTGCTTATTATTTAATCTTAGGACGAATTTTGATTATGTCCCTGGCAACATAACGTAACGGACTCTGCCGTGGCCTAATGTCACTTAAGTCGACTGTAAAACCGTGTCGAAATTGGTAGTCTAATTTGCGAGCCAAAACTCGTGTGTAAAACTTTCATTAAAACTCGATTTCTAATTACAGCAGAAAATTGAATTTTAAACTACTGATAGTTTGTAATAAATACACAGGGAAGATCGAATATACAAAGCGAAATTTCTCTCAACATCGAAAATATGATGGTGGGCAATGTTATATTAGTTTTTCAGACGTAGTTGTTACATCTTTGCCCACCAAAATATTACCGTTAGGATTGTCACCTCAACGTCAAATTGCATCACAAATCTCAAATAAAAGTACCTACTTGTCAGTAGGTACTTTTTTTAATGTAAATTTAGCAAGAGTTACAAGAAAAACATTTGTATCGAAAGCATTAAGAAATGTCTTAATATACCAGTAAAGAATATTATGACTGGTTAATAATCATAATATAGCATTGCTTGTTCTAAAATACTGCTAATTTCATGACATTTTTAGACTAAACTTTAAGAGCGAACTAGTTGATCGTCACGTCACGCACCTGCGTACGCCGTACTGATGTACAGTAAAAAAAAGATACTGGTGGAAAACATAACTTATTCCTTTTTTAAAAGTCGGTTAAAAGTGACAACCCTGGTTTTTTGTTTATTTGAATGAAAAATGACGAAAAAATCTTTGCTACTTTCCACTCAAATGTGACAGGCAATATAAACGTTTAGTATTAAGGTGACACAACTCACGGGCTCGAACTCATTGGTGGGTGTGGCCAAAAAGCACGCTGTCTCACCTGGCATCGTGCCCGACAGACATAGTATCAGTGATGAGCAGTTAGACGCTAGTCTTTACGCACGTCTAGTTCGTACGCACACACACAGCGTTCCGAACCGTTCCGAACAAAAACGAAGTTACACCATGCACACATAATGCTATTCGACGCCGCTCAACACTCGCCAACAATATATATCTTTACAAATAACTTTTTCTTATAATTCTTTCGTCTGACCTTTTATTTAAATGCGCTAAAAAGAATAAAATAAAACTTTTCCTTTAAAACTTTTACTATCAACTTATAATGTCATTACACAATTCGCGCGAGATTAGTGGCAACAATAATATTGTATAACTATATTGTTTGTTATTGTTGGCCTGGGGTCACGATGTCGTGGGACGCTTTCCGCCAGGTCTGCTAATCCCTCGAGAGAAATAAATGGCTGTGAAGCCAGCAGAGTCTGGACGTTGGTCGGCAGACGACTGCTTTATATTGTCATCGCGGATGCTTGCTGTGGATTTTCTTTGCCTGATAAAATTTAGGATTTCCTTTTCAGGGCGTATCACGTCGGGGTCACCTATTTAGTGGTTGTTGTACACTAATTAAATTTAAATTTTTCATCATTCAATATGAATTTAGTCAACATAAGACAGAGAAGTGACAGATCAGAAGAAAAGTAAAAATCATATCGTGAAGGTTTTATGTATATAAAGTTTCTAAATAAGTAGGTCGCCATACCATATTATAGGGTGTGCGTTTCGATGGCGCGACCACGGCGTTTTTTTTTAAAATAACTATGCCACGCCATCGAAACGCGGAGAACCGCGCGGCCACGGAAATCTTAAGAACTAAGCGTTGCAGAGACCTGAAATTTAGGTAAATAACAGATTGAATTTGTAAAAAAATTGAAAAAATCTTAGGTTTATAATTTTAGGAGCTGTAAGACTAAAACCCCATGGCCGCACCATTGAAACGGTGAAAAACACGTTATCGCCGATATGTCGCTAAAAAAGCATCGCAGAGGTCTGAAGTTTTTGTAAAACCTAGATTTGAGTTTGTCAAAATACACAAAAAATTCTAGGTTTATATTTCGGAGCTGTAGTACGGTATCGCTTATAACCTTCAATACGTTCAGAATGAAATTTAAAATTGAAATTAATTTAATTTTAAAATCAATTTTTTACAAAATCATGGCATAAGTTGTTATTTAAAAAAAAAAACGCCGTGGTCGCGCCATCGAAACGCACACATTATAGGAGTGCAATAAAAATGCACAGGCCCTTCAACTTCAGCGAAAAACAAATGACACGTCACTGACGTCACGCATGAAATGAAAAGGACAGAAATATAGTTCTTGTTCTTCTATCAAACAGAGGACATGTCAATGTGATATATTGTTCATAATAGGTGCGTGAGCGTCGTCCTCCCGCACCGCACCGGGGGGGAAACATTATTCAGTGACAGTGAGATGCCCGCAAATTCATAGTAAAAGGCGCGCGTAAAAAAAATACGAAAAGGCCTTCGGTAAATCGAATTTTATAAAAAACCACTGCGTAAATCGTTTACAAATAAAATTTATTGAATTCTTCGATAATTGTGCTGTGTCGGTACGGACTTTGTTTTGGAAATTTGACAATTCTTTTATTACTAATTTACGCCCAAAGTTGCGTTAAAATTGGCAATAAAATCGAATCTTTGGTAGCTCGTACCTAACTTTTGAATGGCTTTTTATTTTAATAATCTGTTTCCGCACAGACACAATTAATAATGAGACAAAACGATATCATGTTTAACTTTAGATGTACCATGTCAAACAGTGGAGTTATAGCCCCCCGAAATTTGTATGGAAAATATGTTGAGTAGTGCAACCCTGGCCGCCGCCGCCCAGCCGCCCCTAGAGCACACCTAGTGTGACGTAGTACTTAAGGTCCTATGATAGATTGATTATTTTTCTTTAATGATGCCTAAGCCATATGTTAAGAGGGCCCTTCCCGGCCCGCCTATCGTCAACGCGAGCATGGTCGAAAAGCTTGTTGTTTCATCCAGAGCTACAGCGGCGGTATTCTTTCAACTCCCCTGTCTTGCCTAGCCCCGACCCCGCACTATTCGTCACCCGCGCACCTCATACCGCCTAACGCAAGTTGGACATTGAACGCAAAATAGTGTTCGAAAATTTATAAAACTTGTTCCAGGAAATACGTGTTTTATAAGTCTTAGAAATTTGTGAAATAAATATTTGTCGTTTAGAATCTACACTACATTTGCAAAGCTTCTATCAGGTGGCCTACCATGACGTCTTATAGCAGGACTGTTTTAATCTTATTTCAGAGTGAGAAAGAGATGGCGCTAGACGTCCTCTATAGCTCCGTCACTTTCCCACACTGGAATGACATTAAAACAATCCTGCTTTAAGAAGTCATGGTAAACCCCCAGGGCATTTTCTTTACTTTTACAATTTATGAGTACAATATGAACAGCCAAATTTGAGGTAAAATTTGTGCAAAACAGCAATTTTTGGAGGCTTATACTGAATTTGTTACTACAAATATTTATTTTTTGCTTCGACAGAAGCCTACATATATAGTGCACAAGATAACTATCAGTGCAAAAAAAATTAAGATATATGTGTAACAACGGCATAATCACGCACGAGCGTTTGTCAAAATTCTCGCGAAAAGTATGGCGGGTTGGCCGCTCTTAAGGTAGAAAATACCGAAGTTACAGAAGTTTCTGCAGAATGGGCAAACTTGTAAAAAGTACAAAAAATTTGGCCCGCTGTACAAATTGAGCTTTATAACACATACACATTTATTTTCTTGATATTTTTATAAATCCTATGCAAAGAACAGTAAGTACATTTAAATATCGTGTAGCACAATCACACTTTAAAAATATATATATTTTTTTAAATATTTAAAGTTTAATCAAAAATTTTAAGAAATTTGGTCAAATTTGTACGGTTTGACGGTATAAGTCCAAACTACGTCATACGAGTTGTAACTTGTATGCAAGTTTGTTCAAATTGTATGCAATTTGCATATAAGTAACTCGCTTAGTGGAATCGCGCCTTTAGGCTGTTGAATAAGCATTTTATTGTTCTGGTCAAACTCATGCATGAATCTGCTTCAAGGCAGCCCACGGTTGAGCTACGCATGAACCGTGGCTTGCGAACAAAAGAACTGCGCAGGCTAACATGGGAATCCCCTCAACCGACATCTTACGTAGCAGTGGACGTGGTTTGGCATAATCATTGAAAATCGTTCTGTTTTCAGCTCGTGCTTGGTATTATCAAACTTGCACCGAATACGGATATTTTCAAACAGCGCCACGTTCTGGCACAGTGTTCGACGGTCTAAAGTGGCTCAGCTTGGATTTCTACGTCGATGTTTGCAAACAGGCTTTCGATCAAAGGTAGGAAGTTGTTTTTTTTTGTACGAATTTGAAAGAGAATGCGCTACGGTTGCCCATGAATTTTTTGCAATTTTTAGGAATATCCCTCCTTATCACATGCCCATACCATGACAGTCGATTCCCTTTCAACTTTTCTGGAACTGGCGCAACTTTCAAACTTCCTCTATTAAACTCATTCCTTACTTTGTCCGTACTTATATAAGAATATGCTTTTTTGTGTGTTGTTGTTGACCAAAATGTGTTATACTAACACAAGTGTGGTTTCCTGTAACAGATTCAACTTGGACTTCGTGAATGCCGGTGCAGAGAGAGTTAACTTGATCTTCGGCGGCCTGGAGCCGGTAGTAAACAATACTATCAACATCCACGGTTACATCGACCCCTGGAGAGCGCTCGGAGTATACAAAGAAGATATCTCTGAGACTTCGCCTACTTACACTGTAGCCAGGTAAGTTTGCTAGCAGTGGTTCAGTAGAACAAGCGCTTCGAGACGGTATAAGATTTAGAGAAAGCTCAAGGCCACGCGAATAACGCGAGCCTTCAAGATAAACTGGAATTAGTAGTGTAAGCGCGTCAGAACTTGCTCGCGAGGTCTCGGGTATACTCAAGGACTTCCGAGCATAGGTACGCAAGGAGGGAGTCGCGAGCATTCACGAGGGGACGCTTGATGGCCGCGTCGATATTTATACAACTTTCAACTTTAAACAATAGTACCTAATACGTCCTATTATTAAGGCGAGGTTAACCCGAGCGCCGCGCGCCGTAGGCATTTATCGCTTACCTCAGTCCCCGCAAGAAGATACGATACGCTCAGCCTATAACAGCTTAGCGCGGGTGGCGCGATCGAAAAATTAGGCTGCTCGGGACTGCTCATCCACGTTGACTCGCGGGTGCGATCACGAAATATCAAACATATGGCGTAATATCCAAGTGTTCACGTACGAAACGCAACTTGTGCGGTCTAAGTAGCGGGCAAGCTAGCGACTGGCGCGCTCGCGGCTATATCAAACGCTTGAGATGTTTACGCGTGTTCACGTCAAACTAGCGGCGGCGGAGCGCGCGATTCACTCGCGGCGTCAGGTACCCAAGTTCAAAATTTTTGAACTTGTCGCTACGTCACTCGCGCAAACGCCTAGCAATCAATGTGATTGTGAACTCGCCACGTCTACCGCGCCCGCACCCGCGCGTTCCTATGTGAACAAGCACCTCGGGACACGTCTCGAGCGCATGTAAAAAAGTGAAAACACTTGATTTTGGAATTAATGAAATAGGTATTTTCATATTCCACAATTATGGTAACCGATTTTTATTACATTTTTTACGGCCTATAATATGGTATTATTTTATTGTTCAAAGTTTAATATAACTCAAATGAAATAAATTAGACCATAATTTAGTTTGCACTTTACTGCATCCAATAATAAATAAATAATCCAATAATTGGATGCAGTAAAGTGCAAGTAATCGTGTATCGCACGGCCGAAATATCTACATCGAAGTGTGAAATTTGTAATGTTTTTTCCAAAATTTAAATCCGTGCTATCTACGAATAAAACACAATACAAAATTACATTTTTCCAGGTAACCTCGCCTTAATGCAGTCAGAAAATTGCGCGACGATTTCTCTGTTGTCTGAATGGGGAAAGCTGATTGTAGATGGCGCGTTCATAGCTTAGACCCAATCTGACCAATAAGGTCAAATTATTTTGAAATATAAAATGACATTGACAGATTTTCAACCAATGACGATGTTTGTTACAAGCGATGCTAGCGCCATTAGTTCCACAGTTGCCATCCCCATTGACCCAAATTCTTTAATTTGTTAATTCTGTCCCCAGGGCATCCCATTGCTTCGACATGCAAGGCTGGTTAGCGTCAAACACTATCCAGATGACAGCCGTACAGCAGAGAGCAAGGAGAATCGTAGCTTCATGGCTCTTCGCGTCAAACTCTACAACAACTACATAGAAAGCTATTGTATCTGGTACAAAATATTTATAAGATTTTGAACATGTTTCATGTATAAGTTTTTTTCTTTGATTTATTTTCCCCGTATTTAAGAACTTTGACACTTTCAGCATAACAGAAAAGAAAGAAAATGTATTGGAAATGTATATTGCCATTTAGCACGAGTCATAAATAAATTGGGAAACGAAAAGATAACAAAAACTGCTCTCAATATGTTCAAGGTGAACGTTTTATCAACATAAAAACGGCACGAGTCTATGAACGATTTATCAGTGGCGCTGTTATGTAAACTATAATTTCAAAGCAACGTAAACCACATGGGCGAACACATACATGTTAACATAGCAACGCACAATTTTGCGCTCTACTCTTTTTGGTTAGAAATGTTTCAGGTTGATTTGTGCGCAAGAAGCCGATGGTTAAAATAAAAGCTTGTTTTTTTTTTCTCCCGCTAGTTATCCGGGAAGACATAATTTTATTAAGTTTAAATTCCACAATCTGACAAATTGATAATCCACAGAAGTTAATCAGAAACTTTTAACAGGTGAAGATGAAACAGATCAAAAAATATAATCGGAAATACTCACTAACCGTCCTAAGCAATAGTTTAAAACTATGTTAATTCCTAATGTCAAATGTACGGTTAGCATTTCGCCTAATTAAAACTACCGGCGGAATTACAATTACAGTAGGAGTAAATGCACAGTGCACTACTGCCCTGGTCTAGTCGGTGTGTTTTCAAAATGGCTCTTTTCCACGACAATCCTTTTCGGAAACACAACACAAATTGTGCTGCGCGTGAGATGGTACCAACATTGTTATGTACTAACTTTTCACAGTGAGTGAAGCAGTATTTCATATAATATTGGGAATCCTAATAAAAGTATTAGGGGAGAAGTCTCCACGCAGCACTATAAATATATTTGCAGTGAAGCGAAGGACAGTGGAACAATCCCATCGGGCGTTCAACCGACACTCGCTCTACTGTGACGGGACCAGAGAAGTAGTCTACTCTACCGATAAATCATAGCACTTACATCGTACAGCGTAAAGTGAAGAACATTCGAGAGTGTCGGCAGCCCATAATTTAAGTTGTACATAAAATATAAAATCATATTACTTCATAATCACTGGAAAGTTCATTTACTTAACTATAAAAACAATTAGGCAGTGTAAAAAGCAAACAAATTTATTTATAGGAAACTGAACACGTAATCTTAAATAAATAGGACTGCCATTAAAACCCCTGAACTAACTCAAATTCAGAAATGACGGCACCATGTTTAAACCTATGTGTCTAATAATCTAGAGAATACTTAAATATAGAGTGAACCTCGTAAATGCAACCGTCGTGTTCGTACAGCGTCGCATACAGTTCCATTGGCGAGGTTCGGTCACGTACATATTAATGTCTAAAGAGAGACATCAGCGACATTTCCTGCGTCCTCGCTACAATTACACACGTAGATTAAGTGTTTATAACATACTGTTGAAAATATTTACAATGGTCTAGTGCTTAAGTTGCAAGTCATTCTACAGTCAATGGTTTAGGATTCTCCCACGGAAAACCTTCTCGTCCGAAGTGACCGTAAGTACTGGTTCTCTGGTAAATTGGTGCTCTGAGGTTCAATTCCCTGAAACAGAAAGGGGGGAAATATAATGACCACCAAAAATAACTAAAAAAATAAATTTTTGGTTCTAATTTCACGATAAAATGGAGATTAATTTTGGTGATCATTAACTAATTTTGGCAATCAAAAGTGAGTTTTTTTCGAGTTTTTTGTTTGTTACATTTTGCTAAATCTGGTGGTTCGTTAATTGTATGCCCAACAGAAATAATTGCAAGTTAGTATTATGTTTAATCACAATATTATTCAAAACAACCGCTAATCGGGAAAGTGTGTCAACTTCAAAACAATGATGTAACAATAACAACTTACTTGACAATTTTGCCCGGTCGCAGGTCAAAGTTCTTTTTTATAATGGCAAGCAGTTGCTGCTGGGTCTTGTGTGAAGTGCCGTAGTCGAATACTGTGATAGACAGCGGTTCAGCCACACCAATGGCGTATGCAACCTTTAAATAAAAACAAAGACAATTTAGATGCTGCATCGACTAAGGACCGTATGATGGAATGTTTCGTCTTTTCACAGACATTTGAAAAAGAAAAATGTAGATACATATACTGAAAAGAACACATCATCTGTCATCTTCATAATCAATACGAGTTAAAGGACAGATGATTGAGCGGTGTAAAGTACAAGTCGTCGTTTATAGACAGTCGCGACGTATACGTCAACGGAAACATGGCGCCGGCGACGTCATCGTGACGAACGGTAGTCATCGCGTCAACTTGACGCAACAATTATTTGGAACGTCTCCTACATCATAGCCAAGTGACAGGGATCGTGACTAATTATTTGGTTAGTTCAACTCAGCGGCACGGCATCTTGGCCAAGCGCTTATCTCGCGATAGCAAATGTTTTAAGTGTTTCTGATGAATGTTTGTTATGCAGTTATGTCAAAAATTGTTTACCCTTAGTTCAAGAGGGTAATCCATTATGTTTAAGTGCACCACGATTTAACTTTTAATTTTTAGTTGAATTAGGGCATTTAAGCGACTAAGTTTCGGATTTAAAATTGTATGTTGTGAAAAGTTTACTGTTCGGCTTTTAATTCAATAAGTAAAGGTGCTTTATAAGCAATAAAAAGGTCACTAACACTAGCATAGGTTTCACAAGCAGTTGCATTGATTGACCAAAGGCTGACACAGCGTGAAGTTGCTATTGCGCTTAACGTACCACGGTCATCAATGTAGTATGCACTTAAGCGATACCAGGAGACAGGCCAGTACACCCGCAGGCCAGGCAGTGGAAGCGTAAGGTGCACATCGGCCCGAGACGACCGCTTTATTGTCCTGGAGATTTTGAGAAACCAGTGGCTTCAAATCGCGAGAGGCGTTAATGTTAGCGAGCGTAAGATGAGAAGACGAATGGAGGAAGTAAATTTAAAAGCTCTTAGACCAGCACGAGGTCCAGAACTTCTCAGACAGCACCGAGTAGCTCGACTTCAGTTCGCACGAGAACACGTCAACTGGACCCAGAAGCAATGGGCTAGAGTACTGTTCACAGATGAGTGTCGGATAGCTTTACGTGCTCCAGATAGTCGGGAATGAGTGTGGCGAAGAAGAGAGCAGTTTTTACCCATTACTGCCACTCAAACAGTGAGTTTCCATGGAGGCTCAATAATGGTATGGGGAGGTATAAGTTCCGACATACGTACAGAGTTGGTTATCGTCGATAATCGGCTGACAGCTATTCGATACATCAAGGAAGTTCTTCAGGATTACGTAATGCCATATTCGGGGTTCATTGGACACGACAAATTCCTCCTAATGCACGATAATGGCGCCAACACGTTGCACATTGCGTAGAAGAATATCTGGAAGAGGTTGGCATACAACAATTGCAGTGGCCAGCTGGTAGCCCACCCAGACCTTAACCCAATTGGGCAAATCTGGGACATGCTCAAAAGAAAGATAAAGTCCAGCTCCAACCCGCCGCAAACTCTAAACCAGCTCCGAACTGCAGCGCTGGCTGCTTGGGGCAGTATACTGCAAGTTGTTGTCGGTTATCAGGGCTAGAGGAGGAACCACCCGATATTAAAACGTATAGACAATTAAGAAAAAGACCTTATTTTTAATTTTGAATTGTTTTTAAATTGATAGTGGAAAATTCTTAATTTCAGTGAAAGTGCTTGATTTTAAAAACTGATTTATTGCTGAGGTAATCTTTTTATTTCTAAGTTCTTAAAGCATAAGACACACTTATTGAAGCCACTTACTTTATTGTCAAAAATGCAAAAATTCACGAGTGGCCAAGTTTCCGTGCCGGTGAGAGTATTTTTTATCAACACTGCAATGTTGATTTGCGTCTTTATGCCAATAGAAGAAAGGTGTCAATGACACTTCACATGACTGTGTTGGTTATCGTGAATTTTCTTTCTTTTGCGTTTCGTGCCATTCTTGTCGATTTATCGTTAGGGTTTAGGGTAAGCTGCCGATAAGTAGGTACAACCAATTAGAAAGATACCAATTTGGAAGAAGAATATTTGTAGACAGTCTCAAAGCAGTTTTATAAAAAAATGTATATGACATGGTATTGATTGGTAGCAGCCTCGTCGGGAACTGTGCCCGGTTGATAGCAATAAGCTATGCTCCCACTACATGTGGCATAAACGTAACTGGCTAAATGTGCGTGTACAATACACTTCTGTGCAACTTTTCAGGGAATACAGCCAAGATGTCAAGTAAAAATACACTAGCGAAATGTGGGTGTACTTTAAGTACAGGACTACTTAAACGGGTATTCCAGGCTTGATGTTCTGTTATGTAGAAAAAGCAGGAGGAGCATTCCTCACCTGAACCATACAGCGGCGGCACAGGCCCGCCTTGACGAGCGACTTGGCGACCCATCGCGCGGCGTATGCGGCGGAGCGGTCCACCTTGGTGAAGTCCTTGCCGGAGAAGGCGCCCCCTCCGTGCGCGCCCCACCCGCCATACGTGTCCACTATGATCTTGCGGCCCGTCAGACCTGCGTCAGACTGAACGGACAATTTTTTTAATTATTTAAGTGTAAGCTTCAGTGCACAAAAATCTTAATAATTCTCAATATTGTTTAACGTCTTATAAATCGATGAACACCGGCTGCACGCACGAAAAAGTGTCACACCATACCGATGATCAACGCCCAGCCCAAACCCTTGGACCTAGGAAACTGAAATTTTGCACAGTGGTTCCCTTTATAATGTAGACAAGGAAGTTAAATAGGGGACGAAAGTTTGTATGAAAGTCCGTCAGTTTTTAAAGTTAGTATCTTAAAATTTTGTGTTTAGACTTTATACGTGTCTCAGCGTTTTTGATAATTTCACCCCCGAAGGGTTAAAAAAGGGGATGAAGTTGTGTGTGGAAAGTAATTTACGAAGTAAAAATCATAAATTTTCTAGACGGATGGTTGGAAGCTAACGCAACGGTGTTGTTAGAATTTCAAACCTTAAGGGTGAAAGGTGAAAAGGGGGATAAAATTAAAATCACTAATATCGTGAAAAATGACGTTATCACGTAAAAGTATCGTCCATAAACCGGCTTTACAAACCACCATTTTTATACCAGACATCTTTGACTGATGTGGCTCATCAGTCAAACCGTGTGTTTAAATGCTCATCATGTTAGTTGTTTGGATTGTTTATACTAAAATGTGAAGACTAGCTGTGATAGCCAGTCGTGGTTTTATACAATCAAAATAGAAATAGTTGTCCTCACCTGTGGGCCACCAATGATGAATAGACCGCAGGGGTTGATGTGGATCACTGTTTTTTCATCGATGTAGTGAGCAGGGATGACTTCCTTGATAACCTTCTCCCTGATCTCCGCACGCAACGTTTCCAGAGTTATCTAAAAATTCGAATCAATAATTAACAAATATGAATCACTATCACCACAGGTCATGGCCCAATTTTATCAAGCACTTTGTTATTGAAGTGAAACATTACCTAAAGTTGTATCTTTTTATTACATAAAAGCATGACGTGATTCGTCGATATGTAAGCTAAAAAAAACTTATCTCCGTGAAATAGTTGCATTAGTGATGCTATGATTTAGTTATGCGTAAGTTTGATCAAGAAAATTACTCGTGTGCTAAGAAAATTATTCACACATGATAAAACATTTAAGGACGAAATATTTAATAAAAATTGCCGCAGTATGTACGCTATTATAGGAATAATTAATTTTTCTTTAATGTTCCGTGTCTTGATTGTGTAGTAGAACGTTCATGAAGTACATGTAAATTGAATAAAAGATGGAAAGCTTACCTTCTCTGAATGTTGCAGGGAGACAACGAGTGTGTGAACTCTCTGAGGCACTGTCGCGCCTCCAGCGAAGACGTACTCGCATGTCACCTGAAACCAAACACATCAAATTATGATTTCATTTTGTTACTTTTAATATTTTCGCTGTTGCTATGTTCAAAAGATATAAATTGCTGTTATGTAAACTAAGACGCCTGAAAGATAAGATTGAAATTCGACCCTACAATTTGTTATCTGACGCGACTCACGCTACTCGGACCCTCCAGGTAGAGCTACTTGTAGGCTACATGGAGAAAATTAATGTGGACGACGATATTGAAGCTCATTTAACACAATAGCTTCCACGAATTTTGGGCAAAAAGACTGTACCCGCCTAATTTATAAGTCAGAAAAAACAGTTCAATTAACATTTTGTATATTTGAGTACATGTTGTGTTTTCTATCATTATATATTCCCTCATATCTGTATTCTGTACTACTATAAATTTTTAATGATGTATTGTTTAGACTGCGTTTTTTATTCTTAGTACCATTACAGTTGCAACAAATATATGATAACACTTTTTATGTTTATAATAATTGTGCATTACTACTATTAGTTGCTTTTTACCCAGAAAATTGTTATTTCAACCCAGAAAATTATCTAATCATCTGGGTGGACGATACCAGACACCTGACAACCTTGACTGTGACAAGGAATTAGCGACGTGATGTGCGAATATAACATGGGGCCAATGATAATGATAACTGATGGCTTTAAAAAACCTATGAGACATTATTGGCCATTCATTAATTACATAAGGACAATTTTGGCAATTTTTGACACCCCCTACCCCCATGTAAGGGTACGTAAGATTTTTCAAACCCGGGAGGAGTTCGAAAAAAATTACGTAGTACAGATTGAAACCTTAATTAAATGCGAAAGTCACTTGAACAGAGACATAATTAAGACACATTAGGGTAAGGACATTTTTTTCTCCTCAGGAGAACGTTTCCGCGGGATAATTTTCGGCTGATGAAGTCGCGGGCAAAAAAACTAGTTCAATACTAGAGACTAACATTTTTACGTTCTTATTGTGTGTCGCTCATATTGCACCTCCCGACGTATTTAATTGACCGATCTCAAATGTCGCTTGACACTGGTGTCAGTTTTATCACACAGTCATTAAACAACGATTGATACATAAGACATTGATTACGTCATGTGATCTTTAGAATGAACAAGAACAGCATTGAAAACGATATTCTTAGAGTTCTTTTATTCAGTACACCTGTGAATACCCAACAGTTCAAATAGGTTCGTTTGAAGCAGTCTAATTCACGACTGGCGATCTGTGGGCACGGGTCTCTATGCGTGAGAAGGCGACGTTGTTAACTTTTTTAGGAAAATCACACTCAAATATTCCATTTTAATACTGCCGAGGATATAGCAGTTAGCCACCCAAACATTTCCCGTCAGTAACAAGGCGGTTAGATTGAAGTTTCGTCGATTTCCAAGGGTTAATTGGTCTGAGGACTAGCTAACAGTCTCGACACCAATATGCATCAATCAAAGCCACTTATAATGTTGCACAGCATTGGGTCACAGATCGAAACAATGTATTGTTACAATGTAGCAGATTGGCAGCCTCTAGCTATTGAAATGACCTGCAGGTCTAGCCATTATAGAAACTTGAACAAAGGTGAAGGACGAACACTTATTACGAAGTTTAATTAATTTCAGGTACGCCATTTCACAAATGCAAAACCGGAAAAAGTTATCTGCCTAAAGTTCTTTTTTGTTTTCGTCAAGATAAACTGTGTGTTCAGTTTACAAAAATAAAATAATCTTGAATGAAATAACATTTAGCCTCTGACATATAAGTCAGCATACCAAAAAGCTGCAAAGGTCAGATAAACTATCTGTTCAAGCTAATCAGTCCATTTCTCACAAACATTTATAAAATTAATATTATTGCAAAATATTTTTCAAATCATTGCCTTATCGAGTCTGTATGAATACCTGTATGTAAACAACAGACAATTTCAAGACAATTTAAATGTGCATATTTACCTGTGTCTTAGAATCCGGGCGAGCCCACCAGAATTCACCATTTCGTCGCAGTTCAGCGATTTTTTGGTTTAGTCTGTGTGCAAGTACTACTGTCAGAGGCATGCATTCTTCAGTTTCGTCTGTTGCATAACCAAACATTAAACCCTGGAATTCAAAAATAAAATTAAATAATAAGGAAAATAATTGATGGGGTACTCTCATAATTAGGACTGGTGCATTGGTGGAATGTTACTTATTGCAAAGAAAAATACTTACTGTAATGTTCAATTCAGATTTAATCTAGTCTTATTGCGATTCATAATGGAGTATTGTTCAAATAATTGAGACTGATTGTTGAATATTTCCACAAAAAAATTTTTAGGCATTTGTTAAAATAAAGTGGTCACAAAAATGAAGGCCGTATTGAATAAAGTTTCACAAGACACATGCAGGCTAGATAAAAAAGAAGTAAATTAAGTTATCCTTAACATTGCACAATTTATTGCAATACAATTTTCACATGGATTTTTCCCAAGTGGAGGTATGAAAACATACTACTTATTGTGAATCATCCTTATTTACAATAACTCAAGTTTTCACAAAAATGTGTAACATAATGTGTGTAATTGAATAGCAATTATCAAACATTTCCTGGATTTGTGATTCAAGTGATAATTGTCAGATAGTCATTTTGTGGAAGTTAAAACCAGTTTTCAAATGTAGGACAATAGGAAAATCATACTTTTAGTACCTAACAAAAATTTAAATATAAATGTGCTCCCATGAAATGAAAAATGAACAAATTAATTAATGACCAGCTGTCGTAATTTACCAAAAAATCATTAACGTTTTACTAAAATATGGCTAATAATAAATTTGGCAGATAAGACTTGATGATTACATACCTGATCTCCTGCCCCAACTTCATCATCATTGCGGTTCTCATGCACTCCCGCGGCAATGTTGGGTGACTGCTGGTCCAAGGCAAGCATCACGCAGCAGGTCTTGTAATCAAACCCTGATCCCAACATGCTTATTTTAGTACTTATTAATGGCAGACTTATGTGACTATGATTATAGAGTATCAAATGACACTGTGCAGTCAGACATTATCATGACAAAGATATTTCAAGTATACATGCACCATCGTAAATATGCTGTCTGACCATGGAGATGCATTTGAGATTGGCAAGTATGAATTTTATGGCATGGGTGAAATGGAAACCCATAGTTATGGATAACACTTTCATTCTGTAAATCATGCAGAATGTAAACCCAAGCTTAGTCTTCGAAATAGCCAATAGACCCAAGAGTTATTCCGTGCAGCAAATTCTTATACAATTTGTACCTGATCTCCAGCCCCAACATCTAATTCCTCTCTGTCTGTATAAACTCCATTTGCTATGTCTGTACTTTGCTCTTCAATAGCCACTAGTAAATTTAGTGTACGCCAATCAAAACCTAGTGTGCACGGAATAATATTCATCCATTACTGAGGGAAGTTATATTAGAATTTAGAGTGTGTCTACACAGTACTGGCTGCAAGCCAAGGAGCTGCATCTGTATACCTCTGGTAACGGGTAAATCAATGATAATATTTACATACCTTTAGAGGAATCATCATATCCAATGTGTTTCACTGTCTCTCTGACAACCTTCTGGTAGTCAACATTAGCTTTGGATGTAATTTCACCGCACAATAACACCATTCCGGTTTTTGTCACCGTTTCTGTTATTAAAGCACTTTATTTAGCAAAAGGAATCGCTATTTCTAGAAATTACACATCGACACCATGGTATTTCATGACACTCACCGCATGCTACTTTTGCGTCAGGGTCCTGTCTCAGATGTGCGTCTAAGATAGCATCACTAATTTGATCGCACATTTTGTCTGAAATATAAGATACATCTTATCTAGTAAATACAAATAAAAGTGCAAGTGCATACATAAATTTCAACGTTGTTTGGCTCAGTCAGACCACGTGTTGCGATTATTTTGACAAATGTAAATTGCGATATTAGCTGCGAGGACCATGATGTAACAAAACATTGCCATTGATTAAAGCATGCCAGTCCGTGTGTGTTATTGCCGGACTATCAATGATTTTCGAGGACTGCTACAATTAATATTGTAAACATTATGAATCTTACAATAGACTATAACTACGCACATGCTAAGGCGGCCATTTTTCGATGAACAATTCCTGCAATAAAGTTATTGAAGAAAACTAACCTGGATGGCCCTCGCCGACGGATTCTGATGTGAATAAAAATACTGATCCTTCTTCCATATCATAGCTATGTCCGTTTGTTTTTGCATATCCATTCATTTTTGAGGTCTCCGGCATTCTGAATTTAGAGTTAGCTCACAAAAATAACCCGAAAGAGTCCCCTTGAACTAACACTGTGGAAAAGAGGTCTGGTTTGTGATCGCGCCGATATTTATAAGGTCGGAGCGGCGCCACAGAGCAATTCCTATTCACCAATCAGAATTCTCGCAGACAATGGTGCTGAATGCTGCTATTGGTTGAAATATATTGTTTTGATTTTGTATAATCTGGAATGCAAACGCGGTAAGTTTTGAACATACACTTCTGCGTTTTTTTTATAAAACACTTTTAACCAAAACAAACAATTAATTTGCTCACAATGGGATTTCAGAATAATAGTTACACGTTGTTAAAAATTAACGTATGATATATTAGCTTCGAAAACACAATAAACACATTAAAATAAAATAAAAACAGTGGTAAGACCTTCTTGATTTAGATTATTTTTAAACATTTCAGCAGTCCAATAACGGCATAAAAAATGCACTTGATTTTTTAACTCGATCAAAGACAAACTTTGCTAGACAAACATTATGCGTATAAGTGTTATTTAATTTATTGCCACTTAAATCGATCCTGTGAGCTTATTATCGTACACACTTGTGAAGTCAAGATTATTTAGTGCACTTTAATCTGTTTTCAAGATAATGTGTACGCACCTAAGCAGTGAGAGAAATCTTAACCCACATTTGGTTAATTATATACCTACTTCAAAAACGATAACAAATTCATCTATTATGTACCTACTTAAATTATTGAAGTTATTTTTAATACTGTACTGTAAGTAATTAGCGATCTTTATTATTTCACCTATTTTTATTTTAAGTCACATTTCCATCAATAAAAATAATAACAAATTAAAATAATTTGTTAACAAAATATTATACATTTAGCTATAATAAATTAAAAAAATTAAATAGGTAGGTATGTAATAAAAATGTATAAATACCTCTATAGTTCAAAAATAAACGTAGTAGATCCACCACAAAATAATACTGAAAACAGTGCACTCACTTTTCAATATCCGTAATTTCTATAATTAATGCTTTGATAAAGAGTAAGTTCCAAAGCCTGGTAGTTTTCCAAAAGAAATCTCGTTGTCAACTGAAGGCAAGTAGTTGATACATCTGTACTTAAATACTAACGACTATGCATTTATTTATTTGTTCAAGAGCCCGCGAGTTTTATCGAATCGTTACGTTGAAAAATTAAGGTTCGTTTTTTTGTAACTTGTTTTTCTGCACAAAAGGTTATCTTATTAGAGTTCCGTGTTCAAGTTAATAAAACGGGACATTAAATCATTTATTATTATGATTCAAAGTACGGGAATGTTTAGGTTTATCTGTCACAAGCGGTTTTCTCTAATATATTATTTCTGAATTTAACACTATATTATTGTTTATTGAGTAGTGACGGCGGACGCCCGATTCCCGAATATCATCAAGTAGCTAGGTAGTCGAATTTCGATTTCAGTTTCCATCAGGCGAATCTGGAGGTTACCTAGTGGATACAGTACCGGTTCCTTCTCAAAAACCGGGACTGGATATTCGGTACTGGACTTGGACCCGAGATTTCCCGGGAAATTCGGTACTTTCGGTACTTACGTACAAATGTCGTTATTGATTTATTGTATGAAGGGCACGTGTGCGTGCAGAGAACGTACAATTATGTAAATATCTGTTGAAAATTTAAATCATTAGAAATGTGTGTTGGTGTAGTTAATAAAACTATGTATATTATTCGTAAATCTCAAAGAAAACAAATCAAAACAGAATTTAAATGCTTTTTTGAGATCAAATTAGTAAACATCAAATAGAACTTAAATTCGAGGTATATTTTGAATTAGAAATACTTAAGTATTTTTTCGTCACGTAATCACTTTGTTTTTTCCACTATAGAATAAGTCTATTACGTCACATAATCACTTTATTCCTTTTACTATAATTATAATTAAACAAACATTAGCAAAACAAACTATAACGCTTTTTCGAGATCAAGATAACAAAAAATTATAAAATTCAACAAAATTTGAGTATAACAAACGTTATTATTTTTAAAATAAAAGTAATGCTCTTTAGGAAACAAGTCAAAACTCAACTTATATCTCTTATAACTGACCCCTTATTTACATTGTTGAATAGCTTTTTTCTCTCGGTAATAATAATAATTTTCGATTAAAAAGTTTCATAATAAGATTATTGTATATAAAGTAGTAGTTTATTTAAAATATATATTTTTTTATACCTATTGAAAAAAGAAAGAAAATAATAAAGTACCGAAAGTATCGAAAGAATCGGGACTCCGGGATGAAGTCCCGGTACCAGATTGTTTAAAAAATATCCGGTATTTCCCGGTATTTTCGGTACCGGGATTTACCAAGAGCATGCCCTATTACCTACCTATGTATGCCTGGATCCTACTTGGGAATACTTGGAAGTTGTAATTCTGAAATAGGTATAGTTACTTAGATTTGTAAAAATACGTAAAGTCACTTTTTGGACATAGCGTCAAACACAGGTAAGTAATATAATTAGATATGAATTTTAATGAACTAGATAGGTAAATGTACATATGCATCAGGCGAGTTTACTATTCGACATGAATTTCTTCAGGCGTTCTCAAAGCGCTGGAAAGCTATCGCGATTTTTTAATTCCGATTTTTTTCCCGGCCGAAATCGATGTAGAAGCACATGACAATATTGGATTAGTCCCTTTATTGCAGTGATGGACAGTTCTTTTACCAAAAATATTGAGAATTGCTGACAGACGAGCAGATATTTTGCCACATAAACCACTGAGCGGTGCCCGATACGCCACGCGCGCGCGTCAGCGTCGCGCATATAGCCTACGCATACCATACCACCCATTCCTCGCCTGGACTCGCCGCGCCCCGGAGTGTGTCGTGCGGCTTCGGGTGACATAGGTACTATCGGGATTTTTTCGCCTGACCAGTTTAATTTTTTTTCGCTAAAATCATGCGGAGGCGCCGAGCCACGCCCCCTTAAAGTTTGGGCCTATTAGGAAAGCGTCAACTTTAGCGCGCAAAATAACAATAACTCTCGTTTGGCGTGCGTCGTCAGTGCGCTCGGCCGATTCGGTATTTTTTTCATTCATTATTTCTATACAAAGTCAACGGGGCGGGGCTAGAGAGCGTTTCTATTTTGCGAGTGCAAGCAAAAATTAGCTTAGTGGTGGTGGAGTGTCCTCGATAGTACCGTTCCCGTGGATTTTTTTATTATGACTATGATCACGCGCTGATGCTGTACTACGTATATGCTTTTCTTCTTTTTTAGTTTCCCACACGCCAGATACGATTGTTCTATGTACCAAAGACCGGTCTTGTAGTATCCTAGGATGCTTCAAGAATTATTTTATATGTATTACCTACTAGCTGTTGCTGTCGACCTTCATCCGCGTGAAATTAATGAAAACATCCGATTCAGTCATAAAAAATATATCGTCTTGCTAACATCAGACGATATTTATGAAAACATGTTAAATGCATTTTCAATACACTTCCTCGAAAACTGGTTCTTTTCGCACTACGATTAGGTTCAACATGCAAAGTATTTCACACGCGTGCGGTTTTTCTAATTTTCCAATAAAAATCCGGGAATGAAAATTGCCTCAGACAGAACTATACCTATACTTAGTCCAAATTGGTTCAATGTCTATAGTCGGCGGTGATTGTTTTACGGCGTTAATATTTTTTGAATATTTAAATAATGTTTATAAATAAAATATCATCAAAAACCATGATTATTAAAATAAAATAAACTTTTATGAACAAATTAACATTTATTTGTGTTCTAAGCTCGAAAATATTGGAATTTTCTATTTTTCATACTAAGCTGTTAGTGGCTTTAAACCTTTGCTTCTTCTTCAACCTGGCGAAAGCGAAGCGCGGAAAAAAAATAAAATTAAAATCATAGTTTCATAATAATTCATGACAAAAATATAATATGTCGTTTTTTTATTTTATTTCATCAAAAGTGTTTTGAAAAACGTCGTTTGATACACGTGGACATTTGTTATTGTATTTGTTTATTATATATGAGAGAATACAGAATTCGCGGAACACACACATGCACATTACACGTCTGTATCTGTATTAGTTTATTGTCCCTCTTTGACGTTTTGGGATGGGTCTCTGGTGGCAATGTCACATCTCAAAAGCCTTGTATCCAATGACGGAAGCGGAAATACGCCACGCGCCTGCGAAGTTGGGCGATGCTAGTGCCACTGACAGATGGAAAAAAGGCATGGCGGAGCGGAAAACTTGATCACATTCCGGCGCGGTAACGGTAACGGCTGTAACCGTATTTTAAAAGTTCGTGGACTGACAGTACGGCCACAGCCGTATAGTTAGCTACTTTTTTTACGTCAAACACAGCTGCCGCAGTGTAAAATTTATTTGCTTATTGTATAGACTTTATGCTTAATGCAATAAGGCTGAAATCACGTCGATTTATTGTCAAAAACAAGTTGTTTACGTGCTCTCAATGTGTGCCATACCCTCACATAAACAGATTTCATCCACAATGCTAGTACGGCTACAACCGGGTTGGTTACTATGAAATGTCATACTACTGGAAAGTCAGTGTCACGCTAGCGACGGTCAGAGATGGGTGTGTGGGCGTCGGTTTGCGCGGGAAAATTACCGACAACCAAAGCTCGCGGTAAGTGATAACTATTGACTTCTAAGCCTAAACATTAATTGGCAAATACTTGCATTATTATGTTTTATCTGATACTAGATGCTTCATTTTACGTGAGTGTTGCACATTTTCAACATGAAATCTGTTATTTTATAGATGAGTTGGCGCAAAGTTGATGATGATCGCATTATGAAGCTTTTAGATGACACGTCTACGCCTGAAGTATCTTGTTCAGAAGAAGACCCTTATTGTGACGATGGAGAATATGGCTCTGATAAAGACGGTTGTAGCCGTCTTCCGCCCTATGTAGACGATTTGATTTTCCGTGATATTGTAAGTACGGTTGTGAACTTGTGACAGTATTGTGATTTTGTATGAAAAATTCTACTGTCTTTCCGTAATAAAGGACCGCGCCGGAACGTGTTAAAAAGAACAAAAACTATTAACGCGGAACCATTACAAAAGGCTATATTGCAGTCATTAGGAGTTGTGGAAGCCGGGGGGTGAGTTTAGAAAACAAGTTAATTTGTGTATTATATGTTATATACCTACTGTGTTACATCCTAGCCGGCGAACAGAATCACAGAAAGCTTCGGAGCCAGCGGTGCGGTAGGTAGGTAATTGTTCTCTTAGAACAAACAGTATTCGAGGCGGAATTAACACCCGAGCCGCAGGCGAGGGTTGTTATTGAGCCGATAACTGCAATAACTTTCTCCACTTGTATCAAAATGTACTATTTTTAACTAAATCGTTTTTTTTTGGCTCTATCTACATAAAACGTAAAACCGTACAGTCTACGTAAAACCGAATAAATGCAATGTCCATTGGCTGCAGAGATAATGAATTTGAAAAAGTGATATCTCCTCACAGTTTGAAAAAAATGTAAGTACCAGTATAACATAATACCTAATTATTTAATCTTATGCCTTAAATCCGTTTCAGTTTAAACAGTTTTATAAACAACAATAAATACGGTTAAAGTTTATTTTCATTTTATAACTTAAATAGTATTAATGGTAAGAAGAATTCTGTGAAAAGTTCATAAATGCATTTATTATTTTTCAAAACACTTCCTCGAAAACGGGTTTTTAGCGAACTACGATTAGGTTCAACATGCAATGTATTTCACACGCGTGCGTTTTCTATATATTATAAATATTTTCTATTTTCTATAATTATATACTTATACGAAGTTTAAATCGGTTCAAGGAATATAGTCGGAGGTGAATGTTTTTTTTTTTATTTCAACAAAGCAATGTGCGTCTTTATCTTTACGGCGTAAGTATTTTTTGAATGTTCAAATTGTGTTTATAAATAGAATATCATAGATAAACATGATTATTTAAAACTAATATTTACTTTATAAACAAATTAACGTTTATTTGTGTTCTAAATTCAAAAATACAAAAATAAAATACTTAAAATTATACGTTAGGCTGTTTAACGGCTTCATACCTTTGCTTCTCCTTCAATCTGGCGAAAGAAAAGCGCAGAAAAAAAAGAAAATTTAAATCAGTCTCTATTTCTCTAATAATTAATTCATGACAAAAAGATTTTACATTTTTTTATTTTATTTCTTTAAAAGTGTATTGAAAAACATCGTTTGATACACGTGGACATTTGTTATTGCAGTTTACGGCTCGCCTCGCCTACGGCTCGTGTGTTAATTCCGCTTCGAATGCAATAACAAACTTTCTGCACTTGTGTCAAAATGTACCTATTATAAATCTTATAGTTTAAAAAACATAACTGTATTATAGTTATTTATTCCATTTTACTAACTAATAAATACTACTACTTGGTTTGCTGATGTCTCTACAGAAAAAAAACTAAATAAAATTAAATGTCCTATTTAAATATGATTTTTAGGGTTCCGTAGTCAACTAGGAACCCTTATAGTTTCGCCATGTCTGTCCGTCCGTCCGTCCGTCTGTCCGTCCTCGCTTAATCTCTGTGATCGTTAGCACTAGAAAGCTGAAATTTGGTAACAATATGTATATCAATCACGCCGACAAAGTGGTAAAAAATGTTTTATTAGGGTAGCCCCCTATATGTAAAGTGGGAAGTGTTTTTTTTTTTAATTTCAACCCTAACGTGTGATATATTGTTGGAAAGGTATTTAAAAATGAATAGGGGTATCTTAAAATCATTTTTTGATAATGTCAATAATTTCGGAAATAATCGCTCCAAAAGTAAAAAACAATGTGTCCCCCCCCCCTCTAACTTTTGAACCATAAGTTTAGAAAATATGAAAAAAATCTGAAAAGTAGAACTTTATAAGGACTTTCTAGGAAAATCATTTTGAACTTGATGGAAACAACAGTTTTTGTACAAAAAAGACAAAAAGGGTTACCACTATATTCGCGCTCCAGCAGCGCTCCGCGCTCCTGCAACTGCCCCAATGGATACGTCGCGCGCACTTCTACATGCGCTCCCCTTTGACACACTTCGCTCCCCTTTGTGTTCGCGCTAAAAACCGTCACGAGTCGGAGCGCCTGCCGCGGAGCGTGCAATGTTGCACGCTCCGTGTTCGCGCCCGTACCCACTACCGGGAGCAGTTGCAGGAGCGCGGAGCGCTGCTGGAGCACGAACATAATGGATACCCACCTTTAAACTCATAAGTGGGAACACTTATTGTGACGGACGGGAAACTACGGAACCCTACACTGAGCGTGGCCCGACACGCTCTTGGCCGGTTTTTTTACCAGTAAGAACGATAGCGATCGATCGCAGTTGTCACATTGCGTGAGCGCTGGGGCATCCAAAACCGGCCATTTTCCGGAACCGTTTTCGGGTACCCGGGTTTTTCGGGTATATTCGCTTCTTTGGTTAATTTACAAAATAATTATTAATAATTTGTACCTAGATGTTAATTAATAAAAAGAGCAAAAGTGCTCTATTTATTAATTAACATTTAGGTACAACAGTTATAATATTGAACAGGCGCTCGACCAAATAGTGGAAACCCTCAAGGAATGCAGCGTACGGGCAGGAAGTGCAAGCTGCGGAAGAGAATTAGGAGCTTATGACGGAACGACGTGAAAACCTATCTAGTACCTATCTACAGGCATTCAACAAAACTATTAGAAAATTGGTACGACGCGACCTTCGATGCTCCAGTGCAAACTCAATAGAAAAAGCTATTGAGCAAAACCGAGGGTCAAAAGTGTTCGTCCAATCACTTGGGAGGAGCAACCTGACGGAGTTGACCAAATCTAGTAGGATATCGAAGCCGGAGATTCTTTTGGAAGTTGAATACTTCTCCGGCCAGTTGTACGCATCGCATGCATCTCGATCTGATCCCGAAAATGAGGATTAACCCACCATTTCACAGAAGACCTGCCAGAAGTCAGCCAAGATAAAATCGAGGCGAATCTGAGACAGCTTAAGAATGGACTAGCCCCTGGTGGGGATGGGATATTGACTGAGCTTCTGAAACCGAGAGGAAGTCCTCTTTTAGAAGAGCTTCGGGAGTTTTTCAACTCGGTCTTGTTCGACTCTGGGAGAACTCCAGAAGCATGGAACAAGACCCTATTTAAGAATCACAGACTCATTTGAAATAATTTATGTGTTTGTATTTGTGTCTATTTAGTTTTGTTTTCTATGGGTCTCGGACCTGAAATAAATTATTTTATTTTATTTCGCTCCTTAGCCACGTCTTTAAGAGTCGTCACGAATCGTCTAGCGCGGAAACTTGACGACTTCCAGCCACCTGAGTAAGATAAGTTTCGAGGAGGATACAGAAATAGACCACATCCACATAGTGCGGCAGATTATACAGAAGTCCGAAGTAAGTATAATAATCGCGGCGGCCTCTGTATCTTGCATTTGTAGACTATGAAAATGCTTTTGACTCTACCGAGACCTGGTCAGTTCGGTCTCTGCAGCGATGCCAAGTAGACTGGCGATACATCCAAGTGCTGAGAAGTCTTTATGAAAACGCCATAACGACCGTTTATACTCCAAAAGTGTTTGAATGTTCTTCATTTTAGGGATACAAGTTTGATTACCAAAATTAGAACCAAAATCCAATTTGATTACCAAAATTAGTGTAGAAAAACCCAAAAAAATGAAAAAAACACAAAAAGAAAAACACAAAATAGGTGAAAATAACACCAAATCAATCAAACAAAGGTCACCGACTTCGAAGCTTGACCTTTGGTTGATGGATTTGGTTTTATTTTCACAGGCTTCTGAAACTAAAGTTATTTTTCACTTTTTTGCGTTTTTCTTTTTGGTTTTTTTTTTGAAGTCGGTTTTATTTTTTGCAAAAAAGTTTTTTATTTATTTATCCATTTTTAGTTGTTCGCAAACAAGTCGCCATGAACTTATTTTACATTATTAACAATACATATGTATATGTCATGGTAATAGGCTTATGCGCAATAAATGGAACTTTACATTATTTAATTACAACGGTTATATCTAAACCAAGAGGGAGGAGCTCGTGTCTAAATAATAATAGCCGCTCGGGTCGATCTATAGGTTAAGCCGTGCTTGCCTAGGTTGGCCTGTGGATGGGTGACCACCCATTACATACCGAGTTTCCTCCGTGCTTCGAAGAGCACGTTAAGCAGTTGGTCCCGGCTGTCAATTGAAGATCTTTGACAGTCGTTACAGGTAGTCATTGGCCGAAAAAATCTGACAACCAGTCTTAACAAGGGATAACCCCCTTGGTAAGACTGGTTGTCAGACTTTTGATGTTTATAGTACTGGTACTATATGCTCCATGTAAAATACTGGTATTCAGCTGCAACCGGTTAGACTGGAAACCGACCCCAACATGGGAAAAAGTTAGTACTGGGTAATACGAGACCCGTTGGTCTCGTATTACCCAGTACTAACTGGGTTGTGGAGGTCAGATAGGCAGTCGCTCCATGTAAAATACTGGTTTTTAGCTGCATCCGGTTAGATTGGAGGCCGACCCCAACATAGATGGGAAAAGGCTAGGTAGATGATATTTAAACCAATTATTGTAACTAAAACTAAAAGAATAAGAGATAACATAAAATTAAAATATACAAAATAACAAAGTAAAGGTTCACACATTCATAAATTCCTGTCACAAACCTTCTGACATGCCAATAAAATATTTTTCAATCCATCCGCAAATATACCTTACTGTCGAAAATCTGGGTGTATTGTACACATCTGCGTCAGAGCATACAGGCGTGATGTTACGTCGCATGATGTTGTATAAACAATAAACATCCAAGCGATTGTAGCTATCACGACAGATTTGCCGTCTATTTTTGAAGAGTTCCATTGTATATCTCCGTAGACCAGCTTCAGATCTTCACCAAATTTAAATGGGACCAGCTCAGGAGTATACTCTTTCAAATAAAAAAAGAATTTTGAGTGTCGGTCTACAAATGGGAGAGAAATCAGGAAAAATACATAAAAAAAAAAAACATACACACGAACATAATATAATGTACACACATCAAAAGTATCTAGGGATCAACATATATTTTTGCAATAACTTTTCTCCTGATTGATATTAATTAAAATTTTCTTTAAGGATTCATCAAATAAAGTGTTTTCGTTTGTCACAGTAACGATAAACCAAGTCACCTTTGCATTAATAAAGAAATTTGCCATTTTCCTAATAAAGGGATTTTTGACATTTGAACCACTAACATTAAAGTTCGAAAAAAAGACTGAAATAACAGTTTTCTTTAAAATTTTATTGGGTAACTTAAACAATTAATAATCCGTGTTTCTACCGCGAACACTAACAACACAAGAACATCGGTTTGGCATACTCAAAATGAGTTCATCCAAATCACGCTGTGGAATGGCCGCCCATGTTCGTTGCAACAACAAAAAAAGGTCTTCTTGCGACTGGATACCCTCCATATTCGGCAGAGCTCTTCTCTGTAGCATATCCCATGCATGCTCAATCGGGTTCAAGTCTGGCGACTGAGCAGGCCAGGGCAGGACATTGATGTTAGCTGCGGCGAGAGTCTGTCTTACAACTCTTGCGGTGTGCGGTCGTGCATTATCATGCATTAACTGAAATAAGGGACCGATTTGCACTTGTAGAGGAACGATGACGTCTGATACAATCGTCTCAGCATAAATTTGAGCGTTGAGGTTGCCTCTGATCCAAATCAACTCAGTTCTTCCGCCGATCCAAATACCCGCCCATACCATGATGGTTCCACCACTATAAGGATGGACTTCCTGGCAGGATTTTAATCGCTGTTGGCGTCCAGGGGTTCTCCAGTGTCGTATACGTCTTGTATCCGGTCTCATACCAAAACGAGACTCATCAGAAAAGCACACGAAACGCCATTGTTCTTCTGCCCAATTTCTGTGTTCAAGAGCCCATTGATATCGAATCCTACGATTGTGCATTGCTATAGGTGGTACCCGTAGCGGTCTTCGGGAATGAAGGTTCACTTCATGCAAGCGGTTTCTGACTGTTTGGTCGCTAATTAAGTTCCCTGAAGAGTGATGAAGCCTCACGGCTAACATCATGGCGGTTATTGTTGGAGCTCTTCGAGTTAAGATTTGAATGTATCGGTCTTGTCTCCGTGTGGTGCAGCGATACCGTCCTCCATGGCGCTCAGCCACGGTACCAGTGCTTCGGTAACGTGTCCAAAGTCGACTGATAACACTCTGACTTGTATTCAGAGCTAAAGCTACAGTACGTTGCCGGGAACCAGCTTCTATCATTCCCACGGCTCTGAGCATTTCTTCCCTGCTTAAATGACGTCGCCGCTCCATAATAACGTTGGTTTTAATCAGTAGTAGGGAAACAGTAGCACTAATAATGTCTTCAATGCGTTGTATGTTTTTATAGGGAAAATATTGACAGCTTATTTTCATCTTTTACTCGAATTTGATTGAGAGTTCCTGATTCAAATTATGAAATGCACCAAAAAGGATCCATATAAATTTATAAAATCATAAATTTATTACAAAGCCACATCTCAATCTCAAGAAATCCGCATAAAAATGCTTGATCCCTAGACATTTTTGATGTGTGTATTAAATGCGACCCCCTTTCGATTAGATCGATTAGAGATTAGATTATATACAGTTTTTAAGTACTTACACCAAATATTATATATATGAGTAAATCTAAAAAGTAGGATAGTTAGTGCAACATTTTGCTTTCACAGTTTTTTAATTAACGAGTTTGGATTAGATCAAACTAAAACGTAAACTTTAAAAGTCATTTACTCGAATTGACACTAACTGCACTTTTTACCCGTAAGCAAACGATATGACTGAATCGGTTTTTTTTTTTAATAATTGATTTTTTTAACAATTTCAAGGGTTCTAATTTGCTTGCACGGAACCCTAACCCTTTTTTTTAATAATAGCCTAAGTTACTCCTGAAAACATCAGCTACCTACTGCCAGTAAAAGAGGCAATCTTGTAAAGTCGGTCCTGTTGTTTCGGAAATTAGCCGGAACAAACAGACAGAAGAAGATTGCTTTTTTTGCCGTTATTATACTTTCATATCAGTAAAAACCTGTTATTTTAAAATTACAAACAGACACTTCGTTATTAATTTTAGATACTTAATTATGATTCTTACAAGACTTAATATGTTTTGTAAAATATAATCTCATCTCATTTTGTTGTAAGTTCTCATATATTAATTAGAGATAATAACCGGATCGAGGGCAGTACAAAATAATTTCTGATGTAATTTATTTAATTTTCTGCATAACGTTCGTAAAGAGCTGTTTCAGATATTTTGAACACAAACAGATTTATTATCACTAACTGTCTACCTACTCTAAACTAGGTAAGTATTGTTATAATATTTTACAACATTCAGATTGTTTTGGTACCCTAGCTAAGTTATTTACGGAAAATCACGAAAAAAAAAATCCGATGTGTGTCCTGAGTTCGTTGCACCGTATATTTTGACTCAAAATCTTTGAAAATTGTTTTTTTTCGGCCAAGGATAAGGTACATACCTAAGCCTATAAAGTACCTATATGTATATTGCTAGAAGAGTAAACAGTTTGTGTTACAATTTCTATTAGGTATTGAATTGACATCATACGCCTTTCTGTAGCAGGAAAACCCCAGGTATAGTTTTAACAGGCCAGTGAATAATTAAGTGACTATACAAAGAGAAAGATAGTCTTTTTCCTGGTAGGCTGCATTGGCTGCATGCAAGTGAGAGTTTATTAGATTGAGCGCTATTTTATATGTAATGATTTTATAAACGCATGTGGCAATAAATAGTTTTTTTTTTAAATTAAACTACTTACTTTTACAAAAAGACCCTCTAACCGAATTTTAATAAAAAAGGAGGTAGGAGGAACATGTATGTACCTAGGCACTTAGCGTTCTTATCTTTATTAAACAATTAGTTAGTTAAAAAATTATTCAGTTTTATTGAACGCATATTACCTAAGTAATTGTTTTCATTAACAAGCTCAAAGCATATTTATTTATTGAGTCTAATTTGATTTGATACTTTACTTTACTACATTTGATCGCGGCCTTGCTCGCTTCATGGTCAGAAATTAACCCCCAGAAACGTTTTAAATATACCTCACGACACTTGGTTCCCATTATTGAAAGGACTTTAGGAACCGGATCAGTAGTTCCGAAGATTACCCCCAACATCTAGTAAGTTTGTTACTACTTACAACAAACAATTAAACTTCACCACTTCATATTATTAAGTAGGTACCTACCTATAGGTTATAAAGTTATTAGCAGGGTGTCGAAGCTAAATCGGTATTGTACCTGTCGTGAAAATCGATAGACCATCGAAGTACCTTCCTATACATAGTGCTCCTTACCGATTTCAGTAACGGCGACCCTTTGAAATTATTTCCTTGCATGTACACTTATATAATTATGTATGGGACTGACCAGACCGAATTTGCTTTTAAATACCCGGTCACAACTAATGTAGAAACAACCTTCCTATACCTAGGTACCTCATACATATTAGTAATACAAAGTTGGTGCTGCCTTCAACCCTATTGCTAAAGGGGTTAGTTAGCTAGCTGATGAATTTATAACTAGAACGCCTACGTAGGGAAAAGCGTTCATAATGTTTAGCCAGAACTCGTCAGTAGGTAAACACATTTTATTTCTGAAACGTCTCGGGGTCTGTCTTAGTGTAATACAATAAATTGTGAAAATCCAGAAGATTTCTCTAATTAGGGATCCAAATGACATAGGGGTTCTGAAGTGGAAAGAAGAAAACTATGGATATGGGTGCTAAACAAAAAAAACGGACCACGAACGACATGGAAGACCAAAAAGAATACGGACAGTGTTTAAAAAAAACTCGGAAAAGCGACATTTAAGAACACCCGTAGCTCGTTAATTTTTATGGAAGAATTTCTGCCTCGGCATTTACGTTCTTTATTAATTATTTAAATAAAAACATATGGTGGCATTTTTTTTATAGTGATGAGGATATATAACTGATGGGGGATGGCATTCACACCCTCAAGAGTAGAGGAGACGACCATTCCACGGTATCACAGACAATCTAGCGTCATCCAAAAACAAATGGTTCATTGATTAAAGTCAACCGTGATAAAACTGATAAACTTTAAACTTTCAAATACCAAGCTGCCGCGATAGTTGAATCTTATTTTGATTCTGACGCAACTTTATTTGCAGTTGGTTAAGCTAGCCAAATACTAACAATCTAGGTCCTATTACATGTTATGAACCTAGATAGGTGCCTAAAACTCTTGAAGCGCAAGTGTGGTGGGAGAATTATGATGGCTTTTAAAATTATAAGGATTTTTGACTGTTTCTCTTACAAAGATACTTACTGCGGAACTTGGTCAGAAAATAGAAGTGCCTCGACAGTAATCGGTCTCTGGTTTGAAGAGCATGAGCTATCTTTTATGCTTGACATGCTATAACACTCATCAGGAGGTACAGTCAGTCTGAACTTTAGTTTGAATACTGATCTAAATTTAGGATCCCCACGGCAGCAGCAGTCTCAAGGCAATTAGTTCGTTTAATACGATATATTTCAGTCGCATCCGGTTGCACTGAAACTTGATATCAAGGCACTTTTTCGACTTGATTGCTGTCACAAAAACAAACATTGCAACATTTCCTTTTTTTACTAATCGAGCGATTAATAGACAAACTTAACATACCCGTTAAAAGAAGTTTTTATTTAAAACTGTTTTACTTGTTTATATTTAATAGCGATTAATAGACAAACTTAACATACCCGTTAAAAGAAGTTTTTATTTAAAACTGTTTTACTTGTTTATATTTAATAGTTTTGGCGAGTTATCGCTTGAAGCTGTTATTCCAAGGGTTGGGTTATACTAAATCATAATATTATATTACGTCAGCATTGTCAACTGCTTACTTCTCTAGCTTCGCTAATCTTATTGAAGTTTTTGTTATGGTTCACACGTTGCTATCAAGATTTAATCAGTGCGTCAGCATTACGAATTTTAATGTGAATTGTGACGTCGGGATAATTTATGCAATGTCATTTGAGATGGGAGATTTGATTTACAGCGATTCTATATTTGTGGAATGGTCGGGTTTCATGGCTTACGTAGGTAAGTGCAAGTGCAAAGATTGTTTGTATCGAACTCTATCAATAGGAGTTGGTGTAGCTGTACCTAGCTGTAGAGATTCAAATTCAAAAAATTCAAAATAGTTTATTTCTTTAAAAAGATTACAACACTTAGTTTGTGATTGGAGCCTTCTTTTAAGCAAACAATGCCTGTATTAGAAGACTCCGCTCTTCTATAACAAAAAAAGAAAAGAAAAGAAAAATATTAATAACATTATTTTATCATACGTAAGTAGACAATTGGCTTATGTATAGTTTTGTGTGTGTGAGTGAGTGTGTGTGTGTGCGCGTGTATGTGTGTGTTTTGTGTGCCTGTGTGAGAATATAGATTATGTCGTGGGTTTCAGGAGCTCTTCGGTTTCATTATAAGTAAGTAGTTTGATCCATTGCAGTATTTTTTTTTTGCATTCATAATATTGGTTTTTATATATACCTACATATTTCTTTATTTATTCTATTATATAACCGAGCAGACCGTGTATTAAATTGCATAGAGGCAACCAAAGTTTTTGTTTGGGGGACTTCTGCAACAGCATGCTTTCTTCGTTTTGCTAGTTTAGATGCATCGTAAGGTAGGGTCTTGTGTTTCTTTAATATAGTTTGAACTATGTATAGTTTTCTTGCTGAGAGTAATTCGCTTAAGTTATAAAGACTATCTGTGGGATATCTCATCTTCTTAAAATACATAATTTTTATACCGATACCTCATAGAGATCCTCCGATACCTACTTAACAGACTATAGGACCTCAGAATATAATTACTGTAAAGTTCTGTTGTATGGGGGAAAATAATATTTAAGGGTCATAAAACAGGATGCTGCACCCCAAAAAAAAAATCGTTTCCTAGCAATATTTTTTGCGTAAAGTTACTTAGTTTGATGTACAGAATGCTTGGTTGACGGCTTCGTGATGAGGTTGTTTACACCCTGTATAGATGTAGGTCCTGTACCGTTCATGCGAAAAGAAGAAAAACAAAGGTGGAATTAAATCTAGACCAAAGTTCGTTAGACGATTTATCCGTTTACCTAATTAACAAAATTATCAAGATACCATGTTTGTTTAACCAATTCCATGCTGCCGCGGCCGGGCCTAGGTAGCGGCCGTTATCATAAAAAAATCATTGTTTTCTTAGTAAGATAAAAATTGTGACGTTAATGCTAGTGACGTGTTAAACAATGATAGAACTTAGAAATCGGAGAGTCAAAGAGTCGTCAAGAGTACAAAATGGAGGCCTCTATTTTGAACTCTTGACCTACGAACATTTTGAACATTGGATATAATATCGAACGCCATAATTCTCAGTAATATCATACGGAATCAGATTCCACAATCACGTAAAAAAAATATGAGCGGAGCGGAGCAGCTATGTTGTTCCTGAAAGTTCAAATCTACGAGCCCTATGGCCTACGAGCTACGAAGCCTACGACGAGACTGCAATGTGCTACGCTTTCGGACCGACAAGAAACAAAGAAATATATTTTTGTACTTGAATCGTGAGTAGGGGATTTTTTCCTCTAGCATATTATGAATGAATGTACCATCATTATATGTACCTACTTAAGTAGAAAGGTGGGAGTGGCGATGTATTATTTACAAACATAATATTAATATTATTTAATTAAAGGAAATAAATGAAATGAGCTATATACCTAAATGCTTTGATCAACATTGAAGAAATGTGTGTATCTGTGAGCTAGTATCTGCATAAATAATATCAACATGTCGATTAGCTCTCATGATTGAATTACCTATTATAAGTAAGTAGATATGTATTAAGTGTCAAATAAAACGTTAAAAGTACATAATCAGCTAGGTAATTACAATTATTTCATTGGACGTTTTATTAAGACATGATTTTACTTTAATTAGTGTATGTTTTATTAAACTTCCACTTTAAGTAAAACCTGAAAATTATGCACAGTAAGTAGATAAAAAAAGTCGTGACCTAGCACTTTGCTTGCAATTTTATGATCAATATAATAATATTTATATTGCAATATTTGATAAAATTTCATTAAACAGGTAATTATCATTGTTTGAAAACAGTTTAAGATGATATAACTCGAGTGTATTTATACTTATAGCATATTTATTGACTTATCTGTGTTAACTGGTTAAAAGTGATAGGGTAAACACATTAATATTTCCCTTATATAATTTTTTTACTTTTTGATTATATTTTAAAACATTTAGACTTTAAAAATACCTAGTAGCCCACCGGTACCGGGAAAAGGAACATCATAACAATGCGCGCCGGGTCCAGTAGGATCGTTGTACCAGCTGTTGGTTGAGGCTCTTGGCCAACTAATAGGTAAATAAATTATTATTAAGTAAACTAAATAGTTTACCGACGTAAATACGTCAAAGTTAAAATGGCAATTACCTAAGTTATTTTTAGGGTTCCGTAGTCCTGATAAGTAATCCATAAAGTTTCATCATGTCCGTCTGTTTGTCCGAGGTTTTGCTAAGAGACCGTTAGTACTAGAAAGCTGTAATTTTGTAGGTTTGTGTATATCAATTACCAGGGTCGTCTTTACACGGGCGCAGCGGTCCTAGGGGGTGCCGACCGCCGCTCGCAACGGAGCCCCACTCGGCGCGAGCGTTGGCCGGCCGCGGCACGACCAATGACCAACGTCAAAAGAGCTCCGCTTTGCATACATTTTGTATGGCATCTGGAGCTCTTCTTATATTTGTAGAATTACAGCAAAGCAACGTTTTGGCTTGTTAAGGTAAACACCAGAACACCCTATATAATTCTAAACACAGACAACAGCACATCATGGTATCCAAGACCGATAAATTTCTTCTTCAAATTTAATCTCCAAACAATAGAGTACTTTTTTTTTTTTTTTTCTTGTGGGAAATCATTAAATGACTTCTCCCGCTCTGGGCGGAGCAGGAGGGAGGGTCAGACTTTTACTGTCTCAAACTCATCCATGTTCCTTCATTGCCCTTTGCGTTCCGGGGTCACGGTATCTCTTTCGAACAGTCACAAACCCGCGACCCTAAGAACGTAAAGCCGCCTCACCACCGCTGCGCCATTCGGGTCGTCAAAGCTAAACTGCGGGCTTGAAAAATCTGGAAAAAATCATGATGATAGTGCATTTCATGAACTTTAAGGCGGTTCCCCGAGCAAAATTAGCAAAGTGATTGTTACGTCAGTCACTGCAGGCCGAATAGTGCGAAATGAGTGGTTTTTATTCTTTATAAAATCAAATTTACGTCTTTTGGAAAAAATAAAACGACAATTATGTTCATTATTAAATTGTCTATCCATTATTATAAGTAGCAAATCAAAATAATGGTTACTTTACGAAGAGTAGCATTTTATAAAATTTATAAAATGCTACTTAAAAAAAAAATTAAACGTTAATTTTGGAGTCAAGAATATGTAGTAATTTAATGTATTTTTATTACTTGGTATTTCTTTTGGATAAAGAGGAGTAGGCTCCAAAAAACTGCTCGTTCAAGGTCAGTTTAGCAGTAAGAGTCGTTGAACTTGCGTGTTGGATAATTTTGCTTTTGATCGACATCCCGCAAGTTTTAGAAGTGATAATTCAAATTTAAAGTTAATTTTTGTTATTGTAACCATAAACTCCAAACATCTTTACCAAGTCTACCAATAATTATATCACTACATATTTTATAACAAAGTCGCCCGCCGCGTCTGTCCCTATGTATGCTTAGATCTTTAAAACTACACAACGGATTTTGATGCGGGTTTTTTTTAATATATAGAGTGATTCAAGAGGATGTTTTTAGTATATATAATTTGTGGGCATCAGCTAGTTCAGAATAAAGAACAACAGAATCGATACCGGAACCCTACACTGCGCGTGGCCCGACACGCACTTGGCCAGTTTTTATTTGTCAGGTCGTAGTTTTATTCGAGGTGAAGCCCTAAGCGACTACCAGTGAAAGTTCCTGAAAAATCGAGCTCTCGCTGTATTAAAATAATCCTTAATCGACATAGTAGTACCTACTTTTAATACACTTGATACGGAAAACCATTCTTATATTCTATAGTGCACACAAAATAAAATTAAACCGACCAAGAGCGTGTCGGGCCACGCTCAGTGTAGGGTTCCGTAGTTTCCCGTCCGTCACAATAAGTGTTCCCACTTATGAGTTTAAAGGTGGGTATCCATTATGTTCGCGCTCCACCAGCGCTCCGCGCGAAATTATTTTGTACAACTTTTTGTCTTTTTTGTACAAAAACTGTTGTTTCCATCAAGTTCAAAATGATTTTCCTAGAAAGGCCTTATAAAGTTCTACTTTTCAGATTTTTTTCATATTTTCTAAACTTATGGTTCAAAAGTTAGAGGGGGGGGGACACATTGTTATTTACTTTTGGAGTGATTATTTCCGAAATTATTGACATTATCAAAAAATGATTGTAGGAAACCCCTATTCATTTTTAAATACCTTTCCAAAAATATGTCACACGTTAGGGTTGAAATTAAAAAAAAATCACTTCCCACTTTACATATAGGGGGGCTACCCTAATAAAACATTTTTTTCCAATTTTTATTTTACCACTTTGTCGGCGTGATTGATATACATATATAAGCGAGGACGGACAGACAACATGGCGAAACTATAAGGGTTCCTAGTTGACTACGCGGAACCCTAAAAACACACAAAATTAAAATATATAGCTTATGTACAACGGCGAGTTTAACCCAGAATTGCCAATATATTGATGATGATTGATACTAATAAAGTAAACTGCGATAATTTTCCCTCGTAATGGTGAGTGAGGTCAAAGGCTTCGACACGTGGCTCTATTTTGTATTTCATCTTTCAGATAGATTAGCTATCTTATACAATTCTAGTTTGTCTATTTCCTCTATTACCTATCTTGCTAATCTTGAAGCGTAGTTTTTCTATTGCGTACAATGGTATATATAGGTGTACGCAGAAAGATTCAGATCAAAGAAGAACTTCTTGTGATTCTGAATACTCAGTTGAGTTTCAGATCTAGATTGAACCAAAATAGGCATAGGTACCTACTTGTGTGAAGGTGGTTGAAGGAGGTTATTCACGTGTTCAAATGTGGTTTAAAATAAAATACGCAAGGCCTTCTCGCATTTGCATTATACGCGACGCTTTGTTGTCGATACAATGTAACGTAAAAATTTGCATAATAGATGCCTGGTAGGCACACTTTATTTATTTTTCACTTGGGTTTATTTGCGAAATGGAAAAGCCTGAAAAGGATCGTCGTATGATTTTATTAGTTACCCATACCTACTTAACATTGAACATGAATAAGTACGATTATGGAAAGGTCGAGGCTTTTGGGGTGGGTAAGTATATATTATCTGCCTAGCAAGGTTATAATCAGTCCCCTAGGTAGTCATCAATTCATATAAAAAAAAAAATGGCGGAAATAAATAACTCGAACTGGATATGGTGCACGAGAACAAAACAGAATATTATGGACCTGCTGTTAGACTTTATACATACCAGGTATATAGCTAGGCAGGTATATGGTTAGGTGTAGGTACATACCTACTTGTATACAATATGTCACATTATTGTTAATTTGTTCCTTAACACAGGCGCTCGTGGTTAAATAATAAAAGCCGCTCGGGTCGATCTATAGGTTAATAAGCATGGCGCTTGCCTATATTATGTAGTTTAGTCCGTGGATGGGTGACCACTCATCACATAGGTACCGAGTTTCCTCCGTAACGTTAAGCAGTCGGTCCGCTGTCATTTATAAATAAATAAATATCGCTGGAAATTACACACAGCGCCATCTAGTGCCACACTAAGCAACGAGGCTTGTGTCGTGGACACCAGATAGTTGATATACTACATAGATACTTTTTGTTTGTAAATACATACTTATTATACATATAAACATCCATGACTCGGAAACAAATGTCCATGCTCATCACACCAACATTTGCTTCTACCGGGATTCGAACCCGGGACCCTAAGAACGTAAGGCAGCCTCAGTACCGCTGCGCCATTCGGGTCGTCATATATTTATAGATTTATAGATCTTTGACGGTCGTTACTGGTAGTTAGTGGCCCGAAAGTCTAAGAACCAGTCTTATTCTTACCAAGGGGTACCTATCCCCAGTACCTACTAACTGGGTTGTAGAGTTCAAATAGGCAGTCGCTCAATGTATAAAATACTAGTATTCATCTGCATCCGGTAAGACTGGAAGCCGACCTCAATTGTACTGTATAACGGGCTGGTGTCCGCAACTTTACGTCAAAGCGCGTATTTTGCGTATGGAAGTCGACCCCAATAAAGTTGGAAAAAGGCTATACAGGGTGTAAAAGACCTCATCACGAAGCCGTCAACCAACCATTCTGTACATCAAACTAAGTAACTTTACGCAAAAATTATTGCTGGGAAACAACGTTTTTTTTTGGGGTGAAAAGTCATGTTTTGTGGTAGAACTCAATGTAACGCACTCAAAACATTGTGCTGATGGATGGATTGAATAGTACGGGGATCGTGGAGGTGTTTAAGTAAAACTCTTACATGAAAAACTTGTATTTAAAAAAAAAATTGTCAAAAAGTTGGAACTTTGACCCCCAACATCTCCGTAACTAGAAGGTTCCCAGGTATGGTGTGGAACTAAAAAATGATCGCAATGACGCGTGATGAGGAGAACAAGTGCCTTTCGGCTTCGTTAAGAGGTGTTTTACACCCTTTATAGGCAGATGATGACAGTTATTTTAAATGCCTTCTAAAGCTTAACCCAATAATAATTGTAACTAGAGTTAATGACATCACCTTTTTATCTAAAATGACGATTAATGGCCCGTACGTGATTTTCGATTAAGGAAAACGAAGAGTCAAGACATTGACCATTGCTTCGACAAGGTCACTGAATGATACACTGATAATTCTGTTTCTTTTAATTAAGAAGAATGTGTTTTCATCCCTAGTTGCTTTCAAAGTACGTATACGATCTTTAAGTTCATTTTTAGGGTTCCGTTCCTCAAAAGTTAAATAAAAGATCACTTTCTTGACCGTCTGTCACCACCGATTTTCTCAGGAAGGGGCGGACCTAGCAAGTTGAAATTTATACCAGATACTGAGGTATATAGTCTATTCCCTAGTCCCTATTAGGTAAATCAAGGTCAGGATCTTGATTGTTGACTCAGGAGTCAACACGATAAAAAGCAGTGGCGTGCAGTAGTATTCCACGAAGGGTAGGCCACGAAATAATGATAGCAAAAAAAATTTTCATCGGCGCCATCTTGGATTTTCATTTTGACCTCATTTTCATTATCACCAACCCCAATAACCTCGAAAACGACACCCATGAAGAAAAAACTGAAAATTTTCATCGGCGCCATCTTGGATTTTCATTTTGACCTCATTTTCATTATCACCAACCCCAATAACCTCGAAAACGACACCCATGAAGAAAAAACCAAAAATTTTCATCGGCGCCATCTTGGATTTTCATTTTGACCTCATTTTCATTATCACCAACCCCAATAACCTCGAAAACGACACCCATGAAGAAAAAACTGAAAATTTTCATCGGCGCCATCTTGGATTTTCATTTTGACCTCATTTTCATTATCACCAACCCCAATAACCTCGAAAACGACACCCATGAAGAAAAAACTGAAAATTTTCATCGGCGCCATCTTGGATTTTCATTTTGACCTCATTTTCATTATCACCAACCCCAATAACCTCGAAAACGACACCCATGAAGAAAAAACCGAAAATTTTCATCGGCGCCATCTTGGATTTTCATTTTGACCTCATTTTCATTATCACTAACCCCAATAACCTCGAAAACGACACCCATGAAGAAAAAACTGTAAATTTTCATCGGCGCCATCTTGGATTTTCATTTTGACCTCATTTTCATTATCACCAACCCCAATAACCTCGAAAACGACACCCATGAAGAAAAAACTGTAAATTTTCATCGGCGCCATCTTGGATTTTCATTTTGACCTCATTTTCATTATCACCAACCCCAATAACCTCGAAAACGACACCCATGAAGAAAAAACTGAAAATTTTCATCGGCGCCATCTTGGATTTTCATTTTGACCTCATTTTCATTATCACCAACCCCAATAACCTCGAAAACGACACCCATGAAGAAAAAACCGAAAATTTTCATCGGCGCCATCTTGAATTTTCATTTTGACCTCATTTTCATTATCACCATCCCCAATAACCACAAAAACGACACCCATGAAGTAAAATATAATAACAATAATATTATTGATTATTATAATAATAATACGCGCCAATAACCCCCAGGAATCATTATTTTAATCAACATTGAACATTACACCCTAGCACTGGCCTGCAAATTGCAAAAAACGTAAGGAAATTTGAATTTCGCGGGCTAAAGAACATCCACCTTGAATCCTGGCCTTGTGTTGTAGCAGCCAATCACAGCCCAGCAGCCCAGCTACACTCGCAGGAGTTACCGCCCTAAAATTACTGCAATCTATACATGTGTGCAGTTTATACACACGAAAATATGCACCAATGTGCCAATGTGTGCGTAAAATTATCAATGGGTTTAAGGCAAGTCCAGTGCTTGCCTGTCCGGCGGAGCTCCAACCTTTGTAGTAACTTCCAGTAAAGTGTTAGTTGCGTGACGCGGGAGCGACTTGCTATAAGTATTCTAACAGGAGTTTGAACTTTTTTTTTATATTTTGTACATAATGTGATATTTTATTACATAGTTAGTTCGTTATAATGAATGCCCAGTTGGTAGGGTAGGCTTTGCCTAATTGCCTCTTAGGGGCGCACGCCCATGATAAAAAGATATGGGCAAATTTAGATTTTCGGGTAAACTTGTAAGTACTAAAATTTACCTTAATTTTCAACCTTTTTTTCCGTTTACTTGTGTTATAAGACCTTGCTTTTAACCAAAATTGACAATTCTAGGTCAACCGGAAATACCCTATAGGTTTTGGGTCGAAAACATATAATTATAGTAGTTCTCGTTTACATAGAATCACGAACTTTGGCGAGAAGCAATGTCTTACAGCACATGTAAAGAGAAAATCTAAAAACCGTAAATTTAGTTTAATAACAAAAAAAAAGCGATTTAACTATTACAAACTTATGATTTGGGGTTGGTGCAATAGCCGTTTCACAGGATCGAACAGAAAAGTTATGTTTGTCCTTTAGAAAGTTTGTACGGAACCCTCGCCTCGGTGCGCGAGTCCGACTCGCTCTTGGCCGGTTTTTTTACTGAGAATATACACCAAAGTGTGTGAGGAGCTCGTGGCTTAGTAATAACAGCCGATTGAGTCTTCAGATTAATAATATAATAATAATAATTTTTCCACTTTCCCCTATGCTTGATGGAAAAGACTGTGCGTCAAAATAATTTCGCACTGCCTAACCCTTTAGGGACACAGGAGTGTGTAATAGTGTACAGTCGTGGTCTTTTCCGCCTGATCAGTTAATTTTTTTTCGCTTCAATTATGCGAAGGCGCCGAGTCACGCCCCCTTAAAGTTTAGGAAACGTCAACTTTGGCGGGCAAAATAACAATAACTCTCGTTTGTCGTGCGTCGTTTGTGCCGGCCGATCGGTATCTTTTCGTTCATTATTTCTATACAAAGTCAACGGGGCGGGGTTAGAGAGCGTTTCTATGTAGTAAGTGCAAGCAAAAATTTGCTTAGTGGTGATCAGGCGGGAGTGCCCTAGATAGTACGTATGATTTGAATAAGTTTTACAATCTTAGTTTTCGTTTTTATTCGAGTACGGGACAGACTGTCTCGTTGGTCCAGTGGTCGCAAACGCGACTGCTGAGCCTGTGGCGATTCCCGGGTCGGGCTACTTGCTGTTGGGTTTTTCCATCAGGAGTTTTTCAGTAGTAGCTACGGAGTCTGGATTCGTGGCCGATTGACGGCAATCGGCTCGCCCCCTTTAACATGCGACTTAAACTTAACTGGCGAAATGGTGTGCTATTAGGAGACCTCTGCCTAACCCTATTTACCTACAGGCGTTATGTTTTGTTGAGTACATACCTGTACATTCCTTGTACTTTACGTCCCGATTGATCATTGAAATACGTAGTTTATCTTGACGATGAATAATATTTTTAAATCCAAGATAAGATATTGACGCAAATCACAGCACGCGGTTGGGCAAAAGCAATTATAAGGCTATAAAAATATCCCCATAGGTACCTAGATACTTATCAATATTGTGAAGGCAAATCAAAGATCGTTGCATCTCCTTGCACACTCCTAATAAGTAATTATTGATCTATTAAATCAATAGATTCTGTCGATAATTTTGTCATACCAATATTTCGACGTAGAATCGAATGATCTCATACGCTTTGTTTCGAAATTACACATGTTTTCACCAATTTCAATCACAATTGAATATAGAGATAGGTCCATGATTAATATTATAGTTATCAATTTGATTGTGGATGCAGATAATTTGTAAACAGTGGGTTGTTTAGCACAGCAATTAGTGCGGCTGTCGCCACGAATGAAAATACATTCAGTGCTGAACACAATCAACAAAGCTGTTTTGGAATTAGCTCGTGCCGGAATGTTCAATGCTATTCAGTTTCCAAACACTTTCGTGTCTTGTGAACGTTCTTAATTCAATAGTGCCTGAATTCAGTGATTCGTTAAGTGGTTGTGCTTCAAAATCAATTAAAATATTCTCAGCTATTCATAATGTTCTATGAGTGCAAAAAGAGTGCTTTACTGAAATTATGCAAGAACGTAATTTAATATTGAACTTCGTTGATTTTATCCTATGGATTTTAATTGCACATGGGACTCAGGTATTTCCTTCATTTCCTAGATTAAGTTGGAATTTAGAAGGTTGCTTAACACTGTGTCTAGGTATTGTAAGGGCTGTGGCAAGTAGGAACTGGGGACGCATCTTAGATAAACTACCCTCAGGATCTTTGGATACGAACTTCAGATAGGTAGTAGGTATTGAATAGGTATCGTTGAAAATGAAAACAGAGCGAAAAGTTCAAGTTATGATAGCTTGCAGGCTGCTGTTTGAAGAAAAAACATAGATTTCTTGTACCTACTAGGCTGGATTTACTGACTGCATGCTGTTTAAACAGTTTTGAGCAGGGTAGGTACAAAATTGCTGATTTAAGTACTTTTAGACAGTGGTGATTTATTGATAAAACACCTGTAACATTTGTATTCGCAGGTACTGAAGTTAAACAAATAAACATACTTAATTGATTGCATTTTTAATCTTTTGGCTGGGATACGATGCTTCCAAAAGGTCATTGTATTTATTCTAGATAAGACCTAGTACTAGTACCCACCTTCATTAAGAACGTCTGAATAAACGTGATAAGAGGTGTAATCAGGTAGCTGAACGACCGGCGGAAAATTAAAATAATCTCGTCCTTGACAACATTCTTCTAGACATATTGGGTATTGCTATTTGTAATAAATGCGTTCACAATAAAACCCTGGCCAGATAGCCTTTTACAACTCGAATAATTTATCCCACCAAAAACATTTTCATGTAAAATGTTGCCAAGACGAGACCCTATGACCCGCAATATCAAAAAGTTATCAGATCTCATGTAGAGCCAAGCTTCTAACTCTACACGCCCTAACTCTACAAGATCACTAACTAACTTCAGAAACTCCACACCGTAGTCAAAATATGTGGCTTAATAAGTGACTACTTTCTCATTTTTAATTCTAATTACAAAACAGATTACGTATAACGTAGTTGATTTTTCGCGTTATCAGTTTATTGTTGTTGTATTGTCTGAAATTAAATCGTATGACTTCCGTTTGCGAATATCCGGGGATGGACTGGTAGAAATGGTGACACTAGTCCATTGCATGCTGATAACCCTTCGTGCTTTGCAAAACACGTTTAGTAGCTGCTCCCAGCAGGCATTCTTAGATCTTTAAAACAGTCGTTACAGGTTGTCAGAAACCCGAAAGTCTAACGACTACCTAGTAAGATTAGCCGACTTTCACTACGGGATTAGGTATCGTGTCCCGTAGGGACCTAATCCCGTAGTGAAACGGTAACGGTAACTAAGGTTTTGTAAGTACCTAATTGGCAGTCACTGCGTGTAAAACTGTTGTTCAGGTGCATCCAGTTAGACTGGAAGAAATAGTCATCTCGCTGACATTTGTACCGTTCTTCAAAAAGAAAAAACTTGACAACAAATATTTAGGTCTATGACCACGAAGTGATTTTAGTAGGCTTCCGGTTTTTCCTTTTTAGGTATGGAACCTTAAAAATGAATAACTAGGTACGAGTAGCTTATTGATCTACAGTAGACATCGTCAAATCCATAAAAAAGCACATTTCCAATAGTACCTACAAGCACTGGCGTAAACTACTAAGAACAATGTACTCACATAAGTACATATATACCTACCCACAATTTGTTACACTTTTCGGTTTACCAATATAATCATCCTGCTTTGACTTGGTTGTAGGTGGGAGCCCAATACAAGGATGCCCTGAATCCAGTGAAAGTGGACCTCGACGTATGGCACCAGCGCGAGACAAGGGTCGCCATCCGGGCTAGTGACGAACGTCTTGCTTGCGAGAGGCCGAACATCTACATTTGTGAGGTAAGTCATGAAAGACAGTTATAAAAGTTGGACAGGAGCTTTCCCTTCTTAGCAGCATAGAGTAGTCCTAGAGGTAGATGGACGCGTTAAAAGGTGACTGGTTACAGGCCCGAAGGCACCTAAGAAGCCGATTTCAGCTGGCTTCCCCTCGGGAACAAGGCACTCTACGTAGTGTCTAGGTATCTACTGTAGTCAAATAGTATATTACATACACATCTGTGGGTATCACATCACAGTGCAGACATGTAATACATCATAGGATTGAAAATATTACAAAGATACCATCATTTTTCATTTCAACAGGTAGCGCCAAATAAGCCGGTGCTCGGGTGACAGAATTCTCAAAAATACTCATTGTTTTTTTTTCTTTGGCTTCCCCTGACACAATTTTGACCCTTCGCCACCTGCTGGGTTAGACTGCATGCCGAAAGGCGGGGGACAGGATATTGTGGTACAGCTTAGAAGAGGCCTTCGTCCAGTAGTAGATTACAATCGGCTCTGTTGAAGCGTATCGGTGACTAAATTGGACACCTTTAAAATTGCAATTGGTTATGACACCGAATAAGCTGCCACATTTATGCATTTATTTGTTATCATCTGCATAGATATCGAGAATGTCCTATTTGTCATATATTTGCACCACTTAAACTTGTACCTATATCTACTCTGTTTACTCACATTATAAAGTGCCACGTGGTGGGTAGCTGGTAACTAAATATACCTAGTGAATAGGAACCTATTACCTATTACAAAAGCTGCAGCTAGCAACGTTCCATTGTAATAAGCTGGGAGCTGGGAGAAAGATATCTAGATACTCCCGTTTGAGAGACAGTCGTAGATTGATCGACAGATATTCGATCTGGCGATAGGATAGACCCGCATTGAAAACGACATCGAAGTACCTCGTCTGGAATTGATGTTACGAATCAAGTCTCCGTGAACTATGCGTATTTTATAGCGTCGCTAGCTAAGACTGCTGAATTTTTGTTTAGATGCTGTTTCGGTGTTTGCTTTTCGTCGAAGTCTGTCAAAGTATTTTGACACAGTCGATTCAAAAAGGTTTTCTTAATTCATAACACTATCCTTACTTATTTAGGAGCCACCAGACACGGTACCTCCAGACGCAAGGAAGACCTGCAACTATCGCAATGTGCGGTACCACGAGCAGGTGTTCCGATGGGTGGCAGGTCGAGGATGCCTGCTGTATACCCCTGACTTCCTCTACGTCGCCGGCACTAACACCATCAGCCTAAACGCTGGATGCTTCTATGGGAACTGGTTCGCGCCTTGTCTGGAGATTGTAAGTTATAAACTATTGGTTTTCACAGCGACTTTCAGAAAATGTCTTTACAACAACAACGGTCTATAAAACCGAATTTCCTTAAAAACTCTTTCCCCACGTTAGGTAAGGTAGGCTCTATACTTATTATAGTATAATCAACCTAGACGTAGAACAACACCTAATAGATACTAATCTTGTACGTATCGCATAGATACATCGCTATCAATTCAACGCAGTTTTTGATAACTATCTAAACTGATACTCGGCTGAACACAGTCCTAAAAAGCCCCCAGTCCTGTGTCAAGATTTCCATCCTTGAAGTCGTCGGTGCATCTCTAGAGTACTACCAGTGAGCTACGAGTATGGAGGCACGAACCAACTCGCTCCCATTGTATTTCCTGAAGTTATGGTCCAAGTGTCTACTTCAAGCCGTGCGCTAGTAGAATTGCTTGCAAGCTGTGCTTTATCTGGTCTGTGACGAAAGACGTGGTTGTGACGTCTTTTAATCTGCTGTTTGTCCCTGAAAATTTCCAAAATATGTGATACTTATCTACCTAGGTGCCTGTTGTATTCGATTAGCATAGCATTATTATTAGTCTTCGACTCTTTACGAGCCATCAGCGTACAAGTGATTGTAGCGATGAATATCGCAGCGATAGTAGATCACTGCCAAAGATATGAACTTGTGATAATCTCTAACCTTAGATAGGTGACTTATATTATCATGATATGTAAGTTAACCTTGTAGGTACCCAAAACATAAATCAGCTGTAGATGTTGCTGAATTCAAGCAGATACATGCAACCACGATGATGCCAAAGGATTTTAATATATCTGGAACTATATTTTTTAAATACTTACGGCCTTATCGAAGACTGAGGTTTGGTTGTCACCAAAGCGGAGGGAGACGTGCAAGATTCGAAAAATCACAGGAGAGATGACAAACGCTATGTTGATTCCCACACGTCTCCTCTTCACGTCGCTCCTCTCCTCTCCGCGCCGCTCGTCTCCGCTTTGGTGGGCACCGGGGCACCTGTGTCCGTCCATTACTTTTCCAGCTTTCATGTTGTCACAGGCCAAAGAGGACGGTACATGTGGCTGCTATCCTTTCGACCCTGGCCTGCAGGAGGTGGCCGAGGTGGTGCATGAGGCTCTGATCCCCGCCGCTCAGGAGAGGTGGGAGCGATGCTTCTACGCGGCAAGTGACTGCTGCAGCCATTATATGCCAGAAACCTATAATACTTCGGGTAAAACTTATTGATTTTTTACTAGCTGTAGGCACGACTGGTGAAGGATGTAATGTGAGGGATTTACCGACTTAACAAAATTAAGTATTCCGCCCAGTCTCGACAGTGATAACGACAAAATCGCTAACTTTCGATTGCTAATTACTCGCGAAAGTATTCGGTTGCAATGACGATGCTTGTGGGACATTCAAGTCTCTACATTCAAGATGCGTTTCTGCCCAGCTCAGACCGAATGCGATAGGTACCTATTGAGAAGATTCGATGGAGACAAATTCTAAATAGTCGTGATCGTTAGCAGAGGTATCGACGAAGAGGAGAAGGGCCAAAGGACAATGAGTAGGTAATGTTGGGCCCACCTCGCAATAGCAATATGATACTCATGAAGTCATCAGTTATTTTTAGTGATCAAGTTATTTTATGCAGAATAAAACTTAGTATTACTTTTGGAGTTATACTACCTATTATTATGTACTATTCTATCATATAAATATCCATAAATAATATACTACACTGAGACGACTATAAGAGGGTCCTTCCCGGCCCGTCTATCGTCAACGCGAGCATTTTTTCAACTGCCTTAGCTCCGACCCCGCACTACTCGTCTTCCACGCACCTCATACCGCCTAACGAGAGGACATTGAACGAAAAATAGTTTTCGAACATTCATATAACTTGTTCCAGGAAATACGTGTTCTTGAATAAGCCTTACAAGTTTGTGAAATAAATATTTGTTATTTAGATTCTCCACTATATTTGCAAGGCTTCTATCAGGCTATTTTCTTTACTTTTACAATTTATGAGTACATTATGAACGGCCAAAGTTGAGGTAAAATTTGTGCAAAACAGTCGTTTTTGGAGGCATATACTGAATTTAATTGTTCCTAAAAAAAAATAATTTCTGCTTCGATAGAAGCCTAGATATAGTGCACAAGATACCTATCAGTTCAACAATGTATTTTTGCGGGTAGGCCGCTCTTAAGAGCGGCCAACCCGCCTTTAGCCCCGCCCCTACTTTTCGCGAGAATTTTGACAATCTCTCGTGCGTGATTATGCCGTTGTTACACATATATCTTTAAATATTTTGAACTGGTAGGTATCTTGTACACTATATCTAGGTTTCTATCGAAGCAAAAAATAAATAATTGTTGGAACAAATTCAGTGTAAGCCTCCAAAAATTGCTGTTTTGCACAAATTTTACCTCAACTTTGGCCGTTCATAATGTACTCATAAATTGTAAAAGTAAAGAAAATATCCCGATAGAAGCCTTGCAAATGTAGTGGAGATTCTAAATAAAAAATATTTATTTCTCAAACTTGTAAGACTTATTCAAAAACAGGTATTTCCTGGAACAAGTTTTATACATTTACGAACCCTATCTTTCGTTCAATGTCCTCGCGTTAGTCGGTATGAGGTGCGCGGGTGACGAGTAGTGCGGGGTCGGGGCTAGGTAAGGCAGGGCAGTTGAAAAATTATTGCCGCGATGGCTCTGGATGAAACAACAAGCTTTTCGACCTTGCTCGCGTTGACGATAGGCGGGCCGGAAAGGGCCCTCTTAAGACGTCGTCGCATCTCCGAAAGTACTAGCATTTGACCATAGTTTTAGGTATTAAACTAATGTTCCGCTTAAAAACCCATAACCAACGGTATATCAAATTTTATTAGTGAAGGGTGGGCCCAGACCCCATACATTTGTTTCCCACTCTCCTTTACTTGTATGATTCTATATTAATTTCTCCGGGACATGACATACCTAATACATTAATTTAATTTCAGCAAATCAATGTGAACCCACGTTTGACGGCTGGACTTGCTGGCAGGAAGCGTTTACGGGAATCACGGTAACCGAAGCTTGTTCAGAGTTCGCCTATTCCAGCACCGGACCTTCGTGCACTCGTATGTATTTTTTTAATATTAATTAATCATTAGTACTTTATTCATCAGAAACGAACATGATTCTCCAATGCTAGAAGAGACCAACCAAACGAAGGTCAAAACACCAATGCTCATTCCTATGGATTGTACCTGTCTTTACCACTATTCCTATATTGGCTCTAGGCTGCATAGTCAGCCGACTCCGACCGCAGCCAGTCGGGCACAATCAGCCGATTGTGCCCGACTGGCTGCGGTTGGTCGGGCTTCCTCTCCCATCCCAGAGCATGTCTTTCCTTACAAAAAAGTGCCCCCTGGTGTATCCGGCTTGTCCGGGTCAGGCTTGCTCCTGGCTGGGTGTGGTGCTCAATCATCATCATCATCATTAATTAATCATTAGTACTTTATTGGATTGTGTGAGGATTGAGAAGGATTAAATGATAGCGTGACGGTTGACAGGGGTGAATGGGCTTAGGACTAGAGCAGAAGATGATGAACCGAATTTATCAGCCGTTGATTTTGCTAGCGTTTAGATTCAAGTTCCAGCTTATCATCATTATATTCTTACGTAGGTCGTGTTATTTTTTATACAGTCGACCTGTAAACATACTCGATTGATTATCATTGGCCGGTACCTATTCGAACTTAACTTAGTTTATTTACCTCTCACCCAGGATAGCCCGCGAAATTCGTCAGGTAGTTAGTTAGATGATCTACTACGATTTAATTTCGTAAGCAACAAGTACTGTCTTGTTGCATAGTGGCCAAACTTCATATTCCCCATTTTCCAGACTACAGTAGCAAACACTGCTTCACAAACGCCACCTGGGAGCTTCAAACAGATTACAGCACATGCAGTATCACCCCACGTCTCCTCCGCCGCTACCAGTTCTACATCGCCGTCCTATCCATCTCCATTGCCGCCTGTCTACCCGCGGTCTTCATCTTCTGCTTCTATAAAAGACTGAGAATAACCCGCGTGGCCCTGCACAGGAATCTTCTCATTGCTATCGTAATCAGGAATGCGCTTGTGATCGTAAGCAGGAGTGAGGTAAGTGGAAGACATGAATCAGACTGCAATCATAGGTACGGTGTTTGTATTGGATAACCAAAATAATTAGTGTTTGTTTAGTAAATATATTCGCTGGATTACTTTTGTTTATATTAGAATTTTGTATCGACTGAAGATTCGTCTAGCTAACGAAGACCAAAATATGGGTACACTCCATCTATTTAGTCCTCCAGTTTGTATATTAAGGTCTCAATGAAACCTCGTGCTTTTCGGGGTGCACTGTAAGCAATCTTAATCTTGCCCAGCTCCGAAATTACGTTACATAAAGTTGATTACATGTGCCAAGACAGAACTCGAGCCTTAACTTGGGATGACTTGGGAGCTGCATTTGCTCAAGTGAACTGTCTTGGCACTGTACTCGTTATGGCCAGCATTTGTGTAGGTAAACTACAAGTCCTCAAATATCTTCTTAACAATAGATCTACATAGACGAGCTGACGAGCGCCGGTGAGACGGCTATGACATCGCATGGCGTTGCATGTCGAATACTCGCGTTTGCTGAACGGGTTGCAGGCAACGCCGTGTTTGTGTGCATGTTGATGGAAGGGCTGTACTTACATCGATCCATCGTTGCTGTCTTCAAGAAGAAGTTGAACATGAAATGGCTGTATAGTATTGGAGCTGGTATGTTTATTTAGTTAACAAGCTTAATTTTTTCACTTATTTTTGCTAAAGTGTATAGAAACGTCGCGAGGGTTTATGCATGTGTGTTTAATTTTATCTTGCCTGCTTATTAAAACAGAAGTTATGATCTTTTTTTCCGCATGGAAAAAAATAACAATATGAATCTTATTCCCCAGTAATAGCCCTAGTGCCCGCCATAGCCTGGGCCTGGGTAATGGCAGTGCACAACGACCATTCTTGCTGGCTGATATACACGGTGCAGCACATACAGTGGATACTCGATGTGCCACGCATCGCCATCTTGCTGGTCAACACTGGCCTTTTCATCGATATACTGAGAGTCTTGCTGACGAAGATCCGGAACTCGGAGAATGCTAATCAGTTGTGAGTGGTTTAAGCTTAGGTACTATTGTAAGTGTATGTGTGGGGAGGGTAAAGAAATCTCTCTTGTGGTGATATCTTCGATGTCAAAATATATTAGCTAAGCGATATCTGCAGACGGGATGGGTATCGATTTATATCATAACTTCTGCGGAATGTCGCTAGCTAATTAAATTTCACCCTGCACCGCTGTCAGTTGTGACTGGTCAACTCTTAGTTGCCATGGCTTATTTGTATGTTTATTTTTGAATTGTATTTTTTGTTTTTACTATGGACACTTTTAACGTGCACATCTTGCTACATTGTTCTCACATAATATACCATCTCAACATGAATGATGTAACCAAGATTTTGTAACAATATTTTGATTTAAAAGAGTGTCCATGGAGTTTCTTGCCCGTTCTTCTCCATAGAGATCTACGCTAGGGAATGGGCAACTACAGTACTTTCACAGTTTTTATGTCTTGTGACTGGGACTGTAGCTACATTTAACTTTGTTTCGACAATTCAAAAGTGCCTGTAACTGGCCTACTTGAAATAAATGCTTTGATTTTGATTTTTGATTTTTGATTTGATTTTGATTTTGACCGTCGCGTGCCATGCACGGAGCGTCAACAATAGGCATGACGACAGTATCAAAAAATTGTAAATCTATTTAGTCCGTCATCAGTTAGCGTATTGGAAATTAATGGACACGTATTTATTGTTTTTGTAAATCAATGAATATTGACAAAGATAAAACGCATCAAAACTCGGGAGTGGGGGCTCGTGACGTCTGAACTAGCTAAAAATTATACCAAGGCGGGACGTATTAAGAATTTTAAAAGCGTTTCGTAAACCAAAATTGACGAAGATACGACATCTTCGTCAATTTTGGTTTACGAAACAAAAGAAAAAACACGGGTCAAATATTTTTCGATAATCTAACTGACGGACGAATTTTGCAGAGATTATCCAAAGCCAGATTATGATAATAATAAAAATGAGGTTTCTGTGTCTAGATATCAAAATATATTATTAGTTAGATACCTATTATGATTTAAACATCTAACTAAGTCTAAGTCTTTTTAACAGTTTAAGTAATAAAGTACTTAATAATAGACGTGTGGCTGAGCGAATTAGAGCGGAATTGCATCTCGTTGCCGAAAATAAATTGTGAAACAAGTACGGTCGAACAAGTTATTCGGTTTACAGTTTAACCCACAAATTACATTGTAAAATGTAAACCAAATAGCTTGTTCGACCGTACTTTAAAACTAGGTATACCTAATCTAAAAAACATGTTTTTCAGAGTCAGTATTTTGCGAACTTCTGTAATATAGAAACAGCTCTCGAACTATCCCTTAAATCGTAAACTCATGTTTATTAGTTCGGGAAGTGAATGAGGTGCAGCAAACTACCTGAGCATGACTACATCTAGAAATAGAGACCTAAGCATAATAGGCATGACGACAGTATCAAAAAATTGCAAATCTATTTAGTCTGACGGACTAAATAGATTAGTAAGAGTATTGGAAATTAATGGACACGTATTTTTTGTTTTTGTAAATCAATGAATATTGACAAAGATAAAACGCATCAAAACTCGGGAGTGGGGGCTCGTGACGTCAGAACTAGGTAAAAATTATACCTAGGCGTGACGTATTGAGAATTTTAAAAGCGTCATATCTTCGTCAATTTTGGTTTACGTAACAAAAGAAAAAACACGGGTCAAATATTTTTTGATAATCTAACTCACGGACTAATTAGTTTTTTTTTGTTGTCTCGCCTATTTTCCGTGCTTATGCTAATTTTATTTTGCAGGAGCACAGCTAAAGCAACATTGTTTCTTATGCCGCTATTTGGGACACAATTTTTGCTGACCGCGTTCAGACCATCTACATCAAACTGCAATCAAGAACAGATCTATTACTACGCGTCATACACCGTCGAGGGGTTGCAGGGACTCATTGTGGCTCTGCTTTTCTGTTACGTTAATAGAGAGGTAGAATTTTAATATATAAATGATAAAAAAGTTATAATATCGAGATTGGAATATTTTAACGCTTCAAATACTATTTTTTCCAGGTTCACGGTTTAATCAAAGCAACATACAGAAAAACAGAAACTGCAGTAGTATCCCGAATCAGAAGAGATTCCAGCTACCCTAGAATTAATATGGGCCCAAACTCTGAAAGAAGAATTACCTGCAGTACCGTTCTACCCAGTCCTTCAGACGACGCCAAAGACTACGCTACTATAAGACCAAAGTTACATGCCGCTGAAATTATATCTATACAAGCCAGCGAAAGACTGGCCGAGATCTTAGAACCTGTCTACGAAACTATTCAAAATGGAGTAAATAACGAAGGATATGACTCGCTAGACAGGTCGGACTTTGACAGCGATTCCGGCTTCATAGCTAACAGAGATAAATATTCCAAAGTAGACGATTACTACGGCTTTACAAACGCTTCGAGCATTTCGATCAATTGCCACGACTGGATCCAGTGTGTTTCGTCACCTTCAAGTAGTGTTTACAATAATTCCTTGAATGATTACGAAACAAAATATTTAGAGAAGAAATATCCGAACCATACTAAGCTGCACGACATTTCTGAAGATCGCGAAAAGAATTCTGATCAGAGAATTTCGAATTGGAACTGTTCGGAATACAGACAAGATTTACCCAATGAAGGTGGTAAGAAAGATAGTGGCCCCGATAAAGAGCCCGTTACTGAGAAGACGACAAATGAAGCTGAATACAAAAATTGTGAAAATATGCTCGATGAGATAATGCATTACATTGAAACGGATAATGCAGTAAAAGCCAAATTAGACCAGAACGTTCTTACGCCGACTAGGCGCGATGAAGGCAAAATTGTATTTTTATATGAATAATTACTTACACCTTGTTAACATTATCATGAAATCACCTTTGTTTTTATATCTGTAAAGTTAGACGTCTGAAAATGTTCATGATAACATTTTTATCATCATTTCCTAATCTAAATCAGCAGAACTACACAATTATTTTTGTAATTACATCGCCTGAAATTATTAACACATTAAAATGTTGATTTCTCAAGTAATTTATTACACAACTAGATAGTAAGCTAACAAATACCTTCAGAAAAATGAGTCAGTATTAATTGTTTGTGCAATAACTTATTGATGCTAATTTTGTTCACCGCTTCTCAGTCATTAAATATTTCAATACTGAATTAAGTAGGATATGTACCTAAGCGAAATTTCATGTAAGATCAAGTTAATAAACTAATGTAGGTATGTAACAACAAGTATTTTTATCTAATAAAAAAGTAATGATTCAGTGTTATTATAATTTCAATTTTCATTCTCAGTAGGCTATTGGCCGTCATGTGCGCAATCACAGTAACGATATGTCTATTTCGGCACACCTCAACATCCTACAGCATTAATTGATCTATCAACTTGTATAAAGATCTAGATCCTTTCGAACTCGGCTTACAAAACTGAGCGCGGCAACATACTCACGCACAGTCGGGCGCGAGGTGTGCAGTGTTACCTACCTTTCAAATTTAACGAGCATAGAATCAAAATGTTTAAGAAGTTGTTGTTAGGGTTAATTTTGTGCTGGGGTGTGCAAAGTTTCCCGGACGGGGCTCCGATAGACACGTGTGTGAAGAGCCGTGCTAATCCGCCTAATCATGGGCAACACAGGACGCAACCCCAGTCCACCCTACCGTACAGGGTCGCCGCATCGGCGCTGGTTTACGGGCCAAATACTCCCGTCACAGGTGAATACACTTTTTGTGACTGATGCGATGTTGTTGTTGTTTTGTAAGGATTTATAATTAAGGTGAGAGCGTCAGGGTAGCCCGCGAAATTCAAATTTTCTGTAACGACTTTAATAGTCGACCTTTATGAACTTGGAGGGTTGTATGTCGCGAACAATATTTTAATCATCATACAACCTAGCACTGGCCTGCAAACTGCAAAATCCGTAATAAAATTTGGATTTCGCGGGCTACCCTGGAGCATCCACCTTAAGGTGATATTGTGATGTGAAAAATTAAGATCTAGCTTTAAAACTAAGGTTCATGACAAATGCAGCATTTATTAATTTTTAAGTACCTATGTTTAGATACGGTTAGCAGCGAAAGTCGATGAACACTTCAGAGTTATCATCGTTTGCCAAGTATGTAGGGGTCCGCATCCAGATTACCACCAAAGAGTATAAAATCATGATTTGAGCTAAATTAAAAAAAGGGAACGCATGTACTATGTGTTAAAGTTTGGGATCAGGAACTGTAGTGGACCAGCGACTGTACTGGCCCAGAACTTTGCTGGAGATATACTAACTGGACTATATTGAAAGACTTCTTGATAATCACGATGCGTTATTTTCACTAAGAGGGTAGGTACACGTTACTGGTCAGTCGACTATTCTTTTACAGTGTTGATCGACGTTCGTTGTTCACCCTACCTTTTAGTTACCTTTTAAGTTACGCAGTTAAAGTTTATTTCTGAAGGAGGTACGTAGTTGAAACAATCGTAAAGATTGACATAGAGAGGCCTTTTCCCAGGACTGGGCGGAGATGGGATGTGAATTATAACGATAACATCGATTAGGAAAAGGGGAACGATAACCGCAATATCGCATTCGTCATATACTCATGCTCATTCGTAAAGTTTCGCTAGTGAATTCAACAAGCCATATAGACTGCTTTCTGTTTTCCCTCAGGCAAATAAAAGGTAGGTACTCTTGATTCCATTTCCTAAGTTTCATTCTCAACAAAGCTCGCAAAACTTTTGGAAGGACCCAAGAACTATTGTTTAAGTTTCACACACGTTCTGATAGAATAATCTAGCAAAAGATTAATACCAGTTGATAGTTGAAAGTCAGTACACCGTCATTGCCTCGATATCTCATTCATGATTTAATGTGCAGACATGGTTTCACAATCGTATTAAGTAAAAACTATTCTCGTTATTTCGTATCTCTAAATTATTTTTGCAAGCAAGCAATTTGTTCTAAGTAGTTATTACAAAACGGATAAAACAAGATCAAATGATAAAGTTACTCGAAACTGGCGTTCATTGATAAAATCTACCGGTGGGCAGCGAGTGCGTAATACACACGAGTTCGATTACGCAAACGTATGCGTATGGTATTGTAGGTCAGACGGCTTATGGTGGTCCGACCGGTCTGTCCCCAAACGAAGTGGGGTAACAGGGTAACAAACGTGGACCTTGAAAACTGTGTGAGGAAACAACAGCGGATTTGGAGGGTTGGGTAAGTATTAAAGGATGAAAGGACTCTAAATTGTATGTTACCTAAGGACTATGGAAGTCTTTTTAATTATTAAATTAAAAAAAAAGTACCGATACCGATAATAATCAACTGTGCAACGGTTTTGAAATTATGAATGCTACCAAAATAAGAGAGGGTAACGACGCTACCTCAACGTATCAACGTTTTTTGAAATGTAGTTTTAAAATTGCACTATTGCTCGGTCACAAGATGTGACTCACAGCTACACCACACTAAGCTTAAAGTTACAAACGAAACCTTCCAATCTATTTCAAGAAAATTAACGGGGTCAGAGCAAAATGGGGACAGCGGAAACATTCTTTAATTATTTTATTGAAGTTCCGCTGTCCTCGGTAATTGGGACAGCGGAAATTTTCCTAACGTTCCGCCAGATCAAAAAAATTATGTACCCAGGTCAGCATATTCATAAAAAAACATCACAAATCTTCATTAAACATTAAACAAAGCTAACACCTACAATTCTCAACTTCCAGTCACAATAGAAGGATCGGAGCCATTCAAAGGGTTCTTCATACAAGCAAGATCAGTCGAGCACGACAACTGGATCGGGGCATGGGAGCCAGCCCCCAACACGACCGTGCATCCCGAATGTTCGTCCATCACACACGGCGACCCTGAGTTCAAGACAAGAGCTACGTTGCTGTGGAGAGCACCGCCTGACAGCCATGGAAGGGTTTATTTCACGTAAGTTTTTTAAGGAATAGGAAATATGCGTATATATATATTTTTTTAATTTCGATACGGAATGTTAAAGTGCTATAAAAATAATGACAAAAAGCGAAAGAAAACAAGACATAAACCAAACAACACAAAAGTTATAACCATTTAAACTTTTGTTTCTATCTCTTTTTAGATAGGTAACGGAATAAGCTTGTGTCCTGAAAAAATCTAACAAAATATCTAAATCTACAAAATACTAAATAACTTAGTATTTTGTATCGCTATTAAAAAAAAACACTTTGCTATTTCTGATGTTAATACGCTTTGTTTACAGTGATAAAAAAAATCATGCATATCAACTCAATAGGGTATCCTATTGAGTCAAGCTTAAGTACATACAAATAAATAAAATTTAAGTGTCTGTTTGGAACTTCAAAATAACAGCTTTTTACTGAATGGAGTAATGTGAAAGTATATTATACAATAATGCAGTACTTATGACATATTTTTTGTCTGTCGTCTGTTTGTTCCGGCTAATCGAAATGGCTGGACCGATTTTGACGGGACTTTTACTGGCAGATGTCTGAGACATTTCTTTTTTTGTTGGGATTCTTTGTGAAGGCAATGTTTCGTTACTGCGGAGTGTAACTGGCTTGTATTTTCACCATTTTCAAAAATAGATTGAATTTAGCTCGCTACTGAATGTAAAATAGATCCAGTTAACGGATTCAGTCCCAGACGCACCTAAACAGTGGCGTGTCTCGGGGCCAACGAAACGGCAAGCCTATATAAGACAAAGCAAGACTGTTCAAAAACCCTAACATCATGAAGAGTAGAAGTTTATAAGGGCAAGCTAAACTTTAAGGCTTGTATGAACGTAGAACATCAAAGCTTTACGATTTTTCGAGGATGTTTTGAAATCGTTAGATTTAATTATAGCTCTCAATCTAATTCAACAAGTTGATTGAAGTAGGTACTTAACTCGACCCATACTTGGATTTTGAGGCAAAACGTGATAATGAGGTTGTCGACCCATGCCCTAATAACACTACTCCTTTCACTGCAGATACATGTGTGCAGTTGCATAACATCAATGAGCTGTCATGACCATTAGTTAATATAAACTGACCTTAAGATAAACCCTGGTTACGTATAATGTGTATCAATCGAGAATGATCATACTACACCAGATCATTTTAAAGCGTAGACATAATTAGCCTTGAATTTATTATTCTGAAGTAATTGCGATGTCGGCCATCCGGTGACTTGCACGTTTTGAATAATCACCATGTTTATACGATACACAGTTTTGCAATGCCTCGATTTTATTGGACATTAATCAACAAGTTTTTTTGATATTGAAACGTACCTTGGGTGTTTCACAAGCTTTAGCACAAGACCACAACTGATAACCCGAGGATGACTGTCGTAAAAACTAGATTCAACGAGTGTGTTAGTGGTGTAATAGGTCAACTTCTGTGTACACGTTTGAAGAAAATAATTGAAGTGTTTTAAAGCGTGTTACACACGTGAAGGGGTGATTCGGTACGGGCCGGGGCTGTGTGAAATACTCCTTTGATTTTATGTACAATTTTTTTTTCTAGATATCAAAAACCGCCTAAAATTTATAAGGCTAACAGTGATGTTAGCTGGTATAACACAAGCTGTTTTCGCCTACTTGGTAGGTGTAATAGATAAATACAGGCGAAGTGTGTGTTAACTTATGCAATATTCGTTTCTTTCTTTTTTATTATATCTGGTTGCATAAATTTCTATACAATTGACGGTTGTATGGCCTACAGGTAGTTGTTCCGGGTCTAGCTGTTTGTGTATGCGAGTTTGAATGTTGGTAAACACACCCACGACACAGAAGAAATTCCTAATATCCTCCAACGTTTCAAAAAATCAGTTTGATGCAATGTAGGTCTCCTCAACATCATACCTATAATCTGAATGATGTTAGCAGGTGAAGCCATAGTTAAAATCTTCCTCTATGTCTATAAAATCGATATGTTTAAGGCAGATAATGGAATAGACTAATTTAATTCCCGTCATCCGACACGATATGCACGCGTGGACAAGTAAACAAAGCAAGCCCCAGTCATCTCGGCCTAAACAACAAACTGTCAGTCTCATGTAATCTAAACGATTCTGTCAACATTCACTATTACTCTATTTTCCTTGTATGACTTGCATGAGTAAGATTTACAATAAACATGTTTCTGTTTACAGAGGCACCGTGTTGAAGAACTACGGGACTTTTTGGTCGAACCTCATTGCAGATGCACCTCAGGACCCATCGCAACTACAAGTACTTGGCTGATAAGGAAATCGAGTGTTGGAAACATGATGTACCGATGAAGTACTTTTACTTTTGAAACTTGTGTTAAACTTACATATGTAATACTCTTAGGTTAAATATAATTGTAAATAAAACTAAATATAAATAAATAGATAAGTTTATTAGAACGTTACATTGTAACATAAATGCATCATTTCATATCAAGATCAACAAATACATTTGAGTGAGAATCTCGTAGTTATCACAAATTAGCAAAACGTGTAAATTATTATCTGGCAACGTGTTAATATATCATTATAGTGTCAAATGTCGTCTGATAAGTTGTATAAAAATATGAGTCTCATATTTCTGTAAAGGTACGTTTTCACCGGGTAGATCAAAATCATTTTGTTCTAAAGATATGTTAGTAGATTCTGCGATACTTTAGAAAAAAGCCTTATTTATTCTGTGACTGAATACAAATGTCTCAATTTTTAACCAAAACATTGGATTTTGACGGAGCACGCCTTAGACTAAATTGTAAGTAGATCGAGCAAGCACTCTTACACAAACATTCGGAACGTACATCCTCGCTCCATACTGAACAAATCTTAGCTCGCTCAGTAAAAACGTACCTAACACTGAAGGTACACATTATATTATTATCACATTAGCAAGTTAATAATTCTTTAGCAGTAAAAAAAGTGAATAATATGCAGTCACGAAAGTAACTGCTTGCAATCATTCGTCATCATTAGATGGCCGGATTATTTGCTAACAAAAAACTGCTGAAATACCTACCTATTCATGAAAATTGAGAAACATTTGCGTCATTTAGATGAACAAATGCAATGACCAAAACATTAAACTAACGTTTTCAACGCTATAACGCTGCTACTTCGAAATTATTGCATCGATTTAGCAAATCTTAAACATAGGTCATTTCATTTTTCTCAGCATGTCAATAGCAATCTATATGACGGTCCAGAACTTGTTATTTTTTGCGAAGATCAGTCAAACTCGTTAAATTTTTTTAAATTCTGGATGCTTTGACCGATGTTAGGCCAAGGAAACCAGTGCCGTCCTAAAGCCCGTTGGGTCGATGATATCGTCAAAGTAACGGTAAACAATTGGTCTTTCTTTCTTTCTTTCTTCTTTCTTCTTCTTTATGGATGCTTTTGAATACTGATTCCGAAACACAACCTAAAATGTAATAAGAGAGCTAAAAGTCCTTAAAATAGGGCCACAAATGACCTAATATTATAAAAAAACAATCCGCCATCTAACCATGACTCCTACAATAAAGCTACATATATCAAGCGTTAGTAATGTTGGTACCCGTATCATTTTGCTAGAAGCTTACGCGCCCGTCTTTTGTTTCATGACTGGTCGCTTGATGTCCATGAGGTCGCATAGTTCGTTCCTGATGGGCCTCAGTTCTGATACTTCCTTCTCCCAGTCTGTTTCAGCGAGGACTGACATTATCTGTGAATGGAGAATTTTATGTTAGAAATCTTGGTGAAATAAAGCCCTGTTTGTGCTCGACATGAATGATGAATTTCCATAAATTTCATCCCTTATCCAATGCCTTTAGGGGGTGAATTTTCTACGAACCTTTCTTAGTAGTCACTGCTCACCTATGTTTTAAAGGTACTCGTGTGGTAGTAGTATAAACTGCGTTGTCCATCAGTAAAAGAATTCAAGACTTATTAAGTAGATACATAATAATACATATATTAATGATGTGATGACATAATAAATACATCTTCAAAAGACACTTTTGAACTTGACTTATGAAGAAGTCAATGAACGTAAACGTGTTTGCAATAAAAACATTTTTATTAAAAAAAAAACGTACATCCTCATCATCTATCTAGCCTTTTCCCAACTATGTTGGAGTCGGCTTCCAGTCTAACCGGATGCAGCTGAATACCTGTATTTTACGTGGAGCGACTGCCTATTTGACCTCTATAACCCAGTAAGTACTGGGTTAGTAAAAAAAACACTTATAACCGGACGTTTAAAAAGCCTTCCATTCAAAGTTAGCTACAGACTAAAACATAAAGGAATGTAAGTTAATGACCTATTCATATGCGAATAGAGCTGCGTAGTACATCTTTAAACGATGAGCTTCTTCTTGTACAAACAAATTTTTGTGATGATAATATAAGTTCGTAAGTGTTGTATGGATCACTAAGGCCTGAATTCTTGTCGCGCTGACGGTCGGTCGTGACGTCAGCGAGAACAAAATACGGCAGTCGGTCGCCGCTGACGTCAGCGTCGCAGTATGGTGTTATAGTAGAACACAAGTATACTCGTTCGCGACCGACCGTTAGCGCGACAAGAATTTAGGCCTAAGAAAGTTTGTAGACAGAAACGGGGTATAGAATTGCGTTTTATTTGCCATAGAAAGTAGATGTTGACAAAAATAAGTTTCGGGTACAACAATCCTAAAGGATCTGCTCTTTTGAAGTTGGTAATTTAAATAAAGTTAATTAACGAATATTTTATCGCCAGCACACATACATAACAAATGTAAGTTTTATGCGCAATTTATATCTTGATTACGTAAATAAAAACGAGTAAGTACAAAAACAATGCGCTGTTCTTTTGCGTGTAACCTTTTGACCGATGACTATAGAAATTTTAGCGAGTCCAAATATTATTGTTTTTTAATATACTACAATCTATGTACGCGTTCTTTCTATTTACTTTTGGACAGGAGACTGGCACGTGTCGTTAAATGTGTTGTGATTCTCAAAGTTTGTAAATATAAACTATACGGTCAGTTGTCATTGTGTCATGACATTCATCAAACTGAGGATATGGAGAACGGTACAAACACGTGAAAGATTCAAGAAACGTTGTAATTTATGTCGATGCATAGAAACAATTAACTCACCATTCTCATCAACATTTTTTAGGTTTGCGCGTAGCGTAAGTGCATAAACGCACCGTCTACGCGGAGCAACTATTCTAGATGTAAGCTTGATGTCAAAAACGTTGAGGTATCTGGTTAATCCTCCAGCCATTCGCGTCTTTACATAATCCTGTCTTACGTATGCCGCTGCCTCTCGGTGACTTGAAAACCACAATAATCAGTAGGTCCCGGCTGTCATTCGTAGATCTTGGATAGTCGTAACGAGTAGTTAGAATTACGAAAGTTTGGCAACCAGTCCTATCAAGTCTTATCCCGAAACAAGGGTCAGATAGGCAGTTGCTCTATGTTATTCAGCTGCAATCTGTTTAGACTGGAAGCCGACCCGAATATGTACACAGGGTGTAAACTGACTCTTCACGAAGCCGTTAACCAAGCATTCCGTACATCAAACTAGGTAACCCAACGCAAAAACTAAAAAACTTTTTTTTTGGGGTGAAAAATCACGTTTTACTGTAAAACTCAATGTAACGCACTCAAAACATTGTGCTGGTGGATGGATTGAATAGTGTGGGGGTTGTGGAGGTGTTTAAAATAAAGTTCTTACATTAAAAACATGAATTAAAAAAAAAACTTGTGAAAAAGTTAGAACTTAGACCCCCAATATCTCCGTAACTAGAAGGTTCCCAGGTATGGTGTAGAACAAAAAAATGATCGCAATGATGGGGAGACCAAGTGCCTTTCGGCTTACACACACTTATAGGATGGTATATCTCGGTAGGCGTCTCGGTCGGCGTAGCACAGGTAGATCACGAGCTGGCCTAGTGTAGGTACACGATGCTATCAGTGTCACCTGGTCGATGTTATCCGGCGGCACGGAGCACACGTCTCCGTACAAGGTGAGCGCCTCGTACAGGCGCGCGGCGGCACAGCGCCGCACGTAGCGGTCGGCGTAGCACAGGTAGATCACGAGCTGGCCTAGTGTAGGTACACGATGCTATCAGTGTCACCTGGTCGATGTTATCCGGCGGCACGGAGCACACGTCTCCGTACAAGGTGAGCGCCTCGTACAGGCGCGCGGCGGCACAGCGCCGCACGTAGCGGTCGGCGTAGCACAGGTAGATCACGAGCTGGCCTAGTGTAGGTACACGATGCTATCAGTGTCACCTGGTCGATGTTATCCGGCGGCACGGAGCACACGTCTCCGTACAAGGTGAGCGCCTCGTACAGGCGCGCGGCGGCACAGCGCCGCACGTAGCGGTCGGCGTAGCACAGGTAGATCACGAGCTGGCCTAGCGACTTACTGCACACTGAACCTCCCACCTAGATCGAATATTTATTTAGTTATTAACAGGAGAACTAACATCTGTAACAGATGGGTATTGTGCTTGCTGTAGAATAGTTTTTTTTTTTAAGGAACTGTTGCAGATATACCGCCACATACGCACAAAACTGGCATTTCCTACAATGCGATTTCAAAGTTATCCATACAATAGGCTTGTCAACTGAAAAAATCTAATTAGTCCGTCAATTAGATTATCAAAAAACATTTGACCCGTATTTTTTCTTTTGTTACGTAAACCAAAACTGACGAAGATATGACGCTTTTAAAATTGTCAATAGCAATACATCACGCCGTGGTATAATTTTTAGTACGTTCTGACGTCACGAGCCCACACTCTCGAGTTTTGATGCTTTTTATCTTTGTCAATATTCATTGATTTACAAAAACAAACAATAGGTGTCTATTTTTTTCCAATACTCTAACTGACGGACTAAATAGATTTGGAATTTATTGATGGTGGAAACTAGCCTATTAACATTTTTACAGAAACCCGACAGCAACTATTCGGCAGAAACCACTAAACACAACAAGCAAATTAAGTGGACTTTAGAATTATTATTACTACTATTGAAAAGGGCTATTTAATATGCATCGGAAACTAAATAAAACTTATTCAAAATCAAATAATTCCGGATATATTTTTCCTAAATACATTACCTGAATTAATTGACACAGAACGTTGATGGAATCCAAGAGCTTGTAAATATTCTTCGCTCCTCGCAGTTCTAATTGTAGATGCTTCAAGATATCCAAGGCAAAGGTTGACTCTGGGTCGTCCAGTATCGGGGAAATGGAACCTACAAATATCATAATTGTAAACTTTAAAACCACTCGGTCGTTTTTACCCGGTATTTTAATACCAATTGATAAGGTCGAATGTTCGGGAGCAAGAACATTATGAAAACTGTGTTTACTGGCTTTTACCTTGGTCAGAGGCTAACTGTTGCCACACAATGTGGCAAAGCAGAAAATATTAAATGAAAGCAGTCTCTTGGGCACATTACCAGCTGACCTCGTTGAGGGGGAGTTTTACGATGCCCTTTTATAGTTCGTTGTTAGTTTATTTAATAGTTTTTAATTAATAGTGTATATAGTTAGTTAACTCATATAAAGTCTAAAAAAAATGTTTTCTAAGTTTTTTTATAATTCGAATATTTCTTGAGACATTTTGCATAAAACCTTCACTACGACGTAGTATGACATATACGACGCGGCCACGTAGTAAATTAGCGTAATGGATGTTGAAAAATAAAGAGCCAGTATTTATTTTGTGTACATAATATCCTGCGCTACGGAATTCTACAAGGATCTATATGCTAATAAGCTACATGACGCTACACCGGTCATAGAAACAAACAACTTGAGACAAACACTAATGAAACAACTATTATAAAAGAAACAGACGTCCTGGAAAATATAAAAAAATGTAAGCGAGAGAAGAGCCCTGGGCACAATGGTATAAAGAATGAGAATTAATAGTAGGAGTAAAACTACTGACCGGGCCATTGACATGCATATTTAATATGGTTCTAAGTACGGGAATAATACCAGAGCAATGGCAAACATCAGACATAATACTGCTATATAAAGAAGGAGATCCACTCGACATCGCTAACTACCGCCCAATAAGCCTGCTCTCAAGTGTGTACAAGATGTTCACTTCAATTATACTCGTACACAGCAAAATCAGCTCACAAATAGACAGTATGCAACCAGTGGAACAAGCAGGCGATAGAACAAGTAATAGAAAAATATACAGAGTATAACAAAAACCTGTATATAGGTTTCATCGACTACACAAAAGCATTTGATAGTCTCCATCATAACTCTATTTGGCAAGCTTTACACAACTGTAACATAGATCCAATAATCATTAGGATCCTGAAAAACATATATCACAATAGTGCGAGCAGAGTCAAACTAGAATCTCGAGGTGATGAGATCAGAATAGCCCGAAGCGTCAGGCTGGGAGACCCGATTTCCCCAAAACTGTTCATAGCGGTCCTTCAGTGCATACTTTCCAAACTAAACTGGGCCTCTAAAGGCGTCCAAATTAACAACACACGCCTCACCCATCTAAGATTTGCTGACGATATAGCAGTCTTCGCTGAAACCCATAAGAAGCTAGAAAACATGATATCCCAAATAGATGAAGAAAGCAAACGCGTGGGCTTACATATGAATCTAAGCAAAACAAAAATAATGTCCAACAGTATTAAAGAAAAAATCATATTAGACGGTATAGAACTAGAGTATGTTGAGAAGTACATATACTTAGGAAAGCAAGTATCTTTTTGTAAAACAAATAATGAAGACGAGGTCAACAGAAGAATCACAGGCAGCTGGAACAAATACTGGGCGCACAAGGAAATACTGAAAGGTAACTACGACCTAGATATGAAAAAGACTGTAATGGACACTTGCATTCTGCCTTGCCTGACATATGGCTCTCAAACTTGGACCTTTACAAACAAGATCATTAACAAAATAAATACTTGTCAGCGAGCAATGGAAAGAAGTATACCTACGGAAAATTCACAAAATAAGAAGTCAAGAAATAAGACAAAAGACAAAACTTACAGATGTGCTACATCAAGCACTAAAACTTAAATGGAACTGGGCCGGCCATGTAGCAAGATACACCGACCAGAGGTGAACTCTCAAGTGTACCAAATGGACCGGTCCACAAGGTAAGCGAAAAGTGGGCAGACCACAAAATCGATGGGTGGATGACATAATATCGGTAGCGGGGAAAAACTGGACCAGAACAGCGCAGGACAGGGAGATATGGAAGAAATTGGAGGAGGCCTATACCCTATCAAGGGGTTCCTATAACGATACATAATAAATAAAATAAAAAAAATAACATTAGAATAAGTATTGTGTAAATGTTTTTTGGTTGATAGGAAATAAAAAGGCTTATTATTATTATTATTTATTTTGTGGGTCAAGTAACTTTAGATTACCAATTTTTTTTTTTTATGTATTCTGATTTTTTTTTTCCCTTGAAATGGCTATGTTATAGCTGTTAGATTAGTTATGATTCCCTAAAAATATTTTATGTTTGAATACATACACCTTATATAAATAATGTAGTTTATTAGGCGATTGGTGATCAGGGTGTTGATTCGACACTGGTAACCACCTTCATAAAAAAAAATTAAAAAAAATGACAGGACAGAAAGGAATTTATTTATGGTCTAAAAGGGACGCAGCATATCCACCTATTACATGATCACCATGGAGGCGGCCCCTAAAGGAGGCCAATGTTGCTGGACATTGGCCTCCTTTAGGGGCTGCCTCCATGGTGGTGGGTGGAGCGAGCGAATCGCGGCGATTCAACGTATTTCTATACGAAAATATCGCAATTCTCTCGCTCGTGGAGACGGCCCAAAAGAGAGTGTATAGAAAATCGTGGCAAGGACGATAATATCGCCGCGATCCTCTAGCTCGTGGAGACGGCCCAAAAGAGAGTGTATAGAAAAACGTGGCAAGAACGATAATATCGCCGCGATTCTCTCGCTCGTGGAGACGGCCCAAAAGAGAGTGTATAGAAAAACGTGGCAAGGACGATAATATCGCCGCGATTCTCTCGCTCGTGGAGACGGCCCAAAAGAGAGTGTATAGAAAAACGTGGCAAGGACGATAATATCGCCGCGATCCTCTCGCTCGTGGAGACGGCCCAAAAGAGAGTGTATAGAAAAACGTGGCAAGGACGATAATATCGCCGCGATTCTCTCGCTCGTGGAGACGGCCCAAAAGAGAGTGTATAGAAAAACGTGGCAAGGACGATAATATCGCCGCGATCCTCTAGCTCGTGGAGACGGCCCAAAAGAGAGTGTATAGAAAAACGTGGCAAGAACGATAATATCGCCGTGATTCTCTCGCTCGTGGAGGCGGCCCCTTAGTTGCGCTGTAACTCTTAGTTCTTCAGAGCAGTAGCAGCGTAGTGGGAACGGGTCGTACCTATATTGTCTACTTTATGGAATCAATTTCATCACTAGAGCTCTCAAGACTGTGAAGAAAAACATAGTGAGGAAACCGGCATATCCAAGGACCATTAATCAAAGACACGTGGCATTCAACCATCCGCATTGGGCTTGCGTGATGGTTATATGCTCATATGTTTGTCATTCGCCGTTACCCATTTAGCGACTAAGGGGCTGTACACTGTTTTTTTTGTGGGAAATCATCAAATGACTCCTCTCGCTCTGAGTGGAGCAGGAGTGTCAGACTTTTACTGACTAAAACCCATCCATGTTCCTTCATCGCCCTTTGTGTTCCGGGGCCACGGTATCTCTTTCGAACAGTCCCGCAGCCGGGCTATTCCCCTCCGGCTGTTTTCGCAACTGTGATTCGCAACCAGATGCGAATTAAGAATTTTTTTCTTCGTACGCAACTAGTTGCGAATCAAGAAAACTTTTTCCTTAACCGCGACTAAGTTGCGAACAAAGAATAAGAACTTCGCAAACATACATAATACACAACAATAATTCCGTTTTTCGTACTTTCTAACCCATTGCTTATTAAAGTATTTGTTAAATTTTCTAATTTCTTTACCAACAGGACATTTTGCCATCACGTATTGGTATCCCGCAATAATGAAATGTTTAGGTAGCCGAGCAAGGCCAACACACCTTGCGACATGTCTTTTCTTTGACATTGTTTTAATTTGCAGGGCCTTAGCTTTTCTCCAGAGGCTTTGGTTAAAATAGTAGTAACACCCTCGAAATATGATTTCTAGAAACACTTTCTTGATAGCTGGAATTGCAGAGCTAATTCGAAGTCCATAGTTATTTTTTCGAAACCGAAACCATTTAAAAACTTAGTATACAAATCAACAAAATTAAAGAAAAAGTTTTCTTGCTTCGCAACTGGTTGCGAACAAAGAATCACAATTCTTAATTCGCAACTGGTTGCGAATCGCAGTTGCAAAAACAACCGGAGGGGCTGTACTACCTAGTTCATATATTTTATCTAGATTTGACAGATTTTAAACATGAGTACTAATCTTCTTCTTGTTTTTGTAGTATCGATGTAACTTCCGTATTACAGTTCGGGCCCAGTAGGTGGCCAAGGTTATTGCAGCGGCAGAGGCTCTATTCAGGTCGTCAAGAGTACTGGTAAACGAATCTGGGATACTCCAGGTGGGGCATAGTAGAGAAACTTACCTGAACTCAACAGCCTATCCAAGAAATTGAACATAGGTCCAGTTATCCTCTTGACATGCAGGTTGTCAGCGAATACTTTGATGATGGTGTCACAAATGGACTTTAGCATTTCTTTGTCGCTGTGCAGTGTGTTGAGATATGCGTAGAGGGATTGAGTTGTGTGTTTTACCTGAAATAATACCATTATTCAAATAAAAAGCTTATTTTAATATTTATAAAAACGAGTTTTTAAATGTAGGTGACGTCAGTTTCTTTTCGTATTCCTCTTAGAAATTTTATTTGACAGCCATTTCATGGAAGAGTTATAAAAAATAACTAGTCAGCCATCTTTAGGAGTCCGCCATATTGGATTTGGAATGACGCCATTTAGCTGACCATGCATTGTCATCCAAACTAAACGTGTATGCAAAATTTCAGCTTAATCGGTTGGGTATAACTGTTTTAAAATTCAGTTCAGCAAGATTTGACCTCAACAAACATACAAACATTGCAAGTTAAATAAAATCTTGTAAAAATAAGAAGAAACGCCACGTTAACGCCTACAAATAGTCATTATTCAAGTCCAATAAAATAACATAAAAAAATACATACCAAACTCTCAGTCAACTCCCCACCGCTGACGACCAAGCCCTTGATAACGTTGTATCTATAGTCAGAATAGTTCAACAACTGCACAAATCTCGGCATGGTATGTCCCGGGAACAGCCACAGTACTACGTTAGAGTTCTCGCTCGTGATTGGCTGATCGATGTCTTCTATCTCTTTCATTGGAGCCTTCAGTTCAACCTCTTCGCAAGGAAAGATGCGTTTTAGTGCGTCGTGGTGTGGAATATTGGTGATTATTGGGTCGCTGTGAATGAAAAAATGTTTTGTTTGTCTTTGATTTTGATAGATTAAATGGAACAATAAATGGCGAAAATCCTGTGGCATCTCCGTCAGAAGTTCAGCACCCTTACTTTTCAAAGAGGACATAAAATTTAGTGTTGTTTTTTACTGACACGAAAGAGGACACAAAAGAATTAAAACAGAGTAACAAAATTATAAAACATATGTAAACAGGTATTTTCGCGAATTTTACCTTTAATGTAAGCCTAGGCTTATATTAAAGGTAGAGTAACAAAATGTTCTTTCACTACTTTCAAACGTACATACACCTGTGGGTCATATGCTTGAAACCATTATATTTTAAGCATGGCCACGCAATGCAAGGCCAATCCTATACGTGTTTATTTCAACACATAGCATTCTTTATTCTTCTTTTTAGCGTGTCGATGGCAATCTAAACTGTGTCGGCCAACTGAGCTATTAGTTTGGCGCTTTCGGTAGCGTCCATTAGCATTCTTTATTAGTGCATAACTGTCTTAATGTTTTGTTTGTCTTTGATTTTGATAGATTAAATGGAACAATAAATGGCGAAAATCCTGTGGCATCTCCGTCAGAAGTTCAGCACCCTTACTTTTCAAAGAGGACATAAATTTAAGTTGACTGAGAGTTTGGTATGTATTTTTTTATGTTATTTTATTGGACTTGAATAATGACTATTTGTAGGCGTTAACGTGGCGTTTCTTCTTAAACAAAGCGTAAAATTAAAATGACAGTATTTTCGCAACGCAAAGTGAGGGGAAAAAGTAGCTCATTATACTTAAGGAAAAACAAATCAAGTGCTACAGAAGCCTATGCCGCTTGAATGATATTGTCGAGAGGGTACTGTTGGTAAATGATGTTACTTTGCGAGTAGGTTTTTACAAACACTTTTACACGTCATTTTTTAAAACTAGATGGGGCCGGTGTTTTGTTCCTGACTACTCTGAGAAGAAACAGCCGAAACAAACTCAGAGGTCATAGTCTCTTTTGAAGTCCAGACATAATCTTGCACAATTCACATGAGGACTATGCAGATTAGTGTCTGAGATGGTCTTTGAAGAAAGAACCACAGAGATTTGAGTGGACCTGTCCAGTCAGTGCAAGAATTTGTCAGTTATCGTGTAGCTCGACTTATAACTCAAGGAGTTCAACGAAAAAACGGTAAACATTATTTTGTCAAATTATTTGTGAAAATTGTAAAGCCGAAGTTCTGACGTTTTGACCACGAGCCATATGATATATGCTCAACCATATGACTACTACTTTTCTTACTTATAAATCAAGGAGGTGAATATCCTGCCAGCGTGTGCGCGCGTGCGGTCGATCTTCTCGACGGCTTGCTGCGCGACGCCGCACACGATCTGTTGGGTCACTTGCGGACAGTTCAGCTGGGGAGCCTCCACGGCACACTGGCGGCAGATCGACAGGAGACCTAGACGTTACCAAGATAATAACTTAAGTAGTTAAAAAGTTCTTAAAGCTGGGGTATCTGCTAAATTAGCAACTCTATTTGTGGTGGTTCAAACTTCGTTTGAAAAACTGTTAGAATAAAGTTCTGATCAGCTTGCACTACAAAGTGGTTGTTACGTCAGTCACTGCGGGCCGAATAGTGCGAAATGAATGGTTTTTATTTAATTGTAGCCTAATAAATAATTAGATCAAAATGCCAATTGTACACTTTGTGAAGAAAAAATTGACAAATAACTGTGTGAAAAAAAATTACTTACTAAATTTTAATGCCGTTTAGGAGTAGTTACGAAATTTCAAAGAAAAAATAGTTCACTTGGAATATTTTTTTCATATAGTAATAATAAAGTTAGAATTATTTCAATTGTACCCATTCAAGTTTAGAGTCTAATAAGCAACATATATTTTTTTTGCACCTTTATATTCACTCATCAAAGAGGAGTTACATGGAGAAAACCTCTCGTTAGCAGATACCACACCCCCCTGAATATGAACAACGGCTATGGAGTTTTATCAATTTGTATGGTAACGCTTCGGTGCCGACGCTATTGAACTCAGCTTGACTGGCTAGTAGAGCATACTAGCTCGGTTTAAAAACATCTATCTACTGCTGACTATAGACTTCAAAGTTGACCAAACCATTCACCACCACCAACGTTTCCACGTCTAGGTCGACAGATGGTCAGGTGACAATCGACCTATCAAAGTTAAGGTCAATTCACTGATGGCACCTTCAGCACAACTTTGACTTGATCAGCCACGCATAAAACCTATATCAAACGATAGCTGGCATCAATACAAATAAGTTGGTGCGAAATTTTCTAAAGTGTCACGTTTTCGAGATATGACCTATTAAAGTTAAAGTCGATTCACTGATGGCATCTTCAGCACAACTTTGACTTGATCAGCCACGCATAAAACCTATACCAAACGATAGCTGGCATCAATACAAATAAGTTGGTGCGAAATTTTCTAAAGTGTCACGTTTTCGAGATATGACCTATCAAAGTTAAAGTCGATTCACTGATGGCATCTTCAGCACAACTTTGATAGCTTATATCTCGGAAACGTGATACCAGCTATCGATTAATATTGGTGTTATGCGTGGCTGGGGAATGCCGATAGAAGTAAAAACTAAGTAACTTGTGAATTGAATCGTCGAGCTATTTGATTATTAATTTTGGTTAGTAAATCTCACATCTATAACGCCTTAGTAAAACCTCACCTACTATATCTGGTTGAAATATGGGGCAGTGCGGCCAAGACGAAGCTAGCAAGTCTTCAAGTTGCACAAAACAAATTGATAAAAATGATTTTTAACTACCCATTCTTAACATCGACAAGCAAAATTTATGAAGAAACCAAAATAATGAACATTACACAGTTATATATTTACAATACATGTATTTTCATTCGAAAGGCACTCAACAAAACTATACAGACTAATTTATCGTTTACTAAAGTAAAACAAGTAACCCAACGTAGCTCTCGCCGAGCTAATTTTCTGATTTTACCGAAGAAGAGAACTAAAAAATGTTAACATTTGAAGGAGCACAATTATACAACAAAATACCCCCATGTATTAAAAAATTGCACCCATTCAATGCATTCAAAAGTCTATTATCTGAATATTTAATGACAAATAACAACCTTCCTAACATCTGAATGCAGTGGATGGGTATATCTAATATGTAATCGCTACCGTGACGTCTGTGACGAACTTTAATTACAATTTATTTTAAGCATTGTTCTCATGACTTTGTGTCTTTTTTGAAAATAAATATCTTTAAACCTAAATCTTTTTTTTTCTATGTTTAAACCTTCCCTGGACTACGACAAACATTTCAAAACCAAAATCAGCTAAATCGGCCCAGCCGTTCTCGAGTTTTAGCGAGCACAAACGAACGATGACGCGAGTTCTATGATTTTTGTTCACAGAAAAGTGCTCAACGTGCCTAAAAAAATTTAAATGGCGGAAGTTAGGCCCGCCAGGCTTCATACAAAAATCTTCGAAGCCCTTTGGGTGTACTCTTAGGTACACCTCTGGCTGGTTAACCTTTCAGGGACCACAAGCGTGACGTTATGTTATGTTAATATGCATCGCACTTACCTGTCATACTAGCCTCCCTGACCCACGCCCCGATATCGCCCCTCATGTCAATGGTGTACTCCGACAGACAGTCCAACAGCGCCGCCACGATCTCTCCCACATAATCCTCGACTCCTCCAACTATTCCTTGTGTTTGACAGACTTCAGTAAGACCGACCACTGCATCCCGACGAGCTTCGGCCCATTTCTGAGTGCCTTCCGTCAGTTTTGTGCAGTTTATTAGTGATTGGATTACTAAAGGCAGGTGTTCGGTTAGAACGAATTTTGGGAGGGAACCTGAAAATAACAGTGTTTATAGAATATACTAGAATAATTTTATTTTATTTTATTTATTCTAATATAATAATCATTTATTGTTGTTGAAGGTGAGCCACAAAAAAGGAGATAATTTTTTTAAATTTTATATTGTCAGTTTGGCTATGAATTGGGAGTTAATAAAAAAAAATGCTTGTAATGATCCATCTGCATTTGTTACGAGAGGTTTAAAAGTAATATCGATAGCATAAGCAAAGGCTCAAATCAGGCAGGAATCAGAAAAAAAAAATTGAAAAAAAAAAATTGCACAATAAACTAATAAAGGTCCAACCAAGCGGACTGGACTTCACACTTTGACAGATAATGCAGTGTTGCTATGCCATCCCTGGACACAAAGCTGACCAGCCGCCTTCTGCGCCTGGACGGAGATAGCCTACGACCATCACTGGACACTGTTCACTGAATAAACACTTCCGCACCCTAGGAGTCACTGACAGTCCCCTGTGCAGAGCGTGCATGGACGCGGAGGGAACGGTGCAAGCATGTGCTCCTTGAGTGCACCGGCATTACCAAGATTTGTGAGGAGACCCTGGGAGCACCAAGATCCCTTGCGGATGCCCTGAGAAGACCGGGAAGTTTAATCTGCTTCTGGAGAGAGGTGGGCTGGGTGGAGTAAACGGCCACCATGGCTTACGCACAATGGTCCACTTTAAGGACTAAGTGCGGAAACCAAAACCCCATTATATAGTTATGCAGTGTTGTTTGTACCTTGGGTCAAATAACTTTATTTTCTATCGTTCTTTACTTACCAACGGCTCTAGCATACCCCATTCTCAGCACCAGTCCATTAACCCCAGTATTGCTCAACTGTCCGCAGTACTTATCCATCAGTTGCTTGCGTTTCTCCTTAGCGGTGAGTTCTCCGTACTTCAAACTGTCGTCACACAAGTAGTGGTCGAATACTAGTGGAAGAGCGTAGATCGCCTTCTCGCGGATGACTTGGACTTCGTGGGAGAGGCATTCTTCAATTAGGCTGAGCCATTCGTCTGGGAACAAAGAATTTGATTTGAAACATATTTGTTTTAGAAACGTCAGACTAGATTTAGAGCAGAGTTTGTGTTTTTAATCAATAACAGCCAATAGGGTGGTAGATGATAAAAAAATATAATTAGTCCGTCAGATAGATTTCCAAAAAATATTGGACATATTTTGTATTAAAACAAAAAATGACAACGATACAGTGCGTCGAAAACTCGTGTGTCGTCACATTTGACTACATATTTTACTCAAATGTGACGTCACAAGCCCCCACTCATGATCTTTGACACGTTTTATCTTAGTCATTTTTATTAATTTGATAAAACAAAAAACATACGGAACGCACTCTCAAAACGCGTCGTCCTCGATAACACCGGTTGTGACGTCAAAGTCTATGTGTCAAATAAACACTTTCATTTGAAAAGTAGGTAAAGTTTAATTAAAGATTTTATTATTATATTCATATCGCAATTTTTGCTTGAATAAAGCACATACAATTAGTAAAATTACTTTACTAAGGCCAACAAGGCAGATTGAGGTAAATGACGTCACAAATCATGGCCGCGACAGTCACGGAAGTTTGAACTGTCATAGAAAATTAAAATAGATGTAAACAAGGCAGATTGAGGTAAATGACGTCACAAATCATGGCCGCGACAGTCACGGAAGTTTGAACTGTCATAGAAAATTGTGGGAGTTTATTATTATTTTTGAGCGACAAGCAGTAGTTGAACTTAACTTTTAATACTTTTCTTGGGTTGATAAATTGATAATACTGTATTTTATTGATTTAAGTGAAGAAAAAATTACATGAATATTCCCTATTGCTGCGGGTCAGCTTTATTATTCAATGTGCTAACTTGAAGAGGTGTGTTGAAATCCTGGTTTTTAAGACAGAAAATCAGAAAATCTTGCCCATATTTTCTAGTTTTTTCCAGGGCTAATGGGGCCCCCAGTGGTTGTTTGTTTTAGGATTAATGGATATTTCAATGGGATAACTTAAAAGTCACCTATAATAGGATGTCCATGGTAGGGTGCGTTGGCTCTGGAGAGAGATGCGATGCAGTGGCAGCAGGCCTGGCGCATGAGCTCGCCGCCCAGGCCGCGGAACTGTTGGCGCGAGCGGAGCGACGCCACCAGCCCACGGACCGATACTGACACGTCTGGTGAGATCAGAGAGTCTGCGGTCTTGCCTGGAACAATGTAAGGGTAAAATATCCGTTTTGAATAGCTTCAAAATAGGTGCCGTCCATTAATTAAGGATGTTTTTTTAGCATTTTTAACGCCCCCGTGAGGTTTAAGACTAAACCCACCCCCACCCAAAATCACGTGTTTTTTTTAGTACCTACAAAGAATCCTAAAAATTTTTAGAATAGCGCGCGGGGACTTCATTCGTTGCCTGGCAACGGCAAGTCAAGGTCACACTACACGCCACTTTTCGGTTTAATAATCACACGTTTGACGAAAAAAAAAACATGTTTGTCCCCCCTTGTGAGATTTCGTGATTTTTGCCAATCCCCCTCCCCCCCTTTCGAGCCTCATGTGACTAATGGAAGGCCCCATACTCACCCATCACTCTCTAGTACTCGTTTTTATTAAGGAGGTGCAATTTTGAAATTGCAAGTTTTCCTCGCCGAAATTGTATGGTTTTCGTTCGTTGCTTGAAATAACAATTACTTGTTAAAAATAGTTCGTTTTCTCTACTACAATTATAATGAAGCGAATTTTAGATAACTTATTTATTTATTTAGTAATAATCATTCTCCTGATGCATGTTTAGGAAAAAACGCACTAAGACCTGATTAGGTCCCAAATGTGAGTGGATTCTATTGAATATAGACCATCTAATTTTTTTAACATCTCACAAATAATATAATAATTGAATTCATTTTCGCTAATATGCCTTAGTATATAATAAAATAAATAAAGGGCTCTTAAATAGAATACTTCACAACACACATAAAATGATTAAATAAAAGTAAATGTGACCACAAACGAAAACGGCAAAGAAGCCAAATTGCTGATAGACCACAACAGCTTTCTTTAAAAGATTCGTGAAATGTCCTTACAAGCCTCAAAACTGCTTGAAAAGTTTGACATAAAAATGCAATCACAAAACATACCATTAGCCAGTTTCGCCTGTGAGAGCGCATATATAGCTTCACCGATGGCAAGTATAGCTCCATGCCGTACATTCAGGTCAATGGACTCTGTCTTCTTCACCAGCTTCGGAAGTACCTCCGCTGCCACGTAGTCAGGGATCTAAAACAGAATGGCAGAAATGTGGTTAAGGGATTAGCTACATTACATCAATGCGGGAATCGGCTCGATCTGGTGGTCTAATACGGCCGCTTAAGCAAGAATCATAATATGAATTACGTTACAGTTCGTAAATTTAGGCCGATAAGACTGGCTTTTGTCCAGTGCTTCGCTGACGTAGAAGTCGGAAATAGTCCCGATTATTCCCAAAGGAACATACTACCGGTATAATAAGAGTATCCTATGTGTTAACATAGGTCATGATCTACCTTTGTGCCAAATTCCAAGTAATCTGTTAAGTCATGGAACGATAACATATACGACAAGTGACATGAAAGGCGTTTGTATATGTGTGTTTGTGTATGTTTGTTACTCCTTCACGATTAAACAGCTGAACGGATTTGGATGAAATTTAGCACACATATAGTTTATCACCTGGATAACTCATTCGATAGGGACTTTTGTATCCCGGTAGTATAATCCCGTAGGAAAATTATCGAACTCCACGTGAGCGAAGCAGCGCGCATAAGCTAGTTTATAATATTTGTATGGCCACGGTAGCCCCAGAAGAAATTCGCAATGGAAACTAGGTCAAAGAGTCGCTGCCTTCTTTGTTTGATGATCAGGTTGGATGATTTTATTAAAAACAAACTCACACCACGCATCCTTGTATTTTCTAATTTTCAAAAAATAGTGTATGGTTTGTAGTAAACTATGGCACGGAAAAAAGGGTCCGACATCCAACGTAGTAAAATATAAAAGATAAAAATAATTAAAACTAAAACTAATCCTACTTAGCCTAAGCAGTACATAAAACTATGACATAAATCTGTCAAGCTATCATTTTGACAATTCTGAATTTGAGCGTTACAATTTTTTCAGCATATCGCAGATGGCCAGTTTAACAAGACATAAACAAGAGGATGCAAAAAGATTGTTGGCATCAAATCATTATTGTTTTAATGCCCGGGCTACACGAGGCTAGTTTTACAAGCTAGGATAGCAAGCTAGTTCTCTACTAAACTGTCCTGGCTTGGAACATGCTAGTTCTGTTTACATGATGCTAGATTATTTTAAGCTAGTACTATTGCAGGTCACACGACCAATACGAACGGCATGCGAAAAAAAACACTATTCGACTGAAATAATTTTTTTTCGTCAGTTCTTGAAAATACGTTGCTCTCTAATTTTTAATTTTACATTTTACGTCTTTGGTAGTCATATCAATGCCCACTGTCTTTAATTCGCCACCCATTTTTTTTAGTGCTGATCCACGTTAGACTTGTCTCTATAACTTGGAAGGGTGGCGTTCCAGAGACATTCATGGTCACGATACAGTTGTACAAACTTTAAATTAATCTCCGTACTTAGTTTGGGCATGTTATAACCATGGTTCCTGGTTACTAGCCAACTAAAAACTAGCTTCGCCGGCCACATGAAGCTAGTACACAAGCCAGGATAGTAAAATCAGTGGTGGGGGGCGCTACTAGCCTAAGAATAGAACTCCATTCTATTAAAAACTAGTATGCGCCAGATAAGTAGGAATTAAAGGTCATTGCTCTTTCCTTAATTTCTCTGCGTAGGTACCCCGACAATACATTATGAATCATTTTTTATTACTAGAAAAGTCAGGGATCACGATAAAGGTTGTTTCGGGAAAGTTTATGTCATTATTTCTGTTTTCAGCCCGCGTAGCATGGCAATTCTATCTCTATTCCACAAGATTCGACAAAGCTCTTTTCTATACAACTTGACGTCTTGTGTCTTTGACATGCCCCAGCATGCCGTGACCCATCGACTCGAGTTTGTACGAAGACAATGACATAGAATGTCTTTCCATAGCAACGGAGAAGTAGCTAATGACATTGGGGATTTTGCACTCAGCATCTACGATCTTGAAGTAAAAGAATTGAAAAAAAATGTTTAGATTGTTTGTTGATATTTTGTTCATCACCATAAAAGAGATCACAGGATCTCTTGCTTGCCTGTCATCTCATATCATATTTAACAATCTCATGATTAGTATCTTAAAATATCCATCGATGTTCAGTTGGTAAGAAAATAGTTTCTTACTATGTTTTTGTTGTTCACTTAAAAGTAATGTTATACGGGCGGTGGTTATCAGGCAAGTGGACGATGACATTACAATTTGTTTGAAAGGAAAAAGATTTTCCGGGATATCGAAAGCCCCGGTTAGAGCTCGTACAGCGTTTCTTTTGGCCTTCCTTTCATTCTTACCGTCATAAAAACTGAGGAGATGGCGACGGTAGGACCCCGACATGTTTTTAAAATCAAAATGGCTTTTAACACAAATTATATTTATAAAAATAATCTTGTCTAGGTTTGATGTGTTGTAGACTTTTTGACATTTGTTGACAAGAAACGATTCTTACAACCAGTGTCAAAATTAGACAAAAAATTGTCGCCATGTTCGACGTTGTAGACTTTTGTCGCTAAAGAATAGATGCCTTTCTTTTCCACATGTCAAACATCGCCATGCTTAGGACGATAGAAGTCTTTCGACAATCTGTCATTTTGTCGATTGTCAGTCGACAAAACCCGTTTCCACAGCGGCCATGCTACGCGGGCAGAATTATGTATTTGAATAAATATATGCGGGTTAGTGACCTTTAATTTCTACTTATCTGGCGCAGACTATAACTTAGATATAAAGCTAGTTTTGTCTACACGAAGGCAGAAGTACTAGCTTACTGACACTAGTTTGCTATCCTAGCTTGAAAAACTAGCATCGTGTAACCCAGGCATTATAGAAAGGTGATGTTATTGGCAAATAGTACAAGTCGGAAATCTTACATAGGCCAAATACAGGGTGATTAGTAAATAGGTGCATTCCTTGGCGATGCAGAGAGACCCAACATGCAACAATTTTGACCTGATAACTTGCGAAGCGATTCGCTAAACTCGCACTGGGCCTGTGGGGCCTGGTGGGGGGTATGGTAGACTTCGACTCACAACGAGAAGGCCAGTGTCCCAGTAGTGGGAATGTTATAAGCTGATGACGCTTTACCTTTAGGATTACCAATTGTAAGTTCTATGCCCCAGATTATCGATCGATTACCAATATCGTGGCTATTAAGTTGGTCGCGGCATAATTCATTTGCATAAAGCAACAAAAAGCAAGCACAAAGCTTTTACTTTAAAACTCTGACTACACATTACTGTCAACCCACAGTTATCTTTGTTTTCCTTTCAATAGAGTTGCTATTGGCCTGCTTCAGTTGCGAATTAAAATATCTGTGAATCATTGTAGGAAGGTAAGCTTTTGGAAACAAAAAAAACACACACACCTTATCAGTCATCTTGTGAAGCGCTTTAGCAGCTATTTCTCTTATAGCGCAGTCCCAATGTTCCACCTTCAAGTCCACCAGATGATCAATGAGCGGCTGGGTGTACTCCGGGTAGGAAGCCACTTGCGGGGCTATGACTAGGTAGGCGTTGTTCCGGGGCCCTACTGACTGGAAGTCGGCGGTGGTCAGGACGTCAATACCGTGAGGGAACATGCCGTGGCGGCCCACGTTCTCTTGGTACGCGGCCGACGCGGCTCGGCGACAGTTGATCTGTGATGTAAAAGCGTTGTTTTTTTTTAAATTTTTCTTGTTTTTGAGTGTTTTAATTAATGTTTTAATTCATTTGAAGACCACATTTTCTTTTCCTACATTTCTTAAAAAATTTGGCCCCACACTTGGAATTCTCCTGTATCGTGGATTTGTTTACAAACATTTAAACTAGGTAGCTAGACCCAGAAAAACCTGTAGGTCATTTAAATATTTGTGCCGTGCGGGGATTGAACCCGCGACACGTGGCACAGCAGACAATCGCTCAACCACTGCGTCAACCATGCTGTCAAACATGCTTATAAGAGCTGTGCAACTGTGATTTCCCATTCAAATATGTTATCATTAATAGTAATTCTAAAACCTCTACACTAATAGTAATTTGATTTATATAAAATACTAGCGGACCCCACGCGGTTTCACAGGGGCAGGCACATAGTACAGAACACCATCTCTTTAGATTATGACATATTCCTTCTTTTGCTTTGTCCTTCTGAGTTCATGACTATTTTAACTTATGCTAATGGTAAATAGAAACTTTAATAATTGTTACCTCTCTATCAAAACACGCCGTACTAATCAAGGCGTTAGCGAGCGCCGTGGCGTAGGGCGCGAGTGCTACGTCGTCGTAGGCGCGCGCGAAGGCCCAGGCGGCGTGGCACGCCGCGTCCCGCGCCGCCCGCCCCCCGCCCCCGCCCCCCGCCGCGGCGCGCGCCTCGTCCCGCCGCAGCGCGCTCACTACACTCGCTATGCCGTGACCCACTTGGATAGGGGACAGGAGGCCGCGACGAGCTACGGATAGTAAAAATAACTGCTTTACGGCCATTTTCAATAACTTATTAGCCGGTTTCGGTAGGTTACTATCTCTGTTTGTTTGACATTTTGCTTACTGAACGGTTAGAAACAAAACGTCACAGAAAACCTTTATTTGATTTTTCTATGAATCAAGTGACGTGACGCGGATAGGATGTTCTTTGTTTATAGAAACACCGATAGCTACGAAGGAGACACATTAACCGACAGTTATACGTAAGTAAGTTATAGAAAACGGCCGTAAGTGGATTCCTCCTCCTTCAAGTCTGGTGTCCACCAAAGCAAAGACCAACGAAGCGGGGAAGTTATCATCTGCCTAACCTTTTCCTGGGGTGGCAGTGAAGTGCAATTTTCGACCAAACACAGGAATAACGGAAAACACGATAAGGATTCCAACCAATGATCAATTACCTCAATGTCCGCTTAACCAAGTCTTAATTTTTTGGGACTGTTTTAGGTACAGTTCTGCATTTAATAGACAACTTAGAACTTACATAGTTTTGGCGAATTTACATCATCATTAACCTTTAGGAACACTGCTTGTTATAATATTCACTAACAAGTTAAAATCGTTTAGAATCAACAGATTTAACTCCACACAAAGACAAGAATCCTATATCCAAAATTACCTAATTCAGCCAACGCCATGCACCCTCCATGCCACGCGGTCTCCCGTTCGTTCTCAGCGAACAAGGACAGCACGCTGTCACACACATCGGCTGCCGCGAGAGCTGGCAACCGCGCGCCAATGCGGCCCACGCCTTTCGCGGCCGACCATCGCACCACGGTGTCGTCATCACGGAGCGAACAAAGTAGGAGTTCTACTACGTCTTCTACCTAAAAAAAACAATGTCACTTTAAAAAAACGAAACACATACATTCAGTCAAAAAAGTATCGGGAATGGATGATTTGTTTATGGTTCCAAATTCAAATTTTTGTTTTTTTGTAGTTGTTAGATTGGCACAACTGTTTTCCATTTTGGCGCGGAGTTTGAGTTGCATCTGTTATTTATAAAATACACGCTTTGACGTGGAGTTGCGGACACCAGCCCGTTATACAATACAATACAATACAATCTGTTATTTATATTAAATACAGTGCTGGTTTTAGTAATATCATATATAGTGTGTATTGCGAATTTCATAATGGACAAAAATATCGAACAAAGAGTTTGTCTTAAATTTTGCATCGCCAATGGTATTTCGTGTTCGGAGTCACTGAAAATGTTACAGAAGGCTTACGGTGAATCGACTTTATCAAAAACTCGTGCTTATGAGTGGTTCAAAGCGTTCAAAAGCGGTCGAGATGTGATGGAAGATTTGCCTCGCTCTGGTAGGCCGTCAACGTCTGCAACTGAAGTTAACATCGCAAAAGTGAAGAAAATAGTGACTGAAAATCCCCATTCAAGTCTGAGAGAGATAGCCGCCGAACTTTCTGTATCTCACGAGTCGATCCGTACCATTTTAACTAATCATTTGGGTATGAAACATGTTGCTGCTCGGCTAGTCCCAAAAGATCTGAATTTTCTCCAAAAACTCAATCGCATGAAAGTCGCTGAGGACATGCTAGAACGAGTCAGTTCGGACCCAACATTCATGAAACGCATTGTTACTGGTGACGAGACGTGGGTTTACGAGTTTGACATGCAAACTAGTCAACAAGCTTCGGAGTGGCGCCTTCCAACTGAACCGAAACCGAAAAAACCACGCCAAAGTCGATCAAAAGTCAAAGTCATGTTGACTGTTTTCTTTGACTATCGCGGTGTTGTGCACTCTGAATTCTTACCGGAAGGTCTAACGGTAAATAAAGAATATTATTTGAGCGTTATGCGGCGTTTAAGAGAGCAAATTCGACGAAAAAGGCCAGATTTGTGGAAAGAAAATTCTTGTATTTTGCACCACGACAATGCGCCTTCGCACAAGGCTATCATTGTGAACGAATTTTTGACCAAACACTCAACAAATACCATCCAGCAACCATCATATTCACCAGATATGGCTCCTGCTGACTTTTTTCTTTTTCCTAAACTCAAATTACCACTTCGTGGCACCCGTTTTCAATTGATAGAAGACATAAAGGAGAATTCGCGGCGAGAACTGAACTCAATTCCGGAAGCAGCGTTTAAAAAATGTTTTGATGAATGGATTATTCGTTGGCGCAAGTGTATCGTTTCTAAAGGAGCATACTTTGAAGGTGATAAAATAAATTTGGGTGAATAACAGACATTTTGTGTATTATTGATCTTTTCCCGGTACTTTCTTGACAGAGTAGTATCTTGTATAACAATATTGTCAATTACAGCGAAGTTTCGAAAAGGTTTGTGTATTTAAGTTTGGTTATGTTGGTGCAGTTGGTGTCCGCGAAGACACTATGTAAATGCATCCGCTGCACTATTTTCGTGTAGTTTCGATTGTATCAAGAACAAAGTCGCGATAACGCGGCGAACGACTGGATGAAGATGAAGGCACTGAAGCAATATTTTATACTAAAGGATAAGCGTACGCAAAATACGCGCGATGGACGAGGAACTGTCGATACCAGCCTAGAATAAAATGAGCAAATTTTATTCTCAAGCAATCACAAAACTTGTAATACCTCCTGTGGAATATCCTGATCATCATCATCAGGCGGCGAGGTGATGGGTTCAGTATCGCCAGCGGCAGCGACTCCGCCTAGCGTCACGGCGAGAGAGCGCGATCCGCGCGTGTAGCGCCACGCTACCACGCGCGGACGGAGGAATGTTAAACCTAGGACAATTTGAGACATAAATTATTTCGAAGTTGGCTTGACACACTGCAGTGTTTCTGTATAATACGATAATGTTCATTGTTACTGTCTGCAAAAAAACTAGGTTTTGTTCAAAATCAAGTCATTTGAAAAAAATCCCTTCGGCAAGCCGCAGGAGGAGGTAGATTTCGAAGAAGGTTCCACCCATATTTATTTTGGAAATTCAGAGGCAGGTATAGCTAGCCACAGCTGCGCTGGCCGATTTTTTTTGTTTTTGTTAGAAGTACTTACCTCCTTTATGAATACGCCAGTTGCCAAAAGACTTGGTCGTCATGGCAACGAATTTGTTGATGTTTGACAATTAAACGTCTTAATGGTTATCATACATTTTAAAATCCTCCCATAAGAGTTTAGCATGGAAACACCCTCAATTTTTCAGTTATTATTTATTATATCGCTAAACTTTAAAAGTAAAAATTGTAGAGTAAACAATTTGCTTTCAAAAAAAAAATTTGCGATGGTAAAAATGTTTACCGTTTCGGAGATATAATTTTTTGTCTAAAAATTTTGGAAATTTCGACCACCTGCCCAAGTTAGGGGTTGCATCAAAAAAGTTAAAATTTAAAAGTTGTCCGTATTCTTACTCTGAATAATGAAAATGTTAAACAGTTCAAAAATTTTCCAAAGGAAAAAAGTTATGGCCAAAAAACAGATTTTCGAAAAACCACCCCCCATGGTCGAATTCCGCCCATTCACGAACTTAACCTAAGTTTTGACCCTTTCGATTTTTGGGCCAAGTTTGAAAGCAATCGGTGCATAATTGCGACCTGTAGAGTGTCGCTAAATTTTGCTTGGCGCCCCACATACATGACATACGTATACATATATAAACTTTTTAACCAGCGGTTGATTGGTGTCATAACTAGACCCCCTATGGTGAAATTTTCGGAAAACTCGACTTTAGGTGCAAGACCAATAGGTAGATTTTTTCTGACGAAATCTACCTAAAATCAGAACTTTTTGAATGTCGTGCCTTAAAATACACCCTTCGCCATTTTACAGTGTTTCAGCTTTAAAGAAGTTGCGGCCCAAACACCCCAGCAAAAGAAAAGAACACATAAGGCTTACCTATTCTTTGCACAATCTTCACACCATACTTCCTAACCAACATAGCCTTATGTTGCTGATAGTTCTGCTTAGTAACCCAAGCCAGTAACTTTGGAGCTAACGGTAGAAGATCATCTCTTTTCCCATGTTTTAAGACTGCTGCAACCGCTGCCAGTACTCCATAGTGAATGGTATCTTCTTCTTGTAGATTGGAATGTAAATCACAGGCCCAGTCAAAGAAAGCGCCCATGTAAAGCTCTTTTACGTCAGACCTACAAGAAAATGTAAATTAGGACATGCAAATAATAATAGGTAGCAATTTTTAAGGAGGTCGGTACAGTAACAAGCACCAATTTGTAAACACCTAACAACTTTAAATGATTTTCTCATACTGTTTGTTCTAAAAATAAAAAAATAAAAAAAACATGTTACAAACAAAGTAATCTAGAACTCATATGAAAAAGATCTTATCTCAAAGTTACAATCGTTATTTCTTGCGAAAAATGGTTTTAAATTTAGAAAAGTATATATATATTGGTGTCTGTACACTTTCATATAATTATGATGTGGTATAGTTTTTAACATGAGTTGTATACACGGCGACGCATCAAGCTATACATTTTCAATATAATAATGTTATATTGGCCTTGGTTGGTATAATCTTCCTGTACAAAGAGTATAGCTTGATTGGTTGTCTTGCTTGTATTCTTAAAAGTTAATACCTTACCTTATAAGGAATTTGGAAGCTAAATAAGCACTGGCCTCAGCAGATGAATCTTTGCTCATTGCATAAGTCTTACAAATATTGAAAATTCTCTCCATCACTGTCAGTTTCTTTGCTCCCTCGGCAACATCTACAAGAAATAGGTAGTTTCATCCATGATTATGGGTTGTAAATACAAATACAAAAATGTTTTATTTTCATTATTACACGTTGTACATATCTGTATCTGTAAATATCTTAATTAATAGTTCTTAATAGTTAATTAGTTAGCCTCTAATCTGCATTTAATTTGTCTCAATAAAATACTACCGTTTGCTTACACTATCCTTTGCATGGTGGTAGGAAATAATCCCACAGGAACATCCAACTGACATAAAAAGCATCCTATGCCCTAACCCAGATCAACTCATAGTTAACAAATTATAATTAATTAATAGATTATGCCAATCTTTCATGGATTTGAACTGTGGAAACCACTGGAACATAGACAAAAATGTTCACATTCTATTTCTATTCCAATTTCTGGATAGAATAAAAGATTGAAATCAATTACCTGGTTGTCCGGGTGCAAAGCCATCAAGTCGGCTCATGTGGAAAGGAATGATGACAACTATAGAGAGCCATAGCAGCAGCACAAATCTGCTCCTCCATGTCTCCTTGTCATTCGGGTCCTGAGCCTCCAGGAATGTTAATACTGTTAGAAGATCTGAAACCTGAAATGTGAGATTTTTAAGTGGGTCAGTAAAATTGTTATTGCTGCTGATTTGAATGGAGTACTTTTTAAAGCAAACTACTATTTACTTTATGTTATGAAAGCAGGCTTGTACAACTTCGTGTTATTTGAGTTAATATAGATTAGTATTCAACTTTTTTATACGGATCTTACCTCATGTGGAAGATGCCTAATTACAATTTTGTACCCTCTTACTCTGATAATTTGATACATGTAGTCGAATGTAGCATACTTTAACTCAATCGGCGAGTCCTTATCTTTGATCAGGCTCAGAAACTTTGATAACATCTTGTCCAAATGAGGATCAAGCAAGTGTGGTTGCTCATAGTATTGCTTCAAGATAGCATAAAGTTTGTCATATTCTACTTCAAAAGCTGGCGTGTTATAGATATTTTTAACGTTGTCAATCATATTTAACACATCTTCTATTTCTGAAAAGTGCTCCAAAGCGCACCCCAGGCCAATATTGTCGCATTCATCGTCCCGGTTCATGTCGGTATCGAGCCCAACCATTTTCAAAATACCCTTTTGTGCTAAAACAAAGAACTAGTATCAAAATAATATTTAAAGAATCTTTGACGACCATATATGAATATATAATAAATTTTATAATAATTTGTACGATTACTCACACAATAGGCTACAAAAACAATTTTTATTTTGCTATTGCTATGCGGATGCTTTTTTGCTTTTGTTTGAAATGACATTGACAATGACATGACAAATTAAATGTCATCAATGACATTGACAACAGGATAGATGTAAAAACTTTGCCCACTAAGAAAAAAATTGGCAATAACTTGATGCTTAAATTAAGAGAATACATTTTGCAAGATTTACCACAGATGTATGAATATCGTTCACTCACCAATCGGATCTCGAAATCTTTGTCAAATATCTAAGGCTCACCTCTAGTCAGTTTTACGAGTAACGAGAATAACCTTTACATCTGTCTGTATAATCTATATGCGCTTTGCTTGGCTTTAGACGAGGTTGGCAACATCATTTATTTCTTTCATGGAGTATTGGAATCTGTTTTGTGTCTATTCGTCGAGAAATAATGATTTTGTTGAAATAGATGTGTTTCATTTCAAATAAATTCATTCAAGAATGAGCAATCGTAAGTATTTTCAGTATATTGATGTTTCATGCTACAATTGCACCAACATCAATCACATTGCATTTCTATTTCAATTTCCATTCTAACAAAAATGTTTCTTTTTCAGAGACTCGAGGCCCGGCTAAGCGCAGAGTGAAGCCGGTAGAACCCCAGTCGCTATTAGATTTTGATCTTGAAGGCGAGAGCTCAGATGACTCGGACTTTCGGATAGAGGACCACCCCGACGAAAGCGACGATTATTCGATAAACACCGACGATGAAGAAAAAAGTACGTATTTTTTGCCCTAGATAACGCTTTTATGAGTATTTCTGATTACGCAAAATTTTCACTGTGTTCCTAATAAAAGTATGCCTATCACAATAATTCTATAAGTATAGTTAGAAGCTAAAATGATGTGTCTTTGCCCATATGCTGGTTATCCATCAAGAGCTGGCTCTTTTAACTACGAGCTCTGGCTCTTGTAAACACAGTATTCATTAATAAATAATGTCGAAATGCCCAGGATGTGTAGGAGTTAGTAGAATGTACAGATGTGCAAAATGCTGAAAGCAACAAGCGTCACAGCTTTATGTACCTGGATATTAGATAGTGTGGGTGTATTAAGCTACACCTCTGCCTAACCTTTCGGGAGAACAGGTGTGATGTTATGTTATTACAGCTGTATTTCCACACATTGCCTTATCTTAATCAAAATATTGGTCATAAACATTAATATTTTTCTTTACAGAAGCAGCATTACGAAGCGAATCTTCAGAAGGATCAGGGTCTGATGATGATGATGATGACTTCAAGCTGTCTAACAAGATTGGAGAAGATAAACCTGTTAATAATGTCCTGGATAAATCCAAACATAAAGAATTTAAGGTGCTTTTGAATTTAATAATTTTTATTATTTACATTTTAAACATTTTTAAATAAATAAATGTAATAAACTACAGAATGCAACCTACTGTGATCCTAACATGCATGTTTTGCTTTGGCCACATTCATACATCTGGTCATACACTAGTAATTGTGAATAATAACTCCATTGGAAAATTGTGTGAGTCTATGGATGTAGTCTAACTAAATGTTTGAACACACATACATTGATTTGAATTTTTTTTTCTTCAGTTTCCAGTTGAATTGGCGAATTTGCTGATCTGTGCAGGGTGCCTTGGTTCCAGGAGTGATGACTTTAACGAAATTGTTGAGTGTGATGGCTGTGGTGTGACTGTTCATGAAGGTAATTGGCAAAATAATTATAAGAGCATTTACCTGTGGCTCACCCATGAGGGAAGTGGCAAATTATTTCACAGTACGTATAGTAATGTAGAATAATTTGCCACTTCCCTAATAAAAAAGAATCTATGTGCTAGGTCTAGGGACACAGATTATGGTCTACTTCTGTCTCAAATTGCATTGAAATTTGTTCAGCAAAGCTGTATGCATTTTTAATATTAGTAAAATTATCTAGTTTTAGATTATGCTGGTTATTGCTCCTTACTTTTCTCAAAGGAAATGTACAATAAATAGAGGTATTTAGAGTATGTGAAAGCTCAAACCATGTACTAGATTTTTGTGGCAATCACATCAATTTTGTCTCCTGAAAATCTAATGGGACAAAGTTAGGGCCCATTCCCACTTTGTTGTGACAACGGATAATCGTGCAGTTTTAAGTGTCGTGGCTTGTGTATTAAATGGAGATGTTCACATATAGGGTGACACAATTACTGTCGTCCATGGGTTTTGCCAACTAAAAACCAATGATAAATTAATTGTCGCCTTCCTTAGGCTTTACACTATTGGCATTATAATCTAGAAAAAAACCCAGTACTTAGCTGTTATCATTTATGCTAAAATCAGGAACACTTACAGGAAAAAATGTTCATAAAATGTAAATAGGCAATTTCAGTGTTTTTTTTTTTAATACAGTATGATTAATTTTTTAATTGGCCTTAATTTTGTTACTCTTAATCATGTGTAAATTTTTTGCTGTAAATTTTCCTAAAACTGTAAAATAAAATATATAAATAAAGCAATTCTCTTCTCTTTTTTATTCAGGTTGCTATGGCGTGTCGGACACAACTAGTGAGTCAAGCACAGTCAGCTCAGCATCTACTGAACCTTGGTTTTGTGAAGCTTGCAAGGCAGGTGTGACTGACCCTAGCTGCGAGCTTTGTCCAAATAAAGGTAAGAATTTTTTCTTTTAAGAATCAAATAAAGGTCAACTATTGGTCGGAGTAATGGCCACCATGGCTCACGCACAATGGTCCACTCTAGGGACTATGTGCGGAAACCTAAACCCCGTGATAGATAGTTCAACTATTTATTTGGGATTCATGCAGCAGTTGTCAGAATGTCATGCTTACTCAAATGTCTCTCTGATGGTGGTGGGTGTGTCGGGTCATTTAATTCCTTTCAATATGGTTAAGTTGAATGGCGCCGATACATGCGTCATGTTCGTGTATGGGCGCTGTCAGTTGGGACTGCTCATCTCTTAGCTGCCACAGTTCATTTTAATTACTTTATTTTTAAATTGTTGATTTAATCTTTTTCTCTGGACGCTCTTAATGTGTACGTCTTTCTACATCGTTCTCACATATATGTATAATCTCAACGTGAATGATGTTACCAAGATTTTGTAACAATGTTTTGATTTAAAAGAGTGTCCATGGAGTTTCTTGCCCATTCTTCTCCATAGACATCTACGCTAGGGATTGGGCAACTACAGTACTTTCTCAAGTTATTATGCCTTATGACTGGGACTGTAGCTTTGTTTTTATTTGTACTTATGACATTCAAAAGTGCCGTAATGGTCTAATTGAAATTAATGCTTTGAGTTTGAGTTCTTTCTGTACTTCTCTATAAGACCTTGTCTGAGTAGTCACCCCCTTTCTAGCCATATCATCTTTCACACAGTTCATCCATCTTCTTTAAGTCTTCCCCTACTCTTATAGCCATCCACATTAGTTACAGCTTCAATTTAATAAGTATGATTTGTAACACAGAATATGCCACACCTTCTCTCCTGCCCATCGTGCACAACTAATTGAACCCCCCAGGACTTGAATGAGGCAAACAACAGCTGTTCAGGTTGCTACGCACTGGTCGGACAAAATTTGAGTCATCAATTTCAAATAAAGAATACAGAATTAATTTCATTTTATGGTTTCAGGTGGCATTTTCAAGGAGACTGAAGTTGGTGCATGGGTGCATTTAGTATGTGCGCTTTACGTGCCTGGAGTGGCATTTTCAGAGGTAATGTTGAAATCAAGCTCTTGTTTGAGTTCTTAAGACTTACGTCAAGATCTATAAAGATTACTTACCTTATGCTTAGACATGTAACCTGTCTCTGTCGTGCACTTTTAGTTTGTCAGATGTGCGATAGCGATAGGAGAGTAAAGCTAAGTCAAACTGCATGCTAAGTAATGTCTATAGATGTCAGCCTTATATTTAGGCATGTTGCATTGGGGACCAGTTCATAGAGAAAACGCTGCGCCCTCATATTGTCACCTTGCACGCCATAACCTTGTGCCATTTGCTTGTGTTTACTATCAATGCTGATTTCAGGCGTACAATTTTTCTTAACATTAGTGGGGTAGTAGGTAGGAACCTATTTCATAATCGTTTACCACTTAATACTTTACTAACCAGATAATTCGAAAAATCCTAATACCTGTTCAAAGACGGTACGGGCTTTCTTTAAACAGATATAAGGGTCTTTCGTGCCTGCCTGCCTGTGACGGTGTAGTTCTTCCTAACTACGCAATAGATTAATGCGGTGCTTAGCATAGTTTATAGAGTTTATTTGGGAAAGTCTGTGTGTAATTGTGTATAAATCTTGAATATTATAAGGAAATTACAATATTTTTTCATGACTTTAAAAAATCCGTGCGGAGAAGCGTGGAGTCGTAAGTTTTACCATAAAAAACGTAATATTGTCAGGTGGAGCGGTTGTCGGGCGTAACGCTATTCGAGATGGCGTACTCCCGCTGGGGCGCGCGCTCGTGCGCGTTGTGCGAGGACGGCACGCTGGCGCGCACCGGGGTGTGTGTGGGCTGCGACGCAGGGCTTTGCAAGACCTTCTTCCATGTCACTTGGTAAGCAGTCATATTTTTTTTTTTGGTTTTTGCTCTCTTAGTTACAGATTTAACTCTTTCAGTTCGTAAGATAGTTTTGTAAACATGCTTTAAACGGTTCGGTAACTGTAAGGGGTCCTACTCACCGCAGCGAAGTTTCAATTTTTGTAAGAGGTAAGCCGGAGTACATATGTGATTACATTATTTGTCGATAAAATACTGACTGCCATCTTCAAAGGAAATCCGGTAGGAATCGAGTTGTATGGATCCTTCGCCTCTGCTACTTACTTATGTTTAGGTTCGATTCAGGCTTCGATTCGAAGCATTCATTCGGTTAAATTGTTTTCGAATTGGCCTGGCACAATCGGAGCTGAATTCCAAATTTATTTTTTTCATTATACGATTTTGACGCGAACATAATGTTAAGCACCTCTAAGTTATATCTAGAGATGGATATACCCAGACCATGCTAGGTATTTAATCATTGTTTATTTCAAATTATGTATCACAGTGGCCAGCGCTCAGGACTGTTAGCTGAGGCTCATTCTGAAGAAGCGGAGCAAGCAGACCCGTTCTACGCTCACTGCAAGCTACATTCTGATAAGACTCTAGTCAAGAAACGCAAAAGGAACTGGCTTGCTTTGCAGTTGAGAACTGAGAAGAGGTAATTCAATAAAATTAAAATATAGTTTATTAAATTAATATTCTGTCAATAACTTCAATTAAAAAGCCAAGTCTTCATTCAGCCTACAAGGTGAAAATATAAGATATTTATAATTTTTTTTTAGGAAATTGGAGTTGCAAAACAATTTAAGTACAGAAGAGAAATTAAGAATTCAGCGCAAATTAGTGAAGTACAGAAAAAAGTATTTGATTCAGAAGGAGAATAGAAATCCTCCATGGGGTAAGATTAATTACAATCTTATTTTTTGATCTTCAATTCTGTACTAAGCTGACAGTTTGTACTAACCCTAAGTAACAAACAATTATTTGGATGTCTAATACCTTTTTGTTTGTTTATTTAGTGCCAACACAGAAAATGGCTCGTCTGTTATACAGCAGCGCGTCAGCTATGAGGAAGTTTCAGCGAAAAGCTGAGTGTATGGGTATTGATACTCATGCGCTGGAGTTTCAAGACGCACAGGTAATTAGGTCCACATTGTCTGAAAGTGCATCTACACCAACTTACTTTTTGTACCAACTTGAAGTAACTTTCTATATACATACTTTAGTTTTATCCATTCATCATTCTCCTTCCCTTATCCTAATTCATTTGGGGTCATCACAGCATGTCTTCTTCTCCCATACTCGCTCCCTATTACTCGTCATCTCAGCAGTCACCTTCTTACCATATCATTCTTAACACAGTCCATCCATCGTTTCTTTGGTCTTCCTCTACTCTTATACCCATCCACATTCATACTCAAAACTTTCCTCACGACATTTTCCTCATTCCTCCCCATCACATGCCCCATACCACGACAACTGATTACCACACAACTTTTCAGTCTTTTTAGTTTTATCCACAACTTTTTAGTTTTATCCATTGTTGCCAAATTTATTTGTTTCTTGTTCTTGAAGTTAAAACATACGCATACAAAGGGTTCCCTTTGATTCAATTATGGTTTATATACAAAAGCGTAGTTGTACACAATACAGCATTGTTTTAATATATTATTATGGAATTCATAAAAATTTAATAATGTACCATCTATTATTGACCCAACAAATGGTTTTTTAATGAGCTTGGACTTCTTGGCTGTAACGTATCTCCAACTGTTACTTTACAGCCTACAAGTCGTGTTAACTCTAACAGTGTTATCCTAACCTTCTCACTGTACGAACCTCCAGGCTCTGTAAAAGACGTTATCGTGAGAAATAATCACCTTATCTGTATTTACTTTTTTTGCCAGGAACTTTTTTGCAAGTATCTAATTATATTTATCTTATGAAGTGTCTTACTAAATAATAAATGCGAAAGTTTGGATAGATGGATGTTTGTTACTTAATCACGCCAGAACGCTAACGGACCTGGATGAAATTTGGCACACCGATAGATTCCAGACTATTCTGGAATAGCACATAGGCCACTCTATTTTCTTACACATACACAATGTTCCACACGAAAACGGAGAATTTAAATGTTTGTTTGTGTTTTATGCACTACCATACCATTCATTCAATGGGGTGGCTAAGGTAAAGTAAATCTCAGATGGCGCCACCATAGTTGGTCTCAATCTGACCAATGAGGTGAAGCTATTTTGAAATGTAAAATGACATTACCACATTTTCAACCAATGACGATGTTTTGGTACCAACTATGCTTGCGCCATTAGTTCCGCAGTTAGCCTCCCCATTGAAATAAAAGATTGGCAACTTATTGCTTGCACTTGCGCGAAGGCATAGTACAATTAACGTCCCGTCCGTTTGTAAATCTCCAGATTTATGTCAATTGTTTAACTATTGCGTCTACTAATTAGTCGTTTAAAGGTTTATCTAAAAAAAAAATGTTTTAAATAGTGATAACTTGGTTTTTTTTATTCTAGATGGCAGCTCTTAAAGACGTGTCCCGTCGTTGGCACGTCCCGCCCGCATTCTCAGTAGAGTTCGTGGGTTACTACCTGGAGAGAAACACGAGAGTGTCCTCATTAAGGCAGTCTCTCGAACGTCTCACGAGAGAGAACGAGAAACTGTTGGCAGACGATGATAACTTGAGGTTGGACTATGATGAGGTAAGGTCAATGGAGTTTTAGTTCAAGTGATCTTTTAGAAGTATTTTTTTTTTAATTCAAATTATTTGCCATAATAACACAAAGAACTTTAAAATTCGCATGAGTTTTAATTTGTGTATTGCAAGTGTATGTTAGAGCGCAGTCAGGAATCATATTCAATGACTTTTTAATTGATGCTATACTGTGATTGCAAATATGAAGCGCGTGGACGCATGCGGGTATAATGCCCTAGTTGCCCGTCGCGGTCCAGAGATGGCGTCGATAGTTATCAATAAATAAACACTCGTATTTATGTATGTTGTATTTCCTAATGAGTTTTCTTTTTGAGTATTAAAAAAAAAATAGTTTCCAAGAACTCGGTAGATGGCGTTGAACTGACTACGTTACTAGGTGTCAAAGCCAAAACGCTTAGAAAAAAATCATTGCGTCACGTCACATACGCTCGTTGACTGACACTTTCGTTTGCTCATGCTTCCGAATATAACCATTACATCCAAGTGAAATGATGTGACGTTCCGTGCCTTGCAGTAACTTACCAAGTTTAGCGCCATCTATCCAGCGACTAGGGAAGAGTTGAAAAAGAAAATCCTTCATTACTATTCTACTACATACAAGCCATTTATCTTGGCGAAAGGATTGATTTTTATTGCAGTATATTGTTATCAAGAATGCGTAAAAACCTGCTCCTAATCTAATCTACCAAATTACTTAAAGCCTTTGATGATACTTATGAGATTATTATTTTTAGGTGTAGATAGCTACTGTAGGTAGCTACTAATAGCTAAATCGATAACAGGGTATCAATATTAGAGCAGTGTTGGCCCAGTTGGTCACGGCTCGATATACGAGCAGTCGTGGGTCCAAACTCAGGCAGCCGTGCACTTTTCTTTCTGTAATTTATGTCATCGTCTTCGTATCACTTCGAATGATTATATCTATAATTAGTATAGATGATAAATGATGATATTAAATTAAAATTTGCCTATCTCCGTTTCTTTTTCTTTTTCTAACAGGGAAGCTCATACATAGTGCGTGCGAGTAAGGACTTAATATTCTTTGTAAGGAGTTCTCATGTGACCCATTTATTTTAAAGTGAATAGTGCTTATTGTATCTGATAAATATTTATTTTATTTATTTTTTATCGTTCTTGTTAGTGATTCTCGAGGAGCTCGTGGCTAAATAATAACAGCCGCTCGGGTCGATCGTTAGGTTAAGCCGTGCTTGCCTAGGTTGGTCTGTGGATGGGTGACCACCCATTACATTCCGAGTTTCCTCCGTGCCTCGGAAAGCACGTTAAGCCGTTGGTCCTGTCATTGCTGTCATTTGTAGATCTATGACAGTCGTTAGGTAGTCAGAGGCCCAAAAAGTCTGACAACCAGTCTTACCAAGGGGTATCGTATAACCCGGTACTAACTGGGTTGTGGAGGTCAGGTAGGCAGTCGCTCCATGTAAAATATGGTATTCAGCTGCATCCGGTAAAACTGGAAGCCGACCCCAACATAGTTGGGAAAAGGCTAGGCAGATGATGTTAGTGATTCTAAGATTTCTTGCTACTTTTTCTGTTTTTTTCCGGTAAGAACCTGTAATAGGCTCTGTGTTACAAAAAACTGTTAATTTTCCTGTTAATAAATTAATATTGTAAGAAAAACTGCATCTCCCAAACCAAAAGATTCGAAGGCAGCGGGATGGAATACGGCCAATTCTAACAGAGAAGAGTCCCATTATGTTGATTGTAAATCAATGTTAAATGTTATGGTACTAGGCACTTTTTGGGGTCGGCACTTTCAGCTTGCATTCGGCTCGTGCCGTACGGCATACTTCGTCCGGCATCTATCATGTACTTATTCAATTTGCCGACCCGAAAATGTGTTAAGAACTCCTTAGGCTGACAAAATATGTGTTACCTCGACATCTAGGCTTCAAAAGAAAACACAGACGCTTTGGCAGCATTAACATCGACACGACAAGCGTTGCAGAAGATCTACGATGCTATTATAGCGTTATGTCCGAAGAGGGTCTCTCCTCCTATATTGGAGGACAAGCCGTTGGTCATGCCGGAGTTGCCGCGGTCTACACCCAAAGTAACGCCGCAGCAGCTGCAGAAACGGTTAGTGCATGTCTTGGGAGACTGAGAGGGCCTTTTTACAAATAGGGTAGATGACAAAAAAAAACTAATTAGTCCGATCAGATAGATTTCCAAAAAATATTGGACACATATTTTTTCTTTTTTTCACGAAAACAAAAAACGAAGACGATACAGTGCGTCGAAGACTCGTGTGACGTCACATTTGAGCACAGTTTTTACTTAAATGTGACGTCACAAGCCCTAACTCATGATCTTTGATACGTTTTATCTTCGTAAATTTTTATTAATTTGATTAAACAAAAAACACGTATCCAATGTTTTTTTAATAATCTAACTGACGGACTAAACAGAATCATCATATTTTTTTGTCAGTCATCATCCCTATTATATGGGAGTGTAGTCGTAATAATATGGGTCTAAAGGTGCGTCCTCGCCGCGAGCATTTGTCGGCGAAGCAATAAATCTCTAGAAAGTAAATATTAATAAATTTGTGGTGGTTATTGAAACACCTCCACAGATATATCTTGCTCGCGAATGAAACGTCGTTTTGTATTTGAAACCCTCGTTCACGAATGGTTGTCGTGTTGACGCACTCTTAAAATGAAGTTGAAGCTAATCAAAAACGCCAATAGTAACAACAAAATATTGAGTTTCGTTAATAACTATACATATTTTGTACTCATTTGCACTTCAATATACCCTATCATCCTAAGAATCTTGAATGAGTACAAATCAATTGGCTATCATTGTGGCTAGATTAATTCACAAGATCTGTACCCCTAGCACGAACATTATGGATCAAGGCAATGTTATTTTCACGTGCTTCTTGCTTCGCCAGTTATATTTTCAAGAACCATTGCATTGGCACAAGAACATTGGGGAAGTGGTCTATGAATCATTATAATTCAATTTCACATTTTTTGTTTTCAAAACAGTGATGGACCACACTAAGGGGCCGCCTCCACGAGCGAGAGAATCGCGGCGATATTATCGCCCTTGCCACGTTTTTCTATACACTCTCTTTTGGGCCGTCTCCACGAGCGAGAGAATCGCGGCGATATTTTCGTATAGAAATACGTTGAATCACCGCGATTCGCTCGTTCGTGAAGGCGGCCCCTTACCGAACTAGAATCAGCCGGTCTGAAAGAATTGTATATGCATAAGGGAAAAACCGTTATTCGTCTGTTTTCAAATCAGACGACGGGACTCGACACCGCGTCGGACTATTCACTTATTTTTCCGCGTCGATAAGTGTGACCACTCTCTTTTGGCTCATAGACCAATTTTATTCAGTCTAACTCCTGCGAAGCGGTAACACTGTCTATACTTTGCTCGATGTTCGTGCTAGTGGTACAATATAACCTCAACTGTTATACATGATGTACTGTATCGAGGATCGACCAGCAGGTCAATGTCTGTGCCAACCGCGGCTGCACTTAAGATGGGCGTTGGTTTTCCTCTTAGCGACAACCCGGACGCTCGCCAAGGAAAAGTTTTGTCAACCTCTTTGGAAGGTAAGTATCGTTCTATGTCATTATTTTTGGTGCAGGTCTGTTATTTAGCTATGGCATCAGATCTATGGTTTCTGAAAGGGTAAACTTATATTGTCACTTACGGGATATCTTTCGTGATTATTATTTGTTTTGAGCTTCCCATATTTCGACGCTGATCTATATGGTTTCTGAAAGGGTAAACTTATATTGTCACTTACGGGATATCTTTCGTGATTATTATTTGTTTTGAGCTTCCCATATTTCGACGCTGATCTATATGGTTTCTGAAAGGGTAAACTTATATTGTCACTTACGGGATATCTTTCGTGATTATTATTTGTTTTGAGCTTCCCATATTTCGACGCTGATCTATATGGTTTCTGAAAGGGTAAACTTATATTGTCACTTACGGGATATCTTTCGTGATTATTATTTGTTTTGAGCTTCCCATATTTCGACGCTGATCTATATGGTTTCTGAAAGGGTAAACTTATATTGTCACTTACGGGATATCTTTCGTGATTATTATTTGTTTTGATCTCCCGATATTTCGACGCTGATCTATATGGTTTCTGAAAGGGTAAACTTATATTGTCACTTACGGGATATCTTCCGTGAATATTATTTGTTTTGAGCTCCCGATATTTCGACGCTGTTGCAAGCACCATGATCTCGGGTTGACTGGAGAATGCGGGTAGACAGATTTGTCTACTCTTAACAATTTATTTTTTCCATCCCCCCGCTTTCTCCAGTCAATCCACGAACCACACAAGCCTCGTTGCTTAGTGTGGCACTGGATGGCGCTGTGTGTAATGTTCAGCGATATTTATTTATATTTATTTACATTGCAACAGCGTCGAAATATCGGGAGCTCAAAACAAATATTAATCACGAAAGATATCCCGTAAGTAGCCATAAATTTTTAGTTTTAAACCGTGGAAGCTTAAAACAGAGTTTTCACTTCACTTGTGTTTACTGATCAATGTCATGTCTTAATTCATTTTACCCATCAGAACAGCTTATATGAGATTTGGATTTGAAGCAAAACTTACTGATCAGGGGCCCACGTCTGCATACGGGTGCGAGTGAGAGGGACGGATAGATCAGAATATACGGACGAAGCGTTAGAGAGTGGGGCCTCAGGTACTTGATAAGGCTTTCAGACATAAGGATTTCAGTATATCAAATGATAGAGTAAGACAAAACTGACATCTAAAAAATAAACAAAATGTTAAAGTCATGTGGTGCCATCACTAAATAACTGATCTATAATGTATTAGCTCAAATGTTACTTTAATACGGCTTAAGTAAGGCTTACGAAATAACAAAGGAGACTTCGGGGTTGTCTATGACGCCAAACTAAGTTGATAGCCACTTACGTAAATACATCCTACTACATATCTATGTCGTAAAGTCGTAATACTTCGATTAATTAGATTATAGGCAGTAATCAGTGCAACAGTTATCAAAAGTCGTAAATAAAGTTTATATTTTTGCGCAGTCATTATGATACTGTTAAAAAAATCACAATCATCGTTAAGGTTATGTAAATAGGAAAAATAAATGTTTTTGTAAAGTCATTACTACTTGAATTTCTAAGATTAGGTATTTGGGGTAGTTGCTAGGGTCTTCAATAGTATTGGCTAGGATATTTCATCTGCCTCGTAAGTGTAGGGATCGCTAGCGCGACTGCTAAGCATGAGCTCCTGGGTTCGATTCCCGGGTCAGGCAAAGTGCTATTGAGTTTTTCATCAGGAATTTCTAAGTAGCAGCCACGGAGTTTGAATTTGTGACTGGTTGATGGCAATAGACCAGCCCCCTATAACATGGGATTTAAACATAATTGGCGAAATGTGGGTGCACTATTAGGTACACCTCTGCTTAACCCTTCGGAGACTACAGGCGTGATAGCTGATTCGCTTGTCGATGGTGGACTCTCTATTAAACCATAACAGAAATGGTATACATGTGCGGGTAGGGGTTCCGCCTATTTTGTATTTTCTAATTGCGCATTTATCAACAGTTATCAAAAAGTTCTAAATAAAGTTTAAAATAGTGCACTAATTTGCGACAGTTGACAACAGCCACTAATTTGCGTCAGTTGACAACAGCAGCCGATTTGCATGGTAGTATGACTTGCTTTAAAGTTAATCAGCAAAATAGATCACAAAAGAAGTTAAATATAACTTTTAAGTAGTCTACGTGACACTTTGAAATTGCATGTCATCGGATTTACACTACTGCGCAATATTTTTCCCTAATCGGATTATGGAAAGTGGCTAGAATCCGTCACACGGTCCGGCTGATGATGGAGGATTTGACAAGCTGCTCCTGCAGATATATCATACATAACTAACATAATAAATCGAGCTAGCGGATTCCTAAAACTCGTAGAAAACCTAAGTCTTATTTAAGTTAAGATTATGGTAGCAGTAGCAAGGCCTGGGAAGTACTACCACCATACTTTTTACCTCCAAGCATAGTTTTGTGATTCGATTTGAAGGTAGGCCCTTCGCGCGCGTCAAATTTAAACAAACAGTATCGGTATAATTACTGGCATATGGCTAGGATGTATTTATGTTAGCAGGATTTTGATTTATTTTTATTTAGTTTTTTTTTTTTAATAAATAAATTATTAAAAATATTTAAATTTTGAATAAGTTTTGGAGCGAACGTAAGCTGAAAGCCCCCTTCTCCATAGCTCAGGTTACTTATGAAAGCCGCCGAAATATTCCGGCTCACTATGTGGTGGTAACGCTTTCTTAGAGAAACAAGCGAGTGGTGTGGAAAAGAGACATGCGAGATTCGACCCGATTCGATTCCCACAACTCCCACAAGCCTCGTATTCGCTTCGTTCCTCTCCGCTTTGAAGAAGGCCTACGATTGCTCTAAAACGTTGCCTAGAAAGGCTTTGGTAGTAGCTAGTAGGAGTACCTAGTTGTATGGTAGCTCTAATTATGTGGTTGGCCTTATTGGCTGACTGTAAAGCCTAGAAACACGGTGCTAGTGAGTAAGAACTCTAGCTACTCCTGTACGGTTGCGCTAAGTGTGTGGTTGTGTCAGCCACATCAGGATCGCTGGCGGGGCGCGAGTGCGCGGCGTGCGGGCGCAGCTCGGAGCGCCACCTGATGGCGGCGTGCGACACGTGCCGCCAGCACTACCACCTGCACTGCCTCAAGCCACCGCTGCAGCGCCCGCCTAAGAAGAGCAAGCTTTATGGATGGTAAGATCATGCATTTTGTTATTTTTTCCCGAATTCTCTAGAGTCAATTGATCAGTCGACTGCTGGACAAAGACCTCTCCCAAGCTGCGCCATAATACCCTGTCCTCCATTTTCCGCATCCAGATTGACCCAGCCGCCCCTTCTTACGACGACACTTCTTCGACGAAAGTCGTCGGTCTATCTAGCTGTGGTTCGTGTCACGCTACACATGCCTTAATGATGCCGACACCTGTTCTTCCCGTAATTGCGATATTTTTTTGTTCTAGACCGTACCTGGGAACCTTCTATTACTTTCATTATCTCCATATTCAAGCCCAAATTTTTCACACGTTTTTTTTATACGTGGTCTTCTCTCCAGGACTCGTTTTCTCCATCGGTCATCGTTCCTTCGGCAGACATGACCAGCCCACTGTCACTTCAGTCCCATGCTGTGTACTTGTATCCAGCTAATTCCCGCTACTTTCACCGGGTCATTTTTAAATTACGAAAAATGAAGGTTGCTTAAGACTAAAAACCGGCCAAGAGCGTGTCGGGCCACGCTCAGTGTAGGGTTCCGTAGTTTCCCGTCCGTCACAATAAGTGTTCCCACTTATGAGTTTAAAGGTGACTTAAAAAAGGCTATTTGTTACGGAACTCTAATAATTACGGGACACTAAAAACGGGCTCACAAAGGACGGTGATAACTAAAATAATTACGGGACACTAAAAACGGGCCCACAAAGGACGGTGATAACTAAAAAAACTTATTCCAGAAATTATTTTGTACAACTTTTTGTCTTTTTTGTACAAAAACTGTTGTTTCCATCAAGTTCAAAATGATTTTCCTAGAAAGTCCTTATAAAGTTCTACTTTTCAGATTTTTTTTCATATTTTCTAAACTTATGGTTCAAAAGTTAGAGGGGGGGGACACATTGTTTTTTACTTTTGGAGCGATTATTTCCGAAATTATTGACATTATCAAAAACAGATTTTAGGAAACCCCTATTCATTTTTAAATACCTTTCCAACAATATATCACACGTTAGGGTTGAAATTAAAAAAAGAATCACTTCCCACTTTACATATAGGGGGGCTACCCTAATAAAACATTTTTTTCCAATTTTTATTTTACCACTTTGTCGGCGTGATTGATATACATATTGGTACCAAATTTCAGCTTTCTAGTGCTAACGGTCACAGAGATTAAGCGAGGACGGACAGACATGGCGAAACTATAAGGGTTCCTAGTTGACTACGGAACCCTAAAAATGAAAAAAAACGCATATATTGCTAGGATTTGCATGGTGGTTATCGGCGTCGACTGAATATTTCCCTGGTTATTCTGCTCTATGAGCGTGTTCCCTTTTTAGTACAAATCCGTCATAAATGCCTCCTGTGTTATTTACGCTTGCGTGTCCTAGACTATCTTACGAAACCCATTACACAGTCTGCCTCGCCTTCCCATATTTTTACCCGACTACGGCTAAGCCACAAGGAAGGGTAATGATTTTTTGTTCATCGGCGGCAAAATATAGCTTTTATCAAGAAATCCGCTCATTATAATACTGTATATTTCTTTATTTCTAATTATTTTTTCCTGTTAGGTAAACAATACTATCTGCGTATCTTTTGTATTTTCATAATATTACGCCAAGCATCATGCAGGGCGTTTTCATGCGTGGTTTTTAAATTTTATAATAGTTTATTTCCGACATAACTAAATAACCATTCTTTCGCTTCACTAATTGACAAATGTTTATTAAAATAGACAGTTGAACCAATTTCTTATGCAGAATTTATTTTCATAAACTTATCAATTCCAATCTACTTCCATAAACTGACACAAAGGTTTCGCAGGCAATGTTCGGAGTGCGACAAGACCTCGGATTCTGAACCCGAATTACTGGAGAAGAAAGTACCTCGTCGATCTCGAATCCGCTACAGTAAAGACGGTGCTATTATCACCGAACCCCATAGCCCATCGTCACCGCCTAAACTTGGCTCGGAAAAATATCACAAAGTGGAGAAATCATCTAAGTTGACCACCCCTGAAAGTATATCGCCAATCAAAGTAACCATCAAACCGTTTGAGTTCAGTAGCGAGAATGAGGGAACAACAGAACTTAAGTTGCGAAAGGAGAAGAAAATAAAGAAGTCGAAACAAAGAGATCATGCGTGCGTGTCTGCAGGGGAGGGTGATTCTCCGAACAAGAAGATACACAAGCGCAGCTTCACGTCGCCGACTCTGACGAACACTCCATTGATGTCAATAACGCCGATCGTTGTCGACAGTCCGAATGACTCTCACAATGAAAACTCCAACGCTTCCACCAATGTAGCCTCCAGTAAACGAGAAGACAGCTTTGTTCCACAAAACTTATCCTTCTCATCCCTTCTTGTTGATGGTAAAGAAGTTAAAGAGAGAGACAGTAAAACTATCGAGAGTTCTATAGAAAGTACATTAGCGAATTTATCGTCGGATATAGCGACGTACAAAGCTAACAGGAAACGGAGGAAAGAAAAGCACAGATCGCGATATTCACCGGACCTTTTGCGATCACCGTCAAAATCGCACAAACATAAAAGGAAGAAGAAAACGCAAGATATGGAAAATCCTGAGCCTCCTCATCCTAGAATTACTATCAAGGTGATAAGAACATTTTTAATCAAGACTTCTTATAAAAAAACTTGATGAATTAAATTTTATTTTGTCTTTTTCCGCTGTTGTAGATCAAGCCTATTCCAAAGCCAGATGGGTCGCTAGACACTCAAATGTTTTACGTGCCCACGGACAGCAATGATGGCCCACCACCTGCAGTTATGAAGAAATTATCTAAGGTAATTTTAACTAGTATCTTGGCTAAAATATCAGATTTGTTACTGGGGAATTATTTCTCCCGATTTTCTCCCCAGTTAAAACGCTATGAAGTGGAATGGCGGGATTTTTTCTCTGCCTTCTAAAGTGATGTCGTACCTAGTCGTCGTCGGTACCTAGACCATACAGTACCTAAATCACACACCCGCGTATATAGTCTTAAGGCTGTCAAATCAATAACACTGAATTTTATTATAAAGGGTGTAAAAAGACTCTTAACGAAGCCGAGAGCCACTTGTTCTCCCCGTCACTGCGATTATTTTTTTGTGCTACACCATACCTGGGAACCTTCCAATTACGGGGTCTAAGTTCCAACTTTTTGACAAGTCTAGTTTTTAATGAAGCTTTTTACTTTAAACACCTCCACGACCACCGTACTATTCGATCAATCAGCACAATGTTTCAAGTGCGTTACATTGAGTCCTACCGAAAAACGTGACGTTTCGCCCAAAAAAAAAGTCGTTTCCCAGCAAAAAAAATTGCGTAGGGTTACTTAGTTTGATGTACAGAATGCTTGGTTGACGGCTTCGTGAAGAGTCTGTTTACACCCTGTATAATTACATTATATTTGTACTTATTTGGCTAGCATGTGGACCACGAAGCAGCGAAGCAGCCACCCCCACCACCCCCACCTCCCCCACCACCCGTAGAACCAGAACCTACTCCTACGACAGAAACTCCCGGAGACGCAGCCAATGTAAGTAACTGTTTAACATTGTTACTGGGTTCAGCAACTAATTCATGCTAATTGTTAAATGAATACTATTGCGTTTATGAATATCTTCTATAATAACACATTGAATCGGCGCTAGTGTTTCTGCGCAGATATCCTGGACAATTTGTTTTTTAAGACTGTTTAAAAGACATTCTTGATTACGGTCGTACCGAGACAAAAACAAAATATTTGTGTTGTTTGAACATTGTGTTTATGATGCATAATGAAAGAAAATAAAAACGCTCACAGATTCGATCGCACAAAAAATATCTACGTTGCCAATGAAAATTACGATCGGCCAAATCAATTAAAAATAATAGCAATTATTTCAACTAGGCATTACTGAATTTCAAAATGTACAAGGGAATTCAATTGATTCTAGTAGCACAAATACATCGAAACTAGTGCCCGAAATTGGCATAGTTTTATTCATGATAGTACCTGTTGAAATTATGTCTGTAATGTAACAGTAATGCTGATATTGCAAAGTTCAATGCCCCCTGCACACCATGATGACATGATAATGCAAACCATAGCCCTTTAGGGCTTCAGTCGTCTCCCATACACTGAATCGCGAACACCTTACTGAAGTAAAAAAATGTGAAAAAAAAACGCGAGTGAACTTGCAAAATGTGTTTTGATTACAAACAGATATATGTTAAAAGTGATAAAGTTGGCTCATATTGGACAAGCTCTAAGACGAAATTATGCATACGCTTATGTGTGGTATACACATAAGCGTATGCATAATTTAAAAATACTTTCATGACGCTCAGTTTTTAGATCTCCACACAAGCTATCTTCGGCTATTATTTTTGTTTTAAATGCGTCCGCACTAGAAAGAAAATAACATTTCTTATCCAATCCGAAATCGTACATATTCCCCGGGATTAAAAAAATGTGACCGTGTAACATCTGCAATGTCATCATGAATTACATTGTAGTTCCCACAGAACAGCTTATTCTGCATGATAAACATAATAGGAGTAAAACATATGATTTTGTGATAATTTTGTTTATGAAACTTTTCACGCAAGCTTATAACTGTGGAGAATCAACCGGCTGAAGTCATTGAATCAAAACCCAAGGTAAACTTTCTATTGTAGTCAAAGTTTTTTCAAGATTATACAATAATTTTCCGCCATTTTATTTCCTGAAACGTGATGCCATCCATGCCCACTTTGGTGAAGGTTATTGCAATGATAATAATCATTGCAATAACCTTCACCAAAGTGGGCATGGCAACAAGTAATCTAAATAGCAAAGAGCTTAAATATCAGCTGATAACTTAAGCAAACGACGATGTTTAATCTTATCAATGAGGCGTGGCAGCTTTCCAGTGATTGGTTCGATAGTTTTAACTTAAATTTTGGGCGTTTCCTACACTTGGAAGTAGTTGATAAGAAATTAACGCCATTGACAAATGTTTAAATATTACGATTAGATTAAATAACAGAAACGTAAAGGAAATGGTCGATTTTCCTTTTCTCCGCTTTGGTGGAAACTGTGGTTGCGTACACAGTTGTGTACTATAATATTGATCGATAGGTCTACGCTAAGATAGGTCGCCATGCCTGGAAACTGTCAGGAGTATTTCTTTTATGACGCAGATGCCGCGTCAATATTGCCACTATTTGTTAGGTATGGTTATGGTTTTCAAAGACCGACTGTACTATACATACTGTTGACTGTAATTTTCTGTGTAAATTAAATAGGTTTCACTTTATTTGAACATTTCGTGAATACGACTATGTATTCGTAGTTATGTGTATTATTAATTTCGAAAACAAATTGGTTATTTTTTTGTTCCTATCAAAATGTTCTACCATTTAACTCAAAGGTTGACTGGTAGAGAATTAGAGAATGCCTTTTACAGACAGCATATCAAGCTACCCGAAACTCAAATTTTTCCATTCAACCTTGAACCTAATGCTGCTTTAGCGATAAAGTTGAAAATCTGTTAAAGAAATTTGAGATTGTAGTAGCTCAATGTGTTGGCGTCTTTACATGAAGTTTAAAGCCTCCCCCACACAGGCGCGTTTCTGCGTTTCCGCGTTTCTGCGTCCTAATACTTAATGTACTAAAAACTCATATCGCAATATCGCAGGACGCAGAAAAACGGAAACGCAGAAACGCAAAAACGCGTCTATGTGTGGGCCTAAAATAAGTACTGTTCTTCAACTTTGTCAGTTATTAAAAAAAAAAAACATAAATGTGTATACACAGCGGAGTCGTACCGAGCGGTCTCGTCGCGGCGGGTCGGGAGTGACGAGCGGCGGTGCTGCGGCCGCGCCCTCGCCGCTCACGCACTGTGACGTGTGTATGCAGCCCGGAGACTCTACCAACCTCGTACGGTGAGCTCTGAAGTCATTATCATCTAACTAATATTTAACTAATAGTATTACGAGAAAGAATAATAGGTACAGGTACCTACCTACCTATAAGTCTTTTGAATTTTACATTTAAGCTAGAAAATGTATCGTATATTGGGTGATTGGTTAACTACAACTATTACAACAGCCCATAACGTCCACTGCTGGACATAAGCCTCTCCTATGATGGGAGGAATTTGCCGTAATCTCCACGCTTGGCAGGCGGATTGGAGATCGCAGTGATGAAAGACTAACAGAAAACGCTGCTGCCCATTCTCTGGTCTACGGAGGCGCAAGGTGTTCTGCCTCAGACATTAGTCGCCTTATACGAAACCCGTGAGTGTAATGGGTTGGTTCTATTTTACTCTGCCGGATACCACACGGCTAAAGTGATTGGTTAAACGAGGGCAATACTTTAAGAGCGTGTAGTACTCGTAGTATGAAAATGTACGGTCGAACAAGCTATTTGGTTTACATTTTACATTGTAATTTGTTGGTTAAACTGTAAACCAAATAGCTTGTTCGACCGTAGAACCTTTACTATGAAACCAACCATGAACTCGAGAAAATTTTAGCTGTGACAATACGTTTATGGTCGCGCAGTGCGTAAGCGTCTCTTACGCACTGCATGACACGGGACTAAGCGCAATGCCTCGTTTATGTTCCTCAATGTCGTTCTCTGACTGCTATTCAGGTTTTATGAGGCGTCGACTAGCAAACTGGTACCTCGAATTGAGTACAGATTCTAGAAATCTAGACCCACAAACTTTGAAATGTTCCGTCAGTTATTTATAAAAACAAACAGAAAAACGACGTAGTTCACCTTTTTTATCAATGTCAGGGAAATTGTGCGCCACAATCAACAGTAGGTTCTTTCAGATGATGAGAATTAAGGCTGGCGGGAGACGCGGACTTGTATATAATCGCACTCTTAACGCAATGTGCACGGGACGATTCAAAATTATGTAACTTTTTAGCAAGTCATGAAACATCATCAGAATTTCTTTAATCTTGATAGTTTGTTGATGTTTGTAAATATGTATATGTATATGTATATGTATATGTATATGTGTATGTATAAATACAAAATAACAGATTCGACCCGATAAAAGACACATGCCAATGACATGCAAATTTTTTAGAGAAACTAGTTCGTTTTGCACATCATAATGACACGCAAAAACTACACATATAACTAGCGAAATGTGGGTGTATTATTAGGTAGACTTCTGCCTAACCCTTCAGGGATTACAGGCGTAATGTTGTGTTATGTTCAAAAACAGGAGGTTATGCATTTGACGATTTTTTTTTTATTTTAGTTGCGCCTTAGAAACACTTGTCAACGTCGTTGTTTTGCGTGTCATTATGATGTGCAAAACGATCTAGTTTATCTAAAAAAATGCATGTCATGGACATGTGTCTTTTATCGGGTCAAATCTGTTATTTTGTATTTAAGTATTAAAACAAAACAATTAGTAAACATCAACAAACTTTCAAGATTAAAAAAAATCTGATGATGTTCCATGATTTGCCAAAAAGTTACATAATTTTGAATTTTCCCGTGCTAATACATTGCGTTAGAGTGCGATTATACACCGTTTAATTTTAGGTCGTTCTGGAACCGAAAGCCATATATATACTCGATCATCTAATTGGGAACGTTTGGGACTGTTTTTTTTTTTTTTTTTTTTCAAAAAATTACAATAAAAAAATAATTTCGTGACTTTTGTTTTTCAAAAAATAACAATAAAAACATCACGAAAAATTAATTGTTTAATCAATTTGTATTTTTTTTATTTATTTAATAAAAAACATTCCCAGTCGTTCCGAGTTCGATGATCGAGTGTATGGCTTTCGGTTCCAGAACGACCTAAAATAAGCGTGTGTACAAAACCGCGTCAGACTCCTAGCCTTAATGCTCATAAGCTGAAAGAACCTTATGTTGATTGTGGCGCACTATTTCCCTGAAATTGATAAAAAAGGTGAACTAGTCAAAGAATAAAATCTGAGGAATTAATGATGAAGTTGCGCCATAAATGTTCGTTTCTTTTTTCGTCGGGAAGAGAAATATACTTTTTAACCGACTTCAAAACAGGAGGAGGTTATGCATTCGACGAGATTTTTTTGTGTCGTTCTGTTACGCCTTAGAGACACTTGGCAACAGTTTTTGCGTCTTTATGATGTATGTGAAAACGATCTAGTTTCTCTAAAAATATGCATGTCATTGTCATGTGTCTTTTATCGGGTCAAATCTGTTATTTTGTATTTACGTATTTACAAACATCAACAAACTATCAAGATGAAAAAAAATCTGATGATGTCCCATGACATGCCAAAAAGTTACATAATTTTGCATCGTCATTTATTTTGGGAAGGGGGGTAGTTCTTACACAATCAATGATGTGTAAAATCGATGCGGGTTCGATTCCTACATGGAACACATTTTTTATATGGTCTACAGATTAATGTGGGTTATGAATGCTGATTTTAAATGATTAAATAACGGAAAATGTATGTCACGAACTCGTCATGAATGAATACTCTTAAATTACGTCTGTGAAGGAAAGAGACAAAAAAGTACACATCTGCTACTGCTGAGCCTGGGTGATGCCTTTGGGTTCGATTCCCAAGTCATGCAGCGTTATTGGGTTTTTCCGTCAGGAATTTCTCAGATTCCGGGTTAGTGCTCGGTCCATGGCTCCGCCCCCGTTACATGGGAGTTAAACATAACCGGTGAAACGTGGAAAAAATGGTCTAACCGCTAAGAAATACTCGTACATGCGTGTGGTTATGTGTTGATTACATAACACCGCAACTGTACCATCCAGGCCATATTTATGATAGTACACATCCAAACCATGTATTCAAATGAATGTATAATGTACTTACCTATTTAGTAAAGTAGTAGTTGGTACTTAAAACTGTATCTGTTGTGTAGGTGCGATGAATGCACGAAAAGGTACCACTTCACGTGCTTAGAGCCGCCCCTGAACAAGAACCCCAAGAAGCGCGGCTACTCGTGGCATTGCGCCGACTGCGACCCTACTGTAAGTTGGAAACTGCACTTGTTTGGTATTAAGTAGTTTTAGAAGTAGTAGTTGTTTACCTCACTTATTGCCTGCATGTATAGGGTTGCCATAGCAGCCTAAGTAATGACCGGGACATTAGCAGTAAGTGACTGAAATATTGAAAATATTTCAGTCACTTACTGCTAATGTCATGTAATGTAAAAGAAAAATCATCGAAAAATCATACTTACTTGTTACCATTTTAACTTTATTAATAAGATTAAAATAATTAAAAAAAGAAATTAGATTTCTACATTGTAAATTCTACACCTGAAACACTAAATTGCTATGAGATTTTTCAGATTTCTTCACCATATCTAACCGGTCCGGTAAAATTCTGAACGTGTCATTTTGTAATTTTATTGAACTTGCATTGAATTATGCTTTCGACCGTGCCTACGTGAAGGAGACGTTCTTTAGTCCACTGTGCAGCTACTAAAGATGGCGGCAGGGCCCGCCACCGCCTCACCGGTCTGTGCTGTACGCGTATTAACGTTGCAATACGGTGGGCAACTGGTGGAAGTAATGGCGCTAGCATCGCATGAACCGAACACCGGTATTGGTTGAAAATCTACCAATTTGGCCTCATTGGTCAGATTGGGTCTAAGCTACAGACGCGCCATCTACAATCAGCTTTGACCAGCCTTCCCCATTGAAATACCGGGACATTTTGTAGATCAACCAGGACGACCGGAACAGAAGTTCCAAACCGGTGACATGTCCCGGTGTACCGGGACGGATGGCAACCCTATGCATGTAGTATGACTTCTGTTTATACACCGTTAATTTTCGGTCGTTCTGGAACCGAAAGCCATAAACTCGATCATCGAACTCGGAACAAAAGGGACTGTATTTTTTTTAAAACAAAAAAAAATGAAATTTAAATTTTTCTTATTTTTTTTTCAAAAATAATAAAAAAGTCACGAAAAATTTTAATTTTTTTTTTCGTTATTTATAAAAAACAGTCCCTTTCGTTCCGAGTTCGATGATCGAGTTTATGGCTTTCGGTTCCAGAACGACCTAAACATAAGCGTGTAAGTAAGTATATGTTTTTCTCAAAATATTACATATTTTTGAAATGGATTAGAATAATATTTATTTGCTGAAAAACATGGTATAAATGATGGTAAAATACAGAAAAATAACAAGAACACAAATTCTTGGCTGAAGAAGAGACCATGCATGCTCTTCCCCAGCAAGTGAATGTTGGTCGCAAGACCTCGTATGAATGATTTTTCAACACTCGAAAATTATGTTTGAAACGCATGGGTAATTTGTCATTGCATCACAATGTACTTTTAAATGTTACGACTGTTCGTACGCGGCTTTGAATCAGCGCCTCTCCTTCAAAATATATATTCCTATAATAAAAAACCATACGAAAAAAATTCACGAACTTTACATTCTGATTGTTTTTCTTTGCAAGTGTGTTGAAAAACATCGTTATTGCACTCTTGGCTAAACAACACCTTTCGGTTCTTGTGTCTATCCCGCATCCAGTGTAATGACAAGATTTACAATTTTACACACTTGAATCAATATGTACCTACTTATTTATTAAAAATTAAAACTAAAAGTAAGTACCTACATATATATAACGACGTCAATAGGCGTCAAAGTACTCCTCTGCATCGCTGTCATTCGGAAACGTGCCCAGAAGACTGGCAGCATTGCCACGTTGAATGGCAATGCTAATTCTTTGGCCAAAGAAAAAGCCAGCCCTCTGGTCACGCGAAGTGTCGACCAGTCGGTGAGAGATTTCCTTAAAAAGGAGACGCGCACTCGGACCCCATGACCCGAGCGTTTCGACCCCAAACGGCTCAAAGCTGTAGTTACCAATAAGGTTACAGTATTTGCGCCGTTTGAGGCTCTCAACAGCCTGCACAGCCCGCCGTGCTTGCAACGTGAGAAGGCGCAAGGGTGTCGACACAGGTTGCATCCCACACCAAAGGCCTACCCACGTTTCAAGGCACCAACGTCATGCCGTCCGGTCTCTTGCCATCGTCACGTACCAAGCCGTTTGGTTCTAAAACCGCTGGTAAGCCGGCGCTGGAAAGAGCTAGATCAAGCGATTGTTGTCTGCATTATGTTACAGATTAAATCAATCGATTTAACATGTGCTGTTGTAGCATCTATCAAAGTTATATCGAGTGACGATAGATATCGATCGCTTTGTTTTGGATTTGCACTTGAGAATACTTTTAGTAATCATGACATTTGGTATCAGTACTATGCTACCGGTTCAGCTTATCTTTTTGTTCGCATTATGATACGATTTCGAAGGCGAGCGTTAGTCGCACTGTTTTATGTAACTCGATGAAAATGATTCCGTAGATAGTCGCGTCACCGCGGTCTGAGGCCCTAACAGGAGTGTGCGGTGTAAACGTAACGTACCTAAATACGAAAAGTAAGTAATCAGTGTCCCGAAAGTCTGACAACCATTCTTACCAGGGGGGTATTACCCAGTACTAACTGGGTTGTGGAGGTCAGATCGGCAATCGATTCATTTATTAAATACTGGTATTGGGAAAAGGCTAGGCTGATGATGATGGTTTTTATTTAAATAAAAAACAATCACAATCAGTACAGTACCATCCATAATATTAATAAATTCCTGAGTTAGTACTACTGGGTAATACGATACCCCTTGGTAAGACTGGTTGTCAGACTTTTTGGGCCACTGACTACCTGAAACGACTGTCAAAGATCTACAAATGACAGCCGGGACCAACAGCTTGACGTGCTTTCCGAGGCACGGAGGGAACTCGGTATGTAAGGGTGGTCACCCATCCACAGACCAACCTAGGCAAGCACGGCTTAACCGAATTTATTCTTATATTGACCGTAAATCAAGGTAGTTAAGGTTTATATTAAATTGTTGCCTTCAAATGCGCTCCGCTGTGTGCGCTGGGCCTAAGAGTATTTCTTGTTCTTTTGTGTTTGAGTGTTTGAAGAGTCAAACACTCAAATACAAAAAATTGTGATAGCCCTCTTAAAACTATGTAAATATTATATGTGAAACGAATATTTTTAATTTAAAAATTGTCGTAGGTATTTACGTTACGTTTACGCCGCGCAGCTCGCAGTCGTGCTAGGGACTCTGTTACAGCAAATGGGCGGTTTTGCCGCTGATATCGGAATAGGGAATATGCATACATTTTCTTTTTTTTTTATTTCGATACGGAATGTTAAAGTACTATAAAATAATGACAAAAAGCGAAAACAACACACAAAACGGCCAAACAACACAAAAGTTATAACCACTTAAACTTTTGTTTCTCTCTTTCTAGATAAACGGAATTTAGTATGGATTTTGTACGTCGATGCAGCGAATGACGTCATTCGCTGTATCGGATCTCTCTGTCTAATCAGCAGTTTCAAATGCTTCTAACTTAGTATGTTTTATAGATATTAAAAAATAATTTCACTTTGCTATTTCTGATGTTAATACGCTTTGTTTAGAGTGATAAAAAAAAATACCCTATTGTACCTTTTTTCCAGCGCACTGTGCTTAAATTTAAAATCTCTGACTATGTTATTAACATACTTTTTTCTTCAACAGGATATCGAAGAGAACAATTGAATCTGCATAAGTATTGTCAACATGGAATAATCTCAAAATGGTATTACTAAGTTTCTGTCTACGTTAAATGTGCATACTTAAAATCTAAGTTGGATCTTATTTTTTATTTTTGTATATGTATTGATTTATTTTACAATATGTGTTGTATTAGAAATACATGCTGAGGATACTGCTTTATCAGTGAAGATGTACTACGTAAGTAGATAAGATTTAAATATATAGAAATATAGATAGACGAGGATTATTAGCTTGTTTGATTTCTTATTCCCTTCTTCAGGTGCATTAAAATACAAGCAAATTGCTGACATGCTCATAATTAAACCACGGTATGAGCTATTCTCATATTGATTCTTGCCCTCTTCTGAAGATTCTTTTAGTCATGGATCACATTTGATACGCCCAATAAATACATTTAGACAATATATTTTGGCAAAAATAGGCCTACGATGTTTTTGTAACAACACAGTAACATGGCCTGTGTTTTTGGCTATTTTTTATTGAATTATACTCTTTATTTATCTTTTATACATGTCGAAACGCGCCCGGGTTCCTCGACAGAACCGGCATCAGGGGTGTTCCCTACTTCAGGCTCTGACATGGCGTAGGTGCTCGAACAAGAAAACCACACACTGAATCACTAATTGTATTGCGTTAATTATATCACACGTGTACAAAATACGTTAAGGCGGAAGTAGGTGAAAAGACAGTTTCAGAGTGGTGCTCTCACTTCGACGGTTCGTCCAAGACTTCGTCCGAAATGGCGTACCGCCCACTATGACTCTGCCCACGTGATCTAACCACGTGCTTCACGGTTACAATTCGAACTCAAACTAACAACTTTTAATAAAAAAATAATCGGATATCCGACATACATATTTTTGACGTTTAAAAAAATAGTTCTTAGAAAATCACAAAAAATACATTTAAAACCATAAAAGGTCCACCAGTGTCGAGAGCAGGGTCCAAGCTACCGGTGATTAAGGCTCCAGAGACAGGCACCTCTGCACAATGCGAGCCGTATCGAGAAGTCTACCGCCTTCTGAATCAGAGCCTTGATCTCATCGCCTAAGCAGAGCCTCGAAAGATGTTCGTCGAGGCTCTTGGCCATCAGGCCATTGGCCGTTGCGACAATCGGCATAATGATAGTTGAGTTCACATTTCACGTGTCGACAACCTTTTTTTTTCGCTTTTTAGCTTTCACGAGGTTTTAGTCAAGTGGGGTGGTGGTAACATTGACTATTATTACGCCGCGCGCTGATCGCGCTATTCTATCACTACTATGTCAGGCCTATTGGCGACAATAGTCCTGTCAATAATGATAGGCTAATCCCAGTAGCCTTATACCGTGCCTAACGTATGTGTGCCAAACATGGAGGTTTAACAAAAAAACAAAAGAAATAATAACTACATGCCAAAGGGGAATAGAGCGCAGCGCAGTATGATGAATATTAAAAAAATACAAAAAAATAAGACATAAAAATAAGACAGGACCAAGGCAAGAGATGTATTGATACATGCTCAATCACGAAAATGGAAGTGGGCCGGACATGTGGCACGCCGATTTTGTGAGCAGCGCACCCAACGGAGTTACGTGTAACTAATAATTTAATATACTGATAATGACGTAATTCAGTGGTGTTATTTCGAATCCCTCTCCAAGTCGAACCTCGGTTGTACTTAGCCCAATCCAGAGAGGACTGGCTATCTTTGGGGGTGGTCTTCACCTGCAGAGGAGTTCTAGCAGACAACGAAATATTTAAGTTTAAGTAAAATTAAAACTAAGAACTAAATTTAAGAATTTAAGAACTAAACCTAATTTACTAACAAAAATTGTCATATTGAAATAAAAATCAAAAATTCAAGCTAAATTATTTTAAACTAACATCTTAAACTAAGAAACTTTACATAAGTACCTACTAACAAAAATACTTTAAATAAAAATAGAATCTAAGGTATTTTCTTTTGTGTTTTACTAGAAATAAAAGGCTTTTTTATTTTACTTTATTAATCCCAGTACACGTGACATGTCTTTCTCGAGAACTGGGATGAGCTTAAAATAATATAAAGGGTGTAAAACACCTCTTAACGAAGCCGAAAGGCACTTGTTCTGTCCGTCATTGCGATCATTTTTTTGTTCTACACCATACCTGGGAACCTTTTAGTTACGGAGATATTGGGGGTCAAAGTTCCAACTTTTTGACAACTTTTTTTTAAATACAAGTTTTTAATGTAAGATTTTTACTTTAAACACCTCCACGACCCCCGTACTATTCAATCCATCCATTAGCACAATGTTTTGAGTGCGTTATATTGAGTTCTACCACAAAACATGATTTTTCACCCCAAAAAAAAAAGACGTTTCCCAGCAATAATTTTTGCGTAAAGTTACTTAGTTTGATGTACAGAATGCTTGGTTAACGGCTTCGTGATGAGGTCTCTTACCCCTGTAGTAGTGAGGTACCTCAGTTTGCATAAGTTTATATTGAATTACTGGTTATAGATAATTATTAACAAAGATAAGGGGTCTCCGGACTACTTGATCACTTGAATGTTATTCTTAGATTTTGGCTGTCAAAGAAACCTTTATTTCTCACACGAGAGACCACAACATTATTATTTGTTATGTATGCCTAACATTGCTATCGGAATATTATGACATCCATCAAAACAATGACTAAACACATTCTTGTTGCTATCAGTGTCTGCCGGTGTCACGGTGATGATTACTTTACAAAAGTTATGTATTGATTCGATTTTATTCAGGATTTTGATAACAAATCGTAGGAATTAATGGCAATAACACCTGAGTTTTCATGCCGTATAGATAGATAGTAGATAAGGTAAACAAAGAAAGTCTTTAATTATCACTTTTTTTTTCTTTTGGCCTTTTTGTCCCACTGCTGGGCAAAGGCTTCCCCCAATTCCGTAGAAGAGCTCTTTTCCTGTGCCTCCTCGAACCAGCTCTCGCGGTACGCGTCTAGATCGTCTCTTCACCTCTTTCTGGGCCGGCCTCGGCGCCGACTTCCGGCAACCATAATGTTAGCTAAATTTACACTATACGAGTATTACTAAACTGAACACGCTTTCAGCATTAATTCGTGTCATGTTTATATTATTTTAGTTTCAGATCATTTTTTTGTTTAAATGTGCTCCTCGATAAATAAAAAAATAGTCATGAGCGAGTCGGGCTCTCACAATTTATTTTACGAACCCTAAGTAGGTACTACACTGAGCAGTCTGTGGAACAGGTCACTGGCGACGGCGATTACAAGTAAAACAGTAAATACGGCAGTGATAATAATTTTGAGCAGCCGAGATACTGATCGATTTTTGCTATGAATGGTGTACTGAATATACCTAATTAGTTTTTGGTAGTTGTTTACTAAATTCATTATAGAGGGAGATGCCATAACTGCCAAACCAAAATCAATGTATTAAAACTGAAGCTTTTCTGCGTTAGGTACGTTGGCTATAGTTGTCGTGGCTATGATGTATCTCAGATAACAGGTATGCTGAACAGCTGCTAAGTTACGTCATACTTTAAGCGAGATTTTTTTATTTGAGATTGTATGATGATTCGCACCACTGCTAGACATGTTCTGTGGTTCCATATACAGGGCGTCCCACGGATATGCCACATGGAGGGAAAGTACCTTGAATATTGTAGATTTAACATTTTACTGAAAGAAGACATTATTTTAATTTAAAAAACAATTTAAACTGCATTCATAGATATTTAAATAATTACATGGTTGAACCGGGAATCGAACCCGTTACACGAGAAAAATAATCATCCTGTAGATTTATCATACCGATTGAAAGGCTTCATCATAAGGATTATTTTATGCTAAATTAGAGCATTTGATAAATTGATTAATTTTGTATTAAAAATGTAAAAATTCATGGTCTTCCTTTTATTTCTGACACTATGTTATTTAGGAAAAAACAATGCTTATGATGAAGCCTTTCGATCGGTACCTATGATAAAGCTACAGGGTGATTATTTTTCTCGTGTAACGGGTTCGATTCCCGGTTCAAACATGTAATTATTTAAATATCTATGAATGCAGTTTTAATTGTGTTTTAAATTCAAATAATGTCTTCTTTCAGTAAAATGTTCCATCTACAATATTAAAGGTACTTTCCCTCCATGTGGCATATCCGTGGGACGCCCTGTATATTACTATACTCTTTGGGTTGAAACCACCCGTACGACACTTTTGAAGTATAATAAATCAAATCAAAGCATTTATTTCAAGTAGGCCAGTAACAGGCAATTTTGAATTGTCGAAACAAAGATGAAAATTAAATTTAGCTACAGTCCCAGTCACAAGATATGAAAACTGAAAGTACTGTATTAGTTGCCTATTCCCTAGCGTAGATCTCTATGGCGAAGAACGGGCAAGAAACTCCATAGACACTCTTTTAAATCAAATATTGTTACAAAATCAAAATATTGTTAAAAATTTTAGGTAATTAAACTTACTTATGGTAAAGTACTTCCGCAGAAAAGGTTACAGCTTTTATAAAATGACGTAGTTCTGGCTATGGCATTATGAGAATCAAGAAGGACTACAAAATGACAGCATGTCAAAGTTGTAAAAAAAAGTAAGGAAGTGAGAGGAACATATTACGTTTGCCGCTTTAATGAGCTTAGATTTTCCGATGGCACATTAGGCTAAATTCGAAACTGTAGGCCAAAGTGGTCAATAAAACTCTGATTTGGATTTGAGGAAAAATCTAACTGCACTGCTTTCCAGCAGTTTGGTGTTAGTGCAGAAAGTGGCTCCGGTGACTGAAAAGTTCTTTGGTTAATGGGTTAACGTGGTATCCACCACGATCGGTGATGTATGTGATGCAGAGGAATGCGGAAAATGTTGGCTATAAGAGTAGAGGAAGACCAAAGAAACGATAGATGGACTGTGTGAAGCATGATATATATTATGGTTGGAAAGGAAGTGACTGTTGAGATGACGAGTATTATAGAAGTAGGTAAGGCAGAAGAAGACATGCTGCGCCGGCCCCAAATAAATTGGTATAAGGGCAGGAGAATAATGATAGTGTTAAAATTCAGTGTTGCCATTATTAGGGAAAATAACCTTAATTTTATATAGATACTTGCATACGTTTTTATTCTCAAAAATGTCAGTACTTTTCTAAGGGGCTGCGCAGATGACGGACTTGTTCGCCGGATAGAAATGACCGTTCCTGTTCATTGGTTGTTGTTTTATTTTTTCATCTATTGGTTGACGTCCATTGGTTGTAAATTGTTCGCGGACAAATTGACCCTGTTTAACTTCTCTTTGTCAATATTTATGCTCTGCACACAGCAAGAATCTTCGGTCCGAGAATAATCGTCTTCTTCGTTGTCCTTCTCATCGCTTGATCAAACCATCTTTTTTTGTCCAGGCGGTCTTCCTTTGGAATGCGCTCCCTCAGAATATCATGACGGTAACCATTCGGTTCACATTTAGAGTGAAAGCTCGAGAACACATACACAAGAAGTTGGCAGATTCGTCTTAGAACTTAAGTTGTTGTAATTTAATTATTTTGTTATCTCTCATAACTTTTTTCATAGCTAAACAGGGTGTAAACAACCTCATCACGAAGCCGTCAACTAAGCATTATGTACATCAAGCTAAGTAACTTTACGCAAAAATTATTGCTGGGAAACGACTTTATTTTTACACCTTTATATTTAGTTTTAGGTATGTAGGGGAAAAAAGAAGGGAAAAGGGGGGAAAGGGGAGAATCTCAAAAAGTATATTATAAGTGTTAAAATGAAAGTAGTTTATTATTTTTATTTCGAAAGACCTTTATTTATAGTAATCAAACGCACAAATAATTCGGGCTAACACTTTTTTGTATGAACAAAGAAAACTAAATTTTGGGCTGTTGCCTTCTTTGGACCATGAGCACCTTCATTGAACCACCAAGTTGCCATCAATGGACTTCAAAAAATTTGTTCTAGAGGTCCAATCGAGGCAACTAATCTATATGTATTACTAAATTAATTAAAATTATTTTAATGTCTAGGAGTAATGCCGTACAAGCAACTTTCCACCTCAGAACGGGTTATAGCTTCTGCTCTAATTCTGGAGGGAGGTCACTTTCGGAACCCGGTATTTGGACGTGTTCCTTAGCATCCTGCTTTACCTACATATCATGCAAAGTACTTTCTTTTATTTAGCGAAATTCAGGAATTTTAAGTTTTTATTAATTATTATGACCAAAAAGTTGCTATGATTGGACCGGTCCAACGGTGGAACTCTATTGAGGTCCATTGATGGTAATAAGGTACTGCTTAAGAAAAACTAAACTAAAATATGCATGGTCATGATTAGACAAAATTGAATAATAGGTACTCATGAAATCTCAAATAAACTGTCCAATATATCATAGCAGTGCACGCAGACAAATATGTCGATTACAATGAAATTTACGTCAAATTGTGCCGAGTGAAATATAAGATTTTGACAACCGCAAACACAACTACACGCGTTACTCCTCGCTACGTGCCGCAGCGGCACTGGAGTAAGAGGGTCGCCACGGACTCGTTCCGGCTAGGTTGGGTGTTGCTAACTTGCACAGTTTTGGAAATACCTTGGTGGTTTAATGAAAGAGTCCAATGATCGCAACCTTCCCCTATATAAGTATTTATTCTTATATTTAAGTATAAATATTTTCTTATTTGTTTTTTGTTATTGCACCTTGTAGGTACTTAAATTGTATATTGTCTCTGCATCACCCTAAGGTAGATGGTTGTTGTCGGAGTGTTGTATTTATTTATATCTTAATCTCGTGGATAACATTGATTGTACCATACCAGATGGTGATTGCGAGACGTCATCAGTCAGGTGATGCGTAGTTCGTATGTGGTGTTATGGATGCCGCCACAGTTCCCTCTAAAACATCATAGCAACAAACTATTTGTTGCAACGTAAAATAGTCGGATACCTGATAAAAAAAGGAATACAATGACTCGTAAGAATCTTGTTTGCAAACAACGAAGTCATTAGTCTGCAAATCTAAGAAAAATCTGCCATGCAATGGTGATATAATAATAATAAAACTTGTTTACTATTAGATAACAATTACAACAACATATCTATTGATAACAGCACAGTATATAATCGGGAATAAACTATTTTAGATGTACACTTTGGTTTCATCTCCACACGAATTATATACTTCCTTATTAACTGGCGTCCAAAAAGTGAAAATGTTTTTATTACCAGTAACTTTAATTTTAACAGTCATAACGTTAGGCTGGTACTTTTTAGGAAAGTACAATGAAAACTACTGGAGAAGACGTGGAGTGAAATTTTACAGTAAAAACAAAGTAGCGGGACCCTTTTGGGATTTCATTGGAACGAATCGTGCACTGTTCGAGATCTTCGGTGACCTTTACAAAAAATATAGAAATGAACCAGCTATCGGTGTTGGTCAATTTGTTACACCTACATTGTTCGTCATCGACACAAAAAATGTGCAAGAAGTTTTATCAGGAAACTTCCAAGCTTTTCACCACAGAGGAATAGAAAGTATTGAAGGAGACCAATTGTCTGACAATATAACCCTGATGAATGGTCCGAGATGGAAGCTAATGCGGAAAAACATGACCCCATTGTTCACGGCCAACAAATTGAAGAACATGTACTACATCATGGACAAAAGCGCCCAAGACTTTCTTAACTACTTGAAAAGCAACCCCAAGACATGGAAAGGTGATTTCCATAGCACACTTATGACGTTCAACAACGCCGCTGTTTGTGGTGCAATCTTTGGAATTGGATCAAAATCAATCTTTGATTCACCGTTCCTCAACATGGCCAAAGATATGTCGCAGAAGAATTGGAGGAATAGGCTGAAATTTATTATGTTCAGTCTGAGCCCGAAGCTATCAGGGATGTTAGGAATTAAGTTGTTCAAAGAGCACGAAGACTTCTTCATTGGTTCAATACAAAACGTTATTAACCAGCGAGAACAGGAGGGAGTTAAGAAGCACGACTTTGCAGATATAGCTATCAATTTACAGAAGCACGGCACCATGAGGGACCAACAAACAGGTTACGAGATGGAACCCACCACTGGATTATTATCCGCACAGGCTCTGTTCTTCTTCACCGCTGGCGTTGAACCTTGTGCCAATGCAATGTTCTCAACGTTAACTCTTCTCTGTCGCCACCCAGAAATATTAGAAAAAGTTCATCAAGAAATAGACGAACATTTTGAGAAGCACAAGAACGTCATTACTTACGATGTCATTAATGAAATGGAGTATGTGGATAAGGTGATAAGTGAAGCGATGAGAATCTTACCTCCAGTGGGTTTTTTGACTAGACAATGCTGTCAAGACACCGTGCTACCGGTTGGTAATATTCGAGTGGAGAAAGGAACAAAAATGTTTACCCCGATTTATCAAATACATCATGATCCAACCCTTTATCCGGACCCAGAGGTGTTTGATCCGGAGCGATTTTCTAAAGAGAGGAGACCCAATGATGACATTTATATGCCATTCGGCATGGGTAACAGGACGTGTATCGGCGCCAGGTATGCCAAGTTACAAATAGTTGCTGGTATGGTGCACGTGCTACGACACTTTACAGTTAACTCCAAAGAAGTAAAGGGAAATTCTTTGTTCGCTCATGATACATTCAATGTCAGACCGGATAATGTCGAAATTCTGCTCATTCCTAGAAATGTCAAACAGATTGTAGGGTAATGTGTTTTTTTTTTATAATTATGGATCGCTTTTTGTAACCTTTCTGTGCTTCTATGGCTATCATGGCGTTATGCCACTTGTTTCTTTAATAAAAACGATGTACTTAATATTAGAAAGCCTTGTTATTTCACTAGAGTTTTTCCTTCCTAAGAACCTATAACTTACCAAGAACTTAGTAATTAGGTATTTGTCTATTGTGAAGTTATATAATAATAATTATATAGGCTAAGTACCGTTTCATAGAAACAAATTTTATCCAGCAGGACGAACGCGGAACTGTAAATATAATGTTCATGCAAACAAGTATTTTGGGTGTATAAAAATGGCAATTGATTAGACCATTCGATGTAAATTGCACTGACTGTCTGTCGTAAGAAAAGGCTGTTAGTTAGGTGTAGTTTATATCATCATTACGCACTGCTAGCTACGAGTGGTTCCTATAGGTAGGGTCGGCAAGAAGTACCTAACACTGCGACAAATATGAAAATCGCCCTAGTTGCGAAATCGCTACGAAAGAATTGCAATTTCATAGCCTAGCAAGGAGAACAGCACGTCACCCACTTGATTGCCAGTGATTTAATACTACCCACTTTATGACATCTTATAAACCTACTACAATCTGTATTTTTTATATAAATGAAGATTATTATTGTTATTATAATTGGCAATGGGTCTCCCAAAGTGAGATATTGTCACCATGGACTTGCGTTCATTGTTCATTATACCTATCCAAGTTGAAATGATTCTGATGATAATGTCTATTTCTAAGGTAGGTAGATCTTCTAAGACGTTTTTACACGTAAATTTTTGGTCGTTACCAACTATTATTGATCGAAGGTTACCAGTTAAAAAGTAGACCGCGGGATTTTTGAGCTGACTGATTCTGATAATATCAAGGCGTCTAAAGTACTAATCGGCACGTAGTATTTAGGTAAGTTATCGTACGGTACAACGTTTCTCACCGCTGATATTTTTGATTATCATCTTCATGTTTATCGAGCTTATAGGTACCACTTGGTGTGTGTTTCATAATTTATTTCCTTTGTTCTGTAGGTAATACACGTCACTTTAAAAAAACATCACGTAACAACGACGTTTTCTCATGGAGTAGTCAGTAGTAACAGTCGTTGAACTTGGGTGTTGGATAATTTTGTACCAAATACAAAATATTTAGAATAAATCCTCTAATAAAGTGACTAAGACGTCAAATTTGATCTCATTCATTCATTTCAGCCGAAAGACGTCCACTGCTGGACATAGGCCTCCCCCAAGTGTCGCCACATTGACCGGTCCCGTGCAACTCGCATCCAGCGGATTCTCGCAACCTTCACCAGGTCATCGGTCCACCTAGTGGGAGGCCTTCCAACGCAACGTCTTCCGGTTCGCGGTCGCCACTCCAGAACTTTTCGGCCCCATCGGCTATCCGTTCTGCGAGCAATGTGCCCTGCACACTGCCACTTAAGTTTGGCAATTCTTCGGGCTACGTCGATAACCTTGGGTCTCTTGCGGATGTCTTGATTGATCGGATATGTTATGATTTCTGATTCGATCGCGCAAGGAAACTCCGAGCATAGCCCTCTCCATTGCCCTTTGGGTGACTTTAAGCCTTCTGATGAGGCCCATTGTGAGCGACCACGTTTCGGTCCCGTATGTAATCACTGGCAACACACACGTGATAGATTTATGTCTTGAGACACTGCGGTAAGTTGGACGAGAAGATACGCGCAGCTTCCCGAACGCTGCCAGCCGAGTCGGATTCGACGATTGACCTCTTTCTCCAAGTTAGATCTACCTAACTAGACCGTTTGTCCTAGGTACACATAATCGTCTACAACTTCGAGTGTAGAGTCTCCGATCTTGATAGGAGTGGGTGTGACATGGGCATTTAATATGATCTTGGTTTTGTCCATGTTCATTTTAAGACCTGCTCTTCCAGAAGCTCTACTAAAGTCATCGAGCATTGTACTGAGGTCCTCCATGGTCTCAGCCATGACCACTATATCGTCGGCAAAGCGAAGGTGAGTGATGTACTCGCCATTGACGTTGATGCCTAGCCCTCTCCAGTCCAGAACCTTGAAGATATCCTCCAGTGCAGCGGTGAACAGTTTCGGAGATATGACGTCTCCCTGTCTCACACCTCGCTGCAGGAGGATAGGTTCCGAGGCGTGGCGTTATTGTACTAACACTTCAACACCTCGATGTACCGATAGTCGATTTGGCACCGTTGAAGAGACTGCAGTACAGCCCAGGTCTCGATCGAATCGAAGGCTTTTTCGTAGTCCACAAACGCCAAACAGAGGGGCAAGTTATACTCTTCGGTCTTCTGTATAACCTGCCGCAGCGTATGAATGTGGTCCACGGTGCTAAAGCCTTTTCGGAAACCGGCTGGTTCGGGAGGCTGGAAATCGTTAAACCTGCGCGCGAGACGATTCGTGATGACTCTTGAAAACAACTTGTAGACATGGCTTAGAAGTGAGATGGGCCTATAATTCTTCAACCGGGCAACGTCGCCCTTCTTGAAGAAGAGTACCACCACACCCCTGCACCATGCCTGTGGCGTTTTTTCCTCAAGTATGACGGAATGAAACAGATTCTGAAGGGCCTTAAGTACTGGTTTTCCACCCGCCTTCAGGAGTTCAGCCGTAGTTCCGTCATCACCCGGTGCCTTGTTGTTTTGGAGCTGCCTCAGAGCCATCCTAATCTCGTACAGGCTGACGTCCGGGATGTCTTCGGTATAGTGTCGGATCAGTCTAGCTCTTGGGTCGTTTGCTAGATCTACGACGGGTTTACTGGTTGAAGTGTACAACTGTCCATAGAAGCTCTCGATCTCCCTCAGAAGGTCCGGTTTGGCGGATAAGATCCTACCATCGTCGGTCTTCAGTTTCGTAAGCTGGCTCTGCGAAATAGCCAGATCTCTTGCAAATACCTTGGAGCCTTTATTCTGCTCAATCGCGTCTTTAATGCGCTCGGTATTAAAGCGGTGGAGGTCCCTCTTCAAGGATTTAGATATCCGTCTATTGAGTTGCCGGTATTTACACGCCTCGTCTGAAGACTGCAGGATCATCTCACGCCGCTCCTTCATGAGCTTGAGAGTGTGATCGGAGAGCCTCTTGTTCTGATCTGTACGACGTGCCTTGAAGAACTTAGACCCGGTCGTATGGACAGTTTCCACGAACCCGTCGTTGTTTTCGTCCACTGAGCTTCCTAGGCACTCGAAACGGTTCTGGAGTTCAAGCTGAAAGCTTCCGGGGTTTTGGATTTGGATCTGTTTTGAACGGAGCGTAGACTTCATCAGTCTATACCGTTCAAGCTTGATATTGATGTTCAATGTGGCTCTTACCATGCGGTGATCGCTCCCGGTTTTCACCGAATTGATCACCGAGACATCATTGAACATTTGCTTCTTGGTTGACAGGATGAAGTCAAACTCATTTCTAGTTGCACCATCGGGGCTTTGCCAGGTCCACTTCCTGTGCTCACGCTTTCTGAAGAAGGAGTTCATCATATAAAGGCCCTCCTTCTCCATAAAACTAGCTAGTTGGTGACCCCGGCGATTCCGACGTCCAACTCCAAATTGTCCTACCTGCAGCTCATCCCCGTCTCGTTGTCCCAGTTTCGCGTTAAAGTCCCCCATGACAACGGTGAAGTGAGTTTTGGAACCATGCATGGCTTTAGAAATATCCTCATACATGGTCTCCACTTCGTCATCGGGGTGTGCCGAGGTGGGGGCGTAGACAGGTCTACATTTAGCGAATATCTTGAGGATATTCTGAGTATAAGGTACGCCACCCTGGTCGACACACTCTCGATCTTCACCACGTTGTTCACAAGGGACTTGTGGACGATAAACCCCACACCACCCTGGGACTGCCGGTCACCCTCTTGGAAATAGAGCAGGTTGCCGGATTTCAGGATTATCGTGTCCTCTCTCTCTCTTCGGACTTCAGATATTCCCACAATACTCCATCGCAGCCTACTCAATTCCTCTTCGAGTTCCGTTATGTTCTCGTCGGTCCGGAGTGTGCGTGTGTTGTATGTTGCCAGGTCCAGTCGCTGGTATTGGCAGCCGAATCCCTTCCGGAGATTCTTCACACCCCTTAGCCACGTCGTAGCCTCGACCGCTGCCGTAGTCGAGGTTAGACGGGCTGCCGGGCACTAGGGGCCATTTCTGTGATGCGCTATTCATTTGGGGGGGTTTTGCCATAATCGCCACACTTGGCAGGCGGGTTGGCGATCGCAGTACGGTTGTAACAAAAGCACAGAAAACGCTGCTGCCCATTCCCTTAGTCGCCTCTTACGACACCCACGGGAAGATATGGGATGGTGCTATTCTTTACGTCCGACACCATACGGTCACTTAATTTTAAAATTGATCTATTATATCTATTTACCCGACTGCGGTCTGTTTGACCTGTATATATGTATGTATGTATGTCCGTTTCTTTGTTCCCTCGTAACTCCTCAACGGATGGAGGGATTTGGATAGATTATATGTCGTTACATTTTTCTTGATGGCGCGAGTGTCACTGGTTACATTATAATCAAAAAGCCTTAAAAAACAAATAAAAATCGTGGATTTGGGACGCTTTAGTGTGGAGTTCGAACTTTTTTTTACTTCTAATACCGTCGAGTGGGGTTTCAAAATGAAGGGTTTTAAAAGGTGATTATAAAAATATATGCAACATATGTTTGAGTGTAATTCGAAATGACAAATATTATAAAATAAATAAAATTCAAATGTTTGCCCGCTCTGCAGCCTGAACAGCTAGATGTAAAAAAATATATTTCTATATCTATTAAAATTACCCTACGTCTACAATCAGATAAAAATGCAACTTAATCCTAAAGGTTAAACAAAAAATAACCATGCGCCTTCGAGCGCATCAGCTCTTTATAACAGCATGAGCTATCTGTTTGAGCATCGAGTCTTCTGCTTTTTGGATTATTTTTCTGTTGGAGTCGCAAGTGGGTACCCCACAATCGGATTTCATATAACCATGTAGCCTTTAGGACAGTTCCATAGATTAGAAGTTTGTTATCCAGAGACAGTTTGCTGTTCCTACGCAGTTGCAGTTACGCTGTTGCCAGTATAGCCCCCGATAGTATGTTGAGCGAGTTTCTCTTGGCTCTACTGTGGTTTCTCAAATCCATGTCAGTTTTTGATCGAGATTCATTCCCAAATATTTGACGCAGTTATGATGCGGAAGCTGTTGATCGCAGAGATGGACTGGTGGATAGTTATCTCTTGTAAGGGTAAATATTATGTGGATTGACTTGGATGCAATAGCTCTAATTTTTCATCCAATCTTGTATTTTTGTTAGTCTTTTTTTCAATATTGCGACTGTTCCAAGTACCAGAAGGTGATTACCCGTATTTGGAACAGTCGTCCTGACAAATAAGACTCCAGAGATCGAAAAAATTTGTGAGGAAGGGCGTTACTAATCCAATCATAAAATGTCTGTTATTATTTTGTGTACAGTCGAGGACTGAGCCACTTTCCACTATTCGTATTTTAGCCGTGTAATACAAATCAGATTTAGTCGGTAATATTCGTAGTCGTGATCAATGTATTAAAGAGCAAAATTGGAAAGTAGTGTAAGTGGCTTATCAATTAAAGTCCTCGACTCTACACATTAATCGAAAAAATGTTGCGTGTGTGCTATTTTCTTTCCGCAACTTCAGTGTTGGTTCTATAGTTGTTTAAAAATAAAACCGACTTCAAAAACACAACATAGTGAAAAATAACTTTAGCTTCAGAAGTCGGTGACTTGTGTGTTTGATTCAGTTTGCCACCGACTTCTGAAGCTAAAGTTATTTTTCACTTTGTTGTTTTTGAAGTCGGTTTTATTTTTTGCAAAACAGTTTTTTATTTTTCCATTTTTAGTTGTAATACCCTATACAAACATTAGCTATACATTTATTTTAACATAACATAACATCACGCCTGTAATCCCCGAAGAGTTGGGCTGAGGTGTACCCAATAGTACCTACACCCACATTTCACCAGTTATGTTTAAGTCCCATGTGATAGGGGGCAAGCGCTGGCACAAATCCAGACTCCGTGGCTGCTACTGAGAAATTCCTGATGGAAAAACCCAATAACACTTTGCCCGACCTGGGAATCGAACCCAGGACCTCATGCTGAGTTGTCGCCACCACTAGACCAACAAGGCAGTCATTTATTTCTGAACATGTCATGGTAATAGACTTATCCCCAATAAAATGGAACCTAACATACCTAACTGTCGAAATGTGAGTGTACTGTACACATCTGCATACCCGCAGAGCATACAGGCGTGATGATATGTTATGATGTTGTGAAAACAACAAACATCCAAGCGATTGCAGCAATTACGACCGATTTGCTGTCTATAACTGAAGAGTTCCATTGTATTTCTCCGCAGATCACCATCAGATCTTCACCAAATTTAAACAGGACTACCATGAAGTAATTTTCATCCAAACAAAAAAAAAAACATCGAAATCGGTTCACAATTGGCGAAAAAAAGGCTGAACATACACACAAAAAAAAACAGACGAATTGATAACCTCCTCTTTTTGGAAGTCGGTTAAAAATGGTGTTCTCTTTTATGAAATAGGGTTAAAAAATTGTTTGTAAAACTAGGCCCTCCCTATGCCTTAATTCTGGTTACAACATGCATCTATTTATGGTTAAAGAAATTTATTTCTTAATAAGAAATTATAGTATTTCACTTACTTGAGAACATTTTGGAACTTAAATATAGTACTTTACACTTACTTTGACATACAAACTAAATAGGTAGTTTTCCTTTATAACGATTCACAAATCTATAAAATAAAATGAAATTTCGTACGCAACTAACATTTACAAAACACAAAGTTTACAATTTTTTTTTCCATCCACCCGCAAAAGAAATAGTTACTGTGGTCGCAAATAATAATAACAGCTATGGAATGCGAGCTCGGTGCCACAATGAAGGCAACGCAGCAGTAGGGCAAGTTTGTTTAAAATAGTGTTTGATCATTTATAAAGTGATTTTTTAATTTAGTTTTGCAAATATTAAACGAGCTCGCATGGGGTATAAGGATTGAATCTCTATAGATGTTGTAACCAGAGTATATGACCAACCAGGGTACAGAACCAACACTGAAGTTAGAGATGTTCAATTTATTTACCCTATTTATTACCCGATTGTTACAGTAAAAACAAAAATACAGAAAGGTATACTTTCTTTGCTACAGTTTGATTAACAACAGCTCAGTTACTTCCCTCTTTTAGAGAGGAGGCCTGCGTCCCAGCAGTAATGGGAACATTATAGGCCGATGATGCTGCTATGCTGTATAAAGCTAAAAAAAAAATTTATTAAATAGATTATAATGTTGATTCCAACATTGCCTTGAAAATGTTGTAATTGTAATGGCAATATTGTGACAAGTGTAAGATGGGTATGGCGGTGAAAAAGTACATATATCGAATGGGTAACTCCTTTGTACTAATTGTTAAGTTTATAAAAACTTACTAAGCCGTTCGCGATGTATGATTTTTTAAAGGGGTAACTGGTTCGTTTAAGATAAGCAAATCACGTAAACAAGAAAATTAAATTTCAATCAGCTTTAGAATACAATTACTGATACAAATAAGGTAATCATAACCAAAAACTATTTAAAACGAATTTGCCTGATTAGTAATTAATAACACACACACACATTTTATTATTTATTATTTGTAGACCACATATTGTGGTAGAGTGTATAGAACTTAAAAAATAATAACATTATACTATGTAAAACTACATTCTTACAAATAATTAAATTCTAATTCTAATTCTATTTAAAACTATTTGACCTCAAACCGAAACGGTAGATAAGAGAAGTTGTATAGTTCCATTTGACCACCCAAGGCTCTTTAGTCAACTGATCCCGCCCATTTGGATCCCGCGGGATCAGTTTACTAAATTATTATTTTTGTCATTACGAAAACAATGCAGTCTCCTTATCTTAAATTTCTGGTTTAGATAAACTGTAGAGTCACTATTTAAAACAATAAATTAATATGTGCCGAGTTATGATGACAATCACAAAACCCTAAATTTAATATCATCCAAGTATAAATACAGTTAAGAGAGACACAGATTTTTATTCAATCATTTGGTTAAGAACCCGAATACTAAGTGGTTGTGTTAAACCTAAAGTGACTGTCGTCCGAAAAGTGAAAATGTTATTTTTACCATTAACTTTACTATTACTTGTGATAACATTGGGGTGGTACTTGTTAGGAAGATACAATGAAAACTACTGGAAGGCACGTGGAGTGAAGTTTTACAGCAAGAATAAAATATTGGGACCGTTTTGGGATTTCCTCACATCGAGACGCGCACTGTTCGAACCCTTCAGTGAGCTGTACAGGAAACATAGAGATCAGCCTGTTATAGGTGTCGGTCAACTCACAACACCGGCTTTGTTCGTTATCAATCCGAAAAATGTGCAACATGTTTTATCAGGTGACTTTCAAGCTTTCCACCACCGAGGATTAGAAAGTCTTGATGGTGACCAGTTGACTGACAATATTACTTTCATGAATGGCCCTAGATGGAAGCTGATGCGGAAAACCATGACCCCTTTGTTCACGGCCAACAAACTGAAGAACATGTACTACATCATGGACAAATGTGCCCAAGATTTCGTGACCTTTTTGAAAAACTACCCCAAGACATGGGAAGGCGATTTCCATAGCACACTTATGATGTTCAACAACGCTGCTGTTTGTGGAGCAATCTTCGGAATCGGATCAGAATCAATCTTTGATTCACCGTTCCTCCGGATGGCCAAAAATATGTCCCAAACAAATTGGAATAACCAGCTCAAATTCGTATTATTCACGCTAAACCCGAAGTTATCATCGATGTTGGGAATTAAGTTATTCAAACAATACGAGGACTTCTTCATTGGTTCAATTAATGCAGTTATCCAGAAAAGAGAACAAGAAGGAGTCAAAAAGCACGATTTTGCAGATATCGCTGTGAGTATACAGAAGAACGGCACCATGAGGGACTCAACAACAGGTTACGAGATGGAACCCACCACTGGATTATTATCCGCGCAGGCTCTGTTCTTCTTCACCGCTGGCGTTGAACCTTGTGCCAATGCAATGTTCTCAACGTTAACTCTTCTCTGTCGCCACCCAGAAATATTAGAAAAAGTCCATCAAGAAATAGACGAACATTTTGAGAAGCACAAGAACGTCATAACTTACGATGTCATTAATGAAATGGAGTATGTGGATAAGGTGATAAGTGAAGGGATGAGACGATTCCCTCCTATTGGACTTTTAACAAGACAATGTTGTCAAGATACAGTGCTACCTGTGGGCAATGTCACAGTAGCAAAAGGAACAAAAATGTTTACTCCTATTTATGATATACATAATGACCCACAAATCTATTCGAACCCAGAGGTGTTTGACCCAGAGCGATTTTGTAAGGAGACGAAACCAGCCGATGACATCTACATGCCATTCGGCATGGGCAACAGGACTTGTATCGGCGCCAGGTATGCCAAGTTACAAATAGTTGCTGGTATGGTGCATGTGTTACGTAACTTTACTGTCAGAGCCCCGGACGTAAATGTAAAAATAGAATTCGCTCATGACCCACTCAATGTTAAACTGGGAAATGTTGATGTCCAACTCGTACCTAGAAACAACAAATAGAATATTAAATTATTGTAAAAATTTAAGATGATACCGTAGATTTTAATTGTGATTTCGCTTGTACTAAGCTTACTTCTTGTAATAGGTAATGTGGTGTAATGTCACTTCTTTCACATGAATAAATGCTCTGTTTTTAAAAAACAACGCTGTTTTGCGTGTTTTTTTACCTTACCCTAGACCATAATTCGATATTCGTTGCAAGACATAAAATAAATGAGTTTTGTTCGCATGTAGCAGAGTTTTAGGGTTTTTCATACACTTACCTATTGTATTTAATAAAATCGCAGCGGAGTCGATGCCGAAAATGTTGTTTTAATGTTTTTTGTCTGTATTCATGTTCCGGATTGTTGCTAGAACTACTGCATAGATTTGTTGAATTAAAAAAGAAAATCTTTATGGTTGCTTCAATTAATAAGCCATGTTTGAATGGGGGGAAATCATGAGAATATAGGATGTAAGAGCAAGCTTGCAAATTTTCGTACACCGCGTTGGATAGGTCAACAACACAAACATACCCAAATCATTATAAACGGGATCTCTTCAAGGATTGAATGAATCGGTTTATTCTAGGCAAGCGCGTTTCACGATAGGCCTTTATCATCATTGCTTCACGTCAAGCGAATTGCGGCCAAAAGCAAGCCTACCATGGGCGCCGGTAGGATTTTTTCCAGGAAGGTGCACCTTCAGTTCCATGAAAACAGCACGAAATTTTTTGCACCTCACCTCGGTTAAGGAGTAACTTGGTCAATCTATCCAGAAAAGCCCATCAATCGAAAAATTTAGGATGCAAAAGCGAACGTAGCAAGCTTAAAAGCTCAAGTAGAAAATGTTGGTAAGAAATTAAATAAATTCGTATTTGCACTTAGGAGGATCAAACATTTAACAGACATTCAAACAGCCTTATTGATATACCATAGCCATGTTTGTTCTGTTTTAAGGTATGGAATAACTGTATGGGGGAATTCAACAGATGCCCAAAGAGCATTCATAGCCCAAAAAAAGTTTGTAAGATCAATTTTCAATCTTAAGTGGACAGACTCCTGCAAACCTGTATTTATTAAAGAAAAACTGCTTACCCTCCCGTCTCTATATATATATAAAACCTGCAAATTTGTAAGAAACAATTACTCGCTTTTTGAAAAAGATAAAAAGGCCATGTCAAAGAGGAAAATAGCACAAAAGCCACTAGTAGTCCCGCTTAATAGACTAAGAGTATGCGACAAAAATTGTTATACTATGGCGGTTAAAATATATAATCACTTAGCTAAAGAATTTAGAAGTGCTACAGATTTAGAATTTAATAGGAAGCTACATAACTGGTTGTGTGAGAGATGTTTTTATTCCATCAACGAATATTTTGAGTGTAATATGTAAAACTGGCTTACCTACTATAATAATTATGACATATCTGTAATTATTGCCATTATTTAAATAATATTGAAATATTTTATAATTTAAAATTCAAAATATAAAAAATAAATATATATAATATAATATATAAAAATATAATATATTTATATAAAATATATATAATATTTATATATAATATATATTTAATATATATATATATATATATTTTATAATTTAAAATATTTCAATATTATTTAAATTCTCTTGCTATTTTCTATTCGACAATGCTATTTTATTGATTATTTTTTTGGATTCATCAAATACTATTTTTATTGACATGACATAATTATTATTGATCGCTATTTTAATATGTATAAATTATTATTTTAAATGAATCTAATTTAATTAAATTTTATCAATTGATTTTTAATTCTAATTTTAATTATGATAAGTATTTATATGTAATTGCTAATTACTAAATGTGTACTGCATGCTAATAATATACCAAGATGTAAAATCACAATATATGTATGGCCGAAATGCCGAATATAGTGAAACAAATAGATATTAAGAACTTACCTATGTTAACTACATATATTCTTGCAAATAAATGTATCATTCATTGAAAATTTTTGCCTCTAAATTTCTCGGATTTGATTTGATTTTTTGTCTTTTAATATAGAAATACGTCTATAATGTAGAAATAAGTCTATTTGTAAAGAAAAGCTTATGAACGCATAGGGCATTTATTAAGATGGCTGAGCACGCTCTAATATATTAGGATATTTTCGGATAAATTAAGGTTTTGTTTTCATACATCCAGAAATAAGTACAAAGCTTTCTGGCTCGGATACATTTGGTTTTTCTATGTATTTTCTTTTCGTTAGGGGGGTGCAAGTGCACCTCCCTTGCACCCTGCTGCCGGCGCCCATGAAGCTTACGTGACGTTGCGGAGAAAAATAAACTCCGTGTGCTGCTGTTCCAGAAAGAAAAAACAATGCTTTTTACCAGGGGTCCCCAAACTACACAACCTTCTGAACAACGCCTTAGGATTACTAATAGGTACCTAACTCAGATTAAAAAAAAGGGATTATACCTCGTTTTCTAGACTTTATAGCTCAGGATTATGTAGCTATAATTATAGTAATTACGGGTTTATGCGACAACTTCACCATCTATCCAGAGTAAGTAGTACCTTTTTTTGAAGCAGTCCCTGGTGTGCAATCACGAGCATAATTATTTTTGTAATCAGCAAAATTTAACAGCAATTTTCTTATGAAAATATTCATAAGAACATAGAAATTCATTCAATTCGGAGAAAATTACTATCGTCAAATGGATACATATGTGTTGACATGACTGTACGATCATCTTTGTCTATTGAAATGGCCAATAAAGAATACATTAACGAATACACGCCTAGCAATAGGTTATCAATATCTATACGAATATATTACGCATTAATTGAGTCCTCTCCTGAGTGTGTGTGAGTGTAAGTAATGTATTTACGCTGCTCAGTTTTTGTTGTATGCCACAGGCTTTTAACGGCACAAAAATGTGGTGTTTGTTGTGATCCTTCTCCTCACGCGATATCTTAACATAAGTAGGTACAGCCCGCTCATAGCATAGCAAAAAAGAGGTGGTTATGTTTCTATCTTTTTAAATGACTAAATCATAATCAGCTAGACGGGGTCGCTGCAGATCGAGGTGAAGGTGGCGGGACGCCTTGGATGACCTTTCTCGTTAATTGGCGAAAAAAGAGCAACATCGAGAAAAGTGGAAGCCTGGCCTTTGCCCAAGAGTGGGCAAAATTATCGTGGCTGGTCCCCATGTTAGAAACATTTTATGCACCGTAGAAGACTCGCAAAACTATAATCATCACCATCATCGTTTTCCCAACTATGTTGTGGTCAGCTTCCAGAGTCTAACCGGATGAAACTGAATACCAGTATTTTAAATGAAGAGACTGCCTATGTAACCTGCACAACCCAGGTAGTACTGGGTTATACTATACCCATTGGTAAGACTGGTTAGTAAAACAAGTTTTTATTCCGTCTAGATGTGAATCGACTAGATGTGATGTATTCGCCGAGTCGAAAACGTCTGGAAAAGCTACTGGACCATTAAGACGCTAATGTAAGGTGATCTTTCGATCTTCCTGAAGCGCAATCCAAAACGGGTGTAGTGGATGTAGTCAAGAAGGCTGCTAGGCTCAAATGCTATTGCCACTATAGTTATATTTTTTATTATTATTATTATATATATTTATATATATTTTATTATTTATTATATTATAGTTCTAACCAATGGCACTATTTCTCAGTGGCACTTGAGGCACATCCCTGGTATAACTATAAAGTGGTCTCCCCGGAGCCTGGCTCTGCAAGTGTGCAACCATATCCAGTCGTAATTGTAATACTTACTAAATCCTCGCAAGGAAAGACGGGGCGTCGGGGCGCAATATACATAATTATTATTACTAGTAAGTAATATGGAACTAGACAATGATATTCAGAGGTAGCTTGTTAGCCCCTAAACCGATTCATCAGCCAGCCACCCTGCGAAGATTATCGCTCCACTGAGCCTGATGGCTTCTCCACTCAACACACACGCATGTCACATACGGTCTACCCCGACGGTCATTGGTTCTACAGCTAATATGGCTGGCACATTGGCACTTCAGCTTACTTATTCTGGAAACGATTAATCGGATTAAAAGGGTGACCGGTTAGAACTATAATAACCCATATGTTTGATTAACTATTACATCATTTAAATAAAGTATCAAGCGTTGGCTAAGTCCTTCAATTTCTTGCATATTTGTATGTACAAAAATAAACTCTGTGTGTGAACCGGTTATTATAGGCAGGCTGATTAACCTTCTCTGTCCCTGTCTTAAACTTTTCACGTGAACAAACCTGAGGACACAGATGTGTCCGCAGGTTTGTGCACGTGAAAAGTGAAGAGATGTGTGAAATGTTCGATAAGGTTTGAGAGTTTTGAATTACGTTGTTTTTGTTTATACCTACAAGATTATAGGTATAAACAAAAACAACCTAATTATCTAAAGAATCTGGTTTTAAAACTGCTGAGTCCAAACAAACAAGAATATCAGACGTGTGCGAAGTAATAGTGAATAGGTGTTAATCATAATCACAACAACAAACGCCCGATAAGAACAGACTATATATAACCAGAGTCAAGGTTTTATATTCATTCATTTGGATAAGAAGCCAAATACTAAGAGGCGGTGTTTATTGTAAAGTGACCGGCGGCGTTCGAACAGTGAAAATGTTCTTTTTACCACTAACTTTGTTATTAACCGTCATAACATTAGGCTGGTACTTTTTAGGAAAGTACAATGAAAACTACTGGAGGAGACGTGGGGTGAAGTTTTACAGCCAGAATAAAGTGTTGGGACCGTTTTGGGATTTCCTCACGACGAAACGCGCACTGTTCGAGAACTTCGGTGAGCTGTACAGGAAACATAGAGACCAGCCCGTTGTTGGTGTTGGTCAACTTACAACCCCTACACTATTCGTCATTGACTCGCAAAATGTACAACATGTTTTATCAGGTGACTTCCAAGCTTTCCACCACCGAGGAATAGAAAGTCTTGATGGTGACCAGTTGACTGACAATATTACCTTCATGAACGGCCCTAGATGGAAGCTGATGCGCAAAACCATGACCCCTTTGTTCACGGCCAACAAACTGAAGAACATGTACTACATCATGGACAAATGTGCCCAAGACTTCGTGACCTTTTTGAAAAGCAGCCCCAAGACATGGGAAGGCGATTTCCACGCAACACTTATGATGTTCAACAACGCCGCTGTTTGTGGAGCAATCTTCGGAATAGGATCAGAATCAATCTTTGATTCACCGTTCCTCAACATGGCTAAAAATCTATCTCAATCAAATTGGAAGAACCAGCTCAAATTCATAATATTCAGTCTTAGTCCAAAGCTTACGTCAGCGTTAGGCATAAAAGTATTCAAAGAGTACGAGGACTTCTTCATTGGTTCAATTAATGCAGTTATCAAGAAAAGAGAACAAGAAGGAGTCAAGAAGCACGATTTTGCAGATATCGCTGTGAGTATACAGAAGAACGGCACCATGAGGGACTCAACTACAGGTTACGAGATGGAACCCACCACTGGATTATTATCCGCACAGGCTCTGTTCTTCTTCACCGCTGGCGTTGAACCTTGTGCCAATGCAATGTTCTCAACGTTAACTCTTCTCTGTCGCCACCCAGAAATATTAGAAAAAGTTCATCAAGAAATAGACGAACATTTTGAGAAGCACAAGAACGTCATAACTTACGATGTCATTAATGAAATGGAGTATGTGGATAAGGTGATAAGTGAAGGGATGAGACGATTCCCTCCTATTGGACTTTTGACCAGACAATGTTGTCAAGACACAGTGCTACCTGTTGGCAATGTGAAAGTAGCAAAGGGAACAAAAATGTTTACTCCAATTTATTCTATCCATAATGACCCAAAAATCTATCCGAACCCAGAGGTGTTTGATCCAGAGCGATTTTCAAAGGACAGGGGACCCAACGACGACATCTACATGCCATTTGGAATGGGCAACAGGACGTGTATCGGCGCCAGGTATGCCAAGTTACAAATAGTTGCTGGTATGGTGCACGTGTTACGTAACTTTACTATTAGAGCCCCGGACGTAAATGTAAAAATAGAATTCTCTCATGACCCACTGAATGTTAAACTGGGCAATGTTGATGTTCAGCTCGTACCTAGAAATGTCAAATAAGTGGTCTAAGTAAACTATGTAGTAATCGTGTATTCACTAAAATCTTGTAAGTTGATTGTTTATATAATAGTATAATTATTGTAAGTAGCTATAAATTAGAAAAAAAAAAAATTAAATCAAAGACTATGATTGTGTATAAGTTTTTTTGCTTCCATGTTTTTATATCTAGTTATATTTTTTAATTTAGTGTTTAATTTTAATAAATGCTTTGCCATACAATTCGGCAACGGTGTCAGTTTTTTGACGCCATTTTTTTGTATACAATATTGCTTTATTTATGCAAATAAACAAAAATTGTAATAAATCAAAATGTTGTTTTAAATATTTGTTGTTTCAATAGATGTTTTTTTTTGCCTCATATTTGGTAATCTAGCGTTATGATGATGAATAATTATGCAATTTAATTTAACTCCTTCAATATGGTTACGTACCTAAGTTATGAACTTGACATAACTTTGAGACAAGACTGACTTTGACTTTTGACACTTTTGAGACTTTCGGGCCACTGACTATTACAATAGTCAAAGACCTACAAATGACAGCCGGGACCTACGGCTTTCCGAGGCTCGGAAGAAACTCGGTATGTATACTCGGCAAGCACGGCTTAACCGGAAGATTGATCCGAGCGCCTGTAATGATTTAGCCACGAGCTTCACATTTTTTAAAATACTATTATGCATAATTATAAAATAGGAAGGGTTAGTTATAGAGGTGTGCACATCTTGCAGTCTCATATAATAAGGGCAAGTCCAACATCGCACAAATCTACAGTCTTGTCTTATCAACATCAGCCCATAACGTCCACTGCTGGACATAAGCCTCTCCCATGATGGGAGGAATTTGCCGTAATCTCCACGCTTGGCAGGCGGATTGGAGATCGCAGTGATGAAAGACTAACAGAAAACGCTGCTGCCCATTCTCTGGTCTACGGATCCCGGTCCTGCGAAGACCGTCGCTCCACCTAGCCAGAGGGTATCCCACTTTACACCAGATTCACGAGTGCTACTAAGCAGATTCATTTCGCAAAGGACAAGGATTAATATTCGGAGTTGATGGCCAACCTTTAGTATTAAGAGAGAAACCGAAAGAATAAAAAGGCGTCTTTAGAACTATGTCCTTATTACCCTTCGTATGGGGTCGTATCGTAAGGGTTCGTATAGCGGCTGACTGCCAAGACAAGTAAGAATCGCTTTCAAAACGATTCATATTTCTACGATGATTTCCAAAATGATTGACATAAGCTTGTCGGCAGCTTATAGCAATCAAAGACATTTTTTACAAGCTTTTAGTTTTTAGGTAGATTTCGTCAGAAAAAAACTACCTATTGGTCTTGCACCTAAAGTCGAGTTTTCCGAAAATTTCACCATATGGTGAAATTTCACCATAGTTTCATAACTATTTATTAAAGATCAAAATATTCTGTCGTGGTCTTGTCCTGCTACTTTAGAACTATTTAATGGCTATGATATTAAACCAATGAATACTGAATTAAATTCATAGCAGACCGTGACCGTCGGACTACCAAGTCAGGGGTCTCGAGTTCGAACCCAAGGCACGCCTCGATAATTTTTCGGATTGATGTACGCATGGTATAATTATCACTTGCTTCGGTGACCGAAAACATCGTGAGGAAACCAGTATGCCTAAGAGATATAGTCGAGCCGAGTCGAGACGAGCCGAGTCGAGGTCGGCATCAAAACTCTGACAACAGGTTCGGCTCTAACCAAACGATAATGAATACTAATTATAGTAGTTAGTACTAGAATGGGACTGAATTGTACGAAAACCAGGCACTAGAGACATAAAAGAGAAGAGATATTAATTTCAATAAAACTAAATAATTTAATTCCACCCTAGCCAAAAAATACCAATTAATATAAATTATAGCTTTAAAAATAATAAATTAGAAGTAGTTGATAAATTCACCCTACTAGGCATAAATATTAATACACATATAAATTGGAAGTCACACATTCAGAGAGTAAGAGCTAAATTATCAAAATTCTCATACGCCCTCCGCGAGATTAAAAAAACAACAGACCTTAAAACTGCAATAGTAACGTACTACGCGTACGCCTACGCATGGATTAAATACGGTGTCATTTTATGGGGCAACAGCACTGACGCGCCCACGCTATTTACCCTACAAAAAAAACTAGTTAGAATCTTAGTGAATATTGAAGTCACCGATAGCTGTAAATCCCACTTCCAGGAACTAAAGTTTTTATCCCTACTCTGTCTCTACATATTTGAAGTTTGTAAGTTCGTGCGAAAGTATCCAGAATTCTTTACAAAAAGAGCTAGAGGACATACAATCAAAAATTGTTTTAAGACACAAAAATAGGCTAAACTTACCAACATCGCGACTAAAAATGCACTCCAATAGTACCTTGGTCATGTGCATACAAATTTATAATAAGTTACCCGACGAAATAAAGAATTTAAGTAAATAAATATAACACTTTTATCAATAAATTAAAGCTTTTCCTTCTAGGCAAATGCTACTATAGTATAAGCGAATACTTAAATGATAAACTATGAGTACTTCACTATCGAATTGTTTCTACAAATACTCGTTAGAGCCACGCACACCTACTCATGATAATATGGAAAACAGATACACATTAAGAATAATAAAAATTAATTACGTAATAAATAAAGACAATAAGAAATTAATAAAGCAATAAATTATATTATGATATTATATTATTTATATTTATTTTAAATTTACAATGTCTATTATATAAATCTATGTAATTTATAAAGCAATAATTATTACTTTAAATTAAATTCGTATTAGATAATAATTGAAGTAAGCCAGTAGTCTTCCTCCTCTCTCCTACTTAGTCTATGCTGCGCCCGACAGGGTCCGTAATTGTAACATTATTTATTTTCGTCCACCTTATAAACATTATGGTATGCAATAAAGAATTGAGAATTGAGAAAAGAGGACTTTCGCCTTTTTTATTTTATTTGTTGATTTTTATTTTTTTTATTTTTTTGGTGGTTGTGGTGGCGGCCCCTACTTACGAACAGTAAGTCGTGGGTTTGAACCCAGGCAGGCGCATTACTTTGTGTAATTTATTTCATCACCACTGCTCTCAAAACGGTGAAGGAAAACATCGTGAGGAAACCGGCATGTCCTAGAACCAAAAATTCGAAGACTTGACGTGACATCTACCAATCCGCACTGGGCCCGCGTGGTGGATTATAGCCCATTCCCTCTTATAGAGAGGAGGCCTGTGTCCCGGCAGTGGGAACATTAATAGGCTGATGATGATGATGATATTTTTCTAAAATTATTATTTATTGATGTGAAACATCTACAGGCGCGGGTAAACCAAAAAACAAATGAAAAATTCGTGGCGAGCATGGCGATCGAACCCGGCCCGAACAATCCCGAACACCTGTTGAAGCAGCATAGATCTACATATTCGCTACGATTTACAACAAGCCAGCTGGTCTCGGGGCACAGAGCGCTGGGTTACAATCTCGTGACTTCGAGTTCATTTTTCTTTTTTTGAATCGAGTCATTTTGTTTTATTTTATTTTATGTGTTTGTTTTTTATATTGACTTTTTTTTAAGCATATTTCTTGTACAAATAATTTCGCTGGTTTACATCTGCCAGGCGTCCCGCGACGGCTCACTTTTTTATATATAACAGACTACAAAGAGGTCCACTGTAGTAACAATATAACTTATTCATGTGAAAGTTCCTCATCTAAAAGGTGTAAAAAACCTCTTAACGAAGCCGAAAGGCACTTGTTCTCCACGTCATTTCGATATTTTTTTTGTTCTACACCATACCTGGGAACTTTCTAGTTACGGAGATATTAGGGGTTAAAGTTCCAACTTTTTGACAAGTTTTTTTTTAAATACAAGTTTTTAATGTAATTTTTTTACTTTAAACACCTTCACGACCCCCGTACTATTCAATCCATCCATCAGCACAATGTATTGAGTGCGTTGCATTGAGTGAAAAATGTTTTTTCACCCAAAAAAAAAAAGTCGATTCCCAGCAATAATTAATTTTTGGGTAAAGTTACTTAGTTTGATGTACAGAATGCTTGGTTGACGGATTCGTGATGAGGTTGTTTACACCCTGTAAGTACCTAAATGTGATATTATAAACTCGTTGTGCAATATTTATAATGCAATATTAACTAGTTTTAAGTTAATTGGCTGCGCCCTAACAGGGCCATGTGCTCATTAGTTTGAGCTTAGTCTGTACCTACGTGCACATTTTGCAATGAATGAATAAATAAATAATTCATGAAATGATCAATTAGGTAGGTTGTGATCTCATTGTTTTCAATCTATTGCTGTCCGAAATAGGTACGTAAAAAGACAGATTTGCTGGTCAACCTTGAATAAGAGTAAATAATTAGTCCATTGTTCCATATTTTGTAACAAACATTTCCCGGATATTAATACATTCAACAGAAACATTTGTATTTGGTTTTATTTAGCACTAGTTTCTGTCCAAGACTTCCTCTGCGCCATGTCATTTAATAAAGAGTATCTTGTGTTAATGAATTGAATGTGGTTATAAACTATCCGGCTGTCAAATTTCATACAAATCCGTTAAGCCGTTTTTGAGTGATTGAGTAACAATCATTCAAACACTTTAACAATATAATATTCGCACTGCTTAGATCAGCTCAGGTCAGAAACTATCTTATCTATCAAGGTAGATCTAACGAATTCAAATAAAATAAAAAAGTTAAATATGGTAAGGTAGTTTAAGAGATAGCGTGTAGGAACATAGTGAAACGTGATTAGATAAGAGGAGTGAGACTGCCTCGTTGGTCTAGTGGTCGAAAGCACGTTAGTCTGTGGTTGAGCACGAGGTCCTGGGTTTGATTCCCGGGTTGGGCAGTTTTATTGGATTTTTGCATCAGGAGTTTCTTAGTAGCAGCCACGGAGTCTGGATTTGTGCCCGGATGATGGCAATAGGCTTTGCCCCCTCTTACAACATAACTGGCGAAATGTGGGTGTACTATCAGGTACACCTCTGCCTTACCCTTCGGGGATTACAGGCGTGATGTTTTGTGTAGAAGGAGTAAGACTAGGTAGTTCAAGAGGAAAAGAGAGATAGGATCATTTGTAGGTGCCCTAAGTTTTCTAAGGTAACCTTTTAGCAGAGGCAGAATTTAGATTACCTACATAGTATTAGCATTACATCACGCATGTAGTTCTCAACGGGCGTAGGCAGATATTTACCCGTAGTACCTATCTATATTACCCTACCCATATTTCATATCCTAAAAAAAATCAATAAATAAAATCTCGTGTCACGGTGTTGGTGGTCGCACTGTTCCTAACGGCTCGACCGATTTTTATGTTTTTTTTATGTAGGTTTATTTGGTAGGTGGGTAAATATCAAAGCAGCAGATTTTACGTGTCTGCGTTGAGAATCAAGGTGTAAAAATGATAGGATGTTTTTTTTTTAATAGTAAACTACGTTACTTGGTTAACAACTTAAGGTATAATAAAAAATAAACCATTTCCTTGGTTTATGCATTAGACACATTATCTAAAAACAATTAAACCATTTAAAAACACACAGGACACTCGATCAGTTTGTCCAAGCAAAACAACATTCTGGTGGCACTTTTTCAACTTACTATACTTACTTACATGAAGTTTCGTGCGTGTGCGACCAATCGCGTGTTTTTTTTCGCACCTCTCGGTCGTGCGCTGGACTGCGATTAACAGGGGACAAGAATTGTTCAATTTTGGTGGATCGTTTTGCTGTTGATTATAACCTGTTTTAATAGAATAGAATAGAATATATTTATTGTAAAAACATGAGTATAAATTGTGAAAATGTCGTAATTATAGGATTCTATTTAATTAATTGCGTTCATTTAAAAATTCCGATATCGTTTATTAGCACTTGGCTATGAGACATTTTTTTAAATTTATTTTAAACAGAGCAGTCGGCATTTGTCTGATAGGTTTTGGGATTTTATTATAAATGATTGGTGCTAAACAAAAAATACTTTTACGCATCAGTGCCGTGGTTGCTCTTGGTACGCATAGTTTATTATTATCCCGTCGATTACGAATGATAGTTTCTTAAATATGTTAGGATTGGTTCGTAAAAAAATTGCTGTTTCATAAGGAATAAGGAAGGCAGACTTAAAATGTTATATTTAATAAAATACTGTTTGCAACTGTCAGTTATTTTTAAACTAAACATAGCCCTAATACACCTTTTTTGCGAGCTAAAGTGATTTCCTTATTAATAGAGTTTCCCCAAAATATAACTCCAAATCTCAACATGGAGCCGACAATACCAATAGTAAGCTACACGTTATAGCTAGTGATTTGGGTAGCGCGTAAATCAGTGATATTAATTTAATTGTAGCATAAAACCCATACCTTTAAAGATTTTTTTATGCCTGGTTCCAATTTTGGTTGCTTTGGTTGGGTGTTTCACGGGGTTGGCTTTAGAGACGTGATGCCCGCGGAGGGGGGTAAAAGGGGTTAAAGGTGGTAGGAAACGGGTCCCCGATTATAACTAGACCATTCTTATTACAAGGTAATGCATATTTTTCGAATTAAAAAAAAAAAAGTTTTAAAAAAAAGTTTCTAACCTCAAATCAGTTTTATAGCGAAAACGGAACGTTATAATGGACGAATTGGACGATTGACAACCAAATCTGTCCCACATATTGTCTATGGTGCAAAATGACGTGAAAAATTTGCAAAAGAACGTAAAAAAAAAGTGTTTATTATTTGTCACTCACTGTCATTCGTATGTTCATTCCGTTTCTCCTCGAGTTGCGTGAATGTGTTCCCTGTTTCTTCGTTGTGTTTTTCTTGTGGCTGTATTCGACGACTTTGGCTTTCCCTCTGGACTCGAATTGTTTGCCCTCACGATTAACCTACGCTTTTGTACACCGGACACCGATTTTCTGCCTACTCGACTGACTTTTGCACGTATCCCGGACCACAATTTACTGCATCAACGGACGATGGAGCCCCAACCTTCAACAAGCCGTTCTGCGGTTGAGGCTGAACCCCAGCCTTCTACGAGCCGCTCTGGGGTAGAGGCTGAACCGCAGCCCTCTACGAGCCGTTCTGGGGTGGAACCCCCAACATCGAGCAGCTCTTCCGACGAGGACGCACGTCCACCAGCTAAGCGACGTCTTAATGTGCAGGAAGTGCGCAACATGTGGAACCTGGTGAAAGTGTCCCGCCAACTGGGCACGAGGGAACAGGCTGTAGCTTTTGCCTAGGAAAGAGGTATGTTACCTACGCAAAAAGTGTGTAACTATCACAAAAAACCTATGAACATTGTATACTCGAGTAATAGAACAGTGGGCTCTTTTGTTTGTAATAAAGGGCCATGCAAAACAAAATCAAGGGTAAGCAGAGGTAAAGGGACCTGGTTTGAAAATATTAAAATTCTTTTGCCTCAGGTATTTTAGCTGGTGTACGCATTTGCTGCAAAGTACAGCTATGATCGCACTTTAAATGAAGATTTCACTGAAGGAGAACACTGCCTCTCTACAGCAACCATAAACGATTGGTTTAATTATTGTAGAGAGGCAGTTGTAGTTTATATGAAAAATAAACAGGATGTAACCGGGAAGATTGGAGGTCCTGGCAAAGTAGTGCAAATAGATGAAAGCAAGTTCGGAAAAAGGAAATACATTCAGTCAAAAAAGTATCGGGAATGGATGATTTGTTTATGGTTCCAAATTCAAATTTTTGTTTTTTTGTAGTTGTTAGATTGGCACAACTGTTTTCCATTTTGGCGCGGAGTATGAGTTGCATCTGTTATTTATATTAAACACAGTGCTGGTTTTAGTAATATCATATATAGTGTGTATTGCGAATTTCATAATGGACAAAAATATCGAACAAAGAGTTTGTCTTAAATTTTGCATCGCCAATGGAATTTCGTGTTCGGAGTCACTGAAAATGTTACAGAAGGCTTACGGTGAATCGACTTTATCAAAAACTCGTGCTTATGATTGGTTCAAAGCGTTCAAAAGCGGTCGAGATGTGATGGAAGATTTGCCTCGCTCTGGTAGGCCGTCAACGTCTGCAACTGAAGTTAACATCGCAAAAGTGAAGAAAATAGTGACTGAAAATCCCCATTCAACTCTGAGAGAGATAGCCGCCGAACTTTCTGTATCTCACGAGTCGATCCGTACCATTTTAACTAATCATTTGGGTATGAAACATGTTGCTGCTCGGCTAGTCCCAAAGGATCTGAATTTTCTCCAAAAACTCAATCGCATGAAAGTCGCTGAGGACATGCTAGAACGAGTCAGTTCGGACCCAACATTCATGAAACGCATTGTTACTGGTGACGAGACGTGGGTTTACGAGTTTGACATGCAAACTAGTCAACAAGCTTCGGAGTGGCGCCTTCCAACTGAACCGAAGCCGAAAAAACCACGCCAAAGTCGATCAAAAGTCAAAGTCATGTTGACTGTTTTCTTTGACTATCGCGGTGTTGTGCACTCTGAATTCTTACCGGAAGGTCTAACGGTAAATAAAGAATATTATTTGAGCGTTATGCGGCGTTTAAGAGAGCAAATTCGACGAAAAAGGCCAGATTTGTGGAAAGAAAATTCTTGGATTTTGCACCACGACAATGCGCCTTCGCACAAGGCTATCATTGTGAACGAATTTTTGACCAAACACTCAACAAATACCATCCAGCAACCACTATATTCACCAAATATGACTCCTGCTGACTTTTTTCTTTTTCCTAAACTCAAATTACCACTTCGTGGCACCCGTTTTCAATCGATAGAAGACATAAAGGAGAATTCGCGGCGAGAACTGAACTCAATTCCGGAAGCAGCGTTTAAAAAATGTTTTGATGAATGGATTATTCGTTGGCGCAAGTGTATCGTTTCTAAAGGAGCATACTTTGAAGGTAATAAAATAAATTTGGATGAATAACAGACATTTAGTGTATTATTGATCTTTTCCCGGTACTTTCTTGCCAGAGTAGTATAACAGAGGTCGACGAGTTGAAGGATCCTCGGGATGATTGAGGATGGAAGCGAAGATCTATGCCTGGAAGTCTGCCCAGACAATGTCCGCTCCGCTGATGTTTTGGTGCAAGATCAAGAATCAAGAAGCATGTTGCTGAGGGCACCACCATACACACAGATTTTTGGCGGGCCTATGATTGTCTGGGGGACCACGGGTATATCCACCGTAAAGTAAATCACAGTGACCCAGGAAACCCTTTTGTGGCTGAGGATGGCACCCATACGCAAAGAATCGAATCACAGTGGCGTGTCATCAAGAGGTTCTTTTATAAAGACAATTATAATAACAGAGAGAATATCAACGATTCAATATATGAATATTTGTGGAGAAGACATGTAGAGAGCAATAAAAGAGATCCTTTTGAGGAATTGATAAATGTAATTAATTATAATTTTAATAAATGAAAAATATATCAATGCACTGTTGTTTCATTTCTTTTAGCCCCATGTGTGTACAATAGGCAATGTTACTAAAAGCTGAGAATGCTACTAGGATAACTTTGATGCAGGAGCGAGCTAAGCAAGCTCTGGACTTGGGGCACCCCGACACGGATAGATTAGGTTAGAAGGGTATAATAGGATAGACCCCGCCATACCCTTTGTGGTTATTTTATTTTAAACCATTCAGAAGTAGGAGCCCCGCGAAGCGGGGCTCCGTCGGCCGGCTCTCCCTGAACTGCGCCACGGTGAGTGATATAGGATATATATTTAACCCTACTACGCCTTTTATGCAACTATAAAGTGTTTTGAGGTTAGGTTACATAAATCGATTTTTCTCAGGAATGGTGCATTACCTTTTCATGGGAGTGCTACCAGGGGGCAGGAGAGACCCTCCCCCCCCCGTCCCAAACCCCTCCGCGGGCATCACGTCTCTAAATTTTTACCGTTTCACGTACTGTTTGTACATATATAGCCAGTTTTTACCTTGCAAGACAGTTTCAGTAAGTAAGACCATGCATGCTAAAGATGAAGTTTATGATTTGTATTTTGTTGCTTTTTAGAATGCCAAAACACACCAATGAAAAGAGGCTGCTTAAAAAGAGAATGGATGAAAGAAGAAGAAAAGCAAGAATAACGTTTCATCATCAGCCTACAGCAGACCACTGCTGGACATATGCCTCCTCAATGGCACGCCACTCATCTCGATTCTGAGCAACTCCCATCCAGTTGCTATCACCCATCCTGCTAAGATGGAAACTCCAGTCAATCGAGTCTGAGGGCATCCCACCTTACGTTTACCGATTCGCGGTCTCTACACAAGAACACGTCTACCCTAACGGTCATCGGTTCTACGGCTAAATGACCGGCCCATTGCCACTTCAGCTTACTTATTCTGTGAGCTATGTTGACAACTCTGGTTTTCTGTCGGATCATCTCGTTCCGGAGACCCACCCCACCTCAGAGAGACTCCAAGCATAGCCCGTTCCATAGCTCACTGAGCGACCTTGAATTTATAGACCAGCCGTACCGTGAGTGTCCACGTTTCGGTCTCGTAAGTCATAACAGGCAGCACGGGCTGGTGGAAGACCTTCCGTCTTTAGGCACTATGGAAACGTGACGAGAAGACTGAACAAAAGTTTCCCAAATGCTGCCTAGCCCAGCTGAATTCTTCTGTGAGTCTCAAATTTGTTCTTACCAAACTTCAGAGTTTGCCCGAGATAAACATATTCTCGACGAACCTCGAGAGGACCGCCATTGACAACAATAGTTCTGGGAAAACTTCAGAACTGACCAGGTCTCAACAGAGTCAAAAGCCTTCTCATAGTTCACAAATGCAAGACAGAGCGGCCGATTATACTCTTCGGACTTCTGTATGTTCTGCCACATAGTGTGGTTGTGGTCTAATGGTGCTGCATCCTCCTCAAAACCCGGTCTGCTCCGGTGGCTGGAAGTCGTTGAGTCTTTGCACTAGACGATTCGTGACGACTCTTGAAAACAGCTTATACACGTGGCTAAGGAGCGAAATGGGTCTGTAATTACACAACCTGTTTTTTTTATATCCCATAACTCTAGGGTATGATTGAGACCATATCAAAGAATCAACTGGCATATGAATTATGTTTCAAACATTCTTTTATTTTTCTTTTTTAATACAAAATAATTCGGCAAAGTCACGATTATTAACGTAAAACACCCTTACGTGAAATATGACAATGTCGCATTTTCTTAGCTTTAAATACCAGTATGTCCCCAGCCGTTGTTATTTTAATTGTGTTTGTAATTGCGGGTTACTACAGGTTAAGAATGATTGGTTTGAATTAAAATGAATTACTCGTATTTATCAATGAAACCTAATAGATACATATTTTATAATTATGATTGATGATATCTCCGAATTTCCGAAACTATGCATTTTTGGACCACCTATTCTAGGAGTTTTAGTATTATTTTTACCTACAGAATATAACCCTAGTGCTACGGGATATGAAAAAAAAAAAAGTTGTATAATAGGGTCTTGTTCCCCTTCTGACAGAAAAAAAACGGCCACGCCCCTTCTCCACGCTTCTGGAGCCCTCCCAGATAACAGGACCGACTTGTTTCCCAAAAAAATTGAGATGGCAAATCGTCGTGAAATTGTGATTTACAGAACCGAGAAAACTGTTAACTTCTAAGGTTTTAGAAAAGGGGCCTTGGGCCTTCTTTGGCCGTGGCTATCAACGTTGGTCGTCCGTACCATGACTCATCATAGTACAAAGCAGACATACGCCATCGCAGGAAAAAAAAAATCCTGAAGAATGAACATGAAACAAAATTACAAAGGGACCACTTCAGAACCAACACCATATCTGAACAATGTCGAACGAAACAGAAGACGATATAGCGGATATCATCTACGAATACACGAACGAATATGGATGTGGAACCGGAAACGAAGACGCACGAGGTGACAATTATATACATTTATGGACCTCAGGGATCATGCTGCCGGGGTTGCGGGACTGTTCGATAGAGATACTGTGGCCCCGGAACACAAAGGGTGATGAAGGAACATGGATGGGTTTTAGTCAGTAAAAGTCTGACACTCCCTCCTGTTCCTCCCAGAGCGGGAGAAGTCATTTGATGATTTCCCATTCGAAAAAAAAAAAAAAAATCTCTGTCTACACTTTGCCTGATACTGCAGCTACTGCTAATAACATTCCTGCCGAAGATAAGGAAAATAGACTTGAACGTTCTCATACAGCTGACAGTGGCAAGGACGATGAATACCACACCGTCACTTCGTGAACCTGCTATTGACAAGTGTTATCTCAATTATTTTGTTATCTGTAACTTGTTTCGGTACTGTTATTCAGCTGATAGCAGCAGATATCTTGGCCTATGCTCAGGTCGGCGGGACGCACCCTGCGATGTAATTATGGGTTGTATATGACATTTTATATTATTGATTCCGTTCAGGCTGCAGCACTGACTATTATATTCCTCACACGTGTTAGGAACCTGATCAATAGCAATAGCACAATTATTTCTATAAATCCTAACGTTACCATTTATCGAAAATCGTTAAGTAATTAATTTTTAAATACACTTCCTCGAAAATTGGTTCCTATCGCACTACGATTAGGTTCAACATGCAATGTAGGTATTTCACAAGCGTGCGATTTTTTACATTTTCCAACACGTGTGCGGGTATGAAAATTGCCACAGATAACTATACCTATACTTAGTCCAAATTGGTTCAATGCCTATAGTCGGAGGTGAATGTTTTTTTTTTAATTTCGGCAAAGCAAAACTGCGTCTTTACGGCGTAAATATTTTTGAATATTCAAATTGTATTTATAAATATAATAGAATATCATAGATAAACATGATTATTTAAAACTAATATTTACTTTATAAAATAATTACCATTTATTTGTGTTCTGCATTGTATGTAAAAAATTATATTAGGCTGTTTAGCGGCTTCATACCTTTGCTTCTCCTTCAACCTGGCGAAAGCAAAGCGCGGAATAAAAGAAAATTAAAATCATAGTTTCCTAATAATTCATGACAAAAATATTTTTCGTTCTTTTATTTTATTTCTTCAAAAGTGTATTGAAAAACGTCGTTTGATACACGTGGACATTTGTTATTGCAGTTCTCGACTCAAAAACACCCTCGCCTACGGCTCGGGAGTTAATTCCGCCACGGGTGCAATAACAAACTTTAACAAACTTGTGGCAAAATGTATTAGACTTGCATACTGCAAGTAAATTTTGTTGTACCTATTTATTGTAAAACACTTTATTTTTGTGTGTGATATGTGTCGTTTAAAATTAAATAACAGTACTAGGGTTAGCTTGAATGTAGGTAATATTAATAACAGTGACTTTTGAATCGGAACACTTTTGACACATAATATTTTTTACCCACGCCATGGTGTGATGTTATGTAATGATGTTGTCTAAACAAAAAAACATCCAAGCGATTGCAGCAATCACGACAGATTTGCTGTCTCTTATTGAAGGGTTCCCTTGTATATCTCCGAAGAACAGCATCAGATCTTCACTAAACTTAAGCGGGACCACCACGAAATAATATTCTTCTAAACAAAAAAATAACCATCAAAATCGGTTCACAATTGGCGAAGATATCGCTGAACAAACAAAAAAAAAACTAATCGGACGAATTGTTATAGCCTCCTCTTTTTGGAAGTCGGTTAAAAATTACTAAATGTGTACTGCATATTTTAACCTATACGTAACCAAGATGTAAAATCTTAATATTTGTACGACCGAAATGCCGAATATTAGTGAATCCCATAGAAATCAAGAACTTGTTAACTACATATATTCTTTCAAATAAATGTATTCATGAATTGAAAAAATGTATAGGTTGCCGAATTTGTCGAGTTTGACTCTGTGATTGGTTCGAACAAAGAGAGAGGGAAAAATTCTCTAAAGGCCTCTTTCTGGAGTAACAGTCTACATATAGGTAAATTTTATTACATAAAAGCATGTTACTGAAAATTAAAAGTAGATACAGTCCACATGGAAAGATTATTGGCCCTGTGTTTTTATTGCATTTGAAGTTTAGCTAAACTTTGAAGAACAAACGAAAAAGCTCGCACTAAACCTAATGATAAAAACTTTAATTAGGACTTATTTTATGCACCCTAGGAAAACTACTAGGTATGCATCCATAAACTAATGCCTTTTTTCTATTGTAGGCAGAAACTACAAAACGTCATCTGGTTTACGCCGCCGCTTATATATTTTATTCGCCTCGTCCATGTTCATACTCGTACGGTCACACATGCACGCCATTTGCGAGGATCTACTACGCACCTAACCTGTGTACATGCACTTTGATAAACAGTATCATATATTTATGTATGAACAATAATTAACATACAGATCTCCCTGTTTGCCATTCATTCAATCTGCTCAGCCGTAAAGTGTGATTGATTTTCTAACAATTGTAAAAGTAACAAATGTGCAAAAACCAATATAGGTAGGGTATCTATTTATAGACACAGACGAACAAACGATATTTTCTACTGCTACTATTTAATAATATAGCAATATTTTTAATGCTTCCTGCCTTTTAAACTTGATTGAACAACCGGTTCTACAAACATTATAAATAAACAAAAGGTTACATAACTAGTTACCTACGACGTTTTTATAAACACAGACGAATATATTTTTTATTCACCGAATGTAACCTAAATCAGCTTATTATTCAAATGAGTCAAAAGCCAGAAAACAAGTATCTCTATCGTTGCGAGTGCGCACTATGTTCTGATTTTATATTATTAATTACGGTCTTTAGTTTTTATCATTTTATGTTAGTTTAAAGACAAAAGCATTTTTTTTATATTGCACACTGCAAAGGAAGGCGGGGAAGGCCTCTTCTTAAACAAGTATAGGTATTCACTAGGTATGTTCGCACAATACAGGCCAGAATACTCACGCTGCTCGGCTTATGGTTTTTGTGATGATAAAAATGGGTAGCATATAATCATAGTTTGATTAAGATTAGACTAGCAAATAACAGGGAATTCGTCTGCAATTTCCTTTATTCAGTTTCTTACATCGTGTAGGGAGCTCCAGTGCAATTTCAACTTTCTAGGTTCCAGGGTAGAGCGTCGATGAGAATATCAGTGAGTGTGGTCAGGAACACTTAGTTAAAACTTAATCATCATCATCATCATCATCAGCCTATTAATGTTCCCACTGCTGGGACACAGGCCTCCTCTATATGAGAGGGAATGGGCTATAATCCACCACGCGGGCCCAGTGCGGATTGGTAGATGTCACCTGTCTTCGAATTTTTTGGTTCTAGGACATGCCGGTTTCCTCACGATGTTTTCCTTAATAAACAACCTATAAAACTTAATAGACTTTTTAGGAAGTACAAAATTCACTTGATTATATTCTGGTTTTCTATTAGGAATTTCTCAGTAGCAACCACGGACTCTGTGCCCGGTTGATAGCAAGGCTCGCCCTCTATTACATTGGACTTAAACATAACTGGCGAAATGTGAGCGTACTATTAGCTAAACCTCTGCCTAACCCTTCGGGGGTTACAGGCGTGATGTTATGTTATGGTTATTCTGAATATACTAGTATTCGAGCTAACACAACATTCCACAAAGCAAATAACTGGACACCTTAATAAACTAAAATTGAGGTATACATTCTATTTTGACTACCTAGATAAAATGCATCTCTAAATAAAAAAAAATTGTTGGCAAGCAAAACTTTTATTTTATCTTGTTTGTACAAAACAAGCTTTTACGTTTGCATTTAATTAAGAACATACTTAGCTTAACCATTTGTGACTAAAGTAGGATAAGCTTAGTTAGGTAGGAGCTATAGTTTTTTTTAGTACTTTAGTATTTTATTTTGTGTGCGAACAAAACTTAGTACCTACTAAGTGAAGTCATTACAGCAGTGCTACAAGGACTTTCTGGCGCCCAATAGGGAATATGCATGAAATACAAAACTATTTTTATTTATGAAAAATGCCTTGTATTGGCGCATAAAAACATTGTGGTACACTTGTTTAAGTTTCTAAAACATCATTTTACAATTTACTGTTTTATGTAGCATGTTTTTGGTAAAACGGAACGCACTCTCAAAACTCATCGTCCTCGATAACGCCGCCGGTATGGACGTCAAAGTTCATTGTGTCTAAAAAACACTTTTATTTGAAAAGTGCTTAAAGTTTCACTAAAATTTTATTATAATATTGTTATTGAAATTTTTACTTGAATAAAGCACATACAATTAGTAAAATTATTTTATTAAGGCCAAAAAAAATTGATGTAAACAAGGCAGATTGTGGATAATGACGTCACATCATGACCGCGACAGCAGCAGCTACGGACGTTAGAACTGTCGTAGGAAATCGCTGGAGTTTAATATTATTTTTGTGCGACAAGCAGGGTTGATAGTACTGTATTTTATTGATTTAAGTGAAGAAAAAATTACGTGCATATTCCCTAATGATGTTGACAGAGAGGCAGTGAGTGCATGAAAGGAACCTCCCTGGGCGACGTACCCTACGTCATTGTTACGTCCGGCGGATTGGCCCATCCTGGGCAATCGACTTGTGTCGATTGGATAATCCTTTCACGACAAACAATGGCAAATATATGTTTTAATTAGCCCTTCTCAGGGTCAAATAGTCCACTCACAAAACCAGAGATGCTGTGTCGGTAAAATAGTTGTGAAAATGTCAAGTGAAATGAAATACAATAAAAAACAAAATGGCGGCTCTAGTTCCGGTTTTGACCACCCGCCAGAATGCTTCATCATCACCATCTCCTAACTATGTTAGGGTCGGCTTCCAGTCTAACCGGATGCAACTGAATACTAGCATTTTACATGGAGCGACTGCCTGTCTGCCCTCCACGACCTAGTAAGTACTGGGTAATACGATATCCCTTGGTAACACTGATTGTCAGAATTTCGGGCCACTGAAAATCTGTGACGACCATCAAAGATTAACAAATGACAACCGGGACTATCGGCGAGGAAACACGGTATTTAACAGGCAGTCATCCATCCAAGGACCAACCTAGGCAAACGCGGCTTAACCTGAAGATTGACCCGAGTGGCTGTTATTATATTTAGCCACGACCTCCTGCTCAACATATAAAGCAGTTAAGTAAATATTAAACACATAACGCTTTAATGGGTTATGGCGAAGCAGAAAGTTTTGGATACGTTATAGTCGATATAAATTTCTTTAATGATGTGCTTATTCTTTAACGAGGAACTCATAATAACGTGTCTTTGTACTTTAGCCGTGCCTGCTCTAGCCGTGTGGTATCCGGCAGAGTAGAATAGAACCAACCCATTACACTCACAGGTGTCGTATAAGGCGACTAATGTCTGAGGCAGAACACCTTGCGCCTCCGTAGACCAGAGAATGGGCAACAGCGTTTTCTGTTAGTCTTCTGCGATCTCCAATCCGCCTGCCAAGCGTGGAGATTACGGCAAATTCCTCCCATCATGGGAGAGGCTTATGTCCAGCAGTGGACGTTATGGGCTGATGTTGTTGTTGTTGTACTTTATTCTGAATGGTGTTAGTCATAATTCGTCCCTGATAAACAATAAGGTGCTGATGCGAAATCGGTTTACATCCAAGGTTCTAAGTATTGATAAGTAGCTCTTAGAAAAACAGTGTTAGTAATGGCAACTGGCATTTCAATTTCAGTGATCGAAATAAATATTTTAAAATATTTTTTTGTGATTGTGAAGCCCTATTCATCATAGTATTATGAATCTAAAAGGCACCCTATCTGTTGATGCCTTTTCATGGTTTAGCGGCTGAAAAGATAACAATAAACATATATAATAACTTGGGTTAGGATACTGGTTTTGTGTCCTATATTAGTTTTGGGTGGGATGAAAGTACCACATATGAGTGTAATTTCCGACGGCTACACGGCCAAGACAGCGGGTAAAAGTTAGAGCTGAGATCATTACGAAGCAGTACGACAACGCCTTTATTACAACTATGACTCGGTAAGTCATGCGCAAACAATGAATGAATATTAATATTTGCATTTCAATGCACTTTGTGAAAACGGCGACTGAATGAAATTCTGATTTAACAATATTTCACAAAGTTATCGATTTTTTATCTGCTCCGCCGTAGGGCGTAAAGCTATCTTATTTTTTCAGGTGTTTTCACGGAATTTAATTTTATTGTTCGAACATCACACCGCGCAGTGTTGAAACGAGAGTCCATTTGCATATTCAAATACTTCGTTTAAAAAACACTTTTTCATCAGAATATACGTCCATAGGATAACGTAGCGCACTCATGCGTTTGTGCCCGACTGTCCGTACAGTCGCGAGCAGCTGTCGTTTGTCGTTTATTGGACAACCTTTATCCTTCACCCGACGTGTCTAAACCGACATATTCGATACACGATAAGCTCGGTTTTGTTCGTCGATGACACGATCATTTTCCGACGGGTGTTGAGCTGAACTCTTTTAGATCAAATGGATGGAAAATTAGAGGAAACTGTTTCTTATTTGTTCGATTAGATCTTGCTCACAGTTGGAGTATTGTTTTGTATTTTGGCTGTGTTAAACCGATTACAATTTAATTAAATAAAAAGATAAAAACTTAACTCAAGTAACAGATGTTTTAGAATCTAAGTAGATGGCAGAAAGAAGTAGCTTTTTTTGATGGTACTCAAGATTTTTTCTGATTTTATTGAGAGAGCAACATACTCTAAAATCCCTTCGATCGTTAAAGCAAATTTGACAAACACCCTTTCTGCCAGCAAACTAACAATTGAAATCCTAAATACATTGTGAGTTCATAAAAACATAATATTCTTTCATTTCTAGATGTAGCACTAGATTTGATGAAACTAGTCTTTGAAAGAACTCGTCTAATCGTATCTTGATGGAATAAAATCTCTTTAAACATTTTATATTCGGTCTAGAAAAATAATGTGGTATAAAATATAAATATATAATACATAATTCAGTGCTTGCCACCAAGTTTATCAGGTCTTTGAAGACGTTTTTCTTTGGACAAATGAAAAAAACAATAGTCAAATGCCTATTTATTTTAGACAAGATGTCTTTACAAGACCCACCACCACGATGCATGAACGGGTTGTGTTACACGAAGACAGACAATATCTAATGTACCTACCTATAGTTAAGGATCTTGGAGTGCGTGGCCAAAATCGGAACTAATAGTGCCATGTCAATTTTTCAATACATTTTACAAATGTTTGCCAACAGCGGCTCCCCCTCAACGGCAATCGATCACCAAGAGATTTGTGTGAATGTGTTCTTTTTGCAAACGCATTCAAACTATTTTTATACGCATTTTTAAGGTAATAATATAACAAAAAAACACAAATTTACTCCGAGATAGCAAGTGCTTCTGTGTTACGATGCAAACAATGTTAGCGCGAAGCTATTTACACTTTCAACCCAAAACAAGGACAGAACTAGCCAACATAAATAGCTCGTAATTCCTTTACCCAACTGTACTATAGTCACAGAAACTATAATACAAACATTTTTGAAATTTTCAGCCAGAGCTGTACCTACGTGAAAACTTTTTGTTAAATTACTGAACAATTTCAGTATTTTATTAGTTTTCTACGTTTCAAATTACACAACAAAACATTACGTGTGTAGTTTCCTATCATTTATATTTCGAGTAATGATAAAATCCGGATCGAACATAATGTAATATAGGCCTCCCGTTTCTTCTGCCACTCCTCTCTGTTCTGTGCGTCCCTTATCCATCCGTTTCCCGCGATCTTGATGATATCGTCAACCCAACGCGTTTCTGGACGTGCCTGGTTTCTTAGGCTCAACCTTGGCCACCATTCTGTAAATGCATTCTAGTGCCACAGAAAAATCTCAGATGGCGTTATCAGTTCGTTCAAAGGCCGAGTAAAAATTCAACGTTTGTTCAAAAGTACTTATTAGTAACATGGTTCTAACACACTGGTGTTACCCCGACGGCACGGTTGGCGCAGTGGCTGAGCGATTGGCTGCTGCGCTACGTGTCGCGGGTTCGATTCCCGTTGTACGGTTCAAATTCAAATTAATTTATTTCGTGAACACAGGGTACATACAGAAGATGTTATAATAAAATAAATTAGATCCGAGCTGTGTCCCGCCAAAAGGCATACAAAATATCAAAGGTCTTTTTTTTAAACAGATACATTTTAGCAATTAAAAGTACAATCACAATAATTATAAATCATGTCAAAATTAGATAAAATGTCAAATTAAGTAAAGTAAAAAAATAACAAAAAAGTACAAAATTAAAAATAACAATGTCACTAATTCAATAATACAACAAAACAAGACAATACAACAATTCAATAATTCAAGACGAATACGGTGTTGTTTCGGGTCTAGCTGTTTGTGTAAGTGAATATTATAATGTTTGTAACGCGGTACAGGAGTAATTTCTAGTGTGGGGCAACGTTTAAAAGAAAATAAAAAACATTTATGTGCAAAATTTGTCAAATATGATATGTGGAACTAACATGATAACATCAAACCAAATTATTGTTACATCATTTAAAACAGCTGTGTTATGGTTTTATCGAGTTAGATTAATGATTCGACACTATTTATAAATAGGTACCTAACTTATAAACAAAATCCCTGATACAATATTTGAAGTAAAAAAACACTTTATTGTGAAATATGAATCATTCTACCTATCTTTTTTGAGTGTCTACTTATACCATATCTAGTATAGTAGTATTATCTCTCTTAGCTAGTTGGTATTAATACTTGTCGAGGTCGTTCTGTGGATAGGTAACCATTCATTACACACCAAGATCTCTCTGTGCTCCGGAAAGGACGATAAGCAGGTGGTCCTTTCTGTCATTCATTGATCCGTGACAGTTTTTAAGGGTAGTATTATAAGCCTCAAAGCCTTGACAACCAGTCAACCGGTATTGTGTTACCCAAATACTGGGTTGAGGAAGTCAGATAGGCAGTCGTTCCATGTAAAACACTGGTATTCAATAATATTATTAAGACCTATTTAACAGTTTATAATGGCAAGAAAATGTACATGATAGAGACGTTTGAAGAAGAAAGGGGAGGCATTTGCCCAGCAGTGGGACATTTAAAAAGGAAAACAAAATGCAGTTTTTTTAACTTACGATTTCATAAGTTAATAAGTCTGCTCACGACACTAATAAAAGCCAGCTCAGTATCGACAAGGGAATCTAATTATCCTCCAAAACGAGTTATCATTTGATAAAAATCAAAATATACTCAAAACTAAAACATGACTGACCACATTAGGTCATAATTTATTGCGTCTGTATCAATTTATTTTTAAATGGAAAGTTTATGAAGTACTAGGTACTTATGTGTGATAGATAAGGTAGGTAATTAACAATAATAAACACAATGTTAAAGAAACATAATACTTATAAAAACTTGAATGACAAGGGTATTTAGATATTACTACTTAGGTACTTACGATAAACGGAACTACGCGAACAAAATCTTTATCTACTTTCAATAGCCAAGTGGTTGCTGTTCGCGGGCTTGTGGACGGTGGGCTATGGGCTAGCTCGCCGTCCCTCCGTCTAATGACGACAGGCCGTGTCGACGGCGCGTTCGTGTTCCACGCGCGCTTCAAAGAGAGTCAGCAAAAGGAAGGGGTCCGCAAGGACCGATGCCTGCCGTTGCGGGACTGTTCGTGGCCCCGGAACAAAAAGGGCGATGAAGGAACATGGATGGGTTTTAGTCAGTAAAAGTCTGATACTCCCTCCTGCTCCGCCCAGAGCTGGAGAAGTCATTTGATGATATCCCATCCGAAAAAAAAAAAAGTGGTTGCTGTTCAGTAAAAGAGTACGCACGACGACCTATCTAGCTTTACAAAACTAGTATAAGCGGATCTCTCAAATCTATACAAAGTGAGACCATGTTTTACTAAAAATGTATTGTTTGATGTGTTGCCGTTTGTACCTACATCTAAACGTTGTAAATAGACCCTTAACGAAGCCGAAAGGCATTGCCGAAGGTTCTCCCCGTCATTGCGGTTTTTTTTAATGTTTTAAACCATATCGCGGAACCTTCTGGTGACGGAGATATTGGGGGTCAAAAAACGTAAAGTTACTTGTTTTATGTACAGAATGTTAGGTTGATGGCTTCGTGTAGGCTCAGTTAACACCTTGCATCAATGGTATTCTGACATGTCCGTTTTGTGCTCGGAGTTTTTCAGCCATTTGAGAGCACACGAAAGAGCAGCACTCCAAACCTCTCGATAACCACCCTAGAAAGCCATCGAATACTGTTGCTGTGGTCGAAATCGGACAAGTAGCATCATCATCATCACCTAACGTGTCAGACTTAGTATATAAACCATTTTGAGACAGGGGATCACATTTTTATATGACATTTCCTCTGATAGCTACTCTACACCATTGTTTATTCATTCATATAGGTTCATCAACAGCTTCTATGTACAGCATTTAGGTATATATAGGTTTTACAGTCTTGGACTTACACAGTCTCCAATTACAGGTTAACCAGCATTCGCTTACCAATATTAATACGCTTGCCCTCTATTAGGACTTGAACCTAACTGGCGAAATGTGGGTGCACTATTAGGTACACCTCTACCTAACCCTTCGGGGATTAAAGGCCTGATGTTATGTTATGTGTATTTTTTGGTACACGCTTTTGTATCTTAAATCGCTTTGTATATAGACTACCTACCATGTTTCCTCTTTTTCTTCTCTTTGCAATTAATCTTGGAAACAAAGTTCTTTCATGAAATTGGCGCGGCCATACAATAGACGACAAACTTATTGTTCAAGCCGGGACATGAATTTAATATCGCTGCACCTTTACTACGGCCTCACTGCATCGTCGTGCTACGGTCTACGGTAATTACTTCAAAGTGAGGAGGTACGGCTACGGCCTACGCCGTAGACCCGTAACTCGATTGGCGTAGCAAAATCTACGGTAATCCTGCACAGACAATTTTATGTATTTGATGGTATGGTGATGAAAAATGCCAATGCAGTTTTAAATAAAACTGTAAGTGCTTGCTTATTCAAAATAAACTCTAAAGAACCATTCTTTAGAGTTTATTTTGAATAAGCATAAAATTAAACTGTTCCAACATTATCTGGGTCTGTGAAAAAATAACATTTCAGGTGATAATCGTGTATCATCGAGTTAGGTTAGGTTATGTTGGCGATAGTGACCATACGTAAGTCAATACACGATTATTGACTACCGTGGAAACTAGATTATATTTAAATCTAATCATTATTTATTACCATTATACCTTTTTCATGAAATTAACGATACTGAAAAGTGGTTTTCTTTTACACTTTCACATTGTTTCGTACCAAGATAAGTACAAACGTACGCAAATACCTAGTGCGATAGTTCCCCTTCTGATTCAAGTTTCGTAAGTCCCTTTCATGTCAGTGCTAATGCTATGAGTGATATATCACGGGGCTATACGACTTTCTAAGAATAACACACAATAAGACCGCGTTCTAATCAAAGCGATTGTCGCGTGAACAAGCGACCGTCGCGTTTATTTTGTTTGGCAGAACTGAGCGCGTGGTTAGCCGCCAGAGGGCGTGTTACGGTTTGTTCGAAGTAATTTAGTGATACACCGAAATTTATATACGTATTTAGGTACTAGTTAAACAATTGGCTTCGTTATCATCAAGAGCGTGCAGCGTCGCGATTTATACAACAATTATTTATCGCTCAATAGGTTATAATTTTATCACTGTTTGGGTCAGAAAAGTTAATTTTTATATCACGCAAAAATAACAACATAATAAAAACACAAGCAATTAAAAAACTCGCGTGTATTTCTAGTGCGACAACACCGATTGTATCAAGGTATTATTACTATTGTGTTTAAGTTGAAAGACGCCACGAATACAGATCATAATAATAGAGGGGTAGGAGGGGGAGTTCCCAAAACTTTGCGCCGAAACTTCTTTGTTAAACTTACAAGTAAGACAACAAGCCCCCTGCACCCCCTTACAAGTAAGGGGGTGCAGGGGGGTAAACAATCCCTTAGAAATGCTTTGTTCTAGGATTCGCCGGTATTCGTGAATCTCACATAGAAACTGTAGACAGAGTGTGATGAATTCTGATATCGATGCGGCGCACTCGCGAAGTTACCTGCTCTGTTATGCTTCATTAATTTATTTAATTTTAATTAAAGTAATAGTTGAGACGGTGCAGCCAGTAGCATCGTCCAGTTATGTAGCTCGCGAAACTAGAAACCACCGATGAGGTCGGATAAGAATGACTCTGGCTGACTGGCGCTATAGCAGAGCGTCGCTTCAATGAGGTGGCGGTGATCACATACAAGCCTAAAAGCTTGGCTTGCCCTTATAACCTCCTACTGGGTTTAAAGATTCTTTATTTATTCTAAAAGAACATACATCGATCACATACATAACATATATCGACAATATTTATAACATATATCGAATAAATACATAACTAGAGTTAAGTGTAGTCCAGTAATTAACAGTTTTGTTTTCTTAATGTAGGTAGGTCGACATTTACTATTGTGTGAAAGACGTGTTTATAACGTTAATATAATAGTTTTTTTTTTTTGTGACGTACTTCTTGAGTTTGGCTTTAAATAAGTTGAAAGAAGATGTGCTCCTGATATCTGCCGGTAGATTGATATAAAGTTGAACACCTTCGTAATTTATGGGGCGTGTCTGTATTTGGTTAGGGTTTCTTTGGATGTATTTGGATGTTTTCATGTTGAAAGATAACTGTGTGTGTATGGTTTTGGTAAGAAGTTTTCTAGTGAGAACGCAGGAATTGAATGTGTAAAGTTGATGAATGCTCATTAGTTTGGTATTATACTCTTCATGATGTTAGGGTTTCTGAATAGTCTGCTAGCCTACTGTCGATGGTGGCGTGGTTGCTGTCTTCTGATGGCAGATAATGCGATACTTAATGAACTGGACCGAATTTCGGTGACTATGAGGAATTGTATCTTTGATAAATAATAGTCACATTTTACTGAAATCGGCAATTATCGAAAATCCGAATAACATCTTCGTTTAGTTATGCTTGACATGTATAATACAGTTAACTACGGGTCACAGATTCGGAAAAACTTATTGAACTTGTAGTTTGATTAAGTTATTAATTTTACATATTTACTTAAGCCATTAGCTTTACTACAAGCGTATACTAATCAAAAGGACAATCTAGAATAATAAGGATAATTTAGGAGCAGTGGTGATTAAATAAATTGCACTTAGGTCCCTTTAAGTCAGGGCCGTTACTACTAGCCGTCATTGATCTCTGATAAAGTACAACTCTAAAATTAATTTAAAATTCACTTACGGATGACTTAACAAAAATATCTACACTAATTTGATTAAAATTATTTTTTACCAATTTGCACAACTCTCACGATGATTCTCATTTTTTCACACCGCACGATTTTAAACTTTATTTATAACTTACTGATGATAACTGTTGCTCCGGCCAGATAGTTAATTACACAAATGAGCGGGACGTATAGACGGCGGGCCAGTTACAGCGCACTAATCCGTTCGGAAGGTTCTCATTGGGGTAAATTGGAATAAAACTCATTCAGTAGCAAACACTCGTTTTTTTAAATAAAACCCAGAGGCTTTCAAAACCGGTTAGCGCAGTGCTCATTTAAATAGGGATTGCCATAATCATACAGTGATAGTAGAATCCCTAAACTAACATTAATACGCCAATAGGCTATAGTATTATGCTATACTGACACTTTATATTCATCATTCATAATACTATTTATCATCCTTTTTATTTGTTTATATTTTACACTCAACAAATCTAACTAACTTAAAAATTGCTGAAATAAAATATTATCATAATTTTCATGTTGTGACACGCCAAATTGTCAAATTGAATCTGAGATAAGAAGCATCAGAAAACAGTTTGGTTTTTGCTGTTACATTTCTATATTACCCAGGGGATTCCACTAAAGATTCCGCCTGGTGCCTCTTCTCCCGATCTTCGGAAGCTATCTACGTGATCTGGGACCTCTACTCCCGATCTTCTGAAGCTGTCTTGCTACTTGTCTCGCAAAGCTAACCTGACGTCTGGCCCTGAGATCTATACTGCCTTACTACAGAGCTGACCTGGTGGACTCTGAGATCTGCACGACGCCCTTCCTGCAGAGGTTTCCTGAAGCTAAACCTCGAAGTTGCCCAGGTATTGACCTGCTACCCTGACGCCTGTTCCCATCTCTCCTACAGTGCGGAACTGAGTCCTAACCAACCAAGTGCGTGAACTATAAAACTATCCTAGAGTGCGTGCTAGGTATAGGTTTTTAATAATTAGCTGTATTGTTTTGTCCATTTGTAAATCTTTCCCTAATTAAATTTTAATTGAACAAGTCTGCTTATCCCTTTATTTAATAGGAGCAAGTAGATTTGTTACAAGGCATAAACGATTGAAAAGAAACATTACTACGACGTGTTTATCGGATCAAACTATAATGATTTCTTCCTACCGACTGGATAGTGACGTGGTGTCTGAGCCCATGAAGAAAAGCCAGTCTTTCGTCTTAACTTCCTAACGTCATGTCCTGACCTTCACTTATTCGTGGTCTTTAGCCCTTTTCAGGACAATCCCTACGAACAAGTGGTTGGGCAGCTTATGAGTTCAACCTCTGAATATCAGCTAAAACCATTACTCTCCTTTTGGGCTCCGCTGTGTAATTGGATTAAAATAAGTAGAAATGTGCTGCGCGAACAAAGAAAAAGATAGTTGAATATGGAAAAATAATGAAACTGTGTAATACTGTACTAGATGTCTGTTTAATTAGTAAATAATTCGGCTGACTGCGAGAAATGACAAGAGTAAAGTTTTCGCAGACAAGTGCCAACAGCAAGCATCACGTTTGTTCGGTTGTTGTATAAACTTTCTCTCAACTGCATTATATGTTCACAGCTCCTCATGCACGTCCACAGTTTTGTTGCTCTTTATGTTTTGGTGTTATTTCAATATTTTCTGTTGTTAATAATTAACCTAGGTTTTTTTTTGCAAAAAGAGGAAAAATCTCTGGTAGTAAGCTGTTTTTTTTTACATATAATCCATATGTGGAACTGAATCACTACCTAAAAGTCCCCAACTCTCTGACGTTTGCGACTTGAGATATATAGGGTTAGGGCCAGGATTTTTTTGATAAAAATGGCTAAAGATGTGAAAAGTGTTAAATCAAGCTGAGGTACACAATCTGTTTGTGGTATTGAATCATTACTTAGTAGTCCCTATATATATTTTGTGAAAATAAACGTTAATTATAAACAGCATTTTGATGGTGCATATTTTGATGTTTGAGCGCATATTTCGCTCTATTTTAGTGCATATTTGCATGAACATTCTGGCATTAAGATAGTACGGTCGAACAAGCTGTTTACATTTTACAATGTAATTTGTGGGTTAAACTGTAAACCAAATAGCTTGTTCGACCGTACATATAATCCGATGTCTACTAATTGGGTTTAAACAAATATTACGGAGTGCAAAAGTCGAACACGCAAACTATCGGCAGCAACCGTCGAATCGATTTGATTAAATAATATGTCAGCAATAATTTATAGTACCTACTCGTAACATGATATTAGACACAACCCACAGTTCGGACTGGCTGCGAACTGCTGTCATTGATATTCACATGACAGCACTAAGCTTAACTTGCTCGGAAGCAGAGATTAAAATTCAGATTTCAGTGGTGCTCTCTGCGTCATTAGTGGAGTTCAGTATAACATAAATACGGACATTATATGTTTTATACCCCAGTAAAAGGTTATAAATGTCCTATTTGGACATATATAACCTTTAACAAAAAATAAAACTGAGTTTTAAACAGACTAATGAAAAACTTTTCTACCTAGCTAAAGTGTCAATTGCTTTCCAAGCGTTTCAAATTTCTACAGCACTTATCAACAGGATTCGTCTGCTTTTCGATAGGTTATGTCATCGTTATTGCTATTAGATAGTCACTTTTTTGGCTATGTTTGTCCGTGAGATATGTGATATCTCTGGGCACATTACCAGCTGACAGAGGAGTTTTTTGATGCCCTTTATAAAATAAAAATAAAATATTGTCAGGCATCAAGGTCCATTGGGTGTTAGTATGTGCTTACAGCTTGTTGTTTATTTTTTTAATCGAACATATTATCGGGTGTCGTTACGTTTTAAAAATTTGTTAGATTTTGGAGAAATTATGGTAATTATTTGTGCACAAAAATCGTGTATTTTAAAATTTATTAATGTGTGTGTTACTTGAAAAAATATTTTCAGTTTCTTATTTTATATGGTGATATCATTGGGGTATGCCCTTTTCGGTTCGGACAAGGCTTTTTTAACTTAATGTATAATCTCATAGAGAATTATGGTAATTAAACGTCATATTAATATTTATTATGTAATTTTCCATGAGTTCGTGTTTTCCTCAGATTAAAATCTCTTGTTATTAGTACCAATATTACGTGAGTACGTAATGTGAGCCACCGCGAGCTGCCAGTAAAACGTAGTTTGCGGTTATGACGCATTAACGTCGATAGCAATATATATATATAGTACATTGTTACGTATTTAAATATTTATAACTTGTACCTGAGAAATAATCAATGAACAAGCTTTTTCTTTAAAGTTGTATCTATAGGAAGTGGTTTATTCTCTTCTGGGAAACTTGTCTAGCTTCAGAGATGCGCGACTTCAATCCTTTTTAAGGTGCAAGCAGTGGAGTGGTGGTTGTTGGTGGTAACCCGCGAAATTCCGCGTTTTTTTCAATTGCAGGTCGGTGTTAGGGTCGCGAATCATATTTTGTTCAAAATTCACAAAATATGATTCGCGACCCTAACACGTATGTATATGTAGAATTATAATCATTAAAATTATCAATAGAACCCTCTAAGTCCATTAAAAAAAAAAACTACAAATTTATATATTAAATCGTTTTTAATTCCTAACAAAGAAAATAAAAGTATTTATTTGTCTCGTACAAGATAAAACAAAGTGGTTAAATTAACAATAACACAAAATTTTATAAAAAAGTTGACACACTAAACTAAATTGGTCCTGTTCGACAACAACAACAATTATATGCTACCAACTGTTCACGCCTACTGCTAGCGCCACCTATCCACAAGATGACGCACTCGGTGCGTGAGCGCAGCGGCCCGACCTCTGCAGCTGGGTGGACATCAGCTCCGCCTAGTTCGTCCACTGGCCACCACGCTCGCCTGGCGCTGCTACGTTCATTCTTCAGCATCATACAGTCATTCAGTCATTCTGTTCATTCACAGCGGCTATAAAAAGGCTTGCATTGTATCGAATCATTCTTTTTCACCTCGCATCCATCATCCAGTACAGACCCCCCGCCATGGCCATGGCGGTGTAACCCAAAACTCTGTACAAATCCAAAATTATTCAATATAGATGAGAAACCATAACGATAGATTCATTTCATCACCCGGGAACAGACCTCATCCTCAACATTTTGGTCCTACGAGACGGATTCATCATTCATTATCAATCACACCATCCGGAAGAAGACTCCACATACACGGTGCCGACCACGTTGCTGGCACGTTGCGGAACTTCGACTCGGACTGGAGCCGGGCGCTGAAGACGATAGCTAGCTGTGAAGACGATCGACCGAGTGCAGCGATCATCACAGCCGGTCCAGTGACCCAGCAATCATTTCATGAGAAGAGGAAAAGGCGAAGGCGTAAGAAACGGTCAGGTCTCTGTTCCCGTCCCGTCCGTCCCCCGTCACACCCATTCATTAGTTTCAATTTGTGTTAAAGCTGTGTTTCGTTTCAGTTCACGCGAGTGTGTGGCAGCCACGTGGTCCAGGTGATATTTGCATGTGAGTACAACTACATCACACCACACCACACCACATAACGCTCATCCATATTCCGTCAGAATGTCGGTTAAGGCAGTAGAAGAAGTTCTTTCCGAGTTAAAGAAACGTAGGGGTAACATTAAGGGTCGGTTAACCCAGTTTAAAAATTATGTAGAATCGTTCGCGGGAGCTCACTTAACAGCCTTATAAGCAGCGGAGCTAACTTTACGTGTTCAAGCCGCGAGTGAATTATACGATAAATTTGACAACGTAGAAAATGAAATCGAACTACTCCTGCCGGAATCAGAAACAAACGCGAATCTACAATACATAGAAGCATTAGAGGCAATATATTTTACGGCAATAGCAAGCGCGAATTGTTTAATTAAAAACGCGGAAATTCAAAGTCGACTTCCAATTGCATCAGAACCACGTGTCAATATTAAATTACCAGACATAAAATTACCTGCCTTCGATGGAGCCTATGATCACTGGCTAGAATTTAAACATTCATACGAAACCATGATCCACAATCGTTCCGACTTAGACGAGATTCAAAAATTCCATTATTTGCGGTCAGCCCTTGGTGGAAGCGCGTTACAGGTGATAGCAGCCTTAGAGTTCAGCCCTGCCAACTACGTACACGCATGGGATTTATTAGGAAACCGTTATCACAACGAGAGGTTATTAATTAATAATCACGTAAAAGCGTTGCATAATATTCCGTCATTAAAACAAGAATCGCCATCGCAAATAAGGAAATTAATTGATACTATCTTACGTAATCTGCGCGCTTTAAGTTCACTAAATGAACCCACTGTCAATTGGGACACGTTAATAATTTATTTGGTGGTCAGCAAGCTGGATTCGTCTACGGAGCGCGAATGGGAAAATCATATCGGAGCCACGTGTTTAGGTTCACGCGAAAAAATAAAACTTAGCGATTTAATAACGTTCCTCCGTGGCCGAGCCGACACGTTGGAGATGATCGGCGCGAGCCACACTAAAGATAAAACGCCTCATAGCGATTATAAGCATCAAAACGTGAGCGAGAAGCGTAATTCGCACCGCGTACATAGCTACACTTCTACTAAACCAACGCGCTGTAATAATAACCGTGGTGATACAAATAATAAATGGGATTTACCTAAGTGTGTCCTATGCAATAGAGAACACTCATTACACTCGTGTTTAGCCTTCCTTAACATGTCCGTGAGAGACAGAATTAAATTGATTAACGATAACAAGATGTGTGCAAATTGCCTGCGAACGGGTCACGCGTTAAATCAATGTAGATTCGGGTCGTGTAAACAGTGCTCAAACAAACATAACAGTCTGCTACATTTGGACGAGAAAGGTAACGGCGCGTGTGTGCGTGCTCAATCGCACGGAGAGGTTGAACGCGCACACATCTCAGCGACGTCAACATTGCATCTCAACGACTCGAGCGGCACTGTCGTGTGTGAAGCGAACACTACCGAATTTAAATTAATAAATACTGTTTTGCTCTCTACGGCGTTAATTGAAGTAGCTGACAATAACAACGTGTATCATACGGCTCGCGCGCTATTGGACAACGGAAGTCAGAACTGCTTCATAACAGAAAAACTAGCAAAGAAAATAAATGCGTTATATATACAGTCCACTATTCAAATCTCGGGTGTGGGAAAATCGGTTTCGCAATCACAGCATTCATGTGACGTCACAATACGTGCAAAATTAAGCGATTTTAATACCAAGCTTCGTTGTTTGATCTTGCCATGCATAACATCCAGTTTGCCTACGATGAACATCGAAGCCGGTAATATACGTATACCTGAGTTCTTACAATTAGCAGATCCGACGTTTAACATTAGTTCAGAAATTGACTTGTTGATTGGCGCGGATAGATTTTGGGATCTTCTAGAAACAGACAAAATACGTCTAGCGAGTGGCCCATTCCTACAAAACTCAAAATTGGGGTGGTTATTGTCTGGACCTGTGTTCGCGAGGAACCCAAACCCTGCTCACGTTCGTTGCCACTTCAGTCAGGAAATTGATAAACAACTCCGGCTGTTTTGGGAACTCGAAAACATTCCTTCATCATCATGCGTACCCCTAACAGATGATGAACGCACATGCGAAGAAATATTCAATAATACAACAAAACGCGTTGAAAACGGTAGATTTTCGGTTCGTATACCGTTGAGAGAAGCACCAGATGCGTTGGGTGATTCTTATACGTCAGCGACGAAACGATTTCTGACCTTAGAACGTAAACTCAATCGTTCACCAGAATTTAAACGTTTATATCCTAACTTCATGCGTGAATACAATGACTCAGGTCATATGTCCAAGTTAGAGACTTGTAGTCAACCAAACTATTACCTTCCACATCACGGCGTTGTTAGGGAATCTAGTTCAACTACCAAACTACGCGTTGTCTTCGATGCTAGTGCCGTCACTAGCTCGAATAAATCATTAAATGATATTCAGTATCCGGGACCCGCGTTACAAAACGATATTCTCTCGATTTTGCTACGATTCAGACAATATAAATACGTAGCTTGTGCAGACGTGGAGAAAATGTTTCGTCGAGTTCTTCTACAGCCTGACCAAAGGTCACTGCAATTAATATTGTGGCGGGATAACCCTTCAGATCCGTTATAATACCAACTGAATACAGTCACGTACGGAACTGCGTCAGCTCCATACTTAAGCATGCGCTGTATTAGACAGTTAGCATTAGAATGCGATGATGACGTCATCGCTCGTGTCATCATGGAGGACATATTTGTGGACGATCTCATCACCGGTGATGATGATCTAAATAGATTGCTTCGAATATGTCAAAAAACATCAGACGTGCTCCAGTCGGGGTGTTTTCCTTTGCGCAAGTGGACCTTTAACTTAGATGCATCTCAAAATAATGCCACAGAACGTTTCATAGGCGAACATGCGCAAACCAAAACACTTGGTTTGGGTTGGCACAACACTAGTGTCTATGCATGGCATGCCTACGACCGGCTGGAGGCGCGCGGTGGCTGAAGGGGCGCGCGGGCTGCGGCAGCAGCATCGGGCGTCGGCGGCGGCTGAGGGGAGCACGGGCGGCGGGGGCGTGAGCGCGGCCGCGCGCGCCGACCGTCGCCTCACTTCAAATTTTACCACGACGAAGACTGCTGTATAAACAACTTGTATCCTGGATTACACCAAGTCGAAAAGTCCACGTATTTTTATTTCTTTACTTTCTTTGCCTCTGTAACTGAGCACAAGGCGTAAACGCGCCAACATATGGTCCTTCGCAAGTTGAACATCACAGCGGGAAGATTTGGCGTAAGCAAAAATACAAGACGTTGGTGGACATTGACCCCGCGTCGCTTCGTTGAAAAAAGCAGAATCATCGTCGCCTACGGTTGAAGATTTGAAGTCGCAACTGGGATCGTGGATAAGGACTCGGATATTCGTGAGATCGTTCCAATTATTCCTTATAACTGTCTATTTCCTATTCATTATTTCCAGTTTCTTGTGTTTATAACGCTATTATTTCGATTAGTTACCTATTCATTGCCCTATTGAGTTGGTTCATAGCGTATTGCATTCATTTTGTCGTTTTTAGTGCATCTTTCATATTCGTATGCCAAATATTTGCTCGCTTAGCTGCCTTTCTAAACCGGTTGTACAAGTTAGTGCGACGCATAGCGTGACCTTGACTCATTAACAAGGCAACAGCTGTTCTTATTGTGCGTTGTTCAGTGCGCTGGATTCTATACAGATAATTTAGAGCTTATTTCGTTTGTTGCATTTTTACCGGTTTTTATTTTAACCGTTATTTTAAAATTTGAATTTTTCTGCTGAGTAATTTTTGCAAAATGACGGACAAATTGATAAAGAAACGTAGTTCCATGAAGGCCAAGCTTACAAGCTTCGCTGCTTATTTAAATGTGCTTAAAAGCTGCGACAATCTTTCCAACTTGCAATTAATCGAGCTAGAAACACGCTTCGACAAATTTGAAGCCATGTACACCGAGTTTGACGTATTGCAGACGGAGATCGAGGTGTCGTCGGACACGTCGGACGAGGCCTACGCGGCGAGAGGCCAGTTTGAGCAGCAGTACTACTTGCTGTTAGCGCTGGCGCGGAGTTTGCTATTCGGACCGGGTGGCAAGTGTCGCCGTAGTGACTCCGCAGGTTCCGTGGCAGGGTCAGAAACAACAATGCCAGGTGGGACTAAACATAATTTTGTTAGATTACCTAAAATAGATTTACCACGCTTTGACGGCAGTTATCAGTGTTGGCTTGAGTTTAGGGACACTTTTCTATCTTTAATTCACGATTGTCCTTCTATCGACAGCATAAATAAGTTCCATTATTTACGTGCTTCTTTGAAAGACCAGGCAGCCGAAGTGATTAAAAACATTGATTTCAAGGCGGATCACTATCAATTAGCATGGGACTTATTGTGTGAAAGGTACAATAACAGTCGTCTTCTCGTAGACAAACATCTGCAGGCTTTATTCGATGTTGAACCAGTCACTACTGAGTCTAGTGTTGCTTTGCGTAATCTTGTGGGTGTAACAAATAAAAATATAAGAGCGCTCAAGTCACTGGATGAGCCTACTCAGCATTGGAATTCTATCATAATACACATGATGTCAAGCAAACTAGATTCAAATACTAGTAGATATTGGGAGGAATATCGAAAGACGGTATCAGGTCCTCTTACACTTGCTCAATTCACTATATTTATAAACAACAAGGCTGAATTACTGGAAACGCTGGAAGATAATAATAAGCACAGTAATAAACCAAACAACAGTAATAACAATAAATCTAAAAGTTTTGCAATAGTTTCACAGAATTTAACAAATAAAACTAACAACAACACTAATTCTAGCTCAGAGAAGAAGAAGTTCAAATGTCCTATGTGTTCTGGCGATCATTTTCTATACATTTGCGAGTCTTTTAAAAAGTTAACAATAGAAGAACGTAATAAAAAGGCCAAGGAACTCAAAGTTTGCTTAAACTGCCTAAGGTTGGGGCATAATGAAAAAAGATGCAGAATAACCCACTGTAGGTACTGTGCAGGTAGGCATAACACCCTATTGCACATGGAACGCACAGACACACCTCCCCCACTAAACCCGATGCCTAGTACTTCTGAAAGTGTTGCTCTTTCTGCTAACGCTTCAGCCAATATGCAACCATATACTCGCTCTTGTGTTTTGCTTTCCACAGCGCTGGTGAAGGCAGTGAGTGCCAACGGTGAAAAGTGTGACGCAAGAATCCTACTGGACAGCGGTAGCACGGCTAATTTCATTACCGAGAACTTATGTGGTAAGCTGCGTTTGTCCCGAAACGGTACGGGCTCCACTATAACGGGTATTGGCAACCAAACTAGCACTAGTGCACAATCTTGCAGCCTAACAATCGAGTCTAATTGCGGGGACTATTCGGTTAATATTGACTGTTTAATTTTACCAGAAATTACACATCTTTTACCGTCAGCTCCAATTAGTTTAAAACAAATAACCATACCTGTGGGTATACAGCTGGCGGATCCAACATTTAATATACCATCAGCTGTAGACATATTGGTTGGTGTTGATGTTTTTTGGAGCATCATATCAGCCAACCACATAAAACTTGGCAAAAACCAACCGAGGTTATGTGAGAGTAGACTAGGATGGTTAGTTTCAGGCTCAGTAAGCTGTAACTCACGCACGTCCCACTCACACTTCTGTAATCTGGCTAAAACTATGCCCAGTACAGATTTATCAAAATTTTGGGAACTGGACACAGTGTCTGAAAAGCACTCCCTTTCTTCGGAAGAAAGGGCTTGCGAAGATAGTTTTTATAAGAACACAGAACGTAAGGACGACGGTCGTTTTGTGGTCACAATTCCTTTTAAGTCTGACCCTTCTGTATTAGGAGATTCATACGGTATCGCAAAACGCCGTTTTTTATCTTTAGAGAAAAGATTTCAACGTGAGCCTAAGTTCAAGTCAATGTATTTAGACTTTATGTCAGAGTACGAGGGTCTAGGTCACATGACGGAAAATGATTCTAGTTCAAAGCCAGTAGGTGAGGTCAAATATTTTTTGCCACACCATGGGGTCCTGCGCGAGTCTAGTGCTACTACTAAGTTACGCAGCGTTTTCGATGCATCTGCAAAAACAACAACAGGTATATCTCTCAATGACTTGCAATTTGTAGGGCCGACCGTTCAGGACGATTTGCTTTCTATTTTATTACGGTTTCGTCAGCATAAATTCGTGATCTCGGCAGATATCGAAAAAATGTATCGGGCTATTGAAGTAAATCCTATCCAAAGGTCACTACAACAAATAATTTTTCGTAAAAATCCTACAGAACCGTTAAAAACATATACTTTAAACACGGTTACTTACGGTACAGCGTCAGCTCCATATTTGGCTACTAAGTGTTTAGTGAGCTTAGCTGATAAAGCATCGAATCCTTTAGTCAAGCGTTCTATTCAGCACGACTTTTATGTAGATGACTACCTTACTGGTTCAGACACAATTACAGGTGCACTAGATTTGTGTAAGGAGACGCAAGCTATTATGGCGTCCGCTACATTTAATTTAAGAAAGTGGCAATCGAATAGCCCAGAAATTTTAAAAGAATTAGGTAGTTCATGCAACTCAAGTCGTGTAATGTTAGACCTTTCAGACAACAATACTCCTTCTAAAACGTTAGGTGTACATTGGTTATGCGATTCTGATAAGTTAGGATTCTCTATTAATATCGAATCCTGCAATAGCAAAATAACAAAACGACATATTTTATCTGTAATTAGTCAGATATTCGACCCACTAGGCTTAGTCGGTCCCTGCATTGTCGAAGCAAAAATAATAATGCAGAGACTATGGAAAGATAAATGTGAGTGGGACGACGAAGTGTCACAGGAGGTAACAGACTCATGGCTAATATTTGCGAGTACCTTGCCTTGTTTAAATCACATAAAAATTGCGCGATGGATTTCATGTAATAACTCTATAACCCATGAGGTTCACGTATTTACAGATGCGTCTGAAAGGGCTTATGGCTCATGCCTATACATTCGGTCGGTAACTAGTTCAGGTACAGTCACTGTTCACCTGCTAACTTCCAAGAGCCGTGTGGCACCAATCAGGCCTACTACCATTCCACGGTTAGAACTATGTGGGGCTCTGTTAGGTTCCAGGTTGTGCACAAAGGTAAGAGATTCTCTCACGTTACCAGTACACCGGTTTCACTATTGGTGTGATTCCACAATAGTGCTGGGATGGTTGTCTACACCGGCCCAGCAACTTAAGCCTTTTGTTAGGAATCGTGTTAACGAGATTCAAGAGAGTAGCTCGGGTACTAAGTGGAGATACGTGCCGTCTAAGGATAATCCGGCGGATCTTGTCTCTCGTGGGCTGAAGGCTGATCTCATCAGCGGTTCTGCGCTTTGGTGGTCAGGCCCTCGGTTTTTATTAAATAATGAAAGTGTGTGGCCACAACAGCCAAATAAATACGTGACACAAGATCTACCAGAAGTCATTTCCAACTTGGTAGATAGTCATAACAGTAATTGTAGTTCTAACCTAACATGTAGTTCAATCATACAACATTTAATTCACAAATATTCCAACTTTAATTATTTACAACGCGTCGTAGCTTACATTCTAAGATTCATTCACAATTTAGGCACTAATCATCCTAAAACAACAGGTTCCCTTTCTGCTGATGAACTTAGAAAAGCTTCGTCTCTTATATTACGTGTAGCTCAATCTGAAATGTTCCCAGATGAGTACACTGTCCTTAAATCCGGGAAATCATTGTCACTTAAAAACAGGTTAATTTCTTTGACTCCCTTTTTAGACTGCGACAATATTATTCGTGTAGGAGGCAGACTAGATAACTCTCCGTACGAATACGACGTAAAACATCCAATTTTACTCTGCAGTAAGCATCACTTCACGAAATTACTATTTCGAATGCAACATCAAAACCTCCTACATGCAGGTCCACAATCACTTCTATCGACTATTCGTCAAACTTATTGGCCCTTGGGGGGCAGAAATCTTGCTAAGTTAACAGTAAACAAATGCCTGAAATGTTTCAGATATAAAGCCCAAAATGTGCAGCCAATCATGGGACAATTACCAGACACTAGAAGCACTTTAGAGTTTCCTTTTATTAATAGTAGCGTCGACTATGCTGGGCCTATACTGATATCTGACCGGAAAGGTCGGGGATCTCGATTGATCAAGTCCTACCTATGCATTTTTGTATGCATGGCTACCAAGGCTGCGCATCTCGAGCTTGTCACGGACCTCTCTAAAGAGGCCTACAGGGCTGCTTTAAATCGTTTTGTCGCACGTCGTGGCAGGCCACGTACTATCTTGTCCGATAATGGTACAAACTTTGTCGGAGCATGTAACGAGTTGACTAAATTTTTACAGGACTCTGATGTTGCAAGCGAAATAGCTCAGGAGGGAATACAATTCAGGTTTGCACCGGCGTACTCTCCACATTTTAACGGCCTTGCTGAGGCTGCGGTTCGGTCAACCAAATTTCATTTAAAACGACTCTTGCAGCTCACTCACTTTACTTATGAGGAAATGGCTACGTGCCTTACTCAAATAGAGGCAATATTAAACTCTAGACCCCTTACTCCTCTATCCACTAACCCTCTAGACTTCTCTGCCCTTACTCCTTCTCACTTCCTTATTGGACGCTCATTAATGTCGGTTCCAAATCCACAGGTCACCGATGCCAACATCAATCGTTTGGAGCGCTACCAACGTGTCGAAAGCATAAGACAACATTTTTGGAACAGATTTAATACAGAGTACATTTCTAACCTCCAGCAAAAAACGAAGTGGCCGGCCTCTACCAACGGCGACATAGCGTTGGGTTCGCTTGTTCTTGTAAAGGACAAGGCGCTCCCGCCGCTTTGCTGGTTGCTGGGGCGCGTCGTCCAGGTGTATCCTGGCAGCGACGGCGTCACGAGAGTCGCCGATCTGAAGACTAAGAGAGGGACGATTCGGCGCGGCTTCAACAATATCTGCCCGCTTCCTCTTTGAAGTCCACTTCAACCCGGGGAGCATGTCTATGCATGGCATGCCTACGACCGGCTGGAGGCGCGCGGTGGCTGAAGGGGCGCGCGGGCTGCGGCAGCAGCATCGGGCGTCGGCGGCGGCTGAGGGGAGCACGGGCGGCGGGGGCGTGAGCGCGGCCGCGCGCGCCGACCGTCGCCTCACTTCAAATTTTACCACGACGAAGACTGCTGTATAAACAACTTGTATCCTGGATTACACCAAGTCGAAAAGTCCACGTATTTTTATTTCTTTACTTTCTTTGCCTCTGTAACTGAGCACAAGGCGTAAACGCGCCAACACTAGCGATGAGCTACACTTCGTTACAAATATTGATAACTATGACAACAATTCATATTTAACTAAGCGAGTAATGTTATCAGTAATATCACAAATATACGATCCATTAGGTCTTCTTTCACCTGCAGTCATAAATTCAAAAATGATTCTACAAAAATTATGGCTGAGTAAAATTGATTGGGATACTCCGGTCTCTCAGGAAATTGCTAACATTTGGAAACATTTTATTTTTACGTTAAGATTTCTAAACGATATTCGCATCCCTCGTCACGTGAAAGGTGAACATACTCAATACACAGAACTTCATATATTCACCGACGCTTCTCAAGACGCATATGGCGCGTGTGCTTATCTACGTACATATAGCGATAACGGTGACGCAACCGTTCGGTTGTTGTGTGCAAAAAGTAAGGTCGCACCTTTGAAAACAATCAGTATTCCTCGTTTGGAACTGTGTGGCGCGTTGATAGGAGCTAAATTATATAAGAAAATAATTGAATCTCTTAGGTTGCGGTTTAGTAAAGTATGTTTTTGGACGGATTCCACAATAGTTATGGGTTGGATTAAAATGTCACCACATTTACTAAAAACTTTCGTACAAAACCGAGTAACTGATCTATGAAAACATCATGTACGTTAGGAAAAATCGGCATTTATTCAGTAGAAGAGGTGACAGACACCACTATAACACTAGAAATAGGGACCAACTAGTTCAGCCAGGTTTCAGGCTTGCTAAAGTAGATTCATCTTTCATGGGGTACTGTTTGAAATGTTACAATAAAATACCTCCCCACATTCTTCAACTGAACGAGACGAAATTTAAATCTTGTATAAAACGCACACTATGTAGGCAAGCATATTATAAGTTGGGGGATTACATTGATGATAAAAATGCTTGGCTAAATGCTGGTCCTGCTCCACAACCATAGGGGGGGGGGGGGGGGGCAAATTAATTGATTGTTTGGATCGGGCATTATTTGAGTCCATCGACACGTAAAGAAGAAGATGAAGAATTGATTCCCTTGTTAATGTTTTGTGGAAGCTGCAGAAGATTGTAAAAATATACTTGCATTATATAGATTCCAGTTCATAATATTACATAATTGCATAGCACATGTGTGAGTACTTTGTACTGTTCAGCCACCATTTACATTTATTTATATTTCATTGACTTGAATATGCCTTGGTGGCTGAGAGAATGTCATGCTTACTTAAATGTCTCGCTGATGGTGGCGGGTGTGTCGGGTCATTTAGTTCCCTTCAATATGGTTGAGTTGAATGGCGCCGGTACATGCGTCATGTTCGTGAACGGGCGCTGTCAGTTGGGACTGGTCATCTCTTAGCTGCCAAGGTTCATTTTAATTACTTTATTCGTAAACTGTTGATCTAATCTTTTACTCTGGACGCTCTTAGTGTGCACGTCTTTCTACATCGTTCTCACATATATGTATAATCTCAAAATTAAAGATGTAACCAAGATTTTGTAACAATATTTTGTTTTTAAAAGAGTGTCCATGGAGTTTCTTGCCCGTTCTTCTCCATAGAGATCTACGCTAGGGAATGGGCAACTACAGTACTTTCTCAAGTTATTATGCCTTGTGACTGGGACTGTAGCTTTGATTTTCTTTTTTGTATTTTTGACATTCAAAAGTGCCGTAATAGTCTAATTGAAATAAATGCTTTGAGTTTGAGTTTGAAAATGAACTCACAGGCGATTCAGTGTGGTTACATGTAAGCAGTAAGGACAACCCAGCTGATTTATTATCTAGAGGTTGTAGCCTAGATTTGTTAAAGGATAACGAACTTTGGTGGTACGGTCCGTCTTATTTACATAATCGTTTACATTACTTCAAGCAAACTAAATGCGATAATTCCGAAGTATGTAACTTACCAGATTTAAAACACAAACAAACCTGCTTACCCAATATTCAAAACGAAGACATAATCAACTTCGATAAATACGCGTCATTTACTAAACTCATACGAATAGGTAGCTACGTACTTAGATTCATAAATAACTCACGCTGCTGACGCGTCAGCTGACCGAGCCAATCGGCAAACCGGTTTGTTATCAGTGAGAGAACTCGGCTCCTCACAAAGAATGCTAATTAGACTCGTACAAAGGCATTCCTTTCCAGATGTTTTAAATAACTTAGTCGCTCAGATTCCTATTAAGCGAAGTTGTAAACAATATAATAGGATTTCAAGTCTAAATGTTTTTATTGATGAACATAAAATAATTCGGGTTGGCGGTAGATTGTGTAATTCGTCCGATTTTACCTACGATAAGAAACATCCGATTTTATTATGTAGTAAGCATCCTTTTACAATTTGTTTATTTAAATACGAGCATGTACGATTATTACATGCCGGGCCTCAACTTCTATTAGCTACCATGCGTGAATGTTGGTGGCCGTTGAACGCTAGAAATCTCGCTAGAAAAATAGTACACGAATGTGTAACGTGCACACGTATCCGGGGTAAGACATTAGCACCTATCATGGGCAACTTACCTCCCGAGCGCTTAGAACCTGGCTACCCGTTTATGCGAACCGGTGTAGACTATGCGGGGCCAGTTTTCATAGTATCCAGAAAGGGTAGAGGTTCTAGACTCACTAAGGCATACATTTGTCTTTTCATTTGTTTTACGACTAGAGCCATGCATTTGGAACTCGTCACTAGTTTATCCACAAACGACTATATTTTAGCATTAAAACGTTTTATTAGTAGGCGAGGTACGCCTCGCACTATCTTTTCTGATAACGGTAGAAATTTCGTGGGCGCGGAAAAGGAGTTTCCTTTATTCTTAGAGAAGGAATCGGAAGCCATCATTAATTACGCTTCCAATAATAGCATTGAATTCCGATTTATTCCTCCTTATTCCCCACATTTTGGCGGTCTATGGGAGGGCGGGGTGAGATCATGCAAGTATCACCTGAGACGCATAGTAGGTAACGCGCGACTAACTTACGAGGAATTTTCCACGGCTTTGACACAAATCGAAGCTGTCTTAAATTCCCGTCCAATTTCACCTCTTTCCTCAGACCCTTCTGACCTTACCCCCCTCACCCCCTCACACTTCATCATTGGCCGACCGTTAACGTCGCCACCTTCAAGGAATGTTCCAGACCAGCCAAGTTCGAGTCTGACACGCTACGAACGCATCGAGCACCTGCGGCAGCACTTCTGGCGGCGCTGGTCCACAGAATACGTTTCGGAGCTACAACTGCGAACTAAGTGGAAGATCAGGCAGGAGGACATCACCTTGGGCAGCCTCGTCCTCATCAAGGACGACCAGTTGCCACCGTTAAAGTGGCGACTTGGTCGTGTTCTGCGTATACTTCCAGGAGGAGACGGCGTGGCACGAGTGGCTGACATCCACACAGCTGCTGGGACGATCAGACGTGCCTTCTCCAAGATCTGCCCGCTGCCTCCGCAGCCTGTGGGCGACGACGCCTGACTCCGTGCCGGGAACCATTTTGAAAGCGGTGCTTCCAAGGCTGGGGGCATGTTCACGCCTACTGCTAGCGCCACCTATCCACAAGATGACGCACTCGGTGCGTGAGCGCAGCGGCCCGACCTCTGCAGCTGGGTGGACATCAGCTCCGCCTAGTTCGTCCACTGGCCACCACGCTCGCCTGGCGCTGCTACGTTCATTCTTCAGCATCATACAGTCATTCAGTCATTCTGTTCATTCACAGCGGCTATAAAAAGGCTTGCATTGTATCGAATCATTCTTTTTCACCTCGCATCCATCATCCAGTACAGACCCCCCGCCATGGCCATGGCGGTGTAACCCAAAACTCTGTACAAATCCAAAATTATTCAATATAGATGAGAAACCATAACGATAGATTCATTTCATCACCCGGGAACAGACCTCATCCTCAACACCAACTATTATCAAAAACAACCAACTTTATCTTGCTTTTCAGAATTAAAAACATCTAATTAATATTTATACTTTACGTTTTTCACGTTATGTGAAAAAAATGACTTTACACCATTATTACAAAAAAGTATTAACAAGCGAATTCACAACAAAAATCTAAAATATTTGCAATAATTTCTACTCAACTTTACTCGGTACAAGCTGGACATCAATATTTGACGGTTTTACATTAAGTGGGTCATGAGAGAATTCTATTTTAACATTTGCTTCTTCGGATTTAATAGTAAAGTGTCGTAACACATGCACTATACCAGCAACTATTTGTAACTTGGAATACCTGGAGCCGATACACGTCCTGTTGCCCATGCAGAATGGCATGTAGATGTCATCGTTGGGTCCCCTGTCTTTTGCCGCTCTGGATCAAACACCTCTGGGTTCGGCTAGATTTTTGGGTCATTATGGATAGAATAAATCGTAGTAAACATTTTTGTACCTTTTGCTACTTTCACATTGCCAACAGGTAGCACTGTGTCTTGACAACATTGTCTGGTCAAAAGTCCAATAGGAGGTAAGATTTTAAGACATCGCTTCACTTATTACTTATCTTCATTATCCACATATTCTATTTTTATAAAATGATAAAAAAGGTCATGCAGGTTCAAGTTCAAGCAAGGAGTTAACATCAGATCGAAATTAAAAAACTTGTCTTAAAATGTTATCTAAACAGGAATTTTGTTGCAATTTCGCTACATAATTTTACACCGTCATGGCTGTATACGTATTTGCCTTTAATGTTTCTGAACGAAACATTTGTATTATCTGTGGTGTGGGTTAGCCTAAGTTAAGTTTAGTTTGTGCACAACAGAATCGACACCAATTTCTCACTTTTCAAGCGTCGATTTAGCCCAGGTTTAGTGCAATCAGACGTCAGTGATATCGATTTCCCATCCAACAGCTTCAAAAAGCACATTCACCAATTGAATGGCCAAACTGGTATTCAGAAGTGATTAGGTAACGGTAACGTCTGCAATTTGCATTCGAGGCTTACAAAGTTTGCTTTGCCCCGAGATTTGTTTGATGTTTCAAAGAGAACGGAGAGTTTGGTTAAAGGGGCATCCGCCCAACAATGCATCTGCTCAGCAAAGAGCATGGAGGTATAAGATAATCAGTACCTCCACAAGAGCATACAGAGATATTGCTATTTTTGATTGGCAGGGTAAAGCATACTTTGAGAAATGGCATCTCTACAAATTAATATAAGAAATTTAATGAAAATTATCTGAAATAAGTGCGTTCTAATTAATTTGTTAAATTCGTGCGAGCGAGACCTTGAAAATATCGACTTTCAACTAGTTAGACACGACACGAGATGACTGCGTGATTTATTGAAATCTCTTCTGTTATTCCCCTGTGCTTCTTTTATGCGCCTGAAAGTGGAAAATCAAGATAACTTGGTCATATTTAGGTACGTCAAAATTGGATAATCAAAACGGTCTCTCATGTGTATACCTTTTAAAAGTCATACACTAAATTGTGTCTTACATAGAAAGTCAGGCTATGAAAATGGTGAGAGTGATATTAAAACGTTTTTTCTTTCGGCAAAATAATTCTGCGTAAATTTAAACTTGGAACAGGAAAAACACCAATTTTCCCATAATTAAACATGATCATCACATAATCAGTCCAAATATCGTTCGCTGTCTCATTATAATGCGGGAGCTTTTGTCTCTATTGTATTAATTAGACATTTGACTGACGGATGGAGCGTTTGCGGACAAAACAGGTTCGGGACGTACATTAGTGATTAGCCTAACAAATATTACATTTTGTAACAATGAAAGTGTCCAGTTGTTGTTTGTGGATGGTCGCGTAACGATCACATGCGCATCTGCCTTGCCTTTTTCAAACTACCTATGTTGGAGTCAGCTTCCAGACTAACCGAATGCAGCTGATGATACCTACCTGAACTCCACAACCCAGTTAATCAGTAATACGATATCTCTTGTTGAGACTAATAGGGTATATCATCATCATCATCAGCCTATTAATGTTACCACTGCTGGGACACAGGCCTCCTCTCTATGAGAGGGAATGGGCTATTATCCACCACGCGGGCCCAGTGCGGATTGGTAGATGTCACATGTCTTCGAATTTTTGGTTCTAAGACATGCCGGTTTCCTCACGATGTTTTCTTCCTTCACCGTTTTAAAAGCAGTGGTGATGAATATGCATAATTTTTTTTATCACTCTAAACAAAGCGTATTAACATCAGAAATGGCAAAATGAAATTATTTTTTTAATATTTATAAAAAGTAAAAAATACTAAGACGTATGACGTCATTCGCTGCATCGACGTACAAAATCCATATTAAATTCCGTTTATCTAGAAAGAGATAGAAACAAAAGTTTAAATGGTTATAACTTTTGTGTTGTTTGGCTGATTTATGTCTTGTTTTCGCTTTTTGTCATTATTTTTATAGTACTTTAACATTACACATGACAGAGAGCAGCGGTGGCCCAGTGGTGGCGGCTCCGACTTACGAACAGTAAGTCGTGGGTTCGAACCCAGACAGGCGCATTACTTTGTGTAATTTATTTCATCACCACTGCTCTCAAAACGGTGAAGGAAAACATAGTGAGGAAACCGGCATGTCCTAGAACCAAAAAATTCGAAGACATGTGACATCTACCAATCCGCACTGGGCCCGCGTGGTGGATTATAGCCCATTCCCTCTCATAGACAGGAGGCCTGTGTCCCAGCAGTGGGAAAATTAATAGGCTGATGATGATGATAATGAACATTACATATCGAAAAAAAAAAAAAAAATTACGCATATTCCCAATTGTCATATTTTCAGGCTAACGACCATTATATAAAAAAAATATATTCACAATCTATTGGTGTGGTGGTCACAAGCACCACTGCTGAGTGTGAAGCCTTACATTCGATTCCCAGGTCAGGCAACGTGTTGGTAATAACAGACCTGAGTTTGATGGCAATGGGCTCGCCCAAATACATGGGATTTAAACATAACTGACGAAATATAGGGGAAATATAGGTATACCTAGTAGAGGTACGCCTCTGATTAACTCTTTGGATACCTAACAAGCGTGATGATATGATATGTAAATATTTCATTTTGTTACGATGAAAATGTCCAGTTGTTGCCAGCACTAATACAACCCCGTAACGAGCACCTATTGAAAGATATTCGCAATATGTGTGTTGAATGCATTGGCTCGATTGACTCTATAATCCTTCAACAGTCAAAGTGAATCTGCTGAGCTTGAATGATACGCTTCAAAGGCCATGCAAAGCTGCATATACCAACAACCAATGGAAAATATATTGTGGTATAGAGGTGGTCTATTTTTCTCGATAGCATATTCTGAAGGAGTATTCTCGGTAGGGGCTGTAAACAGTGGCTTACCATTGTAGATGAAAAGGTTCAGAGACCGAGTGACAGTGTGATCTTCAATATATAGAATCGAATCTCTTTTATAGTAGACATTGGGCTTCGCGTTTAGCTATAAACTTAATACTACACTACTACAACAGCCCATAAAGTCCACTGCTGGACATAAGCCTCTCCCATGATGGGAGGAATTTGCCGTAATCTCCACGCTTGGCAGGCGGATTGGAGATCGCAGTGATGTAAGACTAACAGAAAACGCTGCTGCCCATTCTCTGGTCTACGGAGGCGCGAGGTGTTCTGCCTCAGACATTAGTCGCCTTATACGACACCCGTGAGTGTAATGGGTTGGTTCTATTCTACTCTGCCGGATACCACACGGCTAAACTTAATGGTTGTAACAAATCTACTTAATCTTATCAAAATAAATGGATATAAGCAGACTTGTTCAATTAAAATTTAATAAGGGAAAGATATTTACTGGTGAGATAAAAAATACAGCTAATTATAAAAGACCTACCTAGTACGAACTCTAGGATAGTTTGAAGACGGTAGTTTTATAGTTCACGCACTTAGTTGGCGACAAAACAGTTCAGCACTGTAGGAGAGACAGGAACAGGCGTTAGGGTAGCACTGCAGGTCAGTTAGCAGGACAACTTCAAGGATCGAGGTTGAGGAAACCTCTGCTGGAAGGGCGTCGTGCAGTTCTCAGTCACGCACCTGGTTAGCTCTGTAGGTAGGCACCAGTGTAATTCTTTGGCCAGATGTCAGGGTAGCTATGCGAGATAAGCGGTAGCCAGGCACGAAGATAGCTTCCGAAGATCGGGAGAAGAGGTCCCAGATCACGTAGATAGCTTCCGAAGATGGGAGTAGAGGTCCCAGATCACGTAGATAGCTTCCGAAGATCGGGAGAAGAGGTCCCAGATCACGTAGATAGCTTCCGAAGATGGGAGTAGAGGTCCCAGATCACGTAGATAGCTTCCGAAGATGGGAGTAGAGGTCCCAGATCACGTAGATAGCTTCCGAAGATCGGGAGAAGAGGTCCCAGATCACGTAGATAGCTTCCGAAGATGGGAGTAGAGGTCCCAGATCACGTAGATAGCTTCCGAAGATGGGAGTAGAGGTCCCAGATCACGTAGATAGCTTCCGAAGATCGGGAGAAGAGGTCCCAGATCACGTAGATAGCTTCCGAAGATGGGAGTAGAGGTCCCAGATCACGTAGATAGCTTCCGAAGATGGGAGTAGAGGTCCCAGATCACGTAGATAGCTTCCGAAGATCGGGAGAAGAGGTCCCAGATCACGTAGATAGCTTCCGAAGATGGGAGTAGAGGTCCCAGATCACGTAGATAGCTTCCGAAGATGGGAGTAGAGGTCCCAGATCACGTAGATAGCTTCCGAAGATCGGGAGAAGAGGTCCCAGATCACGTAGATAGCTTCCGAAGATGGGAGTAGAGGTCCCAGATCACGTAGATAGCTTCCGAAGATGGGAGTAGAGGTCCCAGATCACGTAGATAGCTTCCGAAGATCGGGAGAAGAGGTCCCAGATCACGTAGATAGCTTCCGAAGATGGGAGTAGAGGTCCCAGATCACGTAGATAGCTTCCGAAGATGGGAGTAGAGGTCCCAGATCACGTAGATAGCTTCCGAAGATCGGGAGAAGAGGTCCCAGATCACGTAGATAGCTTCCGAAGATGGGAGTAGAGGTCCCAGATCACGTAGATAGCTTCCGAAGATCGGGAGAAGAGGTCCCAGATCACGTAGATAGCTTCCGAAGATCGGGAGAAGAGGTCCCAGATCACGTAGATAGCTTCCGAAGATGGGAGTAGAGGTCCCAGATCACGTAGATAGCTTCCGAAGATGGGAGTAGAGGTCCCAGATCACGTAGATAGCTTCCGAAGATCGGGAGAAGAGGTCCCAGATCACGTAGATAGCTTCCGAAGATGGGAGTAGAGGTCCCAGATCACGTAGATAGCTTCCGAAGATGGGAGTAGAGGTCCCAGATCACGTAGATAGCTTCCGAAGATCGGGAGAAGAGGTCCCAGATCACGTAGATAGCTTCCGAAGATGGGAGTAGAGGTCCCAGATCACGTAGATAGCTTCCGAAGATGGGAGTAGAGATCCCAGATCACGTAGATAGCTTCCGAAGATGGGAGTAGAGGTCCCAGATCACGTAGATAGCTTCCGAAGATCGGGAGAAGAGGTCCCAGATCACGTAGATAGCTTCCGAAGATGGGAGTAGAGGTCCCAGATCACGTAGATAGCTTCCGAAGATCGGGAGAAGAGGTCCCAGATCACGTAGATAGCTTCCGAAGATCGGGAGAAGAGGTCCCAGATCACGTAGATAGCTTCCGAAGATCAGGAGAAGAGGTCCCAGATCACGTAGATAGCTTCCGAAGATCGGGAGAAGAGGTCCCAGATCACGTAGATAGCTTCCGAAGATCAGGAGAAGAGGTCCCAGATCACGTAGATAGCTTCCGAAGATCGGGAGAAGAGGTCCCAGATCACGTAGATAGCTTCCGAAGATCAGGAGAAGAGGTCCCAGATCACGTAGATAGCTTCCGAAGATCGGGAGAAGAGGTCCCAGATCACGTAGATAGCTTCCGAAGATCAGGAGTAGAAGTCCCAGGTGAATCTTTAGCTGTATCCCCTGGGTAGTTTCAGTATGTGACAGCAAAAACCAAGCTGTTTACTGATGCTTCTCATATCAGATCCAATAGTAGACCGCTCCCAGCGGTTCGTAAGCTCGTTTTTCCAAGTAGTCTTCTTTTCCAATTTTCAAATATTCGTTTTCTTCTTGTGGCCATCATCTTATCTGACAAGTGTAGTCGGCCAGGACATATCCATGAGTGCGTAAATAATTTTATAAATATAATTTAAAATTAAGTTATTTTGTTAACAATCGTACAATATTTCAGCTGCACATATTGACAAAAATAATTTAAATTATCTAAACAAAAAAAGTAACCATCAATAGACTAAGCCAGAAAGAAAAATAACAACTATTATTGACAGTTTGACAATTTGACGTAAGTGTCACATGAAAATTATGAGTAATAATATTTTATTTCAGCTATTTAAAATCGTATTAAGATCGATTTGCGGAGTATTTATACTCAGCAAATCGATCTTATTGATATCGATACGATCGTAATCGATTCGTTCGTTCGTTGTCGTATCGATTTATCGATATACGATTACGATTACATAGAAACAAATAAAAAGGATGATAGAAAAAAGGTATTATGAATACTGAATATAAAGTGTAAGTATAGCATAAATACTATATGGTGTATGTTATATAATGGTGCTTGTCATGATGAAGATAACGTATGGCGTCGACCCCAAGTTATATTGAACAAGGGCAGAATGATAACGATAATTATCATCTGCCTAGCCTTTTCCCAACTATTTTGGGGTAAGCTTCTACTCTAACCGGATGCAGCTGAATATCAGTATTTAACATGGAGCAACTGCCTATCTGACCTTAACAGCCCAGTTCTTAGTATTGGGCAATCCGATACCCCTTGGTAAGATTGGTTGTCAGACTTTCGGGCGACTGACTGTAACATGATAATAATTATGATGACAACGATAATGTATAATAATCCGTCCCAATTATGCACATTTGCTGTTTCTTGCATTCTTAAGTATACTTATATTTCTTAAATATAAAGGAGTACCTAGTACTCAACCTTTAAAATCGTTCAAAAATCTTCGCACGGAGTGAAAATTGTAAGACACAATTTGTAAAGTTTTTTCACCATATACACCGAATTTGAGTGTTAGTAAAATATCCTTACACTTTATTACAACAACATTAGAGGCACAATACTCCTTTATCCAATTACAATTAAGTTCACAGTAATATTAATTGCAACCAATACAGCTATTTCATGTTAATCTGGAATTTCGGATCTTAATTGGGACTATTATAATATACAGACACCAGCAATATTAGACAAAACGTTTAGCGCGGATTGTTAATAGAGTACTTACTACCTACCCCGTCCTTTATAAATAACTAGATGTATCAGGTGGTTTCACCTTCCGGTTAAGCAGACGACAACCTCTCTAGGTTGAACTGCGAGATGCCATTTCGAAAAAAAAAAAAATGTGGTTTCACCTGCCGCCACCTTTTCTTTTGCTCAGCTCCTAAAAGTCGTTGCGTGCCGTAGTCGTATATAGCGTTAGTCGTAGCCGTAGCCTACACAGTAGGCTATTCCACAAGGCTTTCGCAAGGCTGTAGGCCCTACAGCCTTCTTCAAGAATTGGGCTATCAAATGCAAAAGGGGTTCGAATTTTTGGCCTGCCTAATTTCCGCTTCTTAAAGCTTTATTTTTTATACAAGATGTAATTGAAATAACTAAAAACTGTCCCTTACGAGGTTGTGGAAATGAACAAAACCCCACTCTTCCCGATCTTTTATCTAGTTATGTCAAAATAAATGTTTTGCAGCGATTTCAGGGTTAACAATGACCTTCTATAAGATTTTCAATCCATAAATAGAGTAAACTAACTATAAACATTATTAAGTAAAAACTAACAACAAACTATAAAAAGGCAACAAAACACTGCTTAACGCTCTGTCAGCTGGTAATGTGCCCAAGAGACTGGCGGCATTGCCACGTTATATGGCAACACTTAGCCTCTGGCCAAGGTTAAAACCAGCCCTTGGGTCACAGGAAGCGTCAACTAGGCGTTTCGAAATTTCCTTAAATAAGACTACCGGCACTTGGACCCCACGGCCCCAAATTTCAACCCGATATTTATGTGATGATATTTACGCCGCTTGAGGTAACTATAAATTGAATCAGTATTTATTAAAGTTAACTAAGGATGATTGCTAAATTAGCTAGTTACTTATCGTACCAACTTATCTTCCGTAGATACGCCTAATTGGTGCCGATAAGGGGGCCTCCTATAATTATCTCAAATTCGCAAGTTTCGACGAGCATCCGAAGTACTCCTAATAGCTATCAAGTGGCAACTGACTTTCAATTACTTCTGAATGAGTTTAAACACAATTTCTAAAATAGAGTTTCAAGAAATTGTTGAATAGGTAGGTAAATAAATGTTTGGTACCCTAGTGAATGTACGTTTACAAATAAATGGTCAAATGTTAATGTGCTCATTTATGACGAAGTAAATAGTATAATTTTATTAATTTACATATCTAATTTGACGTAAAAACATTAATGACGATGTAATTATGATTCCTATTTTTTTAGTTACAGCAAAACAATTCAGAGAATACAGCTAAACATGATTTATTTGTCCAAAATAGCGAATCTGAAAACTTACCTATTTTCAGCCTCTCAAAATGATAAATCAACGAAATTAACGTCATAAATCTCTCCGTAAATCCATTTCAAAATCCTTTTCAAAACCCAATTTCACTGAATCGAGGTCTTAAAGCAGAACACAGTAAGCATTTCATATAAACTATGTCCACATTGTTAGCCTAGCCGGCGAAATCAATTTGACATCAAAAACCACTCATTGATTTTCAGCAGCGCGTTTCCTGAAAATGGAACGATTTTGAATGTACTGGATAGAGTTGGTCTTTGTTGGAAATAAGTGCTGCCATGTTTCTCAAAGAGGTTTTAGATATAGAATTCCTATTTCACTTAAAAACTACTGGTCTTTATTTTTCGTGTAGTTAGTGCATAACCTGGTGTGAGTTTTTATGGCTCCCTGACTTGCCTTTACATGCCGCCGAGATATATCTCTCAGGAACGCACGCTGGTTTCCTCACGATGTTTTTCTTCACGGAAGCAAGTGAAACGAGACCTAACTATGACTTGACAGTCCAACGGTCAAACCACTAAGTTATCACTGTTTTTTAAAAATACTGGTAGTACCTAACTAGTTATGGGATATTTTCTGAAAACATCAATTTAGGTAGAATTCCAAAGGCGACTACAAATCCGTAAAATCATCACAATCTTCATACGCTAGAAATCTAGTGCCGCTATCTACAGGGTGTAAATAGACTCTTCACGAAGCCGTAAACCAAGCATTCTATACATCAAACTAACTAAGTAATCCTACGCAAAAATTTCAATTGGTGTTGTTTGCTGACGATACTTCTTTAATATTTAGGATAAACAGACGTGCCACAAATCTTGACGACGTAAATAACGCCCTACTGCACGTTCATAATTGGTTTACCGCTAATAATTTAGTACCTACTAAATAGGAAAAAAAACAAATTGCATTAGATTTGCTTTACCAAATGTCAAAAGTCGTGATTGTGACGTAGTATTGAATCAAGAGAAACTAGAATTTGTCGATAAAACGGTTTTCTTGGGAATTACGCTCGACTCAAGGCTACAATGGGGTCCTCATTTAACATCTCTTGCAGGACGGCTGAGCTCAGCAGCGTATGCTGTTAGGAAAATCAGTCAATTTATTGATGTTGATACGGCGAGGCTAGTCTATTTTAGTTATTTTCATAGTATTATGTCATACGGTATTTTACTATGGAGACGCGCTGCAGACATCGAGTCTATATTTATTCTGCAGAAAAGGGCCATCAGAGCCTATATGAATTACGTAGACGCGATTATCTAAGAGAACTGTTTAAGGAAATTAATATCATGACAGTACCTTGTCAATACATCTATGAAAATATCATGTACGTTAGGAAAAAACTGCATTTATTCAGTAAAAGAGGTGACAGACACCACTATACTACTAGAAATAGGGACCAACTAGTTCAGCCAGGTTTCAGGCTTGCTAAAGAAGATTCATCTTTCATGGGGTACTGTTTAAAATGTTACAATAAAATACCTCCACACATTCTACAACTGAATGAGACGAAATTTAAATCTTGTATAAAATGCACAGTATGTAGGGAAGCATATTATAAGTTGGTGGATTACATTGATGATAAAAATGCTTGCCTCAATGCTGGTCCTGCTCCACAACCATCGGGGAAAACTAGTTGGGCAAATTATTGAGGTAGCTGCAGAAGATTGCAAAAGTATCTTTGCTTTGTATAGATTCCATCTCCTAGTATTGTATAATTACATAGCACATGTGTTAGTACCATGTATTGTAAAGCTACCATTTGCATTTAGTTATCTTTCATTGACTTGAATATGCCTTGGTGGCTGAGAGAAAGTCATGCTCACTCAAATGTCTCGCTGATGGTGGCGGGTGTGTCGGGTCATTTAGTTCCCTTCAATATGGTTGAGTTGAATGGCGCCGATACACGCGTCATGTTCGTGATCGGGCGCTGTCAGTTGCGACTGGTCATCTCTTAGCTGCCACGGTTCATTTTAATTAGGTAGTTTATTTTTAATTTGTTGATTTAATCTTTTCCTCTGGACGCTCATAATGTGCACGGCATATATAATCTCAAAATAAATGATATAACCAAGATTTTGTAACAATATTTTGATTTAAAAGAGTGTCCATGGTGTTGCTTGCCCGTTCTTCTCCATAGAGATCTACGCTAGGGAATGGGCAACTACAGTACTTTCTCAAGTTATTATGTCTTGTGTCTGGGACTGTAGCTTTGTTTTTTTTTTTGTATTTTTGTCATTCAAAAGTGCCGTAATGGTCTTATTTAAATAAATGATTTGAGTTTGAGTTTTTGGGATGAAAAATCAGACTTTTCGGTAGGACTCAATGTAACGCCCTTAAAACATTGTACTGATGGATGGATTGAATGTCGTGAAGATGTTTAAAATAAAAATCTTACATTAAAAAAACCTAATAAAAAAAAAAACCCGACTGCGTAAAAAATAACTACTTAATAACTTTAAATAAAAAACTGAAAAGAAGAAAACAAGTTCAGGAGACAGGACATATTGACTGCAACAGTCGGGACCCATATTGAATGTAATGATTTTAGTCTAGACTAGCTGTTGCCCGCGGCTTTGCCCGCGTAAAGTTCGGTCCTACGTATTAATCCAGGTTATGAACTATCTATGTGGCAAATTTCATTATCATCACAACCACAATCACAATCAAAATCACCATCACTATCACAATCACCATCATTATCACAAACACCATCACTATCACAACCACCATCAATACAACAATCACCATCACTATCACAATCACAATCACCATCACTATCACCATCATCATTATCATCGTATCATCGTAATCACAACCATTATCATCGTAATCACAATCTCCATCCTCGTTATCACAATTATCATTATAGTTATCACAATCATCATCATCATTATCACAATCTTCATCACTATCACAATCACCATCATTATCACAATCACCATCACTATCACAACCACCATCATTATCACAATCATTATCACAATCACCATCACTATCACAATCACAATCACAATCACAATCACCATCACTATGCAACGCAACTCCACAACGTAGCTCTACATAATTATGATGGCCCTCAAAGTAGTCACATTTATTGATTTATAATATTTGAAAAAAAGCCTGTAAAAACAAAAGTTATAAATAGAAAAAGTAAAGAACTCACCACATTATTCAAGGTTCAACTCACGATTTTCTAACTATGCAAACAGAAGAAAGATTCGGCCACCTCTAATATCTTATCCAAGTGAGTGGGTGATAGTTACAGAACACGTCAGTTAATTACCATATATTATTTTTGGATTAATTCTCATAATTCGGGTACACATCTACCTTTAGACACAACTTGAAGTTTGTCATTATACGATAATTGAGAAAACTTATTGCCTTTAACTTCTAAGAAACACACATTATCAGCACAAACTTCACAAGTAAACACCATTGTTAGATGAATAAACAATTAATACACAACAAAATTAATATTTACACTACTGTTACTGTTGAATGTACGTTTTCTGTTTCAAAACAAATGTGTAAATAACTCAATACTTATGTTAAAATTAAAACATTCAAGATCGCGATATAAATTGCTTGTCACAATGAAACAATCATCGCTTCCTTCAGAAAAATATAATTTCTAATCTGTTGGTAGAAAAATACTACCAAATAAAATTGCATCATTTTCATATCGAGTTGCTTCACAACAGTGATCAACAAAATTTTGCAGGATAATATCATAATACGAAATCTCCACTAATTTAATTGGAAAGGGATCCGAAACCAACCCTGCTGCACGGTAGCCCGCAAAATTCAAATTTCCTTACGTTTTTTACAACATCCACCTTGAATCCTGACCTTGTGTTGTATTTATGTAATCTAAAGCACATTGCGTATTCAAAAAGTAAGGGTAAAGCTTCATGGGATATTGTTAAACGTTGTACAGGTAAGGAAAGGTCTCGAGAATATATTAATAGTCTAATTGACGATGATGTTACAACAACATCAGGCTTGGATATCGCAAATAAATTTAATAATTTCTTTATTGACGTTGTTGAAAGCAACGCTAACTCACAACATCCTCCACCCAAAACGACCTCCACCCACCAAACCCGCCCATCCCTCCCCCCACTCAAAACGACTAACTCAAATATGAAAACTAACGACAATAGCAAATTTTTAAATCCTTCTGATCCCTCTGAAATCTTCAGCATATTAAATACGCTATAAAACACTAAATCGGCCGGCTTTGATGATATTTCTACGGACCTTCTAAAACAAATATCTCCTTATATTGCAGAACCTCTTTCTTATATAATCAATTTATCTTTAGAACAGGGCTGCTTTCCGGATAAACTCAAAATGTCTGTAATAAAACCATTGCATAAAAAAGGCTCTAAAACAGACAAAAACAATTACCGCCCCGTTGCTCTGATTCCGATTCTTTCAAAGGTCTTTGAAAGAGTTATGTATAAGAGAACCCTCTCTTTCTTAGATAAATATAATGTGCTTGCAAAAGAACAGTATGGATTTAGAAAAAAGAAATCCACATCACTTGCAGCTGTTAATTTAGTTAAATCGGTTTTAAATAACATAAACTCGAAATTTACCACTTCAGCTTTATTTTTAGACCTAAGCAAAGCCGACTCGACTTCGACTTCGTAAATCGTTCAATTCTTAATAATAAACTAAATAAAATTGGTATTCGAGGCCCAGCCTTAGAGTGGTTCAAATCATATATCTCAAATCGTACACAGATAACGAGAATCACTAAATTCGACGACAAAATTAATAGTATTACGCACTTTGATTCTCAACCCCGGATCAATTACTTTGGTGTTCTGCAGGGAAGCATTTTAGGGCCACCGTTATTCCTTATATACGTAAATGATCTTCCACAAGCGATAGACCAAGATTGTGTTCTGTTTGCTGCAGTGGCGTGCAGTAGTATTCCACGAAGGGTAGGCCACGAAATAATGATAGCAAAAAAAAATTTTCGTCTGCGCCATTTTGGATTTTCATTTTGACCTCATTTTCATTATCTGGGACCCTAAAAACCTCGAAAACGACACCCATGAAGAAAAAACTGAAAATTTTCATCGGCGCCATCTTGGATTTTCATTTTGACCTCATTTTCATTATCACCAACCCCAATAACCTCGGAAACGACACCCATGAAGAAAAAACTGAAAATTTTCATCGGCGCCATCTTGGATTTTTATTTTGACCTCATTTTCATTATCACCAACCCCAATAACCTCGAAAACGACACCCATGAAGAAAAAACTGAAAATTTTCATCGGCGCCATCTTGGATTTTCACTTTGACCTCATTTTCATTATCACCAACCCCAATAACCTCGGAAACGACACCCATGAAGAAAAAACTGAAAATTTTCATCGGCGCCATCTTGGATTTTCATTTTGACCTCATTTTCATTATCACCAACCCCAATAACCTCGAAAACGACACCCATGAAGAAAAAACTGAAAATTTTCATCGGCGCCATCTTGGATTTTCATTTTGACCTCATTTTCATTATCACCAACCCCAATAACCTCGAAAACGACACCCATGAAGAAAAAACTGAAAATTTTCATCGGCGCCATCTTGGATTTTCATTTTGACCTCATTTTCATTATCACCAACCCCAATAACCTCGAAAATGACACCCATGAAGAAAAAACTGAAAATTTTCATCGGCGCCATCTTGGATTTTCATTTTGACCTCATTTTCATTATCACCAACCCCAATAACCTCGAAAACGACACCCATGAAGAAAAAACTGAAAATTTTCATCGGCGCCATCTTGGATTTTCATTTTGACCTCATTTTCATTATCACCAACCCCAATAACCTCGGAAACGACACCCATGAAGAAAAAACTGAAAATTTTCATCGGCGCCATCTTGGATTTTCATTTTGACCTCATTTTCATTATCACCAACCCCAATAACCTCGAAAACGACACCCATGAAGAAAAAACTGAAAATTTTCATCGGCGCCATCTTGGATTTTCATTTTGACCTCATTTTCATTATCACCAACCCCAATAACCTCGAAAACGACACCCATGAAGAAAAAACTGAAAATTTTCATCGGCGCCATCTTGGATTTTCATTTTGACCTCATTTTCATTATCACCAACCCCAATAACCTCGAAAACGACACCCATGAAGAAAAAACTGAAAATTTTCATCGGCGCCATCTTGGATTTTCATTTTGACCTCATTTTCATTATCACCAACCCCAATAACCTCGAAAACGACACCCATGAAGAAAAAACTGAAAATTTTCATCGGCGCCATCTTGGATTTTCATTTTGACCTCATTTTCATTATCACCAACCCCAATAACCTCGAAAATGACACCCATGAAGAAAAAACTGAAAATTTTCATCGGCGCCATCTTGGATTTTCATTTTGACCTCATTTTCATTATCACCAACCCCAATAACCTCGAAAACGACACCCATGAAGAAAAAACTGAAAATTTTCATCGGCGCCATCTTGGATTTTCATTTTGACCTCATTTTCATTATCACCAACCCCAATAACCTCGGAAACGACACCCATGAAGAAAAAACTGAAAATTTTCATCGGCGCCATCTTGGATTTTCATTTTGACCTCATTTTCATTATCACCAACCCCAATAACCTCGAAAACGACACCCATGAAGAAAAAACTGAAAATTTTCATCGGCGCCATCTTGGATTTTCATTTTGACCTCATTTTCATTATCACCAACCCCAATAACCTCGAAAACGACACCCATGAAGAAAAAACTGAAAATTTTCATCGGCGCCATCTTGGATTTTCATTTTGACCTCATTTTCATTATCACCAACCCCAATAACCTCGAAAACGACACCCATGAAGAAAAAACTGAAAATTTTCATCGGCGCCATCTTGGATTTTCATTTTGACCTCATTTTCATTATCACCAACCCCAATAACCTCGAAAACGACACCCATGAAGAAAAAACTGAAAATTTTCATCGGCGCCATCTTGGATTTTCATTTTGACCTCATTTTCATTATCACCAACCCCAATAACCTCGAAAACGACACCCATGAAGAAAAAACTGAAAATTTTCATCGGCGCCATCTTGGATTTTCATTTTGACCTCATTTTCATTATCACCAACCCCAAAAACCACAAAAACGACACCCATGAAGTAAAATATAATAACAATAATATTATTGATTATTATAATAATAGTACGCGCCAATAACCCCCAGGAATCATTATTTTAATCAACATTGAACATACACCCTAGCACTGGCCTGCAAATTGCAAAAAACGTAAGGAAATTTGAATTTCGCGGGCTAAAGAACATCCACCTTGAATCCTGGCCTTGTGTTGTAGCAGCCAATCACAGCCCAGCAGCCCAGCTACACTCGCAGGAGTTACCGCCCTAAAATTACTGCAATCTATACATGTGTGCAGTTCATACACACGAAAATATGCACCAATGTGCCAATGTGTGCGTAAAATTATCAATGGGTTTAAGGCAAGTCCAGTGCTTGCCTGTCCGGCGGAGCTCCAACCTTTGTAGTAACTTCCAGTAAAGTGTTAGTTGCGTGACACGGGAGCGACAAATTGCTATAAGTATTCTAACAGGAGTTTGAACTTTTTTTTTTATATTTTGTACATAATGTGATATTTTATTCAAAATCAAAATCAAAATCAAAATCAAAGCATTTATTTCAAGTAGGCCAGTTACAGGCACTTTTGAATTGTCGAAACAAAGTTAAATGTAGCTACAGTCCCAGTCACAAGACATAAAAACTGTGAAAGTACTGTAGTTGCCCATTCCCTAGCGTAGATCTCTATGGAGAAGAACGGGCAAGAAACTCCATGGACACTCTTTTAAATCAAAATATTGTTACAAAATCTTGGTTACATCATTCATGTTGAGATGGTATATTATGTGAGAACAATGTAGCAAGATGTGCACTTTAAAAGTGTCCATAGTAAAAACAAATAATACAATTCTAAAATAAACATACAAATAAGCCATGGCAACTAAGAGTTGACCAGTCACAACTGACAGCGCCCGTTCACGAACATGACGCATGGATCAGCACCATTCAACTCAACCATTTTGAAGGGAACTGAATGATCCGACACACGCGCCACCATCAGCGAGACATTAGAGTGAGCGTGACATACTCTCAACCGCCAGTGCACATTCAAGTCAAGAAAAGACGTAGGATTTCAGTGAATGATAGCTTTCTAGTACATAGTACTCACACAATATGGGCTGTGCGATTATATAATACTAGAGATTGATTCTATACAATGCAAAGACAGTTGTACAATCTTCAGCAGCTCCAACAATTCTATTTAATACTATCAATTTATGCGCCCCTGTCCATGTGGAGCAGGACCAGCATTGAGCCACGCATTTTTATCTGCGATATAATCGCCCAACTTGTAATAAGCTTGCTTACATAGTGTGCGTTTGATGCATGTTTTAAATTTCGTCTCATTCAGTTCAAGAATACTTTGTGGAATTTTATTATAGCATCTCAAACAGTACCCCATGAAAGATGAGTCCACTTTAGCGAGTCTGAAGCCTGGCTGAACTAGTTGGTCCCTATTTCTAGTACTGTAATTATGTCTATCACCTCTTTTACCAAAAAGATGCAGATTTTTTCTGACGTACATTATGTTTTCGTAGATGTACTGACAATGTACCGTCATGATGCCAATATCCTTAAACAGTTCCCTTAGAGAATCGCGCCTACGAAGATTATATATAGCTCTGATGGCTCTTTTTTGCAGAATAAATATAGACTCAATATCTGCAGCCCGTCCCCATAGCAAAATGCCATAAGACATTATACTATGAAAGTAACTAAAATAGACCAGTCTAGCGGTATCTACATCAGTAAATTGACGAATTTTTCTAATAGCATATGCTGCTGAACTTAGACGCGCCGCAAGGGATGTTAAATGAGAACCCCATTGTAGCCTTGAATCAAGCGTAATCCCCAGGAAAACCGTTTTATCTACGAATTCAAGTTTCTCTTTATTTAATATTATTTCACAATCACTACTTTTAACATTGGGTAAAGCAAATCTTATGCATTTAGTTTTTTTTTCATTTAATACTAAATTGTTTGCTGTGAACCAATTATGGACCTGAAGTAGGGCATCATTCACGTCATCTAGATTCTGGGCCCGTCTATTTATCTTAAAAATAAGGGAAGTATCATCAGCAAACAACACCATATTTTGAGGTTGGTTTTTCAATAAATAGGGTAGATCATTTATATACACGAGAAAGAGGAAAGGACCCAATATTGAGCCTTGTGGAACCCCCATTTTTACTTTTAAACCTTGTGAATTAACACCATTTATTTGAACACGTTGTTGTCTATCACTCAAATATGATTTTACCAAACTAAGTGCAAGTTGACCTAATCCGTAATGCTCAAGTTTCAAAAGTAATGTGTCGTGATTTACGCAATCAAATGCTTTGGAAAGGTCACAAAATATTCCTATGGCGTCTTGAGACTCTTCCCACGCAGTAAATATGTGCTTTAATAAGGTTACACCGGCGTCAGTCGTACAACGTCCCTTGATGAAACCATACTGTTGAACATGTAAAATTTTGTTGGTGTTAAAATGATTGAGCATTTGATTAAGCATTACCTTTTCAAACACCTTGCTAAAAACTGGCAACACGGATACAGGTCTATAATTATTAGTATCTTTACTGTCCCCGGATTTGAAAAGAGGTATGACTTTACTGTATTTCATTAGATCAGGGAAAACTCCTTGGTCTACACACAAATTAAAAATTAAAGCTAAGTATGGGGCTATAGTCTCAAGTATGGATGCACAAACTTTGATAGACATTCCCCATAGATCTTCGGTCAGTTTGATTTTTATTTGCCGGAAAGCTTTAATAACTATCATAGGGTTTATGTGTTTAAATTTAAATTCAACCGTGCAGCCAGATACATTCGCCTTTAATAAACCAATTGAGACTTCAGGTGAGGAATTAAGAGCTTCCGTCGTCTTTAATGGTATATCGGTAAAGAAATTTACAAATTCTTGAGCTACTTCCAGATTAGAGCTTTTAGGACCACATGCTGAATCTAATGTGTAGCTAGTGTTACTTATTTTCTTCCTGTTAGTCTCATTATTTATGACTTTCCAGACTGTCTTTATTTTGTTTTCTGCTGTTTTGATTTTGTTGCTAATGTGCAGGGCTTTAGCAACCTTGCATGTATTTCTAAAAATTTTTGAATACTTAGCAACATACCGGTTAAAAGTTTCGGTGTTTATATAAGGCTTAAGGCCATAAAGCTCAAATAGTCTTTCCCTACTTTTTCTGATACCTCTAGTTGCCCAATCACTAAATATGAATTTAGGGCTAATACTTTTTGTCTTCTTTTCAAAAGTTTTGTTGAATTCCGTGTGAACTATTGAAAAGAAACGATCATACAATTGATTTATATTAATATCGTCATGGCTCATAACACCTAACTTGTTCTGTAGGGAAATATTATACCTATTTAATTTGCTAGAAGTTATAGGTCTAAATTTGATCTGAACTTTTTGCAAAGGTGTATTACACCTAAAAGTTACAGTTTGTCCGCTATGGTCAGACGGCAGACAGTTTACTATGGCTTTATCTAAGTAATCACAATCGCAGAAAACATTATCTATACAAGTCGCAGAAGATGGAGTGACTCTAGTAGGTTCTATAAAAGTGTTGGTCAAGTCAAATGACTTAAAAAGATTTAACAACCGACTGCTATTTGAACTTTCTTCTAAAATATTGATATTGAAATCACCACAAATAATTGTAGATTTATTACTGGCTGCAATTTTTGCCAGAACATCTTCCATTATTGATTCAAATAAGGAAAAGTTTTGATAGTTTGGGGGTCTGTACACACACACAATTACATGCTTATCTAGCTCAACACAGGACAGTTCGACGCAATGTTCAACCGAGAGACCTACTATGTCATTTCGTTGCTTATATTTGAAACCTTTTTTTATTAATATTAGGGAACCTCCACGAAGCATAGTTTTACGGTTAAAGCAGCTACCCACCATATAGTTTTCATAATTAATAAGCATTTGGTAATCCTTTAGCCAATGTTCAGTAAAACAAATAATGTCAAACTTACTATTCTCTAAAAACAATTCAATTTCTAATAATTTGGAAGAAATGCCTTGGATATTTTGGTGGAATAATTTTAAGGTGTTCTGCTGAGGCCCTTTTTTACTAACTATCTGAGTGCAAGAAGATACCTTGCTGTTGGAAGGATTAACAATATTGTTAATGGTACCTTCTGTTGTCTCACTTTCTAGTTTAAATTAATAATAATATTTGGAGTAAGGCCGGAGACTTCCGTGCCATCCTCAGACAACAAGACCCTATCACTAATAGAGCTTAATTGAGGATTTTCCACGGTGACGCATGGATCCTCCTCAGAATGTTTGTAAACATTTATAGCACTAATGCTATCTTCATTTAAAGTCACCTGTACATTAGTATTATTACTAATAGTCGCAGTGTTAATAATATAACTAAACTTAGACATACTATTTATGTCTGTGTGAATATTATAAGCTAATAGCCGAGCTATTTTGTGTCTACAACTAATAGGTAGAAACACTTTACCCCGAGTCGATCTAAGTTTATCAACAAAAGTGTTGATATCAAGATACATAAGTTTGTCACTATAATGACCTGCTAAAAAATATAAATGTTTATTTAACATGTGAATATAATTGTTTTTTCTGTTACATAAACTTTCAAAATATGGAAAAGAACACAATATTATTTTATTACACTTTAACTTCAACAACTCTGAAACACAGTCAGTGATGTCTTCCTTTTTAATCTTTGAACTATTACCAACACATATTGTAATGGTGGTACTAGGATCACAAACAGTCTTTGTTACTGATGCCATAATCTGTTTGTAGGTTGACCCTGGCATACAATTGTTTTGGGTACAATAACTCAGGTTATTACTAATTAATTTACCTAGCCCCCTACCTATACTGTCAGAGAACATAACTGAATGATTACAATCATGATTACTAGGAGAAACAAAATTACCAATCTCAGGCAGACTATCACACAACTCAGGGTGTGCCACATGTGAATAATCTAGTGTTATATTAGTTGTTTGTTGGTTCAATATGCTGTCCTGAGACAAATTCTCAACCTGGTATGGGTCCTCCATTGCCTCAGGCTGGATAGTATCATGGTTGGTAACTGTCTGGCAACTACATTGACCCATTACCAACTCATTTGCTGCAGAAATATGTTCCCTAATTTGGTTCTGAGAAATCTTATACCTACTAGAAAGGGAACTTAGTGAGTCCTGAAGTACCTGTATTTCAGACTGCAAATGCTGAGTATCAATTTCATAAATTTTTATACTGTCCTCTAATTTAATTTGATAATTATTTAACTTATTAACTAAATCAACACGCTCTTTCCTCAGTGGAATATGTTTGGAAAAGAGTTTGTGTTGTTTCCTATATTGATAACATTTTTTAATTATTCTATTCAGTTTTGCATATTTTTTAATTTTCTTATTGCTAACTGTATAGTTTTGTTTTAGTAAGGAATCTTCAGTCAGATCAATGGTTATTAAGGAAGGGGGGTTACAATTACTATTTAATAATTCATTATATAAAAGGTTTGTTTCTGAAAGCTGATTACATGCTTTTTCTTTCTGTAACTTTATTATACAACTATTGGCATGAATTAACTTATCTTCTAGGTCCCTAATTTTATATAAAGCCTCCTCATACAAGTTACTACAATTATGGAAACCATCCGTCACCACCTTCAGTTGATCCCGTTCATCAACAACGTCCAAGTATTGCTGATGTAGGTCTACTAGCTCCCGTTTTAAGCTGGAGTTTTTGCCATTAACCTTATCGACTTCCACCTCACTCTCTTCTCTCTCCTGTAACAGTTGTTGGACTTGGAGGTTGGATTCTTTGAGTTCTTGGAGGGCCGTTCTCAATTTTAGCTCCATATCCTGAGCAGTAGCCTTACGGGTCATCACAGGCATGGTTTCAGGATTGGTTACTGAAAATTAGAAGAAAAGAAACGGTGTGAACTAATAGAATAGGCAAATAAAGGGAAGTTAGCGATGAAAGAGAAAGAAAAAAGTTAAAGTTATGAAATGAAATGAGGTAGGCTGCTATAATAGCTTTAAAAGATTATCTAATTCAATGTAACTACTTGAATAAACGTCCAGTTTCAATGGTTCTATTGTCTTAGGGATTTACTTTTTCTTAGGTGGGTATGTTGCATAAAAAAAAAATATAATAATAAGATATTAATGCAAGACAATAATGCACAATAAATTATCTTTAACGATATATCTAATCATTTGCATTGAAAAGATTGATTCGAATAAACAATCAGAGTTATGGAATTACTCAGTTTTGTTGTTCTAAGACCAGTTGTCAACAAAGAGATTTAGAACCAGTACAGGGTAATAAATCAGCGAAAAATCATACTAGAAATGGGCATGGATGTGTTACAGAGCTAAAGAGACGTTTGTGCTGTTATTAAATAAAAAGTAAACAATACTTCCCCTGAAATATCCGTTTATGTCCGTAGTTAGAACGTCAGCTGTTTTTTTAAGGTTACCGGTACCGTTGTAGTGCCGAAAACTTCATTAATTATCAGGATAACAATTTTCCTGAGTATTTATGCATTTATGATACGTTTACACAAACAATTACACCTTAATATAACTTATTTACTAATTAAATTGAATTTTAAATACGGAACATAAAATTTTACATGTCACTCAGGCAGTGTTGCCACTTTTTTTTCATAGTTAGTTCGTTATAATGAATGCCCAGTTGGTAGGGTAGGCTTTGCCTAATTGCCTCTTAGGGGCGCACGCCCATGGTTTGCTGATGACACAACAGTTATTTTAGATGATAAAAATGGTGAATCGCATGAGTGTAATATAAACAACACCTTAAATAAAATTATTATATGGTTAGATATAGACGCCTTAAAAATAAATATAGAAAAAACTAAAGTATTAAATTTTAAAACACAGAACAGTAAATATGTACACCTTAAAATATCACATAGGGACCAAATATTTGAACAAATTCATAAAACAAAATTTCTTGGTATTACAATTGATGAACATTTCACCTGGAAGGATCATATTGATGAAATATGTATTAAAATAAATAGATTTGTTTTCGCTTTGAAAAAAGTTAAATATGAGACCTCCAGACAAACTGCGTTAATGGTATATCACGCCTTTGTTTGCTTCATCATCAGGTATGGAATCATTGTCTGGGGAAACTCTTCTAGAAGTTACTACTACTGTTGTTAGCACAAAAAAAATGCATACGCTCAATCTTCAACATGGACTGGACTGATTCTTGCAGACCAGTGTATAAATCACACAACCTTCTCACAGTTCCTTGTATTTATATTTATGAAATTGCAAAATTTGTCAAAACTAACTCTTCACTTTTTGAACTGAAAAACAATATTAATAAACGTACAGTTACACAATATCTACTTACCATGCCTATATCTAGGGTTGAATTATTTAGACGTAATTGTATCTATATGGCTCCGCTCATCTTTAACTCTCTACCTAATTTTATTACTGATCTTCCGTACAGAAAATTCTGCAAAATTCTGAAAATATGGCTTATTTCACATAGCTTTTATTCCTTAACTGAATTTCTCAAAAAATCTAATTGTCAATCTTACCATTACCGGAATGTATTGTAGAGAATTACTTAAATTATAAATAAATATATATAAATAATATGTTGTTGTGTTTGTATGTTAGAAAATATTTTAAGTTCCTATTATTTTCCTTCTGTTAACAATTTCTTTGTTTGGTTTTAGTGTTTAACAGCAAAATTTTGTTTTGTATTGAGTAACTTCGAACACGCTTAGTTACCTAATTTAATGTTTGTAAAGTTCATTAAGTTATTGTTTTGAAATTAGCATCTAATTCTTTAATGTTTGCATGCCAATTGTATGGCGAAATGTGTCATTGCACTACATATTATTTTTACTATCTTTTGTACCACATTTACTGCAAATAAATAATTTTGACTTTGACTTTGAAGTGTTTGCCTATTAGATGCGTCCAGCGGGTGAGCGTCGAGCTTCGTAGCAACTTCCAGTACAGTGTTAGTTACGTAACACGGGTGCGAAAAATTGCTATAAGTATTCGAACAGGAGTTTGAACTTTTTTTTTAAATTTTGTATATTTTGTTATTTTATTACATCATTTGTTATAATAATTGCCCCAGTTGGTAGGGTAGGCTTTGCGTAATTGCCTCTTCGTAGCGCACGCCCATGTTTACCCATACAAACTTTGGAGCCCCGTTTAAACCCTTTAGGGGTGAATTTTGAAAAATCCTTTCTTAGTGCACCCCTAGACCACATAAGGAACCTACTTGCCAAATTTGGAATCTGTAGACCCAGCGGTTTGGGCTGTACGTTGATAGATGAGTCAGTCAGTCAGTTTCTTCTTTTATATATTTAGATTATTTAATGGGTCCCGACTGTTGCAGTCAATATGTCGTGTCTCCTGAACTTTTTTTATTCTTTTCAGTTTTTTATTTACAGTTAATAGAGAGTAGTTATTTTTTACGCAGTCGGTTTTTTTATTTTACACTTTTAAGTTACTTAGATAATGGTGTCGATTCTGTTGTGTACAAACTAAACCTAATTTAGGTTATTGCTATCTTTTACTAAAAGGCAGTGCGAGAAACGGACGGTTATAGCTATGAACTAAGTTAGAGATATGCCGTGCGCTTCACCGTGTTTTTAGTCGACGTGTTTTTACGTGCACCCATCATTTGTATGGAGATATTAGTTCCAACTAAATTTGACAGATCTAAACTACAACCGTCTCTTTCGCGTTTTATAAGAGAGAAAAAGATAGCAATAGCCTAAATTAAGTTTAGTTTGTGCATAACAGAATCGACAACATTATACCATTTTAAAATCCTCATGATAAGCCCTTTATCGAGCCGTTCGTGCTGCAGAGCGTGCCAAACATTTGAATTTGGCGCTAAAAATCGGCCATTTTTTTATTATTATTTTGATATACCCAGTGACAACTCTCAAGCTAAAATCCAAGTAGCCGTACTGGCTGCAGAGCGAAAAGCGAAAGCCAAACATTTGAATTTTTTACTTTTATACTATTTGTCATTTCGAATTACATTCAAACATTTAAGTTGCATATATTTATGTTATCACCTTTTAAAACCCTTCATTTTGATACCCCCACTCGATGGTATTAGAAGAGAAAAAATTTCGAACTCCACAATATGGCACTCCACGATTTTTATTTGTTTCTAGATTATAATGTAGCCAGTGACACTCGCGCCATCAAGAAGAATCTAACGACATATAATCTATCCAAATCCCTCCATCCGTTGAGGAGTTACGAGGGAACACAGAAACGGACATACATACATACATATGTATATATACAGGTTTCTTTTGGGCTTCGCTGCAGTCGGGTAAAAAAAAAACAAAGCAAACAGCAAACAGTGAAAAATGTAAAAAAAAGTGGTTCAGCCGTAGCTAATTGAGTAAATTACATAATTATTAATACCTTATCAAATTAGTTTATTTATATGTCTTTCCTTTAAATTACGTTAGTACCTGTAGCTATAAACAAAATAGCAAAAGCGCAAAGAAAACTAACTTAGCTGCAGATATATTTTTATATGTAAAGATAAAAATATTTCTACAGATAAGTTAGTTTTCTACGGAACAAAATGCACAGATTACTAATTATTCAGTCTGAGGTTTTTCTTCTTTTCGCTGTTCCTTCACAATAATTCAAGGAAGGCGACCCGCAAAACTAAGACGAACAAAAGCGAAGAAAATAACGTTAATAATAAAGAACGGTATTTTTTCAACAACGCGCAGAAACTACATAATTTTCTCGGGAAGAAGCAGTGCTACGACTATGATATAAGAATCCTGAGTTTTTCAGAAACATGCTAATTGCCAGCGAGTTGCACCCGACGGAACAATAATTATAATATTAATTTCGTGGGTTAAATACAGGTTGTAAACAACCTCATCACGAAGCCGTCAACCAAGCATTCTGTACATCAAATTATGTAACTTTACGAAAAAATTATTGCTGGGAAAAGACTTTTTTTTGGGGTGAAATCATGTTTTGTGGTAGAACTCAATGTGACGCACTCAAAACATTGTGCCGGATTGAATAGTACGGGGGTGTTTAAAGTAAAAATCTTACAATAAAAACTTGTATTTAAAAAAAAACTACCCCAATATATCCGTAACTAGAAGGTTCCCAGGTATGGTGTAGAAAAAAAAATATCGCAATGACGGGGAGAACAAGTGCCTTTCGGCTTCGTTAGGAGGTTTTTAACACCCTTTATGTATCTCACTTATATCCGATATCACTGAATATTTTGTTTTATCACGATAATACTTATTTACTTAAACAACAACGTAGTAAGTACAGGTACCACTAGATTTATCTTGACTATTGTATTGATTTATTGATTATTGGTAAGTTACGGTCGTTCATCAATATTGTAATACATTTCAATATTAAGTTCAATATTATATACTAGCTGTTGCCCAAGACTTCTTCTGGGATCCCGGATAAAAAGTAGTCTTCCTCTGTTATCTCTTTATCAATTTCATAACGATCGGTGTGAATGTGTAAAGAACGATATGGCTAAAAAGGAGGTCGAGAACTCAAGATGACGCGTAATAAAAAATATGGTAGAATGCTGCGACGATCCCAAATAAATTGGGATAAGGGCAAGAGAATTTTGGTGATGAATGGCGCAATAATTATAAGGTAACAGACATACAGACTAACACTTTTATTTTTCGTCATTAATATTAGTATGGATACGATTATTATGGCAGGAAGATTTTGATAACAGTGTACAAATCCCTCTCGGTCTTGATCATTAAACAGCAGATATGCAAACGCTTAGTTCGATCAAGTCCCTCAAATCCCGAGAATTCTGTCACTATTTGCCATCTGTTTGGATTGCTCTCACACCGAGAGGTCTCGAGATGTCGAGAGCGCAAAGCCGAGAATGAACGCCGAAGCACCGCAATTCACAACTGTAGCTGAGGTTTTAAAGAATTTATAGCTCTCATAGTTTTATAGCAAAAGTATCTTGCTGCGAACGATCGTGCAGAATTAAAAGATTTTTAAGGGGAAAGAGAGGTTTTTCAAAGAGGGTTTTTAATTAATAGAACACAGGCAGCGGAGAAGCGGTATGTCAAGAATTTTAGATCACAAAGGGCCTACAAGCTATAATAGCAATTTCATCATGAAAAGCTTTACAAAGTCTTATTTTGTAACTTTAAATAATTTAGGTCTTTTGAATTTTGTCTTCCACGTGCTAGGTTTAACTTATGAAATAAATGATTGCTCAAATTTGATTGCCATTTAATAAATGCCGCTGAACGCAAATGATGGACTAAATGTAAAGCAAACACCGTTAATTAATCATAACATATTATTGAATTTCACCTGTTTAAGGCGATTACATGAGCTAAACGCGAGTTTTATAATGCAAAAAAGCATATGATTCACTGCAATAAACAAAACCAGAAAAATATATGATATTCTTCAGGATGTATGCTAGTACGATTGTGTTTTGAAAACATAATACAACAAATTTTATTCGCTAGAAAAAAATCACGAACTTTATCTCTAAAAATTTCTTTTAACGAGTAAAAACCATACTAAAATATATGCGATCATTCTGATTTTTTGGCAAATAATTCTACAAGCAAAATACTAGTATCATAGTGTTTTACTTTTTTAGTCCAATCAATAGATTTTTTGTAAATCGCAAAAAACCACCCATTTCGCACTATTCGGCCGCAGTGACTGACGTAACAACCACTTTGTCGTGCAAGCTGATTAGAACTTTATTCTAACAGTATTTCAAACGAAGTTTGTACCAACACAAATATGTGCTTATTTAGCTCATGTAATCGCCTAAACTAGAATTTTGCAAAGCTTTGTCGGTTAGTAAAATAAGCCGATATCCGCACAAATAATAATTGGTAACCATCACGTATCTAGTGGAATTTAGTGGGAAAGTTTCCTGATTGATGAAATCAAATAAAGATGCAACTATGGGACATTATGGGATATAATTATGGTAACTGAGAATTATGGACTATACATTTTACAGGTAAGAAGTAACTAAGTTTAACAAAACTGGTGCTCTACGAAGCTTTTTTTTATCATTTCAATAACTCTTTCTTTTGAAAATTGCCACAAAAAGCGTAGCTTGCCATACCTAAATGTTATGATATTGATCAATCAGACTTTAACAAAAATAGTTCGTCGTTTAACAAAAATGAAATAGCAAAGAAAACCTGTATAAGTCTTCTTGCTACGAAACTTGCTACGAAAACTCGTAGCTTGGTACGAACTTTAATCTTGTCATAATGATCAGACAGCAGACTACAATAAATTCTATTTTCAGGGATCAAAATACGGTTGAGCAAAGGAAACTTAGTGCTACCTCGAAACGTTTTGAAATTAAACCCCTAGACTGCTTACTGAAGTACTGAGTAATATCGTATTTGACTGGTGACTGGCGAAGCGTGTCTTAATCTTCAGTACCTTTCTGACGAGTGATTTCACTGTGCAGATATCGAATAACGTTTGACGCTGCATGTTGCTACTTCTGATGCACTTGCTTGGAAACTTCGTAACTTTATTGTGAAGTTTATCTTGATCTGTCACTAAAATTTAACTCACATTCTACGTATATACTCGTATAAGTATAGTGATAACGTGTGATTTTCATAGCTTAAAACATCCTATTTCATCTATGCTGAGCTTTTTGGGATCATAAAAGTGATAAGCTGTTGATGTTGAGGCGTTCTTCTGGCTTCACTCTTGTCACGACGTAGCTGTCCGGCAGCCGAGATATTTTCGCTGGCATATAATAATTACGACGATTATGCCAATACTACAATAGGCATGACGACAGTATCAAAAAATTGCAAATCTATTTAGTCCGTCAGTTAGAGTATTGGAAATTAATGGACACGTATTTTTTGTTTTTCTAAATCAATGAATATTGACAAAGATAAAACGCATCAAAACTCGGGAGTGGGGGCTCGTGACGTCAGAACTAGGTGAAAATTATACCTTGGCGTGACGTATTGAGAATTTTAAAAGCGTCATATCTTCGTCAATATTGGTTTACGTAACAAAAGAAAAAACACGGGTCAAATATTTTTTGGTAATCTAACTGACGGACTAATTAGTTTTTTTTTGTCGTCTCGCCTATTAAGTTATGGCGGACCTCATGAGAAAGTGGGCGGGCCATTATATGACGTTGACTGGATGAAAGACGGGGGAAGTAAGTGCTGAAGCGAAGACCAAGGGACGGAGAAATATGGAGAGACAACCGACTCGACTATGTAGACAGACTATTGACAATCCTATTAAAGTAACCGAACGCCATGACACACATCCGCTAAAAGTGGAGAGATTTTCTGAATCACCTGATGCTCAAGAGAAAAGACATACACTTAGCATTTGGGTGGCCAAAGATTAAAGAAGAAGAAAGACATCATGAGTAGATATACATTTTGGTAGAGTTACTAATTTCTTTCAGTATTAATAAGTGCAGTAGTATGAGTGCGGTTGTATTTACTGCTAACGGCACTAGGCCCATCTCATACTAAATTCGACATATGAAATGTTCTCAGCAGGTTTCAGTGCTTACCCATCTGCGAACGAAGCGTGATACTACTTGTATCATGTTATAAAATAACGCAACAAAATGTTGACCATCACAACAAGCAATCACTACGCTTCACGAACCCTTTTTAATTAGTTATTCTGAAAGCTGTAATGATACGTCATACCGTCAACCACAACCACAATTCTATAGAAATTATACCGCAGTGGTGCCGTGTTAATTGCTACCAACTATATCGTAATTGTTTTGTTTCAAACTAAAGGTATGACCAAACCAGCGCGTTTCACATTCGTTCGTGATGCAGATGGCGTGTAAAAATATATGGCCATCGGATTTCGTTGGGATCGCGGTAATCATAGGACGCGTCGCATTCTGTACCTGACCATAATAAACAATTAAAGACCATTGGTACTATCCACGTAGAAGCGGTACACTTACGAGTATGTTGAGAGGAGAAAACGGATTTTAACCTAATAAGGGATTTCCTGGACGCCAGTCAAAAGTGGTTTTGATCGATTTTGACTTATTAAAATTAGTTTTGAGTGTAACTTATAAGTTACACTCAAAACTAATGTTAATCAGTCATTGTATACAATGCTTGCAGAAAACTGGTTATAAATATCAAAAAGGTACCTAGAAAAATAGTTAACAATAGATTACATGTCCGAAATAACGTCAAGTTACACAACATTTCATTGACAAGTCGTTTACAAGACTCGACGGTAATTTTATAGCATCATAACTCGTTTATGTTTGAAGTTTGATAACTCATTTGTTAATATCTTTTTTTTTGTCAAAGTTTTCTTTTTACTAGCTTTCTCTTAGTTTCACCACCATCATATTTATTTTTACAAGCTTACTTTTTGTATGGGATTTGCGGCAGTATATACTAACAGCCTTATTCATAAAAAATCCTTAATTGAGGTTTGATGGGTCTGCTAGCAGTCAGCTAGCAGACTGTTGATGGGTCTGTTAGCTAGCAGACTGACGCGTTATGTTGGCCATCTTGACAAATCAAATGACAAAAAAGTTCCGTAGCAGATGATCGACGTTTAATAATAGTATTTTTTTTTTAATTAAGTTAAAACCAGTTTTCGGTGGAAGTTTACATGGTAATGTACATCATATATTTTTTTTTGTTTTATCATTCTATTATTTTAGAAGTTACATGGGGGGGGGGACACATTTTACCACTTTGGAGGTGTCAGTTCATTCAGTTTAGAAAAAAATATATCAGAAACCTAAATATCATTTTTGAAGACCTATCCATAGAAACCTTGATACACACGTATGGGTTTGATGAAAAAAATAGTTTAGTTTCAGTTTTAAGTATGGGGAACCACCAAAATTGATTGTTTTTTTTCTTCTATTTTTGTGTGAAAATCTTAATGCGGTTCACAGAATACATCTACTTACCAAATAATTTCGAAAAAAGTGGCTGTGACATACGGACGGACAGACAGACAGACAGACAGACATGACGAATTCATAAGGGTTCCGTTTTTGCCATTTGGCTACGGAACCCTAAAAAAGGCCTCATCGACAATTAAAAAAAAAAATGACAGCAGTGACAGCAAATTAGCGGGAAAACGCATTTTTTTACAAATACACACGAGAAAAAAGAAAAGGAACAAAAAAAGAAATGATGAACCAATAAGAAAAGATAAAATTTGACGATACAACCCCAAGATCAATTTTTATAAAAAGCGAGATGTTTGTTTTCCCGCCATTTCCGATCCGCATGTTTATGTTGTACCTAAGTGCAAAAAGCTGTAACTATGATAATCATGGTAATTTTATTTTTTTCATATTTATTGTTAGTACACGTATCATCTTAAAAACCTATCTAAGAGGATTTTTAAATACAAATTTCTAAAAATAAATTTTCCTGAATTTTTTTTAATCTGCGTAACCCTCCCTTCACTAAAATTATCTTCGGTATGGTTTTTTGCTCTTGTCAAAGTCAGCTGTTCAAATTTCCGGCGGCCATTTTGTGACTTAACAGGGAGATAAAGGAGGGTCAACGGTCCACTAACGTTAGCAGAGCCTTGATGGACTGATAGCGTTAACAGACGTTTATGAATCATGTTTTTTAGCATCGGGTCTTCAAGGAGCCTTCAAGGAGGCTCTAACTTTTTATGAATAAGGCTGTCTAAATTTAGCAGAGCCTTGATAGACTGATTAGCGTTAATAGACGTTTATGAATCATGTTTTTTAGCATCGGGCCTTCAAGAAGCCATCAAGGAGGCTCTAACTTTTTATGAATAAGGCTGTTAGTCTATGGGGATTTGTAACCGTGTTTAATCAACATTCAGAAACACACGTCAAAATTTCAGGATGACCAACATTACACTACAACAATGTGACCACTAGAGATGAGTCCGATATCATGCCACATATTAAAATCATAGATATTTTTTTAAATAATTTCATCATGCAATGACAACGATAAAATCATCAATGCTTTTATATCATTACTCGAATCGAATGAATGAACGCGAACTCGTTGATTCGAACAGGCCGCCTCGCTCGGGCGCTGCGGTTCGAATTGCGACCGCGATGTTGCGACTGTTGCGAGTTGCGAGAGTTGTTGACAGTCATATGCCTGGGAAAAGCATGAAGGTGAGATTGGAATGTCATTTGTAGGGTTTTTTTTTTTATTATTAATTAATCATTTTTTAATATAAGATATATTTTTTATATATTTATTTTTTAAATGAATAAAGGAGATAATAGTACTAAATGACTGCAAGACAATGAGATAAAAAAAGAAAATTAATAAAAAATAATAATAATAAATGATTGCATGACAATGCCAAAAAATATTGATGACGGGAACAATGACAAAATCATCAATGATTTTTGTTATAATTTTTTTCCCTCCCAATACACGCATTTGGAAACTATCCTAGGCTGTTTTTGACTGAAAATTATGACAATAACTAAATAATTATAATTAATTATTATATTGGGAGGAGAAAACAAAAAAAATATTACATAAAAAATCATTGATTATTTTGTCATTGTTAGCGTCATTGATATTTTTTGTCATTGTCATGCAGTCATCGATACAGAAAAATCATCACTCAGCCCATCTCTAGTGACCACCACGTGACCACCTCAAAACATAAAAAAAGAACAAAAAATAAAAATGTGTCTGCCTTCGCGTCGCTTTGCTTCGTGTTGTGATTTTTCCGTTTATTTTTTCCTTTTTCTGTAAACTTATCAGAATAATTTCTGTGATTGTGTTAACGTTGAGTCAAGCATATGCTTCTCCGTTTCATCCTTACATAGTTTTATCGGGATATTGACTGTGTAAGTGATTCACAGAGAGAGAGAGAAAACCGAGCGAGCGAGATAATTGACTCTTTTATTGTTATTATTTATATAATAACGACAGTGACATCACATACTTTTATCGAGATATTGGTGTCGATTCTGTTGTGCACAAACTAAACTTAATTTAGGCCATTGCTATCTTTTTCTCTCTAATAAAACGAGAAAGAGACGAACGTAATTTAGAGCTGTCAAATTTAGTTGGAACTAATATTTTAAGATAGCAATAGCCTAAATCAAGTTTAGTTTGTGCACAACAGAATCGACACCAATTGACTCTAATAGTGTAAGTGATTCTTGCGAGTTATTTGACTCTTTAATTGTTATTAGTTGTGCAATAAGACAGTGACTCCAGATTGTGTACCATCATGAGTAAGGGTCACAGAAGGTGTGAAGTTTGCGGTATCAAGGAGGCTGGCATACTGGAAATAAGTTGCTTTTTTCCAAGTTTCCACTGGATCCAAACCAGTGAGTACCAATACCTACCTATTGTTAATGTGATCTTGTGCTGACATAGCACTAATTAATTGTAAATTAAAAACATCAATCAAAAATTTACATACAAATTTGAAGAGCTGTTGGTTTACATAACTAATGCAGTTTCCTTAAAATATGTTTATGTTACTCTAAATGATTACAGGTTTACGAGTACGTTTAGGTCGATCCTCCGGCGGTGATGCCGGTGGAAGTCCGGGCTTTGATAAAACTTCAGAACCACATTCGGTATCTATCCTCTCAACCAGATTCGGTTCTCCTCCCCTGGACCCTCAGGCATCAGGACCACCTCCCCCGCCTGTGACTTTTGAGTTGGTGAGAGTGGTAAACTTTCTGAGACTGTACTATCAGAACCCATGAAGTCGGATAAACGAGACCTACGTTTTACCTGATCAATGTGTTTTCTAGTTAGTCGTCCGTCACCATTATTTTATTCCATTATTATACCATTGTTATTATTTACGATATATTTGCGCGACCCTGCTCTAGCTTGGATTGTACCTTTCAACCATTTATCCCCTAAGGCACCGTTTCTCGTCCACACCTCGTCTTGTGGAGCTAAATCTCGCAAAATGCCTCTGGAGCTTTGTACCTGTCGTTGTTGTGCTGCTCGCACCCGATCGTCCAGTGCGCGGTCCGCGCGTAACAAATCTAAGCGACTACGTAATAACGGTACGTAATGACGGTATCCAAAGTACGAACGAGGGGTCGTACTTTGGATTGAGTTCCTATAACTGAGTAGAAACGTTTATAAAGCGGCATATATTTCTTTGTTCTCCTTATAACAACAACAACAACAACAACAGCCCATAACGTCCACTGCTGGACATAAGCCTCTCCCATGATGCCAGTTCCGAGATGCTCCCAGTGCCATTCACGAGCCAGCAATCGAGACATGTCCTTATGGAGCTGTCTCAAAATGGTAAATATTTTAAAACATTGCTGCGGCTGGACCGATTTTGATGATGTTTGTTGTGTGTGTTTGAGTGTGGGTCCTTATATAATTCACAATTGGAACCAGTAGGTATAGGTAGCGCTCTACCTACCGGGTCCAATAATTGTGCATCCAGAGCAATGTTATATTTATTGCAGTACCTACTTCAACAAATGATATGGCTGGGAATAAAGAAACGGCGACTCAACGAAAGCGAAGACTTGAGAAAAAAACTTACGAAAATTTCCCACGAAACTGCTGAACAACGTGACGCTAGAATTGAAGTAGCTTGTAAGCGTAAAAAACGCCGATCATCCTTTGAGACTGTGGAACAACGAAACGCTAGATGTGAAGGTGCTCTTCAGCGTCAAAACCATCGAATAGCTAACGAAGAGCAACGGAGCGCAAGACTTGAATATCAAAGCGACAAAGGTACTTATGTCTAAGATGTGTGTTATACTGTCAAGAATAATAAAAACAATACTTCAGACATAAAAGGTGTCTTACTCTTTAGAACAGGACCACACAGGACTAAAAATAGTAAAATAATATTAAATAAAAAAAATTTTTAGGTTACAAGCTTTCATGTACTAAAAGGTATAAAACAAGAAAGTACTAGTATTTGCGAAAAAATATGATTAGACTAGGCTAGGTGATCATAAGTAGACATTTGTTTTCATGGTGAATCGTTTATTTTTATTTTTTATCGCTGGACATGAACACACAGCGCCATCTAGTGCCACATTAAGCAACGAGGCTTGTGTCGTGGACACCAGATAATTGATATACTACATAGATACTTTTTGTTTGTATATACATACTTATACATATATATTTATGTACTTGTCTACTTGAAAGCTTGTCGCTGATGGCTGACCTACCTACCTACCTACCATTTATCAAGCAAGTACCCTGGCACGTATCTTGAGCCCTGACTACCACACTTACAGTTTGAAAATCAGAGCTACGCGCGCGTGCCGCTAACTAAGTAGGAATAATTTTGATAAGTAGGCACATAAGTACCTCAGTAGCAGCTTTCCATTTGACATAAACCATTACTTGTGCATTTTTGTGAAATACCTATTTAATCAAAATAATCTAACCTTTGTTATCATAACAGCGACAAGCTTTCAAGTAGACAAGTACCTAAACGATTCACCATGAAAACAAATGTCTACATATGATCACCTAGCCTAGTCTAATCATATTTTTTCGCCAATACTAATCTTTTCTTGTTTTATACTTTTTAGTACATGAAAGCTTGTAACCTAAAATTATTTTAGCTACTTCATCATCATCATCAACAGCCCATAACGTCCACTGCTGGACATAAGCCTCTACCATGATGGGAGGAATTTGCCGTAATCTCCACGCTTGGCAGGCGGATTGGAGATCGCAGTGATGAAAGACTAACAGAAAACGCTGCTGCCCATTCTCAGGTCTACGGAGGCGCAAGGTGTTCTGCCTCAGACATTAGTCGCCTTATACGACACCCGTGAGTGTAATGGGTTGGTTCTATTCTACTCTGCCGGATACCACACGGCTATTATTTAGCTACTTAATTTTTATTATTTAATTTTATTTAAGAATCCTATTCAAACGTAACAATACAACCACTTACGTCCATATAACAAACAAAATTTTACAACAATATCACAAAACAAAAAGCAACGTAAAAGCTAATCGCTATGCCCCAGTAAATACAATGATGAGACGTTATACAAAATGACTAGTTATGTTTAACCGCTACCGCACTTGTACTGATATGCGAAGCTAACGGAGCGTGAAATCACATCCCTGTTGACTGCCGAGCTTGACAAAAGGAAATTGTTCTTGCCGTCAAGGTGATTACTTCAGAGAGACATGCTATTATAATATTGATTTGAAAAACTTCCTATGTTTCAGTCAAATGTTTCTGAAGTATCTGGTACTAGAGTTTGACGTTGTTTATTTGGAAATAACAGAGCAAACATTCTTAAGCTAAGTAATTACTAGTGCCTAAAACTGTAGTTACGGTCGACCAAGCTATTTGGTTTACATTTTACAATTTAATTTGCATGTTAAAATGTAAACCAAATAGCTTGGTCGACCGTACCTACATCCCTTATTTAAATCAAGCATGGCTGCCAGTCTCTTTTATAAATGATTGTGAGGTTAAAAAAAGCCAAGTTGAGCGTTCAAAAAATATTTGTTCAACACTCACCATCAACCGTTACACAAGATTTAGGGTAAAAGAAAATTAATTCAATCAAGATCTATCTTCGGTACCTTGTATAACACTTTGTCAAAGCGATAGGTCGCGTAAATACGTGATTATAACGTCATTTACTAATTATAGTTCGGAAAACTGGAAAGCACCGTTTGTGTGTGAAACCACGCTTTCAGGTTCGCCGATAAAAATGAACGCGACGCACGGCTGCACTGTAACTTTAGTTGGACGCCTGCATAAATTGTGTAGGTACTTTTCAAACACACAAATACCTTAGCCAAACAATTATTGCAGGCACTGAAACGTAAAAGCGAAATTAACAAACATTGTAATTATTACAGGCGTTGTATCTCATTTCAGCAGAAAATTAACAATAACCGGCTTCCACGACTTTTTTAAACTGTTCAGCAAGCTTTAAAACATTCCTGTTTTGTTATCCGGCAACGTTCGCACATGAACGGCTTTGTGCTGTATCAGCAATGTGTCTGGCGATGACGCGTTTTATTTCGTACGACCGAGCGGGGCGCGCTATCTACATGATACATGTCAACCATCAGTATTTTAAAACATCCTGTAGATCGATCACGGGTTTGGGTGTTTGGCCGAAACATTTCCATTGCACGTCTATTGTGATTGGCTGGCAATTATTTTACGGAAGTTACTTTAGTGTGGTCAAACTTTTAGGTTTTTCGTAGGTTAGCTTTTTTGACTATCTACAAGTGGCCTAGTTAGAACAAATCGCCTTATTAGGCATTTGTCTCAGACAGCGTCCGTTCCTCTCCAATAATAATTATCTGCTTGATAAGACCCCTACGGACTCATCATCTCCCTGCCCTTATCCCATGTTACTTGAAGTCGGCGCAACACGTTTTTTTTTCCATTCTCCTCTGTCAACCGTCACGCTATCATTTACACCTTTTTCTTTCAAATCATTCCTCACACAATCCATCCATCGTTTCCTTGGGCTTCCTCTTCCTCTCCACCGAACAACATTTATATTTATCATTCTTTTAGTCATTTGCGATTCGAAGACTCCTACGGACTGTCAATAACAAAAACAAAGTCAGTTTTCAAAACTGTTCCTAAATCACAAAAACGTTAAACCCCGAAGCTATACAATTATCTTAGGGTAATATTTACAACGCTACTTACTATGTAAAATACATAGGTAAGAATTAACGGCACGGAAACCTAATTGGCTTTATTAACGGATTTCAGTTATCCAATATCAATATTTGCTGAAACAAACCAAACTTAGGTAGCTAATTGGCAAAATCCAATGAGACCATCGTGAGAGAGAATATCGTGTTTCAGTGAATAGATATAGAAACTAGAAACCTTGCAGTCGTTTCGAAATTTTATTATTAGTTAAAAATATTTGTTAGAATATTATGTTGGGTCATCTGGAAATCTTTTCACATCCGTGACAAACCCGCCCCGCTTTGTCACGGAGAAAAAAAGGAACGTGAACAAAGCGAAAGGAGTATAAGAATCGTAGCAAATGACGTTCAGTTGTGTCTGCCTACCCCCATGGGCAAGAGGTGCGAGTTTATAAGTATATGATAATAATGCAAATAAAATATAAAGACATAATCCGCCTAGCCTTTTCCCAAATATGTTGGGGTCGGCTTAAAGACTAACCGCATGCAGCTGAATACCAGTATTTTACGTTTATTCCCATCTACCACCCCCAATTCTACCACCCGGGGCGGTGGATGGGAGTAACTAGAAGCGTTTACGCGTTTAACATTTATTCCTATCTACCACCCCGGTGGTAAAAGTGATTTTAAGGACTATTTGACCAATTTTTCTTTTTTTTTTGACTATTTGACTTAACTTTTTTTGTGTTTTGGACTATTTAACTTATTTTTTTATTATTAATTGTTTTGTTTTATTTCTTGTAATACCTCCTTTTTTTGTTTTTTTTTTTTTGGACTATGGCTTATTTTTTTTTTTAAATAAGCCATAGTCAAAAAAAACTTAGGTCAAATAGTCCAAAACACAAAAACAGTACGGTAGATGGGAATAAAATGTTAAACGCGTAAACGCTTATAGTTATTCCCATCCACCACCCCGCGAATGGCAGAATTGGGAATAAACGCTATTTTCGTATTTTTCATGGAGCTACTGCCTATATGACCTCCGCAACCCAGTTAGTACTGGGAAATACGATAAACCTTGGTAAGACTGGTTATCTGACTTTCGGGTCACTGGCTACCTGAAACGACTGTCAAAAATCTTCAAATGATAGCCGGGAACAAACTATACTGAAAAAAAAAATTGAAGATACCATTTCATTTTTAAAAACAAAGAAAACCGGTCAATGTACCAATTGCATGAAAATAAAAGAATGTCACGTTTCTATCTATTGATCCAGATGAAGTATTGTTTCGTCTTATTAAAACTTTATCTAATAAAAAACTTACAGGCAATTTAACTTCTCTCCCGAAGAAATATATTTAGAGAGGGGCGAACAGAAAACATTAATGGCGAATAAAGCTAATGTTTTGTGTTAAACTGACTTGTTAAAGAAAAAAAACGAGTCTCTTTGGTGTTTTGTTTTCACAACAAAAAAGTGTAACCAAATACAGGCAATCAGGGTAGTGCCTGTTTTATTTATTTTTTATTTAACGGTTAATGTACACACTTTATACAGAAAAGAAGAAAGGAATAGAGAAATAGGTACAAAGGTGATGCTTATTTCTAAAGAAATCTCTTCCAGCATACCTGCGAAAGGAGAGTAGATAAAAAGAGATGTAGACATAGTGTGTAAAAGATGACAAAATAGAATACATAAAAAATTAAAGCAAGTAAAGAATTTAAATTTAACATATAATATAAGAATATACTTACACACATATAAGATAAAATATATAACACAAATATAAACTACAAAATCATAGTGTTTCTTAAAAGGAATGTCCCACTACTAGACCAAGCATAGGCTTGGTCTAGTAGTGGGAACAATCGCGACTGATGAGGTCCTGAGTTCGATTCCTAGGTTGGGCAAAGTGTTATAGAATTTTTCCATCAGGAATTTCTCAGTAACAGTCACGGAGTCTGGATTTGTGCTCGGTTGATGGCAATAGGCTCGCCCCCTATTACATGGATCTTAAACATAACTAATTTTAAAAATCGAACGCCCTACAGTAGGGCCAATTTAATAGACCACATTTGACATTACATCAAAATACAACAACGTAACCTTGTAACGGGTGGCATACAATATTATTTATTTCTTTGAAGTTAGAACACACAGAGACAGACGTCAAATGTGGTCTATTAAATTGTGACCACAACTACATAGACGCAATTCTTAGAAGACATTCTAACTCAAAAGGATATTGATTAAAAGTGTAATTTTCTTCTTGCAATCTCTAATGAAAGCATGTTGCTCTCTCAATAGATAAATGTAGTTGACCACAGCTTTAGACTTTATAGACGGTACGTTCACGACTCGATGACTGAACACGGTTTTGCTTTACGATTCAATCCAGTCGTGGCTTTTCATATAAATAGCTGTCTTTAGACAGTGAAGCAATGAGTTGATTGAAACTACAGTGACAATGGACTAGCCATAATAGTCGCAAGACGACCTTTGGAATAGACGTGTTATTGAGAAGAATTGGTTGCCCTTAGGCTAAGTTGAGCGACGACTTTCGCATGGTAGCTTGACAGCGGTTGATTATCGTAAATAGCGTTGTGATTGTGAGGCCGGCTGATTGCTTTAGGCTGAAGAAAGTGACGTTTTATAATAAAATAAATAAAAAATTAAATAAAGCTGTTCATTTCAGACCAGGTCTTTCTTTCTTTATCGTGTGGTTAGTGCCTAACCTGGTGTCAGAGTTTTTAAGCCACCCATGGGCCTCTGACTTGGCTTTACATGCCGTCGAGAATCTCTCAGGCACGCACCCACTACGCACTATCTTTCACACATCAGAGGTGCGAGCCTTGGGTTTGAATTCGAGACCTATGACTTGGCAGACCGACGGAAAATACCAGACTAGACCAGGTAATGTCCATACTTTGTTAGTAGCACATTAAATATCTTAATACTAAGTTAGTTACTACTAAGTTAGTAAGTTTATTGTACCTGCCACTTAATTTGCGGTTGTTTCTATTACTGTAGCTTTTTTCCTGTTTTGGAACAGGATTTTAGCTTTTAGGTCAACCTGTCACGAACTTGTTTTATCGCCAAGACTAACTCGTTGGCCTAGTGGTTGCAAGCACTACTAGCGTACTTAGCATGAGGTCCTGGGTTCGATTCCCAGGTCGGGAAAAGTGTTATTGAGTTTTTCGTCAGGAATTGCTCAGTAGCAGCTACGGAGTCTGGATTTGTGCCGTGATGGCAATAGGCTCTTCTTCCCTCTAACATCATCATCTGCTTAGCCTTTTCCCAACTATTTTGGGGTCGGCTTCTAGGATAACCGGATGCAGCTGAATACCGGTATTTTACATGGAGCGACTGCCTGCCCTGCAGTTCATACTGGGTAATACGATACGGTACCGTATTGCTGGGTGGGAGCGGAGTCTTTTATGTGTGAACGACTCCGCTCTCACCCAGCAAAAAGAATAATTATAATTCAAATATGGGCTTTATGTGTTGCTCTTTAGATATTTAACATTGGCAACATAAATTAGCAGACAGCTCGCTGTCAGCGAGGTTACCGCCGTCAGACTGCTCGATTGCCAATGTTAAGTATATCTAAAGAGCAATACATTAAGGCCATATTTGAGTAATATTCTTTTTGTCGGTTGGGAGCGGAGCCGTTTATGTGGGCTAAGACCATAAGACTGGTTGTCAGACTTTTTGGGCCACTGACTACCTGTAACGACTGTCAAAGATCTACAAATGACAGCCGGGACCAGCGTCTTAACGGGCTTTCCAAAGCACGGAGGAAACTCGGTATGTGAGGGTGGTCACACATCTACAGAGCAACCTAGGCAAGTACGGCTTAACCTAAAGATCGAACCGAGCGGCTGTTAATGTTTAGCCACGGCTCGCTCTCAGCTTTTCCCCCCAATAACATGGAACTTAAACATAACTAGCGAAATGTGGGTGTACTATTAGGTACACCTCTGCCTAACCCTTCGGGGATTACAGGCGTGATGTCACTTTATTTATCACCAAACAGTTTGCATGGTTTGTTCGAATCAATAAAAAACTTTTAACCTAAATCCTCAAAAAACCTTAAAATATTCCGAAGCGAATCGCTTTTATAAATACGCCTCCATTTTTCTACGATTTAACACCAAGTAAACATACTTAATATATGAATTGTATGAAACCAGGGCCGTTAAACTCAAAATAAACATTGCTTTTCAATGGGCAACAAATTACGAGCAATAAAAATAAGAGTTTTGACAAACACACCCAACAAGTTGGTCAACGATCAAAGTTAGCTAAACTTCAGTTTTTAAACGATATACCTGATGGGCGACTGTGGACATAAATTCACAAATAGAACGAATGAAGCATTTTTGGTCTTTTTACTTAATAAATGGCTGTGCTTTGTAATTTTTATCTTACTTGTTTTTAAAATGCATGATGCAAACTTTAACTTAAATAAACAACTAAAACATACAAGCATTTATTTATAACAAATGCAAATGTAACTAGCGATTAAAATATCAACGCTAGATCGACGGATAGTCGCAAAACCCACTCATGTGAAATAAGCTACAGTTCCTTCCAATTTTCCATCCATTTGATCTAAAAGAGTTCAGCTCAACACTCGTCGGAAAATGATCGTGTCATCGACGAACAAAACCGAGCTTATCGTGTATCGAATATGTCGGTTTAGACACGTCGGGTGAAGGATAAAGGTTGTCCAATAAACGACAAACGACAGCTGCTCGCGACTGTACGGACAGTAGAACACAAACGCAGGAGAGCTATATGTTGTTCTATGGACGTATATTCTGATGAAAAAGTGTTTTTTAAACGAAGTATTTGAATATGCAAATGGACTCTCGTTTCAACACTGTGCGGTGTGATGTTCGAACAATAAAATTAAATTCCGTGAAAATACCTGAAAAATAAGATAGCTTTGTCAGACCCTACAACAGAGGTGATTATCTTTTTCAGATGATTTTTTTATTATTATTTAATCGGGGATTATTAACCACTGATTCATCATTAAAACAGAACGTTACAATGTTGTTAAATGTTTTATCTATTGGCATTTCAGTTATCTACTAATTGTGCGTCCGAACGTAGCGAAGTACAGTACTTATAGATCTTTGACAGTTGTTACAGGGTTTCAGAGGCCCGAAATACTGATAACTAGTTATAGAGGTAAGAGGTATCGTTTTACCTAGTACTAACTGTGTGATGGAGTGGAAATTAGACAGGCATTTGCTCCATTTAAAATATTAGGGTAGCAAAAAAAAATTTTTTATTTTTTTTTTTGCCTCCGGTCCGACTTAAAGCCGCTTTCAACATACATATTATATGGATAGGAAAAGGCTATGCTGATGATAGTGATGTTACAGATGGGGATCCATTTGCAACGAGACATAAAGTTTAACAGTTATATTTTAATGTGTCAGCACGTGAGTGTGATAACCATTAAAAAAATACGCAGGCAAAGCTCTTTTAATGGTTTAGGTACCTCTACATACACCATAATAATTTTAATGGAGGTCTAGTGTCCATAAAAATATTAGGGTGCGGTTGAGCTTGCGTAAAATATCGCATAGATAAATGGATCGACTGTTTATGATACAGTGTACACCAGTCAAATTACAGTTAGAAAATGCAGAATTTTACATAGGATGGTACAATGAGAGGCCTAGTCGCTAAAAGCAATATTTTAAAGGCAACCTCCGGATGAGTTAGAGGAAGAAGGAAACAATAGTACAGGTTGTCTATGGTGTCCCATATAAATACATAACAACAACAACAACAACAACAGCAGCCCGTAACGTCCACTGCTGGACATAAGCCTCTCCCATGATGGGAGGAATTTGCCGTAATCTCCACGCTTGGCAGGCGGATTGGAGATCGCAGTGATGAAAGACTAACAGAAAACGCTGCAGCCCATTCTCTGGTCTACGGAGGCGCAAGGTGTTCTGCCTCAGACATTAGTCGCCTCATACGACACCCGTGAGTGTAGTGGGTTGGTTCTATTCTACTCTGCCGGATACCACACGGCTAATATAAATATATATAAATACATACATACAAAAAAATATAATTGAACATAATACGGTCAAAGACTAATTACAGGTTTTCTTATTGAGGTATTAAAAAAAAAATAGTTTCCAAGAACTCTGTAGAAGGTGTTGAACTGACTACGTTATTATGTGTCAAAGCCAAAACGCTTGAAAAAAAAAAACTCGCTAAAAACTAAGCTCGTTGACACTTTCGTTTGCTTAAGCTTCCAAATTTATTCTAGTTTTCTCGCGATTTGTTAAAATTAGTTTTTTTATGTTCCGTTCCTTGCTGTAACTTACCAAGTTCAGCGCCATCTATCCAGCGACTAGGGAAGAGTTAAAAAGAAAATACCTTATTACATTAGTTCAAGTGTTGCGACTGTAGTAAAATTAAATAAAAATAACTACAAAAAGTGCTAAATTAGAAAAAAAAACACTAAAAACAAAAGCACACTTAGGCGTCAAGTACTGTTCCGCATCGCTGTCATCCGGAAACAATCATGTACTTATCTAGATCAAATTATGAATGAATAAACAATAATAATATAAATGATATGAAACAATAGCAAAGAACTATTACAATAATGAGGAATTTAGTCAAGTATTAGATACGCTAAAACCACAGAGCCGCAACCTAACCAACCAACGTTTTAAATTTTGTTGTCTTTACCAGCACAAAGAAAATAAGGAGCAGATTTGGCTAATACATTTAAAAAGGTCTTGAGAAGGTACTTAAGTCACAAATGATTACGCTAAGTAGGTTCTTAATTTAATTGCAGCCGTAAAAGCTTCTCTACAAAAAGATTTAACGAAATGTTTTACTTTTAAACAATGTCTTCTTTCACCTAACTGTGTTGTTAACAAAATAAAAAGGCTGTGTTTAGTTTACGCACGCGCAGTATTGAAAAAGCAAGATGGCGGTGTTAGTTTCGACCAAGGCCACGTGCCAAAAGAAACACGCATAAATAGGATATGGGGTTTGGAGACGCAGGGGTGAAACGAACGGGGTTGCGGGACTGTTCGCGGGGTTGCGGGACTGTTCGAAAGAGATACCGTGACCCCGGAACACAAAGGGCGATGAAGGTACATGGATGGGTTTTAGTCAGTAAAAGTCTGACACTCCCTCCTGCTCCGCCCAGAGCGGGAGAAGTCATTTGATGATTTCCCATCCGAAAAAAAAAACAAAAAAAAAAAGGGGTGATACGAAACAAAACATTCAAAGCGATTTTAACGTTGAATTAATATAGTATGTCTGTCGTATGGTGTGACCCGTTCGCTTTTTCACGGTTGACCTCTGAAAACCAGCGCTGTGCTGTGGGCCCCCATCATGTATGCACAACATCACGCTGAAGGGTAACCTGCTTCTCGCAGTCACGACGTGCAAGCTGTCAACTTTTTTATTCCGTCCTATTGTAATTAAAAATATTTGTAATGCGTTGTACACACATCAAAAAAAGTTTGTGATCACTAGCTTAAGCTGAAATTTTTTTTTTAATTGAACTTTATCAAGAAAAATTCTTTGTTGTGTGTTGTCTTTGTTTTGGTTTATTGTTTTATATTCTAAATCTATGTTTTTAAATAAAGAACCTAAAAAGAAGAAGAAATCATAATTTATTCTACCGATGACAAAAAGATTTCGTTTTTTCAAAGTGATCTTTTTTTGATGTGTGTATGTTTAATGTTTTTTTTTTGTTATTACAAAATAACAACAAAAAATGCACGTCATGTACCTGCGACAAATAAATATTTTTTATTTCTATAGCGGGCTTTGATCCGATCCAGCCTTGCTGCCATCCCACAGTGACGCGAAACACAAAGGGTGCCCTGTATGTCGTCACTTACTTTTTATTCTCTGTGTGGTTGCCTTACACTCAAGTATACCCATACGATAGCCTCGTTAGGCAGACAACAACTTTCTAGGTTAACCTAAAAGATGGCAATCAAAACAAAATACCGGATAACCTTTTTATCACTTTCCAAAGAATGGGTATATTAGGTGAACGGAGTAGAAGCTTATGGCATACCTAGTTTTTTTTTCTTTTTTCCACAGTTTAGAAAAAAATCGATCCATCATCAAAAAACGCTACAAATTTCAAGAAAACTTTTCACAATAGAACAAAAAAAAGGTGAAAAAAAAAAAAATGAAAAATATCGAATTTCGATTTTTTTTTATGTTTTTTTTTTGCAAAAAAAACGAAGAATGAGTATGCCATTTGCTTCTACTCCTCCCCCTCCTCACATATTATACCCATTTTGGTTGGAAAGTGATGACAAAGTCATCCTGTATACGGCGCGCGGCGGGTCGCTGCCCAGCTTGCGGCGAGCCGTCGCGTATCGCGGTCGTGCATAGAAAGCCTCGTATAGGGAGATGACGACCCATTGGCGATGGATGACTCCTCGGAGGTGTTGAGCCGATCCAGTTACGTGCTTTTATCGGGTTGACTACGAACCGATGAGCTGATTCCGTGCAGACCTTTATATATGTGCTTCGACCTTCGGCTTCACGAGGAGTATAGGTTTATTAAATTGTGACAGGAATCCCTCCAATATTTGTATGTAAAAAGTAATAAATGAACTGGTTTTATAAAACGTTCAGAGTCCGTGAAAAATTACGAACAAGCCATTATTAATGCTCGTGTAGATAGAACACAATAGCATATTTAGGAAGACTTCGTCGAAGAGGGCAGTTTTATACTTTCTTTTAGCGAGAGCAAAATATATGTATTGCGGTGAGTCCTAAGTTGTGTCGGGAATAACAATGCGATTGTTCTTTAAATGAAAAAGGTTTTTCTTACTGTTAGTATGTATCAGTTCATAGGCTCGGGCGACGCAGTTTGCAACGCGACACGCGTATCACCTATTTTCAGCAGGCAAACTCGAAGTAATCGTGCTCCACCCGAGGCCTCAACGATTCACTCCAACGACTCTCTTTGAAGAGATCCAGATAATAATGTTTGGGGAATAGAGAAGGCGGAAGGCGAAAGGCCACAGAAAGGCAGTTCGCTCAATAAATGTGGAAGCATAGCGCTTTGGTTGGGGTCTAAGGAACTTCAACCACATAATGGTGACGCTTCGTCATATATCTGCTCGTCCGATGATGAAATTGGGTTGGGGGAATTAAATTTCCAAAGCACAATATCCGAGTTGTTTCTCTTTGCAAACACTCGTCCGCAAGTCGTAGCATGCTCTAAACAACTTTTGTAATACTTTGTCGTTACAACGCGTGCAGCTCGTGGTCAAGCTGAAAAGGAAAAAGGTATATTACAAAGTTGATACTTATTCAGACTTAAAGCGCAGGCCACAACGCCAGTTACGGTGCGAGCGAGCGAGACAGGCGAAGCGTCGTTCCACCTCTTTTCATACTTTGGTTCATACCGCGAACTGCCGAAAGAGCCGAAACGTAGTACGAAAAGGAGCTCGCCCATGTCGCTGGCTGGTGTTGTGGCCTGCGCTTTATTGTAAAGACAAAAATTCGAAGTATCTGTTTCGCAAGTGATGTGACAAATTAGGAACAAATGCTCGTTGCTCGTTGAACTTTGAGCGAGAGTTAATTTGTTTTCTGTTAAACAGATTGTACCTATTATATGTAGATATCTAATTTGGAATCTCCTTCATACCATTGTTTCATGTTTTTGCTTTTTCGTCGTGACATTGGTAAGTATGTGGCGATAGAAATACTTTAAAAACATGTTGTAAATGTAAGTATAGTGTCGTTTGAGTTATCTGATGTCTTACATCAGTAGCCCTGGGAATTTCTTGAGAAGCTCTAAGTATGGCATTCCAGGAAAATTCCGGAGGTAGGGGACGGTTTAAAGAATAACTTCCTAAAAATTACCGTGCCATATTTAAAGATCATTTGCACAATTTTAATCTCTACTTTATATGAAAACTGTAATATCTATTTGCTCGATTTCCACTTGCTTTCCTTTTTACTTAATTAATTCAGTCAACCAATAACTTCATTTTGGGGTTTTCCGCATTAATCACTGTTATTATTTTGCTAACTGTGGTTAAAGCAATTTGCGCAACGCTTTTAAATTAGTGTAATTTTATTTCCTCTAGTGAATTAGTCTAAACAGGTTAATTACCTAGATAGTACCTAGTATTATTTACCTTAATAATTATTTCACAACAATTTGTTGTTGAATATTATGTTATAAATTATTAAAACTATAAACACAAGAAAAAATAATTTTCCAAAGGCAGAATAAATGGCTTGGCCATTCTCGTACAGTCTGCCTTTATTTTATTTTATTCGGATGGGAAATCATCAAATGACTCCTCCCGTTATGGGCGGAGCAGGAGGGAGTGTCAGACTTTTACTGACTAAAACCCATCCTTGTTCCTTCATCGCCCTTTGTGTTCCGGGGCCACAGTATCTCTTTCGAACAGTCCCGCAGCCCCAGCAGGCATCGGCCCTTGACCCCTTCCTTTTTGCTGACTCTCTTTGAGGCGCGCGTGGAACACGAACGCGCCGTCGACACGGCCTGTCGTCATAAGACGAACGGACGGCGAGCTAGCCCATAGCCCACCGTCCACAGGCCCGCGCGTACGATGGCCGGGGGCCACCACGTGGCCCCCGACACCCGGGGCGTCTCCCGCGGCGGCCGGAACGTGAGGTTCTCTCGTACAGTCTGCCTTAGGGCTTATTCATAGGGTATAATGATCTTATCAGCTGAAAGACGTCCACTGCTGGGCTCGCCCAAACGTCGCGTCAACTGATCCTGTACTTCTTGAATCTCGTAGTTTTCCACGGCCTTCTCCAGGTCATTAGTCCACTTTGTAGTAGGCCTTTCAATGCTGCGCCTTCAAGTACATGTTCGCCACTTCAGAAACTTTCGGCCTCATTAGCCATTCGTTCAGTGAACAATGTGCCCTGCCCACTGCCACTTGAAGTAGTGACGATACTTCACGACGTGAAATCGGCTTGACGTTTATGTACAGTCATGAGCACCAATATGCAACTTTATAAGTGTTTTTGTCCTACTGTTCTGATTAAAATTTCATGTAGTTACGAACATAGTATTTTGGAACTCACATTTTAATGAAAAACACCTAATCTCCAAGTTACAGTCGTTATTTCTCGCGAAAACTGCTTTTGAATTTAGGAAAGTGTAGGTGTACTGGTGCTCGTGACATACAATAAAAGCGGAAAGTTATCATACGGCTTCGACTTGATCCGAAATATGAGTTTTCGCTTCAGAATGACGCGTTCATTCGCGTCGTATTGGTTCCATTCCAATTATGCGTCTAAACATGGCGTCAAACTAAAATGCGACAAATGTGGCGAGACGTGATCGGCTCAAGTCTTTTCAGCGTCCATAAGTGCGGTCACTCCCGTCTTTCAATAATTACTTGGTTAATTCACTTGCTTTGAACACCTACAATAAGAAACACCTTAACTAGTTCATTCAACTCTTAGAAGTGTTTTTTTTCCATTATAAAACGTCTAAAATAGTACGTGCTACAGTCAACCTCGTTATATATGAATTTGCGTGCCACCGAGTAAACAGAAGGCTCTGTTAGCATTTTATTTTCTTCGGTAATTGAATCCAACGACACCGCCGGGCCTCTACTTTCTCTCACGAACGTAAACGAATATCTTGTGCACTCTGTGTTGGGATATCTTATGTGCAGTTTGTTGGTACTTACGGTATTTTTTTATTTACTAGACTTTGCCCGCGGCGTTGCTCGCGGAATTTGGAATTTGACAATCAATAAGGGTTGTACTCTGCTTGTAATAATATAATTCAATCATGATTCGAAAGACACGTGGTGCCATCTATTATCATAAGAACGTTATTGTGTTTTTGCTCGGGAACAGTTCTTTTTATCGGGATGTAAGGGGTATCAGGACACTTGCGCGAAAAGACATATGGGGGCATGGACTTTTGCGCGAACGGACATTTGCGCGGTTGGACACTTGCGCGAATGGACATTTACGCGATTGGTCTTTGGCGCGAACGGACTTTTGCGCGAAAGGACACTCGGCGCAAAAGTCCATGCGCGCATATGTCTTTTTGCGCAAGTGGGTTTGCGCAAGTGTCTTTGGCGCAAATGTCTTCCGCACAAAAGTCCCATTGCAGATCCATGAAAGGTATATGTCCATTTCTATACACCTGACACCGTATATGCAAAATTTCAGGATGATCGCAGTTCATTGGTTTAGTTGTAAAAAGGTAACAAACAAACTTAATCCTTATGCATTTATAATATTAAGTTAGGATTAGGATGTGCTTTTTTTTGTGTGGATATTATGGGTAAAATGGTGGACTCCTTCAACAAACAATGTTTCTAGGCAGCTCTGGACAGATAGAGGTGGAAGGAGGGTAGGGAGACCTTTGCCCAGCAGTGGGAAATTACGGAATGGCAAAAAAAGGCAAGAAAGATTAGGTATGAGGTTATAAAAGTATTGAATAAATATAATTATACTACGGCTTTATATTTTTTTACCTTTCTGTTTCATGTATGTGATAATTAGGGCAATTAAGAAGCAAAAGTAAAGATATTTAGCAGACGTGAAAAGTTTGATGGCTTAGTAAATAAACAAACATCAATTTTATGCGTACCTAATGATAAAACTTCAATAAAATCCTAAAATGTAAGAATAAGTCAATTTGCTCAGTGATTAAATGTTACGTTAACTGTAGTTTATCATTAATACTACACAGTAAAAATAAATAATTTTATTTACATGACGGGAGGTCCCGCGGTAATTAGAACGTATTTACTTTCCACAAATCCTGAAGTTGTTAACGAGAAAATAGCAACGACTTTAGCTCTGGGGCCCGGCGTCTCGACAGAGATAACGATAAAATCGCTAATTTTCGATTGCTAATTACCAACGAATAAATTCGGTTGCAATAATGATGCTTGCGAGAAACGCATCTTGGATGTAGAGACTGCCGGCTCTGGTTAAATTGAAATTAGTCTCGTGATGACGGTGTAAATACTGGTGTGAACAGTCGCTTGAAATTTTAAAACCCCGTTGACGCCCTCGGGCGATGCGGCTTGCGTTCAACGCCACGTGTGCTCGCCACCTGAGACCCTAGCTCGAGCGCGCGGTCTAAACGTAAAACGCAAATACGTCGATTTTAATGATAATAATAATAAGGAGGGGGGGGGCTCCACTGCCACTGGTGGGGTGGGCCCTATCCTCGCCTCCCGATCCCTATGTTGTCGCGTGTCGACCGTGGGTCGGGAGGTGGATGACGCCTATCCAACATCTAGGCGCAATCGTGAGTTAGTGGTACTGGTCTTCGTTTTCTCCCCTATCTATCGAAGCTCTCTTTAGGCGGTTGGATCAAGGGCCTGATTCAGAAGGCAGTACTTCTCGATACGGCTCGCATTGTGACGAGGTTCCTGTCTCTGCAGCCCTAACCACCGGTGGCTTGGACCCTGCTCCCGACACCGGCGGACTAGTATTTTTTATATTTTCAAATGTTTTTATAATGTTTTTTTGTAAGAAATATTTAAAAGTGTAAATAATAAGATGTTAAATATAAAGAAAATAATAATATATTTATTTAATTTGAACATTGGTCCACTGGTTAGTACACAAACAAACTTATTAACTAAGTACACATAATTATTTATATAAAAATAAAAAATACTCGTTTCACATACAATTTTTTTTTTGTTTTAATAATTTATTCACAAGTATGGACGATACTGGTTGTGCTTGTTGTAAACATTTAACTAAAATGCTATAGGATAATTGTATTTTTGATAAAAAAAATCGTCGGATTTACGTTACGTTTACACCGCATGCTCATACGAAGGTCACTATTTCCGACTGTCGCTCGGAAGTCGCGTCTGGATGACTCGTGGTATGCTGTATTCGCAAATTTTTCATTTGATTTCTAAGCAGAGGCGCTCGCTTGCGTCGCTATGGCGTGGCCAGGGAGTAATCATAAAATACCTGACGTGATATTTGCCTCAGTGTGACCAAGGCGTTATACAGCAGCCTGTGTTTGTAGGTAAGAACAATTCACGGTTAGTTAGCGAAGCAAACTCACCTGTAGATAATTGTTTTGACCTCAGTCCGGGCTGAAGTCCGAACTGAAGTCGGGCAAACACCCGAGTTTCTAATTGCCTGGCAGTTCAGAGAACTCGATGTTTAGCAAACAGTGGTCTTACACTTTCGTACGATTCAATAAGCGGCACTCGGCGTGAGTTAGTTCAGTACTTCAGGAGTGCCTTTTGTTTGGGAATAAGCTCCTCCGGGCTTATTTGTGGATGTGTGGGTTTGGAGAAACAATGGCCTGTATGAGATTAGAGTTTACAAAACATCTACGATACATATTTTAATTAACCATTTTAAGTGTGGTCTAAATCCCATAGGTTATTATTAAAATCGTAACGATTTACTTGTTTATCATAACATAATATCACTCCTGTGATGCCCGAAGGGTAAGGCAGAGGTGTATTACCTAATAGTATACACCGACATTTCGCCTGTCTGTTTAAATACCCATGTAAAAGAGGGCGATCTTATTGCCATCAACCAGCCACGAATCCAAACTCCGTGGCTGCCACTGAGAAATTCCTGATGGAAAAACCAAATAACACTTACCCGACCCGGGAATCGAACCCAGGACCTCATGTTCAGTAATCGCGCTTGTGACCACTCGACCAACGAGGCAATCGCTTGTTTATCATAGGTATCCACATAAATACATTGGTCTCGCCCAGAACGACTTTCCTGCTAGCATCTGCTCTATATCAATTTTCCTAGCTATTTAACATAAAATGTATTTGGCATTCATGACAGTTCCCATGAACGTCCATTACTTTTCAATAATCACTTTTGATGTAGACTGTACCACCTGAAAATTTTATGACAGATTTCCTTTGATTAAATCAAACATCAAATTGTATATGTTATGTCCTGAATTGCAAATATACAATTATTCATGAAAATGTTTCACAGTGGAGCCATTATTCAAACAAATATGCGTTTGTGGTACTAATAATTAAATTTTAATTAGGTGCGTTAGAATATAATTTTGGTTCGTTTTAATATAAGTGTAATATACTTAATTAATTACATCGGTAATTATGTTATAGTAATTGATATGAAACTAGTGATTTGATTTAGATAAATGAGCAAAACGCCAAAAAACGATTTTCAAAATCGAGATTTTCTATGACGCTATATATATTGTACGCGAAAATTATGATAATTTCTCCGAAAATAAGGATGATTTTGATCAGTTGCCATGACGTTTATATTTATTATTATTAGCATAATTAGGTAGTATACCTAACTAATCTATAACAGGACGCTGAGGCACCCAAATACCGATAAAGTTATTGATGCAGACGCGATAACGATTACAAATACGTCCTAACCGCTTATCCACGACCTACGCCTTCAAGCGACCGGCGGCGTTTTGCAAATATGATATTTGAAATTGCACAGAGCATGAGATGAGCTGCCGCGACTCGACTTCTGGAACAACAGTAGTCACGAGAAGGAAACAAAAAACGCGTGCGAGTATCGTTTGACGCAAGTTGCAAGCATTTCCCGAAGACGTGAACCAAGCCTAAAAGTACTGTGTTCATACCATGCGTACACAATCACTAATTACAAACAAACAAAACATTGTTCGAATTACCGAAAGTAACAACAAAGCCGCATAATTATTGTGAATAGAGCCCGTGTTATCGTATTATATCGCCGTCCGGATCATTTGTACCAGGCCGAAATTAGATCTTACTCTATGTGCCATTAGGATGAATGCATGCGAGTCGCCGATCGATTTAGAAACAAAGCCCCTAATGCCAGCTGTGCCGGCAAGTCTGCTCACCAGATATCTAATGGAATTCTAGCCATGATCGCACTAGCAGAGCTTTCGTTCCGTTCTTTCGATTCTCGTCCCGGGAAATGGCTGTAAGTACCGTTATAAATGGGAAGGGTTGGAAAAGTCTTGTAAGATTTCAATGTTTGTGTTCGATTCTTGAATTTGGTGTATGTGGAAGATTTTCAGACATTGTTTTATGTTCCTTGTATCATTAACTTTAGTGTTAATGATACAGTTTAAGTTTATTACACGTGTAATGAAATAATGAGCAATTTGAAGTAAATTATTAAGTCTTGTTTAGCATGACGTGGAGAATGATCTGTTCGATTTCCGTTATCATTACATAATTATCGAAACACGGAAATCGCATAAATATGTGAATAATTTGACACGTTATAATACAGTATACGTGTAGTATAGGATAGATAGTAATGTTTTGGGTTCGTTAAGAACATAGATCTACTAGGTACCCAAAACATTAAGTACCTTACAAATCCACCTACCATTTTTTATTTCAGTAAAAGTTCCTTTCATTTGGAATGAAACAAACCCAAAAACTTTTCATTAGTCAAAAACTAGAAGATGAAGTTACAGTCCAAAAACAGGCATGCAGGCTGTGAAAGAACTGTAGGCCTATTCCAAAGTGATGATCTCTCAGAAATCAAGTTGCAGTCCTATATATGTATATAGAAACCGCTTGTTAAAAATAGGCACCTAGGTATAGCACTAAACTTGAAATAATTTCGTGAACCGCACGCATGACAGCACTAAAAACTAACTTCAGTGATTACATCAAAGTACATTAAAATATTCAGGTACAATCACGAACAGCGGTGTTTGAAACATGAATTACGCGCTTGTACTTGTAATGTAAGACGTTAGCCGACACGTTGCCTCACACACAGTACATTTCAGTTGCGTCTGGCGCGTGACGAGGGTTGAGATGTTCACGATATCACCCTCTAAACTTTCATAAGGACCAGAATGCAACATAATACGTGTCGTTCACGTAAATGGCCGCGACTGTACTATATTGTACGTAAGTGCTACGCAAATATAGCCCTAGAGACGGTAAATTGTTTTTATTGTCGTTCTAGTGAGTTCAATGTTTAAGAAATGGAACTTAATGGTTCATTACTTTAATTTTTTGGGGAAATAAATTATGAATATTTATTCTTGGCAGAAAATATGGTTTTAGCTTTATTCATATCGATTTAATTAAGGTGGACACGAAAATACGATAATGTTACCATGTATTCCGACAAAAACTGTAAATGACTGAAAATAAATCAATGCAAAGGATACTATGCAAAACTTTATTAGCCCAGGACTAGCGGCAATCGCTTCCAAAGCGATTCGCATTTTTAAACATCGACTTTCATCAGGTTTAACGCAAACGTTTAGGCTTTTCGATAGCTTGTGTCAGTCATACATTTTGCCTTTCCATCTTTGTTATAGATTTTAACTTTGTCTGGACACTTACAGATGATCAAAATGAGAGGCATTGGTGTCGATTCTGATGTATTCTCAACTGAGCCGAACTGAAAACCTTATCATGGCCTAAGAAGCTTATCCTTTGTTTGTTCATCCTTAACTACTATGCTTATTTTATTCAGTTTCAAGGCGCCAGTTTTTGCCCCTTGTTTTTTTTTGGTAATGCGTATGTAACGATGTGCTTTATCAAATAAGATTGTGCTTGGGTTGTTAGAAAAGTTCGATATAGTATTTTCCCTGAAGCAGTAATAAGTGATATTTGTTTTACGAAGTATTGTGACTGTTTCACATGGTATACTCTTTGTTTTGTGATATTCTAACTTTTTCACTATACCGGCTATTACTTGTTTATCCTGCTAACATTATTCATGCAATCCCTCAATTCGAAACTGATTAGTGCCCTTGTTATTAATAGATTATTTTTCTAGAACTTGTGGCAAAAATAGCGTTTTGCACGCCATCGGACGATAACGCTTCTTATTTTATATTATGACGTACTTTTGCGATAAATTCGTTGATGTCAATAACGCAATGTTTTGGTGTGAAGTAAGTAGGTCCTACAGTTGTGCTGTGTTATGCCAGTTAAGATGAGAATAGCGGTCATTGACCCACCTACATTTATTAAACTTCTAAAACCAAACTAACTTTGAAAACCAAAAATAAGTCTTTTCAAGTCTGGAATCCTCATCTATCGTGATCTTCAACAATTTTTTTAATGAAAAACGATACATGGTTTATTTGTTTTGGTTCGTACGAAGAGATATTAGGGAAAGGGCAATGACCGCTATTCTCGTCTTAACTGGCACCAACTATAGTTCCGGACCGAGTAAGTCCAAAATGTGAATGCGGGAAGAAAAAGGGAATCCTAAAGGCGGACGCACCCGCGCCGCATTCTTCGTCTATTAATCTTCATATGAAATACTATGCAACGTCGCGATCATATCCGCGGCAAACGACCCGCATTTCAGAAAAATGCTTTACGGATTCCATCACGGCGCTTACAATGCACATTAGGTGCGCGAGACCATCCGAAAATGCGCCCGTCCATCGCTCGCTCCACAAGTTGTATGTCTATAATCCGTTGCGTAGTTTCAAAGATCTAAGCATACTTAAGGACAGACAGACGCGGCGGGGGACTTTATTTTATAATATGTAGTGATAAATATCGCTAGATATGGTGGCGCTGTGTGTACGCCATCTAATGCCACACTAAGCAAAGAGGTTTGTGTCGTGGACACCAGATAGTTGATATACTACATAGATACTTTTTATTTGTAAATACATACCACTTATTATACATATAAACATCCATGACTCGGAAACAAATGTCCATGCTCATCACACAAATATTTGCTCCTACCGGGATTCGAACCCGGGGCCCTAAGAACGTAAGGCAGCCTCACTACCGCTGCGCCATTCGGATTCGGTCGTCGGGATTTCAACCAATGTGTTTGGTCGGTTTTCACACTTCTCCTCTCCGCTCCGGTCCTCTCCGCTTTGGTGAAGTCCGGGCCTAAAGCTTATCTCGGACAAGATGTAACTTTTTCAAATATTCAGTAACCAAATTTGTTTACCGTAACGTAAGTTCTAACTTGTATCCAGTTAGCAAACAGAGAGTAAACTTGCCACATTTTCATTTAATAATTTGGAAGAAACTAAGTAGAGGGTCCACGTTAAAGTGTCAACGCAGATGCGACTAAGTACAACGTCTGCACTTAATGCAATTCCGGGACGCGCAAACCGAAATAATGCAATTAATGTTGGTACTGAAAAGTTTTACTGTGAACAAAATAAAAAGTTAACGAAGTCGCACCCACCTGTTTACATTATTTCCTTTATTAATTTTTTCTCTTTCTATAATTTACAATTTTACAAAAATATTTAAATTTAAAAGTATACAACACATCTAAAAATAGATTGTCCGTACTTCATTATAATTAATGTTTCTTCGTTCAATAGTAATTGCAATCATTGATTGGTTGACTTTCAAATGCGAGTATATCAAATGAGATATGCCAATTACTATCATGATAGAATTCATAACTGAATTCTGATTGCCACGGGCGTACATATTAGGTATTATAAAGGTTTATTAATTAAAAGCGTAGTCGTTCATATATATAAAATAATTTACAGTTGCAAATATCGTTTGACTAGCAGGGCCCGCGGCTCCGGCCGTACTCTTCCGAATTATGCCCTGTTTCACCCTCAGGCGATGCGAATTGAGCATATATTGTGGCTTGATCGTCGGGATCTCGCGTGCACAGCATGCTCTGGGCAATTTCTTTTATTTGCAGTAGCTGTCGCAGCACGTGTGTCGCTTGAGCGTGTAGATAGTGGCCACGCGGTTTGATAGCGAGGTACTTGTTTTTTTTTCATTTAATAACAAACATTTCTGTTTAAAAAACCTAAAACACGCTTTCTCTTATTTTTCTCACAAAAACTCTTTCATTTAATACCCATATCATGGGAATGCATAAAAAATAACTAGTCCACCACCTTTGGGAGTAACCCACATTGGATTTAGAATTACGTAACTTAACTAACCATGCATTGTCATCCAAACTAAACCTGTATGCAAAATTTCAGCTCAATCTAAAACCGAGAAGTGGGTCAAAATTTACTTCTTAGATTTATTTACATACCCAGTTGCTTACGAGAGATTAGAAGCTAATAATGCGATTAAAATATTTATACTTGTGTCTTTACTTGTGACATAAAAGCACAGAAGGATGGACAAAGGTGTGTATAGTTTGTGCCAGTTAAGATGAGAAATAGCGGTCATTGGCCCACCTACATTTATTAAAATCGTCATCTATCGTGATCTTCAACATTTTTTGTAAGTAATTAAAAACGATACAAGGTTTATTTGTTTTGGTTCGTACGAAAAGATATTAGGGAAAGGGCAATGACCGCTATTCTTGTTCTTCTTCTTATCTTAATGACGTTAAAATGAATGCTATCTGCTATCTATGAATCTGTTTTTTATCAGAAATTATGTAGTCTGGACTTAAACATATTGACAGATTTAGAAAACATGTTATTGGCACGTACGGATATTTGTTATCACAAATTATTGGGATTTAGATTAATATTATTATTTGCTGAATGGGTATTGTTATTGATTTTGGTCCTTTAAAATGACTTTTCTTCGGAAGTTTTGAATGGACGAGATGTTGCGAAGAAAAGCGAAGTCTGTTTAGCCAACCAATCCTAAACATAAATAAATCCGGTTAATTAATTTGAACTGTACTTTAGTAGACTGCCTCGTTGGTGGTCGCAAACAAGAATACTGAGTACGAGGTCTTGGATTCGATTACCGGGTTAGAGGTATTCGGTTCTTTCTATCAGGAATTTTGCAGGCCAGATTTGGATTTGTGCCCAGTTGATGACAATAGGCTCTCTCCTATTAAATGTGACAGTCGTTAAGTAGTCAGTGGCTCGAAAGTCTGACAGCCAGTCTTATCAAGAGGTCGTATTAATCGGGCTTGTGAAGGTCAGGTAGGCAGTCGCTCCATGTATAATACTGGTATTCAGCTGCATCCGGTTAGACTCGAAGCCGACCTCCACATAGTTGGGAAAAGGCTAGGCAGGTGATGATGAGGTGGACCAAGGCCGACAAGGCTTATTATAATATCAATATTATATCTTATCGGTGTGAGATCATTTAGTCTTTATTCCATTGATATTGTTCTGCGGTTAAACTAGACTCTGTCACCAAAACACAAAACCAGCGAAAAAGAAACTAGTATAAAATAATCCAATTTGCCATCAAGCAGAAGTAAATTTGAAGACGGGAATACGATACGTCAGATCGACCGACCGTCAACACAACACGATTTGCGAAATTGAACGGAAGGGCCTGACGGGCACAGCCCGACTATTTTGTCGGGTAATCTTTATAATGCCAACAGAGGGAGGCGATTTATATTGTACGTCCAATAAAATACACACTTTGAAACTTTCTCGTTTCAAATAAATCACTGTACAAGAGGAATCGCGAAAGTAATGGCTAAAAGATACAGCACTAGCTTTCGCTCTTGCTTCACTTGCTTCATAGTCAGAAATCATCCCACGGGAACGTTTTAAATAAGCCTATGACACTCGGGAATAATGTAGCTTCCCATAAGTGAAAGAATTTTCGGAATCAGATCAGCAGTTCCGAAGATGACTCCTTACATCCAAACTTACAAATATTATCTCTTCATAACATTATAGAGGGATATCATTTTATCTGCCTCGAAGTCTAGTGCTATTGAGTGGTTGATTGCTGACCTTGAGTTTTTAGCTTCATTCCCAGGTCGGGTAGTGTGATTGGGTTTTTTTAGGGAGTTTCTCAGTCGCAGTCTGGATTTGTGAGTGGTTGATCTCCTTCGAGTAGCACAAGCGATAGGTTATATAATTTATCGGAGTATTACATAACAGTAAACAATAATACTATAATACTACACAATGATAAAAATCTTGGGGATCTACAATCAGCTCCAACTATTTCAGATAAAAATCATCTCAGGTTTATTGAACACCGACAAAGTCACGGTTATCAAACATTTTCTAACAATCTGCTGTAGATTACTATTCCTAGACGTATGAACACAATGCTCTGATCTGTTAACAGATGTAATCATAGGAATGCTAATTACAAATCTCTTATCACTAATTGGTTATTAGCATTGTTTATGCAGTTAGTGTAAAGGGTTAATTTAGGATTTACATTAAACTTTGAATTGAAAGTAGTGCTTATCTGGCTTTGTATTGATTTAATGTTGCAAAATCAATTATTGGGTAGCTAAAATTGTATAAACCGAGAACTCACCATTGTGATACATGAAAAATAATGTTGAGTATAAATTTAGATAGTTATAAGAGTAGAGGAAGACCATGGAAACGATGGATGGACTGTGTAAAGGATGATATGGCTAGAAGTGACTGCTGAGATGACAAGTAATAGAGAAGTATGGAAGAAGAAGACATGCTGCGCTGACCCCAAATAAATTGGGAGAAGGGCAGGAGAATAATGAATAATGAAATCGTAACAAATCGTGCCAAATGACACAGCGGTCGGAGTTATCTCTGAACAAAAAAAATACCTGTGATCTTCATCTTCACGAACGATTACTCAGATTCAGCGCCTTTAAATCCTGGAGGGTGCTGTTAGTGCACGGAGGGCAGGTGAGGTGTTGTGTAACCTATGGTAGAAACAAATAAATCTCACAGTAACACTAGAGCGAGCGAAACAATAGCAACAATGTAGATGCGTAAATGAATGCGCAACTTTTTAATTAAGAATTTTTAGAGTCGTTAGGCTAGGTTTTTTGGTCGCATTTCTAACAACATCTGCAGGTTCTCGTAGGTAAGCTAAAGAGAAATGTTTTGCACTGTAATAAAAAAGTGAATACGATTTGAAAAACGTTGAGTGTTGTACCTAAATAAGAGTACTTATAGGTTTGTTTATTGCTTCATTGATTAGTGATTCCGGCTGAATAAGAGTATCTCATTAAAATATGATCATTTCCATCAAATGGAATTTGAAGGGATTTTTGGCGTTTTAAATTATTATTTATTCTTCTAATTATTTTATCACAACAATTGAAAATATTTGCTTCGTCTACGATCATATACATGGTCATACAGGCACACTGTGAGCACTACGCACCTCCTTTTAAAAGTACGTAGTAGTTTTTTAAGTACATCACCAATAAAGTCAGTATGTCTTTCTAGGGCGTCACCTCCCGGCGGCGTTCCCACTCACAAATGCCTTGTATTGTAAATAATACTATTTTGATGATGAAAGATATCACGTGTTGCGCCTAGGTTACCACTATTTCGAAACACCGCCGCCGACAGCCGGGACCAAAGGCATTATTATTTTTATTTTTTAAAATAAATTTTGTATGATTGTGACCCCCTGACATAGTCAGAGACCTTTTTAAACTTTGTTTGTAACTTTACTGCGTTTTTTTTTTTTTTAAGTTGACTTAGTTATTTAATGGCTTTAAGTGTTTAATTTATTAGTTTAAGTATATTTGTTGTTGTTTTATTTATATGCTATGTTAGTCTATGCTTACGCCTAAATATCTATTCTATGAAAGAAACGTCCATTTTTGGAAAAGCACAGAGTTTTAGATGTCTATAAGTCTTTATTCCGATCTATCACTTTGTTTGCAACTTTTAGGCAGTAGTCTAATAAAATATTCCTAGATTTGTTTTCTGACATCAAGTTCTTTATGCTATTTATGTTGATGCTACTCTCTAGTTTCCGCTCGGCATTGTATCGCTCGTTTTCGAAAACTGGGCATTCGGTTATGATGTGAGCAATCGACTCAACGGCTTCCGGTTCGCAGATGCACGCTGGGTTCTCCTTACACTTAAAACGATGCAAGTATTCGGAGAACCCACCGTGCCCCGTCAAACTTTGTGTTAAAATTCCGGCTGGTTTTATTTTAAGCACTATCCTGTAGGCGTCGATCGCGTTTGGGAGGAACATCTTAGTGACGTTAGCTGTTTCACCTTGCTGATACCTGCGGTTCCATTCGTCAAGCGACTCCATTCGGATCTGCCGCTTGACGAATGAAACGGGGCATATAGGTCGTAATCCGGCTTCTTCTTCGACTTCAAAGCAGCTTCCTTCGCCAGCTGGTCGGCTCGCTCGTTTCCCTCCAACCCCACGTGGGCCTTTATCCAAAACAAGGAGACACTCTTGTTCTGGAGCTTGCAACGTCGGATGGTGTCCCTTGTTTCCACAGCCAGGGGATGGGGGGAGGAGACATTTACAACCGACTGAAGGGCCGCCCTGGAGTCGCTGAAGATGCTTCTCTACGCTTGAGCACTTCTTCTGCCGCTCTTGTTAGGGCTAGAAGCTCACCTTGGTAGACGGTGCATTAAGACGGCAATGCAAGTTTGAGGGCTCTAGTTTCAGTGGCGCCATTCCACACGGATAGCGCCGCCCCGACTTTGCCCTCAATCTTGCTGCCGTCTGTGAAGATCCGCACAGCGAAGTTGCTGTGGTTTCTGTATTGTTCCTCGTCTACCAGGCTTCCAAACTGTAGGTTTAGCTGGTCCGTGGGGTGTGGAGCCACTGCTGGAGCCATTCGCTCAACATCCCCGCCTCCTAGCACAGGCTGGGGCACCCCCTTCCTGGCCTCGTAAAGCGCAGCCACTTCCCGTATACGAAGGTCAAGCGGAAGTATCCCAGCCAGCACCAGTGCCGAGTTTAGGAAGACCGTGCGGTAGGCTCTGCATAGCTTCTGAGCAAAACCCCTGTGGACCAAGCTGAGCTGTTTAATTACTCCCACTTTTTTGGCGGCAGGTGCCCATGCGCTTGCAGCGGAGAGGATAATCGGTTCGACTGCTGCCGTATAGATGACGCGGATGATCTCCGGGTGAAGGCCCCAGCTCACTTTTGCCACCCGTGCGAGCTGTTTGTAGATATTTAGCTTTTCTGCATTCGTTGGCGACGTGGGTGTTGAAAGTGAGCTGGTGGTCGACGGTGAGCCCCAGTACTTTGATTTCTTTAGACATGCCAATGTCTACCCCTCCCATGCTCGGGAGTGGGACATCGTACTTGAGTTTCCTTGTAATAACCATTGCGCAAGTTTTTTTGTGGTGCGAATTTAAGCTTATTACGAATGCCCCACTCCCGAACATACTAGAGGGCATTGGCCGCTAGCTCGCCATCCGTCCGTCTCATGACGACAGGCCGTGTCGAGGCGCGTTCATGTTCCACGCGCGCCTCAAAGAGAGTCAGCAAAAAGGAAGGAAAGAAGAAAGAAAGAAAGAAAAAAGGGGTCCGCAAGGACCGATGCCTGCCGGGGTTGCGGGACTGTTCGAAAGAGATACCGTGGCCCCGGAACACAAAGGGCGATGAAGGAACATGGATGGGTTTTAGTCAGTAAAAGTCTGACACTTACTCCTGCTCCGCCCAAAGCGGGAGAGAAGTCATTTGATGATTTCCCATCCATAGAAATAAAAAAAAGGGCGGCATTGGCCTGTCTCTGAACTTCTAATGCTGAGATCAGAACGACGTCATCGGACTAACAGCTTAGCGTGTTTTCCAAGGGTTGGAGAAAATTGGTATGTAAGTAATGGGTGGTCACACTGGTCACCTATCCACGGACCAACCTGGGCAAGCGCGTTTTAACCTGAAGATCGACCCGAACGTCTGTTATTATTTAACCACGAGCTTGATCTAAAACTAGACCCCTGTCTCTCTCTTTATGTAAGCATCGTACTTGCACAAGTTCCACTTCAGAGGCACTCTTGTGCATGTGGCTGAGTATTTTAAAGCTTGAGTGCCCTCAGTGCTTGTTGCTCCGTCAAGTAGAAAAAGCCATCAGCGGATATGTAAAAAACTGTTTATAATTTTTTTGTTTCAAGATGTTACTTAAATAATAATACAAACATGTACACATGGTAAACATTTGTGTCAAAAAAATAAGCGTTGTGTGAACTGTATTTCAAATCTATTAATTAAAAAACCACAAAACACAATAAAGTGAAAAATAACTTTAGCTTCAGAAGTTGGTGACCTTTCATCCATATGTTTAATGTAAGTGTTCTCTACCACTAATTCAAAATTGTAAACTGAAGTACAATTATCTGTGTTTTTGGGAAATAAAGATATATTATTATTATTACCTTTGTTTGATTCATTTAGTTTTTTTTGTCACCGACACCGGTTTTTGAAGTCGGTTTTATTTTTTGCAAAATGTATTTTTATTTTTAGTTGTAATATCCTATACAAATATTTGCTATGCATTTATTTTACATTGTTAACAATACATGTCATGGTAATAGGCTTATCCCCAATAAATGGAAGTTAACATACCCAAACTGTCGAAATTTGGGTGTATTGTACACATCTGCGTACCCCTCGGAGCATCCAGGCGTGATGTTATGTCATGATGTTGTATAAACAATAAACATTCAAGTGATTGCAGCAATCATGACCGATTAACCGTCTATTTTTCAAGAGTTCCATTGTATATCTCCGAAGATCAGCATCAGATCTTAACCAAATTTAAATGGGACCATTTCAGGAGTATATTCTTTCAAATAAAAAAAGAATTTTGAGAATCGCTCCACAAAAGGGGGAGAAATCGGTGAACATGTTGAAATTAGACCACATAGTTATTGATTCAATAATACATAAACATGCCACCACAAAAAATAGAAACCTGCATTGTACGTACATAGATTATAAAAAAGCATTCGATAGTATTCCACACTCCTGGTTGATTAAAATATTGCAGATTTATAAAATAAACCCAAAAATTTCACACTTCTTACAGAATATCATGTCCCATTGGAAAACTACACTACAATTAAATTATCGACACACAGCTATCACAACTCGACAAATAACTATTAAGAAGGGTATTTATCAAGGAGATTCTCTCAGTCCATTATGGTTTTGCCTCGCTTTAAACCCTCTGTCCAACCTACTAAGGCGCTGCCAAGCGGGATATTCCTTTAAACATGACACAGAAGAAACAGTTATATCACATCTTATTTATATGGACGATATAAAACTATATGCGAGGTCTGAAAAAGAGATGGAAAAGTTAATCGAAACCACCACAGAATCTAGTAAAGACATAAACATGCAATTTGGGTTAGATAAATGCAAAACAGTTCATATTATAAAAGGCAAAATTAAACCGGGTGACTATCCAATCAACAACACAGACACAATCACAGCTTTAGAACCAACGGACTTATCTAAATACTTAGGATGCAAGCAACTTAACGGAATAGATCACACAGCAATCAAACACACATTAAACACAGAATTCAAGAGAAGAGTGATCGCAGTATGTAAAACTCAACTGTCCGGCAAACACTTGATAAAAGCTTTGAACACTTACGCAATACCAATACTAACATACTCGTTTGGGGTGATCAAATGGTCAAAAACTGACATCCAACAAATCGAGAGAACAACACGCACCACACTTACTAAACACAATAACCTACACCCTAAATCTGCTATAGAAAGACTCACTATCAAACGACAATACGGAGGGAGAGGCCTAATTGATATCCACCACCTATGGCAGAAACAAATAAAGAGACTAAGAACATTCTTTTACTCTAAATCACACACAAGTAGCATCCACAAGGCCATAGTAAAGAACGACATCAACTACACCCCACTTAACCTATACGAACTGACAGATACACAACACAGTAACGATGAAGACCCACAGAAACAAAAATTAGAAGACTGGAAAAAGAAAGTGCTGCACGGTCGGCACCCTCATGATCTAGAACAACCTCACGTAGATACAAGAGCATCAAATAAATGGCTTAAAATTGGTAGTCTATTTCCAGAAACCGAGGGCTTTATTATTGCGATACAGGATCAGATCATAAATACTAAAAACTATAGGAAATTCATTATAAAAGACCCCACAATAACGAACGACAAATGCCGCAAATGCCACAGCCAACCAGAGACCATACAACACATCACAGGGGCATGCACAACACTCACCCAAACAGATTATACTCACAGGCATAATCAAGTAGCAAATATCATACATCAAAACCTAGCGCTTAAATATAAGGTCATACAAGACACTAACACTCCTTATTATAAATATGTACCAGAAAGATTCCTGGAAAATACAACACACAAACTCTTTTACGACCGCGCCATACTAACTTTCGCTACTTAGCGCTTTCTGAGACTACGTCACGACGTGTCCTTGATAATCGAGCGGTGCGGGAGAAATTATCATGTGTAGATTTTGATAATCTCTTGTTGATTGAATGTCCAGTCAAATTGTATGAATCATTCAGACAAATATTTGCTGATATTTATGAGTCTTGCTATAGAAATAAAATTATTAACAAAGGAGTCCGAAATAATAAAAGCTGGATAACGAAAGATCATAAAAAACTATTGTTAGAAAGGGACAGACTTTTTGCAATATGGAGTAATGAACCAAAGAATATGGTTAAACGTTTAGAGTACACTAAATATAGGAACAAATGCTATAAAATACTAACTAAATGTAAAAATGAATACGATAGGCAAAGTATAATAGATTGTAACAATAATATAAAAAAGTTATGGGATAAAATACATGTAATGATGGGGAAGAATAAACAATCCTTAGATAGTGTAATATTAAATAACATTAAGACGCAAGGCAGTGTAAAAGATATTTGTGATAAATTCTCGTCAACATTCACAAACGAAATTGAAAATATAAAACACAATTGTGATGCGAAATGGTTAGACAGAAGCACATATGTTAAGGAGAAGAGTATGTGTATGCGATGGCGACCAGTGAATAGTCAGGATGTAAAGAAAGTTATGACAGGCATGGATATAAATAAATCACCCGGAAGCGATCAAATACGCATGTCTGATCTTAAATATTTGGTCAATAAAGTAAGTCCCGTACTCGCACATCTAATAAACTTATGTGTAAGCACATATACATGTCCGAGCAAGTTAAAGGAGGCGATAGTGCGTCCTATTTTTAAAAAAGGTGATCGTAAAATATTTTCCAATTACAGGCCAATAGCTATATTATCAAGTGTAGACAAAATTTTAGAAAAATGTATAGTTAATCAACTAGGAGATTATCTTCAAAAAAATTGCATTATTAGTGAATGTCAACATGGATTTCAAAAGAGCAAAAGTACGACCACCTTGTTATCTAAGTTTTGTGACGAAGTTAATAATAATTTAAATAAAAAACAATTTGTAGTGGCCGTGTTTTTTGACTTTAAAAAAGCATTCGACACCTTAGAAACAAATACTTTATTAAATGCAATGGAGGAGTGCGGGGTGGGGGAACCACTTAACAACTGGTTCCGTGACTATCTCACTATGAGATATTACCGCGTAGCGTATTTGGAATCTATACCTTCACACAACGCTCATGACGTCAGAGACCGTGTTGCCGTCGGGTATGTTTTCAAATCCAGAAATCGAGAATTAATCAATTAAAACGTACCTTTGCCTAACATTTGTGACGTCACTGGCCGGGTTGACATCGGGTATACTTTCAGAAAAAGGATTTCGCGCGTAGGCATATTAAAACATACCCGACCGCAACGAAGCAATCGTTCGGCACCTATACTTTCGTCAAGTTACTATTTCAATTATCACATGCCATAATTATGAAATGCCATAACATAATTTGCCATCGACATCGGGTGTGTAACGGTTGTTTATATCAAGAGAAATTGGATGCAATTGGGACTTTAGGGCACCCCGACTCGGACAGGTTAGGTTAGAAGGGGATGGCGGGGTCGTGTGAGCGAGCGAAGCGAGCGAATAGACCCCGCCATCCCCTTCGTGGTTATTTTTCTATAAACCACACAGAAGTAGCAGCCCCGCGAAGCGGGGCTCCGTCGACCTAACCCACCATCAACCATGCACAGAAAAAAAAACCATGCACAGAATAAATAAGTTTATTCTTATTATACCAAACATTGCGCACCCATCGACATCGACAGCCAGAAAGCTAATAAGTAGGTAAGTATTAGAATTAAAAACAAGTTTAATAGAGACAGTGAAACGGGTATACATTACAGTATAGCAAAATGGAGTATCCTACATGAAAGTATACCCCAGGAAAATGTTGCGGTCGGGTATATTTTAAAATCCCTAGCACGGGCGTATATATTTTTATTGTATACCCGAACTCAACACTATAGAGCGTTGGCTGAAGGTATAGATTCCAAATACGCTACCGCGTAAAGGTGGACGAGACGTACAGCGACGCGAGGGAGGTGAGGTGCGGGGTGCCGCAGGGCGCGGGATGCGGGCCTGTATGCTACCTAATGCATGTTAACAGCTTGTGCGGCGTATTACGTAGCTGCTCGGCGTACATGTTTGCGGATGACCTGTGCGCGCTACGCGCCGGCACCGACCTCACCGAAACTTGTCGACTAGTACAGCACGACATAGACCGCGTCGTTGAATGGGCCCACGACAACGGGATAATCCTAAACGCGGATAAAACAAAGCTAGTTATAATTCGCTCACCATATTTACTACCACCTGGCGACCCACCTCCGATGTACACACGTGAGTTTACTTGCATTCATAACAACCGTGTTAACTGTACTTGCAAACCTATTGTACGTGATAAATGTGTAACATATCTCGGAGTAAAAGTTGACGAAAACTTCTCGTGGTCAAACCATATTGAGTACTTATGTAGTAAACTTAGAATACTACTCGGTAAATTTTACCACCTAAGCTTTAAAGTACCAAATAATACTCTTAAGTGCCTGTATTTGCAATTAGTTGACCCTATATTAAGCTACGCCCTCAACTGCTATGGACTCACATTCAAAAGTAATTTGGAAAAATTAGAAGCACAACAAATTCGATTTTTAAAATTATTAGTCAGCAAGAAAACCAAAAACAAATGTAAAGATGATTATTATAAGTTATTTAAAATTTGCAAAATTCTTCCTATCAGCTTAAAACATAAGTACCTACTTCTGGTTAACAGTCATGGCAGCTGGGAGCGTCACTCGCTAGTTACCCATAACCACGCAACTAGGACAGTATCAGCCGGTAAATTTGATGTACCTAGAATAAGGAATTATTTTGGAGACCGTACGCTTGATAAAAGAGTACCTTATCTTCTCAACCGATTGCCTGCTGACGTATGAAGTCAGAAAATAAAAGGCAAATTCGCCAAATTACTTAAGCAGTTCTTTCTTAAGAGTCTGTAAACCATCTTTTTAGGAAAGTGGTTTACAGATTGTTGAGTGAGAGCAAATAGGTAACTAGTTAAGTAAGTAATTATTATATTAGATTTATGTACTGTAGATAAAGTAGTTATTCCGTTCCAATATCCTGTAATCGTGTTCCATTCGTGTTCCGTACCCGCAGACAAACCGTGAAAACGGTTTTGTGGGGCATCGTATTAAATTTAAGACTGCTGTAAACTTTCATTTAATAAATAAATAATTAAATAATAAATAACTGACAGGACCATTCACTACAATAGACCAGATATAATCCTTCAAGATAAAGCAAATAAAGTTACATACCTCATAGATATTGCAGTCCCCAATACACACAATCTACAAAAAACAATAGGGGAAAAAATCAGTAAATATGCTGAACTGAAAGAAGAAGTGACCAGAATCTGGAGGCAGGAAAAAGTATATGTTGTACCTATTGTTGTCTCCACTACGGGTGTCATACCCAATCACCTCCATCATAGCCTAAAACTATTAGACCTGAAAGACTCAATTTATATAACACTTCAAAAAGCCGCAATTTTAAACACCTGCAGAATAGTCAGAAAGTTCATGCAGATTGAGGATAATGCTTCTCACAACACTCATATTTCATCACACACACACACACACACGCTACGTTGACTTGGTATAGGCCCGTTAACGTAGCTGAAACTAGCTAAAAGCTAAGAAACAATATATGTTTTCCCAAAATAATAATAATAAATTTTATTTTCTCCCACAAAGTAAAGTTACAATATAGAGGTGTTACAATTAAATATTGGAGGTACAAAGGTTTGTGGGAGTCAGGAGTTCAAACTAGGATGATACCCTGTGCTATGGACTCCTGGCCCCCCTCGGGATTGGCATTATGACAATTTTAGAGAGACATGTCATTTTAGGACTATTTTAAAAAAGAATTACAAGAAAAAGTACTAATGTAATAAAATAAAAACTAAAAATGCGTGTGTGTTTGTGTGTGAAGTGTGAGTGTGAAGTGGAAGGTGTCATATGTGGTGTAGTGTAGTGTGTGTGAGAGAGTGAGAGTAAGATAGTGTAATATGTATGTACGTTCATAGATGGATGTAAATACAAATATGTGCGCGAGGGGGTGGCAGTATGTAGTTATGAGAAACCCTAGACTAGGATAACATAGTGAGCAGTTTTTCAGTTTCTTCATAATCAAGTTCTAAAAGCCATTGTGTCAGCTTCTTTTTACATTCTACCCTAGACAGATTAACAATTTCAAGAATCTTATTAATTTTATTATAGTCTGCTTGATCTGAATATATAGAAATTATTGGCAAAAGAGGTTTTTACTGGAGTTGTTTCACAGACTTCATAGAATCGTCTAGTATTAACCTTTTGTTTAGCCGTAGAGACGTCTATAGAGGAATGTTTTTTTATTACCGTTTGCAGTATATAAAGTTGTCTGATTGTTAATACCTTTGCTTCTTCGTAGAGAGTTGTTGTAGCGTATAAACGTGGTTTGAAGAGAGCAACTTTTATAAGAAGTCGTTGAGCTCTTTCAACGTTTAGGGCATTTGTTTTATACGAGCCGCCCCAGGTGGAGATACAATACGATAAGATTGATTGGCAAAGGGATTCGTACACATTTTTAACTGTTTGCGCCGCAAACCAGTTCCAAACGCGGGGGCGCCTCCACACCGAGGGGGGATCGCCGTCGCCGCAGACAGACGGGCGCGCGAGCATCGGCAATCGGCCACCGACAGCGAGTGTGAACGACTAATAGCAATTTTCTTGTGAACCTGTGCCTAACGAACTGTTACCTACGAAATATAAAACCTAGATCAAATATCTGTGTTTGGACTTTGCCTGAACATAAGTGGCGACCGTGACAGGACTTCGAGGACATGCAGAGCATCCAGAGGTCATCACCAGATGGAAGTAAGCCCGTTCCTTTAAAACACTTACATTCCTTCCAAATATTTCCATACACCTACTTACTATTTTCAAACTTCTATTTGTTGTGCTAAGTGAATGCTAACCGGTTAAAGTGTTAGAAGGTATCTAGCTTAACGCGTATCTTCCTATTGTACTTATATAAACGGTAATTCACGCTCAATAAACAGCCATCGTAATAATTTCAAATAGAAATTATTAACTATCAATACAGGCCCGGCGATTCACGTTCACACCCTATTTTTCCATTAATTTTGCAGCCTATTTTGCTTAAATTCAGTGCCTATTTGCTAAACCTACCTTCACCCATTTCGCAACTAGCTTTGTCTATCTTTCTTTCTATATTCTCTGCCTATTTTGTCGTAAATACATTTTATCAACCAATAATTTATTGTGTAGATAATTAACGTAAAATATGTATGCCTAAAATCTTTGTTATAGCTAATTTGTTATTTTGCGGCACTGCCGACCTTACGTGTCCGTGCTCAGGCGGGTGCCCGGTGTCGGTGCGTCACCGCGCTTTCGCGCGTACCTTCTCTAGCACAGCCGGTGTTGGCGCGCTCGGCGCCTCTGCCTGCAACCACACACCGCGCCGGTTTTCTTGTGCGCTGCTCCCGGTTGACGGGCTCGGCAGTGGCTGTATGGTTTGGACTACTTTCTATTGGATTGTTTTATTATTGTTTTTGTTTCTTTTTTATTTTGCCCCACTTATTTAAGTATTAAAATGGCTGAAAGGGAAACGACTGCTAAACCCAAAAGTCCGCTCCCACTATTAAAAATAGATTCAGCCGGTAAACCCGATGTTAAGGAGTATTTAAGGTCATTAATTAAAAAACGTGCGGGATTTCGAAGTCGGCTAACAGTTTTGAAAAATTTTATGGAAAAATATAAAATTTCTTCCATTACCGAATTATCAAACTTGGAGGTGAAAGAAATTTCTTTAAGATTAAATCAATTAAACGAATTAATGTCTAACTTTAATAGCGTACAATCAGAGATTGAAGAATATTCTGATAATTTGGATGAACAGATTTCAGAGCGAGACATTACCGAAACTGAATTTTTCACACAAATAGCTTTTGCTCAAGAGTTGGTCGATTCGTTTTCAACTAAAAGTAAAGAAAGTCACGCCGTTAACGGAGCAGCCTCGGGTTGTTGTCATGGTCATAATAATGATTCAATTCGGCTCCCAATTATTAATCTACCCACTTTTGATGGTAGTTATACAAAATGGCTTGAATTTAGGGATACTTTTAAAACCCTTATCCATGACAACGACTCGATTGCGCCCATCAATAAATTTCATTATTTGAGAACATCTTTACAATCGGGTGCCAGTGTCGTAATTAGATCGTTGGAATTTGTCGCGAGGAATTATGAGCTTGCGTGGGACACATTGTGCAATCGATACAACAATAAAAATATTCTGATCAATAATCATTTGAACGCATTAGTTAACTGTAATACTATACAAAAGGAATCGTTCAAGGCTTTGCGGTATTTAATTGATCAGGTGTCTAAAAATTTAAACGCTTTAAATACGTTGGAAGTCTCCACCGGAAATTGGGACCCGCTGGTGATATTCTTGGTGTCAGCCAAGCTAGATTCTAGTACTAGCAATAAATGGGAAGAATACAAGGGCAGATTGTCTAACCTACCCACTATATATGATTTTAAGAATTTCATCGAAACTAGGGCGAATGTTTTAGAAACTGCTAACTGTCGCAATTTAGAAAACAAGTCTACCCAAGGTAACAATAATAACAAAGAAAGCAGGACCACTAAATCCTTTGCCACTGTCTCAAATGTTAAGGGCAAGCAGCAACACAGAACGTGTCCCGTTTGTGATCAGCCTCATCTCGTGCACCAATGTAACAAGTTTAAAGAGCTGAGTGTTGAGGACAGGTTAAGCGAGGTTTCAAAACACAAGTTGTGTACAAATTGTTTGCGAACTGGACATTCTAATGACCAGTGTAGGTTAAAAGGATCTTGTCGTTCCTGTAAAGAAAAACACAACACATTAGTACACAAAGGTGAAACAAATAAAGAACTTACCGAGTGTGGCGAGGTATCGAGTCTTCCCGTTAGCTTAGCTGCGGTCTCCTACGGTCAAGTCCTCCTGTGTACTGCAAAAATAGAAGTTAGTAATCAACAAAATAAAACTACTTACCTTGCTCGCGCGTTGCTAGATACTGGCAGCCAGTCGTCATTCATCACGAAGAACCTAAAACAGAAATTGGGCCTATCAAGTGAAAATATAACACTAAACGTAGCAGGCATTAATGGAGTGGCTTGTCCTATTACACAGCGGTGTCAGGTGAATATTAAATCACGCACTAGCTCATTCGCTAGAAATGTCAATTGTTTTGTTATTCCGAAGGTGACTGACAACTTACCTAATGCTCAAGTTGATGTTAAGAGATTAGGCCTACCCGAAAATGTAACTTTAGCCGATCCAACGTTTTACAAACCCTCGGAGATAGATATTTTGCTAGGCGCTGATCATTTCTTCGACATTGTTTCATCTAACAAAATTTCACTTGGCCCAAATAAGCCTATCTTGCTAGAAAGCGTCTTTGGATGGCTAGTAGCTGGTCCAACAGGTCATAGTTCCAATAATAACACCATAAAATGCAATTTTGTGCAAACCAAATCGTCACTTCAAGACATCCATAATTCTATACAAAAGTTTTGGGAGGTAGAAGAGCTACCCTCAGAAAATAGTATTTCTTCAATAGATGAACAGTTTTGTGAATCGCATTTCGTAACCAACACCCATCGCTTACCAGATGGTCGATTTTCCGTCATGATGCCACTTAAAGAGTCTGCTAAGGAGACTCTAGGTAGTTCATTTCCAATGGCTATGAAACGTTTTTTATCGCTAGAAAAGAAATTAGATAAAAATCCTACTTTAAAACAACAATATTCGGAATTTTTGAGGGAATATGAAAACTTAGGTCACTTACAGGAAATTGACCGACCTCCATTTGGCTGTTACTTACCCCATCACTGCGTGGTTCGAGAAAATCATGAAACTACAAAATTGAGAGTAGTTTTCGACGCGTCCGCTAAAACTAGCTCATCAAAATCTTTAAATGACATTCAAGCTGTAGGCCCGGTAATACAAAGTGATTTGTTTTCAATTCTTATTCGCTTTCGTGTTTACCCGCTTGTACTGACTGCAGATATAGAAAAAATGTACCGGCAGATCAGTTTAAGCGAATCGCAGCGCCATCTACAACTTATACTGTGGCGAGAACATGCGCATGAACGTATAAAAGTAAAACAATTAAACACAGTCACTTATGGCATGGCCTCGGCCCCGTTTTTGATTACGAGATGTCTTGTCCAGCTTGCACTCGAATGTCAAGATCCAATTGTGTCCAACACTATCAAATCGCATTTTTATATCGATGATCTAAATACTGGTAGTTTCACTGAGCAAGAATTAAAACATATTTACACAAATGTAACCAAAGTCTTAGCCTCGGCAGGCTTTCCATTGAGAAAGTTCAAGACGAACTGCCCACAATTATTTGATGCTTCAAACAGCCCCCTTGAATTTAAAACCAACCCGTCGCCACTTGATTTTTGTACTGAAGCTAACGTGTTAGGTTTGAAATGGGCACCTAAAGAAGACAATCTTCAATTCCCTAGTAGTATTGAGGTTAATCTAAATGTAACTAAAAGAATAATTATTTCTACTACATGTAAACTGTTCGACCCTTTAGGCTTGGTGTCGTGCTGTATCATTCTGCCAAAAATTCTCATGCAAGGCTTATGGAATGCAAAATTGGACTGGGACGATCCAGTTCCACAACCGTATGTAAAGCAATGGTTCAATTTTATAAATAACTTGCATCATATCTCACAATTATCCTTACCTCGACATGTGTTAGGCGACTGCTCCGCGAAGCCGGTAGACTTGCATATCTTCGTCGATGCTTCTCAGAACGCTTACGCTGCTTGTTGTTACGTGCGATCTTACAATGCAGATAACAGTATTAATGTTACGTTGCTGTGTGCCAAAACGAGAGTAGCACCCATTAAAAGCCTGACGATTCCGCGCTTAGAGTTGTGTGCGGCGTTACTGGGTGGTCAGATATGCGCAAGAGTTTTAGAAGCAATACCATGCAGTGTCAGAGATACGTTCTTATGGTCCGATTCCACAGTAGTGCTTTGCTGGCTAAAATCACAAAGCAAAACACTACCAGTTTTCGTACGCAATAGAGTAAATAAAATAAACATACTTACTCAGGGCTTTCAATGGAAGCATACTCCTACCAATTTAAATCCAGCCGATTTAGGTTCAAGGGGAGTTGAGCCACAGCATCTGCGTTCGTGCTTGTTGTGGTGGGAGGGTCCTTCCTTCTTAAAGAAAGACACTTCGGATTGGCCTACTCAACCTCATCTCAGCCCTCATGACTTACCTGAAGCTGGAGTTAAGGTTCATTTGACGGTCGATGACACTTCTAAGCAGACTATAATCACGTTCGAAGATCACTCCAACTACCTGAAATTAAAAAGAACCTATGCATACGTTCTACGTTTTATTAATAACAGCACACCAAACACAGACAAGCTTAGTGGTCCCTTAACAACAGGCGAACTAGAATCATCACTGACGCTATTACTTAGGTTCAGTCAGCTAACAACTTTCCCAAATGACATAGCCTATCTCAAACAAGGTAAACCACTTCACAACAAAAGCAGACTACTACCTTTGAATCCGTTTGTTGATGACAACGGTCTAATTAGGGTAGGAGGTAGGTTAGAACAATCTGCTTTTGACTACAATAAGAAACATCCTATCATACTTGATGCGAAGCATCATCTTACTAAATTAATGTTGCAACATGAACATAATAAACTATGTCATGCTGGTCCCCAGCTCCTCCTTTCTTCTTTTCGTGAGAGTTTCTGGCCTTTAGGAGGCAGAAACTTAGCTCGCGCTCTCAGTAAACAGTGTACTATCTGTACCCGTATGAGGAGCAAAACAATACAGCCTATAATGGGTAACTTACCGGATGTTAGGGTAAAAGAAAATTTTCCCTTCAATGCCTGCGGGATCGATTTTGCGGGTCCTTTCATGATCTCTTCCAAAAAGGGTAAAGGAAACCGTGTCACAAAAGCCTATTTATGCATTTTTGTTTGTTTAGCCGTCAAAGCCTTGCACCTTGAGGTAGTTAGCGACCTTTCAACCGCGGCGTTCATTATGTGTCTACGTAGGTTCACGTCACGTCGAGGCAAGCCTAACATTATCTATTGCGACAATGGCAAAAACTTTGTCGGCGCAAACAATGAGTTGGGCAAAATGTTGCGATCCAGTAGTCAGTCAGTGTCAGACTTCGCAGCGAATGAAGGCATTCAATTCATTTTTAGTCCGGCCTACTCACCCCACTTCGGAGGTATTTGGGAGAGCGGAGTCCGTTCCTCAAAGAACCTTTTAAAACGAGCAGCTGGAAATGCCTATCTTACTTTTGAGGAGTTGGCTACACTTTTTTCACAAATAGAAGCTATACTCAACTCCCGTCCGCTCACCCCGCTTTCATCCCATCCCATGGACTTAAATCCTCTCACTCCAGGGCACTTTCTGATTGGTCGACCATTGATATCGCTTCCGTCACCGCCTATCAACACTAAGAGCCCGACTAGATACCAACGCATTGAACAAATTAGGCAGCAATTCTGGGACCGATGGCGCCGGGAGTACATGGCTGAGCTCCAACAGCGAGGCAAATGGAAGAAAACCTGTCCGCCCCTGCAAGTAGGAGACCTGGTCGTTGTAAAAGAGGACAACCTGATGCCTCTGCAATGGAGAATGGGGAGAGTTACCAAACTATATCCGGGACGAGACGGCATATCCAGAGTGGCGGACATCTATGTAGCCAAGGGAACCATCAGACGAGCTGTAAACAAACTTTGTCTTCTGCCGATGTCTACCACCCAACCTATGACAACTACTGTCAAATAAATTAAGCTAAGAAGAAGAGAAAGAGAGATGTAGAAGATTCCTTCAACGCCCTGGAGGATGTTTGCGCCGCAAACCAGTTCCAAACGCGGGGGCGCCTCCACACCGAGGGGGGATCGCCGTCGCCGCAGACAGACGGGCGCGCGAGCATCGGCAATCGGCCACCGACAGCGAGTGTGAACGACTAATAGCAATTTTCTTGTGAACCTGTGCCTAACGAACTGTTACCTACGAAATATAAAACCTAGATCAAATATCTGTGTTTGGACTTTGCCTGAACATTAACCAATTTCCAATTTGCAACATGCCTAAGATTTTTAAATATATGAACGAGTTTTCTAGTTTTCTGAACCAGATGTGCAATGTGTTGTTTGAAAGATAAGTTTTTATCGATCATTATGCCTAAGTATTTTATTGATTCAGTTTTTGCTATCATTGGGCACATGGTACAGTTGGTGGTTACTGGATTACATGTGTGTGCATAAACGTTGAAATTATTAGTGTTTGATGCTGCATTATGTATTGTAAACTCTATATATTTAGTTTTGGTGGCGTTTAAGGTCAGTTTGTTGAGAGCAAGCCAGGAAGTTACAATATTGAACCCTTCTTGGGCAGCAACAAAAGTTTCGTCCCAAGAGTCACCATAAAATGTTAAGGTGGTGTCATCGGCATAAGACATTACATGACAGTTTCTAATGTTTAGCTGGCAAAGATCATTGATACAGCAAAGGAAGAGGGGGGGGCCTAAGATACTGCCTTGTGGGATTCCAATATTAATCGGTCTTTCTTCACTCAGCGTATTGCCTATCCGAACTGATTGATAACGATCTTGTAAATAGTTCTCGAATAGTTTTAATTGTGTGTCCCTTATTCCCATTTGTTCTAGTTTGGAAATTAATATGCGTGGGCACACAGTATCAAAAGCTTTCTGAAGGTCCAGAAAGATAGTCAAACATTTTTTTCTATTATCTAATTTACTTACAATGAATTCAGTGAACGTATGAATACAATCAGTTGCGGATTTTCCTTTTCTGAAGCCATACTGGTTTGGTGATAAGATGTTTTTATCTTCTAAATATTTTACAAATCTGTTATTTATAATCCTTTCAAATACCTTTGAAATAGAGGTGAGCAACGAAATTGGCCGATAATTGGCCACTTCGTCCTTGCCGCCGCTCTTAAAAATGGGGATAACAATTGATTTTTTAAGGGATTCTGGAAAAATACCTTCTGCTAAACAGGATTCAAGATGTACGAGTAGGTGAGGGGAGGGACTATATATTTTTTTAGATTTTTAAGGACTGTTGACATAATATTGTCTGGCCCTGCTCCACAATCTGAGCGAAGGTTGCTGATTATTCCTTCTACTTCCTCTTCAGATGTCTCCAAAAGCACAAAAGAGTTACAAGAGGACTTGAAATTTGCCGCGTTCGTTGGGAGTGGAGAAACACTAGTTGAAATTTTACTTTGCAACTCCATTCCCACACTTGCAAAATAGGAATTTACTGCGTTAACTGAATCTTGTGGGGATATTTTAATATGTAAAAGTTCCAAAGGTGGTGCGTTTGATTTTTTCAGATTGGTAATAGTTTTAATAGCGGACCAAAGTTTCTTGTTATCACTTCCAGCCGCATCAAGTATATTCCTGTCATATTGTCTCTTACATTTTTTTATTATGTCATTACAAAAATTTCTATATCTTTTGTAGGATATTTTTAAGACGTCATTGTCAGGATTGTGTTTTAGCTTATAATGCATTCTGTCTCTTGTTCTAATGCACCTCAGGAGGCCTGGAGTAATCCACGGTTTTATGGTAATTTTATTTCTAGGAATTTTTATTGTTTTTTGCATTGCTTATTATAATTTTTTGTATCTTTTGAATAAAATAATTCATGAGGTCATTTGGATTTATACTGTTATCGTTTTTGAATAAAATAATTCATGAGGTCATTTGGATTTATACTGTTATCGTATACACTATTAAAATCAATATTTTGGCAGTCATTGTTTAGTTTTTCAAAGTCAATTTTGTTCACAAATTTTGCTTTGTGGGTTTGTCCACTTAAGCTCAAACAAAAAAGGGTCGCTTCGTGGTCAGTAACTGTAGATTGAATAATACATGTAATAGAAGAGGCCTTAGTTTTTAATTATCACATGGTCCAGACAGCTAGATCCTCTAGTTGGCTCGTAATGTGCAGGTATCATACCAGAGTAAGAAAGTAGGTCAAGGTAGCTTGATGTAGTTATATTTGAATCCTTGATATTTATATTTATGTCTCCCATTAAAATTACATTTTTGAAACCGGATAGTTTTAATAACAGTTCCTGTAAGGAGCGTAAAAAGTTATCTAATGTGTGAAAGCTAGGCGGTCTGTATATTGCAATTATGGCGGTCGTTTTATTTATTTTAATAAGTAGGCAGTTCGCTTCCAAGATATCTGGTTCTTCTATACTGAAGTTAATGTCATTATTCATGTAAACGACTACGCCGTCATTTTGGTTATAGTTTCGTGTAGTTGAAAAACTACACGAAACTGTTAAATTTGTATGGGACCAACTGGCAACTATTCCGCATAAAACTAAAGAAGAATCGCGTAAATCGGATCATAAATCTCAGCGTAATCGGTGTATATACATTAAAAAAAAACAATCGAATTGAGAACCTCCTTCTTTTGGAAGTCGGGTAAAAAGATGGCGGCCTCAGTTCCGGTCTCGACCACACGCCAACAGATTCTTGTGCAGCTATAGGTAGTGTTCATTAATGACTTCTATAAAAGAAGGAGGTTATGTTTTCCTCCAGCATATTTTTGTTCACCGATTTGTCTCTGATTAATTTCCGTGATCGAGGTCCGATTTTCGTGATTCTTTTTTAATCGGTATAGAGGAGGCTCGCGCGGTGATTCCTAAATTTTATTAACTTCTTAGTTTATGAGTTATTTTCTATAGGTACTTAATACGTATTTTTTTCTTTCGTCTATGTTAATGAAACAAACAAAGTCCCCGAAAGTAAAGTTATTTTTCGCTTTTTTTTTTGTTTTATTGGAAGCCGGTTATAATTATATATTTTTTCGATTGTTTTGTCAATAACGAAGGTAAGAAATTTTACGTCATAATAGACTTTACTAATCATAATCACAAAGAAAGGATTTGGCTGTAAGTAATTAACCCCTACAAAAAATTCAAGGTTTCAAAATATTAATAAAACCATTCACATCACATGTTATTGTTTGATCGGATGAAGCTTAAAACAAGACTGGTTTTACCAAAGTACTACTTGGTTTAAAAATACGTTTTTATTGTTTATTTTTCAATCAGAATGATTCCCTTAATAAAGGGCTTATTATTAGTCTTATGTAATTAAATAGACGTAAATATACCAGATCAACATAATAAAAATAATCACTTATTTCTTGAACAGGCATTCCAGGGCTTGAAAAGGGCAAAAGAATAAATTGATACCAGTTTGATGCCACAGTCCTTAAAAATATACAATTCTAGGTTATGTTTACCTACCTGTAATAGGGAATACGCATAAATTTCCTTTTTTTTATTTCGATACGGAATGTTAAAGTACTATAAACATAATGACAAAAAGCGAAAACAAAACATAAATCGGCCAAACAACACAAAAGTTATAACCATTTAAAATTTTGTTTCTATCTCTTTCTTAAACGGAATTTAGTATGGATTTTGTACGTCGATGCAGCGAATGACGTCATTCGCTGTATCGTATCTCTCCGTCTAATTAGCAGTTTCAAATGCTTATAACTTAGTATTTGTTATAGATATTAATAAACTTGTTTCACTTTGCTATTTCTGATATAAATACGCTTTGTTTAGAGTGATTAAAAAAAATCATGCATATGTATGTTAATAGGGTTAACAAACTGGTATATATTTTAAAGTGAATCTGACCTTTCCTGATGACCAAAATGAAACTTATGAGACTCCGGTGTCTCTCTGTCTGTGTAACATGTTCGTTTTTCTTCGTAACCACCATTTTCTTCTATTCATTTCCATAAACACATATTTAAAGTGCGTCTGTCTAGCGAGTTAAAAGTATTCAACCTTTAGTTAAAATAAAACAATTAAGAGATTCAATTTATGATCAACAAAGCCAATGAATAGTAGGTACTTTATCTGGTAACCTATCTGTTGGAAAAATACAGCAAGGAGTTTAATATTTTATTTATTTATTTTGCACAGGCGACACCAATTAGTAAGTTGATTGAAGTTTCGCCGTATACGTTAATTAATAAAGAATAACAGCAATTTTGTCACGTTAGCTTTACTTTTTTATTGGCAGTTAACGAATTTTTACACCCGTGGCTGAGGTTTGAGTTAAACAGCGCGACTTGCAATTGGAAAGAACTAAAGATGGGTGGCGATTGGAAAGATCATAGTCCTCTAAGGGATAGGTATAAGTTAACTATTATAGCATAAGGCTTCCCCCGCGTGGAGTTTGAAAATTATTGTTCTACGGGATGATACTACCAGGATAAAAAGTATCCTATGTGTTAATCCAGGTTATAAACTATCTGTGAGCTAAATATCATCCAAATCCGTTCAGTATTTCATCCATCGATCCATCCATTCATCCTCACAAACTTTTGCATTTATAATTTCACAAGTATTGTTATTTTACTATTTATTTATTTTTATTCCAAAGAAGTAAGAGATCATATAAACTAAGTCCCACACCGCTGCAATGGTTTGATTGTGAAGTCGGTGGAGTCTCTAGACATTCATACTTCGTACTCAAAACTTTAATATAAAACTTACACTTAACATATTTCTTAATAATATATTTTTAATTTACTTCTAAATCTATTTTTATTTGTTTCACTCCTTATGCCTGCCGGCAAACTGTTCAATAGATATGGTATTCGTTTTTTTAGGGTTCTGTCACCAAAGTAATTGGTGACAGAACCCTAAAAAAACGTATACCTTAGTAATTGGTGACTCTAGAGTCACCAATTTGAATCATCAACAATGAATCTGTCAGCAGCCATAGATCGTGATAACACGCCAGATGTAAGTAACATCTGGCATTGGCCCCAGATATTATGTCTGCTCTTTGCAATGATTTTTCATGGAAAAACATACCAACGCAACTCCACTATCACTGTGTCAATTTGTCAAAAGTTCGTAGTCTCCTAAATTCAAATGTTCGCTTGATAGTGTTACAAATGAAATGAGATAAAAAAGCCAAGAAAAAGAAATGTTTAAGTAGTAGTAGGTACTTACCTAACTTAACGGATAATCATGCTAACCCAGATCAGTGTCCCGTGGATTGTGAAGTATTTGTATAACACGTACAAAGCATGTTTCCATTTCGACATATTGAGGAAATGTGAACTTATTTTTTTTTAATTGTTGATGTTAAATTAAAATATAATTTATTTTAGTGTGTCTGGCTATTTGTCAACTGGCGAGTGAGAAACGCTTCCGATTTTACCTATTTTTTTGTCGTCAACTCGCTCGCACGATATTAAGTCAACTGAAAATTATTTTATTTATTTATTTTAAAGTCAAGTCGTATAAATTTTCTTATAAAATATGTTCGTACACACACATACCAACACCTACACATTTACCACACATTTGACCACATTTGACCTACATATTTTATAAATTTTATGAGAAGTTTATGTAGCTGACTGTACATCTGACGTATTTTGCGTCAGATATCCAAGCCCGAGCGCCAAAAAAAAAAAGTAAAATCGGAAGGTGCCAACTCGCACGCACTCGCGATTATCTCACTCGCCGGTTGATGAATAAGCCGTAATTGTACACTACAATACCTACTGTAATTGTGTAATTTTAGTGTTTCAATTCAGATACAAATTACTTTTTAAGAATAAATGACTATGACTATGCATAATTAATTGAAATAGCGGATTAAGATAATTATTGATAAGCGACTTTACTTGGCTCCATCTCTCATTATAGTCCGATTGCAACACAACTCACAGCGTTTACGCTGATAGGAAATATAATTTTGTCTATCTTAAAACAATGGACAGCAACAAAACGATGTTTAGGATTCGTTTAGGCTTATACCTAAGCATAAAATAGTGATTTAATTGTGGTGCAAGCGTAATTATAACTAAACCCTAGTTATAATTATTGCAAAAATACATCAAAAATTTAAAAACTATGTTGTTTCTTTGACTACGTATTTGCTAATGTAGGTACGCTGCCTAATTTACAAAGCTAAAAAAGAATAAGTTACCTTGACCAATACTGCATTTGCGAGTGTTACTATAGATGATAAGTGGAAATCAAAGAATATATTTACATTATTTACACACTAACTCTATAAAAAGAAATAAAAATATTTTACAAATATCAAAGTTAAGTTGATAACATAATATAACATTAATACTAAGTTCACTTGGTATGTTTAGGCGCAACAATTACTAACATCTACAGTTTAGACTAATTATGCAGATCAATTAGGGTCATTGAACCGCGATATTTCTGACAGAACTAACTAGTCATGTACATGCAAGTGACAAGCAGTATTTGCTTTGTCTAAAGTAAATAGTTTGTTTAGAAACACACAAATTATAGTTCACAAAGACACAGCTTTAGTTAGAAGGATCTCGTATTATTGTAAATTTACAACTTCAGCTAAGTATATTAACAATTAATTCTGTTTATGCTTTGCAATGCGCACTCTAATAAATTTTGTAAGTTTATAAACCATCTTAATGAAATAGATGCTTCATTTGTTTGAAGGAGTTTTACCTTTTGATTCCTCGTTTATTAATGCCTACATTAAAACAAGTAAACAAAATAGCTCACTTGTATTTCTGTAAGTACTTATGTTGGAACCTGTGAACTGTCATTGACTTCACACAGCTTTACATAAATACGTAATAATAGGTATTTACTAAGGGCTCATACGAGTATAACTGGTCTTCAATTGTTACAACTAGACTTGCTGGTAATACCTGTGAGTTTGGCACTTGCTTTTTCCTTATTTTGGAGGTCATTAGTGTCGATTCTGTTGCTATAGCCGTCCTTTTCTCGCACTGCCTTTTAGTAAAAGACAGCAATAGCCTAAATTAAGTTTAGTTTGTGCACAACAGAATCGACACCATGATTGTCGTACCTACACATAAATAGACTTCTAAGGTAGACTGAGCCTATAATTTTAGGCAAGAGTAAAATTTCTTTCTTTTTTCTTTAATTCATTGATGTATTTATTTATTAACTACACGAAAGAATAAAACAACTGTTGATAATTTTACTCGTAAATATATTTTCTGTCTTCACAATATTGCGCTTATTAGATTAGAGCCTCATTAAATATACCCTTTAGATACCTATAAACTTTTTACATTTCTAATTATTTTGTATGTATAAATTATTAATATTAATTATTATATCCATATTATATTGTACAATAGTTCAGTCAATGGTTTCTTAGTTTAATTACTATTGGAATCCAATAACATGGAAAATCCAATTAATAGCCTGTTTTTCAAGAAGTAGTTATTGCTAATAACTACTTTGTATATGTAGCTGCTTTAATAAAATCTACATAATTATGACTTATATCTAAAAAAAATAATAATCATGGATTATTTTAATCATGAAATTAAATAAATATAGCTATCAGCTAAAAGAGTATTGTTTTAAATTACTATCACTATCTTATCTTTCTAATCGTACCAAATAAAAATGTATTGTTCTAAAATATTTAGAACCTACATTTTAAAACGTAAGTTTGTATAAATTAAGATAAATAACGAGAAAATAATTTAATAGTATTTTCATGACACAGTCATACATTTGAATTTTTAATTAAAAACTTTTCACTAGCCTTAGCTTAATCCATTGCAGGTTTTTTTAGGAAAGCGATCTTGTAGAACACAACTGCTACAAGACTGCCCACCATTGGGCCGACCCAGTATACCCATTGGTGAGCCCAGAAGCCAGTCCAGACCGCAGGTGCGAAGGTCCTCACCGGGTTCATGCTAGCGCCGGTCAGTGGGCCTCCTACGAGGGACAGTCCAACGATTGTCAAACCAAACTTGATTGGGGCACTATCTTGTTTGCTCGCGTTCAACGGGTCCCATACGCCACAGTTAATGAAAGTGAGTGCAGCTGTCAGTGCTATCTCAATACCTAACGCTTGAACGTCGTTTAAGCCCACATGCGGCGCCGTCACACATACTCTCTCTGTCACCACATCCACCGGAGATAAATTTAATAAGATTCCATAACCCACTAAACCTCCAGCAATTTCCACGAGCACGTAAACAATCCCCACAGAGACGGACGTACTCCCCCAGATGACAGATGCCAATGTAATCGCTGGGTTCATGTATGCTCCAGAGATGTGTCCGAAGATTTGAATGTTGAAAAGAACCACGAAGCCGAATCCAAATGGCGAATATATCGTCGAATTGATTCCTTCCAGAGGAATGCATCCCATACAGCCGAATAGAACAAGCATAAGGGTGGATAGGAACTCCGACAGGATGCCTCGCCAGGAAGTTCTCCACCATAAGCCCACGGTTTGTTTCGCTGCTTCATCCTCTCGCGACATCTTGAGTTCTGTCACTAATTGTGGAAGCGGTGGCACCGTCATGTTGACTGTTCACTATTACACGTTCTCACTAAACAAATGAAGGATATTGGTTCTACCGTACGTCGTTAGAATACGGTAAACTTTCTTAACTTTAATCACTCATTATTTTTATTGAACGCAGATTAATAATTCACTGCGGTGGTGTTGATCCGTCGGTGGACGCGAGTGTTTTGCGTCAGGCTCGAGGCAAAATATATTTATGTCTCCGGCGCACAATCATACGGATAAAATGATATTAATGCAGATAGAGCGGCCGTTATCTATTGTTTTCAGACCTACAATAAAACATCCGATTATTGTTTATTATCGTGTTTTGTAAATAACGGCTATGGAGTTCGGAATACGGATTAATAATAAGTGGATATTGTTTTTGCAACTAGGGCTGCTCTTTTTGGTTATATAATTTAAGTTTTTTTTAATTAGGTAGGTGTTACCTACATTTCATTATAGCAGTAATATTTATGAAACGAGGTGTTCTTAATGTTATTCATGATTAATTAATTGAATTGTTTTCTTCAAAACTGGCTATAAAAACCATTCAGCTTAAATTATTTATTAAAAAGAAATGCACAAACATTTTTATGGAAAATATTTATAGAATAGCTAAGATAAATGAAATCTAGTCTTTTCCAATTTTGTCAAAATTTTAAAATAAAACTGCAACGGTTTTTTGTTTTACCTTAATAGTTTTGTGTATTACGAATAATGTATGTAAAAAACAATAGGTGTTTACTTACGTATTAACATGCAAATTGTAATATGTACTTGTGTTTTATCGTTTATACATTTAAAACTATCAAATTCACACATAGGTGCGTTGTAATATTTATGTAAAATATTATAAAACAACAATATTATTTGGACATAATATATAGCAGAGCTTCCACGTATTACATAAGTATACTGGAATAGTTAGGCTGACTATATTTAAACGTATAACGTCACCAAGTTCGGGTAAATTTTATTCCTATCCTTGTTAAAGTACAAACGCAAGACAGTGACGAAAACATGTCTAAGAACGCACCAAGTAACATAAATTTATAGATATCGACTTCAGTAGTCAGCCTCGCTACCAACCTCCTTGCTGATAACGATAAGCTCATCTTGTAGCACGACAGTAAGCTATACTATTGTAAAAACACTTCATTAGGAGATCCCAATGTATCGAGGAAATTTATCTGTGAAATTTTCTCAAGACATAACCATTAAGCCCCAACTTATATGCAGGGAGTATTTTTCGAGTGGGCGTAGATGGCCCAACCCTGAATCTATGAGGAATAGCAAAAAATACTCAAAGGAGTCTCTAATTTTGATGGAAATAACACGCACACCTTCTTATTACACTTTTCGATACTGCCGCCAATAAGGATGGCCGCCACTAAGGATTGAATTCTGAGAAATAATGACATAGGTACGGCAAAGTTAAGGAAAACATTGAATTTTATTTAACTGATCTCTAAGATTATGGTTAAAAGATTGTTCTTTTTTTAAATTATAATGATGCAGTTAGCTAATAGTAGTAGAAGCGTTTACCATGTGGATTCAGTTACTACATGGTTTTATGGTACTGGTGACAATTGGAATATTATCCGTCGGATAATAAAAAACAAGTTACTGTTCGATACATTTTCATCGTGTTAGATTGCACTTTTGTATGGAATAGTGGAACCAACGATAACTTAAATAAATGTAATATCATTACTGAATCTTTGGTAAAAGTTGTGTAAATTATAGTTCCCATCAAAATCACCAAACACTTTATTTGGTGATTTTGATGGGAACTATAATTTATTTTTAAAGTCTGACAGCAGCACGATAAGTCGAAAGAAAAAAACTTTAAAATCAGATTTTTTACGTTTCACGTTAGAAACATTACAATATTTATCCAACAAAAATATTAAAGTAATTATAGAAACTTAATCAGAAACACTATAAACACTTAAAATTAAAACATTGTTACTCTTTACACCTGAAATAAAAAATAAAAAAACACCTATCATCATCCTAAAAGTTAGATTCTTTCTATCGTAGAGTTGTGGTTACATTGCTGAACTAATTGTCCTGACGCCTCATTTCGGTTAAATCCGATGATTTACCATATATCTCTTTAAAAATACGTACTTGTATATCACAGCGGCTAAAGAACTGCCAACGAGTGGTCCTACCCAGTAAACCCAGTGCTGGGTCCAGACGCCAGTCCAAACCGCAGGCCCCAGGCTCCGAGCTGGGTTCATGCTCGCCCCGGTCAACGCTCCAGCCACGAGAGTAAGACCAAGAATCGCCACTCCAAACTTTAACGAGGTGCTGCCCTGCTTATGCGCATTCACAGGGTCCCAAAGATTCATACAAAAAAAAGAAAGCGCTGCCGTGATTGATATCTCAATCCCCAAAGTTTGTAGCACAGTCAATCCTGCATACGGCCTTGTCACACATACACCCGGCTTCACTAAGTCAATCGGAGATAATGCAATTAATTAAGATCCCATAACCAGCAATGGCTCCAGCGCTTTCAACAATCACGTAAATGATTCCCAAACCGATGGACGTCTTCCCCCAGATTACAGAAGCTAGTTTCACCGCTGGGTTCATGAAAGCTCCAGATATGTGACCAAATATTTGAACGTTGAACATCACTACGCAGCCAAATGCAAAAGGCGCGTAAATGCTTGTGTCAATTCCGGGTACGGGTACACATGACATGCAGGCGAGTAATATAAGCTGAGGGTAGAAAGGAACTCGGAGATGATTCTGCGCCAGTTGGATTTGCACCAATAGAAGAGACTAAAACGTGGAGGTTTTGGCATGATCTTGACTTCTATTATCCTAGTTAGTAATTGATTGTTCGGCATCACAGTTGTATCAACATTGATCTCTGTAGTTCCTTTTCACTGAGTAAAATAATCCATTCAAATTACGTCCGCGTCATTGCAATTAAATTCCGACGATTTCCTTATTCATCAGATTGCATATACCTACTTAAGCACAGCTATTTATTCAGCTGCTAATGTGTTATTTATCCTTGTTGTTTAAAAGACTTGCTAGAAAGGAATGGGTGATATCCTCAGGGTGTTAAGAGGACTAAAACGCGGTGACTTGCTATATAGTGGACTGTATAATAATAAGATTGTAACAAAGGAAAACAAAACGGTTAAATTAATTAGGCGAGAAAATAGGAGTAACGAATCGCTCGGTGGACGATGACGCAGTGCTGTGCCGGCCGGCGCGGGCTCGCAGCTCGAGCGCCCCCTCCGCGGCCTCAGCTCCCCGCCCGCGGTCGCCCGGCGGCGTCCGCGCGGCGTGATATTCTCGACATGCTCCCGGCGTTGAAGACTTGTCTTCAATGGTTAGACTGGAAGAGGACAGATGGTGTTGTAAGCACGTCGGACTATCCCCTTCTTCGTTCTTACGTCTGCGACTCTGCTTATTCCGTCCCTCCCAGGTATGAGACGTACGATACGACCGAGTGGCCACATCAGTGGTGGTGATTGTTGCTCTTTGAGCACCACCATGGCTCCCTCTTCAAGCACCCCATCGGAGTCCGTCCATTTGGTTCTCTGTTGGAGGTAAAAGATATACTCGTTATAGAATCTATTCCAGAACTGTTGCTTCAGGTGCTCAATACGCTGGAAACGTTTCAGGCTGGAGATGTTGTGGTTGGTGACTTGCGGATGCGGCAGGGATGTGAGAGATCTCCCAATAAGGAAATGGGCAGGAGTTAAGGGGTATAGGTCTGATGGATCAGTGGAAAGAGGAGTGAGAGGACGAGAGTTTAGAATTGCCTCAACCTGAATCAGACACGTAGACATCTCTTCGTAAGTGAGATGTGCGAGGCCTAATATACGCCTAAGGTGATGTTTTACTGATTTCACGGCAGATTCCCATAAGCCACCGAAGTGTGGGGTGTATGCCGGAATAAAGTGAAAATTAATACCTGCTTCTGCCATTTCTGAAGAAAAGTCCTGTTGTAATATGGCAGCTATTTCGTTACAAGTGCCAATAAAGGTTGTACCATTGTCTGAGTAGATGGTCTTTGGTTTACCACGACGAGCAATAAACCTATTCAGTGCTGCAATAAAGGCATGTTTCGTTAGGTCTGAGACAAGCTCCAGATGAACCGCCCTGGTGGCTAGACAAACAAAAACACATATGTATGATTTTACTAATCTACATCCTCTACCTTTGCGGTCAGCTAGGAGGATGGGTCCGGCATAGTCTGTGCCAGTCTCTAGGAAGGGAAACTCTAGTTGAACTCGTTCCTTAGGCAAGTTACCCATGATGGGTTGAACAGTTCTACCATTGAATCTCTGGCACTTTACGCACTTATGAACGGTTGATTTGGCAAGGTTTCTACCACCCAAAGGCCAATACTCATGTCTTATTGTGGCTAAGAGTAACTGTGGACCAGCATGGAATAGGCGTAAGTGATAGGTACTAAAAATAAGCTTAGTTAAGTTATGTTTGCTGCAAATAATGATTGGGTGCCTGACATTATAATCGTAGCAAGAATTATCTAATCTGCCTCCAACTCGTATAATACCAGACTCGATAAAAGGAGATAATTTCTTAAGGCGATTTTTATTGGGTAATGGTTTACCTGATGAAAGTAGTTCGTACTCTTCAGGAAACATTTCCCTTTGTACTGTTTTCATTATGAAATCAGCGCTGTAGGACAACTCTGAATTAGTAAGGGTAAGACTATGAGTATGTACTCCTTTAGCACGATTAATGAATCTAAATACGTATGCTAATAGGCGTTGTAAATGTGAGTAATTAGATGAATTATTGATCAAAGTTTGAAATAAATTATTGTGTATAGTAGGATTAGTGATAAGTAATGATTGATTATTAATGGTAATGGATTGTGATTTTAATAGTTCTGGTAGGATTGTGTTCACGTCTGTGTTAGGCATCGAAGGCCAAAGAGATGGGTCTGTAAGTAAGAATGAAGGCCCTGACCACCACATGGAAGATTGACCTATAAGATCAGCGCTCAGACCACGGGAGACAAGATCTGCAGGGTTGTCCTTGGAGGGCACATAGCGCCAGGTATAACCACCAAAGCCTTCCCGTATCTCCGAAACTCGATTCCTGACAAACGGCTTGAGCGTGCCAGGTGAAGCAGACAGCCAACCTAAGACAATCATCGAATCACACCAGAATATGCATTTGTTAGGTTTAAGTGTTAACGACTCTAGTACTTTTGCACACAACCTTGTCCCTAATAAGGCTCCGCAAAGCTCTAGCCTTGGGATTGTGGTCGACTTTATCGGTGCAACCTTACTTTTGGACGTGAGCAGATGAACATGAACGGTGCCACTACTAGCTACGGAACGAATGTAGATGCAAGCTCCGTATGCTTTTTCCGACGCATCTGTAAAAATGTGGATTTCCACAGATAAAGGGCTATCACATACCACCCAGCGTGCTATGGTGAGAAGATTAAGCTGTGGTAAAGTCTGTGTGAACTTCAGCCATAACCTTTTAATATCCACATTAACCTCGTCGTCCCATGCACACTTGTCTATCCATAATCTCTGCATTATGACCTTGACCTCGATGATACACGGACAGACAAGACCTAGAGGATCGAATACTTGCGCTATTGTGGAAAGTATGTGTCGTTTTGTGATAATAGCATCTGTATGTTCAGGTATGTGAATGGAGAATGTAAGACAGTCAGTTTGACAACGCCAATTAAGACCGAGGGTTTTGCTTGGTTCGTCAATGCTCAAGCTGACTGTGTTATGTGAGTCTGTGTGTGTTGGTGTGGATGTGGTATGAGTGGATGAATCAAGTGTGTTAGTAGTGACTGCCTGAAGTATTTGTGTATTGTTAGACTGCCACTTGCGAAGATTGAGTTGTGCAGTCTTAAGTATGCTCGTGACATCTCTACAAAGCGCAATAGTGCTCTCTATAGAGTCACTTCCAGACAGATAATCGTCGACGTAAAAATCGTGTTGTATTGACTGTTGTGTGTGTGTGTTGATTGCTTCCTTTGCCAGTTGAGACAAACATCGTGTACTAATGAACGGAGCTGATGCTGTCCCGTAAGTAACGGTGTTTAATGTGTAGGTTTTAATTGGTAATGATGGATCAGAGCGCCACAATATCTGCTGTAGATGTCGCTGCGATTCCTCAACTACGATTTGACGAAAGAACTTTTCGATGTCTGACGATATGACGTATTTATGCTGCCGAAACCTCAACAATATGGATATTAAGTCATCCTGTACTGTGGGTCCTATACCTTGAATGTCGTTGAACGACTTACCAGAAGTTGTGACGGCTGATGCGTCGAAGACAACTCGAAGCTTGGTCGTTGTACTGGACTCTCTGAAAACACCATGATGTGGAAGGTAATATGCGTGAGATGAAGAAGGCTGAGTTACTTCGCTCATGTGACCTAATGCTTCATACTCCTGCAAGAATTCTACGTAGCGATGCTTAAGTATTGGATCTCTCTCAAGTCTACGCTCTAACGACAGAAAGCGACGTTTAGCCATCTCAAACGAGTTACCTAATGCTTCAAGAGGTTGCTTTAAGGGTATGGTGACTATGAAACGACCATCTGCATCACGCCTAGTAGTTTTTATGTAGTTCTCTTCACATGCTCGCTCTTCGGCTGTGAAATTGAACTTAGGTGGGATAGAGTCAAGTTCCCAGAATCTTGACAGATCCATGGGCTCCTGTACGTGTGTGTGCTTGTCCTGCGAGAACATGCACACTGATGAATGAGCTATGTTAGGTTGAGGCATAGTGCCTGATATGAGCCATCCGAGCTTGGTATCGAAGAGCGTTGGCATATGTCTACCTAGCTGTATACGATTACGACCAATCACACCCCAAAAGATGTCGGCTCCAACAAGTATGTCGATGGAAGAAGGGACATTGAAAGATGGATCAGCCAGACTTACGCCTGCTGGTAGCTGCAAGTCAGTTAAGTCTATGTATGTATGAGGTATATGAGTGGTTATATTGGGCAAGACAAAACAATCAATGTTAATGTGATATGACCCATCGCACGATTGTAAATGTAAAGAACAAGATTGCGTAATGGTAGACACTTGACTGTTTATGCCTGCGACGTGTGAGTTTACACTACGAATAGGTAAATGTAGCTTACCACAAAGGTCCTTGGTAACAAAGTTTGCCGTGCTTCCATTGTCAAGTAAGACTCTGGCGCTATGCGGCTTCCCGGAATGGTCCGTGACTCTGACCAAAGCTGTGGAAAGCAATACATGACGAGATGAAAATTCTTGATTAGTACCAGTTAAAGTTATATGCTCCTTACTAGAGCTAGGATCATCATCATGAGAATGCAACATTGTATTATGCCTTTTTGTGCAGTACTTGCAGTGACCAAGTGGACAAGTAACCTCCAAATGACCTGGTCGTAAACAATTTAAACAAAGTTTAAAGTCTTTCACCTTTGATAGGCGTGCAGCGACTGAGAGCGCCTTAAATTGATCACAACTAAATATGTAGTGACTTTGTTTACATAGGGGACATGAAATATTAAATTTTCCCTTACTTGTTGTGACAGAAAAACTTTTTGGCTTACTGTGCGATGACTCTGGTTTCGATTTTAAACTCTGTGCCTCCTCAAGCGTTTCTAAAAGATTGCAGCGGTTAGATATAAATTTTGTGAACATATCTAAGGATGGATACTCAGTCAGAGTGTTCCTATACTCTTCCCACTGTCTGCTAGAAACCGGGTCTAACTTTGATGCCATTAAATGTATGACCATGTCACCCCAATGCTGTACGAACCGCCCTAGCGTTGCCAGTGACCGCAGGTTTTTGTTGGTTACATCAACGATCTGACGTAAACCCTGGCTACTTTCTTTTTGAAGTGGTTCCACATTAAATAAAGCTTGAAGATGATTATTTATTAATAATTGCTTATTATCGTACCTTTCACATAACAATTGCCAAGCATTGTCATAGTTGTCGCCTCTGAAATCTAAACTTTTAATAACTAGTGCTGCGCTGCCATTAAGTGACGAACGTAAGTAGTGAAATTTGTTGATGTTATCTATACTTTTCTCTTCATGAATCAATGACATATAAATATCTTTAAACTCCAACCAATCCTTATAGCCGCCGCTAAAGTGAGGTAGATTTATTTTAGGAAGTCTTACATTATTATGTCTAGTAACCATCGATAGTTGTTCATTGGAGCTTACCTTAGATGCCAGTTGAGCGCGATGCTGTGACAGAAGCGCGCGAGCAGATGCAAGTTGCTTGTAGTAGTTGCACTCGAATTTCTCTCGTTCGGAAAATTGCTCGTCGGGTTGTGCAGACAGGTACTCCAATTGACTCTGTAACTGATCATAGGTGGCATATAAGGAAACTATTTTCTCAATTCTTATCTCTAACTCGACAAGTTGTTCCTCGCTAAGCTGTTCGCAAGACTTAGTGGTAGTTATAAAAGTTGTGAATTGAGTAAGCTGCGATTTTACTGAGGCACGTTTTTTTGAAAGCTCTTTAATCTTCATTTCTTCAGCCATGGCTAAATAAGTTGGTAGCGGTTAGCGTCAGAGGATAGCAAGTTGGCAAGAAAAACTTGAAAATGGAATTTAATTTAAGAATAGATGCCAAAGCACTGAAATATACGCTATAATGCGCCTGTAGAACAACAAAGAGCAAACAGCTGATTGAAGAAAGCTATGCTATTCAAAACCAGTAGGCGGTTGGAAAGAAAAATGTTTGAATTCTAACTGTCAAACTGTGAAGAGAAAAAAAAACGGTGAAGGTGAACTTATGGCACTATCTTACAATCTAATGATAAGCCAGATTAATAAGCACTTATTACTAATTATTAATGGGTGTTATTCTACTTTTATGGGACAAATCTACTTGAATGGCTTGAAATATGACACTATACTACAAGGAAAAAAACAATACGGACTGAAAGTGTATGATGAATTCTACAAGTTAAACAAGTAAATAACTAATAGTATGTGATGGGTAATACTCACTAGGACGAAAAGGTACTACTAATGTATGATTCACTGGTCTAATGCACTAACTAATACTCTAGTGGAATGAAAGTTAGTTGAGTTATGTACAAATGTTAGTAAGAATATGGAAAGATCTCACGAAATCCGTTGACTGCTTGTCCAAACCAAACGTTTTCTTGCTTCAAATGGATTGCGAAGTTCTTGGGCACTGCTTGGGCTGCTACGCTGCGATGACCCAGCTACGATGACCACTGAAGAACTGCTTGCTCCACCAAATACGCCTCTTCTCAAGGCGCCGTAGATGATGACCGAAGACTGGAACCAGATTCGCACGAAGGGGCGAGAAGTCGTCTTGATCTCGAAGTCCAATTTTCCAACGGCCGTTTTCAAAATTTTGCAAAACCGCTTGTCACTCCCAGTAACTGGTCAATAACACGTAGAAGGACCATAGAAAGGAATGGGTGATATCCTCAGGGTGTTAAGAGGACTAAAACGCGGTGACTTGCTATATAGTGGACTGTATAATAATAAGATTGTAACAAAGGAAAACAAAACGGTTAAATTAATTAGGCGAGAAAATAGGAGTAACGAATCGCTCGGTGGACGATGACGCAGTGCTGTGCCGGCCGGCGCGGGCTCGCAGCTCGAGCGCCCCCTCCGCGGCCTCAGCTCCCCGCCCGCGGTCGCCCGGCGGCGTCCGCGCGGCGTGATATTCTCGACACTTGCTTTACCCAAATAAAATGGGATTTTTCGTTTCGAAAACTCTCTTCGTCACCTGCAGGAAAGAAATAAATTAATACAGTCACAGGAGTTGAAAATTGACTTTTCTAGGAAATACCCACCGCATATATAAATTAATAATACGTCAGGACATTTCTGTATTCACCAACATGGAAATTAAAGTTAAGAATTTACTCTTCCAGTTTCCAGCATTATAACCAAAGGACCTGAGACATAGTGACTACGCACAAAATCGGAAAGTCTCTTTGAAACAATACAAAGATATAATATCGTCTTACACCATAGAGACGTATTCAAGATCGATGGACCCATATCTCTGCTCAAGATAATACCCACGATGCAACACCATAAGACCCACTTTAGATTTTATCATAAGTGATGCACATACAAATAAGGAAGGAAAGCAATACTTTTGTTTTACATTCATTATTTGTTGTTATGGCGTTCCGAATATATGTGTAAGACTTTGCCCCCGAGTGGTATTCAAAGTTATAAGAACAAGGAATATGGAGTTCTATCAACAGGGCAAAAGGAGTATTGGGTTTTGAGATTGCAAATTATCAAATTGAGCAATTCTAAAATAATGTGTCAATATTATGGTAATTTTATATGAATTTGACTTTTTTTGTGTCTTTGTTCAAATACATATTTCGTAATAAAAATTCCAAGGGCAAAAAAAAAATGTATCGTTTATAGTCTTACTTCAACTATACTTGAATGGTAGGTAGGTGTCTTCCAAAGATTGTTTATCGATTAGTAATAGATAAGATTAACCAAAAATTAAAGTTAATATCATAAGAAATGGGAACACTGTTTCTTAGACATACTTAAACTATGACAGCTTACTAGATTATAAGTGGTTTGCCATGGTAATGTGCTCATAGTCCATAGTCAATGTATTAATTCGATCCATTCATTCATTCTTCATTCATTCTTTATTCGTGAACAATTTACATTGTGTTGAATATACATGCAATACATAAAATTATAAGAACTGTGAATTATTAAATAACATTCCAAGAAATTTAAAATATAGTGCCCAACAGTCTTCAACAGGTGCCCAAGTTATTGATTCTTAGAAATTCGGATATTATCCTCTTGAAAGAAAGGTCACCACTGATTAATTTTTCAGACGGAATAATATTCGCTAATGAAATTCTCGGTAAAATATAATTTCTTTTCGATTGTTGGTCGAATATTTTAATATTTCGGTTATTGAACAAGACTGCCTTGTTTTTATTTGCAATATTTCACAGTTTCATTGACAGATTAACATTTTTTATTTCCTAGTCAGGTGTCTATTGTAGGAACTGCCAATATAAAATTTCTTTGCATATTTTTTGGTTTTACATCTCACTTACGAATCGTTTTTGATTACACTCGTAGAAAGTTGTTGATTTCCAAAATTATCACTTATGTCCACAAGACTTGTAAATCCACTTTCAACTTTCATTTTTGAATCGCTATCATAAATGACTACATTTGAATACCTACAAACAAATATCGTAAATGTCCAATAATATTATAATTAAACTTTGTCTGCTACTGGCCTATTTTGTACTGCAGCAGGGTAAAACTCCATGTCCTTTATAGGATTCCGTACCCAAAGGGTAAAAACGGGACCCTATTACTAAGACTCCACTGTCCGTTCGTCTGTCTGTCACCAGGCTGTATCTCATGAACCGTGATAGCTAGACAGTTGAAATTTTCATAGATGATGTATTTCTGTTGCCGCTATAACATAAAATACTAAAAATAGAATAAAATAAATATTTAAGGGGGGATCCCACAAAACAAACGTGATTTTTTAGCCGTTTTGTTTATAATGTTGTATGGATAACGGTACGGAACCCTTCATGGGCGAGTCCGACTCGCACTTGGCCGATTTTTTTAGTTTCTCTTCACTACCGTTCCCTGCTCTTCAGTGTTTCTTATATTAAATAATATAAGAATTATTATAATCTATCGGATTGCCTTTCGATAGAAGTCAAGCTTGTTCCGTCCCTTCCCACGTTCACAAGCTTAACTAGAGTGTGAAGTCAGTGGTTATTTTAACCCACAGTTTATCCGACATGCGACTGATATGTTCAGCCCAGTCCCATTTAAGTTTAGCGGCTTTTCGGGTACGAAGAAGATATTTTCCACAGAAATAAATCTTACATCAGTATTTTATAACTACAGTCTTTTCACACTTATTACCAATACCTCTGACATCTGCAATAATCTGCATCACTGACAAAATCACAGTGGGCTTTATTACCGTTACAATAAGATTGCTACCAATAAATAAATAAATATCGCTGGAAATTAACACACAGCGCCATCTAGTGTCACACTAAGCAACGAGGGTTGTGTCGTGGACACCAGATAGTTGATATACTACATAGATACTTTTTGTTTGTAAATACATACTTATTATACATATAAACATCCATGACTCGGAAACAAATGTCCATGCTCATCACACAAACATTTGCCCCTTCCGGGATTCGAACAGTAGCAGCCGCTTGTGTCAAACTCAAACTCAAAGCATTTATTTCAATTAGACCATTACGGCACTTTTGAATGTCAAAATTACAAATAAAAAACAAAGCTACAGTCCCAGTCACAAGGCATAAAACTTGAGAAAGTACTGTAGTTGCTCATTCCCTAGCGTAGATCTCTATGGAGAAAAACGGGCAAGAAACTCTATGGACACTCTTTTTTCTACAACTATAAAAAACCCGAAAGCAATTCCCTAGCAGTAGCCGACCAGACACAACAGCCGTCTGGTTGGAGGATCCTCCCTTTTATATGGGGGATGAAGAACGCCATCATCGTACCTTCAACCAACTTCTACAATACTGAAAATCCAACTAATATAAACAAATGAAATGGACAGGTCCACTCAAATCTGTGTGGTTCTTTCTTCAAAAGACCATCTCAGACACTAATCTGCATAGTCCTCATGTGAATTGACCAAGATTATGTCTGGACTTCAAAAGAGACTATGACCTCTGAGTTTGTTTCGGCTGTTTCTTCTCAGAGTAGTCAGGTAAGAAACACCGGCTCCATCTAGTTTTAAAAAGTGACGTGTAAAAGTGTTTGTAAAAACCATAGACATAGTATATATACTACCGTATAGACGAACTGACAGCTCGATAAATCGTGACCAATTTTGATTTGTCAGTGTGTGGGTTAGTTAGTGATGTACCTTTTACTTTCGAGGACTATCGATAAGTGATTTAAGGTCGACCCTTGGAGAAAGATGTGCGATAGACTGTCTTTGTCCAGATTATAATTTTGACATTATGTTAAAAAACTATAAATACATTACAAAATAAAACAACCAACATTTTTCTTTACATTTTATTAAAATCGCTCATTTTTCATTGACCTTTAAACAGAACAATCTTATTTAACTGGTTCCTTACAGTTTCCTTTCGTGAATTATTAAGTTTACATTCATATTTAAGTCGAATGTCGAAGTACATTTCAATAATGTATTTCATTATTAAATATCTATGACCACTCAAAATATCTTGGTCCAAATTGTGGCTCTCCAAACTCTAAAATAAGCCGGAATTATCTTCTGATATAAGAAGTACAGCTTTACAAATTGTAGATTTCCCAATACCTTGACTGATTTTATTGTTTTCACGAATAAACTTTCAATCTTAAGACAAAGTTGTATCACGTCTTTTGAAGGGTATGTTAAATAGCCTTCAGCCTTAGATGAAAAGTCTCTTTTGTTTATGAGGGATTCTTGGCTACTAAATTGACGGGAAGACTGTATCGCATTGCAGCACTCTTCGCAAGCAATTTTTATTTTTATTTTTTTATGACGAAGCCCGCTATATACTCAACTACATTTTTGATAGTTTTTGATAGTGTGTCTTCATTGTGAGGTATATATAAGTCCTCAAAATCATTTTCTTTTTCGTTTTAGTGAGATAATGAAAATTCTTTTGTTATTTTGTTATATGTCAAAGATGTATTAATTTGTTGATCAGTAGTCAATTTTGAGTTCGATAGAATCGTTATATCTTCTAAAGCCAGGCAGTTGCCACTTTCGGAAGTTTTTATTTCAGTGTGACAAAGCAAACGCTTGTATGCAGACATAAAACTTCTAAGAGTCGGGTTATTATTAAATCCACCACGAGATCTAACAGCACTGAAAAAAACTTCCGAGGTGGTCCTGAGATAATTTTTAAAAAGGGATAAATTTCAATGCGCCTTTTTCAATAAAATCAACATAAAGCTACTTTAAAGACCTTATGTTTATCAAGAAACCTAGTAGCCCTAATTTTCTTGGTGAATATATTATGTCTGTATGTATAAGTCTTATTGCTACTCGTAAAATGACAGTATTATACTTACTGGTACAAATAAAGTTGGAATGGCTCCTTTAAGTAAAACTGTATTTTTTCGACTTTTTCTTTTATGTTTGTCCAGGAAATGTTTGCTGCAAACGGTAGAGTTCTTTTTTGGATTCCAACCAACGCGCCCAATTAATATCAACCAATTTCCTCTAATTAGATTATTTAGAGGGAATCTGTTAGACAAACTATACAAAACAATTGGTTTATGTATTTGTTAAAAGTTAATTAACCAGACTTTTTACTCTTTAGACGGTAAACGTAACCTAGCATTTATTTTCATAGTTAGCATTCAAAATAAAATATCGACCATAATATCGATAAATTTGATTCAATGCCTAGCGTACATGTAAAATTAGATGTTGAAAAATCTATCCACAAAAATCATGTAAATTATCAACAGATGGACTTTTAGCTATACAAAATATGAAAGTAACCAAAAGCATTGGTATTATTTTACATTTTGTAGGCTATAGGACAAATTTTAACCAAAAATAAACGCGTCATAGCAGTGATGACGCCCTGAATATTTACCTGTAAAATGTGCAATTTTCAGGATTATTTCTATGATTAACACCACATTCACTCACAGAACAAGTTACCATTGTTGAATACAATTGTATTTACTAAAAATAAATCACGATGTACGCTAAAAATCCAAATTACTGAGGATTTGATTCCCCGCGTGCCGACTTGTGCCGACCTGTCATTCAAAACCGGTCACAGTGAAATTGGAATCACTATCCTTTTCTATCTTGCTATATTTCCGTAAGGGATTTTCTTCTCCCTCGCACGCTTTTTTGGTCTATAAGTCTATGGTAAAAACCTACTTGCAAAATAAACATCATTTATAATTAATGAACCCAGTATCAATTTATTCTTCAGCGTACTTAAAATATTACAAACATCTTCTAAATTTCGGTTAAATAATTCCCGTAAAGGGCAGTGTCCCCCGAGTAGCGTCTTGTACAAACACGACCGTAATACATATTTATTAGAGGAGATAGGAGGAAAGTTCGTGGAAAACATAAAAATATAAATAGTAATACACACGACCTACCAATCACGTAGGGAGAAACATGTTTATTTATTTATGAACATTCGTTACATTATCGCCTTGAGTGGATGTTTGGGAGAGATGAAACATGTACCAAATTAACGGCCAGTGGGAGAATACTACAATCATCACGCTTGGTAGACAAACGAATTAATTTTGTCAAAAAATCTTACCAGCAAGTCGAAGTGTACCTATAGAACTAACACCGCCAGTTGCAAACAAAACATCCCTAGAAATGAAAAAGTCATGAGACTTTAAAGTTGCACTTGCAATGAGATAAAGTGATGTCACTTTACCTTTCTACAGACAAATTCCTGATGGAAAAACCTAAATTAAGTTTAGTTTGTGCACAACAGAATTGACACCATTTTCTACTCTACCATGTAAATCCACCAAGTCGTTACCTTCCACAAATCGACTCACAAACATCCTAACGTTAGCATCTCCCACATAAATATCTCCACTATCTGTAGGTACATTAAGTAGCTGATTGCGTGGAGATTATCTTGTCAGCTTGTATCCCGGAGAAGTCCGCGATAAATCGTGTGTTAAAAATCTAGGAGTAAAAACGCGCGCGACTCTAATCCGTGCCATTAACTATAATCCTGGCGGGGAAAGTGGCGGGCTGATTAATTGCAGCCAGCCTGCCTGCCAGCCAGCCTGGCCGCCATGCCACCACGCGAGGCTTAGAACACGTCTATTAAGCACTCCTACAAATTGAACCGCTAATTTTGGAGATGAAATTGTAAAAAAACCGGCCAAGAGCGAGTCGGACTCGCACACCGAGGGTTCCGCGCATACTTTGTTGAATGAAAGGTAAATTGTGATTTACGATTTATGACGTATTAAAACAAAAACTACTTACTAGATCTCGTTCAAACCAATTTTCGGTGGAAGTTTACATGGTAATGTACATTATATATTTTTTTAGTTTTATCATTCTCTTATTTTAGAAATTACAAGGGGGGCACACACATTTTACCACTTTGGAAATGTCTCTCGCGCAAACTATTCAGTTTAGAAAAAAATGATATTAAAAACTCAATATCAATTTTGAAGACCTGTCCATAGATATACCCCCACACGTATTGGTTTGATGAAAAAAAATTTCGCTTTTCAGGTCTAAGTACGGGGAACCCCCAAAATTTATTGTTATTTTCTATTTTAGTGTGAAAATCTTAATGCGGTTCACAGAACACACACACATCTACACACCAAGTTTCAACAGCATAGTTCTTATAGTTTCGGAAAAAAGTGGCTGTGACATACAGACGGACAGACAAACAGTCAGTCATGGCGAATCCATAAGGGTTCCCTTTTTTGCCATTTGGCTACGGAACCCTAAAAATAGGATTTTTGTGACGGTACTTTTGTTTTTGGGGAATTGGCAGTCTTAAAGCAGTAGTTAGGGGTTTTTAATCTTGCTTTAATCTGGTCGATTTTTCCGGATCCTTGACTGAATTACTTAATTTGCTCATTGATAGAAATTGCCTTAACTGCTGGGTCTAAAAACTTCTAGCATAATGACACAAGAGTTCCATAAAACGACAATAACAAGCACTAGTGAGCACAGGGAGGGTTTTTAAAAAAATCATTTAATGAACTCAATAATTAAATTAATAAATAAATGAATAATCTATGTTAGTTTGTATAAAGTTTATCAATTTAAAGCGCATAGCTTGTCAAGCTAGACATCTTCATATTGTAAAGTTTAGTTAACAATTAGAGTAAACCAATGAACTTGGCGTGGGTGTACCATGTTCGCTGGCATTTACTCAGAAACACGCGAAAAATCTCACAGTTCACAATTTTGGCGGAGGTTGACGCTTAATGCCGACATAATAGACACAAAACAAAGGCCTGCCGACACTGCAAGGAATTCCTTCCACGTTCGTGACATACGATGAAATCCGCGACTAGACGGCTTTAAGCGGGCGGCATACTCCGCTCAACTGAGCCGAACTCAAAACCTTATCATGGCCTTAGAGGCTTATCCTTTGTTTGTTCATCCTTAACTACTATGCTTATTTTATTCAGTTTCAAGGCGCCAGTTTTTGCCCCTTGTTTTTTTTTGGTAATGCGTATGTAACGATGTGCTTGTCAAATAAGATTGTGCTTGGGCTGTTAGAAAAGTTCGATATAGTATTTTCCCTGAAGCAGTAATAAGTGATATATTGTCTGTTAAACAAAATTAGTAAAATGCAGCTATAGAAATTAATTAAGCAATGCTATGATTGCAACCACGTTTTTTAAAGTAATTTTACTATTGAATGTTAACAGCGATTATATCAAGCTTTCCCGCCTTGTAAGTCCACCGCTGCCGATGAAAGTTATATGGATTATCATTTCCCTGCCCTTGCCCCATGTTAGTGCGTACACACGCAAAACGCTGGCAACCGGCGCCAATAAGCGCCGGTCGTCGCCGACCAGTTCCGACCTGCTTACGCCGTTGGAACTTGTTGGTGAAAGTATAGACACGGCCTGCGCCGACTACCTGCGTGGACCGGTTCTGATAAGCGCTGGCAGATCGGCGCCGGCAGCCAGCGTTCTACGTGAATATATAAATAACTTGGGGTCGGCGCAATACGTTTTCTTTTCTTTCATTGACACCTGTCAACCGTCACGCTATCTTTACTCCTTTTTATTTCATATGATTCCTCACACAATCCACCCTTCGTTTCTCTGGTCTTCCTAAGAAAGTTACAAGAATATAACTGAAAGATTTTCTAACAGAAAACTTTGCATAATTTTGCATATGCCACACAACTTACGACCACGCGACTGCAGCACGTTAGCGTACAACACACCTATAAACTTCTTCTAGATACACTAAACAAGAACTAAAAACAGCTTCGCTTAGAGATGACTATCCAAGTATCCATGCTTACATACAAAATGCGAAAGTGACTGTCTGTCCGCCTGTTACATTCCACGAAAAGCTGAACCGATTTGGATAAAAGTTGGGACAATGATAGACAATTAACTAGATTAGGACATAGGATACTTTTTAACGCGGTAGTACGTTTCCATACACGTTAAACTTTTCAACTCAGCGCGGGTGAAGCTGCGGGAAAAAGCTAGTGTTAAAATATAGCGAAAAGAAGCCTAAGTTTTATGTGAAGCGGCTACGATATTTTGTGAAACCTCGTTATTCTGAAATTAGATTACAGTGGCGGAGACTGTAGCGGCGAAAATATAGTGAGTGACCTCGCTTCAGAGGGACTAGAGGGACACTATTTTATAAGCCTGAATCGTGAATATGGGTGAATTTAGTGTCACGACGACCGTCACACATGGATAATGTAGACATTTGTAAAAAGGTAGTGTAGGTCGTCCTAGGAATATTATTACTTTTTACCCGACTACGTCAAAGCCAAAAGTAAAGGTTATGATTTTAGAAGTCGTATGTTTGTATTTACGTATGTTCCTTCGTAACGCCTAAACTATTCATCCGATTTTGAATAAGAATGAATAAGATATCAATCGATTAATTATTATGGCCCGGGACATAGGCTATATTTAACCGACTTTAATAACAGGAGGAGTCGATTTTATCTTGTAAACCCTGAATTTAATTGTAGCGTGATTTTTCAGTCGTCCGGTTTTTTAGTTGTATTAAACCACACAATTCTTGTTTCCAGGTGAATTGGAGGTCGCGGGCTTGTGGACGGCGCGGGCCTGTGGATGGTGGGCTATGGGCTATCTCGCCGTCCGTCCGTCTCATGACGACAGGCCTGGTCGACGCGACGGCGCGTTCGTGTTCCACGCGCGCCTCAAAGAGAGTCAGCAATAGGAAGGTCCGCAAGGACCGATGCCTGCCGGGGTTGCGGGACTGTTCGAAAGAGATACCGTGGCCCCGGAACAAAAAGGGCGATAAAGGAACATGGATGGGTTTTAGTCAGTAAAAGTCTGACACTCCCTCCTGCTCCGTCCAGAGTGGGAGAAGTCATTTGATCATTTCCCATCCGAAAAAAAAGAAAAAAAAAGAAAAGGTGAATTGGTGGTGGTTGGCAGTATTTTCTTGTAGGAGCTTATTTTGGGTTTACTTACAGACATAGAGATTAACATAATAAGCCTGCGATTCTCACACGACGCCGCGCGCCGCTCGGAGTCGGCGATGCAAATGTACTAGCAGAGCGAAACCGCTCAACCGCTCATCCGCACGGTCGGGCGGTGCGGTGTCGTGTGTTAGGCATCAACGGATTTCATACAAGCCAATTCGACGCAATCGGAATCGTCTAAACGTATGGTTAACTTGACTTTAAACAACGGTTATGCGAATAAACCTCAGTACTAAATTCCAACCGTGATTAGTAATACGCTGATTAGTTACCTTCATAAAACTGTCCCGGCAAGCTCCTGGGAAACTGATAATAATCGACCCTTTTAGTTCAATATTTCCAACAAACCTCATGGTTTGTAAATTCCTATTACTGTATTGATACAATTTCTATTGGCAACACCACAAATATAGCTCCCTATTTGTCGCGTCACATAACAATTCTCGCAAAACACAAAACAACCAATTGACAGAATGACGATTTGCTAAAATAGTTACCGGAACTGCTAATTTAGTGGTATTTCTATTTTGTAGTCTTTATCGATCTTAATGGAATCAATCATACATTCGTTCCTATCATTCATTCGTTCCAATCATTCATTTTACAGGGGCTGTCCGTGTCTGTTATTTAACAACGGTAACGTACATATTTCCACCACTGATTGACTACAAACCCTAACAAACCGAAAAAAGAACATATATATGCGCTATTCTAGAACCTTTCAGCTTAGTTCTGAATGCAATACTGGGGGCTGAATTTAATTTCTCGGCGTTGAGTCGAGTTTTGAAAATCGAAAAGTGCGTGTTTTATATAAGCTTTCATTTCGAATTTCAAAAGTTTCTGAGGATGCATTTTTTTATCTTTTGATCAGAAGTACTATGACTATTTATTAATTTTATTGTATTTGATGTTTATTTTTTATCCTTTTCTTTTCAATGTAATAATTAATTATATATAAATTTATATATTTTTTAATAACATAAAGTAATGACACCATGGGTCACTTATAAATTTGTATGTCTTAATTATGACAAAACATAGCGCACCCCCTATTTATGTAAACACCTATGTTTCACAAATAAACTGATTGATTTGTTGATTGGATGGATGGATGTTTGTTACTTTTTCACGCAAAAACTACGGCTTTGGATGAAAAGCACACATAATAGTTTAGTTTTCAACCAACTTCAAAAAAGAGGAGGTTCTCAATTCGACTGTTTTTTTTTGTGTTTGTTACCTCAGTACTTTCGACTGAGTGAACTCTCGTGTGAAATTTTATTTGAAAGCTGGTGCTTTCCGTGTGGTCCCATTTCAACTTGGAGAAAATCTGATGCAGATCTTCGGAGATATACAATGGAATTCTTCAAAAATAGACCGCAAATCTGCATTGATTACTGGAATCGCTTGGATTTTTATTGTTTAAACAACATCATGAAGTAACATCAGGCCTGTATGCTCTGAGGGGGTACGCAGATGTGTACAGCACAACCAGATTTTGACAGTTATGTTCGTTTCCATTTGATTGGGGATAAAGCCTATTACCATGATTGTATTGTTAACAATGTAAAATAAATGTATAGCTAATATTTGTATAGGATATTACAACTAAAACAAAAATAAAACACTTTTTTGCAAAAAATAAAACCGACTTCTAAAAACAAAAACGTGAAAATTAACTTTAGCTTCAGAAGTCGGTGGCAAAAAAAACTGAATCAAACAAAGAAGTCACCGACTTCTGAAGCTAAAGTTATTTTTCACGTTTTTGTTTTTTGAAGTCGGTTTTATTTTTTGCAAAAAAGTGTTTTATTTTCACACTTTTATTTTATGATCCTGTGGGACAGTTAGCGAACTCCATGCGGGAAAAGTCACAGGCATAAGCTATTGTATAATTATCACTTGCTTCGGTGAAGGAAAACATCGTGACGAAACCAGCATGCCTGAGAGATATTTCTCGACGGTATGTAAAGACAAATCAGAGGCTTGAATGGGCGGCATAAAAACTCACCAGGCAAGGCACTATAACCACACGATAAAGAGAAATAATACATTGAAACTGTATTCATGGTCATTAAGTTTTGTATGATAGGTATCAAATTTTCTTAAGCATCACATTTCCAAGATATAAGCTATCAAAGTTGGATTCTATTCACTATGGCTCAATCAATACAACTTATATTATCATTGTTGTATTGTAATAGGCGAGACGACAAAAAAAACTAATTAGTCCGTCAGTTAGATTATAAAAAAAAAATTAACCCGTGTTTTTTCTTTTGTTACGTAAACCAAAATTGACGAAGTTATGACGCTTTTAAAATTTTCAATACGTCACGCCTAGGTATAATTTTTACCTAGTTCTGACGTCACGAGCTCACTCGAGTTTTGATGCGTTTTATCTTTGTCAATATTCATTGATTTACAAAAACAAAAAAACACGTGTCCATTAATTTCCAATACTATAACTGACGGACTAAGTAGATTTGCAATTTTTTGATACTGTCGTCATGCCTATTGTTGTGTAAATAACACTACGTATGTTACGTACTTGTTTGGCAATTTCAAGTACCTAAATACCTAGTAAATTACTTGCTATATTATGCGAACAAATCTTTGTTATTGACTTTCCTAACTAAAATGCTCACACAATGAACGCTTTGTGTGTAGGTATTTTATAATTGACACTATCGTAAAGTAAATAAGTGGGTGTCAGATAATTAACAGCAGTTTAATTATTTACAAATTTTGATTCATTAACTGGCTATTGTGTTTAACAAAGTTTATACTAATTATATTTACTTTAAGAAACATAATAACGGTTTGGTAAACCCGTACGTACAGATTGCGGACCGGACTACGGACATTGGACTTTGATAGATAATGTAATATCGAGTTCAATAACGTTCTGCCACTTTTCAGCCATCTTCATCTTGTCGTATCGATGTTACTTCCACATTTAAAAGCAATAAAACGTGGCCAAGTTTATTGCAGCGGCAGAGGCGATATTCAGGTCGTCAAGAGTGCAGGTAAACGGACATCTGGCCCACTCCAGCAGGTGGGGCAAAGTTTGATCTGGAGCGCCGCACTCGCACTTGGTGTTGGAGGAACCAATAATACCCAACTTTGTCAGGGCCTCAAGTCTGCTATTGCAATAGTATCATAATGGTCTATCATTGATTTTATAATTGTTGATTGATGCCATTGTCATTTTGCTAAAAGTTCGTAATCTGCTAAATTCATTATGGTCGATTATTGGTCGGTCGATGGTCTCGTAATAGAATTGTGTTAAAATGAAATTGTTGTATTGCCATTATTATAAAACCCGTTAAGAGAAATGATTTTCTAAAAACTAGAATTAAATTTGAACATCTAATCATGCCAGATTTCATTTATATGTCGGGTTGTAAGGATTTATTTCGCTAGGGTCAAGCATTTTGTGGGCAGAAGACGGGTTTCGTGCTATGAAAACACACTAGATGCGATACACTATTTTATTTCACATTCCACGGTTCGGGTTGGTCGTTTCCGTGGAGAAGAACCGGCAAGAAACTCCATGGTTACTCTTTTCAAACAGATACACTGAGTAAACTAACAAATTACTTGACATTACACTTTCACACAATAACACTAGGCACAATTAATCGGGGACAGTTTCAAGACGTCTTTACTCCGCTGCGATCAGACCCAGAATGTCCACCTCGCTGCGAGCTGTTAACATCAGGACTCTGTAAGAGCCGCCATGGTGGGGTAAAGTGGTAAGTGGTCGCGTGATGTCGCCATTAGCGCGCTTTCGATCTATTCGGCCGTCCGTACTCATGACCGGATCCGACATACGAGTATACCTATATATTTTTACATATTATTTATTAGTGTTCTAATAAGCATTCTGAAGTAGTAAGAAGTTCGTAAATACACACATCAAAAATGTCTAGGGATCAAGCATTTTTATGCGGATTTCTTGAGATTGAGATGTGGCTTTGTAATAAATTTATGATTTTATAAATTTATATGGATCCTTTTTGGTGCATTTCATAATTTGAATCAGGAACTCTCAATCAAATTCGAGTAAAAGATGAAAATAAGCTGTCAATATTTTCCCTATAAAAACATACAACGCATTGAAGACATTATTAGTGCTACTGTTTCCCTACTACTGATTAAAACCAACGTTATTATGGAGCGGCGACGTCATTTAAGCAGGGAAGAAATGCTCAGAGCCGTGGGAATGATAGAAGCTGGTTCCCGGCAACGTACTGTAGCTTTAGCTCTGAATACAAGTCAGAGTGTTATCAGTCGACTTTGGACACGTTACCGAAGCACTGGTACCGTGGCTGAGCGCCATGGAGGACGGTATCGCTGCACCACACGGAGACAAGACCGATACATTCAAATCTTAACTCGAAGAGCTCCAACAATAACCGCCATGATGTTAGCCGTGAGGCTTCATCACTCTTCAGGGAACTTAATTAGCGACCAAACAGTCAGAAACCGCTTGCATGAAGTGAACCTTCATTCCCGAAGACCGCTACGGGTACCACCTATAGCAATGCACAATCGTAGGATTCGATATCAATGGGCTCTTGAACACAGAAATTGGGCAGAAGAACAATGGCGTTTCGTGTGCTTTTCTGATGAGTCTCGTTTTGGTATGAGACCGGATACAAGACGTATACGACACTGGAGAACCCCTGGACGCCAACAGCGATTAAAATCCTGCCAGGAAGTCCATCCTTATAGTGGTGGAACCATCATGGTATGGGCGGGTATTTGGATCGGCGGAAGAACTGAGTTGATTTGGATCAGAGGCAACCTCAACGCTCAAATTTATGCTGAGACGATTGTATCAGACGTCATCGTTCCTCTACAAGTGCAAATCGGTCCCTTATTTCAGTTAATGCATGATAATGCACGACCGCACACCGCAAGAGTTGTAAGACAGACTCTCGCCGCAGCTAACATCAATGTCCTGCCCTGGCCTGCTCAGTCGCCAGACTTGAACCCGATTGAGCATGCATGGGATATGCTACAGAGAAGAGCTCTGCCGAATATGGAGGGTATCCAGTCGCAAGAAGACCTTTTTTTGTTGTTGCAACGAACATGGGCGGCCATTCCACAGCGTGATTTGGATGAACTCATTTTGAGTATGCCAAACCGATGTTCTTGTGTTGTTAGTGTTCGCGGTAGAAACACGGATTATTAATTGTTTAAGTTACCCAATAAAATTTTAAAGAAAACTGTTATTTCAGTCTTTTTTTCGAACTTTAATGTTAGTGGTTCAAATGTCAAAAATCCCTTTATTAGGAAAATGGCAAATTTCTTTATTAATGCAAAGGTGACTTGGTTTATCGTTACTGTGACAAACGAAAACACTTTATTTGATGAATCCTTAAAGAAAATTTTAATTAATATCAATCAGGAGAAAAGTTATTGCAAAAATATATGTTGATCCCTAGATACTTTTGATGTGTGTAGTAAAAAACATTAAGTTATGTATAACGCGGATTAATGTGAAACTATACAATTCAATAATATTTTATCTGTTTATCTGTTTTTATTTCTAGCGGCTGGTGTTTTTATTCATTTTCAATTATGTGTTTTAAATTATCTTTAATAGATAAGCCTATATTTATTGCAATACAAAATGGTGCTAATTGAGTAAATTTCGGCTGGAGGCTTAGTAATAGGGTCCCGTTGGTAACCCTTCCGGTACGAAACCCTAAAAAAACTGGTAAAAAAAAAAAGACTTCGGAAAATCCAAGTACACAGGCCAACACTTGTAACCACAAGTTACATAGGAAGACCTGTAATACTCCAATCTGATACAAAACAGTCGCTTCAAGCTTTAAAGTTAAACATCTGCCACAATACCTACCAATACCTACCACAATTCACAGGTTAGTTATAAAAGATGCGATAGAAGACTCCTTGTGAGTGTTGTTCACTTCACTGTCGACGATAAACTTTGAAAACTTATGACCATGTATGAAGATTGAAAGAAACTTGTAGCTAGAAACTCTTTCCGCAAATTAAGTCTTTGAACAAGAGAAAGATTAGTCGAGGGCCTTGAGATAATTTTCTCTTTTTAAAAATATTGAATCAAACGCAAATAAAATCATTTTATTTTGGGAGATTATAATTTCGTCTTCTGTATAATTACATAGCCAAACTCACTTCTTACTACTATTATTTATAAATGCGAAAGTTTGGATGGATGGATGGATGTTTGTTACATAATCACGCAGAACGAATCGATATGAAATTTGGCACACAGATCTAAGATTATAGTGGTAATAGCACATAGTTTTAACTTCTCACGCATACACCAAAAAAAAAATAAGCCAACGAAGGTGCGGGCAACTACTTGTCTCTATTGTGTTTCTATCAGCACTATCAGGATCATACAAGATTCCTATCTTTTTAAAGTATATTGGAAATATTACAGGATATAATATTTTCTGCGTAGTATTATGTCAATAGCATATCACAATTACATTCTGCAATTTTTGCCAACCCTTTGTGAAAAAGTTATGCTGTGATACTGTAAGAATATGATTTGCCTAGCTTAGTTTTACTCATGTTATTATCAGTTCCCGCTTCAAACTTTTCAAGTTTAAAAATAACTAACAGGTTCAGGTTTCAATAACACAACACAAAAACAACTATTTGACAAGAATTCTCAGGTTGAGACTGCATATCTTCCCATAAGCATCAATATGCGCTAGGTAGCTATATATAAACATAGTTTAGAGAGCTGTCGACTAGACACAGGTGCTAGCAAGCTTAGTAAGCTCAGTACATTGTCAATAGCCGGCTATTTCACGCTTAGTGAATTCTCAAGTGGAGATTACAGATCAATAGTGAATTGTTTCAAGGAATTAACAAACACGGAATAGGCGAGACGACAAAAAAAAAACTAATTAGTCCGTCAGTTAGATTTTCAAAAAATATTTGACCCGTGTTTTTTCTTTTGTTAGGTAAACCAAAATTGACGAAGATATGACGCTTTTAAAATTCTCAATACGTCACGCCTAGGTATAATTTTTACCTAGTTCTGACGTCACGAGCCCCACTCTCGAGTTTTGATGCGTTTTATCTTTGTCAATGTTCATTGAATTACAAAAAATACGTGTCCATTAATTTCCAATACTCTAACTGACGGACTAAATATATTTGCAATTTTTTGATACTGTCGTCATGCCTATTTGAATGAAATTGTTTAGGTAGGTAATTGTTTTCAAAATAGATTAATTTTTAACCTTGTTTATTTATCATTAACAGATGGAATTGACAAAAAAATTGCAAATACAATCAGTTGATCGATAAATTATAACATCACATAGATATGCTATGATGTGATATGTTATGTTATGATTTATGATATGATATGTTATGCTATGATATGTTATATAGATATCTAGCCGTAAGACCAATAAGAAGAGAAATGCCTTTCATAAAATGTTGTTGTTGTTCTGGGTGTAGGTCTCTGCCATTGAATGCATATTTACTCGGTCTTGGGCTTTCCGCGTCATTGGATGCTACTCTGACCAGGTCCAGGGCCAGTGTCGGCCCACCTGACTTGTGGTCCGCCTACGCTTCTGACACCAGTTCTTTGTCTTCACTCTAAACCCATTTATCATCGAGTACGGCTTATAATACCTGCCTTCACATTTTCACCATCATGGCTATGTCGGTAAGCTAAACTTATCTTCGGATCTCTGTATTTCTGATGTGACTGATGGGCAGATAATTAAAGTTCAACGATTGCCTGCTTAGTGCGTGACCAAATTTCAACCCTCGATGGATAGAACAGTTTATTATGACTTACAAATTACAGGTATAAAAACCGGCCAAGAGCGAGTTGGTTTTTTAAAACACAAACTTAACTTTGCTGTTCGATCCCTAGAAACGGCTATTGCACCAACCGCAAATAATAAGTTTGTAATAGTAAAATCGCTTTTTTTGTTATTAAACTACATTTTTACGGTTTTTAGATTTTTCCCTTTACATGTGCTGTAAGACATTGTTTCTCGCCAAATTTCCTTATTCTAGGAACTACCATAATTATAGATTTTCGACCCAAAACCTATAGGGTACTTCGGGTTGACCTAAAATCGACAATTTTGGTCAAAAGCAAGGTCTTATAGCTCACGTAAAGAGAAAAGTCCGAAAAATAAAATTTCGCGAAAATCTAAATTTGCCCATATCTTTTTATGATGTTGCCTCAGGACCTTGATTTTTATACACCTAATAGGGACTATAGACCTCAGTATCTGGTATAAAGTTCCACTTGCTAGGTTCACCCGTTCCTGAGAAAATCGGTGGTGACAGACGGACAGACGGACAGACAGACGGACAGACAGATGGATAGACAGACGGACAAGAAAATGATCTTATAAGGGTTCCGTTTTTTCTTTTGAAGTACGGAACCCTAAAAAGTAAACATTATACATAGGGTGGCCTAATGGGTGGGCTTTACATCATCATCATTTCAGCCGAAAGACCTCCACAGCTGGACATAGGCCTCCCCCAAGTGTTGCCACATTGACCGGTCCCATGCGTCTCGCATCCAGCGGATTCCCGTAACCTTAATTCAACAGGTCATTGGTCTATACATCGTTACGAAACCAAGATAAACAGAAAAAATATAGTCTTTGATATGGAGTGATGGGATCTAATTTGATAGTTATCGGCGCTACCATAATAATATAAAGATATTTATCAACATTTGATAGTACTTATCATTCAAGGTCTTGTACTAAATGTAGCCAAAAACAATAACATTATATGCTTCTATAAAGTTTATCAGTCAATTTTGCATGGTCCTGATTACTAGGTCAAACAATTGTTATTGAGTTTTTCCACCAGGTCGGTACAATACACTATCAGAATCTTTAGTGAAAAAAACAATTTGTAAGAGCAACTTTACATAATAAACTACCTAAGTTCAAAGCCTAACATGATGAACTTTAGTTTTAGTACCAGCATGTACTACAAGTATACATAATATTTAGTAGCAGAGTTATAGTTCGTAAACGCAATATAATCGATTGTATGTAAACTTTGCACGATGGACGCTGATGATAAATTGTTTTATAAATAAATTCTTTATTTCACCAAAAGCCATCACATTACAATATCCAAAAGACTAAGATCCTAATAAGGTTTATTCAAATTCAAATTAAAAAACTTTAATTCGAGCGGAGGCTCTTATAGAGTTAGTAACATATTCCTTAAAAAACTAAGTGTTAGAAAACAACACGATACGGTGACACATGTAACTGACAGCAGCGAACCACATAAGGACAGTCCACTCTGGCAGCAATCATTCTCAGAACCCTGTTATGGCTGGCCATGACGCGAGCCACCATTGATGCCGCGCGCTTTCGCATTATTGCGTAAAAACAATCTACACGCGCCGCCGCCGCAAACATCCCTGACGCACTGCATCGCCATGGCAACCCCATCAGTGTCCGGAATGCATTATTGAATTGAACACGAAGGGCTCCATACGATACTGACGAATAATTCTCCCACAACCTGCAAGTGTAGAAGGTGGTATAGAATGTTATAACCGTCACCTTTACGTCCGCAGTACAACGAGCAAACCTGCGGGCTATCATATTCGCGCGTAAGGACAGACCCCTAAGTTCCCTTTCAATGTCAGCATTGTCCTTAGCCGGTAGCCGGTAGCTGGTATCCGGCAGAGTAGAATAGAACCAACCCATTACACTCACGGGTGTCGTATAAGGCGACTAATGTCTGAGGCAGAACACCTTGCGCCTCCGTAGACCTGAGAACGGGCAGCAGCGTTTTCTGTTAGTCTTTCATTACTGCGATCTCCAATCCGCCTGCCAAGCGTGGAGATTACGGCAAATTTCTCCCATCATGGGAGAGGCTTATGTCCAGCAGTGGACGTTATGGGCTGATGTTGTTGTTGTTGTTGTATTGTCCTTAAGGTAAGTGGTGACCAAGTGACCTAAGTATTTAAATAGTTCCACCCGCTCAAGAGGTACACCGCTTAGCCGTATGGGAGGCACATCAAGATGGGACTTGGTCCCAGCCTCAAAAACAATGTACTGACTCTTCTTTAATTACAAGGTCTAAATACTTTGACTCCTAAACTAGATGTTGGTGCTTGTGTCGTAGGAGTTAATGATTCTTCGTAACAAATAAAGCCATTTATATTAAATCGGGACGTTTCAACAATAAGCAAATGGTGCCTAAGAAAGCAGAATATAATGTATATACCTAAATAAAAAAACAAAATGAAAAGCAAACAAAATATATGAGGTTGGTATGAGAGACATAACTTTATTGATAGCACGTCGTACTTACTTTTACCATGTGTCACGAATTTTTATTTGGAAAGACTGTCTGAAAAAAACTAATATTGTTTTTTTTTCTTTTCAAATAAAAACTCCCAGTCATAAAATAAAACTACCTAAAATAAAATATGCCTACAAAACACACCCTCCCCCCCCCTTTCTTCGTTTTACTCACAGAAAGTATTCTTAGGAGAAAGAAAAATTGCCCGTGACGTCTGTTAATTGAAAAGAGCAACTTACTCGGCTAGATTAGCAGATAGCTAAGAATGCTTAGATGGATATAGAGCAGGGGTGGCTTCCACAAGCGAGACACTGAACCTTATAATAAATAAACTAAATTGCTTTTTAAGTCTGGCAAAAAATTCTCAACTTGGGAGTAGAATTTTAAAAAACGGTTTCTTATTACACCTACACGTCTTCAGTAGATAATTTATGTGTTATCCTCCGGGGATTACAGGCGTGATGTTACATTTATGTGTCATGTTTTAAATTTAAAATAAGTATGTAATCAAATAAGAATCGCATGTGACTAAAAGAATGATGAATATAAATGTTGATGAATGGAGAGGGAGAGGAAGACCAAAGAAACGATGAATGGATTGTGTGAGGAATGATATGAAAAATAAAAGAGTAAATGATAGCGTGACAGTTGACAGAGGAGAATGGAAGAAAAACACGTGTTGCGCCGACCACAAGTAACATGGGACCAGGGCAGGGTGATGATGAGGTAATCAAATAAGAAAGCTCTTGCTGGTATTTAGTTCGCCAGTAGGTACTGTAACAAATCTACTAGATCCTATCAAAATAAATGGATAAAAGCAGACTTGTTCAATTAACTTTTAAATATGGGAAGATTTACAAGTGGACAAAACAATATAGTAATACACAATAAAACCTACCTAGCACGCACTCTAGGATAGTTTTATAGTTCACGCACTTGGTTGGTTAGGAATCAGTTCAGCACTGTAGGAGAGACGGGAACAGGCGTCAGGGTAGCAGGTCAATACCTGGGCAATTTCGAGGTTCAGCTTCAGGAAACCTCTGCAGGAAGGGCGTCGTGCAGATCTCAGAGTCCACTAGGTCAGCTCTGTAGTAAGGCAGTATAGATCTCAGGGCCAGACGTCAGGTTAGCTTTGCGAGACAAGTAGCAAGACAGCTTCAGAAGATCGGGAGTAGAGGTCCCAGATCACGTAGATAGCTTCCGAAGATCGGGAGAAGAGGCACCAGGCGGAATCTTTAGTGAAATCCCCTGGGTAATATAGAAATGTAACAGCAAAAACCAAATTGTTTTCTGATGCTTCTTATTTCAGATTCAATGGTAGACTGCCTCATAGAGTAAAATAAGTATATGGACTGCCTCCAGGGGTTCGTCAGCTCGTTTTCAAAGTAGTCTTTTTTTTTTAATTTTCAAATATTAGTTTTCTTGTGGCCATCATCTCATCTGACAAGTGTAGTTGGCCAGGACATATCCAGGAGTGCGTAAAGAATTTTATAAATATAATTTAAAATTAAGTTATTTAGTAAACAATCGTAATAATCTTTTAATACAATAGCTAAACACATATTGATGAAAATAATTTAAATTTTATTAACCAAAAAGTCATCATAGACTTAGTAGGTAGGAAGAGAATTAAAAAGTAATTGACAGTTTGACAATTTGGCGTCACAACATAAAAATTATGAAAATATTTTATTTCAGCAATTTTTAAGTTAATGAGTCGTAATTAGATCGATTTGTTCAGTGTAAAAATATAAACAAACTAGCTGTTGCCCGCGGCTTTGCCCGCGTAAAGTTCGGTAACCGTCCCACTGGATCATATTTAAGGGATAAATAGTGTTCTAGGTACGTGTCAATCCAGGTTATGAACTATCTATGTGCCACATTTCATAATCATTACAATCACCATCACTATCACTATCACTATCACTATCACTATCACTATCACTATCACAATCACAATCACAATCACAATCACAATCACCATCACAATCACAATCACAATCACAATCACAATCACAATCACAATCACAATCACAATCACCATCACAATTACAATCACCATCACTATCACAATCACCATCACAATCACCATCACAATCACCATCACAATCACCATCACAATCACCATCACAATACCATCACAATCACCATCACAATCACCATCACAATCACCATCACTATCAAAGTCACTATCACTATCACCATCACAATAACCATCACCATTGCTATCACCATCAAAATCACAATCACCATCACTATCACAATCACCATCACAATCACCATCACAATCACCATCACAATCACCATCACAATACCATCACATCACCATCACAATCACCATCACAATCACCATCACTATCAAAGTCACTATCACTATCACCATCACAATAACCATAACCATTGCTATCACCATCAAAATCACAATCACCATCACTATCACAATCACCATCACAATCACCATCACAATCACCATCACCATCACCATCACCATCACAATCACTATCACAATCACCATCACAATCACCATCACAATCACCATCACCATCAAAATCACCATCACATTCACCATCACAATCACCATCACCATCACCATCACAATCACCATCATCATTATCATCGTAATCACAACCATTATCATTGTAATAACAATCATCATTATCATAATCTCAACCATGATCATCATTATCACAATCACCATCACAATCAAAATCACCATCACTATCACAATCACCATCACAATCACCATCACAATCACAATCACTATCACTATCACAATCACAATCACAATCACAATCACAATCACTATCACGATCACCATCACCATCACCATCACCATCACAATCACTATCACAATCACCATCACAATCACCATCACAATCACCATCACCATCACAATCACCATCACATTCACCATCACAATCACCATCACCATCACCATCACAATCACCATCATCATTATCATCGTAATCACAACCATTATCATTGTAATAACAATCATCATTATCATAATCTCAACCATGATCATCATTATCACAATCACCATCACAATCAAAATCACCATCACTATCACAATCACCATCACAATCACCATCACAATCACAATCACTATCACTATCACAATCACAATCACAATCACAATCACCATCACAATCACCATCACTATCAAAGTCACTATCACTATCACCATCACAATAACCATAACCATTGCTATCACCATCAAAATCACAATCACCATCACTATCACAATCACCATCACAATCACCATCACAATCACCATCACCATCACCATCACCATCACAATCACTATCACAATCACCATCACAATCACCATCACAATCACCATCACCATCAAAATCACCATCACATTCACCATCACAATCACCATCACCATCACCATCACAATCACCATCATCATTATCATCGTAATCACAACCATTATCATTGTAATAACAATCATCATTATCATAATCTCAACCATGATCATCATTATCACAATCACCATCACAATCAAAATCACCATCACTATCACAATCACCATCACAATCACCATCACAATCACAATCACTATCACTATCACAATCACAATCACAATCACAATCACAATCACTATCACGATCACCATCACCATCACCATCACCATCACAATCACTATCACAATCACCATCACAATCACCATCACAACATCCCTGACGCACTGCATCGCCATGGCAACCCCATCAGTGTCCGGAATGCATTATTGAATTGAACACGAAGGGCTCCATACGATACTGACGAATAATTCTCCCACAACCTGCAAGTGTAGAAGGTGGTATAGAATGTTATAACCGTCACCTTTACGTCCGCAGTACAACGAGCAAACCTGCGGGCTATCATATTCGCGCGTAAGGACAGACCCCTAAGTTCCCTTTCAATGTCAGCATTGTCCTTAGCCGGTAGCCGGTAGCTGGTATCCGGCAGAGTAGAATAGAACCAACCCATTACACTCACGGGTGTCGTATAAGGCGACTAATGTCTGAGGCAGAACACCTTGCGCCTCCGTAGACCTGAGAACGGGCAGCAGCGTTTTCTGTTAGTCTTTCATTACTGCGATCTCCAATCCGCCTGCCAAGCGTGGAGATTACGGCAAATTTCTCCCATCATGGGAGAGGCTTATGTCCAGCAGTGGACGTTATGGGCTGATGTTGTTGTTGTTGTTGTATTGTCCTTAAGGTAAGTGGTGACCAAGTGACCTAAGTATTTAAATAGTTCCACCCGCTCAAGAGGTACACCGCTTAGCCGTATGGGAGGCACATCAAGATGGGACTTGGTCCCAGCCTCAAAAACAATGTACTGACTCTTCTTTAATTACAAGGTCTAAATACTTTGACTCCTAAACTAGATGTTGGTGCTTGTGTCGTAGGAGTTAATGATTCTTCGTAACAAATAAAGCCATTTATATTAAATCGGGACGTTTCAACAATAAGCAAATGGTGCCTAAGAAAGCAGAATATAATGTATATACCTAAATAAAAAAACAAAATGAAAAGCAAACAAAATATATGAGGTTGGTATGAGAGACATAACTTTATTGATAGCACGTCGTACTTACTTTTACCATGTGTCACGAATTTTTATTTGGAAAGACTGTCTGAAAAAAACTAATATTGTTTTTTTTTCTTTTCAAATAAAAACTCCCAGTCATAAAATAAAACTACCTAAAATAAAATATGCCTACAAAACACACCCTCCCCCCCCCTTTCTTCGTTTTACTCACAGAAAGTATTCTTAGGAGAAAGAAAAATTGCCCGTGACGTCTGTTAATTGAAAAGAGCAACTTACTCGGCTAGATTAGCAGATAGCTAAGAATGCTTAGATGGATATAGAGCAGGGGTGGCTTCCACAAGCGAGACACTGAACCTTATAATAAATAAACTAAATTGCTTTTTAAGTCTGGCAAAAAATTCTCAACTTGGGAGTAGAATTTTAAAAAACGGTTTCTTATTACACCTACACGTCTTCAGTAGATAATTTATGTGTTATCCTCCGGGGATTACAGGCGTGATGTTACATTTATGTGTCATGTTTTAAATTTAAAATAAGTATGTAATCAAATAAGAATCGCATGTGACTAAAAGAATGATGAATATAAATGTTGATGAATGGAGAGGGAGAGGAAGACCAAAGAAACGATGAATGGATTGTGTGAGGAATGATATGAAAAATAAAAGAGTAAATGATAGCGTGACAGTTGACAGAGGAGAATGGAAGAAAAACACGTGTTGCGCCGACCACAAGTAACATGGGACCAGGGCAGGGTGATGATGAGGTAATCAAATAAGAAAGCTCTTGCTGGTATTTAGTTCGCCAGTAGGTACTGTAACAAATCTACTAGATCCTATCAAAATAAATGGATAAAAGCAGACTTGTTCAATTAACTTTTAAATATGGGAAGATTTACAAGTGGACAAAACAATATAGTAATACACAATAAAACCTACCTAGCACGCACTCTAGGATAGTTTTATAGTTCACGCACTTGGTTGGTTAGGAATCAGTTCAGCACTGTAGGAGAGACGGGAACAGGCGTCAGGGTAGCAGGTCAATACCTGGGCAATTTCGAGGTTCAGCTTCAGGAAACCTCTGCAGGAAGGGCGTCGTGCAGATCTCAGAGTCCACTAGGTCAGCTCTGTAGTAAGGCAGTATAGATCTCAGGGCCAGACGTCAGGTTAGCTTTGCGAGACAAGTAGCAAGACAGCTTCAGAAGATCGGGAGTAGAGGTCCCAGATCACGTAGATAGCTTCCGAAGATCGGGAGAAGAGGCACCAGGCGGAATCTTTAGTGAAATCCCCTGGGTAATATAGAAATGTAACAGCAAAAACCAAATTGTTTTCTGATGCTTCTTATTTCAGATTCAATGGTAGACTGCCTCATAGAGTAAAATAAGTATATGGACTGCCTCCAGGGGTTCGTCAGCTCGTTTTCAAAGTAGTCTTTTTTTTTTAATTTTCAAATATTAGTTTTCTTGTGGCCATCATCTCATCTGACAAGTGTAGTTGGCCAGGACATATCCAGGAGTGCGTAAAGAATTTTATAAATATAATTTAAAATTAAGTTATTTAGTAAACAATCGTAATAATCTTTTAATACAATAGCTAAACACATATTGATGAAAATAATTTAAATTTTATTAACCAAAAAGTCATCATAGACTTAGTAGGTAGGAAGAGAATTAAAAAGTAATTGACAGTTTGACAATTTGGCGTCACAACATAAAAATTATGAAAATATTTTATTTCAGCAATTTTTAAGTTAATGAGTCGTAATTAGATCGATTTGTTCAGTGTAAAAATATAAACAAACTAGCTGTTGCCCGCGGCTTTGCCCGCGTAAAGTTCGGTAACCGTCCCACTGGATCATATTTAAGGGATAAATAGTGTTCTAGGTACGTGTCAATCCAGGTTATGAACTATCTATGTGCCACATTTCATAATCATTACAATCACCATCACTATCACTATCACTATCACTATCACTATCACTATCACTATCACAATCACAATCACAATCACAATCACAATCACCATCACAATCACAATCACAATCACAATCACAATCACAATCACAATCACAATCACAATCACCATCACAATTACAATCACCATCACTATCACAATCACCATCACAATCACCATCACAATCACCATCACAATCACCATCACAATACCATCACAATCACCATCACAATCACCATCACAATCACCATCACTATCAAAGTCACTATCACTATCACCATCACAATAACCATCACCATTGCTATCACCATCAAAATCACAATCACCATCACTATCACAATCACCATCACAATCACCATCACAATCACCATCACAATCACCATCACAATACCATCACATCACCATCACAATCACCATCACAATCACCATCACTATCAAAGTCACTATCACTATCACCATCACAATAACCATAACCATTGCTATCACCATCAAAATCACAATCACCATCACTATCACAATCACCATCACAATCACCATCACAATCACCATCACCATCACCATCACCATCACAATCACTATCACAATCACCATCACAATCACCATCACAATCACCATCACCATCAAAATCACCATCACATTCACCATCACAATCACCATCACCATCACCATCACAATCACTATCACAATCACCATCACAATCACCATCACAATCACCATCACCATCAAAATCACCATCACATTCACCATCACAATCACCATCACCATCACCATCACAATCACCATCATCATTATCATCGTAATCACAACCATTATCATTGTAATAACAATCATCATTATCATAATCTCAACCATGATCATCATTATCACAATCACCATCACAATCAAAATCACCATCACTATCACAATCACCATCACAATCACCATCACAATCACCATCACAATCACAATCACTATCACTATCACAATCACAATCACAATCACAATCACAATCACTATCACGATCACCATCACCATCACCATCACCATCACAATCACTATCACAATCACCATCACAATCACCATCACAATCACCATCACCATCACAATCACCATCACATTCACCATCACAATCACCATCACCATCACCATCACAATCACCATCATCATTATCATCGTAATCACAACCATTATCATTGTAATAACAATCATCATTATCATAATCTCAACCATGATCATCATTATCACAATCACCATCACAATCAAAATCACCATCACTATCACAATCACCATCACAATCACCATCACAATCACAATCACTATCACTATCACAATCACAATCACAATCACAATCACCATCACAATCACCATCACTATCAAAGTCACTATCACTATCACCATCACAATAACCATAACCATTGCTATCACCATCAAAATCACAATCACCATCACTATCACAATCACCATCACAATCACCATCACAATCACCATCACCATCACCATCACCATCACAATCACTATCACAATCACCATCACAATCACCATCACAATCACCATCACCATCAAAATCACCATCACATTCACCATCACAATCACCATCACCATCACCATCACAATCACCATCATCATTATCATCGTAATCACAACCATTATCATTGTAATAACAATCATCATTATCATAATCTCAACCATGATCATCATTATCACAATCACCATCACAATCAAAATCACCATCACTATCACAATCACCATCACAATCACCATCACAATCACAATCACTATCACTATCACAATCACAATCACAATCACAATCACAATCACTATCACGATCACCATCACCATCACCATCACCATCACAATCACTATCACAATCACCATCACAATCACCATCACAACATCCCTGACGCACTGCATCGCCATGGCAACCCCATCAGTGTCCGGAATGCATTATTGAATTGAACACGAAGGGCTCCATACGATACTGACGAATAATTCTCCCACAACCTGCAAGTGTAGAAGGTGGTATAGAATGTTATAACCGTCACCTTTACGTCCGCAGTACAACGAGCAAACCTGCGGGCTATCATATTCGCGCGTAAGGACAGACCCCTAAGTTCCCTTTCAATGTCAGCATTGTCCTTAGCCGGTAGCCGGTAGCTGGTATCCGGCAGAGTAGAATAGAACCAACCCATTACACTCACGGGTGTCGTATAAGGCGACTAATGTCTGAGGCAGAACACCTTGCGCCTCCGTAGACCTGAGAACGGGCAGCAGCGTTTTCTGTTAGTCTTTCATTACTGCGATCTCCAATCCGCCTGCCAAGCGTGGAGATTACGGCAAATTTCTCCCATCATGGGAGAGGCTTATGTCCAGCAGTGGACGTTATGGGCTGATGTTGTTGTTGTTGTTGTATTGTCCTTAAGGTAAGTGGTGACCAAGTGACCTAAGTATTTAAATAGTTCCACCCGCTCAAGAGGTACACCGCTTAGCCGTATGGGAGGCACATCAAGATGGGACTTGGTCCCAGCCTCAAAAACAATGTACTGACTCTTCTTTAATTACAAGGTCTAAATACTTTGACTCCTAAACTAGATGTTGGTGCTTGTGTCGTAGGAGTTAATGATTCTTCGTAACAAATAAAGCCATTTATATTAAATCGGGACGTTTCAACAATAAGCAAATGGTGCCTAAGAAAGCAGAATATAATGTATATACCTAAATAAAAAAACAAAATGAAAAGCAAACAAAATATATGAGGTTGGTATGAGAGACATAACTTTATTGATAGCACGTCGTACTTACTTTTACCATGTGTCACGAATTTTTATTTGGAAAGACTGTCTGAAAAAAACTAATATTGTTTTTTTTTCTTTTCAAATAAAAACTCCCAGTCATAAAATAAAACTACCTAAAATAAAATATGCCTACAAAACACACCCTCCCCCCCCCTTTCTTCGTTTTACTCACAGAAAGTATTCTTAGGAGAAAGAAAAATTGCCCGTGACGTCTGTTAATTGAAAAGAGCAACTTACTCGGCTAGATTAGCAGATAGCTAAGAATGCTTAGATGGATATAGAGCAGGGGTGGCTTCCACAAGCGAGACACTGAACCTTATAATAAATAAACTAAATTGCTTTTTAAGTCTGGCAAAAAATTCTCAACTTGGGAGTAGAATTTTAAAAAACGGTTTCTTATTACACCTACACGTCTTCAGTAGATAATTTATGTGTTATCCTCCGGGGATTACAGGCGTGATGTTACATTTATGTGTCATGTTTTAAATTTAAAATAAGTATGTAATCAAATAAGAATCGCATGTGACTAAAAGAATGATGAATATAAATGTTGATGAATGGAGAGGGAGAGGAAGACCAAAGAAACGATGAATGGATTGTGTGAGGAATGATATGAAAAATAAAAGAGTAAATGATAGCGTGACAGTTGACAGAGGAGAATGGAAGAAAAACACGTGTTGCGCCGACCACAAGTAACATGGGACCAGGGCAGGGTGATGATGAGGTAATCAAATAAGAAAGCTCTTGCTGGTATTTAGTTCGCCAGTAGGTACTGTAACAAATCTACTAGATCCTATCAAAATAAATGGATAAAAGCAGACTTGTTCAATTAACTTTTAAATATGGGAAGATTTACAAGTGGACAAAACAATATAGTAATACACAATAAAACCTACCTAGCACGCACTCTAGGATAGTTTTATAGTTCACGCACTTGGTTGGTTAGGAATCAGTTCAGCACTGTAGGAGAGACGGGAACAGGCGTCAGGGTAGCAGGTCAATACCTGGGCAATTTCGAGGTTCAGCTTCAGGAAACCTCTGCAGGAAGGGCGTCGTGCAGATCTCAGAGTCCACTAGGTCAGCTCTGTAGTAAGGCAGTATAGATCTCAGGGCCAGACGTCAGGTTAGCTTTGCGAGACAAGTAGCAAGACAGCTTCAGAAGATCGGGAGTAGAGGTCCCAGATCACGTAGATAGCTTCCGAAGATCGGGAGAAGAGGCACCAGGCGGAATCTTTAGTGAAATCCCCTGGGTAATATAGAAATGTAACAGCAAAAACCAAATTGTTTTCTGATGCTTCTTATTTCAGATTCAATGGTAGACTGCCTCATAGAGTAAAATAAGTATATGGACTGCCTCCAGGGGTTCGTCAGCTCGTTTTCAAAGTAGTCTTTTTTTTTTAATTTTCAAATATTAGTTTTCTTGTGGCCATCATCTCATCTGACAAGTGTAGTTGGCCAGGACATATCCAGGAGTGCGTAAAGAATTTTATAAATATAATTTAAAATTAAGTTATTTAGTAAACAATCGTAATAATCTTTTAATACAATAGCTAAACACATATTGATGAAAATAATTTAAATTTTATTAACCAAAAAGTCATCATAGACTTAGTAGGTAGGAAGAGAATTAAAAAGTAATTGACAGTTTGACAATTTGGCGTCACAACATAAAAATTATGAAAATATTTTATTTCAGCAATTTTTAAGTTAATGAGTCGTAATTAGATCGATTTGTTCAGTGTAAAAATATAAACAAACTAGCTGTTGCCCGCGGCTTTGCCCGCGTAAAGTTCGGTAACCGTCCCACTGGATCATATTTAAGGGATAAATAGTGTTCTAGGTACGTGTCAATCCAGGTTATGAACTATCTATGTGCCACATTTCATAATCATTACAATCACCATCACTATCACTATCACTATCACTATCACTATCACTATCACTATCACAATCACAATCACAATCACAATCACAATCACCATCACAATCACAATCACAATCACAATCACAATCACAATCACAATCACAATCACAATCACCATCACAATTACAATCACCATCACTATCACAATCACCATCACAATCACCATCACAATCACCATCACAATCACCATCACAATACCATCACAATCACCATCACAATCACCATCACAATCACCATCACTATCAAAGTCACTATCACTATCACCATCACAATAACCATCACCATTGCTATCACCATCAAAATCACAATCACCATCACTATCACAATCACCATCACAATCACCATCACAATCACCATCACAATCACCATCACAATACCATCACATCACCATCACAATCACCATCACAATCACCATCACTATCAAAGTCACTATCACTATCACCATCACAATAACCATAACCATTGCTATCACCATCAAAATCACAATCACCATCACTATCACAATCACCATCACAATCACCATCACAATCACCATCACCATCACCATCACCATCACAATCACTATCACAATCACCATCACAATCACCATCACAATCACCATCACCATCAAAATCACCATCACATTCACCATCACAATCACCATCACCATCACCATCACAATCACCATCATCATTATCATCGTAATCACAACCATTATCATTGTAATAACAATCATCATTATCATAATCTCAACCATGATCATCATTATCACAATCACCATCACAATCAAAATCACCATCACTATCACAATCACCATCACAATCACCATCACAATCACAATCACTATCACTATCACAATCACAATCACAATCACAATCACAATCACTATCACGATCACCATCACCATCACCATCACCATCACAATCACTATCACAATCACCATCACAATCACCATCACAATCACCATCACCATCACAATCACCATCACATTCACCATCACAATCACCATCACCATCACCATCACAATCACCATCATCATTATCATCGTAATCACAACCATTATCATTGTAATAACAATCATCATTATCATAATCTCAACCATGATCATCATTATCACAATCACCATCACAATCAAAATCACCATCACTATCACAATCACCATCACAATCACCATCACAATCACAATCACTATCACTATCACAATCACAATCACAATCACAATCACCATCACAATCACCATCACTATCAAAGTCACTATCACTATCACCATCACAATAACCATAACCATTGCTATCACCATCAAAATCACAATCACCATCACTATCACAATCACCATCACAATCACCATCACAATCACCATCACCATCACCATCACCATCACAATCACTATCACAATCACCATCACAATCACCATCACAATCACCATCACCATCAAAATCACCATCACATTCACCATCACAATCACCATCACCATCACCATCACAATCACCATCATCATTATCATCGTAATCACAACCATTATCATTGTAATAACAATCATCATTATCATAATCTCAACCATGATCATCATTATCACAATCACCATCACAATCAAAATCACCATCACTATCACAATCACCATCACAATCACCATCACAATCACAATCACTATCACTATCACAATCACAATCACAATCACAATCACAATCACTATCACGATCACCATCACCATCACCATCACCATCACAATCACTATCACAATCACCATCACAATCACCATCACAACATCCCTGACGCACTGCATCGCCATGGCAACCCCATCAGTGTCCGGAATGCATTATTGAATTGAACACGAAGGGCTCCATACGATACTGACGAATAATTCTCCCACAACCTGCAAGTGTAGAAGGTGGTATAGAATGTTATAACCGTCACCTTTACGTCCGCAGTACAACGAGCAAACCTGCGGGCTATCATATTCGCGCGTAAGGACAGACCCCTAAGTTCCCTTTCAATGTCAGCATTGTCCTTAGCCGGTAGCCGGTAGCTGGTATCCGGCAGAGTAGAATAGAACCAACCCATTACACTCACGGGTGTCGTATAAGGCGACTAATGTCTGAGGCAGAACACCTTGCGCCTCCGTAGACCTGAGAACGGGCAGCAGCGTTTTCTGTTAGTCTTTCATTACTGCGATCTCCAATCCGCCTGCCAAGCGTGGAGATTACGGCAAATTTCTCCCATCATGGGAGAGGCTTATGTCCAGCAGTGGACGTTATGGGCTGATGTTGTTGTTGTTGTTGTATTGTCCTTAAGGTAAGTGGTGACCAAGTGACCTAAGTATTTAAATAGTTCCACCCGCTCAAGAGGTACACCGCTTAGCCGTATGGGAGGCACATCAAGATGGGACTTGGTCCCAGCCTCAAAAACAATGTACTGACTCTTCTTTAATTACAAGGTCTAAATACTTTGACTCCTAAACTAGATGTTGGTGCTTGTGTCGTAGGAGTTAATGATTCTTCGTAACAAATAAAGCCATTTATATTAAATCGGGACGTTTCAACAATAAGCAAATGGTGCCTAAGAAAGCAGAATATAATGTATATACCTAAATAAAAAAACAAAATGAAAAGCAAACAAAATATATGAGGTTGGTATGAGAGACATAACTTTATTGATAGCACGTCGTACTTACTTTTACCATGTGTCACGAATTTTTATTTGGAAAGACTGTCTGAAAAAAACTAATATTGTTTTTTTTTCTTTTCAAATAAAAACTCCCAGTCATAAAATAAAACTACCTAAAATAAAATATGCCTACAAAACACACCCTCCCCCCCCCTTTCTTCGTTTTACTCACAGAAAGTATTCTTAGGAGAAAGAAAAATTGCCCGTGACGTCTGTTAATTGAAAAGAGCAACTTACTCGGCTAGATTAGCAGATAGCTAAGAATGCTTAGATGGATATAGAGCAGGGGTGGCTTCCACAAGCGAGACACTGAACCTTATAATAAATAAACTAAATTGCTTTTTAAGTCTGGCAAAAAATTCTCAACTTGGGAGTAGAATTTTAAAAAACGGTTTCTTATTACACCTACACGTCTTCAGTAGATAATTTATGTGTTATCCTCCGGGGATTACAGGCGTGATGTTACATTTATGTGTCATGTTTTAAATTTAAAATAAGTATGTAATCAAATAAGAATCGCATGTGACTAAAAGAATGATGAATATAAATGTTGATGAATGGAGAGGGAGAGGAAGACCAAAGAAACGATGAATGGATTGTGTGAGGAATGATATGAAAAATAAAAGAGTAAATGATAGCGTGACAGTTGACAGAGGAGAATGGAAGAAAAACACGTGTTGCGCCGACCACAAGTAACATGGGACCAGGGCAGGGTGATGATGAGGTAATCAAATAAGAAAGCTCTTGCTGGTATTTAGTTCGCCAGTAGGTACTGTAACAAATCTACTAGATCCTATCAAAATAAATGGATAAAAGCAGACTTGTTCAATTAACTTTTAAATATGGGAAGATTTACAAGTGGACAAAACAATATAGTAATACACAATAAAACCTACCTAGCACGCACTCTAGGATAGTTTTATAGTTCACGCACTTGGTTGGTTAGGAATCAGTTCAGCACTGTAGGAGAGACGGGAACAGGCGTCAGGGTAGCAGGTCAATACCTGGGCAATTTCGAGGTTCAGCTTCAGGAAACCTCTGCAGGAAGGGCGTCGTGCAGATCTCAGAGTCCACTAGGTCAGCTCTGTAGTAAGGCAGTATAGATCTCAGGGCCAGACGTCAGGTTAGCTTTGCGAGACAAGTAGCAAGACAGCTTCAGAAGATCGGGAGTAGAGGTCCCAGATCACGTAGATAGCTTCCGAAGATCGGGAGAAGAGGCACCAGGCGGAATCTTTAGTGAAATCCCCTGGGTAATATAGAAATGTAACAGCAAAAACCAAATTGTTTTCTGATGCTTCTTATTTCAGATTCAATGGTAGACTGCCTCATAGAGTAAAATAAGTATATGGACTGCCTCCAGGGGTTCGTCAGCTCGTTTTCAAAGTAGTCTTTTTTTTTTAATTTTCAAATATTAGTTTTCTTGTGGCCATCATCTCATCTGACAAGTGTAGTTGGCCAGGACATATCCAGGAGTGCGTAAAGAATTTTATAAATATAATTTAAAATTAAGTTATTTAGTAAACAATCGTAATAATCTTTTAATACAATAGCTAAACACATATTGATGAAAATAATTTAAATTTTATTAACCAAAAAGTCATCATAGACTTAGTAGGTAGGAAGAGAATTAAAAAGTAATTGACAGTTTGACAATTTGGCGTCACAACATAAAAATTATGAAAATATTTTATTTCAGCAATTTTTAAGTTAATGAGTCGTAATTAGATCGATTTGTTCAGTGTAAAAATATAAACAAACTAGCTGTTGCCCGCGGCTTTGCCCGCGTAAAGTTCGGTAACCGTCCCACTGGATCATATTTAAGGGATAAATAGTGTTCTAGGTACGTGTCAATCCAGGTTATGAACTATCTATGTGCCACATTTCATAATCATTACAATCACCATCACTATCACTATCACTATCACTATCACTATCACTATCACTATCACAATCACAATCACAATCACAATCACAATCACCATCACAATCACAATCACAATCACAATCACAATCACAATCACAATCACAATCACAATCACCATCACAATTACAATCACCATCACTATCACAATCACCATCACAATCACCATCACAATCACCATCACAATCACCATCACAATACCATCACAATCACCATCACAATCACCATCACAATCACCATCACTATCAAAGTCACTATCACTATCACCATCACAATAACCATCACCATTGCTATCACCATCAAAATCACAATCACCATCACTATCACAATCACCATCACAATCACCATCACAATCACCATCACAATCACCATCACAATACCATCACATCACCATCACAATCACCATCACAATCACCATCACTATCAAAGTCACTATCACTATCACCATCACAATAACCATAACCATTGCTATCACCATCAAAATCACAATCACCATCACTATCACAATCACCATCACAATCACCATCACAATCACCATCACCATCACCATCACCATCACAATCACTATCACAATCACCATCACAATCACCATCACAATCACCATCACCATCAAAATCACCATCACATTCACCATCACAATCACCATCACCATCACCATCACAATCACCATCATCATTATCATCGTAATCACAACCATTATCATTGTAATAACAATCATCATTATCATAATCTCAACCATGATCATCATTATCACAATCACCATCACAATCAAAATCACCATCACTATCACAATCACCATCACAATCACCATCACAATCACAATCACTATCACTATCACAATCACAATCACAATCACAATCACAATCACTATCACGATCACCATCACCATCACCATCACCATCACAATCACTATCACAATCACCATCACAATCACCATCACAATCACCATCACCATCACAATCACCATCACATTCACCATCACAATCACCATCACCATCACCATCACAATCACCATCATCATTATCATCGTAATCACAACCATTATCATTGTAATAACAATCATCATTATCATAATCTCAACCATGATCATCATTATCACAATCACCATCACAATCAAAATCACCATCACTATCACAATCACCATCACAATCACCATCACAATCACAATCACTATCACTATCACAATCACAATCACAATCACAATCACCATCACAATCACCATCACTATCAAAGTCACTATCACTATCACCATCACAATAACCATAACCATTGCTATCACCATCAAAATCACAATCACCATCACTATCACAATCACCATCACAATCACCATCACAATCACCATCACCATCACCATCACCATCACAATCACTATCACAATCACCATCACAATCACCATCACAATCACCATCACCATCAAAATCACCATCACATTCACCATCACAATCACCATCACCATCACCATCACAATCACCATCATCATTATCATCGTAATCACAACCATTATCATTGTAATAACAATCATCATTATCATAATCTCAACCATGATCATCATTATCACAATCACCATCACAATCAAAATCACCATCACTATCACAATCACCATCACAATCACCATCACAATCACAATCACTATCACTATCACAATCACAATCACAATCACAATCACAATCACTATCACGATCACCATCACCATCACCATCACCATCACAATCACTATCACAATCACCATCACAATCACCATCACAACATCCCTGACGCACTGCATCGCCATGGCAACCCCATCAGTGTCCGGAATGCATTATTGAATTGAACACGAAGGGCTCCATACGATACTGACGAATAATTCTCCCACAACCTGCAAGTGTAGAAGGTGGTATAGAATGTTATAACCGTCACCTTTACGTCCGCAGTACAACGAGCAAACCTGCGGGCTATCATATTCGCGCGTAAGGACAGACCCCTAAGTTCCCTTTCAATGTCAGCATTGTCCTTAGCCGGTAGCCGGTAGCTGGTATCCGGCAGAGTAGAATAGAACCAACCCATTACACTCACGGGTGTCGTATAAGGCGACTAATGTCTGAGGCAGAACACCTTGCGCCTCCGTAGACCTGAGAACGGGCAGCAGCGTTTTCTGTTAGTCTTTCATTACTGCGATCTCCAATCCGCCTGCCAAGCGTGGAGATTACGGCAAATTTCTCCCATCATGGGAGAGGCTTATGTCCAGCAGTGGACGTTATGGGCTGATGTTGTTGTTGTTGTTGTATTGTCCTTAAGGTAAGTGGTGACCAAGTGACCTAAGTATTTAAATAGTTCCACCCGCTCAAGAGGTACACCGCTTAGCCGTATGGGAGGCACATCAAGATGGGACTTGGTCCCAGCCTCAAAAACAATGTACTGACTCTTCTTTAATTACAAGGTCTAAATACTTTGACTCCTAAACTAGATGTTGGTGCTTGTGTCGTAGGAGTTAATGATTCTTCGTAACAAATAAAGCCATTTATATTAAATCGGGACGTTTCAACAATAAGCAAATGGTGCCTAAGAAAGCAGAATATAATGTATATACCTAAATAAAAAAACAAAATGAAAAGCAAACAAAATATATGAGGTTGGTATGAGAGACATAACTTTATTGATAGCACGTCGTACTTACTTTTACCATGTGTCACGAATTTTTATTTGGAAAGACTGTCTGAAAAAAACTAATATTGTTTTTTTTTCTTTTCAAATAAAAACTCCCAGTCATAAAATAAAACTACCTAAAATAAAATATGCCTACAAAACACACCCTCCCCCCCCCTTTCTTCGTTTTACTCACAGAAAGTATTCTTAGGAGAAAGAAAAATTGCCCGTGACGTCTGTTAATTGAAAAGAGCAACTTACTCGGCTAGATTAGCAGATAGCTAAGAATGCTTAGATGGATATAGAGCAGGGGTGGCTTCCACAAGCGAGACACTGAACCTTATAATAAATAAACTAAATTGCTTTTTAAGTCTGGCAAAAAATTCTCAACTTGGGAGTAGAATTTTAAAAAACGGTTTCTTATTACACCTACACGTCTTCAGTAGATAATTTATGTGTTATCCTCCGGGGATTACAGGCGTGATGTTACATTTATGTGTCATGTTTTAAATTTAAAATAAGTATGTAATCAAATAAGAATCGCATGTGACTAAAAGAATGATGAATATAAATGTTGATGAATGGAGAGGGAGAGGAAGACCAAAGAAACGATGAATGGATTGTGTGAGGAATGATATGAAAAATAAAAGAGTAAATGATAGCGTGACAGTTGACAGAGGAGAATGGAAGAAAAACACGTGTTGCGCCGACCACAAGTAACATGGGACCAGGGCAGGGTGATGATGAGGTAATCAAATAAGAAAGCTCTTGCTGGTATTTAGTTCGCCAGTAGGTACTGTAACAAATCTACTAGATCCTATCAAAATAAATGGATAAAAGCAGACTTGTTCAATTAACTTTTAAATATGGGAAGATTTACAAGTGGACAAAACAATATAGTAATACACAATAAAACCTACCTAGCACGCACTCTAGGATAGTTTTATAGTTCACGCACTTGGTTGGTTAGGAATCAGTTCAGCACTGTAGGAGAGACGGGAACAGGCGTCAGGGTAGCAGGTCAATACCTGGGCAATTTCGAGGTTCAGCTTCAGGAAACCTCTGCAGGAAGGGCGTCGTGCAGATCTCAGAGTCCACTAGGTCAGCTCTGTAGTAAGGCAGTATAGATCTCAGGGCCAGACGTCAGGTTAGCTTTGCGAGACAAGTAGCAAGACAGCTTCAGAAGATCGGGAGTAGAGGTCCCAGATCACGTAGATAGCTTCCGAAGATCGGGAGAAGAGGCACCAGGCGGAATCTTTAGTGAAATCCCCTGGGTAATATAGAAATGTAACAGCAAAAACCAAATTGTTTTCTGATGCTTCTTATTTCAGATTCAATGGTAGACTGCCTCATAGAGTAAAATAAGTATATGGACTGCCTCCAGGGGTTCGTCAGCTCGTTTTCAAAGTAGTCTTTTTTTTTTAATTTTCAAATATTAGTTTTCTTGTGGCCATCATCTCATCTGACAAGTGTAGTTGGCCAGGACATATCCAGGAGTGCGTAAAGAATTTTATAAATATAATTTAAAATTAAGTTATTTAGTAAACAATCGTAATAATCTTTTAATACAATAGCTAAACACATATTGATGAAAATAATTTAAATTTTATTAACCAAAAAGTCATCATAGACTTAGTAGGTAGGAAGAGAATTAAAAAGTAATTGACAGTTTGACAATTTGGCGTCACAACATAAAAATTATGAAAATATTTTATTTCAGCAATTTTTAAGTTAATGAGTCGTAATTAGATCGATTTGTTCAGTGTAAAAATATAAACAAACTAGCTGTTGCCCGCGGCTTTGCCCGCGTAAAGTTCGGTAACCGTCCCACTGGATCATATTTAAGGGATAAATAGTGTTCTAGGTACGTGTCAATCCAGGTTATGAACTATCTATGTGCCACATTTCATAATCATTACAATCACCATCACTATCACTATCACTATCACTATCACTATCACTATCACTATCACAATCACAATCACAATCACAATCACAATCACCATCACAATCACAATCACAATCACAATCACAATCACAATCACAATCACAATCACAATCACCATCACAATTACAATCACCATCACTATCACAATCACCATCACAATCACCATCACAATCACCATCACAATCACCATCACAATACCATCACAATCACCATCACAATCACCATCACAATCACCATCACTATCAAAGTCACTATCACTATCACCATCACAATAACCATCACCATTGCTATCACCATCAAAATCACAATCACCATCACTATCACAATCACCATCACAATCACCATCACAATCACCATCACAATCACCATCACAATACCATCACATCACCATCACAATCACCATCACAATCACCATCACTATCAAAGTCACTATCACTATCACCATCACAATAACCATAACCATTGCTATCACCATCAAAATCACAATCACCATCACTATCACAATCACCATCACAATCACCATCACAATCACCATCACCATCACCATCACCATCACAATCACTATCACAATCACCATCACAATCACCATCACAATCACCATCACCATCAAAATCACCATCACATTCACCATCACAATCACCATCACCATCACCATCACAATCACCATCATCATTATCATCGTAATCACAACCATTATCATTGTAATAACAATCATCATTATCATAATCTCAACCATGATCATCATTATCACAATCACCATCACAATCAAAATCACCATCACTATCACAATCACCATCACAATCACCATCACAATCACAATCACTATCACTATCACAATCACAATCACAATCACAATCACAATCACTATCACGATCACCATCACCATCACCATCACCATCACAATCACTATCACAATCACCATCACAATCACCATCACAATCACCATCACCATCACAATCACCATCACATTCACCATCACAATCACCATCACCATCACCATCACAATCACCATCATCATTATCATCGTAATCACAACCATTATCATTGTAATAACAATCATCATTATCATAATCTCAACCATGATCATCATTATCACAATCACCATCACAATCAAAATCACCATCACTATCACAATCACCATCACAATCACCATCACAATCACAATCACTATCACTATCACAATCACAATCACAATCACAATCACCATCACAATCACCATCACTATCAAAGTCACTATCACTATCACCATCACAATAACCATAACCATTGCTATCACCATCAAAATCACAATCACCATCACTATCACAATCACCATCACAATCACCATCACAATCACCATCACCATCACCATCACCATCACAATCACTATCACAATCACCATCACAATCACCATCACAATCACCATCACCATCAAAATCACCATCACATTCACCATCACAATCACCATCACCATCACCATCACAATCACCATCATCATTATCATCGTAATCACAACCATTATCATTGTAATAACAATCATCATTATCATAATCTCAACCATGATCATCATTATCACAATCACCATCACAATCAAAATCACCATCACTATCACAATCACCATCACAATCACCATCACAATCACAATCACTATCACTATCACAATCACAATCACAATCACAATCACAATCACTATCACGATCACCATCACCATCACCATCACCATCACAATCACTATCACAATCACCATCACAATCACCATCACAACATCCCTGACGCACTGCATCGCCATGGCAACCCCATCAGTGTCCGGAATGCATTATTGAATTGAACACGAAGGGCTCCATACGATACTGACGAATAATTCTCCCACAACCTGCAAGTGTAGAAGGTGGTATAGAATGTTATAACCGTCACCTTTACGTCCGCAGTACAACGAGCAAACCTGCGGGCTATCATATTCGCGCGTAAGGACAGACCCCTAAGTTCCCTTTCAATGTCAGCATTGTCCTTAGCCGGTAGCCGGTAGCTGGTATCCGGCAGAGTAGAATAGAACCAACCCATTACACTCACGGGTGTCGTATAAGGCGACTAATGTCTGAGGCAGAACACCTTGCGCCTCCGTAGACCTGAGAACGGGCAGCAGCGTTTTCTGTTAGTCTTTCATTACTGCGATCTCCAATCCGCCTGCCAAGCGTGGAGATTACGGCAAATTTCTCCCATCATGGGAGAGGCTTATGTCCAGCAGTGGACGTTATGGGCTGATGTTGTTGTTGTTGTTGTATTGTCCTTAAGGTAAGTGGTGACCAAGTGACCTAAGTATTTAAATAGTTCCACCCGCTCAAGAGGTACACCGCTTAGCCGTATGGGAGGCACATCAAGATGGGACTTGGTCCCAGCCTCAAAAACAATGTACTGACTCTTCTTTAATTACAAGGTCTAAATACTTTGACTCCTAAACTAGATGTTGGTGCTTGTGTCGTAGGAGTTAATGATTCTTCGTAACAAATAAAGCCATTTATATTAAATCGGGACGTTTCAACAATAAGCAAATGGTGCCTAAGAAAGCAGAATATAATGTATATACCTAAATAAAAAAACAAAATGAAAAGCAAACAAAATATATGAGGTTGGTATGAGAGACATAACTTTATTGATAGCACGTCGTACTTACTTTTACCATGTGTCACGAATTTTTATTTGGAAAGACTGTCTGAAAAAAACTAATATTGTTTTTTTTTCTTTTCAAATAAAAACTCCCAGTCATAAAATAAAACTACCTAAAATAAAATATGCCTACAAAACACACCCTCCCCCCCCCTTTCTTCGTTTTACTCACAGAAAGTATTCTTAGGAGAAAGAAAAATTGCCCGTGACGTCTGTTAATTGAAAAGAGCAACTTACTCGGCTAGATTAGCAGATAGCTAAGAATGCTTAGATGGATATAGAGCAGGGGTGGCTTCCACAAGCGAGACACTGAACCTTATAATAAATAAACTAAATTGCTTTTTAAGTCTGGCAAAAAATTCTCAACTTGGGAGTAGAATTTTAAAAAACGGTTTCTTATTACACCTACACGTCTTCAGTAGATAATTTATGTGTTATCCTCCGGGGATTACAGGCGTGATGTTACATTTATGTGTCATGTTTTAAATTTAAAATAAGTATGTAATCAAATAAGAATCGCATGTGACTAAAAGAATGATGAATATAAATGTTGATGAATGGAGAGGGAGAGGAAGACCAAAGAAACGATGAATGGATTGTGTGAGGAATGATATGAAAAATAAAAGAGTAAATGATAGCGTGACAGTTGACAGAGGAGAATGGAAGAAAAACACGTGTTGCGCCGACCACAAGTAACATGGGACCAGGGCAGGGTGATGATGAGGTAATCAAATAAGAAAGCTCTTGCTGGTATTTAGTTCGCCAGTAGGTACTGTAACAAATCTACTAGATCCTATCAAAATAAATGGATAAAAGCAGACTTGTTCAATTAACTTTTAAATATGGGAAGATTTACAAGTGGACAAAACAATATAGTAATACACAATAAAACCTACCTAGCACGCACTCTAGGATAGTTTTATAGTTCACGCACTTGGTTGGTTAGGAATCAGTTCAGCACTGTAGGAGAGACGGGAACAGGCGTCAGGGTAGCAGGTCAATACCTGGGCAATTTCGAGGTTCAGCTTCAGGAAACCTCTGCAGGAAGGGCGTCGTGCAGATCTCAGAGTCCACTAGGTCAGCTCTGTAGTAAGGCAGTATAGATCTCAGGGCCAGACGTCAGGTTAGCTTTGCGAGACAAGTAGCAAGACAGCTTCAGAAGATCGGGAGTAGAGGTCCCAGATCACGTAGATAGCTTCCGAAGATCGGGAGAAGAGGCACCAGGCGGAATCTTTAGTGAAATCCCCTGGGTAATATAGAAATGTAACAGCAAAAACCAAATTGTTTTCTGATGCTTCTTATTTCAGATTCAATGGTAGACTGCCTCATAGAGTAAAATAAGTATATGGACTGCCTCCAGGGGTTCGTCAGCTCGTTTTCAAAGTAGTCTTTTTTTTTTAATTTTCAAATATTAGTTTTCTTGTGGCCATCATCTCATCTGACAAGTGTAGTTGGCCAGGACATATCCAGGAGTGCGTAAAGAATTTTATAAATATAATTTAAAATTAAGTTATTTAGTAAACAATCGTAATAATCTTTTAATACAATAGCTAAACACATATTGATGAAAATAATTTAAATTTTATTAACCAAAAAGTCATCATAGACTTAGTAGGTAGGAAGAGAATTAAAAAGTAATTGACAGTTTGACAATTTGGCGTCACAACATAAAAATTATGAAAATATTTTATTTCAGCAATTTTTAAGTTAATGAGTCGTAATTAGATCGATTTGTTCAGTGTAAAAATATAAACAAACTAGCTGTTGCCCGCGGCTTTGCCCGCGTAAAGTTCGGTAACCGTCCCACTGGATCATATTTAAGGGATAAATAGTGTTCTAGGTACGTGTCAATCCAGGTTATGAACTATCTATGTGCCACATTTCATAATCATTACAATCACCATCACTATCACTATCACTATCACTATCACTATCACTATCACTATCACAATCACAATCACAATCACAATCACAATCACCATCACAATCACAATCACAATCACAATCACAATCACAATCACAATCACAATCACAATCACCATCACAATTACAATCACCATCACTATCACAATCACCATCACAATCACCATCACAATCACCATCACAATCACCATCACAATACCATCACAATCACCATCACAATCACCATCACTATCAAAGTCACTATCACTATCACCATCACAATAACCATCACCATTGCTATCACCATCAAAATCACAATCACCATCACTATCACAATCACCATCACAATCACCATCACAATCACCATCACAATCACCATCACAATACCATCACATCACCATCACAATCACCATCACAATCACCATCACTATCAAAGTCACTATCACTATCACCATCACAATAACCATAACCATTGCTATCACCATCAAAATCACAATCACCATCACTATCACAATCACCATCACAATCACCATCACAATCACCATCACCATCACCATCACCATCACAATCACTATCACAATCACCATCACAATCACCATCACAATCACCATCACCATCAAAATCACCATCACATTCACCATCACAATCACCATCACCATCACCATCACAATCACCATCATCATTATCATCGTAATCACAACCATTATCATTGTAATAACAATCATCATTATCATAATCTCAACCATGATCATCATTATCACAATCACCATCACAATCAAAATCACCATCACTATCACAATCACCATCACAATCACCATCACAATCACAATCACTATCACTATCACAATCACAATCACAATCACAATCACAATCACTATCACGATCACCATCACCATCACCATCACCATCACAATCACTATCACAATCACCATCACAATCACCATCACAATCACCATCACCATCACAATCACCATCACATTCACCATCACAATCACCATCACCATCACCATCACAATCACCATCATCATTATCATCGTAATCACAACCATTATCATTGTAATAACAATCATCATTATCATAATCTCAACCATGATCATCATTATCACAATCACCATCACAATCAAAATCACCATCACTATCACAATCACCATCACAATCACCATCACAATCACAATCACTATCACTATCACAATCACAATCACAATCACAATCACCATCACAATCACCATCACTATCAAAGTCACTATCACTATCACCATCACAATAACCATAACCATTGCTATCACCATCAAAATCACAATCACCATCACTATCACAATCACCATCACAATCACCATCACAATCACCATCACCATCACCATCACCATCACAATCACTATCACAATCACCATCACAATCACCATCACAATCACCATCACCATCAAAATCACCATCACATTCACCATCACAATCACCATCACCATCACCATCACAATCACCATCATCATTATCATCGTAATCACAACCATTATCATTGTAATAACAATCATCATTATCATAATCTCAACCATGATCATCATTATCACAATCACCATCACAATCAAAATCACCATCACTATCACAATCACCATCACAATCACCATCACAATCACAATCACTATCACTATCACAATCACAATCACAATCACAATCACAATCACAATCACTATCACGATCACCATCACCATCACCATCACCATCACAATCACTATCACAATCACCATCACAATCACCATCACAATCACCATCACCATCACAATCACCATCACATTCACCATCACAATCACCATCACCATCACCATCACAATCACCATCATCATTATCATCGTAATCACAACCATTATCATTGTAATAACAATCATCATTATCATAATCTCAACCATGATCATCATTATCACAATCACCATCACAATCAAAATCACCATCACTATCACAATCACCATCACAATCACCATCACAATCACAATCACTATCACTATCACAATCACAATCACAATCACAATCACCATCACAATCACAATCACCATCATCGTTAGCACAATCACTATCATCATTATCACAATCATTATCATCGTAATCACAACCATTATCATCGTAATCACAATCATCATCATCACAATATCCATCCTCGTTATCAAAATCATCATTATCGTTATCACACGCATCATCATCATTACCACAAACACCATCACTGTCACAATCACCATCACAATCACAATCACTATCACAATCACCATCAATATCACAGTCACAATCACTATCACCATCACAATAACCATCACCATCGCTATAACCATCACAATCACAATCACTATCACAATCACCATCATCGTTATCATAATCATCATCATCGTAATCACAATCATCTTCATCATTATCAGAAACATCATCACTGTCACAATCACTATCACAATCACCATCACCATCGGCATCACCATCGGTATCACCATCACAATCACCATCACCATCACCATCACAATCACAATCACCATCATCGTTATCACAATCATCATCATAATTATCACGACCACCATCACTGTCACAATCACAATCACAATAACCATCACTATCGCTATCACCATCACAATCACCGTCACTATCACTATCATAATCACCATCACCATTACCATCACCATCACCATGACCATTACCATCACTATCACCATCACCATCACCATCACTATCACAATCACTACCACGATCACCATATTATCACAATCATCATCATCAGTATCACAATCTTCATCATCATCATTATCACAATCATCATCATCGTTATCACAATCATTATCATAATTATCACAATCATCATCATCGTAATCACAATCATTTTCATCGTAATCACAATCATCATCATCGTAATCACAATCATTATCATCGTAATAACAATCATCACCTTCATCATCATTATCACAATCACCATCATCGTTATCACAATCATCTCAATAAATCAACAATAACCCTGTATAGAAGTCGAATCCGCCATCTTCTGGATCTCAAAATAAATGCCATTTTCGTAATCTGCACCCCTGATAATCTCGGTATCGACACCCATATTGATTTTTAGACATTTCAACCCCATCGCACCCCAACAGGGAATGAAGGCATTTCAGATCCGCCACATTAAATCTTCAAATCGTTGTTTTTGTGATACACCCGACCCGATACACCATACAAACAATACCGATGTTGATTTTCAGACTTTGTTACCCTATTTCCCCCTTTAGGGGTTGAATTCTGAAAAAACCTAAAACACAAATGTTAACTCATTTATCGATAGGAGTACTCCTGTGAAGTTTCGAATAAAACAGTCTTACCTAATCTTGTTTCCCCATACAAACTTTTGACACCCGTTTCATTCCCTTAGGGGGTACATTTTGAAAAATCCTTTCTTAATGCACCCCTCATAAGGAACGTTTGTGCCAAATTTGGAATCTCTAGACTCAGCGGTTTGGGCTGTGCATTGATTTTTAGACTTTGTCACCCCATTTCTCCCTCTTAGGGGTTGAATTCTGTAAAAACCTGAAACTCATGTCTACTCATTTATCAATAGGAGTACTCCTGTGAAGTTTTTAATAAAATAGTCTAATTAATCTTAGAATTAGAATTAGAATTAGAATTTATTTATTTGTAAGAATGTAGTTTTACATAGTATGATGTTAAAATTTTTATAAGTTCTATACACTCTACCACAGTATGTGGTGTACAAATATTAAATAATAAAATGTCATTCATAAAACTAAGTACATTAAATGTCAAGATTTGTGATACAATATGTCCAAGATGAATTAGTATTATTATAATTATAGATTTAAAACCAATGTCAATATTAAGTACATGTCATCTTGGATTGTTACAATATTCCATATATTCGCCAATGTCATAAAAACAATTATCTAATAACCAATTTGTTAACTTTTTCTTGAACATGGGGACAGGAAGTTCCTTAAATGAGTTAGGTAACTTGTTATACACCTGAATGGCATTTACGTACACATTTCTCCTAAAAATTTGCAATCTACATTGAGGTACATTTAGTTCATGTTTGTACTTATTTCTAGCAGAAGCCTTTTTGTGGCTCACTTCAGATTGCATGCGAAAATAATGAGGGTTTTGCTTTACTAACATACATAGTTCTTTGATGTACATGCAGGGTAAAGGTAAAATGTGAAGCTTTTTAAATAAGGGTTTACAGCTGTCCAAAAACCAGGCGCCAGAATATTGCCCTAACACACTTTTTTTGTACCCGAAATGCCATTAAAACTTCAACTGAATTGCCCCATAGTATTAGGCCATAAGACAACACAGACGATACATATCCGTGATATGCAGTGACGGCCGCGGCTCTTGTTTCCCCATACAAACTTTAGAGCCCCGTTTCACCCCCTTAGGGGGTGACTTTTGAAAAACCCTTTCTTAGTGTACCCCTAGACCACTTCAGGAACATATGTGCTAAATTTGGGATCTCTAGACTCAGCGGTATAGGCTGTGCATTGATTTTTAGACTTTGTCACCCCATTTCCCCCTCTTAGGGGTTGAATTCTGAAAAACCCTGAAACCCGTTTCTACTCATTTATCAAAAGGAACAATATTGTGAAGTTTCGAATAAAATAGTCTAACTAATCTTGTTTCCCCATACAAACTTTGGAGCCCCGTTTAACCCCCTTAGGGGGTAAATTTTGAAAAATCCTTTCTTAGTGCACCCCTTGACCATATAAGGAACCTACTTGCCAAATTTGGAATCTGTAGACCCAGCGGTTTGGGCTGTGCGTTGATAGATGGACTCATCTATCAACGCACAGCCCAAACCGCTGACTGACAACTGACTGACTGACTGACTAGTCAGTCAGTCAGTTTCTTCTTTTATATATTTAGATAAAAAGGATGATAAATTGTATTATGAATGATGAATATAAAGTGTAAGTATAGCATATTAATACTATAGTAAGGAAACTCTCTCCAAAAGCAATTAATAAAAAAAACAATGAAACACAAAGTGCTCACTGTTAAATAAATAAACAAAATAAAATAAATGGTTTCATTTTTGGCACAAATTGGATTTCAGAGAATTTAGGATTACAAATAGAGTGGCCATCAATGTTGACTAAGGATTTTTTTTTGTTTTTGCCAGTACCTACCTGGAAAGAATGAAGACAAAATAATTTCACAAATGAACTAAAAGTTATTCGAGAGTGGCAGTTACATAAGTATAATATTGCTTTTGTCTCAAGACGAAAGTCTATGACCAGTGTGTGTTGCCAGTGATTACATACGGGACCGCAACGTGGTCGCTCACAGTGGGGCCTCATTAGAAGGCTGCATCTGAAGACACCCAAAGGGCAATGGAGAGGGCTATGCTCGGAGTTTCCTTGCGCGATCGAATCAGAAAATAAGACATCCAAGAGAACCAAGGTTACCGACGTAGCCCGAAGAACTGCCAAACTTAAGTGGCAGTGGGCAGGGCACATTGCTCGCAAAACGGATGGCCGATGGGGCCGAAAAGTTCTGGAGTGGCGACCGCGAACCGGAAGACGTTGCGTTAGAAGGCCTCCCACTAGGTGGACCGATGACCTGGTGAAGATTGCGTGATGCGAGTCGCACGGGACCGGGCAATGTGGCGACACTTGGGGGAGGCCCATGTCCAGCAGTGGACATCTTTCGGCTGAAATGATGATGATGATGAACGCTAGCTAACAATAAATCACTATAGCTAAAGCGCTCTGTTGGATTTTTGAGTCGCTGCTCAGCGTGAGCCGAACGTTCAAACTTAGAAGTATGAGTGTGCATTAGTTAGTGTTACTGAAAACGGGCATAAATCTTTTTGTTTATCTATAGATAGGTCTTTCCCCATTAAACTGAAAAAATCGATGAGTTCTTCACAGTGTGCTTACCTACTGAAAGCCAGACGTCTGAGTACATAACGAACGAATTGTCCAATCATTTTGCTTACAACCTAACCAAGATAACAACCAAGCTACTAACTTGTCACGAATAAGATATGAATTAAGCACTGTTCTTTAACATTCTGATTTCAGGTTTATGTATCTCCCTATAAAACTGCAGTGGATAACCTCCTATCTGAAACTATTTTTTTTCCTCACATTGTTATTTTGGTACAATGGAAGTTTATAAGACCTTTAGTTTTTGTAGCAGAAAATGAAAGCTGTTTTTTCTGTTTAAAAAAAGGACCTGAACACAGATCATCATATTTTATTGGGACTATTATTTTGTTCTAAGTACTATTTACTTATATGTATTCCCTTCGGAACGACAAAATAACACCAATATAAATTCGATCAGGAGCTCAGGAGGACTTGTGAAGGATTCTAGACAAATATATCGGCTCAGAAAACATACATTTGGGACTAGACGGCACCCTAAGTGCTGTTAAGTTGCCTGTAATTTATTTGGGAGATTTCGTCGGTTGTACCAACTCAAAGAAACAGATTTGGGATGCCAGTTCTTGTAGTAAGTACTTATTTAGTTACGAGACATATTGTACTTAAAATCTTAATCATCTTTTTAATTTCAGTCTTACTTTATCGTGTAGTAGTGCCTAAACTTGGTGTCAGAGTTGTATACCGCCCATGGGCCTCTGACTTGGCTTAACATCAAGAAATATCTCCCAGGCATACTGGTTTCCTCACTATGTTTTCCTTCACCGAAGCGAGTGATATTTATACAATACGCACATGAATCAGAAAAATTACTACGTTATATCTTAATAGGAGTCAAATTACATTTTTAGCTGGGACACAGGCCTCTTTTCTGTGAGCAGGAGGAGTGGGCCACAATCCACCACACGGGTCCAGTGCAGGGTGGTGAATGCCACTAATGTCTTCGAATTCTTGGTTCTTCTCATGATATTCTTTCATCGTTTTGAGAGCCGTGGTGATGATATAAAGGACAGAAAGTAAAGAGCCTGCTTAGGTTCGAATTCACGACCTTGGGCCTTGTAAGTCCGGGGTTGCGGGACTGTTCAAAGAGATACCGTGGCCCCGGAACACAAAGGGCGATGAAGGAACATGGATGGATTTTAGTCAGTAAAAGTCTGACACTCCCTCCTGCTCCGCCCAGAGCGGGAGGAGTCATTTGATGATTTCCCATCTGAAAAAAAAAGGCCTTGTAAGTCAATGTCACTGCTTCCAGCTGCTAGATAAGTGCATTGTTGCATTATCATAATAATGAGTTTTTGTTTTTACTTTGACTGTCTCGTTGGTCTAGTGGTTGCTAGTGTGGCTGCAGAACATGCGGTTCCATTCCCGGGTCGGGCGCAATGTTATTGGGTTTTTCCATCTGTAATTTCTCAGTAGCAGCCACAGAGTCTGGATTTGAGCCCGGTTTATGACAATAGGCTCGCCGCTTATTACTTTGGACTTAACATAAATTACGAAATTTGGGTGTAGGTACTATTAGGTACACCTTTGCCTAACCCTTTGAGGATTACAGGCGTGATGTTATGGTTGTTATTTTCATCATAATGATCAGTGATTTAGTAACGAAAGGAATTTGAAACAGACCATTTAATAATTAAATCTTGAAGGGAAACTCTAGACAAAATCTTTTTCTACACTTTTAATAAAGTGTATTCATTCGTATAGGAACATCGGTAATTTAATGATGTAATTTGATGTTTTCCTTATTTTTTCTAAATTCGTGGAACAAAGTTTCATAAATTTGTATTGTATTGAGTTTATTTATAAGTAAAATTTTCCGCCCGACGGGTTTTCCCATCGGAAAAGGTACGATACAAAGGTTCATCTGCTTCTAACCTCTTTTTGAGATGGATTTTTTAGAAATCTTTATTAAAACTCTTGTGCGAAATGGCATACTTTTAAATCCATTGATTTACGCAGCTGTGGGGGGATTCAGTGAATGAATGAATTGTACACTATAATCAACTTATCTGTACACGCGGAAAACACAGAACTAAAATAAATGTACAAAGTACATATCGATGCATTTTTGCTTGACAAGCCTTGAACTGCACACTTAAAGTGGTCATACTGTAAGAAGAGTTTTGTATCCTTCTTCGTCGTGTCTATGGTTCACATACAGTATCAACACAATACCACATCAATTGAATCAATTCATTAGCCACATCGATACCGTTGGTAGTGGCTTGACACAGGTCCCTTAAAAGTGCAAGTGGAGTTGCACAAAGAGCAGGTCAGGAGGTGGGCCATGGTTCGGAAAGAGGTTCAACAATTACAGCCTGCTTCATCGGAATACCCCCCACCTTATGTTGTAAGAAGAAAAGATTCTTGACAGATTACCTACACCTCAAAAACCTGACACCTGAGCAATATTCATAATTTCAGCCGCAAGACGTCCACTGCTGGACATAGGCCTCCCCCAAGTGTCGCCACATTGACCGGTCCCGTGCGACTTGCATCCAGCGGATTCCTGCAATCTTAATCAGGTCATCGGTCCACCTAGTGGGAGGCCTTCCAACGCAACGTCTTCCAGTTCGCGGTCGCCACTCCAGAACTTTTTGGCCCCATCGGCCATCCGTTCTGCGAGCAATGCCCTGCCCACTGCCACTTAAATTTAGCAATTCTTCGGGCTACGTCGGTAACCTTGGTTCTCTAGTTACTGTTAATGATTTTGAATTAAATTTGGGCATGACACCTAGCAAAGCGCGGTATGGCAGGTGTGGCGTCCAAGGACTTTAAAAAAAAGTGGTGGTGGTTAATGAATAGGTATGACGACAGTATCAAAAAATTGCAAATCTATTTAGTCCGTCAGTTAGAGTATTGGAAATTAATGGACACGTATTTTTTGTTTTTGTAAATCAATGAATATTGACAAAGATAAAACGCATCAAAACTCGGGAGTGAGAGCTCGTGATGTCAGAACTAGGTAAACATTATACCTAGGCGTGACGTATTGAGAATTTTAAAAGCGTCTTATCTTCGTCAATTTTGGTTTACGTAACAAAAGAAAAAACACGGGTCAAATATTTTTTGATAATCTAACTGACGGACTAATTAGTTTTTTTTGTCATCTCGCCTATTGTATTCACACTATGACCGAATGATCATTAAATAACCCTAGATTCATGAATTTGAAACTTTCACCGCACAAATTGCCTTAGGGATCAAATCCGTAATAAAGCCCATTGATTACTAAACGTCACATTCCGGCGAGTAAATATTGTGATTAAACAGAAACAGCCCTTTGATAAGCGTCGTAAATGTTTGTTAATTTCAACACACATGTGATTCCAGCTCGAGTGCAAAATCACAAATATTGACATTTTCTCAATCATGTTTGTCGTAAGCGAGACTGCTGAACATGAGGTCCTGGGTTCGATTCCCAGGTCGGACAAAGTCCTGTTGGGTTCTTTTTCCTTCATCAGGATTTTCTTAGTAGCAGCCGCGGAGTCTGGATTCGTGCCCGGTTGATGACATTAGGCTCGCCACACAAGGAACTTAAAACATGACAAACGAAATTTGGGTGTTCTATTAGGTTCTGCACCTCTGCCTAAACCTTCGGGAATAACATTCAAGACGCGATGTTATATTTGAGTTTGTTACCGTTATAATGTTACTGAAATGGCAGGAAACGTTCCTACTTATATTTTTATAACATAATAATTATGGTATTAAAACACAATTTAAAGGTGTGAAGAAAACATAGTCATTTCGTTGTAGCTAATGGTAGCAACGTCAATTGCAGGCAAGCAGGGTTCATAAACATTGCGATATATAATTCAAAACACATCTGAATTATAAACATAATAACACAGTAACTTATGTATAATCTATCTATGTACCTACGTAAGTGTTTACTTCCTTACATAGATTGCAAGAAAAACGTTATACGATGGCTACATCTATGTACCAATTACACATGTTTGCAGAGAAATAAATGATTTGATTTGATCATCTGCCTTTAGCTATCTTGGTAAGTTGGATAAATTGATTTAAAATAACAACAAACTCATAATATAACAACACGCCTGATATCCCCTAATGGTTACGCAGAGGCTACTTATAATATACACCCACACAACCACACCACACGTCACGTCATAAGTCCCATGTAATAGGGGGCGAGCCTTTTGCCATCAACCGTGCACAAAACCAGACTCCGTGGTGACTGCGAAACTCCTGATGAAAAAGCCCAATAATACTTTCTCCGACCTGAATCGTGAAGAATCGAACCCAGGACCTTTTATGATTAGCGGACGAACCAGTCAACAAACTCCTTGTTTTAAAGTCGCTTATAATAAACAAATCCTTCCGATTTGAAATAGAATCATTGATATCCAATCCTAGGACTTATGCCCGACTTCTACGCTAATAAGGACTCAGCAACAATTTATACAGCCTAACAATAGGAATAGCATGCGTATTCCATTTTAGACTGCACTATCAAGCCATTGTTTCTAAACGAGGTTAATTTCAAGTTATAATTGAGGGATATTTGTTTAATGTCCTCGAATAATGTGTGTGTACGCATTTTATATGTAAAGTCTGTTGGCACTGGTTAGTAGTTATCATTTCAAAAGCCAAAATAAAACTGGTTTTATGGGTGTTTAAAAATGCTGAGCTAGTGTGAGTCGGATAGAGAGTTCCGTACTTGTTGGGTACGAAATTGATGTTTAACTTCATTCTCTCTTGCGTATGAAGTTACAGGTTGTAAGGGCCATCGCGAAAAATGCTACGATTTAATAAAAAATAAAACAATTTACTAAATCTATGGTAACAGTTTGCGCGTGCCCCTCGTGTGTGATTTTGTTGAAGTAAAACAAATATTATGTTATTTTGAATGTATTTTCTACAGGCCCTGGCTCTGGCCCTGGTTGTTGTAAACATCTCCTTGAACCTTTAACCTATAGTTATTTCCTGACAGGTTTTTTACATAATAAGAAGAAAAGTGAACAGTGTTATTCTTTGTGAGATATAAGATAGTTGAATAAAATCCCGAAACTTAGGCTCAGAAGAGTGCTGGACCACTGCTGGACATAGGCCTCTCGTATGTTGCGTACTGGATTGGCAACAAGTTGAAATTCAGAATTCAAATCAGCGAAAAAATCAATTCAGCGTTCACAAAAAGGGTTTCCAATTCCATACTCACATGATTCTATGCGCCCTTTATATGCGGGGTATCACTTTTACGGTCGTCTCAAAACCAAAACAGGAAATTAAAGTTCAACCGTTTTAAATCATATTCTGATACGATTCTCGAATGATAGTTACTTTATATTTTACGTTATACCTTCTATAATACACGTATTGTTGACAAAGGTAAGGAGTTTTTCGGCCAAAGTTGGATATGCTAGCCACTTTAGAGCACATGAAAGAGCAGCACACCAAAGCTCTCGGCAACCACCTTGGAAAGCCATCGAATTCGTTATTTAAAATACTGTGTCTACAATGTATCTTTAACATAAGTAATATGTGGAAACGTCGTGGATTGTGCATTAGCCTAGCTACTTAATACGTTGTAACATTTACTGTAACATAAAGGGTGTAAAACACCTCTTAACGAAGCCGAAAGGCACTTGTTCTCCCCGTCATTGCGATCATTTTTTTGCTCTACACCATACCTGGGAACCTTCTAGTTACGGAGATATAGGAAAGTTCAAAGTTCCAACTTTTTGACAAGTTTTTTTTTTAATAAAATTTTTTTAATGTAAGATTTTTTCTTTAAACATCTCCTCGACCCCCGTACTATTCAATCCATCCGTCAGCACAATGTTTTGAGTGCGTTACATTGAGTTCTACTACAAAATATGATTTTTCACCCCAAAAAAAATTTGTTTCCCAGCAATAATTTTTGCGTAAAGTCACTTAGTTTGATGTACAGAATGCTTGATTGACGACTTCGTGATGAGGTCTTTTACACCCTGTATATTGTACAATTGTTTGTTTTCCCTAAATAAATAAATAAATGAATGCAGTCACTGTGGTCGAAATCAATGGCTAGATAGCATCATGATCATCATCATTTAGTGTACCTAATTAGATTTTTTTCATCATACTGTTTCTGTCTTTGTCTAGGGTAGGTCACTATCTCATTATCTTGAGATCAGTGTGGCACGTTTCTGCCTTTGCTTATATCATCATCATCATCATCATCATCATCATCATTTCAGCCGAAAGACGTCCACTGCTGGACATAGGCCTCCGCCAAGTGTCGCCACATTGACCGGTCCCGTGTGATTCGCATCCAACGAATTCCCGCAACCTTCACCAGGTCATCGGTCCACTTAGTGGGAGGTCTTCCAACGCAACGTCTTTCGGTTGGCGGTCGCCACTCCAGAACTTTTCCCTTGACCCCATCGGCCATCCGTTCTGCGAGCAATGTGCCCTGCCCACCGCCACTTAAGTTTGGCAATTCTTCAGGCTACCTCGGTGACCCTGGTTCTCTTGCGGATGTCTTCATTTCTGATTCGATCACGCATGAGAAACGAAATGACGCACGAAACTCCGAGCATAGCCCTCTCCATTGCCTTTTGGGTGACTCTAAGCCTTCTGGTAAGGCCCATTGTGAGCGACCACGTTTCGGTCCCGTATCTAATAACTTGCAACACACACTGATCATAGACTTTCGTCTTGAGACACTGCGGTAAGTTGGACGAGAAGATACCGCGCAGCTTCCCGAACGCTGCCCAGCCGAGTCGGATTCGACGATTGACCTCTTTCTCTAAGTTAAAATTTCCTTATATACTGTTCACAAAATTAACTGTAAGGATGAATGGCCATTTTCAGAATGGCCATAAGTTCTAATAAAATCAATTTCAAGGTTATTCATTAATTACCGGACACTTGTATACTACACTTGCTAAGTACAGGTTGACAATTCCAGGGTTTCTCCACGTTGTTACTTCTCCTTTTAAACAGTAGCAGTAGCATTGTTAGCCAAGTGGTGTCAAGGTTTTCGTATTCATGTGCGTATTGTATAATTATCACTTGCTTCAGTGAAGGAAAACTTCGTGGGGAAACCAAACCAGCATGCCTGAGAGGTATTTCTCGAAGGCATGGAAAGCCAATTCAGAGGCCCATGGGCAGCATAAAAACTGACACCAGGTTAGTGCCTAACCACACAAAAAGAAGAAAAATTTCTCCTTCTGTGATAACTAAAGAGTCAACACTTAATATTAACTAGAGGATTAGTTCCAGGTTACAGGTTACAGGTTACATTACAGTCGGTGAAGAAGCAACAAGTCAAACCGATAATAAGATTTCCACATACCTATAGACAACCTTATCTTACCAGCCATTATGTTGCTAACAGAATAATAAGCGAAGGCTTTCACCACTTGTTTGTTCTTCGAAGCGAAAACTGCGCTAAGGATATTGCTCCAAAAAACTTTTGAACAAGTTTCTGATCAAATTTAAATGTTCTATAAGAGATACAAGTGCTTGTGGGAACTTTATCGAGTATTATTCTCCCCATTACAGTGTACCGGTAACCGGTAGGTACGCTGTTCCCACTTACATGCACGTATTTTCACCCCGCTACTAACTTCACTCCCTTTGTAATCATATTCCCTTTGTTTCTGTACTAGAAAAACAACGCTATTGAAACGTAAAACTGTGATTAAAATTCGGTTTGTAAAATCCTCTTCTAGTTTTTAGAATCAGAATTGAGAGAAATCTCAACGTTTTAAATCAGACACTGAACTTGCATAGTTATTTAATATGCACTTTGTAATTAAGAGATAGGCACTTAAAATACTACTTAATCTAGTCCGCTAAAGTTAATTTATTACAAGCGTTACAAGTTGGGTCTAAGTCACAGCGGCACACTTGAAATGGAACAGATCCATCAAAGGATTTGCTGTAGTCCCACAGTACAGACACACTGCCACTTTTGCGAGGCTCACGGGACTCGTTAGTGAGCTCCACAGATTCACAATATACTTGGTCACCCAGCAACATCGCTACTACTGTCATTTGCGCACCGTTATAATCTATTTTACATTTCCACGGAGTGAATGCCATATACAAGTGTATCTGAGTAATTTTCACAACAATAATTTGCTTCGCGCCACTCTTTAGAGTCAATATTTCTTCCGGTTGCACGACCCTGGGGCAGAACGTCGGCCCCGCCATTATGGCCGAGTACTCTTTAGGGAAAATTATGTTATCGTTGCCGCATGATTGCTTGGTGCATTTACTTTTGGTGACGCACCACGTACAGAAACTTTCTGATATACACGACGAACACGAAGATATCTTCTTACACTGTTCTTGTTTCGGATCAATTGGGTCTTCAAAACTTGGAGTTACGACTGCCAGAACTAGCAGAGCTGCTATTTTCGTTTTACACAACATCTTGTGAAGGGGATTGCATTGAATAGTCCTCTTCTTATATCAACGTTTATTAATTAATCTTGCATTTACAAGCATTATATTATGATATAAACAAGTTGGTTCTCGTCGCACGCGCCGGATGCTCGAATCAGTAGTAAAAAGACGGGCGGCGCGCAGTGTTGCCAGATGAGTCGCCCCCGCAGATAGTGATGTGCCGCGTTTGGTTTTTTGTATTAGTGCGGCGGGTGCACACTGTGGCGTGCACATACTCCGCGGCGTTGAAGCAATTTCAACAGCTATGGTGTCGTGGGCAATAGGCACATTTTATGGACTGCCCGTTTTATAAGGCCCTTGTTTGTATGGACGTCCGCAACCCGAACAATTCCATCATTTCCTGGGTATGTCTTCATTACGCGCCCCATGCGCCAGTCGAGAGGCATGAGGTTGTCCTCCCGCAGCACGACCATGTCACCGACCTGAAGTGCTGGCTGCCCTCTTCTCCATTTAGATCTGCTCTGCAGCTCGGCCATAAACTCCCGGTGCCATCGTGCCCAAAATTGCTGCCGGATCTGCTCGATGCGCTGGTATCTATTGAGTCTAATGCAGTTAGCTGGTAACGACGGCACAGACATCAACGGGCGACCTATAAGGAAGTGCCCAGGAGTCAAGGGATTCGTGTCTGTAGGATCAGATGAGAGCGGGGATATGGGGCGGGAATTAAGGATAGCTTCTATTTGCGCAAAAAGCGTTGCCAACTCTTCGAATGTAAGGGAGGCACTACCAGCAACGCGTTTCAAATGATGTTTAGCGGATTTAACTCCAGCCTCCCATATTCCACCGAAGTGTGGTGAGTAGGCTGGACAAAACATGAATTTAATTTCCTCATTAGACGCGAAATCTGAGACTGAATGACGGCTGGCCTTTATAACTCTCCCTAACTCATTGTTGGCCCCGACGAAGTTTTTCCCATTGTCGCAATAAATCGCGTTAGGCTTGCCGCGACGTGACACAAACCTACGTAAACAAGATATAAAAGCTTCAGTGGTTAAGTCACTGACAACTTCTAGATGTAGAGCTTTCGTGGCTAGGCACACAAAAACGCAGAGGTAGGCTTTAGTTACTCTGTTACCTCGACCTTTTTTAGAGGATATCATAAATGGTCCCGCAAAGTCGATCCCACATGTACTAAACGGAAAATCTGGATTAACCCTAACACTAGGCAAGTCCCCCATTAAAGGCTGTATCGGCTGACCTCGCAATCGAGTACAAACCACACAAGTCTTAACAATTTTACGAGCTAAATTTCTGCCACCCAGTGGCCAAAACCTCTCGCGAACAGAGGACAAAAGTAACTGGGGACCTGCGTGAAATAATCTAGAATGCTCACAGTGCATTATTAATTTGGTTAAATGTTGCTTAGCATCCAATAGAATTGGATGTTTCTTATCATATTTACAAACAGACTTATTTATCCTACCTCCTACTCTAATTATACCATTATTATCACAAAATGGATTTAAAGGCAACAATTTGCTTTTATGATGTAAAGCTTTACCATCCTTTATTATTTTAATCTCCTTTGCAAATGACTCTAGCTGACTAAACTTTAATAATAATGTTAATGAGCGATCAAGTTCCTCAATTTGCAAAGGTCCTAACACTTTAACAGTAGTCTTTTTACAATTATGGACAAAACGTAGAACGTACGCAAAACATCTTTTTATTTTTAAATAACTAGAATATCTATCAAATTGGATAAATGAATTAATGTTATCTAATGTTTCATCAACTGAAATTAGTACCTTTGTTTCGGGTAAATTATTAAGGCTAAGCTGTGGCTGGGTGGGCCATTTAGATTTACCTTCCTTTAGGAATGAAGGTCCCTCCCACCACAACGATGCTGCCTGCACATGCTGTGGATCAATACCCCTGGACGCTAAGTCTGCAGGGTTAGATTTTGTTGGAACATGTTTCCATTCAACTTCCTTTGTAAGTTGATTTATTTTGTTAACACGGTTACGCACAAATGCTTGCAAGGTTTTATTTTGTGTTTTTAACCATCCAAGTACCACCGTAGAGTCAGTCCACATGTATATTTTTTTTTTAACATTATATGGAACTGACTTTAATACTTTAGCACACAACTCGGCTCCTGTTAAGGCAGCACATAACTCTAATCGTGGAATAGTAAGAGTTTTAATTGGTGCTACTCTTGTTTTAGCACATAGTAGCTTAACCGTACCTGTATTATCTATATTATTAGTAGAGCACATATATACACATGCTCCATAAGCTTGTTGTGATGCATCAACAAAGCAGTGCATCTCCACAGATTGATCATCTAAATTGTCACCCAAAACGTAGCGTGGTAAGGCCATATCAGACAACAAATGTAAATTTTTTATAAAACTAAACCATTTTTTAACATAATGTTCTGGTACTGGGTCATCCCAATCCAATTTGAGAGCCCATAAATTTTGTAATAATATTTTAGCCTTTATTATACAACAACTAACCAGTCCCAATGGATCAAATAGCTTGCATGTAGTGGAAATGATTATTCTTTTTGTAGCCTTATTATGGATTTCAATGTCACTAGGAAAATGTAAATTATCTGACAAAGGTGTCCATTTCAATCCTAAAACAGTGGCTTCATCATGAAAAGTAAGGCAATTATTAGATTCTAAATTATCATTGAGTATTTTAGGACAATTTGTTCTAAACTTTCTTAATGGAAAACAAGCCGCATTCAAAGCTTGTGATACACCTAAATATATGTGCTTTAATTCGTCCTCAGAAGAGGCACCAGTTATTAGATCATCCATATAAAAATTATTTTTAATTACCTCAGCAATAACTTTATCACTACATTGGATACCTAGCTCAAACAGACACCTGGTACTCAAAAATGGAGCAGATGCCATTCCATATGTTAAGGTTTTGAGTTGCAGAATTTTAATAGGCTCCGATGATTTGTCTCTCCACAATATCAGCTGTAGATGCCGCTGTGACTCATTTAAGTCGATTTGACGGTACATCTTTTCGACATCTGCTGTTAATACACATTTATGTAATCTAAACTGGATAAGTATTGAAAACAAATCATTTTGCATTACGGGACCAACTGCCTGGATGTCATTTAGGGATTTGCCTGATCTTGTTTTGGCAGAAGCGTCAAAAACCACCCGAAGTTTTGTGGTTTCATGTTGTTCGCGTATAACGCAATGGTGCGGTAAGAAACATCCAAACTCTGGCCTATCAATTTCAACCAAGTGTCCTAATTGAGCATATTCATTTATAAAATTGGCATATTGATCCTTTAATTTTGGATTTTTATTTAATTTACTTTCTAAATTAAGAAAACGCTTAATTGCTAAAGGAAATGAATTGCCAAGAGCCCGCTCAGGAACCTCCATCAACGGCATCATTACTGAAAATCTACCATCCGGTAAGCAACAAGTATTTTTAATAAAATGTGATTCACAAAACTGTTCATCTGCAGAATAAATATTAGCTTCTGAAGGTACATCTTCAACCTCCCAGAATTTAATTAAAGAATCATTTAAATCTTGCTGAATATTTAAACTTTTTTTAACAAAGTTACAATGTATTTTCTTGTTATTGTGACTCCCCCCTGTGGGGCCAGCCACCATCCAACCTAGCATACTCTCTTGTAAGACAGGTCTGTTGGTGCCTAAACTTATTTTATTTGGTAATATAATATTAAAGAAATGATCTGCACCCAGCAAAATATCTATTTCAGATGGCTTGTAAAACAAAGGATCAGCTAATTGAATATTGTCTGGTAAACCTAACATTTCTACATTAACTTGAACGCTAGGTAAATTACCAGTAATCTTTGGAAGAATAAAACAGCTGACATGCGCACTAAACAAACCTATTCTTGAATTTAATTTAATTTTGCACCGTTCTGTAATTTCACATGCTACATTGCTTATGCCTGTTACATTAAAGACATTCAACTTCTCAGTCTGTAGTCCTAGCTTATCTTTCAGGTTGCCAGTCATAAATGAAGACTGGCTTCCCGTATCCAGCAATGCACGAGCTAAGTAAGTACAATTAGTTTCAGTATTAACTACTTCAACCTGTGCAGTACACAATAAGACTTGCCCTGGCGAGACTGCAGATAAACTAACAGGGACGCTAGTAGCTGAAGGCTCCACATTTTCAGTAGCTACATTTATAACCGTACTGCCTTTATGTAATAAATTATTGTGTTTCTCTGCACATTTCCTACACAAACCTTTCAAAGTACATTCTGCATGTGTGTGACCACTACGAAGACAGTTGATACACAGCTTTTGTTTATTTACCAAGGTATGCCTATCATTTAATTTCATTCCTTTAAATTTAAAACACTGATGTATGTAATGGTTTTTATTACACACAACACATGCTTTATTATGAGTGTTATCTGTAACGGCAGCAAATGACTTCACATTTTTACTTTCTTTGTTATTATTGTCCCTAGAAGAGTTTTTACCATCATTAATACCATTACTATGGTAAGCTGTTTGCAGAATGTTAGCTCTTTGTATTAAAAAATCCTCAAATTCCTCAAGTGTAGGACGGGATAACAAACTACCTTTATGATCTTCCCACTTATTCTTAGTCCTAGGATCTAACTTTGCGGCCACCAAATGTATTATTAATGGATCCCAGCCATCTGTAGAAATCTCTAAAGTATTTAGCGCACTTAAATTTTTAAAAATTACATCACCTATATCCCTTAGCGCAGTGAAGGATTCCTTTTGAATAGGAGCAATATTTACTAATGCGTTTAAGTGATAGTTCATAAGAATATTTGGATTATCATATCTCTTACATAAAGCCTGCCATGCGTTTCTGTAATCCTTAGCTGCAAAATTTGTTGAACTAATAGCAATCTTAGCACTACCTACTAAGGAATTTCTCAAATAGTGATATTTATTTATTATTGGTATAGAGTCATTGTCATCTATAAGAGATTGGAAAGTGTCTCGAAACTCTAACCATTTTACAAAGTTCCCATCAAAACTTGGTAGATTGATGGTTGGCAATTTTATGGAAGCATTTACTCCACAACTGGATTTTAACAAATCATTATTTAATGAATTCTTGTTTTTAGTTGAAAACGAATCTATTATTTCCTGCGCTAACGCAATTTGGGAGCTAAATTCACTTTCAGTGATATTTCTCTCCGCATACTCTTTTTCTGCATTTACAGTAACTTCTTCAATTTTAGTTTGAACTTCATCGAATTTTGGAAACAATTCTTGTAATTGTGATAACTTTACCGATAATTCTCTAATATCAATACTAGTTACGCTATCCAACTTGTCTATTTGAAACTTAGCAATATAGTTTTTAAAATACGTTACGCGACTGCGTATACCAGCTCGTTTACGGATTAATTTAATTAAAATGGAATTTGAACTATCGTTATCTTGTTCACTGTCCGACATCTTGTTTCGTTTTACGAATTGTACGAATTTAACACTAAGTTTCACTAACTTCAACAATGAGAAAGGTAAAGTTAATTAAAATGTTCACTCTAACCGAGGCATCCAGGAGTCAAACCAGCTCAAACCTCGCAGCTGCCACCGAGCCCGCCAACCGGACGGGCAGCACCCGTAGGGCGCCGCTGCCAGCCCCGCTGCCGAGCACGTGGACAGCACGCTAAGTCCGCCGCGTACCGACGCAGGATCTTCTGAAATGTTCGGCAAATAACTGTTTACAACTAATAAATATACTTCATCTCAATTTACCTAGGAACCAAAAACGATGAAAAATTATTTTTATTTAAAGTATTTTCGTGCCGCGTGCCCCTCACACCTAGCGGAATATGGCGTGCGTTTAGCTATAGCCAGTCATTAAAACACGCAGCTAGGCACCTCCCCACAGCCTCAAATTAGCACGGCATTTACACGCAACCAAAAGCTGGGAAATAGGGATAAGGATAGAATAAGGAACGGGCTTACTTCCTTTTTAGAGCTGTTGAGACGCCGCCGCCATCTTCGTTGCACATTTATTTCTTCCTCCGATCGACGACAGCAATATGGGATTATCTCGTAGCAGCTTCGAATCTTCGATTGTTCACGGTCGCCACATGAAGGGGATTGCATTGAATAGTCCTCTTCTTATATCAACGTTTATTAATTAATCTTGCATTTACAAGCATTATATTATGATATAAACAAGTTGGTTCTCGTCGCACGCGCCGGATGCTCGAATCAGTAGTAAAAAGACGGGCGGCGCGCAGTGTTGCCAGATGAGTCGCCCCCGCAGATAGTGATGTGCCGCGTTTGGTTTTTTGTATTAGTGCGGCGGGTGCACACTGTGGCGTGCACATCTTGACTTTCTGAAGCTGAAACAAAAGACGGAACAATTGAACTCAACTATGCTTTGTTACATTCCTTACGTTTGCTCATTATACTGTTTAGCAGAACAAGGGTAGTGATTACTTCGCAATGAACAGTTGAACAAAACGACTTACCAGGCGTAAATATCAATATGCAATGGCACTTCAGTAATGCATAAACTATTATTAATATAATGCGTTAATTGCCCATAAAGATAATGGAAAGGTTAAAGCGAACATAGATAAGAATCTACTACGCTCCAATCTATCGGGTCATCAACTCCACTGATAAGAGGTCACGGGAAATTTTCCAACGCTTTGTAAGCTAAATATTAAAGCGCTTTGTTAATGTGTTTTAAATTATCTTTAATGAAAATCATTTTCATACACGTTAGGAACGATTTTCGGCGTGGACTGTACAATAAAAAAACTATGATACTCTTATGTGTACGAAGTTTAGAAAGTTACTAGGACACTGATTAAAATATTGGCAGCCTTGTCGAACAAACAGACTGATGACTTAAAGGAAGTGTGGTTATCCTTGGATGCAATTTCCGCAGAAAAAGGCAACAATAAAAAGGAATCTATTGTTATTAATAAGAAGGCGAATCTGTCTTTTCACCTGATAAAAATGAAAAGTTGTGTTTCCCCATACTTATATGTAGGTAAGTAACATCTTAGTTTACCTTTTCAAAACATTATAGTTTTCGTACTTGGACTTGTGATTACCAGCCTTTTATTGTCTCACAACATCACGCCTGTAATCCCCGAAGGGTTAGTCAGAGGTGTACCTAATAGTACACCCACATTTCGCCAGTTGTGTTTAAGTCCCATGTAATAGGGGACGGGCCTATTGCCATCTACCGGGCACAAATCTAGACTCCGTGGCTGCTACTGAGAAATTACTGATGGCGCTTTCAGAATGATTATATTTGTATTTAAAAGTTCAGGTTTCTTCACGATATTTCCTTTATTGTTGTCAGTGAGGTTATAGATAAATTTAAAAAGTACACGTGAATCGAATTGAAGTTTTTATTGCTTACACCTTAGTATGTTTTAGGTCAAACTACTCGTAAAAACGGAAAGTTAGATCATTCCAATACCCAATCAGACGTTTTATAGCGAGGGTACTTACCACTTTATAGACGGAACTGTACAAGAAAGTTAGTACTTATTAAATACTTCTTCGCGTGCGAAATGCTTTTACCTCGCTTAGTGGTAAGGCGCACAAATATGCCTAAGTATGATACATAGTTTTGACAGTAAATAATTAATATTTATCATGTTCCTGGCCCTACCATCGTAGTTATTATCCAAGGACGATGTTATAAGGTTAATGGCAATGGCACACGTTAATTTATGTGTGTACATGTCTTTACCCGCGGCTTCGCCCGTGTGAAGATCGGTTACTGCACTGGAACGTACTACTGCACGCGTAGCATGACCACCGTAGACACGGGTTTCTTCGAAGAATGAATCGACAATTCTTTTGTTTATGGCTGGACTAAAATAAAAGTATACAATATCCAACTATGTGCCGACAGTTTTCACGTGAGAAGATAATAGACAGACAGAGTTATTTTCCCATTTATAATATTAGTATATGGATAGCGGAATCCACTGTACATGTATAGGTGAAGTTACTCAGGAGCTTTCAGACATTCTAGAGGCAGATTTAGTTTTAAAGTTGTAGCCAACATTTCGCGTTTAAGTGTTTTCGTTCAGACTGAACATAAATGCTACTGAATAATCATTATACAGGGTGTAAACAACCTTATCACGAAGCCGTCAACTAAGCATTCTGTACATCAAACTAAGTAACTTTACGCAAAAAAATGTTTTTTTTGGGGTGAAAAATCTAGTTTGTGGTAGAACTCAATGTACCTAAACGCACTTAAAACATTGTGCTGATGGATGGATTGAATAGTACGGGGGTCGTAGAGGTGTTTAAAGTAAAAATCTTGCAATAAAAATTAGTATATTGAAAAAAAGTTGAAACTTTGACCCCCAATATCTCAGTAACTAGAAGGTTCCCAGGTATGGTGTGGAACAAAAAAATTATCGCAATGATGGGAAGAACAAGTGCATTTCGGCTTCGTTAAGAGGTTTTTTACATCCTATAAAGGGTAAAACGGGTACCAACGCTAAAACGTTTACCATGTATTCAGTAAAAAGCCCTGTTCCAAAATAATAAGCCCAGTTCTAAAATAATAAGCCCTGTTCCAAAATAATAAGCCCAGTTCTAAAATAATAAGCCCTGTTCCAAAATAATAAGGCCAGTTTCAGCTAAATGATTGTTATTACACGTTGTAGGACAATAATACATGCAGTATGACATTGTGGCTTATCGGAAAATGATAACGTGTTTAAGTGCAATCAACACGTGTTTAGTACATATGGGAAGCGTGATTGCTAGTAATATACTGTGGGGGTTATCACGGGAACTTTGACCTGGGAAACTATAAGGAATTCCTTATTGTTGTTATGTTTTGATAATTGAAACGATTAGGGAACGTTTGATGGCCGCGCTTATTAATTAATGTATGATAATGTACTGTTGCTGTGTGAATTCTAGTTGTTTTTGCAACAAACTATTTTTTGGAATGTTGAAAAATCGGCTTAAAATAAGGCTAAATTCTTTTAAATGGCATATATCAGCCTACAACGTTCTCACTGTATGACACAGGCCTGCTGTTTATTCACCACGGGTGGGGTGGATATCACATGGGTCCAAATTTTTGGTTAATGTTGTAACAAATCTACTTGCTCCTATTAAATAAAAGGATAAGCAGACTTGTTCAATTAAAATTTAATTAGGGAAAAGATTAGAATTAGGGATAAAACAATACAGCAAAATATTAAAAACCTACCTAGCACGCACTCTAGGATTGTTTTTTAGGTCACGCACTTAGTTGGTTAGGAAGTTCAGAACTGTAGGAGAGACGGGAACAGACGTCAGGGTAGCAGGTCAATACCTGGGCAACTTCGAGGTTCAGCTTCAGGAAACCTCTGCAGGAAGGGCGTCGTGCAGATCTCAGAGTCCACCAGGTCAGCTCTGTAGTAAGGCAGGCGAGACAAGTAGCAAGACAGCTTCAGAAGATCGGGAGTAGAGGTTCCAGATCCTTAGATAACTTCCGAAGATCGGGAGAAGAGACACCAGGCGGAATCTTTAGTGGAATCCCCTGGGTAATATAAATATGTAACAGAAAAAACCAAACTATTTTCTTATGCAGATTCAGATTCAGATCAGATTCAATGGTAGATCTTCTCTAGCGGTTCGTTAGCTCGTTTTTTTTAAGTAGTCTTACTTTTTTTTTTAATTTTCAAATATTAGTTTTCTTGTGGCTATCATCTCATCTGACAAGTGTAGTCGGCCAGGGCATATCCATGAGTGCGTAAGAATTTTATAAATTTAATTTAAAATTAATATATCTATTAAACAATCGTAATAATCTCTATAATACAATAGCTAAAGACATATTGATAAAAATAATTTAAATTTTATAAACTAAAAATCATCATAGACTAATGTAGGAAGAGAATTAAAAAGTAATTGACAGTTTGACAATTTGGCTTGTCACAACATGAAAATTATGATAATATTTTATTTCAGCAATTTTTAAGTTAATGAGTCGTAATTACATCGATTTGTTGATTGTAAAATATAAACAAATAAAAAGGATGATAAATATTATTATAAATGATGAATATAAAGTGTAAGTATAGCATAATACTATAATGTGCACAATGTAAGGGGTAATATTGTTCGCATTAGGACAGATTCGCTTAGAAACAGATTCGCTTTACGGCAGAAGTACAGTGAACTCAATTGTCGATATCGAGTTCACTGTAAAGTACAGTGAACTCGATATCGACAATTAATAAACCATTAAACACGTAACAAAAGTGTTATTTATTATTTATCTGACGAAACATACCTATTTATCTTCTATTCATTCATTCGTTTGACGACCCGAATGGCGCAGCGGTAGTGAGGCTGCCTTACGTTCCTTGGGTCCCGGGTTCGAATCCTGGTAGGAACAAATGTTTGTGTGATGAGCACGGACATTTGTTTCAGAGTCATGGATGTATATATGTATAATAAATATGTATTTACAAACAAAGAGTATCTATGTAGTATATCAACTATCTGGTGTCTACGACACAAGCCTCGTTGCTTAGTGTGGCGCTAGATAGCGCTGTGTGTAATGTCCAGCGTTATTTTTTATTTTTATTTTTTTTATTTATTCAGCCTGCACAAACTGAAACTTCGTTTCGCAGTGCACTTGTACCAATCATGACAATTTTTATATATTTCTCCTTTAACTTTATAATACGCTGTTTTCCTCTAGAGAACAACAACAACACTGCTGTTTTTGACTTATCGTAGCCTGATATTATAACCTATAAGATCCTGATTTACTCCTTAATGAAACTATATTTCTCACTTATGGTTCAGTTACGAGACTCCGAGACATTGAAGTCCCTAAAGAATCTAGATGTTTCTGCTCATGCTTGAGCCATTTTTTATGCATTTTTAGTTTTACTTTAAACTGTTTCACAGAGCGCTGTACAGCGATAAGTTTACACGCTGGCCCATTGAGTACAAGAGCCTGGATGGGAAACGTCGCCCTATTTGTCACGTTTGACATAAGAACAGCGCGGGATAAAGTGCGGATATATATCGAATGCCACGCACATTCGCACACCAACCACTGAGGCACTGACATGCGATCAAATATCTTCGATCACTCCAAGAAACGTACGTCTCATTTATATTACTTTTTTTCCTATTTACGGTGACTGTTATTGAACAAAGCATGATTGATAGATCGGTTTTCTTTGTGAAAATAGTTGGATAGTTTTCGTTTGTCGTCTGTCGAGGAAAACCACATGTCCTATCACATGAGACCTTGGAGCTCAAGGATCTTCACTGCATCGTTTCGATGATGACGTTTTGGCAAGTCTGTTAATGGCGTCCTACGCAGTTGACAGATGAAAAACACCGTGAATGCCTGCAGTCTAGGCATAACAGTGGGTAACTGAGTTTTTAAGTTTTCACTTTGTTCGCGAATACAATTTCCATTCGTTTAAAATTCCTGTTAATAAAAAAACAGTTCGATCTACATTGCAATATCGTTGTATGAATATTCATTTCTCTCTAAGAGTACAATTTACGGCGTACTGCCACCGGCTTGACACGAACGCGCGTAAAGGAAACGGAAAACTGAAAAAACACACAGTCTTGACGGCATAGGTGGCTTTGTGGTAACGGCTCCAACCTGCCAGTTGTATGTTGGAGGTTTGAACCCATCAGGCAGTCGCAAAACTTTGTGTAATTATGTCATCACCATTACTCTCAAAACGGTGAAGGAAAGCATTGTGAGGAAGCAAGGAAATATTCTAGAACTAAAAATCAACTAAACACACCAGCCCGCGTAGTGGCCCATTCCCTCTCACTGAGCGCGGACGCGTGTCCCACGATGTCCGCGTATGTTATAGGATAATTACTTGTAAGACTTTGTTCTTATCTATAGGTGACATTAATTGTGATTGCAAATAATTTTAAACCACAATGATAAGATGGTTGTATGTTAAATTTAAAAAACGTTCAAAATTACGCATTGCACTACGTAAATCGCGCGTTTCTGCTAGGTCTTCTAGTTTCTGTTGAAAAAGTAAACAAAGGTCCGGGCAGGTAGATAAACTATTCTATCTCCTCAAATAAGAATAATTAATTGACCTGGTTCAAACCTGGTTGGTTTATAGTAGGTAGGGTAAATACGGGCCGGTCGTGATCAAAAACCGTTTTAACTTTCTAGGTCAAGTTTCGTTACAATAATTAACTAAAAGCTAACTTTCTAAAGTGATACGGTTTGATATTGTTAAGTTTTTAAAGGGTTATAATTTGTTACAGGGTTGAAAATACACTCTGAAAATACAGGGCTGTAAAAGATTCCATCTACTTCCTCTTTCTGAACGTAGAAGAATTGCAGACTATGTTTTTTTATTTAACGGTCAACGAATAACGGTTCAACCGAGCTTCCCGAACTGCTGAGCAAAATTGGACTGCGGATTCCTTCTACTTTTCGGCGCAATACCCGTCTATTGCATATTCCTGTGGTAGGAACGAAATACAGACGAAACTCATACTTATTATGAGCAAGTACGTATAATGCGGTTGGCCAGGACGTCAACATCGATATTTTCAGTACCTACTAGCATCTCAAAATTAAGAAGCAGGCGCTCTTTGTAATTTATTTTTTGATAACAGAAACTAATTGAATGCAATTTGCGCTGTTTGAAACACATTTTTACTTTTGTTACTGTCTTTAAAAACACTGCCTGCCTTCTTAAATATTTTTGTTTTTGTTTATAAGCTCTATTCTATCTGTGAAAACTTTTAATAGGCCTTATTTTTGTTACTTTTAATCGTGTGTAAATTTTTAGCTGTAATTTTCCTAAAACTGTAAAATAAAATCGTAAGCATTTCTTTCCCATATTTCTCCATAGGAATGTACAATTTGTAATAAGCACATGTCTACTTGGACGTTTTAATTTACCGACTCTTTCGCAAAATATTTTCAAATGTGAATATTGAATAAAGAAAAATAAGGCTTTTAATTTGAGTAGGGTTTAAAATAATAATTGCTTTGAGTTTAAAAGTGATACTAATTTTTACTGGGAGATCGACTGCCTCTATATTTCATTTATCAAAGGCTGAGTGGACTTGTCATGGACACGACACGAGTCGTCAGACAGTTCCACGGCCCGTCCGCATGCCGTTCACACCCCGTTGACTCCATACGAACTATCTCGAATGGGGTATGCACTTGACTAAACGTCCGAACGTCCGGATATTGTTTTACGGGTGTTATTCGCAAGGGATTTTTTCGCGGCTCACCTTATTTTGTATAGTTTTTGTAGGCAAATTATATTGATCGTAATCGTTTTGTTTCGTAAAGTATCATTTTTGAAAGATATATATTTAGGACTGAGCTAATTTTTAGTGTCATACTAGAAACCATTTAATTGTGTACAATTTAATGGTTTTTAGTATGACACTAAAAATTAGCCCATAGTCTCATAGTGTTAGTGTCATACTAGAAACCATTTAATTGTACACAATTTAATGGTTTCTAGTATGACACTAAAAACTAGCTTTTATTGTACTTTAGAGTGCCAAATTCTCAGTCTCCTGGCATGTCTCTCGGACGAAATAAAAGCTTAAAGGCTGCATCATAACTTTACTTGGAGTATACATAATGTCTGTCCTAAAATAGAAATGTATATTAGATGTAGTTTCAGTGTGTTTGTCTAATTTTACCTTAAATGCGAAACTTATAAAAAAAAAAGTGCATTCTATTTTGTATCTCGGTTATTACCTCAGTCTCCTGCTACATCAAAACACGTTAAAATTAGTTAGAATTACCGCATCTAGCGCTTTGTTGTTCGGTCTGAGTGAAAGATCGAAGTGAAGTTAGCTTACAACCCTCGCGTCCCTCTCGGTTGGCTTAGTCGCTAAGGCGAGTTGTGTGAGTGAGGTTGTGCTGCGGCCAGTCAACTTAACAGTATTCTGGTTATTATTTAAAATCCATTGTTTTTATAAACTTTTTTTTGCATTCATAGGTCGTAAATTCGTTACATTAGAGTACAGAATTGCATGATTTCAATATTAAATGTTGCATTGACGTGGTTATTGGCTAAAAACTGAAAATAATCTCAGTATCCTGTCTTCAGTCTCCTGGAACTATAATAATCAGGAGACTGAGGATGAATCAGGAGACTGAGAGTCATCAAAGATTCGCACTAATAGTAATCCAGTTATCATGATTGATATATTAATTATTGGTACATTTATGTATTATTTGATTAGTTACATATTATTTATCATAGTTATCATAAATTAATAAGCTAGGTAAGTTTTTAGATAAAAATGAACAACCAATCTTCCGAGAGGTGTTAGAGGCGAAACTGAAGGACAATGGAAAGCATGAACATGCTAACGCTGACACACAGTGGACACACTTGATAGGTCATATCACCGACCGTACTGGACCAGGTCTCTAACAAGAAGAACCCAGAGCTGAAGAAAAAATGCTGATCCCTGATTTTTCGTGGGAACTCATACAACACACGAAAGACTTAAAAACTAGAGGGCTGCAAGATCACGCAATAATGACTGAATATTCCGAGCTTAGCAGAACTATCCAAGCCAATTGTCGCCAAGACAGGAACAATTTTATCTACAAAGACATTGAGAGACATTCAAACAAGCTACAAACTGCAGACCTTTCCAAGTCAGAGTCCTTTCCAAGCAATTCAAAGCTAAAATCATGGGTCATAGAAAATGCCGATGTCACTGTACTACACGAACTCGACCACATTGCCAAGAGAAGGTGTTCTTCCTGTGAGCAGTTGGATTGGATGTATCTAGAACTGGAACCTATGATATCCCGCTCCGAAATATCTACTGCTTTACAGTCTCTCAAGAAGAAGAAGGCACCAGGAAGTGACCAAAACCAGCAGAGATATTTGAAATTATGGGTGAGTTGGGCGAAGAGACACTTTTCAGGATCTGCTCACACGTCTGGAAAAACGGTGATTGGCCGCAGGACTGGTCAGAATCCGTAAATCTCACCCCTGCACAAGAAGGGGTCAACTAACTACTGCGGCAATTATCGAACCTTGTTTTTCATCTCACATGCCAGTAAAATCTTGCTCTATATTCTGAACAATCGCATCCGCTACTACCTGGATTGGCAAATTCCGCAGGAGCGAGCAGGCGTCGTGAAGGGCAGGGGCACTCGAGAGCAAGTTCTCAATATCAGGCAACTTGTTGAAAAGGCATACGAATTTGATACGCCAGTGGTAATGTGTTTCGTCGACTACAGCAAAGCTTTCGACAGTGTCAACTGGGCTTGCTTATGGAGAGTCCTACAAGAACTTGGAGTACCAAACCATCACATCGCCCTACTTCGCACCCTGTATGGCTTAAGTCAGGGGTCGTAAGAGTCGATAAAACAACTTCTAAATCCTATAAATTTCACTAAGGAGTACGCCAGGGATGCATTTTATCGCCCAATCTGTTCAACGTCTATGGAGAACACATTATGAAACTCACCTGCGAGAACTATTGAAGACTGAAATAATAAAACTATTGAAGACTGATGAAACCTTAAAGGTTTTGTACTAAATTTAAGTTTAAGATTTACGATTTAAAAAAACCTTTTTGCAAAAAATATAACCGACTTCTAAAAACACAAAAAAGTGAAAAATTACTTTAGCTTCAGAAGTCGGTGATAAAAAAACTAAATCAATCAAACTAAGGTCACCGACTTCTGAAGCTAAAGTTATTTTTTTATTTCATTTTTCCAATTTTAGTTGTTCCCAAACAAATATTTGCCATGAATTTATTTGACATTGTATAACAATACATGTCATGGTAATAGGCGTATCCCCAATATGTCGAACTTAAAATACCTTTTTTTTCGGATGATGATGGGAAATCATCAAATGACTCATCCCGCTCTGGGCGGAGCGGAGGGAGTGTCAGACTTTTACTGAATAAAACACATCCATGTTCCTTCTTAGCCCTTTGTGTTCCAGGGCCGCAGTTTCTCTTTCGAACAGTCCCGCAGCCCCGGCAGGCATCGGACATTGCGGACCCCTTACTTTTGTGACATCTCTTTAAGGCGCGCGCGGAACACTAACGCGCCAACTTAACATAACTAACTGTCGAAATCTGGGTGTATTGTACACATCTGCGTGCCCCCACAGAGCATACAGGCGTGATGTTACATCATGATGTTGTATAAAAAATAAACATCCAAGCGATTGCAGCAATCACGGCAGATTTGCCGTCTATTTTTGAAGAGTTCCATTGTATATCTCCGAAGATCAGCATCAGATGTTCACAAAATTGAATAAATAGGACCACACAGAAAGCACCAGCAAAATCGGTTCACCCAGGCGAAAGTTCTGAGGTAACAAACACAAAAAAAAAAAACATTCGAATTGAGAACCTCGCTCTTTTTGGAAGTCAAAAAAACATTCGAATTGAGAACCTCGCTCTTTTTGGAAGTCGGTTGAAAACCGATTAAAATGACCTAACGCAGTTTATAAAGAGTCGAGTTATAAAAACCAGAATTAAAAAAAACGTAATAAGATCAATTTGCCAAGACTGCCTCGTTAGTCTAGTGGTTGCAAGGGCGATTGTGCGTGGTCCTGGGTTCGATTCTCTGGTCGGGCAAAGTGTTAATAGGTTTTTCCATCAGGAATTTCTCAGTAGCAGCCACGGAGTTTGGATTTGTGCCCGGTTGATGGACTTACACATAACTGGCGAAATGCCGGTGTACTATTAGGTACACATTTGCCTAACTATTCGGGGAAAACAGGCGTGAATCGGCGTGATGTTACATTGATAAAGTCAAGTCATTAAATTATTTTTGCCCTTTTCGTCAATCTGCAATCAGCCTTTGAGCTTTAATCAGATTTCTTATTTCTTCCCTTAGCAACTCCATATTGTTAGCATCCAATGATGTGTCATCTCGTTATTATTAGTCGGTGTTTTTTTATATTGGACGCAATGGGACGCAATCGCGCATGGATTCGCCGCTAGAGGCGTTCGTGTAGACGAAGACGTAAAGGTCTTCCGAAATGTCAGATGTCATACAGTGTTCGCGCGTTGCGTGATTTTTTATCACGTATTTTATTTTATACTAATACTCACGATTGTGTTCTAAACTGAGCCATTCCTGATTAATTATGACTTGAGATTTTAAGTAGCAACTTAGGAGTTTATTTGTTAGTACTTGGAGGTAGAATGATTTTTAAATGTTTCATGCTAACTAATTTTAGGGGGAAATATTGTAAATATGTATCTGAAGTTTACACTATGTTGTTATACGTAATAAAATAAACTTTTTATGACGTTATTGGTACTTTAAAGTATAAAATAGAATTATTGACAAGACCTTAATCGACAGTGGCGCCATCTGGTGAGCTCAAAAACGATAGCCCCCATTCATAGTCTGAGCATTAATGGAGTGGAGTGTAACAGCCAATTAGCTTTTTGCCTTTGGAGTCTCTTTATAATTCGTATAAAACTTATCTGTACCTAACCTCCGTGATACTTGGGATTTATGGGTACTAATGAAGGTACTTCGATGTTTTTTTGTGAACTAAGGTGCATCACGTGCGGTTGCGGGACTGTTCGAAAGAGATACCGTGTCCCCGGAACACAAAGGGCGATGAAGGAACATGGATGGGTTTTAGTCAGTAAAAGTCTGACACTCCCTCCTGCTCCGCCCAGAGCGGGAGAAGTCATTTGACGATTTCCCACCCGAAAAAAAAAAAAAAAAAAAAGGTGCATCACGTGCTTTATTTGGGAAGCGTTGTATAATCTTAATATTTGAAAGGCTTGTTGATCCCCAAAGCTCTATACCATTGTCCATATGGGTTTTACGATGTAAAGTCATTGTGTTATGAAGAATGATTAAACACCATGAAAACTAATACTTGTTCTGGTTCTTGTTCTTTCTGCATAGAGAAGAGGCATTAATAGGACAGTTACAGGTCGACAGGTATTATAAAGAAACAATTCGAACACCTAAACATTTATTAAAACACGAAACACAATCATCAGTCACCTCGGGTACTGTTCACATTCGATTGATCCGAGCACTCTCCAACCGTCACGCACCTCTTGGCAGATTCGTCGAACACCTTCGGGTCGGGGCATTCGCACCTAGAATAGTCGCACCGGACACCCAGGGACCGGGCCTCGGGGTGGCGACACGTACGCTCCGACAATGTTGGGTCGAGACACCCGGCGCTGTATAACACCATATCTGAGGAACATGGTGGTGTACCTGAATGAAGAAAAACGTTTGTACTTTCCGAAAGGGTAGGTTGAAAGGACCACTGTTATACCTACAAGGTGCATTCTGTACATCAAACTAAGTAACCCTACTAGATATTGAGGTTTTTTTTCAAATACACGTTTTTAATGTTATAACTTTACGTTTAACCTCCATGACTCCCGTACTATACAATGTATCTGTCGGCGCGTCATATTGTAAAACCCGTCATTTTGTAATCTGCCTAGTCAGATTGTAAACTGTCGAAGTGAAACCGTTAAATTTTCAAATGTAATGTAATGTAAAAAATAATTAATAGTTTGGTGTGCAGAATGCTTGGTTGACGGTTTCGTGAAGGTTCTGTTTACACTTTGTATAGTTCATGCGACATAACCTTGCTGGTGGGTTCGAGTACACGTCTCACGTGACGCATTCAGATACACAGGTCATCAGATATGCCTGTTATCACACTCGTGAGGCTATCTCGGCGCCAGGGATCATTCAGAAACCGGCCGATAGCCATCATTTAGATTTAGAACATCAGTTGTGCTTACTACCAGTGGCCGACGAGGCAGCTGAATATTCCACTTTTTTGTGAAAGCATTTTGTTCATACAAATCTTACTAGGTTAGTACCTAGTAAGATTTGTGACTTGAATGTGTGTACTTTTGCGTTTATACGAGTAATAATAGTTTATTACTCGTATAAATGCAAACGTTTGGATGTATGGATGTTTGTTACAATCACGCCAGAAAGGCTTAACGGATCTGGATGAACATTAGTACAGAGATAGATTGTTATGTGCTGTAGGCTACTTTTTTATATTTCTCACACATACACATCAAAATTTCCACGCGAAAGAAGTCCCAGGCAACATCTAATGTTCCATAATATATTTGTAACGAACGTTAGTAGTTTTCAGCAGAACATTAACAGATTTTTTACGAATTTAACAACGACAATAAAACGTTTTGCGTAGTTTCGTAATTATTGACCGTGAGCTGGATTGACATTATTTAAAATTAACTTTGCAGGTTTATCTCCTTTTGTATGATTTAAAACAATGTGATATTCTGAAAGTCCAATTTATATTTTAAAACAATACTCATAATTGAAAACAGTGAAACATTACTTTTACATTTAAATTATAGCGTGTTTAATAATGATTTACGAGTAACAATATAATGTTCTGTTTGCTAATTTTATTTAGAACTACTATATTAATTAAGTAGGTGTAGGTATCTAACCATTAATGAAGTTAGTACAGCTATCAACACATTAAAACGGCGTTCAAAAACTTTCAGTGACAGCTCTTGAATGCGGTATATAGATGCTGATCTCAATTAAATGGCAAAATTCGCCTAAAGGGGATCAACTCGGAATAACAAAGGTGAAATTAAAACAAATGATATTTCAATCAAATAAAACGTAGTCTGAACTCACACGATCCCATTTCATCGTACGCCTCACAGTCCTCGCCTCTGCAGGTCAAAAAACACGCAAATACAAAAATGGTTGCGAAAAACATTTTGTGCGCCATTTTCACGTGGATCCGATAGTTTATTGGAGCGACAAAAAGCGGCGGCACCGGTATCTGGTCGTTTAACTGTGACTACGATTAAAATAAATTTTATTTGTTTCTGTAAGTACTCGCTAGTATCGGCGAATGGTGCTGTTTGAACGGAAATTGCTTAGCTGTTAGTGGTCCTGATAATAAGTCCTAAAACGTCGAAATGTGGAGCTGAATAGTTAATTTATAGTGGAGTTCCTTTAGACTCTGAAAAACCCCTAAGGCTTTTTTCAGTCCATCAGTCATACTACTTTTGCAGCAAGGTTTAAAATCATGTATTCTACATGTTGTGTCTGTTTTCGTTTATCGCTTACTTAGGAAACTAGTAGTAAAAATAAGTAAACTTGTAGAAGAATCCATTAATGTCAAAAATGTGGGCCAAATATTGAACATATCTGAAACAACGTCAATACATATATTTTTGACAAGTATCGGGGTGTACACGCGGGTCAGAAACGTCCCTGGCTGGAGGCCTTAAATTCAAGGCTTCCACAGTATTAGCCCGTTAAGCAGAAGCCAGCCTCTCTAGGCTGAACTGCAAGATATTTTTCATAAAAAAGGGGGTCAGAAACAGAACAAACAATATAACATTACGTATCGATTTTCCGATCTCCTGACAGAAATACCCCGACTATCAAGTTCATCGGAGGTAGACTGACTTTCCAACCCATTTGTTTTTGATAGTTATTTATTAATTTAATTACAACTTTAGATTATATTTTGATAGGTGTCTATTAATAATGTAGGTACGTATACAGTTTCCATTCAAACTTAAACATAAATGGAAAACTAGCTGTTTCTTATTAGTGATGTAGATATCGTATGAGGAACACAACGCGAAATCCAAAACTCACTTGGCTGATTTTCACTTATCAAAAACTTTAAAACGTTTATGTAAGTAGTTTTTTTACTGTCTTTAAGGAAAGTAGCTCATAAGTAGCTCACGTTATACTTAGGCACATGTACTTACTTGCCTGGTGGATAAACTTACGGTTTTAAGCAGTTTCTGCGTTATGTCACATTGTTTTTATGGTGTCAATGGAGATCCCAATGACAGACAGACTGCCATTTCAGGCTGTAAAAGCATAGAACAGCGGAATACCTCGTCCTTTTATTCTTCAAATTGTTCCTTTTTTGCAACATCATATTTTTTTTCTAATCTTATAAATACTATTACTTTACACTTCATAAAATGAAAATCATTGTAATGACTTCATTAATATTAATCAGTAATAAATTTATCTGGTTCTAGTAATTAATTTTTAAATACCTTCTTAACTTCAAAATTATCGACTGGCTAATTTTGATTACTACCTGGATGACGGGAAAAAATCTCAAGGTCATTCGTTTAAGTATAAACGAAATTTATTTTTTGCTTATTTTATTGATCTTTAATTGAATTGTCTATAGCTTGCCTATAACATTTCCACTGCTGAGACAGAGGCCACACCTGGGACCGGGAGTGGGCCATAATCCACCACGCCGGCGCTGTGCTGGATGTTGCATATCTTCAAATTATTGGATCTATAACATGCCCGGTTTTCTTAAGATGTTTCCCTTCACTATTTTGAGAGCAAATGTGCATTATTAGCCTATAATGTTCCCACTGCCGGGACACAGGCCTCCTCTCTATGAGAGAGAATGGGCTACAATCCACCACGCGGGCCCAGTGCGGGTCGATAGATGCCACATGTCTCCGATTTTTTTGTTCTAGGACATGCCAGTTGGCTCACGATGTTTTGCTTCACCGTTTTAGAGCAGTGGTGATGAAATAAATTACACAAACTAATAAGCCTGACTGAGTTCAAACCCACGACTTACTGCTCGTTAGTTGGGGAAGGAAATGTATTTTGAAGTAATCTCCTATGTTAACGAATAATTACTCAACAAAATGAATTCTGCAACTATTTCCATCAACGGTAAAAGAATAATTATTTAACTTTTCCGTTCTATAAAAGTAAAGAATGGCTATGTCGGAGAATTCTCTACCGTCTAATATCCGTTATCCTGTGATTTTTCCCAACAGCCAATTAACACGGCCGGAATTATTTTTCACTTAATTTGAACAGTGTACTCGAAAGACAAAAGGAGATTTGTTGAAAGAGTTTCATTTACTGTACACCTTTATTATTTCCGTTGGTTTGTACCGAGTGACCCCGGTTAATACATTTTCTACTTCTACAGAACATTATGTTAATATAACGATACTTTTGCGAACCATTTCCTGTTCTTCGGAGAGAGGATCTGGAAAGTAAGACGGTTAAGCAAAAGAAAAACTGTTTGGATCTAATTATGTCACTAACGATGCCAATTAAATTTAAAAAGAAGAAGATAAAAAAACACCGATGTAATTGAACGTGTTTAGCACATCTGAAACACGTTCAAGTACTTTCAGGGTCATAATTACTATGGAATATACATAGAACAGCAGTTCATGAATCGTTGTAGTTATCAGTTGATTGCGTTTAATTTTATTGGTTAAAATTGCTTGTTGAGATGAATTGAGGTTGTATGCTGTTGAAGTGATATTATTCATTAAATAATAAATAAACAATGAAAATGAGAACAAAAAATACGGTCTATTGGTTGATTTCAGGCCATCTTTCGTCACGTTATGAAATAACCTGTAACTTTGTAACTGTTTATATTTAAACCTTTGAAGTATTTCGATAAACAATAAACTGTTTTCATTTTAGTGGTCGTGACGCGTGGACAAGTCACTATACAGGTACAGCAACGCCTTCTTAGAAAGTTGGTTAAAATGGTAGCGGCAGACTATAATGAAACCCTAAAAACCCTTTTGCTATTCACGTATTCTGTACTCATACACCTAGTCGTTTTTCAGTGAAAACTACATATTTGAAAAAGTTTTTCAAGGGACTAAGTAAAGCATACCTACCTACCTTCTTTATGTGGATACGGAATTACCTACTTAACATCTGCGTCATCCAATCGATCAATCACAAAACAAAACATTACTTACCTGCTTTTCCAATTTTCTTACATTGGTTTTAAAACATCTTTTCTATTCACAAATTATTACTATCTTACTTCTATTATAAATATGAAGATGTATGGATGTTTGTTCCACTTCCACGCAAAAACTGTTGAACGTATTTGGGTGAAATTTGGCTTATAGGTAACCTGGATTAACTTTTTTTCCCCGTAGTACGATTCCATGGTATAATTACAAAACTCGGCGTGGGTGAAGCCGCGCGCATAAGCTATAGTGTCTCATAACCATCTGAATTCAACACAAGCTCACCCCTACAGTTGGCACTCTCGTAATTCCACTCCACAATAAGCAATTTGCATGTGCTACAGGAACATAATTCGTGGCCACATCCATTGCCTTAGTAGCAATCGCCACGGAATGCAGAATGCAGAGGATACTGTGTGCAAATCTTAGACATACCACTAATGTACCTACGTACGTTATACCAAGTAGGGCAAGTACCAGACTATGTGATAGTCTACAACTGATCCAGGAAACCATCAAGTGCTAAGTTGGCTGCCGAAGTCTAGGCTATCAGTGGTCTTGGCGGCGCCAAGTCCAGGCTAAGTTTTATCAGCAATCAGAGCCTTCATTTTCCCAAGTTTGTTGAGGTTGGGTCTAACATGCAGTGCTAGGTAAAGTTAGGAATATAAATTGTTAAGCAAATTGATTAAGTACCTACAACTGTCCGTATATTCAAATTACAATTTATTGAGATTCTTTTACTGTTGTATGAAATAGTTACGTTATCACCATACGTCATTAGAACCATTTGCTTAGCAGTACGTTTTACATCCTAGTTATTGTGGAACTTTTTCGACAATTCTGAGAAAAACTAAATTCAGCTCAGACAGGTACTCGGAGCTTCGAACCCACAAACTTTTGCGTAGCAAGATTTAATTAAACATATTCGTGTCTAAGACCGGGACATTCCTAAAGGGCTATTTTGTACAGGTTCTAGGAACTATGGAGCCCCCAATCCACCAGGTAGGTACAGGTTTACTATTTAAATTCACTCGATGGGTCCCCCATTCATGATTTTCAATACCAATAGGGAGGTGATTTATCATTCACCCACGAGAAAAGTTTGAGACATTTTCCCAATTTTAGGTGTAACTTTCTAAACTCCCAAAAAACCCGTAATTTTTTTTTGTTCTTTGACCGAAAAATAAAAGGGGAAAAGTCGGTTCAAATTACAAGTGTTTCTTCTTTCTAAAAAATGTTCGTGAGTTACCAGCAAAGGAGGCCTGTATGTCTCATAAACATTCACTGAAAATTCGAACAACGATAAGTCTTGTCTTTTCTCACAAACACAATAGAATCTAAAAACAAACAAAACAGCCTGAATTGTGTAAAATTTTGCATCACACCTCAGTTATAATTAATAGCTACCCGCGAGTACAGTGAGCAATATACACACGTGTATAAATTACAAATTCGGCATAGAAGCGCGCCATCTTCCCGCCGCCATTGTTTCCGCTAGACCTAACTACTTCCGACGACAACTTCCTTCACCGCTTTCGGGAAATACGGTGCATTCAAATTACAGTGCGAAATTAATTTGCTCACAGCTTAGCGAATTAAATAGAAATTATGAAAAGTGTGCAATTGCGGCGAGGAGATTTTAAGACCCCACTTTTAAAGATTTAACTCAAAAGCTTGATGAAGAAAGTAATGAAAACGTCTCGGTAATTGAAACTTGGAAACTGAAAGCTTAAATGTTTTAAAATAATTAGGTCAAAAAAAAGTGCTGATAAATTTTATTTGAGGATAACGAAAGCTCAATATTTACTTCGATATTAACCAAATAGTACTTCCTGATTACCCATTTCGCCTTTGTACATTGTAAAAAAGTATCAGGCATCCCGGAAAATTGTTTATAGATTAAATCCATATTTTTGCCTTTAACAATATGAAAATTATGTTCAAACAGGAACCGTGTGGGTAGAGCATAATATATCGTACATATTGTGTGTCCACATTGTCCCTAAAATCACTTAAAAGCCCAAAGTTTACTTACGTGTGGGGAAATCTTGGAAAAACATCTGGGATATGTAATCTTGTGGTACCTTACTTACGATTCTTTTGGTACAAAGGGTTGGGCCGACCTTCTTTTTTTGTTTGGTCAGATTACCTTGGCTAGTCCATTAGAGTTTTAAGTGACCATAGTGATATTGTATTGTACATACGTAAGTAGTGAAGAGGACATCTTACTATAAAGGTTCTTAGGGTGAACAATGTTTGAACCTTTCGTGTTATAAAGAAAACTTCGAACGTTTCGTTATACAATGTTGTAACGTTACATTTTCCTGGTAGGAGCCAGGGAACTGTAAGGTCACAATGAGCACTCACCTACCTAACTTTCTGTCTGGAGGAGAGTTCGGTTAAAAGAAATAGTCAAGGTAACGAGATAAGAAAATTTATTATTAATATACAACCTAACCTATAGAGCCTACTTACACGGGTTGGAGCTACCTAATCCTAACTAGGCCAGAGAAGCTACGGAGCTGAAGATGAAATGGAGAGAGCCAATTAAAGGTCGTCAGACATCAGCCTTGGCAGCGGAGGGCCGAGAGACATCAGTCTTGAGTCTTCACCGCGGAGGGCCGAGGGACATCAGCCTTCTGTCATCGTAGTGGAGTATCCAGATTCTGAAGTCACCGACCTCGGAGGGGTAGGTCGTAGAAAACAGGCCAAGAACCACCAGCCGTCGGTTATTGCTTGCTGCCGATAATGATGTTTCTGTGACACGGTGATAATATTTATCGATGGTGTCCACATGGCGTCAGGGGTTATGACAGACGCCAGGGCTGGGCGTCGCCGGCTTGACGACCCTCTGGAGGCGTCAAGGGTGAAAACGACGCGTAGCTTCGTTTGCTATACCGACATAGCTTTTAAATATGCTAAGAGGAGGGAACTGCCCTACCATCAACCAATAATTTAAATCACCAGACTTCTTGCCGACACGAGCACCAAAAGAAGACTGAAATTTTTACCACCTGGCTCCCGTCATCTCTAGATGATTGACATTTTACAATTTAGAACGAATTTCTAGAATATAATTAAAAGAAAATATAATGAGGTCGATGTGATTTACCTATACGACCTACAACTAGCTCCAGCAATAAATTAAAAATAAAATTAGGCCTGTCACTGACTGACATTACAAACGAAAACAAAGATTCAAGAGAGATAAAAAATTACAAAAAAGCCACAACAACAAATACAACACCAACAACAAATAGAACAAATTTCAGCGTATTAGTAATGCTAAACCTCCAGGTAATGATCATGCAGCTACCTGGAGAGGACGAATGCTTAAATTTTAGGCTAATATTAACAAAAATGTAACTACTAAAATGTAACTAATGTGCCCATGTAAAAAAAACAATCATTACAACGTGTGCCAGAAAGGGTATAGTCATATGGAAGGGTGTGCTACAGACCATCAAACTGAACATCTTTCTCCATGGGACCACCATCGTAATCGCGAAAAAATAATCAACGGCCCCATACAAAATTTCATTACCTACTCCCTACCCAAATGAATGAGACAGCTGATTATTTTTTTTGCGATTCCGATGGTGGTCCCATGGAGAAAGTTGTTCAGTTTGATGGTTTGTAGCACGGCCTTCCATATGACTACACCCTTTCTGTTACACGTTGTATAAGGTCCCATTAAAATAGATGGACAAATTTTAACACAGCGTTCAGTACGTTTAACTAAAGATATCCAAGCACACTAATTAAAGTGATTTTATTTTGCGCGTTTTATTACCTTCTATCTTCTACTTATCCTAACAATACTATCCTAAAAAGGTGATGTGTAGTCAACTGAAATTTACTATGGTTAAATACAGAATGATATTAATTAACAGAACTGACTGGGTACGAGAACCCGCCCATGGATTTTGTTTATTCTAGAGTGCCGGCAATTTATTATTTTAGGTCAAAATAAAATCACTTGGACCAGTGTTTTTTTTGCTTGGATATCTTTGGTTCTAAGACGTACTGAACGCTGTGTTAAAATTTGACGATCTATTTTAATGACACCTTACATATTTCACACATGTAATGTAACATTTTGATTTTCAACAATACATTGTATTATTTCAGACCATCGATTTTGTCGACTAAGAATCCGTTCATGGTTTCACTCAATGCACAAGTAGCAGGATTCATTCTAACTTCAAATGATGCAACTACTAGACACCACATCTATTCAAAATTTACCTTACCACTAAAAGGCACTAAACCATACCACGCAAAAATCATCGATCAAAACTTTTTAAAAACCAGTCCGCACGTTCAGAAATGATTTTTCACATCGGCGAACCGTTACGACTATTATCAATCACACCACATTTCGCCATAAAACCGCCGTATGTAAGTATCCACAGTTTTCCTTCCCAGGATTCCTTGGGGGAACCTGGGACGAAACTGAACAGATACCTCCTGATTCTGCTCCCTGTTTGCCCAGTGCCCAAGTGTATTCAATTTATGGTATTAAAAACTGATTTATACACCAACCAGGCAGAAATATCTGGCTGTACGATTGCCCGTATTTTTTATTTCAGTGGTTCTGAAAAATTGTGCTGTAGATTTTTTGGAAAGGATACAACAAAAAATGCGGTGTTTATATTTTTATAACTGAATAAATATTCTGTAACTTCGTGTCCTCGTTTGTTGAGTGATCGTTAACTTGAATATTGAGCATATAGTGGTACTGGCTTTGCTTTAAATTAGGCTTGCATGCTGAGCTGAGTCATGAACTATTTAACATAAAATCTAGCTTTTTCGTAGAATGTCTTTTCCGTCTAAGTTTTAATAGGCATGACGACAGTATCAAAAAATTGCAAATCTATTTAGTCCGTCAGTTAGAGTATTGGAAATTAATGGACACGTATTTTTTGTTTTTGTAAATCAATGAATATTGACAAAGATAAAACGCATCAAAACTCGGGAGTGGGGGATCGTGACGTCAGAACTAGTTAAAAATTATACCTAGGCGTGACGTATTGAGAATTTTAAAAGCGTCATATCTTCGTCAATTTTGATTTACGTAACAAAAGAAAAAACACGGGTCAAATATTTTCTGATAATCTAACTGACGGATTAATTGGTTTTTTTTTGTCGTCTCGCCTATTAAGCCTACTTGCCTTGTGCTTACTTACTTAGCCTGCTCCTACCAAGAAAATAGGAGCACAGAACATGGAAGGAAACTCATAAGTATTTTAGTTGAGAAAGACAATCTAGTGATTGCTTATACTAACTAAAATCGCCGTCACTCGTGGTTTGACCCGAACATAACCGATTCCGTATATCCGAATACCCTGGGGTGCCTTCGGGCGTCCAGCGAAGATCGTACCAATTAAACGACTGACACAATCAAACACCAAGCATTGCAGTGTATGCCAGAGTCCCATGAAATAATACATATTATTCATCCAGCCGGCTAGGTCTTCGTATTTTGACTACTAATTGAGTTCACTATCTTCTCTGTCTGTGAGGTTAAAATAATACTTCTAAATAAGTATAATTACGGATACTATTATACCATTATTACCTATATGGATTATGTATAACGTTTTTCGATCCTGAGTTGCATAGACGTAATCATTAGTAATGCTGTATCAATAACCCAGTTATTACTGTCATTCTCCTACCATACATTTTACTGTTATTACTGTCGGACTCGAGCACCGAGAGTTCCGTACAAACTTTTAAAGGACATACTTAACTTAGCTGTTCGATCCCATGAAACGGCTATTGCACCAACCGCAAATAATATGTTTGTAATAGTAAAATCGCTTTTTTTTTTGTATATTAAACTACATACTTACGGTTTTAAGATTTTTAAGATTTTATAAATTTCAACTTGATAGGTCCACCGATTCCTGAGAAAATCGGTGGTGACAGAAGGACAGACGGACAAGAAAGTGATCTTATGAGGGTTCCTTTTTTTACCTTTTGAGGTAAGGAACCCTAAAAACAATAGATTTACTTATCAAGATACGTAACTGTTATCAACGCGGTTGAAGAAGACATAAAAATCGAAAAACGCACTTCTACCGCAGCGCAGATAATATCGCTGGAGTTTACGTCACTGACTGATTATCGAGTACCCTGGAGTAACCCACTAGGGATATAAGGTGGCGGTTCTTTACTTTTTCTTTTATCGGAGAACTTCGAGATTTGAAACTTGAGGGTCAAAAGGTGGAATCCCTTGCGGTCTTTTAAGTCTTGACAGTTCGAAGTCCCCATTGGCATTGTTAATCTATTTGTATCTATGTGTGTCGTCGGAAACCCTTTTTCCGGGTATTTTACCCTTGGGGATCAATATACCCGGTGGATGTGTCAGGTGGAAACAGTAATCTGAATCCGTGTAAGTTTATTATAAGTTTTAAGGGTTTCACACCCCGCAAAGAAAAACTGAAGTAATATAAGTTTACTCACGAGCTCGCTCGTTCCGCGCCTCGTTCACTTACCAAGTACTTTGGTCTTATTTTTGCTGTTGAAGGCATGCAAATTTTAGTGCGCATTTCAAATTCTCTTTTGACTGACCAGTTTTTGTAATAGTTAAGAAAGTCATGTAGAATATAAATCAAAGGAAAAAAGCCAAAATTAGAAGAGAATGATTTCCGTTTTCACAAACACTAACCAGCTCTAAGAAACTCTTTATGAAAGGCTATATATAATATTATTACACTGTTGAGATTAAAACTCTCGCTCCTGAGCTGACCGTTATCCCTTATCCACAGCCCAATTTCTCTCTTTTTTCGGCTGGTAAATCATCAAATGACTTCTTCCGCTCTGGGCGGAGCAGGAGGGAGTGTCAGACATTTACTGACTAAAACCCATCCATGTTACTTCATCGCCCTTTGTGTTCCGGGGCCACGGTATCTCTTTCGAACAGTCCCCCAACCCCGGCAGGCATCGGTCCTTGCGGACCCCTTCCTTTTTGCTGACTCTCTTTGAGGCGCGCGTGGAACACGAACGCGCCGTTGACACGGCCTGTCGTCATGAGACGGACGGACGGCGAGCTAGCCCATAGCCCACCGTCCACAGACCCGCACCCAATTTCATCCTCTGCTGGGTATAGGCCTTACTTGTGCCAAGCTTCACATCAAAAATCTAACAATGTACTTTTATTTAGGTATTAATTTAGATTCAAACTTGTTTATCTGAAAACGCGCACTATAGTATCTATACTAACCAGCTATCATGCAGATAGGCACTTCCAAATTGTTCCTGCTAAAACATTCTAAGTTATTAGAAATTCTTGTAAAGTTTCAGTAAGTATCTCTTAGTAGTTAAAATAGTTAAGCGGTCAATCGATAGCGACTGTTAATACACTGGGCTTTCGAAAACTCAGGGGAAGCAACCGCAAAGTTTGGCACGGAGCCACTGGCGAACGGTTCAAATTGTCTGTTGCCACTAACATTTACCTAGATGTTGCTCGACAGACGGAAGTTAAGTCTTGTCCTTTGATTAAAGTCTTGAGGGATTAGAAAACTGGTGAAGTATTTGAGCTGCTCCAGAGTAGGTAGTGAAACATGAATACGATGAACGTTATACTTTTCTCAAACGCTATTATATGTCCTACTGTGAGGCACGCGGTTATCTGGAATTGTTTTTCTTCGAGAAAATAGTTGTTGAGTTTTTCTAAGCAGTTATCCGTTTATTGGGACCCGGTTGATGGCAATAAGCTTTCCCCTTATGACTGGCAAAATGTGGGTGTACATAGGCACACCTCTTTCTAACCTTTAGGGAAAACAGGCGTCTTTACGCTTACTTTTTAGAACATGAGAAAAGTCAGGAAAAGCGATGACAAAACGAAAACTTTGATAGACTCAATAGATGTGCAAGATAAGTATTAGTTCCAGGCATACTTGCGAAATTGAAGGCTTAGGTAAGAGTCTTAAGAAATGTCACGAAGTAGACGTAAATGTAATTTAAGAATTAGGTAATATGGACGTTTCAGTCCTGCCAGAAAAGACTTTTTACCTAAAAGTTATTATTTGCTCTGTGAATGTCGAAATTTCGGACTTCGCTTGTTTATTATTAATTCCTTTCTTTTACACTTACAATATACACTATACACTTTGACATTGAATGATTTGACATGAATACATAGTTCAGTATTTATTTTTATTTTTTTACTTTATTTTACATTATTTTATGTGACATGTATTGATTTGACATGAATACTTATTTTGTTAAGTATTTTACTTTTTTATTATTATTGTGACATTTAATGTTTATTTTTACTTTATTTTTTTTGACATTCGTTTTGTAAATTATTTTTAATTTTATTTAATTATTGTGAATGTGAGGACCATGTGGGTCACATATTTTATTTTATTTTTTTCCTCATGACTGTCTGGCAGTTTGAGTACTATAAGCGACCTACCCAAATTTCCTTTCTTTGGTATTGTTCGTCGTTTCGTTGAGCTCCTTGAGTTATAAGTCGAGCTACACGATAACTGACAAATGCTTGCACTGACTGGTCCACTCAAATCTGTGTGGTTCTTTCTTCAAAAGACCATCTCAGACACTAATCTGCATAGTCCCCATCTGAATTGAACAAGATTATGTCTGGACTTCAAAAGAGACTATGACCTCTGAGTTTGTTTCGGCTGTTTCTTCTCAGAGTAGTCAGGTACGAAACACCGGCCCCATCTAGTTTTAAAAAATGACGTGTAAAAGTGTTTGTAAGAACCTACTTGCAAAAGTAAACATCATTTCATTTCATTTTTATTCTGAACAGATTTTTCCATACGTATGTGTATTCAAGAGTGTTAAAAAGAAAATTGTATTCTCAAACGATACCTTCTGTATATTGCGAGACTATAGTTTACAAGTATTCTCAGTGGGTGGGCGAAGTGGCCCGAATATGGTTGTGTTTATGAAGTAACAGCGTGCTGAGGGGACGGTACACACTTTTGGCCAAACTCCAAATACGTTGTCTTAGGGAAACCGAACAAATATGGAGTAAGTGATAACTTTACTTACGTAAGTTATGAACGAAACCACGTAGAGGCAAAAGTAGATGAATAAATCATTGATGCTATCTTTACAAATACAACAATATAGACACAATGGCCACATCTCATAAGGATTACCTTTTGTAATTTTTTTTTGTGTTAGTTTTTCAATGTAGAAAATTTGGAAGACAGAAATATCCACACACATGGCCTTAACAGCATTTAATGGAACAACCCAAACGGGTGATGCTAATAATTTCGATAAGATTTTATAGAAAGATTAGAAAGAAAGAAAGTTATTTATTCTCCAGAAATAAGATGTTCATTACAATTAAACATAAAATAAACAACCCGAAATAACCAAAAGTCTAGTATAATATGAGGAAAGAACACTGAATTCACAACCAATCTACAAATTAACCTACAATTAGCCTACAACTAACCTACAATTATTAATCTACAATTAGCTAAATGCAACCAAAACTTAAAGCCAAACTGAACCCAAACAGTGTCGGGTAATAGATAACACACGTCTGTTATAGACAATATGTAACAAGATCAAGTTCCCAACTCACAAGTTTCTCGCCAACACATGATTGATTATGACTTCATGAATGGTCGAATTTACAAGTTTTGTAATCTCGCATGTCCAGGGCTACCATTGAGTAAGAAGTTTGTATAGTAGTAGTTTCGATTTCCTGCACTGACTATCATATGAGAAAGGTCTGAATATTAATTCAAGAGCACGTTCAAACTTACGGCTTGCAATCTAAGGTTTGTGGTTCATTTTCCAGAAAACGGCTGCAACTTTAACAATATAAAGTTTATTGATAGCAGAACCTTCAGCAATACTTACTTTACGATCCCACCAGGTCGTAAACTCGATACAATAGGCTGAATGGCGCGCACGTAACAAAGTTGACACCTTCGCATCCATTATTAAAATCTTATTAACCTCGACAGTTTGATGAAACAGGACAAAGACCGCTCTATAATAAAAATTATCTCATCTTTCGGAGATGAAAACAATTCCATTCAGGCTGTGCTCAAAGCAAAAATGTTTGGGAAACCCGAAACTTGATGAATTCGTGCTTGCACAAACTGGAAACAATATTCCGTGAAATACGTTAAATTTTCGCTGTGCGTAAAGGAAATAAATGCTTGGAAGTAGAGTACATAAGAACCTATAGTATTACGTCTACGTTTTGCAAGTCTAATTTAATTACTGATAATACCCGACCTTCACTACTGCTCGCGTTTTAAAGCATCAGCAATTTGTGTTACTTTATAAAATGTAAATAAACATAAAACGTTGACCTGAGCTGGAAATACGAAATAAAATGTATTACGTGCTGCGGCTTACGCATTACTGTTAGTAGCTAAGCTGAATTATCTGTTTTAGTATTAAAGTATAATAGATAGATGAATTGTGTGAGGAATAAATGAAAGAGAAATAGTTAAAATGATGCCGTGCCGTCTGACAAGGGAGAATGGAAGAACGTGTTGCGCCGACCCCAAATAGAACGGGATAAGGGCAGAAAGATGATGTTGATTAGGATTAAAGTATAGAAAGAGCCTGATTATCACCATAACGAGGCCAGATCCCATGGGGCACCATGATTGACCTGGGCATAGTAGAATAAGCTGTGAAGAAGTTTTAGAGCGATGAAATTTAGGCTCTAAACAAAGTAAAATTATGTCAGCAATAACAAGGATGGAAGTACCGAAATCTTTTATCAATCGAGCAGTGCAAGTATGTAGGAATCGATTCGATAAATCTAACAGTTATTCTCGACAAAATGAGTTTTTATCTTTGTTATAAACTCATTTTGTCGAGAATGACTGTCAGATTTATCGAATCGATTCCTACGTTTTTGTCGAGAATGACTGTCAGATTTATCGAATCGATTCCTACGTACGGTCGAACAAGCTATTTGGTATACAGTTTAACCCACAAATTACATTGTAAAATGTATACTAAATAGCTTGTTCGATCGTACTTGCACGGCTGGCACGGTATAATGGCACGGTTGGTGCAGTGAATGGTGAAACGACTGGCTCCTGCGCTACTTGTCGCGTGTTCGATTTTTTAACAATTCTCTGTATGGCCTCCGGTGCTTCAAGTTTACTAAAATCCGATAGATCGTACGAACCAAAACAAATAAGCATGTTTCGTTTTTCATTACAAAAAATGTTGAAGATCACGATAGATGACGATTCTAGACTTGAACAGGCTTATTTTTGGTTTTCAAAGTTAAGAAGTTTAATAAATGTAGGTGGGTCAATGACCGCTATTCTCATCTTAACTGGCACCAACTATAGATTTTGTTGCCTACAATAAGATAAAACTGAAAGGGTCTTTACCTGAGGAAGCATAATTAACAACAATAATACTATACAAAAATAAATGAAGACTCTTGAGGCTTCTGCATTTCTGCAAAAACGTATCACCATGATGTGTTAATTGTTTACCTGTCGAAGGTGTTATTATCTTTTTATTCTTCATGCAGACTTACCAACTTATTAATATACAACCATTACATGGTACACAATGGGCCATTGAGATTTTGTGTTTCTGAAAACAATGGCCTTATAAGCGTATTACACAATCAAGGTAAGTAAGGCCTTTTAGGAATATGATATTGTTTGTACTTCTTATCGTAAGTGAGATCCCGAGAATAAAAGATCATGGGTGTGGTCTCAAAGTCGGGCCAAGAGTTCATTTTACCTTACATTTCACCGAATTGTAGTGTATACGGAGTTTCTCTGAGAAATTGCATCTCTTCGCTCAGATACATGCATACATAATCACGCCTGTTTCCATGAAATCGGCAGAAGTGTACCAACAGTACAGCCACATTTTGCCAGTTATGATTTAAGTTCCATGTGAAGTGAGTCTATTGCTTCAAATATGCAAACATTCAGACTCTGGGCTGCTACTGAGAAATTCCTTAATATTTCTAAAAAAACACTTTGCCCATCCAGGAAAACGAACCCAGGACTTCATGTTCAGCAGAAGCGCGTCTGACCACCACTAGACCAAGGAGGCAAAATGAGGTAGTCAGCGAGGAGTTGGATTGTGTCATTAATTACCTCGGCCGCTTTTTACTATTGGATAATAGACGACCTCCTCCTCGCGTCGTGTTCCTCATTGCTGAGGGTCATGACTCTCCCGATGTGAAACAATCTTCTGCTTGACAATATTTCGCCATATCTGTCTAAGTACCTGAAGATTGTGAAGCGCGTCGTGGACTTTGAGTCCAACGATGAGCGAATTTGGTACGTCCATCTAAGTGGTCTACGACGCCTCGGACGGTTGTCATCGACCTTGCCAGTGACCATCAGTTGTTCTAGGTTTATGTAACCGAAAAATGATTTGCAGACATGTAGAAAGTTCTGAAGTGGCGACCGCGAACTGGAAGGGGTTGCGTTGCGAAAGCCTCCCACTAGGTGGACCGATGATCTGGTATGGGTTGTGGGGATCACTGGATGCCGCACGAGACCGGTCAATTGGCGGAGGCCTATGTCCAACAGTGGACGTCTTTCTGCTGAAATAATGATGTAGAAAGTCTTTTTTTTTAGGCCAGGAGAATAGACTCAATAATTCAACGCTATACCAATTAAAGGTTCAATTTGATTATTTTGTAAATTCCGGTAACGGTCCGTAACTTATAGAAACGAGGAAATAGACGTGCTTTGTATCTTTTGCTCTTAGTGGTCAGGGTTTCGGATGGCGAAGTTCATTACTATGCATTAGACATGATACCGTTCGTTGCGGCGACGTACTGTGCCATGGAGCTTCAGTTTTTAGCTCGTTAGTACGTTTCTACTGTTTTGCGATATTTCTGATCAGTTTTCTCCTGACATAGATTCACTTTTGGAAATTGTGATATGTGCAGTTACTTACAATTGTGCCGTTTTACAGTCCCCGCTGTTATTTTTAATGACACTTACGACACTTGTGTTTTGTACAGACACAAATCCATACTACTGTCCCCAAACTTTGACTTTTATGAAAACAATTATTAATCCACTGATGCAAATTTCATTTTTTATCATAAGTTTTAAACTGTCTTGTCTTGTGTTAACATGGACAGTTAATGATAATGTTAGTATGTGGGCACTAACATTATCGTTAACTGTCCATGTTAACACAAGATGTTTTTATCTTCAATTGTCTCTTGTCAGTAATCACTCATCACACACTCCTCCTTAACTACCACCATTGACACAAAACATAAAACTGCTTCACATTCGTAACCTCACTAATCCAGGTCCAGTTGAAAACCAGCGTCGGGCACTAGTTGTCCGGCATTTTGCTGAACTGGGCCTATTTGGCGCAGCCATGGCCGTGAGGCACACAGTGTCATATTGTTTTATTTTTTGTTTAGTTTTAAGTTTTTTATTTATTTTTAACCGACTTCCAAAAAGAGGACGTTGTCAATTCGTCTGTTTTTTTTTGTGTTTATTCAGCCTTTTTTACGCCAATTGTGAACCGATTTCGATGATTCTTTTTTTGTTTGGAAGAAAATTACTTTGCGGTGGTTCCGTTTAAATTTTGTGAAGATCTGATGGTGATCTTCGGAGATATGCAATCGAACTCTTCAATTATAGACAGCAAATCGGTTGTGATTGCTGCAATCGCTTGGATGTTTGTGGTTGTCACAACATCATAACATATCATCACGCCTGTATGCTCTGAGAGGGTATGCAGATGTGTACAGCACACCCACATTTCGACAATAAGGTATGTTAGGTTCCATTTTATTGGGGATAAGCCTATTACCATGACATGTATTGTTAACAATATGAAATAATATGCCTCGTTGGTCTAGTGGTGGCGACTACTCAGCATGAGGTCCTGGGTTCGATTCCCAGGTCGGGCCAAGTGTTATTGGGTTTTTCCATCAGGAATTTCTCCGTAGCAGCCACGGAGTCTGGATTTGCGCCGGCGCTCGCCCCCAATTACATGGGACTTAAACATAACTGGCGAAATGTGGGTGTAGGTACTATTGGGTACACCTCAGCCCAACTCTTCGGGGATTACAGGCGTAATGTTATGTTACGTTAAAATAAATGTATCTAAATATATAAAAGAAGAAACTGACTGACTGACTCATCTATCAACGCACAGCCCAAACCGCTGGGTCTACAGATTCCAAATTTGGCAAGTAAGTTCCTTATGTGGTCTATGGGTGCACTAAGAAAGGATTTTCCAAAATTCACCCCCTAAGGGGTTAAACGGGGCTCTAAAGTTTGTATGGGGAAACAAGATTAGACTATTTTATTCGAAACTTCACAGGAGTGCTCTTTTCGATAAATAAGTAGAAACGGGTTTCAGGGTTTTTCAGAATTCAACCCCTAAGAGGGGGAAATGGGGTGAAAAAGTTTAAAAATCAATGCATAGCCTAAACCGCCGAGTCTAGAGATTCCAAATTTGGCACATATGTTCCATAAGTGGTTTAGAGGTACACTAAGAAAAGGTTTTTCAAAAGTCACCCCCTAAGGGGGTGAAACGGGGCTCTAAAGTTTGTATGGGGAAACAAGACTAATTAGACTATTTAATTAAAAACTTCACAAGAGTACTCCTATTGATAAATGAGTAGAAATGAGTTTCAGGTTTTTTCAGGATTCAACCCCCAAGAGGGGGAAATGGGGTGACAAAGTATAAAACTCAATGCACAGCCCCAACCGCTGAGTCTAGAGATTCCAAATTTGGCACATACGTTCCTTATGAGGTTAAAGGGTGCAATTAGAAAGGATTTTTCAAAATGTACGCCCTAAGGGGATGAAACGGGAGTCGAAAGTTTGTATGGGGAAACAAGATTAGGTAAGACTGTTTTATTCGAAACTTCACAGGAGTACTCCTATCGATAAATGAGTTAACATTTGTGTTTCAGGTTTTTTCAGAATTCAACCCCTAAAGAGGGAAAGGGGTAACAAAGTCTGAAAATCAACATCAGTATTTTTTGTATGGTGTATCGGGTCGGGTGTGTTACAAAAACAATGATTTTAAGATTTAATGTGGCGGACCTGAAATACCATCATCATTCCCTTTTGGGGTGCGATGGGGTTGAAGTCTAAAAATCAATATGGGTGTCGATACCGAGATTATCAGGGGTGCAGATTACGAAAATGGCATTTATTTTGAGATCCATAAGATGGCGGATTCGACTTCTATACAGGGTTATTGTTGATTTATTGTGATGATTGTGATAACGATGATGATGATTATGATACTGATTATGATGATTGTGATTACGATGATGATGATTGTGTTAATGATGATAGTGATTGTGATAACGATGATAGTGATTCTGATGGTGATGGTGATTGTGATGGTGATTGTGATGGTGATGGTGATGGTGATTGTGATGGTGATTGTGATGGTGATTGTGATGGTGATTGTGACAGTGATGGTGTTTGTGATAATGATGATGAGGCGCGTGATGATGATTGTGATGGTGAATGTGATAGTGGCGGTGATGGTGATTGCGATGATGATGGTTATTGTGATGGTGATGTGATAGTGATTGTGATGGTGATTGTGACAGTGATGGTGATTGTGATAATGATGATGATGATTGTGATAACGATAATGATGATTGTGATAACGAGGATGGAGATTGTGATGGTGATGATTGTGATTACGATGATAATGGTTGTGACTACGATGATAATGTTTATGGTGATTGTGATGGTAAGTGTGATGGTGATTGTGATTGTGAAAATGATTGTGATAATGATGGTGGTTGTGATAGTGATGGTGATTGTAGTGTTGATTGTGATAATGATGGTGATTGTGATAGTGATGGTGATTATGATAATGATTATGATAATAATGGTGGTTGTGATGATAATAATTGTGATGATTATGAAATTTGGCACATAGATAGTTCATAACCTGGATTAACACGTAGGATACCATTTATCTCTTAAATATGATTTAGTGGGACGGTTACCGAACTTTACGCGGGCGAAGCCGCGGGCAACAGCTAGTAGCAAATATTTATATATTTCATTATTTCATTATTTCACCTGTCAGCTATAAAAAACATAAAAAAATTACAATTGTCACTTTTTGACAGCCCACCGGTTTGAAGTACAGGGCCCAAGCTACCAGCGTTCAGTGCTCTAGTGAGTGGAACCTCCTAACTGTACGAGCCGTGTCCAGGAGTACCGGTTTCTGAATCAAGCCCTTGCCATCCACCTACCTAACGACAACGAGAGCCTCCTCAGTCAGCGGCGGGGCCATACAAGAGAAAACTGACCTCTATAAATTTCATTCCTTTGAGGAGGTGGGTCCCCATGCACCGGCAACGGTCGCCGGGGCTCTGAATATTTTTCTATAACGCGGCGTCCGAGGCCCCCAGTGCAGCGCGACTGCGCCGCGCGCTCCATAATCAGAAGTGTACAATTCTGTGTCCTTGTTCCTACTGTCATTCAGTCGTAAGTGTTTTTTTTATTTTTATTATTTAATATTGTTTTAGTTTAATAAAGTTAATTGAATAAGTTTATTTTATAAGTGAACTTATATGAGTAACAGCAGCAGCGATGTGGTGGTCAATAGTGCTAGTCAGCCTTCAATATCGCTGAACACCCTGGAGAGATGCCCGCTTTGTTCCCAGGCACGCTTTTTTAAAGGTAAGCGGGGTCTGAAGGTCCATATTGGGAAAGTATATAAACTTTCAAATGCATCCACCTCAGACCCTGTCTCAATAGCCACACTTACAACATTGACAACATCTTCATTCGACCCTTTTTGGAAAACCCTTTCAAAATTCAAAAACTCCGTTCCAGTACTAAAGCGAGTTCCCCGAGGTGCTAAAACCGCTTGTAGCCCAAAATTTAGCTGGTTGCGTGCGCCTTGCTGTCCGGGAGAAATCGCTAAGTGCTTGGGAACAACTGTTCACCTTTCGTTATCGAATCTTTCATGTACAAAGAATGGATGAATAAAGAAATGATGATGAAAGATACATGAATTTGGCAACAAAACAAACTTTAACTACACAAATTAAAGAAAATTGCATCGTCTCGGCTCAAGATTTAGACCCAAAATTACCGGCACAGAGGTATACTTCCTCAAGATTTATATCCCACCTGGTGGAAACAAAGTTAGGGGAAGGGGATATTAGCGGAGCAGCCAGGATTCTCTTTAGCAGCGATGTGGTGGCACCGTGCTCTCCAGAAACACTCGCGGCTCTGGAGACCAAACACCCTGCCCCAGCGGATGGCCTTTCCTTTCCCGACCCTCCTGATTCGGATTTTCATTCCCTAACCGTTACAGGTCGAGAGGTGATCACAGCCGTTTGCTCCTTCCGGATTGGCTCCGCCGGCGGCCTCGACGGTCTAAGTCCTCAGCATCTAAAAGACCTAATATGTTCAGGTGCTGGAAAAGCTGGTGAGTTGCTCTTGAAGGAGCTTACGGCTCTGATTAACCTTATGCTCTCCAGCAAGGTGAACAGGTCCGTCATCGACGTTCTGTACGGGGCCAATCTTTGTGCCCTGCGCAAAAGGGATGGCAGCATTCGTCCCATTGCCGTGGGAACAACCTACCGTCGTATGGCAGCCAAGATTTGCTGTAAATTTTTCGGTGAGGTTGTTTCGAAAAAATTTCAGCCCCTGCAGCTTGGATACGGTTCTAAAGGGGGTTGTGAGGCTGCCGTACACGCTATGTCGACCTATCTAAATTCTTGCAAAGGTGAGGTCATCCTGAAGGTTGACATAAAGAACGCCTTCAATTCAGTGAATAGGGACACCTTGTTAACTGAAACTAAAAAAGAATTACCCCAAATTTATAGCCCCATCCATCCATCCATCCACCCATCTAAATTACTATTTCGGGACAACCTTTTGGAATCTGCTGTTGGCTGTCAACAAGGTGACCCCCTCGGGCCAGTGATTTTTAGTTTAGCTATCCACCCAATTATTTGACAGCTAAATTCCAAATTTAACGTTTGGTATCTTGATGACGGAACCCTGGGAGGCGATATAGATTCTGTTTTACAAGATCTAAATTTCTTAAAAAATGAATTTCACTCCTCGCCCTCAATGTTTCAAAATGCGAAATATATGTAGCGGACAGTACCGACAGACAACTGACTTTTTCAAAGTTTAACGCAATAGCCCTTGGCATCAAAATTATAGAAAAAACCTCTCTTCGTCTCCTTGGGTCTCCTATCTTTGAAAACTCTTTTCCCGATTTTATCGAGGAAAAAATTCAAATAGTTAGTGATGTTTTGCTCCAAATTAACATACATTCGGCCATCACAATAATTCGTTATTGTTGTTTCGGCCCTAAATTAACATATTTCCTTCGTGCTTCCCCTTTATGGAAGCACACTCTCCTTTTGGACAAAATGGATCAAATTATCAGACATACTTTATCATCTATTTTAAACGTGGCTTTGGACGACCGAACTTGGGCTCAAGCTACTCTTCCCATTCGCATGGGAGGACTCGGCGTCCGCAAAATTTCCAGTATTAGTTTACCGGCTTTCATATCCTCGGTCCACGGCACTAAGAAATTAATCAGGAATATCCTGGCTTCCACACTGATTGATTTTGATGTGCCGTGCTTCTCCGAGGCTATCGATGCTTGGAAACTTGCTTGCCCGAACACTGAAGAACCCGACCATTTTCCCAGAGACGGTGGGACAAGCCGCTCTGCAGAATAGTTCAAAACAATCTGCTGTACTCGTCTCCTACTACTGCTGAGCGTGCGCGCCTACTGGCTGTGGGTGAATGGAAGTCGGGTCTTTGGCTTCACGTTGCACATTGTTTGACGACACGACCTTCCGCCTCGCTGCTGCCTTACGCCTTGGTGCCGCCTGCTGTTCTCCTCATCGCTGTCACTGTGGTGAAGCTGTCAACAGCTTTGGTCACCACGGCCTGTCGTGCAGCTGAAGTGCGGGGCGTTTTGCACGGCACGCGAACATAAACGACATTATCCGACGAGCTCTTGTCACCGTCGGCGTTCCAGCTGTTTTAGAACCTAATGGCTGGGCATGCACGCGACGATGGCAAGAGACCGGACAGCATGACTTTGTTTCCTTGGAAGATGGGTAGGCCCTTAGTATGGGACGCAACTTGCGTCGATACTCTTGCTCCTTCTCATCTTCCAAGCTCGTCGTGCTGTGCTGGCGCTGCCGCTGCAGCTGCAGAGAACCTCAAACGGCGTAAACATAGAAACCTTTGTGGTAACTATATTTTCGAGCCGTTTGGGGTTGAAACTCTAGGGCCGTGGGGTCCGAGTGCTCATAATCTGTTCAAAGAACTTTCAAAACGCCTAGTTGACGCTTCCCGTGACCCAAGAGCTGGCTTTTTCCTTGGTCAGAGGCTAAGTGTTGCCATACAACGTGGCAACGCCGCCAGTCTCTTGGGCACATTACCAGCTGACCGCGTTGAGGGGGAGTTTTTCGATGCCCTTTTATAGTTTGTTGTTAGTTTATTTATTTTAGTTTATTTAATACTTAGTTTTTAATTAATTATGTAAAGATTATATTTGTATAGGATATTACAACTAATAATGGAAAAAATCCCTTCGGCAAGCCGCAGGAGGAGGTAGATTTCGAAGAAGGTTCCACCCATATTTATTCTGGAAATTCAGAGGCCATATATAGCTAGCCACAGCTGCGCTGGCCATTTTTATGTCAGTATTTTTTTGTTTTTGTTTGCAGTACCTCCTTTATGAATACGTCAGATGCCAAAAGACTTGGTCGTCATAGCAACGACTTTGTTGACGTTTGACAATTAAAGGTTATGAATGGATATCATAAATTTTAAAATCCTCCCATAAGAGTTTAGCATGGAAACGCCCTTAATTTTTCAGTTATTATTTTTTATTTCAAAAACTATAAGTTTTATCGCTAAATTTTAAATTAAAAATTGTAGAATAAACAATTTTCTTTCAAAAAAAAAATTGCGACGGTAAAAATATTTACCGTTTCGGAGATATAAATTTTTTATTCTAAAATTTTTGAAAATTTCAACCCCCTCCCCAAGTTAGGGGTTGCATCAAAAAAGTTTAAATTTTAAATGGTCCGTATTCTTACTCTGAATGATAAAAATGTTAAACGGTTCAAAAATTTTCCAAAGGAAAAAAGTTATGGCAAAAAACCGATTTTCGAAAAACCGCCCCCTCGCTGCCCCCCATAGACGAATTCCGCCCATTCACGAACTTAACCTAAGTTTTGACCCTTTGGATTTTTGGGCCAAGTTTGAAAGCAATCGGTGCATAATTTATTATATTAATAATTGCGACTGTGGCTAAATTTTGCTTGGCGCCCCACATACGAACACCACCCCCACTTACGTATACATATACGAGTACATATAAACTTTTCCCCTAGAGCCCAAATTTACCGCTGGTTAAAAAGTCTAGTTGGGGTCTAGTTATGAAACTAGACCCCCTATGGTGAAATTTGCGGAAAACTCGACTTTAGGTGCAAAACCAATAGGTAGTTTTTCTGACGAAATCTACCTAAAATAAAAAACTTTTTAGCAATAAATAAAAACAGACTTTAAAAACACAACAAAGTGAAAAATAACTTTAGCTTCAGAAGTCGTGGCAAAGAAACTGAATCAAACAAACAGTAGTCACCGACTTCTGAAGCTAAAGCTATTTTTCACTTTGTTGTGTTTTTAAAAAGTCGGTTTTATTTTTTACAAAAAAGTTTTTTGGTTTTCCGATTTGTTTTTTTTTTTGTTTATATTATATATTGTGTGCATTACATTACATTACTTTACTTTATTACTTACATTTATTTGGCACACGTCTTTCCATAAAGCTACACAGAATCAAAAACAGAACTTTGATATCTCATATAAATAATATTAAACATACTAAACACATCTCCAAGACAAACCACGTACGTCACGTCCTCACAATACGGCTCACAACGTACCTACCCACTAATATGTCACCGGACAGGCACGTATACCGGAACCAGAAGTTATCCCGCATCACGACCACTTCCGGCGACGGACCGTGCGCTTCCTGTTATTCAAATGGACGAGCACTTTGAGCATTACCAGTGTGAAGACTCTACGATAAATCAATTTGATCGGTTCATAATTTTCCATAATTACGTTTGATATCTGGCAGTAAATAAAAGTTACCTTGAAACTATTATAACAATATTTTTGATAACGAAAAATAGCAAACAAATGGCACATTTATGAAAAGACCTTTTTGATACAATTACAAAATGCTTTCCTAAATACTTTATCACGGAATCGCTTTTGAATCTTGTGGAAATGTAAGATATTCATGCTTATGACTGTACCTCCTACCGATATCATACAAACTTGGCAAAATCTACAATCGAAGATTCAATCAATCAACAAAAACCTTTCAACTGCACCGAACCAGCTTAAAAAGTATCCTCATAGTTGAATTAATAAAATAACTTCCTTATTTTCCAAGATAAAAACGAGCACGAACGAACGTGTTTAAAAGGAAAACTTAATCACCTATTCATGCCACGAAATCCTTTAACAAACAATGGAGAAGATTTATCTCTAATTAATTATATCTAATACACGTTCAGTACAATGTTTGGTGACACATGGCAACATGGATGTGAAGGCATGCATACTAATATCCTAACTTGTAACTTGTGTACCTTCGATTTCGCAAGGCGGCCATATTGGCATATGTGACGATAAGTTTTAACGGGTAAAGAGCAACTTTTGATGGTATATCCGTAAAGCTAAGAGGTGCTCCACATAGTTCCGTTCGGCACATTTAATTCGGCATGATTTGTTCAACAACAAAACCGATCCGAATCAATCAGTACACTCAGTGCGTGCCGTTTGAAAAACTGTTCGGCAGTCACCATCACTGAATCATGTTCGGGTCAGCTTGATAATGCGAGCTAAACCTAACGGCGAAGTGAAATTATATTTACATAAATATTCAACAAAACTATTAAGTCCTACAACAAACAATAGAGATGATTTTTCTCTAATTAATTATATCTAATACACGCTCAGAACAATGTTTGGTGACACATGGCAATATGGGTGTGTAGGCATGCATACATATTATATCAGGCGGCCATATTGGCTTTGTGTTACGATAAGTTTGAAGTATAGAACAACTTTTGATGGTATATCCGTAAAGTTCAGAGGTGATAGAAATATGTTCGGGTCGCATTGTTCGGAACAGCCGGAAGTCAAAAGCCATTAAAATACTTGTATCTAATAGGTATCGTTCCGGAAAGAAAGGCTCAACTCCTATGACACGTGACTTAGCGACGACAGAAGATGTCAAACGTAAATTGCCGATCGACACAAGCCGAATATACGTGTGCCTTGAACAACAAAGCTGACCTTGTTGTTCAGCATAAAGAAAGAAAGAAAACATAAGTATTTATTTGGGGTAAAAACGTGACACGTAACATAAAAAAGAATAAGTATCTACCTACGTACTGCCAAATCGAAAGTGCCGATCCGAACAAGTGCGTAGTGTGTAGCGTCCCTAAGACGAATATAAATGGAGCATATTGTGAAGTTTATTCATAAATTGTTTAGAATGGTTATTTGCCAAACATGGTTGGAATGGCTTTACTTGTTTGTTTCGTAAGGAGTTTAAAGCGAGATCTATCGATTTTTTGCAGTAGATTATGGCTAAATAGGTTATGGTTAAGTTTAAAGGTACCTCTCCCTTAAACTTAGCCATTACCAAAATCTAGTCGCAGCGGAACTGCGGAAGCCGTAGATTTAAGAAACTTCTAACATTTGATACAAGATGGCGGTAGTGAGGTCATTGTTTGACAAGTGATAGTGGGGTGAGCAACAACCCGGACAATGGTGGGGCAGTCTGCCTGAGAACGTGCGCGTGAGCGGACAAGCTCACAACCTCTAGCCATTTTCCATCGTAGATAATTGTGTTAAAGTGTAATTTTAAGTAGTTTGTTAGTTTACTTAGTGTATCTGTTTGAAAAGAGTAACCATGGAGTTTCTTGCCGGTTCTTCTCCATGGAAACGACCAACCCGAACCGTGCACCTTTAGGCCTATGTGAAATAAAATAGTGTATCACATCCAGTGTGTTTTCATAGCACGAAACGAAACCCGTCTTCTGCCCACATAAGCTCGAGCCTACAGAATAAATTCCTGACAACCTGACTTATATAAGTCATGTTTTTCCCATTTCTATTGAATTATTACCTAGCGACATTTTAGAAAGTTTAAGAAAAAATTGATGGTCCATGAAAAATTTACAAAACTACGAGATATGATTTCCATAATGCACAAACATATTCCTAATAATCCTATATTTCATAAAATTCTGTGGTGTGATGACAGTACCACAGTACACTATATCTACTCACTAAAAACCGAAACTCGAGTGCAGTGCGATGCGCGCTCGAACACGGACGTGTTTCCACTGTGCACGGCACGAATTTTATTCGCGTGTTGCGCGGCCATAGCCGCTGCTCGTTATAACTATGAGTTCAAAACAACTTATAGTAAATGAATTGCTGGCATTCCTAGTCCATGCCATCGACTACATGGACGAGGTGAGCATCCTGCAGATTTGCCGGTCCAATTTCAAGGAGGATGACATCAGCAGCGGAAAACTCTTGCTGTTCCAGTCCCTTGGAAAACTGGACCAGATGCCCTCTCGGCGCAGAGATGGAACCGAGAAGAGCCTTCAAGATATCATCGATATGCTGAAGAAGACTGACCCGGACGACGTGCCAGATTTCGTGGCGAAGGAGCTAAGTAAACTGCCTCCCGTCACTTTCGATAACGTCGACGTTACACGTCTGCTAAAGGACATGACTACCTTGAAAGCGGAGATGACCAGGATGCAGTCCAGAATGGAGGTTTCAGAAAAAACCAATACTGAACTACGTGCGGAAATAGCATTATTGCGCAACGTGGGTTCGGAAATTGGGTCACTTGAGGCCTCAAAGGTGAACACACGTCGAGGGGCGCAAAATGCAACCATCGGCAGTTTTGAATCGGCGAACACAAGTGCGTCACCAGTTGCCGATAGCGCTGAGCAAGCGCCGCTCGCCGCCGTCGTCGCCCGCGCCACAACACCGGCTGCGGATACGTCACGCGTAGGTACGTCGACCCCAAAACATGCCTATGCTGCTATTGTCACCAGCGGTAAAACTGATGCGTCGCAGCCTAAGCGACAAACCAGGAAAGGGGAAAAATTTAAAATGGGCGCTCAACCTGGCTGCGGTCCGTAGCTCCGTGCCAAGAACGAGCCAAGTTGATGAGGAGGGCTTCACTAAAGTGGAAAGGAGGAAGAAGAAGAAGCCCTGTCCTCGTAACCTGTGCGGTACCGCTCCGAGTGGACCCAACATGCTGCTGCGTCCTGCTGTGCCTACGACGCAGCTGTACATTTCACGTCTGCATCACTCCACTACAACTGAGGAAGTGGTGCAGTATTTGAAAGTGAAGACCAACTGGACTCTGAGGGTCGAAAGGTCGGAATCGCGCCACAACATTAACTTTAAGTCATTCGTGGTACGAGTTCCAACCCACCATCTACAGACCTGCATGAAAGAGGACTTTTGGCCGAAGGGTGTCGTATATCGACGTTTCCGAGGTCGGTTACGCGACACCACGCAGCAAAACACGACGCCGACAACGTTGCGTGTATAGTTTTAGTCTCGAATAGTTAAAAATATGTATTAGTATATTTTTATTGTTAATTATTATTTTGTGTATTTTACCTATGGGCCTTAGTTGCCTGATAATAAAATGATTATTATTATTATTATTAAAAACGCTACATTAACACTACCAAGTATATAAGTTAATTAAACAAGAATATAAGAATCTACAAAGAGACTCAAATAAAATAATAACATAATTATAGCATGTAAAGCAAGACCAGCATATTGCGGTGTTAAGCATCATAACAGCGAAAATTTCATTAAAATCTGTGCATTATTTTTTTAGTGACGAGAGCGAGGGTAGTTGGAAAAAAATGCTGTTTAGTACTCGTCTGAAACGAGATTATATTTTTTTGTCAAGCAAATATTTTCAACAAGCTCGTATATAAATTTTCTACAGTATTTTATTCATATTCTAGCATCTCGGCTATGTCATATTAAAATTGTATGTGGGAGTATTATGCTGTTTCTGAACTGCAGATAGTGAGGTCCCCTTTTTATAGCATTCATGTTAAAGACTTCTATGGAATGATACAAAAATAATTATCTCATCAACTAATGTTTGATTACCTATATTGTGTGATCTCGAGTCGAGAAGGCACGCACTCCTGATTTTTCAAATTCATGTGCATATTGTATAATTATCAATTGCTTCGATGAAAGAAAACATCGTAAGGAAACCAAACCAGCATGCCTGAGAGATGTTTCTCGACGGCATGTAAAGCTCAGTCAGAGGCCCATGGGCGGCGAAAACACTGACACTAGGTTAGGTACTAACCACACGGAAAAGAAAAACCTATATTGTTACACGATCGTGGTCATTACTAGGGAATGCAATCCGGACTATCCATAATCCGAAAAATCCGGATTTCCGCAAATTTTTACTCGACTTAGACTTGTCGAAATATCGGGAGCTCAAAAATAATCAATAATCACGGAAGATATCCCGTAAGTGACATTTTAAGTATAGTTATGAACCTTTTTGGAGAGATATTTCGTGTACTTATTAAACAGTTAATATTGGTGTTATCAGACATTTTATTGATCCATCCATCCAGCTGGTAGCATCTATAAGTATTTAGCCCAGTGGAAATTAACATTGAAATCGCAAAGCATGATTTCCGCAAAGCATGATTAGTATTTCTGCATTTTTTATATGTTGTATAGATCAGTTCAGATCCAAATGTGCAACTTCGAAAAACTTGTGCACGCTGCACACCACGCGATAAAGCGAAATTTTGAGACATTTTTCACTTTTTGCTCGAAAACTCAAAAACTGTGCATTTGTACTGTGTAGCGAGCACAAGTTTTTCGAAGTTGCAAATTTGGATTCACGTCACCCTAATGAATAATCTGTGTAATAAATCAAAAACGCAGAACTACATCATGCTTTGCGATTTTAACCTTTTTTTAGCGTCGATTTCTACTAGGCTAATTGTGGCTATAACACCAACATTATGGTATTTAATTTGAATAATTGCAAATATATAAGAAAGCTTTATATACTATAACATTGGTAGATTTGTTTATTTTCACATAAAATCCGTAAAATCCGGAGAACTAAAATCCGTTCTTAAAAATCCGGATTTCTAAACAGAACAGATTTGCTTTCCCTAGTCATTAGCTATTGCAATAGGTAGGTAGGTACTAAGAAAGATTTAAGAGGATCACTGAAAGCCGGCTACTTCGCAAATTATATCGCTGTTATGACGAAAAAGAAAATGGAATACTATGCTAAAATATAGATTACTAGCTGATGCCCGCGGCTTCACCCGCCCGCAATCTATATAATTGAACCTTCCCATTGAATCACTCTAGCTATTTAAAAAACTCGCATCAAAATCCATTGTATGGTTTTAAAGATCTAAGCATACATAGGGACAGACAGATCCGGGCGACTTTGTTTTCAACCGACTTCCAAAAAGAGGAGGTTCTCAATTCGACTGTATTTTTTTTTGTGTTTGTTACCTCAGAACTTTCGACTGGGTGAACCAATTTTGAAAATCATCAAAATTGTTACTTTTTCACGCAAAAACTACTAAACGGCTTTAGATGAAATACACACACACATAATAGTTTAGTTTAGTTTTCAACCGACTTCCAATAAGTGGAGGTCTCAATTCGACTGTTTTTTTTTTTCGTGTTTGTTACCTCAGAACTTTCGACTGAGTAAACTCTCGAGTGAAATTTTATTTAAAAACTGGTGCTTCCCGTGTGGTGATTTTAATTTGGTAAAGATCTGATGCTGATCTTCGGATATATACAATGGAACTTTTCAAAAATAAGTAGACGGCAAATCTGCAGTGATTGCTGGGATCGCTTGGATGTTTGTTGTTTATACAACATCATGACGTAACATCACGCCTGTATGCTCTGAGGGGTTACGCAGATGTGTACAATACACCTAGATTTCGACAGGTTTAGGTATGTTAAGTTCCATTTATTGGTGATAAGCCTATTACCAATGACATGTATTGTTTTTTTTTTTGAAAGGATGTACTTCAAGGGTAGTTTGATGAGAGTTTGGTTAGGTTCTGATTATGGGATCCATGACTAAAGTAACGGAACTCTTTAATTCTTAGGAGCAAATTATCGATACTCGGCCGAATCTTCTATAGGCTATCCGGATATTTGAGTCATCTACCATAATAACGTCGTTATGGTCAAGTTATTGTCGTAGTCGAATATGATGATCAATAGAACTCCTTCTACTGTTAAAAAAATCGAATCTGAATGTGAGTAATGTAATGTAGTAAATTATTTCTCTAATAGGTATTCTGAACCGACAGAAATAATTTAACCAAGATAATATTCGGTTTCAGCATCGTACCTTGATCCCGTGGCATTAATTTACATTTAATATTTAATGTAAAATAAATTCATGCCAAATATTTGTTTGAAAAAAATTAAAAATAATAAACATTTTTGCAAAAATAAAACCGACTACAAAAACACAAAAAAATGAAAATTAGCTTCAGAAGTCGGTGACAAAAAAACTAAATCAATCAAACAAAGGTCACCGACTTCTGAAGCTAAATTTATTTTTCACTTTTTATGTTTTTGAAGTCAGTTTTATAATATGTATTGATGATACATTGCAATACTTAGTTATTATACATAGTTCCACTGAATATTTAGTCCAAATGCTTTTGTTACACCTTATCCAGTGTCCAACACAGAGTGATATTTCATTGATTGATAATTATGTCTGCATAATAATATTTATGATAATGAAGTCAAATATAATTAATTTGCTTTGATTCCTATTCGATCACATTATCCTTGCATATCCTGTAGATTAGCATGCTTCACATCAGCTATGTTAAAAGTTAACGAACTTTGAATTGTACCTTTAAGGTCTGACTATATAACCAAATGAAACGTTCCTAAAAAATGCCCTTGTTCAATATTAGTAATCTCAACCTTATGTGGAAGCTACAAGCTGTATTTTCCATGAAAAAAACCAGAACAATGTTATCATTCCGTGTTTTTGACGGTTGCTATTGTGGCTCAGTGTAGATAAAAAAGTCGTTTAAAGCTGTAAATGTTATGTTTTACATTACGGAAAACAAAATGGTTCGACATTTTTTCGCCATGTGTTTTTGCCGGTACTGCAAAGGTGGATTTATTTGATAAATTGTTTATTTCTTCATTACTCCATGAAGTTGAGCCAAAGTCGGTCACATCACAGGTTTGGTTCATGTTCGTAAAAGGGTAATCTATACTTCTATACTAATATTATAAAGAGGTAAAATTTGTTTGTATGTAGGGGGTAATCTCCGGAACTGATGATCCAATTCTTCGTGGGTGCTATAGATTATATTTATGTCATGCATAAGATGTCTCAATTTTTGCGGACGAAGTCGCGGGCAAAGTGCTAGTGTATTATACAAAACAACATTGCGGTGTAAAGCTTCTACACACGACTGATAAGCCTCAGTCAGACGCTCTTACTTCACTAATTCGTACGAAAAGGACAGATTAGATTTACTCAAGAGCCAAGAACACGTGTTATATCTCTTAACATTTATTAAATGAAAAAGCAGGACAGCACTAGTACTTTTGATGAAGAGGAAAAGAGACAGCATTGAGTTAAAATATAATCCTCTTGGAATAAATAATTTGATCATGAATATTGAAGCTATCGTTTGTGTTGTGTGCATTCGTTAATTTTCAATCAACGATTTTTTAAATAAGTGATCGGGCCTTGTTATGGTAAGTTTGTGATTAAGTATAATGGTGTAAAATTACCCTTAATGGAGCCGAAAGGAAATTGTCCTCCCTTAACTGACTTGGCGAAATGCTTGTATCTATTGTTTGCTTACTTCTACATAATTACCACGGTAATTGTTATTAATCAAATGATGATTGATTTTCACGTATTATTTAGTGTATGACCGACATTTTGTGGCATGAAACCTCATGAAACAATTATTCTTCGACCTTTATTTATTTCATGAAGCTTTTGTGACATACATTTAATGAGTTTTAAAATACTATAGCATTGTGGCGTTTGTTTATTTCAGTTTTTTCATCGTCAATAGGGAACAATCTCGTCATTCGCTGTATCGGATCTCTCTGTCTAATCAGCAGTTTCAAATGCTTATAACTTAGTATTTTTTATAGAAATAAAAAAAAAAAACACTTTGCTATTTCTGATGTTAATACGCTTTGTTTAGAGGGAAAAAAATCATGCATATACCCTATTGTATGTTTTTCATTCGTTGCTTGAAATAACACGATTACTTGTTACAAATGGTTAGTTTTCTCTACTTACATCATATTAAAGTGAATTTGAGATAACGTATTTATTTATTTTGTAATAAACATTCTCCCGATGCATGTTTAGGCAAAAACTCACGAGGACTTGATTTGGAACCTCTAATTTGTAGATTCAGGCCATCAACTTTTTTTTTTCTTCTTACAAATATCACTTTTTACCCGACTGCGTTAAGCCATGTGGTATCCGGCAGAGTAGAATAGAACCAACCCACTACACTCACGGGTGTCGTATAAGGCGACTAATGTCTGAGGCAGAACACCTTGCGCCTCCGTAGACCAGAGAATGGGCACCAACGTTTTCTGTTAGTCTTTCATTACTGCGATCTCCAATCCGCCTGCCAAGCGTGGAGATTACGGCAAATTCCTCCCATCATGGGAGAGGCTTATGTCCAGCAGTGGACGTTATGGGCTGTTGTTGTTGTTGTTGTTTGTTGTTTGCGTCAGAAGGAGGGTTATGTTTTTCGAGACTATGTACGTATGTATGTATGTATGTATAATAATTGTTTGGCACGCTCTGTGGCCTGAAAGCTCGATGGATTTTAGCTTGAGAGGTGTCGTTAGATTTGTATTTACTGTGAGAATGACACTGGGTATATCAAAATAACAAAAACAAGATGGAGGATTTATCGCGCCAAATTCAAATGTTTAGCACGCTCTGCAGCCTGAACGGCTCGATAAAGGGCTCATCAAGGGTTTTTAAATTGGTATATCTAAGTACTTAACTAAAAAATGTAAAATAAAAAAAATTAAAATTAAAAAACCCGACTGCTTAAAAAATAACTAATATCTTTAAATAAAAACTGAAAAGAAAAAAACAAGTTCAGGAAACAGGACATATTGACTGCAACAGTCGGGACCCATTAAATAATCTAGACTAAAATCATTACATCCAATATGGGTCCCGAATGTTGCAGGCAATATGTCCTGTTTCCTGAACTTGTTTTTTTCTTTTCAGTTTTTATTTAAAGATATTATAATAATAGAATACTTTATCGTTATGTCTTTTTAAGTAAATTGTACAATTAGCTTAACGCCGAAATTTAAGAGCTCTTAATACCCAACAATGTGAATGTATTTAGGCATTAATTTACATGACGCTTTGTTTTAGAAAAAATCTATCGGTATTAAGTAAAATATTGCCAATTTTCCTTTACACTGACAGACTCCAGAGTTACGAGAATTTCCCCGAATATGTCAGTCAACTGAGTTTTAAACTATTTTCATTTCGTAGAAAATTTAATCCTGTCCTCTCTGATTGAATTCTCGGAATTTAATAAGTACTAGGACGACTCAGAACATTATGAGGATTATATTATTTGGTATCGCATAATAGTTAGCTATAGGTGTGTGTCTTGAATTAAATTTATACCACGTCAAAAAAACACCTGATAGTTGTTCTGAGTAGTTTGTATACCTAATTAGAAACATCGACAGCATCAAGGATACATAATTAATTTATTTATTGTTTGTCACATGTGAACAGATCTTACAAATTATTAGTATTATTGTATCACTGTAATATACCCATGGGGTGTACAAGCATGTCAATTTGATTCTGTAATTTTCGTTTTTATTGGTTAGGTTATATATGTATACAAATTGATTGATCATAAATATATGAAACACAGCAGTTAAAACTATAGAACTCCAACTACACATAACTTTATGAAAGGCACCGATTGCGACTGCGAGTAATTACAATAATTCATAAGATCTCTCCGCTTTTGCTACTAACATTGTAGAGCTAATTTCAAAACTAGCTAGTTTAATATCACCCCTTTATGAAACGATTCCAATTTAGTTTCACCCCAAAAGCCGTTAACTTTAATTCATAATAAATTCCTAATCTAACACATGATACGGGTACATCCAGACGCGTGACGCGCAAATATACCCGAATACGATATGTTGCGGTAAAATCCAATTTACTTCCTCGCATTCTTGAAATTTAATCTCGCACTTCGTAAAATAGTAACAGTAACAGTTATATACCTATATGTAGGCAGGAGTAGCTCCGTATACTCACTATATTACCAGAAAATGTAGCAGAGAATTTATTACACGAGGCTGTTAATAAGCTTAAAGATTTCCAGAGTTTTTTGAATGAAAGCCTTTTATATTGTACCCGATAACGTCACGAAATTAAGAATATCTACCTCCCTTTTTGTCCGGGAATAATTAAATATTTCAGGACTTCAACGTAACAAAAAGAGGGATAATATTCCTAGAATACTTTAAAAAGATTTTCATCCCAATGATAAGCTCCCTTTTTGACCGAAAACGTTGTCCAACGACCCGTGAAATTTCAGTTACCTAGCTGGCTACGAAAACGCAGAGATCCTTTGATTTCATTCCACACGAACGGCTGGGAAAGAATGTTGAACCGCAGCATCATTTGTGAAAATATCTTAAAGCCACGAGAAATAAATAAAGCAGGCAGTAAGTAGGATAAGGTAAGGGTCTTCAGGTTGTTGATGCGAACGTGATTCGGTTTATGTTTAACTTTTCCGGTTCAAATGTGAAAATCAATCGCTTTGATTTTTAGCAAACACTTCACGTGACTTGGTGGTTTCTGCTAAAGAAAGACTAACGGATCTTTTGGTACCGTGTCTTTTAGAAAGTCTTCTTTTTTCTGTATCGTCTGGTTAGTGCCTAACCTGGCGTCAGGGTTTTTTTATGCCGACCATAGGCCTCTGACTTTGCTTTACATGCCGTCAAGAAATATCTCGCAGGCATGCTGGTTTCCTTATGATGTTTTCCTTCACCGAATCAAGTGATAATTATACAATACGCACATGATTTCGAAAAATCCGAGCTGCGTGTCTTGGGTTCGAACTTGAGACCAACGTCTTGACAGTCCGGCGGGGACACCACTACGCTATCACTGCTTAGAAAATAAAAACACGTTGTAGGTACTTACCAATAACAGTTCGTACTACGGAACCCCTACCTTTTAGGAACTGAGTATTACTACCCGCAATTATACCCAAGTACCAAAACTAATTACCGGCGTATTGTTTCAAATCACTTGAGTAGATTGCCCTTAGATTCAGGTTAACCGTTTCCTGGATTTGATACGTTACTAGCGAACCTATTACGTAACAACTCGGAGGGTAGTGGGTAAGACTGGGGTAAGTCCGGTTACCGCAATCTAACCTCGAAACCCTTAATTTAGTTGGCAACAAGGGAGCCATTTAGTATGATCTTGATCCTTTAAATGTGAACATGTGTGTGTGCATATTGAAATCAGAGGTTGGTATGAAAGGTTAATGCCCGTTTCACATACTTTAGGCGACACCAGTGCGTTTTCTTTAAGGCATATATAAGTATTCATTTAGGCATCGCCAAATGGTAGGTAGTAGGTAAACTGGCCATAAGATCCATTTTAAGGCCTTGTAAGCTCATCTTAAATAGGAAGTTCTCCTTTATTGAAAGTCAAAGACAGGTGTTCTGTGTATTGAAATCACAACCAACAGTTTAAAAGCCAATCACCTAGACACTGCACCATCTTAATCTTACCATTGTTAGGATAATTATCGATTCAGGAAAGCCCCGAAAAGTCAATTTACTAAGTTTTATAGTTTCTGTTTATAACGTTCAAAACTTATGTTTATTAGAACACGTAATAAACTTTAATCATAAGCAATATCAGTATGTGGAACTTTGTAACAACACACAGTTTTAACTACATAAGTCTGTAGTACATTCAGTCAAAAAAGTATCGGGAATGGATGATTTGTTTATGGTTCCAAATGTTTTTTTGTTTTTTTTTGTTGTTGTTAGATTAGCACAACTGTTTTCCATTTTGGCGCGGAGTTTGAGTTACATCTGTTAATTAGATTAAATACAGTACTGATTTTAGTAATATCATATCTAGTGTGTATTGCGAATTTCTTAATGGACAAAAATATCGGACAAAAAGTTTGTCTTAAATTTTGCATTGCCAATGGATTTTCGAGTTCGGAGTCTCTGAAAATGTTACAGAAGGCTTACAGTGAATCGACTTTATCAAAAACACGCGCTTATGAGTGGTACAAAGCGTTCAAAAGCAGTCAAGGTGTGATGGAAGATTTGCCTCGTTCTGGTAGGCCATCAACGTCTGCAACTGAAGTTAACATCGCAAAAGTGAAGGAAATAGTGACTGACAATCTTGCCGGAAGGTCAAACGGTAAATAAAAAATATTATTCGGACGTTATGCAGCGTTTAAGAGAGCAAATTAGATAAAAGGGCCAGATTTGTGGAAAGAAAATTCTTGGATTTTGCACCACGATAATGCGCCTTCGCACAGTTGTGAACGATTTTTTGACCAAAACTCAACAAATACCATCGAGCAACCACCTTATTCACCAGATATGGCTCCAGCCGACTTCTTTATTTTTCCTAAACTCAAATTACCACTTCGTGGCACCCGTTTTCATTCAGTAGAAGACATAAAGGAGAATTCGCGGCGAGAACTGAACTCAATTCTGGAATAAGCATTTAAAAATATTTTTATGATTGGATTATTAGTTGGCGTAAGTGTGTCGGTTCTGAAGGAGCAAACTTTGAAGGTGATAAAATAAATTTGGATAAATAACTAATATTTTGTGTTTTATTGATCTTTTCCCGGTACTTTCTTGACAGAGTAGTATATCTAGATCCGATTACTGGTGATTACTACGGCATCGGTAGCAAGTTTCCTTAAAAACAGCAGAAAGTAATAATATAAATTTATAAAATCTTAGCTTTACTTGATAAAACATCACCTGTATTATTACACCGAGCGATAGTGTCGCTGATAAGTATCAAATACTGCAAAGGAATAGTTTGTGGGTAAAATCAAAGTAAGTGTCAGTTTTTGGAGTAATTATCCCCTCACCTGGCGAGCTAGAAACATCAAAATGGGATTGTTTGCGTCAGGCATTGACGAAACTACGCTCCTTACGGACTACTTGCGTGTAAACCCAGATTTCTCTCTATTTTCTATGAAAGGAACCCTTATTAGATTATATCTGTTTAAATAACCTGTACATTATTTGCAATTCGATAAGAAATAAATCTACCAATTTTCAATTAAAAAACAAGTATTGTTATTTTTCCCCAACTTTCGTCATTCAAGGCAATATAAATCAAAACAAAAGATTTATTTTAATAATAAAATACACAACAATAACGATTACGTAACAATACGCTTAACTATAGGTATCAAAACTACTTTAAAACGACGAATATTATAATTATAACTTAACTCAAGTGCGCCACTTTAGATTAGTTCGCAACTTGTCACTCATTCAACACTTTGTTGTGGTTGTAAACACGCGATAGAGTCCGTGATAATGAAAAAAGGCGTTTCCCTTGATTTGTCACATAGGTAATGTTCGTTCACAGTGTTTGATCTAGGTCAGCTACACTGTCGGTTAGTGCAAAAAAACAGGGATACAGGGACAGGTGATGTTTTGGTTAGGAAACGGTTTCGATTCCTGGTTCAACCAAAACGTTTTAAAAACATGTAAATGTAGTTTTGTTTTTCTTCAAAATGGTTGGTTCTTCATGGTTTCTTGGGCTGCTTTGACAACCTAGTACCAACCTAGGACCTACCTATAGTTTCGAATTTAGCCTGATATCCCATCCATAATCCCAAGTTCATTTCCCTCCACTTACATGCAGCTGGCTATTTTTGTTTAAGGTTGAAATTGATCCCATTAATTGTCCTATAAAGTTTTGGCGCGGTATGAAATTGCCTTTTCTATCATTTTCATTTTTGACATTCTGTAACTTAGGATTTCCCATGTCCAAAATGACAGCAGCAGTGGTATGGTACACCCTGTTTTTATCAGTAATATTTGTCCCATGTATTAGGCGGCATCATACAAAGCCACATACAAACTACACTCCGCATCGGACGTCATGCAAATCCTACATCCCTCGAGCACTGTCATCCGTGAGATTGGGATATCCCAATCTTCTGTCTACGGTTATTCACGGGCTGTTAGGCCCGCCGTAATAACTGCAGTCCGACCATAATCAACCCGTCTGGTCGGAGGATCCTCCCCCTTTTCAAAATACACCTTATTGCCAGAAACTGGGCACAAATCCGACGGTACATCAATAACATCGTCACTGTTCTGAATTTCGAAACAAGACTTTCTCGCGTGCCAAGAACCATATTAAATGTTCTGTCAACGTAACTATTTATTTATGTATATTACATATAGGTTGAAAGTTGTACAATGGCAGAATTTTCCTGGCTGCCACCCAACTTGGGTTCCAAGTGAATCCTCTTTTCAAGCAATTACGGCACCAAAGCTTATGTACGTACAGTTGTCTGAAAGTTGTTGTAGGTACCTACGTAAGCATCTAAAGTGCAAGTGCAGGTACTGTATCTATTTATAAGTTGGCTAAGAAATAGTTCGTTATCATTCTGTCATTATAAGTTATAGCTATTTAATTTCAGTATACTTTTTCCGATATTTTATTAAAGAAATATCTTTTAGCAGAAATACCAGAGATTTTAGATTTTATATTTCTCGCCCGCGTAAAAATTGGAAATCATCTCAAGGGAACAAACAGCAACCTATCTTTGTCCTTACCCATGCCACGGTCTCCCTGAGGTTTCATCGAAATACTCCTAGCCATATAAAGGCTTGAAGGACACACTGAGGTATATTCTCATTTATAATATTGGCTAGCTGTTGTCCGTAACCATCGTCCTCATGAAATTATTATGAAAATACTACTTCCTTTGAATCGGATTCTGTTAACTATTTCTAGGGTTGTAAATTTTTTGTCCCGAACCCTAATTCCAAGCCTAACCATCCTTAAAACATCAGCTATCTGCTAGGAACACACCCATCATAATCAATCCAGCCGTTTCGGAGATTAGCCGGAACAAACAGAAGGACACAAAAAATTAAGAAAAAGTTTTTTTTTGTTATAAGTACTGTTTATACTTTCATAATTATGAATTCAGTAAAATCCTGTTACTTCGGTATTACAAACAGACACTTCAATTCAAGTAGCGTAGATAACGTATAATCAATATAATTCATAACATAAAATAAGTTTCGCAGATGCTCACAAACAAAACTTCCTAAGTATATTTAAAAACGCAGGGCAATCCAGCTTTCTCTTAGCATGAGTAATGTTCAGAAAAAAGTGTTTTTCAGCGAATAACTAGATGAAAGTAGAGAGCTTAAAATGTCTGTGGTTATGATAGATGTTGTCGTTAAGTATGCTTACTGCTATTCACGGTAATGTTTATTTCGTTTGATTGATTTTTGTATAAAATACACACAGGTTTAGAGAAACATTTCTTGCAATACAAAATGTGCTGTGTAATTGCGTTAATAACACACATAATTATAATGGCAAAGTCTTCTTATTTTAAAAATTCTACTTCATTTATTGCTATTTACGTTGCTGAGCCGTCGATTTTTCAAACATTATGAAACAATGATTTGAAGATTCTTTTATAATCCTATAGATTGTGATATAAAGTGTGGTAATAGCGGAATTGATGATCTGTTTCAGTTTCCAAATAACTTGATAACTTATGCAGATATTGTGCTCACTGCTCAGGATGGGCAATTGGGCACTCCTTGTTTAAGGCGATTACATGAGCTAAATAAGCAACTGTATTTGTGTTGGTTTAAACTTCGTTTGAAATACTGTTAGAATAAAGTTCTAATCAGCTTGCACGACAAAGTGGTTGTTACGTCAGTCACTGCGGCCGAATAGTGCGAAATGAGTGGTTTTTTGCGATTTACAAAAAATCTATTGATTGGACTAAACAAGTAAAACACTTTGATACTAGTATTTTGCTGTAGAATTATTTGGCAAAAAATCAGAATGATCGCATATATTTTAGTATGGTTTTTACTCGTAAAAAGAAATTTTTAGAGACAAGTTCGTGATTTTTTTCTATCGAATAGAATTTGTTGTATTATGTTTTCAAAACACTATCATACTAGCATATATCCTGAAAAATGTCATATATTTTTCTGGTTGTGTTTATTGCAGTGAATCCATAACTTGCACTGCCTCGTTGGTCTAGCGGTCGCAAGCGCGACTGTTAAACATGAGGTTCTGGGTTAAATTCCCGGGTCGGGCAGTGTTATTGGGTTTTAGGGTTCCGTACAAAATTGAAAAAAACGGAACCCCTAGAGTTTTATCAGGAACCTCATTATTAAGTAACAGCCACGGTGTCTGGATTTGTGCCCGGTTGTCGGTAATAGGCTCGCCTCCTATTACATGGGACCTAAACATAACTGGTGAAATGTGGATGGGCACACCTCTGCCTAACCCCTAATGTTATAAATTGTGTCAGTTCACGGGTGAATAGGTTACTTCTAGGCAAGCGTGCCATGTTCTATCGTTGAACGTATTATTGCTAACCATTAAGTGAAATAGAACTGACTATAAGAGAAATAATATTAAACAACACTATTCGAAAAAAAAAATATACGTGTTGACTTGAGAACCTCCCCAATTTTGTAGTCGGCTAACAAGAAAAAAAAATTGCAAACATCAGAGAAAACTTAACCGAAGCTTTTCCGGAACACGTCATGACAGGCTATAAATATCCAACAAAAATATGCAAAGTGGTACAAAACAAGCGCCTTATAGCAATAGCTTTCAATATAAAGGACAGATAGGTAGGTCGCGGGTCGTAATGGATAGTTTGTTGCCCTTTGTTACCTAAACAAATGCAAATTGCATGAGATGAGATACTGACGCCGGCGGCCCATAGAGGCACACAAACAATGCGATAGTCCCACCGTTTTCTTTTCGTGCCGCCGACCTCGGGTCGAAGCTCTCGTCCTCATGAATTTAAGGTAACTAAACTGTTGTAACTTGTTTTTAGGAGAAAGATCGCTAGCCTTTGATATTATATTCTGTTAATTTAAAGTAGCTGAAGTTTTCACTGAAAATTTGAATGCTGCAGTTGTGTGAATAATTAGTAGTTAATTACGAACGTAGAAGAACTTGAAGGCTCCAACGTTACGTTACTTAATTTTTGATTAGTTATCGTCTCTCTTATCTTCATCCTCGTAGTTTTCTTTGAGAAAATGTTAGTTTAGTTTAGTTTTGTTATGTACCTACTACAGGATTTTTATTGGTTAATTAAAACAGATAAGTTTTACTGTTTATAAATACATAATATTTCTTTACATTGTTTATTTTAGTTTACTAGATGTCATTTGAAAAACTTCATGAAAAATAGTTAATTCTGACGAATAAAAATGTGTTTATATTGTATTACAGCCAAACGTGTAGCTCTCACTGGGGGCTCCTGTGACTTTTTAACATTGGGGTAACATTGAGAGCATTGAATATTTACTACACGATTATAAAGAGCCAGACAGTGTCAACAGAGACCCACGAGTCTTGCATAGGTCATAAGAGTCTGTTAAAAGTAATGCCTGCAGCAGACAGACTTTAGAAAATAAACCGTGGGGCCTACAATAGTGGCAATCGTTTTCATGACATAAGGTTTTTGGAAGAGAGGGCACGCCACAATAGTGGCGGTAAGTCCCCTCTTTGAGGAGTGGCTTAAGAGACGCCACGGCGTCTCTCACCTTCCGCCTGACGCAGGTCCTCACCGGACACGGTTGTTTCAGGAGGTTCCTGCGCCGAATCGGGCGGGAGGAAACGCCCGGGTGTTTCCATTGCGAGGATCGACCGGAGGACACGGTGGAGGTGTGCCCCGCGTGGGCGGAGCACCGCCGTGTCTTCGAAGCGGCGATTGGCGGCGGCGACTTCTCGCGTCCGTCCCTGGTGCAAGCCATGGTCCGGAGCGAGACGGAATGGGACGCCGTCACCTCCTTCTGCGAAGCAGTAATGCTAGAGAAGGAGGTGGTGGAACGTGAGAGGGAGAGAACCTCACAGCGTCCCGGCCGCCGCGGGACACGCCCCGGGCGTCGGGGGCCACCACGTGGCCCCCGGCCACCGTAGGCGCGGGCCTGTAGACGGTGGGCTATGGCCTAGCTCGCCGTCCGTCCGTCTCATGACGACAGGCTGTGTCGACGGCGCGTTCGATTTCCACGCGCGCCTCAAAGAGAGTCAGCAAAAGGAAGGGGTCCGCAAGAACCGATGCCTGCCGGGGTTGCGGGACTGTTCGAAAGAGATACCGTGGCCTCGGAACACAAAGGGCGATGAAGGAACATGGATGGGTTTTAGTCAGTAAAAGTCTGACACTCCCTCCTGCTCCGCCCAGAGCGGGAGAAGTCATTTGATGATTTCCCATCCGAAAAAAAAAAAAAAAAGGTTTTTGGAAGAGCATTTAAAACCAATACATTTTTAACTTGTGTGTAAGTGTACTATCGCGCCCACCGATAATCGACTAATTTCAACCTTTTTAATTGAATTACTCATGGCATAAGCGTCAAAAGTGATCAACATAGTCAGTGAGCGCGGTGGTATATTGTCGTAATTGCTGATATTATATTGTAACTTTGTCTAGCTGAAATGATAACAGCCGCTCGGTTCGATCTTTAGGTTAAGCCGTGCTTGCCTAGGTTGATCTGTGCTGTGGATGGGTGACCACCCTTACATACCGAGTTTCCTCCATGCCTCGGAAAGCACGTTAAGCTGTTGGCCCGGCTGTCATTTGTCCATCTTTGACAGTCGTTACAGGTAGTCAGAGGCCCAAAAAAGTCTGACAAACTGTCTTACCAAGTGGTATCGCATTATCCAGTACTAACTGGGTTGTGGAGGTCAGATATTTAGTCGCTCCATGTAAAATACTGGTATTCAACTGCATCCGGTTAGACTGGAAGCCGACACCAACATAGTTGGGAAAAGGCTATGCAGGTGATGATGTTTAGCTAGGGCGTGATGTAAATTCAAGTTGTCTGCTACTGCCAGCCACTACTCATGTTTTTCTCAAGTCCCCCGTAGAATTTCACTAGATTTACTAAGTACAGATCGTGTTAAATACAAGCACGAAACTTCGACAGAAGTCGCACTTAGCATTATGTGTCTACTTCAAACTACAATTAGACACTCGTATCTCGGGGTCAAGACTTCGCAAATTCCAAGTTGCTGTCAGAAGGTACTTAACGATTCGGACCCCACTTCAGGGAAGGAGCAGCTTATAATCCCCGTCACATGTCTGATCAGGAGGAAAAGGAAGCCGGGGTACTCGGGTCCCCTGAGGCAACGAATATGGAATAAGCATTAAAAAAGTTCTTTGATATGCGTTATTGCAATCAAAGAGATTAAAGTCCCTTTGTTGATCTGAGGTTATTGTTCTTCAGTATAATTGTTCTGTCATATGCACGGTGGAGTTTCTGTGGTTTTGTTAGTCTGTGTTTTTATCTAAGTTGAGTTTATTTAGTTGTTAGGTAATAAATGTAATGCTTTCATAAAATAATATGATTCTGCTTCAGTTTGTTATAAACTGTTCAAATACAAATACCTATATACATATTTTATTAGTTTCGGTGAGAAATTCTATAGGGAAACAAGTAAAGCCTTATAAGGCCCTAGTGTTTTTTTTGTGAACTGTTATGTCAGTTAACGGTTACTATCATTATAGTATGATTAATCTGAAATGTGATTAGTGAGGAATGTTGTTGTTATGTTAAATAAAGAAATATGTAGGATTTATTTATTTAACATAACAACAACATTCCTGTATTTTCCAAAATGGTATATAACCAGAGGTGTACGCAGATCTTCTAAAAATGCTTCTACATTGCGTTATGTTAAAGTCCCATTTAATAGGGGGCAAGTCTATTGCCATCATCGGGCACAAATCCAGATTCCGTGGCTGCTACTGAGAAATTCCTAATGGAAAACCCAATAACACTTAGCCCGACCTGGCAATCGAAACCAAGACAGCAGCAAAGCAGCAAGCAGTCCGACTCTCAACAAAAAAATGTCAATGTGTACATATTTATGCAGCAAAAATAAAGTATCCAGTGCACAGGTAAAAGTTTCTGACCATTTTTAAATATTCGTAATAATATTGACGTTCAGTTGCTATCTGATGCCAGTTTTCGAAATCTAAAAGCATTGCGGAACACAAAATTATACCCTCTATTGTGGTGTATAAAAAGAAAGCCACAAAGAAATCCAGTGATTTAGACTTTACCGTATGAACAATATTGGGTACCGTGCGTACCACAAATCTGGTGTACTGTAAGTTACTGTTTCATATTTGTGTAAAGGTTTTTTGGTGGACATGTAAAGACAGTATACATGCATGGCTTAAAGAAACCTGTACCACATAGCCGCCTACGAATTCTGAACTAACATTGAGCAAAAATTATTACAGGCAAACAATTTGCTTTTGGTGTGAAACGACGCTGATTATACGGTACTGCGAAAGGTAATGTACGCAAAACACTGTGTTCATGGATAACGGTACACGTCAAGGTAAATCGGTTAAGTTAAATCATAACATTTAAATCTATTTTCGTGAAAAAGAGTTGAAAACATGGTGAACTTCAATGTTTCTGGATCCGGAAAGTACCCAGATTTGTATCGTTAATTACAAAAAAATGTCATAACGAGAAGAACAAAATGATTTTTGATATTATTAGTCGTCTATTGACACCCGTTAAGGCTTTTGGTTTAATTGGATTGTGTAATGTATTAACAACGGCTTAACCCTAGAAGAATTTAAAAGTTTTATCCAAAAAGTTGTTAAAACAAGCGTCGTCGGATAAAGTTGCGGCAAAACAAATATGGCGCGCTGCGGTATCCCCTGCAACACTTCCCGAGTAAGATCGCAAAGATGCATGAAAAGCGACAAGTTGCTTTGGATGTCACCCAAGGCGTTCGCAACTTTGCATTCTGAAATCCTTGTCTTACTAGGATTTGAGAAATCGACGATACAAGGATTGAGATTTAGATGTTTGCATTTTATTGTTGCAAACTGCAAACTATCTGACGTGTTATCCAAATAGAATGCATCTTGCATTCTAATTAGATAACACGTCAGACAGTTTGACAGTTAAGGGAATACAATTTTTTTTATCTTGCCCCCAGTGAGGGGTCTTCCTGTATCATGGGTGCTATTATCATTCTGGCTGTTTGAGTATGTGAGTTTAAATGTTCAATTGACAGCCAGACCCAGAACAACTATTTGTACGCCATACAAATATTTGTTGTCTGGGGATCGAACCCGTGACACGCAACGCAGCACGCTCAGCCACGGCACAAACCGTGCCGTCAAAATATCCAGTTATACATCCAAATACAATACAATACTTCTTGCATAACATTATTTGTAATTGACAGTTTTCTACTGAATACTGTCAATTTCAAAGTGTTATCCGACATTTTTTTTCGTTTACTGTCTCGTTGACTTTATCCCAGTGATAGCAGTAGGTATCTACTAATACATATCATACTTACATAATACAATATTACATAATCAGCCTGTAACGTTCCCACTGCTGGGACACCAGCCTTCTCTCCCTGATTAAAGAAAGTAAATTCTGAAAAATTGATCCTTCACAAAACTTAAAATTTTTCCTGTATTATTTACAACTCTACTGTGAATTGCCAAGTTGCGAAGTTAACTAGAAAATACGACACGTGTACCGTTTTTTTCCTGTACGTACCTAGCGTAAATTGAAATCCATCCGTGAAACCTTACAACACACATGGCAATGTGAAAACGTGCAGAATAACATATTGCGGGATTTTCTAAAAATAGGTCATGTTAGTTTTGTACAAAAATACAGCCTAAACCTATTGAATCAAAGCTTTGCAAAAATATGACATTCGGATGTCATGTTATTATTATTATTTTTGTTATATTTAATTTTGACAGAGTTTCGACGTTACAGTACTATCATTTCACCCGGGAATTCGGACTCAGCTATTTTTTATGATATTAATATAATTTAGCCTGTGTTATTTCCTGATAATTTAGCTTTCTATTAGTAAAAATTATTAAAATCGGCCCAGTTGTTTCGGAGCTTACAAAGAAACAAATATAAAAATCTTTCCTTTTTATAATATGTAGTAGTATAGATTACAATGACGAGTTATCTATACAAATACGTAACATACATCACGCCTGTAATCCCCGATGGGTTAGGCAAAGGTACCTAATAGTACACCCATATTTCGCCAGTTATGTTTAGGTATTAACTTTTTAATTCATTGAAGAATATCATGGATATAGGTACATAATATCTGTTCCTTCTCAAGATAATAAAAGCCGAGTAACAGAGCAGTAATATTTAATCCTATCTATTGTGTCCAATATTCGATTTCCAGATTTGCAAGCTTCAGCAACCCCTACCGTACGTCACACGTTATAGAGTTACCTATATAATAGGACAAGCACTGTCTTTTGTGTTCGATAGTGAACTAAAGGCTCTTTGAGACTACCTTGGGCGGATTGAAAAGCGATTCCCTGGAATCCATTCGAAGCGAAATGAGCGCAAGTAAGTCTCTCGGATAGGTCTGCCTCTGTCGGCCGGATGTAGAGGGCGTGCGCCCCCGGTGACGTGTTTCCGCTGGCAAGCGCTTCCGGCGTCTAATAATATTTGCCACATGTACGAATTCTGAATTTAAACTCGTCGACACTTCATCAAAATCTCCCTTGAGTGCGCATGAGTCAAGTTTTGTAATCAGGTGAACAGGATCTGGAATACAAACAGTTTTAATGAAAGTAACTACCTTTTTATTTAATAAACTAACTATGTACATTATAAACTCAACTAAACTAAACTAATCTAACAACAAACTATAAAAGGGCATCAAAAAACTCCTCCTGAACGCTGTCAACTGGTAATGTGCCCAAGAGACTGGCACCGTTGCCATGTTGTATGGCAATACTTAGCCTCTGGCAAAGGTAAAAGCAAAGTAAAAGATACAGGAAGCGTCAACTAAGCGTTTATTTCAATAAATAATTAAGACGCGGGTATATGAGTGTTCCTGAATATAAGCAGTTCAGAATAATCTAGACTAGAGACTAATTAAGACATTTTTTAATTTAAATAAAAATGTATGGCCTTCTAACTAAAAATATGAAACTGGAAGAGTTTATTATAAAAATGTGTGTAAAACAATATCCTTTAATCCAACTTTTTTACACATAGAACGAAGGTATTTTACCTTCGTATTGTGTGTTTCCGACACGTTTACGAGAAAAATAATATGATTCGTGTAGGTACACACAGACCACATAGAGCTTACTTATACTCTCTCTAATAAATCACAGATTAAATATTAATATGTATGTCTACGCCCGCGTCTCTGTTCGTCAGTGTTGCCTGTGAAAGTCAACACAAAGTAGTGGTTACGTGGGGTGTAGATGTAATTATTATTTTCTCTATTTATTCTACCCATGTTTGTATTATTTTTTTCGTTCACACTTTATGTATTTAATAATTTATCCGTGTCTGACCGTGGCATCACTCTGGGCCCTATCAGAATACCAGCGCTGTAACGTTTTTTTTTTTAAATGTTACAGGTCCATGCTGAGATCCTTTTGGCTTAGTACAGGACCAATTTCATTTCATGTTTTTTTTTTGTTTTTATTAGTTGTACTTTTAATTTAACCTTTTTAATTTGTGTTTTGTCCTGTGCGGGCTAATAAATGCTTTTTCTTTCTTTCTTCTTTCTAGGTACGTTTTAAGGTTTTAGAAACATTGATTAAAAACAATTGTGGGACACTTTATAACGTGGGTAATTTATTATTGCCAGTTTTAAAAACATCGTGTTATTTATAAGAGGCTTTTTCTGTTGGATTTGTTTCCTGGAACGTGGAATCCTCAATTTAAAACCATTATACAAGGTAACATTTAGCTATTGACAATTATGTTCCATGGTAAATACCTGTCATGGTAAGATACTTGAAGCATGCCCTGAGTGCATGCTTTAAGCAATTTCTTTCACTTGTTTCCTCCGCAGTTCAACACGAGTGTCGCTTGTGCCTGTAGCTTGAAGTCAAGCAGTTACATCAAAACGAATTGGGAGAAGCCCCATCACATCTACATACCGCAGCCTTTTGGAGCATAACAGCTGCGCACATTGCTAGGAAGGCCCTATAGATGTCAACCAACAATAGGATGGCCCAAATACATTCCAATTTGATCCCATACCTAGCTACAACCAAACCTACGTATGTAAAATTTCACCAGCAATTTGATAGGACAGCGTGTTAACGAAGCTTCGATAGCGTAGAATCCATATTTGAAAAAATCGGGTGAGATTTTGAAATGTCAACGGGGCCGTGGTCGAATTCCCAGCGGGGTCTGTAGGCTCGTTACCCTTGCTTGTATTTGTTCATCGCGCACGCTGCATTCGGGGCCATTCGGGGCCGACGAAACGTGAAACGAGTAAAAAAAATGCATTTATATTGGAACCTATCTAATATTTAGCAGGATCTGATTGGTGCGTTTGATTTTAAGTACTCATGCGTAGCTTGGCATTTTCATGTGGTCTTTAAGGCTGTCTAGACTTTACAAAAGGTGTAGATATCGAAAATTCGAGATATTTCGTTGAAAGCGTCAATTTAATTAAAGTGCTAACGACTTGTGAAGATTTGTCGCGGAACACCGACTTTTATGACCTTTGTTCCTGAATATCTTTGGAATAAGTTTAGGAGAATATAGATAAAAGTATTTACCAAATTACGAAAAGGACTGAGATTCTAGAAAACTGGAAAGAAGTCATCGCTACACGACATTTAGATTATAAGAAATTAATTTAAAACTTAAAATCTAAATGGTAAACACTTCATATGATATTTACCCGTAACGTAACATATGAACTGTCAAATTCAACAAGTCAAATACATTATTGAAATAGTAACAATAAGCATTATAGAAATACCGAGTAATCGCAACATAAAATGTATTCAATGAATCCAGTCGTTTTAATACGTTTACTTGAACCACTTCAGAATCACTATCAACAGCATCAGTACATTTCAAAATCCAAGATGTGCATTCTACTTTCTTTTGCTATACTTTTCGGTTCCGCGTGTCTCTCATCGACGTCCCACGACTTGAAGACATCGTCAACTCACCGTATTTTTGGATCGCAAACTATGGAGAAAGTTTCTGTTTTAAGCATTTGTATAGTTAGAATAAGATAAATAACTTTTAAACGAGCGCATCCTATGGTCTTTTCATTCTTACTTTCAGATAACCCGTGGGTGTTGAAGGTTATGCTGAAGTAGACATAATTATCATCAATACGGTACCGTTTATCAAAACCAGTGACATAAAGTCCCATAAATCATAATCATGTGAATCAAAAACCGCTTACTCCGTGTGAAAATTTATGAGATGAATAAAGACAGGTCCCGATAAAAAGTAATAAAATAAATCACTTTGCACTCACCTCTACATATTTTATTCTTAGAGCATACTATATTCTGTCTGTAGCTTTGCTCGCTTCAGGTCGAGACCGTTCAGATTAAAAAGTATCCTAACCTGGTGGTGGTACCCATGGTGGACGCGTGTGCCTTTCATTAAATTCAGTTCAGCCATTAAGGCATGGAAAGAAACCGACAGGCAGAGAGACTTTCGTGTTTGTAATATCACTAGATTAGAGCAGTTTTCTATTCGGATTTTAATTAATATTTTGACATTCAAATGGGCAATCTATTATTTAGTAGAAATTAGAAATAGTAATTAATCTGATGATACAGTTCGTGTTTATTTCATTAGAGGACTACATAAATAAGACAAGGTAGACATCGGAGGTATCTACCTGTCCCGCGAGATACACCATAACAAGCAACAACTTAAAAATTCAGGAAGCACTTACAAATTAGTCCACGTTGAATAAATCATCTAAATAATCCATTACCGGGTTCGTTAACAAATTACTGGAACCCTTCTAGGTTTAAAGATTCCTCGAAACATTTGTAAACATACCATAAAATTTGCAGTAGATAGGAATAAAGAAATATTCTCAAATTTTTAGAAATGACACCTACCACTGCTTGTCTCTGTATCACCCATAAGCATTTTCTACCAGTCAATGGTAGAAAATGCCTATGGCATTAAGTCCGTCTCTGTACTTTGTGCTTGAAGTGTTAAATAAATAAATAGGACTATTATACACCATAGGCTTGTATCCTGAAAAAATCTAATTAGTCCGTCAGTCAGATTATCAAAAAATATTTGAAACGTATTTCTTCTTTTGTTACGTAAACCAAAATTGACGAAGATACGACGCTTTTAAAATTCTCAATACGTCACGCTGTGCAATTTTTTTTAGTGCGTTTTGACGTCACGAGCCCCCACTCTCGAGTTTTGATGCGTTTTATCTTTGTCAATATTCATTGATTTACAAAAACAAGAAATACCTGTGCATTATTTTCCAATACTCTGACGGACTAAATAGATTTTCAATTTATTGATGGTGGAAACTAGCCTATCGTCAACGTACACAGTTTCGAGTTTTCGACATAGTTATTATAAGTGGACAAACACCGCATCCGAACTGCCATTTGCTTGCAGCGCTAACCTCTTACGTCTACATATGGAAAGCTATTAACGAATGTTCTAACTCGTTGTAGTACTACAAGTATCTTTGATCATTGAAATGTAATTGAAAAGGCATTATTGGTAAACATAATGATAAATTGCTTGTATAATACTAAAAAAAATAAGATGGCGGCGCCAATTCAGATTTCAGTCGAGAGCTAAAGATCCCTGTACAATTAAACTTTTTTCTCTCCCAAAGAGATTTGTTAATTGACTACGGAACCCCTAGTTTGTCTCCAACACGTAATACTTATCGAAATAGCCTGTTTTTTATTTACATTTACTGTTCAGTGTTCTATCCACCAAAGTGGTTGTCTTTAAAAAGAAAAGATTGGTACATTACCAAACAGACAAAGATAAATGGACAGAAAGATTAGACGGATTTCTTTTCTTTTGTAAACTCGAAATTAAGTAAATTGAATCTTGTTATGGGACTATTTGTTATACCACGTACAAGTTTTATTCTCATAACATCACGCTTGTAAGGTATTACAAGCAGGGTTAGGCAGAGGTATGCCTAAATAGCTACAACCACATTTCTCTAGTTACGTTTAAGTCCCATGTAAGGGAGGACGAATCCTGCCAGGGTTGCGGGACTGTTCGAAAGAGATACCGTGACCCCGGAACACAAAGGGCGATGAAGGAACATGGATGGGTTTTAGTCAGTAAAAGTCTGACACTCCCTCCTGCTCCGCCCAGAGAAGAAAAAGAAGAGGGGGACGAATCTATTTCCAACAACAATGGTACGAGCCCAGAAATTCCAATGGTATGGAAAAAACTATCAACACTGTGCCCTACCTCGGTATCAAACCCAGGACCTCAAGCTCAGTATGTAGCGCTTGCAACTAGTAGACCAACGAAGAAGTTTGGCTAGCTTTATTTACTAGTCTACATAACATTTAAACGTGGGAATGCAGTGGAGTTTGCTCTCAAACAGTGGAATACTCGTAGATACCAATACGAGTAATGAAATCAAGAAAATGGAATCGTATTTAGTATCGCCTAAGTCTCGTTTAAATTGCAAATTCCCGCTGCCATTCATTCCAGGCGCAATCTTTTTTTTTATTTTCGTTAAATTTAAATCTTAAATTCAAAGAAATAGAATTAATTGATTCAATTCAGTCAATTCATTTTTTTTTGTTATTAATTTTAAACTCATGGAAAAATGTTATGGAGCAGTGGACTGTAATGGTTTATTTCAATGATAGAGGCACGTACATTAAGAGTGTATTATAATATTTTAAGACAGTTTAACCTGACAACTAAAGACGAAGCCACATTATGGAAAAATAATTCAAAAAATAAAAGAAACATAATAAAATCATAAAACAGGTTCGATCCAAATCATACAGTTTTTTTTAAAAAGAGACAGTACGAGGAAAGTCGAGTCCATGGAAACTTTTTTGGAATCTCTATTTTTTTTCCCATAATAACTCAGTAGGTATCCACTTCCGTTGTCCAGATTGTTTTCATCCGAAACAAACAATGCTCCTCACATAAAACATAGCCTTACCGCAAAAAGGTCACCTTGACCAATACATTGAGTATGCTAAATTGACCTACTCCATGTTAGTCACGCATGACGTATGATTGATTGTACTTACGTTGTAAGAATCTTTTAACCGAATAAAAATATTATTTTCATTCCGTAAAACCTATCACACTTTTGATATTACCAACTGAAAAGAGCGTAGGTAATGGAATTTATGAAGTTCCAAGAATTGTCCCGAAAGCAGAAGCGCCTTTTAAAAAAATAGCAATAACGTAATAAATAGCACGCGTGAACAGAATATTGTCGTAGGAGTAGAAAAATGTAGTTACTAAAAAGAAACTGTATCTATTATGTAATATCCCTATGCCTTTAGTTTTTACTTTCAGTACATGTCTAGAAGGATGTAATACCATAAATTTGTATTTTTTTTTTGCAAATTGTCACATTTTATTTTGTACGAACGTGGTAAAACCGTAAAAAATAATTTTCTGGCGTTCATCAATGTATTTCTTGTTTGTTTCTATGGTTATATATTAACACTATAAAACTTGCGATTTGCTTGTATTAATTAAAAACAAAGGGAACAGTTTACTTCCTGAAAAAATCAACTTGCACATTGCAATAATTAGTAAAGTGCGTGCTACGGCGTAGCACAGTAGCACTGCGGCGTAGCAAGCAAATCATCCTCGTCGCGTTATTCGTAGTTTTTTCCTTCACTTAATTATAATGTAGGTTACCCGACAATCCGATTCAATCAGGTTAAGCAGAAGTGTACCTAATAGTGACTACACCCACTTTTTGCCAGATAAGTATAATTATTATTATTTTTTTGATTTTACATTTACGATTTATTTTGATTTAATTTAATTTAATTTGATTCGTTTAATTTATGCTGATTTATTAATTGGTTGACTTAGATTTTGGATTTAATTAGATTGAATTTGTTTTGTTTTTGACTCTATCTAATTTAATTCTAGTTGATTGAGTCTGATTTTATTTTATTTTATTGTAATGATGTTTTTATCTTTTATTAATTTTTATTTGGCAATGGATGTTATTTTCCTGAAATAAATGAATTTATTATCATATTATTATTATAATGCAATTGTGGGACAAGCTCATATCAACCGGGCACAAATTCAGACTCCGATAAATTCGTGATAGAAAAGCCCAATAACACTTTACCCGACCTGGGAATCGAACCCAAAACCTCATACTCAGCTGTTACGTTTGCGATCATTGAGGCAGTCCGTCGAGGATATTTTTTTTAATACAATTCTATTGTGATAAGATCAAAATCACTTGCACGAACCATTTTGGAATTGCCCAAATGTTCAAGATACACCTGTGTCATATGCCACTTTCACGGCTCAGTTGATCGACAGCTCTCCATGAATTTTGCATACATATAGGCTTGTCGTGAAGATGACGACATAGGACGATTTTGATCCCGGTAGATCAAGTATGAAGTGTCAAGTGTATGCAAATAACTCACATACCTTGTAGGATTCGCCTAGAAGCTACTTTAATAAAAATGCGTGACGCATCAAACGTCAAACGCAATACTGTTCCCAAAGGGTTTGGAGAGTTGCACTGTTGAATGTTCAATATATTCTGTCGAAGGCTCGTATTGAGTCACTTTTTGGAATGTCGATCAATTCTTGGTAAATATTGTTGATATTAGTTTCCTCATGATTGGATTTAGTTTTAAACCTTGAACTGAAACTAAAATTTTCAATCCAAACCTGAGAATCGAATCGCACTTTCACTAATAGTTTCACCATCTAAGTAGCTTACTGAACATACCTACATTTTGAGAGAAATTACATTAATCTGTGGAAAATATTGTGGGTGGTATATTTTTTAAGTTTAATGTTAAGACAAGACTGCTTATGCGTAATACTACTGTTTATTCGTCACCACATATTTCATTCCCTGCCATATCATTTCGACACTCTTAGACTTAACCGATCGCACAGTTCAACTTCATCATCATCTGCCTAGCCTTTCCCAAGTTTTATTGAGGTTGGCTTCCAGTCTAACCGGATGCAGCTGAATAACAGTATTTTACATGGAGCGACTGCCTATCTAACCTCCACAACCCAGTTAGTACTGGGTAATACGATATCCCTTGGTAAGACTGACTACCTGTAACGACTGTCAATGATCACAAATGACAGCTGGGACCAACTGCTCGTTCAACTTGTTTACCATAAATAAAAAACTACAACCCAAGAGCAAAACAAAATGACGGGTGGTCAGTTCAAGACTTTGATTGAGCAAATAAAAAAATAAACATTAATCAGATCAGAGCAGTTTGAAATAGGAGAACTGTGTTTGATTCCGATCGTTTTCTGTATTTCTGCTCGCAGCGTTAAGATAAATCGAGTCCATAAAAACTTTTATTTTTTTCTTTTTCCCTCTCCGAAGGAGGTCGTAACAGCTTGCATTTATTTTGCGAGAGATTTAAGAGGATGTGGTCTACAGACAGCGACGCTAAATAATTATGTGTTCTACCAGTTCATATTTCTCGTGGATATTGATTTATGTATTTTCAAAGCAATATGTTTGGCTAAATAGGTTGCATCTTCCAGGTTATTCACAAACTGTGAAAGCTATTTTTCATTTGAGTTGTGTTATGAATGAAAACACATTTGGATGTTCGACTTTTCGGGATTACCTACCTACTCGTAAATTACAAACACATTTCATAATTATTTAACAAAATGTTGAGCTTTCATGAAATGTTTTATTCTTCCTATAAATTGGAGTCACTGTGCGTGAGTAAAAATATGACAGGACACACCTGTTTATATTATTTTTTGTAAGGGACATTCAAGAAACAAATCTGTTTACTTAGTGAAAATAGTGAGGACACATTTATTCTCTGACAATGCGGCATTGTTCATGCGACTGCCGAAAAATCCGTCCGGATTTCCCTTTTGTGTAAAATGTTTCCACAACGGAAACAGGAGTAAAGTCGCTACCTAGAATTTACTCAGGTGAAAAATAAAAATCTGGAACTTTTTCTAGAAAATTCTCTGAACTTTAATCAACGGAATAAAGCTTTTCTGCACTGATAAACAAAAATTAGAAAATACTTCGAGCAGTTTTTACTATACTTAGTTTTTGCTGACAATAGGGTAACATTGATAAGCGTTCGTTTTAACTCATTAATTGTAGCAGTTTTTCAACCAAAATCAGTCCTTTACAAATAGATCTTTCCATGCAAACTATATTCAAATGACCTCTCGTTTATCCGGGTCGCCGTCGGCAAAACCCCCGATTTACTGTAACTCACTTCATGTGGACATTTTAGTCGAATACCACTTTAATTGCATTCAATCTGCGCCTATTGTTTATAAGGGCGGCTGTTAACATATCAAATTGTTTGTTCGCAGTGTTTCTGTTGAAATAGGAGGTAATTACAAACCACAACACGCATTACTGACTCGGGGCCGTGTCCCCCAGTAATGGGATGACCTCCTAGAAAGGAGTAACTCGTGCTATCCATCAAGGGGATTAGCGAGGCAGGGTGGGCTGTGTCGTCGCACCAACTTTATGGGATTAAGAGAATGACTACGACCTTTGCAGCGTTGCGTTCAATTATTCCGTTAAAACCGAGTGCCGGCAAAGATGCGTGGAAATATATTTAGTTTTTCTCTCTTTTTTTTGTTTACCGAACGTTATGTTGAATAAAACTATGACATAATATGCGTTACTAGCCAAATAATCCTGAAATACAGCCAACATATTTAAAACACTTACATTTCCTGTTTTCTCTTAATTGAAACAAAGCCGACAATCCCCGAATTACAGATAAAGCACATTTATAGGCATTACGGGTGGAATTGGATTCATAACAACGTTTCCTGCAACCATACATCGGTTAATTAGGTTGATATTCGTTCGTGCAGCTGAAAATTAATGAAACTGTAGCAGCTGCTGAAATGGTTCCATAAGAGTACATCTCACACATTTAATTGTTATTGTTGTTAATTTTGTTTTAGATTTTGTTGCTAACATTGTTATTGCAGACTGTAAAGGCGGCGTGGCGCACGGTCCGCTAATATGGCCGACATCCCCGTACCCAAATTTAATTTGACACCTTCCACACACGTGACCAGACTACGGGGGACATTTTTGTAAATGAAACCAACACGAGAAGTTCAATATGTATATTTTACACATAAATTCTTTGTCATTAAACACTTCCTCATTACGTCATCACTAATTTGACATAGATTTTATTTATTATTACACCAAAACATCCACTAATTAATTGAATTCCAATTTCGTACTTAACCAAATATTTGGTTGAATATTTGGTCAGAATTATATTGTCTTGGGTCAATATTCCCCACGTAACACTAGTGTATAGTATTAAAAATGCAATTTTATAATGATCGCTTTCATGAACGTTCAAACCTTAAATGTAATCGGCTATATGTCAATCTAACATCTATTGTTAGGTAATATTAAAACTTTACACAGTACATAATAGGAAGGTAATATGATATCAGTTGAAGTAGCGTTTAGCTTTGGCTCCATATAGACATCACTTGAATATTTGCTTATAAAGTTACTAATGTAAATATGTATATCTATAAAGCGACAGACAATGTATCTATGTATTACACTGATTTCAACAGGATACTCGAGTATATTAATTAGTAAGAATTCTCTAATAAATGCTGCCTTACGGTTGTAAATATCTACTCCAAATATTGTTCATGTATATTCAGTATAAAGTGACCCTATGTAAATGTAAGTACATAAACAGTATTTTGTAAATCACTTTTATATAAAACCTCAATGTTTTGTCAAAGTTTATAAAGCGCGAAAGCAGCTCTTCTGTTTTAATCAACACCTTTCAATTTTCCGATAATTCATGTATGACAACGTGATAAAATTTCAGTCGTATTCAAGTAATAGCTACTAAATTATACAATAACTATAATGAACTATGATAACTTATATAAATTATTTACATCTGCTTAGTAAACGTAAGACAATCACAAATGCACCATCATAATTATAAGCCCATTCATTACTATATACATTTATTATAATATGAACGCTCTCAATTTAAGAATACTTCTATTTAAATACTTTACTTTCCATTGCTTATAATAATGATAGAGAGACCCGCCGAGCTCCAACATAGCGTGCATGCTAAAGCGGCCAATTCTTAAGATACGTTAAATTCAAATGATCGTAAGTTGGAAATATTCAATGAACTTAAGTATAATGATCGCAGTAAGCGCTTCTCGATACGCTTCCAGATTATCTTTTCACTCCAGACATTTTAATTTATAGACCAATTAATTTGACACGAATGAATAAGTCTACCTACATAAATTAACGCTTTCGAATTTCATTTCTATGATCATAAATTTTTCAGTCGAAGAAATTTTTTAACTGAAAGTTAAATTGGGTACTTCAGTGGTAACAACGATAAATATTTAGACATTATTAGATCTTTAAGATTCTTATAACATGGAATGTATAGGTTATAATATGTTTTAAAGTAAATATTATATACTTTTTGTAAATAATAATTTGGATAGGTATATTTTAAATTAATTTTAGTACTTTGGTTTTTTAAAAAAGGCACAAGGGACCCAAAATTTAAAAGTGGAGCGTAAGATTCATTCATTCATTATAATTAATCTAAAAAAACTTTAACAACGGTTATTGTAGAAATAAATACCTATACGACTATAATGCCTTACTTAAATATTCATTTTTATTAAATATAATATACCTACATATATATTTCAGATTACAGAAAATTCAATTTAGATTGATACAACAACAGTTTCGATTTAAAATGTAAATACTGATATATAAAATTTAAAAAATGTTTTATTTTATTTAAAACGTTCATAAATTGATGGCAGTGTTATATCTCGAGTCATTGGTTAACATCTTACAACGGACTTCTATACATATTTTCAACAAATCAGTGCAAATCCCGCATATTATTCTTAAACTATAGCAAACACTACGGTAACGTAAAATAAAGGTACCCGAAACTAATTTATTAATTCACATTCAATGCAATAGAGTAGCAAACTTTGCCCAAATAAATAGTTTCGCAGTAAAAATGAGAATTCGGAAACAGAAATTCGTAGCTCTTTGGCTAATAATACGAACGCTTTTGCCTCAACAAAAACCGATGGACGTTTAATTTTCCAGAATTCTTACGAAACAGAAGGACAGGAGAAGTACGAAGTACGTCGAAGCGATGCTCACTCTCTGAGCGGCGCCGGTGGCGCGAATGTCACTTTCCAACACAAAGGGCTCGTCGATGACGTGAATGATACCGTTGGTGCACTCCACGTCAGGCCTGAACACGTGGATCCAATGGCCGTTCCACTCAACGTAGTAGTCTGTGAAAATAACAAATTAGTTTAATCACAAATCTAAACTCTAAAATCTAAACATTATATAAATGAAAATAGATTATAATGTAAATGAACCGCTAAAAGCTCACTCTTATCAGATTCCTTGACACGCAGCCGGAGTGGATCGCGTGAAGTCGGCAGAACGAAGGGATGTGTTTCGTTCGCAAGAAGTTTTAAATCAGATACTGTGTACGCGCGCCCGGCCCGGATAACATGCCGCTCTAAAATTTGTTTCGTCTGGAAAATGACAAGCGAGATAAAATAATTATTAAACACACTGCCGTAAAGAAAACTTCTAAATTTTTATGGAAATTCTGAAACTTACGAAATAACCAAAGTCTTCCCTGAACAGAGATTTGAAGGCTGAAGGATGCTTGATTTGGAATTTGAGCCAGGCGTGATCACGTGGGACGAAGTACGTGTAACGATGTTCCATATCATTAAGCTGCTGGTTGAACATCTGTCGCTTGCCCAGGTTGTAGGTGATGCTAAAACAAAACATGAACTTTGTTACTATTACCTTCGAACAAATTGTTTTTGGTTCTTCATCATCATCGGCCTATATATTTTCCCACTGCTGGGAAACAGGCCTCCTCTCTATGAGAGGGAATATGCTAAAAACCACCACGCGGGTTCAGTGTGAATTGGTAGATGTCACATGTCTTCGAATTTTTGTTTTTTTTGTTTCTTATTCCGAGTAAACTTTCAAGCTCGTATTTCTGCTCACACATACGAGTGAGCGATAATGTTTTTGCTTACTTCAGCATGGGATCCGTTTTCAATTTCTCAAAGACGGTTGTGTAAGGCACTCCCAATACTCTATCGATGATGTGAACGAAGCCGTTGGTAGCTGCAATGTTGGGTAGGGTCACGGTTGCGTTCACTCCGCCGCCTTCAACTGTCAGGGTCTGGTTCTGACCTCGCGTCAGAACATTGAAGTACAGGTACTTGCGAGGAGAGGCCGTCGGTGCTTGGTATATCTAAAATAATAACCCAATTGTAGAAAATGTACGTTCAAAATGTTATCGTAGCATTCGACACCCATGCTATGATGCATTTACAACAATATCTATAGGGTCATTCAAAATACAAATTGCACATTCCTGGAAAATCTATTCGAAAGAGAACATACTCGTATAAATAAACCAACAAAATAAATCTCGTAATTGTAATTCATTTTACAACCATGCAATCACAGTACGGATGGAATAAAATGAACATTAATAAAAAATAACAAGTACGTTTAAACAACACCGGGCTGTAAACGATTATAAATAAATTGTATTTAAAAATGATTAAACATACAGTTCCAGGTAGCTGATTCCAAATAGCAGCACCAAACCAGATAATTAAAACCAATTTACGACAAAAACTTAATTCGAATCGAATTTTATAATTTGTGGCTATTTCAGTTCTCCATTTACAGTTTTGTAGTCGTTCATAAATTACATATTCGAATGGAAACATCAGAACGAAAATTAACATTTCAATGTTTACCTGATTCATGTTGTTGTGGATAATCGCGTCCATCGGCAGCCTCTCACGAACCAAGTGCAAGTGCAGAATGTCCCGTAGCTTCTGATGGTTCCTACGAAAATAAATTGAACTTCGATTACAAACATCCGAATAATTTCGCACTTCTGAATTCTAAAAATACAAAATTTAAGCCAGTAAAGCTCATCAGAGCCGAACATTATGGCAGCAATCACATCAACACAAAAAGCTCGTAAAAGTAAAGTGAAGTAAATAACCTAATGATATTTTGCACGCTGAAGTCGGCCCACGCTTCATTTGAGGGCGCAAATAGAGTGATGTCTTTCGCCAAAGTGAGTTCGTTGAAAAACTGGTTGTTTGCTCCCAGGTCCATGATTACTTCATAGAATTTACAAAGAGGTCCGTCTTCTTTTTCCTGTTTGAACAATTCTTATTTTACTCTCAGAGAAAATAAATAGTACCTACAGTTAAACAATCTTGGTAATCTTTTATCAGGATAACGTTGTAAAGGCTTCTGAGATCCTTTTTAAAGCCACCGTTTATCAAGTGACCGTTGTAATTAATTTACGTACTGTTCTTTGTAATGAAACGCGTAATTAACTTCACTCTTTTCGCTGTAAGTCACTGAATATTGTTGTGTACTAAAATATTTACGTCTACGTTTAAATACTGGTTGTACTTTACCTTTGTTACGGGCTATCCTATTAAATGTTAACAAAATCTACAAAATATATTAGAAAGATAGAATAGAGAAAATATAATTATCATAAAGAAGGTGTTCAAGTGAGGTAGTTAGGTAAGTACTAGGTAGTCATGCGTATAAGGCGACAGTACTTACAATTCCCTAAAGTTGTCAAGATCATGCAGGAACGGCAGGATCCAACGGAGCGGGGATGCAAAAACAAAAAAAGATAATAACAAATATTCATTATATACCTACCTGTACTAGTGGGTTATTTTGGTATATGTTACAATATAAATCATGTCACAATTTTATATTTTATTTAAAAATCTGGACCTACATTTACACACAAAATACGCATTAACAATAAATACTTCTAAGTCAAATTCTACAAATGTTATTTCCAACGTTTTAACATTTTACACTTCATTAATTTACTAAAACTGCGTTTACTAATGATTTGGATTTTATAATTGAATCTAATGATCAAATTACTTACAAATCAAAGTTAGGTTGGGTTCTACCAAACAATATTACTATGGCACCAAATGAAGCTTACCAGACTATCACAGTACTTCAAACTTACGCTTGATTGCACACATAAAAACTTTTAAGAACGTGCTCAAATTGATTATACCGAAGATTCTATGAAACGGAAAGATATGTAATAAAATAAAGGACACACAAAGATGGATATAATAAAATAAGAGAGAAATAAAACGCTTCATTTTACCTTCATGGCCTGGGTTCCCATTAAAATGGAGCGGAAAGTCAATTATGTGATTGAAATTGTGTTTCTATTAGCTTACAATACTAGTAGTATAGTTGAAGAAATGTTAGGTGATGTGTAGAGTATGAGTCAAGTAGCGGTACTTCATTATGTGAACAATACAAGAAGTGAAGAGGTATAGAGTAAAACTAGATTATTTTGTCAAGCATATATTGCTCTTTTCTTAGCGGTTAGCTGTAATATAGCAGTATATTAGAAAGTCCCTCCACCAATATGCACAAATTCAAATGAAGAGCCTAACATTAGAAAACATCGAATAGTTACGATTGCTTTCTCAAAGTCCACTCACCTTGAGGAAATCGATGACAGTTGTGTCGACGACCATGAGAGGTCTTTGAATGAGATGGACCACTCCGTTCTTCACTGGGATGTTGGCCCTCACGATGTCTGCTAGAACCACGCCTCGGGCGTGCTTCGCGTCGCCAGCAACGGTGTTAGACTTTACGTAGGCTAAGTAGGAAATAAAAAATAAATGTAGCTTGGAAAATATTGAGTATGAATGTGGATGACCATAACACTAGGAGAAGACCAAAGAAACGATGGATGGACTGCGTGAAGGATGTTACGGCTAGAAAGGAGGTGACAGCTGTGATGCCGAGTCATAGAAAATGATGACATCAGAAGACATGATGCGCCGACCCCAAGTAAATTGGGATGAGGGTAGGAGAATGATGGTGAAGGGAATAATAGAAGTAAAGGGTTACTTTGTGTGATTTATTCATCACCACTGCGCTCAAAACGGTAAAGGAACCCTAGAACCAAAAACTCGAAGACACGAGAAATCTACAAGGAGTAAACTAAACGTGACTTACTACGTGACTGGCGAAATAGAGACTCCCCCTCTCATAGAGTATGTAAAAGCACATTGAACATTGCAGAATAGCTTCTTATTTCGAATGTTATCATTAGAAAATTGTTTAATTCGATGACAAGAGATATGGTTGGTTGTTTGATTAATCTCAGAGATTAATGAGACTTAAATACCGTTGTTGAATTAATGAAACTATTCATGCTCATTCATTATACCCACAATAGGAACCTGATTTCCAAGAAAAATTCTAAACATAACCGCACAGAAAATAAAATTCAGTACTAGAATTAATAGTCTACAGGTCATATACAAAATATTCCTCACTATATGAGATGTAAACGCGCATGGCAGACGCTTGGCTGCCCCATTACATTCGTCATTCCAATTAGCGTCATACACCACAATAGAGAAGTTAGATTTGCCTGACAGTCGTACACGCTCATTCATTATACCCACAATAAGAACCAGATTTCCAAGAAATAATCTAAACATAACCACACAGAAAATAAAATTCAGTACTAGAATTAATAGTCTACAGATCATATACAAAATATTCCTCGCTATACGAGATATAAACGTGCAAGGCAGACGCTTGGCTGCCCCATTACTTTCGTCATGCCAATTAGCGTCATACATCACAATAGAGAAGTTAGATTTGCCTGACAGTCGTACGGACGTATTCCTTCAGTGTTCCCTTATACAAGCAATTACTCTGTTGGAGTTTGAGTCGTTGAATAATTGATTCACTGCAGTGAACTCGATGCAAGCTAGTCAAAATGTACGTTGAAGGTAATGTCTTTACTAGATATTGTAATAATTGCTTCGATAGATAGCTTTTATTATTATAACTATGTTAGCTAGTTATTCTGTAGATACTTAATTTATCATGTATAGTTCTACAATGGTAGGATGTGTTAGAGAGTCTTGGCTGCCTTAACTTATTTCGATGTTTTTTAAACGCTGATTCTCAACCTAATTTGACTAAATTACTTTTTATTTTGATATTGGACAACTTATTATTTTTATCCTTAGTACCTTTTCCCAAAATATGTCGGTTTTTATTAATTGTTAAAACTAGAAAATATTTTTTTTACAAATAATAATAATAAATCCTTTATTTTCAGGCTACTTTGGCCCATAGATAAATACCTTACAGACTAAAAGAAAAAAATAAACGAAAAAAAAAATACGAAACAACAACAAAAGCAAAACAAAAAAACAACAATAAACAAACAACAAAACAAACAAAAAACAAAACAAACAACACAACAAAAAACAAAACAACAACAAAACAAAACTAACAAAACAAAAACAAAAAAACGCCTTTCAAAGCCACATTTCTTGGAAGTGCGTTAAAATTTCCAAAGATATTTTTGGTAACAAATAAGGCATGAAACTACTACCGTATCAGCTATTTACCGACACTCGAAAAAATAAAGTCCCTAATGCTATTTCAAGACGTAAATTGATAGCGGCTTTTAAGTCTTGGAAGGTAGGCAAAGTATATCTATAAACTCGATCAAATGTCAGTAGTTGTTATCGCGAGGAACGCTTGAAAGCTTGCCCTTTGCCTGCATTTGTATCTAGCTAAGGTTCTAGCAGGGTTCAGGTAAAAGGTCACGGATTTTCAATCTATTATTAAATAGAGGATTTCTCGTTCCCTGTGGGTGTAGATTGTGATAAAGATATTGTAACGTTTTCAATTCTTGTGGGTTTCGTATAAGTATATTAAAGACTTGATATACTGACTGTAAATTATATTAAGCTCAAACTGACTGCGATTTGCAATCACTAATATTGATGACCATAGCGATGATGAATAGTGATAGGGTAAGGGTTGTTTTTGTGATGGACATTTTGATAACGAAAAGCTTTAGTTTAAAGTGCTGCAAAATTTCAATACTCACTTATCTCATCTTTCCCATTCATGACGGTGCTGAACGATATGATGACCTTGACGTTGTCTCCAAAAGCCAGGGTCTCAAACTCCTTGGTATCAGGCGTGGCATGTGTGAACAACACATGGTGAGGTATGACATGCCCATCTATGACTTTCTCGTCAATTAAATCGGATCTTGTTGTTGGCTAAAAAGGAAAATAAACTTTACTCCCGTGTAAATAAGAAGATTTTTTGAAGTCTGTGTTCGGAAGGAAGTATACCTTTACCTTAAACCCTTCGTCGACAGGGATAAAGAACGTATGCCTGCCGTCGGCGTCGAATACTTTGCTCTTTTTAAGCTGGTTCACTTTCTGTCTGAAGGATCTGAGGAAAAATAAAGCACGGTATAGAATTGTATTGTCTTTTTTATTTTATTCACATATCTGTGCATAAGCAGTGACTTCGATTAAAGACTTCATAATAGAATAGTAAGCTGTGATTTTTTAGGTAGGGTCGTCCATATTATAATATATATATTATTATATTATTTATTTTTATATTATTATATTATTTGACGACCCGAATGGCGAAGCGGTAGTGAGGCTGCCTTACGTTCTTAGGGTCCCGGGTTCGAATCCCGGTAGAAGCAAATGTTTGTGTGATGAGCATGAACATTTGTTTGCGTGTCATGGATGTTTATATGTATAATAAGTATGTATTTACAAACAAAAAAGTATCTATGTAGTATATCAACTATCTGGTGTTCACGACACAAGCCTCGTTGCTTAGTGTGGCACTAGATGGCGCTGTGTGCAATATCCAGCGATATTTATTTATTTAATTTCACTCGCATTTTGATCGGTAAATTTACTTGGCACATACATAATATTTACATCTGCCAAGCACAAGTTCCGAAAATGATTGTCAATGGTGTCGATTCTGTTGTGCACAAACTAAACTTAATTTAGGCTATTGCTATCTTTTTCTCTTTAACAAAACGAAAAAGAGACGGACGTAATTTAGAGCTGTCAAATTTAATTCTAACTAATATTTCCATACAAATGAAGGGTGCACATAAAAACATGTCGACTAAAAACACGGTGAAGCGCAAGGCATAAACTACATAGTTTGACATCTCTAACTTAGTCCATAGCTATAGCCGTACTTTTCTCGCACTGCCTTTTAGTAAAATATAGCAATAGCCTAAATTAAGTTTAGTTTGTGCACAACAGAATCGACACCAATCACTGATTTTGTTGTACAAGGCTTTAAAAAGGAGACACAAAACTATTTCTAAATACAAACGTAACTTTAGTCCGCGAAAGGGCTAAAATCGCATGTTAACATGAATGACTAGCTTTATGTCTGCGGCTTCGCCCTCGTGGAGTTCCACCGGGATAAAAAATATCCTATGTTTTAATCCAGGTTATAAACTATCTGGTACTAAATTTCATCTAAATCATTTTGCGTGAAAATTTCCATCCATCCTCACAAACTTTCGCATTTATTCTGTTACTAGCGGACGTCACAAGTTTCACCCGCGAATTTCCCGTTCATGTGGGAATACAGGGATTAAAAGTAGCCTATATCACCCGGGGATAGTGTAGCTTCCCTACGGTGAAAGAATTTTTCAAATTGGTCCAGTAGTTTTTAAGTTTATTCGTTACATACAAAAATACAAATCTTTCCTCTTTATAATATTAGTGTAGATAAGTAGGATGTACTCTGTAATACACTTTAATATAACCTTGACCCAAACGCAATAGCTCACGAACTCAGAATTTCAAATTCATTAAATCCACTACAGAATTCAATTCGAATTACTTGCGTATACTACAGCCTTAGTAGCGATTGCACAACGGATAGTATTCAGTAATTGTGTTGTTTGTTTCGCGAACTCAACGTGCAAAAGTTCAATGCAACGATAATTCGGTTCACCGCGAGTGTGGCGGTAATTGAAACACTCGCGAAGTAATTAACTTTCAACTTGTTTCATTTTCAGGCTTATTTTTCAGACGTTTCACTAGCACTTCATGTATATCGTGTACTTAACGTTTAAGGACAATTACGATGCAAACCAGGCCTGTGTAATTGTTCATTAAATGTAAATTTTATTTTCGAATTAAGAGCCAATTTGTACATTATTTTAGACGAATAATTGCATAATTTGAACTTTCAAGTAGTATTTATAATTATGTTTCCTTTAAATTATGCACTATGATATACCTCATGCATAAAAGTTACCGGTATTAATTATTTAATTGCACCAAGAAAATTCTTCCTTTTCTCTCTTTTTCTTTTTCTACGGGACAGTGGTCGATGGTCGCCATTGTAACATGTTTTGAGACAACGGTAAGTAAATGATAATCGTGTTTGTCACGCCTTCACATCTCAACGACTGTACTGATTTCGATGAAATTCGGCACAAAGGTAGACCATGACCCGGGTTAGACCAAGGACTTTTATCTCGGTAGTACGTTCCCATGAGATCATTCCATTCCGGCACGCACGCTAGCGAAGCCGCGGGCACAAACTACATTATGAATAAACCTAAGCTTGTGTGTCTTGTATCCTACTGCAAGGTAACGACATACCTTCCTTCCATTTTTTCTATTTGTCAAGCTACATATTTTCGTGATACATTCAAGCTACATTTTTTTTTGAGGAGCTCGTGGCTAAATAATAACAGCCGCTCGGGTCGATCTTTCGGTTAAACCGTGCTTGCCTAGGTTGGTCAGTGAATGGGTGACCACCCTTACATACCGAGTTTCCTCCGTGCCTCGGAAAAAACGTTACGCTGTTGGTCCCGGCTGTCATTTGTAGATCTTTGACAGTCGTTACAGGTAGTCAGTGGCCCAAAATGTCTGTCAACCATGCAGCCTTGTACCAAGGTGTATCGTATTACCAAGTACTAAATGGGTTGTGTAACTTGTGGAGGTCAGATAGGCAATCGCTCCATGTAAAATACTGGTATTCAGCTGCATCCGGTTAGACTGGAAGCTGACCCCAACATAGTCGGGAAAAGGCTAGGCAGATGATGATTTGTCAAGCTACATATTTTACAAGTTACATCAAAACTACTTATTAAGTAAATTAGGTACCTTAGCCGATGCTGTCCAATATTGAAGAGGTCTGAATGTTCCAGGAAGTGATAGGCATTAGGGTTATAGACCGGCGAGCTGATAGAACTGGGTCCATGAGGCTGCAGCGGCAGTAACACTTGGTCTATCACGTGCAGGACCTAAAACAAACGAACGAAATAAAATCATGCTTACAATGACACTTGCCATGGGAACAAGAGAGCAAAGATCTAAGTTCTAAATTCAAAGTTTTTTATTTCACACAGGCCTAGTCCTACATAGACACATTAGACACTTACGTAACGTCAAAACAAAGGTGCTAGGGTCAGATTAGTCGTTTCCTATGAAGAAGAACCGGCAAGAAACTTCATGGTCCTACTTTAAAGGAAATTAGAACCGTGAACTACTTTTTCCAAAGAAACATAGTATGATCATTGTCGCAGATAACAGATATAAAATCAGTAGTTTTACTAATTACATTTCTCTTTAATTCTCATTAATTTAGATTTATCAGATCTACTTGTCTTGGTTATATATCTCCCAATAACTAGGAAGTTCTTGTACGACCCCAATTCAATACGAACAGATACTTACAATACCAAAGTATTTGTCTATTTCATCTATAGGTACTCAAATACCTTTAAAGTATGATACTGCGGGTAACAATCATTATCCTATTCCAAAGCTATCTTCAAAATACACTATTCAAAATATGTAAGTAAATACATCAACATCGAGAAATAAAAAAAATCTTTTCGTTATTAAGACTGAAGAAATACAAACAAATGATTTACTAAGTCTTGTCAAAAGAAATCAGAGATAATAAAAAGAAAAAAAAAGAAAAATATACTAATAAAGTTGTGTCTCGTTAGCACTTTGTTCAGTCACCATAAATAAATATTGTGAGAAAAAAATAACTAGTTTTTGTTCTGAAGGAAAACTTTCCTAGTTTCTAAACGGTCCTGGCATGGATACGCCATTATTAGTGTAAATAATTATCGTGTCAGGAGGCCCTTCGGTGCCGTACTGGGTCCTCTTGACCTTTGACCCTGATGTTGTTCCTTCGTCAATATCCTCGTCTAATTAGTCTAGCAGGAATTTGGGTTAGGTACTTGATAGATATTGCTTCAACAGTTTTGTTTATTTGTTTGTTCGCACTCGCTATTTTTGTTTTCTTGGGTTTTCTCGTATTTTCATTCTTGGATAAAGTGATGCTTTTGATTTTGATTTGTTATATTTGATCCCAACAATAATTTGCTTCGTCGATTGCTGATCATAATATCCTGGGTTCGATTCCCGGATCAGGCAATTTGTTATTGAGTTTTTCCATCAGGAATTTCTCAGCCACGGAGTCTGAATTTGCTCCCGGCTTATAGCAATAGGCTCGCCCCTCGCCCCCTATTACATGGGGACTTAAACATAACTGGCGAAATGTGAGTGTCCTATTAGGTACACCTCTGCCTAACGCTTTGGGGGTTACAGGCGTGATGTTTATGTAATTTACGTATGATAAGTCATCGATATTTTAATAATTTGATGTTGCACGGAAGCGTTTCGCGTGCTTTATCAAGAAAACGCCAACTCACTTGCAATATGCGAACGCGTGTAAGAAAGAATAAGAACGAATGTACACAATACAAACCCTGTTGGGTTATAAAATATCTCTTTATGCGAATTCCTCTCACATAGCGCGGCCTAATAAAAATATTTTTTTACCAGCAATCAGCCAAATGTTTTGGTTTCCCGAATCAGAGTAATCACGTCGTTCAAGCTCGCCTGGGTTCAAATGTACCCTGTATATTATTCGTAAAAGAAACTTGCCAAAACTCTGTGCCGATATTGATCGTTGCGGACTTTTTGGCACAATACTTGCAAAGCCTAAACAGAAAATGTAACACGATTAGTTTTCCAAATAACCGATAGAGCCCAATGTTTGCTTGATTTGGAAAAGGCTGTTATTGAAGCAGTGATTAATTGGCCAAACAGCAATATAATCATTTCGGGAGGTGTAATAAATACCGATTTTTCCGGGCAACTTTCAGAGTTTCTTTTTAGTTTTAGTGAACCGTACTAAAATGAAACGCTGATTTATGGACGATCATATAAAATAACATCACGCCTGTAATCCCCGAAGGGTTGGGCATGGGTGGACCTAATAGTACACCCACATTCCGCTAGTTATGTCGCAAGTAATACGGGACGAGAGTATTAAATTAATAAATAAAAAAAAATCATTTATTTCAGGTCTGAGACCCATATAAAACAAAAATCATCATCTGCCTAGCCAGCTCCCAAGTTTTATTGGGGTCGGCTTCCAGTCTTAACCGGATGCAGCTGAATACCAGTATTTTACATGGAGTGACTGCCTATCTAACCTCCACAACCCAGTTAGTACTGGGTAATACGATACCCCTTGGTAAGACTGGTTGTCAGACTTTTTGGGCCACTGACTACCTGTAACAACTGTCAAGGATCACAAATGACAGCCGGGACCAACTGCTTAACGTGCTTTCCGAGGCACGGAGGAAACTCGGTATGTAATGGGTGGTCACCCATCCACAGACCAACCTATGGAAGCGCGGCTTAACCTAACGATCGACCCGAGCGGCTGTTATTATTTAGCCACGAGCTCCTCCATAAAAAACAAAAATATAAAGACCAAATACAAACTCATAAATTATTGAAATATCCGAATTAAGTACATTAAATCACATTAAAAACATTTTTGAATTAAACTAGATTAAATTAACAAGTCAAAAGTAAAGATACACAAACGCCATACGCCAACGTGTATTGCCATCAACCGGGCACAAATCCAGACTCCGTGGCTGCTACTGAGAAATTTCCGATGGAAAAACCGAATCACACTTTGCCCGACCTGGGAATCGAACCCGGGACCCCATGCTCAGCAGTCACGCTTCGACCAACGAGGCAATGTTAAATTATGTTGTGAAATAAAATACGGTTAATAAGGATACGATTTATCTACTTATCACATATTTGCCAACCCGAATGGCGCAGCGGTAGTGAAATTGCCTTAAGTTCTTAGGAGCAAATGTTTGTGTGATAAACAAGGACATATGTTTCCGAGTCATGGATGTTTATATTATATGCATAACAAGTATGTATTTACAAACAAAAAGTTTATATGTAGTTAAGCAACTATATGGTGTCCACGACACAAGCCTCGTTGCTTAGTGTGGCACTAGATGGCGCTGTGTGTAATGTCCAGCGATATTTATTTATTTATTTTGGAGGAAAGGACCCATCAATGCCATCATTGCAACAGGACACAGCCTCTCTTTCGTCTCTCTACTGTCGTTAAACTAATCTCGATTTGACAAACTAATAACTTCCACTGATTCGATTATATCAGACATAACCCTAATCTGGTTGCTAAAGCTACTTTATTAAATTAGGTTAATGGAGTTATCGAAGTATCTCCCCGACATAATAATTGTGTTACGTCTTTACCGAAGACACCTGACGACAACTATGAATCCCGAGAGAGTGCTATTCGCATCCGTAATATAGTGAGGTAAATCCCGGCTTAGTTTGTGAAAAAATCTTGAAATTCTTATTATCTTAGGATATTACTTTTTTAGCAGGTACTAGCCAAGTTTATTGAGACATGTAGAAAAACATTTGGGACGAAACATCAGTAAATAGCGTAGCTTGGTTTTGTGGAGATCAGATAGGCAGTCGCTCCATGTAAAATACTGGAATTCAGCTGCATCCGGTTATACTGGAAGCCGACCCCAACATGAAAAAACCAGCCAAGTACGAGTCGGACTCGCGTATGAAAAGTACCTTTCCATCGTAGTAGGAGAGCCCTCATTAAGTTTTATTATTTGTTGTAATAGCGGCAACAGAAATACACATTCTATGAAAATTTCAACTATCAAACTATAACGGGTTTTTAGATATAGCCCGCTGACAGACAGACGGACGGACGGACAACGGAGGCTTAGTAATAGGGGTAACCCTTCGGGTACGGAACCCGAACAGTGTGGATGATGTCAGTAAGTAAAGAGTAGGTGGAAGTATACTACCTACCCTATCCCTATACCTTGTATCGGCAAACGTAGCTGGGAGCTCCCTATTAGATACACAGGAAGACTTTTGGGACTGACCGGATGCGGCAGGTGAACGGCAGCAATAGGCTTGTGTCCTGAAAAAATCTAATTAGTCCGTCAGTTGGATTATCAAAAAATATTTGACACGTATTTTTTTTTTGTTACGTAAACCAAAATTGACGAAGATACGACGCTTTTAAAATTCTCAACACGTCACGCCGTGTTATAATTTTTAGTGCGTTGTGATGTCACGAGCCCCCCCTTTGTCAATATTCATTGATTTACAAAAACAAAAAATACGTGTTTATTATTTTTCAATACTTTAGCTGACGGACTAAATAGATTTGGTATTTATTGAAGGTGGAAACTAGCCTATTGTGGCGCAACTTGGTAGAGGAGACCGGATTATATGCAAATGCATTTAGTGGTGTTTTTTGAAGATAATGCATTTTTAGATATAATCGGAATATCTTGCATATTTGGGCATGTTTCCTTTAATTTTATTTGCTCCTAACTGGAAAAATCCAAAAAACGTGCCAAAGATGATACCCGCAAATAAATCACCTAAATTCAAATAGTTCCCATTGATCTGAGTGGATGTAGAACGATTGGTATCAAGTTATAACAGTATTTTAACTAATAGAAGGCTTAATCGTATTAGTAATAATTAGGAACAAAATTGGATTTTCATTAAAAAAAAATCTAGTCGAAAATGCAGTACCATATGGCCTATGTCTAGCAGTAGACAGTGATAGACTGCCGCAACTATTGTGGAGATGACTTGATAACGCAGTAGCCAGGATCGTCTCTACACGAGTGAACTGCACTTTTCTGAACTGAAAGTACACTCTTCATAGTAAACTTCAGAGTTTTGATTAAAATTTGTGTCATTTGCTAGCCGTTCTAATACCTGTACTTAGCATTTGTCCTCGTTTTCCCTTTGAAAACAACTGTAAGTTATCATTTGATCGACTCCAAAATTCTGAAAACTAAGTAACTAAACTAAACTAACTAAACAAACGTTTGGCACCTCTGCTAGACAAAAAAATCTCTTACTTACACACACATACATAGGTATGTACATAAACTCACGCCTGTTTCCCATGGGGGTTGACAGAAATCACAGAACGCCACCTGCTACGATTCTTAAGTACATTATTTACTCCTCTTGTTTTGTCACGTGCATACATGCCTGCTTGCGATTACTACGCAACCAAAGAGATTTAAAAGACAGCGGACATTGGGAATGTACACCCAAAAATTTTGATCCCGAACATTTTCGATTTTGACACAGAAATGCTACCTGACAAGCTGGCGTATGACACTAGACTAGATAGAATGATTTGTTACTAAATAGTAACAAGTATTGGATTACGAGTTTTGTCCCGTCTATCACTCGTTAATATTAAAATGTATTTGTACGCTACAAACCTTTCTGAAGAACACCACCAATGAGACCAGTGTTAAGTAATCTTACCTGTAGCTTGTTATTCCTGTTGACAGCCTGGTAAGATCTGGTGACGTAGACCTTAGCGTTGTTTACATAGATGTCATCATGCATAGCTCCCCGCCGGGTCGTCACCCACAGAGGGGGGTTGCCGTCCAGGTCCGTCGATATCGCGTAGTCCATGTTTGAGAGGGTCGTCGCCAGATTTGCTAGAAGAAAAGGTTTAGTTAAATTTTGGTGAAAGGCCTTTGCCCAGCATTGGGACGCAGAAGAGTCTAGTAATAATATACTAATATTTTAATACACCCATTAATTTAAACTGCTACTATATTTGAATTCTATTCGAAATTATAGGAGTTTACTGTGTAGCAGACTTTGTTTTTAATTTCATTTTAGTTATAAGCAAAATTTTTGTTTCCAAAAAGCCTATGGATATTTTTGTTATAAATAAATTATTTATTTTTATGCCGGATTCTGTCGGAGAACAGGTCGTAAAGTACTTCAGCAACTATTGGTCATTACTCAGATAGTCATATACTGTATTAGATGCAGTTCTAAGTCGTCTTGTTAAGAGTTTCCGTGTTACTTTCCAATGTTTTAATGTGTTGTGTGAACGTTGCTCCCATACTAGCCACTGCTAGTATGGGAGCCACTGGATCTATAAATTATTTGGTAGACCCATACAATATAAAACGAAGTTCACAATTGAAAAGAGACCTAAAAGAAACTTAAGACCATATAATGTACCATATTCTAACAAATAAATATATTTAAATTTGAAAAAAGCATGTCTGTTTTTGTTTTAGGCAGTAATAAGCAACTGCTGTATTGCCTTTGCTTGCGTTATGTTCGGCAATTCTCCTACCTATGATACTCGCGGATAATGTAGTTCTATGGAATTATAAGATTAGTATTAGATAATGCATTTTAGTGTAGACATCTACCACAAACTTATGTTCCTTAATTTTAAGCTGTATGTAATAATTAATAAATCATGGTTTGTGAGTAGATGGTAAATTATTACTCATCATCTGCCTATTCCAGTCTAACCGGATGCAGCTGAAGACCAGTATTTTACATGGAGCGACTGCCTATCTGACCTCCTCCTCTGTAATACGATACCCCTTGGTAAGACTGGTTGTCAGATATTTGGGCCACTGACTACCTGTAACGACTGTCGAAGATCTACAAATGACAGCCGGGACCAACTGCTTAACGTGCTTTCCGAGGCACGGAGGAAACTCAGTATGTAAGGGTGGTCACCCATCCACAGACCAACCTAGGTAAGCACGGCTTAACCTAAAGATTGACCCGAGCGGCTGTTATTATTGCCACGAGCTCCTCCTATCCCATGGTAAATTATTACTATTTGATTTTATTACAATAGTTCAGCTTATACTGAAACGCCTTTATTGTATTTAATAACAAAGGAGAGGAGCTTTAGATTATAATTAAATTCAACCTGTTCAAAGCTGCCCGAGCCTGTTGGTTATTGAATTTACCTACATATAGGTAGCCTATAGTTATTCAACAGTCTACGTCACAGGTCTACGATAATCGATAAATTGATTACTAGACTATACATTTTTGAAGGATTTTGGTATGAATACATTGTACTATTAAGGTCATACACGTCGAGCAAATACAAATCTTTTGCCACGACCAGAAATATTATTTCTTAGAAAACTTCCCTCTAGAATATTGTGTCGTTTCTCAGGTCACAAAATCTATTTATCTTCCTGATAAATGACACAGCGTCGCCATTATTAATATTTTATTCAAATAATGCGCGGGCGAAACCACGTCTGGCAGTTAGCTCGTTCCATGACAATTATAATCGGATTATGTCAGCCAATATTGAATTAGAGCGGCTCCTTTATCAATCTACGAAAGGGATAGGCGTTGAATTATAAGAAGTTGTGGACTAAATCTAATTCTAGCCCCGCCTTTGCTGGGACGTGACCAACGAATTAGTTTTTTGTTTCCAGGCGCCCACAATTCTCTTGAATCGATAAACCAGAGCGATAACTACTTTCATACACTCGGTTTAAAACTAAACTTGTACTGTCACTTACGGAATATCTTCCGTGATTATCAATTATTTTGAAAATTCCCGATATTTCAACGCTGTTGCAAGCGCCATGATCGCGGGATGACATTACATGATGCGGGTCAGTCATCCCGCGATCATGGCGCTTGCAACAATCACGGAAAATATTCCGTAAGTGACAGTACCTACTCGTATAAGTTCTTTCATATCTTCAGCTTTCATTTCATTCCAAGTTTATATTCTATGTCGACTAAGCTAACCCGTGCTTGACATAAAACTAAGTTAATATTCTAAACAATAAGCAAAGCGGTGACTCGTAGACATGTGGAGTTAAAATTAATTAATGCCTGGGTTCCCACGTAGACACAAGGTGAAAATCTAGCAGAATTGCTTTAATTTAGCAGTTGCTGTACCCGAACTAAAGTCTAAACTAAGCTATAGTTTAGTCTAAACTACAAGTAGAGTTGACTAATAGGATAAGTTCCACAAGTTTGTTCTTTGAGCTTGGGTAAAACAACACGCGACTTTGATGCATGTACCGAAATACCTCCGAGAATGTTTCATGCAGATGCAGTATTACTTTACATATCTGTCGAGTCCCTAATTCTTGGAAGGTTGGTTGTCTGTTGTTCCAAGTTCCAACACATATATATTGTATAGCCATGTAGTCTTAAGTCTATTATTTACTTATGTATGAGCATCAACTATTTTGTTGAGGTAATATATTGTTTGACTTTATGAAATGTATATAATTTTGACGCAATTGGATATTTTGGGCTGTTGTTTGAAACAAATTGAGTTTGCCATATTTTAAAGAAGTTTTTCCAGAATCAGTACTCTCCCCCCCGGGGCACTGGCATTATTCATTAATATAAATACTTATAACGTTCCACAGACCCACAGTCTATCACATAATTATATTGCTGTCCACTTATCTCAGCCCATTCCAATCACTAACCATTTGCCGTCAACACCCCTAGAAATACAAAAGATAAACGAACCACACGACTTCAATAGAAAGGCTTTACACACTCAAAACACACCGTACACATACGCGCTTACACTCACAACATTTACGGAACAAATATCGCACATACCTATATGATAGAGGACGAGTGAGTCGTCTAATTCCCCGTTGAACCTCTGGAATGCTTCGTTGGTTGGCGCGAACAGAGTCATCTGTCGGTAGTGGAGGGTTGTGTTGGCTACCACATTGCGTTCCAGCAGCGATAGGAACTGGGGACAAGAGAGAATTTGTGTCAAATTAGTGTTACGCAAAAATCAGATTTATGGTGATTCAATAAAAACGTTTCCTCTTCATATGGCTGTGATGATGTTAAGATTCTGAGGAGTTAAAGATTCTTTATGAATTCTTTATTTAAGGCGACTACAGTGTTTCTAACATTTCGAGTTTTAATCAGCTTGCACTATGAAGTGGTTGTTACGTCAGTCACTGCGGGCCGAATAGTGCGAAATGAGTGGAAATGAGAAGAAATGAGTTTGCGATTTACAAAAAATCTATTGATTGGACTAAAAAATTAAAACACTATGATGCTAATAATATGTTGCTTGTAGAATTAGTTGCCAAAAAATCAGAATGATCGCATGTATTTTAATATGGTTTTTACTCGTTAAAAGAAATTTTTAGAGTTTTGTTGTGATTTTTTTTTTATCTGTGAGTAAAATTATTAATTGTATTATGTTTTCAAAACACTAATACTAGCATATATCCTGAAGAATATCATATATTTTTCTGGTTTTGTTTATTGCAGTGAATCATATGCTTTTTTGCATTATAAAACTCGCGTTTAGCGCCTGTAGTCCCCTTAATATGACGGGGGACGAGAGAAGTATAAAGGCATGGGGGAGGGCAGGCGTTTCCCCAGGAGTGGGACAATACGGGCTAAATAAAAAAATATGACGGAGGAAGTAATGCGGTCTTCTTCTTTACGTGTCGATGGACTCAAATTTTATTCGACAAGTAAGGAGCCAACTGTCCTGCACAGCTCAAAAAAAAATCTTTGTTGAAAAAGGTTTTGAAGGACAAACAAACGGACCATCCACATTCTTTATTCTTTAAAGGGACGTTTCATTATTCATCTGAGCAACGAAACATTGAAAATAGGTGTGAATGAATGAATGAAAAATGAATCATTTATTTTATGTTAGTTACGTTACGTTGTTGTTAAACTCCTGAGCTGATTTTTTGAATGTATTTAAATCCACTTATGTTTTGTAGCTGACTTGATTGAAATCTGTGTTAGAAGTTCGATCAAACTGTTACTGACAAACGGATACCAGACAGATACTTCAGTAGGTATATTATCTATCATATCCGCAATTTGTCCGGACCAGTTTGACCGAACCATTAGGTTTTAAAATTATTGTAACGAAACTGTTCGTAGTTTAATTAAAAATCACAGTAGTACACCGGAGTGATACACCGGATCCTGGGTGTAAACAACCTCATCACGAAGCCGTCAACCAAGCATTCTGTACATCAAAATAAGTAACTTTACGCAAAAAATATTGCTGGGAAACACCTTTTTTTTTGGGGTGTAAAATCATGTTTTGTGGTAGAACTCAATTTAACGCACTCAAAACATTGTGCTGATGGATGGATTGAATAGTACGGGGGTCGTGGAGGTGTTTAAAGTAAAAATCTTACATTCAAAACTTGTATTAAAAAAAAAAACAGGTTCCCTGGTAAGTTGTAAAACAAAAAAATAATCGCAATGACGGGGAGAAGAAGTGCCTTTCGGCTTCGTTAAGAGGTTTTTACACCCTTTATTTGCCGAATACTATAATTTATATAAATTTTTCGTTTCAGTTCAGATCTGCTGGTTCAATAAAACTTTCAATTGTAGGTACTAAACTGAGCTGTATATAATGGAAGTACTTAGTTCAAAAGCGGACAACAACGGTACCTATTGTCTCCGAGCTTCACAATAAACAAATCCTTTCACTCGACTCTTGCAAGTACAGTCACGAGCATCAATATGAAAACACTACTACTTTTAAAAGAGTTGTTCTCTTACTGTTCTGATTAAAATTTCATGTTGTTACGAACATAGTATTCTGGAATTCATATTTTCATGAAAAAGATCCTTTCTCCAAGTTACAGTCGTTATTTCTCGTAAAAATTGCTTTTAAATTTAGAAAAGTGTAATGTCATAACTACTTTTGACCGGTGAAAACTATTGTTTTTTTAGAAACTTATTAGGTTGTTAGGTTTTTTTTCTGTGAACCTTTGAAAAACATCATGTAATTCTAGGACTACGTAATTACAATTGAGGCGTTATAAAACAACATATTTTTATTGCAGAAAACGAATTTTAGTCAAAAGTGGTTTTGTCCGATTAACAGTTTTGACTGTAACATGTACATTATTGGTGCTCGCGACTCGACTGTATGAAAACAACTGATACTAATGTATGTGTTATGTTTCCAATCCAAGCAAAGAATGATTTTTCAAGGGCTTCATCGTTTCTATTCTAGCACATTTTATGAGTTTCAAACAGCGATTTTTCTTGCTGTATTATTCCTAGAAAGCTTGTCGTTTCCATATTATCTTGCATGTTTTTTTTGGTGCCATCAGAAGCTATTTTTCATAAACGTTGCCATTTTTGCAAAATTAGAAATTCTCTCTTGTGGTTTCATGTGTATTTTGTTTTGTAAGTAGGTGCATCTTAAAGGTTTGTTTTGTATTGTATTGTTGACTGCCTCAAGGGTCAAGTGGTCGCGGTTGTTCCCGGGTTGGGTAAAGTGTTATTAGGTTATTCCATCAGGAATTTCTCAGTAGCAGCCTGACCCTTCGGGGATAATTAGGCGTGATGTTATGTTATGTCTATTATAATGTTCCCCCGGGTAAGATGACAAAACATAGGTAAACTTACGACAATTTTTAGAAAATGACCTAATTATTTTCTACTTACTTTTTACATGCACAATGCACTCGGCAAATAAAGTTTTAATTAATATAAACCCTTTTAGTTCTTTTCCTCTCAAAATGAAGGAAAGAGTAATATTATATTATTATATTTATCTTTACAAAGTAACCTCTTCACTCCGGACGCAATAAAGCAATACAGAATATTGCTTTTTTTTTGCCCTAAGGAGTAGAAATAAGAACTTGTTTAAACAAATATTGACTAATGAGTACACCCCATTCTGCCCGAGGATAACGAGCTAACTCTACCATTCCTCTATTCATTTTAAAATAAAAGGTTGCTAGTCTAATCCTTTTTTAATCTGTGCTATGTAGTAAATATCTCGTCGCAAAGATTATTTCTTTTGGACAAGAAAATACCGTCTGAATTTAAAATGCGTGTACAATCTTTTAAGTAGAAAATTCTGGAATATTTACACAGTTAGATCACAATATGTTGACTTCGTATAACGTAACATCATGCCTGTAATCCTGAAGGGTTAGATAGAAGTGTATTGTACTTTATAATACACTCACGTTTCACCTGTTATTGTTCAATAGGCATGACGACAGTATCAAAAAATTGCAAATCTATTTAGTCCGTCTGTTAGTGTATTGGAAATTAATGGATACGTATTTTTTGTTTTTGTAAATCAATGAATATTGACAAAGATAAAACGCATTAAAACTCGGGAGTGGAGACTCGTGACGTCAGAACTAGGTAAAAATTATACCTAGGCGTGACGTATTGAGAATTTTAAAAGCGTCATATCTTCGTCAATTTTGGTTTACGTAATAAAAGAAAAAACACGGGTCAAATATATTTTGATAACTTAACTGACGGAAAAATTAGTTTTTTTTGTCATCTCGCCTATTCTGATAAAATAGGAAGCGAGCCTTTTGCCATCAACTGGGCACAAGTCCAGGCTCTATGACGTTAACAGATTATTATACCTATAAAAAAAAAACAAATAACACTTTGCCCGACTTGGGAATCAAGCCCCGGACTTCATGGATAGCAAACGGTAACTTGCTTCGGGATATTTTGTGTTTTGCTCAAGCATCGAGTTTCCACGTTGTTTCGCGTCGTAACTTTTAGGATTATGTACGTATATAAAAGATAACTTCGTCGACCAACCGGAAAACGCATTAGTTATTCAATGTTTCCCGCGAACGCTTTGAAAATCGGGTTTTAACGGAGCGTTCTGCGAGTTGCGTTCTCATTGACTTCGGTAGCGTAACGATATAAAATATCGTCTATATATGGCTATCGCGCATGAATTCGCCGCTAGAGGCGTTCGTGTAGACTAAGGTCTTCCGAAATGTCAGATGTCATACAGTGTTCGCGCGTTGCGTGCTTTTTTATCACGTATTTATACTAATACTCACGATTGTGTTCTAGACTGAGCCATTCCTGATTAATTATGACTTGGAGATTTTAAGTAAAGCAACTTATGATCTTCTTTGTTAGTACTTGGAGGTAGAAGCAGGCGGCAGTTAGCCGTGTGGTATCCGGCAGAGTAGAATAGAACCAACCCATTACACTCACGGGTGTCGTATAAGGCGACTAATGTCTGAGGCAGAACATCTTGCGCCTCCGTAGACCAGAGAATGGGCAGCAGCGTTTTCTGTTAGTCTTTCATCACTGCGATCTCCAATCCACCTGCCAAGCGTGGAGATTACGGCAAATTCCTCCCATCATGGGAGAGGCTTATGTCCAGCAGTGGACGTTATGGGCTGTTGTAGTTGTAGTAGTGGAGGTAGAATAATTTTTAAATGTTTCATGATTGCTAATTTTAGGGAGAATATTGTAAATATGTATCTGAAGTTTACACTATGTTTTTATACGTTATACTTTTTATGACGTTATTGGTACTTTAAAGTATCAAATAGAATTATTCACAAGACCTTACTCGACAGTGGCGTCATCTGGTGAGCTCAAAAACAATAGCCCCCCCATGTTAAATGAAACTAAGATAATACCAAAAACTAAGGTTAAGCGACAGCAGTCTCAATTGGTACTTTTATTAAGTCCACTTTTTTTTAGGGTTCCGTACATAAAATGAAAAAAACGGAACCCTTAGAGGATCACTCGTGCGTCTGTCTGTCTGTCCGTCCGTCTGTCACAGCCAATTTGCTCCGCATCTACTGGACCAAATCAGGTTTTGGAAATTTAGTAGGATAGTGTAATCCTATGAGTCATAAGACCCAAATACAGATGTGCAAAGTAAATATTTTTTTTTTTAAATAAGGGTCATTTTCGGGGGATAAATTAGGAAATTAAAAAAAATAAGATTTTCAAACCTTACTCTGTCAATTAAATGAAAGGTCTCGTTATGAGGATCTCGAATATATTTTTGTTATAATTGTGAAATAAATTTTGATTTTATTCATGAAAGAAGACTAAAATTGACCACCCCCTCCCCTGATCTCTGAAACAACTGAGCCAAAAATTTTGAAAAAAAAAAATACGAATTATAGGTAATTGCTTGTAAATTACAGGAAAACGTATAAGAATTCTATCAATTGAAAATAAAGTGGTAATCTCAATATAAGACTTTGGCATTGTACGGAACCCTCTCCACGCGAGTTTTACTCGCACTTGGCCGGTTTTTTATCACTATTAGTAGTAGCCTAGGTATATTTATTTATTTATTTAAACTTCATGTACAATAGTGGTACATAGGCGGACTTAATGCCACAAGGCATTCTCTACCAGTCAACCTTTGGGTTAAATAGGATAACATAGTGATAGGGTACAAAATAAGTCTAAAAAAACTTTTTGCTAACGAGAGTTTAGATTTAGATTGATACTATATATACGATATACAGATAAAATAAACTAATTGATATTTTAACAAATACCAAAAATTAAAAAGAAAATAACAAGAAACCTAATAATTATTATTATGTATATTATTATATTGTGTATTAGGTATACGTATTACCCCTCATTAAGAAGGGCTTTGATCAACAATGTAGCAGTGATAGCCTAGTGGTGTGACTGTCGAACTACCACGTTATAGGTCTCAAGTTCGAACCCAAAACACGCACCTCTGATTTTTCGGATTCATGTGCGTATTATATAATTATCACTTGTTTCGGTGAAGGAAAACATCATGAGCCCATGAGCGTCATAATAACTCTGATCCTAGGTTAGGCGCTTACCACACGATAAAGAATAATAATACAAGAGCAGAACTAAAACTTTTTACGTACACTAAAAAACAAAGCCTTATAAAATACCGTGTTGTTTACTTAAAGTAAACAAATACCGGTATAAAAACACAAAGGTCTACTACCAACACAGTTATTCAACCAGATCACGCGTATTGTGAAGAAAGTGAAACACTTCAAACAATATAATTCATACAAAGAAAACTCGGAAACGGTAATAGAAATCACATCGTTTGGCGTTGTGCGTAGTTTCTATAACAATGGCTCCCCTGAGAGCTCACTGTTCACCGACGTATGTACCGGCCTTTATGTTCGTGAAGGTGAAACTAGGAAGCCTTTGTTTTTTACTTAATACGAATATAGACTGTAATCCGATCAGAATATTGACAGGGATAATCTCTACGACCCTCAAAATGTACTCGATGTTAAGCCACTTTATTTATGGGAACAGAATTACAGATTACTCGAAAAAAAAGGTTCGTCGTAATATTATATAAAATATGCTTACGGCAAAATAATTGGGTATCGTAATCAATTCCCAGGTTTTTATTCCGCCATCGTTATTTAATTTGTTTAAAAAATGGCTGTTGGCATGTCACGTTGTCACGTTTTATACATATATTCGACGATAAATTATTTAACGGATTCCGTTTTAAAAAGGCTATCTAAAACAATAATACTATTTCGCAGGACGATTGTTGAAACGTGTGATACTTAATATACGTTGTAACGGGTACGTATCATAATACCTAAGTTTATCCTAACTATTTTCGATATAACTACGGTCCAAAGACCTACTGTTTAAAATACCTAAAGATCGTTTCACAGATTTTTGTAATAACTAATGAACGAAATCCTAGGACCATTCATCTACGGTTGACTCACCTACGGTTTAAACATGCGCGCGTGGTAGTTGCATTTCCTTTCTGATAAATAAAAATACAAAGTACCAAAGGAAATAAAGTAGAACTCAGTATTGCTTAGCGCTTTTCTTCATTGGGTCTTGCTAGCTGGCGTGAGGAGCGCAGGCCGAAGGCGGCGGCGGACCGACGACGATATTTGTGACAGAAAGTGGGTGTGTAATGTAAAATGCGAGCGTAGCGAGCGCGCGTCACATCCAGTGAATGTCATAGCTGTATCTTAAAAAAACCATTAGATTAATCGTTCGTTTTCGGTTTCAGTATTTATAGAATCAAGATACAGCGACAAATCTCACTTGTGGTTCAAAGGAGTCTACCCTTTATAGCAGAACTTTTTATATATAAAATCCGTTCAGTAGTTTTTGTGTCCATCCTCACAAACTTTTCATTTATAATATTAGTAGAATGTTTTCCAGTTGTTCAGTTTAGTTTGGAATAGGAAGTTATGATGAGTCTGACTTGTCTTGAAGGATAAAATCCTCCGATAAAAATGAAGAAAAAAGATCAGAAGTACTGTTCTTTTTTCTTAATTTTTAAACCTACCAAGCTATGAAAAGGATATCAAAAGCCGATGCATTTTTGGAAGCCACGACGAAGCCATTTGATGCAACGATGAAGCCGGTCACCAAGAAATGTCAAAGCCGTACAATACCTATGCCATTCGGCATCGAAGAGCCTTATCCGAAGTTTTACTGTTAGGTAGGCTTTAGTTCTTAGGATACGAACCTTAATGCTCACCTCAGATACCTAGGTATATTTGAGCACTACCTACTCCAGTATTTGTAGTGTAATAAATATTTATTCGAAGACAACGGCTCGTAGTTGGGTTCGCAACCTGTCATTACGAATTCAGAGTTGCAATCTTTAAACTAATCTGTTGTTACTCTTCGTTGTAAGACTGTGCGCTTGTTGTGTTTATACCTCATTATCACACTATATTCGACCGTCCTCTGAGTTCAATTCTCAGGTCGGGCAAAGTGTTATTGGGTTTTTCCATCGGGACTTTCTCAGTAGCAGCCACGGAGTCTATGTTTGTGCCCGGTTGATGGCAGTAGGCTCGCCCCCTAAATGATAAATGATGTTTATTTTGCAGGTAGGTTTTTACAAACAGTTTTACACGTCATTTTTTAAAACTAGATGGCGCCGGTGTTACGTACCGGACTACTCTTAGAAGAAACAGCCGAAACAAACTCAGCGGTCATATACAGGGTGTAAAAGACCTCAACACGTAGCCGTCAACCAAGCATTCTGTACATCAAACTAAGTAACTTTACACAATAATTATTGCTGGGAAACAACTTTTTTTTTGGGGTTAAAATGATGTCATGTCATGTTTTGTGGTAGAACTCAATGTAAAGCACTCAAAACACGTGCTGATGAATGGATTGAATAGTAAAAGTCTTACATTAAAAACTTGTATTTTAAAAAAAAACTTGACAAAAAGTTTGAACTTTGACCCCCAATATCTCCGTAACTAGAAGGTTCCCAGGTAGAACAAAAAAAAGGTTGCAATGACGGAGAGAACAAGTGCCTTTCAGCTTCGTTAAGAGGTGTTTTACACCCTAGTCTCTTTTGAAGTCCAGACATAATCTTGCTCTATTCACATGAGGACAGATTTGAGTGGACCTGTCCAGTCAGTGCAAGCATTTGTCTGTTTTCGTGTAGCTCGACTTATAACTCAAGGAGCTCAACGAAATGACGTAGGTACAATACCAAAGAAAGGACATTTGGGTAGGTCGCTTATAGTACTCAAACTGCACAGTTGTGGGAAAAAAAACAAACAAAAAGTAAAAATGTGACCCCACAATAATCAATAAAAATAATAACAAGTACTTTTCAAAATAAATGTAAAGAAAAATCTCAAAAATCATTAAATGTCACAATGATAATAAAAAAAAGTAAAATACTTAATAAAATAAGTATTCATGTCAAATCATTCAATGTCAGAGTGCATAAAGTACTTTAACATAACTGACGAAATGTGGGTGTCCTACTTGGTACACCTCTGCCTAACCCATTTGAAATTACAGGCGTGATGTTATGTTATATTGGACCGTACATTGTTAGCTGCTCGTTCTTTAAGAGAGGGAAATAGCCGAGCACAGAAAATGTACTTTACCGCAATATGCTATGCTTCTTATTATTGTTACTCTTTATTTTACTAAGAGTTTATCAATGAATTTTAGAAAATTTTAAAGTACTCGTTAATGTTTCTTTACTTCATCGGTTTGTATGTTTAAAAACTAAACAAAAGTTCTATCAAATCCCTTGCCTCCGATAGGTATACACACTCAGATATACACACTATTAAACAAACATAAACTCTTTATAACCGATAAACAGTTCATGCAAAAGCCGTACGAAGTTTGAAACAAACTAACTACGCCGCGCCGCGCCGCAAGATACGCCGCAAAATGGAAGCTACGTTCGCTGATCAATCGTTCTTCGTTCGTTTTCTAAAGTGCGTACCCTGCAGCCTTACGTTTACCGGTATCCTGTCTGAGAGGATCTCAAACAAAACACAGACAGCATTATTATATAATAAGGAGTGTAAGGTCGAGTCAGAGATCTATATTTGGACGTTAAGTAGGACGAGTGTCGCAATGTCGCCGGACAAACAATCGTGCAGCGTTGACCGTTAGTTCCTTTTATCGGATTTACAGTTTGACAGTGGAAGTTTTATTTTATAAACTGTTGAAAATAGAAATATACAAAAAATAAAAGAAAATTCTTTTCAAAACCGATGAATGGCGTTGTCGTCCCGTGTTTTTGGTAACAGATTTATAAATGACGAAAAAATTGTGTTGTCAGTATTTTCTAAATTTATTTCACTGTTAAAGAATAAAAGAAAAATGATTATTATCACAAGATAAAAATAGAAGATAGTCGAATAAATAGGCGATGTTTTAACATAGAAGTCCCTAACGTTTGGACTTTCTTTATAACTTACGGAATCTCGTTAAAACTTTTAGCCTTTTTATTTCAGCTCACAAGTTTTTATTGAGGGAGACACAATAGCCTATATAGTGACTACTATGTATATAAGTATCGATTCGACATGTGAAGCCTTTATATAAAGGGCTAAGATTCGCTTGCCCTTAGAGCCAGAAGTTTTTTTATTATTTTGTTTGTCGTTTCCAAATTGTGAACAATACAATATTTTGTTTTCTTAGATATTAGTTTGTTGGACAAAAGTGGCGAATAAGCAAAGCTCGGTATTACATTGTTGTGAGAAATGTAAATGGATTCTGTCAAGTTTATTTCTTGAAGTGAACGGAACTCGAGTATAAAATGTTTTCTTCTAATTATTCCTAAGTCACTAAGTAAAATAAATCTTCAAATAGGATTCGTAAAGCACCAATGATTTATTTTTACAGAAAATTTGGATGTTTTGCGTCATGGTTTTTTAATTTTTACTTTATTTTTTTTTTAAACCTAGTATCCTCGTAAATTGCTATTGTGGAAAAACTGTGAACTATGCCTATAAATAGAGAATTCTTTACATTTGTGTAAGTAAATCATAGAAGTCCAAAAAAAAATGTGTGAATATACAAAATAGTGACATAAATATACATTGCAGTAATGTCCACAAAACCGGGTAGGTAATGGTCCAGTCTCATACACAACACAATATGGTCGCACTGACACTTATGCCACCAGGAAATAACCATAATTTTTACCGAGCTCACAACCCGCTACATTTCTTTATTCCACTATATTTTATTCAGGAAAAACATGTTCCCATGAAATGTTGAACATGAAAATATTTTCAGCTGAAACAATCAATTGATGGTAACGGCCAGATTGACGTGATGTCGTGTTTTTTATTGTGTTGTATTGACTTTCGGAAAATTTTCATCCAACAAAATAACTATAACAACGTTTTGCGTTTTAAATCTAACAAAATGATACAAAATATCATATTTTTTTGGGTCAGTTAAAAGAGGGATGGAATAGAACATAGAACTAAACTGGACTCTTGCACCACTTTTGTATATAAAGAGTGAATTCATTACAATAGGGTAGATGACACCATAAAACAATAATTCCAAGACACCAATCTCTAAAAAATCCACTTTATTTTGGGCCTGAAAACCCGATTTATTTTCAATTAATTGCCAAATTCGATTTTTAGTTGCTCTGTAATCAATAAATAATTGAGTCATTGAGTTGAAAAAACAGTGACGTCACAGTTGGCTATTGCCATACAAAATCTATGAGAGAACCGCGTTTGACAGCTCTTAAAAAGTATCTCAATTGATTGGTGTGTCATCATAGTCATAGTCATAGTCATTTATTCATTAACAAGTACCTTGTATCTGAATTTAAACACAAAAATTATACAATTACAGTAGTCACACTAAATAAATTACATTTTACAACAATAATTAAGCATAAAAAAAAAAACAGTTCACAATTCATCAATGTCGACATGTAAATAAAAACTAAAATAATTAACAATAGATAAATTTGATACATTGATATAATGAATTAAAAATAATAACATCAATAAAAAATTAAACATAGTTTTTTCAATAAAAATAAAAATTACAGTTAAATAAAATTACAGCTTTTCTACCGCATATAGACACTTATTCAATAGGAATTCCTTTAGTTTTATTTTGAAGGTGCTACTGTAGACAGCACTTTTTATGTCTAAAGGTAACCTGTTAAATAATTTTCCGGACTGGTATCGTGGACTGTGTTTAATAATTCTTAGGTTATGATTAGTGAAGTTTTCATCTACCCCATTATACTCGTATACGAGTAAGTGACTAACACTTCGCCCGCGATTTCGTTCGCAAAAATTGTGATAGCTCGGGAGCTATAAATTATATTTATATCATGAAAATTATGCATGATATAAATATAATTTATAGCTTATAATACCTATGAATAATGTAGCTTTCTACCAGTGAAATAATTTTTAGAATTGGATCAAGTTCCGGAGATTAACCCCTACATGCAAATATACAAATAAATTTTACCTCTTTATAATATTAGCTTGGAAGTAGAGATATGCACTTACATCTATGTAATCAATTGTCAAAAACCCGAAATCAAAACAGTCTCTAATAGTTCCTTCCATTTGCAAACCAATTTACTCTATACCCGAACAACAGATGTACGGGGACAATCACAAAACATTCAATTTATTGCAACATATAATTCACCCTATTGACAGTTCAAATAAGCCTATGAATACTAACCATTTCGAGTTAATTTCGCGAACAATGCAAAACAAACAAGCTAGGTGAAACAGGTGTTCCCATGTACGCGCACTGCATTACCATCGTCCGGCTCCTAAACCATAATGCCCTGGAGACTATAATTTAAAATTCATGCTACTCCATGCCATAGTGAACCAATTAAAACTCTCATTAATAATGATCAGGATTAGCTGTTCCGTGTTTTACTCATGATTGCATTCACAAATGAACGCAGCTGGATTTATTTTGTTCGCATTGTGCGGAAAATAAGCGTTGAGGAATGAGAAATGAGAAACAACTCTTGCGATAACAACAGATTTTTCATCCGTTATTTTTGCGTTTCTTTCTTTTTTCAAACAGACAAAGATCGACCGTGTCAATTGGCTATTTCTCTTGGAAGTTGCAACAGTCGGTCGCTTAGCGCACTTCTGTAGTTTTTAAGTGTCGCAAGTTCGAACTTTAGAAGTAAATTCGCGAGATGTGTACTTAGCCGTTAGCGGGGAACTTTTAGCTCCATCTGTTGTATGAAATTGTTTCTAAATGACCCTAAATGATTTTTGTGTTATTGTATTCGCTTTTCGAGGTAGTTGCACGTTGCACAATTGCGTTTGTATCGAATTTTAGTGACGTTTTGTGTAACATTTCATTTTTTATATGAATTTATTGACGAGGATCTGCCAAACGACATTGATCACTTACGTCATTCAAATGACACAACAAGCATGTTGCATGGTTTCATTCATCTAACATGTTCCACAGCATCCCCGCAGCCAAAAACATAAAGAAGAACATTTCTAAAGCGACGGGCAGTGGCGATAGCTTCGTCAAAGTGGATGTTCAGACAGTTTTAACTGACGTATTCCTCTCCAATCACTGGCGAATAAACACGAGAACGTTTTCACTGCACGAATTTGGGACAGTTATATTGTAGTGTTGCCATAGTTAAAAATGGTTCTTTGGTGTGGCCAACGTGGAAGATTGATAATTATTTTTTGTGATATTCCTCGTTTAGAGAGAAGTGAATTGGTTGTTTATTTGAAGCTGCAATGTTCTGAACATTTTGCTCAGCATAAAATTAATAAAATATTAAACGCGTGTATGACCAGACCAGAACGTGGACGAGGCAAAACGAGTGGGTATGTAAGGTTGGTAGCAGGTGGCGTTTTGTGGTTCCTGCCTAACCCCATGGGAAAAAGGCGTGAGAAATATTAAAGCCGGAAAAATCCTCATTTATAAATATTTTATTCTGGTCACCAAAAATCCATAGGAATTCTTGTAAGCTTTTGTAGATATTATTTACTTAAGTAAAAGTCTTGAAACCTTATTAGTTTTGATTACGTTATCCAATTAGTATACAGTTTACCTAGATAAGAATTTGATTTCAAAAGGCTGAAGAAAAAAAGCGAATTCATGAAACCGATATAAATGTTCTTTTAGTGGCACGATTACGAGTACCAATACATTCGATTATGTCTCTAATCCACTTAGTTATGGAGAATATTATTAATTATATTATATTTTTTATTTTTTTTTATTTGATTATTTATTTTTTTATTCTCCTTTTGCAGGTCTGCTGGCAGAAATTTCTTAAGAAATAAGCAGTTCCTATGTACTCATATTTTTAATGTATTTTCCTGTGTTGTATACTGTGTGTACATAAATAGTAAAATAAATAAATAAATAATAATTGATCGTATAATAATTATGTAAAGGAATGGTAGCTACAATTTAGCCCGACTTCACCGACTGCATAGGTTGTTTGTGCCAAGCTCCACATTAAGGCTGGGGTATCTGCTAAATTAGCTACTCTATTTGTGGTGGTTCAAACTTCGTTCGAAACACTGTTAGAATAAAGTTCTAAGTAATCAGCTTGCACTACAAAGTGGTTGTTACGTCAGTCACTGCAGGCCGAACAGTGCGAAATGAGTGGTTTTTATTTAATTGTAGCTTAATAAATCATTAGATCAAAAAGCCAATTGTACGCTTTGTGAAGAAAAAAGCGACAAATTTTTGTGTGAAAAAAAAAAAACTAAATCTTAATGCCGTTTAGAAGTTACGAAATTTCAAAGAGAAAATGCTTCATATTGAATATTTTTTTCATATAGTAATAATAAAGTTAGAATTATTTCAATAGTACCCATTAAAGTTTAGAGTTTAATAAGCAACATATATTTTTTTTTGCACATTTATATTCATTCATCAAAGAGGAGTTACGCATGGAGAAAACCTTTCGTTAGCAGATACCACCCCCTTAGTATAGGTAAGATACAATTTATGAATTAAATATGAATTCTTAATTATTTATAACTTAACAACCCACAACTGTAAACACGAAATATTCAGGCAATAGGTACCTTTTGAAAGTTAGGGTTACTTTTAAAAAACACTGAAAGAAATTTTATAGATATAATTACTTTTAACCCGGACTTTTAATCATGATAAATAATATCCACCAGATTTGTTATTTCAGGCGACCTTTTCTTATTACCTACATTATATCACTAGGGAATACTTATGATAGGATTAGTTCAAACGGATGCCCACGACCCCGCGTATAACAGTTTTTTGACCTGGTCAGACGAATTATTGTTAATATTTTAAGGTCAGAAATAAGGGTTTTACAAACGAGTGTTGGAAACAAACTGGCATTCTAAATATTTTCATCCCTATCAGCTATAATGTTTCAACGGCATGTATTATTTATGTTCACAAATATGTACAGTACATACGGATATGAACATTGTACATTCTGAACTTTTCCAACTCATGTTCGTGCTCCGCTCTCGCGTTTTGCATAATTTTCAGCCTCTGGCAATTTTCCTAAAACCATATCAATTGATTTTTTTCCTAGATTATGAAGTTGTATCTTACATCTAAGGATCTACTGCAAATAACAACGTCTGTTATCCCCGAAGGGTATGGCAGAGGTGTACCTAATAGTAGTTAAACCCGCATTTCGCCAGTTACGTTTTGTCCATGTAGGTTATTACCTGGCCAGGCCAGGCTCGTCCTTTATTAAGGACGAGCCTATTTCCATCAACCGGGCACAGATCCAGACTACTTGGATGCTACTAAGAAATTCCTGATGGTAAAAACCTAATAACACTTTGCCCGACCTGGTAACCGTACCCAGAATCTTACTCGGCAATCGCGCTTGAGACCACGAGAAACGAGATCGTCCGTATTTAAAATAAGTGAGTAATATTTTTTATGGCAAAAAGAAGTCACATCAAAGAGACTAAAAGATTAATCAAAATCTTTGATAAAGAGTCTCTTCATTTAAATTGATTTCTAAGACCACTCCGCGGCCCACATCCTTCCTGACCACAAACTAATTGATTTACAAAGACAGTTGAAGATAAATTCTTCTATTTTCCCATTTACTTTTTTTGTTGGAACTAGTTCGCCACTCTATTTCCAAACCATTGCAACTCCTGAAAATTAGAATCAACAGTGGCGACCACCACAAAAGCGCAGTGATAATGAAGCCCAGAGACACAATCTAGAACTGTCTTGGATCCCGCAACAAAATTAATCAGAATAGAATAGCGGAGGAGTAAACATAATTTCAAACATAATTTCCACTTACCTCCATCAGCAGGAGACAGAAAAAAACAAGCCCATTCACTTATTGAATTTAACCATTCCATTAAATCTCAAAGGTTTTAAACCTCTGTAAATCATACACGCAATGACCATAAGCTGAACAATCATAAAAATTCTACATCATGGGTTCACTGGCTATAACATTAATATAAATATTACATATGGAGTCAACGTATCTTGTTTTTGGCAACAGAAAATAGGTTGCAAGTACACTGGCTTGCAAAATAAGGGTACTGTTGTAGAATGGCGCCAACGGGTCGGCATCGACGCCCGCTCTGGCAAGACTTGCCAGCGTATCGCATGGGGTGAGCCAGTGCCCTATTTGGGGACGGGCTAATGACCCCATAGTTGCGAACTTTGGCATAAATCGACTTGATTAGATCATGTTACAGGTAAATCAAATTGGCTTTGGCAAACAGGATCACTGTAAAAGGAAGAACTTTAATCGTGCGGCAGTTTCAAAAGTTAGGATTGTATGTTGTAGTATTGGTTTTGGACAAAATATTTCAAACTTTATGCATTTTTGTCTTTGATTGTAGTGTCATTCAAACCATCATCTGCCAATATGTTCCCAACTATGATAGTGTCGGCTTCCAGTTCAACCGGATCCAGCTGAATACCAATATTTACATGACCCATGAACCCAGTCAGTACTAGGTAATACGGAACTCTTTGGTAAGACTGGTTGCCAGACTTTCAGCCTTCATAACATATTTGTAGCATTCAAATACAAATGATAAAGTTAATAAAAAAAAATACAATTAGGTATCTGCTATTAACTCAGATCCTGTAATAATATTTCAACGTATAGGTATATTCATGATAAATAAGGGTATAATACTTCATCAAAAACATAATACAAGAAATATACAGGCCAATCTCCCTCATTGTTCTGCATTAATGTGCACCATATTGTTATCTTGGGTCCTATTACGCGGTTAAGTACAACTTTTATCGGTATTAATGAGTGCACATAATATACTCAACACGTATACCTGTGTAGGGTTGGTATATAAAATGCTTTGTCTCCAGCCTGCGGTAGACGTTTTTCGTGTAATTACTTCAGAAATCCCGACGCCTGTTCATGTTGACATGACGGCTGGGTTTAATACGACACTCATCCCTAAAGCTCATAATGATGAGTACATATGAGATTTTCAAAGAGAATTTTATAAAAGCAGGTGTGGTATTGTAGAAGTAGTTATATAACGTTGTAACTTTTTATGTGACACTCTTATGAAGATCTCGTAATAAAAGATTCATATTTTCCGTTCCAGTATTTTCCGTTCCAGTATTTTCCGTTCCAGTATTTACTTTGAATGGGAAAATCGGCGAAACTAAATTATTTTCAATTCTTCCAACGTTTAGCAGTGGGGGTTAGCTTAGTACTTTCTTTGCCTTTAATGTCGATAGATTTGAATAATAATCCCACGGAACAACTGCTGATGTTTCGGACAAGCGATTGAATTTATTTTAAATCCGATGAAGTTTTGTATGAATCGTTAAAAGAGACATCTTTTTTTAGGGTTAATCCTTCTTTTTTTTTTGTGGATCCGTTTTACTTCCTGAAATGAGTCCGTTTTACTTCCTGAAATAAAACTCATAACTATTTAGGTTCACTGCACACAGTTTACTGTTAACGCTGGTACTTCCGTTGAAAAACACAAAATGGAACCCGAAAAAGCTTAAAATTCCGTTCAGTCTACTTAACTTTAAGTGAGTAAAATTCTCGTGAAATGTGCAGCGCAAAGTCTAGACGAAATCTCTTTGCAACCCTAAAAACATGGGATCTCGTTAAACTAACGAAGAGAGCCGACCTCCCCCGACTGTCCCCGAGCGACGACGAAGTGTACGACTAAAGTGCTAATTCACCACTTGCAAATTATCGCTGCCATAATTTTCACAGAGACAAAGCTTTTGTGTTCTATCACAGTGTTAGCCTTTTAACGACTTATTTACGATTGTCCGAGCGATAGTTTAGCCTTGCTCCTTGTATAACTGAAACATGGCCTGCCCTTCTAATTAGGGAGCGCAATATGGGTACCCAGCATGTGGCCACAAAAGGGAAACCGCAAATGGTACAGCACTTGAACAATAGGGTCTATTAAGGTACCGCAAATGAAGTCTTCTGCTACTATACCTCAGATATACAAGTTTTATGATTATCACGTTGACACAGCGTTGTTAAAACTTCCTTATAAACTAAAGTATAATAATCTATTATAATAATAATATTTTCTTGCAAACTATTGAGCTTTCAAACAAAAAAAAAACAAAACCCAGTAAAAAATCAAAATCAAAACATTTTATTTCACGTATAGGCCTAGATGGGCACTTATAAAACGTCGTTAAAGGTGCACGGTTCGCGTTGGTCGTTTCCATGGAGAAGAACCGGCAAGAAACTCCATGGTTACTCTTTTCAAACCATTAGGTAGGTATTTCCAAATTATTTTGTTACAGCAATAGTACTTAAGTATGGGGGGACAGCGTAGGCCCGACGATAGGTCGCTGCTTACTATAAAAAATGTCACTTGGAAACTTTACTACCTACATCAAGACGATAAAGTTTATCATTACGTAATACTTTTCCAAGAAGAGAATTCTAATGGACACTATACAGATTTATAATGTTTTTAAAGTTAGTGTCGGGGAACTAAATAACGATGTCCGGGACGACTAGGCTATAGGAATTCAAAACTTCCAGTTTGCGAACATTTTAAACTAGTCATAAATTTTCCATCGGAAAACTGAAAGTTACGAAAGTAAATTCGTGGAAACTTCATGGTATAAACTCGTTTGTGAAATATTTAGTTCTGCAACATAACTTTATGGAATTCAAACCTGAATATAATAATGTATGTTTCTAAAATAAACTGAAAGAAAAAAGTTCCCGTTTGTTTTAAGTGGTTAATAAATGCGAGACACTTTTGTTGCTCTAATGTTTGTCCTAGACGGGTTCTACGTTTGTTAGGCATGTTACACAGGGCCGCTGCTCACTCATTGCTAATGACTGGTCATTGAGGGCTCACAATAGCGCACATATATACACAAACGCGGTACCTAAGTGTATTGTAAACCTTTGAAAAGGCCAGCCTCGGAAACCATTAACAGACTATGAAGAAAGTATTAGGATAGATTTTATCGTCAAGATGTACAAGAATCTTTTTGCACGAGAACCAATAGCTTCATCTCGTTTTTTAGGGTTCCGTACGTAAAGGGTAAAAACGGGACCCCTTTACTAAGACTTCACTGTCCGTCTATCTGCTTGTCTGTCATCAGGCTTTATCTCATGAACCGTGATAGCTAGACAGTTGAAATTTTCACAAATTATGTATTTCTGTTGCCGCTATAACAGCAAATACTAAAAACAGAATAAAATAAATATTTAAGGGGGGCTCCCATACAACAAATGTGATTTTGTATAGGTAATGGTACGGAACCCTTCGTGCGCGAGTCCGACTTGCACTTGGCCGTTTTTTTTTTCAATATATTTTCACAAAACAATTTCACAAATATTCGTGTGACTAACTGAAACAAAGAATTTTAAAAAATGTACTTTTTAACAAAACGTTTAAAAAACTATTTCTGAAACTACTTTTTTGTTGTTGACACGACTACGACACGTCTACTAATTCATAACAGGCTATAGTTGGTTCCCACGGCGCGTCCTTGTGGAAATAAAATTACATAATACTCTACTTTTTAGGGTTCCGTAGCTAAATGGCAAAAAACGGAACCCTAATGGATTCGTCATGTCTGTCTGTCTGTCTGTCCGTCCGTATATCACAGCCAATTTTTTCCGAAACTATAAGAACTATGCTGTTGAAACTTGGTAAGTAGATGTATTCTGTGAATCGCATTAAGAATTTCACACAAAAATAGAAAAAAAAAAACAATAAATTTTGGGTGTTCTCCATACTTAGAACTGAAACTCAATTTTTTTTTTCATTAAACCCATGCGTGTGGGGTATCTATGGTCTTCAAAAATAATAAGATTGAAGAGGGGAGGGCATAGTTATGAGGTTTCTAATGTAATTTTTTCTAAACTGAATAGTTTGCGCGAGAGACACTTCCAAAGTGGTAAAATGTGTCCCCCCTGTAACTTCTAAAATAAGTAAATGATAAATCTAAAAAAATATATGATGTAAACTTCCACCGAAAATTGGTTTGATCACGAAATCTATTTCATAAATCGTACACCGCAATTTACCTTTCATTCAATAAAGTTTGTGCGGAACCCTCGGTGTGCGAGTCCGACTCGCTCTTGGCCGGTTTTTTATTTCTTTTTTATTATCTACTCGTACCTATATTTTTGTCTCGCTCCAGTTGTCACAACGTGATAATTCGACCCGTTTTTTAGGAAAACTCGTGGTCTGAAGCTCGACTATGTTCAGTTCAGTAGTTTTTACCTCGTTGTCGACACGAAGGGTGACGCTTTTTTTTATTGCTAAATCGATGATCGCATTATTTAATCAGTGTAAACGGATTTTTTTTGTCAATTGAAGTTTATTCGAGATTGAACTATTAAAAATATGAGCTTAGAAATAATTTATATTATTGAGCGCTTTTCCTCAAATTTTTCGATGAAATATTCTCGACATTATATCATGCCGAAGTGTACTTACAGCTTTTTCTTGAACTGACTTGACTGAATACCAGTATTTTACATAAAACAACCGCCTATCTGACCTTCACAACTCAGTTACCAGCTCCTAGTACCACCATTACTATATGTGTTGGTAATAGTTCCAAGATTAAAAAGGAAGACATCACTGACTGTGTTTCAGAGTTGTTGAAGTTAAATTGTAATAAAATAATATTGTGTGCTTTTCCATTTTTTGAAAATTTGGGTAATAGAAAAAACAACTATATACATATGTTAAATAACCATGTACATTTTTTAGTAGGTCACTATAGTGACAGACTTATATATCTGGATATCAACACTATTGTTGGTAAACTGAAGTCGACACGGGGTAAGGTGTATCTAACTATTAGATGTAGACACAAAATAGCTCGGCTATTAGCTTATAATATTCACACAGACATAAATAGTATGTCTAAGTTTAGTTCTATTATTAACACTGCGACTATTAGTAGTAATACTAATGTACAGGTGACTTTAAATGAATATAGCATTAATGCTATAAATGTTTACAAACATTGTACTGAGGAGGATCCATGTGTCACCGTGGAGAATTCTCAATTAGGGTCTATTAGTATTAGTGATAGGGTCTTGTTGTCTGAAGATGGCACGGGAGTCTCCGGCCTCACTCCAAATATTAATTTAAACTAGAAAATGAGACAACAGGAGGTACGATTAACAATATTGTTAATCCTACCAACGTATCTTCTTGCACTCAATTAGTTAGCAAAAAAGGGCCTCAGCAGAACACTTTAAAATTATTCCACCAAAATATCCAAGGCATTTCTTCCAAATTATTAGAAATTGAATTGTTTTTAGAAAATAGTAAGTTTGACATTATTTGTTTTACTGAACATTGGCTAAAGGATTACCAAATGCTTATCAATTATGAGAACTATATGGTGGGTAGCTGCTTTAACCGTAAAACTATGCTTCGTGGAGGTTCCCTAATATTAATAAAAAATTGTTTTAAATATAAGCAACGTAATGACATAGTAGGTCTCTCGGTTGAACATTGCGTTGAACTGTCCTGTGTTGAGCTAGATAAGCATGTAATTGTGTGTGTGTACAGACCCCCAAACTATCAAAACTTTTCCTTATTTGAATCAATAATGGAAGATGTGATGGCAAAACTTGCAGCTAGTAATAAATCTATAATTATTTGTGGTGATTTTAATATCAATATTTTAGAAGAATGCTCAAAGAGCAGTCGCTTATTAAATCTTTTTAAGTCATTTGACTTGACCAACACTTTTAAAGAACCTACTAGAGTCACTCCATCTTCTGCTACTTGTATAGATAATATTTTCTGCGATTGTGATTACTTAGATAAAGCAATAGTAAATTGTCTGCCTTCTGACCATAGCGGACAAACTGTAACCTTTAGGTGTAATACACCCCCATTGCAAAAAGTTCAAATTAAATTTAGACCTATAACTTCTAGCAGATTAAATAAGTATAATATTTCGCTACAGAACAAGTTAAGTGTTATGAGCCTTGATGATATTAATATAGATCAATTGTATGATCGTTTCTTTTCAATAGTTCACACGGAATTCAATAAAACTTTTGAAAAGAAGACAAAAAGTATTTGCCCTAAATTCATATTTAGTGATTGGGCAACTAGAGGTATCAGAAAAAGTAGGGAAATACTATTTGAGCTTTATGGCCTTAAGCCTTTTATAAACACTGAAACTTTTAACAAGTATGTTGCTAAGTATTCAAAAAATTTTAGAAATACGTGCAAGGTTGCTAAAGCACTGCACATTAGCAACAAGATCAAAACAGCAGAAAATAAAATAAAGACAGTTTGGAAAGTTATAAATAACGAGACTAACAAGAAGAAAATACGTAACACTAGCTTCACATTAGATACAGCGTGTGGTCCTAAAAGCTCAAATCAGGAAGTAGCTCAAGAATTTGTAAATTTCTTTACCGATATACCACTAAAAACAACGGAGGCTCTTATTTCCTCACCTGAACTCTCAATTGGCTTATTAAAGGCGAATGTGTCTGGCTGCCTGGCTGAATTTAAATTTAAACACATTAACCCTATGATAGTTATTAAAACTTTCCGGCAAATAAAAATCAAACTAACCGAAGATCTATGGGGAATGTCTGTCAAAGTTTGTACATCCATACTTGAGACTATAGCCCCTTACTTAGCTTTAATTTTTAATTTATGTTTAGACCAAGGAGTTTTCCCTGATTTAATGAAATACAGTAAAGTCATACCTCTTTTCAAATCCGGAGACAGTAAAGATACTAATAATTATAGACCTGTATCCGTGTTACCAGTTTTTAGCAAGGTTTTCGAAAAAGTAATGCTTAATCAAATGCTCTATCATTTTAACACCAACAGAATCTTACATGATCAACAGTATGGCTTCACCAAGGGACGTTGTACAACTGACGCCGGTGTAACCTTATTAAAGTACATATTTACTGCGTGGGAAGAGTCTCAAGACGCCATAGGAATTTTTTGTGACCTCTCCAAAGCGTTTGATTGCGTAAATCACGACACATTACTTTTGAAACTTGAGCATTACGGACTGGGTAAACTTGCACTTAGTTTGGTAAAATCTTATTTGAATGATAGACAACAACATGTTCAAATAAATGGTGTTAATTCACAGGGTTTAAAAGTAAAAATGGGGGTTCCACAAGGCTCAATATTGGGTCCTTTTCTCTTTCTTGTATATATAAATGATCTTCCCTATTTACTGAAAAACCAACCGCAAAATATGGTGTTATTTGCTGATGACACTTCCCTAATTTTTAAGATAAATAGGCGGGCCCAAAATCTAGATGACGTGAATAATGCCCTACTTCAGGTCCAAAATTGGTTCACAGCAAACAATTTGGTATTAAATGAAAAAAAAACCAAATGCATAAGATTTGCTTTACCGAATGTTAAAAGTAGTGATTGTGATATAATATTGAATAAAGAGAAACTTGAATTCGTAGATAAAACGGTTTTCCTGGGGATTACGCTTGATTCAAGGCTACAATGGGGTTCTCATTTGACTTCTCTTGCGGGGCGGCTAAGTTCAGCAGCCTATGCCATTAGAAAAATCCGTCAGTATACTGATGTAGATACTGCTAGACTGGTTTATTTTAGTTACTTTCATAGTATAATGTCTTATGGCATTTTACTGTGGGGACGGGCTGCAGATATTGAGTCTATATTTATTCTGCAGAAAAGAGCCATCAGGGCCATATATAATCTTCGTAAGCGCGATTCTCTAAGGGAACTGTTTAAGGATATTGGCATCATGACGGTACATTGTCAATACATCTACGAAAACATAATGTACGTCAGAAAAAATCTGCACCTTTTTGGTAAAAGGGGTGACAGACATAATTACAGTACTAGAAATAGGGACCAACTAGTTCAGCCAGGTTTCCGACTCGCTAAAGTAGACTCATCTTTCATGGGGTACTGTTTGAGATGCTATAATAAAATTCCACAAAGTATTCTTGAACTGAATGAGACGAAATTTAAAACATGCATTAAACGCACACTATGTAAGCAAGCATATTACAAGTTGAGCGATTATATCGCTGATAAAAATGCTTGGCTCAATGCTGGTCCTGCTCCACAAGGACAGGGGCGCATAAATTGATAGCATTAAAATGTATTGTTGGAGCTGCTGAAGATTGTACAACTATCTTTGCATTGTATAGATTCAATCTCCTTAGTATTATATAAATGCATAGCCCATATTGTGTGAGTACTATGTACTAGAAAGCTATCATTCACTGGAAACCTACGTTTTTTTCTTGACTTGAATGTGCCCTGGCGGTTTAGAGTATGTCATGCTCACTCAAATGTCTCGCTGATGGTGGCGCATGTGTCGGATCATTTAGTTCCCTTCAAAATGGTTGAGTTGAATGGTGCTGATCCATGCGTCATGTCCGTGAACGGGCGCTGTCAGTTGTGACTGGTCATCTCTTAGTTGCTATGGCTTATTTGAATGAATTATTTTGAATTGTATTTTTTTTTTGTTTGTGTGTTTTTGCTGTGGACACTTTTAACGTGCACATCTTGCTACATTGTTCTCACATAATATACCATCTCAACATGAATGATGTAACCAAGATTTTGTAACAATATTCTGATTTAAAAGAGTGTCCATGGAGTTTCTTGCCCGTTCTTCTCCATAGAGATCTACGCTAGGGAATGGGCAACTACAGTACTTTCACAGTTTTTATGGTTTGTGACTGGGACTGTAGCTACATTTAATTTTCATCTTTGTTTCGACAATTCAAAAGTGCCTGTAACTGGCTTACTTGAAATAAATGCTTTGATTTTGATTTTGATTTTTGTTAGTACTGAGTAGTACGATACCCCTTGGTATGACTGGTTGTCAGACTTTTTGGGCCACTGAGTACCTGTAACGACTGTCAAAGATCTACAAATTCCATTACCACATCATTAGGGGTAAATAATAAAATGTATCCCGTGAAATAAAAAGAATATTGCTATAATGATAGAACATAACATACATTTGCATGTCGGATCCATAAAAAATAAACTCAGGCTCGATGTTGATGAAAATTAAATGGGTTTTGATGGTGAGTATTCCCTTCCAATTAAGAGAGGAAGCGAATCGATCGCGTGGTCTCCAATTAATTGCGAAACGTAATACGAGTACTTCTTAAATATTTTTATTTGTTTTTTTTCTAATGTTAAGAGTCTTACGGACCAGATATGGAAGACAAGGTGTTGTGGTGTAACTTGACCTGAGACCTTGTAATGGTCCCTGTAGAATCCTATTCAATATATTGAATTTGTTAAAATCATTAATACAACCCTCTAAACTTCATTTACGACCCGATTTGACGACCCGAATGGCACAGTGGTGGTGAGGCTTCTTTACGTTCTTAGGGTCCCGGGTTCGAATCCCGGTTGGAGCAAATGTTTGTGTGATGAGCATGGACATTGTTTCCGAGTCATGGATGTTTATATGTATAATAAGTATGTATTTACAAACAAAAAATATCTATGTAGTATATCAACTATCTGGTGTCCACGACACAAGCCTCGTTGCTTAGTGTGGCACTAGATGGCGCTGTGTGTTAATGTCCAGGGATATTTATATTTATTTATTTATTTAATCCCATTTAATGACTTTTTCATGAACTACAATTAATTAGGAATTACAATTCTGCACAACTCATACCTGAATTGGGTGGATCACTGTCAACACCAAGTTATACTAATATTTTGGCAATATATCTTTACCTCATCCTTCAGACAAACACATGAACATATTATATCAATACCATTGTTTATACATCCATTATGTAAACGTTTATATATATAAACTGGCGTCTATTGACATATTCATGTTCGATTATTTTATTAGCTATACAAACTACCCTTGTCGTCGCGCGCCACATGTCGTTGTGTGTATTTGAACCCAAGCTTGGCCGAGATTGTTGCTTTGATTCTCATCATGAAACAATGATAGCCTTCGTTCTCCATATAAATGATACATATAAAGGGTGTAAAACACCTCTTAACAAAGCCGAAAGGCACTTGTTCTCTCCGTCATTGCGATCATTTTTTTGCTCTACACCATACCTGGGAACCTTCTAGTTACGGAGATATTGGGGGTCAAAGTTCCAACTTTTTGACAAGTTTTTTTTTAAATACAAGTTTTTAATCTAAGGTTTTTACTTTAAACACCTCCAAGACCCCCGTACTATTCAATCCATCCATCAGCACGATGTTTTGAGTGCGTTACATTGAGTTCTACAACAAAAAAAAAAATATTTCACCCCAAAAAAAAAGTTGTTTCCCAGCAATAATTTTTGTGTAAAATTACTTAGTTTGATGTACAGAATGCTTGGTTGACGGCTTCGTGATGAGGTCTTTTACACCCTGTATACAGACCATCTGATAGTTGGACGTTTTGCTACATGGACATTTTGCTAATTAGACTTACTGCTCATTAGACGTTTCGCGCTGCTGGACATTTAGCTACTTAGACCTCCTGATCAGGAGGGAATATTTCATAAAAATTATACCTTTTAGTAGCTTTTGCCAGTCCTATTTTTCATTATTCATTATCATATCATCATGCCTGTAGCATCATGGTTAGGCAGAGATAAGAGTACACCCACATTTCGCCAGTTATGTTTTTAAGTCCCATTAAATAAGGGGCGAGCCTATTGCCATCAACCGGGCACAAAGCCAGACTCCGTGGCTGCTACAGCTAATTCAAAACCCAATAACACCGGCCAACCCAGGAATCGAACCCACTGCCTTATGCTCAGCAATTGTGCTTGTGACCACTAAACCAACGAGGCGAACTCTTTTATTGCTGTCTTTTTTATTATTGAATATCGCTTGATCTGAGCGTATTTTCTGATAATCTAACTGACGGACTAATTTTTTATTTTTATTTTGATATGATAAAAAATACATTGCAAATCCCCTAAAATCAGTAACTCACAATTTGCATCCTTATCTAACATTAAAAAAAAAAAGTTCTCATAATGTAAACTGTGAACTGCATTGGCAGTAGTAGTAATAAAAATAATTCCAATAAAGTCGGGAACACGACGGTAATTTATTACCGTCGTGTTCCCGACTGTAAATGTTAACCCATTGAAATCTTCAATAACATCAGAGAGCTCAGTAGTCACAGCAGCACCCTAATAACGTGTGAAATTGTTTATTTTCACACCCAAGTACCACCATACAAGTCATTTTTACTAAAACTTTTTCAATTCCAATTAAATCACATATTCACAAATATTTCAAACATTATCACACCCAACGAACAGAACAATAATGTATCCGTCAAAGAACAATGGACTAGTAAAAGCGAGGGGTACTAAAAACCCCACGTTTTAAAACGTAAACATGTCATCGCTATCGATGTCGTATGCAAAACGCGAATTGTCACTTCGGCAACAATACACTATACAGGGTGACTTAAAAGTCAAATCTCTTGTATCTCTCTACGTGCTACGAGAACGTCATGTAGACAATAAACTCCTCAGTTTTGCCACATAATATAAATCCACATTTCTCCAGTTATGGTTACGTACCATGTAATCGGTGGCGAGTCTATTGATTATCTAAGAGTAGTCAAGAACGAAGCACCGGGCTCATTAAGTTTTTTTTTTAAATACGTTTAGTAAGTGCTTGTAAAAACCTATTTGCAAAATAAACATCATTTATCATTGCCATCATCCGGGCACAAGTGTTGACTCCGGGTACAGAGTATGTAATTCCTAAATTTAAGTTTTTTTCATACTCACGATTCGGTAAAAAAAAATTGCTTTCTGTTTTCATTTATAGCTGACACATTAATGAAGTTTTTAAGTCTCAAAAGCAAACACTGATAGTTCTGATTGCGGCCTCTCATCCTAAAAACATTTCAGGTACCAAATTACAAGTTTAGTCACCCTGTATAAGGCACAAGGCATCAACATAAGGTGGGTCACCAACCGCCGCCGTAACATAAACAGGGTGCAGGTTATATGGCTTTCAAACTGACATTTTATTCGCTCTTCGCTGTTACAGGAAATAACTAGAAAAACCTGAGTTTCTAACTTTTATAGGGTTGTTACGTCAACGGTAATGGACATAGTTTTCTTTTATTTCACTTAACTAGATTGCATGGCTCTCATGAAGATATTTAAAGTAGATTGGGTCTGTTTATGTGCTAGTTTATGTTGTGCTTTTAAAATGTAGTGAAATACTTTTTAGTGAATGTAAAAACTCTGCGTCTATTAATTTACAAAAAGCTTATTCCCGCGACTTCGCCCGTGTGGAGTTCGATAATTGCCCCACGGGATCAAACTACGGGGATAAAAAGTATCCTATTTTTATTATCACATCCAGGTTATATAAACTACCTCTGTCGTAAATGTCATATAAATACGTTCAGTAGTTTTTGCGTGAAAGAGTAACAAACATACATCCAAACATCCCAACAAACTTTCGCATCTATAATATTAGTAGGATAAGTATAATTTGGAATTAGTTTTAGATTTTTTAATGATTTACTACAATGTATCATAAAATATACTACACTATACACATCCCTTAAAATCAGTAACTCATAATATGTATCCTTATATAACCATTCAACAAAAACAAGTTCTCCTTAAACTGTGAACTAGCATTAGCAGTAAGTAGTAATAAGAATAATCACCAATAAATAACCGTTGTGATCCCGACTGTAAATGTTAACCCATTGAAATCGTTGATAACATCAGACAGCTCAGTAGTCACAGCAGCACCCCAACAACGTGTGAAATTGTTTATTTCCAGTCGGATTTAGCGCGCCTTTTGTTGACGACGAATTTAAATGTAAAGAATTACGTTGCGACACCCCTAATCTTGATTAGAATGAGTCTACAAAGCGTTCCCTGTAATAGTAAGTGTTAATCTGATTTAATTCATTGTGTTTACACAGTAGGAGAGATGCATGACATTTTTTTTAAATAAAGGGTCGCGGGCCCGCTCGGTCGAAGTTTAGTGAAAGAAGGAGCATTATTGTAAAGTTAATAGCTTTTGACAGGACAATATGGCGGAGGTACAGTCTACAATACAAGTTTACATTCCCATTATTATTTTAATGAAAGCCAAAAGGATTTCAAATATAACAAACCATAAACCGAACATCGAATGTAAAACACACATTTCCCTTTAGCCGCAGAACGGAGTAATCGTAAAACGAACAAAAAGTTTTGTAATAAGTATAAAAATGGGACACCATATTTGCTGGATTTCACATTGGTATCTGGTTAATATGAAAAGTTTACTTTCATTAACAATGATTAAAAATGCATAATTAATTATTTTCACATTCATATTGTATCGGTTCGTTACATAAACAGTTGTTGTAAGTGCGTTAGCGGATCGTGTACGTTCGTAACATAAAACAAAATTGCCTTAAAGCTTGTATATAATCTGAAAGGCAAATTATTATGAATGAGTGTCCGTCCAAATGAGTGGGATTAGCTTTGTAGCGCAAATTCTCATTAAAATATTTATGGCAGCCGCGTCGCAAAAATGGTCTTGTTTTGTGTAAGATATGCTGAAAGAGTTATATACAACCCTTTTTAAAGAGAAATCGTCAATTTCTTTCTCTATCGTTGAACAACTGAGCTGAACATTCATAAAGAAAGTAGATATTAAAAAGTAAGTATTAATTCCTAAATTAGCCTAAAGATTACTACTTGCTTACAGAGTCATGTATTTATGAATTTAAGTTATTGATTGTCTGTACATTGTGCAATAAATACATATAAATATCACCTAATTAGGTTTCCATTTATTATCCCTAACTTGGTTTTATCATTCACAGAAGATCTCGTTATTATTACATTTGTGAGTGCACCTACATTGCACGCTGCAATTCAATTAGCAGACTCAATTTCATGACATAACGACTTGGTCGCCTTTTACGACTCCGAGTGTGAACTATTTTTTAGCCCGGAACCACACGACAAATATAATTTCTCGCTCTCTTCCCTAATTAGTCTGTTTCGAACATGTTCTAGTTGGCGCTATGCCGAAGGGACATCTGTTTTCTATTCTAGTCAGAACAGTTTGTGACAAGCGGTGTAGTGGTCCGCGTTCATAGCCTAACGACTTAACTTTTTGGCGTCAGTTTTGAGAAGTTGAAAAATTGTACGACTGTGCTGTTGCAAAATCTTTGTCTATTTGATATATGTTGTAGCGTTAAAATGATCTGAATTAACTTATCTTCTAAACTATATCTCAAGTTTTTTGTATGAATATCTTAATAATTATCATTCCTGAGCTCGGCCGTCCTAAAGACAAAATATTATAAGTCGCTAGATTTCGTTGGACACACCCAATTTCTTATTTATTTCGCAAAACTTCCAAAACTTAAAATGCGAAACGAGTTAAACATTTTCCGAAAACTTACCCCAGAGTAGCTTTAAACCTCGATTTTAAATATTCAACTTTAAAATACCATTTGAAATTTTATGCTCGAGGAATAGTACGAAAATGTCAACTTATCATCTGTAGTTTGGGACAGGAGCTCTTCGAAAGATTTCCATCAAAGAATTGCTTCAAAATTTTCCAAAAGCAATATTTGAGAGCGAATATTTTCTTTGGTGAGTTATCCCTTTAATGTAGCAGAGAGTTTTCACTGAATTTCTTACGTTTCATTTTCGCCGTCACTTATTCTGTCTTGAGAATTTGTGAAAACGAATTTGTCAAATGGAATTACGATTTTTGTTAAGGTGCGTCGAATTTTTACAATACTGATTTTACAAATACGGATTATAATCCAAGTGAGAGCTTTATTGTGTCAATTTATTGGGATAAAACGGTGTCCTTTAAAGCGCTGAAAAAGCGTGTGTAAACAACAGATGGAGTGCGACACGAATATTTGCTGACCATATAATAAAATCCGAGTAAACACACACACACACACATAAACATTGAATAAATAAAGGCTGTCGACAAGTGCTTTTTGGCAAAAAGAGACACATTAAAATGCGAGAAGAAAAATGACATGAAAATGAAATGTATAAAATACGTCACGTCTATCTGTGGGTCTCATTGAAAGTGGTTTTTATGTATTTATACGTTCCGGAGTTCGAGCGAAAAATGTGTACTTTTAACAATGAATTGCTTTTTAATAATGCAAGTGAATCTTCAAGAAAAGGACGTGATGCAAGAGGATGCATTAAATGAGGAAGATGTTGAATATTTCAAGCATACATCTAGCTAAATGTACATAATTATGAAAGAAAACGGAACCAATGATAACGTCACGGTAGGCAGAATGGAAGGAGATGTTGAATGTTTCAAGCATACATCTAGCTAATTGTACATAATTATGAAAGAAAACGGAGCCAATGATAACGTCACGGTAGGCAAAATGGAAGATGTTAAATGTTTCAAGCATACATCTAGCCAATTGTACATAATTATTAAAAAAAACGGAGCCAATGATAACGTCACGGTAGGCAGAATGGAAGAAGATGTTGAATGTTTCAAGCATACATCTAGCTAATTGTACATAATTATGAAAGAAAACGGAGCCAATGATAACGTCACGGTAGGCAGAATGGAAGAAGATGTTGAATATTTCAAGCTTACATCTAGCTAAATATACATAATTATGAAAGAAAACGGAGCCAATGATAACGTCACGGTAGGCAGAATGGAAGAAGATGATGAGTATTTCAAGCATACATCTAGCTTAATGTACATAATTATGAAAGAAAACGGAGCCAATGATAACGTCACGGTAGGCAGAATGGAAGAAAAATACGCTTTGCGCCGATCACCTAGTAACATGGAACAAGGGCAGGAAGGTTATGATGATTGCGGTCTAGCTCAGTCATCACTAAGCACCGTATATATACTTCAGTAAAAAGCTGTTATTTTGCTTTACTTTTGTTTTTGCTGCTGTTTTTTTGTTGCTGCTGTTTTTTTTTGTTACACATAAACACCAATACCTACTATAACTACGAATAATAAATTATGAATTCGTGAATGCGGTTAGTCGCCATCCTGTGGTAATTATTTTACGTGTTGTTTTCGGTCACCAATAAATAATGAGTTACTCGTATAATTACGACCACGTGAGGTATTTACGATTTTGTATTTTTGCACGAAGTGTCGTTAGTGCGATATCATCTCCAGATGAGAGAATACAGTGAAATCAGTTTGGTGGAAGTGTAGTTTGGTAGTAGAGTACAATAATTTAGTTCACAATAACAAGAAAATGTCTATCTAATAGCAACGACCCAGCTTCTCATTGCGTGGCAGGGTCAAGGGCTTGATTTAGAAAGCAGTACTCCTGGACACGGCACGCATAGTGAGGAGGTTCCTCTTTCTGGAGCCCTGATCACCGGCAGCCTGGGCCTTGTTGCTGTTGCCGTTGGGTCATCAATGTTTATGCTTTTGTTTTTAAAATATTTAAAAATGTAATTGATAAGAGAAAAAATGACTATAGGATAAAATGTCTATCTGTCTTATTTACAATACCCGGTCTATTTGTTTCCATTGATTTCGGTTTAAACTAAATATATCCAATAGCTTATTAAATTTCAACCAGAATCCTGATGTTATTGTTATAAACTTCGTAAACACGGTCTGCTAATAAATTATATGCTCAATTAAAATGAGAAGCCGGGCGCGGATTTTCTGGCTTGTTAGCCTAATTTGTATCAGGAATCTGTTTCAAATTGCATTATTCTGTTTTCTATTTAATTAATTTTTCACGGCTTCCGTTAGGACACAAAAAGGGTTTCTTATTCAAAGATGTCTGACTGAGATGGAATTCAAAATAAATGAGTTTCTATGTCGCAATCTTCTTTTATAAACGTGTTGAATTTGTTCTTTTGATGCTACTTTTTCGAAATTATAGCCAAATTATATGCATAATGTTTGTTAAGCTTTTATTTAACTTGTTAGTTAGTATTTTTCTAATTTTGTAACTGAACTTTAAACCAGTTCCCCCAATCGATTGATCTGAAACTTTGCATTTGCCCTTGGTTCTGGTGACTTTACAGTTTTATAAGAGACATGACTTGATCCTGCTGCCAGAGTCGTCTCCTCCCATGAGAACTCCTCAACGGTTAATAGCACGGAGCGAAACTTTGTATATTAACATGAGATAAACATTATTTTTGCATGAAAAAAAGCTGTCATGTTCACTCATCAACGCAACGTTTTCTAGCCCATTGGTCAGGTTCTGGTTTCATACGCGTTAGTTAGTTCGACAGCACACGGCAAGTTTGGTCATCCATAAGGCAAGTTTGTGACGTCACAGGACCGATCGTTGTCTGACTACCAAAGTAACCCCTGACTGTGGCTTCTAAAGACTTGAAGATGGATACAGACAAAGTGATGGATACAGACAAAAGAAGTGTCTCATAAAAAGAAGTTTATCTATTAAATAGATAAACTTCTTTTTATTGGTCATATAAATATAGTTTTTGGCAAAACTTGTGAAATTAAAAGGTTTAAAAAAAAATTATCGTTCTCCTGCCCGTTTCTCAATTTACTTGGCGCAGCATGTCTTCCTTTTCCATACTTCTATAATAGACTGAAAAAGTGAATACTTTTCATTCCCAAATACGCTAGGAAACTGGATAGCAGTGTAATACCAGTATGGTTTATAAAAAAACAAAAAGAGATTGTGTTACGACCCATCCTCATTAAAATAAGCATATCCCTTTGCGTTTTCGTAAAATCCTAATAACGAGGAGTTATTTTAATCTACTCCAAAAAACAGCACAGAATATATTTTTAAAGTTTATGCCAGAGTCATATTTTAAAACTAGATAGGTAGTAAACAAAGACCGTATTTAGAAACTTCACACGCTTAGCAGCTAATGCATAAGCCATGTTTTTACCGAGTGGGTTTACTTTTCCTGAAAAATAAAAAAAGTGTTTTAAAAAGAGGAGCTCCTGGCTAAATATTAGCAGTCCCTCGGGTTGATCTCCAGGTTAAGCCGCGCTTGCCTAGGTTGGTCCGTGGATGGGTGACCACACATAACATACCGAGTTTTCCACCGTGCCTCGGAAAGACCGCTAAGCCGTTGGTCCCGGCTGTTATTTGTAGATCTTTGACATTCGTTACAGCCAGTCTTACCAAGTGGTACCGTATTACCCAGTACTAGCTGGGTTGTGGAGGTCAGGTAGGCAGTCGCTCCATGTAAAATACTGGCATTCAGCTGCATCCAGCTAGACTGGAAGATGACCCCAATACAGTTGGGAGAAGTCTTGACAGAGGATTACCTAAGTTTACTAGAAAACTTTTTTGCAAAACATAAAACCGACTTCAAAAAAAACACAAACAAAAAAACATTAGCTAAAATAATTTTAGCTTCAGAAACCGGTGGAAAAAGAGAAAAACACCAAATCTATCAAACAAACGTCAAGCTTCAGAAGTCAGTGACCTTTGTTTGATTGATTTAGTGTTTTTGACACCGACTTCTGAAGCTTCTGAAGCTGAAGCAAAGAATTGTGAGAATTGCTCCACAAATGGGGGAGAAATTAGGTAATATACATAAAAAAAAACACACACGAACATAATAATCTCCTTCTTTTTTGAAGTCGGTTAAAAATATAAAAATGGGGAGACTATACGACCATCAAGTAGATTGTTTATTACCTGACATGTCTAAACCAAAGTCTTACTTAGAAAATAGGAAACAATATGTAGAAATTAAACTAGAACAAGAAAACTGTGAGAAAATTTTCAAATCGGGACTAAAACAAGTAAGGCAAGGTGTTCCACAAGGCTCAATATTAGGGCCAATCTTCTTCATCTTGTTTATCAATGACTTAATTAACTACATTTTAAAACAAACTGATGCTAAACTCGTTCTTTTTGCTGATGACACGAATGCCATTATAACTGCGGAAGATATGGGAACTCTTAGTAGTAAGGTAAATAAAGATCTGGCGCTCTTTCATTGTTGGTTTACCAACAACAATCTCATCTTAAACACCAATAAAATGAACGCTATGTTATTTAGAACAACGTCGAGAAACAAGGATTCAATTGACATAACCTTGAATGACAATAGAATAATATTAGTAGATAGTGTGAAATTTCTAGGTATTTACATTGATGAAAGCCTGAATTGGAAAAAGGAACTATCAGCTATAGAAAGTTCAATTAGTTCAGCTTGTTATGCTCTTAGAAGCCTTCGAGATGAAATTTCTATCGAACAATTAAAAATTGTATACTACTCGCTTGTTGAGTCAAAACTAAGGTACAGTATTGCTCTATGGGGAGGTAGCTATGAGTACAATGTAAATACTGCTTTTGTTATACAAAAACGAGCTATAAGAACTATGGTGAGAATTCCGCAGTGGGTATCATGTAAGGATTACTTAAAAGAACTACAGATATTAACAGTCCCTTGTTTGTACATTTTAGTTCTACTAACAGACCTTATGAAAAAGCTACGGGATTATGAGACACTTGAGGACAGAAATAAGCGAGAAGCTACAAGACGTAAGGACTTACAATATAAAATACAACCGCATTTAAAAGTAGTGAGTCATGCTGCATGCTATCAATCAATTAAACTATTTAATAAACTACCGGGAGAATTAAAGTCAATCTATAATATAAATCAGTTTAAGCACCAGCTAAAGTCATTTTTGAAAGAAAAATGCTATTATACACTTGATGAGTTTCTCTGTGATGTGAATGTCTAAACTACATAGCATGATAATTAACCACTTGTTGACATGACCTATTTGTTTTTGACCTGATATTTTTTTATTTTTTTGTTGACATGTTAATTTTTTATCGACAATTTTTTTTTTTTTTTTAATTGTGTTAGTTTTTAATGAATTTTCGACACAATGTAAACATTGTTTATGAAATAAATAAATAAAATAAATAAATAAAAATAAAAAATTAATAACCAGACTAACAACTGTGATACCTACTTATTCAATACATAAATAAACGAAATCTATTTACAGTCAACACTATTTTATGAACCTTACAGCCTAATAAACTAAAGCAAACTTTAGTCGTGTTGAATCGAGAAAAAAACCGTGTTTATGTGACCAACAGTGTACAGTCGCCAGACCATCAAGTTAATTCTAGTTACTACAAACTGACAAATTTTCTCACTCCATTTTGAACCTAACCTTAACTTTTTATGGTTCAAAATCATTTGGAGAAATTTGACAGTTTGTGGTAACTTGATGTACTAGCGACTGTACGTTTACAAACCTTTTAAGCTATAAGTCGTATTTATGAAACAGCTCTGACATGAACCAGCTGTGTACGAACGTGATTATCCCGCAAACGTAAGTACATGTATTAACTACACACGTACAATTTAACGCATAAAGACTGTTTCACTTGGAAACTCGATTAGAAGCTCCACTTAAACTAACTGGATTTAGCGGGCATGTCTCACATCCGTGATACCAGACGTGGTACACGATTTTATATTTTAACATTAACAACTCAGGATAAACACTAAAAAATTATGAAGCCTATTATTTTGATAAAAAAGGGTTTTCGTAATGAGCGGTTTTCTTTGGCCGGGGATGTACCGCAACGCTCAAAGCGAAATTAGAACTTCCGAAACTGGTTATTTGTTTTCGTGCACTTGTGCTCACTTGGTCATCACAGCTGGCTCATAACAGCCGGGACCAACGGCTTAGCGGTCTTTCCGAGGCACGGTGGAAAACTCGGTATGTTATGTGTGGTCACCCATCCACGGACCAACCTAGGCAAGCGCGGCTTAACCTGGAGATCAACCCGAGGGACTGCTAATATTTAGCCAGGAGCTCCTGTTTTTAAAACACTTTTTTATATTTTTCAGGAAAAGTAAACCCACTCGGTAAAAACATGGCTTATGCATTAGCTGCTAAGCGTGTGAGGTTTCTAAATACGGTCTTTGTTTACTACCTATCTAGTTTTAAAATATGACTCTGCATAAACTTTAAAAATATATTCTGTGCTGTTTCTTGGAGTAGATTAAAATAACTCCTCGTTATTAGGATTTTACGAAAACGCAAAGGGATATACTTATTTTAATGAGGATGGGTCGTAACACAATCTCTTTTTGTTTTTTTATAAACCATACTGGTATTACACTGCTATCCAGTTTCCTAGCGTATTTGGGAATGAAAAGTATTCACTTTTTCAGTCTATTATAGAAGTATGGAAAAGGAAGACATGCTGCGCCAAGTAAATTGAGAAACGGGCAGGAGAACGATATTTTTTTTTTAAACCTTTAATTTCACAAGTTTTGACAAAAACTATATTTATATGACCAATAAAAAGAAGTTTATCTATTTAATAGATAAACTTCTTTATATGAGACACTTCAATAACAAGCAACATGGTTTAAATAAATAAATATTGTTAAAAGTATACCAGGGCAATATAACAGCGAGGCGTCTTCATGTCAATACAACCGCCACGTCGTTTTATTACCCATCAGGCTTGTCCCGCTACCGTCTGGAGATAAGTTATGGGTACACGGGAGAATGTTACCAAATATAAAAGACATTATAGAACATGTCCCTTGGGAATTATTTTAGGATCGAGTAATATGCCGCAGTTTATTTTCCCTAACAAAAAGCTGTTGTTATAAGTTAAGTAGATAATGGTGTCGATTCTGTTGTGCACAAACTAAACTTAATTTAGGATATTGATATATTTTACTAAAAGGCAGTGCGAGAAAAGGACGGCTATAGCTATGAACTAAGTTAGAGATGTCAAACTAGTTTATGCCTTGCGCTTCACCGTGTTTTTAGTCGACATGTTTTTACGTGCACCCTTCATTTGTAAGGAAATATTAGTTCCAACTAAATTTGACAACTCTAAATTATATCAGTCTCTTTCTCGTTTTATTAGACAGAAAAAGATAGCAATATCCTAAATTAAGTTTAGTTTGTGCACAACAGAATCGACACCAATGCTTTGCGCTTCACTGTGTTTTTAATTGACATGTTTTTACGTGCACCCCTATTTTGTATGGAAATATTAGTTCAATTAAATTTGACAGGTCTAAATTACGTCCGTCTCTTTCTCGTTTTATTAGAGAGAAAAAGAAAGCAATAGCCTAAATTAAGTTTAGTTTGTGCACAACAGAATCGACACCAATTTATAAGCTTTTTGGTGGCAAAGAAGTAGAACTGCCTTCTTTGTTACCGGCCAAACCCTATTTCCAGCTAAACTAGTTTGTCCTAGGCCAAACTAGGGCTCATCACCATAGGCGATCATAGAGCATCCCGTCTTAATGGGTCACACCCACGATGGTCACATTGTAATTGCTTTGTTTGGGTTAGTGTATCCTGACACGATAAACCAGTAAACCGGTTTTGCCTAGGACACACAAGTTTGGCCTGAAATCGGGTTCGGCTGCTAACATTGAACTTTGTAGTATTTGCAGTGGTATTCAGTTGTGAATATTCCGTAGCAAAATTTGAAAAATAATGCTTGGCAGAAAAGATGTTAAAGTATTTTTTAATAGGTACTTACGGAAAAGTATATTTCTATAGCTTTTCGGAAAAGTATCAATATCCAGTAGGTATCGTTACCAGCAAAATGGTGATATATTACCGAATCGACGTCTCACCTTTTCTGGGAACCGTCGTCACGCTCATCTATTATTTCTTTATAACTGACAACCTTAACTTTTAACGAGACAGTTTCCTTGTTTTCGCGAATATAAATAACATTATAATTCCCAGTTAATTGGTTGGTATTGAGGGCACTGTCACACTTTGTTAAACTTTCTTCTTGGTTCATAAAGTATGATCGCACTCAACAGTTCGCCACTTTCCTTCTAATTGTTTTAATTAGAAATAATAATTAAAGTAATAAAGAAGACGCATCATAAAAATAACTGGCATAGCTTTGAAACAGATTTTTCTAAAGAAAATTGGTCGTTTCTGTTAAAAAAATCACCAGTTAAATAAGCTAAGAAGTATCTAAGGACGGTCCATTTTAATCTACAAACAATTTTTCATCGGGACTAAAAAAAAAAAAAATAACGTATCAGGGCTGTCCCTGATAACTTATTAATTATATAAAAAAAAAGAGTAAAAGTCTGCTCTGTAGCAGACTAGTAAAAAAAAGTTATTATAAATACGGTCTTTAATCATATTAATTAATAATAATATAATATTTATAATTCATATAATATAGATAATTATTATGTGTACACTTAAAACAAGCTTGAATATTTTCCTGGAAAAGTATCTTTAAGTTTCACCTATTACTTAAATATAAACGTTTCTCAGAACGACTTTATTTTTTGAATATATTCTTAATATAAAAAAGCTCACACTTCAAAAGACAGCAAAATACACCTACATTATTTTTATCAAAGGTACGTACGTGATTTCTGAGAAAAAAATATAGTTGGGTTCCTGTACCCTGTACATACAAGAGTAGGGGACATGTACCCCGATCTCACCTGTCGCGAGCTCGTAAAATAAATCACGGCGGAGTGCCTTTATATCACCAAACGTACACTATTGGCACAATTGAAAAGAGAAATAAAACCACAGCACAAATAGACTTACGAAAAAACGATGTAAAGAAACATTTTTGTGAAGTTGTGGTTTATTTTCGCTATATAGGTATAAAAATAGTGAGTCTATAAATAATTTTGAAAATATGGTAAATGTTATTAAAGGGCTTTTAATGATAAAACACGGAAATCATGAACCCATTCCATTGGACAGGGACAATTAGGTACCGACTTTTATTTAGACGAAAAATAAAGAAGCAAGTTTTTAAACTGACATGGTCACTAACATTATCGTTCACACCTCAGACCAAATAAAAAAACAAGACAGCGCTGCGAACAATAAAGTGAAGCCAGCGCAAAACTAAGCTCCGCTCTGTGCGTACACGCTCACACGCACACATTTACATCAAACTACATTATTAAACTAAGTTTAAAAAATGCACACATGCTTACAAAACCGGCTTCACTTTGTTGTTCGCAGCGCTGTGTCTTGGTTTTTTATTTGGTCTGAGGTTCACACTGAAAAAGGAAATATTTACCATGTTTACTATTTGTTTTAAGTTCCCGATATACAAAGAGTAAACATAGTAAATATCCCGATTTCAATGGTAATGAGAATAAAGAAGAAAAGCAACACGAAATATAATTATAATCGTCCCTTGCAGTATAGCTAAGATACATAAGAATAGCATCCGCTACTATTCATTGGCATCTCCAAAATGGGATAGTTGTTCCGTCCGCAGCGGTGACGTCATTGTTCGTCACTGGCTCGAAGTTTGCGCCGGCAAGATAAACAGTTCCTTCGCTATCTATCCGTCGACAGCACCTCATTTGTCTTACCCAGTGCAGGTGAGATTGACGGTTGGCGAACCTGGTTTACACAGCTCTCCTTTACCCTTTCACCCCAATGTGGGTTATTGCTTTTCGAACTTTATTTTATTACACCCAAAAATAAGTGAAGGACAGAAAGATGGAAGAAAACGTAAACGTAAAAGTTAATGTTTGGTTTTTTACTCCGGATGGCATCATTTTCACCGTTCAACCAAAATGTCAGGCCTATCGGATATAAAGATATAGATAGGGCTGTTAGTCGTACGTGCCAATCGTTCAAGTTGCGCTGAATCAGCCCATTAAATAAGCGCTGGCGCCGTAGAGCAAATATCTAGAAATCATTCAAACAACCGACGCCGGGCGAGCGCACATATAGTTTTATTTTATTATACGCTAGTGCCAATAAATTCGGTCCGAAGGGTTAAGTGTTGTGTCAGAACGGGTAAGGCGTCAAATCAGTCATTTTGATGTTTATTGGGGAATACATGTTGTTTTCGCGCGAATGTTTGCCGCAGCCTGCGCACATGTTATTATTATTACGTTATTTTCATTTCAGGCACGTCATTCATTGATACATTTTAAATCAGCTGTCAAATTTTCGTGGCAAAAAACCAGCCAAATGCGAGTTGGACTCGCGCATGAATGGTTCCGTACCATCGTAGTAGGGTAGAGTTATTTTTGTTATAGCGGCAACAGAAATACACATCCTGTGAAATTTTCAACTGTTTACCTATTACGGATCGCGAGAGACGGACGGATGGACGGACGGATATCGGAGGCTTAGTAACAGGGTTACCCTTACCTGGTTACCCTTTGGGAACGGAACCCTAAAAACGGAAAACGATGAAAACACAGATAAGAAGATTATTGAAAATCCAGGGTTTTAACAAGATTCTAAACTGTGTTAAACAATTAATAAACAATGTAAAAGGATCCGAATTCTCGATCTTAAATCGGTGCGGAGTAAGGCAGGACCAGTATTATACGAAATCTTTTACGATTCTAACAAGTTCATAGTCTCAAAAAAAGAGACGTAAAGTGGATTGGAATCGCCCATAAAAAGTTACTTATTTTATGTTGAGCTCTCTCTTTCTGTACTTGATAGTCAGCACAATTCTAAACGACACTGATTGTGTTTAACGACCAGAAAAGTGCACTAAACCCTGTAAAAATCTATCTACCGATTTTGATTGCATCTCACTTTATGTAACCCTCTGACATACATTGGGATTGTGTACATTTTGGTTAGACTCTAATCGAAACCAATCCTAATAAGATGCACAAAGTAAACATTTGCCTTCAGACTATCAACGAATGTATATGATAAGGCTACACGATAACATCTGAAGGAAAAATTGCGGCGGAATATCTTACATCGAAACATGAAATCTTGAATATAAAGCTTGTTGTAGATAAAGTTGAGCTTTACAGTTCGATCTAAAATAGAAATATTTTTGCTACAAGCTGTGCATATGATAATGCAACGCTACAACTTAATTTCCGCCTCCGTCTGCTAGATAGTTGCGGGTTCGTCGAATTGAAAATCAATCCTCCTGAATTTCCTCTCATGAATTTTTCGCTAGACTTGTGTCTTAACTAAATAGTTATTTCTAGGGCTCTAGCACAATTTCTTTAAGTTTGTTATTCAAAAAAGCAAGGTAGACAAATATATAAATGTAATTAAGAACCCTTTGTTTATAAATAAATAAATAACATCACGCCTGTAATCCCCGTAGGGTAAGGCAGAAAAAGGTCAATAGCTACACAGCAGGCCTAATAGTACACTCACAGACCCATGTAATAGAGGGTGGGTGCGTCTATTACTATCAACCTGTCACAGATCCAGACTCCATGGCTGCTACCGAGAAATTCCTTATGGTAAAATCCAACAGCACTTTGCCCGACCCGGGAATCAAACCCAAGCCCTCTTGCTCAGCAGTGACGCTTGCGATCACTACCAACAAACTAACGAAGCAGTCAAGATCTAAAACTAAACTAGATAAAAGATACTTATCAATGAATCAAAATAAAAAAAAAAGAGATTTCTAAACTATGAGCCCTTTGACGAAAAGAAATAGCAACGTAGGCAATACCGTGGCTATTTTCAGAACGAATTTGAGAATAAATTATGCAAAGACTTACCCATACATTGAAATCGAGTATTTTTCCTTTGAATCTCATCAAGTGGGGTTGCGACGAAACTTTGCAAACTCTTCACAAATTATGACCCCGAACTTTACAATCAAAGGAATCGGAATAAATTACAGGATACCCTTAATTTCGTTAGAAATACTTAATGTTCAAAGACAATTATTACAGGCTATCCCATTTGGGGTGGTTATGGATAGCTTTTGAAAATAATTGAATTAGATAAGCAATGTAAATGAGATTGGCGTATCCTTTAGGACCCGAAAGATTAGACGGAAGTGAGGTGAGAATCTATAATCGTGTTGATACGTTGTTCTTTTATAGACCTAGGGCGGCTACACAACACAACATAACACGCCTGCAGTCCCCAAAGGGCTAGGCAGAAATGTACCGAATTACGCCCACATTTCGCCAGTTATGTTAAAGTCTCATGATGTAATAGGGGGCGAGCCTATTGCCGTCGTCCTAGCGCAAATCCAGACCCCGTAGCTGCTACTGAGAAAATCCAGATGGAAAAACCCAATAACACTTTGCCCGACCTGGGAAACGAACCCAGAACCTAGGGCGACTAGGCGCTAATTGCCTTATGCATTGAACAACATTATGTTCGAACTTAGAAAAGCGTGACACTTTGTGTAATTTATTTTATTAACACAGCGGAATGTCCCAAACCCAAAAACTCCAAGAGTTTTCTTTCTCATAAAGAGGAGACCTGTATCCCAGCAGTGGGCAAATTACAACAGACAAATAACAGCCCAACGAAACAGAAACTTTTTAATGAAATGCTCCTTGTTTAGTTATTTCAATAGCAGCTAGTTTTCGGCAACATTTAGTAGTGCGTTAATCCTCACCACCGCAGTTCAACTGGACGACTAACACGACTAACTACCGCACAGATTTTCAAACGTTCCGCGAACTTCTTAGAACGTTTTTCAGAAAGTTTCTAAAGCAGTTTACAAGTTACAAGAGTGTTTTAATTATATTCAATGCTTACGCCACTGCAGTTCCAGTTCTGAAAGTTTTGTTGAGCAAGGAATGTTTTACAAATTCTTTAGCTTTGGAAGAATGTGGAGTGAAATAATCTAACCGTGATCTGATTCACTTTAAATGCGGATTAATGATAATCGAAGACACAGACTTGGTCTAACTTTAACTTCCTTATAGAGTATACTCTATAAGGAAGTTAAAGTTAGACCAAGTCTGTGCCTTATAGAGTATACTCTATAAGGAAGTTAAAGTTAGACCAAATAAATGGTTTGACTAAACTTTAACCACAATTAAACTAAGAGTCTCCTAGTTTAACTAACTGTAGTTAAATCCAATTCTCCCATTTGACATCTAGACATGTTTCTAACGCTCAGTTTACTATGTAATAAAACGGTAACAGCTAAATTTTTAATACGTATAACAGTATGTGACCAAAAACAACACCACGATCTCTTAAACAACGTTCAGATTTACTGTCATCGCGGGAAATAAAGGAGTAGTAGAGTACCGCGACCGGCGGCGCCAGTTTGTCGCGACGACGGGATCCCTCGCAGTCTACTTGGCGCCATCCGAAGATGGCACTGCCACTATAAACATCTGCAAGTCTGCTACACGTCAACAAGGGGTCACTAAACCCCCGTGACCCCCGAATTGGCACACAAATTATGTAACCTAAGTAATGTACAAGTTCAGACTTCGTAGCATTGCGCAATATATTTTGAATGCTCAGTATATTTAATTGCATCTTTCTCGCTGTTTTGATGTATGAAGTTAGTACGATAGGAGCTAAAAGAAAAAAAAAAAAACAATAGCAAAAACAAGCAAAACCTTCTTCTAATTAAGTAACATTACTTAACTTTCAACAACTTTAATCTATATGTTTTCACTTTACAGTCATTGAAATGCGTTTTCTCATGCTAAGCTAATCTATGGTGTAAGTGTCAAGCTATAATTAAGTTCAAATTATGTTTTAAATCACTTTCATTACACGCGTAAATTGGCTATCCCTTGCTTAGCAAGCTGATAATGCGGTAAGCAATATAAATTACCTAGCTCCACAAATAGCCTAAATGTGTTTACAGACTACCCTAAAACAGGTCGCTTGAATTTTAGATTAGTCTTTTAAACACTAAAATAAGCAAAAACTAAGATCTTTTTATTTGAAAATTACCATTCTCTGCGACAAATATTAATGTAATTGTACTCGAAGAGAGAAGAATCAACAAAGTTTTTACCGGCTTTTGAGGGTAACTCCAGTTATTCTACAATAAAGTTCTGTTTCAATTTGTCAAGCTTTTTCTCGACTTGTCGTACAAACAACGTCCGGCTCCAGCAAGAGGTGCAGACTACTTCACAAGTCTTCAATTTAATCCAACTAAGTTATGTTGGAAACGAATAGACAATTTCAAAGAAGACAAACAACATTATTATGTAACGTATCCCATCTTTAACTATTTATGGAAATAATAGAAAGAAATGGGTTTTTCCATCTGGAATTTATCAGTAGCAGTCTCGGAGTCTAGATTTATGCCCAGTAGAATAGGCTCGCTGCCTATTACATGGGACATAAACATATCTGGCGAAATGTGGGTCTATTAAGTATACTTATGCTTAACCCTTCGGGAATTACATGCTTGATGTTTTGAGGTTACGACGAATAGAAAGAAACTCATCTCGCTATCGCTTGTATATCAAATCAGCACCCGCATTGCGTAACACACTAACAGTGTCTTCTGAAAGCTCTAGTACCCACTCAAACGTAATATGTTACGAAAAATGTCTTTTCGACTACTACCTACTTAAATGAACGCAAAGGATTTTGTCGAATTGTCACAAGGAATTCTCCTTACAGTGCACTAAAACCCGTCACTAGAGAGATTAATCCAAGCCGAAAGAAAGCCTTTCAAAAGACGGAATTTCCCTCTATAGAGACTTTAGCTACCACGAAATTGCAGTCCAACCATTTTTTCATTAGCTGTGTTAAGCTTTCATGGTTTATAATTATTTTGAGCTCCCAAATAATGGATAATCACGGAAGATATCCCGTAAGTGACAGTATAAATTCATTTTTAGGGTTCCGTACCCGAAGGGTAACCTACGGGACCCTATTACTACACTCCGCTGTCCGTCCATCCATCCGTCCGTCCGTCTATCTGTCAGTGTGCTCATGATCCGTAATAGGCACACAGTTGAAATTTTCACAGAATATGTATTTTTTTTTAATAAAAAATGTCCGACCGGTTTTTTTTAATTTCTCTCAAAATAAGTGCTCACAAAGAAAGTTTATTTATTTCGTATCAAACCGAAAAGATATAAGCAAATATTTGACAGTCTCTTTTTTGTGCAAACAATAATATGCCCGGGAACAAATCGACGTGAACAAATTTGCTTAATCCCTGCCCCTAAAGGTAACTTATTTATTCAATTAATGTGGGACTCCAAGGCAAACATTCTGGAAAAGATTCAGTCCTTTTTAATGTACGTCGATCTTCGGGTTAAGTAGCGCTCTGCTGTGCTCTAGTAGACAGTCGCCTGAAAGTCTGACAACTAGTCTTACCAAGTGGTATCGTATTACCCAGTACAGACTGGGTTGTGGAGGTCAGATAAATAGACAGTCGCTCATGTAAACTAAATAATAATTTATAACATGAAGTTACTTTAAATACGAGTGAAATCAAGAAGTATTTATGCAACTGCAATTAATAATTATTTATTTCCATCTTGAAGCATTTTTTACTGATTGTAAAGGTATTTTATTAACATTTTTTTCTTTAAGATAAATAGTAACCGACTGACTGCCTCGTAGGTCCAATAGTCGCCACTGCGACTGCTGATCATGAGGTCCTGGGTTCGATTCTCGGGTCATGAAAAGTGATATTAGGTTTTTGCATCAAAATTTCTCAGTAGCAGCCACGGAGTCCGGATTTGTGCCCGGTTGATTACAATAGGCTCGCGCCCTATTACATGGGACTTAAACATAGCTGTACTATTAGGTACACGTCGTCACGTATGTGTTTTTTCAAAACTTGCATTTTGAAAACTCATAAAGAACTCGTGAAAAGGTTTAAATCACCTAAAGTTAAAAACTTAACTGTACGAGTACCTACCCTAAAAAACTGAAGCAGTCTCTCACAATAAAATATTCCAATTTCAAGTACCGAATACAGCCACGAGCCGTTACACCGGTAAAGTACCGTGTACCCACCTACCTGAAAATACGGACTTTGAATACATGCGAAAAATGCTCTCACATATTCACAAGTATGTACTTGTATGTAGCCCTTGAAGTAGATAAGAACATTGTTATTAATATTAATAGAGCCTTTTATATTTAAAGAGTTTCTTCAATATTTTCTCATCAATCTTGTGTTCTCTCGGCGGATTTCTTAGAATAAAACTGTTAGTAAAATGTAGATAACATATCACTAAAATAGCCGCTTTAACAGAATCAAAATAGGATAATAATGTCATCATTTCAGTCGAAAGACGTCCACTACTAGACATAGGCCTTCCCCCAAGCGTCGCCACTTTGACCGGTGCGTGCATCTCGCATCCAGCGGATCCCCGCAACCTTCACCAGGTCATCGGTCCACCTAATGGGAGGCCTTCCAACGCAACGTGGATATGAATCACATTAATTTTTTTAAAATGATCATAGACATACTCAATATTATGAATTGCTACTTTGTCAGTCTTGGATATTGAATGCATTCTACAAATATTTATATTTTGAAGTCTAGGGAAATGTTTTTTCCTATTAACAATAGATAACCGACGAAAGAGAACTGTCTCTTGAAAACAACCAAGTCAAACGACCTCTTCATAAAAATCATCCATAACGTTATTAGATATCGGGGAAAAATATGAATGTATCTAGAATTACATACATATAGTACTAGTTACTAGTTACAAAGCAGACTAGACGAACATCCAGATGCTATTAGCATTCCCTTCCTATATAATAATAAGTCTAATCTTAATTGGCATATCTACTCTACGAATCCAAAAGGGGCTTTCTAATATTATAATCTCTGTCAATAAGCCGTCAATTCAGGCATTAATGCGCCATATGCCACGAATAACAGAACGCGGCATGCAGTCCCGACAGTGTGTTTATTTGTAAAGTTGCACCCGGACTCCCCCGGTCATGGCGGCCAATGGCCAGCTACTGATTAAATCTGCATGAAAAATCGAGCTTTGTCCGATTCTCGGATAGCTAACGGCCTCCTACATCCGGCCTGAATGAAACATAAGTATGCTGATTCCAGCGTCATCGATATGTCGCTCCTCTTTTGTTTGCTTCAATAGCTACGTTTTCTGTTTTTAGCTTTTCCCATTGGGAGTATCTCTCTGGCGCTTGAAATACTAGTCATACTTGACTAGTATTTCAAGCGCCGGTAATCATGTTACGTCATGTTACTTGTGAAACAGGATCTCGAGTTAACATGAAAATGTATACTTTGAACTATTGGATGGCTATAATTTTGTCAGTATCGTCTTGGTACATATCCCTCTCACAAATTAAATACAGAGAATTAAGTTTAATTTGTAGCCCACAATGCATTGAGAGGAAGCCTCCTCTGTGTCCCAGCAGTGGGAACTTTATGCGCTAATTATGTAAGCGTTCAAGTCCGATTTTATATCCAACCTTAATAATATACTAGCCAGTCTCGCTACCCAAGTGTTAATTTTATTACTCTATGGTAAGTAAAGTGAACAATTAACCTTAATCTAAGTCAAGAAAAGTTCGCGGCCTTCAGAAAATAAAATGTTATACCAAATAGCCGTGTCCTCGAAAATCCATTCTTAATAAACTAAAAATCCGAGTGTAACGAGGTCTCGAAAACTAGACAAAAGGAGAGCAAGTATCAAGTGTTTAAACGAGAGACATCGGAGGGATGTATGAACAATAGGACCCGCATACTGACGACGTGACATTTCGTGTCTACCGCTGTTCTTACTCCTATAAAGTTATGAGACCCTAGTCATTTCCTCCGGCCATGTTTATAGTTTGTTATAACAAAATCTGAATATAAATGAATATGTACAACGGATAAACACACAACTTTATCCACAATAAAAGCGATTTTGCTTTGTAATTGAAAAATGTGTCGGTTCAGTAATGTTCGCTGTAAATTATAAAGGTTTTATTAATTAATGTTGTTTCAGCAATGATCCTTTTTGTTCGCATAACTAGCTGAAATATGCTGGATGAGTGTTGTATTAAGTATCCGAAATTTGGCTACACCAACCGAATCAATGAATATTTGATACACTGCATACGTTACCAAATTTCAAACACGGTATAAATGTAAGTAGATAAAAGCTCTTTACAAACAATATAGCAGACGTAGAATATTGATAGGTGTAGCGTGACTGCGTAGTATTCGCGACGCTCTCCGACTCTCCTTTTAGTCATGTGTATTGGATTTGAATTTACGATCAGCTTGCTACTAAAAGCTACATTTAGTTTTCATGCTATCTTATCAGATATATCTCTAGACTATTATTATTTATGATGTTGATGTTCAATGTTTAATAACGACTGATTTGACCCTGCAACCGCTGCGCTCGAGTAGTTAGTTCGTTACGCTTTGTTCTCTTTTCATTTCAAAGAGCTTTTGAGGGTTGTCTTATTTGAACAACTAACAATATTATTCATGCTAATTTTATGAGCCAAGCCGAATCTCAAGTGATGGAAATATTTACATAAAAATGTTAGACTTAATTTGATTCAATACAAAAACCCTCGAAAGCCAAGAAGATATAAAGTTATTTTCAGCTAGGCGACCGAAAACATTATTAAAAAATCATATTTAGCAAGAAAATTCTTAACTTTAACGGATTATATTCAAGCTATTTAATTTATTAGAGACTTTGGAGAGAGCTTTGTGGAGGTACTTTAAATGATTAATAATGTTATTCTGAAGTTCAAAGCCGGGGCGAGGCTAGTTTTAGCAATCACAGAACAGATTAAGGTGTCTGAACCCGGTCCAAAATTATACATCAAGAGTAATGCCGGAACGTCTGCCGGAAATGGCCGACTGTGATGCCACAAAAATGCAGAATTTTTCTTAATTACCTTCCGTGACTGTGGCTTGGCCTCATTTGGCACAAAAAACGTACTTTAAACAATTAAAACGAATTTTGCATAAACGAAGCATTTGCATAACATTTCTAAGATCCTATAAAAAGTAAGTATCTATTCGGTTTACCTCTCCTAAGTCCAAAATCTGAATAATATCAAGCACCACTGGGCGCAACTTAGAAGGAAATCTCATTTACTAATACTATTCGGTAAAGCGAGCGTTTAAAGTGAAAAATGCTCTCGAAGAGTGAGCTCCTTTTGCTGCAAGCTCTTTTATTATATAAAAGCGACTATCTGATCCAAGCTATCCGATGATTACGGAGACTATAAGGGGTATGGAGTATAGATATAAGACCACCGACCGAGAATATCCTGCGTACTTTTTGATTTGCCGCTGGGTGCGGCGCGGCGCCGCGCGCTCGCTTGCATTCAATATGAGCTGGCTAGGACAATACACAGCTTTGTGCAACATATTGATAAGCAAGCTGGCTTGCATGCAATAAGTAGCTAGTTATCTGAAATTAGAATATTAGTAAAAGTGGTTTAGTTCAAGATTTCTTTGAAGAGTCTTTATTTTCAAATATTTGTACATAATATTTGTTATAGTTAAGTACATATATTTGTTAATATTCATATCTCTATTTGCATTCCATAATGTGTAAGGATCTTACAATGGGCTTAAAGCTAAGGTACAATTATGGACCCTATAGGGCACAGCAAAAAGTATAAAATTAATAAGTATGTGTAATAAAAATTTATACTGAATCAATTTTCAACATTGCGATTTAAAATTTTAAAACATTGCGTAATATTAATTAAGTTCTTATTAAATTATCCAAAGCAAGCTTCCCTTCAGCTTGTTTTAATGTAACTGCATCGTATACACTGTAAAAAATAAGGCAAAATATGCATTACGCCCAGCTGCCAAGAGATTCAACCTAGTTACCCTTGTTATTCTCTCGCAGACCGCCCTGAAACCCGATGAAAAGCTTAGTCAAATTTCCATCAGACGTTTTAAGACTTTATGCTGCAAGCTATAAAGTCGGAAGCGGAATTTCCAATCACCTTAGGATTGTTTTCAACAAAATTTGTTCATCAATTTACAAAATGCTTCTCGTGCAAAAATACATTTTCCAACACTGTCATTATATCTATCACAACTGTCTTAAGTTTTGTGAGTGATATGTTTGTGAACATTTTATTGATGGCTTGATGGCAGCGCGTCCATTTATTTACAACTGGACCCGAATAAATCAGACTCGACGGAGTTGGAAAACTGCGATCATTCATTTTGAGCTTGTAATATTTATACTATGACAGGTATTGCTATACCTCGTTCCAAAGTTTGAAAGTATGCAAATTATTCAATGGAAATTGTTTTAATTTGAAACAACTGTTGTTATTATTTCATGAGGAGTGCCTCTTCCTGTTGGACAGTGAATGTCTTGGACTACGTAATGAATCTTATCATTAGTGTCGCATTACGGTTAAATTAAAATTCTCGAGAGCGCCCCTGCATGTGGGATCAATGTCCGCAACTCATACTAAAGACTGGGGTCTCCTTACACTTGAGGAGCGATCCGTACAAATGAGAGGCTATATTGTTTATCTTGTACTGTAAGGTAAATACAAACATCAGTTGTATTAATATCGATGCTTAATTACCGTAAACAAACAACGAAATTGTTGATTAAGTACGTTAACGCTCGTACAAATTGTTTATCAGTACTGGTGCTTAAACCAACTAATTGTTCGCTCGCTGCTTTGTTTACGCTGTTACCATTGCATTTACATGAATGAGAAGACCCGTAATATGGCGCTCAGTTAAACGGAATACCTTCAACCAAGAAAATTATATAATTAAATAAATGTCTAGAGAACTGCCGCCGTTTAGTAAATATTCTTGACACGCAGCCTTGAGATTTGTAGACCGAGTACGGTGAATAACTTTCAGTGAACAAAGCCCTCTCTATAAGCAAGTATTCCATGAATGGTTTAATAAATGAAAGTGTTCTGAACGTCGCGTCGTCGGTAAACTCTCCATGTATCGGCGTGAATTATTTGCTATATTTGATGTTCGGGTTTGGGTGGAGTTGTGTTACAAAACTGTCCGGTGTGTACCGAGCGGTGCGCGGCGGCGAGGTGGGTACATGCTGCGGTCAGCGAGCGGAAGCCATAGCGGTTGCCGGTCGGCATTTCGCTCGAAACCGGAACAGGCTCTTGAAGTGCTTCCTTCAATTTACCTAGTTTACACACCAATATAGCCAGTAAACTACCTTCGCGTTTTAATTAAATAATTCTAATTTTCTTCCTTTATTTTGCTCATTACCCTATTGCTTAAACTGAGTTAACTGGGACCACTGGGGAACTAGTACCTCAAAGTTTAGAGACTGTTTAGACGGTTGAGTGAATATCTTCCTTCAAAGGCAGTGCCTTCCCACCGGAGAGTTGCTCGAATGTCTGAATTTATAGCAAACAGTGCTGGCCAAAATATACAGAAGCACTAACAATTTTCCAGTCTTGTGAACTGGCATAACATCAATTTGCTTTTAGTAGCAAAACAAACTTTATAACAATGTTGCTTGGGTTTAAATTATTCGGAATGAAAATTAACATATCGAATAAATTATCGGCACCAAAAATCACGGTGTGTCGAGATATTACAATAACATAGAAAGCATCGATTATGCCCGCATTTTCAATTATCCGTCACAATGGGGCCCCATCTATTGTTAACGCTCTCAGCTAAGCGATTCACAAAAACCATGTTACACAACACATTATGATTTTTTGTACACAAACATCAGCGGAAAAAACTAGGGATTATTACCTAGAGTAAAACCATTAGCTTTGACAAATAAGTTGGCGGATTACATACAAAATGCCGTGCTCTTTGGCACGCATTTTGCGGGTAGTTGGCATTTAATGGTATTATAATAAATAATGGTAATCTCAGACTTTGGAAGTACATATTAGTTGTGATTTATTGCAAATACATCTGCGGTAAATGTTTTTGTTTGAGTATGTATGTTTTATGGTTTACAAGCCTATCCGCCCGCGTGTAGTTCGGTTACTGTCCCACGGGATCGTACTACTAGGATAAAAAGTATCCTATGTGTTAATCCAGGTTATACACTATCTGTGTGCCAATTACATTTAAATCCGGTCTGTAGTTTTTGTATGAAAGAGTAACAAACATCCATCCATCCATCCTCACAATCTTTCGCATTTATAATATTAGTAGGACAGGAATCCCTTTTTTTTTTTTTTTTTGCATTTGATATGATCAGATGACTCCTCCCGCTCTGGGCGGAACAGGAGGGAGTGTCAGACTTTTACTGACTAAAACCTATCCATGTTCCTTCATCGCCCTTTGTGTTCCGGAGCCACGGTATCTTTTTCGAACAGTCCCGCAGCCCCATTAATGTTAATATTTATCCGTGGTGCTAGGCAACTGGGCCTACCTCAGTTGTAAACGTCCCTTTGTGCCTATTGGCCTTGTTTCGTTCTGTCTCCTGCTGATATGGAGGGAAATGGAAATTACGTTTTTTTCCTACACCTCCAATATATTTTTCTGATTAATTTCGTTGCGGGATCCAAGACAGTTAACTTCATTCTCTGGGACTTCGTCGAGCTTCATTGTCTCGGCGCTTTTCTGGTGGTCGCCACTGTTGATTCTGGCTTTCAGGAGTTACAGTGGTTTGGGAACAGTGTGGCGGGCGAGTCCCGCAGCCCCGGCAGGCATCGTCATCGGCTTCCTTTTGATGACTCTCTTTGAGGCAGGACAGGATTCCCTCAATTTATATTTAGAAAAAGGACATTAGAATAGTATCAACTTTAAATGTAGGTTTTACGCAAAAGCAAATGTATAGATACCGAGTTTTCTATTTAACTTGATCCAGACCCAATCCATCTATTGATATGGTTTCACTTGGTATGGACTTTGCCAGACTACAGAACAATATCCGACAGCAAACTGCAATAAGCCAAGTTAGCTGCCAGGCACCTGTCCTGTCCTCCATAATCCAATTAACACCAAGTCCTAACTGCACTAACTCCTGACTACCATGACGGTCCTGATAGACCGATTAAACGCCTGTTTCACCACCTGCGATTAAGTTCCCATTAACTTACTTGGCTGAAAATAATTTCATACAAATTCTATTCAATTTTTTAATTTATTCGTTAATTAAGTAGTGGCTATTCGGACATCATGAAATAGCCCTTTACACGACAACCAAGCGACTCTCTCCGCTTGATTCAACATACCTATAAATAAGTACACTACGTAAAACTCTCTTAGAACCTCATTAATTTTAATCGTAAGTTTGGTTTCTGAATTGTCTTTGAACCAAGTTCTAAGAGGCAAAGTTAACAACTCGAAAAGAAGTTCGTTGTCGGGTAGGTTGTAACTGAAGTTGTAACACTTGTTAGACAAAGTTGCGCATTTCTTCATACATTACGTAAATAAGTCACCAAGTAGGTAGGTAGGGGTGTGACACGATTACGGTTATTCAACGATAAATCCGGTTAGCTGGCCTAATTTATTAATTGAATCAATTGCTGCCGATGTTTCTGTGTCAGATTGAGGTTTTTGTACAACCATTACATGACATGTATTGTGTTGGTCATGGTCATTACTCATGATATTTATATTTTCACAATTCTATATGTTTTCAATCATTTGGGCAGTCGCTTTTTTTCTCGACAAGCTATGTGATTGATTTGTCAAAATGAGGCCTAATGAATGAGGTAATTTAATTTTAAGCAATTAGAATGTTACAATCAATCATTGTGAGATGCTACCATCGGTCATACTGTGTAAATCAATCGAGGTTTAAGGTAACAAATTAATAACGGTAAAAGAAAAACGTCATACACACATAGGGTACACATATTAAATACGAATATTCTTTTGTATTCGTTCGATAACAATAGAGAGAACTCAACGACATCGCAGTTTCTTCTTGAAGACAACCATAAAAGTATAATAACATAACCGTAACGTTTGTAATTCCCAAAGGGGATTCTCGAAATGGTAAACAATGGTATTACCGGTATAAGTGTAGTTCGTACTTTATTAGATCCGTAAAAGGCTAGCACCTATGCATTTATTGATGTAGGTACGTCATAGTTGTTTTCTCAAGAAAATCCATGTTTGTACAAGTATTCTTAGCCAGAATTTTGGACCAAGATATTAATCTTATCAGACTTAGTTTCATTGGATATAAAAACGTTTTTACCTTTCTAGAGTTCCCGTGAATGGATTTAAATTCCTGAGAAGCATTCATCCGAAACTATGTTTATAACAGAATGGGAGATGGTGAGGAAGTGGAGGCAAACAATGTTTAATTAAAGAATCATTAGATTGAACATAATGGAGTCGATTCTGTTGTGCACAAACTAAACTTAACTTAGGCTATTGCTATCTTTTTCTCTATAATAAAACGATAAAGAGACGGACGTAATTTAGAGCTGTCAAATTTAATTGAACTAATATCTCCATACAAATTAAGGGTGCACGTAAAAACATGTCGACTAAAAACACGGTGAAGCGCAAGGCATAAACTAGTTTGACATCTCTAACTTAGTTCATAGCTATAGCCGTGCTTTTCTCGCACTGCCTTTTAGTAAAAGATAGCAATAGCCTAAATTAAGTTTAGTTTGTGCACAACAGAATCGACACCAATATCATGAGAATTAAGGCTCCTTATTAGTTTATACTGGTAAAACGGCACCACATGGCGTGATGTTCCTGAATGTTATGTTATTGTTTAATTGTGTATTTGTGACTGCCTCGTTGGTGTAGCCATTCTCAGATCGGGCAAAGCTTTATTGCGTTTTTTACATCAGGAATTTCTCAGTAGCAGCCACGGAGCCTGGATTGGTGCCCGGTTGATGGCAATAGGCTCGGCCCCTATTACATGGGACTTAAACATAACTGTCGAAATGTGGGTGTACTCTGCCTAATCCTTCTGGGATTACAGTCGTGATGTTATGTAATGTTTGTGTATTTACTCGTATTTAACAGAGCTAATCAATTGCGACGTCACTAAAGCAAACACAAAAAGTGTTTGATTAAACCGATCCTGAAATTTACTGTTCAAGTGTTCAGAAACTGTCAAGTCTTTTTTTATGTTCGAACACGAATCCAAAGCGGATTGCTTTCGTATTTAAGAACTTGAAACAAGGAGGAATGGATCGCGTTAATTACGTAAAGAGTACCGAGCATTGTCAAAGTTAACTCTTCTAATTAAATCATCGGCAATTTACCGCCGTATTGGGGGAGATTTCGCTGAAAATAGACGGATTTACGTCTATTTAAATCGAAGAACGACGAAGCTTATAATACATAAGTAGGTTCTTTGTTCCATATTAATTTCTGACTATTTATTTTAGACTGCCTCGTTGGTTTAGTGGTCGCAGTATGTATGAGGTCCTGGGTTCGATTCCCAGGTCGGGCAAAGTGTTATTGGGTTTCCCATCAGCGATTTCTCAGTCCGCGTAGTCTGGATTTGTGCCCGGTCGATGGCAATAGGGACGATTCTAAAAAAATCATTCTGTTTAGTCCGTCAGTTAGATTATCGAAAAATATTGTAAACGTGTTTTTTGTTTTATCAAATTAATAAAAATTGACGAAGATAAAACAAGTCAAAGATCATGGAGTCCCGGCTTGTGACGTCACTTTCCGGTAAAAAATGTACTCAAATGTGACGTCACGCGAGTTTTCGACGCACTGTATCTGAAAAAAGTAAAAAGTTGTGTCCAATATTTTTTGGGACTCTTCTGAAGGACTTATTAGATTTTTTTGTCATCACCCTTTTGGTTGGCTCCCTCCCTCCCTATTGGACTTAAGCATAACTGGTGATGTGTACTACGGTACACCTCGGCCTAACTCTTCGGGGATTGCAGGCGTCATGTTATGTTATGTATTCTGTAATAATTAATCATTTACGAAAAGAGAAAATTTAATTAGTATGAAGCTTGGTACTTTATTCAAATTTAACGCAACCAAAGATTATACTGTATTAATCGGAAGAGGATAAAATATAGTTTAACTTATTTATAACTTAATCACGTTAATATCATGCTAAATAAAGATATTAATTTTTGAAGTTTTTTTATTTTTACTTCACAATGCAACACAGGTAGGTAGATTTTGGTAACACCATGTTTTACGTTCCTGTACGGTCGAACTAGCTATTTGGTATACAGTTTAACCCACAAATTACATTGTAAAATGTAAACCAAATAGCTTGTTTGACCGTACATATCGCAGCGCTATTATTAATTATGAGGATGGTCGTACTGAAACGCATTTTTAGTAATCAAAGTCATAAGAATAGTTACTCTTTGGTTACGCAAAAGAAAATAATGAGAAAAACAATGAAAAACATGGTGTACCTACCGACATGTTTGTGCTTTGAGCAAATATAGGTACTTGAGAATGCATTCAGTGTAATTCGGAACGCGCTGCGTTGAATGACATTTGAAAAAAGCTAGATGTCTTTGTCACGATAGAATAAGTCCGTCCCGTGTCCGTTAGACACTTGAGACAGTTATTTGACTGCGTGCGTTCTGTTCAGTGTGTTATTCGGTGCAAAAATAGAGCGCATCATCTATATTAGAGAGATAAGAATACCACAAGTACATATTTGTAATAATAAATAAATTATAATTGGGCCCAAACTCAGCACAGCGCCATCTATTGACATTTTTGAAACTTCTTCTTCTCTACACTATTATCTTTAAACATTATTTTCTCGAAAATGCAGGCAATTTCCAGCTTGAAACTTGAGATTAGGCAGTATTATCTGTGATGATTTTCTTTACAGTGGTTAGATTATCTCAGAATAAAGTATCAAAAAATACCATGTCCTTTAGTACAAAATAGGTCACTAAAGTGGCGTCATGATTCGAGCATCGTACTCCCGAAAAAAAAGTGTCCGAGAAAAAACCATCCTCCGACTTTTTTTCGGGGTATTTTTTACGCCACCTCTTTAAAAACCTCTGATGTTGTGGAACATAACAAAGAGGTTCGTGTCACGTGCACAGTAAGTATCTCATTATCATTTCTTGAGAACATTATATTATTAAGCGATAGGAAAAGAATTTTTGATATTATCTCGGGAATGTTCCTAGGATCCTGTGGTTGTCACAAATATTTCATTACGTTCAAGAACACACGTATACCTGAAATATGTATATCTACGTAAACATATCAAAATAGATATGAACAGAATTCCTCACGTGAAACTAAATCCAATTTAGTTTTCACCTATTCAATATCGAGCTCTCCATAGGCACACCGCACACCACTATTTCGACGAACTAGGTGTCTATTTGCATAAAAAAATCACACATGAATCGTGTGAAATAATAGACTGAAAAGTTTAAAACCAAAAATTTGTAGAGCCGTGATCGTCACACTGTGTTAGAATTTTTTATTTCATCAACTTGAACGGATTTTAAAGCTTACAACATAATATTATAAACCCATAGTTGGTTTTGATTTTTTTTTTTAGACAAGCCCACCACTCTATTCCTAAACCACTGTATCTCCTGAAAGCCAGAATCAACAGTGACGACCACCAGAAAAGCGCCGAGACAATGAAGCTAGACGAAGTTCCAGAGAACGAATTTAACTGTCTTGTATCCCGCAATCAATCAATCAATTAATCAGAAAAGTATAGTGGAGGAGTAGGAAAAAACCGTAATTTCCACTTCCCTCCATATCAGCAGGAGACAGAACGAAACAAGGCCAATAGGCATAGCGTTGGTTTTGATTGCTAAAAACATTTTTTAGTCTACAGCTGTCTAGTACTGGTTATGGGCTTCTCCATTTAGCCGCTATTGAGTCTAATTCAGTTAGTACCATTATTTTATTTAATAGTTTTTAATTAATCCTACTATCCTACTTGATATTATAAATGCGAAAGTTTGTGAGGGTGGATGAATGTTTGTTACTCTTTGACGCAAAAACTACTGAACGGATTTGGATGAAATTTTGCACACAGATACTTTATAACGTGGAATAACACATAGGATACATTTTATGTATGATCCCGTGGGACAAATATCGAACCTCACGCGGGCAAAGCCGCGGGCATTAGCTAGTTATGTATAAGATAGTTAGTTTACTCTACTTAACAAATATGTGTCCATTGTTAAAAAATCATTTTACTTAGATGTCGTGGGATTCTACGTGGCAAGAAAATAAACTATTTTATCGGTCAATGAATGTCAATATTTTGTAAGATCTCTTCCTGGTTTACCCAAGAGGGAACTAATGTATATTTCATGTAACCGTCAAGAAGATGGGAAGTATGACAATTAATGGGACAAAGAGCTTCCGCCTACGTTTGCAGAAACTGATATAGGTACCTCATATTGTTGTTCATAATAAAGAAAAAATATGACTCCATAATATATGAAAAATTACATGAAGACTACATCATAAATAATTGGTAGGAAGCACCCAGACACCACATTAAAGTTCAGTCGAGCACACTACACGTTTTTGAATAAAATTATTTAATTGAAAGCTCCACAACTCCTCCATAAAGCACGTTTTTTATTGAAAAAATACTTTATCTGCATCGTTAAAAATATGGAATGCAATAAATCATACGATATTTAATTAATCGGACGTTTGTAACTTTAGCTCACAACCCTCGCGGATGCATTAAGACGCACGGTGCGTAATAAAACCAACTTATAGTGCTATTGTGGAACTTTTGGCATACAGACCACGGCTCATCGACTTTTATTAGAGAGGGGCACTGAACAACGCTCATAAATTTACGTCTATGACGGATTAAATGGGCCATGCAAGCATTTTAAAATCAGTTTGTAAGAGATAGCACGACGTACTTCCCATTCATTCTAATCATTCACAGTCCTATTTGTCAATTCAGTTATAGACGGCTCAGTACAGCCACTTGCTCCAATTACCACCGAAAAAAGTCAAATCAATTGTTACTAATGGTATAATAAATAACAGCAATTTAGAGCCCTGCTTCACAAAAATACTTCTGCTTCTGCAGTTAAAACGAAAGAAAAAAAACATTAAAAGAAAAGAACAAAGCCTGCGACTTCCATTGGAAAACATGTCTAAAAAGCGAGCAACATTTTCTTTTACAAAAAAGGGTGTACGATAAACAAGCATTTTGCGAGGAGCGTAGTTCTTAGGGATGCAGCCATATAAAGGGAAGGCGGGGTAACGCGATAACGCCACGGATGCCCTGTAGACAATAGAGGAGAGTGTACGCCGACTTTAGCATGTCACGTTCAAACGAGGCTCCTCACTACGGGCTGACATTTTAGAGACTCAAGTGTGCTTCACGCTTAGCGCACGTCTATACCTATTAGTTCGTTGACATTCCTTTTCAATACCTCATTTTATTTTCCTGAAGGTAGAATCGCACTTCTGATTTTTTATTTAAACTGCTTTTGTTTCAAACTGTTTTTCTCAAGGTCTGTTGTCATTCTCCAATTAAATATTTATTGACACACGGTAGTTCGTAACAAATCAATATTTGTCAGAATGATTAAAGTGGTATAACCACTACTTCTGTACATAAAACACAAACGTACGTGATGAAAATCATTATAAGGCTGGAATTTGTGAAAATACCTCGAATCGACCATTTGTGAAACCATTAAAAAATAAGCCAGTTTGAAATTACATCGCTACGTGTGTAAAATTCTCTTCAAATTGTACGTTTTTAAAAGGGTTGAATTTTTAAAACGTGTAGGTACCTGTGGATCCATATCCAAACAAGAACAATGATACTGTTCAGATATTCTGTGGAACTGTAAGCAATTCGGCGTGTGGGCTCACTGCGTTGAATATAAAAGAGCCTATCTCTCAGCCAGCTGCCTGCATCCGTGCCTCGCACGCGAGATGTTCCCAGACTCCCGGAGTACGCAAACGTTATTGGATTCATTCGTTTGTCGTTTACTCACATTTGTGATAACGTTTAGATGAAATTTACTGTTGCGGCACATTACTTTTGATTGCAATCTTTATAGAATTGGAATCCATGTTTTTTGCAGAGAATTCATGTAGGATTTTTGCTTTTGTTGTTCAAACTACGATGTACGTACAATGCATGTACAATTATTATGTACAATCTCAGTCTCAAATCAGTCCTTTACAATTTTTACGTTACAGATAAAGATATTTATTAAATAATGAGATGTGTATAAAGGTGTTACAAAATTAACTTTAAGAATTTCGTGGGAGCGTTATGCTCATCATTACGAACACTTTTTACTATTGTATGAACCCTGAAATCATGAAAAACTTATGAGCTTTTCCATAAATTTTATTGAGTTACGTGTGCATGAATGAAACAGCTCATATATTTTTCACCATTTCAGGGTTCATACAATAGTAAAAGTTAATTGATGAGTGCTCCCACGAATTTCTTAAAGTTATTTTTTTAGATAACTTAAAATAGATTTATTAGAAGCAGACATCGAGTCTGAATTTGTCCCCGGTTGATGGCAAAAGGCTAAACATAACTGGCGAAATGTGTGTGTACTATTAGGTGCACCCCTGCCTAACACTTCGGGAATTACTGGCGTGGTAATGTGTCATGAGACATTATAAACAAACTTCAAATAATAATATTAAATGTTGCAAAACATTTAGCCACATTTTTAATTATTTCGGACGGCAGATGCGAAAGTTATAATTAAAACAGTACCTACAATTTCAAAGGGTGTTGCTACAAGGTTCGTTTCGGCAAGTCGTTATACTTGATCCGATTAAGACCACCTGCTTATTTCAAATTTAGTCCGTCGTGTACTTTCATCATAATTTTGATGCAGTACCTACAGAATAATAATGAAAAACTTTGTCTATAAATCTTTCAGGTATATTGTGAAACTTTCTCCCTTCGTGTTATAACGGGCATTCAATTATCGGAGCATCATAGCTGACGGGTCAATTTTCTCGCGTTGAAAGCAGCTAATTTCAAACAACCTCTTTGCTTTTTTACCAGATTATTTGAGAAATTGTCGTTGGAAAAAGTTCAACATAAAATGCGTTTTTCCCTTCTTCCTTCTTTGAACACGATCAAAACAGTAAGTTCAATAAACTCAGATCAGACATTGTATTTTTTTAATTTTCTGCCTCCTCTTCGAGTTCAATCGATTTGATTGTCACATTAACTAGCGAGTTAGCGACGAATTGATCTACTTTATTTCCTCATAACAATGGTGTTATTTTGTTGTGGACAGTTTTGTGATCATTTATTTCTTGTCCGAGAGAGCAAAAGTTCAATGACATTATGATAATCTCAGGTCATAGACATTTAGATAAGTAGGTATTCTAGAACGTTGAAGAAAAAAAACTAACGATAAAGCATACAACACCTAGCGATACAAATTAATACATGAAAGATATGAATGTATTGTTTAATGTTTTGCAATGGCCACAATATTGATAAAAAAAACTTGATATTAATTAGCATTTTTTTTACTTTTATATAGCAAGTGATTTATACAAGACAATTTTAATTCAAATCACATAGAAACCGAAGATATTTCAAGTGTTGATATCCCAGCCGAAACGTAGAGAGATAGATGTCTCCATGAAAAAGCGCATAAATCTGTATAAGAGCGATCACTTTAGAGTCACCCGCATCACTGTCAGGAACTCGGACCCCACCATTATTTGCATCAAAGTACAAACCTATCCGACTACCCAAGTACCCACATTCTTCAACTGTACGAATTTAAATAAAATGGCCGCGATAAATCGGAGCTTGTGGCTAAATAATACCAGACGCTCGGGGTCGATCTTCAGGTTAAGCCGCGCTTGCCTAGGTTGGTCCGTGGATGGGTGACCGCCCATTACATACCGAGTTTTCTGCGTGTCTCAGAAAGGACATTAAGCCGTTGGTCCCAGCTGTCAATTGTAGATCTTTGACAGTCGTTACAGGCAGTCAGTGGCCTGAAAATCTGACAATCAGTCTTAACAAGGGGTACCGTATTACCTAGTACTAACCGGGTGGAAGTTGGCCGTGTTGTATCCGGCAGAGTAGCATAGAACCAACCCATTACATTCACGGGTGTCGTATAAGGCGACTAATGTCTGAGGCAGAACACCTTGTGCCTCCGTAGACCAGAGAATGGGCAGCAGCGTTTTCTGTTAGTCTTTCATCACTGCGATCTCCAATCCGCCTGCCAAGCGTGGAGATTACAGCAAATTCCTAGGCTTATGTCCAGCAGTGGACGTTATGGACAAAAATTTATTTTGTGTCCGTAGGTGTGACCGTAGGTGTGACCATCACAGTGGGCCCTATCAGAATACCAGCGCTGCGGTATTTGTTTTTCATTTATCGCAGCATCATGCTTAGATAGGTGTGCGTGAACTTAGCGGATCATTTCCCAGCAGAGGATAAAAAAATGTGAGTGCTATTTGCATGCAGCATAGTTCTAGAGTTCCTGATACTTTTCAGAAATAGTTCTGCCCTTTTTCAGGAAAAAAAGTCAAACGAAAATATGATCTGCTAACTTCCGGTAGGAGCCTTTTTGGCCTCGCACAGGTCTTAATTTTATTATTTAGTTTTAGATTATTTTTTTTATTATTATTTTTGTAGTTCCTGTGCTTGTCCCAAATAATTTTTATTTTTTATTTTTTTTCTTTTCTTTCTTTTTTCTAGATAGGCAGTCCCTTCCTGTAAAATACTGATATTCAGCTGTATCGTGACAGTCTGGAAGCTGACTCAAATTGTTTGGGAAAAAGCAAGTCGATAATGATGGCCATGGTTGCGATTAAAGAACAACACAACAACTATAAGAGTTGAATACAAGATTATTTTGTTATTGGTTTGACTTTGAATTCTCAATTAATCCAATTATTATTATAGATAACAAGACCAGATGTTTATGTTCGAGAATTCAGATATTATATAACCCACGCAATTCATATCAACTGCTAGTAGTTTTCTAATTCAGGAATATTGCTAGAATGATTGTAAAAATATTAATCAGTTTTCAATAGAGGTGGTGAGAAACTTACCTTATTTTATGAACGGCAGCAATTTTTATAAACAAAAACACTACTTTCAAAAAAATCACTAAAAAGTCGGTGAGTTTGTTTGTTTCATTGTCATTTTTGCCACCGACTTCCGAAATGAAGTTATAGTATCCACCATACCTTTTTAGTTGTAGTATAAATAATCTTATTAAGAAACTCAAACGGCAATATCATAAAAAACAGATATCAAATTCTTTAAAAAACCCTAAACTACTATGGCGTAAAATAAATGATATTACCCAATATAAAACACCCAAGGTGTCCAGTACACACCTACTGCATATCACACCACAACCCCTCGACTCATTAAACCGCGTAAACCAATTCTTCGTAACTATTGGAAAAACACTTGCAGAAGAAATAATAACCTTAACTGGACAAGCATCTAGTCCTGTCAATAACTTAAGCTCACTTTCTCAAATTAATTCGTTCGTGTTGCTGGAGACGGATCCGGCAGAAGTGGATAGCATACTTGGATCGCTTGACTCAGGAAGTGCATCGGGGTGGGATCGCATACCTGTGGGTTTCCTTAAATTATCTCGAGAATTTGTTGTACCACTTATTAGCCAGTTAACTAATCTGTGTTTCGAAACGGGCATATTCCCTGATGCGCTAAAACGTTCTGTAATCACGCCTGTGCACAAGGATGGTGACAAGAGCGATGTCAACAACTATCGGCCGATATCTGTCTTATCGTCCCTTTCGAAAATAATAGAAAAAATATTAAATAAAAGACTAGTTAATTATTTAAATAAATACAACATTCTTTCCGATTCACAATATGGTTTTAGACAGGGACGGTCAACTCAGGATGCGGTCATTGCGTTGACATCTACAATCACTGATAAGGTTGACAAAGGTTATAAATGCGTTACTGTGTTTCTAGACTTGAAAAAGGCTTTTGACACCGTATCTGTCCCCATCCTTGTGCAGAGACTTGAGTCTATAGGGATAAGAGGAAAGGCTCTCTCCCTCTTTGACAGTTACCTCAGAGGTAGGAGGCAGCAAGTTAAAATAGGTAACTCACATAGTGAGGAGAAAAACATTGTGTTCGGTGTCCCGCAGGGGTCAGTGCTCGGCCCACCAATGTTTCTAGTGTATATTAATGAGCTCTGCAACCTACAAAACAGTGGGGGTAAAGTATTCTCCTACGCGGATGACACGGCCATTGTCTACTTTGGGGACACGTGGGAAGCCGTGTGCAAAAATGCCGAACAAGGATTAATTGCTATAGATAGATGGCTCAAAGCCAATCTACTAACCCTCAGTATTCCTAAGACAAACTACATTTGTTTTTCTCCCAGTACAAGATCTAAACCAGGCCTTAATTTTAGAATTCGAATCCACACGTGTGCGAACCACTTGGACAAAAATTGTAATTGTCAAGAGATTAAACATGTAACGTCTACAAGATACTTGGGAGTCATAGTTGACGAGTGCTTAACTTGGCATTCACATATTGAGATTGTTACTACACGGTTGCGAAAATTTATATGGATATTTAAAAATCTTAGATATGTGATGTCTCAGAAGACTCTCAATAGCATCTATGTTGCGCTCACGCAGTCAGTTATTGCATACTGTCTACCAGTCTGGGGAGGAGCTACAAAAACTAAATTCCTTGAGTTAGAAAGAGCCCAAAGGTCACTAATAAAAGTAATGTACTGTAAACCATACAAATACCCCACGGTCGATCTTTATAGGATCAGTGGCTTACTTTCAGTAAGAAAACTATACTTTCTAATTACGACCCTATATTTACAAAAATCAATTCCATTTAACCAAGACAATCAGGGAAAAAGACGAAAGGATACAGTGGCTTACTCCCCAATGGTCCGAACCGCTTTTGCACGGCGTCAATATGCAACCCAATCAGCCTACATTTATAATAAAATAAACAAAAAATTAAGGTTCCACCATGAGGTCTCACACGTATGCAAAAATATTATTACTGAGTGGCTAAAAACTTTAACATACGAGGAATCTGAGCAAGTTTTAGTTAGGCTTGGTTAAACAATTTCTTTTTGGTAATAATGTAAGTACTCACCGAGTATAATCTATAAATTGCGCTTCGAACACATCGGCACTTCAAAGATATATACATTTACACACACAAACACATATACACACACATACAAGCACATATACACACACACATACACATACAACAACACAAACACGGTTCAAAAACAAGACGCACACACAGTTTCACAATCTACAGTTACACAAAGAGCTGCCAATTAGTTTATAAGTCATTTATTGTTATTTTCTTCCTAGACCTAAATTTAATTTTTAAGTCACCATTATTTTGTAAAACAGTCTCAATATTGTTAACAACTAAGGGAAAGAGCGAGACAGCCCCAACACAAGTATTATTAATTACTTACTGGGGATATCTCATTTATAATCCATGTAACTGTTTTGGGACAAATAAACATTTTTCATTTTTCATTTTCATTTTCATCCACCTGGATATCACACATTCTTGTCATTATTTAATTTTCCATTGTAACTAGAAGTTTTTTTATGGACCGTCATATAGATAGATAGATAGATAAACCATTTATTTAGTGCACACAAAAGACATAGCACAGCACACAGAAGTACAATTTATTATTTTATTTTTTTATTTATATCATCAACATAGGCCAAAAAAAAGGGAGCTACTTAAACAAAGTTAATAATTTATATGGGACCACCAAGCGGGCTTCCTCTACCAAATGATTAAAAAAAAATCACGTAAATCGGCCCAGTAATCGGGTACAAACATGAAAAAAATAAGTTTATGAAATACATAACCTCCGCATTTTTAGAGAAGTCAGTTAAAAATAAACTTGCGGTATCATGACATAACCTTGACCTTGATTATATTTGGGGATACCCAACCCCTATAACAACCCCCCCCCCCCCCTTATCTCTTTTTCAACTACAACGATGCTGACAACAACATCGTTGTAGTTGAAGCAATCTTATGATTACTAGACACCAAACACCATCTGCAATCACCAGTATTAAGTACCTACCAAACCAACCTCCCTGATGTTAAAGCGAACCCTTGAACATCACGAACTTAAAAGTAATAACTGAGTTGCAGGAACATCAAACAGTAATTTTCTCTCAACAGCAGCTATTAAAAGCAATAATTATTATTACATAATTAAGTACAACGCGGCTTTGTCTTAATTCAAAGTAAGTTCAGTACCCCCAAAGTTAAGCTTTACTACGTAATATTTTAACACGTTTTGTGTTTAATTTAGTAATTCCTTAAAACCACGAGGCATTCTTCAAAGAGAACCGCGCGATCTAAACATGATTAGTTTAACTTTAGACTGGATAACTGGTAACTTGTGCGAAAGTAATCTAAAATGTATAGTTTCTGAAACTTTCAGAGTCCAGCCATTTGTGAACTGAAATGATAAAATAACACAAAGTTACGGCCTAACTCTGTTTTTATGTTATTACAATTCCTTTTCGGTAAATGGTCTGACTCTGTACCTATATTAAATTATTAACTTTAGTAAGAAAACTTTAAGACCCCGTGAAGCGTTACCATAAAGTCTTTTTAGTTTTATCTACAAAAACACTAAAACTCTAAAGACTTAAGTGGCATAAAAAACCCATTAGTAACAAATACTGCTCGTCTTTGTAGTATAGGGACCGTACAGCTACCGCGAACGGCCGGTAGCTAACCCAATCGAGGGTCAGGAACGGTAGTTAAATATTTTAATTGACGTAATTATTTGCGAAGTGAAATATAACAGCTGTCAAACGGCCGACGGAACGATCGACTGAACGTTAACTAATAGTGATAGAGTATCGGTATCGGTTTTGGTATCGGTCTCCAAGGTGGGAAAGTTTGTCTTTGAAACGGAATTTTGAATATTAAGAGGTTGAACCGACAGTTTTATTCACGAACAGTAACTTTATTTATTTCAAACGCCGTTTGACTCTTGCTCCGTACTCGTGGAGTCTGGAAATTCCTCAAATATTTTGTTGAGCTTACTTTTTTATAGGTCAAAGTTATTTGATGTTTCTTTTGGCAGCACAGCTCTATAACTTCATTTTTAATCATTCGCGATGGAAAAGTTCATTAAATCATTTTAATTATATTGTTCTTGTCGTCAAATAGGCGATCAGATCATTAGAAACAAAAATCAATGAATAAATAAATGCTCACCGATACTTAAATAATTCATGACCATGAATCATCGCAGCCCAAGGAAGCAATAGAATCATAGAAACCACAACTTTTTTTACCAAACCGACCTTCGCAAAAATACGTTAAAATTCGTTTGGGCATTAGGTACACCTGTCAGGTAGGTGTCAGTTCGTCGTGCATAGAATACGAAAAACGCTGGGTGCGTCTCGTGGCCGACTATGCCGTAGTACGCGGCACGCGGTACGCACATATTGAATTCCATATCAATTGATACTTCGTCACCTACAGGAACGCAGGAAGCGGTGACAGGATGTGTCCTCAGATATTGTCACATCGTGCATGTATTTTACTACAAGATACAGTGTAAAAACGTGGAAAATTTTGGTTTAAGTCTTTGGTTGTTCTTTCATTTTGGTCTTTTGAACTGTGATTCTTTAATCTTTGAGGTTACGGTTGGGGCAATGGCTAAACGATTGGCTGGTCCACTGCGTGTCGCGGATTCGATCCCCGCACGGAACAAATATTTGTATGGCCTACTCTGGCTGTTTGAGTATGTGATTTTAATTATTTGTAAACGCACCAATGATACAGGAGAAATTCCTGATGTGAGGCAACGTTTTTTTAGGAAAAAAATAATAATAATTTGTTAAGCTTACTAAAGAATAATAAATTAATTTATTGACACACACAAGTTACAAACAAGAAAACAAAAACAATGAGCATAAAGGAGTTCAAAACTACAAAGAAGAAACCGTGAGCCCCAAACTAGGCACAGCCTGTATCTTGGTGGCCCAATACAGACAGTAAAGGCAGATTGAGTAACTGACTCTTCAGCGTGACACAAGTAACAGTTAATTTTGAGAATTATAAATTTAAAATATATATATAAATATAGGTATATATATATTTACATCTAAAATAATAATAAATTCAAATTAATCACCATTAATAATTCAAATTAAAATCAATAATAAAAAAACAACAACAATCTTGGAAGAAAATGGACTATCTACAATTGAAATTCTTAATTCCATTCGGTCCACTCGGTTTTAAATTCAGTGCAGTTTTGCTGTAGGTACTTAATATGATTAAAAAAATAATACCAGTAATCAGTCTCTTATTTTTATTAGGTTACGCTAATTAAAGGCTACGGTTTAGCAATAGTAAGTACTTATTCTGCGTTATGGGACTTATTAATCTAAGACTTGGTTTTATTAATATAGGTATTGGATTTAGAACCTTGTCCACTAGTACTTAAAATTGTACTAATTATATTCTCACATTTTAAAGCAAATGTTAACAGTTTAAACACATAAATATTGTTTCTGAATGTTTTCGTCTTATTCTGCTCACCCAACTTAGCCAAGAGGAAAAGTAGGAAAGACATTTTCCACGCGAATCGTTCTAACAACCTATTTGTTAAACCAAATGGGTGTAATGAAAGTCCAATAGAAAAACAATATTGTTCATTTCGGAATAAAAAAAAGTTAACGAAGATAGAAAAAAAAAATACATTTTCATTAATATCACTTGAACGGTGAAACGGGAACTGGGCGACATTACCGGGTTTTATCAATTGTTCCAAGTAACTTTTATAGAAACATTTTACATCGACGCCATATTGTAATTTCCAACACTTCACCCGAATCCAATTAGGTCGGTCGCGCACCTTAAAAACAAAAGCGAGTGAGGAATCGTTCCTTGATTTTTTTTGTTGTTGAAAGATTGGGAATTTATACACTTGTTTTTATAAATTCAAATTCAATTTTGTATTGTGTTCGGGTTTGAAATCTTGGTTGGAACAGCCGCACGGATCGATCTTCAAGGTTAAGCCGCACTCACCAAGGTCGGTCTGAGGATGGGTAACCACCCATTACATACCGAGTTTCCTTCGTGCCTCAGAAAGCACGTTAAGCATTTGTAGATCTTTAAATACTAACTACTAATAAAATACTGGTATTCAGCTCCATCCGGTAAGACTGGAAGCCACCGCAATAAATTTGGGAAAAGGCTAGGCAGATGATGACGGGCATCTGCAGTTTTTAGCACTTAGCTTGAATTGTAACTAAGACTGGTCACTAACTACCCGTAGTGACTGTCGGAAGAAACTCTGAATCTAATGAATGATCACCCATCCACAGACAAACCTAGGCAAGCGCAGCGGCAAGCTTATACTGAAGATCGACCCGAGGGACTGTCATTACTTAGCCACGGAAACGTTCAAAAACGCAAGTAAACTGGAGATGCTAATTCTCAAGAATTTAATTTTGAAGAACATAATATTCGCATGCTTCCCGTTCGGATGATAAGAGTTATTAAAATACTTGAGATTTGCCATCCCTGGCTGCGCTATCAGTTCTCCTTGAAACCTCGAACGCCGGTCACGGCACACAACAATTTTTCATTAAAAGCATTTTTCACCAATTGTGAAGCAGAGAAACAGAGATTTATATGATATAATATTTACCAATAAATCCATTCGGACCGTTCATTTTGGGATGAAAGCTTACCCTCGCGTAATACGTAGCATTCATAGAACAGCATAACCACATAAATGAAACATATACACCGTATACTATTATATTATTTTAAATGGATAATGGAATACTTTACTAACAAGTTTAATGTTAAATGAACAGTTGCTATGTCCCAACTAATCCACGATAATTGACATAACAACCCACATGACAAAGTTTGTGAAAGGTAACAAATATTCATGGTGAGTCGTTACAATTTGTAACCTTCAGCAAGGAAGTTCAAATGAAATTTAACTGTTCGTTGATTGACGAAGGGACCCATTGTCCACAATAATAATTATCTTGTAGGAAGCGGGTAAGATGAGCGCCCGTAGCGTGCTTCTACCACTTATGAATGCCTGGTACGCACGTACGTACATAAGGACATCCGTAACGTAGACAATACAACAACTTATCTAATATTTCATCACTCAGTGCGGGTTGTCGGTTTACAGGCACGTACCTAAATAAGCGCCAAGGCTAGAGAAGCTCCGAATATATAAGATTTCATTCGTAAGACTGACAGACACCCAGATTTATGAATAAGTAGATTTTGTGCTTGTCCCCCAAACTAAGCAAGAACTCACAATTCAAAGAGATCAAGATCGAAAATGATGCTTCACTGGAACGGTTGGCGCTTACTAATTTGAAAATTATGCCAAATTCTGCCGAGGCTTCGAGTAAGTCGGCTGTATTTTAGCATCGGGCATTAAACCACTTTCAATTTCAAACATATATAAGCCACAATTCAAAACAGAACGCAACTCTATGTTTGTATAGGACTTCACAATGAAGAGGTTTGGTAACATAAGTACATAAACGGTCCAGGCTACCTCGTGCGTACCCTGTTCCAATGGATGTTCTCTGCCCAACTCTATGAGGACTAATTGCTAAACGTTGCTATAGCTATTAATAAATCCAAGACCATCCTTTGACAAAGTTGAACCACAATTGAAACGGCATAAGACAAACGGATGCAGCCATTTGAGACGTTCGATTAAATTATGAGCAGTCCTTTATTAACATTTGTAGTTAGTAGCCTCGTGGCCATTGATTAAATTATAGATTATTGCCTAAAAGCTAATTCAATTACGTCGAAGACAAGCTCTAAATGGGTTTTTGTTTCGGAGATAACGAATAAAGAGAAATTAAACACTTAAAAGTAAGTCTTTATAACCAAAATGTGTATCAAAACAACCATTAGCAAAGTTTTATGAGTTTTCAAACGTGGGCTTGAAATACGAACGAGTTTTATGCATTCCTGGGGGAGGTACTACCTACTACGCATTATAGCTTAATACGTTTTGGTCTCTTGGGTCTGATGTCGATGACGGGCTCAAATTAAAGCTCCACTTCGGTGAACTCTTTAGTTATTGAGTTTGTATATTTTGGTCGTTTCTTCCGCCCTCGAACAAAATATGTAAATTCCTCTGTAACCCGGCTTGGACTGTGACTAAATAATATCTTTAATAAGAAGATTTTGTCCTAGCTTATCGGCCCCGAGCGGGCGACCGCTTCGTAAATAAAAGAAAAAAAATTACAGGCTCTTTAAAACTCAAGCAAGATTTGCTCACTGAAATCGGCTTACATTTCACTTGTTTTGTATTAGGATACTTAATATGGATGAATAAGTTTTCTGAGAAACCTATTTTTTGTGTATATACATACTTACTGCAATAATTAATAGTCAAATCAATACGGCAAATGGTCGCGCGCTCGCAACGACTGCGCGCGAACTGAGTTTCATTTTCAAATTCACAATCTTTATTTACTTTCCTTTGTATTTGTTTTGTCTTTATTTGTTCTACGGCTGAGTAATGGTTAGGTAGTGTCTCAATTAGTGCAATTGCAGTCTTGCGTTGCTCACCAGGAAATATAACAGTAAGTACACACATTAGATTAGAACTTCTTGCCCTTTCTCTGATTGAACCACTGCAGCTTTCAAACTTTATTGACATGCACTTGCGACGTCGCGTCGTTTGATGACTCATACGTACTTAAAACGGAAGCTACCTAGCCGGTTAAAGATCAACGCACACGTATAAGCACTGTTTCGGATCAGCGTTGACTCGACTCCAACATAAGCTAAGCTAAACTATTAAACTCCATACTACTTCTTTGATCTACGACTTTCCGAATCGAAACGTTGTGAATAGCTATGCAGATCTATTAAGCCCAGGAGGTGGCCACATGAATAGCAGGTGACGTTCAATCACGAACTCCATGCGTCTTCTTCTATTCTAGAATTGATAACGCAAATTTTGAAAAACCAGTACGTAGCGAGTAGCGACCTGGCCAACCATGTCATTTGCCTTATTAAAGTCTTAGAAGGTGCAGATTTAGTTTTGCACGACTGTCGGGAGAGAAGAACTGCATTCTGTAACGCACAAAATAATTATCAGTACCGTAACAGCCCGAGAATCGGAATCTGTTTAAAAAAGAAGAGTTGATGCTGGTCCGGTGCATTGTGCATACGTGTGGTATGAGCTTAAAAGACAACGATATGCACGAAGAAGTGACAGGTGTACTATAAAACTAAATCTAGACAAGACATGTAGTGTGCATATTATACACGCTATATCCACACTGTCTTGACCCGTCTCTTTAATCAGCCATATCTTTCTAGCATGCAATCAGACGGCTTTTGTTTTACGGCTTGTTGGATACTTCCTGGTGTCGAGGTAATAACATCGATCAATGAATTGCAAATTCGCAAATTGGTAAATAGGGTGTTCCGTTTACGTCAGTTTCCTTCTGCCAAACCCTTCTAAGAGTTATGCAATAGTTTTGGCTGTATTGACGAGAATTGGCAGAAGTCAGAAGATACTACTATAACTATTCTGGTAAGGAATCATTATCTTCTTTTCTTTTGAAATTGGGCATAGGTAAGTATTGCCGTCCCCGGTCGGAAATTCCAAGGTCCAGTTCAGTCCAGAACCTCAAATCTGGACAGTATAGTGACACTCAGTCAAGTTGTACGGTAGGAACCAAACCCAAGACCATGCGAATGGGGCGTCCTTTGCGAAACTTAGATAACAAGGGCGGAAAGTGCGGCAACCCTTTCTCTATCCCAAATGATTGAACGGTGAAAATGTCAAGCATTACGAGTGTTCAGACAAGTTTCTCTTCCCTTTTAGACAATAATGATCGTAACTATTCGTAAGTACGACATTATGTCGGAAACAAAGGAAATGCTAATGTCGAGCATAGAAAATCAAAAGTCACAAATCAGTGAGGCATTGTCCTAAGTGGAAAACTAGCTAAGGGGTATGACCACATGACTCACGACCATGCCAGATGGCTAGCGATTAACCGCATTTGCAATTACCGCAGCTGTTATTATTACTTAACTTCTTAGTATGTAAACTAAGCTCAATGAATAATGAAATATATTAAACACAAAACAAACTTGTACTAAACATTTCTCCGTACAAAAACAACTCTATAATGTGGAGTCATCAAAGGTAAGATGTTGATAAGGCGGCTGCTACAGAGCGCCAGTGAAAAAGAAAACAACTTGGTCCGTACATACAGACTAATAAGAACTTTATTTATTTGCATATCTGACGTTGGTACTTGTTTTATTGTAGGTACATTTTTATAATGCAAAGTAGCTAGGTACTCACTACGACGACGACCTACTTGATCGTAGCACTAGTAGCTGTAGCTAACTTGAATTAAAATTGAGTAAAGCAATCAAGTATTCACGTTGGGCACCAGATGTTTACGCTAATAACATAAACTTCGGCCCAATTAAACTGCAGGTCCAACGTAACCCTTCACTCGCCCAACTTACTACGTAAAATAGCCGTAACTAACTTTAGCACAACTAAAACACTTCTAGCAGCAAAGAGTGCTCTTAAGAACTCCTTAAAAGTAAAACAAAAGACTTTTAAAACTATTTAAGTACTCGTTAGAAAGTTTGGAATACCTGCGAGAGGTCCCCGTCTCCTCTGATTTTCTCGACAACGGTAAGTTTCCTGTCGGCGGACACGAGTCCCGTGCACATCACAAACAACAACACTAGTCGTTCACCCATGGTTGCACGCAAAACATCCAGAGATCACACGAGAGGTTCACAGAGATACACTCGCGGGATACATGTGCGGGATATCCGAGTAGGGAACGCGCGCTGTACGAGAATGCGCCGCGATAAATGCCGGGTGTAGCGCGGGAGGCACTGACGCGTTGACGCTCCGCTATCGCCGTCTCCCTCACACCGCAACCGGCGCGGCAACTAACTGGTCATAGTGGTCATCATACCCGGCGTGACCGTTGAGCTTCGAAAAATTACTAAAACCAAGATTAGCATAACAACTTCACTTTAAAAGCACGAAATGGATTCCTTACTTTTCGGTGTCAATGTCAAGGTTCCGCGGTTATTTATGGAGCCTACTTTACATTTAATAGGGTCTACCTGCTGTTTTTGACAACAACCTTTTGTAACTGTCAAGTTCAAAAGCCTTTGTACACATACGAACGGCAAACTTCTCACAAACTGCGTCAATGCAATCTTTCCGTTACGTGTTGGAGTTGATTGTTAAATAATGTTACCTGTGCCGGTCTGTGTGACGGAACGTAAACATGAACCCGTCAAGCTTTCTTAGTTTGATTGTTGGGCTATTTAAAAACTCGTTTTGGTTTTTGCAAATAAAAATCACCCGAAATTGAATTTACCTAAATTTGGATCATAGATTTCTGAAACGATGGGGCACTTATTATCGTCTCCTGCGTGTCCTGTTCTTTGCTCATAATAGTAACTAATCACTACTGAAGGCGCCAAACTCAAAGCACTGTATGTGATTACGTGCAATGCCTGAAATAAAATGATTTATTATTATTATTATTATTAAAGCCAAGTTCTGGGCCACCACAATTTAAATTGTCATCGTCATTTAACATGCTAAGAAACAGAGATTAACTTTGTTAATCAAAGACCGTACGAAGACATGTATCATCTCACATAGTCAAATTATTTTGCAAACCGTCAACCCTTTATGTTAGATCGAAAATCAAAAACAAATCTGCGAACGGCGTAAAAATTGATATGTGCCAATAGCACAACATGCTTGTTATACGACGACACATGACAAGATTTGACGTGTAACGTATAGTTCTACCTGTGAGCTGTGGTACCTGAGACCGGCCGGTGTTCACGGTACGGTACGTCGTTCGACCGAAACGTGCCGTCACATCGGGGCTATTATGGTCCATTGTATTTTATATCATATCACCTATCCATCTTTGCCTTTTACCTTTACTTTTTTTCACCTTTGTTGCGCTTTAGATGTGACAATATATTTTCGTTCTGACATAACGTGTATACAGTACAGTGTAGTAAGTATACAGTAACTGGTCAAAATTGTATTTGACAGTTACTGTTTTTATAGTTTCATCAATCAAAGTTCAGATTTAAACTTATACGGTTAGCGCTAACCTTGAGAAATATTTTAGAATGCAAGATTTATGGGAAGTCCATAGGTCACCGAAATTAACTGAATATTCCTTTCATGTGCTAATAAAATTAATAAACAGGTTAAGCTCATCAAAACCTATAACGTTAAACAAGACAGATTCAAAACGAACAAAACTCTTTAGTTTTTTTATGTACAACTACATCAGCCCATAACGACCAATGCTGGACATAAGCCTCAAGCTTAATTTTAGCTTTATGTAAATAAAGCTAAAATTAAGCTTGTAAATTAATTTCAAAATTTTGCTGACTCTGACAGAGGTAAACTTTTACCTATGTCAGAGTCAGCAAAATCTTGACATTAATTTAAAAACCACACGTAAACCACATTGTTCCTTTAACAAAATCTTTATTGTCTATCAAAGACCAGATTAACAGCAGATCATTAAGATGACCGAAATGCACATTTCTGCATTTCTACCGACCTTCTTAATTTACGCCATTCTTGCACGTCAGCTATTCTGACAAGTTACCAAGTAGATTTAATTTTAATTAAGTGACTTAACCATTCACCATTTCAATGTTGTGGTTTAATATAAAATTAAATTTGAACAAAAGCTCCAGATATTGACGAGACGTATCCAATTACTGTTTTTATGAAATTTGTTGGAAATCCTCTGTTTTGTTCACAAGGAAACAAATCATTTTAAAATTAATAAAGTTTTACAATTTCATAAAAGTAATTACTTTGTTCAAATATTTCATACTGGACACTTTATTAGATTGACCTTAATATTCTACGTCGACAATAGTGAAAAAAAAAAACGTTCCTAATGAAAAAATGAATGAAAGTGTACATTAAACAATTTTGTTACCTATTAATATAAACATTGTATTATATAAGAAAATTACGTGTCAACATTCATGACTACGATAAAGATTGTTCTCAATCTAGATTCACAAAAACAAAATAAGTCACAAAAAGTTACCTTTCGACCTTCACCTTTCCATATCTCCAAAAGGCAAATATTTAGATAATCAGTATATTAGAGAAAGTTATACGTTATTTGTGTTCGAACTTCGAGTGTGTTAGTGAGCTTACTGTAAATTCTGAAGCCACAAACTTTTCCATTTCTATATAGACATGTTTTGCGAAGGAAAGTGAAAATTCTGAGCAGGTCTTACAAAAATAATCAAATGTTTATAGCATAGCTAGCTTTTCCCGCGGGTTGGCTCACGTGGAGGTTGGAAGTTATTCCACGGAAAGAAGTATGTCTTCTGGTCACGGCATGGTGTCACTGGTCATGGTCTACCAGCGTGAGTGTGCCAAATTTCAACGAAATGAGGCGTGAGAACGTGACAGACAGACGGACCGACAGTAAATTTTGCATTTTATAAAACTAGGTATATAATATAATACCGTATACTATACGCAGCTGACGCGGAACGTATTGTTTCATCTTTGCCACGATGTGTAGCAAAAAAACAAAGAACATATATTATATAAGTACATGAACATATATTATACGATAGATTTTTCGAAGGCAAGTTTTATAGGTTCGTCCATTACTAGTTATACGAGTACTATAACTGATTACAGAATTGAAATATTGAAAAGGTTCCTTTGATATACGAGTACATCCTTATTCTTATACTTATCACGAATAGTCATATGAATATTCCGTAACGAACATCATCATCTTTCAGCCTTGTCCCAGTTATGTAGGGGTCGGCTTTCAATCTAACCAGATTTAGCTGAATACCTGTATTTGACATGGAGCAACTGCCTATCTGATCTCCACAACCCAGTTAGTAGTAGTAGTAGGCTACAGCGTTGGGTTTTTCAAGGTAGCGTGCATTCGTTATTAAGTGTTTCGTATTCGTGAACTTACGGGGACGTAAAATTCGGTGTTTCACTTGTCTAAATCACGTATCACACTCGTTGTCAGACTTTAGGGCCGAAATCTAATTTAAAGTTAACTACATAGCAAACCAAAAACTTCTTAATAGTGACTTGGGTAACATAGGCTAGACAGATACTCGTAGAATTCGCGGAACGTCGTGAAAGAGCTCCTGTCCCGAGGTTCATTAATATTTGCGTTTCTCGTTAGCTGCCAACTAATTACATCATCGTTACTAATACATGTTAACTTGAATTAGAAGCAAAACCTTGTTTGTTTGCAGATGACGGAGATAAATAGACATCAACTGAGCTAAGCGTAATGTATAACCTATCCTGTACTATTAAATGAGCATTATTTGTATAAATATAAAGGTTGTAACCAGAGCCTTAACGAAGCCGAAAAGCACTTGTTATCCCCGTCATTACGATAATTTTTTTGCTCTAAACCATACGAACGGCTTAACGAGTTTTCCCAGGCCCAAGGAGTCGCGATATGTCATGAATGGTCTGGTCACCCATCCACTGAACGACCTCGGCAAGCGTAGCTTAACCTTCAATCCAACTGTGCGGCAGTTATTATTTAGCATCATTTTTAAGTAATTAAAATTAAATTAGAGTACCGCAGGATTTTAAAGTTAAAATCGAGTTCCGCAGTGGGCGAAATATTATGTTTAAAACCATTACCACGTTCCATCTGGTATAAATCTATTACCGACATAAGAAACTTTTATCTTTCTACTTTAAGTATATTAAACTTAGTTCCATCACGTTCTTTTCAAGTTAAGTCTTGCCAACGTTATCTGTTTAAGACTAAGTTAGAAGTGAATTAGCTTATAGGACTAAATAGGCTCGAGGCTTATGTTTCATGCTTACATATTATGGTACTTTAGTGCCTGTTTTTACAAAACAAGAAACACCTACATGCATACCTAAAGGAAAGCGCTTTGCTGGATAGTCAATATAAAACAATCATTCTAATTGTAATAATAAATGCGAAAGTATGCATGGATGTTTGTTATTAAATCATGCCAGAACGGTTAAACGAATCTGGATGAAATTTGGCACAAAGATAGAATATCGTCTGGAGCTGGAGCATATAGGATGGTGAACACTACACAAGTTCCAGTTAACGACATACCAGCCCGCTTAGCATGAACGCCGTAGAAACGAAAGAGAATCGACAAATCTTTTGTTCATCTGTCATTGAATCGACAAAATGACAGATGAACAAAAGATTTGTCGATTCTCTTAAGTTTCTACGGCGTTCATGCTAAGCGGGCTGGTCGCGGAAGGACCTCTCGTAACTTTTATTTCACACATACACATGTAAAATTCCACGTAAACGAAGTCGCTGACAACAGCTAGTATACATAATTATGTTGCGCGTAGTGTAAGAGAAAAAAATATTCAATGGGGACTTTGGTTTAAACGAATTTTAATTTCCAAAATTGCCAAAAGCAAAACCACTAAATGTCCTTGTTTATTTACATTCAAGCACTTATTTTAGTTTTGAAGAGTTATATTATCAGACACAAATTCACCATTTCAGACCAATAAAGACCCCTCGATGATTCAACATTACTGTAACACATAAACATATCCCGTCGAATTGGACTGTAACGAATTCATGCGTGCAAATCGTTTAGCACGTCCAATCTGTACGTAATCCAATAGCTAGTTAGTAGTGATGTATTTACGACGATTCAGGCCCCACACCCTTCCTCGCCAGCTTAGATACTCCGTGCGTATAGAATTTATACTGAACTCTAAAAATTTTGGGACTGATTTTGATTATGCTACATAACATAACACCTGTAATTCCCAAAGGTTTAGGCAGAGGTGTACCAAATAATACACCCACATTTCGCCAGTTATGTTTAAGTCCCATGTAAAATCGGGCGAGCCAACAACCGGGCGCAAATCCAGACTCCGTGACTGCTACTGACAAATTCCTGATGGAAGAACCCAATAACACTTTGCCCGACCTGGGAATGGAACCCAGGACCTCATGCTCACCAGTCGCTAGACTAACGAAGCAGTTGACATGACTGACTTAACGCTTGATTAAGCTAATAATTCCAAATTCCTAAATCACAGTACTTACCAACAAAGATAAAAATCTGAAATTAATATCTACATTTCAAGAAAAAGGTACGAGTATGTTAACAAGCCACGTTTACAAATATAAGAATGGACTTCATCAATGGGTGAAAGATACGGAAGAGCAAGTAAAATAAAAACTCGCAAATAAGGAGCAAAATTTCAGAAAAAAAAATCGTACAGCGGCGCGCTCTGAATGAATGAATGGAACCGTTATCTGTACCCTGAAAGTTCATTTTATTGGAGCCATTGTCTGAAAATAGGTCACCAAATATTGTTGTTCGTGATATAAATAATGATATTATCAAATAACATTATTTTTTATTGATAAATGTTTTGAATGTTTCACTGATGTAATTTAACTTTGAAAGTAGTGTTGGTTAGTCGTTTGTACAGTTACTTATGCATCGTTCTGTTATAGTAAGAATGAACCTAATCAGCCGAGCTACACCAACCCTGACAACCGTCTAATCTGTCTTCCAAGCGCGCCGTGACTTTTACGTAGTCTGTTCCAACACTAGGTAAGATGATGGAAACTTGTCACGTAACTTTGACAACTCTGCAGTGTTTTAATTATTTTGACGTAATCAGGAAATGCCAGTGCCAAGTGACTCAAAAGACCAAAGTACAAAATAAATAATTTCCTCTCATTTAACAATAACGAATTTATATACGATAAAAGCTTACCTACTGAAAGTCATTTTGCCCTCGTTAATTTCATTCTTGTTATATAAGTCTCAATTTGTGGGGTAATTTATTAAATTCAAGGATTATGTCACTTTGCGAGCTTATGAAAGGACCGTTCCGAGCTTTTATTCAAAAACATAATGTAATTAGAATTTTGTACGTGGAACGGAAAGTTCCCTATTCGTCGATTCGAATTGGATACTTCAGCGGAGACATTTCATGAATATGTAAATGTAAATGATAAATTCATATTTATAACTTAATCAATACCTACTTACGTTACGGAATTTTTGTATTGAATAAATTTTCCCTAATGACAATCATGTCGACGGAAAAAAAATTATAGACTTACAACGTAGAGTTATTTTTTTCATAGTTTTAAGGGAGAATTTTTCTAATTATAATCATGTTCTGTAACCATTATGATTTCCCGTTAGAAGGCAACATTGAGGAATTTAATAAAGAGATACCATTCCAGTTCACAGTTTTATATTATTATTATCGTGTCACAGATATTATGTTACTTACTTTTTTGTATGAAAAGACTTTTTTTTTTTTTTAATCAACCTAGATAGAACACGTCTGATAATGATACGGTACAGATCAAAGGTAGAGAACCTCATTAAGGCTTAATATAAGCAGTAATATAATCAATACCGTTCCTTGTACGTATTATATTAATTTTAACGAATCATTATTTCATAAATAATTATATCTACTTATTTACCACATAAGCGACTTCTTATAATATTAATTTGTTTGACTAGTAAGACATTTTCATATGTTTGTTTTGTTTCTAATTAGATTAATCGTAATCCTAATTCCTAAATATGTCGTATTTTGGTACAATAAATAAGCAAGTATAAGTATTTGTCTAAGTCTTAGTCAAAGACTTTTCTCGTCACCTTGCATAGTTCTGAATAAAAATAAAAAAAAATCTCATAAAAGTGACGGAACATGTGAGGACAAAGCTAGACGGAAATTGACAACAATACAAAAGACAGTTTGCCACATCTGTATTCAGTTACGAACCCTACATCCTACCTACAAGCTAGAACTAGATGCTACAAACGATAAAACGACCTACACGGCTACAAGGCTACATTTTAGTATTCCTAGCGTAAAACGAAAAGTTTCACATATTCCCCGTATAGGGTATTGCGGTTTTCTAAAATGCACAAATTTTATTACGAGTTATGAATGTTCAAAGGAGTTTGCAAGGTGTTCCTACGTCCCGCGGAACTTTCTAACTAGAGAGGACCTCAAATTTACGAGGAATTCTAACAAGAATGAAACAACTTACAATCAGATAATGTGGAGATGTATAGAAGTTTGTTTTGGTCCTTAGAGTCTAAGTTCTCTACGAGTGCTGAATAAGGGCTCGCTATTTTTGTATACAATTGCTTTTCGTAATGTTCGATTGACGGAAATCAATGCATCAGCGCTATGGTAATAATAAGTAAGTAGCTTTATTAGGGACAGTCTTTAAATTATTTATATTTTTGTCAACGACACTTGTTTTGAGGTTATATTTCAAGACTGAAAGTAAATTCTTTTAAATTTTTTGTTTTCTCTAATCTGAGTGTAGGTATACCTACATATTCCCATAATCATCGGCTTTGCTTGGAAATGGCTGTAGATACATCGTTTATAAGACACAGTACTGTAATGATCTTATATTTGTAACTCACGTCATATATCACGTAGCATCATTATCAGTCTCTCACGGTATACGGGAAACCGTAGGCCGTAGGCAATGTTTTATAAAACATATGAAGATCAACATCATGGTGTCTGGTTTACATTTTTAAAAAGTTTACATTTCAATATTGAAAGTACGTAAACAGAATCGACACTTTGAATTTAATACTAGATTAAAATAAACTAATTAAACACAGATGGTAAATTCTATAATTAACTGTTACCTAAACTTTTAAGCGCCATATTTAGTCGCTAAGCGAACTATTCTAAAGGAAAGGACCAAACGGTCTTCTCATTTTGTTATTGTTACTTTTAGACATTAAACCTAACCTTACTCAGATCTAAAACATTTATTAATTTATTTTATAACTTTCAAAGATTTTGTCAGTTAGTCGAAAAGTTGATTCCCCTGAACAAAGGGGTCGGTGGGCTCAACCAGACCCCATGTCTACCCCAAGATCGTCTATGTAATGCACTTTGCTTTGATACAGCCGATTTAGTTTTACAAACGGCGCAAAATAGCTACGCGGGGGGATCTAGCATCATCGGCAGAATTTAAAGCCCAGAACGTACTTATCAAGTTTGGCGCTATCACTAGCGAACATTCATTCTTGTAGCGCACAGGCAACAGGGCACACAGGACATGATAGCAGGTGTCCCATTATTTGTGGGACGCACGAAAAGCGGAACAGGATCCACACTTCAGACTGGAATCGTCTATAAATCTCCAACTGGATGTACACACACGTAGATTGCAGTAGTGGTTGGCGTTTCAAATGCCAGCCCGTGGTTGTGCTTGTAACTGAAGTGATGGCGATCACTTGCATCAATGAAAGTGCTGCACGGATTACCTCTTGCCACGAGCTACAGGCGCAACCACGGAGGAAACAAATCATCAACATCGTCATCTATTACTGTCGTGACAGTGTCGAGACTGTTACTATATATACGAAGAAAACACAACACGCACAACAACAATTAACGCATGCACGAGTCACCCCGCGCCGCGACTTGCTACACAAAGATATTATACTTGCCAGAAGATTACAAGTGAATGAAGCACAAGCGCATTTATGTTTGGTGTGGTGAACGGGGTGTTATACAGATTTATACGCTTAAGTAAGTTAGTTTAATGAACTGTCATAATCATCTGACCGGTATGGTTAACCGAGCGCAGACCAAGTTGACACCTGATTCCCGAAAGGTCAGCTGCACCGGCCGCCGAACCGTGTTGATTGACAATTAACAAAGGCGGATTAGAGCGACCTGATAGACCAATGACCTTTAGAAGGAAGCTGGAGTAGAGTGGATGCATATTGAATTAATGTACCATGTTATCTAGGGTCCTATATTCAGTTTTCTTAGTTACCTTTTCAATATTAGACCAGCAGGAAGTACCTATAGAAAAACATTGTGGGATTATAATGACCTGAAATTGGTACACCGGGAGGAAGCGTCATCGTTATCACTGTGCGTTTCATCTTTGTAAGGAAATACGTTTCTCCCCTTTTTAGTAAATCAGTGCATCATTATTGTTACACTTAGCTGTGTAACTACATACAACACTCGCAATTCAAAACATATATCCTACTACCAATTTGGTTCTTCAGATTTTGCTCCTAAATAATCCGATCTATTTCTAAACTTTATTAATCCAACACTTATCCAATCTCAGGAGCCGCTGCTATCACAAATTATGCTCTAATATCACACACGCGTTGACAGACCGCCATCTAATGAAAATGTAAAGCCAAAACTTGGCAAGTGAACTGTTGCTTATTTAGGGTTGACGCGCACCCGGTAATGCATAATAAAGTTGTTAGGAACGCAGGCTGGCACATTGCCAGTACATGCCAGCGTGCCATCCCCGATGGCAATTCACTGATAAACTTCTTCGAGACAAAAATGCGCACTCCTTTGTTCCTTGGCAATGCATGCAAATAGAATCACGGTTTATTTGCCAAGTGTGATGTTATGAGGCCATTATATTACGGTTGTTTTCAGAGTTTGGCGGAAATGTGCCTACTGTTTTAATCTACACACATTTGGCAAAATAACTAGTCCTTACTAATGTAAGTATTATTAATATTGGATATAAGTTTATGACAGTAATTCTGGGCTATTCTGTATTTGATGATTTTTTGACAGAATATAGATGTAGATAGATATACTTTTGAATCGACTATCTGGACATGACTACGTTACCTTGTCATCGAAACCCATTCCCAAACATCTGAGCGAAATTTCAGTAACAGAACTCAAAAAGGACGTTCGCCTCATCAAAAAAACAAACCTCAGAAGCATAACTTGTCTACAGTTTTCAATATAGGGGTGTGAAATAAAATAAACAAATTCAGTGTACAAAGCTGATATCGATACATTCTCGTTCGGATAAACTATTTTCACGGGATAAACAATGAGAGCATTCACAGTATCGATACCGCGCCAATCCTTTAGTTCCGAATAAATAACAGCCGAGAGGAAACGTAGGTGTTAGAAGTTTAGCGCGCTGCGATTCGTCACCCTTGTTCTCTTTTTTTTTAAGTTCAGAGATTCCGCCGGGAACTGAAGTTGGTAAGGATATAAATGAAAACGTATTAAATATAAAGATTTCAATACTTTTGAGGTAGACGTGGATGACAACTTTTAGTAGACAGCTACCACTGTTTGTCTCTGCATCACCCAAAGGTTGACTGATAGAAAATGCCTATAGCATTAAGGTGGAAGCTCCACGGTAGCCCGCGAAATTCAAATTTTCTTGCGTTTTTTGCAATTTGCAGGTCAGTGTCAGGTTGTATGTTGATTAAAATATTTTAATATTAATTCAATCAGGTTACATGAACTTAGAAGGTTGTATTGATGATTTTAATTATTATAATTCTGTAACTACATACGTGTTACAGCCGTGAATCATATTTTAATCAACATACAACATGACACTGACCTGCAAATTTGCAAAAAAACGTAAGAAAATTTGAATTTCGCGGGCTAGCGTGGAGCTTCGTACCGGCCTGTGTAGGTACTATGTGCTTGATTGATGTGTTAAGTAAATAAATAAAACCTATCTAAAACTTCTTAAATCCATTGTTGTTATCTTTAACTTTAGTTCATAGCCGTTCTCACGTCTTCCTTCCCCATTCAGTAAAACCTTGTTTAGTTAAATTCTGTTGTACGCGAGTTCTTAATTAATGCTAACGAGATGTCTGCTATAACCATAACCATGACATTTCATTACTCTCCCTTATTGAAAATAATTTAAAGTCACAGAAATGAATATTAAACTTGAACGACAACCTCATGAATAAATAATGTGAACTTCCATCATTAAAAGTTGGCATCAAAACTTAGTTAGTCTTCTATTCCTTGCGTTTTTCTGCCTCAATTCGCGGTTATTCAGTATATGAATGGTGTACAAACGAAGGCTCGTATATTTCTTGTCGGGTGTTAGATTAGAGGGCTCTCCGACTCAAAAGATTTATGACGCCAATACTAAGTCGATTCGAAACGTTTGGGTAGCGTAGTCACAGTTCCTGCTATCAATCCTGATTTAATGTTCCTAAAGTCGACAATTTTACAGACACAAAGGGAATTCCGTTGAGATTTTCTGAAGGTATTATCTATTTTAATTTACATACTGATTCGTGTGATCAAATACAAAGCGGGGTATTACAATAGTGGCCATGAACTCGCAATCCACAATACTGATGTGTTTATTTAGTATAAAGAAATATAACGGTGCTCAAACCTCACATTTCATAAACTACTTATATAATGTTTGCTTCGGCATTATTTTCTTTCAGTAGTTATGCGAAACGATGTTGCGATGAATATTAAGAAGAAACATTAATCTAAAGGAGGATTATATATTTATTTTATTCAAAGTTATGAATGAAATCTTCAAGAGCCTTGTTTTGTTTCTATCGAGATTTCATTCAAATTATAGATACTACTCCAATTGGAGCGAGCGCTATACAATTTTTTATTCATGACACATTATTCTGGATCTGATTCGTAAATCACAGATTTTCCGATAAATAGCAAGGTCCAGAATACTACTATTCTTATAAATAAATACCTTTTCATTCGTCATTTATATTTATGAAGCAGTGTAATGGCAAATATCCGGAATATGATCAAACTTCCTTTAAACATTATTATTTCGTTAGTCCCTTACGCCTTTTAGACGTAGATGGATGTTGTTATTTATTTTAACATAATAACACAGATGCTCTTTCAGCTATGCGAACCCAAAAAGCTGACCAATTTTCCTTTTTAATGCACGCCTTGATCAAAGGGCGGGCGGCGAAGCGACGACAAAATAACTCGTCGACTCATAAAATTCATTATTTCGGCCTATCCAAGTCATCAAGCATGTTTAACAACCCTTTCATTAATAAAAATATAATACATGTACATTTTATAAAGTTATGGGACAGATGTTTCAACTAAATTCTGATTCTATTATTTCATTTATAGGTCTATTGAAAATTAAATCGAGAATATGCTAGCAATGTTCTTCATGAACGCATCAGCTGAAACCTGTACATAATTTGTCAAACCTTCCTTAAACGCTTTGAGATTGAAATCCACTAAATATTGTAGTTCGCCGACGGAAACTTGCAAAGGAAAAGGCGGGAATGCCTGTAAAGCCTTTGATACATTTTCTTCGTTATCAAGCCACGGGAGCCAAATAAAATCGTGAAGTGCGGGATTCGCTCTCGGATCTGGCGTTGGGCTGTGTCGTGGATTTATTGCGGACCAGTACATTCGCAGTCGAAGGATCATGTGCTGCACGAGCTCCGGATGGAAGGACCACAAATCATTTGTTTCTGCTGGATCCATGCTCAAATCGAACAGACATCCTTTTGCTGTAATTGATAAATTGATTAGTAGTCGTTCATTTACAATTCGTTCACTCAGCGAACATTTAATTATCACTTTTATTTCCTACCTTTTGTTGGTACGCAAAGCTCTTCTGTCCTTTTTGTAATATTTATATTTCGACATAAATTCGAATAATTTCGCTTCATAGCTACCGTATTCAGATCCAGATTTATAAATAATGCCTCCTTAAACACTAGGGCTGTATCAGAACTTAGCAAAACATTTTCATAAGAATATCCAGCACGCCTCAACTTCTTTAACTCCATGCCATAGAATCCACTTTTCTGCGGTTCTACGTTGCCTATGATTATTTTATATTGTCCTTGTCTGAAAGCTGCCCAGTCCTCAAGATCGTCCATTGTTATTAACGCGTCGCGTCTTGGAGGTGTCTCATCTTTTGTTATAGCATTCCATTGGTTGATACCGTCTATTGTATCCTTATAATTGCCACCTGCAGCACTAATTAGTGTTGGCATCCAATCCGTTACATGAAATAGACCTGGCCAAATGTTGCTTGGTATCGATGCGTGCCATATAACCGCTGTTGATCGTACCGCACCTTCCCAAGGCGTGCCTTTTGTGCCTCGCAAGGGTAAATTCGAGCCGAAATTTCGGTTTAATCCCGTTGAAGGTGCGCCATTGTCGCAAACCAAAGCGATGATAGTGTTGCTGAGGAGCTCCCTCTCGGCTAGTGCCGATATAACGTGAGCGACGCTCCTGTCTAAGCCGGTAACGAGACCTGTTGAGATATCGGAGCCAGTTAATTGATATGGGAAGTTGCAATTGTGAGCACTGTAGAGACACACAGACTTAATTCACGGTATGCGGGAAATTGTAACAAAACCCTACTTGTAGGCCAGCTTTAAAACTTGTCTTCAGGTACTGAAAAAACATGCTGTGCCATGCAAAATTGCAATACGTTCAAAGTGTATGGAACAAAATATTTTTTGTAACTTTTAAGCTTGGAGTGCAGAATGAAATCTGTAAATCCTTGACAAAAGTTTATGATCTTCTACCGTTTATATACCTTCAAGTTGTATATTAAAATAACAAAGAATATAAAGTGAGCTAGTTTTCATGATTGCCTGTAATCGTTTTTCTCTTTAGTGTCTTTCAAGCTTTGAATACCCTGAGTGAGCAAATCGTTCGCCATTGATGGAGCAAAAAGCTCGTTCTACAAAAAAGTCAATTACGCGATGTCCGATCTTAGCTCAGCCTTTAAGACCACAAGAACTAAGTATCACTAATGAGATTCTGAGGTTTTTCTCTCCCTTATAATAGCATTAAACTGATCATGAGGAGGTTAGAAGAATAGTTTTTGATGTAGCTAATGAAAATAGAAAAATAATAGATTAAACCAAATTCATTCACTTTCAATAAACGTTGCAGAAATAAGTGCGATATGATACACGTAAAGATTTACTCCTCAGATTTACCGAAAATTGAAACCAAACCGTATACCCAGATATTTCCGTCGTCGTAGCAACTAAATTGGAAATTACATTTCAGTCTATAACGGTAACCTCAGTTCCCAATATGGATGGGTAGATACAACGGTCATAAGATTTGATTCTGTTTGGTTACCGTATAATCTCAGTGCCGAGTCTGTGACGTGGTTGTTTGTCCAGAGCTCGCAAGCGCAAGTGCTGATCATAAGGTCCTGGGTTTGATTTCCAGGTTGAGAAAAGTGTTATTGAGAATTTCTCAGTAGCAGCTTCGGAATATGGATTTGGTTGATGTCCATAGTGGCAGAGAGATGGGCAGATGACATTGTTGCCATCGCGGTTAAATCCTAGATTAGTCTAGCACATGAGCGTGGAGATTGGCACAATCAAAAAGAAGTCTATTCCCAGCAGTGGGTGAAGTCGGGCTATCGATGACGATGATGGCAAAATAGACTCGCCCTTCAACAGGCGAAATTAGGCACATCTCTGCCTAACCCTTCGGGGTTTACTGGCGTGATGTAATGTTACGTTGTAAGATTTAATTCAGTTTAGTTACCAGCGTACATTCTCCGTGCTGTGTGTGCAATGTGTTCGTTCGCGGCGATGTAGTCCTCAGGTGGCTGCAGGCTAACGTAGCCCCCTCCCAGGTGTGGGGCTGCGTGGGATATGTGGAGGTATAGCGGCACTGATGTGTCGTGATTCCTTATCACTGTAATGAGAGAGATAATTATGTTGATCCGTCTAAAGAGGACGTAATACAAGGTTGACAAATAATTGGTTTTATGAAAAGTATAAATCAAGAATCTTGGGCGAATCTCACTACTGAAACTGAACGCAATCAAGGCATCTAAACGGCGTTTAAGAGCTATCAGTGTCCATGTTCCTTAGCTCAGCTTCCTTATTTCCTTATTTCATTTGCTTCAGTTCAGTTTCAATGTCAATGAGGAGCTCGTGGATAAACAATAAAAGCTGGTCGGGTCGATCTTTAAGTTAAGCCGCGCATGCCTTGATTGGTCCGTGGATAGGTGATGACCCATTACATACCGAGTTTCTTCAGTGCTTCAGAAAGCACGTTAAGCCGTTATTCTTGGCTCATTTGTAGATCTTTGGCAGTCGTTACAGGTAGTCAGTAGCCCGAAATTCTGACAACCAGTCTTACAAAAGGGTATCGAATTACCCAGTACTAACTGAGTTGTGGAGGTCAGATAGGCAGTCGCTCCATGTAAAAAGTAAAAAACTAGTATTCAGTTGCATCTGGTTAGACTGGAAGCCGACCCCAACATGGTTGGGAAAAGGCTAGGCAAATGTTAAGTTCAGTTTCAATGTTGAGTACTGGGTAAATCAATAGAAGTAAATAGAATTCTAATGTATATATAATAGTATCACGGTCCGACAAATACTCCTCAATCCTTGACTTACCCAGCCTGACCCTGACCCCAACCATTAAGCTTTACCCCAAGGTAGTGTTACCCCCATTGACATACCGCTTTTGCAATATTTCATTTATATATTATGTACATAGGTGATATAGGGACCAAACTGCGAGTTGGAATTATTAATCAAATGAGCGATTAACCACGCACGCACCATTTTATATTATTCATTGCTTGAAAATTCTGTGATGTCATAACGCTGTATAAATTAATAAAAATGCGTGCAACTAATAAATATTCATATACACATTTTAATTGCTAAACATACGGTTAACTGCCCAATCTGTTAGTACTTCAGTGAGGTGGCCCCTTTGATCTTCAATCGGGTCCAAACCATTAAAGAAATCGAGTCCGTAGAATACAGTATCGTTCCACGTCTGGAAAATTAATAAGGGATAAGTTTCTTGTTTTCATAACAGATCAGATACATCCTCTTACAGGATATTATGATGTAGTATTATCATGTTATCTAAAGAGGCAAAACAACTAAGTTACTTTGAACTACCCAGTTTGCAAACGAATTCATCGCTCCCGGCATAATTATGTACCTACCAAGTTGGCCTAAAACGGCCAATTTCGCAGAATTATGAGAGGATAATATATGAAACACGTAACAAATCGTAAAATAGCCGCAGACAGTGAATGTTGTGAATTGTCACTTTGAGATCATTCTACGAATTGTAACGTAATATATTCTATATTATAGTTCTGATAAAGCGGATTTTTAGATTCTCCGATAAATAACATTATAAACTGGGCAGTATTCTATATCAAGCTTTAGTAAAAGCACGGTTTACGTTATTAAATCATGCAATATTTTCGTCCATCTTCGTCAAATATCCCAGATTATCGCAACATCTATCTAAAAATACAATTCAAACAAAACGCAGAAAGGAACATCCTATTCCTAAGTTCAAACAAAAGAGGGATTCTTTTCTTCCCTCCAACAATACCGCTTTGTGCTCCAAATACCTTAACGTTAAGACATACTTAAGTATACGTACCTCTACTTGGTTATACGTGTAGTAATCCACACTGCTGCCTAAGAAGCCGTAGAATGTACCAAAGCCTCTATTAGTGGGTAGATAATAATGCCTGGATTTACCGAGACCCCATTTCCCTATCAAATGTGTGGCGTAGCCCAATTCTTGTAAATACTCGGGCAGTAGGCGTTCCGTGTGTGGGAGGCCGCGATCCTCGGCAGACTTGATCGAGATTCCTTGAGTACCTTGTGTATCAAAGTTTAATTAGTGGACGTTATTGGATAAGCATCAATGGATAGTTGTATTAAGGTGAAATGATTAGCTGTAACACGTATGTAGTGTATTTTAATGATTATAATTCTATAACTACATACGTCTTACAGCCGTGAATAATATTTTAATCAACATACAACCTAGCACTGGCCTGCAAATTGCAAAAAAAAGTTATAAAATTTGAATTTCGCGGGCTACCCTGGAGCATCCACCTTAATAACAATAAATGGCACAGATCAAGAACAATAGTAATATAGTAATATAGTAGAGGCGTTTTTCAAACGGAATAACGGTTCTATAAAATAATCATAACTAATCCAAACTTCCTAACTAATATTATAAATGGGAAAGTAATTTTGTTTGTTCGTTTCTTACCTTTTCACGCCTAAACCACCTAATAGTACATTGTTCACCGAGAGGAGAAAGTGACCGATTACCGTCGAGGGTGTCGTTTGATGCCCGAGCCGTAGGCGAGGGCTTTAAAACACCCGAGATCGGGAATCGCACTTTCTCTCGAGTGATACATAGTGCTTTATACTACACCTACGAGGAAAATAAAAAACTAAATCTTTACTAATTGAAATTTATATTGAAATTGTTGCAGTTAGTGAAGCTTAATGTAACACTTTTTCCATTAATTTTTGTTTGAGATGTTTGCGACAATGTAGTAGGAATTTCACATGTTCTTTTTTGAAATTGTTTATCCTGCCGCCGCACGGTCGCACTGCCAGCCCGACACCATCCAACACACAGCTAGTGGCCAGTGTCATTTTGCGAACTTGGAGATAAAAACTCACTGTAAAAACTTTTTGGCTTTTGATATTTAGGTTACCGGCGCATAGTCTTACCCAAAATTAAAAAAGAAAAACCACGTAAGAAATGGATTTTCATACACTTTTCTCTCCCGCTCAGATGCGTTTTCTCCCCGCATATTTGTTCGATATGCAATGACGTACTTTCTACCGTAAATTTGATAAAGTATCAAGGTACTTTCCAAGCAGGTGTAGTAACTATCTTTCATCCCGAAAAGAATTACTACTCCCGAGGAAAACAACAATACCGTTGCAAGTAGAGTACTACCCGAATTGTTGGTCAAATTCTAAATTAACGAGAGCGAAGCCGCGGGCAAAAGTAAGTTAGGTATGAGTTACTTTTGAAATCTTTCTTTTCTCAAGAAGTAAAATGCTTCAATAAAAGTATAAAGAACTCCAAGAAACCTCATTTTCGTTGTTTCACACACACACAATCAGTTTATTGGTACAATATAATAATTATGAAAACGCGTTCGTCAGTTTTATTTTTATTTTTGATCTACCTATTTGGTTTAATATAAAATGGTTTCTACATAAAGATCTTCACATTACGAAACTTCAAAGAAATAAATCACAAATTAATGGTCACTGTAATGACATAAATATGATTTTGTATTTTATTGAATTAAATTAATTAATCTTTGTTGTGGATTTTATACGGGCTACTTAAGTGGAAATAATTGGGTTGCCTGGATAAGTAGGTACTGCATCTGTTAATATTTTTGTACCTAATTGCCATTTTATTTTATATTCTAAGCCCGGTCAGTGGGTCGTGTTTTCAAAGAAAAATGGCTAGAAATGTGGACTTTCATGCGATTAATCTTCTACTGCCATTGTCAATTATTATGACACAACACGAACCAACTGAACTAAAGCGAGAAAATATAAGTTGGAAATAAGAATCTAATAGTGTTTTGACTAGAGACAGTGGTGCTACATTCTAGAATCCTAAATGACCTTATCCTTTGGTCTTGCCAACAAAGGCTTGCTTCCTAAATGTTCTTCATATGATAAATGTTGTTCTAAATTGTATGTTCCTAACAGCAAAAGTATTACAAAAAGCAGTAGACTTAATTCCATATCAAAAAGCCAAATAAACAGTCTTGTTTAAAATATTACACAGATAAATTCACCCGAGCTTCGTATAAGAAAGCGCTTTCTTCGCTTGCAAACGTACCCATCCTCATAGGATATTTTCCGGTGAAAAGCGCGCTCCTTGCTGGCGTGCCGCGAGCGTGGGTATAGTACTGTGGTATTATGACTCCCTGGTACGCGAGCACGTCGATGTTAGGCGTCATTATTTGATCCGAGCCGTGGAAACTCACGTCGTCCCAGCCCTGTTAAGGTTGTACAATAAAATTATTACGTCAAAACTTGGTAAGGGAAATAAATAAATGTAGGTTGGAGCTTCAAGGTGAGCCGTTATTATGTAGGCGTATTTTGACTACTGTTTTACTTTGGTGAATGATAGACATTTGATGGAAATTTTATAAATGTTAAAATTACATGTTGTTACTGCTGATGATAGATTTTCCGATAGTACAAAAAACATACCAAGACTAGAATTACTATATTTTTAGTAGAATTATGCTTTTTAGATGTTGAGGAGATTTAGCTCACACAAAGATAAGACCTACTAAAAACATTTGCATTTATCATGAAGCAAATATGTACCAACTAAATAATAAATAACAATGTAACTTACCAAATCATCAGCTACAATAAACACTATATTCGGCTTGGAAAAACTTTCACACTTAATTAAAACCACAAGTGACGTGAAAATACTGAAACAAAGAAAAACTTTGAATAGACGGACGCCTATTGTAAAGCAGACCGAGTATCGTTTTACAAATAACTTACTAAAATGTAAACCTCATTTTGGCAAAATGTAGGTATTAGTCGAAAACAAATTTCATCTGAAACCCGTCAGCCAAATGAAATACTTGATAACAATGGTACCTATTAGTAGCTACAGTACATTGGCGCTCGGTTAGCGGAGCCGCGGAGCAAAAGTATGGACGGAAATGCAGAAATAGCGGGGAAACTGAATAAAAAACTAAAAGAAAAAATATGAAACTCTCAAAGGCAACGACAACATTTTTATTATTAAGAATGGACGCATTTTAAAGTGCTTTTTGAATATCAAAGACTACCTCCACTTCGCGACGTGAGTTGATTTGTACCTCGGCTGCAAGAAAGCACGACTCGACTTGGAAAATTTCATTTTCTTTAGATTAGTTCCGGATAGACAATATCGCGGTAGACAGCATCGAAAGATTAAACGTTACTGATTCTTCTTAGAAAATATTTACGTCGTGGCAATTGTTTAATCAGTAAAACTTAAATTAGTAGCAAGTAGGTACCAAATTAATTGCCAAATTCAATTCAATTATATCCTTCGTCCCCTCTCATTTGAGAGGAGGCCGTGTCCCAGCAGTGGGAACATTATAGGCTGATTATGATGATGATGTTATCCTTCGTCCAGTTTCGCAATTAAGGAAAGCACTTTTAACAGGAAAGGGCAATAAACACTAGTTATAAAAAATAAAAAGGACTCGGTGCCAAAATAACGAACTAAAAATCGCGTCGCTGCCAATTTTCGAACGCTTTTCCGCTGCGCTCATTAATGAGCCACCAGGTTTAGTGCCAGGCACCTGTATCAATACTAAAATTACCAATAATAAGTACATTTGCAGCCCAATTCTGCTCACAGAACAAAAGCGCTACATGACGATTTATTGTTTTACCTACTCCTCGTTTAAATAATTGTAATGAGAACATTAAATAAACAGACGGTTTGGTAGGCTGTATGTCGGTGGAAACAAAACCAGTATAATTGGGCCTTTTTTTATTTTTCGGATGGGAAATCATCAAATGACTTCTCCCGCTCTGGGCGGAGCAGGAGGGAGTGTCAGACTTTTACTGACTAAAACCCATCCATGTTCCTTCATCGCCCTTTGTGTTCCGGGGCCACGGTATCTCTTTCGAACAGTGCCGCAACCCCGGCAGGCATCGGTCCTTGCGGACCTCTTTCTTTTGCTGACTCTCTTTGAAGCGCGCGTGGAACACGAACGCGCCGTCGACACGGCCTGTCGTCATGAGACGGACGGACGGAGTATAATTGGGCTTCACATTTTATTGAAGCTCATGTGTTATCTATGCTATACCAGCTCAAGTAAATTTGTCAGCATTTTCAACAAATCTGTTCAGCATGAGGTCCTGGGTTCGATTCCCGGGTCGAGGTCGAGTTTTATTGTATTTTTCCATCAGCAGTTTCTCAGTAGCAGCCACGGAGTCTGGATTAGTGCCCGGTTGATGGCAATTGGTTCGCTCCCAATTACATAGGACTTAGAAACATAACTGGCGAAATGTGGGAATACTATCTACGGGTCGGGCAGAGGTGAAGTTACCTACCTACACCTCTGCCAAACCCGTCTGGGATTATAGGCGTGATTTTATGTATGACTGAAAACAAACTGAAACCCAGACCTGAAAATATGTAACATTCCTTTTTACGTGTTTGACAATCAAATTCAAATATAAATCGATATTTTTTCCAACGATACCCAGTTTCAGACTCGTCACCAATTAAAACTTCGTTAACTCATTCATCATTATTATCAGCCTATAATGTTCCCACTGCTGGGACAAAAATTCGAAGACATGTGACATTGAGAGGAGGCCGTCTCCTCTCAATGTCACATGTCTTCGAATTTTTGGTTCTAGGACATGCCGGTTCTTCACGATGTTTTCCTTCACCGTTTAACCTTCGTTAACTAGTCAGGGATAATAAACGTGATTCTATGTAAAGAAGCAAGCAATGTTGACGACTCCTGCGAGAGGTCATGACCTGTCTAGCTAAGAGACTCGAAATTTAATGATACGTTTTAGGAAACCTTATTTCCATTTATTATTCTTTATGACAGATTCTATCACATATTTAATAACATTTGATTAACTTTAAAGGTAATAGAAATACCTATTTGGTTTCTTTTACGTGAATGAGATGAAGACGCAGAAAGAAACTTTGATATTATATTAATCTTGCAGAGGTTGCAGACAGTTGTAATAATGAAAATAATTTCAATAACATCTCCTTAAAAACACGAATAAGGCGTTTTGACTATGATAAGAAATATTAGCATGTATTTAATCCGATATTGTTCATTGTTCTCCATAATCTACCGTGACATGAGCATAGTAACGTTCATCAATTCCAATTAAGTAGGTATTACATTTTCGTGCAAAGTTATGTAGTTACTTACAGTAAATTGAACTTATGTATTATGAAGTAAAACCAACCTAACACAAGTAATATAAACAATAAATAGGTTAACTTAGGGCTCGAGGAGCTCGTGGCTAAATAATATCAGCCACTCGGGTCGATCTTTAGGTTAAGCCGTGCTTGCCTAGGTACTGGGTCTGTGGATGGGTGACCACGCGTTTTTTTTTTTTTTGTATGGGAAATAATCAAATGAGTTCTCCCGCTCTGGGCGGAGCAGAAGGGAGTGTCAGACTTTTACTGACTAAAACCCATCCATGTTTCTTCATCGCCGTTTGTGTTCCGTGGCCATGGTATCTCTTTGACCACCCTTACATACCGAGTTTCCTCCGTGCCTCGAAAAGCACGTTAAACCGTTGGTTCCGGCTGTCATTTGAAGATCTTTGACAGTCGTCACAGGTTGTCAGTGGCCCAAAAAGTCTGACAACCAGTCTTACCAAGTGGTATCGTATTACCCAGTACTTACTGGGTTGTGGAGGTCAGATAGGCAGTCGCTTCATGTAAAATACTGGTATTCAGCTGCTTCCGGTTAGACTGGAAGCCGACCCCAATATATTTGGGAAAAGGCTAGGCAGATGATGAGGTTATCTTGGGGCTTTTCACACATTATAACGGTATCTATTGCTTCTCAGCTAGTTGCTAGCAACCAACTTCTCTCTATTACATGGCACTTAAACATAACTTGTGAAGTTGTAGGTAGTCGAGTTATGTTACTCATGAGAAGCTCGTGACTAAATAATAACAGCCACTGGGGTCGCTCTTTAGGTTAAGCCGTGCCCACCTAGGTTGATCCGTGGATTGGTGCAACGAGTTACATACCGAGTTTGCTTAAAGCCTCGGAAAACACGTTAAACCGTAATTGGTCCCGGCTGTCAATTGTAGATCTTTGACAATCGTTACAGGCTCGAAAGTCTGACAACCAGTCTTATCAAGGGGAATCGGTTTACCTAGTACTGACTGGGTTGTGGAAGACAGATAGGCAGTCGCTCCATGTAAAATACTGGTATTCAGTTGCATACGGTTAGACTGGAAGCCGACCCCAACATAATTGGGAAAAGGCTAGGCAGATGGATGATGTTATACATATATCCCAACTAGCTATTTTGTCTTGCGGATATGCTGATTTAAGAACTAAGGTGTTACAGCAGACTTACATGTGTCTAGACTATGACAGTACATCTTATAAAAGCATGATTTAAGGCGTTTTGTACTAAAAGAATAAAACACTTAGTACGTGTTCTTATAGATGTGTATAAAGAATCGTTGTAAGACATTTATTAGCACAGTTGTCTTACAAGTGCATTTTTAAAGAGCAGTTGCTCTTGAATATTATTTGCACTTAAAAAAGCATCTTAATAGTACAGTATTTCTTAGTAGAGTCTGCATTGAGTGTTTTATAACACTTATGACCTTAATAAACTTTTGCATAAAACTACTATAATAACCAACAAGTCGTAAGTGTGAATTGTCTTCTCTAAGTCAAATTAAAGAGAAGACGAATACTGGTAGAGCTCTATCAGAATATTTTGACTTTTAAAAGACTTGTGAACACTTTACTAAAAATGTCACGGCCGGGGGTCAATAACCACTATAAATAAAATCGGCTAAGTGCGAGTTGAACTCGCATGGAGAGGGTTCCTTACAATACCTTATAGAATTCTTATAGGGTTTCCCTGTAATCTACAAGCAATAAACTATATTTTGTATTTTTTTCAAAATTGTGGGCTCGAAGTAGTTTCGGAAATCAGGGAATGTCATCAGAATGATGATGATGATGAAATGATCAGGAATGGTTAATTTTCGTCTTTCTTTATGAATAAAATTAAAACTATTTATTTCAAATTATTAACAAAACTATATTTGAGATCCTCATAACGAACCCTTTCATTTAATATATTATGACAGAACAAGGTTTGCAATGTTTTTTTTAATTTCCAAATTGTCTCCTGAAAATGACCCTTATTAAAAAAAAAAAAAATTACTTTGCACATCTGTGTTTGGGTCATAGGATTAAACCATCCTACCAAATTTCACCTGATTTGGTGAAGTAGATTCTTTGTACGGAACCCTAAAAAGAGCTAATAAAAATAATTTAAAACGCACTCACATAATTAGTACATAAAATTAAAATATAATATATTATAATATATGTACTATTATGCGAGTGCGTTTTAAAGAGTGCTTTACTCATGCATGTTTTGGCTCACCTAACATTATACCTACCACAAAATGGAATTTGAATGCCATGGTTTACAAAGGAACCCTAAATTTATTAAATGGCTGCAAATAGTTACCATACGTAAGTGTTCAATAAAACCAAAAGGTTTAAAATTAACTTAGGTAGTGTGAAATAAGACATTTTAGTATTAAGCTTATCTTAGAGAAGATATTTGGTCTTATCAATCTCTATTGGCGTCAGTTTTTATTTTTACAATTAATTAATATTTTTTACTAATTTTCTAAATACATAACCAAGTGGGCCTGTGAAAATATTTCACTTTACTCCACAAAACCTTCGAAGAAATGTACACCGCAAGTTATTTAAGTTCATAGACACGTAACTATCAAGCAAATGAACTAAATGATTACAAGAAATAAAAATACTAGTAATACAAATAATACATGATGAGTTCACAATTAAACTTTTTTTTATTTTATTTTTTCCAGCAGCTCACACTCTTTCGGCCGTTGTGATAAATACTCCTTTATTGAGCTTCCAGAGAACATTATAAGTTATTTTGGTATTACAACAGCAGTAACAAGATTATCAAGTAATTTTCAATAAGAGCGTTATAAGTTGACTCTAAGCGAGAATTCTCTTATAAAGTGCGCCTAAATCGACACTTACAGTTGTTTGTAAGTATGCTAAAAGAGTAATAAATATAGGTCTTGGGACACTTGTAAGTTAAAATTTTGCTAGTTATATGTTACTCAAAACAATAAAAACGTTACAAGCAAGCCCACCTCTAATATTACGACGAATAACTCCAACAGACATAACAAAGTTACTAAAAAACAAAGCTTATGGTGTTCAACTTGAATAATAGGGCGGTATAAAAAACAACAGATTTCGCCAAGTTTTTGCTATAAAACAACGATTTGCATGAGAAATGAGAACAGCTGGCTACATCAGTTGCGCTATCAGGAAGACAGCGTAATTAGTTAAGAAACTCACTTAAAAAACAAATTATTGTTTAGAATATAAAAATGTACGGGTAAGGCAAAAGTGTACCTTATAGTAAACCAGGAATAATTTATTTATTTAGTACAACATAAACCATTAACACTAAATTAAATAATCCTTTTACTCGGTCTTCTCGCAGAACCACAAACATTCTATCTTCCACTCATCAGCAAACAAGTCCAATCCAGGGTTGGGTATGTTTAAGTACCATGGGGTAAGCCTATTGACATCAATTGGCAACTAGTCCAGACTCTTCGGCTGCTACAGAGAAATTGCTGATGGAAAAACCCAATAACGATTTGCCCGACCCGGGAATCGAACCCAGGACCTCATGATCAGCAATAGCGATTGTGAACACTTAACCAACGAGGAATTATTTTTACTTTTAATTTGATTAAAAACTAACAACCCGCGACTTTATTCGCGTCGTAGAAACATGTCTTGTCTATCACTTGGCAATAGTGTCGTTTTCCAGCAGTGAATTTGTTTTTTTTTAATCAAACGTTAGTTTCGGAGGTTACCTCCCACAACATCCAAACTTACCACGTTTATCTGTATATAAAATTATTGTACACAGACAGCTCCTTTAATTGGATACCTCGAACGTATTTAATTACCGTAGAAAAGGGTTGTTAATTGGTGGCGAAAAGTAAGAGGCTAATTTTCATTAGAAGCACCCGTTATTTAAGTTACAGCATTGCAACAACATTTAGTATAATGCATTTACTGGCACTTTGAAATGTTGAACTTATTTATTTCAGATTATTTTCTCTGTAAACTATTCGTAACTTCTACAAAAATGATCAATTTTCTACTCAGTTTCCACTCACTGAACTTCACTTAATGAAAATATTACAAAAAGGCTTTATACAATTTATTCACAACGTTTTTCGTTATAAATAAATTTTATAAAGGCCTTAGCGTTATAATTAAATAAACAAAAACATGTCATTCATGTTAAGTTTTTTTTTACTGAAATTACATTGGTAGCTTAATGAAGTAGGTCAAGTAAAGGACGGTAAAAGCTCGTAGGTAGTTCATTTTACCTGAACTGTTTTTTTCACAACTTTGAGAGTATAACAGAATAAGTACTGAATATTTAAATCGTAATGCATTTTAATGAAAACTAATTAAATATTGTAGTATTACTACTATAATACTTAAAGTAATTGTATGCCTTTTAACTTTGAATCATTTTAAGTACATTATGAATATTAAACAAAATATTGTTTAATATTGTATTAGTATATTATTGTGACGTCTGACAGGGGAGACTGGAAGAAGAAAACGTGTTGCGCCGACCCCAAATAGAATGAAACAAGGGTGGGAAGGTGATGATATTTTAATGAATTGAATAAACTATAATCCCATAGAGAAAAGGCCTGTGCCCCAGGCCGCTTAGCATGACCACCGTAGAAACGAAAGAGAATCGAGAAATCTTTTGTTCAACTGTCATTGAATCGACAAAATGACAGATGAACAAAAGATTTGTCGGTTCTCTTTCGTTTCTACGGTGGTCATGCTAAGCGGGCTGTAGTGTGCACATTTTGTCGATTTTGCTGACTTGTGATAAGTATGTTCTAACAAAGAGCAGCTACATCACGTGATACTAATATCTCTCATCCTAATATCTTGCCCCATTTATATCTTATACAAATAATCGTGTACATGTATGCACGTACGTGTAATGTACATATAGACAGCGTCTTGGCAACTTTCTGTATAATATGACTATTTGCCTTGGAAGCCGTAAGGCATTAACTCTCCACTCCTGTATATTATGCCCATAAATCTCACAAGCAGCAATTCCAGGTTTGGAAACCCTCTCTTTTTAAGAGCCATTGTTTTTCGGCAATTTTCTATAAACAACCATGCTTGATACGAAGTTTATACAGCGGATTTGCTGTGTTATATTTTGTATAGGACTTATTTATAAGAATTTATGTTCTTTGCCTAACTTTCTTATATGTACACCAGTTTTGAATTGAAACTTTAGCCTTATAATTATGTTACTCTCTGAAAATTTTGCTTCCCTAATCTGAATTCCTGAAATATGTACATTATTTTGTGTATACTTCGTGTCATATTTTAATGAAACCCAAACCTGAACACCATCTACGCCAAATAAACCCAGCTTTAAATTAAGTTTTTCTCTTACAATATAATTATGTTTTAATTGCACTCTAACAATTACAAAACAAGATCATAACTTTGTCTAATTACGTACTAAAGTTCGTACAATATCATGTTTTGTGGTTTCAACGATCACACAGCGAGACCACAATTCAACATTTTATGCGTGCCAAATGCCAGATTAGCCATGACCTATTGAGGGGACGTGCCTTGCTGGACGCGTACAGTCACGGGCACTGATACGTATACACTTAGCAAAATTCAGAAGTTTAACTTACTCGTGGAATATCGATTGCAACTTTGAGACAAGGCCTATTGTATGGTTTCCAAAAACTTCGTCACAGCAAAAAATTGCAATCAAAATAATAGGAGATTTTTTTATTTATAATTTAACAAAAAACTTACAGATCTAAACATGACGACTGCATCTAACTGAGCTGAGCAATAGACTTAAGACGGGTCTTGAAATACGTATGTTAGGCGCTGTAGTACTTCACTAAAGCGCTATCATCAGAAAAGGTACCCAGAAAACTAGCAGCATTGCTTTGCTTCGCTGAAGGGCAATGCCCATTCTGTGGATAAAATACTCTGTTACAAGTTGTTACGTGTGTACATAAGTGTGCTCGTGACTGTACTATACGCGTTCCGTACACTATGCCAAGTATTTAGCGAGATAACTGACCGCCATTAGGTATGTATCCTATCAGGCTTACTGCCTTCCCTTAATTTATGAGGGATAATTGGTACTTTATGTTTGCTCTTATTATTCGTTATTGAAGGCACCTTTTCATGGTGTTTTTCTGTTTTTACGTACTGTGTCATTTGTCGTTCGTGTAGTGAAATTCCGAAAGCCTGACAACCAGTCTTTTCAAGGAGAGCACCCAGTCAGATACACAGTAGCTTCATGTAAAATACTATAGTCTGCGCCAGATAAGTAGGAATTAAAGGTCATTGCTCTTTCCTAAATTTCTCTGCGTAGGTACCCCGACAATACATTATGAATCGTTTTTTATTACTAGAAAAAGTCAAGGATAACGATAAAGGTAGTTTCGGGACAAGTTTATGTCATTATTTCTGTTTTCGGAATTATGTATTTGAATAAATGTATGCGGGTTAATGACCTTTATTTCCTACTTATCTGGCGCAGACTATAGTATTCTACTACATCAGGTTATACTAGAAGTCGATTCTAACGTAGTTGACAAAAGGCTAGGCTGATGATGATTTTCCTAGTTTTGTCCTAAATATTAATCAAAATTTGTAAACAGATAATATTATGACACGAAACACGTTACCGAAATATGACGACGAGGGCTGAGCAATAATATATCATGTAAAAAAAAACTATACTATTATTTATTTAAATAACCAACAAACTCCTATCCACCTCAGGATTCTATTCTAGAATCCTTCGCTTCGCTCTGGATTCAAAATAGCGCTCTCGCCGTAAAAATATTATTTTTCTCAAACATGCATGGAAATACTGTCATTATTTATACATCGTTACTTCTTGCTTTCCTTCTAAATAAATTCCTAAGCAAGATACCTACACATACAAACTCCAAAGTATTGTAACGTTTACGCAATTATTATTGTTGGCAATTGCAAAAGGCATACTCAACATTACTACGCCCCAACAAACAATCTGGTTATGGATAATAATTATTATTTTATGCCTGCGTATCCTATGCATTTAATCTCATCGTTAGATCTTATTATAATTTCAATTAAGGATACTTAATTCACCATCTAAAATTATTTTTCTTAACTCAATCCTTTAATGGTGCCGATTCTCTTGTACACCGAATTAAGCTAAACTAAAACTAAAATTTCTTATTTTTAGTTAGTTAGTTTTGTTAAGTTATTCTGAAAACAAGATTCTCTAAACTTAAATAAAGTTTTGACACATTTAAATTCGAGTTTGACAGTCACCAAATTGAGTAAACCATAGACTAAGATTGCACTAGAAAATAGACAACAGCTGAATGAAAGTGAACGAAAATGATCTGAATTGCAAAAAAAAGCCTGAGGAATGACACTAATGACTGACACTTTCAGTCAATATCTAACAGTGACATGACATTGTCAAGTATTGGTTTACTTTTTTTCCGGTGTGTTCGCTTTATTATCCTTGATGTTTGGAAAAGGTTTGTTCGTTTTAACTAGTAATAAGTTACATTAAAATAGAAAACGATTTTTCTCAAAATTGGAGGTCTGTTAAATATGTATTTTATAATAAGAACGAACAGTTCTTTTTTGCGATGTCTATACACATATTTTCCTGGTTAGAATATTTGATCAATAAAAAAACTATTTTCGGCCATGTCCTTTGGATTGAATTTTTGTTTGCTTGAAACCTCAAACAAACAAAAAATCAACCCAAATTTATAAATAATGAATCAATCAACCGATAGGTTTAAAAAAATTATAATTAACTAAACTCCTCTGCCATGGGCACTTTCTACGACCATACCCTGCTTTGAAATAAGAGCTGTCAAATCGTATGGATTTCTTCAATCGTTTTTGTTAATCGTTATTAATTGCCGCAATTATTGTAATAATGCCTTAATGTAGCGCGTTAAATTGTAAAATAGGGGAGTTCATTAGTTTCCTAAGGAAAGCAAACTCAAAAAACAATGGGAGTCTGCCTTACGCATTAAAAAAGTCAAGGAGTGTTTACCGCACGATTATGGAGTGCATTTCATAGTATACAGGTGAGATAACACAGTAACATCACATACTTTTATGCATTACTTACTAATTTGTGTCATTCTTGGAAAGTAACAAAAAAGTTAACTTATGTGGTTTCGTTATTATTTCAGAAGCCAAGTTCCATAAAAAGACAGCTGTACCATGGGTATTCTGTTTCACTGAAGCTAAATCAGAAAATCCAGCCGCCCTCGAACGACAGCATCGTTATGAGAAAAAGGGCAGAAAAAACTATTTCAGAAAAGTTTTGAAGTAGAACCGCAACCTTCAACCAGTAGTGTTACTTCCATGTATACAACAGCAAGCATTAAGCATTAGAAATAGGTCTCGAAGAAGAAGTAAACACATTAAACAACAGTGAACAAGCATGTGTACAGTGCACCTAAGTTTTTATCTAAAAGTATTCAAATTGACCACGAGGATGTGTTAATAGATACAAAGAGGATGATAAATCCATAAAGTTTTACACAGGTTTCGAAACCTATAAAAAAATTCAGTTAGTTTACTAACTCAAGTGTAATGGGATATCTAATTTTGGAGAGTGTATTATGAAGGATATTAAATAAAAGAATACTTTTAATTCTGCCTTTTTACTATTTTCAAATAGTCCTTATACATATATGTAGGTATTTATTTAGAATTGCAGGTTCTAAATCATGTACAATGTACATAAAAGTTAATTAAATGAGTTAACGTTTCATTAAAATATGCATCATCTTGCCTTCATGTTCTTTCCATACAAGTGTAGGTAAATGACTAAATTACAGTATTGTTTGCGGGAGCAATATAGCTGTCCTTGTTTGCTTTACACTGGTCTCGTAAATAGGTGTAAATGCCATCAGAGGTAAAGCAGGCGGTCAAAAGATGGCAATATTCATATAAATGCTGTCCTTTACGCTGAGTGTTACAGCTGAAAACAAATAACAAAAATATATATTCAGAAGCTTTTTAGAGTATACTGTGATCAGATGAAACAGTATTTTATTTATAATCACTGTTAGTATGGGGAGCTTTCTAAAAATTTGACCAACAAATGTATTCATGTAGGTACTTAAGAAAATATTCTTGGATTGCCTGTCTGGTGATGGGAAGTGGAGAATCCGCATTTATATCACTGAATGTATCACAGGGTGGGCACAGGTATACGATGTCTTGACCGTTGCAGTCGGCACCAAAGTTCTGGTTTCGATCATAAGCTTCTAATCTATAAATTAAAACAAGATAATTAGCCAAAGAACACAAAAAAAAAATTCTAACCTCAAATATTTTTATTCTTTCTTGAAAGTTTCTAAAAAATAGTTATTTCTTATTAGACACAGAACCTAGAAGTGGCTTTGAGTATGAGAAGTGAATTTATCCACTTCTTTTCCAACTAATAATGTAGCAAATGCAATACATGTTCAGTACAAAAATCCTTTGGTAAGTTTTCATGAATGCATTTTGTTTGTATCCTATTACAATAAAATAACACTAAATTTACCTTTCTGCCGAAACGACAACAGCTGCAATCACATGTGCTTCCTTATTGAACTCAAAATCATCCAAACTTTTATGAAATACGAGAGAAATGTGCTTTGTAAATTTTAGTTCATGACAACTAATTTTATTCCACACCTTTTTAATCGCGATTAAAAATAGTCTGATTTAGTTGGACTATCTAAATTTTAGGTGAAAAACGTCAATTTCAGAATAGCTAAATTGCCATTTTCACCAAATTGAATAACTTAGTGCTGTCAAACTATAATCTGTTTAAGTCATGTCACTTTAATCAAAATCAGAATGGGAAACGTCGTTTGACAGGAACAAACTAAATTTTAGTGATTTTTAGTCTAGTTTAGAGATATTTGTGACAAGAGAATCGGCACCAATTTCTTGGTCAAATTAGCTAAACAATGAAAATACTACCATTCACGCCTACATATTATATTAATTACTAAATAAATAACGTATAAGACCGTTCCTAATTCGAAATAGTAAGGTAACAAGGGTAATAAAACTCTGCTACAATTTTAATAGCACTTTCGTGTTGGGAATGGATGGACCTAAAATAGAACTTACACAGTTAGAAAAGGACTTTTAGCTGTCGGGGTCGCATCACTAATTCTCTTGGTAATCCCCCAAAGTAAGCTCAGTATATTTGCATCATGAGACAGGAGTTTTCAAAACTAGATTAACAATTTCCTTGAAATCGGCTGGCAGTTTTTTATTTTTCAGTAATAATCTACAATTCAGTCGTCGAAGTTCACAATCGGCTCAAATAAAACAGTGAGCAAATAGCAAATTTTAGCAAACTAAAAAGACAGACATTGTTAGCAGTAGTTAATGCAGTAAAGTTTCAGCGCCTGAATTCCGTACCAAAAATCTCTCATGCTGTTGCATGCTGTCGATAGAAATTTTTCGGAAAATTCTCATGATCCCGTTGTAGCCACATTTTTGTAAATCTTATTTTCTCATATTCGCATACCTACGTGTTCCCCGTTTAGTTATTCGGGTTTTGGGCTATCCTTTCGTGGGATATTTCAAAAAGAATACACATTTTGCAACAAAAAAAAAAAGTTCTTAAAGTTAAAGTGTCCTCATTGAAAAATCCGCATTGATTACAAAGTGAAAAACAAAAGGTCGGGCTCAAGCGGCCAGGAAGCCTGAATGCTTCTTTGAAAGTTGTCGAACTAATTAAAAGTTTAACACCTCTTGTTGCCAGCGTTTCCGGCCGCATGTTCCGTGGCTCGCTAATTGCCCCAACTTTTCATATCCGCACTGTTTACTTATTACGAGCTTTTATTTAAACCTGATGCTTTTACGTTCATCATCGTAACCATAATGTTAGCCTCGACTGCGTTAAGGGCGAGTTGCGATTCATGTCACGCGACTTGCGTTCAGCAAATGTTTCTAACATTTTACTTCATCGGGTACTTTATGACGGCACTTCGAATTTCGCTGCGTTTTGATATGACAGCATTTCTTCGCAGAGATAGTCGGTTTTGCAATGACGATGGTTCCCTATTGAAAAGTTGTAGAAGCCTGCTTATTCAAATAAACTTCATCTCATTTCATCTTAAGACAACACTTGAAAGTTGTGCTGCTCACAATGGAACTCACAACCATCATGCATGACCGGAATCTATAGAATGCGGAAATTGGCAAGATAATCGAGCCTAATTATTGCCAAGAACAACACAACCTCCAGCTTATGATCTTGTTAATTTAATTATCAATAACTAAACTTCCATATCTCCTATTACCGAACTATAATTATTAATATTAATCAAGCCTATTAGTTGTTAAATAAATTACAGTTCTATTCTAAGACGGCGTAGCGTGGTGTTAATTACTCTGGGAGTGTAAAATGATAGACAAACCAGGAGTGACGTGAAACTATCTGTAACAGTGAACTCAATTTAGGTGATTGCATGCTCCATCGCATCTTATTCGCTGTCAATACGGGCCCCTGCTAATTTGTACATGCAAATAGCTTAGGGTATTCGTTGTTTGGTTTATTTAAAGAGGCCAGTAGATACTGTAATCCTACTAATACTATAGATAAGTTCGAAAGTTTGTGAGGATGGATGGATGGATAGATGTTTACTTCTCTTTCATGCAAAAACTAAACGTAAACGGAAAGCTGAACGGATTTGGATTTGCATACAGGTAGCTTATAACCTGGATTAACACGTACATAGGTTACTTTATATCCCGGGACAATTGTCGATCACGATTCATCGATTCACGTGGGTGAAGCCGCAAGCATAATCTAGTAAGTTTATAAACTGATGTTGCTAGTGCAAACGTGCCTGGACGAGCTGAAAAGGAAAACTTAGTTTCAGAATAAATAAGTGTTCAAATACGAGAAGTTCATGAAAGCGTTTGTGTATTAAATTGATGAGTGGAATTAATCATTCTTACTAAAACTAAGTTTCCATTTCGCCTTGTTGATGGGTTCAATTTATATCGGTAAACGTAAATGGAGTTAACATGGATACCTAAACGCTAAATAACGATGACTATTTCAAGTCATAAAGATTACATTTTGTCTTTACAAAACTGTTATTTGAAAAAAAGCATTTTTACGACATAAAATAAATTGAAGTTGACTAGAAATCCACTTTCTTTTACAGATTTCAATTACGATGAGGCATTTCAAATATTTTATTTAATGAATTGCGAACTCTTCGCGAGCCGAGAATGAGGCTACAATGGTTTTTCATTATACTACAAGTTTTAATGTCTATTTTTGTAGAAAAGATAAATGAATTACGGTTTGATGGTATGTCCGCAAATTCAAGTCCAGTGGTCCAAGGCAATTTGTTGCGTAAGCAATTTGTGTCTAATAATTGTTTTTTTTTTTATGAAATTGTACGCGCTGTGACTTTTCTACCATCATAGTTTTGCACTGTAACTAAAACCATCAATTATCGAAGCTTAGTTAATATAATGACTAAATAAAATAAACACAAAGCACACCATGTTTGTTTCCCTAATAAATATATAATAACATCACCAACTCGTTTGTCAGTTTGATAGGCACATTGTGCTAAACATATTCCGAGTAAATTACAGAACATCCAATTTGACATCACACGGTGACAATGTGCGTGGTTGGTAATTACAGGATGACTCTATACATCGTAATTACCGTTCTGTAAAGGCGAGTATAGGCTATACAAATAATAGAGGAACAACAGAAAGCTATGATTCCTGCGAAAAGCAGTTAACAGCGAAATGCGACTACAATATGTAAGAAGTACGAGTACACACACTGTGTGCGTGTGTTTGACGACCCGAATTGCGTAGCAGTGGTGAGGCTGCCTTACGTTCTTAGGGTGCCGAGTTTGAGTCCTGGTTGGAGCACATGTTTGTGTGATGAGCATGGAATTTTGTTTCAGAGTCATGGATGTTTATATGTATAATAAATATGTATTTACAAACAAAAAGTATCTATGTAGTATATCAACTATCTGGTGTCCACGACACAAGCCTCGTTGCTTACTGTGGCACTAGATGGCGCTGTGTGTTCATGTCCAGCGATATTTATTTACTGTTACGGAACGAAATCAATCCATAGGAATTCCTGTTTCAGCTTGTTTTGGATCTATTATCCTGAATTTCTAAGAAATTCTGTACACTTTGTCAGCACTGCATTTATTAACCGACTTCAAAAAGGAGGAGGTTCTCAATTCGTCGGAACCCTTTATTTTATGTATGTTCCCCGATTACTCGAAGATGGCTAGACCAATTTTTTTGTTTTTTGTTCTCAGGTGGTCCCATGATCGTCAATTCAGGATGTGATGATGGAATCCTGGAGAAATAGAGAGAACTCTTTAAAGAGAGAACATTTTAAAGGCACACTTGAAGCGATTTGGGTAGTTTTTGGAAGAGTACTTTCTCGGAGAACTTCGGAGATAGGCAACGGAACTCCTCAATAAATGATAGCAAATGGACTGGGAATACTGGGATTGCTGAAATCTCACTCATGTCTGTCTATTATTTACACCAGCTTATAACATAACATCGCGCCGGCACGCTGTGAAGGAGTAAGCACATGTGAACCACTAAAAAGCAAAAAAATAAAACTTTTTTGCAAAAAATAAAACCGACTTAAGTAAAAAACACAATCAAAAATAATACGTGTTTCTTTTTGTTTTACCTAATATAATGACTTCGTTATGATAAAAGACCATGTGTGCCAGAAAACCATGTTTGCGCCTTCGTTGCCGAAAATGTGAAACCGTTGTAAACTCAAGCTCATCAAACTCATGTCGATCGACCCATGATAATATTACCTTTTGCTTAAAACACCTCATCGTTCCCTCATATAATACGATGAGCAAAAAATCACATTTTCGAGATATGTTAGTTTGGTTTAAACACACTATAACACTTTGCTATTTTCCGCGCTAGAGATTATTTATTGGAAAACTTTGATAAAGGATTTAGTAGGAGCCTGCAGTAAAGTGACACTTGCGTCAAGATGTTAAAGAGTCCTACAATTTCAAGCTCTGCCTTTTGTGAATTGTAAACGTCGTGTTTTTACACTTGAGCAATTAGTCAACGAATTTGATGTTGCTCTGTACAATTCATGAGGCGCCGGCTACACATTGCTAATTAGTATTGTGTGAAAAACATCCTGTACATAATATACGTATGCATGTATTTTAAATAAATTATATTTCGGGAAGTATCCTTCATGTGTAGTATTCTTGGAGGTGGGGGTTAGTTAGAAGTAGGTATACTTGTATCCTGTAAATGAATTGGAGTCAGCTTGAGTCTAATCACAGCTAATACGTAACTGTATTTGATTCACAATTAAACCTAAAGTATTAATAGATACTCCCTAAATAAATAACCTTTATACCGGCAATGGGTTAAAAATACTCCTACCTAACAAATTTGAACTCCAAAAGCGTAGCTCCCTATCTATATTTAGCGCTTCAGGTTGATTCAGTACATCTATCGGCGTCGAACCTACATCGGTTGTCACTCCATCATTATGGCGAATAGCGTTCTGCTAGTGACATCTCATAACGAGACGTGTACTACGTCCAATTAATTAAATGACTACCGATTTGACTGCTATCGTGTCTGTCAGGTTCTAAGTACATAATAATATAAAAATAATAGACTCAACAACGAGTTTTAGTTTTCTTTATTCTTAATTGCCATACGTTCAATGGCAATGCTAATTCTTTGGCCAAAGAAAGCTAGCCAGCCCTCTGATCACAATAATAATAGACTACAACAAAAAAACGTTTTACTGTAAAATCTCGCGTTTGATAAAAACATAACGTATATTTTATTCAAGAAAACTTTTCACGACACATGACTCTGGTAAAACTCAACAATTATATAGGCTCGACTCGAGGGAAATCTCGAGATATAATAATTCATAGAGTTGCCTAAGCGAGGATACCTCTTACCCTTTTCAGGTCAGGCACCCCTACCGTGGGTGGGACTGGCGCTCACGACTCACTTTGACAATGTTCTGACGCGCCGCATAGCAGCTGCGTACAATCTTCATCAATTTAATCGCTAGACTGAACGCGGACTGTTTTGATTAATTACGTTCTGTTCGGCGGTAGACATATGGATCCGACTAGTTTGCTGTACAAGAGACAATGCCGGGATTCTATAGAATATGAACGTTGAACGTGTATGGGACATTGCCTTTCCTGTTTTAGGGAACAAAAGGACAGTTCGAGTGTGGTATAGATAAACAAATAATAAATGCATTACGACTTGGTGGTCTTCGATTTCCAATCATAGATAAAGAAATTCGATTTAAGTTTTGTCTTGAAAGTTGTAAGTAGTTGGTAAGTACCAGGTAAGTGCTCTTTATTTCAGTGCGTGCGAAAAAGTTTTGAACAATATATCTCTATTAATTTGTTGTGACAATTCCGGGAAGAGGTTTCGCAGTAACTGTTGTATTAAGACGCTGGCCTCACATTTCTGAGAGCTAATAACATTCATAACTTAATCCCTTTTCGTGTCGTACCTCTTATCTGTTCATTTATTTAACAATAAATCATTGGTGGACATAGATAATTAAAATTAGATAGGACTTGATGAACAATAATTAAAATTCGGTTCTGCTCTTGGTAGGTATGTATATCGTTTACACTCTGTTTGCAGTTTTATAAAATTGAACCACCCACAGTATACTGAATTTCGCAGTTATCCAATTTAGTGAAGTGAAACACTGCCTTCATAGGAAGCAGGGATGCGACGCTCCTTCAACAAATTAAAAATGCCACAAACCATTTGCGTGTTATTTCGTTTCAGTGTTTATGTGCTGCAACATAAGGTCGTAGGTACCTACCTAGGTATGTAGGTAGGTTAGTGTTCAGACACAGTAAAATGATTTTTTCTTTATTGAATTAAGTAGTTAAGACACTCATTTCCATAAAGTTTTGTGAGTCGTTAGTTATCAATATAATTGTACCTACACGATGCAATGTTATTCACATGCAGTTAGCAAAACAACCAGGAGAAAACTACACAGGCCCCTGACTGAAATTATCATGACTTTAATGATCCTACCTATCTATCTAGTGTGTTCAATTCAATCAGGTTGCTTTGCTGAGTGAAAAGGGCTAAATGATTTCTCTCCGGGGAACATATTCCCATAAGACGAGCACCAATGTTAGGGTGGCAGTTTCTTTATAAATTCAGGAGTGGCATAGGTTACCTACACCATGTCAAGCCCTATTAAGTTTCAACCAGACGAATGTGAATTTTACAAGATTTTATTTATTTATTTTATTTATGTGCTTAATCCCAGTGGGGGAGAAGAACGTGAAAAACAAGTTAGTAACTTGGGAGATAGGACCGTTTGTAACTTGTTAACTTAAAATGTGTTTATTCTTTCATGCCTAGTTATTTAAGAACATTCTTTCATAAGTAGAATTGGGGGAAACTCAGTTTTTATCTTAGTTTTGGTTACCTATTTGTTCCATTATGGTATATAATTTTTAAGTATATCATAATTTAGTTAAGCTGTATTTAACTTTTGTGAAAAACATTAGGATATCAAGAGTTAAGTGCATGTGATCTGTCTTCTATAATCTAACCTGTATTAGGTTAAAGAATTATCTCAACAATCCCTGTACTCGCATGAACTTTGAATTCTGCAACTTGTACGGAATGTCAAGACTTTTAGCGCAAGTAAATAAACCTTTGAGATTTGAAACAAAATACAGAAACCTATTTACCAAAAGGTATCTACAACATTAGAAGCTGTCAAAAACCATGTTTGTGCATTCAGACGTACACAGCAGATAAGATATTTAAGTCATTAAACAAAAACAACGTGCTCAAGTTTATATTTTTTCTTTAAATAAAAGATAAAAAGCATTAAAAGTATCATTGTCATGACACGAAAACGTACAAAGTGAGTTCAAAACATTAACTTGTAGTTACAGTTAACACGGTTAACGTTGTCTTATCTTTGTAACATTTAGTTCAATGTCAGACAGAATATTTAGCACAGTGACCCAAAGACCATGTGGGTATCAGAAATTATGAATATTTTATCGGTTAGACATTGTGTTTAATTAGTTAGCGATACTTCACATACGTGTTAACTAGGTAACTAGGTACCTAATAAGATTTTTATTTATATCCTGCCTCTCAGTCAAGATTAAGGTCTACTAGTTATCCTTTAGAATTTAGATGGACCTCTTCCTATTGTTACTTTCTTCAGAACCAGGTGTACATGTGTACATAATCATTAACAATGAAAACGGGATATATTTACCATGATCAGTATTTGTTTTAAGTTCCCGATATTTCGGCACTGCCGCTGGCCCCATGATCACGGATAAACCCATGAATATGGAATCATGGGGCTCGCAACAGTGCCGAAATATCGGGAACTCAAAACAAATACTTAGTAAACATGGTAAATATCCCGTTTTCAGAGTTAATGATCATGTTAGTGACCATGACAGTTTGAAAACTTATACCAGTACAGTTTCATAGCACTTATTTGCATTTGTATCGATATTTTGTCAGTGGGAACAATCAAAATCAGCAATTTTTCTTCTTCAAAATACAGTTCCTAACCTTTCTCAAACTCTCTCACGTAAAATATAAGAACAAAGCACAGTTTACTCTTCGGAACTCCCCAGATACAAGATACATGTAAACGTTTCCGAATCTGTTCTGTCGGATACGAGTCGGATGTGAACTGGGTGCCTAATTATAATAACGTGTTGCGTCATCAGGGAATTCGGAATGGAACCCCAAACACGTAGGTACGTAATGCTAAGTGAGATGTGATGGCATTGTTTTGTCTACAACTTAATGGCAGCAGGTAGTGCACGGTTTTGCTCTTATACAGTAAATTTTAGATATCTGATGTTTGGATTACGCCAGCACTACCGGCGTGCGTGTTTTACCAGATGTATGAACGTGGAAGAGGCAAAATGAGTATGTAAGGATTTTAGCAGGTGGCGTTCTGAAGTTTCTACTAACGTACTCCGTACGGAAAAAGGCGTGAGTTTATGTATGTATTCTAAGGTTTCTAACTGCTCGTTGTATGCTTTTGACTAAAATGACCTTTGTAATTTTATACAGATACTTTTTTTTTAAACATCAGAACAATTTCATCTGTCGCAAGAAATAGAAACAAATTAATAGATCGGACCACCTGTTACTTCCTTCTTGTACTGCCGGAGCACGTACCAAAAGGTTCCAAATGCTAGCCAAGCATTTATCACGCCAACTGACAGAAGAATACATTTCCATTAACTATTCTAAAAGAAAAATGACTGCGACGCTGCATTCGCTCATAACTATTAGTCTTCGCCCTTCCATTAAAGGAATCCTTTTTCGCATTTCCATTTAAGTTTAGACGTGCAGTTAGCACGTGTGCAGCCTATTCCTGAAACAAAACAGCTAATTCATCCCATTCGCAGCCCTCGTCAGGCGAGACCATTGCTACAAAAACCCATTTCTACCCTTTGTTTTCCCACCGTGTTGCAGTTTTTCCTCGACGTCCGGCGCCCGCTTCAATTAGTTCCCGTTGTGACGTACACACCGCATATCCATCAAAGAGTTCCGCAAATAACGATTGCAAATACACAAATCATTTTTTTTTCTGACCAGTCAACAACCTTTATCGATACACAGCCCGAGGCAATATTTATGTATATGAAAACTGAAAACAACGTTATCCAGATTTGCATGCATCATAAATAAATTCTTTCAACGATACCTACACAGTTTTATTAAATGGTTGATAAAGTATTTTTTGGTCCAGTTTTATTTTCAATTCGTACCTACCTAACTATTTCATATTAATATAGAAATAGAAAAAAACGACTGAGTTTCTGTTCGAAATCCTTTTTATTAATTTTTGTTTATAGTGTTTAAATAATTTTATCTGGATACTTTTTTGAAGTGACTTTTTTATTTATATTCATCTATTGTTGGTTGGTGTGTGTCTCTTTATGATATTCCTGTAACACAACAAGGTAGTATTTTTACCAAAATCAGAAACGGCATACAATCTTTCATATTTATTAAGATAAGATGTATTTATTTGCTCAAACATGTGAGATTGATAAAATTTACGTGATCGTTTTAAAATCTTGTTATTGATCGACAGGATCAAATCCCCTACAAATTCTTACCATTCCGAAGGGTTAAAAGAAAATGGAACTATCAGGGTCATAGTTTTTTTGGCCTTTCGGTCACGATCTCCTCTCAATAATGTAACAGTGAAAGCATGGTAATGCCCTCGGAATGAGTCAGCTGCTGCCCGCTCTCCCAGACCGACTAAAGGCGATCCATCAAGCTGTCTGTTTGACGAGATGACCCATTTTGCTTGGTCGACGACCGTCACTTTAGTCGAATTGGAACAAGGTCTTAGTCGAATCATGATACGGATCAAATCTAATTGATTTTATTTGACAAATGGTTTTTATGCCAAGATAAGGGTGCAGGAACCCATCACTATTTCAGTAATCTTAAACCAGAAAACTACAACAATATACACCTGAAAATGTACCGAATTCGAATCGTAAAATAAATTCAAATATCCACGAGATTATGCGAATTCACAAAGCAGGAAATATTATTTATAAATGTAGGCAACATGCGAGGCGTTGGCAATAAAAACTTTGTAAAAGCAAAAGCTAAATATTTTTCCCAACTTTGCGCGAACACGTCGCTTTTAAAGGACATTAACAGTTATGCAAATGTCGAATCCGCTTAACGAAATTTCGGTAAGGCGTTTTTGCATTAACCTTAAAACAGCAATATAGGGAAGGATGTGGTTTTCCACCTTCCTTATGCGGATGTAGGTACGTATAACCTATGTACCAACCGTCATAGAGAAAATTACATAAGATGTTTACTTTAGATACCACTCTTCATTTTGTTATCTTTTTCATAAATTGGCCTATAGACTCTAAAAAAAAGAGAGATGTCGAGATTCAAAATAAGGAATTCAAGACAGCAGCGGGTCTTTTGGGCCGCGGCCGGAATACAAATGAACAAATATAAAGTAAAATATCTCGGGGACTTCTCAAAATGGACTTTGAAATGTTGACACATTTTTTTGTGTTTACATAAAAACTACACTTGTTACTGATCGACTGAATGATACAATAATACCGGGGATTTGTCACTTAACTACCGTCTGAGAAAAAGGTCCAAAGTTTGCCAGAAATGTGCTTTTGACCATGTCATTTTGTAAAATGCCACATCATCTGCATTGCGAGATTTGCAGCAGGAGAAGACGTGCGTTATATAACTACCTATTTTTAACACTTTATCTTTTTTGTTTCTTTTATTTTTTTTGGACCTTTGTGATAGTTGTTACAAGCTGATATTTCTTACTCATGACCCACATTACTTCCGATGGTCTCAACGGAATATTGTGCCCTTTTCGATCCTGATCAAGTAAATTGACGAACAAAAAATATAGGGGCGCCTTTCCTATGATAATCCGATACCTACGTGTTTACAATCTCTGATACAGTTTTATAGGCCTATCAAAAATAAGCCTCCGTGCGTTATCTTGCCATTTTTATGTGCCTAGCTTATTGTAAAACAGACGGTTGAACGACCATTAAAATGTTTACCATTCCTAAACTTTATACAATATCTATAAAGTTGTAGATTAAAATTGAGAACGCTTCGAGTAAGACAAAAAATGTTCCAGGGCACTTTTAGAACAGTAGGTAAACTGTCTAATAGAAAACTTTTAAGCCTTTCATGGGTGATGTATAGAGACAATTAGCACGATCGCTACGCATGGTAAACGTTTTATTAATGATTGCAGTAGGTACCTATGTATATTACTTTCCAATATGAGAGAATGCTGCTGAGCAGAATTCCCTCTCAAGCCATGAAATAATTTATCCGGTCAACACAACACACAATACAAAAGATTAACCTACCTATATACGCTGTGAAAATTCCATAATACAAGCCATTTCCCATAATCGGTTTGACGACAAAATAAGAAGTTTCAGTAATGTTCCCGAAGCTTGATTGATGACAGCCATAATTCAATTGAGCACCTAATGCGGGGGTGCGTGCCGTAACTTAGTAGGAACGTAGTTACTGCGTCAGATACAAAGTAATAATACAGGCTTGCCATTTTACTATGAATGGAAATGATTTAGTTGTCCTAATACAAAAAAATATCACTACGTCTACTGATTATCCATAAAGTTATTAAAAAAAACTTTCTACTTTTTATCGGGATTATACATCTAGATTTAAAACTTAAATTGTATTTAGGGACTCATGGTTAGCTGATAGATACTTATTACTTGTCTGGCTTTATTTCTTTTGGGTACCAAGACAGGTAATCAATTATTTTACCTTCTACTTAAAAGAAATAACGAGACTAATTAAATTGTAGTCTACCGCAGAGAAAAACCAAGAGAGCGAAGGCGCACGCTTAACGTAGACTTTTATTGAATATTGTTTTGCCAGTTAATGTGTTATTACTCTGTCAATAGCATGCCCTGTTTCACAAAGAAATCACTCTGATTCTTACAAGTTCCATTATGTTTTCCATTTCATAAAGCTGCATAGTCAAAACGGTTTTGTTTCTAGCAAGAATCATACAGTTGTGGTGGCAAAATGAAGGAGATCGATTTAAATTTCGAAAAAATGTTTAAAATTGCAACAATGTCTATGCGTTTGAATGGATCACATCCATCAATCGCGCGGGATATACGGTGGAAAGTTAGATTCTCAATCATAATGATAAATACATTCTCCTGTTGCATTTTTCTCTTGTATTCCATCTTTTATCATGACATTAAAACTGGAAAATTTGCTGAAGCCAGCAAGAACGGCACAATGGTTATCGTATCTTTTACAATTACTCTTAAATATATTGTGCTTCTGTATCATGAGGTATCTATTAAAGAACTGATGAACATCCTGGAAAGGGACTATAAAGCGGCCCTGGATTCTGTAGAGGACAAGGAAATTGTAGTCCAGTATGCTAAAAGAGGTGTTACCGTATGCAAATTTTGGCTTGTGTTTGGTTTCGGCACTAGCGCCATCTTCCCAATAAAAGCTTTTTTCCTAATGGTATACTATTACTGCAAGGGGGAATTCTTTCTAGTTCCTCTCTTTGACCTAACGTATCCTCAGCCAATAGAAGGCTATAAGAACGAAACGATAATGTTCTGGCTTTTATTCACGTTCACTTTTATATTCGATGCGTATGCCTCGTCGATGTACGTTGGATTTGATCCTATGGTACCTATATTTATGTTACATACATGTGGACAACTTGAGTTGCTTAGTCGACGTATCAGTAAATTTATCGTCGAAGCCCAAGATAACAAGGAAATAGAAGAAGGATTGAAGAAGATTATAGTCAAACTTCAGGATATTTACAAGTAAGTATTGTACAACTTACTAGTAGTTTTGGTGATGTGATAAATCAGGTTTTGCAGAACATGTAAAATAAATAGAAGTACTTTCTTACAGATTAGTTGATCGTGTAAAAGCTAACTTCTCTATTTTATACGAATACAACATGAAAGCGACTACATTCTTATTACCACTGACTACATTTCAAATAGTTGAAGTAAGTAAATAGACCTGAGGTTTGTATTGAGTAATATCAGTACATTTCAAGTATCACTACATCACTACATAGTATAAAACAAAGTCACTTCTCGCTGTATGTCTGTCCCTATGTATGCTTAGAACTTTAAAACTGCGCAACGGAATTTGATGCGGGTTTTAATTTTTTAATAGAAAGAGTGATTCAAGAGGAAGGTTTATATGTATATAAGATGCATAATATAGTAGAGAAACACTGATAATTTTAGAGGTTTCTAATGTGATGTCGTAAATAAACACATTTTTTGCGCTTACATTGCAAACGCTGGCTGAATTCTACGAGATAGATCAAAATAATGTAGTACAGTATTGTACACCTTAAAAAGATCTACAAAAAAGTCCTCAATGGTATATGTCTATCTCTTAGGGATAACCCACAATAACCATTTTTATCCTTTGCTTTTTACGAGAAATAATGGCTTATTTAGATCAATATGGCCGTTTGCAGTATATCATTTAAATAAATAATTTAGAAGATATCGAAGAATTAAAATTACGCGCGACTGAAAATATCATTCTCAGCGAAACAAATGGGGTCGCAGTGTTACAGTTCGTCACTTTTACCATTTTCATCTTTTAAGTTTTGCGAAAAAAGTAATGCATTATTTTACAAGCTTATTTATGGTGTATGTGTAAATATACATAAATTATCTTCAATATCTATTTTAGAACGTTAAACACTATTCAATTTAAATGAATATCCTAAGAGTTAAACTGTTAAAGTTGACAACCCGCGATCATGGCCATCGCGATCGTGGCCGGGGGCCACCACGTGGCCCCCGGCCACCGTAGGCGCGGGCCTGTGGACGGTGGGCTATGGGCTAGCTCGCCGTCCGTCCGTCTCATGACGACAGGCCGTGTCGACGGCGCGTTCGTGTTCCACGCGCGCCTCAAAGAGAGTCAGCAAAAAGGATGGGGTCCGCAAGGACCGATGCCTGCCGGGGTTGCGGGACTGTTCGAAAGAGATACCGTGACCCCGGAACACAAAGGGCGATGAAGGAACATGGATGGGTTTTAGTCAGTAAAAGTCTGACACTCCCTCCTGCTCCGCCCAGAGCGACAGAAGTCATTTGATGGTTTCCCATCCGAAAAAAAAAATAAAAAAAAATGGAGTTATCGCAACTGCCGGAGTCGCGGAACTGTCTAAACAGTGTACCGGATCCCTAGAACGCAAAGGGCAAACGAAAGAACATGGTGTCTTAGTCAGTGTGTTTTAGTCAGTAATTCTGACAGTCCCTTCCGCTCCACCCAGGGCGGGATGACTCATTTAATGATTTTTCTACCCAAAAAAAATGGAATTATTGGAAAATAAAGGCAATGCATTACAAAATAATTGTACAGTTAGCGCACTTTTTTTGTTTGTTCTAAATCGAAACCGGGGCGGGTCGCTAGTTATTTTATAAAAGAAATAATTTAGCAATGAAACAGATTCTAAACATTAAAATAATCCGACTACGCGGAATACAAGATGAAACAATAAATTATCATTAATTCTTGCAGGATTTGCGAGTTAAACGGATAAACGTCGAGTTTATTTCATTCTTTGTTGGCTGCATTTTACATTTTTACATGCCTTGTTACTATAGCGACCTCCTCATGGAAACGGTAAGACCCTTTGTATATTTTTGCATGGTTGTTTCTGTAACTCCGTCTTTTATGTTAAATTGAAATGTAATAAGAAATTAATATAAAGCTCTACTATTTGCTTTTTGAACAAATATGTATATGGCACAATGAGGATGGAAATCACAAAAATCATATGTCAATAATAATAAAAAAGTAAGATACGTAAATATTCCTGACAAATCAGTAGGTAAATTGTAACATAAAATAAAATAAAAAGTAAAAAATGCTCAAAACTCATTGTAGATGACGTGTCTATAGCTAAGTCCCAATCTGGCCAATGAGGTCAAACTATTTTGAAATAAATAGAATGACAAGTTTTCAACCAATGGCGATGTTTGTACCTAGCTATAGTGCACAGTTTCAGAGTTACTTTCCCCATTGAATCTTAGTGTTATTTTCAGAGCGAAAATTTTCGTCAAGCGATATATTCGTGTAGCTGGGAGAAATGTCCCGACAAGCGAATTCGACAGATTGTGTTGTTCATGATGACGAGGGCAAGAATCCCCATGGGGATCACCACGGTGTTTTACGTGATTAATCTCGATACCTTCGCTGAGGTAAGGCTAGTTATTGTCCGAAGGCATTAAGTATTTGGCGCAATCGTATGAAAATGGGCTGCGCGCTATAACGTGGCTGTCGGGAAAAACTACGGCCAACACAGGATTTATTTTTTACAGATAATTTATATAATGGTTAGACTCATATACGAGTACTTATGCCTTGCAAATTCAACAATGATATTAAAAAAATGACTCTATTATCTAACTTAAACTACGAGTACATATTGCTACACTTCTAAAAGGTTCATCCAAGTTATAATTTGCTTGCAGATGTGTCGCCAGTCCTATACACTCTTTAATTTGATGAATGCAGCTTGGGAGTGATCAGAAGATCGTGAAAAACAACATGTATCTTGAAATTTAATGCACTTGCACTTCTGTTTTGAATAACAATAACTCAATTATAATCATCTATAGACAAACCATTGTCACCGCAACCTGTTTGTCATTAATTAAACATTCTGTACATGAAATAAATTCCTTATCGTACGTTTACTTTATTGTTACACATCCATTGTCATAATTGGGTATAAATTCTGCGAAAATCCAATTATACAAGGCCATTTAAAAAGGATAAGCATTGTCTACTTCGGTGTTTTACCAACATAGGAGAGGATTTTCTGAATAATTGTAGAAACATCGACCTTCAAAATACATAGGTATTCTGCAAATGAGGGTTGGATTAATATTGACAAACTGCGTGAACTTTTATTTAAAGCCGTTGAAAATTAATGAGAAAAAAAATCGAGACTTTTTAAAAATAAAGTCATTTTCATTTAATAATGATTACACAATCTTTGAAAATGAATTCTGAAATCTTTTAACGGTGGTAGAGGGCTAAAAGTAGGTTCGAATACATACTTTCTTACGCTCCACCTTACTTAATGTATTTGAAAATAATTATGATATAATATGATATATTTATTATATTATATATATATTTTTTTATGATATAATTATGAGCTCGTGGCTAAATAATAACTGCTGCTCGGGTCGATCGGTTAAGCCGTGCTTGCCTAGGTTGGTCTGCGGATGGGTGACCACCCATTACATACCGAGTTTCCTCCGTGCCTCGGAATGTCAGTGGCCCAAAAAGTCCGACAACCAGTCTTACCAAGGGGTATCGTATTACCTAGTACTAACTGGGCTGTGGAGGTCAGATAGGCAGTCGCTCCAAGTAAAAAACTGGTATTCAGCTGCATTTGGTTAGACTGGAAGCCGACCCCAACATATAGTTAGAAAAAGGCTACGCAGATGATGATAATAATTATGATAAGTACCCACTTATTATAACTACGTCACTAACGTTTATAAATACGAGAAAAAATCGATCTTATCTACCTACTATATAAAGATATAATAATCAACAGAACATTGTTAAAACATTTTCATAAGTTTTATTTTCTCACGGTAAAATATTTAATGAAAACCGCATATGTTTCATGTAAATGACAATGCTAACTAACTAACATAGGCATTTTATTATTTTTAATTATCCTTTATTTGCAAATATAAAAATATTCAAGTACTTAATATCTTATGCCCGCGGCTTCGCCCGCGTGGATTTCAGTAATTGTCCTACGGGATCGTAAGTACTACCGGGAATCATAAAAACTATCCTATGTGTTAAGTTGTCCAACAACAAGTCTTACCAGCGACACGAAAGAAGTAGAAGAAGTTTTTCAAATCCATTCAGTAGTTTCTGCGTGAATAAGAAACAAACACCCATGTTTCCATCTTCACAAAGTTTCGCATTTATTAGAAACACAAACAAGATAAAAAAATCTTAACCACTGCAAATGTTTCGTGATAACACGCAGCACTTGGCTATGTTACTGCACATTCAAGATAAAAAGTGTACGTAACCACTGCAACGTTTTACTTGTTAACACCACTTTTTTTTTTTTTTCGGATGGGTAATCATCAAATGACTTCTCCCGCTCTGGGCGGAGCAGGAGGGAGTGTGAGACTTTTACTGACTAAAACCCATCCATGTTCCTTCATCGCCCTTTGTGTTCCGGGGCCACGGTATCTCTTTCGAACAGTCCCGCAACCCCGGCAGGCATCGGTCCTTGCGGACCCCTTCCTTTTGCTGACTCTCTTTGAGGCGCGCGTGGAACACGAACGCGCCGTCTCGACACGGCTTGTTAACACCCTTGTTTTTGGCTTTGTAACTTAAGCTCCACAGATTATAGTGAATGTATATTCATTAGCATCTGCTAACGTCCTGGTGACATACCAATTATTTCTCAACACCTACTGCTCAGGACATCGCTAGCGTAATGAGAATCTCTTGAGGGTGGCCGACAAAATCGCCGACGGAGACTGTACCAAGCCAAAACTTTCTCTAAAACTAACACACTGTGTTCATCTCATAACCCCGGGAAGCAAAAATCATCTACGTCGTGTATAACTTTATAGATTAAGGCCTTTATTTTTAAAGTTGGTTTGAATTGAATTATGTCAGATTTAAACAAAAATTTCTGACTGAACATTGTTCTAGAATTCGGGTCAAAGCGAGTATAGATTAAGGATTAGAAATCTGTATATTGTCCTCCACAACTTCCACAAGATTGGAAAATAAAATATGGGGTTCATTAAAGAATACTCATGGCCACTCATGGCTCTATTTCGCTACGTCCGCCACGAAGCTTGCTGACTGGCTAATCTTGGCATCAAAGCCACTCTTGTTTAACATCAAGTGGCATCTTAAAAACCAGAATCGAAGCATTTTTAGATAATAATGTATTTTTGTAACAAACTCTTTCAAAGTGTGAGAACAAGGTATCTTTGAAAAAGTCACTCAAGTTTCATAACAGTGACTTTTTTAATATCATATCCTGTCATTTTACAGCGGCATGAAAAAAACTTTGACAAGTATACGTAGAAATAAATGAAACGTTTATTGTAAATATTTCAGTAACGGTAGGTCTCCTCTATTGTTTATAATTCATAATTTAATAGGAAATATTAACATCAAATTTCAAAAAACTCTCATAAGAGGGGTCATATTTATCAAATAAAACTATTAATACTTCACAATACGTTAACAACAATAAACATTTAACTAGACTTTAACAAAGATAACAATATAATTTTAACTGTGTAACAAAATACAAAATATTACTCTCTGTTTGCTCTTACAAAAATATTAAATACTAGACTAACTTCACACCTATGCCTAATTTACATTATTTAATTATTCATATTTAACAAAAATACTCTGATTGCAAGCGTCAAAAACAGAACCAAATTCAGTTTAATGTTATAAGTAATATAATAAATATGTTGCGAAATCCTTTCTTTTCCGCGTTCACTGATGAGACAACAAGGCGGTGATAAGTCACAACTGGTTTATTCAGCTTTCCAAGGCTTTATAATTTTATACACCATATGTTCTAGCATAATTCGACAAAATAACCACGGTTTCCGTGGTATCCTAAGTAAACAAAAAAATACAGATTTTGCGAGATCGTTATCTCAATACACACGGTAAGTACACTTATACAATCAGCGACAATGAAAAAGGTAGAACAAAACTCTAGCAAGACCTCGCCAGTTATACTCGTATGTAAATATTTGAACAATCTCTGTCCGGGAACTCACTGCGAAGCTGAACTACGAGAATTATTCATTACATAGCCACGCTTCTATTCTTTCAACGACAAAAAATCAAAACTAACAGTTTAGATCTACCTAACCGTCTAAGGATATGATTCTATGAATACGTTTAAGTACATTCAGCCTCTTCATGCTAAAATTCGACATCAATAAATTATCACAGTTGTTGGATATAGTCCCAATTTAAACATTTCTAAAACTACAGATACATTGAGTTACCTCAATTAATCCAAACATCCCACGTATAGTTAAATAGTCTAGGCGCAGCTAACGGGTTCCTGAAAACGTCTGGTCTAGGAATTATTTTTTCCACCTCTGCTGCCAATAGAACTTGCATCCACATTACTAAATCCGGATAAGTGTCAGACAATTCAATTATTTCACAAGGATCATCTATGATGTTGTAAAGACATACTGTGCCTGAAAATAACAAGCAAAAGTATTAATTATAAATAAAAGCAAAAGCATAAATTGTTCTGGTATTAATGACTACTTCGATTTTAGTCTGTGCAAAATTGTTACAGAAGAACTATCTATCGCTAAGCTCTAAAATACTAACAAAACTGTGGACTATAGTGTGAAAATAAGGTTTAATTTAATTTAAAACATCCGAGGGTGACAGCAAATTAAAAACTCTTATCTGTTTAGTAATCAATTTGTTCACTGGTCCGGATTAAGCATTTTATCAAACAACTCACCGTTACTAGGAAAACATGTAGAAGCCGCAGATGTATCGCATTGTATTGTTGTTTTGTTTCTTAGACTCAAGTCATCAGTATTGAAGGTCCTTCCAATCGAGTCGAGTACACCGTACACACTACTGCGCTTAAGAGCTTCTACATAAGATGGTGGACTCCCAATTATGCCTGTGAGATTAGTGCCTTGGTATGTACCGTAGCCCTGAGTGACGGTACCCATCACCAACTTATATTCTCCGTATATAATTGAAGCATATCCTACGATATCGTCGATCTCAAACATTTCTTTCCTTTCAGAAGGTAAGTTAGAGTTAATACTGTCCCACTGGTCGATACCATCAATGTCTGTGGGGGGTTCTACACCAGCAGCACTCAATAAAGTTGGCAACCAGTCTGTGACGTGCATGTACCCGTCCCAGTAATGACTAGTATTGTTCAGGTGGGTACTCCACACCAACCCAACCACTCTCACACCACCCTCGTAAGGTGTCGTTTTAATTCCTCTCAAAGGATAATTTGAAGCGTAGTTATTATAGTCACCAACTGTCATGCCTCCGTTGTCTGATGCAAACACAATTATCGTATTTTCTAAAATTCCCTTGTCTGATAGAGCTTTGACAATATCACCAACGCTGTCGTCGAGTTTTTTTACCATGGCTGAAAGGTAAAGCGAAATATAAGTTTAAACATGAAAATACACGGATGTGAAATCTGTGTAGGTACTTGTGTTTTATTTCCCGTTAACAATAAAGAATATTCTGATGTATTGTGTCTCGAAGATCTTGTGAGAGTCCCGGTGAAATTCACAGGCCTTCATAAGCCTTCAAATTCCTAAGGAATGAAATTTACCTGCAAACATCCTTCTCTCAGGTGACTCAACATGTCTCATCGCCCTGATTTCTTCCGGCGGGGCCTGCAGAGGAGCACCCTCATTGCCAGCATGCGGAGCGTTGTGCGAAACCAATAGGAACAGGGGAGACTGTGTATCGTGATTCTCAATCACTGATTACAAAACAAATAAAGTTAATGCGATTGTAGGTATAAACCCGATGGATAATTTCCGGTTAATTGGTATGAATATTAATGAATGTACAAGGTGGAGACGACCATAAATGAAAACACTGTACCTAATACTTATTTATATTAATAAAATGTTTTTTTTCCATCAAACTAAAAAGCATAAAACGATACCGAAATAGAACATCATTGCGGTTATCAACATTTCTAACGGTAATTAAACTTACCGGACTTGGCATGTTCTGTGTAGACGTCGGTAATGTAACCCTCAACGTCCCATGCTGGGGTTCGGTTTCTAAATAAGGCTAAACCAGAAACTTGGCCGACGGTCCACTAAAAACAAGTTTGTAATAATGAAATGAATAAACAAATTAGTGTTACACCTCGTAAAATGTTTTACATACTATGTAAATCATGCATGCATTAATTAAACAATAGTTCACAGCTGGACGGTGTATTGGGTGAAAACCGATCAGAATTAGTCCCAGTTAGCCACCTTGGGGAATACCTAAGTTGAAGGAGCGGTAATTCACTACTGTACAACATTCATTTTGATTAGTTGTTCTAAATTACACAAATAACTTCAAACAACACTAGTTTCTCGTTCGTCGTGCCCCTAAATCAACTAGGAGTGTCCACGACGTATAGAGTAATGTGTCGAAGATTTCAGCAAGATCTCGTTGTTGGCTACTGTTTGTGACTAGGTACTATACTCTGAAAAGTCATATATATACTTACTTTTTCCTCGTAAGTGTACTCATAATAATCCAAGTAACCACTTCTATGACCAAAATGACTATCAAAGCCTCTTCTGGTTGGTAAAAATTCTTCCCGGGATGATCCCACATGCCACTTGCCGACCAAATGGGTTATATAACCGGCGGCTTGGAAATACTCAGGTAATAGCGTCAGATTAGTTGGAATGCCTCGATCCTCACCCATTGTGATAGGAGGATAACCTTGCATCCCTAGAAGAGAACACAGTTTAGGTCATTGAATAATTTTAGAAGTGAATGTGCAATGAAATTCTCCTACACTTGTACAGAGGGTTACCTATTACAATGGGTTAAATAAAGACCGTTAATGTTTGGCCGAAGATTTGCTCATTACTGACTCAAGAGACCAGATATAATTACATCTTGATAAACATTGACGTCAGAGAGTCGATAAGCGGGTTAATGAACGTAACATCAACACTTTTGTATAGAGACTACACTTTACTAGTTACAAAGAAATAGAATATAAAGTAAAATGTTTCAAAATAAAATACCAGACTTATATGAATATTTTCCAGTGAGAAGCGCTGCTCTAGATGGAGTACACACTGCATGACTGTAATACCTTCCTAGTGCGACTCCAGAATACGCCAGCAAGTCAATGTTTGGTGTCAAAATCTGATCAGATCCGTGGAAACTGACGTCGTTCCATCCCTGTTAAAAAGAAATGTGTGTCAATGACTTCGATTTGTTTTCAAACAAAGCTATGCGCTATGGTAAAATAGGAATGGTTAGCGATTACATAGAACAGTTGACACTGTCTATTGTTTTCTTTAAAGACTTAAATTGTGTTACATCTAGAATCTTATTTATGTTGTTGTTGTTTGTTTATGGTGTTGTTGTGTTGTTTGTTGTTGTTGTTGTTATTGTGTCTTGTTTGTGTTGTTTTTTTGCGTTTATTTTGTTGTTGTGTTCGTTATGTTAATCTTATAGAAATATCTTAAATAAATCCAAAAAGCATAGTAATGTTGACATTTACAGTCCATCAAGCAGTCCATTTACAGGCCTCCAGACTATTTCAGGATAAAAAAATTCCGATATACTGGTTTTTAGAGTATAGTTTCCGGTTATTTGTTACGGCTGCCATGCCATAGATGATTGTATTACAATGAATCTATTAACAAATTTACGATCATCACAAAGGAATATAATAATAGCATTACATCATAAATTATTAAATGGTCTCCAAGAGTTGATTCCTGGTGACGTTATTCTATATTTATGGGAAGAAGTAAACTCGACTACAGGGTAAAACAGGGGGGTTAAGCGTTAAAATAATATAATTACGACTTACCATATCATCAGCCAATATAAAAACTATATTAGGATTATCCGCTTCACTTGATAAACCAATTAGTCCAATGGTCACCAATAAAGATAACACACCACGGGTTCCCATTCTTTACGAGAGAATAAAAACTAAAATAATACGATCACTGAAAGTATGTGTTAGTTACCTTGATGAAAATGAGACTAAAAACAAAACAAAAAAATAGTACAAACGACTAGATTTGATATCTTAATCACGGTAACGTAGCACGTGTGCCCACGGTTAACTGTTTGCACTGTGTGAACACACGATGAGACGACCCGTCGTTGAACGATAACACAATGTGATTTTAATGCATTTTATTGTATTGTATACTTCCTGTAATCAAACTGTAGCTGGTTTGAATATTAATGATTTTTGAAAGACATGATAAGACTTATACTCTGACTTATACTAATATTTATATATTTAGAAATTGTAAGTACGAGTATTGTATGGTATCTCGCAGAAGATGGTGGAACGAGCTGGACAGAACCAACGACCAGTGGTCCACATCCTATCGAAAGGTTTGGAGGTCATGAGGGCAAGCCTTTGTCTAGCAGTGGGATGACACATGCTAACAGTAGGTAACAGTATTGTATGGATTTTATTCTGCGTTCGAAACGCAGTTAAATACTTTCCACGCATAACTGACCGTCTCATTAGTCTACTAGTCACAATTAAACGCCTTTGCTGGGTGTGAGGTTTCCGATTCCCCGGACCAGCAGTCGATTTGTGCCCTGTTGTGAGCTGACCCCCTTCACCTGGAACTCAAACAAAACTGGCATCAAGTGCATATTCTGACTAACCTTTCAGAAATCACAGACATGATGTTTCTACGAATAACTGTTCTGACACTAATGCTATGTTTGAGAAATACCTACATGTATCATCAATTATTCTAATAAATAATTGATTACTCTATTGTTGGGTTTTTTTATTGACATTTGTGACGTTTTATGTCTTTTTGATGTTGGTACTCATCCACAAACTATATAACAATACCTACAAACAGATACGAATAAACGCCATGAACGAACTAACAAATTGTCCATGAACTAAATTAGTAGTTAATGCGTTTTAGATTGATTTGATACTACATATTTGCAGATCTGTCTAATAGATGGTCAATGAAATGATCCATTAAATTATTAAGTTCATGGTTACACAATATTGATATGTTATTGAAAACATATTAACACAGATTAATTATTATTTATAATTTAAGTCACAAATTGGAAAAAAAAAATGTTTTCGATAGAGCCGTGTTCTTTAAAATATATACAGGGTGGAATTTTTTAACCTCACTTATAGGGAAATTAATGTAAATAAAGGAGATAGCAAATATTACTGAACGGAAACATTCATTTATTTTTAAAAACAAACAAATCTGCATTCAAAATATTCAAAAATTCGCTCTCGCACCCGGGAAACGAACCGGTTAAAAACCGAAAAAATAACACTCTACTTTTATGGCATAAATCGATAGGGCCAAGAATAACGACCAAATCTCTCTAACAAACAATAAATTTGATGAAAGGAAAATCATGAATTCTGAACTTGTAAATTCAATGGGATAAGATAAATCACTTAGGTATATCAAAGGTCCATCCGATTGCATAATTTTGTACCTAATTAATAATTTAAAAAGAAAATAGCAATTTACACGTTTTGTTTGTGCTAATTGCAATCTTCTTATCTAAATATAGTTCGTTATCATTTTAATAAATAAATAACGTCAAAGATTGTTAATTAGGTACTAACATAAGTAATTGGATGGACCATTTAGTAAAACGCTTTATCTTATCCCATTGAATATGTAAATTTAGATTTTATAGTTTTCCTTTAATATAATATCACGTTTGTGAGAGAGATTTAATTCTTATGATTTACCCTATCAATTGATGCGATAAACAGTTCGATTCCGACAGTTCGATTTCCGAGTGTGGCAAGCCAATTCTCGAAAATCTTTTAATGCAGATTTGTTTATTTATATAAATAAAGTAAAATCTTTTGAGTAAAATTTGTTAACTCCATCCAGTATTTAGAGTACTTTCCCTCCAGGTGGCGTTAAAAATTCCATCCTGTATAAAGGGTGTAAAAACCTCATAACGAAGCCGAAAGGTACTTGTTCTCTCCGTCATTGCGATATTTTTTTTGTTCTACACCATATCTGGGAACCTTCTAGTTACGGAGATGTTGGGTGTGAAAGTTCCAACTATTTGATGTTTTTTTTTAATACAAGTTTTTTTTTGTAAGATTTTTACTTTAAACACCTCCACGACCCTCGTACTATTCAATCCATCCATCAGCACAATGTTTTGAGTGCGTTACATTGAGTTCTACCACAAAATATGATTTTTCATCCCAAAAAAAAAAGTCGTTCCCCAGCAATACTTTTTGCGTAAAGTTACTTGGTTTGATGTACAGTCTGTACAGAACACCCTGTATTGTTAAGTTAATACTTTTTGTTTCGTAGTTGGATGTTAGTTCTTAAACCTAAACTTATAGTGTATTTTTAGCACAAAGTGTTTTCAAAGAGACAGCAAGGACTTAAAAATCAAGTCATTTAAGTAGATAACATTTTAACAGTGATTTTCTAAAATGTTGGTAAGAGGTACGAAACCTTTCTCCCACTATAGCATAACTCTAAGCAAAATCCTTATACTACACCGACGTATAGATAACGCTTCGAACGTTGTTGAGCAAGCGAGTTCCTTCCTTAACTGTGAAAGGATTTGGAGTACCTACCTACCTATATTTTGATCTAGAAACGAATCTCTTTTCTATATTAGCACTGTTAGACAGCCATTAGTACTTCGAGTCGACCAGTCTGTGTTGTAAGAAGGTGATATAGAAAATGCTTTTTGCTAACGATCGCTATTTCATTCGAAGCATTTCAGTCGCTATATAAAAAGAAGCCGCAAAAGGTGTCGCCGAAGCCGTTCAGAACAAACTGAATAAACTTATAAACACAGATAAACTGCTGAAATAGTGAACCTTGACCTACAGGCTCATCCGACAAACTGAGCGCCGATAATAAGGTTTTTTTGGGTATAATCTACTTAGCCTTGGTCAACGACTCAAGATAGCCTTAACATCAGTTTGTAGAAGCGTACCTAAACGAGTTAAAAATTAGATGACGTGAGAACTTAGATAAGAAACTGCATGTTATACCCACCTTAACCGGTTAACAGGTAAACAGTGAAAATGCTAGCAACATATTAAGTGGCTTACCGAGAAACACTTTAAAAGCCACTTAAAAGGATTCACATAGATTCTGTTCATGTTATAAGCAGACGCTTTTGTGAGCAAACGTTTGTAATACGCTCCTAAATTCCTTTGGTACAATGAGGAGTGTTTAAAAGCTGCCTCAAATTCATGCCATGGCTTAGATGTCACTCGACGTATACATTGCATTCATCGTAAAGCAACTTTTGCGAAGATCTAATCTTACAGTTTCAGTTAATAATACAAAACAACATATTTTTGCTACATTATTTTGTTTTTCTTTTAGATTTTTGTGTTGTTGCAAAACTTGTCATAAAAAGATATTAACATTTGATTTTCTTGCTACTATTAGATTTATGGCTTACATAAATCTTGAGCTTGCTGGAATAAATAATTTTGGCTACGTTCAACTCATTGCCAATCTCAGCTTTATTAGTCTTAATTGGTTTCGATTTGCAATGGAGCACTAACGGATTAACAGATTAGGCAAAACTAGAGCTTGCTGAACATTGAGTTAAATATTATATCTATGTTGCTGAAGCTGAAGGAGTGCGTATATGATCGAATATCCAGAGCACTTGCGTATTTCGCTGCTCTGGCAGTATTTTGACGTTAAAGTGAAGTCTAAACAGAGATGGGCCGACTATAACTTTGGCCAACTAGCCGACTGGCTTGCTAGCAATGTCCATGGTATTTCATGTGACAGCTGAGTTACTGGCAATGTGTGCTTCATACAACGCACTCGCTCACAACCGCTCTCGGTCACAGAAATTATATTTATTTTTCTGTTAAATTATTTTTTCTTGATTTGAGTTCCATGACTGACTACCTTATAAAGAACTCCGATTCCTAGATTTTTATATAACAAACCGAATAAAAATGATTAACCATTAAACTATATACACTTATTTAAATTTACTTATACTCTACTTGTTATACTTTAATTCAATTACTCAAGCTGATTCGTTGACGATTTATCGACTTCAAATTGGCGAATAGTCGGCACATCTCTAGTATAACCAATAAAAATATTCGTAATGTTTATCACATTTCAATACAGTTTTTCCTTGAATTGTGCGCCTTTTGCCAGCATATGAGCTCTGAAATATTACATTGAGGTAGGATTTGACAAGTTAAGTTCACAAAATAATTTAATGTACACTTATTTGCTTTTATCGACTCGTTTGGTCCATATCAATCATGAATTTTACAGCCTCTATAGTACTCCTGTCTTTATTTTACGATGGTACAAAGTATGATTTTGTTGGATTTATGCACAATAATTTCATTTTATAGCCCTGTAAAAATGTAGAGTATCCTACTTTAGTCCTGACTCTACCGCTGCATGTCCGACATTCAATATTTTTTTTTATTATATCGCGTCATTTTACAGCGGCATAAAAGAGAAAATGTTGTTATACGTTACTAGTACTGCCGGCGGAAATCAGAATGACAAGTTTATGGTGAAATGTTTCAGTAACGGTAAATACCTAGTATGTACTATGATTTAAAATTTACCAGTTTTTATTCATCACTTATTTTACGCGATGATGTGGCCTAGGGTGCATGGACGTCGCTGCAGTTTACTGTCCGCTGCCCCCTGCCGGTTTATCTTCGTTGTTCAGCTTTTCAGTATCAGTTGAGCAAGTAATTTTTGAATTTAAGTCAAAAGAAATGCTTATCTATCCGCAGCTCTGGTAACTTCAACTTCTATATGAACAATGTTAAGAAAAACAAACCAATCCAAGGTGCTACTTTTCGGAGTTCGCTTCGCTCGCTCTTGCATCTTAGATCCTTTGGAGAACTATAGCTGCATCCGTATTTATAGTAAACTTAAGGGAGGACAAGAAAAAAAACTGATTTGTATGGGACAAATCAGTTTAGTTCCGCCATAATGTATGGAAAAAGAAAAACCATACGCAAATGCTTTAACGAATAAGAAAAACCATACAAAAATTCACATACTTAGCATAATTTATTATCTCAAAAAAACTTCTCACGCATTTAGTAACGTTGACAACAAAAACAAAATATCTAGACTTTTTAAAAGATAACAAAACTTATTTTTCAACTGTATAGTAAAATAAAAATACATTACTATCTGTTTGCTTTTACAAAACTAATATATAACTAAACACAAAAAAATACATAATTTACTACAAATGCTCTTAGAAATGTTGTGTTAATAAATATCACTTGTCTTAATTTTATAAAACTACTTTTGCTTATAAATACTCACACTGCAAACGTGAAAAACAGAACAAAATTCAGTTTCGTAAAATGCTAATTAACTTGCAAAATCCTTTCTTTTCCGCGTTCACTGAGACAACAAGACGGCGATAAGTCACAACAGGTTTATTCAGCTTGCCAAGCCTTTATAATTTCATACACCATCATAGATTTTAGCGCAATTCGACACAAATTACCGCTACAGGTTTCCGTGGCATCCTAAATAAAAACCCAGCAAAAAGTACCATGATAATTATAAATATAAACATAGTAAATTCTTAATATAAACATTTCTAGCAATATAGATTCATGGAATTACCTCAATTAATCCAAACATCCCACGTATAGTTAAAATGACTAGGAGCAGCTAATGGGTCACTATAAATTGGTACAATTCTAGGAATTCTTTTCTCCACCTCAGCTTCCAATCGAGCTTGCATACACGTTACTAAATCCGGATAAATGTCGGACAATTCCGTTGTTTCGCAAGGATCATCTATTATATTGTAAAGACATACTGTACCTGAAAATGATACAAAGGCAATTTTATTAAGAAGTACATACACATTTAGTTAGCTATTGGAAACCAAGAAGATCTAAACCAATGCATAAAATCACATATTGTTGTGGCAACAAACCAAATAATACTACTACGGTAGTAAGAAGTAAGTAAGTAAGTAACTATACAATGGAAGTTAACAAATAATTAAGACTAAAAATTTGAGGACGAGTATTTTAGACTACATAGAAGTTGTATGTATGTGTGTTTTAAGAAGTTTACATACGGTTGTTCAATACTCCGTAACATCACGAAACTCACCGTTACCAGGAGTACATGTAGTAGCCGAAGATGTATCGCATTTTATTGTCGTTTTATTCCTTACAGTCAAGTCATCAGTTTTGAAGGTCCTTCCCATCGAGTCGAGTACATCGTACACAGTACTGCGCTTAAGAGCTTCTACATAAGATGGTGGGCTCCCAATTATGCCTGTGAGATTAGTGCCTTGGTATGTACCGTAGCCCTGAGTGACGGTACCCATCACCAACTTATATTCTCCGTATATAATTGAAGCATATCCTACGATATCGTCGATTTCATACATTTCTTTCCTTTGGGAAGGTAAGTTAGAGTTAATACTGTCCCACTGGTCGATACCATCAATGTCTGTGGGGGGTTCTACACCAGCAGCACTCAATAAAGTTGGCAACCAGTCTGTGACGTGCATGTACCCGTCCCAGTAATGACTAGTATTGTTCAAGTGGGTACTCCACACCAACCCAACCACTCTCACACCGCCCTCGTAAGGTGTCGCTTTTATTCCTCTCAGAGGATAATTTGAAGCGTAGTTAATGTGGTCGCCAATTGTCATGCCTCCATTGTCTGATACAAACACAATGATCGTGTTTTCTAAAATTCCCTTGTCAGATAGAGCTTTGACAATATCACCGACGCTGTCGTCGAGTTTTTTGACCATGGCTGAAAGGTAAAGTGAAATATAAGTTTGATGAACACAAAAAATATAACAGCCAGAATACACTAGGTATATGTGAAAACTGTTTATCTTAGTGTTTGTATCTGGTTTACAAAAAAAAGTTTATTGTGTTGTATAATATCATGTATTTTTGGGAAACTGAACGACACTCTCGTAACATATATTTGTTGTGAGCGTCTTAGGCGGTTTCACAAACAAAAGTGGAAAAAAATTAAAAGCTAGTCAAGGAATTTAGTTTTTTTTTCTTTTGGAATTTACCTGCAAAAATCCTTCTCTCAGGTGACTCAACATGTCTCATCGCCCTGACTTCCTTTGGCGGCGCCTGCAGTAGTGCACCCTCATTGCCCGAGTGCGGAGCATTATGCGCGACCAATAGGAACAACGGAGACAGTGCGTCGTGATTCTCGATCACTGATTACAAAACAAATAAATTTACTGCAGATTGTTTAAGTCGATGGATAATTTTCGATCGGTTCTAGAATATCTGATCTTATTTCTATCTGTCTGAATCATTCCAACCTTTTTTTAACCTTTTCTCACAAATAGGTAACGAAGGTACAGCAAAGATCCGAGTTTGCGGGACTGTTCGAAAGAGATACCGTAACCCCGGAACACAAAGGGCGATGAAGGAACATGGATGGGTTTTAGTCAGTAAAAGTCTGACACTCCCTCCTGCTCCGCCCAGAGCGGGAGAAGTCATTTGATGATTTCCCAACCGAAAAAAAAAAAAAAAAAAAAAAAAAACAATGGTACAGCAAAGATCACGTAAACTTTAGTCTGGCTTGTTTAATACGAACTTAATTTCAGAGTATGTCACAAGGAATTTAATCGGTGTATGTCTTAATACCATTTACCATGATATATATTTATATATGCTTGTTTCACATGGGTAGCAGAGCATATATGCCTACATTTTTTAGACATAAAGCATTGCTACAGTTACTAGATCTTTTAAAGTGGTATAATTCAGTAATACATTGTTTTCATATCAATTCTTTTGGTTTACGTGGCGCATTTAAGCTGAAGTAGGCAATTTTTTTTCCGACACCTTCAACAATTATCATAATAATATACACTTAAACCTTTCTCATGAATTTCTCCACACATTGGTGAAAACCGTATCTACATCCGTTCGGAAGCTATTGAGTTCAGACAGACAGACAGACGCGGCGAGGGGACTTTGTTTTATAATATGAAGTAATTTTCAATTCAACAAAAGCGGTAATCAACATTTGTAACGGTAATGAAACTTACCTGACTTGGCTTGTTCTGTGTAGACGTCGGTAATGTAACCCTCAACGTCCCATGCTGGGGTTTGGTTTCTAAATAAGGAAAAACCAGAAACTTGGACGCCCGACCACTAAAACAAGTTTGTACTAATTAATTAACAAATAAGTGTTACAACTTGTAAAGTTTAATATAAACTATGTAAATCATGCTTGCACTATACCCATAGTTCACACATTGACGGTGTATTGGTTGAAATCCAAAACTTATGAAAATCCGATCAGAGTCAGTCCTAGTATAATATATAATTCACCTTGGGGAATACCAAGTTGAATGGGAGGTAATCCACTAGTATAATACATTCGTTTTTATTGGTTGATGTAAAGTAAAGGAATAACTTCAAACAACACAAGTTGCTCGTTCATCGTGTCCATAAATCAACTTAGACTGTCCACATTTCCATATACTATATGTGTCGAAGATTTCAGCAAGATTTCGTTTTACATAGGTTAGCTACTCTGTTTTTGATTAAATACTATATTGTGAATAAAATAAAATAAAAAAGCCTTTTTATTCCTTGCTTGATTTTACAATATTAACTTATTTCTAGCGAAATGTGTTAGTTAGTTTCTTGTTTTTTTTTAAATGTAGTTGTTAGTTTAGTTACTTTTCTTCATTTGCAAGGACCCCAGTTTGGGTATAGGCCTCCTCCAAAGCTACCCATGTGTCTCTGTCTTTTGCTATTTGGCTCCAATTTGAGCCGGCTGTTTTTATAATATCACCCACCGTGTTAATGGTCTTCCTCTGCTTCTTTTCCCTTGCGGGCCCTACCATGTGGTTGCTCTTAGGGTCCATCGTTGGTCTGAAAGCCTCGCAAGGTGGCCTGTGCCCATTTCCATTTCAGCTTTTGTGCATAAGTCAAGGCATTTTTAGATTTTGTTATAGTTATTTTTTTGTGTGACGTATTTTATCTATTTTTAGTACTATATTGTAAATATACTTACTTTTTCCTCGTAAGTGTACTCATAATAATCCATGTAACCACTTCTATGACCAAAATGACTATCAAAGCCTCTTCTGGTTGGTAAATATTCCTCCCGGGATGATCCCACATGCCACTTGCCAACCAAATGGGTTGAATAACCAGCGTCTTGGAAATACTCAGGCAATAGCATTAGATTGGTTGGAATGCCCCGATCCTCACCCATTGTTATAGGAGGATAACCTTGCATCCCTAGTAGAGAACACAGTTTAGGTGATTGTACAATTTCAAAGAACGTAACATCATCACTTTTGGAAAGAGATTATAGACTTTATACTGTAATAGTTATAAAGAACTAAAATCATCTGCCTAGCCTTTTCCCAACTATGTTGGGGTCGGCTTCCAGTCTAACCAGATGCAGCTGAATACCTGTATTTTACATGGAGCGACTGCCTATCTGACCTCCACAACCCAGTTAGTACTGGGTAATACGATACCTCTTGGTAAGACTGGTTGTCAGACTTTTTGGGTCACTGACTACCTGTAACAACTGTCAAAGATCTACAAATAACAGCCGTGACCAACAGATTTACGTGCTTTCCGAGGCACGGAGGAAACCCGGTATGTAATGGGTGGTCACCCATCCACAGACTAACCTAGGCAAGCACGGCTTAACCTACAAATCGACCTGAGTGGCTGTTATTATTTAGGCTTACAAAGAACTGAAATGTAATGTAAATATAACTACAGCAAGCCCGAAATCGAACCGGACACAAATTCCTGATGGAAAAACCTAATAACCCTTTGCATGACCTGGGAATCGAACCCAGGACCTTACACTCAGCAGTGAGTCACTCGTCATCTGGCGACTGTGAATCTCGCAACTGGTCGCGACAACCTTCCAATTTTTATTTATTTTGTTGTCGTCAACTCGCACTCACGTTATAACCTAAGACCCAACCTAGGCAAGCACGGCTTACCTAAAGATCGAGCTGTTATTATTCTTTTTTTTTTATAGATTTACTTTTTTTTATATTTTTTAAAATTATATATACTACTCTGTCAAGAAAATACCGGGAAAAGATCAATAAAACACAAAATATTAGTTATTCATCCAAATTTATTTTATCACCTTCAAAGTATGCTCCTTCAGAAACGACACACTTACGCCAACTAATAATCCAATCATAAAAATATTTTTTAAATGCTTATTCCAGAATTGAGTTCAGTTCTCGCCGCGAATTTTCCTTTATGTCTTCTACTGAATGAAAACGGGTGCCACGAAGTGGTAGTTTGAGTTTAGGAAAAATAAAGAAGTCGGCTGGAGCCATATCTGGTGAATAAGGTGGTTGCTCGATGGTATTTGTTGAGTTTTGGTCAAAAAATCGTTCACAATTGTGCGAAGGCGCATTATCGTGGTGCAAAATCCAAGAATTTTCTTTCCACAAATCTGGCTTTTTTCATCTAATTTGCTCTCTTAAACGCCGCATAACGCCCGATTAATATTCTTTATTTACCGTTTGACCTTCCGGCAAGATTGTCAGTCACTATTTCCTTCACTTTTGCGATGTTAACTTCAGTTGCAGACGTTGATGGCCTACCAGAGCGAGGCAAATCTTCTATCACACCTCGACCGCTTTTGAACGCTTTGTACCACTCATAAGCGCGTGATTTTGATAAAGTCGATTCACCGTAAGCCTTCTGTAACATTTTCAGTGACTCCGAACACCAAATTCCATTGGCGATGCAAAATTTAGGACAAACTCTTTGTTCGATGTTTTTGTCCATTTTGACATTCGCAATACACACTAGATATGATATAATTAAAAACAGCACTGTATTTAATCTAATTAACAGATGTAACTCAAACTCCGCGCCAAAATGGAAAACAGTTGTGCTAATCTAACAACAACAAAAAAAAACAAAAAAAAACTTTGGAACCATAAACAAATCATCCATTCCCGATACTTTTTTGACTGAATGTATACTAGCGGTTGCCCGCGGCTTTGCCCGCGTAAAGTTCGGTAACTGTCCCACTGGATCATATTAAAGAGATAAATACTTTAAATAGTGTCCTACGTGTTAATCCAGGTTATGAACTATCTATGTGCCAAATTTCATAATCATCACTATCACAATCACCATCACGATCACAATCACCATCACGATCACAATCACCATCACAATCACCATCACTGTCACCATCATCATTATCATCGTAATCACAACCATTATCATCGTAATCACAATCATCATCATCACAATCTCCATCCTCGGTATCACAATCACAATCACTATCACAATCACCATCACTATCAAAGTTGATGATGACCATTACAATAACCATCACCATCGCTATCACCATCACTATCACCATCACAATCACAATCACCATCATCGTTAGCACAATCACTATCATCATTATCACAATCATTATCATCGTAATAACAACCATCACCATCACAATCACCATCACAATCACTATCACATTCACCTTCATCATCACAATCACTATCACAATCACCATCACTATCACAATCACCAGCATCGTTATCACAATCATTGTCATCGTAATAACAATCATCATCATCACAATATCCATCCTCGTTATCAAAATTATAACTATCGTTATCACACGCATCATCATCATTACCACAAACACCATCACTGTCACAATCACCATCACAATCACCATTAATATCACAGTGATTGTGATGGTTATAGCGATGGTGATAACAATCACCATCACAATCACTATCACAATCACCATCATCGTTATCAAAATCATCACCAACGTGATCACATTCATTATCATCGTAATCACAATCATCATCATCGTAATCACAATCATCATCATCACTATCACAAACACCATCACTGTCACAATCACTATCACACTCACAATCACCATGACTATCACAGTCACAATCACTATAAACATCACAATCACCATCACCATCGCTATCACCATCACAATCACCGTCACTATCACTATCACTATCACAATCACCATCACTATCGCAATCACTATCACTATCACCATTACAATAACCATCACCATCGCTATCACCATCACAATCACCGTCACTATCATTATCACTATCACAATCACCATCACCATCACCATAACAATCACAATCACCATCATCTTTATCACAATCACCATCATCGTTATCACCATCACTATCACTATCACCATCACAATCACCATCACTGTTATCACAATCATCATCATCAGTTTCACAATCATCATCATCGTTATCACAATCATCATCGTTGTCACAATCATCATCATCATTATCACAATCATCATCATTGTTATCACAATCATCATCATCATTATCACAATCATCATCATCGTAATCACAATCATTTTCATCGTAATCACAATGATCATCACCGTAATCACAATCATTTTCATCGTAATCACAATCATCATCATCATAATCACAATTATTATCATCGTAATCAGAATCATCACCATCATCATCATTATCACAATCACCATCATCGTTATCACAATCATCACAATAAATCAACAATAATCCTGTATAGAAGTCGAATCCGCCATCTTGTGGATCTCAAAATAAATGCCATTTTCGTAATCTGATAATAATAATCCTAAAAACCTAACCTAAAATAAACCCCTAATCTCGGTATCGACACCCATATTGATTTTTAGACATTTCAACCCCATCGCACCCCAACAGGGAATGAAGGTATTTCAGGCTAATTTCAGGCAAATCTTAAAATCGTTGTTTTTGTAATACACCCGACCCGATACACCATACAAACAATACCGATGTTGATTTTCAGACTTTGTTACCCCATTTCCCCCTTTAGGGGTTGAATTCTGAAAAAACCTGAAACACAAATCCTGTGAAGTTTCGAATAAAACAGTCTTACCTAATCTTGTTCCCAATATAAACTTTTGACTCCCGTTTCATCCCCTTAGGGGGTACATTTTGAAAAATGCTTTCTTATTGCACCCCAACCTCTTAAGGAACGTATGCGCCAAATTTGGAATCTCTAGACTCAGCGGTTTGGGCTGTGCATTGATTTTTAGACTTTGTCACCCCATTTCCCCCTCTTAGGGATTAAATTCTGAAAAAACCTGAAACTCATTTCTACTCATTTATGAATAGGAGTACTCCTGTGAAGTTTTTAATAAAATAGTCTAATTAATCTTGTTTCCCCATACAAACTTTAGAGCCCCGTTTCACCCCCTTAGGGGGTGACTTTTGAAAAACCCTTTCTTAGTGTACCCCTAGACCACTTCAGGAACATATGTGCCAAATTTGGGATCTCTAGACTCAGCGGTTTAGGATGTGCATTGATTTTTAGACTTTGTCACCCCATTTCCCCCTATTAGGGGTTGAATTCTGAAAAACCCTGAAACCCGTTTCTACTCATTTATCAAAAGGAGCATTACTGTGAAGTTTCAAATAAAATAGTCTAACTAATCTTGTTTCCCCATACAAACTTTGGAGCCCCGTTTAACCCCCTTAGGGGGTGAATTTTGAAAAATCCTTTCTTAGTGCACCCCTAGACCACACAAGGAACCTACTTGCCAAATTTGGAATCTGTAGACCCAGCGGTTTGGGCTGTGCGTCGATAGATGAGTCAGTCAGTCAGTCAGTTTCTTCTTTTATATATTTAGAAGATAAAGTGTGTAAAACACCTCTTAACGAAGCCGAATTTGTTCTACACCATACCTGGGAACCTTCTAGTTACGGAGATATTGGGGGTCAAAGTTCCAACTTTTTGGCAAGTTTTTTTTTAAATACAAGTTTTTAATGTAAGATTTTTACTTTAAACACCTCCACGACTCCCGTACTATTCAATCCATCCATCAGCACAATGTTTTGAGTGCGTTACACTGAGTTCTACCACAAAACATGATTTTTCACCCAAAAAAAAAAAGTTGTTTCCTAGCAATAATTTTTGCGTAAAGTTACTTAGTTTGATGTACAGAATGCTTGGTTGACGGCTTCGTAATGAGGTCTTTTACAGCCTGTATATATATTTATTATTTAATTTAAAAAATCAGTTTTTTTTTATATCCCATAACTCTAGAGTATGATTGAGACCATATCAAAGAATCAACAGGCATATGAATTATGTTTCAATCATCCTTTTTTTTTTATTTTTCATACAAAATAATTCGGCAAAGTCACGATTATTAACGTAAAACACCCTTTTTTTTCTGATGAGTAATCATCAAATGACTTCTCCCGCTCTGGGCGGAGCAGGAGGGAGTGTCAGACTTTTACTGACTAAAACCCATCCATGTTCCTTCATCGCCCTTTGTGTTCCGGGGCCACAGTACTCTTTCGAACAGTCCCGCAACCCCGGAACAGTCCCGCAACCCCGGACGTAAAACACCCTTACGTGAAATATGACAACATCGCATTTTCTTAGCTTTAAATATGTATGATTGGTTTGAATTAAAATGAATTACTCGTATTTATCAATGAAACTTAGATACATACACACATCAAAAGTATCTAGGGATCAACATATATTTTTGCAATAACTTTTCTCCTGATTGATATTAATTAAAATTTTCTTTAAGGATTCATCAAATAAAGTGTTTTCGTTTGTCACAGTAACGATAAACCAAGTCACCTTTGCATTAATAAAGAAATTTGCCATTTTCCTAATAAAGGGATTTTTGACATTTGAACCACTAACATTAAAGTTCGAAAAAAAGACTGAAATAACAGTTTTCTTTAAAATTTTATTGGGTAACTTAAACAATTAATAATCCGTGTTTCTACCGCGAACACTAACAACACAAGAACATCGGTTTGGCATACTCAAAATGAGTTCATCCAAATCACGCTGTGGAATGGCCGCCCATGTTCGTTGCAACAACAAAAAAAGGTCTTCTTGCGACTGGATACCCTCCATATTCGGCAGAGCTCTTCTCTGTAGCATATCCCATGCATGCTCAATCGGGTTCAAGTCTGGCGACTGAGCAGGCCAGGGCAGGACATTGATGTTAGCTGCGGCGAGAGTCTGTCTTACAACTCTTGCGGTGTGCGGTCGTGCATTATCATGCATTAACTGAAATAAGGGACCGATTTGCACTTGTAGAGGAACGATGACGTCTGATACAATCGTCTCAGCATAAATTTGAGCGTTGAGGTTGCCTCTGATCCAAATCAACTCAGTTCTTCCGCCGATCCAAATACCCGCCCATACCATGATGGTTCCACCACTATAAGGATAGACTTCCTGGCAGGATTTTAATCGCTGTTGGCGTCCAGGGGTTCTCCAGTGTCGTATACGTCTTGTATCCGGTCTCATACCAAAACGAGACTCATCAGAAAAGCACACGAAACGCCATTGTTCTTCTGCCCAATTTCTGTGTTCAAGAGCCCATTGATATCGAATCCTACGATTGTGCATTGCTATAGGTGGTACCCGTAGCGGTCTTCGGGAATGAAGGTTCACTTCATGCAAGCGGTTTCTGACTGTTTGGTCGCTAATTAAGTTCCCTGAAGAGTGATGAAGCCTCACGGCTAACATCATGGCGGTTATTGTTGGAGCTCTTCGAGTTAAGATTTGAATGTATCGGTCTTGTCTCCGTGTGGTGCAGCGATACCGTCCTCCATGGCGCTCAGCCACGGTACCAGTGCTTCGGTAACGTGTCCAAAGTCGACTGATAACACTCTGACTTGTATTCAGAGCTAAAGCTACAGTACGTTGCCGGGAACCAGCTTCTATCATTCCCACGGCTCTGAGCATTTCTTCCCTGCTTAAATGACGTCGCCGCTCCATAATAACGTTGGTTTTAATCAGTAGTAGGGAAACAGTAGCACTAATAATGTCTTCAATGCGTTGTATGTTTTTATAGGGAAAATATTGACAGCTTATTTTCATCTTTTACTCGAATTTGATTGAGAGTTCCTGATTCAAATTATGAAATGCACCAAAAAGGATCCATATAAATTTATAAAATCATAAATTTATTACAAAGCCACATCTCAATCTCAAGAAATCCGCATAAAAATGCTTGATCCCTAGACATTTTTGATGTGTGTATTTTATAATTATGATTGATGATATCTTCGAAACTATGCATTTTTGAACCACCTATTCTAGGAGTTTTAGTATTTATTCTTTTTACCTACAGAATATAAACCCTAGAGTTATGGGATATAAAAAAAAACAGGTTGTATACATAAAGAAAAACAATAACAATACAAGACATTTACAATATTACAAATATTTTTTCTTTCTCTTATTATACAAGCATTGCTCGTTTATAGGAATTATTAGATTTACACAATACATTTTATTAAAAGATTACGTAGTTGATTGTACATCTGACGTATTTTACGTAGGTGGCGCGAGTTGACGACAACAAAATAAATAAAAATTTGAAGGTGCCATCTCGAAACCATCGCGAGATTCACAGTCGCCAGATGATGAATGACTCCCATCAGCAGTCGCGCTTGCGACCAATAGACTAACAAGGCTGTAAAGTGAAGTGTTTTAAAATAAAATACCTGTCTTATATGAGTACTTTCCAGTGAGAAGCGCTGCTCTAGATGGAGTACATATTGCATGAGTGTAATATCTTCCTAGTGCAGCACCAGAATACGCCAGCAAGTCAATATTCGGTGTATGAATCTGATTAGATCCGTGGAAACTGACGTCGTTCCATCCCTGTAAAAAATAGATACTTACGTGTGTCAATGTTGAACCGATGACAATTTTTTTCATCAACGTTCTCTTAAAACAATCTTGATTTGTTTTAAGAGAACGTTGATAAAATAAAAATAGTCATCGGTTTCATTGAACAGTTGACACTGTCTATTGTTTTCCTCAAAGACTTGTGTTAGTTTCATCTCGAATCTTAATTAAGTATGTCGAGGTAGTCGAGTGCAATTAGACAAGGTGGAACGAAGATAGTAGTAGTCGGATTTTCATGGGACTTGTTTTATTGAGTTTCTAGAGGATCCGCTCACGCCTTTTTTTAATTTCCTTTTGTTTTTTTTGTTCAATTATAAATAACATAAAATTCGACGAATTTATACGTACTGTGGCATAATGCATATTTTTTTATTTTATATTCTCTTTTCTTCGATTATTTCTAAAATAGCGAATTTTAAGACTAGGATTTCTTTGTCATTGTTAACTTATACTTTTTCAATGATAACTGGACATAAAAATGTTCGAGAAAACCACACTCATGAGTGTAGTGGCTAAAAATTAATTCGCAAATATCAGAATAACAATTTCTTTTAACTTTCTTCTCCACGCCTCTAGAAAATCTAGAAAACCAGTCCCCTGAAAATCAGACCACTATAAAATTCGTTGCACCTTTTGAGTACTTTTGGTCTAATTGCACTCGGCCTAAGGCGTTAGATGTAAGGTCTGCAATATGTAAATCTCATATCAGTATAAACCATATAACTTCATAAGCCTCGAGATCATTTATTTCAGGACAGGAATTTCCGATACATTGGTTTTATAGATTATAGTTTTCCGGTTACCTGTTACGACTGCCATAAATAATTTTATAACAGTGAATCTTTAATTTCAGTATCGATATATTTTATACTAGCGGACTTCACGCGGTTTCACCCGCGTAGTTCCTGTTCCCGTGGGAATACAGGGATTAAAAGTAGCCTATGTGGATAGTGTAGCTTCCCAACGGTGAAAGAATGTTTCGAATCGGTTTAGTAGTTTTTAAGTTTATTTGTTACATACAAAAATACAAATCTTTCCTCTTTATAACATACAAAACTAGATAGAACTTTTCTTGATACTTCACATCACGTTGGCTACCAAACTCCCAAGTTAATTGCTGAATAGAAGACCCAGCATAAACATATTTCATACGTAGACACGAAAGAGAATCGACAAATCTTTTGTTCACCTGTCATTGAATCGACAAAATGACAGATGAACAAAAGATTTGTCGATTCTCTTTCGTGTCCACGGTGGTCATGCTAAGCGGGCTGGTTGAGTCATAATACTCCTAACGGCTGGACCATCATACACTCTACGTCGAACACGACGGGGGCACCTCATCTTCCGACGATAAACATAATGCTTTCTTGCGACCACGACGAGCTTTCTTTCACTTTTGGAACACACGTCCGTATCGCCTGCCAGTACGGTTCCAAGGGACTAACAAATAACAAACGATTCTACTCCTCCTACTACAGAATAACCTTATGAAATCCTTCCCGAAACCCCTTCATGAAAAATTTACCCACCCCAGGATAGAACACATACTTCATATATTATTATTATTCAATTACACACTCACTCAATATACTTATGAAGATTTACCAACATTAGAAGGACCATACAAATAAAACTGTTTACGATTAAATCCAACAGACTTCAAGTAATCTTTCCACCACATCCTATACACACTTCCATAGTCTAATTACCATAACATTCATAAATAGGTCGCAAGCGCACATCTCCAACCGGTTCTTTAATATCTGCGAATACGTTTTGTAAAAAACGATAACAAAACCGATGCTCAATAACAAACGGATCATCAAAGCGGAACCTCGAAGATAACTTTATTTTTAAATTTAGTAAATCAAGGTATATTATTGTGCATATTGGCTTTTACATCTAATTTGCGCAATAAAGGTTACACAGTGACTGTTTTATCCTTTGCGCTTCAAAGGCGCTGGAAATTCTAAAGAAGTGAGACTTTGTGAAAAAATATTATGGTATTGCTGCTACAGTGCAGCCTATTTTGGTAAATATCTATGCATGTTTCTTGTTTAAGTCGTTTTGGTTCCAGCCCCGTATGATGAGATATAAAAATCAACGTCGCTGAATGGCTGCTTGTTAGTTTTTGGTCCCTGTTCGAAGGCCTGTCCCTATAAAACAGGAATTAAGCGTTAAAATAATAATTATAATCACGACTTACCATATCATCTGCCAATATAAAAACTATATTAGGATTTTTCGATTCACTAGATAAACCAATTAGTCCGATCGTCACAAACAAAGAAAACATACTATGGGATCCCATATTAAGAAAACGAAAATTAAATGTACATGAAAAAAATCAATTCCTGAAACTACGTCCCGTGAACGTTACTCACGACTCAAGCATTTCTTAAAACTAGTTCCATCCAATCAAAAGGCACTTTTAAGTAATGCTTGAGTATTATTAAGTGAAGTTCTGTAATACGGGCTGTCTGTAATGTTTAGTTACCTTGATGGAAATGAGACTAAAAACGAACCTTCATTGAACGATAACATACATTGTGATGCATCGACTTATATAGTATACATATAATAACCATTTTATTGTATAATTACTGTAATCAAATTGTCGCTGGTTTCGTTTTGTAGTCACGATTATTGCAACGTGAGCTAAGGTTTGCGCCAATAGAATTAGGAATACAAAAATTTGCAAGATCCATTTAAAAATAAGGAAAAATACTAAATAAGTACTACCTACTTCTGTATTTTAGATCTTTTTAGAATTTACTGTTGAATTTTATTCTGCATTCGGAACGCACTTAAATACCTACAATCGATTTCTGCGAATAACTGACTACATCTTTGCTTTAGTCGTCACGAACGCCATTGTTGAGCATGAGGTCCCGGTTTCGATTACCTGGTCGATCAGTCGATTTGTGCCCGGTAGGTGGCCCAACTTCATTCGTATGTATTCCTATAAGATAGGACTTAAATATGCTATAATGGTGAAAAGCGGATGTACTATGGGTACACCTCTGCCTAATCCTTTGAGGAAAACTGGCGTGAAGTATATACCTATCAGTATAAATTAATTTAAAATTATATACTTACATAAATAGTTATATGCCTTCTAAACTGTGGTTTCTTCTGAACATGTGATAATGTACTTTATAATAAACTCCTAAAAGATTGATAATCGTAATAACCGCGGATTTATGACAACAGCAGAACATAAATAGGTAGATCATAAAAGATAAGCCAATTAGTAATTCTGGATAAAAATGCTAGTATATTTATTGCTAAGTGCGATAAATCAATTTATTGTCATTCCCGCTCACTATGCCACGTAAGTAACTGTATCTTGGTAATCTTCATCTTCTCACTTTTCAGCAAAATACTAAGGCTTACTACTTAGGCTTGATCCGGTTGAACTGGTTGAACTGGCGGCCAACCCCAACATGGATGGCTTTTCAGCGACACATGCAATCGTCAGTCGCTCACAGCCAGCTCTCGATTCAGAACCCCATGATGACTCATTTGAGTCCCTTCGCTTACGCACTCTATTAATAATTGCATTTTTCTTATATATAATTTACATTAACCTTAACGTTAGGATTGTCAACTTTATTGTACCTAATTGAATTGATGTGGAACAGAAAATTTGTGATAAACGATCATGTATTTTTCGATTCGGTTACTAACCGAAAAGTTTTGAATTACATGTAAGAAATTGGTCAACAGCGAGCCTAAACCGCAATAACAGCCATTTTTGAAATAAAATTAGCTACCAAAAACAATTCTACCTATGAAAATATAATCCATATTGAGGCAGGACCAGGATGGTAAAAGGTTATTACGATATACGAGATAATAAATTACGATATACGAAATAATATACGAGAGCAGAAACAAAGTTACATAAGTCCATGAGGATAGGTTTATTTTTTACATTTCTACTATAGCTATACCATCGAATAAATGTTAGGGATGAGATTGCTGCTCCACTGACGGATTGCCAATTCTTTCCTATAATCTGCGCAACTGTTATAGCTCGCTCGCGATTGCGTGGGATAGCAACCAACTGCCACATTCTCTGTTCTGTTTTCAACTTCCTATTCTTTCCCTTCCTATTGCTAAAATTTGCGTGATTCCGGCGTTCATTGTTATAAAAATGCGAGCTTAAAATTAAATAAGCTATCTGCAATTTTGAACTGCATGGAAAACAAGACAAAACTAAAACAGAGGCGACAACATCGTTGTGCAGGCTAAAGTGGAGGTGAGAGGTGAAGTTTAGACTTTAGTAATTATGCAACTTAGCGCTGTGAACATGTGGCTCACCCAATAACTCATCAACAACATTACATTATCACACGTTCAACTTCAGTAATTACGCCGAACACGGTGCCAACTTTGAGAGTTTTAATGTGGCTAAAAATACTTTAAAATTGTACACTTTAGATAACAATGATAAAGTCGATTTATCCCTTCCCTTAAATATTCACGCTTTAACATATTGGAAACGTGCTTATTGATAACCAGCAACAATGCCGCTGTCCTAGTAATTTAAATTTAGAATTTCCTTCAAACAAAAAGAGCTCGTAGTTTAATTTCCTAGATTTGCTCCACTCAAAGAGCACACTAACTATACTTCTAAATGCTCAAAACTCTACCCGCCGTAGACTGAAAAAGATTTTATTTGCCCGTAACAATTTGAAACGGCTCGTAGAAATAGGACATGTCGACCGTCCACCGCAACTTTGCGTACATAATGTAGTTGTCAAACGTTCTAGTTGAGGCCAGTACCGCACATTTTCATACTAACCGGAACTGCCGCTAACGACTCCTATTTCAACGTTAAACTTTCACGCTTGGCTTGTCACGGTTTTATAAATTATTTAGGGACTGTTTTGACAACCCTGCGGAATTACTACTGAGTTAACAACTGTTCTCATTAACACTATCAACTTCACCATTATGCACGGACTAATATCTCGAAATAAACAAATGTATACGGGTGTTGTGAAAAAAGTGTTAGTTTACGACGCACTACTAGAAAAAAAAAGTTTAAAGAGGAAAAGAGAAGGGTCACCGCGAGATTACGGCGACCCTCCTCTAGGTACCTATTTTATTAAGGCTCAAATGAACACTAACTAAAATCAATCCCGATTTGATTCAGACTCAAAGATATCGGGACGGGAATAAGCCAGCTATATAGCCAACTGTGGCTATCTAGTTTCTAAGCTGATTGATTTACAGGTTCTATCCCCATGGCGCAACTTGATTAGGACTTCAGATATCTATTTGATTTGAGCAAGAGCGTTTGTGCATACGTAATTTGTGTTTGAATCTTCACTCTGTAGGGTTTGAAAAAGTAAGAGATAATAAAATGTGAGTTTGGATTAATGAACGTTAAATATTGAGCATTGAAATGAAAATATTATTTACAGTATTTTTTTTTTTTGGGACAAGCCCTCCACTTAGTTCCCAACCCACTCCAACTCCTGAAAATCAATGAAGCTAGAAGTTCCAGAGATCAGTTAGTCTGTCTTGGATCCCGCAACGAAATTAATCAGAAAAGAATAGAGGAGGAGTAGGAAAAACATATTTTTTGCTGTCTACAGTTAACTGACATAATCGTCAAACCTGGGAATATAAAATTAAGAACAATAGTTATTATAATAACCTATTAAGGAATTGGCGTCATTCAACAAACACAATCTAGTCGATATTAATTTCTAATGAAACTAATGTTCATCGAGTTTAGTCTCCAGTATTCAGGATTGAAATCAAACCATTTCGATACAAAAGTTGATCTTTATTGTTTACTTAGGTATTTACTTCTTATTACTAAGTATCACAAATATTTACATTACAAGTTTAAAACAATCTAATTACAAACAATTACACAAACAACACACAGAGTCATCTCTACAAGTAAGTAATGAAGATTTTATGCAATAAAGAGTTTGAGTTTGAGTTTGAAAAGTATCTAAGCGCTGTAGCACACAAGGTACACCCGACAAACGCGTGCCAAGGTGACGACGTATGGATTTTACGATACGAAATTTGACCAATGAGCTTGTTGCGCTTCGTGGCGCCTTTAAACGCGGAAGTCTGTTGCGGCCTTTACGCGCCTCGTCCACGTAAACTTAACAGGTTTTCCGGTTTTCAAAAGATATTTAAGTCTATGATCAAGTCAAGTGACTTGTTTTGCAACCAACCAAGACAGCTTACACAAGATTTGATCTGAATCTTGATTATCTTTCAGAAGCTTTCAGAAGTTATTTAGAACTACAAGATTCCTACGAAGAATTACACGCAGGAATTGATAGATTATTCCAAAGGTTTAATACGTTAGATTTACCCTGACCGTACTGAGATCACGTGGAAAAGTGTTTACCGAGAAGGATGTGTAACTTGCTTGTGCATTTTGCATGGCGCAATACGTACAATTTTCAGTACGATTGAGCGAGACATTACTATTCAATTTTCGTTGTCAAGAAACGAAACGTAAATCAGTTTTAGACGGTGTAGGGCCCATCTAATGATTTAAATCTTTGGATTCAATCTTAATCCCAAAGTTCTCTAGTTCGTGCTCAATCGTGGGTCCTTGTCTACCCACGATTGAGCACGAACTAGAGAACTTTATGTCAAGTGATTCTTAAAAAGATTTCGACGAAAAAAGACTTTTATTATACAAAAGTCCTATAGCGTTGGAAAAATCTGTTAAGAATATATCAACGTTCGGAAACTATTGGCGAGTTAGATTAATCTACAGCTATTTATTATCTACAATAAATAACAGATCAACAATATAGGGTTAAATTCGATACAACTACACAACACTAATACTAAAAATACTTGCACCGATGAACTAAAAATACTCACGAGTAATTTTTACAAATATTTCTATGACGAAGTCATCGATACGTCTAAAGGTAGAAACATTCTATAACATACCTTATTTTAAAGTTCTTTGATTTCAATCTTGAAACGTATTGTTTAACATCAATAAATGGCATCTTAAAGACTTCTTACAAATGCATAGTAATCCAGGTATTGAAACAACAAATCCTTCAGAACACTGTCGAGTTTATCTCCTGAATAAGAGTAACGGCAATGATTACAAAACCAACCAACTAAAAGGCACATTATAGGTTCCCACTGCTGGGACTGAGCCTCCTCTTAATAAGAGGGGATCTAGTACTGGTTATCAAGACAGTAAAAACTGAACTACTAATTAAAACACACTTTTCAGAATACACAAAAAGTTTCTCAATCCGGTCGTACCATCGCAGTTGACGACGGCTGCGACTGTAGTGTTTCTGCTTCCAGACGCTTGCTGGTTAAAGTTAAACGATAGGTTGAAGTTTTCATTTCTTTTATCATTGGGAGGACCCAAGAGGCCAAGAGGCCTAGAGTTCTTGTTATTGCGTGTAGTGTTAGGTTGCAGCCAGGGTGTCCACACATAGTTGAAGTTGGCTGGGTCGGAAGCAGCATTCAGTCTGGGTGCCCCCCGTCTTTGCTGTGTAGCCCACAGCCCCCTCAACCGACTTGTGAGCAAAGTGGCTATCTTATTAGCCTTTCCCCAAAGATTGTTGCTTTCCATCGGATCACGGCGCACGTTGTAAAGGCAGCCGCGAGCTGAAATTAAATTTAAATTTTGTAAAAATAGGCATGACGACAGTATCAAAAAATTGCAAATCTATTTAGTCCGTCAGTTAGAGTATTGGAAATTAATGGACCCATATTTTTTGTTTTTGTACCTAAATCAATGAATATTGACAAAAATAAAACGCATCAAAACTTGGGAGTGGGGGCTCGTGACATCAGAACTAGCTAAAAATTATACCTAGGCTTGACGTATTGAGAATTTTAAAAGCGTCATATCTTCGTCAATTTTGGTGTACGTAACAAAAGAAAAAACACGGGTCAAATATTTTTTGATAATCTAACTGACGGACTAATTAATTATTTTTTGTCCACTAGCCAATATGTATACAAGTCATCAGATCAGAATGTTGGGCCACAAAAGGGATGGATGAAAGGCATTTGCATGTCGCGGAGATGAGAATGCTAAGGATGTGTGGTGTTACGCGAATGAGTAGAGGAAGAAATGAGAGTAAAAGAGGAAGTCTGAAAGTGGCGCCGGTGACTGAAAAGTTGTGTGGTCATCGGTTGTCGTGGTATGGGCATGTGATGCGGAGGGATGAGGAAAATGTCGTGAGGAAAGTTTTGAGTATGAATGTGGATGGGTATATGAGTAGAGGAAGTCCAAAGAAACGATGGAAGGACTGTGTTAAGAATGATATGGCAAGAAAAGATGTGTCTGATGAGATGACTAAAAATAGAGAAGTATGGAAGAAGAAGACATGCTGCGCCGACCCCAAATGAATTGGGAAGGGCAAGAGAATGATGTAGAAATTGCTACAAGTCCCATAATCTTTTTTTTAATCAAGACTTAATCCGGTAATATGGGAATAAGGACAATGCACATGCATTCACAACACGTGAAAATGCGGGTGATGTTATTTTTCAATTGAGGAATGCGGGCTGTCAGGAAAAGGATTCAATATTTTACACATTTTATGGATATGTGTCGATACGGACAAGTAAAAACCGGCCAAGAGCCAGTCAAACTCGCGCACCGAGGGTTCCGTAGAAACTTTTTAAAGGACAAACTTAACTTTGCTGTTAGATCCCTAAACGTCTATTGCACCAACCGCAAATAATAAGTTTGTAATCGTAAAATCGCTTTTTTTTTTGTTATTAAAGAACATATTTACGGTTTTCAGACTTTTCATTTTACATGTGCTGTAAGACCTTGCTTTTTGCCAAATTTCGTGATTCTTGGTCAACGGGAACTACCATATCAGTTTTCGACCCAAAACCGGGTACTTCCGGTTGACCTAGAGTTGTCAGTTTTAGTTAAAAGCAAGGTCTTACAGTACAAGTATAGGGAAAAGTCCGAAAAATAAAAAAAAGTTGAAAATTAAGCAAAATTTTGGTACTTACAAGTTTTCGCGAAAATCTAAATTTGCCCATATCTTTTATCGTGTTTACTCAGGACCTTGATTTTTATACACCTAATAGGGACTATAGACCTCAGTATATGGTATAATTTCAACTTGCTAGGTATATCCGTTCCTGAGAAAATCGGTGGTGACAGACGGACAGACGGACAAGAAAGTGATCTTATAAGGGTTCCGTTTTTTCCTTTTGAGGTACGGAATCCTAAAAAATCGGCTTACTGAACACATGTTAGCGGGTATCTAAATTAATACAAATACTTAGCAAATATTTATTCAGCAGAAACATCCAATTTTATGTTCAGAATACCATTAAAGATTATAGAATAATGAAAAATCATAATCATCATTTGTTTGAAAATCATAATTTGTTTCTGAAAAGGAACTCTTAGGAAATGGTGAAATGTAGGTTAAGTGCCAAAGAAATCTCTTGAAACTTGAAGCTACAGAAGATTTCTATGGATGTCGTAAAAGACGATTAATGTCCTTTTCATGGTCGGGGGACACTGCTTCCACCATTTTGGTTTTTTGGTTTTTCACATGAATACTTCTAAGCTTTCTTGAAAAAATTTTGAACCAGTTTTACAATTACATAAAAACTTTTTTTAATAGAGCTATCAGGGACAAGGAACACTTTCTAATATTAAATTTTATTAATGTTTATGTTCGAAAAGTCAGATTCTTCACATTTAGTGGAAGGTCACAAATCTTGCCGTGTCGACGGCGCGTTCGTATTCCACGCGCGCCTCAAAGAGAGTCAGCAAAAGGAAGGGGACCCCTTCCTTCCAAGGACCGATGCCTGCCGGGGTTGCGGGACTGCTCGGAAGAGATACCGTGGCCCCGGAACACAAAGGGCGATGAAGGAACATGGATGGGTTTTAGTCAGTAAAAGTCTGACACTCCCTCCTGCTCCGCCCAGAGCGGGAGAAGTCATTTGATGATTTCCCATCCGAAAAAAAAAAAAAGCTCACAAATCTTCGAGAACTTCAGCCTGTTTAAGTGTGTTTGGTTCAGGCCCCGTTCTATGAGAAAGAAACATATTCATTTGGCACATGCCGCAAGTGCACACAACAGAACAAAAATAAGAATAAAATAAAAAACTCAAATGAAAACCATTTCATTCATAGTTTTTACGGTACCGAGTTCAAAGTGATGGCAACATCACAAAGTACTAGTACCTATAACAGAAACCTTTTTGCAAAGGATTTTGATTATATCCTCGTAACGCCCTGCGTAAAAATGTGGACTTGATTCCAATCATGATTTATACGAGTATTTATACATATTAATGAAAGTATGCATGAACTTACTTAGTGAAGGTATACAAGGCGTAGCATCCCTCGCAGTATCCTCTTGTTTGACAGTAGCCGCTCTTCGTGTTGATCTCACAACATCCAGATCTAAATAAACCCCTATATTTTCAAAAGCTCTCGTCACTTCACAAGTTCTTAGAGCAGGATAATATTCGGGAGGAGTTCTTTTATTCACCATGAATTCAGCTCCATAGTAACCGTTGCTCACTCCTGTTACATTACCAACTACGATTTTATAATCGCCTGCTCTGTAAGCTGCCCAGGAGTTAGTACTGCTGTCTTCTAAGGCTATTAAGACTTCGTTGCGTTTGGATGATCCGTCTTGTACTATGGAGTCCCATTGGTTGACTCCGTCTATGTTTGTTGGTACGTTTCCTCCTGTTGCGGCCACTAGGGTCGGTAGCCAGTCTGAGATGTGCATCAGTCCTTGCCAGACTCTCGGTCTGACTGAGGACTGCCATATAAACGCTGGCACTCGGACCCCTCCCTCCCAAGGGGTATATTTCTTTCCCCTGAAGGGTAAGTTCACTCCCCAGTTCCTTAAGTCTCCGACGGTTGGTGCTCCGTTGTCGGAAGCGAATACGATGATAGTGTCGTCAAGGATTCCTCTATCTGATAATGCTCGGACTATTTTCCCGACGCTGCGGTCTACATGCGTCACTATTTCTGAAAAGATTTATTTTAACATGTCATAGAAATTAAATTAACATGAACGAGGAATGCATTGAGTCCTAGCATAATATAGTAAAAAAATACGAATTTGTCCTGTTTTTATCAGATCCTAAGAAAAGAAAAAAAGAAAATTCAAAACTAGTTGTTTATTTACGTAATGCATTTTTGTCAATAAAATAGATTTATTCATGAACATTATTATGTCTCAAAATACAAATTTTCAGGAGCCGTTTCGTAATTTGTGACCTCGATTTTACATCGTTCGTATGTTGCACCACAGTGCAACATACGAACGATGACACAAGACTTGAAACCAGTACGTATTTTCCTAGTGTATACCAAAATCCCTCTGTGTAGGTTGAGCGAGGTTGAGCGCACTGAGCTCCCAAACAATACCTGGAAATGCATATCGTGATTCTAACAACTGAAGTCACCATTCCCCCATATGTGTAAAGAACGTATATTCGGGTACAATGAAATTCGTTCAGACGTTAAAATGTTTCACTATTTTCTGCTAACGTAATAAATGGATTTGCTAAAATACTTGTATGTTTTCGACAATCCATTTTTTGTACAGCAAATTCGTATTGGTCGTATTTTCGGGTATTGATAAGTGTTTGGGCGCAGGCGTTTAGCTTTGTGTATAATATATTGCATCACCACTGCTCTCAAATCAGTGATGATAGAAACCTGATCTATCTGACCCGATTCAATAACTACTTCATGAAAAAGTAAATCAATGGGTTTAAATTAACTTATAGGGTTGTATTGATGATTTTAATGATTATAATTCTGTAACTACATAGGTGTTACTTGCGCGACTCATATTTGACCAACTAACAACCAGGCACTGACCTGCAAATTGTAAAAAACCTAAGAAAATTTCGCGGGTTACTCTGGCGCTTCCACATTAATGCCTCTCTCACCCTAATCCAATCCTAATTGAAACATTACAGGCTGATTTATGCTGTTAGATAAGGTAAAATTGTAACATTACCTGCATAAAGTCTTCGGTTGGAGTTGGCGATGTGCGAGTGTTTCACTGACGAGTACAGAGGTGGTTGTAATGCTCCGCCATCGTTACCCGCGTGTGGAGCGTTGTGGGTCACGTGGAGGAACAGGGGCTGGGACGAGTTGTGATGGTGGATTACTGAAGAACAATATACATACATCAACTCACGCATTTTGCCTTGGGGGTAAGCAAAAACCACTCGAATCAGTGTGAGACCAAACGAACATAATATAAGTTATGAGTCGCGTTATTTACGCCACATTTTCATACGAAAGTCTGGTTTGTGTCACGTGAAAAAATTACGCTCGTTTGGCCTCAGCCTTAAAGATCGACGTATCTTACGTTACGTTAACACCGCACGGTCGGGCTAAAGCCTAAAAACTCCTACTACGCAAAAGGAGTACCTATGTAGGATCAACATACACCTTTTGCTTCGTCAATGTTCATCATACATTCACATCGGTTGTTAGTACGACGCGATGCATCTGACCTTCCTTAACATTATTTTAATATTTTTGTTAATAAAGGTCAGGTTCGTCAGGTTTATCATTTTAGCAGAATATCCTGAAGAAGCTGTTTAATTCCGTCATACTCGAGGGAAAAACGCCACAGGCATGGTGCAGGGGTGTGGTGGTACTCTTCTTCAAGAAGGGTGACAATGCCCGTCTGAAGAATTATATAGGCCCATCTCACTTCTAAGCCACGTCTACAAGTTGTTTTCAAGAGTCATCACGAATAGTCTCGCGCGCAGGTTTGACGATTTTCAGAAAAGGCTTTAGCACCGTGGACCACATACATACGCTGCGGCAGGATATACAAAAGACCGAAGAGTATAACCTGCCTCTCTGTTTAGCGTTTGTGGACTACGAGAAAGCCTTCGATTCGATCGAGACCTGGGCTGTACTGCAGTCTCTCCAACGGTGCCAAATCGACTACCGGTACATCGAGGTGTTGAAGTGTTTGTACAAAAACGCCACCATGTCAGTCCGACTTCAGGACCAAGCCTCGGAACCTATCCTTCTGCAGCGAGGTGTGAGACAGGGAGACGTCATATCTCCGAAACTGTTCACCGCTGCACTGGAGGATGTCTTCAAGATTCTGGACTGGAGAGGGCTAGGCATCAACGTCAATGGCGAGTACATCACTCACCTTCGGTTTGCAGACGATATAGTGGTCATGGCTGAGACCATGGAGGACCTCAGTACAATGCTCGATGACCTCAGTAGAGCTTCCGAAAGAGTGGGGCTAAAAATGAACATGGACAAAACCAAGGTCATGTTGAATGCCCATATAACACCCACTCCTATTAAAATCGGAGACACTACACTCGAAGCTGTGGACGATTATGTGTACCTGGGACAAACGATCTAGTTAGGTAGGTCTAACTTCGAGAAAGAGGTCAATCATCGTATCCGACTCGGCTGGGCAGTGTTCGGGAAGCTGCGCGGTATCTTCTCGTCCAACTTACCGCAGTGTCTCAAGACGAAGGTCTATGACCAGTGTGTGTTGCCAGTGATTACATACGGGACCGAAACGTGGTCGCTCACAATGGCCCTTATCAGAAGGCTTAAAGTCACCCAAAGGGCAATGGAGAGGGCTATGTTCGGAGTTTCTTTGCATGATCGAATCAGAAATGAAGACATCCGCAAGAGAACCAGGGTCACCGACGTAGCCCGAAGAATTGCCAAACTTAAGTGGCAGTGGGCAGGGCACATTGCTCGCAGAACGGATGGTCGAAGGGGCCGAAAAGTTCTGGAGTGGCGACCGCGAACCGGAAGACGTTGCGTTGGAAGACCTCCCACTAGGTAGGTGACCGATGACCTGGTGAAGGTTGCGGGAATCCGTTGGATACGAGTCGCACGGGACCGGTCAATGTGGTGACACTTGGGGGAGGCCTATGTCCAGCAGTGGACGTCTTTCGGCTGAAATGATGATGATGATGATGAGAATATCCGCTACCGGACATAGGCCTCTCCCGAGGACTTGCTACAGTTACCGGTACTGCACTGGCCGCATCAAGAAGATTCCAGCGATCTTTGGTAGATCGACGTTGGTCCATCTTTAGGGACTTCACGGTAGACTACCTAAGTACCTACCGTGAAGCCAACGACTACAAAATGGTCCTCCTCTGTTAAGTCTGGTAAGAGACTGTCAAAGAACTGGACCAAATCTATATTGTGACCGTCTTGATAGCTACTTAGTGAATGGAGCTAAAATAAAGACTTTGCTACAGCTGCAATAGCCACTGGTACGCTGGATATCGAAGGACTCAACAGAAAACCAAACACCAATAGTTTTATATAGATAAACATTTAAATGCCTAATAATGAAACAGTTTTTGCAACTTAAATTAACATTTACAAAAAATGAAATCTCTAATTGGCGATTTTTCGGTTGGAGTCCTTCAAGTTAAACAATAGGCCCCAATCGCAATACGAAATTGAATTCAATCAAAATTTTGGATTACATTGAGTAATGGATATTTGCATGATTGCAATAGGTTCTAACCATACGGTATGGGTTAGTGCTGCAATCATGGAGATACTTCCATACCTAAAAGAGCGTTGCAGAACTTTACATTACACCATTCGTTCCAATTTTGAGTGCCTATTGAAGATGAAATCTTGCACATTTCCACCTTTATTGAATTCATAAAAAGTATTGCAAAACGTAACACAAAATACAATGCCATTGTAAATGAAACTTCTGTACAAACTTACTTTTAACTGCTTTCTCGGTGAGTGCGTCCACAATGTACCGTTGCTCGCAATCTTGTGGTATTGCATCATCGTACAGATCAAGACCGAACATTTGTCGTCCAGTCGGCCACTGCGAACAAATAACGATCTCGTGAATACAAACGTTATTCTAATAATTAACTTAACGTTTGTTCTTGCAAACAAATAGTGCTTAAAACCGTTCACTTGGAAGTACTTTCACGCCTATCAAAACGTGACTGCATATCCGCGTTGCTTGGCCTTATAAAATTTCATGGCTCGGTTGCTGGGTGTCCACACCTAATTACCTACATCGACGAACCTTTTGTACTGCCGTCAAATGTCGGTAACTTACCGTTTCCACTTTGTTGTATGTGTAATAGTCGACGTAGCCGCCCCGCATGCCGTAGTGATGGTCGTAGCCGCGAGATGTTGGAAGGAACTCCGGTTTGGACATCCCGACGTGCCACTTGCCCACTAAGTGTGTGGAGTAGCCCAACTCCTTCAAGTACGATGGTAGAAGACGCTCTGTCAATGGTATTCCTCGGTCTTCCGAGTTAAATAAAGGCTGGCCGTGCATGCCTGCGAAAATGGTAAGGAAACCGTCACGCTTCTTGCTTGATGCAATCGAGTATATTAACACAACATTTAAGAGACCGTTAACGTGGTAATTGTGCGAACGTATTATGATATCCATTAATATTATTGAATGCAATTTATTGATTGCAATTTACATAAACATTCTAACAAATGATAAAGTAGAACCATTTAAAGTGATGTCAAAGGTCTCCTCTTAGCGTTAATAAACCGCGCTTTAAGTAGGCATTCAATTAAAAGTAGGTAATTATTCCCGTCAACGCCCCGCACGCGATCGCGCGGAAAACGACGGCACACCACGGTAATCACTGTAGTGTCCATCAAATAATGGAAATAATTATGAAAAGAGTATTTATTTTGCCATTTTATCCCAACTCTTCGTTTAATATTCTCGGCAAATTACTTTTTAAGGCATCCAACTATTGTCAAAGCTTTTCAGCTTGTGACATTATGACAATCTTTAGAGACTTAGTTCTGCTCCTCATATCGCAAAATTATTATTAGTTAACCTCTTCATTATGAGTCTTATAGGTCACATTCATTCATTAAATGCCTTGGAGTAACTGAAATAACTAGAAACCTCTATAAGGATCAATGGTATGGTAATGATCAGGCAACAATCTGGTGTTATCCCTACTTTTTGCAGAATCGTGCAAACATCAGGGGCAAAAGATTTTTTTTCAAATTCAAGGCAGTTCCAATAGTAAATTTTGTTCATTACTATGATTCTCGTTAGAGGCTTTTAGTTATTTATATTATACCGTCCTTACATTATGATTTTACCAATGAACTAGGTACCTACCGGAGTACAACACGTTTTATGAATGAAGCAATTAAATCGGTATCGTATTTAAAGTTATAAAAATTACAATATAATTGCCAAAAGCCCTAGTTTTGCGAAAGCGTTCCTACACAAAATTGCGTATAGCACGACTGAAGGTTAACAACTCTCATTCAGTCGTTTGCCTTCGACTGCATTACTTTCTTGCATGGAAATTAAATTCTTACAGGTATACAAAACTTTAATGTTGACTCATTGTCTCTTCGAGACGCCACTTGGGCTCAACAAGTTAGATAAAGTGTTATTGGGATTCCATTTGGATTTTTAGCAACAACCCGGAGTCTATATTGTTTGAATGATGGCCATAGACCCGTACCCTCTTGGGAGGTCCACCGGGGACTTAACTGGTGAAATGAGGATGTAGGTACTGTGTTTAATAAACCCAACTAAAATCAGCCAGTTATGTACGGTGTAGGCAGAAGGACCAACACCACTACCTATCCCAGCCTATCCTATGTACGGTTGACCAACGTCGGTCATTTGTATTTTGTTGGTCAAGTGTATTAAAGTACCTACTATTTAACACAAGAATTAAGTGTAGACGCTAAGTAAATGCAATGAACGTGCTCGTAGATATAATTTTACTCATAGCAAATTAAGTTAGATTAAAATTGCTTATTAGCCTTATACGGCTAGATTGTAATATAAAAAACATATTAAAAAAAAAGTGTAAATAAAAAGCATGCAAATTACATTGTAAAATGTAAACCAAATAGCTTGTTCGACCGTACAACACACTACAGGTATTTGGAGCGTACCTCCAGATGTACTTATACTCGTATATGTATGGTATCGTCAAATGTTCTTACCCAACCGCATGGGGTATTTCCCTGTGAGTAGTGCTGTCCTTGCAGGCGTGCAGATTGCTTCACTGTAGTACTGTTGGAGAATGACACTCTGATACGCCAGGGTGTCGATGTTTGGGGTCAGAATCTGGTCTGATCCGTGGAATGATACGTCATTCCAACCCTGTAGAAGAAACCATCATGTTTGACATTAATTACCGCTCAAATATACTGCGAGCATTCACTGCGCAATTTGTTTAACAAACATTCTGCTATGAGAGGTTTTGTAGCCCCCAATTAGACCGGTACGTACAAATATCTCCGGAATCGGATACTTTCATAAAATACTACTGAGGTATGTATCAGTGTTCGGTCTGCAAATGGTTCGTATCTGTTTGACTAAACATTAACAGCATGCTCCACACATCAGTCATAAGCTGACCTTATAACGCTGTCACTAAAGGCTTTGAACGCTCTTGGCAGAGGACTATCTCCAGCCAGCATTAGACTTCTAAAAGCCAGAGAGATAAATGATCCTTACAATTAGCTACTCGGCCATTCGGCCACTCGGCTCAGCACATCTGATTTGCACCCTCATGAGCCAGGTCTTGTGTTGGACATGAGACATTACCAAAGTTATCTTATAATCAGCTGACTTACGGCCTGACTCAGTAACATAATTCTAGTTTTATGTAGATATAGCCATTCTAGGTATCTGTTACAGATTTACCAGTATCTTTTAAGAGCTTGTATTTGGTGGGATCTCTTAGTTAGATTTACTCCGAGTAGGTACAAATCAAAAGTTTGGAAGAAAAAAAAAACAATCGAAAGATTAACACTGTCTGAATTATGTAAAAAACACAGATAGGTACTTCAATTTGTTGGTAATGGCAATTAGATAAACGTGATAGTGTTACGCACGTGAAAGATTATCGCGCTACAGATATAACCGGATCAATGACAGCGTAATAATAATTTCAAGGCCAATGAAAAAAACAACGTGGTCAATGAAATACAGAACTATTAAGAAATAATGACAGTATTGTTTCTTTTCATTCACTAGAGCGTTAAATTAGTTATGCAGTTGTGAATTTATTGTTTTTGTGTTAATGTAATATGTAATGGTACTTGCATGAAGCTTGGCTATTTAGAACATTTGAATACAAGAAAATTAATTACAGTTGTGGCCAAGAAGACTACGAAGTAAAAGTTCACCGAGGTTCTGGTTGCTAGCCAAGAAGCTAAGAGCTAGTTTTGTCATTGAGTAATTTTCTTTAGCTTTTCAATTAAAGATTGATTGCAGTAAAAGTAGTCCTCATAGTAATTATTCGTATCTTTAAGCTATCATATCTATTAAGTCATAAATATACGATTAAGTAAGTGGTATTTTACCTTCTACGTTACGAAGATACGATACATTTTAGCATACGGTACAGAACTACATAGGTATCCCAATAGGAAAGTTCTTGTACATACTAATGAAAATTGCGCAGTTACAATTTAAATTTAGAGCAAATCGAGTTGTTGATTAAGGTATTTATTGCACGAAACAGCGGTTGCCTGCCATTTCCACTCGTAATGGTTTAAAATACGACAGATTAGTAAACGGGCCATCTAAACTGCCGCCGATACAGAACAATACGGCCGCCAACAGGGAGCGATGCCGGTGTCAACCCAATGCGGTTTTACGGACTTTAAAATCGAGATACTCAATTCTAGCTTGTATGTTGCTAGCAGAAAACATTTTCACAGATATTGTTGGTAACATTAGACAGGGTAGGTAGAGTACATTATTTATTAGCAAAAAAATTGGGTTTACGATTATACTATTAATTTGAAATAATAATTCACTGCCATTTAAAATTCTCATTTATTTCATCTTTATATATTTTTATTTCTTTTTCGTTGTTCAAAAGATAAACGGCGCAAAAACAACCTTTAACGTGATTTAAACTACAATAACATCTCTAAGTCTGTAGGTTATTGTAGTTTTGCTAGTGCATGTCATTACACTAGATGTTGTTTTACATGAACTGAAAAGATTTCGGAAACAATACTTACCTCATTAGTGATTCTAATATTGAGATATTTTTACAATAATTAAAAATAAAACGCGGAAAACTAAAATTTCCTTCTAAAAAATTACTAAAGTAGTGCTTGATTATTATTCTTAATAAATTTCAGTGAATGCTTCATCCTGTCGGAATAATTTTGTTCAAACAACTTTCTAAACTTATTCGTTCTGGTTGTTTGCTACGCGTAGGATAGATGTCTTTTTGGAGCTTTTGTCAAATAAAATAGGAATAATCAAACTTTGGAAGCAATATTTTTAACAACTTTATTTTTCTAAAAATTGAGACGTTACCTTGCCAAGCTTAACAAAAACGGTTTGACATCAATAACGAGTAAATATCGAAATAGTCATGATTAATGTTTTTCATGACTCATTATCTTCATTGTTTATCTCCGTTCATCACCTTATCCCATTTATTGTATTTTACTATCGTCTTGTTTTTATTTGGGGTCGTCGCAGCATGTCTTTTTCATCCACACTTCTCTATTACTAACCACAAGAACATAAACAAAGACTTCCTAAAAAGTAAGTGAGTCGAATCGTGCACTTCTAATGCCAAGTGAAATGTCACAATATTGAAATTATGCATAGACCAGTAAATGCCAAATTCTACACAATAGTAGTGGGTAGAGCATGATTTGACCTCTGAAGGCCAACAGCCTTCGTCATATCCTGAAGGATCATTCCTACAAGCTTTCAACCGCCTTCATATTTTTTAATTTAGGTCTCAAATTAAAAACCTAGCTTTCAATTTGTTACTTATTTCAATTTCAACAATCAACAAAATTGATTGAAAGCTTTTTTGTCACTTAATTAATAATATTTTACATACAATGGACACATAATTACGTTGTGAGTTTTATAAACGCTATCGCGTGTTGGGTGTTACTAGGTCTAGGGGGTCCACGTATTTGCCCGATTACATGAAACTAACTTGTAGGAACTATACAGAATATCATGCAAAATATTTAGTTTATTTAAATACGAAGACCTGAAGACCTGAAGATAGATAGACCTGATAGATAGACCTGGTAGTCCTGAAGACGCCTCGTTGAGGGGTGAAACACGTGTCGAGTGTAGGTCAGATTGCATGCACCGGCTATACCTAAATATCAATATTTTAGAGAGAACGACTATCATTGTGACCTCCAAAAACTCAGATTTAAAAACCGAATTTCTCACATCCTCAAGTTTCGTACACACTTAGCACAAGGTCTCGGTATAAAATTCTGATTTACCGACACTTATCAGAAACGTAACAAAGTAGGTTCTTCAATGCTGATTATTGCATTGTTTACAGTGTGTATTCCTACAGTTATATAGGAGGAGCTCGTGGCTAAATAATAACAGCCGCTCGGGTCGATCTTTAGGTTAAACCGCGCTTGCCTAGGTTGGGCTGTGGATGGGTGACCACCCATTACATAACGTGTTTCCTCCGTGCCTCGGAAAGCACGTTAAGCCGTTGGTCCTGGCTGTCATTTGCAGATCTTTGACAGTCATTAGGTAGTCACTGGCCCAAAAAGTCTGACAACCAGTGTTACCAAGGGGTATAATATTAAGTACCCGGTACTAACTGGGTTGTGGAGGTCAGATAGGCAGTCGCTTCATGTAAAATACTGGTATTCAGCTGCATCCGGTAAGACTGGAAGCTGACCCCAAAATAGATGGTTAAAGGCTAGGCAGATGATGATTCCTACAGTTATATAACCAATAAGACGTAGGTTAATTTGAATAAATGCAGATTGTAATGAAAAATATAATTAATTAATTTAAATGAACAATTCGTTATAAATTTTATTCTACAAACTTATATTTTTATTGAAACTGAGAAAAAGAGTGTCTATATTTTTATTCTATTCGGAAAACTTACAGCTAATATTTATAAACAATGTTCTTTAACAATACAGATTTGAAGGCCATTTATATTTTAGTTACAGTCTAATCCCCCTTTTATGTTACACTAGTAATTGTCGTTCAGAAGGATAATATTAAAAGATGAACTAAGAATAATTATATATTATTAAATAAAAATAAATAAATATCGCTGGACATTACACACAGCGCCATCTAGTGCCACACTAAGCAACGAGGCTTGTGTCGTGGACACCAAATAGTTGGTATACTACATAGATACTTTTTGTTTGTAAATACATATTTATTTTATAAGGTATTATTTACCATATCATCAACCATGATGAACACGACGTGTGGTGGCCCCTGTCGATACGCTGATATCATAGTAGATATCATCGCTAGGATGATCCACCACTGCTTCCTGAAAAATAAACGCTATTCTGTTATACCTACTCTTATGTTTCTATTACAACTTTCTCCCAGCAAATAAGTAATATGTATAAAAAGTGTAAAAAACCTCTTGACGAAGCCGAAAGGCACTTGTTCTCCCCGTTCGTCATTGCGATCATTTTTTTGTTGTACACCATACCTGGGAACCTTCTAGTTACGGAGATATTGTTCCAACTTTTTGACAAGTTTTTAATGTAAGATTTTTACTTTCAACACCTCCACGACCCCCGTATTATTTAATCCATCCATCAACACAATGTTTTGAGTGTTACATTGAGTTTAACCCCAAAAAAAAAAGGCGTTTCCCAGCAATAATTTTTGCGTAAAGTTACATTTGATGTATAGAATGCTTCGTTGACGGCTTCGTGATGAGGTTATTTACACCCTGTATAAAATGTATCAGAAAGGTCATAGTTAAAGGTGTGATTCAGACCCGGTTGATGGGGATAAGCTCGCCCCCTGGCAAGAACTAAAACGTAACAGGTCAAATGAGGGTGAAGGTACTAATAGGTACCTATACCGCTGTTTAACCCTTCGAGGATTAGGTGCAGGCGTGATGTTATTTTATTAATCTGTACCAATATTATAAAGAAGTAAAGTTTGTGAGGCTGTAAGGGCAATCTCTGGATCTGCTGAACCGATTTTGAAAATTCTTTTACCAATAGAAAACCACGTCATTTGTTGTCATAGGCTATATTTATTACTAGAAAAAAATTGCGGGGGGCAATTAGAGAAAAATAAAATAAACAACACTAGCGACCCATCCCGGCTTCGCACGGGTGGACGTGCGAAACCGGGATGGGTCGCTAGTGTTGTTTATTTAGGTAGTAATTCCAATGAAACCGTAGCGCACATAGAATAAAAAGCTCAGAGGGCCTCAGACATAATTATTATGGTAAGGTGCGGTTTTCCCAAAATTACCTATTTTACATACCTTTCACCAGTCTTCACTAATTACCTACTAGGGGGCTCATGCATCAATAATTTGATACGACGTAGCTCCAAAAAGCTGCTACAGGATCTCAAATATCTCTCTTTCCTACAAAGGCAAAGATGTCAGCTAAAAGTAGCATCCTAGAAATCTTTTCAAAACACTTGTTACGCCGCGTTCATAGGCACGCTAATCTTGAAACCACCCAAAGGATTTCTATTGCATTTTGTGAATACGTATGAATTCCAGCTTGAAAGATAGGATAGTACCTATATAGGACCCATAGGTGGAGCCGTCGCTGGTTGTTTAATATTATACAATCCACCTATGTATTTTCATTCCGTTAGGTACATTTTACACCGAAAAGTCCCAATAACAATACCTGATAAGCTGCAGAAGACTAGCACAAAATAGGAGAGAATGGCGTAAAAGAGAGAAGCCTTATGCCCAAGATTGGAACAAAAATATCACGAATGTACCTTTTCTGTCAGACGATAGAGTTTCCGACATTCTAAAACAAAGACATTTAGAAAATCAGTCATTTTGGGAAAAGGTGATTTTAATATTTGTTCATTATGAGATCAGTACAATATAGGAATCAGTCCTAACCGACCGCAAGGAAAAAATGCGTTTACGTAACTTAGGATGAATAAAGAAACCTTGGAACAACCAGCTCAGCAACAGTATCAGAACATAAATGCGTGTTCTATCTACCATGGGGTTTAGGTTTCCGCACTTAGTCCTTGAAGTGGACCATTGTGCGTTAAATGCGTGTTTTTGCCGATCTGTTTCTGCAACTAATTGATGTATTTTCATTAATATTTCCATGGTTGCATGATTCATGATTGATTTAGGTACTTCCGTTATTTAGACAATGGAATTAGATTATAAAGCTTTTGAATTATTTAATATATGTTACAATTATTTAATTAGCATACCTACTCATTCTCAAATGTCATAACATCAAGCCTGTAATCCCTGAAGGAGTAAGCAGATGTACCCATAGTTCACCCACATTTAGCCAGATTGATGTTTAAAACCCATGTAATAGGGGGCGAGGCTAGTGCCCCCAACCGGGCACAATCCTTACTCCATAGCTGCTGAGAAATTCATGATGGAAAAACCCAAAAACCCCTGTTCTGGGAATCAAACTTAGGACCTCAAGGTCAACAATCGCGCTTTGACTGCTGAGCTTAACTACTACCTACTACTGCGAAACTAGATTGGTCTAGAGGCAGCCTCAAATGAGCCTATCCAACATATTTCAAAACGATTATTTTGTTTAGAAAACTCCATGAAATACTTTATTTTGCACATTCTTCTCTATAGGGAACTACATATCGAATTGGCCAATTCAATAAAATACTGTTAATACAGTACGAGAGCAGCGGTGGCCCAGTGGTGGCGGCGTGGGTTCGAACCCAGACAGGCGCATTACTTTGTGTAATTTAAATTAACGAAATAATTATTTCGTCACCACTGCTCTCAAAATGGTGAAGGAAAACATCGTGAGGAAACCGGCATGTCCTAGAACCAAAAATTCGAAGACATGTGACATCTACCAATGCGCACTGGGCCCGCGTGGTGGTTTATAGCCCATTCCCTCTCATTGAGAGGAGGCCGTGTCCCAGCAGTGGGAACATTATAGGCTGATGATGATGATGAATACAGTACGGTTGTTTACAACCTGTATAAATGCGAAAGTTTGTAAATATGGATGATTGTTACTTTTTCGCGCAAAAACTATAGAACGGTTGAGGATGAAATTTGGCACAGATAGTCTATAACCTGGAGTATCACAAAGGATACTTTTTTTTTTATCCTGGTAGTACAATCCCGTGGAAACCGAAAAATTACCGAAATCCACACGGGCGAAAGCCGCCGCCGATATGAGTTAGTTATTTACATTAAAACTTTTGACTTTGACTTTTGCAGAGATTATCTTTAAGTCCCATGTGATAGTTATAGACTTATTGCTATCAACCGGAAACACATCCAGACCCCCGGTGGCTTCTGAGAAAAAAATCAATAACACTTTCTCTGATCTGGGAATCAAACTTGAGACCTCAAAGTAAGTAACACTTGCGCTAACTAGAGCAACGAGACTGTCTGAGCCTCAAAATTGTCATTAATTAAAATTAACGATTTGACTTTAGGCAGAGAGTAAGAACCTAATTAAAATACTATCTATTGTTTATTTATTTGTTAAGTACTAAGTTTTACTTATCCATAATAAAATTTAAATAATAAGATCATAATAAATTAATTTGCAAAGGCTCTATAATACATAAATCTGCGAGTTACGTATTTTATTCGTTGTTACTAAAGTAAAAGCAAGAACGAACGAGCCGATTATCAATAAACAACATAAAAAACTTACCAGCTCGTAAACATATTCAGTATTTTAAACATTTTGAAACAAAATATCGTTAAACAATAGCACTAGCACACACCAAATTCATTAAACAGTCCACCAAAAAGTACTTTGAACACCGCGAGAAACCGTACATTGAAAGAGTAGAAACATAAGAATAAGGTCGTATAGAGGTCTATTCTCCACGAGCGCTCAACTTGCACAAACCTCTGAAACCAAGCGAAGGCTGTATTCTATTGTAAATTGCTTAAGGGCGCCACTGAGAAATACCGAAGGTCATATTTACCTATATTCGTGCGAAAAACCAAACACGTGGTTCTCACTCAAATGGATCTAAGGCAATAGGTGCATCATTTAATGCTTAATGTCTGGTAAACTGGTACAGCATGTTTCTCATTGATAATTGCCGGTAAATATCATCTAAGTAACACTGTGCAATGCTGTTCTGTGTATATTAACATTACGATTGCTAGATTCACAATGGTATTGTTAGAATATAAATAGATTTCGGAAATGTTACGTAAGAAGAGTGTGCAAATAAAATATTTTGCATTACCACTGCTATGAAAGAGCAGAATACATATACCAAACTGCTCTAGGCAGGTTCAAATGTCTGTCAAAAGAAAGTGTCAAGTACCATAAAAAATGGTAGAAATCTTCGTTAATAAATCTTACGTTCTTCGGCTTTCATTGAGAAAACATTTTATTCCCAGATCAATTTCACTATTTTTATCAATCCTCAAAAGTTCTTAGAATCGGGTCATCTATTAAGAATACTTAAGTCAAGCAGTAGTCCTAAGTAAGTGTAGTAGTGAATACTTAAGTCAAGCAGTAGTCCAGATTCCGGCTAAAAAGTATTTCTAAGAACGTTGCACTTCTCATTCACACAGATTTCAACATAACCCGCTTGACTTTAGTGCAGAGCAACTTTTCAAGTACACAATTTCAAATTAGGAATGTCAAACTTGATAGTGAGCCACCACACATGTCTGGAATAATAAATTAATTTTAAGGATGCCAAAACTATTACACAACACATGTTTGGTAACATGCCTAATTTAAACAAACATTCAGTCAGGGTCCACACAACAGTTGAAAAGTAATAAGTTAGTTAACAGACAGCACAGGCTTATTTATTTTAATCCAAACGTCGATAGAAAGGCCTAAAAATTCAGACTTTTGGGCCTTACACTTGGTAAGACCAGTTGTCAGCAACCAAGTATAAGGTATCGTATAACCCAGTCACTGGGTTCAGAAGGTGAGATAGTCAGTCGCTGCATGTATAATATACAATATACTTGGGAAAAGGCGAGGCAGGTGCTGTAGTTCAATAGAAAAAGGCTCATAAGACGACCCACTGACCAAGAATTTCAACTAATAGGTACGTTTAATGGATGCCTTCTGGAAACTAAGGGGGCTAACAAACAAAGCTCAAATCCCGCTGTTTGGCAACAAGCTATAAAATATTAGCTCTTCCTGAATGTTGGCACCTATTTAACTACCTAGGTACTGATTAAGTCCCGTTTTTTAGATTTTAGTAATTGGAATCGCTTTTGTGAGCAGCATCGTAGGTTTACTTTATTATGAGAGGAGTGAGAACTTAGGTAATACATTTATCATCAACTATAAAAGTTGAAAAACCATCAGACAAGGCTACATTACCATAATAAATGAATAACAAGATTCACAATATATTACTATAACATTTAAAACTGGATTGTTGCATTCATTTATATTCCAAATTCACACAGATTATTTTTGGATTCTTAACTGATACTGATACCTACCTAGTTTTATTATCCTCTCGAATTAATGCACGATTCATTAAACATCTCTATAACCCAAAAAAATCCCCGACAGGTTAGACAGAGGTGACCTACCACATTTCGCAAAATATGTACATACTTGATAACATTTAACTCATAATTAAACAAACATTCAATTTGTTACAAAATACCTTTCAATCTTATTAGGTACTACCGCGCTTTCTGACTGTCACGGATTTTCCACCAATGCATTGTGTGATAGGGTTGAAAAGTGGTCGACCGTCTGTGAGCGGGTCAGTACCACAGTCAGTAGGTACCTATCTCATTTCTATATGAACGTTTAGTTTCGATAACAAAGCTATTGAAATGCCCTTGCTCCACTAAACTTTTTCTGTCATTATATCAAAGTGCCGGATAACATTTTTCTATTATTCTGTTACGTCGGTGTACGACAATCACCTTATCTCTCTTTTGGAATGGTCAGCCGATATTGCGTGAGATCACGACATTCGTAATAGGTAATTGAACCGATTATGTATCTTTTTGAGAAAAGGTCAAGGTGTCATAGGCAAACTACATAAACCTAATATAAAAAAGAGCATTAAAGCACTTTTATTTTAAAAATTGATGTTCTTATTTATTTAAATATTCCTTTCAATAACAATTATAAGTTACTACTTATAAGAATTAATGATTTATAGTCCTTTGAAACGAAACTTGAATCATGTAATTTCATGTTACGCAACAGCGATTGTTACATTTTCAAGGAATTACAACTTTTATTATAACAAGGTTAAAGTCTCGTATACCCACATATTGGAGATATTCCAAACGATTGTAGTTCGGGGACTTTCACCAAAAATGCGTTAATTATTTCGTAAGGGGATTTCAGTAACATAACCAGTTTTAAGCTGCATTCACGAATGTAATATAGGGTGTACCTCTTAACGAAGCCGAAAGGCACTTATTCCCTCCGTCATTGCGATCATTTTTTTGGTTCTACACCATACCTGGGAACCTTCTAGTTACGGAGATATTGGGGGTCAAAGTTCCAACTTTTTGACAAGTTGTTTTTTTTATTTAAGTTTTAAATGTAAGATTTTTACTTTAAACACCTCCACGACCCCAGTACTATCCAATGCATCCATCAGCACAATGTTTTGAGTGCGTTACATTGAGTTCTCCCACAAAAAATTAAGGCGTTTCCCAGCAATAATTTTTGCGTAAAGTTACTTAGTTTGATGAACAGAATGCTTGGTTGACGGCTTCGTGATGAGGTCTTTTACACCCTGTATAAGTAACGTTGATGAATAAAATTGTTGTTCATGCCGTTGCATGTCCGGATGTAGATATATATGAAAAAATAAATTATCATCTACCCCTAACTCATTCGCCTAGTCCCTCCTAGAAGCAGTTTGACATGGACTCTTCTCTTGTAAGAGTAAGGCTCAATTTACACTACCGCGGAATGGAATGAAGCGACTTTTTGCAACGAAATTGTACCCTGCAGAACTTTTTATGTCATTATAATATTTTGGATAACAGCGGATAGCATAAACTTCATTTCGCAGAAAATCATTTGGCAGACACTCATTTATCAGACATTCAAACCTCATAATTTTGTAAGTCAGAATCATCTTTAGGCATAAATTTCATATGCATAAGACTTAAATGTAGAACCATCTTATCGCAGAAAGTTTACAGTCAGAATCATCTCATGGCATAAATTTCAAATCGATAGTCATTAAAAGGCAGAACTATCATATTTCAGAAAGTTTACAGTTAGAATCATCTTTTGGTATACATTTCATAATGCATAATAATGGAAAGCCTCATCTATCACGTTACAGAAAATTCATAGTTAGAATAATTTTGTATTTCTTACCATAGTAATAAAATTGATTGAACATTATTTTTTTCACCACAAACATACGACGATAATGTTAATTGCTGCATATTTCTGATCAGGCAAGCATACATCATGCATGCAGCAAGCATGCAGTATGCAAACATGCAAACAAGCATACACCATGCATGCAGTCAGCATGCAGCATGCAAGCAAGCATGCAACATGCAGCAGGCATGGTTTCTGTCACGGCTCCGGAGCTGCACTGCTCTGGCGGTCCCACGCGAGCTTATCATCGCAGATGTGTGTAGGGCCGCCTCACCCCTCCGCAACTACGCGGATTTAAATTACACTCTAGGGGTAGGGCAGACAAGACTACGTGGAGTCGGTTTTAGAGCGATTCGTTTCTGTCACTAACTTTTTTAGCGCAACAAATTGTCTTTTAAGACAATATTTTAATTCTAATTTAAGGTTATAAAAGTTATTTTATTGAATTTCATTCCAAATGAAATACTGCCATCTTCATAGTATACCAAGTGAAATTGTACCAAATAATCGTCACCCTAAATAAACGGTATTCTAAACGAAATTTGAACATTGCCAAAGGTAATTATGCCAAATAAAATTCTGCCATCTTAAAAGTATGCCATTGTAAATTCGGACGTACAAACGTTCGGCCAAACAATAACTATATTAAATATATCTTATGCCTTAAAAATATTCGTTTTAAGAAGATTATGCCAAGTGTGTTATGCCAAATAAATTTCGGAGCATCAAGATTCTGCCAGATAGAAAGAACCCTAATGAACTGTATGTCAATTGTATAACATACAAACTAAATACGAGCCAAAAAAAGGTCACGCGTCTTCCGGGGAATCCTCGCGCATTCTCGACAATTCCCCTATCTGTCGGTTGCGAAAAGCGAAATTGACGCTTCCATTCAATTCCATTCCGCGGCGGTGTAAATTTAACCTTAGATTCATCGACCCGGAACGACATCGATTTACCATAAGTCGTAATAATTAATAATCTAAAGTTATTACGCTAAAACAATCTACTGAGTTTGCCTGTACTGACTAAAAGCAAATTAACCCATTTTCAACAAATTATTCGTTACTAGATTTTTTATTGTTGGCTGTAATTATAAATGTACTCGTAGGCACTTACCTAAGTACTTAAAAACCAACTAAGTATTCGTTTGGGTACCTATTTTCTTGAATCTTTGTTATCCTTATTTGTTTCATTGTCTGCATTACCTACTGGCTTCGGAAGATAATGATAGTCTTATCCTGCTTTGGGAAACGAAATTAGTGGTTTATTTGTTAAATGGTTAACTTGTTAAATATCAAACTAAAAACCCAACCAATTGACATTAAAAGTGGTTAGGGGAAATCCTGCCACAGAAACTAAAGCTCTTAGCACTTCCGTCTCAGAAGGCAAAGGCCTTTCAGTTAAAATTAAATAAAATAAACAGCTGTCTACCTGCTCGGAACTAATTAATTATTATGTCATTTACCTAAGTTACCATTGCCGGGATTGTGACACATAGGTATAATAATTTTAATTATGAAACGGCATTATGTACAAAGTTATGTGTCTTGCGTAGGTATCTATAAAATATTTCATTGTTTGTTCAATACCGTGGAAGTAAAGACAAATAGAATTCTTTTTTTATCTCAACCTTAATAATCTAGAGCAGAGATTTGAGTACCATTGCCAAAGAAAAAAAAAGAGACTCCATAAACTGTATCACAAACTTTACCTTCATTTGTTTTAAAGTCAACCTATGTTTTACTGACTTTGCACTTATTGGCATTGGGTTTTTCACTCAACACTTCAGTGGTTTTAGATGCATTTAATCGGTCTTTAGTAAGTGCTATTAGTCACAACTACATATTATTATAGGTACCTTTGCGTTGCCGGGAATATCATAAAATGTTGATTCAGTCAAGGTCCCCCGCACAAGGTTTCACAAATCAAGGGCACTGAGAACAAGAAAGCAGGCTCAATGTTCAGCGAGTGTGATTTATTACTTTGACGAAATCGAAACTCGAAGAAATTGCCTTTTTATAAACATACGCCTAAGTAATTGTTATACAAAAATACAATTAATTATAATTACTTTTTTCAATCTGGGGCACAGATTTAAATTTAACAAATGATGTGCCTCCACTGCCTCTACAAGTTATGTTTTTAAGTTCAGATATTTTAAAAAGGTATTAGTGCTAATGAAACTACGATGACTAAGGCGGCTTTTTCGTAAAGGTGGTTGCTATTTGAGTGCCGTACAGTACATACATACTGACACACTGAACTTCAGATGTGAAGATTATGCCGAGTCATAAATGGTACTCCATTTACTGCTTGCTCCCAGATAGCTACGGCACACAAGATCAATTTACGCGAACACGTTTGAACAGCGAATAGAAAGATGTGACCAATTTTCTCAACAATCTTGTAAGTCCACATCTGTTACAGCTTCTATTGCAAACATCGTGTAAGTCGCATCACGTGAGGAAGAGGAACCGTCATTATCAGCCGTTACGCAAGATGGTGTTACGTCAACTTGCATCTACGTAGACTACTACTTAGTATTAAATAAGGTGGCTGCGGAGTTTCTTTACCATTGTCGTGACATAGTGACCCTCAAGCAACACGCAAATTAAAAACAATACGAAGATATTAATAGATAGAGATAGAGTTACCATAATTTCTTGCAAGTTGTAGTGACAATGGTATTTCCGGGAGGAAAATTGGTAGGTGTGACAACGAGTGACAACTAGTAGTTTATTTGTAGGTAGCTATTACAATTTTCATAATAAAGAGGTTGATGATGGCGCTACGAGGTCGGAAGTATTTTTGTTTGTTTATTTACGTTATTAGTAACACAAAGCTATTTTATTAAATTACTATTAGGTAGATTAATTATTTTATCAATTGTCTGACTTATAGCCAGGGCCGGATTTAAAGGATTTTGTTTTTGGAACAATTTTAGTAGGTTATTTGAAGTATCGGAATTGTTGACAATACGTCTAAACGTTGGACGCCGCTTTGTCGAACGTATCGCCACCACAATCCGGCTGAACGTGAGGACGCCGTATTACATATCGTATCGTCCGTATGTCACTACAGGGATACAGCAGAATATCAGCGTCAGGTGCATGCCTGACACATGCTGAGCTGGACTCCCATTTGGTGCAACCTTGAGACGCACACCGCACCTTGTAACTCGTTATTTTAGTTTAATTGAAGTATGTCGTGGTGTTACTATACTAATTTCGTAAATATGTTTTTCTTTTTGAAAAATTGGCACCTTGTTTTTTATAATCATGTAAATTGTACTTCTGAGTGTTGTACTATGTCTTTAATAGTTTATCTATCTTATCGCCATTATGTAAAACGGCGTGTGATACGAATTGGCTGCCACATATACAAGGCGTAACATAGACAACCGTGTATCTCTCGTGTGGTGTCTCGGTCCATGAACCTGGTGATGGACACAAAGAATGTATTTTTTTCTTGAAAAAAAACAAGTTTTGGAGGCCCCTTCCTTGTGGAGGTTCGGGGCAAATGCCCCTGTTGCCCTGCCCTAAATCCGGCGCTGCTCATAGCTTACCTATAGACCAATACTTGTGATAGTGAATATTTATTAGATACCTTTAAGTTAATAGTTTGCGATTTTGAATCGTTGAGATTATCCTGTTGATATTTTCAATGATTATGATTGTTGATCGTAGCAATCCCGTCTTACCTACATACCAACTTACTTCATAATTCTTTTCACAAACCTTATAGCTATGCCTACTACTGAGGTTATAACGTTACAACTTCTTAGACAGTTTCAGAAGTAGTTACATAATATTATTTATGTCAAGATTTGTCGTACCTACACAAGTAAAACTATGATGTAGACTGTAGACTATAAAAGTAATAATAAAGTTGATTTGATGTGGTTATTGCTAAATCCAATGCGTGCGAGTAACGAGTTGTCCACAACTATTGCTCAACAATTACTTTGTTGACCGCTTTTCTTCGGAAAACAATATTTGTTTGGTTTTCGACATTTTACTAGTTTGAAGGAAATATTGGGAGAAGAAAAAAATAGTGAGAGCAGCGATGGCCTAGTGCTGGCGGCCCAGACTTAGGTACGAGCAGTAAGTCGTGGGTTCGAACCCAGGCAGGCGCATTACTTTGCGTAGGTACCTACGTAATTTATTTCCTCACCACTACTCTCAAAACGGTGAAGGAAAACATCGTGCGGAAACCGGCATGTCCTTGAACTAAAAATTCGAAGACATGTGACATCTACCAACCCGCACTGGGCCCGCGTGGTTGATTATTGTGGCCCATTCCCTTTCATAGAGAGGAATCCTGAGTTCCAGCACTGGGAACATTATAGGCTGATTATGATATTCTATTGGTAGAAATATAGTAGGTACCTACTACGTAAGGGGTAAAGATCAAACGTAAACTGGCCACTTGTATGCAGAACGAGACAGCAAGAGATAGCCTGGGAATCCTGGGATGGCCTGACATGGCGCTAGCAAGAGATGCTGTCGGTAAACTACTGTTACTAATGTTAGGTAGGTAGGTAGGTAGGGGCTTGCTTTGCTACGCTACAACAGTAATCACCGATGGTTGCACGTAACTACATTTTCATGGTGCAGTTGGAGATGGTGGTCCTTCTGGTTCTGCTGGTCTGGTCTATTTTAGCTGCTACATTTGCCACTATTGTCGGTAAAATATTGATACCTACCAAATGTCATCATTACGCAAGTGAGAGAGAATGGGCGGCATTTGTATAGGAAAATAAAAGAATAAATAAATAAATCAATAGAAACCTATTAAGTCCACTGAAATAAAATTGGTGTTGAAGGATTTAATTTTATTTGTAGTAAGTACCTACATCGGTTGCTCAACAACACTTTACAATCTCAATCTCAAATGAAGGATCTGAGCATTTTCTAAACCTAACGCGAAATAAAGAGAAGTGCCCGTTTTCAGAGTTATATAGAACACCGTGGTAGGTACTTACTATTAGGTATAAATTTTGTAGATACACATGAGTAGTACCTACCTACATGTGTGCGTGCTACTACCGTACTACCTTCTAAATTAGGTATGTGACAAAAATGTACAAAGAAGTAGGTAGGTGATGAGTGCTGTGATGAAAACTGACTGTTGTGAAATTGTCTTGTAGCTTAGTAAGTTTGCTATTTAGGTACCTACTTTTAATAGAATCATCATTAGTAACTTTATCTGTTTTTAGTTGTAACAACGTATAATGGACATGATAAATGAAATTTTATGACTTGTAAACACCCCGAGGTGTTAACTTAAGGTTACATAAATATAATTAAAATAAATAGGCTGGTAGTTTTTGCCTTTTTTAGAAAGAAGAGGATGCTTTTTAGGGTTCCGTAGCCAAATGGCAAAAAACGGAACCCTTATGGATTCGTCATGTCTGTCTGTCTGTCTCTCCGTCCGTATGTCACAGTCACTTTTTGCGAAACTATAAGAACTATGCTGTTGAAACTTGGTAAGTAGATGTATTCTGTGAACCGCATTAAGATTTTCACACAAAAATAGAAAAAAAAAAAAAAATTTTTGGGGGTTCCCTATACTTAGAACTGAAACTCAAAAAATATTTTTAATCAAACCCATACGTTTGGGGTATCTATGGATAGGTCTTCAAAAATCATGTCGAGGTTTCTAATATATTTTTTTTCTAAACTGAAAGTTTGCGCGAGAGACATTTACAAAGTGGTAAAATGTGTAATCCCCCTGTAACTTCTAAAATAAGAGAATGATAAAACTAAAAAAAAAATATATGATGTACATTACCTACTATGTAAACTTCCACCGAAAATTGGTTTGAACGAGATCTAGTTAGTCGTTTTTTTTTAATACTTACGTCTTATGTCGTAAACCTCAATTTACCTTTCATTCAATAAAGTTTGTGCGGAACCCTCGGTGTGCTAGTCCGACTCGCTCTTGGCCGGTTTGTTATTGTTAGCAGTAAACAGATCGTCAAAAAAATTACGACTTACGCAAATACCTAAAGAGGCTCGTGCACTTAACAATTTTGTGCGACTGAGTGCCTTAATTCCTCTGAAAACCAATGATTAACCGTGCACCAGTCACAAGGTCTTTAACTCCGAGAGAAAGGACACAAAGCAAAACTCGGTCAAAATAAATGCCTAACCAAATGTAAACATACCTACTCTTTCAAAACATTCCCTGTACGAAAATGGAAGTTAGCAACACAGATCATTCACAGAAATATATTTAGCAGTAAAAGCTGTTCGAACCATCGAACTAATAACGTAAATTAACCCGTAGGTACTTACAGTTTATTGAAATAAAATTTATCGGTCACGACACGAGTCAGATTGACACACCCACGGTTCACCTCGAAGTACCTACTTAGGTACCCGCTTATTCAGAACTCGTGATTTATCGTTACAATTTGGCAACTTACAATAATGACATTATAAAGATTCGGTATTTTTACCAATTCATCACCATATTGGTTTCTCTACATACTTAGCTATTTATGATAGTTTGTATTGGAGTAGGTAAACATGTCCTGTATACTACTGTGTAGGTACGTAAAGATCGTGGGATGTGATGGCGTTTTGTGGTTTCTGCCGATCCCCATGAGTATAGTGTACCTAATATCTATAGAATTATACGCAGTAGGTAGGTACCTAGCATCCTATGCTAGCGCAATTAAGGTTGTAACTGCAACGAAACTCAATTACCACTTTAGTTTTTTGCAGGCCGTACCTACCGTTTTCATTCAATTTGACATTCCCACATTAGGTAGGTACCTACCTGCGTAGATACTGCGATTGATAGCGTAGGTACTTACAAGGTTTTTTGAAAGTCAGTCGATCAAAAATTAAGATTTATAAACTTACCAGTCAATTCTTTGACTAATCAGTAAAATCGTTACATACCTAAAAAAACAGCCCATGGTTTCCCTTTCTAACTCTTTTGCTGACTGAATCAATCGTGAGCTTTCTATCTAACAAATCTAAAGTAGGTAGGTACAGTAATATTCGATAGTAATAAGTAGGTAGGTAATCTACTCGGTTTTTGAAAGATAAGGCCTTTAATAAGTAAGTAGGTACCTAATTAATTAAACAATAAACTACCTACCAACATACCTACCTAATGGAAATTGCTAATCACTCTAAATTTCATCTAGAAATAATGTAGTCATAGTAGATACCTACCTATACCTCCGCAGAACACAAAAGGAAATCGTTCATACCTGCACCACACAGCGTTCATGAACTACTTTGAAACAGCGACATGTCTCGAGAAAATTACTTTATTCGGTACTTTATTTAATCTAACAGTGATTTAACAAAATACTTCGATCGGCACGCGCCCCTAAGGTCGACCACGCAACGTTTCACGACAAGTATCACGCATTCACGATGGTTGCTACCGTTGCACTTGCGCGCTGATATTTGGCAACCTTGAACACTTTCATTGAATATACAATTTCATGCTGAGAACACCTATTTGAACAAACAATTTTAAGGGTTCCGTACCCAAAGGGTAAAAACGGGACCCTATTACTAAGACACCACTGTCCGTCTGTCTGTCTGTCTGTCATAAGGCTGTATCTCATGAACCGTGCTAACTAGACAGTTGAAATTTTCACAGATGATATTTCAGGTGCCGCTATAACAAAAAATCGTCATCTGCCTAGCCTTTTCCCAACCATATTGGGGTCGGCTTTAAGTCTAACCGGATATTATGGAGCTGAATACCAGTATTTTACATGGAGCGACTGCCTATGTGACCTCCACAACCCAGTTAGTACTGGGTAATACAATACCCCTTGGTAAGACTGTTGTCAGACTTTTTGGGCCACTGACTACCTGTAACAACTGTCAAAGATCTACAAATGACAGCCGGGACCAACAGCTTAACTTGCACAGTTTATAATAATTATCATGAATATTAAATCCAACTAACTGGTTTTACAACAGTCTCTGTTCTAGTAATTAGTGGTTGAACTTGTGGTGCACAGCCTTCCATCCTAATTGCTGCCGTCACTTCATCAACCTTTGACATATCAGCATTAGGAGCACGATATTGCTCACAGTGGTCCACTCTTACTGTACGGCCCAGGATCTACGGAAAAATATGTAATCAGTTGTTTAGTATGATATTATAGATGTGTGATTGATTAATAGTAATAGTTGACAATTGTCGGTTATGGCTGCCTATCGCAGTGGACCATGGAACTATGTCATCAGTATGGGAGATGTTATAGTGTACAAAATCACATGAAAAATAATATTAAAGGTCCTTGATTTACATACTTTGGATCCATTTAAATTATTAGTAGCCTATGTGGATTGCTGGTACGATGCGAGCGTCGCTCACCATTCACTGGGCTAAAATTTTATTGCAAAATATTCAACAAACTTTCAGCGGACAAATACATCTGTACATACCTAAATGTAATCTTTTCGAAGATCGAATTTGTTGCTTCTTATAATATAATAATTAACCTTCCTTTTAAATCATCATTTCCAATCGAACTTGATCGAAGTTTTCTTTCTTTCTTTTTTTGAATTCGGTAATTTCGCGGCACTTATTTTACCGCCCTAACCAACATCTATGGTTTAGTCTTTACTAGACCATTACTAGACTATACTATTTAATTTGACTCTATGATACATTATGGCATTGGGTGCGTACAAGTTATTGTAGTCTTTGTGCGTACATGTATACCATTAAATAGTTCGAAATTTTAGTCGATTTATGTTTACGGTTCGCATCTTCACAGTCACGTTCCTATTGTTATCGATTAAAAAATATAAACAAAATTGACGTTGACAGATGACAAATCTATTTTTAGATCTCAGAATCTCGCAGATCTTGTAAATTGAATTATTGATTTCATCTAATGTGTTGATAATCCTGACAAAATGAGTAATATTTTAGAGACTCTAATTAACGCATCAGAGAAGGCGGCATGTGTAGCTCGGTCCTGTTGTGCAGGAGCAACAAACGAAGTGTTATTGGTCGCAGAAAAATTCGAAGGCGATGCCAACGCCCGTTTCGAGAGAGACTTCAAAACCATTGCGGACGTTTTGGCCCAAGAAGCTGCAAAAACTGAAATAGCGGGTCATTTCCCAGAACTTGCAGAGCATGTAAGAGGCGAAGAGTGTACCGAGATTGGGGGAGTCAGGATCGAATTATGCGATAGTGTTGAAGGCACTGCGGATATATTACAGTATTTAGTGGCACCGGCTGTTGCGAAACGAATGGCTGAGGCGGCCCACCAGGACACGGACCATACATTTTGTGATAATATACCAAAAGATATTCCTGAGATTGACACTTCTGATTTAGGCATTTGGATAGATCCAATTGGTAAGTAAATTCTTATTTCACACCAACATAAAAAATACAGTTTAATGGCATTCTCTAAAACAACTTGCAGGATACCTAATATTATAACACCTTACCATCTTCTGTTATCAGATGCTACTGCAGAGTTCATTGCTGGTGTCCAGGGGCATGCTGATGCAGACCATGGTCTTCCATGTGTGACAGTTCTCATTGGTGCCTATATGAGATCTACTGGAGAACCTGTCCTTGGAGTCATCAATCAGCCATTTTATGACAAGTAAGTTGGCATTACATTATATTCAGATTAAAATTCATCCTTATATTGATTTCAATATGTTTTTCCTTGTACTTCTAACGTACAATGATGAAATAAAGTTAGAAAATATATATTGTTTTTTTTTTTTTTCAGTGGTAAAGGGCGAATTGTGTGGGGCATTAACTACAAAGATATGCATGAATGGGGTAGTAGTTATGCTGTGGAGAACAATGAAAGGAATATCTTGCTCGTGAGTTCTGCTGAGAAACCAGAAATCGCTGATAAGTTCCGACAAGATGGATGGGAAGTTAAATCTCTACCAGGAGCTGGGCATAAGCTTCTTAAAGTTGCTTTAGGTGAGAAAACACATCAGTAATACAACAAACTTCAAAGAACTTTTTCAAACTCCTTCCTGGAATATGGATGATCACAATCATCCATCACTTAAATATTAATAATTCTGCAAAATTGTTATTTTACAGAATTATTAATTATAGATTTCCTCCTCTGCAAAATAAGTATTTGCAGAATGAAAATCCTTTTAGATTAAAGCTCAGGTATGGTCCACACATCATCATCTGCCTAGCCTTTTCTCAACTATGCTGGGGTCGGCTTCCAGTTTTACCGGTAGTAGTAGGTATGGTCCACACATTATGCCAAAATTGTTTTATGACTGAAGGGATAATCACATAGCTACAAATTAGATTAAATTCATTACTATTTTCTATTATAGGTGAAGCAGCAGCATACATCATGTCCCAAGGAACTACTTATCGCTGGGATACCTGCGCTCCCCACTCTATACTCAAAGCTAAGGGTGGAGATCTTATTAGCTACTCCACCCAAAATCCTATCACTTACAACGATGAGATAGATCTGGAGTCACAAGACTATAGCAACAAAGAGGGCATTATAGCCTACAGTGATGGGACCACAGCGGAAAAGATTAAGAAAATCCTCAATAACTAAACAATTTACAAAAATTTAATGTATCTCCTGAATCTCTAATAGTTGATGTAGAGAAACCTACGATTTTAATATTTCTACCTATTATTATACTAAAAATCTAGTCTTACGTCCCCTGTTATCCAGTGCTAAACCAAGTTTCATGATAAGGTCATAAAATGACCTTAAATACGAATTTTCAAGTTCTTCTCAGACATTCCTACTATTTCTAGATAAACTGATTTCATAACTATTACTTTTTAATGTATGAGGCCAATTTTTTAACGAAATATTGCTGTTTAGCTGTATAAGTGAAATGTGTTTGATTCTAAGATTTTTGTATAAGTAATACGTCGAATATCTTTTTACTTGTGAATGTATTACCAAACTTTATTAAAATAATTATATCTAGTCAGTATTAACCAATCATATTATTAATTTTAAATATTGTGATCTCTATGTTGCATGTTATTGTAAATTGTGATGTATTGTTTTGAATTAAAGATATCATAATATACATTGTCTTTTATTAAATACAAAACATTCATCGTTTCACTTTAATGAGATGACATAGAATGTGGTGTTATCACAAGCATCTAACAAATGAATGCTTGATCAAATTCATGGCTATAGGGTTTAAGTTAATATGAATGTGAGTACTGCTTAATTACTAGATTCTGATTCTGAACTAGAACTTTTGCTTTTCTTCTTTTTCTTTTTTTTACTCTTCTTATCTTTTTTCTTCTTTACCTTGCCAGTCTTTGTTGATTCTTTTTCTTTGGATTCTATTTCCTTGGATTCTTTTTCCTTGGATTTTTTTTCCTTTACCTAAAACAACATATTTATAGAGTAAATAGCAGTTGGTATAAAACAATGAAAATTCGGCTACTGAATATTTGTGCCTGCAAAAATCTAAAAAGACATGGATTGACTTTTACACAATATTGGATTTCTAATATGTCAGACTGAGCGAAAACGAAAGCTACGAAATATTATTTAAATAAAAAATAAATATTTAGTTTATAATAATTATTCAACATCTGCTTAGCCTTTTCCCAACTATGTTGGGGTCGGCTTCCAGTCTAACCGGATGCAGCTGAATACCAGTATTTTACAAGGAGCAACTGCCTATCAAACTCAAACTCAAAGCATTTATTTCAATTAGACCATTACGGCACTTTTGAATGTCAAAAATACAAAAAAGAAAATCAAAGCTACAGTCCCAGTCACAAGGCATAATAACTTGAGAAAGTACTGTAGTTGCCCATTCCCTAGCGTAGATCTCTATGGAGAAGAACGGGCAAGAAACTCCATGGACACTCTTTTAAAAACAAAATATTGTTACAAAATCTTGGTTACATCTTTAATTTTGAGATTATACATATATGTGAGAACGATGTAGAAAGACGTGCACACTAAGAGCGTCCAGAGTAAAAGATTAGATCAACAGTTTACGAATAAAGTAATTAAAATGAACCTTGGCAGCTAAGAGATGACCAGTCCCAACTGACAGCGCCCGTTCACGAACATGACGCATGTACCGGCGCCATTCAACTCAACCATATTGAAGGGAACTAAATGACCCGACACACCCGCCACCATCAGCGAGACATTTAAGTGAGCATGACATTCTCTCAGCCACCAAGGCATATTCAAGTCAATGAAATATAAATAAATGTAAATGGTGGCTGAACAGTACAAAGTACTCACACATGTGCTATGCAATTATATAATATTATGAACTGGAATCTATATAATGCAAGTATATTTTTACAATCTTCTGCAGCTTCCACAAAACATTAACATGGGAATCAATTCTTCATCTTCTTCTTTACGTGTCGATGGACTCAAATAATGCCCGACCCAAACAATCAATTAATTTGCCCCCCCCCCCCCTATGGTTGTGGAGCAGGACCAGCATTTAGCCAAGCATTTTTATCATCAATGTAATTCCCCAAGTTATAATATGCTTGCCTACATAGTGTGCGTTTTATACAAGATTTAAATTTCGACTCGTTCAGTTGAAGAATGTGGGGAGGTATTTTATTGTAACATTTCAAACAGTACCCCATGAAAGATGAATCTACTTTAGCAAGCCTGAAACCTGGCTGAACTAGTTGGTCCCTATTTCTAGTGTTATAGTGGTGTCTGTCACCTCTTCTACTGAATAAATGCCGATTTTTCCTAACGTACATGATGTTTTCATAGATGTATTGACAAGGTACTGTCATGATATTAATTTCCTTAAACAGTTCTCTTAGAGAATCGCGTCTACGTAATTCATAAATGGCTCTGATGGCTCTTTTCTGCAGAATAAATATAGACTCGATGTCTGCAGCCCGTCCCCATAGTAAAATACCGTATGACATAATACTATGAAAATAACTAAAATAGACTAGCCTCGCGGTATCAATATCAGTGAATTGACGGATTTTTCTAACAGCATATGCTGCTGAGCTCAGCCGTCCTGCAAGAGATGTTAAATGAGGACCCCATTGTAACCTTGAATCGAGCGTGATTCCCAAGAAAACCGTTTTATCGACAAATTCTAGTTTCTCTTGATTCAATATTATGTCACAATCACTACTTTTGACATTTGGTAGAGCAAATCTAATGCACTTAGTCTTTTTTCCATTTAGTACTAAATTATTGGCGGTAAACCAATTGTGGACCTGCAGTAGGGCGTTATTTACGTCGTCATGATTAGTGGCACGTCTGTTTATCCTAAATATTAAAGAAGTATCGTCAGCAAACAACACCATATGCGGATGGTTGTTAAATAAATGGGGTAGGTCATTAATATACACTAAAAAGAGGAAGGGACCCAATATCGAACCTTGTGGTACACCCATTTTTACTTTTAAACCCATTGAGTTGACTCCATTTATTTGTACCTGCTGCTGTCTATCATTCAAATACGATTTTATTAAACTGAGCGCAAGTTTACCTAAACCGTAATGCTCAAGTTTCAAGATCAGGGTTTCGTGATTTACACAATCAAATGCCTTCGAAAGGTCACAGAAGATTCCTATGGCATCTTGTGCCTCTTCCCACGCAGTAAATATGTGTTTTAATAAAGTGACACCGGCGTCAGTTGTACAACGTCCTTTGGTGAAACCATACTGTTGCTCGTGTAATATTTTATTGGTGTTGAAATGGTTAAGCATTTGATTGAGCATTATCTTTTCAAACACTTTGCTGAAAACCGGCAACACGGATACGGGCCTATAGTTATTGGTGTCCTTACTGTCCCCGGATTTAAAAAGCGGTATTACCTTACTGAATTTCATTAGATCTGGGAAGACCCCTTGATCCACGCACAAATTAAATATTGAGGCTAAATACGGCGCTACAGTCTCAATAATTGAGGTACAAGCTTTGATAGACATACCCCATAGATCTTCCGTTAATTTGATCTTGATTTGCTTAAAACCTTTTATGACTGTTAAGGGGTTTATATGCTGAAATTTAAATTCATTTGGACAGGCTGAAACGTTCGCTTTCAATAAATCAATAGAGAGCAAGGCAGAGGAATTTAAGGTTTCTGTAGTTTTAAGTGGGATACTGGTAAAGAAATTTACAAATTCTTGAGCAACTTCATTGTTGGAGCTCACAAGGCCACGCGATGTCTTTAGTGTGAAGTCATTACCTTGTTTTTTATTTCTATTTGTTTCATTGTTGATAATTTTCCAAACCGTCTTTATTTTGTTGTCGGCTGATTTAATCTTGTTGCTAATGAATAAGGATTTGGCTACCTTGCAAGTGTTTTTAAAAATTTTCGAGAAAGTAGCAACATATTTATTAAAAGCTTCAGTGTTGATGTAAGGCTTAAGGCCGTACAGCTCAAACAATCGTTCCCTACTTTTCCTAATACCTTGTGTTGCCCAGTCACTGAAAATAAATTTTGGGCCAATAGTTTTAGATTTCTTTTTTAAAGTATTATTAAATTCGGTGTGCACTACCGAAAAGAATTCTTCATAAAATACATTTACATTGTTTCTAATATGACCCGGTATACTTAACTTGTTAATTAAATTATTATTAAATTTGTCTAGATTGCTGGGTGTTATTTGTCTAGTTTGTATCTGAATTCTTTGTAATTGTATATTGTACGCGAAAGTAACGGTCTGACCACTATGATCTGAAGGCAGGTAATTTACGATGGATTTATCTAAGTAATCGCAGCAACAAAAAACATTATCGATACATGTAGCAGTATTTGTAGTAATTCGAGTTGGTTCTGAAAACACATTTGACAAATTAAATGATTTAAAGAGAGTTAAGAATCTACTGCTAATCACATTATTCTCTATGATATTAACATTAAAGTCACCACAGATAATTATTGGTTTATTACCAGTTACAAGTTTTGCCAAAGCATCTTCCATTACTGACTCAAAGATAGAATAGTTCAGGTAATTAGGGGGTCTGTAAACGCACACTATTACATGCTTATCCAGCTCAACACAAGACAATTCAATGCTATGTTCAACCGATAGACCGACTATATCATTACGCGACTTAGATTTAATACAATTTTTGACTAGGATTAATGAACCCCCACGCATCTTAGATTTTCGGTTAAAGCAACTGCTCACATTGTAATTCTCATAATTTATTTGCATTACTTCATAATCTTTCATCCAATGTTCAGTAAAACAGATAATATCAAACTTAGTTTTTTCTAAAAATAGTTCTATTTCTAGTAGTTTGGAAGAAAGTCCCTGAATATTCTGGTGAAACAATTTTAAGGAATTCTGCTCAGCCCCTTTTTTACAAACAATTGATTGAGAGCTAGAAGATACCTCGAAGTTGACGAGATTAACTAAATTGTCACTCGTACCTTCTATTGTCTTAGTGACTAGTTTAAATCTAAGCTAATATTTGTATAATTACAATTAGTATAATTACTAATTTCTGTAGACCTATTTACAAAAAACTGCGACATACCACTTATGTCTGAGTTTATAATAAAAGCTAATAGCCGAGCTATTTGACGTCTAAAACTAATAGGCAAGTACGCATTGTTCCTGGTTGACTTCAATTTCTGAACGAAACTGTTAGTGTCGAAAAATATCAACCTGTCACTATAATGACTAACTAAAAAATGCATCATATCTGACCTCCACAACCCAGTTAGTACTGGGTAATACAATACCCCTTGGTAAGACTGTTGTCAGACTTTTTGGGCCACTGACTACCTGTAACAACTGTCAAAGATCTACAAATGACAGCCGGGACCAACAGCTTAACTTGCACAGTTTATAATAATTATCATGAATATTAAATCCAACTAACTGGTTTTACAACAGTCTCTGTTCTAGTAATTAGTGGTTGAACTTGTGGTGCACAGCCTTCCATCCTAATTGCTGCCGTCACTTCATCAACCTTTGACATATCAGCATTAGGAGCACGATATTGCTCACAGTGGTCCACTCTTACTGTACGGCCCAGGATCTACGGAAAAATATGTAATCAGTTGTTTAGTATGATATTATAGATGTGTGATTGATTAATAGTAATAGTTGACAATTGTCGGTTATGGCTGCCTATCGCAGTGGACCATGGAACTATGTCATCAGTATGGGAGATGTTATAGTGTACAAAATCACATGAAAAATAATATTAAAAGGTCCTTGATTTACATACTTTGGATCCATTTAAATTATCAACAGCTAAGATTGTTGACCGCTGATCTTCGTAGCATATAAATGAGAATCCCCTTGACTTTCCAGTCGCTTTGTCTCTGACCAAGTTGATGTTCACTATTTCACCATACCTGCAATATAAATATAAATGCAATAGTTCGGTTGTGAATCACGTCTGCAGATAATATTATAATCAATCAAAAATTTGTAAATCTATTATGTTGGTGATACTTTATGAGAGTATTATTCTTTAGAGAAGCAGCTTTATAGCATTTAAAGCTCTGTCAGGTCTGGGCTGACACAATTTAGATTTCCTGGACGTGTCCAAGACTAATATTGAGATTTTAAATGATGCTCGCATTCATCAGTGTAAAAATAAATAAAATAGAGTATGCCTTTACATTAAGAAGATTTAAGCAAAATAAATAAATAGCCAACACGATAACTGGACTTGTAGTTTCAACTTACTGTGAGAAAACGCAGATAATGTCGCCTTCAGTTAGATCATAGGGTAAACCACCAACGAACACCCAAGCACTGTCCTTGTACTGATCATGCCAAGAAGTCTTTGATTTACCAGACAGCTCGCGTTCACTTAGCTTCAGAACGTTCTTTATATTTCTGAAAGAAATACAGGAATTCAAATGAGATGAGACAGGAAATTTTATCAAGATACCTCTTGATAAAATTTCCTGTCTCACAAAAATATCAACACAAAAATAGCAACACGAAAATTGTACTTACGTCATGGGATTCATATTGCTGTTTTTTTTTAATTGACTTCCGTGTTTACTATTACGCTTATTTCTAACTCCTCATAAAAAGCAAATCATTCATAATAGTTATGTTTTCAAACAAAACAATACCAAAACATAACCTCTTTAGCTTCTGCTTCTGCCATATATATATTTTTTTTTATTAGTTCCTGACGGAACAGGCTAAGGTCTGAGACCATGCTGCCTAGTCATCAGTTAGCATTTTTCTTGAGTAGGGTCTGCCATAGATATAATTTTTTTAATTAGTTCCTGAACTTCCTGACGGAACAGACAGTGACACCTTGGATTTTTTTAAGGCGCTAGGCCCGTTTTTGGCGACGCAAAGATTCTAACTAGCGCCTCAAGTGTCAAAATTGTGAAGCTGTCTAAAAACGACACTTTGACAGGATTCGATACAGTTTAGGTCACGGAAAAATTAATTAATTAAATATAAATCAGATTTATGTGGTTTCTTGCTGGACGAGACAATAATTATGTTGTCTTAAAGTCGATGTTATTAAAGCATCTGCAGGATACACAAAACCAATGCGTTCTGGCGAAATCTAGACGTTACTGCTATTTGGAAACAAATGAAAACTTATTCCAGAATCTCCTCTTCCTCAATATACTAAGTACTTACTACATTGAGGAACACAACAATATTTCGTAAAGGTTTCTGTACGTAATCATATTCCATCTGATTATGTCTAAACTTAATTAACCTCAACTTTAAAGCAGTGTCGTTCTTAGACAACTTCTAAATTTCGCCGCTAGAGGCGCGTGGATAATCTTTGCATCGCCATACAGGATGTTTGGCTTAAGGACCGACACAATTTTTCCAGGGGTTTGGGAGGTCATTAGCTAGATCTACCCATAGATCCTATGTCCCAAATGTCACGGTTGGTTACTGTTATTTTTTTTTATTAGAAAAATTACCCGAAATGTTTCTTTTAATTGGATATTTTTTTTTCGTTTGTGGGTGGCACAAAATAAATATTGGGTTAATTTGAATCAAATTTGAACAAGATTTATAACTTTAGTTTGTGAAAACATAATAACCTTATAAGTCTTTTCTTAACCCTGACTCTGATGAATCGTCTCATGAATTGTTTTTGTGACATGTAGCATACCGTTAGAAAGGGTATCAATTATAGAACTTTTTAAAATAAAGCTAAGTTTAAAATGGCTTTTAGTTTTTTTTTATAATGTATTTAGAAGGTGTTAAATTTCATACATTTAAAAAACAAAATAACTTTGGTCGCTCGTAAGTAATTTTCTAGAAAACAGTTCTATCAAACAAAGATTTAAATAGATTTGATTAGACTTTGGAGAATACAACAAAATTTATTTTGTGCCATTACACACACAAACGAAAAAGTTATTTGGAATTAAAAGAATATGTATGAGATGCTAAAGAAATATGTATTGGATGCTAAAATAATACTTAGGATATGCAAAAAAAAAATGTATGAGATGCTAAAAAATAGTTGGGGGTCAAAGGTGCAACTTTTCCACGAGTTTTTTGTAAATGCATGTTTTTAGTGTCAGATTTTTACTTTAAACACCTCCACGACTCCCGTACTATTCAATCCATTAATTAGCACAATGTTTTGAGCGCGGTACATTGAATTTTACCGTAAAAAATGATTTTTCACTCAAAAAAAAAGTCGTTTCCCAGCAATAATGTTTACGTAAACTTAGTCATACAGATTCAGAATGCTTGGTTGACGGCTTTGAGTAGAATCTGTTTACACTCCCTAAAAGCAGTGAAATAAAACTACGTAAATATGTAGATTTGTTATTCATGTGTACCTAAACATTAGAGTAAGAATCAAGATATGAAGAGAAAGGTAGCAATGCGCGATGGCGAGAGGTTTTATTCGATTGTTTCGATTGTTCGAACATCTCGATGGTTCTCGATTGTTTCGACTTGGGCTCGAGTCCGACTCGGTCTGTTATTGCGACTGGCGCATGGCGCGTTCATTAGAGTTGTTCCTGGATGGTTTAGTTTCGCGAGTTCTTTTTGACTTGCATTGTGATTGCGAATTCATACTACAAAATTAAATAATAAAAAAAATTAGATGATTAAAATTATCAGTACCGCGACGGGCACAAAATGTCCCTAAGTAGGTTAACTTACGTACGAATACTTTAGATAGCTCGAGTCTGGCACGCTCTCGACTGTAACTAAGATGCACTTCGGCTCGATGCATGCAATCGACTGACCCCAGTGATCGAAGAGTGACTGATTCGAAAACGAAAACTAGCGGTCGATTCCGTTGACTCGAAACAATCGAAAAACATCTCGATTGTTTTGTAGAACGGGGAGTCGATTGTTGACTCGATGGTTTACTTTAACGACTCGCGATTCTTTCGATTGTTAAAACATCTCGGAATCGCCCATCGCTAGAGAAAGGTGTTAAATACCTATATATACAAAGTACTCTGTGGTGTTAAAAAAATGTGAACTATAGAAACGGTAGGAGATTTCCCTCTCAAAAATGTGTTTCCAGTTACCATATTGAAAAACCACAAAAAAAAACGCTATACAAATAAAAAATATCACTAGAAGCCTTGAAAAAGTACCAGTTTTGGTGGGAAAACCACCAAACCCTGGACCTGTTGCCACCTAACACTGGACGGAACACTGGAACAGGCTAAGGTCTGAGACCATGCTGCCTAGATAGATAGACTAGACCCAGGCACTTTTTTTTGTAAAATGTCAATGGGAAAGGCTGGTCAAAGCTGATCGTAGATGGCGCGTCCATACCTTAGACCCAATCTGACCAATGAGGTCAATCTATTTGGAAATATAAATTTACATTGACAAGTTTTCAACCACTGACGATGTTTGGTTCATACGATGCCAGCGCCATTAGTTCCACCCGTTGCCTACCCCATTTCACTGTCATTTATTTATTGTGGCAACAATAGTAATAACAACACTTTGTCCAATGAGAATAAAACGATTAAAATATTTATTAATTTGACGAGACGAGAATATCATTTAAATTTTCTTGTCAATATCAAGTTGATTTTGAAAGAAAGTAATGAAATGAAAGTTGACATTTGGGAATTGGGATTTGACTGTTTGACATCAAGACAACAAGTTTAGAAAAGAAAGACTATTTCCTTGTCTTGAACAATCGAGGAAATAAACACGCTAAAGGAAAATAGTTTCAGTAATCAGTTTTAAGTTACTGCTGTTACAATGACAACCCCTCCAGATGCACCAGATAACTACGACCAGGTTTGTACAATAGGTCTCGGAACCTTCTTCACTACGATACCTTTGATATCAATGACCACCTTTTTCTTACAGTTTGATGAAGAGGAAACCGAGCAGCAGCTTGGGGCGACTGCATCAGGACGGAAAAGGCTATTCAGCAAAGAATTAAGATGCATGATGTACGGGTTTGGAGATGACCAGAATCCATACACCGAAAGTGTCGACTTCTTGGAAGATTTAGTTATCGAATTTATAACAGAAACGACACATAGGTAAGTTAACTGAATCTTACTCAACCATAAATTAGTCTTGATTTGTGTTTAATTAGAAGCTGATGATTTTTCAGGGCAATGGAAGTGGGTCGAACAGGCAGAGTTCAAGTTGAAGATATAATTTTCTTAGTCCGAAAAGACCAACGTAAATATGCTCGTGTTAAAGATTTACTAACAATGAATGAAGAGCTCAAGAAAGCTAGAAAAGCTTTTGATGAAGTTAAATATGTTGGTGAGTAGAAGTCAATTCGTGAACAACGCATAATTATCAGAATCTGTTCCTAATTTTGTTTTCAATGTAACTGAAGTGATGCTGTATATTTTCTTTAATCAAACTTATCTGAAATTATATTGTAATCTATTTATTATTAATGTATAATGAAATAAGAATAATAAACTAAATATTGAATGTTGTGATAGTCCAATTTTTTATAATATGATATGTGTGTGTAATAATTGTGTTTTTATAAAATTATAGAAGATCAACAATAACATAGATGATCAAACAAGGCTGCCATGCTTCTAAGACTGATGCAAGTAACAATATTTGATTATGACACATTGCTTCTGTGGTTGCACAAACTAATATATTTTAATCAACTCTTGTTATCTAACCCTTATGTTGCAAGTTAAAACTGTTCTTGCTATACATTTTAAGTAAGCTACGACACAAAACTAAAACCCGATACTCAGATAGTTTTATGTTTTATCTAGAGTACAACTTTTTGTCTTTCTGAGTAAATGTGAAATGACCTATGAGTCCGTTCTTTTGAAAAAGGTCAATGATGTCTTTGTACGCTTTGCTCGTTTGCGACATGACTCTCAGCTGATCTCTATTACCAATTTTATAGCTGTAGCTATCATTTGGTGCAGAACTACTCAGGAGTTCAGTTAGTTTTGATATATCTGTAAATCCATACAAGATTATTGGTGGCGGTTTGCGGGCTTTCTTAGTATAGGTTTGGTTTTCCATTAATTTGACAGATTCATCAGGTATGTCGATTGGAAGTGCACTATATCTGTTGGAAGTATTGATTGAGCTCTGTGAGTTCTGCCCTGGTTTCTTAAGTCTTACTGTAAATTGTGGGCTATTAGATCTTTTTTTTCTTTTTGGTTTGCGTTGGAAGGGTATTCTTTGCCATGTGTGGCTGTTGTCATCATCCTCAATGGTGATTATCGGTGGTGTAGGAGGAGGCGAGTCTTTCTCCTTTGTGATGCCGGCTGTTCCAGGATAATTACCAAGAGAGGAGGATCTAGGTCTTGCAGTAAAAAGGCTCGGATGAAACGCCTGCTGCATAAAGTTTCTTTTAGTAGTTTTAGGGTTGCCAGTAGCATTCTCCGTCACAGGGGCCTGGTCACCTGTGCAGACTTCGGTAATCAATTTACCACTCGCTGGCCCATACCTGCGAGCGCCGAGTGTTAGCCGGATCGCATGACAAATCAATATCGTTATCATTCATTCTTTCATATTACGAGATGGGACATACACACAGCACTTTCCCAAGTTGTTGTGGTCGCACTTTTGGAAGGAATTTAATTCTTACGAGGCTTGCGAGTGCCTGTGGACAGGTTATTTACCGCCGCCCATTGCTCGCCGTTGTTGTTCATTTTGCACCACCCGGGGGACACGTGTAGGGTGGGCCTAGGAAAAGGTGGTAAATCCTACGAACGCGAGCAACATTACCCCCCGACTCAGAAAGACAAAAAGTGTTGCAGAATCGTAATTAAAAATCTGCATCACACGACGCCAAAAGAAGCCATTATAGAGGAAATAGAAAACACTGGGAATAAGGTTAGAGGTGAAATCATATGTGCCCTCTCAAGAAGAAATAAAAAACCATTAAATATGTTTTTCGTGCATGTCGAAACCTGGCCCAAATAACCCTGAACTTAAGCATATAGAATCCATATACCATACAAATGTAAGGATAGAAGACCCGTGTGAAATCCCTCAATGTGCTAGATCTCAACAATATGGACACACAAAAATTTACTGTATGCGGTACCGGTGCGTTAAATGCGCAGAAGGACATAAAACTATAGATTGCTCAGAAAAAGACAGAAATACACCAGCAACCTGCATGTTATGTCCAGGAGATCACCCTGCCAATTACAAGGGGTGTCAAGTATATAAAGTTATTCGCGCAAGGAAAATGATACAGCCAACACATGAAAAAGCTCCATTATTTAAAATTAAGCATGAAAGAAATAGCACTGTCCCCTTTCAAATAGAAGACTTTCCACAACTACAGCCAAGTAACCATACTAGACAACAAACAGTAATCCCACCTGTTCCAGATCCCAGTAAAACTGTACACTGGAACAAGAAACATGAGAACATACAATCTCAGCCAACAAATCTTATACAACAAATGGGTACCCTAATGGGACTCATAGCAACTCTAATTGCCCAATTTAAGGAATTATGAAATTCCTACACGTTGCAGCATGGAACATAAACGGTTTGACTCCTAATAAACAGGAAGTAGAGCTTTTCATTAAGCACAACCAAAAAATAGATGTTCTTTTATTCTCAGAGTCACATATGACTGATAGAAAAGTCATCTTCATTAAAGGATATAATATATATTACACAAATCATCCTGATGGAACATCACACGCTGGGACTGCAATAATAATAAAGGATAGTATTAAACAGCACCCTCTCCCAAACTATAGACAGACTTACCTACAGGCTACTGTAATATCGATAGACAACTGGCAGGGTCCACTCAACATCGCTGCGATGTACTCCCCGCCTCGGCATAGACTTGACGAACAAATGTTTAGTAACTTTCTCAACACGCTTGGAGGCAGATATATCGCTGGAGGGGATTGGAACGCCAAAAATACATTTTGGGGCTCCAGGCTAACCACCACTAGAGGCAGAGAGTTGAAGAAGGCAATAGATTCGAATTCACTTAATATACTGACAACGGGAGAGCCAACACACTGGCCAGCTGATCCCAATAAAACACCCGATCTTATTGACTTCTTTATCACCAAAGGAATGTCAGGACTGTACACAAAAATCGAATCATGCCTGGACGGCAGTTCCGATCATACACCAGTGGTATGCACATAGAGCACAACAATTATATGGAAGGAGCCCCGGGAGACGTTATACAATCGTAAAACTGACTGGGTTCATTCCAGAACTTTATAGAGGAAAATACCAATTTGCACATACCCCTTAAGACTGAGGACGACATAGAAAATGCAGCTTGGTATACCACTAACCTTATCCAAGTAGCTGCTTGGACATCCTCTCCCTGCCTAAAGTACAGCCCTCAAAAACAAGATTATACACTGGAAATACGGGAGATGGTAGCTGAAAAACGGAGACTGAGACGACAATGGCACACAAGCAGAAATGCTCAGGATAAAAGAGCCTTCAATAAAGCACAAAAGAATTTAAAACAAATGCTTAAAGACTATGAAAACGTCACTTTGCAAGATAAATTGAAAACTCTTATCACCTCACAAAGTATCTACTAGCCATCGCATAGCGAGTAGTCATCTGACTACTCACTTTGGAAAATCACCAGTTCACTAAAACGGCCAAAAGAACACACGCCTCCATTTAGACAACCGAATGGTAACTGGGCGAGGACACCTGCTGACAAAGCTGAGCTATGTGCTGAAATTCTGAAAGATGTATTCAAACCAAATGAACCTGACATCATGTATCCAGTGGTAGAAATTGACAAAATCCTTGACAGTGATCAGCAAATGTCTTTACCGATGAGACCGTGTACCCCAGATGAAGTATGGAAAGCTATAAAAAACCTGAAGAAGAAAAAGGCACCAGGCTTTGACCTTATTACAGCGGAAGTCCCGAGGCATTTGCCAAGAAAAGGAATTGTCTTGCTTACCATTCTCTTCAACGCAGTGTTGAGACTCCACTATTTCCCGCTTATCTGGAAGATGTCAACGATAAATATGGTAGCTAAACCAGGAAAACCTCGTAATGAAGTCTCCTCATATAGACTCATAAGCCTTCTTCCCTTATTGTCTAAACTGTTTGAGAAGATATTTCTGCAACAACTGATACCTATACTTGAAGAACAAAAGACAATTCCAGGCCATCAATTTGGGTTGCCATCACCATGGAACAACAGAACAAATACACAGAGTGGTTCATACAATCCGGCAATCATTGAAAAGAAAAGAGTATTGCTCAGCTGCTTTTCTGGACATACAACAAGCATTCGACCGGGTATGGCACAAGGGTCTCCTGTGTAAACTTAAAATCTGCTTACCACACACCGCATACATGCTGCTCAAGTCCTACTTGGAGAATCGAATGTTCCAGACTAAACCAGGAGATAGCCTATCTTCTTTCTATCCCATAAAAGCTGGAGTACCCCAGGGGTCTGTGCTGGGCCCGGTTCTGTACACGGTCTACACTGCTGACCTACCCACCTCAAAGCAAATCGTTACTGCAACTTATGCTGATGACACTGCAGTCCTATCTTGCGATAAAGACGAGATTCGAACATCCAAAAAACTCCAAGAACACCTGGATAAAATTGGATCATGGCTGAAAAAGTGGAAAATTAAAACTGCTAAGTCTGTGCACATTACCTTCGCCCTAAGAAGCAGGGACTGCCTACCGGTAACATTTGACGGAGAGGTTCTCCCTCAGAAAAGTACTGCCAAATACCTAGGTATGCATATCGATAGAAGACTTACCTGGCGTGAACATATTAAGACCAAAAGGGACCAAGCAAGCAGGAAACTAGGAGAAATCTGCTCGTTAATAGGCAGACAATCGTTACTTAGCTTGGAAAACAAACTGATGATCTACAAATGCATCCTAACACCTATATGGACCTATGGTATAGAGCTGTGGGGATTGGCAAGCCATTCGAATGTGGAAATACTACAACGCTTCCAAAATATAGCTCTGAAAACCTTGAGCAGCGCACCATGGTTCACAAGGAACATTGAAGTACATGAGTACCTACAAATACCTATCAAAGAAGTTGTAGAAAAGTTATATATAAGCAAAGACTCCAGCGACATAGAAATGAACTCGCTGCGACACTAGTGAAGTCCTCAGACTCTACCTACCGACTTAAAAGGAAACGAATAGCGTCAATACCATCGATACTTAACGAGATAACGCATCGTAGGATGCGATGAATCTCAAACTGACAATGAAGCAACAACCAATCTGATCAAAGCCTAAGGGCTGATTGCATATATAAAGAAAAAAAAAACTAAAGTACAACAAGAATGATTGACAATACTGCAAATTGCCCTTTTCTTATATGCCCCTAAGTATGTATTTCTTTATACGTCTGTATTTTAATAACCGCAGATATACCTCTTTAATCATCGCTACATCTACATAAAATACTAAATGAAATATATTTCATGAAATTGAATGCAATTTTTAAAAAGTGCTTTTAAAAAATAAGAACAATAATAAAATCTTTACCACACATGTGTTCAAAATAGTGACTAATAAACAAAGTTTTAATGTAAAACGAATGTTGTATACAAATTATATTTTTAATCCTCTCTACTGCTTTCCCGCATGAGCAGAGCTTGGGTTACCTTAGAACAAATAGCTTAGAAATCAATCAAGATATTCAAAATAGTATTTGAATGAATATTTACACAAGATTAATAATTATAAGTACTTGGCAATTTCTCCCTCTCCATAGTCCATTGGTTCTGAATGGTGGCTTTGTCATGAAATATTTCACTGGAGTTTGGGACATTTTGCAAACTATATTAAAGTTGGAAACGCCAGGCAGGGTAGACTGCGAAATTATTATTTTTTTACGTTTTTTTTTTGCAATTCCCTGGTTAGTGTCAGGCTATGTTGAACAAAATATGGTTTCTTTCCCGAATTCCTACTCTGGCGCTTCCAGCTTAATTGCAATTTGTTATGATTTATATTATTTGGAACATTAAGATTGTCAATGGTTAAGGTATTACAATAACCATCACTCCCTTAAGAAAATTAAATAATTATTTTGTAAATCCATACAATTTAATGTTTATCAAGTATGTTGGAAAATGGTCTTTAATTTATTTAATTGAAAATAGAAGATAATAAAATAATTTATATTTCAGAATAAATCAGAAGTGGATAGGCTGGAAGGATGTTACCTTCATGCATTATCAAATAATGATGTATTTCCACTACTGCCACCAAGAAATAATTTAAAGCCCAAAGATTTTATAATATTTTTTCTTCCATTTCAGTTCTTGAACTTACTGAATCTGTAATTATTATTGTACTGTAAAAGACATTCCTCAAACCCCAGAACCTCTATGCATAATTTGTAGTTCTAGACAATAAAGTGTTTAATTTTACATCTTGTTTTTTTGTTTTCCTATGTATTTCAGTAGTTTCTTTCTTCTGGTATTCAGCTGCAAGCCAGACTGAAAACTGGACTAGTTTATTTTTATTCTAAATAGGCTAGCGTTTGCAACTCGCCTGATGTGAAGCGATGGTGCGGCCTAGGGTGGGGCATAGTTGCCAAAAACTTTGAATAGATCCAGATTATTTCAGGGAAAAGAGGCAGTGAATTCCACAGACTGGTGAAAGTTGGGAAAAGACTAGGCAGCAGATGATGTAAATAAAAGAAAACGAATTTATATTTTGAAAGACTTTATTTGTGCGATACAATAGAATGACAGTATAATAGCTTGTTAACACAGTACTTAAACATAACAGACGACTGTTACGAAAGAAATTATAATAATTATCAAACAATCAAAATAATTTAACATGATTTTATCATTATTGAATTAACATAACACAATACACTACAAAAGAAAAGTAAATAATTATTGTTTAAACATACTCAAATATCAACAGGATTGAAAAGTCCTGAGAATAATATATGGCCCCAATGAAGTAATAGTTTGTTTTAAAATTTATAAATATGGAGGAGTGTTCAAATTCGAACATGAAAACATTTTCAAAAACATCAACGAGGATAAAACTATGTGACCACAATTTATACATAGATCAATGATTCTTAAGAATTACGTGTAAATAAAATATTTCAACAAAATGTTCACATTTTAGGCGACTAGACCAGCTTGTCAAAAAACAGCCAAACGTCTAAACTTTGGTTTTAAAATATGTTACATATTTTTTTGATACAACATCGTCCAATAACAAAGTTAATCTTATAATATAAATAGGCCATTGATGGCAGTGAGTTAGTATTTTATAAATAATATAATAAATTAGTTGTTGAAATATTAGATACATACTTATAATTTATTAATTCTAAGGTACATCCTAAGCTCGGGCAAAGTGAACAATTTCCTATAAATATTGGCATCACACTAATTTCTTCAAGTGAATTGGAATTATATGGAACACTTGGAGGAATATTAATCTAAAATAATACAAGTGAATTACAACAATAATCTGGAAAATGGTAACTCTTCTGGATCTATGCAAGTAAAATACAGACAAAATAATGCGAAATAATTTCTAAAAAGGGGAAGACGGAAAACATTTGAGCCCATTATTAGGAATATTGATTTGGAAAAACACATCTTAAAAAGCGGTAAACCTAAACTTTTACAATATTTTCTAAGTCAGCTAGACATTCGAAATAGTACCATTGAATCAGAAATCTGTTTACAGTCTTAACCATTCAGTTTTAGTCTAGAATATTCTGTTCTTGTCCTTAGGACGTTTCCAAGTGTAAGATTTTCACTACAAACCATGTGTTTTCCACACAAATAATGTATTTTTCATAAAGGCTACCATGTGTACTTCAGCACTAACAAAAACTACCCTATTCTTTTGTAAATATCTATAATAAGACATATTATTATTTTTACTACTTTTATAACAGCCAACGCTAAGGCAAGTAAACCTGTACATTAGATAAAAGCTAGATTAAATACCATATCAATAACTACCACAGATTATAAAATTTTAATCAATAATGCTCTTACTGAGAAACATTAATAAAAACGATGTTAAATAACCCTTGCAGTTGTTAATACTAAGTATAAAACCTAGCCAATAATCTTAAACATACCAGATTGATATTGAAACATTATAATTATTATTTATTTAATCTTGCAACACTTTCAAACATGCATCCATTTTATTTCTAATTTTATTTTCTATGTAATCTGATTAGGTTAAATATTTATTTTGGAATGATTTATATCTAACATGCTGAGATAATAATCAAGATCAGTAATATCATTCTACCCGACTTCGGCGAAGCCCAAGAGGGTATGTTTTTTTATGAACGTTGTGAACTACCTACATACTTAGATACGACAATAGGTCGTTAATCATAAAGTGTAGAATATAAAAAGAGTGGTAAACACTTCTTACCGTGAATATACGCGTGTCAAATATTAAAATTACGTGACACGGAGTAATAAACAAATGGAGTGACGAGAGGTGACGAACAAAAGCGCGTTTTCACTGGGCCTCGCACTTCTGCCATTTGCAGTAATAGTACTTTCGTATTGCTTACAACTATCAATAATTCAAGCGGTTTAATTTAGTGTGTAAAACAGTATTCTCTATTCATCTAGTTCATTGAAGGCCGTTTAGAAAACTGGCTAACTTTTCTACAGCTCTCGCGAACATCCGAAAAACCAAAGTAAACACTTCATTGATTTGCTACTCCGTGATAAGATCGGCAGATCAGTGATACATATAGATTTTGTAAGTTAATGCCACACAAATACTTTATTATTTGTATGGTGCTGTGTGGGTTTCGTTTAGTCGGATGGCGGCGGCATGGCGGCTACGATAGCCTTCATCACGGCTGCGGCTGCTAAAGCCGCGTGAGGCTGCCATTCCTTGCCGCGGGTTCCGTCGCGGTAGTCGGATATGCCTGGGGGTGAAAAAAGCAAATCATATATAATCTCTTAATAAGAATAGTTGCGTTAGAATGTAGTTTGTGATTGAAGCAAATAAGAACTTCATAAATTATTTTTTGGTTACCTACTTACTAGGATTTAAAGCGTCAACTAAATAAGCCTAAGCCTATCTTGATAATACAGTACTTCAAAATAATATTTTTTTAGATAATTGTATTTTTTTTTTCATCATGATTTGATATCGGCATCTATGAAGGTAGGTAGACCGCAAAACTTAAAAATATGTCTGAGTCAGAATGATGCGAAAGGCGAAGGGCCGTCTTTTATGGCGCAGCTTGGGCCATGCCTATGTCTTACTGTGGACTTTAAAAACAAAACGTAAGAAAATTGTTTATCGTGGTGCTTCAAGTTATTATGTCTTGTGACTGGGACTGTAGCTTTGTTTTTTTTTTTGTATTTTAGAGATTCAAAAGTGCCGTAATGGTCTAAATGCTTTGAGTCGAGTTGCTTCCACCTTAATAGGCTGAGTTAATTGATGTGAAGTTTCGTCAGCTAATTACCTGCCATTTATCAGAGATGTGAGTTATCTAAGTTACAAGTATCTGAAATACAGATACAAAATACTTATTTTCATCTTGTATCTAAAATACTTTTTTTTAAATTTCATTTGTATCTTGTATTAATTTAAATACCTTTAGTTTGGTATCTTAGTATTTTGTAGACACTATGTTTGTTAAAATACTTTTAGTAATGTAATAGATAATTGATTTGTCAGGTTCTGCTCCTGTGGAGCGACTCTTCTCATTTGGGGGCATGATCATGAGGCCTCATAGAAGAAAAATGGGTGATAAAATGTTTGAAGAACTGGTTTTACTCAAGTCTCAATTGAAACCTCAAAAATATAATATTATGTTGTGGCACGTTTGCGCGACCAACGCGATTTACATGTAAAAAAATAAACTTTTATTTAAAAAAAAGTTGTTTTTTTATAAAAGTATTTCACCTATAAAAAGTACTTAAAAGATACGTATTTTATATTTAGTATTTCAGATACCATTCCAGAAAGTTATTTGCATCTGGTATCTGAAATATTTAATTTAAAAGTATTTTGCATCTTGTATTCCAGATACTTTATTTGAGGTATCTTGTATGTCTCTGCTTGTATATACGAGTACCTTCTACCACGTATAAAATACAGGTATTCATCTACATTCGGTTAGACTGGTAAGCCGACCCGACATAGTTGGGGAAAGGCTATGCAGAAGATGACGATAGCTTACCTCTAATAGAAACGAAGCAGTCCTTCCTATTCCCGATGACGCTGTCGAGCACGGCGTCGAGCTCACAGTCGTAGGCCCGCGCGCGCGCATGCGCGGCGAAGGCGGCGCGCGCCTCGCCCGAGCCGCTCACGGCGCGCCCGCCCGCTACCGGGGACAGGTGCACGCGGAGACCGCTGTCTTTTCTGTCACTGGAAGGGGAAATGGCGTAAACGATGTTATTTTATTTCTTCAAATAATTTGCAACTAGAATAGGTAGGTAACATTGATATGAAGAGATAACATTGGTCAATGAACGAATAATCACAAGTGTCAATTACAGGGTTTTGCAGATAATAGTTAATATGCTAGTAATTTTTTCTTCACCTAAATCAATAAAATACAATACTATCAACCCAAGAAAAGTATTTAAAAGTTAAGTTCAACTATTGTTTGTCGCACGAAAACAATATTAAACTCCTGCAATTTTCTACGACAAACAGTACAACAGTACAAACGTCCGTAGCTGTCGCGGCCATGATGTGACGTCATTATCCACAATCTGCCTTGTTTATAATTAATTTTTAAATTATTTTAATAAGGCCAAAAAAAATTGATATTTTTTTTGGCCTTAATGAAATAGCTTTACTAATTGTATGTTCTAAAACACATACAATTAGTAAAATTCAAGTTAAAATTGCAATAACAATATTATTATAAAATGTTAGTGAAACTTTAAGCACTTTTCAAATAAAAGTTTTTTTTTTGACACAATGAACTTTGACGTCAATACGTCAATAAAGGACGATGCGTTTTGAGAGTGCGTTCCGTTTTACCAAAAACATGGTACATAAAACAGTAAATTTTAAAATGTATTAGAAACTTAAACAAGTGTACCACAATGTTTTTATGCGCCAATACAAGGCATTTTTCATAAATAAAAAGATTTTTGTATTTCATGCATATTCTCTGTTATCTGTAAAAAAAAAGTAGACATGCAAGGAAGTAAAACATTCTCACAATGAAAATTTTAAATTCATTCATTCACCGACAGGCTGCACAGTCTAAACCGCAGGGACCTTAACCTTTTGACCGCTACTGTCACAGACACGTGACAAGCCAAGCGCGTGCTCTGTACGCCAAACGACACAAATATGTCGCTTAGCATGGAGGGCACACGCATGCGTTTATGCTCAGGCGGTCAAAAGGATAAGCATGAAACTTAGCATTTTTGATAATTCACCCCCCAAAGGGGTTAAATAAGGGTAGACAAATGGAACTCCTTCCATCTCAAGGCCTATAAGAGTAGAACAAGCAGGCTGCAGACCTAAAGCACTCTGAAATAATTTAGATGAGGTTTTAGACTGGTATACAAGAAATCAATATTGTCAACACAGACATCAAATTGTAAATGTCCTTAGACCTTCATGTGAAAGTGTGTGTTGTTGAATGACGTACTGAGCACTCCATTTCTCAAACTACATTCTCTGTTAGAAACATACAAGATCTAAACAATTCATAAAACTATCGAATAGAGAAATGAGACAGAGGCCCTACTCTCTAACGTTTTGTCCGTATATTCGGATCTATCCGTCTCTCTCACTCGCACTCATTTGCAGACGTGCGCGAGAGAGACGGATAGATCCGAATCTACGGACGAAACGTTAGAGAGTAGGGCCTGAGATGTTTAAGTAATATTGCTGTTAAACGGTCGAAACTGCAATTTCTGAGCATCAAGTTCATCCTGGAAGACTCGATTGCCAGTTTTGTTTTTTCAATGAGTTTTTTTTACTGGCAATAGTCTCACCCCTATAATATAGGAATAAAACAAAAGTGAAGAAATAAGGGTGTACCTACTATACAGTACATAAAGTAAATTACTATGTACTGCGTTCTTACTACTCGGGTCACTAGCCTACTCAAGTGTATAGTATACGGTAAATGTCGCAGAGTAAACACAATAATCTTTGCATTACGCGCGAACTAACTCAAGTGCGTCATTAAAACGGATAAATCTGTCTAAAGTCGTCTAATCCTAGCGTTTGGTTAGCCCCAATCGAACCTTGTTGATACGATTTTCCTGTGAGATTAATTATTTACCACAATCCCTTTTGCCTTTTCAGGGTTATCTAAAAACAACAACCTTATTTGTAAACATTGTCTATGGATTATTCCGACCGGTATGAATGGGTTTTTACAGGATATTCTTATTAATTTATACAATTGCGGGAATATTGTTGTAATAATACATTTCAGTGACATAAGAGTACATAATATTGGGTGCGTTGGGACTAGTTCGTAACATGATTCATATACCCAAGAGTAGAATACAGAATTAGCTCAGATTTTCTATCTGAAAACCTCGACCCGGTTTGATGAGGAAGTTATAGGATTCTTGTTGCTGTTATTGTAGAGAATGGAATATTTTCAATTTATTACAAGGAAGTCGCGACTTAAAATTATCGTATTTTAAACACTGTTTTAAGCTTTCACGGTTTAAAACTAAACTCAATACTGTCACTTACGGGATATCTTCCGTGATTTATTTATTTATTAGATAAGGCACACCAACGACATATGTACAATATTGGTTCTTTATGGTGATTATAAATCTACAGTGCGTGTAAATACGTCAATTATAGGTATACACAACATTCACAACAATACATTTAAATTAAATTAAAAAGTGATTATTCATTATTTTGAGCTCCCAGTCAAAAGTTCAAAATAATGAATAATCAGGAAAGATATTCCGTAAGTGACAGTAAGTTTATCGTATTTTGTTCATAAATTGAGCAACCTTTTAACCCCGAGCGGTAATTAAAACCGTTATCACATCACTAGCGAATCATGTGTTTTTGTTAGGTAAAATAAGACTCTGCCTCTGTGATAAACTTAATTTAAACCGACCATGACCGCGAAGTGATATCGAGGCAGCTGAGAATTGTAACAAATGGTTTCATCTGCAGGTGTCTTCCTACAGGTGACCTAAATTAATATGCTCGCCCTGATTTATTTCTGATCGGCAATTCCTGACAGACTGACAAATATAGATCGTACCGATATGAGACAAAAAGGAAGCGGTATTTTCAAAAAGTTTACATAATGTTGGCATGGAGTAGGTACCTAAGTGTCAAATCCATAAATCAAAATTGAGCTGAGAATAATTATGCACATTTTAAACGTCAATATTACGTAAGAATGTTCTCCAAACCGCATGCCTTGAACCACTTCCTAGTGTAAATATACTTACTCCTGTCTGTTAGTCATTCAAACTCAAACTCAAACTCAAAGCATTTATTTCAATTAGACCATTATGGCACTTTTGAAAGTCAAAAATACAAAAAAAAAACAAAACAAAGCTACAGTCCCAGACACAAGACATAATAACTTGAGAAAGTACTGTAGTTGCCCATTCCCTAGCGTAGATCTCTATGGAGAAGAACGGGCAAGAAACTCCATGGACACTCTTTTAAATCAAAATATTGTTACAAAATCTTGGTTACATCATTCATGTTGAGATTATAGATATATGTGAGAACGATGTAGGAAGACGTGCACATTATGAGCGTCCAGAGTAAAACATTAGATCAACAAATTAAAAATAAAGTAATTAAAATGAACCGTGGCAGCTAAGAGATGACCAGTCCCAACTGACAGCGCCCGATCACGAACAAGACGCGTGTATCGGCGCCATTCAACTCAACCATATTGAAGGGAACTAAATGACCCGACACACCCGCCACCATCAGCGAGACATTTGAGTGAGCATGACTTTCTCTCAGCCACCAAGGCATATTCAAGTCAATGAAAGATAACTAAATGCAAATGGTAGCTTAAAAATACATGGTCCTCACATGTGCTATGCAATTATACAATACTAGGAGATGGAATCTATACAAAGCAAAGATACTTTTACAATCTTCTGCAGCTAGCACAATAATTTGCCCAATTAGTTTTCCCCTATGGTTGTGGAGCAGGACCAGCATTGAGCCAAGCATTTTTATCGTCAATGTAATCCACCAACTTATAATATGCTTGCCTACATAGTGTGCGTTTTATACAAAATTTAAATTTCGTCTCATTCAGTTGTAGAATGTGGGGAGGTATTTTATTGTAACATTTTAAACAGTACCCCATGAAAGATGAATCTACTTTAGCAAGCCTGAAACCTGGCTGAACTAGTTGGTCCCTATTTCTAGTAGTATAGTGGTGTCTGTCACCTCTTTTACTGAATAAATGCAGATTTTTCCTAACATACATGATGTTTTCATAGATGTATTGACAAGGTACTGTCATGATATTAATTTCCTTAAACAGTTCTCTTAGAGAATCGCGTCTACGTAATTCATAAATGGCTCTGATAGCCCTTTTCTGCAGAATAAATATAGACTCGATGTCTGCAGCGCGTCCCCATAGTAAAATACCGTATGACATAATACTATGAAAATAACTAAAATAGACTAGCCTCGCCGTATCAACATCAGTAAATTGACGGATTTTCCTAACAGCATACGCTGCTGAGCTCAGCCGTCCTGCAAGAGATGTTAAATGAGGACCCCATTGTAGCCTTGAGTCGAGCGTGATTCCCAAGAAAACCGTTTTATCGACAAATTCTAGTTTCTCTTGATTCAATACTACGTCACAATCACGACTTTTGACATTTGGTAAAGCAAATCTAATGCACTTTGTTTTTTTCCCATTTAGAACTAAATTATTAGCGGTAAACCAATTATGAACCTGCAGTAGGGCGTTATTTACGTCGTCCAGATTTGTGGCACGTCTGTTTATCCTAAATATTAAAGAAGTATCGTCTGCAAACAACACCAATTGCGGGTAGTTGTCAAATAAATTGGGTAGGTCATTTATGTACACTAAAAAGAGGAAGGGACCCAATATCGAACCTTGTGGTACACCCATTTTTACTTTTAAACCCATTGAATTTACGCCATTTACTTGTACATGCTGCTGTCTATCATTCAAATACGATACATTAGATATACATTAGATAATTTCTCTCATAATAGAAATCCTAGTGTGTTAGCTGGGGCGAAGGACTCAAGGAACATATACTCCCATCTGTCTCTGAAGTTATAAGAACTAGTTCAGATAAGATACATACACTTGGTCTCCCTGTGGCGCCGGGTGCGACACCTCGATAAAGGCGCCCTGCCCGATGTCGACACACAAGCGGTCCGTGACACCTTCAGGGGGTTCCCATCTGCCGGGCACGCCTCGAAGTCGCTCCAAGCCTGAAAACATAGACAAGACGTCACGGTTGTGAATTCAAAGGATAAAACGGTGATATCGGGTAGAGACAAAGAACAATAAGAAATGCACCAAATCGCCATTTTGGTTTTTCTCCAATGCGGCACTTTAATTTACCATATCCAAAACATACCAGTTTAATCGTGCCAACATGGCAACATCATCATCTGCCTAGCCTTTTCCCAACTATGTTGGGGTCGGCTTCCAGTCTAACTGGATGCAGCTGAATACCAGTATTTTACATGGAGCGACTGTCTATGTGACCTCTACAACCCAGTAGGTACTGAGTAAAACGATACCTCTTGGTAAGACTGGTTGTCAGAGTTTTTGGGCCTCTGACTACCTGTGACGACTGTCAAAGATCTACAAATGAAAGCCAGGACCGACGGCTTAACGTGCTTTCCGAGGCACGGAGGAAACTCGGTACCTATGTAATGGGTGGTCACCCATCCACAGACCAAGACCTAGGCAAGCACGGTTTAACCTAAAGATCGACCCGAGCGGCTGTTATTAATTAGCCACGAGCTCCTAATCGTGCCAACGACGTTGCAGAAAAATCAAATTTACGACGGGGTGACTTCCCGGTTTCCATAACAAAGTTCAACAGAGCATTCGGTAATAGGCTAGTTTCCACCATCAATAAATTGCAAATCTATTTAGTCCGTCAGTTAGAGTATTGGAAAATAATGGACACGTATTTTTTGTTTTTGTAAATCAATGAATATTGACAAAGATAAAACGCATCAAAACTCGGGAGTGGGGGCTCGTGGGTCGTGACGTCACAACGCAATAAAAATTATAGCACGGCGTGACGTATTGAGACTTTTACAAGCGTCGTATCTTCGTCAATTTTGGTTTACGTAACAAAAGAAAAAATACGTGTCAAATATCTTTTGATAATCTAACTGACGGACTAATTAGATTTTTCAGGACACAACCCTATTGAGTTATTTCGCGAAGCCAGCTATAACAGACTGTTCTTTCAGGGCTTTAACCCCTGTTTTTCCCATTACACGTGACAGTAGTAAAGGTGAGTTGACTTCTTTGATGTCACGCAAAACAGCGCTGAATCACACTACTCCAGCGCTGGATTACTTCGAATCTGCATCATACCTAGGGAGTATCCTGTACCCGACCGCAAGGTACACCTTCGATCGGTTTGTAAACAAAAGCGTTAACCAAGATAAGCAAGCATCACCCTTGTTTACCCGAATGTTTGGGCAGAGGTGGAGGTACCCGTAGTTAGCTATTGAGCAATTCCCATTGGAAAAACCCATGAATAATTTTAAACAAACCCAGGAACAGAAGTAGCGCAGTTTAGTGCTACATAAATGTGGTCTGACAATGCTATGCATCTTTTTGACGCAGACAATCAATAAACTGACAGGAAACAGACCAGACCAAGCCTATTCTTTGCTTTGCTAAAAATATGCAAAGAATTTTAAAACAAACACCATTATCTTTAATAGCTTTGTTTAGAACTCATAAAGATATTTTCGTAACACATTTTCTGCATAATTTAGAACGCAAACATTCATTTTTTGAAGGAGACGGAAAATGAGGCCACGCCCACGTTTCCATGGTAACCTAAAATGTGAACATCAGATGCCATTTTTTTTTCAAAACTTTGTATGCTTATAATGCCATGCCATTACGGCCAGTACCTTCTGGAGACAAGACAGTAAAATCTAAGTAGGGCAACATAACCAGACTATTACTTTCACCCCCTTCAGCCCGCGTAGCATGGCTACCGTAGAAACGGGTTTCTTCGAAGAAAGAATCGATAAAAAATGACAGATTTCTTGGCGGCCATGCTATGCGGGCAGGTTTGGCGACTGAGGCAGGTCCCTAAGGTCAGTTGTGAGAATGAATAATATTGTGTTCATTACTCGGCTGGTAGTATTCGACCTTACCACGCAGGCGTTAATTAAGGTGCCAAACAAACAACTGAACAAATTACATACTTAACTAAGTAATTAAAGATGAATTACTCTCTCTGTCTTACCTTCGCTAACGAACGCGTCCCAAAGAGGCTTAGCATTGCTCAGTCGCACGGCGATATCTTGGAGAAGGAAGTCGGCAGGCTTGTAAGGTTTCACCTCGTAGTCCCAACCTCCTTTCTCGTTCTTTTCTGCCTTCTCGCAGAATATGTACACGTATCTGTGAACATATATTTTTTATTTAAACAATCTGTCTCGCTAGTCTAGAAAGAAAGAAAAAGTATTAATTAGACTCGGAAAAACAAAAAAAATGGTTGAATTTACAATAAAACAAAATTATAATAATATTATTATTAGAATGTGCTTTTGCTTCTCAGCTTACTGGTACTTCCAACTACATTTACGGGTCGAGACCAAAGTAAATGCAGCGTGTGGTGTGTTATGTTGAGAGTGAGATTATTATTATTATTATTATTATTCCTGGACACACCTCTTATTGTTAGGTGGTTCTACTCTCTGGAGCCCTAACCGCCGCAACTTTTTTTTTTTTATAAGTATTTAATTTGTAATCAATTTGTAAAAAGATGAATTACGGAAACAAAATTATATAAAAAACTAAACATAAGAAAAAGATAAAACAAATTAAATTGGTCCTATACTAGGCCAAAACCTGGTGCTGTAACATTAAAAAAAAAGTCACAGCGCTGGTATTCTGATAGGGCCCAAAGTGGCCAACAATGTGGTGGTAGTCTAATGGAAGCAAACGCTACTGGTGCACTTGAGGGTCTTGAGGTCCTGGGTAGTACCCCGTGGGTACAATTCCCAGGTCGGACAAAGCTTTAATGCTAGTTTTTCCATTATTCCAGGAATTCTCAGCAGCCCGGAGTACATTTGTGCCTAGTTGATTACATAAATGTTATACCGTTTCGGCCCAGTAGATATGGGCATGGTTATGGCAGCGTCAGTGGTGTTGGTGTAGGGTGCAGGTGACGGAAATTTGGAACAATCCAGCAGATACGTAATAATTGAATTAATAAATTTACGACCACATTGGTCTGAAATAATGACTTATTTAATTAGGTAGGTAAACATGACATTACAAATAAATAACTACATAAAAGGCTTTCGCAAATTTTAACCGCAAGCAATTTCTCACGCTCTGAGTGACAAAGCGCTGAATGCTCAAACCAATTATGATTGATGCAATATCAAATACAGTCATGTGTACAAATATGTACGTACACTGAGCAACTTTTAACAGAGATTTTCTCATTCTACTCTAGCATAGTATGTACTTGGGAACCCGCGCACTTATTCAAAGTTGCAAAAGTTATTCATAAGAAAATCGTTCAGTTTGCTGCTGAATCAAAACAGTCAAATAACACAAAAAAGTTTTTTGACTGTAACGTAGGTCAGTATTACCGCTCGTGACTGTACCTACAATTTAATCAAATCAACAAGGGTCAAACGATGTCAGTGGTCAATTACCAGTCATTGGACATACAAAACGCATCCCACTCATTGTTACATAATTTGAATCCCCCACGCTTATCACCATATTTGGAGCTCTAGAAATATCAATAGGATTTTTACTATCGTTTCAATTTCCTTATTTGGTATGGCCTGAGATAATGTGTGTGTGATTAGGCCAAATATAGCGAGTCTGCGGAAGTATGGAATTGGACGCACAAGTCCTAAATTTTAAGTCTTGTTTTAGAATCGAGTAGGTATGGGACGTTTTTCACTATGGCGGCTATACGCGTACAGTGCTACAAAGATTTGCGCCGTCGCTTAGTATATAAGTTTTTTGACCCTGGGCCGGAGTCTCGACATAGATAGCGACAAAATCGCTAACATTCGATCGCTAATTACGAATAAATTTGGTTGCAATAACGATGCTTGCGGGAAACGCAAGTCTCTACATCCAAGATGGGTTTCTCTAGGCCTATGTCCAGCAGTGGACGTCTTTCGGCTGAAATGATGATGATGATGATGAATTAGCGATCGAAATTGTGCGATTTAGGGCTCTTACAGACGAGCGGCACGTTGCCAACGGCAGATAAACTGCAGCCGTCGTCACCTGTCAACGGCTGCCGTCGACGCGCCGGGCGGCAGCAGCCGCCGAAGCGTCGACGACTGCCGTCGACGGGTGGCGACGCTTGCAGTTGTGGCATGCCGCGTAAATGTGTGTCGACGGTTGCCGTCGACGCGCCGGCGGCGGCAGCCGCGTCTCAACTGCAAGCGTCGACGGCAGCCGTTGACAAGTGGCGACGGCTGCAGTTTATCTGCAGTTGGCAACGTGCCGCTCGTCTGTAAGAACCCAAGTCGTTATCTATGTCGAGACTGCCGGCCCCTTACACTTAAAATCCGGCCGGAGACCTTACACTCAAGGCACCCTTAGTCTTTTTGCCGTTAGACACATGGTTTCTTTCTATCCTTACAAGATTGGGGGCGTTCAGTATATTAGCCAAGCTGTACCGCACTTATTGTATTAAGTCTACAACGATGACCGATCACCCACATTTTCGTTATAACATGAACGTTGTCCTTAAAGCCAATAAATCTAATAACAAATTATCGCAGAAATATTCCATTAAGTATCCCATAAAAATCCTTTCATTCAGTGTAAAGGGACTTTCCTAACCTTATTCACCTTCTACTACATTACGTGATTACACCATTCTGAAAAATTGTGGTGACATTCTAGGGTTTTCCAGAGTTGTCTACCTGACGTCAAACTTTGACCTTATTCCTTCGTAGTAAATATTTTTACAAGATCGCCATCGACTGCATATTTTACTAGGAATTATTACAGGTAAATATTATACCTTGTTAAATATGCAGGTATTTAGTAGTAGGCAGTTGTTTGTAATTGAGTTCGAACGGAAGCGGACAAGCGTGTTTTCGCAGTTTTAAATGCTTTTGACAAATCTCGTAGGTTGAGTCTGTAATCATAGTTTAGATCTGGTAGATCATTTAGTTATACGCTTTTTAAATCGATTAACTTACTCAGCCATCGCAGCACACTTCAATTAGACACATACCCAATTCATCCTCCATATTAGTAGTAACTCTGGAGAGTGATTTGACCTTTCAAGCAGTCGTCTAAAAGGTTAAAATATCAGTGAGAGGTAATCCTGCCTTTTTTCGAACATGAAAACAGCAGCAAGATATATTATAGCAAAGACATGTTTTCAGGTAAGTAGGTATCTATGCATTACTACATAGTAGGCGTAACTACATTACGAACTATGCAAATGGTCGGGTAAGGTATATAAAGGTACTCTTATTTTCCCTAACACGTAAATTCCAAATATTTGTGTGATGGTGTGTTGTAATATGTTAGATGTATATATATCAGTTTTAAGTATACATATAGCTATACATAAACTACATTATGTGTTAATGTAGGTAGGTACTTAAAGGTGCATTTATTGTCCCTAAAACTTAAATATTCGTGTAAAACCCTAATAATGTGCATATTTGTATGATTTCTAATGAGTCTGTATACTCGAATTAAATGATTTTATTTTTTATTTACTTTATTTTATTTTATATTTAACTAAGATGCTCATGTTCCGTGTAAATTCAATAATTAATGTAAGTATAAGAAGGTATTCTACCTAATTTGCGATTGCGATTTATGATGAATCGAATCTTGGATTACAGTTTATCACATTTCCGTATGATAGAATGTAGGTGCATTCCGTATAAACAATACGCCTACATTCCGTCCCAGCAAACATTTATATAAATATTTACTCAAACCCGTTTTAATATTATTACAAACAAAGTGAAATATCACTACATATTTGAAACACCGCTTAGCTATTATGTACCTATTTAAAAACCTCATTTTTAATCGATTCGTAACCTGAAGTTACATTAAAAGAGTCAATTTCATCGTCTAGTCATCATTCTCTTGCGCTTTCCCAATTGATTTGTGGTCAGCGCAGCATGTCTTTCTCTTCCAATAATTCTCTATTACTCGTCATCTCATCAGACACTTCTTTTCTTGCCATATCATCTTAACATCCAAGTCCATCCATCGTTTCTTTAGTCCTCCACTACACTTATACCCATCAAAATTCATACTCAGAACTTTCTTCACGTCATGTTCCTCATCCCTGCGCATCACGTGCCCATACCACGACAACCGATGACCACACAACTTTTCAGTCACCGGCGCCACTTTCCGACTTCCTCTTATGTACTAATTTCTTATTTTATCGATTCGCGTAACACCACACCTCCCCCATAGCATTCTCATCTCAGCCTCATGCAAATGCCTTTCATTAGTCCCTTTTGTGACCCAACATTCTGATCCATATACAAGACAGCAGGTCTAACCTACTATAGTTGGTGCCAGTTAAGATGAGAATAGCGGTCATTGCCCTTTCACTAATATCTCTTCGTACGAACCAAAACAAATAAACCATGTATCGTTTTTCATTACTTACAAAAAATGTTGAAGATCACGATAGATGACGATTCCAGTCTTGAACAGGCTTATTTTTGATTTTCAAAGTTAAGAAGTTTAATAAACGTAGGTGGATCAATAACCGCTATTCTCATCTTAACTGGCACCAACTATAGGCCTAGTTTTCATCATGGTATATTGGACAATAGGTTTCCTCCGAATATCGTCCTTGACCAATCCTGAACTTCCCGTTTCCTGGGTTACATCGTCGGTCTACCTCGTGGTGGGCTTACCCACACCACGCCTTCCTGTACGCAACCCAGTTTTAATAAAGACAAAAACAGAACTGTCCAATATATATATACCATTATCCTAACCTAAACCTTCCTTGGTATTAGTAGTACGCTAATTGATGAACAAGGACGTATTAGCAAAATAGATCATACACAATCGTGCGCATGGGCAAAGACAATACGTAATGGGCACGTCACAGACGGGGATAATCATTATATCTATTGAGTAGTATTAGTAACCGCGTCTATAGAAGTCACGTACACCATAAGTATTACCCATAAAATATTTAGTTTAGGTACATTTGTATGGTTGATTAGTCACGACCTTAGTATTGGTACTACCCGAGGATTTTGTTTTTAGAACAACGAACAGTAAGAGCTTTGACATACAAATCATGTCAACCGATTGATTTTTGGTGTCATTTTTATTACGGTTCTCAATTTTATTTGCGGCTTATGTCATCGTCGGATAAACGTTTATCCATATTTGTATAAGAACTTAAAAGATAAGATTAATGGATACTGCAGGCTTAGCCAAGTTGACAATCTTCAATCGTTAACGCTAGTAGAAAACTAATCAAATTATTTAACGATTTAACGTTGTCGGGAATGACATCAACTCAACGTTAAATCACGTGATCAACACAAACGAATAGAAAATTCGTAGACAAGTTTACATCGTTCAAAATGATAGAATAGAATATTATCTGTTTCTACAATGTTGATCGCTATACTCTTTGGTAGGAACGCTCACCATTGACTAAAGTGTAGGTTTTTTCTACAGACATTAGAGAACGAGCGATCGACTCAGTCGTGTCAACTTGGCTACCAATTTAGCGCTTTCTACAATCGCTTACGCCGAGGCGTTTACGATTGTAGAAAGAGAATCGATACGAAACGTTTGTAACTTGTACGCATACTGAAATCCCCATTATTATTCTCTTATCCCAATTTATTTAGTAGTATATGTTTATGTCAAAGTCGCTTAGAACTGGGAAGTGTGACAGAAAAAAGGGGAGGCATATATACCCAGCAATGGGTGATTCCGGGTTGAAACGATGATGACGTAAAACGTACACACTGAAATTCTCAATCGTTTCATCATTTGGAGTGACGTTTGTAATGCTCGTGAAAGGTTTTGTTATTGTAAACGCCATGGCTCTTCCTGTTTGTTTTATGTCCCCACAGCTTTGCTTTACAGTATTGTATGGATTACAAACTTTCACACATTAAACAAATCACTTAGTTCTACTGCCTACGCAAGTATTGTTCTCAATAGAAATGATGCATCGGGTGTGCGGTTAGCTAAACCACAATGAAATTGGTTACTAGGTGAGACAATATTTACCTTTCTTATGAATGAATTACAATGTTAACAACCGAATAATATATTATCTTTGTATTTTTCAGGAGAGGAAGACCAAGGAAACGATGGATGGTGGGTGTGAGGAATGATATGAAGGAAAAAGGTGTAAATGATAGCGTGACGGTTGACAGGTGAGAATGAAAAAAAAAACATGTTGCGCCGACCACAAGTAACATGGGATAAGGCATAGGACAGGAACGTGAAGAGAAATCACCGTTGCTGGTTCTTGGAAGGAAGTGCTGATGGATAGAGAGGAAGGCCCAAGAAGAGATGGATGGATTGTGTTAGGAATGGGGGCTATCGCGTGCGAATTTACCACTAGAGGCGCTTGTGTAGACTAAGGTCTTCCAAAATGTCAGATGTCATAGTGTTCGCGCGTTGCGTTTTTTTTTTTTTTTTTTTTTTTTTAGGAGGGACCATTCGCAGTTGCAACGCGCTAAGGTTGCTTAACTGCTTAACCGGACAATCCTGTGGTGGCCAAAAAGATTTAAATTAAATGAACGGTCACTAAGGGCACCCCCTGTGGGGTTCGGGCCTCGGCTTAGTGCGTCATTGATGAGAGGGCAGCAAGGGACAACAGGCTGGGTCGGATCATGCGCGCGTTGCGTGTTTTTTCTCACGTATTTATAGTAATACTCACGATTGTGTTCTAGACTGAGCCATTCCTGATTAATTATGACTTGAAGATTTTAAGTAGCAACTTGGATCTTATTTGTTAGTACTTGGAGGTAGAATGATTTTTAAATTTTTCATGCTTGCTAATTTTAGGAAGAATATTGTAAATATGTATCTAAAGCTTACGCTATGCTGTTATACGTAATAAAATGAACTTTTTTTTAAGAAGTTATTGGTACTACAGAGTATTAAATAGAATTATTGACGTCCTGTCAATACTCGACAGCTCAAAAACGATAGCCCTCATTATATGAAAGGAAAATGAGTAAATGATAGCGTGACGACTGACAGGAGATATTTGAAGGGATACCGTAAGTAAGTAAAGATCAGGTAACGCAAGATCTGAGGTCTGGCTGCAAATAATAACATTACCATACAATGGCCTTTTCGACATGAGAGATAAGCTTAATGGTTTATTATTTGACTTGAGTGGTACGAACATTCATAATTTATGTTGGACAAAGCTTTGCAACCAATAAGTCGGCAGCACGAAGAAGTAGCGATTTAGCAACCTAAGGTTGGCCCGGAGGCGCGAATTCCCTTTAAAAACCCTACGTCAATGCGAGAAACATCAAGGGAATAGGAACTTTACAGTAGATCAAATCGAACGGATTCCGTGCGCGGGTGTGGCCAATCAAGTTAATGCCATCATAGTCCAAAGTATCATTTCTAAGTTTCTCATTAAACAATGACGAATAAGAATTGACGCAGTTCTTCAACGTCACTACTGGATAGCTAATTAATAAAAAATGTTCCAGTACTGGTTCCCAAGAATATTTATAAGCAATCGCAAACTCCCACGTGAATCGAATCAAGTATAAAAAACACATAGACAGTACCTAAAATGTGCTTATCTTTCCAGGCGAGTCATAAAGTTAACTGTGCTAAAGAGTATCACTTATTTATTTGTGTCTCTACATTGTATAAGATGAAGGTTAGTACACTATCGATTTTGGACGAAATTTGAATTTGAAACCAATAAGAATCGGAATTTGGGACGGGGCCCCATCAGAATATCAGCTGTAGCATTTACACACATCAACACGGTCTAGGGATATTTTGAAAAAAGCGAATTACTATCAATGTGTTAATTATTTATATGACATGTATATATTTAAAAGATACGTTATTTAATATTCTACCATTTTTTAATAATGGTTAAGGTATAGATTAAAATTTCAGGATTTTATGGAAAAAAAAATGAAGCATAGACGGAAACCGTATATGAATGAACTTTTAATTTGAGAGAGCTCTTCTTTGCAGCATATCCCACGCATGCTCAATGGGATTTAGATCTGGCGATTGAGCAGGCCAGTCTAAGGCCCTAACATTATGTGTATGTAACCAAGCTGCTACCGTTCTCGCCGTGTGTGCCCGGGCATTGTCGTGCATGAGCAGGAAATCTTGCCCCATTTGTGTTCTGTGGGGCAAGATTACGGGCCCCAGCACCTGTTGGACGTATCGTTCTGCCGTCATATTGCCCCGCACCCAAACGAGATCCGTCCGTCCTCCAAGACGAATTCCTGCCCAAACCATAATTGTTCCTCCTTGGTATGGGTGAACTTCCTGAGGGTTCTGGAGACGGCTCCATCGTCCAGGAACTCGCCAAACACGCGTCCTTCGTGAATCTGGATGGAAGCCGAACCTGGATTCATCCGTGAACAGCACATTGGACCATTGGTCACGGCCCCAGTCCACGTGGTTCCGAACCCATTCTAATCGTCGTCCACGATTGCCTCTCCGTAAAGGTGAGACCCGGAGTGGTCTACGAGAGCGTAGATTGCTTTCATGCAGTCGCCTTCTTACAGTTTGGTCACTCACAAGCACTTGGTGTTCCACTCGCAGCCTTTGGACCAATTGAGTCGCCGTTGCATTTGGTTGTGCTCGCGCAGTAATTTGCAAAAATCGGTCTTGTCTGGGGGTAGTGATGCGACTTGGCCCCCGGTGCCTCTCCGCTACTTCACCTGTGGCACGATAGCGTGTCCACAATCTTGAAATTACATTTTGATGGGTCCCTATGGCCTCAGCAACATTACGCTGAACAGATCCAGCTTCCAGCATTCCCACAGCTCGTAACATCTCCGCCCTCGTCAAATGTCCGCGTTGCATGGCTACAATACCTCAATTTTAACTTTATCTTTCGTTTAAAAATGAAAAAAAAACTGTAACTAAACGTAATTCGTATTGTTTTCTAAATTTCGCACAAATGAAAATTCCCTCTCCTATACATCAAGACATTTTTATGCCACCGAAACAAAAGAATTTTCAAAAATTTGAATTTGGAATTAGTCTGAGATAAATTACAAACAAATCGGTGTATAAAAGATTCCAATGCGGCCAGTACTTTTCGAGTTATTTAATTGAGTATGAAATATCCCTAGACCGTGTTGATCGGTGTATATTGAATGTCGAAGCATCAAGCTGAGATAGAGGGCTTTTATCTGTTTTGTTAGTCTTTTTTCCCTTGTTTTCTTTGTATTTGTTATTTTAGTTTCATTGTTTGTCCTGGATGATGTCGTTAGGTAGTCAGGGGCCAAAAAGTCTGACAACCAGTCTTACCAAGGGGTATCATATTATCCGGTACTAACTGGGTTGTGGAGGTCAGATAGGCAGTCGCTCCATGTAAAATACTGGTATTCAGCTGCATCCGGTAAAACTGGAAGCCGATCCCAACATAGTTGGGAAAAGGCTAGGCAGATGATCATGATGTTTGTCCTGGATGAGTATGAGTCCAATAAATGTTTTTTTTTTCTTTCTAATTCAACGTCAATACAAGTGAATTGCTACTAACATAGTTTTTTAAGTTGCATAAACTAACAAAAATTGTTATTAGTAGGTATGTATTTTAGGTTAAGGTATTTATCTATGGGTCTTTGTTATCTGAAATAAATGATTTATTATTGTTTCGATATATCTGTCTTCGACTTGCCTATTAACTTAGGTAACACACGCGTGATACTATATTTTTGAGATTGAGAAGAATTAAGCAGGTACAAAAATATTTTAAATTCTACTATCAGGATTTATCCATATAACGACTCATAGATTGCACGATCAATTTATCATCAATCCAACTAAGTTTAAGGATCAATTCACTGAAGTCAGTTCACTGACTTGAAATCGATTTTGGGAGGCGGAGTCGCGGAGTTTACCCCATCAATTCCACGGCACATTCACACCGACCGAATAACCGAATGCCATGTGCTTACGCTCCTTGCATACCAATTTTGAATGATGGGCGAATAACCGACCAAATCGACCAATCTTTTATTGCAGACTTTCTATATGACAAAACTTTTATAAGGTTTTTTTTTTAAATACAAGTTTTTATTGTTATAAGTTATAACTTTACTTTAAATAGCTCCACGACTTGCGTTATATTCAATGTATTTATCAGAACAATGTTTTGAATGCGTTACATTGAGTCCTACCGTATAACGTGATTTTTCACCCCAATACAATATTGCACGAAATAACTTCTACATATATTATACCAATACGTCCGGCGTCCTTATTAATGTCATTGAAGCGCCAAAATATCTCTGTAGCACTATACGCATATGAGGCACTTAATAGGTCAAGACCAATGAGGTCACTGTACCGTGAACGTCTGTGTAGCTAGGGCGTGCCCTTCCGGAATTTCCAGTTACATTATGGGTGACATATTCAAACCACAAGTCGAAGTGTGTGTCTCTTGCCCGCTCGCGTAACTTCGTTTGTGAATCAGATTTTGCCACACAAAATTGAATTTCCTCATAGAACCTTATTAGGCAATATTTTAGCGACAAAACCCGTTTAATGCGCGTTGCTTCCTATTAGCAACTTGATGGAAAATACTTTCTGAAATTTCAATTTCTATGAGTTAGCTATATACACAGCCCTTTTTATAGAACTAATAGCGCCTTTGCTGAGAACTCTGTTTTTAGGTCTTGAACATCATGTATAGACTAAGATATAGACTAAGATAAAGCTTCAGAAATAAGTTCTCAATACGATGTTGAAAACCTCATCAAATTGGGTAGTTTAGAAGAAATAACCAATTTAAACATCCCTATGCACTACAAAGTGAAATCCTAGACAGGGTCACTACAATTCGTGATCTTGGATTACTGCTCGATAATAAACTGCACCAAATCGAAAGTCAGGCTTATCGGATGTATGGATTCGTGATAAGATCAGCAACGGAATTCATCTCCCCGAGCACATAATTCACATTTGTATCGGTCATTAATCCGGTCTCAACTAGAATATGCTGTGCCGGTGTGGATTCCCTATTCTATTAAATATGATGACTGTATTGAGCGCATTTCTAAAAACGATGCATTAATTTATTTTATGGTGTTCCTCCAGACTTTTCTATTAGTCGTCAATTCGTGATCCTTTTCTAGCCTTATCATCTTTGTCATTGTTTCTCGCTTACTCGTATAGCTATAATTTATAGACTGTGGAACCAAATAAGATAGAATAGATCCATACTTGTCGGGTAAATCCGGCGCAGGTGACGAGACGACCACATCGCCGAGTCGGACGTGTCTCGCATAGTCCGTGTAGTGTGGCACACCGCCGCCGACACCCACTAAGAACACGTACTCGACCTGTGAATAGAAATGTCTTGCTGTTAGTCACTTAATGAAACATGAGAAGAACGCTGAAGATCCGACTTTGAGACATAAGGCATAACTTCTACATTCATGTAACATAATCATAATTCCACGCCTGTAATCCCCGAAGCATATTTCGCCACTTATGTTCATGTATTTAAGTCCATTGTAATAGGGGGCGAACATATTGCCATCAACTTGCCTCCTGGCACAAATCCTGACTAGGTATACTTTCTCCTGATAGACACTTAGCAAAACTTTGCCCGACCTAGGAATCGAACTCGGGACCTCATGCTCAGCAGTCGCGACTACTAGAAAAGAACGCTCAAGATTGCTTTTAGTGACTGGACCGCCCATAGTGACAGCCTTTATGTAAAATTCTATTCTAATCTATGGTTACTTTATGATGATCTCGTTTTTTTTCGTGTCGAAGGTTAATTTGTTTTTGTTTTCATAGGTAAGTATTATTATAGCCCATTATGTAGCCACGTTAATTGTAGCATCAGTGTCATTCCTAAGGTCAAAAAACCGTGCAAGTATACGGGCACTTAAGATTAGGACAGTGCAAAAAGTGGGTCATGGACATGGGTGTTGGATAGGTCATTGATACCCAACTTCGTTTAGTTTTGTTTGCAGAGGCCTACTTGGGTACGCAGTCGATTGAGGGCTTTTCATACAGGCCACCGCAAAGGGCACAAATTACTGTGGAGTTTGACGAAGACAAGTACACGGCAACACATCAGTATAACATGGCCTCGCTTTGTATAGATTTCTAATACAATGAGAGATCCACAACTGGTTTTGTAAAGCTTGATTGGTCGCCGTGCGTTATGTGGCGAGTGCTTATCTATACTGTCTATATTAATATTATAAAGCTGAAGAGTTTGTTTGTTTGGTTAAACGCGCTGATCTCAGGAACTACTACTTGGAATTGAAAAAATGTGTTTGTGTTGGATAGTCCATTTATCGAGAAAGGTTATACTTAGGCTATATAACATCACGCTATGACCAAAAGGAGCGGAGCATAAACGAAAAATGTTGCAAAAACGGTGAAAAAAAATTCCTTTTGTGAGCTTGCGTGGGTCAGCTAGTCTTCCCATAATTTGCTTGTTTGCTCCTACTGTAAATGGAGCTTACTCAGCTTTAAATGGTGTGAATATTAAAGAGTACTGTATCATCTATTTATCTAATCAGCAATGAGTAACCGGACGGGATCACGGGACAAACTGCCAAGGTGAGTAAGTATTGCCAATTTGAACAGGAAGAGGACATTTTACACCGAGTCTCACCGCTGACGCTTCACTTATCACATATAGGAGACGAACGATTTTTTTTTAGGAAAACGAAAATAAATATTTGAAAGTCTAATATGTACTCACACTACTCAGCGCTGTGACATTTTTTATTAATGTTAGAGCACCAAATCCATGCTGAAATAGGGAGGAGGCCTTTTGGCCTCGTACAGGACGAATTTTATAATAATTGTCTTATTTTTTGGTTGTTTTCTTTTTATTTGAGTTATTTTGTATTGTCAAATTAATACTTTTTCTTACTTTTCTTTCATTCTTTGACATTCGTCAACATATTGATCGGTTCAGTGTTTTAGGCGTGTATAGGTAACGAGGACGACGAGGGGGTACGAGGTGTAGGTAGGTATCGAGTTACTTTCTTATAATTAATTATAATAAGTGTGACTCATATGATAAATATTACTTAAGAGCGGCCAACCCGCCATACTTTTCGCGAGAATTTTGACAAACGCTCGTGCGTGATTATGCCGTTGTTACACATATATCTTAATTTTTTTTGAACTGGTAGGTATCTTGTGCACTATATCTAGGCTTCTATCGAAGCAAAAAATAAAAATTTGTAGGAAAAAATTCAGTATAAGCCTCCAAAAATTGCTGTTTTGCACAAATTTTACCTCAACTTTGGCCGTTCATAATGTACTCATAAATTGTAAAAGTAAAGAAAATATCCTGATAGAAGCCTTGCAAATGTAGTGGAAATTCTAAATAACAAATATTTATTTCACAAACTTCTAAGACTTATTCAAAAACATATATTTCCTGGAACAAGTTTTATAAATTGTCGAACACTATCTTTCGTTCAATGTCCTCGCGTTAGTCGGTATGAGGTGCGCGGGTGACGAGTAGTGCGGGGTCGAGGCTAGGTGTCTTACAGGGCAGTTGAAATAATATGCCGCGATGGCTCTGGATGAAACAACAAGCTTTTCGACCATGCTCGCGTTGACGATAGGCGGGCCGGGAAGGGCCCTCTTAATGCAAAAACATGTCATATATAGCATAACTAATTGGACACTTGTAAATACCGTCCCGTCTTGATAACAAGTGTTAAGGAAATTGCTTCACCTAAATGATTTAACCAGCAAATTAATATGCATATTAACTCGCCACAAAATTAAACTTAAAGGCGTAAATACAACCAACAATTACATTATATAGGTAACATGCTGCTTGATGGGATTTAATTCCTTTTAGTGTCCTGGTTTGATTATGTTATTCCCTCGTCTTTTATTGTACATATGTATTTACTTAATTTAGTTTTAATGTTTATTGTACCAATTTGATTATTCTTATAGTTGTTAATAGATTTTTATTTTTATTTTATAACACTGTCCTAGATAATTTGTGCTATGTAAAGTGATGGCCTGAAACACAGGTTTAAATAAACCTAGATCAGGCAGGTCGCTAACAAACATTTGAATTCCACATTATCGTTTCTTGCAATTGTTAAATATATTTAAGTTATAGTTTACTTTTATTCACTAATTATATGTTTCAGAAATAACACTACTGCACCTAAATGTACATTTTTGTAATACTTTTTTAAATAAATTATTCTTATTCTTCTTTCTTATTCTTAATTACAATAATTAAACGAAATAATCAATTACCTTCCTTAAGCAAGTTTGCACAATTGTACAATAGGTACATGTTCAACAAAGGTAGTATTGAAAAAAGTATTTAGTGACTAAAATAGCTGGTCTATTTATCTAAGTAAGTAGGTACCTATGTGATATGACGAGTTTTGACAAATCCAATCCGATTACCCTGAATTATCCTGTAAATAAATAGAATCAGGAAATTCCTGATCCTATTTATACACAGTTAATATTTTATAACAGGCTAGGTTGTGGAGATCAGCCCGCTTAGCATGGCCACCGCAGACACGAAAGAGAATCGATAAATCTTTTAGAGCAAGATCCCAGGGCCGCCAGACCTTACTTATTTTCTCATGAACAACATGTGTGGCATCAAGTAGTGTTACTAGTGTTAGTATGTACTGTAAACGTATGTATACCTGCTAACTTGTGCCGACAGCCAATTTTTAGATATTAGTTGCTAAAGGTAGGTGAAAACACTAGTCACTTTTCTTAAATTCTCATGGTTGATATTTACGTATAGTTTAGAGAATATTGTAAAAAAATAGTAATCAATACTGTCAGACCCCTCCCACCGGCGGCGGTAACTTTTGCCAGACGCTTTAAAGCTCATAGAAAAATTATGTAACTTTACTTATACTTAGTGTCACTCTATGTAAAATACTGGTATTCGGCTGCATCTGCTTAGAATGGAAATCTACCCTGGCACCCCGACCCCGGGTTGGTTCGGAAAAAGCTAGCCAGATAATGATGATGACTGTATAATGGGTACAAGAATACAGATGGAGGTTAATATCCAGGTGATTTACTCTATCAGATTCTGGAGAAAAATTGATAAAATGGTACTGTTGCAAGGATGCGTGTGGGGGAGCTATATATGGGTCCCTTCTAATCTAGCTGTTTTCAGCGTGTGGTTATAAAGTTGTCCACGATTCTATTCTATTGGTTTAACCGGAGAACACAAGAGGAAACCCTTAATAAACTCCCAACGAAAACAATAAAGTAAATCAAATTTCAAGCCAGATGCCACACGCAACATATGGCAACGAAGTTATTCCAGTAGTTATTTCAACTGAGCTAATTCTGTCCTTACGGTAACCAAACATGCCAATCCCATGCAATCATTGCTATTTCACGCATGGATACAAAATAGAACAAACTCAAGGCTACAATTATAAGCTCTAAATATCAATAGGATTATCGATACAGATTGCTTCGATTTTTTAAATAAACTTCGGTGTTGTAATAGTGAATATTATAATTTATTCATGAGAATGCAACATTTAAAATACCGATTGAACATTGAAAAACATGAGGTGTGCTCAGTGGATGTAGTTCTGCGAAGGAACAAGCCACAAATATTTTATTGACGTTTTGTACTGACGCCTAAGTGCTACTGATGTTGTTGTAAATTGCCTATCAGAGATCACAATGTACCTATCTAATACTTTATGATATTCTTATATCCGTATGAGTTAATTTTGTAGGTACTTAGGAAAACCCACTGTTACTGTTAGCCTGTGACATCATACTTCCGAATTTATGAATGACTTCCAAATTCTTCTATCCAGGCCAATGTGGACCACTGGTCGTTGGTATAGAAAAACCCATGAAAATTGTAGTCTGTTACGCTGTCTGTGTTGTTTTATTGTAGGGCAAAAATTAAATGCCTTACAAAAAAGTGACGAGCTTTGATCATCGCTTCACATCAGGCGAGTTGCGGCCAAACGGAAGCATATTTAGTGAATAAAAAAAAAAACCTAGCTGGCTCAAAAACCCATGCCATGCTAAAAACACTATAGTTGGTGCCAGTTAAGATGGGAATAGCGGTCATTGCCCTTTTTCTAATATCTCTTCGTACGAACCAAAACAAATAAACCATGTATCGTTTTTCATTACAAAAAATGTTGAAGATCACGATAGATGACGATTCCAGACTTGAACAGGCTTATTTTTGGTTCAAAAGTTTATTTATTTATTTAAGGAAGAAGAAGAATGAAATAAATTTAATAAATGTAGGTGGATCAATGACCGCTATTCTCATCTTAACTGGCACCAACTTTAGCCCATCAGCAGGTTGGTAGTTGTAAAAATTACCCTGGCCGTTCGGGATGTCCAATATGATAATTATCTCAAGTGTAGGCTATTAAATGCATAAAAAGAAAGCACAAAACCGCACAATAGATACGTAAAAACAATTTATGACCGATTTCCCACGCAGTTGTGAAATAGTCTGGTCTATTGTCTTCTGTATGAATCATGTCTAGTCTAGCAGTACCGCCTCGTTGGTCTAATGGTGGCAGTCATCTTTCTACTGCCCTTATCCCAATTTATTTCAAGTGCTACTACTAAGAATGAGGACTATGAGGTCTTGGGTTCAAATCCCAGCGTTATCAGGCAGTGTTATTGGGGTTTTCTATCGCAACCCGGAGGCAGGAGTTAAGCCCGGTTGACGGTAATAGGCTCACCCACTGTTACGTGGAACTAAAAGATAACAGGCCAAATATGGCTGATCTAGGATTAGTCATTACGTTGGGTTAGGTTATGTCTACCTGTAGGTCTAGCGGCTGCACTACACTGTATGATGACATGCTGCAAGTATATTCTATCTACAAAACATAGATACGTTTGATAGCCTCATTTAGAGATAATCTAATGTTTCAGAAACATTTGCGGCGTTTTTGCTGTTTGTAAAATGTCCGCAAAATTCTTGAAACCCATGCAGACGTGATGACGATGAGTGTTCAAAATATCATTAAAAAAAAAAAAGGTTTTTAACATTGAACTAAGTTTAGGTACACCATAAATTAGTAAAAATTATTACCTCTTGCTTTTTAGATAAAACAAGAAAATTGAAAATCGGACGTCCTATGTCTAGAGGTTAGCTCTTATATTGAGTTGCGGAGGACAGACGGTAGTAAGTAGTAAATGTGTAAAATATTGATAGGCTTGGAAACAGATTCCAAATATAGGTACATATCAAGGAAAAGGTATAGGAAGGAATATTTTGTATTAATATTCCATTTTACATATGTAATTTAAATGCGATGATTTGCAAATCCTGTGATTTTGCTTTACTGAAATTTTATCCTGAATCGTTTAATTTAGTATTGACGAAATTGGAAAAACCTATTACTATTGCACACAGCCTGTCGTATGGTCATATATATACAGGCATATGATGAGCACATCATACCATAAATGGTTTTTTGGCTTATCAACTACAGATAGGTAGGTACTTTGTAAAACTGTTCCTGTATGATATCATGAAAAAGAATTACCTGCCCTTTATTGGAGTCCAGGTTAGTAATCAATCGACGAAAATAAAATTTTATTTTCAGGCGATAGTAACAAGAAAACGGGTTTGACGCAGAATGTGCACTTCGCAAAATGTGCACTTGACGCAACATGTGCACTTCGCAAAATGTGCACTTGACGCAACATGTGCACTTCGCAAAATGAAAAATCAAAAGTGCACATTCTGCGTCGAACCCCATGTAACAAAATGGAGTTAATGATATCGTGAAGGCTGACAGGGAGAATGGAAGAAAAAAACGTTTTGCGCCGGCGCAAGTAACATGGGACAAAGGCAGGAAGATGTTGAGTAACATGACGTAACAATCACCATTAAGAGATCTTAATGGTTTGATTTAATTATAAATTATCACATTTATTAAAGATTTAATGATGATGATGATACATGAAGACACATGATGATTTTTTGATGATTACAATGTGTCATTATAAATTGTGCGTATTTCTTTAGTTCATGTTTATATGTTAAAATAATATTATGTAATTTTATTTTATTTTTTATTTAAATTATTTTATTTTAATTTAATTTAATTTTTGCTAATTAAATACATTACTTATGCATGATATTTAAATATATTTTTTAGAAATTTTAAATTGTAATCTTGAGTTAGATGCTCACCATATTTGTAAGCCTGATACTGGCATAACATAGCGCTCGATTTTATCAATTATTTTTATTTATTTATTTAAACTTCATGTACAATAGCGGTACATAGGCGGACTTAATGCCACAAGGCATTCTCTATCAGTCAACCTTTGGGTTAAATAGGAAAACAAAGTCTAGCACGTAGCTTGACTATATGATAGAAAACCATCACAAAGATACCTCTAATGTTCAATATTTTTGGTTTGTATTCTATTTTGGTGCATGTTACTGAACCATAAACTAGATAAATATTATCACTCATGTATAACCTTGAGCTGACCCTAGCAGATTTTCAAAATATTTTCTATTTTAAGAGAAAACAGACTACAAAGCATTTGGCGCTTGCTACATTTTTAATCCGCGAAATACGCTGTCTTCCGTCTCGCGTGACGCGAGCTTGAGACATCAGTTTGTTTCACCGATCAGTTGCCCTCGCTCTGTTGAGACGGGTGGTCTATGTCACTTTGCTCCGTGCATAGCCGCCATTATTATCTTCAAATCTATTTTTTTTTTGAATAACATGGGTAACAAGTAAGATACAATTGAAAAGCGATAACTAAAACAGTTGAAGACTCAAATGATGGCTGATTGCCGAAGTCGAAGGTACTATGTATTTTTTACGTGCATAAGCTCATAGTAAACGCAAAATAAACGGATGATTGATTTAATCGTGCATTGTTTTTGTCCAAAATTATTTTAATTACATACAACCCGTCCGAATTAACCTGGTAGGTGGTAGGTAGTAGGTAGGTAGCAGGTAGGTAGTAGGTAGGTAGTAGGTGCGTGTAGTGCGTGAAAGACATTTGCGCAAAGGACACTTGCGTGAAAGACATTTGCGCAAAGGACACTTGCGTGAAAAACATTTGCGCAAAGGACACTTGCGCGACTGGACTATTGCGCGACTTAGGGTCAGTTCACACCGAGACACGACGCGACGCGACGCTGCGCGCAGAGCGACTCAAAATATAACTTCTTTGGCGCCATCTTGGATTTTCATTTTTACCTAATTTTCGTAATCAGCAACCACGAAAACCATGAAAACGACGCCCATGACGGAAAATCCAAAAAAAACTACCTTCAAGTAATATTTCATCATAATACTTCATCACCCTTTGTGTTCCGGGGCCACGGTATCTCTTTCGAACAGTCCCGCAACCCCGGCAAATACGATACCCTTTGGTAAGACTGGTGGTCAGACTTCCGGTCTTCTAGACTACTCGTAACAACAGCAGACTGTCAAAAATCTACAAATGACAGCCGGGACCAATGGCGTAACGTTCTTTCCGAGACACGGAGGAAACTCGGTGTGTAATGATGGTCATCCATCCATCGACTGACCTAGGCCAGCACTGCTTTACTATGAAGATCGACCCATGCGACTGAAATTATTTAGCCACGAGCTCCTCCTAAAATAGTCACTAATGCAAAGCACTTAAGTGCTTTGTGTCCCAGAAAACGCATTACAATGTAAATAACCTCGAGATTTTCACTATGTCTAGGGACTTTATTGAAAGCTTACATTATCATAATGGACCATCCATTCCATAAACTTTTATGATGTCGAGAGAGAAGTTAAATGGTACACAGCGAACTGATTTTAAGTGATCGTTATAAGGCCAGATATTAATGCGTTTCTATCAGCTATTCTTCTTCTTAGCGTGTCGATGACAAATTTTCATTAAATATTTTGGCCCAGAATTCAGCTATGCGAACTCCGCTCGTTAATGCAGTCATACGATCGTCAAGTGCGCAGGTGTCAGGACATGCAGCGCAAGATGGAAGCCCAAAACGGTGAATCCCAAATCTTTTGAATGTCAATTAATAGATGATTTTCAAAGTAGAAAATATTCGGCAGTATAGGCAAAGCAACGGCCGCTATTCAAGAGTTAAATAAAGATCTTTGGTTCGAACCATCGTGCATCGTGAGGAAACGGGAATGTCTTAGAACCAAACATTCGCAGACATTTGACATCCAACGATATTGGATATCCATGGATATAGGCCCACTCCCTAAGACGCAGCTCAGAGCTCTGTGCCTCCGTCGTACATGACGAAGGTTACCTTTTGGAAGATCCCTAGGAGTCGTGTGGTGGTGTTGCCAGCAGCAGTCATGGCTTCTCGAGTTCGACCCACGGATGGCAGTTTTGTAGTCACCACCCGATGGTTGCCGATTGTGCCCAGTGTGTACACGTTCGATTCCCCTGGGGAAACAAATATAATGAGATTATTCTGATTTTGGTAAATGAATTATTAGTATTTATTGTTCAAATACTAAAGTTCATGTTACTTCAGACGAAAACAAACAAGCAGCAGTATTAGATAACTAAAAATATTGAATAACATATTTATTAAATAACACGACGAAACACGTTATTATTTGCATACATATAAGTTTCCAGGATGAACTTTATCCTCCCATAAGGGATAAACGGGAACTCCCCAACAAGGATAGTGGAACCATAACAAACAAATACTGTCAATTAAAGCCATAAAAACAGACAATATGACGTATTTACGCGATTCGATACTAATGATTCACTTAAACCAGCATTTAAATAAAAGGATCACTGGATTGAATCATTAGTGTCAACCAACTGCAAATTGGTAATAGTCCTACAATTGGGACGACCAATAAATAAATTAATTTAGTAATTAATTAATGTGCAGTAAAAGCATCACCTTAGTTGACGTTCGCCTATCATAACATACACAAGTGACCAGTTCAGTTTGTTCGTGAGGACATTAAGTGATTTAATTTTATTCAGAAAAATGGCAGTGACAAAAATGTCGGTCGTATCGGTGCTTGTTGTGCTTGCGATAACATATAACCAAGGTGCAGCACGTCCCATGAGCGAAGAACAAAGTAACAATATGTAAGTACCGGAATTAATAAAATAAAGCGAATTACATATATCTTTGTTCATCTGTATACACTTTTAGGATGTGTTGTGAAAACTCCAAAGTAACCGATGTTTTTTTTTTCCTTAGATTATACAGTTCAAAAGAGTCCGGTCCTTTGAAGACCTATATGCTTCCAACAGCTATAGAGAAAGGTCTTGTCATCACTATTAACGGCACCATTGATACGAACGCTAAATGGTAGGTGTTTTTAAAGTTCAATTTAAATTAACATTATTTTTTCTAAATATAAAGTTCAATTTAAATTGAGATTCTTCTTTTTAAATAACAGTTAACAATTTTTGAATAGTATTGTTACAGAGCTGAAGTTGTGGTCAATATTATATCGGAGTCTATAATTGTTTTGTTTATTTCAGGTTTATTGTGGAGTTCCCTTCTACAAGTGGCAAACAAAGCTGTAGAATCGAATATAACTACATTGAGCAAAACATGATTTATATTACACCAGCTCTTGATGGTTATGAGAGTGCGGAATACGATCTTAACGTTTCACCTGGATCCAGCGGTTAGTATTCTTTTTTTTTTTTTTTTGAACACCCTATTTTTCTTTTTTATATTTGTTTTTAAATCATCGTTAAAGGCCTTTAGCTTTAATTTATTTGGGACCGGCGCTGTGTTTTCTACTCCCACATTTTTCTATGAGTTGTCACCATAGCAGCTGTATTAAATTTATGCGTTACTTATTATTTGTTTTTATTCTTTTACAGAAGGTCCATTGTTTTCCTTGAGGATAGTTGCAAGAGTTGACAATCACAACAACGACATGCTGGACATGACTTTCTTGAACGAAGACGTTGGCCCAAGTTCACAACTGATTTGCCAGATCCAAAACTTCAACGACATCAACCAGATCGTTATTAAATCAGGTGTAGATAATGTAGACACTTTATTATTTGAGTTTAAGTGAAATAATTGAGAGTGCATCGAAGTAAGAGGTTTATTCTTGATACTTAAATGTACGATAAGCACATTGGGTAGTCAGCCGCGCTTCCATCTCGCTGTCTGGCAAATACTTTGAACAACGGCATAGGCTTTTCCCGATACAAGAGAAGTGGTGAAATCATTAGAAAATCATTAAGTATGTTACTATCCTAATGTTCGTCGTTATGTCGTTTATAAATGCGTGTATTATCATATTGTTAAGATAACGATATTCATAATTGAGATTCTTAATTACATCGAAGGTTTCTTGCACACCTCACCAAACAGATTGAAAACATTTTGTAGTGACTTTTTAACTAAAATGTATCATTGTTTTGTTCCATATGCTATTTTCACAAGTGACTTGTAAAAGCGTTTTCTCTCTGTTTAGGTCGAGCGACCAAATAATTAGATATAAGTATCAAATTGTACAAAATAAGTACTTAATGACCGTGATAAGTTAGGATATCTAATGTGGTTCAGACATTGTAATGGACATTACATATCGCCCTATGGGCAAAAATTGAGGCTCAATAGCAATAATTATTGTAATAGTAAGTTTATTTTTTCTAGTCAGAAACTTTGAACGGCTGGTTCCGTCTTAAAGTTAATTTTCAATTGTATATAAATATGTAAGTGTTAGAATAAGTGCCCAAATATAAATGATATAAATTATAAAACCACTTTGTTTGATTGATATTCACTCCGCATTTCATTCACCATCCTAGTTTTTTTCCACTATGTCGGGGTCTTCCTATTTAAACCGATGCAGCATGCTTAGATCTATTTTAGACATGCCTAGGTAATATAATTATATTTATAATTAATCAGAGTATTAGCGCCCATTGCACAGCTTTGGCCTTGGGTAAATCAAAGGGACAAAAAAATCTGCATTTAGTTTATTATGGATCTAGCAAAAGTGTTTCAAATTATAAATACATAAATAATAAAACAATTGATATTGGCTCCGTTCCAACAAGTACGGCTGCTGTACTGAATCACCTCCTTCTAATTTATAGAACATTATTATTGTTAGTAATGTCTCTATTTAATTTCTTTTAGATGAAGAGATTGCACTGTATATTTTTATAATCGGGACTCAGCTTAGATCTCATTTCAACCACAGCGATTCATTTGCGAATTTAGTTTGTAACTGATTTAAATACGAATTCGTTAAGTATTTTAGAAGAAGACAAATCTTGGGACTTAATATTTCAAGCTATGTTAACGACGGCGTCAATCAAATACCTATGTCTCTTTATGTCATCATCGACAAAGAATCTTAAAAAAAAGAACTTATTCAACCAGTTCTAAAATAATCTGGCTCTAGCTACATTTTGGATGCCGAAATCCGTTAGTTAACTACAGAACTACAGAATCATAGAAATACCAGCAAAAACTTCGATCAAACACGCTACGCAAAATGTCTTCTAGACATGAGGTTTCCTGTAGAAATTTCTATAACTAAACAAACATTAATCAATCACCATCAACATTAATCTAGCAAGGAGATATATCAGTGACTGGCTATTTTGTGGTTCATGATCGGACTTCGGTATTTCGGCGAACTTGGCAGTTATTTATGTACACACAGTATACAACAGAGGAAAATACATTAAAAATATGAGTACATAGGAACTGCTTATTTCTTAAGAAATTTCTGCCAGCAGACCTGCAAAAGAAGAAATGAAAAAGAAATGTAGACAATAGTGTGTGAGAAAAGGAAGAGAATAGAGATTATATGCCTTACCTAACTTAACCTATTAAGATATATAAATACACATATACTTATATAAATACATAATGCTAAGATATATAGACTAATAAATATAAATATGTATATAATAAATCATGGTTGAGAGGAAAGGTAATGCTCTTTCACTCTGGATTTGAACAGTGAAATGGTCTTCAAATCACGAATGCTAGGCGGAAGTGCGTTCCACAACCTTACAGCATGGACGGAGAAGGAATAAGAGTAATAGCTGGATTTATAAGAATGGGATTTAAGTAAGGATCGAAGGTGCGATCTACACGGTGCGTCAGTAGGGCGAGCATAAGAAAAACTCTCGCGCAGATAAGAAGGATAGGACGGGTAGTGTAGGATATTGAAAAGGAGACATAGGATCCTAGTGTTCCTGCGAAGGCGGATTGGGAGCCACTTGAGTTCTTTGCGGATGTGAGAAACGTGGTCATATTTACGGAGACCAAAAATAAATCGAATACATAAATTTTGCAAACGCTCAAGTTTATTCAATAGCTCCTCAGTAGCATCCAGGTAGCAGGCATCAGCATAATCTATTATCGGCTGAATATGTGTTTGTGCCAAAGAGATTTTAGTCTTCAAAGGCAGACTCTGAAGGCATTTCAACGAATGAAGTGAGAAGTGAACCTTGCGGCTTACCTCATTGACTTGAGCTCGCCATGACAGATTGGAGTCAATAGTAACACCCAGATCTTTGGCAGTATCTGTATAATCGATGCGAACACCATCGAGATACAACGGCATCAGAGATGCAACAACAGCTGCACCACGAACAAATCGGCTGCCTATGACCATGGCCTGAGATTTAGCAGGGTTAATTTGCAATCCAAATGACTTAGCCCAGGCGCTGATACAAGCCAGGTCATGATTCATAGCAGCAATGGCAGAATTGGCATCAGCTACTGTAAAGTGCCGGTAGAGCTGCAAGTCATCTGCATAAAGATGGAAATTTAAAGAGATTACACTGGTAACCATGTTTATGAAAATTGAAAAAAGAAGAGGAAAGAGAAAGCTACCCTGAGGGACACCCTCGGTGAGGCTACACCAATCAGAGAAAGCCTCATCAAGGCGAACACACTGAGAGCGTCCCCAAAGATAAGAATTGAACCAGGCTAAAGCAGAAGAAGAAAAGTTCAAAGATGTGAGGATACCCAGCAAAATTTCGAAATCCACAGAGTTGAAGGCACTACTGAAGTCAAGCAATACAAGAACGGTAAGTGACTTACTCTCCATTGCCCAGCGGATATCGTCGGTTACTTTCAAAAGTGCAGTGACATTACTCAAAATCTTTGGAAAGAAATGGGAGAATAGAAATAGGTCTAAAGTGGGATAGCGAGGATGGATTGTTAGTTTTAGGTAAGGTTATAATGTGAGTTTGCTTTTCCTGAGGGAAAAGAGCAAAAGGAAAAAGAGTGGTTAAAGATGTAAGTAAGAACAGGAAGTAGAGATGGAAGGATAAGAGTAACCATTCTTGAACACAACTTGTCGTTACCGACTGCAGAAGATGTAATCGCAAGGACAAATTTCCTAACGTCATCCTCAGAAACATCGCTAAGGTTAAAAGGAGAACATTGTGGCAACGGTAGTCTAGAAAGGTTCTCCAGGGTCACAGCCTTGACAGACGAATCAAGAGAAAAGGGAAGGAAAGAGAAAATGTTTATTCAGATCGTTGAGGTTCACATCCTTGCACTGGTTGGTAGGTGTTTTGCCTATGCCTACAGACTTGAGAAATTTCCAAGCATCGGAAGAACTACGGTTGGTAAGTTGGTCGTGGAAATAGCGTCTCTTGGCATCTTGACACAGATGACTGCAGCGATTACGTAGCGATTTGTAATAAGAAAGATTCAGCTCTGAAGGTCTTTGATTATCTTTTGAGTTCAAATACAATTGAGTTTATCTTGCACTCTATGGTGTTCTACGAACCTACGCAGTCACGCCGTGCCTTTGACGCAATTAGATTTATGGGGCTTACTCAATGCTGTCACACTTTATTGAATGAAGTCTTTTGTCTCGCAGTATCTTATGGCGCCAGCATAAATCCAATGGACTGTAAAACCGTCAAACTCAAAATGTCTGCCTTTCAGTTGTATGACAGTGAAGCCCACACAAATATGGATTTTTACAATCGATGATAACTAAAACTTTTTTTCACTCTCAAACTTCCCATGCGGTAGGAGTACCTACTTGTGAAGGTATTGAAATCTATTTAAAACACCATTAAGTACCTACTTCTTGATCAATTAAGAGTTTATTCGTTGCTATACCCATAAGTACAAATCGTTAAAAACAATTTTCAACATCCTTCATGGCTTGTAATTTCTTCATATTAACCGTGACAGGTGCATCCACACACTAGTACACACATCAAAAGTATCTAGGGATCAACATATATTTTTGCAATAACTTTTCTCCTGATTGATATTAATTAAAATTTTCTTTAAGGATTCATCAAATAAAGTGTTTTCGTTTGTCACAGTAACGATAAACCAAGTCACCTTTGCATTAATAAAGAAATTTGCCATTTTCCTAATAAAGGGATTTTTGACATTTGAACCACTAACATTAACGTTCGAAAAAAAGACTGAAATAACAGTTTTCTTTAAAATTTTATTGGGTAACTTAAACAATTAATAATCCGTGTTTCTACCGCGAACACTAACAACACAAGAACATCGGTTTGGCATACTCAAAATGAGTTCATCCAAATCACGCTGTGGAATGGCCGCCCATGTTCGTTGCAACAACAAAAAAAGGTCTTCTTGCGACTGGATACCCTCCATATTCGGCAGAGCTCTTCTCTGTAGCATATCCCATGCATGCTCAATCGGGTTCAAGTCTGGCGACTGAGCAGGCCAGGGCAGGACATTGATGTTAGCTGCGGCGAGAGTCTGTCTTACAACTCTTGCGGTGTGCGGTCGTGCATTATCATGCATTAACTGAAATAAGGGACCGATTTGCACTTGTAGAGGAACGATGACGTCTGATACAATCGTCTCAGCATAAATTTGAGCGTTGAGGTTGCCTCTGATCCAAATCAACTCAGTTCTTCCGCCGATCCAAATACCCGCCCATACCATGATGGTTCCACCACTATAAGGATGGACTTCCTGGCAGGATTTTAATCGCTGTTGGCGTCCAGGGGTTCTCCAGTGTCGTATACGTCTTGTATCCGGTCTCATACCAAAACGAGACTCATCAGAAAAGCACACGAAACGCCATTGTTCTTCTGCCCAATTTCTGTGTTCAAGAGCCCATTGATATCGAATCCTACGATTGTGCATTGCTATAGGTGGTACCCGTAGCGGTCTTCGGGAATGAAGGTTCACTTCATGCAAGCGGTTTCTGACTGTTTGGTCGCTAATTAAGTTCCCTGAAGAGTGATGAAGCCTCACGGCTAACATCATGGCGGTTATTGTTGGAGCTCTTCGAGTTAAGATTTGAATGTATCGGTCTTGTCTCCGTGTGGTGCAGCGATACCGTCCTCCATGGCGCTCAGCCACGGTACCAGTGCTTCGGTAACGTGTCCAAAGTCGACTGATAACACTCTGACTTGTATTCAGAGCTAAAGCTACAGTACGTTGCCGGGAACCAGCTTCTATCATTCCCACGGCTCTGAGCATTTCTTCCCTGCTTAAATGACGTCGCCGCTCCATAATAACGTTGGTTTTAATCAGTAGTAGGGAAACAGTAGCACTAATAATGTCTTCAATGCGTTGTATGTTTTTATAGGGATAATATTGACAGCTTATTTTCATCTTTTACTCGAATTTGATTGAGAGTTCCTGATTCAAATTATGAAATGCACCAAAAAGGATCCATATAAATTTATAAAATCATAAATTTATTACAAAGCCACATCTCAATCTCAAGAAATCCGCATAAAAATGCTTGATCCCTAGACATTTTTGATGTGTGTATTTGGCACCGGTACGGCAATTGGAGACAAATTCAAACGAACCTACTCATAGGTTCTAACTAAAATTACCTGTCGTACTTAACCTTCACAAACATTCGTAACCGTTAGATTACACAAAGTCTTGTTGTATTTTATTATTTACAAACATGACGAACTTCGGAAACCATAAAAAGATACTTTATCTGATTTACTGATAAAATTTATGACACATTCATTCAGTTTAAGGTATTCTTTACTAATATGTATTGGGAGGCCAGTCCTTCCTTATTCAATGTTTAGTTCGTGTTCGAAGTGGCCACAATGAAACGTACAGCAGGGAAAACGAACGCAAAGACAACCACTGTTAAAAAACAGCAGACTAAAGCAAATCAAGTTTTTTTATTAGATATTTTTTATCTTGTAGAGAAAAAGCCGAAGGTCGCCATCTACGCCATCTACAGCAATTCGGAGAAAACAATGAAATTGGGTGTTATTGTTGTTGTTGTCGTGAACGCAAGCCGTGAATTTTTCGTTGCTTTAGATAATCTACAGCTACGAAAAATACACTAAGAAAAGAGACTTCATGACAGAAAAGTTTAATAGGATACGTATGGTACTTGATATGATATTGATACGACGGGCCTGGACGGTGAGCTATGGGCTAGCTCGCCGTCCGTCCGTCTTATGACGACAGGCCGTGTCGACGGCGCGTTCGTGTTCCACGCGCGCCACAAAGAGATGTCAGCAAGGGCCGATGCCTCCCGGGGCGGCGGGACTGACCGAAAGATATACCGTGGCCCCGGAACACAAAGGGCGAAGAAGGAACATGGATGGGTTTTAGTCAGTAAAAGTCTGACACTCCCTCCTGCTCCGCCCAGAGCGGGAGGAGTCAATTGATGATTTTACATAAAAAAAAAAAAAATTGTGAAGTAGGTACTCATTTATAGAAAAAAACCCACCGTTTCGATTGTGCTAAGTTGCAAATCTAAACGGCCAAATGTCACGGAACACCTTGTTTTTGGCGTTTAGGCGCAGAATGTCCAATACTGATAACGTTGTCAACCCTCGTGTGAGGCTTATGACGATATATTCCCCAAAAAGTAACAGGCTAGCATAGCTCACCCCCGCTTTTCCTTTCTGGGAATTCAATAATTATGTGTTTAAGTACTTACTTAAAATTTTTAAGTAAGTACCTATCTAAATTTCTATATTTTAAACAATAGTGTGTTAGGCCATTTTTCAGACGATCATTTAAATTGTATGATAAGTACTTATAAGTTAAAGTTTAGTTACACATAATCAACAATAATTTTATTACGAACTCGACAGTTAAGTTGTTACGTCTTAGTAACCGTGGTTTTATTTTATCAATTCTCAAACTAAGAATCAATACAATACAATACCTACCTATGAAAATATATGCACGTGCTGGCGCATACCTACTAATATAAAATCTAAGCGGGGAATTCTCTATCCAGTTTTCTCGCAGCATCTGTTCCAAGTGTTACACGCTCTTATACATAGCGAGTGAATGTATTTAAACAGAAAACGAGTAGCAGTATCAAGTGAAATGTCGAAGCGAACCTACGTGTCGTGAAATGACGTAGTGCGGGCTACGCTACGAGACGATTTCGAGGTCGGTGGGATCAGTGCCTGTGTGTTTGTTTTCATCATTACGTCACCGTAAAACAACTTGAATCTCAGATCAGATTCATCCTAGCAGTCAGTAGTCACCATGAAACACTGACGCGTGTAAACGTTTGACGTGTAAGAAAAATCTTGTGTACCAAAATAAACGAAGATGTTGAAATCGTGTTGGGATTGCCTAGCCGGGTATGAGTTAATTAAATAGGTATCTTAGTTTTAAATCCTTTTAGAAGATTACTTGTAAAATGATACAGTTTAAAAAACAAAAAGGTGTCATGAATAAATTGAATAAATAACGTGTCAAATAGTATCAAAAACGTTGCCGGACGCAGCTTTTTATTTGTCAATGTCATCGTTATGTCTAAATCTAATGTCACGTCAGTTTATGATGAAACGTCAAACAAAATACAAGACGAAAAATCTAAAATATTGTTCCCGATTGCTATGCGAAATAGTATTGTAGAAAATAATAAAATTACACGTGAATTTAATTTTTATCACCATTCCTATGACTTGGACTGAAATTTCACCTGAGTAAACATCGCGTCATGTACTATTGATGCGTTGTTTCAAGTTTACTTATGTTATGATCGAACTAATTACGAAATATGATGTAAACATTGCTAGATCTCATCATATCATCCATTATTATATCATAATGAAATGTTACACCTGTAGTCTAGATAGATAAGACGTAGAACTGTATGTAGTAACATATTTGTTTATTATAATAGTGACGGAGCGCGTACTGAAGAGCCGTATAGTGTTCAACTAAACGGGGGGAACGTCGGGAACGTTAGTAAAGCTCCGCCGTGGCCAACGCCACAGCTGAAGAACGAAAAAATGTTTCTATTACCAAAACAATTGGAAACACAAGACAGAATCACGGTCAACTGCGAGACATCAAGTCAACCAGGCATGTATGTATCATATACTACATATTTTACTTGTTATTGTAATGAGCCTTTCATTTTGAGTATAATAAACAGTTAACAACAAAACAAACAATTCAAGAACCATAAACTAATGCTTGCTAATAAACCTGCTTTAATCACATGAAGTGTGATGACTCATTTGTTTGTATTAATTTCAGATTGCGATTTGGATTAGTAACAGGTTACAATACACCTGATTATAGTAACCTTGCCTGTCAATTAGAGATGTATTTACCGCCTCAATATTCTGATAAGTTGGCAATTACCACAGTAGTGAATGGAGAACCTAGACTTGTTCATGAAGAATCTGCTGTGGATAATTTTGAAGGTAAAAGTATGTAATAAATTGTTTTTTTTAGCATGCTGACTTCCAAGTCAACTTTACAGGCATTTAACCAGGTTTGTGACCCTTATTTAGAACATTCCTTGTGCTAACCCAAGCTTTGGATTCCAGGAAACTTTTTATTATTTCACAATTAAATAACATAATCCAGTAGTAATTTGCAAAATAAACAACACTTTTTTTTTTTGTGAATGTCATTTTTTGGCTTGCGATTGTTATGGAAATAGCACCAACACATTTTATGTTCTTCTAACCCACAGTACTTATTATTTACCAATATCTCTAACTGATAAAGTAGTATGTTACATTAGTTTTGTTTGATTAACCGTGACATGGGTTTACCCTTTTATATATGGGTTAAATGTTGCTGATTAATCAGAATGAAAGAGACAAATGAACTCTGTGTGTGAACCAGTTATCATAGGCTAATTGACGCTATAATAATTATGGCTAAACTCTTACTCTCGGGTCTTTCATGGAACTCTAAAAAATAACCCGATTAAAACTGGTAACTTTTTCGGTCCCTGCTATTTTGGGTACTCACTGCTCACTGTTCCACATTGGTGTCGATTCTGTTGTGCACAAACTAAACTTAATTTGACTATTGCTATCTTTTACTAAAAGACAGTGCGAGAAATGGATGGTTATAGCTATGAACTAAGTTAGAGATGTGCGAGAAATGGATGGTTATAGCTATGAACTAAGTTAGAGATGTCAAACTAGTTTATACCTTGCGCTTCACCGTGTTTTAGTCGACATGTTTTTACGTGCACCCTTCATTTGTATGGAAATACTAGTTTTAATTAAATATGTCAGCTCTAAATTACGTCCGTCTCTTTCTCGTTTTATTAGAGAGAAAAAGATAGCAATAGCCTAAATTAAGTTTAGTTTGTGCACAACAGAATCGACACCATTGTCTCTTATATTGCACTAGCATTACCATTCTAGAAAATAGAATGGTTTTAGCGAACTTTTTCTCATCAAACAAATAATTTTTATTATCTCTTTCAGGCAGCGATTTCAGTATGACATTTCGAATGAGGGAAAATGGATGGATGGACATAAACATAGGACAATCCCACTTACACACAATGCAGCTAGTGCATGATATACAGAACATAAGATTTTTAACTGTCAACGGTGACATTAATAAAGTATTAGGACTTGATTTCCAATTTGGATAAGACAAAGTCTTAGGTCCTTACTCTAGAACAATACTGATTATATCTCCACTGTATTCCGACTGATTAATATAATATCTGTCAGATTTAAGTCGAGATAATTTTTGAGAATGGACCTTGTTTCTAGAATGTGGGCCTAATATTTTTACCAATATGATTACTATTTAAGTGTTGTAAACCTATTGTATTTGTAACTAAATGCTTTAGGCTGTCTGACATTACAAAAATGTATTATGAATCTGTCCATATTTTTATGTTGTTGATTTTGTTGCAGCTATTACGTTCACTTGTATTATTATGTTAATAACTATGGCAACTATACTGTAATTATAGAAGTGTATTACTGTTGAAGTATTTATAAGTAAGGTATTAAGATATCATAAACGCCGGCAGTTGTTAAAGAACAATTATATCCTACCTAAGCATTTAAGATATTTTGCTTCACAATTAGTAAGTAGATGTGCATGTGATTATAATATAATTATGTTTAAATGACCTTGTGTTGGTAATGAATACATCTTTCCATTAGTCTCTAGTACTTCTATTCACCGACTTTGCATAAAATGCAAATGGATTCAAGTGGTTAGTAAATCACAAAAAAAGCGATTATTTAATTGTGTAACAATAAATTTGGTTATTACCTAATTTGTGAGAATGAAACTAATGTTTTAATAGAGGCGCGTGATTTTTGTGTATCCGAACGATATTTTTATGAATGTTTTAATTGTAGGTGGATTTATTTACAGAAGTTCAATACGTCATAAATAAAAGATATTTCAATAATATTTATTTGCAGCAGGGTGCGCCCACGCAACGATTGGTGAGACCATATTTATTATAGTCGTCAAAAAAATGTAAATCTCACCTTGATGGCTAGACCTTGTCTACACAGTAAGAACCCTGAGCGGCAAAGTTAATTAAACTACGTTACTTAACACTCGACCTTATAACTGAAACCGTTAGATTTGTTTTCGTTTGAATTCATCATCCTCAGTTATAGGACGTGACTTGGCCGTAAATAAAACAAATGAAATATAAAAAAATGAGAATCACTGTCTGTCATGTTGATGAATCAACATTTTCATAAAACTATGAAAATTACGCGTCTTCAATCTTTAGTCAAGATCCCACCATTTAACTTATATACATTTCAATAGGTAATAGGTAGTTATTTCCTTAGAATTTAGGTACCTATATATTACTACTATATATGTTTTTGAACGTGAATGTTGTTTATGTACGCGCCTTGTGAAAGTATTAATTGCTTACGCACATAATAGTACCTTCACGTTGTGAAATTTATTTTAAATATGAAAATACAATTTTACACTATCTCTAATTTTGTTGTTTTCTTTTATGACCGAATCAAATATTACTTCTAATATGTAAACCTACAGAAAAGATCAGAATTTCCTAGCTCCATTTTTAGGGTTCCGTACAAAAAAATGAAAAATCGGAACCCATAAAGGATCACTCGTGCGTATGTCTGTCTGTCACAGCCAATTTGCTCCGAATCTACTGGACCAAATCAGGTGAAATTTGGTAGGATTGTGTAATCCTATGACCCAAACACAGATTTGCAAAGTAAATAAATATTCTTTTTTAATTAAAAAATGACCTTTTTATTTTCGGTGGTTAAATTAGGAAATTTAAAAAAAAGTTTTGCAAACCTTACTGTGTCATAAATTGTAATCTTACGTCCGGGGGCATGTTGGAGCGCCTGATGGATTCGTCGCAGCAGCGAGCGACGATGCGTCCTGTTTTAGTTTTAAGTTTTTTAATGTAATAATTGTACAGTTTATTACTGCTTGTGTCTTTGTCTAGCTAGTACACAATTTTAAGTAATCCCAAATTCTCCTCATTTTTATTTACCTAAGTCCTGGTGCTCCCGTACATGGTCGAAAGTGGTGGAGGTGAAAGGATCTCAAACATTTTTTTTATTATTGTAAAATAGATGGTTTTGATTTTATTCATGAAAGAAGACGAAAATTGACCATTCCCCCCGATCTCCGAAACTAAAAGCCTACAATTTAAAAAATAAAAACAAATATAGTTCATTGCTTGTAAATTACTTACAGGAAAACCTATAAGAATTCTATCAATTGTACGGAACTCTCTCCACGCGAGTTCAACTCGCACTTGGCCGGTTTGTTTTTACACAATACATTTTTAAATAGTCGCGAGAGATGGAAAGAGCCGAGTAACAGTGGAAGATAATCCGGTTGTTATAATAATAAGGGGGAACTAATAGTATTTATTACCCTTTCCAGAGACTAGGTACTTCAAAGTTTTTATTGTTTTTATTTTAATAAACTTTTTTTTTTTATTGCCATGGCAAAAAGCAGGCTAAATATTCTCTCGAGAACACTATAGAACGGGAAGCTCAAAGTTCAAAACATAATTATTTTCAGTACCTACGTGTTGCGATTTGTAGGTAAACATTGAGTATTATGCATCAACGTGGGATGCCCACTACTATCGTATCTAATATTGTGTTGTAATTGACGTAAATGTAATTACATGAACATTATCATCTGGTTCCTATATTTTTGTTTTGTTTTCCTGTAATATTTCATTCATAAAATACATTGCACTAGGGAATTGGAATATATTTATAACAGAAATTAAGCGGAATAATAACATAAATAGGTACATAAACAGACTCTATTTCTAACTTAGAAATATCCCATAACAATTACAAGAATAATCACACTATCATTTACCTTCCTTTTAGAAGTTTGTCGTAGTTATCAATTCGTGGAATGAGGTCCTAGCCACAAATTATTTACTTGCGTTTTACGATCTAACGAGGCCCTAGTTTTATTGATTTCTGTCCATGTTCCCCTGCCACGGCATCATTTACTTCTTTCTGTTTCATATCAGTCCTCACACAACCCATCCATTTATTCTCTGGCCTCCCTGTCCCTCTCCAGATATTTTTTTCTAATTCACAGCAACCTATAAGAATTCTCTTAAATCTGACACTGCCAACCTTAGTTATGTTAATTTTTCCCTCTGTTCCCAATAGTTCAGTTGACCAGTTCAGTTAACTGAACTAGTGAGATTTCTTTTCTCGTTTGTTCAATTGTAAATGAAACTACTTTTTTTTACATCTGGTTTCACCTATTTTTTATTTATTATTATTTTTTTTATTAATTAATTTACTCGAAGTTTTTCCAAAAAAAGAGGGGCATTTAATGTCACCGTTAATAAGTTGCAATTGTACATGACGAATGTATGCGTCATTTTTAATTTGTTTTTTGGTCTTTTTATCACCTGGTAATAAATTGTGTTGTAACACTGGTTGAAACCACTTCTGACAACAACAATTTTATTTAATCATTTTTAATTCTTTATGGGCGGCATAGGCACCGGGCCGTAGACCGACGAAGGAGGCCGGCGGAGGCCCGGCACTTCGGGGACAGAAGTCCCCGAAGGGTGTTATTTAATATGCGACCGAATTACAAAAAAATGTGGTTTGGTTGTTGGGTTAATCTCTGATTTCTGTACTGAACAAACGAGAAAAGAAATCTCACTAGTCCAGTTAACTGAACTGGTCAACTGAACTAGTGGGAACAGAGGAATTCTCCCCACCAAATTATATTACTTGGCGGTTTTGAAGACTGTAATGAAACGATGGTAATATCGATAATTCCTTTGGTTTTCTAGCTTGGTCTAGGTTTATGGGAGGGTTATTTATAGGGCTGCGCAAGTTTATAGTATAAGAACAGAAATGCCAAATGCTATGCAATGCTAACTGATAGAGCTCAAATCAATCGATACCTGTCTGTAATCTATTTAACACTTATTGAATACTTGCTTAATAAATATTAATATTATACAGTAAATTGACGTCAATTATTTATAAAACTATCTTGATAGTGATGACTTAATGTAATAGCTATTCAGTGAGACATTGTAGTCTTGGACTTTTTAGCGTTCCGTAGCCAAATGGCAAAAAACGTAACCCTTATAGATTCGTCATGTCTGTCTGTCCGTCCGTATGTCACAGTCACTTTTTTCCGAATCTATAATATATAATCTATTTTTAAGAACTATGCAGTTGAAACTTGGTAAGTAGATGTATTCTGTGAACCGCTTTAAGATTTTCACAAAAAATTGAAAAAAAAAATTGTGTTTTTACCATACTTAGAACTGAAACTCAAATTTTTTTTTCATCAAACCCATACGTGTGGGGTATCTATGGATAGGTCTTCAAAAATGATATTGAGGTTTCTAATATTTTTTTTTTCTAAACTGAATAGTTTGCGCGCCTAGTGGTAAAATGTGTCTCCCCCCTGTAACTTCTAGTAAAATAAGAGAATGATAAAACTAAAAAAAATATATGATGTACATTGCCGTGTAAACTTCCACCGAAAATTGGTTTGAACGAGATCTAGTAAGTAGTTTTTTTTAATACGTCATAAATCGTAAACCGCAATTTAGCTTTCATTCAATAAAGTTTGTGCGGAAACCTCGGTGTGCGAGTCCGACTCGCTCTTGGCCGGTTTTTTTAATTGACGCAGGAGTTAGAAAATTAGCACCTAATTACCTGTTTTGATTCACATTGTGCGTAGAAAGGTTGTAACAGGATAACATTTTTGTTTATGTCACATCACATGATACTTCACATGGTAATTCATGAATTTCTCTAACTAAGGTACCTATTTAAGCATGTATTTTTTAATATTGATGATGTTTATTTTCTAAAACTTAAGTAATCAAAATAAACTCAATATAATCAAAATAAAATAGTAATAAAAACATTGTAGTAATCAGGAATAAATATTATCACGTACTTAAACGTAAAATATTCTGTAATTATTCGATACACAAATTGGAAGAATTTGCATTAGACTTCTGATGACCAAGCATTCAGACAACGTAGGACATACCAACTTTCAAATCCAGTTTTCTCATCTTAATCCTATAGTGACTCATAGGTCAATGTTTTAATTTTCTACAAACATTAACCAGTCTAACTTGCATTCCGAGTTTGAATACAAATTTTACTAGAGACATTCCAAAGTAAGAAAACGTTCTGTGATTTTATTTCAATGTGAAAAATACGTAGGTAGACAATGGTGTCGATTCTGTTGTGCACAAACTAAACTTAATTTATGCTATTGCTATCTTTTACAAAAAGGCAGTGCGAAAAAAGGACGGCTTTAGTTATGAACTAAGTTAGAGATGTCAAACTAGTTTATGCCTTGCGCTTCACCGTGTTTTTAGTCGACATGTTTTTACGTGCACCCTTGATTTGTATAGAAATATTAGTTCCAACTAAATTTGACAGCTCTAAATTACGTCCGTCTCTTTCTCGTTTTATTATAGAAAAAAAGATAGCAATAGCCTAAATTAAGTTTAGCTGGTGCACAACAGAATCGACACCAATACCTGTTAGTGGTCGGAAAAGTGATAACCCAAGATTTTCAATTGGTGAATCATGAGCAGGATAACGCAAGGATATATGTCAAGTTAAGTAGTACACATAACATACTTACCTACATATCAAGGCTGACACATGCACCTAATTCACCTATTACCGTACATACCTTCAATATAAAATTTGAGATGAATAAATTATGGATGATTAATGCACTTGTTCGATAAGCTATTATCTATCTGCACATGGTTAGACAGCAAGGCGGTGAAGCAACACATTATAAATAAACATTTGGCATATTGTTTGCTCATCCGTCTAAAATAGGTATATTCTAATCGTCTTGTATGTTGAAAGAAGATAATGGTGGGAACTACAATCTACTGTGTATTCACGAGTTTTTGGCATGACACATAATTACAAATGCATTGACAGTAAACACGCGCCTAGCTAGATTTATTTCGGCTTGATTTTGAGGATTGACATAACTCCCTAAAATTCTGGATTAAAGGTATTTCAAACGGATAACTAAGCAGCCAAATAAGCCAACAGCCAACTATAAGTAATAATAGTTTTTAAGGAGATAAGTGTGTTCGCCAAACAATCAAGTTTCCAATCGTCTTAAACAGAATGCTTTTTTTTTAGTAAAACATGTAGTCAAATGTGACGTCACAAGAGTTTTCGACTCACTGTATCGTCTTAATTTTTTGTTTACGTGAAAAAATAAAAAATATGTGTCCAATATTTTTTGGAAATATATCTGACGGACTAATTAGATTTTCTTTTTGTCATCGTTTTCTATTGTAGTGTACGTAAACGAAAGGTTAATTTGTACTGGACTAGACTTATCAATTTTACAATCTGACGTGGCCTAAGTAGCAGGAAGATTACCGATAAACTAGGCTGCTAGGCTGTTATTATTACAAATTCAGGAAGTTTTTAAAGGGCTAACTGTGACCTCACTATGACTCATTTCTCTATCATTACTCACCCTTTTCGCTTACGTAGAGCCAACGTGAGCGGTTTTTGATATTACCTTTTCGTGCTCGTCGCAAAAAACCGCATGACGTATGAACGTGACTTGGGAAAACGGGTGTGATTGTATGATTTTACTGTGACACGCCTTTTATGGAGTGGAATTTTCTCTTTCAATTTCATCATTTCACCTCTTTTTGTTAACGCGCTATTAAACACTCAGCGCCACAGAAAGTGGCCCAAACATAAACAAACCGATAACAGGCGATTTTGGTAACGCTTGTGAGAATTTCTAGTGGTAGTTTGTCAGGACATTTATTTTAGTTAATTTAAGAGGGTGAGCACAAATAAAAACCCTGTTTCGCGTTTCGTTTCGGTAATAAACCATATAACACGCTTGGGCCACATTCTGAATGCGTCATATCTTACGGTGTTGGAATGTAGAAAGTGGTATTTCTAAATAAAATATCGGAGATGGCCGCTAGATTCTGATTTTGCTGTATCTACAACATAACATCACGCCTGTAATCCCGAAGGGTTAAGCAGAGGTGTACCTAATAGTACACCTACGCCAGCATGTAGTAGGGGGTCGAGCTTAGTGCTCCGTGGTCGCTACCCAATTGTTGGAAAACCCCGATATCACTTTGCTCGATCTGAGGTGAGGTCAGCAGTTGTGCTTGCGACAACTACAACAACGAGGCAGTCAGGCTGTCCTGTATCAATAATAAAGCATCTTTATAGATAATAATCTATGCAATGTAATGTGGACCGCTCGGTACCTACATGCTGACTGCAACAGCCATCTTGCCTCATCGCGTTTCACCATCTTACCGGCGCCATGCCTTGAGCGCGTTTTAATTCTAACTGGCTCGGTATCGTAACGTAAGCCTTTCCCGACAATCCTTAGGTGAACGCATACTATGTCTGAAAAAGCTGAGGGTTTTGATCTCTTAGCATATTGTAGGTAGCCTTTTGGTGATATTGAGTTTATCCAGTCTCGAACTCATTTGTTCTCACGGTAATCTATGGTATTTGAATCTTTGGTATTTCGGACCAATCGTATTTTAGTGGTACTCCGTAGGGTGCCACGGTTCTTCCATTTTTGACCGCAGATTGATCATTGCACTCTTAGCCATACCAGTACGACAATGTCCTCAAAGCAGCTGCTTTGAGGACATTCGACGACCAATCAAGCTATGAAAACCAAATTAAGCTGATTTCTCATTGTACGTGAAGTTCATACAAAGCGAGGTCAGGTCATACTGGATATGTATAGTTTGATGTGCCGCCGTACCAATGCCACTTCAGTGTGGAAAAGAGATGGAGCTATAGAAGACTAGCTTCATCTTGCTCACACTGAAATACTTTTCAACAATTGAAAGACTTACCGACAGTGGTGTATCGTACGTAGGTCTCCTGGTTATCCATCATGGCGTCGACGGCTTGTTTTTCGCAGTACAGCGCCGTTATCACGGCTATGCTCGGTTGGCGCGATGAACACAATTGTGGCATTTGTTTCACAACCTGATACAAAACGGTTTTTATTAGAGTCTGTTAAGTAGGTACACACTGCAGTTCTCGCTAAATATTTATGTGAAACCAATTTGCAAATTTTAATTATTATCCTCAGACCAAATAAAAAAGTGACGCCGGTTTCGTAAACATGTGTGCATTTTTTGAGCGTAGTTTAATTGTAGTTTGATGTAAATGTGTGCGTGCTCCGCTCTGTGCATACACGCTCACGTGTATGCACAGAGCGGAGCTTAGTTTTGAGCTGGCTTTACTTTATTGTTCGCAGCGCTATGTCTTGGTTTTTTATTTGGTCTGAGTTGTTATCATTTTACAAGGTCGAAATAAATGTAGTCAAAAGACAAAAAAACATGTGTATCGAACTATTGATATTTAAATAAGATATAAGAAAAAACAGGAGTGTAGTAACACTGTTTTAAGCTTTCACGGTTCATAACTATACTTAAAATGTCACTTACGGGATATCTACCGTGATTATTGATTATTTTTGAGCTCCCGATATTTCGACGCTGTTGCAAGCAACCCGCAACACGCGATCATGGCGCCTGCAACAGCGTCGAAATATCGGGAGCTCAGGAGTGTAGTATATTTCAACGACTTAAAAACAAGAAGGTACCTACGTAACAGGACACAAGTTTTTTTTTCTTTTTATTAGATTTTTATAGTTTCTTATTTCAATCCAATACTTTTATTTTTTATTTTTCCATCGTCGTTATTGAATGTCAGATTGTTTAGTTTTCATAGCATACATGACAACACGCCTGTAATCCGCGAAGGGTTAAGCAGAGGTGTACCTAATAGTACGTCCACATTTCGTCAGTTATGTTTAAGTCTCACGTAATAGGGGGCGAGCCTAGTGCCATCAGCCCAGAAGCCAGACTCCGTGGCTGCTACTGAGATATTCCTGATGGAAAACCCAATAACACTTTGCCCGACCTGGGAATCGAACACAGGACCTCGTGCGCAGCAGTCGCGCTTGCAATCGAATCTTTTAATTCTTACCAAGTTATTACTGAACAGTAACAGTGGCGCCATCTGTGTCATTAGGGGTGTAGTTATATACTAAACTCCCGAGGAAACGATACGTAATTCCAAAATAATTGCATTCGCTTGATCCCTTGCTGCATCGTTATTACTTATCCTTTAGTTATGCAATTAATATGTAAGATATTTAAGGATTCACTCTATACATCGTACAGTTTAGAAACACGATTACTTTTAGTTGCCTCGATAGAAAAAAAATCCAAAGTAATCTCTAAAAAACAAAATAAACCCTAAGTACGTCGTAAATACTTCACGGAAGATCATCAGATTTTGAATAATAACAAAACTACACGTTTTCTATAGCGCATACATTACATTACATTACATTTTCGAAATGTGTATTTGTTTGAATAATATGAAGGAAATACCTAAATTAGCGTGCGTTCCGCCCATTCTAGCCAGAGCCGCCACGCTTCCCCCTATCCGCTTTAGTCCTGCTTCGTCCTGCTTAGGAATACCTAAAATCTATTAGCGCCAGAAGCTCGGTGCGCTCTTAACCATGGGCGTGCGCCCCTAAGAGGCAATTAGGCAAAGCCTACCCTACCAACTGGGCATTCATTATAACGAACTAACTATGTAATAAAATATCACATTATGTACAAAATATAAAAAAAAAAGTTCAAACTCCTGTTAGAATACTTATAGCAATTTGTCGCTCCCGTGTCACGCAACTAACACTTTACTGGAAGTTACTACAAAGGTTGGAGCTCCGCCGGACAGGCAAGCACTGGACTTGCCTTAAACCCATTGATAATTTTACGCACACATTGGCACATTGGTGCATATTTTCGTGTGTATGAACTGCACACATGTATAGATTGCAGTAATTTTAGGGCGGTAACTCCTGCGAGTGTAGCTGGGCTGCTGGGCTGTGATTGGCTGCTACAACACAAGGCCAGGATTCAAGGTGGATGCGCCGCCCGCGAAATTCAAATTTCCTTACGTTTTTTGCAATTTGCAGGCCAGTGCTAGGGTGTATGTTCAATGTTGATTAAAATAATGATTCCTGGGGGTTATTGGCGCGTATTATTATTATAATAATCAATAATATTATTGTTATTATATTTTACTTCATGGGTGTCGTTTTTGTGGTTATTGGGGTTGGTGATAATGAAAATGAGGTCCAAATGAAAATCCAAGATGGCGCCGATTAAATTTTTCAGTTTTTTCTTCATGGGTGTCGTTTTCGAGGTTATTGGGGTTGGTGATAATGAAAATGAGGTCAAAATGAAAATCCAAGATGGCGCCGATGAAAATTTTCAGTTTTTTCTTCATGGGTGTCGTTTTCGAGGTTATTGGGGTTGGTGATAATGAAAATGAGGTCAAAATGAAAATCCAAGATGGTGCCGATGAAAATTTTCAGTTTTTTCTTCATGGGTGTCGTTTTCGAGGTTATTGGGGTTGGTGATAATGAAAATGAGGTCAAAATGAAAATCCAAGATGGCGCCGATGAAAATTTTCAGTTTTTTCTTCATGGGTGTCGTTTTCGAGGTTATTGGGGTTGGTGATAATGAAAATGAGGTCAAAATGAAAATCCAAGATGGCGCCGATGAAAATTTTCAGTTTTTTCTTCATGGGTGTCGTTTTCGAGGTTATTTGGGTTGGTGATAATGAAAATGAGGTCAAAATGAAAATCCAAGATGGCGCCGATGAAAATTTTCAGTTTTTTCTTCATGGGTGTCGTTTTCGAGGTTATTGGGGTTGGTGATAATGAAAATGAGGTCAAAATGAAAATCCAAGATGGCGCCGATGAAAATTTTCAGTTTTTTCTTCATGGGTGTCGTTTTCGAGGTTATTGGGGTTGGTGATAATGAAAATAAGGTCAAAATGAAAATCCAAGATGGCGCCGATGAAAATTTTCAGTTTTTTCTTCATGGGTGTCGTTTTCGAGGTTATTGGGGTTGGTGATAATGAAAATGAGGTTAAAATGAAAATCCAAGATGGCGCCGATGAAAATTTTCAGTTTTTTCTTCATGGGTGTCGTTTTCGAGGTTATTGGGGTTGGTGATAATGAAAATGAGGTCAAAATGAAAATCCAAGATGGCGCCAATGAAAATTTTCAGTTTTTTCTTCATGGGTGTCGTTTTCGAGGTTATTGGGGTTGGTGATAATGAAAATGAGGTCAAAATGAAAATTCAAGATGGCGCCGATGAAAATTTTCAGTTTTTTCTTCATGGGTGTCGTTTTCGAGGTTATTGGGGTTGGTGATAATGAAAATGAGGTCAAAATGAAAATCCAAGATGGCGCCGATGAAAATTTTCAGTATTTTCTTCATGGGTGTCGTTTTCGAGGTTATTGGGGTTGGTGATAATGAAAATGAGGTCAAAATGAAAATCCAAGATGGCGCCGATGAAAATTTTCAGTTTTTTCTTCATGGGTGTCGTTTTCGAGGTTATAGGGGTTGGTGATAATGAAAATGAGGTCAAAATGAAAATCCAAGATGGCGCCGATGAAAATTTTCAGTTTTTTCTTCATGGGTGTCGTTTTCGAGGTTATTGGGGTTGGTGATAATGAAAATGAGGTCAAAATGAAAATCCAAGATGGCGCCGATGAAAATTTTCAGTTTTTTCTTCATGGGTGTCGTTTTCGAGGTTATTGGGGTTGGTGATAATGAAAATGAGATCAAAATGAAAATCCAAGATGGCGCCGATGAAAATTTTCAGTTTTTTCTTCATGGGTGTCGTTTTCGAGGTTATTGGGGTTGGTGATAATGAAAATGAGGTCAAAATGAAAATCCAAGATGGCGCCGATGAAAATTTTCAGTTTTTTCTTCATGGGTGTCGTTTTCGATGTTATTGGGGTTGGTGATAATGAAAATGAGGTCAAAATGAAAATCCAAGATGGCGCCGATGAAAATTTTCAGTGTTTTCTTCATGGGTGTCGTTTTCGAGGTTTTTAGGGTCACTGATAATGAAAATGAGGTCAAAATGAAAATCCAAAATGGCGCAGACGAAAATTTTTTTGCTATCATTATTTCGTGGCCTACCCTTCGTGGAATACTACTGCACGCCACTGCTCTTAACGTGGCGCTACTTTTTAAAAATATGTGGTAAATGATCTTTGGTTTTTAAAATAATTTGTGAATCGTGTGGCCGTTTTTTGAAAGATTCTTCTTTCTTTAGTTTTGATTTCAATAAGTTTGTACATGGTTTATACTGATTATTTGGAACATAATGGGGTTGTCTACTGGGAAGAATCGCCGCGCCAAAGTGCGAGTATTTTTCACTTGTCAAAGTCATCTTTACGTGATAAAACACTTAGCGCCAGCTCTCGGCAAAGTTTTCAGCAAGAAACTATATAAAATAACTAGCACTTCACCCGCGACTACGTCCGCAAAAATTGTGATAGCTCGGCTAATTTGCATGATATCAATATAATTTATAGCCTATGTTACTCGGTAAAGATGTAGCTTTCCAATGGTGAAAGAATTTAAAAAATCGGTTGAGTAGTTATTGAGTTAAATCGTTACAAACAAACAAACAAAAAATCAAATCTTTCCTCTATATCATATTAGTTTAGATTTCCGCAACACTTAGCCACAGTTACGCAGAACTTATTTTACAGTTTTAGTTCTCATTGCACACTTAACGATGAAGTAGAAGAAAAGTACTTTCTAGTTTAGTTTTACCTGCGTGTCTACACTATGCTGACGGACGTAAAGTCCTTCTGACATAGCTCGGGTCAGACCTTTCTCTTCTAGCGATTCTAACGCATCCTTTACTTCCGCCTTTGACCACTTTCCAGCACTGCAATATGAATTAAAATATTAGCTTTAAAACATCATTATCTGTTTAGCCTTTTCTTAAAAGTAGGAGTTCGCTTCCAGTCTAACTGGATGCAGCTGAATACCAGTATTTTACATGGACCGACTGCCTATCTGACCTCCACAACACAGTTATTGGATAACGATACCCCTTTGGAGTTTAGATATTACTGGGTATCGTATTACCTTTATAACCCCTTTTTAAGACTGGTTCTTGTAACATAATAAGTTCGAATTTTACATAAATATAAAACATCATCACGCCTGTTATCCCCGAAGGATGAAGCAGGCACCTTTCGCCTGTTATGTTTAAGTCACATTTAATAAGGGGCCATCAAGAGGGGTCAAATCCAGACTCTGTGGCTTCTAAGAAATTTCTGATGGAAAAATCCAGTAATACTGCCCGAATTCTCAACAACAACAACACTATACATATATTATATTATATTATCTTCATGAAAGACTGAAGACAGATTTTTAATAATAATAAATAAATATCGCTGGACATTGCACACAGCGCCATCTAGTGCCACACTAAGCAACGAGGCTTGTTTCGTGGACACCAGATAGTTGATATACTACATACATACTTCTTTGTTTATAAATACATACTTATTATACATATAAACATCCATGACTCGGAAACAAATTTCCATGCTCATCACACAAACATTTGCTTCTACCGGGATTCGAACCCGGGACTCTATGAACGTAAGGCAGCCTCACTACCGCTGCGCCATTCGGGTCGTCTTTTATTTAAAGACTATGCCATTTGTCTTCGTAGCATAAAGTTATAAGTACGTCACTGTACAAGCTAAGTAACGTTTATACATCTCGGTCTAAGAATAATAATAATTGTAATACTTACGTGACGAAATCGTCCACTCTCAATGGATTAGGATATGCATTCTCTATCATGTCCAACACTCTTTGTTCTGAGATAATATTATCTTGAGTCTGATTCAATATACTATCTTCAATATATGCTAAAATAAAACCAATATACATTAAACACTTTCAAAACCTTATCAATGACAAGAGATTTTGATAACGTAAAAATGAAACTTGTAGTTCGGGATTTTGGACCTTTTTGACTGAGTCTCTTCATGGAACTTTAGATAAGTTCTAACATACCAAGAGCATTTGAAATTAACTGAACTCTGATGGTCAATCATTATCTCTTTGACATAATGCCTTGACTACATGTAACGAGTACAGTGCCAAACCAGAGCAGTAACAGACCACTTGAACAAATGCACCTCTCAAGCACCATCACTGTGTTCGGAATATTGGTACTGACTCACCACTGTACCCATTCGGCACATTTAAACAAGGCATTCTATTTATTTTCATTCTAGTTATTAAAACAAAACAAGATCGTTTTATAAAATCCATTGCTTACCGTTTACTTAAAGAATGGGAGATGAATTATTTTTTTATTAGAATTTTGATTGCGTACATTCATTTGTAAAAAATCGAAACACGGATATTAGCAGCCATTCATTAAGTAAACAGATAGTAAGTAATGTGAATAAAAATATACGATTTTGAGCCTTAAAGACCAATCTAAATATTAGTCTAATCTAAATTTAATATCAAACAATACAAAACTCATACATGCAATCAGTACGTTAGTGGATTGCTTCGAAAAGAAAATGTGTTCGCTAAAATTAAACGACATAAGAATGGTTATGCTATGAGTACATTCATGTCAATGGCGCAAATATACTAATGATTGCAGCTATCTCTTACATATATATATAAGAATCGAATATGGTCAAGCAAAACAATATATTTAAAGGCAAAATACATGTATAAAAACATTAAAAAAAAAATACTGCAATAACGTTATGCTGCTTGTATATTTACGAAAGTATATGATACTTCAAACAAGAAAGTTACTTTTTTTAAACCAATCAAACCATTTGTTATTTTTACCACTCATTAAGTTACATACAATTGACCAATTTATAATCTTAATGATAACATAAGGTGATGCTAAAGGCAGGTCCACACCGGCGCACGCGCAGTCCTTGTGCATGAACTATGCACGCTACGCGTCTAGAATGGCTATGGCGTCACATTTAAGGTGCCCGCGCCACGGTTCGCGTGCAAGGAAGTAGCAAGGCAGTGCGGGGATCCCACACCTATGCAATTAAAGAGCGAATGAATCGAATATTCTTAGTGTTCGCGAGAGGACGCAAACTAGCGCACGAACTACTTGTTAACCGTGTTTGTCCAAAAGTTCCTAAGGTGCACGCCAATCGCAGTATTCGTGCGCGTGCACGCGGGTGGAGCCTTAACGCAGTGTTTCAAATTGCCAATACCAGGCCGCCTAGGGCTTCAATTCCGAAAGTTACTTTTTTTTACTTATACTTTGGTTTGCGTTTGGCCGCAAGTCGGCTGATGTGAAGCGATGACGCGGCCGAGAATGGAGCACGCTTGCCTAGAAGAAGTCGATTCACTCGAATTATTTTTAAACCTTTTACAAGTGGTTGATCCACTTCCTTAATGTAGTTGCAACTGTGACATTTTGTACGATTTGGTCAACTGTAGGTACTACGCAAGATATTATAGATGAACAGATACATAATTCAAATAGTCATAGAATACAGTACATACATGCATAATAGTAATACATACTAAAATAATATACATACAGCCATTAGAAAAGTTGTATATAACGCTCTTACTCGTAATAACGCCGTTTGCTTCTGTACCATAAAATTAAAAACAGATACTTATTATTATTTGTATTAAGCTTAGTATAATAATTATAAATTGCGATATTTTTTTTGCTAAGTACAGACATCATCATTATTTTTTAACCATTTTAATGTTAGCTAACGTTGAAGTAGACATTCCTACCCATTAAAACCACTTAAAAAAATATAAATTTTTTGACAAGCCCACAATGTCGAATAGCCAGATGAACCTCAAATTCGGCGGAGGAGCATGCAGAGGTGCAGTAGACCCACATTTTAAGGTGACACTTGTCGACATTTTAAAATTTCGGGAGGGTGTTACTCCACTGTTTGACACGGTACATCCAAAGCTAAACATGATATCGTTTTGTCTCATTATTAATTTTGTCTTTGCGGAAACAGAATAGTAAAATAAAAAGCCATTAAAAAGTTACGGGCTACCAAAGATTCGTTTTTATTGCGAATTTTAACGTAACTTAGGGCGTAAATTAGTAATAAAAGAATTAGTGTCAAATTTCCAAAACAAAGTCGGTACCGACAAAGCACAACTATCGAAGAATTCAATAAATTATATTTGTACCTAATTGATTTATGAAGTGGTTTTTTAATAAATCTCGATTTTCCAAAGGCCTTTTGGTATTTTTTTACGCGAGATTTATACTATGAATTATCGTGCATCTAACTGAACTCACTCTGTCGGGCACGATGCCAGGTGAGACAGCGTGCTTTTTAGCCACACCCACCAGTAAGTTCGAGCCCGCGACTTGTGCTACCTTAATTTTGAACTAGTCAACATTTTTTCTATACAAATTTCGGGGGGGTATTTCTCCACTGTTCGACACGGTACATCTTAAATTAAACATGACATTATCGTTTTGTCTCATTATTAATTGTGTCTGTGTGGAAATAGAATAGTAAAATAAAAAGCCATTCAAAAGTTACGACCTACCAAAGATTCGTTTTTATTGCCAATTTTAACGCAACTTTGGACGTAAATTAGTAATAAAAAACGTGTCAAATTTCCAAAACAAAGTCGGTACCGACAAAGCACATCATCATCAGCCTATAAAGTTCCCACTGCTGGGACACGGCTTCCTGTCAATGAGAGGGAATGGGCTATAATCCACCACGCGGGCCCAGTGCGGATTGGTAGATGTCACATGTCTTCGAATTTTTGGTTCTAGGACAGGGATTCCTCACGATGTTTACAAGCACACCTATCGAAGAATTCAATAAATTTTATTTGTAATTGATTTATGCAGCGGTTTTTTCATAAAACTCGATTTTCCAAAGGCCTTTTCGTATTTTTTACGCGCGCTTTTTACTATGAATTATCGTGCATCTCACTGAACTCACTCTGTCAAAAAGCACGCTGTCTCACCAGACAGCGTGCTTTTTGGCCACGCCCACCAGTGAGTTCGAGCCCACGACTTGTGCTACCTTAAGTCCCATATTACAGGATGCGATCAAAGCCAGCTTTGGTGTTCATCAGTCTGTACCCAGCATAACAATTCGTAAGTTCAACTTTACTGAGTGCACCCTTTACTAAAGCATCCCCATATTAAAGAATATGCATCATAATATATTTTTTATACTATTCCTGTTATTAATGTATCCCAATATTGGTGCAACAAATATTATTTTTTAATTATTTATGTTTTGAAGGTACTTACCAGGTAATGGGGGTCCAGCTGCTTCTTGTCTTAATTCTACTTCTAGAAGTTTTAGTTGATTGTATTTGTGCTGCATTAGTTTCATATTTTTTTTAATGTAGCCTACGTAATCTGAAATGTTATAAACAGTCATCATTACCTGTGCTAACATGGATAAGATGGCATAGAACAGCGTAAGTTTTCGCCAGTTAATGTCACGTAAAACCAAGCTGGTTTCTTAGTACACAGTATTTAATTTTTAAAACTGGCATGATCACTAACACACATTTTTGTCTGTGATCATGTTGCTTGCAACAGCGCCGAAATATCGGGAAGTCAGAACTAATAGTAAACATGGTAAATATCCAATTAGCTTCTAAAGTATTCATCCATTTTATTAAGACGAAACAAACTAAGACATTAGACGGCATTCTTAGAACATAGGTAGGTCTTCATTATTAAGAGGGTACTTCAAAATACAATAACAACATGATATTATCATTTTCCATGTAGAGAAAGAAGTCTTTTTAAAATAAAAGCTAGAAATCACCTTTAGGAAAATCTTGTGGACTGACAAGTTCCCGGAAGAAAGCCTGTGCTTCATACGGTCTTTCATTAGGAGGCATGTTAGGTTTGAACCAGAAGCGCAACGCGCGCGCTTCCCTAGTGTGCGTCCCCGTCGCGCCAGACACCAAATATACGTAGAATTCCAACTGGGCATGGCAAGGCTCCGTCACTCCATTCTCTGAAACATGCATACATAATTTATTATTACCAAATAGTGCCAACAATGATGATGCGCTGTGCAATCATTAGATCATACTTTGAGGTCATCCTAATTCCTAACGACACTTTTGTCTTGAAGTAATGAAAATATAAATTTAGACTGAGTATTATAAAACTGCTTTGTTGGTTTAGTAGCCGCAAGCTCTTTGCTGAGCATACGGTCTGGAGCGATTGCCCAGGAATTTTTCAGCAGCAGGAGTAGTAGAGTCTAAATTTCTGGCCTGTTGATTATATATATATTACATAGGACTTAAACATAACTGGCGAAATGTGGATATTCTATAGGTACAACTTTGACAGCATGGTTAGCGCAGTGGCTGAGCGATTGGTTGCTGCGCTGCGTGGGGCGGGATCGATGCCCACACGTAACAAATATTTGCATGGCCTACAGGTAGTTGTCTAACCCTTTCAGGAGATAGGCTTACAGGCAACATTATGCTAAAAAACCATCAATTCACCCCCAGTACCTACTACCTTTACAAAATATTTAGTCAAGTGGGGAAAGCCAAAGTATAAATTGACAGGTAAGTAATAATTGTTAATGAAATAACTGAGTTCACCTTACTTAGATCATGAAAGGAAGAATAGAAGTTTGTACCGGCACTACAAAAAGTACTACAGGGCCATCTATGAGAAAGATGATAAACTAATAGCGAAATACGTCGAAATCCTACATCGCGCAAGCAAAGTTATCCGCGACATAAGACTATAATATACGAGAACCCGCCATCAACTGTCGTGCAGTGGCCCACCAGACACAACATCCGTCTGGTCGGAGGATCCTCCCTTTCTACGAGGGAACAAGAGCTTTACACCCTGTTCTTAATACCCCCAAAAGTTTAAATAGAAAAACACATCGGCAACACATTGATCCTATTAAGGTTCCATTATAGCCTGAGCTCTAGAGAGCAATCATTTGTATGTTTGCTCTTGACACACTTTTGACTCATGACCATTAATGATATTATTATAGTTGTGACTCAAAGTAGTATTTATAATTGTTTTGTGTTCAAAACACACCCTTAGCACACAAACTATCAACCAGTAACGTTAATTTTCTTATCTAACAAAACATTGTTCCATTATAACACAATGCTCATTGTCTTAATGAGTTGATAAATTTAATGAATGATGATTTTTAATTGCAATTGAGGTATAGGCTTCATTCTCTGATTGTATTAGTCATAGACTTACTATTTATGTCAGCTTATGATGCAGGCTATTATGAATTCTATAAAAATATGTTTAAGATTGATAATACTTTGCCGGGCCTTTCACACAAAACTTATTTTGTTTTTATTTATCCTTTTGGCATGTTATTCATACTAATATTATAAATGCTAAAGTAAGTTTGTTTGTTACCTTAAAAAAAACGCGAGTGAAGCTACGGGTTAAAGCTAGTTATTAATAATATTAAAAAAAGATACTAGGAATATGACTAAAAGTAAGGAGAAAAATAAAATTAGGAAATTATGCAAAAAATATGACAGGAAAACTAGCCAGGAAAGAGTTTGTTTAAACTCAAATACTGTGGTGACTGTATAAGGATATATTAGTATAATACATACATTTGATTTTATTTTGTACTAGCCTACAGGAAATAGCAAGGTCAACATATTGATAACCTTTGTGTGGCTGGCAAGATAATGTTAAAAAAATGTTGTGTTTACTACAAATATAAAATTTTTTTGAAAATGTGACTGGTGCATAATATATTTTATTATATCCTTCCTAATATTGCAACAGTTTTGGTTGTAAAAACTGGTGTAACATGCATCTAAGTTCTTTGAAATTAAAAAAATATGGTTTCAACCAGATATTTGAAGATGAATAGTTTGTCTCCAGACTGGGCTAATGGCAGAGCACACAATACACAGTAATGCAAAACCAATGAGTCTGCAAATTTTGGTTAATAAGAAAAATTCAACAAATTACAATGCAGTAGTGTGTGACCTTCAATGACATGCAGTAAGATGAAAGAGGGATTTATATAATGGCTAAGTGCACTCCCAAAAATTGTTCAAAGCAAGCCAGTGTTTAATTTAAAAAAGTTAAGAACATACCATAGTTTTTTTCTTTATTTATTATAATCCCAGTGTGGTCTCCACCAGCTACATGGATCTTATCACTGGCCTCAGCTTCCACGGCTTTCCTCTCAATCACTAGAGTTGTTGAATTAGCAGTCTTGGATTTTGGTGTCATTACCACTTTTTCTTCCACTTCCGCCATTTTTTTGAGAACTCCTTCAAAGAAAATTAAACGGATGAAATAGCTACACAACACTGGTAAGGATTAGATCAGCACTACCAAATTACGAATTATGACTCATTCTTTCCTCCCTTTTTATAACTTTCTTACTCTTAGGAGAATCTTAGACGAAAAGCTCCCTTTTGATACCGAACATGGCCTGAAATAGAATAGTGATATTTCTAATACTGTGTTACTTTGTTAAATCGAACTTTCACAAGGCAATCATGTTTATAATATATACCAAGGGAGGTGGGTCAGTAGTAAAGGCTCTGTGACATTGAAATTATAATAAAACTTAACCTGTTGTTGATTTTCTTCAATTTCTTAACTTAAAAATATCTAGTAACAAAGCTAAATATCTACTGATTGCTGCAAAATTGTTCAATATACACGTGTAGAATAAATTCAAGCTCAATAAATCTCACAATAATATTTTTGTTCAATCTCAGAGTTCTCAGACCTCCACCACAGATTAAAAAATAAATTTGACAGTGACATTTGCAATTTTGCATAGACTTCTTTCCTCTATGGGCGAAATCCTAAAAGACCCAACCTATTATTTGTATGTATACGACTAAATTTTCCAGAAATAAACTGCGAGATTCAGAACAAATAGTTTTCAGTCTAAAATAGTATTTCCCCATTTTTATGTTATTTTACGTTCATTGGAGAGATAAACGGTTGATGTTGGATGTATTTTATTTATATCAAGCCAAAGAATGTGTCAATTTTACTTTGTTTATCTATTACGGCCACGTTGAAGTCTGTGGTGCTTGGTTGACACTTCTTGACATTTGAGTTAGGGATGTCAGAAGCGACTAATAAGTATCGACACATTCTTATGGAATTGATATTTATTATTTTTTTATCGATTTAGCTTTTGATTTATAAGAAACATCATGTCATGACAGAAATTATGTTTATCTATCAAATAAGAACGCGTCTACAAATCTTCGTATTCGTGCTATTTACCATTGATAAGTTCCTTCGCGAGAAGACAATCCTGGCTGTGGGATCAGGATCATCACAATACACACTATATGACTCATGAATATTTTACATAAAATTCGAAATGCACAGTTTTATTTTCTCATGTGATCAAAAGTAGATAATTACCGTTAAGGAGTTCCCACGTGAAAAGACAACTGGTGGGTTGTCACCGTAACACCTACTTAAGAACATGCACCAATCAAACCCAAACCCATCACTGAAAACTGCATCGAAAACGAACTTGTAGTTTTGGAGAAAAATGGCAACATGGATTTGCACAAACAATGTTTGCTGCAGCGCACCCCAGTGAGTTGTCACTGTAACACCTATCTAAGAACATGCACCAATCAAACCCGAACCCTTAACTGAAAACTGCATCAAAATCGGACTAGTAGTTTTGGAGAAAAATGGCAACATGTATTTGCACAAACAAACATAATCTCACCCCAAACACATACATTCAGTCAAAAAAGTATCGAGAATGGATGATTTGTTTATGGTTCCAAATTCAAATTTTTGTTTTTTTGTAGTTGTTAGATTGGCACAACTGTTTTCCATTTTGGCGCGGAGTTTGAGTTGCATCTGTTATTTATATTAAATACAGTGCTGGTTTTAGTAATATCATATATAGTGTGTATTGCGAATTTCATAATGGACAAAAATATCGAACAAAGAGTTTGTCTTAAATTTTGCATCGCCAATGGAATTTCGTGTTCGGAGTCACTGAAAATGTTACAGAAGGCTTACGGTGAATCGACTTTATCAAAAACTCGTGCTTATGAGTGGTTCAAAGCGTTCAAAAGCGGTCGAGATGTGATGGAAGATTTGCCTCGCTCTGGTAGGCCGTCAACGTCTGCAACTGAAGTTAACATCGCAAAAGTGAAGAAAATAGTGACTGAAAATCCCCATTCAACTCTGAGAGAGATAGCCGCCGAACTTTCTGTATCTCACGAGTCGATCCGTACCATTTTAACTAATCATTTGGGTATGAAACTTGTTGCTGCTCGGCTAGTCCCAAAAGATCTGAATTTTCTCCAAAAACTCAATCGCATGAAAGTCGCTGAGGACATGCTAGAACGAGTCAGTTCGGACCCAACATTCATGAAACGCATTGTTACTGGTGACGAGACGTGGGTTTACGAGTTTGACATGCAAACTAGTCAACAAGCTTCGGAGTGGCGCCTTCCAACTGAACCGAAACCGAAAAAACCACGCCAAAGTCGATCAAAAGTCAAAGTCATGTTGACTGTTTTCTTTGACTATCGCGGTGTTGTGCACTCTGAATTCTTACCGGAAGGTCTAACGGTAAATGAAGAATATTATTTGAGCGTTATGCGGCGTTTAAGAGAGCAAATTCGACGAAAAAGGCCAGATTTGTGGAAAGAAAAATTCTTGGATTTTGCACCACGACAATGCGCCTTCGCACAAGGCTATCATTGTGAACGAATTTTTGACCAAACACTCAACAAATACCATCCAGCAACCACCATATTCACCAGATATGGCTCCTGCTGACTTTTTTCTTTTTCCTAAACTCAAATTACCACTTCGTGGCACCCGTTTTCAATCGATAGAAGACATAAAGGAGAATTCGCGGCGAGAACTGAACTCAATTCCGGAAGCAGCGTTTAAAAAATGTTTTGATGAATGGATTATTCGTTGGCGCAAGTGTATCGTTTCTAAAGGAGCATACTTTGAAGGTGATAAAATAAATTTGGATGAATAACAGACATTTTGTGTATTATTGATCTTTTCCCGGTACTTTCTTGACAGAGTAGTACACTGTCTCCGTTCCGTCGTGGGTAAAAAGTAAATTCAAAAACTAACTTTTTCGCATGTAAAATCTCGATAAATCGATATTTCTTCGACAAGACTATTTCGTGTAGTCGTACGTCTCTAGTTCACAGGTTAAGGACGTGCGCACTAGATTATTCTAATCTATGGTGCGCACTGCGCGATGTACTAAATTTAATGCTTATATTTACGGGATAGTTTGAGTCACAGAGTACTTGTATATATTTAGAAGTGCATGAAACATTTAGTGATAATACCAGACAAGGACTAAATATAAACAAAATGCAACTCAAAGTGTGTTTCGTAGTTTTGCTTTTTTCATTCATAAAAAAATCAAGCAGCGAAACTTTGCAAACTGTAAGCGACGATGATCTTCTTGAATTAATTAGAGAGAAAGAAAAGCTTATTGTTTTATTTAGTAAGTACTTGAGTATCCCGCTTTTGCAGTTATCCATAGGTGTAATAACCACTATTTGTTGGAGTTAAAATGTAGGTCGAATCTGTCTGTTGTAAATATCTCCGTAGCCGGTATTTTTATGTCACATTGTTAGCATATTTTCCTTTGTAAGCCTGCATAAGACTTGCTTAGTAATTGAGTGTACCTGTAGTGACATCATTGTATCTATAAAATTTGATCATGACCACATGACATGGTTTTGAGTTAGAAGAATGTTAGTATTTTCAGTAAGTTATTTTTGTAGGCGCTGCTGACAGGAAGTACATTGTGTCCAATTTGTTCTATGCACTTATCTTTTTGGACCTGTAAACTAAAGTTTAAGTTCTTCAATTTCAATTCACTATAATATATTCTTTTTCAGGCAAACCAAACTGTGATAAATGTGATGAGTTTGAAACCCATATAGAGAGTCTACAGGATGATTTTAAGAAGCATATGAACGCTGTGAGTGTGAAGACAGTAAACAGTCACCTGAGTAGGCTGTATAACCCTGCCAAGGATCCCACGCTTGTGTTCTTTAGACATGGGGTCCCTTTACTGTTTAGTGGTGAGATAACTTTATTTTCTGGATCTTCTTTTGAGTCTCACTTGAGTGCCCCCTATTCTAAATTTCTATAGAGGATAACCATGATGCTTGTTCCAGTGTGGGAGAGATATGAAGCTTGAGGTATATTTGGCCATGACTATTTTTGCTATGGAACATCATCATGTTTGAGAACACTTCCAGGCACTATTATGATGTGGTAAAGCCATCACTTTACCATATCATAATAGTGTCTGGAAGTGTTCTCTGGCTAGCCACAATCATGAATTTTATAAACTTATAGATCTGATTTTGCCATGAAACAATACCCTGATAGTTTGAACCCCCATAAGCAGCAATTCTCATTTCATGCTTGTATCTCTGTTATTGTCTGAGTTATTGGTGTTCTGTAATTATTCTCCTTCAGTCTCATACTAGTTTTGTATGCTCAAATTGTTATTTATTATTTTTAGGGGAACCTGATGAAAATGAAATATATGGTTTCTTTGAGAAGAACCAAGCACCTGCCGTCAAAGAGCTGACAGACAAAATATTTGAGCATATCACTCAGGCAGCCACTGGGGCTACCACTGGAGACTGGTTTGTGATGTTGTAAGTATGTATTGGATATGATTATTTGTTGCTATCATAAATTACAATTATCGTTGGTTATGGGCAGTCAAATATTAAGGGCAACTTTGTCAAACAAGGGGTCACTTGCCTAATACATCATGAACTGTCCACCCGACAAATTCAGTCGAGACGCCATTGTTTAACTATTGTGTCTACTTCATGGACAGATCAAGGGATAAATGGCAAAACTGACCCCTTAACATTTACTTACACTTTCAAACTCAAATTATACAAATTATTTGAACCATAAAGTTGCAAATTAAACAGTCTCCGTCAGTAGTAATATGGTCAAGGATCTTGAGGAAATCATTGGGTTCTTGTTACCCTTATATATTTTTCTTCTACAATTTCCAGCTATGGGGCTTCCTGTGTGGATTGTCAGAGGCTACATGCAGTGTGGGAGAGTGTGGGTGCCACGTTGAAGGGCCGCATCAATGTTGCACGAATGGACTCCAACCAAGCAGGTCTGAACACTGCCAAAAGGTTCAAAGTCAACAAACTGCCGACTTTCCTATTGTGAGTATCAAGTTTTATGTTTATTGCTCTGAATAAAGCTTCGTCTGTGGACCCGACCGATTCGGTCGGGACGCCATTGTTTAACTATTGTGTCTACTTCGCTAACACTAAGGCATAGTCAAAATCGAATATCAAATTAATGAACTTTTGGAAATCAAACTACAAGGAAATGGAATACATTCTAGTTGCCCATTTGCAAAGTCTAGAAGGAGAACCGACATGAATCACCATATTCTCTTTAAAATCATCATCATCATTTCATCAGAAAGACGTCCACTGCTGGATATAGGCCTCCCCAAGTGTCGTCACATTGACCACTTTTAAAATATTTTACAATAACTATTTAGCAGTTAAAATTATATTGCATACTTAATTCATAAAAATTCAAGGATTTCATTTTGTATTCACGATTGTGTGAGTGTAATGCTGCAGTGTACATGTTATAATAAGCAAGTAGTTAGTATTCAATTTACAGCTAATATCAATGTACATACATGTTTTATGTAGTCTTGAAATAGGTGTTAAATTAAATATTTAGATAGGTGATTATTTATCGTTAGTGTATTTATTAATATAATTAAGTGTATATGGAATAGTAATTTCATAAAATATAAAATCTTTTTCAGCTTCCGCCTCGGAAAGGTCTACCGTTTTGAATTGCCCAAGAGAGATGTGAAATCTTTTGTTACTTTTGCTCAAGACTGGTATAAGAATACTAAAGGAGAACCTGTGCCATTGCTGGAATCGCCATTGTAAGTTGAACATGAACAAAAACCTATAAATTAAAATACTTAATTATATTTACAAATTGTTAATAAAATTATATGATTTTGTTACAGCGATGAGCTAGTGAACTGGTGCGTACAAATGATCAAAATAAGTGTTGCATTTGGACTAGACATTCTAGCACAACATCCTTGGATTTGGCAAATAGGAGTTGCAGGGTTCGGCTTAGTGGCTATAACAGCCATCATAGCTCTTCTCAAAGCAGGAAGATCAAGGCCTTCTAAAGACCCCAAAAAAGAAAAGAAGAGTAAATAATTTTTTATGATTTGTAACTTAAAAACCTATTTTTTTACGCATTTATCTTCTATTTATTTTATACTTACTTTTAAATAAAATTTTGCATTTACTTAGTGTTGTGTATAAGAAATATGGTGATATTGGGGCTGGATCATGAGTAAAGTTGTTGCTAGATGTTTGTAGATTTTTAAATCAGTACCTAATGTTGCAGATAATTTTATTTATTATGTGTATATTAGAATAAAAGAAATAATAAATATGTGATGGTCATGAACACTTCGGTTTTCTTTGTTTCCATCTACAATAAGTACCTATTTGTATGAAATAGCAATCTTGATACAAACATAGTTGATGACAAAATAAATATTGAAAAACATATATATACATGCTCTGTGTAGTAAAACCAATGTTACACTGTATATAGTTCATAATTATATGCACTATAATATTATGAAGATATCATTGTCATTCTCCTGCCCGTATCCGTGCCGTATTTATTTGTTGTGGACGAAGCAAGTCTTCAAAGATAATTATAGCTAACTATAATCAACTAGTCAAAAAAGTAAAACTTGTGTAGGTAAAAAAATAAGGTAATAAAAAAATCGAGTCTAATGCTTTTTTTTTATTTCTGTGCATTTTCTTAATAAATAAATAAATAGCAAAAGCCACATACAACACTCAAGTTACATTATAAATTAATTATTGCATTATTATCTAGTTATAATCAACAAACACTAAATTGCAACACTTGATATTTTCTAGTAATCTATCTAGTCACTTATTTTATGTTACAACCCATAACTAAATACAATTATTCTAATTATTTGTAGTATCTAGTCAAACAACAAGTCAAATACATTAAAATTCGGTGATTTTATTAAAAATTATAAAACCCTAAGAAATGACATATAATTGTGATAGGTAAATCCAGTCAAATTCGAGAGATATAATAACTAATACCACTATCTATGCAAATGAACAGTGCAGGAAGCATCATACAATAGCATTAAAGAAAATTAATAAGCATAGTAATTAATTAATTAATTAGTAATTCAAGACCTAAAGATGACTCGAGAAGAATGATTCAATATAATGTAACTTTATAAGTAGCATAACTATGCCTATTAAGCATACAAATGAGTATATGAAAAACATGTATCAACTGTAAAATTGCATTATTAAAACATATTATGATGTCATACATTTATACAAAAAGTAACTAACATAGTCCTAGATATTGCACTATTTTTTAAATATTTATGTTAACAGAGAGATCATAAATCATAATTATGTTAATCTTAATTAATGGTCCACAAAATATAATAACACACTTAACTTCGAGAAGATAAAAACAGTTACACATTGTGTCATTCAGAAATATAAATAGGTACACAATTATTAGTATTTAACACTGGGATTGTATTGTATAATGGGCTGGTGTCCGCAACTCCACGTCAAAGCGCGTATTTTGCGTATATCATCTTTAACACTGGGATATTAGCTTTCAACAGTAAAAACATCTATAATATACATATTACAGTAATGTCAGTAATAAGTTGATAATGCAAAACAATAATTGCATGAGTTTTCCTATTATAGGTTTTTCAACAGGCTTCCACATAATATTTTAAGCAAATTATTCATAAGGCGAGCAAGTATCACACTTTTTTATTTTCACTCAGTCTTTTGTGCTGAGCCTTATTTAATGATTTAGTGTAATAAATAATGTCAACTAAATGTCGTTAATTAAACTAGCATTGGATATACCACTATACATTATCAACTTCAACATTTATTCTAAAAACTGAAGCAGGATCTGCCAGCTCAATACGCACGGCATTTTCAAATTTCTTAAAAATATCAGAAAACTCCATGATATTTGCTGGTTTCGATTCTATCCACATTTTATCAAATTCATAGAATAAATAGCAATAGAATTTATGAAATAAGTTAACATTCGGCAAATATTGTTTTGAATTAAACATGTAAGTTTTGGCAGAACCATCTTTTAGTAAGTAATAAGCCATTGATGTGATATTGATACCTACGATGGCAAAGGTGTAGCCATATTTAGGGTGTAGTGAATGACTTAGAACATGGCTCGAAACTTGAGGATACTCTATAGCAAAGTATAATAGATTTTCTAATCCAAGGAGGCCCATTCCACGAAAATCTGTTTTTGGGTCATCACCCTGCAAATGAACAGAAACAAAAATTAGAATAAAAAATTTAAATATTGAAATCTGTGTCTGTATAAATAATCCTTCCTATATCATAGGGATTATTTTAATATAGTAAGACACAACAATGTTGAGTTCAAATGCACCTTGGTTACAAAATTCTGACAAAGCTTACCTGGAATCCTATATACTGCCATTGCTTTGTTACTCGTGCCTCAAGAGGAGCATGAGGCACCAGTAAGGACCACAGCTTCAGCAACTTATCCTCATGTTCATTACTATTGCTATCAAATTGAGTCTGTCGCAGGTGTTCCACTTGGTCCATCAAACATCTGTAGCTCCAAATCTGTTCTAAGCATCGTCGAAAAGATCCCACAAAGGATACATGAAGCTTGGGATTAATTTTCTTTACCCTTAGTATGATTCCAATTGACGGTTCTAAGAACTCGCGAAAATTGCGAGGAACAAATCTTCTTTCATATACCACGCTGTCCAAAAAAGCTACTACCTCTTTCACATCTCGTGTACGAGACAGCATCAATGATTTCTCCACATTACACGTTCTTTCGGCTCCAGCTCTAGCACCATAGCAGATTCTTTGGAGTTCACACAGTTTCGTCGTTTTTCTGAGAAACCATTTGATGAAAGGTCGTAGATACCATTGAAGCACTGACCAAAGGTTGAACATAATCATTTCTTTATAATTTTACTATTATCACGCTACTCCTGTATAATATTAAAATTATATTTTTTCGATCGTTTCGGTTTCACATCGGTTGTCATGACCACAACTTTTTTAATATTTCGAAATAGTGACGTAACAAATAATTTCAAACAATCCTGTCAATTTAAGTTAAGTTTTACGGTTTTCTATCTTTGTTTAATTAGGAATTTAGTGATTCAAGTCAGACTTTTTATGGGCTGATAGAAAGTCTGTACTGTACGTAGTCTGCAAGGACTCTAATGTAACAAAATCCAAAATGACAAGAAATGAAATAAAACGATAAATTAATTTATCGATTTAGTATTCATTTAGGCGACTTTTATTTTATTTTGCTGTTAGAACATGAACTACATCACTAGTTTTTAAGGTGCCAGTTTTAAGGTGGATACTCCAGGGTAGCCCGGGAAATTCAAATTTTCTTACGTTTTTTGCAATTTGCAGGCCAGTGCCATGGCGGTTATATGTTGATTAAAATATTGTTTGCGACTGTAAGACATAATTATGTAGTTACAGAATTATAATAATCAAAATAATCAATACAACCCTCCAAGTTCCTAAAGGTGCAGGAATGACTTTGACCTTGAAAAAGTCATTTTTTCACGACTTAAGGCTGATGCTCCAAGGGAGAGAACCTCACGTCCCGGCCGCCGCGGGAGTTGCCCCGGGTGTCGGGGGCCCGTGTGGGGCCACCACGTGGCCCCCGACGCCCGGGCCAACTCCCGGCCACCGTAGGCGCGGGCCTGTGGACGGAGAGCTATGGGCTAGCTCGCCGTCCGTCCGGCGTCCGTCTTATGACGACAGGCCGTGTCGACGGCGCGTTTCTATTCCACGCGCGCCTCAAAGAGAGTCAGCAAAAAGGAAGGGGGACCCCTTCCTTTTTGCTTTTTGCTTTTGGGAAGTTAGGGGTCCGCAAGGGCCGATGCCTGCCGTAGCTGCGGGACTGTCCGAAAGAGATACCGTGGCACCGGAACATAAAGGACGATGAAGGAACATGAATGGGTTTTAGTCAGTAAAAGTCTGACACTCTCTCCTGCTCCGCCCAGAGCGGGAGAAGTCATTTGATGATTTCCCATCCGGAAAAAAAGAACAGAATTATACACAAATAAAGTCATCAAAATCATCAATACACATTACTTTTTCTATGTCAAAGTTATTCCTGCACCTTTATGAACTTATGGAGGGTTGTATTGATGATTTTGATGAATATAATTTATCATTCATCATTCGGGTTGGAGCATTCTTCACCTTAAAATGAATAGACCAGAAGTGGAGCAGACACGGATGTCCGGCTAGCTTGACACCAAACTTGAAGTTGGTGGATCAGAAGCGGAAGCAAGGTATACATAGATAGATTGAATGCTCTATAATATGTATGTAGCTGTAGGTACACCATATAAATTACAGATACTTACAACCAATTTGGTTCGTCAGAGAGGGTCATCAGTTTTCAAAGCTTATTGTGGCTGAGTTATCGAAACAAATTGAATTAATTAATTATGAGAATCATCGACACGAAGAAGTAGGTAGCAGCGCTAGGATACAAATGGGATACCTTTTTTTATCGTTACTTATATACCTAAACTCTTTTATTGTTTTTGAGGTTTTCCCTATCGTACGTTTTGGCACAGTATAGGTTGAAAAAAAAAGGTTAGTTAAGTAGATAAACAAACATGCAATGAAAATTGTTTCATTGAGTTCTAGTTCTAGGTACATCATTTAGAAGGGAATCTTCATAACAGAGATTTTAAATAAAACTTGTCAATCGAATTTGTGTTTTTATTTGATGAAAATTGTAATTCTTAAATTTTACATTAAAATTATTTACAATGCCATCATACAACACGAACGGGCGGTCAGGTCAGCGCGCTGACATCTTATTATTTACAAAAGCAAACGATGTTTTATGCTGCAAATTATAATATATCGAACGAATAACAAAATCGTGACACTTTTTTTAAGGCGAAAGCGACGTCATGGTAGCCCGCGAAATTTTGCAGTTTAGGTAGGTTTTAAGTTGATGATGAATTGATTAGCGAAATTTAAACTTGAAAAAAATTTAATTTAGCTAGCTAGCCTGACGCTTTCACCATAAGGACTTATCTACTTTTAAAGAAAAAAAAAAAAACTGAAACTCAGGTCGGTTCCTATTGGTACAAACGATAGTGAGGCATATGTGGCAGGTACAAATCTATTCTTAATTATGTAACTACAAACCTATCTAAAATATAAATTATTTAACTCTTTCCCTTAAAATTTAATTGCGAACTCAATACCTACATAGTTTTAATGAAGATTTTTTAGAGATTTTTTTACAATAAAAATAATTGTTTCTATCATGCTTCATCATTACCTACACTTTTTCAAAACTACGTGTTCGGTTTTTGTCCTTTTTCTGTGTAATAATTTTATGCATAAGATTTACTGCAACATGATGGATTTTGTTATGAAAATATGAATTGAATACTCTTACCTAATTTCATACTTAATTATTTGCTTGATACAAAATATCAACTAGGTAGGTAATCAAAGCAAAGAGTACCTTACTTGTGGCACGTCACGTCTCATTTCCATTAATATAGTCAGAGTCGACCCCGTAACCCGTAACCGTAAACTCCCAGTTTATTGAAACGTCACTAAAGTTGACACAGTATTGATCAATCACATCGGTCTTCAAACCAGCATCGTTTTATAACGCACGTGAAATTGAGCTTAATGGGCACGAGATAGGTAGGTATGCAGCATTTTTTTAATGCCGACGAAACATCAGTGAAACATCATCGTGTGCAGAGTCCATGAGGTTGAATGTTACAATGTGAAGCTATCTGTCGAGTGTTGACTGTACCTGCACATGTAAAGAATATGTGTACAGATATTTGGATGGATCATTTGATATAATTATATTAAAAGGATCTGACTGGTGAGCTGGCAAAGCGCTGATTAAAAATAAAATAAATAAATATCGCTGGACATTACACACAGCGCCATCTAGTGCCACACTAAGCAACGAGGCTTGTGTCGTGGACACCGGATAGTTGACATAGGTACTACACAGATACAATTTGTTTGTAAAACATATCTACTTATTATACATAATTATAAACATCCATGACTCGAAAACAAATGTCCATGCTCATCACACAAACATTTGCTCCTACCGGGATTCGAACCCGGGACCTTAAGGACGTAAGGCAGCCTAACTACCGCTGCGCCATTCGAAAATAACAAAAAAAAAAAGGAAAAAAAAGAAGAAAATAAAAAGAAGAAAGGAAAGAAGAACAAGACGAGGTAAAGTTTATATTTACGTGTTTAACTTCAAACATTGAGCTATTACTACTACGTATAGAGAAGACACCGCGAACAAAATCTGTGCTCCGTTCAAATGCTGTCAGCTGGCTGCAATTCTTGTCCGACTCCCAAACTCAGTCGCTTGCTTGCCACAGCATTATATAAATACGGGGTTAGCCGCCCCCCGCGCGCCCCGTACGTAGTAGTAATAGCTCAAATGACTTCAAATCTATGTTTTGGATCAGCAATTTTGTTACTCACAAAACTCAATTTTGTTGTTGTTTTGTTTGTTGTCTTTCTTGATGTTTATGGGTATACGCAATGAAATTAGAAGCTTTGGCTAACCGACCCTATTAAAGGGCTCATTATAAGGTATAGGCTACACTCTGATTTCAGCTTATTTGACTAGGGCCGTAAAAATCCCAAGTTTTTTTAGGTATATCATGAGACGTTAGTTTTCGTGTAGTCGAGCTTTTCAAGCGGCAAGAAAATTGGATTTGAAAATTATTATGAAGGTGCAGAATTCCTAAAGAACAGTGTTTGAAAAAAGTCGTTTAATAGGTACACGTGATCATTTCTCATTTCACACCCGGCATTAAATTTGAGTTCTGTTAGTTTAATTTAATTTAATTATTTAGGTCAATGATCTTCATTTTTAAGAGGTAAGAAAATCTTTTCACAAAATAGGTACCTAGGTATCTGCCGTATTTTGTGAAAAGATTCAGAATGTAGTTGTACCCATCTATTATAAACTAAGACTCATGTTTTCAAACGTGCTTTTTAAGTTTTATATCTATACAGGTTTCGAGGGAAGTTTTAAAAGAAAATTGAAATTATGTTGGTCCCGGGATTTAAAATATTCAGATAGCTAAAAGTTTTTAGTTCGTAGAGCCAACAAAATAAGTTCAGTAAAATCAGTTTATGTGGGAGAGTTTACCTACGTACGAGTATTATCGAAATTTTAAATCTGGATGACTGAAATACCAGTAAAAGACATTTACAAATAAGTACATGAACCTAAGTTTATACTGGAATTTTAGTTACCAGGTATCAATAATCCTATCTAGATATACCTAATCAAAATCTTTACATATTTTTCTATTTAAGTAGTTATTCAGCAGGACGGACAAAGAAGATTTAGAATCTGCATTCAATGTCCTCTCTTTCAAGCTGAATTTTATTGTTCCTACATTTTATGTACATGATTATTCTTGTCTTGCAAAGCAGTTTCCTTGGTTAGGTGGATAGTTATGTTTTGTTCACCAATTATTGTACCTAGTGGCGGTACTTTCATATATATAAGCGTACTTGGCTTGCTCATAAAACCCACTACTCTTCATGATGTTACGGTTTTTGAACAGGCTGCTTGGGCATGCCACTGGTACCTACCTAAGAAGTTTATGTGCTGACTCGACTTAAGCGTTACAGTGTAGTGGCTAGCTTGACTTATAAACGTCGGTTTCACAATATGAATATTCAAGACGTCCTAGTTACCCACGCATAACCGTTTTTCAAAAATACTTTTTGTAATTAAATTGGTGGAATTACCTACTTTGCTAAATGCAAAGGCGATAGTAGATAAGTAGGCGAGTGTTTTTCCTGCAGTGAGTGTTAGGAAAAACGTTCGCCTACTTATCAACTAAATGTGTGTCAAGCGCTGGACAGACGTAGCCTTTGCATTTAGCAAAGTAGGTAATTCCACCAATTTAATTACAAAAAGTATTTTTGAAAAATGGTTTTGCTTGGGTAACTACGTCTTCAATATTCATATTGTGAAACCGACGTTTTTAAGTCAAACTAGCCACTACACTATATATTACATATGTACAATTTTTATAAATTCTCTTCAAATTCTTGTCTAAGTATGTTGACATATCTCTCATAAAAGTACTCGTAATCTGTTCAAGTACATAATGTACCTAAATCTGCCCAAATGCGCGCCAATCATGCATTAACATTTTTGAAATGTTCGATTTAAAAAAGTTTTTTATGTGACTTGAGGACCATTTTAAGCAGTTATTTTATTAGTTACTATGAACACGTGAATACTATGATACAACAGCAAAATAACAACATTCAAGACAACTACTGTCAGTCGTTTTTCAAAAGCCACTTTTGCCAAATACCGTAAAATGATAAAGATTTATTAATTATGTTTACAATTTTATTATTATTATTATAAACAATGACAAACTATCACTTTTAAATACAGAAGAGTTTCATTGTTATTTGTTAGGTATCTCACTAATGTCTTTTCATGCATCAAAATGTTGACAATCAATTCTTATACATTATACTAAGTAATTAAAAATAAGCTATACAATGTATCTACAATTATACATTAATATTTATAAGATGCAAAAGTCAGCAACGCAAGGTTTTTCATAGACTTTGCTACCTATTCTATAATTTGCAAATTATTATTTTTCAACACTTCCTAATTAAATAAGTTGCAAGAAAATTGTGTCTTAGCTTTACTTATTGGTTTCAAAATCTCTTAATTTAACATTTTGTACGTTTTGAATGTAGAGGTTTTATTATCTACTTAATTATAATTTTAATTGTGTTGTTTAATTTATATTTAAAATCAGCTCAATATAAAAAAATAACTACTTCATTGCAAATATAATGCTACTGTAGCAATTGATTAGGTACACAATTTTTATTAAGGTTTTAGAATTAACTATGGAATAATGGCAAAATTTACCTAATGCACGGTAAAATTATTTTCGGTTCTAGCTTCGTGTTAATTACTATTCAAACTGAGGTAAATCTCGAAGTATCTATATATTAGTACTTAAACAGATACTTAGGTAGGTAGGTAAAGATGTTTACTGAAAGCCCTATGGCATCCAGATGATGCAGGTTGCGGACCTAATTGCTGAAATTGTCATAATTAACATAGAAGAAACTAGAATACAGAGTTCTTCTCATTCTCAGAATTCGTCTAGATGAAATCAATTTCAAATCGGGATTTGTCCACAAAATTAACCTCAGTTTGCTTAGAACTTTATGCAATCTAAATCTAAAAGTGGACAACACTCGTCCGCGATGACAATCTCAGATATTAACGAAGTCTCTACTCATATTATTGTTTTTATGGTACAGCATATATGGTACATACAAGTTCCTATATATTAATTAAAGTTGCTTATATTACCTATACTTATAATTAAGCGGCTTTTATTTAAGCCTAATCTCTCATATCCAGCGAAGCATTAAATAGTTGCTTGACAGCAGAACCTCAATATGTTCAGTTATATTCATTGACAAAAATGACTAGAAAATGTGAACGAGATAGATGATAGAAAAATAAACGTTCATAGATATTTATAATTATATTTTATTTATTTAAACAGGAGGTGTAGAAACTTATTGTGTAAAACACTTAACAATACCAGGTTTTTCTTGTTTTGTACCTAACACAATCTTATTTTAAAACGAAATATAAGCATAATTTATAATTATTTACGATAACAATAACAAGTGTTTGTTTAAATATTTCAGGAAAAACAAAAATCTATATTCAAGGTCAACAGCTTATATTGTAGAACAATTTAGACTCGATAGATAAAATCAACATTTTATATTTTGGACTTGGCCCAAATAATAAGTGATATAAATTAACAAGATATTTAAGAAACAAGCACTGAAGTATACAAAGGGTACATTTGCTGGGTGTAAAGGAGTGACTTTAAGCATAGACAATGGAGGGAAGCGAGCCTTAAAATAGGTAACAGTAAGTAGTCAGTTCCAAGTGATAAAGATATATAAATAATATAACACATGTTACAAAATATGATCAGCAATTTAAAAAGTCTGCCATGAATACATTCTCTCGACGCGTAATGTACAAAAACGAAGTAGTGCTTAACAATATAAATAAATAATACCTACCCATATCAAATGTATAACTTATACGTGTATATATATGTAAAGGCAGCATAGAATATATAATATATTTTTAACAGGATAGCACAATATTATAGGTACAAGGTTGAATCTTATAAAGCGAATGATATGTAACTTTTATCTTACATTTTAAATCGTACCTATAAAAACGTAGCGAATTTAAAATACATAGTATCACTTTGTATCTATCCAAATATCAAGGGAATGGTCTCATTGTTTCAACATTTATTGAACTTTAAAATACTGTTAACATAGGATAACAGTAATAATTACATATCTATCAGGTAAAAAGAGATCATTAGCAAAATATTATTTAATGAATATTATCTTTGTAAGCCGTGACACTGAAATAAATAACTTTGCTACTGTTATATGTATACAACACTTCTTGTTGACTGTATTCATAAGTTCGCTGTAATACCTAAAACACATCCTCAATAATGTAAGATGCACTTACTTATAGGTACATAAGGCATCCAAGCTTTAATTTAATATACAATTATGGACACCTCACGTTTTCCAATAGAAATTGAACGATGCATTTAATTTTTACGCACAGCCCAAAGCGTTGTTTTTTTTAATTAAATCGCAGGCACTCAGCATTTGACCACCCGTTACATTGATTTGAAAAGAAATATAAATCATAACATTATAATTATAAATAATTAATTAAATCAGGCATCCCTACTTTTTTCAATCATATAATTTGATTTCAAAGCACAGCCAAAACGCTTTTTCTTATAATTTATTGTTTTATAATAATTTAGATATAAAATCTATGTTTCAAAACAGTTGACTCCTTGGTCCACTTTTTAACAAGCAAAAGGCATAATTTCAATAGTGTTGAATTGTCTTGAACCTCAGTTGTTTTTTATGAGAAAAATTACTGGATTATTTAAAAAGAAAATAGCTAACAGTTTATGATATCCATATCGCTTTTATTTAACCATGAACAGGTAGGTATTGTAATGAATAAATAACGTACATCCTACAGACACACGAGAACTAAAGCGCTTTGCGGTTTTGGACAAAGATTTCGTTTTTAATATATTATTCCTAAATACAAACGGCTTCTAGCATTTGTGGACACTACGTTATATCTAGGGTGTGATGACAGAGGACAATATCATAATAATGTTACAAATATGTTAACGTGGTGAGTATTCTACTTACGCAACGAATAAGGTGACGGTATGGTCTCACAGCACAATATCCACGACACTTTTACTCAAGTATCTAGTTACAATATCTCATTAGGTTAGTATACCTTACGTATTGATAGGTGTCATTTAATTTCATTATTATTTACAGCCGGCAATATATTCATCAATTTCTGTATTAACTACTAATATTATATCAGGCAAAAATAACTCTTTGACATGTAGAAGGCATGTTCATGGTACAGTTATCAAAACAATTGGTATACACACACTTGTACACCTCTGGAATAGCGTGAAATCAATGGTATTATATATTTATATTAGAATTTAAAGATAATAATGACTTGAGCTTCATCTATGCATCTACAGCTATTTTTACATTACTCCGAATTATATTATTTGGAAACTTAATCACTTTAGTTTAAATGATACGGTGATCATTCCCTACGTCTCACCTTTACAAAGCAATAAGTAAATATTATTATAATTATCACAACATATTATGTAAGTGTTGGTTTGGACAAACTAATAACTATGGTGATTATATTCTAATATTAAATATAAAAGTAATCATGTCTTTTGCTATCTTACTAGTAATAATAACTTAAAAGCAATAAAATACGCTAGGTCTGTCTTTAGGTTTGAAATAGATTTCTTTCTTCTGCGCGTCGAAGAAGTTCTCCGTATTATAAACTCTCGATATCTAGACGATCTCTCTAAATTCATACAAAATCCGATGTAACCACGTTGATATAAGAATTTCCATACAATTACATAAGTTGATCCCTCTTTATCCTATCTTAAGTTTTCGTGTATTCACAAGAAAGTAATTCTAACGCGTAGATATACATTATAAACGTCCGTCTTTGAACTTGTAGAAAACTATTTCAAAACCTGTAGAAAAATCGCACACATCTTTCAATTGATTGATATTAAACCATGGAAAGCTGCGACGTTAGCTTTCTGCTTCAAGTCTCTTAAACTATAATTATCTTAACAGTACGATCACTATAAACGGGTATAATCACAATTCTCGACCGTCGACAATCATCAAATATGTATTATAATAGAGTGAGTAGCTTAATCTCATTCATATTTGTGACGCAGTAAAAGAATAGTAGAAAACACAGTAAATGTCCGTTCACACGAAGCGGCCAGCGACAGCGGTAAGTGAAGGCAGCATTAAGAGAACGCCTTGTAGTGTATGAAGAAGAAGATGAGAAACACGGCGTAGGCAGTGGGGAACGTGATCCGCGCGATCACGTCGATGGTCTTCGCCACGCGGATCGGGTGCGGCGGTTCTTTTTTGCGAACCTGGACGAAACATGGCTGAAAGAGATTATTATGCAACATGAATGATGATACCGTAAGCCGCTACTGTGGATAACAGGCTCATGGAACTGTGGATCTGTGTCTCGTATCAACCCTATTGCAGATGAACGTTTCAGTAGGTACTTAAGTTCTCTCGCATTCACTGTGATGTACTGGCTATCTACGCATCAGCGTGAAAACAAAAAGTGGCGTATTCAACCCTTTTTTCATGGAAGCTGCAAATTTTACTTGCAAGCTGTTACTGAAGTGCTTTTACTATGTAATGTTGTACTAAAATAAATGGGAATATAAGGTCATACGCAAATTATTGGTAAGTTTATGTTAGCGTCTGATGGAGGGACAGTTACCTCCGAGACTCCGCCATTGTTGGCGGTGTGTGTACAGGCCCCTGGGCCAGTGCACGCGGTGCAAGACACGAGGTCGGCGCCGCCTGTCGACTCGCGCTTTTTGTCTCCCTGTAACACCAGTTGGTTTATTTCTTTTATTTTACTTGTTCAAATATTACCACTGGCCTATTAGACAAAGACGTGCAGAGCACATGACAGCCTATAATGCTGCCACTGCTGGGACTTGTGCCTTCTTCACTACGTAAGTGGATTCCCACTGCAATGGGGTTAAAGTATACCTTAACAGAAAACATTTATGGCTAAGTGGTTGACCATTGGGAAAGTCAACGTCTTGTGTTTGGCACTGTGCATTTGTGCAATTCGAATTGAGTAGAAAAACCACAAAAATATTAATGAATTTAATTTTACAAGCCTTTTTATTGTTAAATTGTACACAATTGTATCACAATTCCAAAAAACTTACTAAAACGTATATTAATAAAGTTAGTAAACTACCTACATAAAATTATTTCTCGGTTTTATCATAGTTATCACAGTTTCAAAAGAAAGTCACTCTGTTTGGTTAATACGTGAGATTATCAAAAAAATAAAAACAGTTTCTACATGTTTAGAGCTACTCAAGAAAGAAGTGACATAGCTGATAATGACAGTATACTCACAGGCTGGAGCGATCCGAAGCAGCGTTAAGAAAAACAATGCGTTAGTTTTCATGATATCAGATTCAGAGATGATGATGCTGATGAAGTGGGGCTAACTAGTGTCATTGTCGACGTCACTTACAGCGCTGCTACTCTCCGCTTGGGGCTCTTGTCGTGCCCTTTGGAGGAAAGCCATCGCCTCCTACGTAAATGTTTAACCAGTGGTTAGCCGAAGCATGACTTAGTATCATACCGCTGAAGCTGCAGAATCAACCTAGTCTCAAGGTTCATACAAGCAAAGTGTTCGATGTAAAACAAGTAACTATAAGCGTTCTATTGATTGCCAAAAGTACTTTTGAAGTTATTGAATCTGAGTAAATAAAGTCAGAAGACCCTGATATAGAAGGGATTGCTACTTTAGTTTGATCAACTTGAAGTATCAACAATGTCGGAGTATGTATGGGTAAAGAGGAGGAAGTTAGTAAGATAGGTGTGCATGCATCCAAAATGGACGTTACAGATTTAGAGCATAAAGAAAATTAAAATCAATTTAAATAATGACAGGAAAAAGAAACGAAATTAGAATAATTAAAAAAATAAGGTAGTTTGGAAGAGGCCAATTCTACTGAAGCTTGTTAAAAGGATTACAGCATGCAATTTCGATGGCCATTTTGTGTTGAAGATGATGACTAGAGCTCCGCATATTTCATTTTACTTCAAATAACGAAAACAACAATTATAATTTTACTATGAGGGTACCATCTTGTGTCAAAAAAGAAAAATAAATGTTCCAGGAAGACTGATTTTTGCCAATCTAAACATAAAACTAAAACTTACCTGCTCTATCCTAGTTAAAGAAGAAATTATTGTTAGGCTAGTCTCTAGAGCTAATCAGCCTTCCAGAAAGAAGTAAAAGAGCAATACGCGAGCAATGTCTGGATAGTGCCAATGAATGCGGCGAATGTTCTTACCAAGGGGCTGGCCAGTATAATGCCAATTCTGCTCAGAACTGCAGGCAGTCGCTGCGAACACATCACACACAGTTTGTTCACTCGTGACAGATGGTCTAACGATGTGCAATCGTGAACATAGACTAGATTGTAGTGGCCACATTTAAATAATGGATAGTATGCACTTTGAAATAGATACGGTACCCATCAGTACCACTTCACAAAAGTATGAACGTAAAATCAATCACAAACAAGTCAATCAATATGCATCTTTGCAATGTTTTCTAATAAATGTTAGATACACAATTTCAATTCAGAATTATGGAATTCATTATGAAAAGCAAGGAATGATGACTAAGAGACACGAACTGTACGTTATGATGTAAGGCCACACAAATTAGTCTTATTTTGGTGAAGTGACGATTGCCAATGATACAAAAATATGTGATGAATTCTTGCTTACCCATTAAATTTTGTAAATATATGAGCCAAATACATGCAAAGACGTTAAAGAGGTGAAGCATGCTGTAGGAAGAAAACAAACAACACGACATTGCCATTTTACGTATGAAATAAAGTACGTACTCGTTTACCAAGCCATGTCTTGTTGTTGTAAGATTGAAAGAAAACATTGCAAAGAGTAAAGGTAGAAAAAAAAATTCACGACGGAACTTATTCGTTATTCTGGTTAACTAATTTATGTCAGGGATCAATACATAATGTCTTATTTGAGAAACTTCTAAATTCCTTCGTGAATGCATTGTGGGTTTTCTAAGAAAATACTCCCAATACCACCATAAAATATCAAAGTGCTTTTTTTACGAATCTAATACCAATTGCCGGCTACAAGGACCACAGTAAGGAGAGGGAGCGTTTAGTAGCGTAAACATGTAGTGAGTGTATGTACAGGGCTTTGGGCATGTAAGTAGGTACACTGAAACTTTAGACGAATTTTGTATTGGAATTAATATGTTTTTCACTAAACCCACGAAGCCTATCAATATACGTTAATAAACAGATTTTGAATTTTGTACAAATAATAATAAAACAAGAAAAACCACATCGATAACACGCTTTACGAAATTTAACTTTGAAACAAAGATTTTAAAGTTGACAATAAAAACACACGTACAATTTCAATTTACTAAATACGAGTAAATCGTCATCAAAGTAACTTTCGAAGTAAAGTAAAAGATAGAAGGAAACAATGATGACGTTCTAGACACTGAAATTGAGGGAGATAAAAAAGAGTATTCACCTGTGTGACTGGATTTTCTCCGGGTCGGTACACAACATTGTGTAGGGGTCGTTTCCTCCCCACGTAGTTGACACACACGAACTCTAGTAACGACGCATAGATAAAACACATGCACACGCCGTCCCAAACGTTCATCGCCGTCAGGTTCGACACGACCGGCAGTGTCGATCTGAATCCATTCGATGTAGTGAAAAAATTCAACATTGTTGTTACACCTGTGTAAAAGCAAAGCAACATAAGAATCTTATCACAGTTATCAACAAACATTTAACATTTAAAGATAAAAATTACCTACAGGTAACAATATTAGTTGAAAAAGAAAGCGTGTTCATGATACAGTTACTAGAACATTGAGAACGTAAGTTTAAAGCTCTACAGAGAAACGTAGAAAGATCATGCGATACCAAAGTACTAAATAGTACGTATAGATCTACTTACGAATAGCCAATCTTTTCAAGCAAGGCTTGTATTGCGTATAATGATTAAAATTTTGAAAAAACCCGGTACTTACAGTAATTTTCTGTCAATTTGGTAACCGTGAAAGGGCTCGTTTTTAAAAAGATTCTAAATATTCACAATGATATTAAATTTATTCAGAACTGAGCAAATAAAACAGTGAACAAACCTATCATTACTCTAGCAGGCACTGCATTCCATTCCAGCCAAAAAGTAATAAACGATGAAGTCACCAAAATGATCCCCGGAATGAAAACTGTGGTGAAGTAAAATGATCTATCCCTCGTGAAGATAAGATCCACTTTGAGGCAGCTGTAATTACCTAAAAATGTCAAGCATAATCTAAAAATAAAACAAAAAGAAAATTGGCAGGTGAGAATGAATCGTCGGCTGTATCTATGAGTATAATATAGATAAAATAAGCGAAACCTGCAACAGATAGCGTGTTATATCAACAGCCGCAGCCAACATCTACGAAGAGTAAAATGTATGCAGTAGGTACGCAAGACCGAGAGCATTCCAGATACCAGCCACTTTTTACCTATCATGGAACGGGCTGGTACTGCGTTCCACTCCAGCCAGAATGTGATGAACGAGGAGGTCACCAGAATGATTCCAGGGATAAATACTGTTGTAAAGTAGAACGCTCGGTCTCTAGTAAATATTAAGTCGACCTTTAGACAGCTGTAGTTACCTGTGGAGTGAATATTATTAGGTACAATTGGAGCATCGTAGCACGTGAAGTGTTTTTCGTTTAATTTCAAAATAAAAATAACCAGGATACAAAATTCCAAGTAACTCAATTCAGAGGCCTTGTTAAAATTAAAGTACATATGAACAGCCAAAACATCATCTAATATACTAACTACGTTTTGTATGTATGAGTAATGCGTGTTGTGTTGTCGTGTCATATCATGTTTATGAACATACATCGTAGCGTTATGACGTCCATTAAAAACGATACAGCGTACTATTTCAAACGCATGCTCTCACAGTCATGTATGGAATTTATATGTGCATGCATGATAACAATGAAGAAAGTGATGAGCACTTAACTAAAACAACATGAATGCTTGGTGAGTATAACAAAGGTATCGTAAAGAGCAAACCTTCGACTTTCCATCATCACGGTCGATTTGACAACACTATACAACACTTTATTATTATAACACAATAACGCATTTACTCACACATAAGCAAAAAATATTTGAAATACGACGACACCGGACAGAACGGTGCCTCGTCCGGTGCAACTTAAGTACCTTGCTCCTCAAAGCGTCTCTGGCAAAGATTACATGTCATCTCTTCGTCTTCCTCGTAAAGTGAATTACCCTCAGCTGCTTGCAAAGACGTTAATAAATTCTTACACTCTACATTCTCAACAAACTAATGAATACATTTAGATGTTAGGAATAGCAAAATTTGTATCAATAACTGTACACTACATAGTCACAATGTTTATAAAGACTAGTGATCACTGTTTCACCAGACGGACAATCTAGATGAACATGCTTGTAGCTAGTGTTACACCTAATGTATCGACAACGTGTGATCGCATTACGTACACTATCAAGCGACTACTATATATATTTTAAATAACACACAAAATAAATTAATTATGAAAATTAACCTTTTACATAAATCAAGACCAAGCTGAAAAGAGTTAATCAGAATTTCAATATAATTAGGCATCCTTTGACCATCTCTTGTGCAAAATATAAGATGTGCTTTAACAAAATATCTAATTTTGGTTACTAAGCTACCGTATAGGCCCAACAAAATATATGATTTGGAGGATATCTTTCTTTAATATAACGTTTTAGAAGCGATGTTGGTATGTTGTATGTATGTAATATGTAGGTATGAACAATCGTATATTTTTACCTCTCCAACTGGCTTTAATAGGGCAGGGAATGGTTTGATTCTGGATGAGGTACGCATTGAGCGTGGTGAGCGACGGCGACTTGCGCAGCGTGTCCTCGTCGTTCTTCCACACGTACGTGATCGCCGACTGCTCGTACGATACTGGCGAATACAAACACTGTTACAGCACTGCCTTTTTTCAAGTCATTGAATCCAAAGGATTTTGGGGAGTGACTATAAAAATACGTACTACTCAAGGAATTGAACATAACAGTGCGGACTTTGTAGGAAGAGATGCATAATAGGACCAAATAACTTACTACTTTCTAAGGCAAATGAACACAATGGGTCATCAAAAGGAAAGATGTTGAGCCGTCCCTGACACGACAGGATGAGATGCCGCCGCATCAAATAGTTAATAGTACCATTGCGATAGATACGCAAAGCAAAATGCATTGGTATTATCGGGTCCTGAAAAATAAGCATAGTTAGAATATCATCTGGTGGAAGAAGTAATCAAAATAAAGCATTTGCACTATAAAATACGCTCCTATCCTAAATACTCCTACATGGTGTTCACAAATATTACTTATCACCAAACCACCGGACCAAATGTTACGATGAAACTACGAAAATCAACTCCAAACTTCTAGATTGCATTTTAAAAACCAGAAAGAAATCGAGGCGAGCATGAAGTGTCAGCTATAAAAATCTGTATGTACAAATAATGGTCCTTTTAGATCATGAAGCATTGTATGTAGTTATAAATACCCATGAGTGCTGGGAAAACTCCTTCAGAAGAAAGCATGGTGGAAATAATTATGTATAAAATTAGATGAAAATATAATTTTGTAATCTGTATCTTCAGATAAGTCAATCAATCATGTAAGTAATCTAGGATAAGTTCGATACGGACCTTAAAGTCGCCGTGCATGATGAAGTACGTATCCGGCAACCAGATGTCTTCGTGATGATGGATGGCGTTGAGGAAGTCGTAATGAGACTGGTTGGAGTAGCGCAGGCGAGGGTCGTACCACTGCTGCTGAAGTAAGAACTCCACTTCGTATTTCTGGAAGCGGTCAAGTTAGAGAAATTGAAACAAAAGAAGGAAGATAGCCGGGTATAAAATAAAACTTAGTTGATTAAATACTTACAAGACTAGATTCGTCCGGAGAGGCTAAGCTAAGAAGTAGTACGCTTACATTTACGGTGAGGACACCTGAAAACAATATAATAGATGACATTCATTTCGTGGATACATCTTAATTTGTACAAGACACAACAACGATATACACTTAAAATACATGCTTGCTAACAATTGTGCTGGAGTTCAGTAGGGCTCTACCTATCTTAGCTTATCTAGCAGTTTTCTTTTTATTTCGCTTAATCAGATACATAACCTTTCTTATTATTAAGGTTTTGATTATGAGTCATCTTGTGAACGAACCAACTTAAAATGTAGAAGAAGTAATGATTGGAAGGTAAATAGGTATAATAAAATTAAACAGCGAAAATTAATCGTAGGCACACATGTTGCAATAATAAGGAAAATTGTAAATAAGAAGTTGGCAGATCCGATTTCTATTGGAAAAGAAGTATGAATTTACGACAGATAGAATCCATAATTTGTGTTTGATGTTTGTGAAAAGAGAAAATCATTTTAGGTAAAAAGCATGGCGTAAAAAGAAAACTCGTTATTCAATGTTGAGAAACTGAACCATTAAACACAGTGTTGTTATTTATGAGGTAAACATTAACAACTAATGTAGCTCACCGACGACTATAAAATAATCAGTTGAAACAAATTCAATAATAAAAGTGGGTGTGTTCTAATCTAATACATCAATGTTATCAGGTGCATACTGGTAGAAATAATACGTGACTCATAGACATAGGTATAAAATTATTCTAAAGCATAGGATCAGGTAGGTATCTACAGTTGCGTGAGGTAAGAGAAAGATTGAAGTTGCGTGCAAGGAATTAATTACAAAGTTATAGTAGCTACGATCCAGGTACATGTGGAAGGATTTCTCTTTTCATAAACATGAACACAACGCACCACGATTGTGCGAGCGTGGCCGCAGAGACGGAAGCCCCACATTATTTTGTGCCAGAGAGTCGTTTGGCGAAGTTAGACCACAACAGAATTCTGGATCTGCAATTTACATCAATTTTCAATGACCGGCTTGACCTTATACATACGCAACATCATCAAGTTTTCAAATTATATCAAATCAATGATGCTTTGAAATGTAATGATATAATTTGAAAACTTGGTTATATTTGATATAAGTATGGTTAAAAATGACATTTACCATCTACTGGTGGCAGCAGTCTTTTGTCATAGCGGGAGTTTTTCAGAAGGTTGTCCAGTATCTCTTTGTCCGACTTTCCCGCTGCGAATCTGGAGAACAGTGAATAGATTTTTATGTAATAACTGTGAAGCAATTTTGCATTTCTAAAGAACCTTTTAAATCATCAAAGTAATGGCCTGAAAGCGAATAGGTATTATAGAAGATTTATGCCGTAACATATATCATGGCAAATTAAGCGTGTGGAAACGCACAGCAGTACGCTTAGTATTGATTTTAGATTAACACTTATTACCTTGCTGCTACAAAAGCCGTTCAATAAGCTAATAAACAGAGCAATGACACGGTCTAATAATAAATGCCGTAGTTTTAATAGTGAGTTGTTAATAATTGGAACTTGCAAGTGTATTGAGTCATAATTTCAAAATACATCCATTAACTAACTACGAATTAAAGAAAATTTCGGACAACAATATTTAGTGACTACTTTGTGAAGTTCGGTAAAATTGAACCACAACTGTATCATATCGAAACACACGTCAAAGACTCAAAGCTAACTTTTGGTAAGTGTGTGCGGAAACAAAAGCTTTGTGAGATGCAAGGAGTAGTTTACTCGTGCCAAACTGATTTGAAAGTTAGTCCAAAGTTAAACAGAGGACTGTATGCAATCAACATAATCATATCAGAACAACGTAGAGAGTAAGCAACTAAAGCAAGTTATGTTTACACTATTCAGGGGAAAGTGATAATGTAGACGGGATAATAAACATACTGGGGGTATAACCCTCGCCACAGACAATTTGTTTTGCATAGTGCCGCAGGGCGTATTAATGGAGCGAGGAACTTCACGCTTGGCTGGCGTGGGCCGGCTGGCGTGTTAAATACGCTTCGCCGCCTGCGCTCGCCGTGTGTCCTTCCACGCTCTACTCATTACCATCTAAATCTATCGTCACTGAATCCACAGAACGCTGCTTTGTCGGTATGAAATTTTGAAAAAGATTTTCATTAAAACCAATAAAATTAATCAATTTGACAGAACAAACGAAAAGTTTTCTATTGTATAGTGGGTAGTATTAGAAAAAGTTTATTCAAGTTGTTACAACTTGAATGACATAAACGACGGTTTCCCGAAAACAATAGAACTTTTGTCACTTGTCTTGTAGCCATGCCCACTTACAGTGATTGGCTATTGTTATTCTGGACAACCAATCACAACAGCTCACGAGAGATTTGACAGCAGATGTATTGGCTTTCAGGAACTAGGGTAAAAATAGGTTTTAAGGGGTATAATATAAAAGTGTTTTTCGCTTACATGTCTGATGTGAGTGCTGATGCTCGACTGAGCATGAGGAAGATGGCCACAGCGCGTGCCACGACGCATGACCAACCCATATTAGGACATCTGGAAATGTTATAGAAAAATATTGAAATTTTACACTAGTATTTTAAATTCAAAAATTGTAGAGAGACGTTTGGATGTTTAACTCAATCACACATAAATTGATAAATGTATTTCGATCAAAATTAGCACATGGACCTTTTTGCACGGTGTCATGGACCATAAATATGCTCACAAGTAACTTAAACTATGTTTTATAAAGGGTGTAAAACACCTCTTAACGAAGCCGAAAGGCACTTGTTCTCCTCGTCATTGCGATCATTTTTTTGTTCTACACCATACCCTGGAACCTTCTAGTTACGGAGATATTGGGGGTCAAAGTTCCAACTTTTGACAAGTTTTTTTTAAATACAAGTTTTTAATGTAAGATTTTTACTTTAAACACCTCCACGACCCCCGTACTATTTAATCCATCCATCCAGCACAATGTTTTGAGTGCGTTACATTGAGTTCTATCACAAAACATGATTTTTCACCCCAAAAAAAAAAGTTCTTGATGCGTAAAGTTACTTAGTTTGATGTACAGAATGCTTGGTTGACGGCTTCGTGATGAGGTCTTTTACACCCTGTGTAGTATAAACTACTTGGGACAGGTTTAAATACGTATTCGTATGTATATTTCAGGTTTCATGAGTAAGAGTAGAGTATCTCGAAATGCAAAATTCCGAATCCACTCAATTATTACAAAGCTGACTACTGCGAGATAAATAAGGATATTAGTAATGTTGATTGGAGTGGATTACTTGAAGGGTTGATTCCTGAGGAAGCTGTGGCTGCTTTCTATGAAAAAATGTTCGAAATAATTAGATCACATACACCTCCATGCAAGCAGAGGAATTTTAATTATCCCATCTGGTTCACACGTTCACTCATACGTACTTTCAAAAATAAAACTTGTGCTTGGATAAAGTGGAAGAAACGCGGCAATATAAGTGACTATGAAAAGTTTTCAATGATAAGAGCAAGGTTCAAAAGGGAGGTTGATAGATGCTATAAAAGGTACATGACGTCAGTTGAAGATAATATTGCCACCAATATCAAGGCTTTCTGGTCATACATCTCCAACCGTAAAACCTCAAATAGAATTCCTAGCACGATACACTATAAACAAAATTTAGCTAGTGATCCTACTACAGCGTGTAATTTATTTTCTTCCTTTTTCCATTCCGTGTACGAACCCTCCACTTTTAACTCTGATTCATGGATACCTCCACCAACAACCGCTGATCACGATGTTAACCTATCTAAATTGTACTTCTCCTTAGAAAATATTCGTAGAGAACTAAAAATGTTGGATTCGACTAAAGGACCTGGCCCGGACGGTATACCTGCAGTGTTTTTAAAAAATACGCACAATACAGTATGCTATCCCATATTTATTCTATTTAACAAATGTATTTCATGTGGAGTCTTTCCGGATGCATGGAAACGCGCAAATATCGTTCCAGTACACAAAAGTGGTTCTAAAAATAATGTAGAGATGTATCGTCCAATTTCCATATTATCAGCATTGTCTAAACTGTTTGAAAGGCTTGTTCATGCTGAGATTTATCCAATTATTCGTCATGTTCTAATAAAGGAGCAACATGGCTTCGTAAAAGATAGGTCTTGCATAAGTAATCTCCTAATATTCACAACACAACTGTTTGAAAATATTGATAACAGACAACAAACGGACGCGGTATACACTGATTTTCAAAAGGCATTCGATAAAGTGGATCATAGATTGCTGCTCAATAAAATCGCGTACAATGGTATCCGTGGGGATCTCTTGCGTTGGTTTGTCTCTTATATAACCAATAGGACCCAAAAGGTTGTGATCAATGGCTTCGAGTCTAGCTGTATTCATGTTACATCAGAAGTCCCTCAAGGCTCAATTCTAGGCCCTTTATTATTTATACTGTTTATAAATGACATAAAATATTGCTTTCAAAATTCAAAATTTCTCTTATATGCTGATGATTTAAAAGTTTTTAAACAAATTTCAAATGAACAAGACTGTGTTGAATTCCAACGCGATCTTGATCGTTTTTCAGACTATTGCTCTTATAATAAACTGTACCTTAGTTTGCCTAAGTGCCTTAGTATAACGTTTACTAAAAAGAAAAATATCGTGCAGTATAATTATCGACTTGCTAATAGTGTCATCAATAAGGTTAGCTATCTTCGTGATCTTGGTGTGCAGCTGGACTCGAAACTTCATCTTGATATTCATGTAGAAAACATTGTTAATAAGGCGTATCAGATGTTTGGTTTTGTAATTAGAGCATCTAGAGATTTCCATCGTCCCTCTACCTTCTTGCACCTGTATAAGTCCATAATAAGGCCGCAATTAGAGTACGCAGTACCGATCTGGAATCCTTACTATGCAAAATATATTGAAATTATAGAATTAGTCCAACGTAAGTACCTTCGTGCTATGCAGTTTAGATGTTTTCGGAAAAAAACGTCATACAAATCGCTTCTCAAAGAATACGACCTGCTTACATTACAGTCAAGACGCGTCCTGCTTGATACAATGACGTTATTCAGTGTATGCCGAAACAAGTTTGATTGCCCTGACTTGGTGGCTGGTTTGTGTTACCTGGTTCCTCGAACAGTGCATGGACGGGAGGTCCGCACTAGGCGACTGTTCGCTACCAGCTTTTGTAGATCCAATGCTGGTGTGCGCTCACCGCTATACCGCTTAGTTGACACATACAATACGCGTTTTGGTGCAATAGACGTATTATTCCTGAGCAAATTTACATTTAAAAATTGTATAATTAAAATTCTAAAGGATCAGCAGTTGGCTCCATAAGTTATTATACACAATGTAGGTATAACTGATTATAGGATAGGGACCTGTATGATACATCACGCATGAATTATTATTATAATTTGTTAAATCTTTTAAGAATATTGTTTACCTTTTTATTTTATTTTAACTTCTTTTCATTAAGTTGGCCCTGATACAGTTACAGTTAACGTTTGCTAACAGCTTGTTTTTTATTGTATAATATAGTAATCTGTGGAAAATGTTGTGGGTAGTATATAGTTAAGTTTTATTTTAAGACATAATTGTTTATGCTTAATATACTACTGTTTGTTTTCCCAAATGTAATAAATAAATAAATAAGAGAAGCGGTTAGTAACCAAATAACGTGCTTGTGGTGCAAGCCTAACGTAAATACGTCGATTTTTGAATCGGAAATACTTGTATCATGGGTACGTATCAAAATCCTGAAAGTTCCTAATACCTATGATTGAAATACGGACGTCCAAAACACCGAAACACAAAATACCGATGTTCAAATGGCCGAAAGGACGAAATCCCGAAAGGATGAAACCCCGAATGGACGAAATCCCGATTGGACGAAATATCGATGAATGAAATCCCAAAGAGCGGCGGCGTAGTTCCCGCGATTACGATCACCAACTTTAGTAAACTGAGCACCAAATTTTAATGAGGTGGTTGATGACGAACGACTAGTTTTGCCTATTTTTTTATAGACCATTCAAAAGTAGGAACCACGCAAAGCTCCGTCGACCGGGTCTCCCTCGGCTCGGATGCAAGAGCAGAATTATACTAATGATTATAATTTAAACGTTTGTTTTAATTATGTTATTGGTATCATACATACCTATTATGGATCCTTTTTTGTCATTGTCTTAGAGATTTTAGGCTTTGTGATGTAATTTCGGGATATGCATCTTCGGGATTTTAAGCTTTCGGGCAAATGAACTTTCGGGATTTTAAACTTTCGACCAAACAAGCAGTCGGCGTTTCAATTTTCGGGATTTCGTCCATCAGTATTTTAAAATTCAGTCTTTTAAAATTCGGGATTTTGATACGTACCCTGTATCATATAGCATTTTAGTTAAATTGTTTGCAAGGCACAACTAGTATCATCCATAGAATAAATAAATTCTTAAAATCATGAAAATATTATATTGTAAAACGAGTATATTTTATACTTCATTTAAAAATCGACGCAATTCCGTTACGTCTATACCTCGTGCTAGGGCTTTAGTTATGACAATTTACGTCCTGGGGTTAGTTAGCAAAGTGTCAGATATTGATAACGATCGATCATCAACTACAAAGTAACCCATGGTAACTCTTTAGAAAGTCACAGTAATGTAAAGCCCTTCCAAAACTAGTGCCACTTGTCGAGGCCCTCAGGTATTGTAGTGTAAAACTGATGGATGTAGACACTTCAAAACTGCCCAACGTGAGTGACTACGACGTATGTACATTTATAACAATTTCCTTTTAGCGTTTCTGTTGACATGTGTTTGTGTAGGTAGGTAACGAGGCTACTATGTCGCTGACTCGCTGCTGAAAGCGATTGGTTTAGAATATTAAGCCTTAGACCGCTAGTGACGACTTTAATGTGTTATTCATATCCCTAGCGGATAGTATGTGTATCTATTTTGAAGGTACAATAAGGTTTGATGTCTGGGTTATGAATGATTGGCCTTAGCGGTCAGTGAGTTAAAACCTGTATCGACACTTTCGGATTCAGTAAAACAAATCGACAAACATTTTTAAATTAGTTTGAGGACTAATGCAAAGGACAGACAATATGGCAATATGGTTGCTCCTTTTGATGATTTTCATGAATATACCTACATAGTTGCTCCCTCTTGGACCATTTCAAAATAATTACAAACCCGTCTTATATTTAAATGGGTAAGATTAACCCTCCTTTACTTAAAATTGTACAGTGGTAAGCACTCAAATTAACCCATTTTACAAAGCTAGGATTATTAAGGCTAATGGTGTGTTTTTGTTGCACGTTCTAACCGTCGCGTCGCCTGTACAATTAACCGGTATTATTTTACTTATTATAATTTAAAGGAAGGTAATATATTCTTGTAAGTACTTATTCGTACGGTTTTCAAGATTGGTTGTAATCACGCTAGAAATATTCTTATTAGTATGATTGAAGATTTTTTAGGATTTTAAAATCTAAATCGCATTGGAACCATTGTTTTTCCTGTAAAAACCGGTATACCGGTATACTACAGTCAGTGTAATGCTTTAATTTGAGACCTTGGGAGTTCTTGAAGAATTCGGAATTCTCTGGAGTTGATTTATTTAACTGTAATAAACCAACATTCAAAAACCGAATAGTTAACATTATAAACAGAGATAAATGACAAGCAACCAATCTTCTTCTTCTTGTACTAATTCTTTTATTCAACCTTTTTGTTTTAAACTTTTTGAAAATTGTAATGTAAATTTAACTTAAAACTTATTTTGTATTGTATTGTAATTTAATTTTTTGAAATATCTGGCATTAGTCCGTTCGCATGTGTTATAAATATATACCAGTTATACAGGGAAACCTATAATTTGCCATAATAACTGCAACGAGCTTATTTTGTAAAATATTTTTATGTATCGCTGTTGGTTACCTAAATAAATAAATTCCACGCATTTGTGCACCTATTATTAGAACGATCATCATGATCATCATCATGTCCAATCCTTCATCGTCCTGTCTAAATCGTTCGAGACGAACTTCTGCCGTCCTACGCTGCCTCCTATGCTGAAGTCTGATGGAACGCTGGCTCATACCGCGCAAGAGAAGGCAAATCTGTTTGCCTCCATCTTTACCGAAAATTCGCGTCTAGATACGGCCTCTAACATTCCGCCCAACATACCTCACTGTGGCTCCGCAATGCCGGAGATCTCAATCCACATTAAAGACGTCCGTAAGGCCCTGTGCAGTCTAGATGTGAACAAAGCCAGCGGTCCTGACGGAATACCCGCAAGAGTCCTGAAGAGCTGTGCTCCAGAGATGTCTTCAGTCTTAACACGCTTGTTTCGCTTCTCTCCAAAAACCGGAGTGGTGCCGGAGTCCTGGAAGCAGGCTAATGTGAAGCCAGTGCCCAAAAATGGTAACCGTGCCGATCCTGCCAATTATAGACCAATCGCCATTACCTCCATACTATGCAAAGTGATGGAAAGGGTACTTAACAATAGCTACTAGCATACCTCGAAGACAATGCGCTCCTCAGTGACCATGAGTATGGCTTCCGTCGTGGTCGTTCAAATGGGGATCTTCTTGTGTATGTTACGCATTGTTGGGGCGAGGCTATCGAGAAACATGGCGAAGCCCTTGCTGTGTCGCTTAACATTTCGAAGGCCTTTGACAGGGTCTGGCACGCCAGTCTGTTGGGTAAGCTTTCTGCATTCGGCATCTCTGCTGACTTTTGCAACTGGATTTCCGACTTCTTGAGTGACAGATCGATCAGAGTGGTCCTGCTACAGCTTGGTGCAATCGGATACGCAGATGACAGCACAGTCGCAGAAAGATACCTGTCTAGTGCAAGAGCCAGCAGAGAAGATACTGCTACTCTTAGAAAGGCCATGGTGGAGCGAAAGAATTTGACCCTAAATCTTGTCTCCCAGGGTGACGTCAATCTGGTCAAATTCAATGCTCTGAAAACACAGGCGTGTCTCTTCACTGCAAAAAGGAGCCAGTTCCAGTTGTCTCCCACTTTCCGGGGTGCATCCGTAGCAGTTATTGACCGCCTACAGCTTTTGGGCATGGAGTTGACATCGGATCTCAACTTTGGCGCAACCATCGAGTCAAAAGCTCAGACCGCAGCTAAGAAGCTGGGCAACTTGAATAAGGTGAGGCGATACTTCACATCTGGACAGCTTTTAAGTTTGTACAAAGCACAAGTCCGTTCCTGTATGGAGTATTGCAGCCACTTGTGGGATGGCTCAGCAAAATACCAGCTTGATGCACTTGACTCGGTGGAACGCAGAGCTTAAAGTCTTATAGGCGACGACACGTTGGTAGCTTCGCTTCACAGCCTAGCTCATCGGCGTAATGTTGCCTGCCTGTCGGTCTTCTACAGACTGCACTTCGTTGAGTGTGCGCAGGAGCTCCACGACCTGATCCCACCATCATTCTTTTACCACCGGACTAGCAGACGTACTGCGGCGTACCATCCGCACTTAGTTGATATCCCGACGTGTCGTACTAAGCGCTTCGCCACCACTTTTATTATACGCACAGCCAAAGTGTGGAACTCTCTGCCTGCGTCTGTGTTCCCATCCACATTTAACCCGCCTGCCTTCAAAGCAAGAGTGAATAGGCATCTTCTGGGCACGCTCGTTCCATCATAGATCTCATCCATCGCTTTCCATCAGGCGAGATCGAGGTCAAGAGCAGACCCATATTGTAACAAAAAAAAAACAACTTCCCGCCCTTGTCCCATTCTATTTGGGGTCGGTGCAACTCATTTTCTTCTACCATTCTCCCTTGTCAGACATCACGGCATCATTTATCCTGTCTTTTTCTTATCATTCCTCACACAATCCATCCATAATTTATAACAATTCTTATTTTGGAATACTACGTAACCTACGTGTTCTTGACATAATTTCCACTATCACACTATAACAATGTAAACAGTGTACACTGTTTACATTGTTATGTAAACACTAAATCAGTAAGTTAGAAAGTTGTTGTGTGTGTTTCTTTGTTTGGGACAAAGAAAGCCCTCGGCTGAGGAATGCGGATTACTGAAGGTAAATAAAATATAAGTTAAAATATCCGTGTAAGGGAAATAGTTTCCAAGAATTTTCCTATAATATTCATAAAATGGATTGACATTCCGGGGTTCTACTTCATCCTTTCAGATTGGTTTACAAACAAGAAATAATGTTTGTCTGTCTTTCTTCTTTATCGTGCGGTTAGTGCTTAACTTAGTGTCAGAGTTTTTATGCCACCTTATGGACCTCCGACTTGGCTTTACATGCGGTCAAGAAATATCTCTCAGGCATGGTGGCCTCACGATGTTTTCCTTCACCGAAGCAAGTGATAATAGGGAATATGCATGAAATACAAAACTCTTGTTATTCATGAAAAATGCCTTATATTGGCGCATAAATACATTGTGGTACACTTGTTTAAGTTTCTAATACATCACTTATTTATGTAGCATGTTTTTGGTAAAACGGAACGCACTCTCAAAACGCATCGTCCTCGATAACCCGGTATTGACGTTCATTGTGTCAAAAAAACACTTTTATTTGAAAAGTGCGTAAAGTTTCACAAAATTTTTATTAAAATACTGTTATTGCAATTTTTACTGGAATAATGCACACACAATTAGTAAAATTATTTTATTAAGGCCAAAAAATTAGATGTAAACAAGGCAGATTGTGGATAATGACGTCACATCATGGCCGCGACAGCTACGGACGTTTGAACTGTCGTAGAAAATTGCAGGAGTTTAATATTATTTTTGTGCGACAAGCAGTAGTTGAACTTAACTTTTAATACTTTTCTTGGGTACTGTATTTAATTGATTTAAATGAAGAAAAAATTACGTGCATATTCATTATTATACCATACGCACACGAATCCGAAAAATCAGAAGTGAAAGAAAGAAAGAAAGAAAAAATATTTATTTGGGACAAGCACAGGAACTACAAAAATAAAAAATAATCTTAAACTAAATGTAAATAATAAAATGAGGGCCTGTGCGAGGCCAAAAAGGCTCCTATTTCAGCATGATGCTGCGATAAATGTGCGTGGCTTGGGTTCGAACTCGAGATCTATGACTTGGCAGTCCGACTGCCACACCACTAGGCTATCACTGCTATAACAGTTATAGCAGTGATGTTTGTTTGTAAGTATTTTGATTGCAATGCAGTAGTTTATGGGGTTGGATTGGACCCATTAATTACGAGTACGGTCGACTATGCGTATATCACAATGAAACTCCATTCCGTAAGTTTACAACGCTGAAATAACAATAATTTATCACTGGCATAGTTGGCAAGTTCGCGAGTAAATATCCGTGTTGTATTTATTTTATTTACATACTTAATTTGCAAAGTAGGACCATGCGCGTTAGCATGTTGCAAGGCCCACTCCACCACAATATTGTATATTTTTAGGGTTCCGTATCTAAAAGACGGTGCGTTTGGCGCAGTAGCTAAGCGATTAGCTGCGCCGCTTGTCGCGGGTCGATCTCCGCACGAAACTAATATTTGTATGACCTACAGGTAGATGTGCTGGGTCTGGCTGTTTGCGTATGTGACTTTAAATGAGAGTTTGTAAACACACTTATCTGTCCCTTTTTTTTTTTTTTTTTTTTTTTTTTCGGGTGGGTAATCATCAAATGACTTCTCCCGCTCTGGGCGGAGCAGGAGGGAGTGTCAGACTTTTACTGACTAAAACCCATCCATGTTCCTTCATCGCTCTTTGTGTCCCGGGGCCACGGTATCTCTTTCGAACAGTCCCGCAACCCCGGCAGGCATCGGTCCTTGCGGACCCCTTCCTTTTTGCTGACTCTCTTTGAGGCGCGCGTGGAACATGAACGCGCCGTCGACACGGCCTGTCGTCATGAGACGGACGGACGGCGAGCTAGCCCATAGCCCACCGTCCACAAGCCCGCGCCTACGGTGGCCGGGGGCCACGTGGTGGCCCCCGACGCCCGGGGCGTCTCCCGCGGCGGTCGGGACGCTGTGAGGTTCTCTCCCTCTCACGTTCCGCCACCTCCTTCTCTAGCATTACTGCTTCGCAAAAGGAGGTGACGGCGTCCCATTCCGTCTCGTTCCGGACCATGACTTGCACCAGGGCCGGACGCGAGAGGTCGCCGCCGCCAATCGCCGCTTCGAGGACACGGCGGTGCTCCGCCCACGCGGGGCACACCTCCACCGTGTGCTCCACCGTGTCCTCCGGTCGATCCTCGCAATGGAAACACCCGGGCGTTTCCTCCCGCCCGATTCGGTGCAGGAACCTCCCGAAACAACCGTGTCCGGTGAGGACCTGTGTCAGGCGGAAGGTGAGGACGCCGTGGCGTCTCTCAAGCCACTCCTCAAAGAGGGGACTTACCGCCACTATTGTGGCGTGCCCTGCAGTCTGTCCGCTGCGCGACAATTTGCCGCGGCAGCGGAGTTTCCTCCCGGCGTAGCACTTCCGCGCGCCATTCGTGCAGGCGCGCGAGGACAATTGCCTCCAGATCCCATGGCGGCAATCCGGCAAGGAGGCACGCCGCCTCACGGGAGATCGTGCGGTACCCACGGGCCAGCCTTACGGCTACCACCTTTTGGGGCGCGTTCAGGTAGTGGGCGGCTCGCCGCCTCAATGAACGCGCCCACACCGGGGCCCCGTAAAGGGCCATGGACCGCACGACTCCCGCGTAGACTTATCTGTGCCTCACCCTAGGAATTTCTGTGGTTCCTCAGCCTGTGGTGTCTGTCCGTTTGAGGATCCCACACAGGTACCTTTTAACCTCTACTGTGAATCTTTGAAACCGTAAAAGTTAGACACTCGAAATTTTTAATAGGGTATAAGCATGATTTTTTTTATCACTCTAAACAAAGTGTATTAACATCAGAAATAGCAAAAAGAAATTATTGTTTTAATATCTATAAAAAATACTAAGTTATAAGCATTTGAAACTGCTGATTAGACAGAGAGATCCGGTGTACAGCGAATGACGTCACTCGCTGCATCGACGTACAAAATCCATACTAAATTTCGTTTATCGAAAGAGATAGAAACAAAAGTTTAAATGGTTTTAACTTTTGTGTTGTTTGGCCGATTTATGTCTTTTTTTCGCTTTTTGTCATTATTTTTATAGTATTTTAACATTCCGAATCGAAATAAAAAAAAGAAAATTTATGCATATACCCTATTACTATGGCCGCTATAAGAAGAAATAATAAAAATAAAATTAAGTTCATCATCATCATCATCATCAGCCTATAATGTTCCCACTGCTGGGACACGGCCTCCTCTCAATGAGAGGGAATGGGCTATAAATCCACCACGCGTGCCCAGTGCGGATTGGTAGATGTCACATGAATTCGAAAAAATAAATAAAGAATATAAATAATAAATTAAGTTAAATTAGAGAAAAAATACGCCCCCTTACAAGAAACGTGTTTTTGTCGGCGTTTTTTTCACAGAGCCCTTCGTGTGCGAGTCCGAGTCGCACTTGGCGGGTTTTTTTCGCTCAACCACATGTAAGCGCAGAGAACACATGACCTACTTTCAAAAGTTGTATTATGGTTATGCTTATGACGTCAATAAGAGCTGGCACGCGAATCATTGGCGGGAGCGACACTGCCTACCTACCCCTATATTGTTTTAACTGTATGTGCATTTTTATGACGATCTTTTTAATAAAATGTTGTGGTTACATTTCATGTTTTTTGGTAATTGGATTTTTTCATTTTCAGGTCAGTTTGATGAGTTTTGTTCCATGTTCCATGTTTTTTATTATTCGTATTTTTGTCTCTTGATATAAATACCAATTTGTCACAAAGGTAAACATTTATTATGTGAAATAAAATTGACAAATACTGATACTACTGTAACTGCCCAGACTTTTCCCAAATATGTTTTTCCTAAGTTGTCTATGCGGATGCACCTGAATCCCAGCAATACGATAACCTGGTAATATTGGTTATATACCTGGTTATATACATACCTACATACATCAACCTTGGAAAGCGCTACTTAACCTTGAAGATCGAGCTACCAAACAAATGTATTCCTGGTCAAACAAATGAAAATATGGAAACAATCGAGAAAAAAACAGTTTCAAACGGTTTACCACCCCGATACTACTGACGTATGAAGTAAGGAACGCGGTGTCTGGGGAAATATCGAAATTTATGTCTCTGGGCCTATTTTATACTCGTTCCCTTTTCAAACTTGGCCAGATGCCGGCAACATTTTCTTTGTGATTGTGTCTGTGCTGCCCAATGGTCAAACTTATTTTTATTTTCGGAAATATTGGTTCTGGAGGTAATATATTTTATTTGATTTCTCTGCTTTGTAATCTTGGAAATATCATAATGTACGGCTTCATTCTTTTCATTTTCTCTAGAGAGAGCGCTATAGCGAAGCTCTCTGGAGTTCGCCAATAAAATGCTATTCGCATAAGCAGATCTGCTAGATATTTTCTTTGGAATTGGATTCGGTTTATAACCTACAAATGTAAGATTGGATGGTACCTAGATAAAAGTTCATAAGATAGATGCTATAAAATATTTGTGAACGAAGTAAGACGATTGTTAGGGAGGTGCCTACTGCCTAGTATTTTGTTCACTCAATTCTTGTTTAGTAAATGTTATTAAGAATAAGCCTTTATCCGTGACATCGTCCTCGTGGATTTTGGCAATTATTACTAGAAATATTATATTAGAATCTACTGTCGTTATATTAGGCGTCCAATTTTTTACTTTAACATATTATAGCGAAGGACAATTACATTATCTAGTTAGACACACAAGGTCGAAATAAAATATACCACTTCACCACAGTCATGCCCTCATCTTACAGTTCTCCAGATATACACAAGATCAGACATGACTAGATCTTCTTGTATTCGTCTAGCATCCCAGGAAGTGTTGAGCGCGGAGATTGATTGAGTGATTGATCAGTGACTAGGCTCGAGCGACAATTACACTCCCAGGCACGGAAGGCAGTCTATGCTTCGTCCTGGCTCCTAACCCAGCTCATGGAATGTCCGTGTGCCTTTACAAATCCATTCAGCCGTTAATGTGTGCAAAGGTCAGGACAGAGTTTCTTTGTCATATAGCCGATTTGGGTCACAGTGACTGCATTCGATGGCTTTCTAGGGTGGTTGTCGAGAGCTTTGATGTGCTGCTCTTTTATGTGCTACTAGCCTAGCATAAATCCAACTTTGGCCGAAAAACTCCGAGTACAAAGACGACATGTCAGTACACCATAGAAATTCCACCATTTAAGTTCCGTAATTTAAACTGTATGGCATTAAGGATAAGGTTAATGTTTGTTACAAATATAAACGTAGAAGTCATGCATACCTTTCTGCTGAATGCAGAGCTTTGTCGGCATGTGGAGAGATGGATCAACCCGCCCGCGTGCCCCGTGCCCGCCACAACATGTCCGCTGAATATCTGCAACAAACAAAATACAAACATAAAAAAATATTGTTTAATAAAATGAAAATTAGGTTTATCTATTAACTGTTAGGAGTTCTCTAGTGAGGAAGCGATCCCGGCTGCAGGATCAAGTCATGTAGGTATGTCATAAAAAAAATACCATTTTGAGAGCAGTTGCGAGTAATGTATAAGTACGACAGCTCTCTCATAATAACAGTAACAAATACTGACACTTAAGTAGTGTGTATCTCCATAGCACACATCTAAATGTGATTTTTCTATCAGTATGAATTCCTAGAAACATAAGCTACCAATTCGGCAACAGAAACAAATAAAATAGAATCACGATCTCAATAACATTCGGCGATTTTATAAATGACCACCTGTCTAATATATTTCCAATACAATTACCTATTTCTCCCATAGTAACATTATTTTCCCACCCCAAACGCGAAGAAAATACGAAAAAAGCAAGAAAAATTTTAGGTTCATCCAACAAAGCTGATCTAATATACGCCTTTAGATTTATATAGATAAATCGTGCTCGAAAAATAGCGGTAGGGCTCCCACTTATTACGTCGGAACAATAAATTGGAACACAATGTTACCAGTGCGACCAGAAAGTTTCTTTTATCCTATCAACTTATGTAACATTACACCTATAGATTCGGGACGCCCCAAGCTAGAATTTGATACTCCACGTTATGGAGGAGTGAAAATTCCTATTATGTTAAACTGCTCCTCTAGTAACATTAAATGCGATGTCGTACCACCGCGAGATGGCGCTACATGCGACCTTGTGGTCCTGACAACGAAAAAACTAATTTACATTACGAAAATTAAAACGGCCCATTATCAGTTATTTATATTCACTTCTATTTACGAGCTAATTTAAATGCGAATTATGTCCGAGGGTTCTGCCGGTTTGTTGTGAAACTTGTTAGTACAAGGTTCTTGAGAACGGTCCACATTGTAGCAAGAATAATGGCTGACATAAAAATATATTCTCATTCAGAGCGACAATATTGCAAAATGTTTGGGCTTCAACCTCTGGTGAAAATAAGTTGGAATGTTATGGTTTTTAATTTAGATCTTAATTTGGTGTGCCCTCAAAAATGTCGAGGGTTGCCGCATTTTCCACTCTTCTATTTGCCGACAGTATAAACCCTTTTTTCATTGGCGCCCTCTCTCGTTTAATTAAGTCAACAACTGGCGGCCATTTTAATAATACCCGCTGTGTTTTGTTTTTTATAAAACGTAACCCCGAAATAAAAATATATTCGTGGTATCAGACGCAAGTAACTGGCTAACAAAAACGCGTTTTGCCGCCATTAGCAGTCCATTGACGGGTATGTTTTTTTGTTTTAGAAATGAAAAAGGGAAATTGACATTGGGCCTCATTCATTTGTTTACTTTTGATTTATGTATTTGTTTTTTATTGTTCCCTAAATGTTGAGCCGACAGATAAGGTATTAGCAAGTGAAAAGGTTCGGACAAAATTGCGGCTGCTTATATGACAGATACCTACTAAAGTATCTCTCAGTGTCTGGCTGTCCGGCATACGAAATCTGTCCGTCTGTCACCTTAACTCAATGTATGGATTGCAGGAGACATTTATTCTCATTGTTCTTTCCTACTAGAATAATAAACAACTTATCTTCAAGTTGCGTATGAAACAATATGGCGTCTCAATTAAAACAATGAAAAAAATCCTTACAATTACAATAAAAGAAAAGGATTCTGCCTTAAGCTATCATTAAACTCGAGATAGGCCCGGGATTTTCAGGACAGAGGCCTAAAGAAGGTTGGGAATCATTGCATTTACAAAATGCTGTCATTTTTCCCTAAATCCGTGCCGTGGTGTCACATTATGCTAATTTCTGTCTCGTTCGTAAATTCCGGAGAAGAGCCTAAATCACCTTCTTAGGAGAATAATCTTTTCATGCATTATTTTTTTATGTAAAAGAATTCTCTGTCCCGAATTGGATGTTTCGTTTTATTTGTTTATACGTTCTTTAATTGGAGTTGAGTTTGTTTGATTATTTATCTTTTTTTTTTTCTTAGTAGCGAAGTTTTGGTCTAATAAAATCGAATGTCGTGCTAGCGACATAAAAAAGAATGGCATAAAGCTTAGGCAGTCTGTACGTAGCTGGAAAACAGTTGGCCGTAGGGCAAATCGAGCACATGAGTCCTGGAGTGCAGACCGCGTGTCGGCAAGCATGTGAGACGCGTCCTGTTCGATGGACCGGCCGGAGGACGACAAGGTGTTGTGATGCAGTTTTGGAGAAGCCTAGGCCCAGCAGTGGACTCTGATAGGCTGAGTTGACTGAGTTGTTGAGCATGAGGTCCTGGGTTCGATTCTCGGGTCAACCCATCTGTTATTAGGTGTTTTCATCAGGAATTTCTCAGTAGCAGCTACGGAGTCTGGATTTGTGGCCGGTTGACGGCAATAGGCTCGCCCCTATTACATGGGACTTAAAACTGGAAACTTAACTGGCGAAATGTGGGTATAGAATTAGATACTATTAGGGACACCTCTGCCGAAGCCTTTGGGGATAACAGGCATAATGCTGTGTTGATAATAGAGGAAGAGAAATAACACATTTAAAAAGTTGTCAAGCCCGCCACACTGTTCCCAAACCACTGTAACTCCTGAAAGCCAGAATCAAGAGTGGCGACCACCAGAAAAGCGCCCAGACAATGAAGCTCGACGAAGTCCCAGAGAATGAATTTAACTGTCTTGGATCCCGCAACGAAATTAATCAGAAAAGTATAGTGGAGGAGTAGGAAAAAACCGTAATTTCCACTTCCCTCCATTTCAGCAGGAGACAGAACGAAACAAGGCCAATAGGCACAAAGGGATGTTTACAACTGGGATAGGCCCAGTTGCCTAGCACCACGGATAAATATTAACATTAATGGGTCCTAAGTTGTGAGCTGTTATATTTGATTCCAATAATAGGTATGGCAAAAACGCTTGAACGCACGGAAATTTGTTCTAGTTTCCACAAGGTCTGTATAGTAAATAACTCCGGATGTAACCTGTACACTATCCAACATAATGTTGCGTTCATTCTGCCAAAGACTGCACTCCCATAAAATGTGATGTGCTGATTGTTCATATTCGCAGTCAGATGTGGAACATTGACAAAAAGGCGAGTCAACAAGCTTGAAGGAAAATAATTTACTCTTAAAGTTACCATGACCGGTGAGAAATTGGGCAACACAGTGATCAACCTCCAACCATGTCCTGGCCAGCCGTTCACGAACGGATGGAAAGAACTGGTGGAGGTCGGCCCTTGATGGAATTATCCCACCTACCTTGCCATTCAGACAAAAGTTCCTCCCAGACGTCGGTCTGAGGTTTGAATAATCTAGCAATCTTAACACGGTCACGTAGGGTTAAAAAGTCTGCGTCCGTGAGCTCACGTGCGTTATAGTACATTGCAGCCCGTCGCTGCACTTCAAGATCAACTGGAAGTACACCTGCAAGTACCGGTAAGGCTTCAGTACTAACCGTCCCATACGCTTTGCATAAGAATATCAAAGCCAAACGCTTAAAAAGTTGTCAGCATGCATAAAACCCCTTACACACATGCAATTACGTAAATATGTACGTGAATATATAGGTATATACAGGGTGCAAGTTAATTACCCCGTGTATTACGTATGACCCTATTCCACCAGTTAACACGTAAGAGAAATGTAAAACAGAGTTGTTCCATGTTTCCAAGTTTTGAATTAATTAACGGCATTACTCGATTCACTGAGTTCACGTACAGGTCTACCTGTTAAAGCAGGCACTGAAGTTTGAACGACAGAAACAAGTATTCTCACGAATACACTTAAGTATTCCATGTTCAGTTAGCAAATAATCATTTAAACTTATTTAATGTATGTGTTAATTTAAATCAATATCGCTCTAGCATATTTACAGTAAAATACAATTAGAATATACCTACTTACAAAATTATAACTAAGTTTGGAAAAAATAGGATTGACATTTGAAGGAGCACACACAACTAAATACCCGCTTGTATAAAAGTTTATACTCTCAATGCATTTAAACATCAATTATAACTAAGTATATACACACATCAACACGGTCTAGGGATATTTCATACTCAATTAAATAACTCGAAAAGTACTGGCCGCATTGGAATCTTTTATACACCGATTTGTTTGTAATTTATCTCAGACTAATTCCAAATTCAAATTTTTGAAAATTCTTTTGTTTCGGTGGCATAAAAATTTCTTGATGTATAGGAGAGGGAATTTTCATTTGTGCGAAATTTAGAAAACAATACGAATTACGTTTAGTTACAGTTTTTTTTCATTTTTAAACGAAAGATAAAGTTAAAATTGAGGTATTGTAGCCATGCAACGCCGACATTTGACGAGGGCGGAGATGTTACGAGCTGTGGGAATGCTGGAAGCTGGATCTATTCAGCGTAATGTTGCTGAGGCCATAGGGACCCATCAAAATGTAATTTCAAGATTGTGGACACGCTATCGTGCCACAGGTGAAGTAGCGGAGAGGCACCGGGGGCCAAGTCGCATAACTACCCCCAGACAAGACCGATTTTTGCAAATTACTGCGCGAGCACAACCAAATGCAACGGCGACTCAATTGGTCCAAAGGCTGCGAGTGGAACACCAAGTGCTTGTGAGTGACAAAACTGTAAGAAGGCGACTGCATGAAAGCAATCTACGCTCTCGTAGACCACTCCGGGTCCCACCTTTACGGAGAGGCAATCGTGGACGACGATTAGAATGGGTTCGGAACCACGTGGACTGGGGCCGTGACCAATGGTCCAATGTGCTGTTCACGGATGAATCCAGGTTCGGCTTCCATCCAGATTCACGAAGGACGCGTGTTTGGCGAGTTCCTGGACGATGGAGCCGTTTCCAGAACCCTCAGGAAGTTCACCCATACCAAGGAGGAACAATTATGGTTTGGGCAGGAATTCGTCTTGGAGGACGGACGGATCTCGTTTGGGTGCGGGGCAATATGACGGCAGAACGATACGTCCAACAGGTGCTGGGGCCCGTAATCTTGCCCCACAGAACACAAATGGGGCAAGATTTCCTGCTCATGCACGACAATGCCCGGGCACACACGGCGAGAACGGTAGCAGCTTGGTTACATACACATAATGTTAGGGCCTTAGACTGGCCTGCTCAATCGCCAGATCTAAATCCCATTGAGCATGCGTGGGATATGCTGCAAAGAAGAGCTCTGAAGGAAGTTCCTGAAAATCTGGCTACAGAAGATCAACTTTTTGCGCACCTCAGAAGGACATGGGACAATATTCCGCAGCAAGACGTTGACAACCTTGTTCTGAGCATGCCGAATCGTTGCCGATGTGTTATGAACATCATGGGCGCTTTCTCAGACTACTAACTTCAAGTTTATAAACACAAATTAAATGATTTTTCTATTTTTTTCAGTTTTTACTCACAAATTAAAAGTTCATTCATATACGGTTTCCGTCTATGCTTCATTTTTTTTCCATAAAATCCTGAAATTTTAATCTATACCTTAACCATTATTAAAAAATGGTAGAATATTAAATAACGTATCTTTTAAATATATACATGTCATATAAAAAATTAACACATTGATAGTAATTCGCTTTTTTAAAAATATCCCTAGACCGTGTTGATGTGTGTATATTTAGCTTTACAAAAACTGAATGCACTGCATGGGTGTAAAAAAAATATTGTTATTGCAGTGACGAACTTATTTAATAATATTAGCAGGTTCTCTGTTCTCATGTATGTGACTTTGTATCTTTTTTGAGAATCAATGTCTTTAAACCTATAATTAGCCATAACAAGATGACTTTAAACGACAAAAATGTGCTACAAATCTAAAAATAGAATTGCATTTATCATTTGATTACCCAGAAACATCCTCATTACCATTTATATCCCGAACAGTTAATTTTAATTACAAAGTTCTAATAAAATTAAGCACCCATTGAGTCCGTTATTGGTGCAAATGAAGGGTATTGTGTCGCGGCTTATCTGCGGCCGTAGCCGTTAACGTAATGATGAGCGGGAGAGGCCTCGTAGCCCGTAGCAGGTGTAGCGCCTACGCGGCTACGCTGCTACGCGGTTAGAATATAGATTCTCGTAGCGATTGCAATATGAAGCGAGAGAAGTTGTTCATGTGAAATTAGTGACAGTGTCGCATTTATTCGGGTTGGCCGAATCTTTAATTAGGCTTTTTTTATTAATCTTAAGCATAAAAGACTTATAAATAAAATACTAAAGATCTGAATAATTGTTCACAATCAAAATAAAGTTTGTGATTTCAAATTGAAATGCTCAGAAAAATTAGGTGTAGTCTATAATTCTTTATAATGGAGTGACATAATCTTTTGGTCATTTTAAACCCTTGTTGACAATCAGGGGCCCCAATGAAAGCCGCGAAAGAATAATGGCTGTTTCAGAGTAATTAGTCAAATTGGTAAGAACAATAAATCACTCAGTCTGTTATCGACGGGTACCGTTTCTTCACTTTTTTACCAATTTTCTGAACATCGAAACAATTTGCTTTTTTTCCAGGGTTCAATTATGGCAATTTGCTTTTAAAGTTCCGTTCATGTTTATTTTGTTTCAGTTGTTTTTTAAACATTGGTTATCCCCAGACCAATTAATATTCACTTTTTTTTTTGTTAATGTTCAAGTAGGCCTTGTATGGAGAGTTCTATAAGGATTTGTAATACATACATTCGTATTCCAAGACCCACCTTAAGTCAATTGCTCAGCTCAGTTTAACTCCATCGTCATGACAGCAACGGTTCAAAACGCCCATTAAATCGTATTCTTAGCCACAATTTGGCGGATCTTAAACTTTGCCAGATGATTTCTTAAGAAAGTCTCTTATCGCGGGCGTTTATGTCGGTTTATAATCAAAACTATTAATCACTGTGTCTAATAGGCTAGCTTGACTTAAACTGGGTCAGTGACCAAGAATATTAGTAGTAGATATGTCTCTGTCATGTACGGTCGAACAAGCTATTTGGTTTACATTTTATAATGTAATTTGTGATTAAAACTGTAAACCAAATAGCTTGTTCGACCGTACTACTAATATTCTAATTCACTATAACTTAATAAGTTTTAAGTGCCTGTAATTTTACCGGTTCAATTCAAGTTGTAAAAACAGTACACAGAAACAGTACAGTACAAAACAGTACAGTAGGTATAAAATATTTAATAACGTAACAAACCATCATACTAGCAATCGCCAAAGGGTACGGTAGAGATATATATGCCTAATAGTATACCCACATTTCGCCTGTTATGTTTAAGTTCCATGTAATAGGGGGCCTATAATATTACCATCAACCGGGCACAAGTTCAGACTCCGTGGCTGCTACTAAGAAATTTCTAATAGAAAAATACTTTACTCGACCTGGTATTCGAATAGAGGAACGTGTGATAAGCAATAACATTTGCGACTGCCAGATGAAAATAAATCAGCTGTCATTATGCACCAGTTTAACTCCGTCAGAGTCATATAAAATTGTTCTTAAAATGAAAAATGACATCCGAATTCCGAGCCGTACGATCCGGGACTCAGTTCGGGTCAAAGGCTCACGTTGTGAGATGCCTCCGGTTCTCTTCAAGAACGTTCCGGTCGCATCATCCCGTAATCCCAGCCCGCATCGCTTATGCCCGTTTCCGGACACCGGGATTTAGGTCCCGTATTACTTTACTTGTCAAACTTTTATTGTTGTGTGTGAGTGTGAGTGTGTGTGTATTGTATTATTGATGTGAAAGTGTGTGTTTATTGTGTATTATGTCGGTTTGTGTTGTCTAATTAGGTGGATGTATTTTGACGCTTGAAAGGGTGTTGAATTAGTTCTGAGGTTACAGGACCGCGGGGTGTATGGGCTTTTAACGCAGACCGAGTTATCTATAATTATAGAGTCGAAATGTATGTTGAATGTGACTTAAACATAACTGGCGTGAGTGTACTATTAGGTACACCTCTGCCTAACTCTACGGGAATTACAGGCGTGATGTTATGTATGTATATTGAGCTGCTACTGTTTTTACAACGTGAATTTAATTTATTTGTGACTTAACTGACATAAAAACATACTATTGGGTTTTCTCCATCAGAATTTTTTCAGTAGCAGCCATGAAAACTCAAACTCAAACTCAAAGCATTTATTTCAATTAGACCATTACGGCACTTTTGAATGTCAAAAATACAAAAAAGAAAATCAAAGCTACAGTCCCAGTCACAAGGCATAATAACTTGAGAAAGTACTGTAGTTGCCCATTCCCTAGCGTAGATCTCTATGGAGAAGAACGGGCAAGAAACTCCATGGACACTCTTTTAAAATCAAAATATTGTTACAAAATCTTGGTTACATCTTTAATTTTGAGATTATACATATATGTGAGAACGATGTAGAAAGACGTGCACACTAAGAGCGTCCAGAGTAAAAGATTAGATCAACAGTTTACGAATAAAGTAATTAAAATGAACCTTGGCAGCTAAGAGATGACCAGTCCCAACTGACAGCGCCCGTTCACAAACATGACGCATGTACCGGCGCCATTCAACTCAACCATATTGAAGGGAACTAAATGACCCGACACACCCGCTACCATCAGCGAGACATTTAAGTGAGCATGACATTCTCTCAGCCACCAAGGCATATTCAAGTCAATGAAATATAAATAAATGTAAATGGTGGCTGAACAGTACAAAGTACTCACACATGTGCTATGCAATTATATAATACTAAGAACTGGAATCTATATAATGCAAGTATATTTTTACAATCTTCTGCAGCTTCCACAAAACATTAACATGGGAATCAATTCTTCATCTTCTTCTTTACGTGTCGATGGACTCAAATAATGCCCGACCCAAACAATCAATTAATTTGCCCCCCCCTATGGTTGTGGAGCAGGACCAGCATTTAGCCAAGCATTTTTATCATCAATGTAATCCCCCAACTTATAATATGCTTGCCTACATAGTGTGCGTTTTATACAAGATTTAAATTTTATCTCGTTCAGTTGAAGAATGTGGGGAGGTATTTTATTGTAACATTTCAAACAGTACCCCATGAAAGATGAATCTAATTTAGCAAGCCTGAAACCTGGCTGAACTAGTTGGTCCCTATTTCTAGTGTTATAGTGGTGTCTGTCACCTCTTCTACTGAATAAATGCCGATTTTTCCTAACGTACATGATGTTTTCATAGATGTATTGACAAGGTACTGTCATGATATTAATTTCCTTAAACAGTTCTCTTAGAGAATCGCGTCTACGTAATTCATAAATGGCTCTGATGGCTCTTTTCTGCAGAATAAATATAGACTCGATGTCTGCAGCCCGTCCCCATAGTAAAATACCGTATGACATAATACTATGAAAATAACTAAAATAGACTAGCCTCGCGGTATCAATATCAGTGAATTGACGGATTTTTCTAACAGCATATGCTGCTGAGCTCAGCCGTCCTGCAAGAGATGTTAAATGAGGACCCCATTGTAACCTTGAATCGAGCGTGATTCCCAAGAAAACCGTTTTATCGACAAATTCTAGTTTCTCTTGATTCAATATTATGTCACAATCACTACTTTTGACATTTGGTAGAGCAAATCTAATGCACTTAATCTTTTTTCCATTTAGTACTAAATTATTGGCGGTAAACCAATTGTGGACCTGCAGTAGGGCGTTATTTACGTCGTCAAGATTAGTGGCACGTCTGTTTATCCTAAATATTAAAGAAGTATCGTCAGCAAACAACACCATATGCGGATGGTTGTTAAATAAATGGGGTAGGTCATTAATATACACTAAAAAGAGGAAGGGACCCAATATCGAACCTTGTGGTACACCCATTTTTACTTTTAAACCCATTGAGTTGACTCCATTTATTTGTACCTGCTGCTGTCTATCATTCAAATACGATTTTATTAAACTGAGCGCAAGTTTACTTAAACCGTAATGCTCAAGTTTCAAGATCAGGGTTTCGTGATTTACACAATCAAATGCCTTCGAAAGGTCACAGAAGATTCCTATGGCATCTTGTGCCTCTTCCCACGCAGTAAATATGTGTTTTAATAAAGTGACACCGGCGTCAGTTGTACAACGTCCTTTGGTGAAACCATACTGTTGCTCGTGTAATATTTTATTGGTGTTGAAATGGTTAAGCATTTGATTGAGCATTATCTTTTCAAACACTTTGCTGAAAACCGGCAACACGGATACGGGCCTATAGTTATTGGTGTCCTTACTGTCCCCGGATTTAAAAAGCGGTATTACCTTACTGAATTTCATTAGATCTGGGAAGACCCCTTGATCCACGCACAAATTAAATATTGAGGCTAAATACGGCGCTACAGTCTCAATAATTGAGGTACAAGCTTTGATAGACATACCCCATAGATCTTCCGTTAATTTGATCTTGATTTGCTTAAAACCTTTTATGACTGTTAAGGGGTTTATATGCTGAAATTTAAATTCATTTGGACAGGCTGAAACGTTCGCTTTCAATAAATCAATAGAGAGCAAGGCAGAGGAATTTAAGGTTTCTGTAGTTTTAAGTGGGATACTGGTAAAGAAATTTACAAATTCTTGAGCAACTTCATTGTTGGAGCTCACAAGGCCACGTGATGTCTTTAGTGTGAAGTCATTACCTTGTTTTTTATTTCTATTTGTTTCATTGTTGATAATTTTCCAAACCGTCTTTATTTTGTTGTCGGCTGATTTAATCTTGTTGCTAATGAATAAGGATTTGGCTACCTTGCAAGTGTTTTTAAAAATTTTCGAGTAAGTAGCAACATATTTACTAAAAGCTTCAGTGTTGATGTAAGGCTTAAGGCCGTACAGCTCAAACAATCGTTCCCTACTTTTCCTAATACCTTGTGTTGCCCAGTCACTGAAAATAAACTTTGGGCCAATAGTTTTAGATTTCTTTTTTAAAGTATTATTAAATTCGGTGTGCACTACCGAAAAGAATTCTTCATAAAATACATTTACATTGTTTCTAATATGACCCGGTATACTTAACTTGTTAATTAAATTATTATTAAATTTGTCTAGATTGCTGGGTGTTATTTGTCTAGTTTGTATCTGAATTCTTTGTAATTGTATATCGTACGCGAAAGTAACGGTCTGACCACTATGATCTGAAGGCAGGTAATTTACGATGGATTTATCTAAGTAATCGCAGCAACAAAAAACATTATCGATACATGTAGCAGCATTTGTAGTAATTCGAGTTGGTTCTGAAAACACATTTGACAAATTAAATGATTTAAAGAGACTTAAGAATCTACTGCTATTCACATTATTCTCTATGATATTAACATTAAAGTCACCACAGATAATTATTGGTTTATTACCAGTTACAAGTTTTGCCAAAGCATCTTCCATTACTGACTCAAAGATAGAATAGTTCAGGTAATTAGGGGGTATGTAAACGCACACTATTACATGCTTATCCAGCTCAACACAAGACAATTCAATGCTATGTTCAACCGATAGATCGACTATATCATTACGCGACTTAGATTTAATACAATTTTTGACTAGGATTAATGAACCCCCACGCATCTTAGATTTTCGGTTAAAGCAACTGCTCACATTGTAATTCTCATAATTTATTTGCATTACTTCATAATCTTTCATCCAATGTTCAGTAAAACAGATAATATCAAACTTGGTTTTTTCTAAAAATAGTTCTATTTCTAGTAGTTTGGAAGAAAGTCCCTGAATATTCTGGTGAAACAATTTTAAGGAATTCTGCTCAGCCCCTTTTTTACAAATAATTGATTGAGAGCTAGAAGATACCTCGAAGTTGACGAGATTAACTAAATTGTCACTCGTACCTTCTATTGTCTTAGTGGCTAGTTTAAATCTAAGCTAATATTTGTATAATTACAATTAGTATAATTACTAATTTCTGTAGACCTATTTACAAAAAACTGCGACATACCACTTATGTCTGAGTTTATAATAAAAGCTAATAGCCGAGCTATTTGACGTCTGGAGTCTGGATTTGTGCCCGGTTAATGGCAATAGGCTCACTCGCTATTACATGGGACTTAAACATAACTGGCGAAAGTGGGTGTGATGTTATGTAATGAAGTTTCATCGAAGTTTAGTGTTCATACAATAAATACATACAATATGTCACTCTGAAATAACGTTTTCTACTTTAATATGATGATATATTTTCACACCAATTTCCATCCCGTAATCATATAAAATTAACTCGAATTCAGTAAGCTATTACTTGGATAACAAATTCCGAAATCTCTCCAATCAACAATTGCCGAAATAATAATCATAAACAAGACAATAACTTACATTTATTTACGGCACCAATTATGGCCATGTTTCGTTGCATGCCGTTCAATGGACCGTGATTTGATTAACTTTTCCAATATAGCCCGTATTATATTCAAAATCAATAAGATGCCAATATAACCCTAAAAAGGTCGGGCTATATTGTTATTACACAAGGTTATGAAAACCCTTCTTTTGCACCTCTAGTGAAAATATGACTCACCGATGCATAAACGAGTCGCGTGTTTGAAAAAGGTGGGATTAAAATATAAAACTCAGTTCTTTTTTTAAAGTTTGTTTTTTAAATAGATCTAAAATGATTACAGGTGGCACGACGTTCTACTGTTGTTTAGTACTGTGACGAAGTTTATTACCATTTAATGTTATTTCCGACTGTGACAGGTTAATTAGTTTTAAAATATTTTGACTTTACCTTGACACAAATTAGTCATGATTACTGGTTGCGCATTATTGTCCCGTACATCGATTCACAATCAGTTGCCAATTCAGTAGGTTCATAATTTTAGGCCTCCCAACGTTGCCTATATTGTAACAGCAGATTTTTTATAACTGATGTAAATCTTGTGTTGAGCAAATGTTTGTGTGATGAGCATGGACATTTGTTTCCGAGTCATGGATGTTTATATGTATAATAAGTATGTATTTACAAACAAAAAGTATCTATGTAGTATATCAACTATCTGGTGTCCACGACACAAGCCTCGTTGCTTAATGTGGCACTAGATGGCGCTGTGTGTTCATGTCCAGCGATATTTATTTATTTATCTCAACGCTGGAGGGTTCCACCTCATGTGATAAATATATGGTTAAAGTTAACGCGTCGATGGGCCTTATGCCATGCATATGTTACGGGTAACGCTAGAAGTAGAAGTAAACCTAGGTTTACCTGGGTAAACTTAGTATTACGAAAGCTTTTTGGGCAAAGTTCAAAAAGTAATTATGTTACGGCTAAAAGCCGAAGTATGGTTACACCTAATTATAGCCGGCTATACCTAGGTGCGGGCGGTAGCATTTGGTTAAACTTAGGTCTATCCTTTTTGTTGTTAAGGTACACCGACCAAATGAGTTAGGTTTGGTTAAAAATCGCGCGCGAGCCAAGCAAGCGTAAGCGAGCGGTACCGCGGTAGAGCGGTCGGCGAGCGGTACATCCAAATTGGTTGCATCAAATCGCTAGTAAAAAAAGGCTCGATCTCCAAATTAAATTAAATTGAATACCTAATTTATTTTCCTTCTTATTCGGACCTTCCTCGAAAAGCTTGGGTAATACTAAGTTTACCCGAGTAAACCTAGGTTTATCCCTTCTTCTAGCATTACCCGTAACATATACATTATGAAAAGATTTTCTGTCATCTCATATTCTAACCAACAACGGGCGGTAGCAATATATCATAAAAGATACAATCTTCCTTCCAATGAAAAAACATATCGTATGGTCAGCTCTCCCGTTACCGACGAACAAATAAATATCCGTTGTTATTTCTGTGTGACATGTCAGTATTTTTATTGCTCTATATTTTCTTTATTAGGGGGAGTGTGGCGTCGCGTAACGTTATTAAAAATCTGAGATTTTCGAGTCATAAAAATATGATCGTTTTCGTTATTTCAAGTGTCTTCGTAGGTAAGTATTACTTTATTCATTTTAATTGGGAAGCAAGAATATTGTAGCCTGTAAGAACCATTTTTTTTTTCGTGTCTTTGTTTTTGCTTTTAACATTTTGCTGAGCTGAGAGCTGAATACCAGTATTATTGAGCGACTGCCTATCTAACCTCCACAACCCAGTTAGAACTAGGTAATACTATACCCCTTGGTAAGATTGGTTGTCAGACTTATTGGGTCATTGACTACCTGTAACGACTGTCAAAGATCTACAAATGAAAGCTAGGTCCAACGGCTTAACGTGCTTTCCGAGGAACGGAAGAAACTCGGTATGTAATGGGTGGTCACCCATCCACGGACCAACCTAGGCAAGCACGGCTTAACCTAAAGATCGACCCGCGCGGCTGTTATTACTTAGCCACGAGCTCCTCGAGAAAAAGTTGACGTACCTAATAATATGCAAATATGTTATATTGCGGATTTTGTCTTATTGTGTTACAGGACTGCCAGATCCTTTGCGGAAAAACAGACGTGATGTTATATTGTTATTTTAGGTATGCAAAATACATGGTTTGGGCTTGGAGTTGCGGACAGCAGTCCATATAAGAAACAATACAATTGTTTTATTTTTGACCTCCCGAAAAAATATTTTGAGAATTAATAGGTACGGTTTATTAAGAGATGGGTTCATTTCTTGCTGAATGGCACATTCAGCAAGAAATGAACCCATCTCTAATAGCTAATTTCATGTAAATTTAACTAAACTTGACAATACATTAACCCAAGCTGTTACATCAGTTACAAAGAAAAGAGTAAACTGACGTTAGAAGTACGCAGTGATTAATTACTGCTATAAATCTGTTTCTTCTCCATCTGTGAGAGAAGTTAAATAAAATACATTAAATTATTTCCTTTAAAGAATTTTCTAACAAATGACGCGTAGTTTTATACGGTAAAAGGTTACAGGAATATTATAAAAAGGTTTTTACAAGAATTCTCGTCTAACAGTATGCAATTATTTCAGCTGAAAATAATGAAATTGCGAAGGTATTCATTTTGTTTGCACATTCCCTGCAAAATACAATAATGTGAAACATTCATTTAGTAGATGTTCCCTGTTTTAAAACGGTTTTTCTTTCGAGAAAATTAATATTTATTCTCGCTTTAAAACATGAATTTATGATAAGTCCGAGTATAATTTTACACTGTTGATGCGTTTCGTAATAAAGAGGGGTACCGAAAATGTTGCGAAAAAACTATTAATTTACTTATAAAAATGTAAAATGTTGTTCTGAAATAAACAGACGATTCCACGGGTTGATGCAACGAGTTACCGGTGAATTACATTGCTGCATAAATCGTGGTAATGACCGTAGCGGAGGGTAAAGAATCTTGAAAATCATTTCTTTTTCATACACGACAAAGAGTTATTATTTAGTGTTTTGTGATCATAAATTGGACATAATTAAGAATGAGTGTACTATAATAGTACACTCATTCTAAATTATGTCCATTTTAAAATTAATTAATTTAAAGTTAACCCAACAATAATTGTTGGGTTAACCTCAAATACAGGTTAGCGATTTAAGGTGGATGCACCTAAACGCGCCGCAGGATCCGCACGCACCGCAGTCATTGTATTTTCTCTAGTCACTGACAATCGTAAAGAGGGTAATTCTAACTTTCGTTCGTTAACTAACATAATTTGTATTTTATCATAGGCTTGTTAGTCTCTAAGGTATATATCTATGGGCCAAAGTTGCCTGAAAATAAATGAATATTGTTGTTGTTGTTAACTACTGTCGCAATGAAACTCAACTAAAACAACATTTCATATATACATCGTAATAGTCTTTTAAGAGTTTCATAGCGAAAGTTATTTAATATGACTGAGAGCTAGAAACACCCACTCGTTTTATCCTGACAAAAAACCCATTTTTTATAAAACAATACGAGGCATGAAGCCAGCTCGTAAGTAAAAGGTACATACATACCTACATAAGTAAGTACTTGTTTATTGCGGCGTGTGTTTAAGATGCCTGATGCCCTGAGTGCTCTTAATGTTCGCATCATGAATTCGTGCTGCGTAAACTTTGTTATTAGCGCCGCCGAGCAGGCAATTACGGCCTCCTGTTAGTGACGTGCTACTTGGCCAGATTGTGGAATGAGGATGGGGACACTCACCCCATTTGAGTTTTAAATGGCAGAAATGGCGGTTTTTTTTTTTATATTGGACGACAATTTGGCCAAGTGCCTTTAAGTTTTGCTGAAAATGATAACTGAAAAATCTTTCTATACTAAGTTGGACGTTACAGTTACTGAAAGGCTGTTCTCGAATTCTGGGATTTTAATGGATTATTTTATAAAAGGACACTGTGTGTTCGGAAACACTTTTCAAGTTGTGTTGTGCGATCACTTAAGCCATTAGGTATAGCATAACGTCCACGTTGCCGACATGTTGCCTTGAAAGTTTAAGCTATTACTGGAAATGTATGTTCAACTACATTTGTTTCCCAAACACATACCTAATAACCAAGCTTGTTCTTTGTCTCTTTTGTCAGAAACATAGTATCGAGAATGCAATATTTGTACGTCTAATAATTTAGCAATGAATATGTACTTACTAATTTTAATTAAATTGCCAGCAACTAGGCCGAAAGTCGAAAGTCAGGCCTAAATACATAGAATCCGCCTCGCAGCTACCGAGAACTTCAAACTTGGAACCCTTTCATTCCAATTTCAAAGTCCCGTCCGTTTAAAGGGCTTTCTTATCAAGGGTTAAAATTTTATGAGAAGCTCAACAAGAAACCTTGTTGATTGTTGTCGATTATTTTGATTAAGTTTGGACATTTGGTAAACATAAATGCAGTATAGGTTCCTGTTTTCATTTTACTTGTTCCAAGTTATGCCAAAACATAACATTACATCTCAGCTGTTATCCTGAAAGAATTAGGCAGAGCTGTACCGTATGATACGCCCTCATTTGGACAGTTATGTTTAAATTCCAAAACATACCTATGCTAATTTAACTGCCACTTTTGCTTATTAATTCTATTGTTTTTGTTTTCTTTTTCTCGATATGTGTTGAAGTATTTTTGCTGGATAGTATAATCACACGCCTCTCGTAAAACATACCATTGCTATATTGTTTTCCCGTTCAAAGGCTTTGACCTAATGAATCTCACAAATTGAGTGATCGTTGGTTGGTATGTTTTGGCACCATAATTAACACTGAAAAGCAGCTATGCAAAGAACTCATATATATACAGTCAGACACACAAGTGACATTTTAATGAAATTTCATGAACTACAGTTGCCGTCTTCTCCCACGAGAGGAGTTCTATTTTTGGTGCAGTGTGAGTAGTGTGACAGTGTCTGCATAATATCTATGAATAATGGAAGTGCATGGACGTCGTAGGTACCTCAATTTTATACGAATACAAGAAGAAAATTAAAATGTAAGAACTAATGTTTAACTCGTAAACTGACGACTAAATTACAAAAAAGACGATGTGATGAAAATCAACGACACTGATGATCCCGTTACATTCATCATCATCATCATCATCATCTCCCTGCGCTTGTCCCATTCTATTTGGGGTCGGCGCAACACGTTTTCTTTTTCCATTCTCCCCTGTCAAACGTCACGGCATCATTGACTCCTTTCTCTTTCATATCACTCCTCACACAATCCGTCTATCTTTATTTTCCATTCTCCCCGTCAGACGTCACGGTATCATTGACTAGTTTCTCTTTCATATCATTCCTCACACAATCCGTCTATCTTTATTTTCCATTCTCCCCGTCAGACGTCACGTTATCATTGACTCCTTTCTCTTTCATATCATTCCTCACACAATCCGTCTATCTTTATTTTCCACTCTCCCCTGTCAGACATCACGACATCATTGACTCCTTTCTCTTTCATATCATTCCTCACACCATCCGTCTATCTTTATTTTCCACTCTCCCCTGTCAGACGTCACGGCATCATTGACTCCTTTCTCTTTCATACCATTCCTTACACAATCCATCTATCTTTACATTACTGTTCTTTTTTCAAAATCTGAAACTGAGCCGCTGCTCGCAGGGCTTCTATCTGAAACTTTTTAAACATAGTATTTGCGTCTTTCATCGCGCGGCCGGAGACCTTCTTAGCTATCAAGTTTTCTTACCGAATAACTATGCTTGCTGAGATCCTCTATGGGCTCTGCCATTGTTCTTTACAACGTAAAAGAAAAACAAAAGAAGACAGCTTTAGTATGAGCACTAATAAATATCGCCCAGCTAGGCTAGTAAGTAACGCTGTCCGGTGTAATGTGAGCCAAGTAAAGTGGACCTCCTGGAGATAACGAGGTTTATCGTTCACCCTCCGGTTCACACCACTGTGACTCATCTAGGTATATTGTTTAGATTTGTAGAGATAGCGTTATTGTTTCATAACGGGTCTGATTTTCAAGATTGTGCTAAGTTTAGATTGATTTCTATTCACTTTGTCTGTCTCTGCTTCTCGTATTTGCATCGTCTCCTCTACAAATATGGCCTTCCAACGCAATGTCTTCTGGAAGGCATCCCACTAGGTGGACCGATGACCTGGTGAAGGTGGTGGCGATCCGCTGGATGTGAGTCGCACGGGACCGGTCAATGTGGCGACACTTGGTCCCAGTCCTATATATGTTGATGTATTATGTTCTTTTAACTTTCGTTTTCACAACTTTGTTAGGGTTGAATTTTATTCGCGCTTATTCGGTACCTACTTATAAAGTTCTAGGATAGTTTTTATAATAAGTGATTCATCACGGCTTTAGTAAATAAATACAATAGGTTACTGTACCGAAACCAATGTTTTATCTATAAAACTCATGTTGAAGTGGTATTACGATTGTAATCAAAGAATCAACGCCCACATCCGGTCTGGAAGCCATAATGTAAAAATACTTAATTGCCCGGATGGAAATAAATCAAGAATAATGTAACGAGTTCAGTTCAATAGTCCCGGCGGAGTGAGTTACTTCAGGGTAATGGTTAATTGCCAAAGTTTTCCTAAAGAGTGTTCTTTCATTTAGCTTTGTTCACTAATTTCCTTTTAAATTCGACGTTAGGACGGATAAGGCTTATAATATTAAATTATGTAAAACTTTAAATTACTTTAAATCCTCCTGGGTCAAGTTTTTTTAAAAAGAAAAGTGAAACAAGAATGGTTTATGTAAAAGAAAAGTAAGGCCTCCACTGACAGGTTATTTGATAGTCAAATATTGTTTCACCTGCTGGAAATAGGACAGTCTGGTTGACCCAATATTTTTAGAGTTCACTATGCTTTATATATTTTTTTTACATCTTAATTTTAAAGCTACGGGTATCCAACTTAATTATAACTTGGTCGCTTTATTAATTTAATTAATTGGGTCTGCCTTAAGGCCAATTGCACCAAAAGTTACTAAATGCGTTTAACGCAAAACATGTTAAGGGTACAATCACATTTACACGCATAGATCAGCATTTTCTTGCACTTGTTTAGAATTGCAACTCACTAAATTGAAGCTCCATCGCACGTTAAAGTGCTTCCGATGCGAATGAATGCGGATGCTTGTGACCGCATTTTTTGCTCCACCAACCAAATGATGCCTTTACGTGACGAAATGAAATAGAGATACTCGAAAACGCGGATCCATGTATGTAAATATGATTGCACCCTAAAACAACATTGGGTGTTTGTTTGTCATCCGCAAACGATTTAATGAAACCGCCATAACATAACATAACATCACGGCTGTAATCCTCGAAGGGACCTAATAGTAAACCCACATATCTCCAGGTATGATGTTTTAAGTCCCATGCAATAGCGGGCGAGCCTATTGCCATCAACCGGGCTCAAATCCAGACTCCGTGACTGCTACATGAAACCAAACCATGATTTAAACATGACACGTTAAACGCATTCAATGATTAGTGGCGCCAGTGGGTCTAAGTAACCTATGCCAATTACACCAAAACTAGAAGGTTTAATCCGGCGTTAAATCAAAAACGTAGGCGGAAGATGTCAATCGTATAATTCTGGCTTACCTGCCTTCTAAAGCGTAAAAACGCGATTAAACGATTAATTCAGGTGAATGGGCAAAGGCAACCGCCTACACGCCTTCTAATTGAACTTATTGGATCCCCAATGTAGGTACTCATGTAGTAGGTGTTACAGACAAACCAATCGATCAATTTACTCTTTCGATTTGGATGATAGACCTTAACGAATTTGAACCATTTAAGTCCGTCTGACTGATTATCTAAGGTAAGGACAATGGCCTAAGTGTGCACAGACAAGTTGTAATTTCACTTTCAAAGCGTTTTGTTAAAAACGGTTGACATAAGGCTTACAGTAGTTTATGTCAGTTTGATACATTTTTAGGGTTCCGTACCTTAAAGGTAATAAAAGGAACCCTAATAAGAGGACTTTCTTGTCCGTCTGGCCGTCTGTCACCACCGATTTTCTCACGAACGGTCCACCCGTTCGTGAGCTAGCAAGTTGAAATTTATACCAGATACTGAAGTCTATAGTCCCTATTAGGTGTATACAAGTCAAGGTCCTGAGTAAACCGGACAGACTTCCGGCGGGATTTCATGGCGACATGAAGAGAGCGACAGTCGCAACCCCGTGCAGGGCACGCCACAATAGTGGCGATAAGTCCCCTCTTTGAGGAGTGGCTTGAGAGACGCCACGGCGTCCTCACCTTCCGCCTGACGCAGGTCCTCACCAGACACGGTTGTTTCGGGAGGTTCCTGCACCGAATCGGGCGGGAGGAAACGCCCGGGTGTTTCCACTGCGAGGATCGACCGGAGGACACGGTGGAGCACACGGTGGAGGTGTGCCCCGCGTGGGTGGAGCACCGCCGTGTCCTCGAAGCGGCGATTGGCGGCGGCGATCTCTCGCGTCCGGCCCTGGTGCAAGCCATGGTCCGGAGCGAGACGGAATGGGACGCCGTCACCTCCTTCTGCGAAGCAGTAATGCTAGAGAAGGAGGTGGCGGAACGTGAGACGGAGAGAACCTCACAACGTCCCGGCCGCCGCGGGAGACGCCCCGGGCGTCGGGGGCCACCGTAGGCGCGGGCCTGTGGACGGTGTGCTACGGGCTAGCTCGCCGTCCGTCCGTCTCATGACGACAGGCCGTGTCGACGGCGCGTTCGTGTTCCACGCGCGCCTCAAAGAGAGTCAGCAAAAAGGAAGGGGTTCGCAAGGACCGATGCCTGCCGGGGTTGCGGGACAGTTCGAAAGAGTTACCGTGGCCCCGGAACACAAAGGGCGATGAAGGAACATGGATGGGTTTTAATCAGTAAAAGTTTGACACTCCCTCCTACTCCGCCCAGAGCGAGAAAAGTCATTTGATGATTTCCCATACGAAAAAAAAAAGAGGTCCTCAGTCAATACGATATAAAAAAGATATGTGCAAATTTTGATTTTCGCGAAAACTTGAAAGTACCAAACCTTAATTTTAATTTTATTTTATTTTAAGTTTCCCTTTACTTCAGCTGTAAGACTTTGCTTTTAACCAAAATTGACAATTCTAGGTCAACCGGAAGTACCCAATAGGTTTTGGGTCGAAAACCTATATGGTAGTTCCCGTTGACCTAGAATCACGAAATTTGGCAAAAAGCAAGGTCTTACAGCACATGTAAAGGAAAAAGTCTGAAAACCGTAAATATGTAGTTTAATAACAAAAAAAAGTGATTTTACTATTACAAACTTATTATTTGCGGTTGGTGCAGTAGCCGTTTCTAGAGATCGAACAGCAAAATTAAGTTTGTCCTTTAAAAAGTTTGTACGGAACTCTCGGTGCACGAGTCCGACTCGTTCTTGTCCGGTTTTTTGACTTTTCTGTCATCGCTTTGGTTGCTCGGTTGTCACTATATCTAGAGCTTCACTGTAATTTTGCTGAACAAGATTGAGTATTGAGGACTTTTTTTTATCGGAATAACAGCTAATGCTAAGCATTTTACGTATATTGGATATGCAGACAAAACGGTACAACAAAGACGAAGACAAAACCAACAAATTGTATCACAAGGTGACAAAACAAAACAGCTAAAAAGCGATCGCTGTTTAAAGTTAAAGCAAATAATAATACCGTCAGAATACAAACCCAATCCTCTTATGTAATCCCGGGATATTCACAGTTGTTGCCGGGATAATCTCAGGACTTAGCATGACGTAAAAAGAGCAATAATAAAACCCGGCCGAGTGCAACTCTTGCCTCGAGCGGACTGTATACGTCAAAGCTAGATGCTAGTTTTTTGTGACACTGTGTCTTTTGCTTTTAAAATGAAGAACAAAAAGTAATACTGTCTTAAACGAGAACTGGGTACTTAATGAAGGACAACGAAATGGATAAAGTTATTCTGTTGTTACTATCTTTATTAAAAACTTTACGGTTAAGAATAAAGTGCTCCATGGTTCTTTTGGTGCTTAGCCTGCAAAGAAATTAACGTGGCCATTTTGTATTTTCAATACAACTTCCACAGACAATATCACAACTGTTTACCAACACGCCCTCTCCTGTCAATGTCATTTAAGCGCCAAAAGAACCATGCAACACTGTAACACATTTTGAAAGTGTCAAAAAATTCAGTAGCATGCGAAACTTTATTCTCATGTATTTTTCATTGAAATAGTTTCCAATTCATTACCATATTTCATAACACTCTCACAGCTCTATATTTTAGAGTAACCGCACTATTCTTAAATAAACGACGGCCAATCTTCGAAACGGTCCGGACAAATTGCGGACGCGGTTTCGAATACTAAAGTCTGTCCGATGATGCACTTACAGAAGAATCCTTTGTCAGATATATGCAGCTGGTCTGGAAACTTGTGTGATTGAACCTTTATACCTCGGTGAAAAGAAATCTAGACTTTTTTTTAACACACGACGTATCTCGACAAAAGACAATCGTCTTCTTAAAGAATACGGCTTGCAATAAACATCGGACATCGGCCATAGTAATAAAATGCACTCAGGTACTCGGCATCCAATTTAATCTAACTTATAGCGGTCGGAAGGTGCTTGAACTTACTGGTTTTCCTCCCTACATACATATACAGGGTTGACATAGATTGAGGATATAAAAAAACCGAAACGGCGCGCGTTAGAGTGGTTTTGAGATAATTAAATCTCGTTTAAAAGGGACAGTATTTTTTCAGAGAACTTCGTTGTAGTCGTTTTTTCCGTGTTTTGTGTGAAAACATTACGTGTTTAAAGCTGCGGAACCGCACACTGACAAAACAAAATTATTTTGGAAGATAGGCTAATAGACTGTAGGGAGCTCTCAGCTAGGGAGGTCATCTATGGTTCTATCTATGATTTTTCCCTTGACGACCCGAATGGCGCAGCGGTGGTGAGGCCTGGGTTCGAATCCCAGTTGGAGCAAATGTTTGTGTGATGAGCATGGAAATTTGTTTCCGAGTCATGGATGTTTATATGAATAATAAGTATGTATTTACAAACAAAAAAGTATATATGTATTATATCAACTATCTGGTGTCCTAGTTGCTTAGTGTGGCACTAGATGGCGCTGTGTGTTAATGTCCAGCGATATTTATTTATTTATTATAACCGTTACTTAACACGAACTTTGGCTAAGCGTTATTTGTCAAGTGTCGCACAACTATGGAATTACAGGTGCAATACGACGGAGACATGTACAAGCCACGCGCCAAGTAACGTTTACAGATCTCGGCCCTAAAAATTTTGATTGGCTTAACGGGGATACAATATTGTTTGCGAACAAAGTTAGGGGCAACAGCTAGTATAAAACAAAAGCTCTGTTATGTCAGAAGTTTGTTGAACACGGCTGTTACAAAATTCAATAAATAACTCGATCGCGCCACGGACGAAATTACTTTTGATTCGTGACTCGGGGTGCTATTTTACTTTCTGAAAATGAAAATAGAGGAATTGCCGGTTATTATGTGCCTACTTATTTGATTTAGAACAAAAGTTTTTATATATTTATAGCCACCTTCAGGCTTTATTATAACAAGGACTGTAAATGCTAATTTTTTGGTTTTACAACTGTTATTGATCTTTAGGGCCAACCTAGAAAACCTACCATTTTAAAACGTGATGAAATCTCATCCTGACATATTATTATACAGAGAGTCACAAAGACTGATTACGTTTTATTTATCCTATCACAAAAAAATTCAACCTTACGTTCTAGGTTTTCAAGGAGGTATTTAAAATAAATTGACATTATATGTTGAATGTTATTCACACATATACATACACTATCGCTGATGGAATAAAAAAAAACCGTGACCGTGAGAATATCTTTCAATCAAGACATGATCAAATTAAAATCGCAGTCTTAACATGTTGTCAACAATTTAAACGTAAGTGCCTCAGTGTTTCCATGGATCACAAACACCATGGTAATATTCTAATCGTAATATATTCCACCAGACAGAGCGGAGGCATGTCGTGTCGCGTGCAAGGAGCTTGGGACTCTGGGGTTCAGGGCAGACGCCGCGCCGCAAACCTCGAACGCGACCGGCAAACTAATTCACCAAATCAATATCCGAGTTGGCGTGATACTCGCGAATTTCTTGTTAATTATTTATTATGAATTGGGCTTTAATATGCAGGTTTGTATTGTGGATTATTAAAGAATAACGGGGACTGGTAATAATTGTTATGTTGAGAAAATATTATGCTTTCGTGGGGATTATATAACCAAATAAATCCAGGAATGAATATTAGTATTATGCTAGGAAATTATTATGTTTCGTGTGGTTTAAAAAACACCTATAAGCCAACGTTGAGAAAGTTAAGACAGGCATAAGGATAACGTGCCCGTTTAACAAACGTTTTTATCACAGCAAAAAAATAATATGACCGGTATTTTGTTTGTAGCAGATAGTCTATCCGAATACAACATTTATTTGCCGACGTATACAGACAAAATAAATATAAATAAAACGAAGATACGTAAAAACTTTATAGATAAAAATAAGCTCAACAAATATTTACTGAAAGTTCACAAACAGCGCGGCGTTCCATCCAATTTAATAAGAACAAATGAAGTTATGTTCGTGCCCCAACAGAACCATTTCGTTATTGAAAAATGTTTTCAACACACGGCGGGAGAGTTTTCCGACATTAAATAATTTTATCGAGGTAGACAGCGTGTATGTACATGGAGTAGACAGTAATGGAGCAATATTCAGACTTTTCGGAAATACATCTGAGAAACTTTTTCAGCGGAATATTGCGAAGTGTGGAACAGTTGATTATGACGACTCCTTTTCAATCGCGTGTTGCATTTGAAACTACATCACGCTATTGGAGTGTGTAGACCAAGCTGCCTAATGCAGACTTTTTCACGTTGATTACTCCATGTTCGCGATCGAGAGCAATGGTGGCCCAGCGGTAACGACCCTGACTGCTTACAAATTGTAGGTCGATCCCAGACAGGGTTAATTTTTGAGTAATTTGTTTCATCATCACTGCTCTCAAAACCGTAAAAGAAAACATTGTGAGAAAACCCGCAGGTCCAAACACCGAAATAAACAACGACATTTTTGACATTTACCAAGTCCGATTTGTGGATAACAGCCCACTCCTAATCATGGAGAGGAGGACATGGGTCAAGCATGGTCATGCGTCCTAGCAGTGCGTGGGGGCAATATAATATGCTGATTGCGCATATAATACTCCACGTTCTCTCTACTCCATGTCCCACTAGTTGGACAATGTAGCAGCTACATAATTTTGTGTCGCTTCACCACACTAATTACACTCGGTCGGATGGTCACGACGCGACGTACCGATGCAGTAGAATGTAAATATTGCCTTAAATCTTGTTCACAATGGCCCAGTAATTAAACCGACGGGATAGCATCAATTGCTGAACAGTTTGAGATTGCTTATTACGTATATTTTCTGGTGCAGTATTATACTTACTTGATGCGACTATCAGATGTTCAAATAATTCCGTAAAAAGTAACAGTGGAGATTCTTGTCAATAGAAAACGACCAGTTCTTCTCCATAGAGATCTATGCTAGGGAATGGGCAACTACAGTACTTTCACAGTTTTATGTCTTGTGACTGGGACTGTAGCTACATTTAATTTTCATCTTTGTTTCTACAATTTAAAAGTACCTGTAACTGGCCTACTTGAAATAAATACTTTGATTTTGAATTGTAACCCACCCAACGAGACGATTCATAAATGCCCATGTGCATTTAAATGCAATTCAAATGGTTGTATATACGTTTTTTATACGACCAGTCCAATTCGAAAAGATTTTCTGTAGATCCTCTTTCGAATTTGCAATGGTTGTCAACGATGAAACAGTGATTCGATACGAGTTCTTTTTTCCAATTTGGCTTCGAACACTAACAAGAAATGACGCCAGGAAAAAAATCCTTTTGAAAAACGAACGTGATTTTAACTGCATCGGACTGGAAACCTGAAAAAAGTGGAGAAGAAAATCTAGTTCACTGGCTTTCTGGATAGTTTATTTTGGGTTTGAGTAACGAAGGTGAATAAAAGAAAAAATGGCTTTCTTGCTATAGTAGGTAGGTAGCAGAAATGGGAAAACAACCTTTTGTGAATTTACTCACTGCATTTTATCAATAGCATCATCTCCTAGCCTTTTCCCAACTATGATGGGGTCGGCTTCCAGTCTAACCGGATGCAGCTGAATACCTGTATTTTACATGGAGCGACTGCCTATCTGATCTCCACAACCCAATTAGTACTGGGTAATACGATACCATTTGGTAAGACTGGTTGTCACACTTTTTGGGCCACTGACTACCTGTAACGACTGTCAAAGATCTACAAATGACAGCCGGGACCATTGCATACATTTTTATCAATAGCAATAGTAGAAATGGTCTAAATCATGAATTTATTACTCATACTTTTAAAATGTCAGCCGCAAATAAAATATAAAAACATAAGCTACAGTTTCAGTTTAATTATAAGCACTATTATGAAAGTTTTCAGAAACGGCGATCACCTTTCGTGCATTGACTTGAGTATTGCGTGCTGAAACTTGTTTAGTTCGTAATCCTTCCACGTATACAATAAAGAGAAACCGATATTCAGAATAGGTACGTTCATCGAAAGTATTAATAATAATATTGAAGGAAAACAAAAGGGAATGGGAATATTCGATGGGAATAAAATGTAAACTCGGTCTATGAAACGACAACACAATTTATTAAAAAAAATAGGTTCTGTTTTGTTATGTTGAAGTTAGCGATATTTTCGGATATTATTCCAAACTATATGAGGGACAGGAATGTTGATGGATGGAGAGGAAGATGGATGGGTTTTTTGAGGAAAGAGGAGCAAATAATGCCGGGACGTCTGACAGGAGAATGGAAAAAAAAAAACGTTGCGCCGAACCCAGATAGACTGGGACAAGGGCGAGAAGATGATTCCCAATTATACGTAGGTTTTCTGTATCCAGTAGTAACGATTTGGTTCAGGACAGACAGAGTTAGATTTTAATATTCTTCCATCGTTTTCAGTCTGATTTTCACAAAATAGGTAATTCAGTCATCAAGAGCATTTTTACCCGACTACGGTTAAAATGAAGGGTTCATCAAATAACGGAAAGGTTTTAATTTCCCATTAATTATTTCCAAAAAAGCAATTATTCCAATTTCTTAAATAATTATAACGAGTACCTATGTCGCAGTGGAATTGATTAAATAATTCATAGTCAAATATTTTGGTAGCTATGGTAAATCGATGAGCTTGTGAATATTTGATAACAAACCGTTTGTCACGGTACTGTGTCAGCAACCTACCGATCGGTTAATCGCATTGCTCGTAGTTTCATCAGTTATTGCTGTTTAATTTAAACACAATGGATATTATAAAAACTCGATGAACTGGGAACGGAGGTTTTTAATCAAAACCGGAACTAGGCTGTTATGTGTGTCAGTAATAGTAAAAACCTACTTGCAAGATAAACATTATTTATCATTTATCATTGGTGTGACCGTCGGGCTGCCAAGGTCTTAAGTTCGAACCCATCAAGACAGGCACCTATGATTTTTCGGATTCATGTGCGAATTGTTTAATTACCACTTGCTTCGGTGAAGGAAAACATCGTGAGAAAACCAGCATGTCTGAGAGATATTTTTCTACGGCATGTAAAGCCAAGTCACAATGGTGACCTTTTCTATTAAAGGGGGTCTATCGAAACAAATCATCAGTTAAAAATATGAAAGGCGAACAGAAAGAGATCAATAAGTAGGTTTTTTACTCTTTAAAATCAATCAATTAATGGCGCATCACTAATTGAAGTCAAAGGTGCGAGTAATTGATACTTGAGTTATCATTTCATTCGAAACGCTCATGTTTGTTGGAAACTTTCCGACAGTAAATTCGTGACTTTGAACCACATTCCTGAAAGTAATTTTAAAAGTTCATTACAAATGACGGTTCAGTGGTTCTATTTAACTTGTAATACGAAAAAGTATGTTTAGTTGGGACACTTTGAAAGAATTAACTTATAACTTACTCAGAACTGGGCTGGCTATGTCTGCCGTATGCCCGACGAGCGATGGGCTAAAATAGCCACGATGTGGAGCCCTGACACATCCAGAAGGCGACGCGGTAGACCTCGCAGGAGATGACGGGACGAGCTGGACAAAACCAACGACCAGTTGTCCACATTGGCCCGAGACCGAAGACTTTTGAAGTCATGGGGAGAGGCTTTTGCCCAGAAGTGGGATGACACAGGCTGACAATAACAGTTACTACTACTTATACTTTATGAATTAACTTTGAGCAGAAAGTTATTATATCTTAAGTTATGTAGTGTAAGGTAATCTTTAAATAAACATATAAATCGATAAAAACGCAAAAGTTCTTTTACAACATTATTAACATCTGTATTTCCTGGTATTTCTCAACTTTAAAAAGGTTTTCTAACTTTTCTTTTTCAGGCAATTTAAGAGATGAATTTGTTTGAAAACTTTTTCTTCTGATTCAATTACAATTTAAGCAATTTTCGTTCCTGAAAAAACTGTAATAAAACAGGATATACCTAATCTAATAATAAAGTTAAACGTTTATTTATATCCACAAAAATATTTAGTAGTCGTTGGTTTAATACAAAAGAAACCGACTAAATTAAAATTATATTTATGTGTTTAACAATTTAGGTCAATGTCAAATAATGGCGAAAACAGCTACTTATTAAATGGCGTCAAGTAGAAGCAAGGCCCACGATTGTTTGCGTGACTTTATCCATTTGTAGGCCATGTTTGGCATTCTCTAGGATATTTTCGGCATTAATATATGCATTGGAGGAGCGCCTAGCCGTCTGTTTAGTTCTTTGTAAATACATATTCATTTAGTTAAGGATTTGATACGCACGCACGGGTTTATTTAAATAATGATCGCACGGATACGCAATTGGCTTGCCCCCTATTACATGGGACCTAAACATAACTAGCAAAATGTGGGTGTACTATTAGGTATAACTCTGCCTATCTCTTCGGGGATGATATGTTATGATCGCAAGGATATATAGTGTGCGGATTATTGTAAGTATGCTAAAGGAGGTTTTTAATCGGTAACTTTTTTTTAAACTTTGTGCTTGTGTGTTCTCCTGTATCGTGGGTGCGTTAACAAATAAAATAATCTCACAAACACAAACAGCCAAACCCCTAACAACTAGCTGATGGTCATACAAGTATTAATTCCGTGCGGGGATCGAACCCGCGACACGCAGCGTAGCAGCCAATCGCTTAGCCACTGTGCCAATCGTGCCATCTAATTGACATTGATAGAGAGAAGAATAAAGATGAAGAATAAGAAGAGAAATGTGCAAGAATAGAGATGTGCTAGCCTGTCATGGTGTACTTACACGCGTATATAGGTACTGGAGAGATTTTGTCAGCCTCTACTAATATTTTATATGTTGCTGCCATATGACAAGATAAACACTATATATTTAGAATAACAAAGGATAGATGGTACAATCTAGACGGCTGATATTGGTGGCAAGTCTTTTAAAAGTCTACCTGATTCTTACGAATGCTGGATGAAAGAAAACCATTAAAGTCCCTATCTGTTTCGCTATGCGGATCAGGCGTATTAGTCGAATTAGTCAATTATTTTTACTTAAGAAGGTATATTACACAAAAGATGTTGGTTTATCCAAGCAATTGTACGCGAGTGAAACCCTTTACAACAACAAAAAAGCAACTTAATCCAGTTTCTGAGCCTTTTAAGAGCGCCCCTAAAAGTAGGTGTACGAAGAAATCTAATCACGAACTTCAGACTCAAGTGTCTCTTGGGGCCCATTATGAGAAGCGAGTGTTATATTTTTGCACAAACTTTCCAAATAATTAGGCTAGTACACATTTGGGAGAGAATTATCTCAATAATTGCGAGCTTAGCTCTCCCTCGTGCGCTCTATGCAGAGTCGTAAGTCTGTTTTTCTTAAGGGAATCCGGCTCGAAGGACCATTACATGTTTATTTTCGTAATAATGTAAAGTTTTTTTGATTTTTTCAAGAATAAAACATGTGTGGTCCATGCAAATCTGTACTGGAAACTAAAATCTATGAACTAAAGAATGAGTCAGTTTAGATTATTATTATTATAAAGTTTAGTCGACACATTTCTTAATCAAACACAATATCTACAGAAATACTCACGACCGTTCTAAATATAGACCATCTAATCAAGGCTAATACAGTGATACAGAACAATAAAAATAATCTTCGCCTTATACGAATCTCTACCTTACTTCCTGGTAATATGGAATGTTATTGCTGATCATATATTTCAATCAGGTCACTTTTAATAAACGTGTGACATCACCAATTGATAAGTCTCGAAATAGCAGTCATTAACAGTTTCTCAGTTTGCCGTCTGTCTTGATTAAAAAGTCAATGTCGTAGGGCAAACTACGTATATACAATGACGGCCTCATTGGTCGAGTGTTGCGTGAGGTCCTGGATTCGTTTCCCAGATCGGGCAAAGGGCTATTGAGTTTTTACATTAGTTATTTCTCAGTGGCAGTCAGAATTAATTGATGGCAATAGGCTCGTCCTATATTACGTCAATGTAGGATTTAAACATAACTGGCTAAATGAGGGAGTACTATAGGTTATACCGATGCGTAACCCCTCGGGAATTAAAAGCGTGCATGTCGTAGGACAGTGTTAATTAGAAAAACAATGGAAATAAAAGATGATACGAACGAAAGATGGATGAGAAACAGAAGCACAGATCATATTTCTTTTCCGCCAATAGTTGTAGCGTCACGTTACGAATATAGAACCTTTCCACACAGAAAATAGAACAGATATTTCATTTATATAAAAGCCTTCTCACGTCAAGGACGTGACGCGTGTGCGTTTAATCGTGAGGAAACCAGCATGCCTGAGAGATATTTCTTGACGGCTTGTAAAAGCCAAGTTAGAGACCCATGGGCGGCATAAAAAAACTCTGACACCAGGTTAGGCACTAACCACACGATAGAGAAGATAAAAATTAGTAAGTTGGTTGAAGTGTACTTTTACACATGATAATATGACACAAACTGATTGAATAATAACTCAATTTTTTGGCATTTCACAAAAAAATCTGCTCCGATTTTAATAAAATATTTGGCTCTTAACAATTTTTAAACTGAAGCGTTAAACATTTTTTTCGTTACCTTTACATGCCCTGAATTTTTTTTATCGGTTTTTTAAAATATGACTTTCCTGTTAGTTATCCGAAATTATTTTATTGGAGACACAACATGCAGATATCACAACAAAGAAAAAAAACTACGGCATTCCTAGGGGTCACTCCACGTTCTAAGTTCACTGACTTCATGGTATCTAGAACTTCAGTTGGCGTCACTGCCACCTGCTCGCTATCGATCCGACTACGCCTAGGTAGAGTGGAACTCCTGCAGAACTCGACTAAACGGGTCCTTTGGCACCGGATACTCAGGTCGTACGTCGTACGTGTCTCACACGTTTGCACGTGACGTGCCGAAGATACATGCTGACTTTTTAATGATCAACGCCGAGCAAAAGAGAAGAGGCTGACTAGATTATGTTGTTCGGGGTTGCGGGACTGTTCGAAAGAGATACCGTGGCCCCGGAACACAAAGGGCGATGAAGGAACATGGATGGGTTTTAGTCAGTAAAAGTCTGACACTCCCTCCTGCTCCGCCCAGAGCGGGAGAAGTCATTTGATGATTTCCCATCCGAAAAAAAAAAAGGTCCGTTAAAAAGAAAATCGATTTTGAAATAGTAACTTATCATCGGTTTATATTATATGACATAATCATGTGATTATGACATCACACATTAAACAAAGTTTGTGATCACTAGCGTAAGCTAATATAATTTTTTAAATTGAACTTTATCAAGAAAAATTCTTCGTTGTGTGTTTTCTTTAAACAGAAATACCCTGTTTGAAATTAAAAATGAAAAAATCGAGTAATTAAATTATGATTTCGAAATCATTTTTGTTACAAAAAAAAAGATTTCGATTTTTCAAAGTGATCGCAAACTTTTTTTGATGTGTAATAACTGGTAATGTCAACCAATGCTAAGTTGAGGGTAAGAAAGAGGTGTGCCTGTTGCCTCCATTAAATGTCAATAGTTTTTAAAATACTAACCTAGCAGTAGTGGCTATTTTATAGCATAACATCACGCCTGTAATACCCGAAGTATCAGGCAGTGGTGTATTCTTATTTCAGTGGTGTATTACATTTCGCCAGTTATGTTTAAGTCTTTTGTAACAGCGGGCCAGCTACCAACCGGACAAACTCCGAACTCTGGGTAATCGGTAATATTTCTTTGGAAAGAATTCGTGAGGTACTTAAAAGTTAAACCACTTTCAACGTTATCCATCAATGAGAAAGAGTTACTTCGCCCCATTTATATCAACACTAAAAATGGGGCATGCATATGAACACTTCTCTTTTACAAATACAAACGGGTGTCTAGCAGCAATTGGGTACATTTATATCAATCCAAAACCAAAAAGCCTTACAAGGATATAACATTTATATTCTCAAGGAGTCGTTTCTTAACGTCAAGAATTATTTATTCGTCCCATCACTCAATGTAGGCTTAGCACGTTTTATCTTAACTCCGGGATTGTCTTTCTTTTATTATCGCTTGTCCTGGGAATTGAGTAACGAGTGGTTATGCGGTCGGAGATAATTGCAATTTTCGTACACATCTACGTCATTGTCAACGAGATTGGCTTACATACTGAATTGCTGTTGTTGTTTGTCTGGAGCCAATTATATTTTACGGTTTGGTACTTTTGTATTTTTTTTCATTATTGTACAAAATTGGAGATATTTCATATTTCTTCAATAAGAAGTTAAAGTTTTTAAATACTGTTTGTATTTAATCTATTTTCTTAATTATTAATAAAGAGTTTGATATGTATATAAAAAAAACCGGCTAAGTGCGAGTCGGAATCGCGCACAAAGGGTTCCGTAGCATTATCTATACAAGATTAGACAAAACGGCAAAAAATCACGTTTGTTGTATGGGAAAAAATATTTATTTAATTTAAATTTATTTTTTATTTTTAAAGTGCATATACAACTAAAAATTTTGTGAATATTTCAAGCGTCTACCTTTTGCCGTTATTAATAATAATATTAAAAAAACACGTTTGTTGTATAGGAGCCCCCCTTAAATATTTCATTCTGTTAAATATTATATCTTAAATATTTATTTTATTCTGTTTTTAGTATTTGCTGTTATAGCGGCAACAGAAATACATCATCTGTAAAAAATTCCACTGTCTAGCTATCACGGTTTATGAGATACAGCCTGGTGACAGACAGACGGACAGTGGAGTCTTAGTAATAGGGACCCGTTTTTACCCTTTGGGTACGGAACCCTAAAAAATGACCGTATAAGATATCTTAATTGTACAAACCAAAATATAAAATATAATATTCGTGTCTCCTAATAAAGATCTCCTAATATGATCAAAAGGCACACGATATCTAAACTACAATAACCGTCAAGGCACCCTAAAGCCCTTAATCGTATAAATATTTCAACAAAACAAAATGTTATCCTACGCGGGCAAATATCTTTAAGGTCAATGCCCTCGCGATGCGTGCTATTTTCTTTTCATCAACAAAAAAATACCACCAGCAATGAAAATGTAACTGGAAACATGACTCGGCTGTGACCTTTTCCTGTGCCTAAAACAAAGGGCGCTTATTCTAGCGAAAAGTTTCTGGGTCAGTTTTTTCCCGTCAAATAACTTTTGACAGAGGCAAAGATAATCGTGGCACATGTGGCGGAAAATTCGTCAAGAAGGTATCTGTCGCTCATCTCAAGATGGATTTATATTTAGAGTTATTGTTTTTACCGCCTTATATCTATAGCAGGATTGCTTTACAAAGGACTCCTCAATTACTGCTACTTCGCTTTTTTTTAAAAAAAAAAAGCGCAGCTCGAAATCGATACATTCTGATGTATCGATTTTCTTCCTTGAATTCACTCGTTTTGAAGGACATTTTTTTTTTTTTATGAGTTATTATTTTTACATTCATGATTATTTCTAATTTTAATTTGTTGACTGCCAATTTAATTTTTAAGAATAATAAGTATTGAAGGTGTGTGTTGTGTTTTGTTTTATTTTTATTTCTAATAATTTTTATTTTATATACTGCTAATATATGATCTAACTGTTGATTGAAATAAAGGAATTGAATTTGAATTGAATAATGACTTTTTCCCCGACCTCATACCCTTATCTAGTTGAGTTACCATCAGTATGTCCAAAGATCTTCAAAAATTGTTTGTAAACTTCATCAGACATTATAACATTCTTATTCAAAATTGATAGGTTTCGACCAAGCCAAAATCATCCCTCCTTATTAAAATCCACAAAGCCAATTTGTATGCTAACCAGCACCACAAATTACGCCCGAGTTGCGGTATATTAGCTAGATTTCTCCACTTTTGATTAGTCGTCAAGGGTGCTTGTCCCAGATGACGGTCTCTTATTCTTCAAACAAAGACCAGTTAGACTCTTGTCACCACTAGTTCCACAACGCCTCTCAAGCCCTTTTAGCGGAGAGGCCACTTAACAGACTGTTTTCTCTTAGACAAAGAGCTCTTGACTCGAAACTTTTGCTAACATTTACAGCTCAAAATAGAATGTCGTGAAAAGCGTCCACATGTTTGTAAAAATTATGAATATGCGAACAAATTTTATTTAAACAGTTGACTTTATTTGCGTGACTATACATTTTATATCAAGCAAAAAATACTAGTTTCTTGTTTGTTTATGTAAATTATGTAACAGAATATAGGACGAAGGAAAATGCGTGGGCGTTGTGTAGATGAATTTAAATAAATATTTCAAAGAGATATATGTATATGTAGAAATATATAATATTTATGTGTATGTGTATGTAGTTATGTGTATATGTCCTGTTAAGTATATTGTGTGTATATAAATAAATAAATAAAAATACGGCTTTTACTATCTCCTTGTTTGTGTTATAAAACAATATTTATGGGACGTTTGTTTTTATTGGAGTGTTTTATTCAACAACATTTTTTTGTATAGGTTTGTTTGTTCTCCGAAGTATAAGTCCGTTGATACCTTCAGGGCTTCGTCCCAACCGGGATAAGCACGGTAAAGCTATATGTGACATGGCTGGCTTGGCTTCTGTGACTACATATTTATAAGTGAGAGTAAAACCCACACACGCAATAACCTTTATTGAATACCTGTACAGATAAAAACAAGTGAAATTCAAAAAAAAAATTGTTCAAATTTTTTTTTAACTTTGTAGGCCGTAGATTACAAATTGAGTGGGAACTCGTGGCTTAATAATAACAGCCTCTCGGGTCGATCATTAGGTTAAGCTGTGCTTGCCTAGGTTAATCTGTGGATGGGTGACAACCCTTACATACCGAGTTTCCTCCATGCCTCGGAAAGCACGTTGAGCTGTTGGTCCCGGCTGTCATTTGTAGATCTTTGATAGTCGTTACAGGTAGTCAGTGAAAAAAAAAGAAAAAAGTCTGACAACCAGTCTTACCAAGGGGTATCGTATTACCCAGTACTAACTGGGTTGTGGAGGTCAGTTAGGCAGTCGCTCCATGTAAAATACAGGTATTCAGCTGCATCCGGTTAGACCGGAAGCCGTACCCCAATATAGTTGGGAAAAGTTTTTTTTTTTTTTTTTACTTTATTTTATGTGACATGTATTGATTCGACATGAATACTTATTTTGTTAAGTATTTTACTTTTTTATTATTATTGTGACATTTAATGTTTATTTTTACATTCGTTTTGTAAATTATTGTTAATTTTATTTAATTATTGTGAATGTGAGGACCATGTGGGTCACATATTTTCTTTATTTTTTCCCCTACGACTGTCTGGCAATTTGAGTACTATAAGCGACCTACCCAAATGTCCTTTCTTTGGTATTGTTCGTCGTTTCGTTGAGCTCCTTGAGTTATAAGTCGAGCTACACGATAACTGACAAATGCTTGCACTGACTGGACAGGTCCACTCAAATCTGTGTGGTTCTTTCTTCAAAAGACCATACCAGACACTTATCTGCATAGTCCTCACCTGAATTGAACAAGATTATGTCTGGACTTCAAAAGAGACTATGATCTCTGAGTTTGTTTCGGCTGTTTCTTCTCAGAGTAGTCAGGTACGAAACACCGGCGGTTAAAAAAATGACGTGTAAAAGTGTTTGTAAGAACCTACTTGCAAAAATAAACATCATTTCATCATTTTATTTAATTTCAAAGGCTAGGCAGATGATGAGTTTTGAAGAATGTCTTGCAAAGAACAAAATATAATCTTTTTTATCCAAAGACTTTAACTATAGTGCATCAGTATAAACTACTAAACAATCAGATGTCCGTATTTAGCTCATGTCAGGGCCACACAAGTGAAGTCCCAGCCTCACGGAGTCAAGCATCTCTTTAATGTTTTTGTTTGACCTCGGCCTGTATAATGAGGTGTTAGTACCTGCAGCCAATCCAGCCTGAATGTCACACCCGCTGTATAGCGCTTACTGAATAACTGCACATTTATTTTTAGTTTTTATAACCTTGTGAATAGGAATACTGTGTTTATCTCTTACATTATGTAGTCAGATTAAAGGTATTTGTTTGTTATCTGTAGTCAGATTAAAGGTATTTGTTTGTTATCTGTAGTCAGATTAAAGGTATTTGTTTGTTATCTGTAGTCAGATTAAAGGTATTTGTTTGTTATCTGTATTATATCAAAATTCCGGTGTGCGTGTGTTCGTAATTCTTCTCCTCCTAAACAGTTTGGCCGAAGTTGCACTTATGGGGTTCACCTGGATGGTTTTTTGTAGTAGTTTGAAGTTTTTTCTTTCTGTCGGTCAGCTAGCTGTTTTCTATTACTTAAAAAAAAAGAAATACCATTTCTTTTTTTATATTTTAATGAACAAAACGCGTGATTCCATACAAAAACAGGTTGCTTTAGGGCTATAATAACTTAAAAAGAACACATTCACCCCAATATGTCTCGTTGGCAACAAATTAGCGGCCCGATCTAACTTAGTCACCTCCAATTTATGAAAAGAATAGTTTCCTTTGAATAAATCACACGTCTTCCGATCATACTTAATTGCTGAAACTCCATAGATTAGTTTTGGTAGAAAACTCTTGCAGGATAACCCTTTGAAATCGTTCTCATAGATTATTTTCCCAGATTTTTCGTAACCATTTTTGAATCTCCAGGAATACCCGGATAAGTTCTCGTTGACACTGAAGTTAGCATTGTAATAAAAGGCGTCACTATTGTTCACTGCGACGATGTTTACGTTCACTTTTCTTTGTGCTTCGTAGGGTGGATCCGGATGGGGACAATATTCTAGACCTTGGTAAATCATTTTGTACTTCACGCAGAACAACATTGATTGGAGTTGCAAGATGATTATTACACTGAGAATAAATTTCATTTTCTATAGTAACATGTACCATTTAGTACTATTACGGACTACTGATTTCCAACTGGACATTGTTACTAAGATTGAGCCTTACCAATCAGAATATCATTAACGTTTAAATAGTAATTAGGGGCTCACTATCAATAAATCAATTTTACAGTCACTGAGCATGTCATTCATTATAAATGTCGTCCACTTTAGTATTTTTAAATCATTTACGTCAATGATAATGGTAATTATGCCGTCGATAGGAAAATTTTAATGGTCACTAAATCTGAATACAATAATTTGAAACACAGCAGACGTTTTAGCTACATATTAGTTATACAAAGAGAAAGGAGCAAATAAATAAAATACAACTTACTTAACATGTCCATAAATACAATACTTATTTTAACTAGAAATGGCTGGATAAGGATAGAACGAGATGACGACTGGTAAGGATGCGAGCACGAATATGACAGCTAATAAATACTACAAACGAATTGGGGTAGTGCAGCTAAAGTAGAACAGCTTCATCTAAATAGGCAAATATTTATCATTTTTAAATGTAGAAGTATTCAGATTAACAACTTTTTCCATACAACATTTTACGCAGTTATTATTACAATGTTTTTTTTCGTGAAAAGAGTCGACTTGACAGGAGGTTACAAATTCATGAAGTTACGCCGTTTGTCATTCACGTTGACACCGACATTATTATATTGTTCACGTGTTCCTATAAAAATGTATTTTGTTACAATCGTATGTAACACAAAAAATAATTGAGTCAGACCAAACTTTTTGGTATTCAAAACGATCTGTGACTTGTGAAACGTTTCATAGACCTGGGCTGTCGCAGACCGCAGTTTGTTAAGGTTCGGTCATATACCGGTATTGACAAAATGCAGATCGGCTACGGACATCGGGCACTGACAGGTATTTCAGTGGTATTTGTGTGAGGTTGTTTCACCGTTTGACGTGTCCTCGAGTCGATGTTTAAATACAGTGAATAGCAATAACAGCGGCTTAGATCAATCTTCAGGTTATAATCGCTTGCCTGTCTTACCATGGGGTACCGTATTACCCCTTGCTGTATAACTATAACTGGATTGGAGGGGCTAGGCAGATGATGCACATTGACGCAACTTTAAATCCGTAACGTATCTGCCAAAGCTCGTATGTTAGAGGAAATCGGAAATTGTACTTTAGGACTTAGCGCGATTCAACGAACGCCTCAGTCGGTTGCCGTCGTGGCACAGAAAAAGTTTGTAACACAGAGTCGGACATGATCCTGCTGGATTTTTCTGGAGGGCCACAGCGCATCTATAAAGCCCTTCACAAGCAAGAAATAAGTAAAACATTGTTTATATACAAATAAAAACTACTTACTTTTTATTAGAATACCTGACCTGATACTAGTAAGCTGAATGTTTCAAAATGAAAACTAAAATATTTCCTACAGAGTTTTATTATGATTATGTTCCTTAAAAACGACTGCTAGTCACAAGTAACTTATGTAACGTTGTATCTAGCACGTACATGTTACATTATGAGTTTCTCTGTGAACAAACGCGGGTAGCAATATATTTTGCACGCTTCAGCGGCTTTACGAGATCAAATATGACGGCGCGATGTATTTAGCAAGTGCTCAGTGAATGCACACTCATAATAATGGAATATTTGACTACTCCGATATATGGGAACATATTGTTTAATTGAAATAGTAAATGTAACTATAGACGGGTCGTAATTGCATAGTAAAAAAGACAACAAAAACGTAATCAAGTTTTAAATACCTGGTCATATTTTTGTACAATCTTGGGTGTCTTTTTTGTGTGTCTCTCCGTTATAACTATGGTATGGTTAAAAAAATTATCGCAATGACGGGAGAACGGTCATGAGAAGGCAATATAATGTTTGTGTAAATGTGTGTGTCCCATGTTTCGGTAATTTGTGCTTTTCAGATGGCTAGTTATGTCACGGGCTGATTAAGATAAACTTATTCAGTTAACTTTATAAATACATCGATTTTGTAAAGTTTCTCTGTTTATATTTTGTTTTGTTCTTATTTATTAAACAATAATAATAAAAAAGTACTAGAGCATTTCCTGTAGCGTTTGATTCAAAACAATTGTTTTAATAACATGGTTTGCAATTCGTTTCTTTACTTTAAAAAGTTAGAATTGTAATTTAAACGTATTAAGGACAGTAAAACACTGAACAGCTGTTTATAATTCAGTTTAATCCGGCTCGACGCGGCCCGGCCTGTATAATTGTAAGAAAATAATAAGTAGTAGGTCCGAGCTCTTAGTTATTATTGTGAATTATTTAAATTCACGGTCACTTGGCCTAAATTACAGTTATGGCACGGTTTCTTTGATTACAGCTGTGTAGGAAAATTAAATGTGTGTCAGACTAATGTTCGGTGTGTCGGGTTCAGTCGGCATTTTCTGGTTTTTGTTAGGTAGAACAAATACCTCACGATGCTGTTACATGTACCGTAAGTGTGTTTAACTAACTGTTATCAAACAAAGAGAAGCGTACTGCATAAAAAAATCTTAAAGAAGACCTGAGACTAAAAGGCTTATTAGACTTCGAATGCCAAGGTGAATATTTTACACCTAAAAACATACGTTATTTTTTTTTGCTGTATTTTGCGTTCATGACATCCATGATACACGTCCTGTCGTTACATACAATAAGACCAATAAATCCTTAAATCATACGATCTATGAATTATGTAGCGATAACACTAAACCGAAGAAGCCATCTTTTGCTCAACGTCCAACCGTCCTTCGTGATCTATTTACAAAAAAAATCTGTTCGGAAAGCGAAAACTGTCTGAAAGAACGATGTTACCCCTTCCCTAAAAGGGGGTGGAAACCATGGATAACGTTTTCGTGGAGAGCTTTATGTATCCGGATTCACAGCAAAAAATCTTCAAAGCCATGTTGTTAGCAGAAAGTACCTATTACCTACTTCAAAACTTTTACTGCTGTAAATTATTATGTTCCATTTTCTTGTATACTTAGTATTTTTTCTTTTATCTTTGTGTTGTTTGTTTATATCCTGCCTGCGAGTACTTACTGGCCGCTCTCATTAACGAGTTATCTGTAGAACTCGCTAATGAGCACTGGTGGTACGAAGTTTAGTACCTAGTCTAATGCGCCGACACGCTAACAAGTTCCTAATGGGTGTCTCTTTATAGATTTATCTGAGTTCAAGCTATTAAGAAATTAAGGATGCTTTAAAACACAGCTAGCGTTGGCGTTAATGTTATTATTGAAAACTATTTATTTGAAATAGAACTGGCACTTCTACCGCGACTTCGTCCGCAAAAATTGTGATAGCTGGGCTAATATACATGATATAAGTATAATTTATATATGAACAATGTAGCTTACTGTCGGTGAAAACATTTTTAGAATCTGATTATTAGTTTCGGAGATTACCCCCTACATACAAGCTTACAAACGAATTTTACTTCTTTAAAATATTAGTGTATAGGTAAAGTCGGAGTCTTCTCCTTGTGTATATCGTTAGTGGTAAGTCAGGAAATAAGTTGGAGGAGATTGTACAATAACAGGAACAACAAACTGGGGAAATTGCGCATAGTGTGGCACCAAATTGCCGAATGTAAGGATCGCATGCAGCAGGTAGCACTCTGTAGTTTCTGCTTACCCTCATGGGAAAGCGGCGTGAGTTTATGTGTATATGCATAAGTTTCACAAAAAAGTAGAAACTCTGTATTTATTAAGTTTCATCAGTAAATATTTACTAGTTGATAATAATTTTTAAATAAAGCCTACTTAAAAAACTGTTTGTATTTCCTTGTTATTTCAAAATATTTCCTAAGAACAAGTTGGTACATTTCTGGTTTAACCCCTGCCTTCCTCAGGGATTCTGCAGTATTATATCTCTGTTCACGTGGATAGCGGTGGTTTTCCACTTGGTGTAATCCCTGAGAATCTTACGACGCCCCAGGGAGGAGGCTTACCTGCCGGTAATGAAATTAAACAAAACTTTGTTTGTGTGCTTTAGCGGTAGTCAATGGGAGAGGAATAATATTATCAAATTGGCGGCTCAATGTTAAATGACGTTGAATGAATCAATATGGGGTAATAGTGTGGGGGGGGGGTGTTGTGTTTTCTTTTTATCTACGTGTGGAGGCTTGTAATTAGCGATTAGGAAATACTACAACAGACTAACAAACAAAAAATGATAAACAAGTTTATCATTTTTTGTTTGTTAGTCTGTAAGCCTTCTGTAAAATAAAATAAATAAATAATAATAAAGTATTTAGGTACATGCCATAGTGGTGTTTTTTAAATACATCAGAGTAACATTTTCGTATTTTTTATATTCGAAAATACAGTTATCCTATAGCATTTTAGTTAAATTATTTGCAACAAGCATACTCAGTATAATCCATAGAAATGAATAAATTTAAAAATTATGAAAATTTTGTGAGTAAAACGAATATTTCCAAATTTGAAATTGACGTAATTTATGTCACGTTTAGACCGCGCACTCGTGGTAGGGCCTCAGAATTGCGCCTTTGTAATTTTTATGTTAGAGTACCTAGCACATATCTGCTTTGTACTATGATGTTCAATTGAATTGTGTATTTTATTTAGATTGATTACAAAATATTATTTATCCATTTCTTTCCGCATATTTCAGGCTTTATTTAGAGAGGCACCGCTTTATATCGTATTTTTAAAGAGATATCTATCATAATAAATATAACTATAAATCCTCCACCCCAAGTTGAAACCCTTCATCATGTAAAGTGAAATCAGACCGTTTCCTTTTCCAGAAATAGTGTGCATGTCTTCATTTCCACGCCGAGGTACATTAATCATGAAAGGTTGCGATCTTTCCGCTATCCGACGGATTCCGACGGCTACATCCGCACTGCCTTGTAAAAAGGCCCATCGATCACACTCGACTATGTTCGTCATTATGTATAAGATTTGTCTTGTATAAAATAATGTTGATGTTGAAGATATTTTGTTAGAGTTTCTTTTTCTTGTCTGTCAATGGTGTCGATTCTGTTGTGCACAAACTAAACTTAATTTACGCTATTGCTATCTTGTTCTCTCTAATGAAACAAGAAAGAGACGGACGTAATTTAGAGTTGTCAAATTTAATTCGAACTAATATTTCCATACAAATGAAGGGGTGCACGTAGAAACATGTCGACTAAAAACACGGTGAAGCACAAGGCATAAACTAGTTTGACATCTCTTACTTAGTTCATAGCTATAGCCGTCCTTTTCTCGCACTGCCTTTTAGTAAAAGATAGCAATAGCCTAAATTAAGTTTAGTTTGTGCACAACAGAATCGACACCAATGTGGAACAGTGATTGTTTTATTAGTTAGACATAGTAAGATATGCTGTCTTATGCTTTTTGTTATAGTTAATAACCTCCGTCAGCATAAACCTCCGTTGGCTGTGGCTTTAGCCTTAGTAGGGTACAAAAGACACAGATATAGCACGCGTGAGTTTATGTACTAGTTTATGTCATGTATGTTTTCCAAAAAGCAATTATGCTTCACTTGAAATTTGTTTTTGTTCTTGAATGCGTATTTATAGTATTAAAATATATTTAATGTTTTAAACGTCTTAACCAACTATTTACGTATGAACACATTATCTCGCTTTCCACTTTCATTCATAACTTTTCTGAACCTGTCACCCACCAACACCATTTCATCGGAACGTATCAGATGACGTGCTCAGTGATACATCGTGTTACGAGCGCCTCTCTATCGAACACCCATTGTGCCCCCACTCAGCCACGACGGGCGGCGGATACATCAGGCAGATTGCTTAGCGCTTAAGGGGACTACAGGAGCTAAACGCGAGTTTTATAATGCATAAAAGCATATGATTCACTGCAATAAACAAAAGTAGTAGTATGATAGTGTTTTGAAAACATAATACAACTAATTTTACTCGATAAAAAAATCACGAACTTATCTCAAAAAAAATATTTTAACGAGTAAAACCCATACTAAAATACACACATCAAAAATGTCTAGGGATCAAGCATTTTTATGCGGATTTCTTGAGATTGAGATGTGGCTTTGTAATAAATTTATGATTTTATAAATTTATATGGATCCTTTTTGGTGCATTTCATAATTTGAATCAGGAACTCTCAATCAAATTCGAGTAAAAGATGAAAATAAGCTGTCAATATTTTCCCTATAAAAACATACAACGCATTGAAGACATTATTAGTGCTACTGTTTCCCTACTACTGATTAAAACCAACGTTATTATGGAGCGGCGCCGTCATTTAAGCAGGGAAGAAATGCTCAGAGCCGTGGGAATGATAGAAGCTGGTTCCCGGCAACGTACTGTAGCTTTAGCTCTGAATACAAGTCAGAGTGTTATCAGTCGACTTTGGACACGTTACCGAAGCACTGGTACCGTGGCTGAGCGCCATGGAGGACGGTATCGCTGCACCACACGGAGACAAGACCGATACATTCAAATCTTAACTCGAAGAGCTCCAACAATAACCGCCATGATGTTAGCCGTGAGGCTTCATCACTCTTCAGGGAACTTAATTAGCGACCAAACAGTCAGAAACCGCTTGCATGAAGTGAACCTTCATTCCCGAAGACCGCTACGGGTACCACCTATAGCAATGCACAATCGTAGGATTCGATATCAATGGGCTCTTGAACACAGAAATTGGGCAGAAGAACAATGGCGTTTCGTGTGCTTTTCTGATGAGTCTCGTTTTGGTATGAGACCGGATACAAGACGTATACGACACTGGAGAACCCCTGGACGCCAACAGCGATTAAAATCCTGCCAGGAAGTCCATCCTTATAGTGGTGGAACCATCATGGTATGGGCGGGTATTTGGATCGGCGGAAGAACTGAGTTGATTTGGATCAGAGGCAACCTCAACGCTCAAATTTATGCTGAGACGATTGTATCAGACGTCATCGTTCCTCTACAAGTGCAAATCGGTCCCTTATTTCAGTTAATGCATGATAATGCACGACCGCACACCGCAAGAGTTGTAAGACAGACTCTCGCCGCAGCTAACATCAATGTCCTGCCCTGGCCTGCTCAGTCGCCAGACTTGAACCCGATTGAGCATGCATGGGATATGCTACAGAGAAGAGCTCTGCCGAATATGGAGGGTATCCAGTCGCAAGAAGACCTTTTTTTGTTGTTGCAACGAACATGGGCGGCCATTCCACAGCGTGATTTGGATGAACTCATTTTGAGTATGCCAAACCGATGTTCTTGTGTTGTTAGTGTTCGCGGTAGAAACACGGATTATTAATTGTTTAAGTTACCCAATAAAATTTTAAAGAAAACTGTTATTTCAGTCTTTTTTTCGAACTTTAATGTTAGTGGTTCAAATGTCAAAAATCCCTTTATTAGGAAAATGGCAAATTTCTTTATTAATGCAAAGGTGACTTGGTTTATCGTTACTGTGACAAACGAAAACACTTTATTTGATGAATCCTTAAAGAAAATTTTAATTAATATCAATCAGGAGAAAAGTTATTGCAAAAATATATGTTGATCCCTAGATACTTTTGATGTGTGTACTTGCGATCTTTCTGAATTTTTGGCTGATAATTCTACAAGCAACATATTAGCATGATAGTATTTTTTTTTTAGTCCAATCAATTGATTTTTAGTAAATCGCAAAAAAACACTCATTTCGCACTATTCGGCCCGCAGTGACTGACGTAACAACCACTTTGTAGTGCAAGCTGATTAGAACTTTATTCTAACAGAATTTCAAACGAAGTTTGAACCACCATAAATAGAGTTGCTAATGTAGCTCCTGTAGTCGCCTTAAGATGCATCCACACCGAAGTAACTTTTAGTAGAGCACAATTTTTGCAAAATGAAAACATTAAGTAACTTTTGCGACTTTTGCTAGAACTAATAAAGTTGTTGTCTACTGACACTTGTAAACGTTGTTCTATAAAAAAGTAACTTGTGTGGATGCACCTTCACATGACGAAGGAAAACTTCTTGTAGGTTCTGTTGTTGACAATACAAGCAGGCGTTCTTGGCAAAATACTGAACTGAATTTTAACTTATGTCTATGTTGATATGTAACGCTCCGTTGGTCTCTTGATCCCAATCGCAACTGCTGAGCTAGGGGTCAAGGATTCTATTCTCGGGACGGTAAAAAGTGTTCTTGTGTTTCTCCATTAGGATGTTAGCGGTACGATACCACAGTGGTGATTGGTCTTTCGCCCGATCTATCTCACACAAACTTGTGCACTGTAAAATCTCCCGTGCTGATAGCTAATCTCCGCTGAGATTGGCCGCCTAGACCGAAAATGGTAAGGTCAGGTGCCCAACTGTTATGAAAATTATCGGAACTTTAATAAATATTTTACTAACGTGGATGACGTTTTCAGCGAAAATAATTTAAGAAAACAAAACTATTTTACATGTCATACCAATAAATAATTTCCATTCGATATTTTGATGTCAAGCTAAGTTCTCCATTCTAATATAAGCGTATTTCATGTTTTATTTCCTGAAAGTGGTTTATTTACTAGTTCAATTTACCGCAGTTTTACTGGCACAGCCGTATGGACATCAACCCTTGGGGAAATCAAGCTGTCTGCTATTTTCGATGTACTGGGACCAGCTGATATGATTAAACGTCTGTCACTTTTGGTGGCGAAGCCGTGGGAGTACTCTTGGTTAAGTGCCAAACTTTTTAGTAAAGTGGAACTTTGATATACAAGAAATTACGAATTACACACGGTGACACATCAAGCTATACATATCCAGTATACCCTGACCACGCTTTGTATGAGCTTCCCGTAGAAAGAGAGATCATCTTAATTTGGATTAGCACGGCTTAGCCGTTGTGCGTACAAGAAGCTCATCATAATAGGTACTATAAGAACAAGAAATAATACAATACTGAAAACAAGAAGATTATCGTATTATTTTATTTTTATAATAATAATAATAATCAAATAAAATAAAATAAAATATAATAATAAAATATCTCGACTTGGCACACGAGGTTCGCGACATGTGGAATATGAACTTGGTTATCATTGTGCCGATTGTCGTGACGGCCAATGGCCTTATAGCCAAGAGCTTCGATGACCATCTATTGAAGCTCTCTTTAGGCGGTTGGATCAAGGGCCTGATTCAGAAGGCAGTACTCCTCGATATGGCTCGCATTGTGAGGAGGTTCTGTCTCTGCAGCCCTAACCGCCGGTGGCTTGGACTCTGCTCCCGACACCGGCGGACTACTATTTTTTTATATTTTCAAGTGTTTTTTTTTTGTATTGTTTTATTTTAAGAAATACTTAAAAATGTAATTAGATAAGGATGTAAATGAATAAACGGAATAATAATCATTTTATTATCAGGCAACTAAAAGGCCCATAGATACAAATACACAAAAATACAATTTAAGAACAATAAACTAATACATAATTAAAACCATAAAAAACTAAAGCTATTCACGTAACGTTGTCGGCGTCGTGTTACGTTGCGAAGAAGAGTTAAGCCTACAACCTACAACGTCGCCTACGCCGTCTTAGCTCTATGCTGGCTACGCCGTAGCACGGTGCGTAGCAAACCGAGAGCGTCGTAGCCGTGCGTTTAAAAATAAAATAAGTTGTTTTTTCTTTTGTCTTCTCTCATTTCCCTTCGAACCCTTCCTTTTACTCGTAATATGTACGTATCTATCTCCACTGTGAATAACTGATTAAAATAGTCACTATTAAAAGAAAATATTGTATTTGTTTCACCGTTAAAATTAATAAGTACGTGCAGTTATTTATATATTAGAGCAGCTATTAGATACAACGCTTCTTCTAATAATTATGTTTATACAAAGGTACATTGAAATATTTACAACAGACTTATTCACAGTAAAATGTTAAAATGGGACGAAAAGTGAGTGGACTGTTCACACATAAAGCAAACACAGAAGTTCTAAAACCCAAAAGAAGAAAACAATATGTTGCGACCTGTAAATTAATGGAACATAAATGGAATTAGAGAGTTATGCAGTTTTCACCGTACAGTCCTATAACAACAACAACAGTCCAAAAGCAACGTAATAACAACAAGAATAAAGATCATTACAATTTTGACAGACTGAAAAATTATAGGTAGACAGAATGTAAAACCATTTTGTGGTATTTTTGTCAATAAAGTTTTTGTATTTGTATTTTGAGAGTCACGTAAAGTCAGTGGTAAAATGGCCTAGGCAGCCAGAAAAACTTAGGTTGTAATACGCTTCACACAGAGTGATACTTCTGCGACCCATTCATCACATTTCTGTTTTCATTTGTTATTCTAAAAAGTAATGCGCGTTGGGAAAGCCTTTTAGCTGAAATGGGTTTGGATCGTCTGCAATTCACTCGGATAGTAGGTACACATTGTAACATAAACATTGACCTGTTTGGACTCAAAACGAAGGCTAAAATAAAGTTTTTAGCGCATATTTTATAGTAGGTTGAGGAATGCACGGAATGGTGTCGTAAAAATATTGCGGGAAACTTGACTTTTCATTTATGAAAGAATAAAATGCAAGTTTGCATACTTAGTTTGGTTCGGAGCAATAGCCTAAATTAAGTTTAGTTTGTGCACAACAGAATCGACACCATTGAGATGGGTGTTAACTTAAATTTACAGTTTGTGTTAGGTAAACTTATAACTTAGTTTATTTAGCTGCTATTAATTATTGAAAATTCTCAAGTCCAGCTGAGCTGGCGATTTTGTTTGATTTCCCAATCGGTATTGCATGCATTAAAGACACAATAGTTTTGCAGGATAAAAGATTTTATACATCCTCTTTCTATCTTACGATAAGATAAAGAACCTTCCATTAGAGTCTTAACGTTTTCTACAAAACTGCGTTCGTAAGTAGGTACTCCATATAAATCCTTAGTTACTTTCCTTCTAACGTCAGAAGCCATTTATCTAGGTCCATTTTTTATCTTATTTCGGTATAAAGTTCCCCGAGGCGAGCTAAAAGTGCACGGATGGACAAACCTCTCTCTAGCGTGCTGTTTTATGAATTAAAAATAGAATAAAAGAAAACAGTTGTACGCTGCAACCGCAAAATATAAAGAGACAAAAGATGTACTTTTAGCGAGATTAATAGCGTCAGGAACTAAGATGGATGGTTGGTAAATGTAGTAGGTAATATTATTTCACAAACACGGGTAGATGTGGAGTATAACATTATATACCTATTATTTTATTTAAGTCTAAAAAGAAAAGTAGAATAATTATGGGGTACCTTGAGTGTCATAAAATATGTTAATTAAAAAACAAAAGCAGGTCTATTCTTTACTTTTTTAGGGTTCCGTAGTCCTGACAAGGAACCCTTATAGTTTCGTCATGTCCGTCTGTCTGTCTGTCTGTCTGCCCGAGGTTTTGCTAAGAGACCCTTAGTATCGTTGAATAGGTCTTTTAAAATGACTTAGAGTTTGTTAACACTATTTTTCGATTTAATGCTCCATTTACGAAATAATAAACTTAACATTTTTGTTCCAGTAGAGCCCCCCCCCCCCTCTAAAAGCTAAACTGCTAGATTGAAAGATCTGGAAAAAAACATAATGATAGACCATTTCATGAACTTTAAAGGAAAACTATAATGGTTAAGATAACTTTATTAGTATAACAGTAACAGTCGTTGAACTTGGGTGTTGGATAATTTTGTACCAAATACAAAATCCTAAGAATAAATCCTTTAAAGTGGCTAAGATGGAGTAGTTGCTTGTTTATATTGGTCAACGGGATCAGTTGACCAATTCAAAAATTCATTAGGTTGACTGATCCACCTGTGTGGGACCAGTTTACTAAACACCCGAAGACTTGCATTGAAAAACAAAATCTAAAAATATAACGGGCTAGTACGGAACCCTACACTGTGCGTGGCCCGACACGCACTTGGCCGATTTTCTTATTTTCTTTGCTGTTAAGAAAATTGGTAAGTAAACGAAAAAGCAGGCAAAGGTATCAATTTCATCGTAGTTTCTTATTAATCTTATTGTTACTATTCTTTGTCATAAACATCAAAGCGTTCAAGTTCACTAAATAAGACTTATTCTTTCCTACTAAATAAATCGTTACTATTTAAACCAATCTTTTGGGAACATTTTCAGGTGGGCCGCCGTGATTGGTCGCCCTCATTTCGTCCATGTTTCAGTTAGGGTCGTATGCGTGAGATTGTAATCGCGTGTTTGTGAAGTGCCTTGACCTTTAAAGAATATTATTTTGTGGCTAACTTGCAAGGTCAGCGGAGGGAAATGCATTCGTTATTCAAATTGTCGTAAGTACTCCGAACTATCCATCATATTGATAGCTAGTGAATGTCGATACTTGATAGTGTCGTGTGATTAAGGAAATTGTGAAAATCTATCAGTAGGTAGTTAGTGTTTATTTTTAATGACACTGTCTGTGAGCTTAGTGCCAGTTTTTATCACGGACAACACCTGCTTGATCGCGTGAAAGTATACTTCGATTAGTGTGGAATAATCGAGTTTGCAATTTTTGTGAACAGAACTGGTGTACAGAACAGAATGATAGTTTTGGAAAAAAAGTAGTCCTATTTTTAGCTGCAGTAGAATGTTTACATTATTTATGGTAAGTAACCCACAGAAGTTCCTTGTTAAAACCGTATTTAAGAGCTTTCCAGAAAGTCATCATCGCTCTAAGCTTTTCAACAAAAAAGAAATGGGCAACAGAAACACTAACGTTCATGTGAACAGGCTTTTAATTTGGAATTTCCTATACCCAATAATCTATGATTACATGACGAGATCGTGTAATCATAGATTATTCATGCCTATAATTTGAAGCAATATTGCTGTCATTTGAGTTCCGTTCATACAAATATTATGCTGACACAGTACTCATTTCCCAGTAAACGGTTCACTGTTTGAAACTCGTGTTCATTGGCTATGTTCACGCTACAACGCGTGTGGCCAACATTTGGCCAACACAACACAGGACAACATTAGTTGGTCACGTCGTGTTGGTTATTCAGTCGATGTTTAGTCGGTTCATTGGCTGATGAGTTGGTTTATTGTCTGTTTACTGGCCGAAATTTGGTTCATGATTTGACTGTGACACATCAATTAGTATGGTTTTAGATTCGTGTTGGGCTCAGACCACTTGGAAGACACACAACGTGCGTATTTGGCATTCGTTTCATGAGGATATTCGTTTACTTTGATTTTCCTTTTGTCTTCGACATCTTCGCTTATCTACTTATTTTGTGCTGTCTTTTCTCATCCTTGTCTTGGTACACTAAACAGACATTCATTAGATTCGTTTTCTAACGGGACGGCACGGCAGCGGGACGATGTCTTTCATTTCATGTTTGTGTTTTTGTAAACTTTCTTAGGGTTCTTCAGGTACTTTGAATCTCTTGGAGTATTAAAGTTACAAAGAAATAAATACTTAAGCAAGTCGAATCCTAGTTTACCTTCCCCGCAACTAAATCATTGTCATTGACGTAATTCCAAGTTCCAAAACACCGAAAAGTAAATCCACGGAAGGTATGACAAGTAAATATATGTCAAGGCCGGTTGTAACACGCATTAGCGGCTGAAGCAAGGCATGGCGTGGGTAGGAAGCGGTCGCGACTTGCCCCCTCCCCTGCCCCCCTCTTTCCCCTCACATTTGTATTCATCAGGATAAAACAGTTTTATGTTTTAAGGCGGCAAAGTTCCGCACAATTTATGAAAGATTTAAGGAATTATAATAATTATAGTTTGCAATTTGAATGGGAATTAGTCATTAAATGTGATGCGTTAATTAGAGAGTTTCCGGTTGGTTCGTTGTGGAAAGTAATTTCAGTTGGTTTGTTTTAGTTTGCTGCAGTTTGCACAGCGGACTGAAGCTTTTGTTTGGTAGCTTAGCAACAATTTGGCTTGCTAAGCTCTCGTTTGTAATACGTCGACTGGTATTTAGCGTTTTAAGCCGGATTAAGGTGTTGCCAACTACTGAGAGATTTGACTATACTAATTCGCATAGTAATTATCTTTTGACGGTCATGAAACAACACAATCGTCAGTTCAGTAGTGGTTAATTCGCTGCGCTTTACAAAATTCCCTATAATATTATAATATTATAAGTCAACTTAGTTGTTGTAACAAATTATAACATTTCAAATAAAAATTGCTTACTCAGTTTCAGGTCATTTTCGTTATAAAAGCAGTCCAGCAAAGAGTAAGGGTGTACCCACACTGACCGACCGCGACAGAAAAGATATAACAGACTACGCAATAAATTACTAACTGCTTACTCACCGAATATTGCCATAGTTTAGGCTGTAGCTGCTGGTGAGATGAAGTGCCGTGTCTTATGTCTGTGTGATGTGATCACTGTCTTATAAAATCCTGTGTCTCCTTCGCATAACCGTTTTTAGAAATCGAACATTTCCTTGCCTGTCCTTGGTTCATCATCATTATCAAAGAGAGGCCTATACCCAGCAGTCGGTGGCCTATAGGCCTATAGGCCTCCCTTTGTTTGTGCCAGTATCCACGCTCCTGTGCAGCCTCATCTATGTTTTACTCGCAATGGCAACAACGTCATCTGCCCGTCTCGTTGCTGGACAACCATCATTTTTCTTTCCATTCTTTGGACACTACTTCGTCATAACTTTACACCACCTACCATCATCGCGCCCAGCTAGGTGTCCTGCCCAACCAACCTTGTCGGTTAGTGTGGGTTAACCTTTACACCTTCCGTGCCAGCCGGAATCGATTAGTCATTTAGTAGCAGTCAACTCGATAAGGTCATACCCTCGCGCTCGACTTTATAAGGGGTGTTTAAAAGCATTTATATTGTTATACCAATTCGTCCCTTTATGTTGTAACTTCAGGATTAATTGCTAACATTGATACGTTGATTTTATAGGGTTATAAAGTTTTATTTTTATTTCGGTGTAACTGATTGAATTGGTAATGTAAAAGACACTTGGCAATAATTGAGTAATTATAAAAAGGTGCAACACGCAAAACTAATCTATTTGTACGTGAAGTTCAATAGACTATCGTGTATTGGGTCTCTCAGAATAATTTACAAATAAAAAAAGTAGTTGCTGTGTGTTGCATTTTCCGACTAAAAACGGACTCAAACGCATATATGGTCCTCCTAGTATAGGTAAGCAGTGTACAGTATGTGACGATGAGCCCTAAATTATCAAGTAATCCGCAAAACAATCATAAACATAACAGCATTCTACTAAAAAAGTTGAGATAAAAATATCGAAACAACACAGTCCAAAAACAGGGACTATCTTTGACAGGCAATTTATCAACAAAATTAACCGACAGACAAACTTAAAGATGATCTCCCAAAAGCTGTTTGATTCTGTTCAAAGTGTCGGTAAACGATAAATTAATTAGCTAAGCCGTCTCAAGTCTCATTGGGCATCAATTAATATTGATTGGATTGCACAGTCACTGCTCGTGTTTAGCGGCGAACTACTCTGGTGTTATGAAGCTCATCGCTTAGCATTCAGACCGAAATTGCATTCATTATAAGATGGTTCGTTGAAAATGGATATTCAAAATGGATGTTATCTGAAGTTTGAAAAATAACATAACAAAATATCACGCTTGTTATCCCCGAAGGGTTAGGCAGAAATGTACCTGATAGTAGGTACCCACATTTTGCCAGTGGTGTTTAAGTGTCATGTAATAGGCGAGCCTATTGCCATCAATCGGGCACAAACCCAGACTTCGTGGCTACTTCTGAGAAATTCCTAATGGAAAAATCCAAAGACACTTTGCCCGACCCGGGAATCTAACCGAGAGCCTCATGCTCAGCAGTTGCGCTTGCAACCACCAGAATCAACGAGGCAGTCAGTCAGTTTGAAAAATATAAATGGAAAATATGTTATAACATGTTATGTGCTATTTTTAAGAGGTCTAAACGAGCTAAACCCGAGTTTTATAATGCAAAAAAGCAAATGATTCACTGCAATAAACAAAACCAGAAAAATATATGATATTCTTCAGGATATATTCTAGTATGGTAGTGTTTTGAAAACATAATACAACTAATTTTACTCGATAAAACTAATTTTCCGGATGGGAAATCATCAAATGACTCCTCCCGCTCTGGGCGGAGCAGGAGGGAGTGTCAGACTTTTACTGACTAAACCCCATCCATGTTCCTTTATCGCCCTTTGTGTTCCGGGTCCACGGTATCTCTTTCGAACAGTCCCGCAGCCCCGGCAGGCATCGGCCCTTGCGGACCCCTTCCTGTTGCTGACTCTCTTTGAGGCGCGCGTGGAACACGAACGCACCGTCGACACGGCCTGTCGTCATGAGACGAACGGACGGCGAGCTAGCCCGTAGCCCACCGTCCACAAGCCCGTACCTACGGTAAGATAAGTTTTTATGGCTTTTGCGCGTTAGCTCCATCTGGATTGTTCTGTAGTCTCACTTCCGTAGGTAAGTAACTTTAACTTTCTATAAGATTATAATAAACAAATTACTTTTCCTTACAACGTAAAAAAGTAGGTGAAACGACCTTGACATAGTCTATAAATAGAGTCAATTTGCCCCAAAATATACCTAATGTTTAGTAAGTAATAACGTTCAGAAAACAACAGGAAAATATTATAAATAACAATTATTTAAATACGACGCCAAACGTCGCCATCCAATATGTTGTTTTTATTCGCAAATACAGACAGGCAAAGGGCGTAACACCATAAAGTCTGGTCAAAATATTTTTTTCATACGTTCAACTTTGCAACGGTTAAATTCGATTCATCCGTCAGCAGTTTTTGGGAAAAAATGCTGTAAAAGGGTTCAAAATGAAAATTCTTTGACTATGAAATTTGCTTTTATTGAAGGCAAGGCAATATTTCTGCGAAATCAGCATTCAAAGGTAAAATAAGCAGGCATTGAAACTTTGAATATTATTAGCTCACTAAAGTAATAAAGGCGAACGTTTTACCTAGGCGCTTTCATATTAAAATGCTACTGTTTAAATGCCAAGAGAAGTTTGCATAGGTTGCCCGGGTAGAAAAATTCATATCTAAAATTAATATTTTGAAAGTATAATTTTTACTTACGAACGTTGTGTTTTCAAAGAAAAGTATATACCTGGAAAATAAAAAAAAATCGAGGTTAGTGATTTGTTTCCATCTTTCTTTTTGTACCATTATTGAAGGCTGAAAAAGTTTAAAATTACATTTTCGTCGACCAATAAAACACGCTCGCACCTCTAAAATCTCCATGCCAAAAAGGATTCGCTAGAAGCAAAGGTAGAGGCCCCCTGGAGAATGTGTGTGAACAGATGTGCTGAATAATTTAGTTGGCAACACTTTGAGCGCGGTTCGTGCTTGATGAGCAGCCTGGCCCCTTACCCATTTGCCTATTATACGTACGTCGTATAACCTCCCGGGAATGTGTGTACATTTTTCAAGCGACTCAATTAGACAGAACGACTTACTAAAGCAACGTTGAAGCTAATTGGTCGTGTGGACATGCTATTATTATATTTGTTTCAGCTTTTGGCGTTTATTTTCAATATATGTGCTAGATAATAACTCATATTTTTTTTAAAGTAAAACTCTAGGCAGCAAGCTAGCGACTTCGTAGTTTTTTCTTGAATCAGGTCCATGATTGCCACATTGCCACGGCATTTAGTTTTGCGCAGCGAATGCCATTTTAATGAACGCATACATTCGTAAGTCTGGCTGTCAAATATGAAGACATTTTGGACGATTTATAATTTATAATGCGTAGGCTTTTAAAATTTTGAAATCGGAACGTCATATAATGCTCTTAAAGCAAGCGCAACGCGGTAAAAATAAACCAGTTTTTTTGTGTGTCACTATTTATGTCATTACTACAAATATGGATACTACAAAGCTTCATTCAGTATAATTAGTTCAAAGAAATGGCTCTTTTCTAATCGGATGATGATTTGAGAAGATTATAAATTGCTGTTACCTAATGTAGTAAGTAAATAAATTGTAACTTGGTAAGGTTTTAAATGCCGTGTTTACGGACGAAGCGTGTAAATAGATTAATTATTTAATAACAACGCGTGTTAGGTAGGTAAACTTGAGATTTTAGCGTTATGTATTCAGGCACCAGAATAGACATACTTACTTTATGAACACTAAACAATTATAATTATTAAGTATTAGAATTATTACTAAAGTGGGTACTTACCCGTATCTACTTTATTACTTACAAATAGACAAAGATGTATTTGTATTGTTATTGTCATGTAGTAAACAGTCTATATTTGCTCATTAAGATATAACTTGTATAGCTTGATTAGTTATACTAGAACGCTATACTTAGGTACGAACCTCCGTAGACATCAACAAACATCGTAACCTCAATACTATTCCAATTTCTCCGAACGCTAAACAAACGCGCTAAAGCCTAAATTGCAGGAAAATGTCGTTTACTTACGTACAAATTTTATATATGGCTTATTATGTTAGAACGTGACTCCGTTCGTAATATAAGGATATTTTTGTGCCTAGAAACATTTCATTTAGTTATTTGACGATGTTATAATATAACTTTAGTTACGAATATAAAATGTCGACGTTTAATTAAAAAATTGGAGCGAAACTGAAGCGTCAGCTACCGCTGTATAAATGGCCATTGAGTGTCACTGTCACAGAAATTTAAAAATAAAATGTTCGATTTTTAATTTCAGCTGCCGTGGAAAAGTGGCAAGGGTTTTTGCATACGAGCCAAATGCAATCGCATAAAACAACGTAGTTTGATACCGATATTAAGTATTTATGCAGTAATGGGTAAGTAAATAAAACACTTAATCTTAAAAATTTATGCATGTGTAAAAAGGTTTCATGTTTGCTGAAATTAAACATGCAACTTCTTACACACACATGGCGGTCGATGGTCGGTCAGTCATTAGTAACAATGTCCCTTATAACCACCTTTATTCCTTCTCACGGCTCACTCTATTAACCGGTTCATTTCACAAACCACGACCGCATTCGCGGTTCAAATCAATACAACTTCTTTGCGATACAACATGCAGAAGTTATATGGGTTTTGTTAATAGAAAGTGTCTTGAGCTGTATTTTTTGGTAGTTATTCTCTCTGTACCTACTCTAAGAAATTATTAATATATGTATTGGTATTTTTGTGGTATCTTGCTTCTTATATTTTCTGCATAACCTAACTGCAGTCATCTCTGTACTTTCTTTTTTAAACGGTTTTGAATATCATACGCACTCATAGGTATACTCCAGTGAAGGTATATCCTCGGTACAGTCACGAACATCAATATGTATACGCATAAGCAAAGGCAATTTTATTGAAAAATAAACGCTATTAATTGCCTTTTAAAGGCTTTAAGTATACAAGAAGACCACTTTCATAATAATAAAATTTCCAAAATAATTAGTTTGAAACACAAAGAAATTCCAATAAACAATAGATAAAATCTCTTTTAAAAGTTGCAAAGTATATTCTGTAAAGGCCGTTTGTATACAGAAATGTGTAAATAAACAAAGTCGTACCGGTCGTTCGTTTGTAATTACGTAATTAGTCTATTTATACGCAACAAACAAACACATCCGGAAACACCAAAGAAATCTACACATCAGAAATAGTTACGAGATGCCAAAAGTTTCAAAGTATGAATCATAAACAGAAACAAGAATTTGTGTGGTATACTACCACTAAAAACCCGGTACTGAATTAAATGTAGTCTGTGTTACCCGGGCCATAATAACGAATCGATTGGCACCTTACTCATCAAACTCGGATAAATAGTTTAGGCGCTACGGTGGAACATACGTAAATACAAACATACATACATACATAGACTGCTAAAATCATAATCGTTCCTTTTGGCTTCGCCGTAGTCGGGTAAAAAACCCCCTTTTTTTTCGGATGGGAAATCTTCAAATGACTTCTCCCGCTCTGGGCGGAGCAGGAGGGAGTGTCAGACTTTTACTGACTAAAACCCAACCATGTTCCTTCATCGCCCTTTGTGTTCCGGGGCCACGGTATCTCTTTCGAACAGTCCCGCAACCTCGGCAGGCCTCGGTCCTTGCGCGCCTCAAAGAGAGTCAGCAATAGGAAGGGGTCCTCCTATTGCTGACTCTCTTTGAGGCGCGCGTGGAACACGAAAGCGCCGTCGACACGGCCTGTCGTCATGAGATGGACGGACGGCGAGCTAGCCCATAGCACACCGTCCACAGGCCCGCACCTACTTTGGCCGGGGGCCACGTGGTGGCCCCCGACGCCCGGGGCGTCTCCCACGGCGGCCGGGACACTGTGAGGTTCTCTCCCTCTCACGTTCCGCCACCTCCTTCTCTAGCATTACTGCTTCGCAGAAGGAGGTGACGGCGTCCCATTCCGTCTCGCTCCGTCGAGAGGTCGCCGCCGCCAATCGCCGCTTCGAGGACACGGCAGTGCTCCGCCCACGCGGGGCACACCTCCACCGTGTGCTCCACTGTGTCCTCCGGTCGATCCTCGCAGTGGAAAGGTAAAAAACCCCTTAAATATACTAATACTCGTAAGCATCACGTCTCTTCTCTCATACACAGAAGGCATGCGCAGTGCCCTGCAGTGGGACAGTAACATCCGTGGCCCCGGAACACAAAGGCGCGATGAAGGAATATGGATGGGTTTTAGTCAGTAAAAGTCTGACACTCCCTCCTGCTCCGCCCAGAGCGGGAGAAGTCATTTGATGATTTCCCATCCGAAAAAAAAAAAAAAAAAGTGGGACAGTAACATAACATAACATCGCGCCTGTAATCCCCAGTACACTCACATTTCGCCAGTTACGTTTTAACGTTCCATGTAGGGGGCGAGCCTATTGCCATCAACGGGGCACAAATCAGTGAGACAGTAAAAGACACAATATTAATTTGCTATTAAAAATTGCAACTTACTGTATTCAAAACTGATTGATCGTTATTTGTGTATACTAATAAATACTTTCACGTCACACACAGTGGACTTACAATAGCCAAATTACAATATACCTACTATTTATACAAAGTAACAATTTAAAATTAGTGTCGTACAATCACGTAAGTACAGTCATGCCCTCACGTGGTTTAGTGTTGTCCTTAGATCTCACGTGGTCGGTGCAATTATGCAATACTATTCGATTAAAAAATAGCGTTTTGTTCTGCAAGAATGTTGTAATTACACTTTTGTGGTTCAATGTACTTGGAATCACGTGAGTTTGACCTTTTGTAAGTACTTTTTCTATTCGTATTTGTGTTGGTCATGTGCTGGTTGTCTTGGCTGGGAATTTAATCAGAGATGAACAGATTGCAAAAATTGCTAAACTTTTTTGGGACACAGATAATATGACACTGTTGTATTAGTTGGTTTCACCACACGAATGTGTACTAAAATGTGATTTGTATGTGAGATAAATGTGACAACAAAAAATTGATTGTTTAGCAAATTGAGTAAGTACCAAGTTAAATTGCCCGTTTATACAAGTCTCACTGGTAAAAATGCAAGACAAATTCGGAAATCGACGAAGTGGGGTATCAGTTTGATAAACATTTAATTTTTCCGACTGCACCTAAACTAAAGTACATGAAACCTTCCCAAAGAGATTAAACTGAAAAAAAACCACAAGTATATCTTTATAAAACAATCAAATTGCCCATTTAGACAGCAGTTTCACGTTCTTCAATGCGATCGATATCAACGTTCTATGACGTGACCGCATTAAACTGCATATGTTAGGGACTTTAATTGATCTGACTTGCACAAGTACAGTGCAGCACGGACCGTAGTCTCCAATAGGAAATTCTTCAAATAACCTAGCTAGTAAGAGAGGTCCGATTCTTATGAGAGAAGGAGAAAGAGATAGGTAATTCTGTTTGAATTGACCAGAGCGTGCTATTGCTTAGAATTTATAGTATGAGTTTCGCCTATTCCTTTTATTGCTGTTTCTCGTTCATTAGTGAGGTGAGATACACGTGTCATGTGGTATTATTGGATGTATATGTGCACTATAATTATGTACCAATTAGTGGTATGTAGTTGAACATGTAATTATGTCCGGCTGTGACGTGTTGATTAATATTATTATGAGTTACCTACTGTTCATATGTAGGTTTGAGACGAAATCAGAACTGTATATCCATCAGCCTATTAATGTTCCCACTGCTGGGACACAGGCCTCCTCTCAATGAGAGGGAATGGGCTATAATCCACCACGCGGGCCCAGTGCGGATTGGTAGATGTCACATGTCTTCGAACTACTACCAACTGCATTATTAAAGTATATAAATACGACAGCGGTCGATATCAAGCGGCAAGGTTTTTCATTCGGATACGTTATTTCGCGCCTACAGAGAATATCAAAACGTTTACCTACAAGTAAGTTTACCTACATTTTTAAACTACAGTTTGAGGTAACAATAAGAGTTGTATGGAAAATGAGCATACGAGGTGTAAACGTCACGAAGCCTGATTCTGTACATCAAAATAAGTAACTCTATGCAAAAAATATTGTTGGGATACGACTTTTTGTTGAGATTGATTTTCTTTTTAATTACTCAAAACATTGTGCTGATGAGCACATACAATAGAACAGGGGACCATAGCGGTATTTAAAAGTAACGTTATTCTTATAATATTAAAAACTTGAATTTAAACTTAAAAGTTAGAATTTAGCCACCAATATCTCCGTAACTAGGTTAGGTTTACAAGGTTCACAGGTATGGTCCAAAGCTAAAAAAATATCAGAATGACGGAGAGAACAAGTGCCTTTCGGCATCGCACAGGGTTTTTTTACACCCATTGTTATTGTATGTTTACAAAAAAACATCACTTTAGCAGAATAGAAAATCAATTGTGCACTGAACAGATCAATTCTTTCACAAATTCAGAATTTGTTATTCTTTTCTTGGTTGAGGCTTCGCATCCTTATAAACCAACACTAATTATACCTACCTTCTTTAATCGTAGTAATTGTTATTTAATACGATCCTGATTAATTATATTTTCTACCACAAGAAAATTGAATTTTCTCATTCTTTTTCTTATGAAAAATGACCGATGGTTTTCCCATTATCACCTATTTTGCCGCCACAAACATGAATCGAGAGAAATCTCACTTGTCAAGCGGCAGCAGGTTCTACAATAGACGACAACGATTTATTACTGCTTATAATGGGAACAAGAGACAATTATTTGAAAATGGGTTTTGGAATTTAATATGCAGCTTTATGGACGCAGAATGTACATCTCTAGTGTAAAAATATCCTATCTTTGTTGCAAAATCATTTTAGAATTATCACTAACTCTAAAAACGGGTTACTTACCATATTTATTATTTATTTTAAGTCCCTGATATAAACATTATAAATATCCCGTTTTTATTGTTAATGACCATGTCAGTTTGAAAACTAAAATTTTAGAATAATTAATCTAAACCATATGTAGAATGGACCAAAAACACGTTCCGCTGAACCCAAGTAACATGGGGTAAGTAACGGACACGAAGATAATGATGAAGATCAAACTCAGAATTAATGTTTTTTAAAAGACCAAACCGTTGTTCTTTTTAGCGTCATGCTTATTAAATCAGCCCCCTAAAATTGCACATCCATCAAATCGTACACCCAGTACAAATACCTAATTAGAAACGTACAGTCCCGCTTTAATTAACGAATAGAATAAAGTTCTCTGCGCAATGGAAGAAATCAGCGCAATCACAAGAACGTGACCGGGGTTCTTAAAGGGAGAAACTTTTCAGCGCTGGTCGCTGGACCATAGATAGATAATCAGGCACACAACACTCCTCCCGAACCAAAGGGAAAAGTTACGAGCGTATTACGATGGATGTGCCACTTCGTAGTCTTTATATCTTTCGGATATTGAAGGATGTACTACTACTGTGACTATATTATAAAGAGGACGGATTTGTATTTTTGTATGTTTGTTGTAGGGGGGTAATTAGAGGAAAATAAATGTCCACCAGTGCGAAGCCGGACAGGCCGAACAGGTCGCTAGAAGCTCTTGAGACATCTACCAAACGAACCAAGATGGTCTACATAAAATCACGCCTATAACCGCAGAGGTGGACGTGAAGTATACCAACATTTCGCTAGTTTATTTTGAAGTAGAGCGCGGTTGATGGTCTATATCTATAAGGTCGGGGTGATACAAATTCGTGATGGTAAACCCAATAACACTACGCCAGACCTGGGACCCGAACCCAAGCTCTGAACCCTGCTTATCAGTAACGCACGCGAACGAAGCGAAGAACCTGTCAACTGTCAAGCTATCATTTACGCCTTTTGAATGTTTAGTTTAAAGCATATTAAAAATAAGCCAGAACTAATTATTTCCTCTGCCCAGTTAAGCTGTTTACCCATAAATTCCGTAATTCCTAAATTAGTTTACCCTCCAGAACATTTTTTCCCCGTGTGTGTAACTTTTTAAAAGGCTCCGTCGGTCGGTGGCTGACAAAGCGATAAAATAAATATAAATCGTCGACCCGCATTCGTTCCGTCGGGGTAAATTAACCGAGACAACTGCCACTTACCTTGTTAGTTCATATGTACGTAATATTATGTACTGGAATGTAAATAGACACGTATATAATGAAGTTATATATTATGTTGTATTCCCTGAGAAACTTATGGGCGTTGAAATTCTATATGGCTGTGTAAAATCGTCGGTGAATGACTAGGTGTTATGTTTTGGTAAAACAAGTAAATTAATATTATTACTGCTTCATTGAGCTGCTGAGCACCTGAGCCTAAAGGTCTGGGTTCGATTCCCAGGTTGGGCAAAGTGGTATGGGGTTTTTCCTGTAGGAATTTCTCAGTAGCAGCCACGGAGTCTGGATTTGTGCCCGGTTGATGACAATAGGCTCTCGCCTTGTTACATGAGATTTAAATGTAACAGGCAAAATGTGGGTGTACCATTAGATATACATACCTCTGCCTAACCCTTGGGGGATTTCAGGCGTGATGTTATGTTAAGGAAATTAATGTATTGTCATTTTAACTACTCGTCTACAGGTAAAGTAAACTAAATGAAACTCAACAGGAAATAAAACTGTAACGTTTGTGGAAAAACTGAAAAAAAATATTCCTCTCGCAATTCATGTCCTTTTTGACCCGGTCGTGTAAAAATAGAACCGGGCAGGAAAAAACAGTTACGTAGTTTTACAGAGTAGTGCCTTTTACAGCCACGAAAAAAGATGGTTGTGTCTGAACTGTCAATCAGCATTCTAAGCGACTAGCTCTTAACCAAAATCCATTACATTGTCAATTAACGTCTTTCACTACGGCTTTTTGTTTGTTTGTGGCGTCGAAAGCTGACAATATGGATTTAAAATAGATGCTACTTACTTAAGTAATTACATAATTAATGGAGGTCTATGTTGTTTACCAACTAGTAAGTACCCGCAAATTTTTAGGCCCGAAAGTCTGACAACCAGTCTTACCAAGGGGTATCGTACTATCGTATTACCTAACACTAACTGGGTTGTGGAGGTCAGATAGGCAGACGCTCCATGTAAAATACTAGCATTATAGTATTTATGCTATACTTACACTTTATATTCATCATTCAAATACTATTTATCATCCTTTTTATTTGTTTATATATTTACACTCAGCAAATCGATCTAAATACGATTCATTAACATAAACTAGCTGAAATAAAATATTAACTCATAATTTTCATGTTGTGACACTTACGTCAAATTGTCAAACTGTCAGTTATTTTTTATTTCTCTTTCTGCTTAGTCTATGGATGGTTACTTTTTGGTTTATAATTAATTTTAAATTATTTTTATTAATATGTTTAGCTATTATATTATAAAAGATTATTACGATTGTTTACTAAATAGCTTAATTTTAAATTATATTTATAAAATTCTTAACGCACTCATGGATATTTCCTGGCCGACTACACATGTCACATGAGATGATGGCCACAAGAAAACTAATATTTGAAAATTGAAAAAGGAAGACTACTTTGAAAACAAGCTGACGAACCGCTGGAGGCAGTCTACGATTGGATCTGAAATGAGAAGCATCAGAAAACAGTTTGGTTTTTGCTGTTACATTTCTATATTACCCAGGGGATTCCGCTAAAGATTCCACCTGGTGCCTCTACTCCCGATCTTCGGAAGCTGTCTTCGTGCCTGACTTGCTACTTGTCTCGCAAAGCTATCCTGACGTCTGGTCCTGAGATCTACACTGCCTTCCTACAGAGCTGACCTGGTGCGTGACTGGGAACTGCACGACGCCCTTCCAGCAGAGGTTTCCTGAAGCTGATCCTCGAAGTTGCCCTGTTAACTGACCTGCTACCCTAACGCCTGTTCCCATTCCTACAGTGCTGAACTGATTCGCCACCAATTAAGTGCGTAAACTATAAAACACTACGTTTCTATCCTAGAGTGCGTGCTAGGTAGGTTTTTTATAATTAGCTGTATTTTGTATCTCATATGTAAATTCATTCCCTAATTAAATTTTAATTGAACAAGTCTGCTTTTATCCATTTATTTTGATAGGATCAAGTAGATTTGTTACAGCATTTAGCTGCATCCGGTAAGACTTGAAGCTGACCCCAACAAAGTTGGGAAAAGGCTAGGCAAATGATCTAAGGGCAAGTGGTAATTCGCTCTCAAAGCTAGTCATATTTCCACAACTTTCGGCAGAATAAACGAGTATTTTGGTAGCTTAGTCAATACAATACATTTATTTGTTCCCGTCATAGATATCGTTAATTTAATGTCACCTTGCCTTTGCCCTTCGGATTTGTTTGTTTCGTAAAATGTATCGTCTACGCTACGCTATCATCTATCTTTTATACGCAATATGAACGTGCTAATTTTGTACTTTTTTGGTTTTTTTTTTTGGTTAGGTCTTAGATCTGAAAACTACTTAACTAGGACAAACGGACAATACCTACCTAAATAAGTATCTATCAAGCTAAGTCCTGTCACACATTTAATCTACACTATAAAGAGAAAGATTTGTATTTCTGTATGTTTGTAACGAACAAACACAAAAACTACTATACCGATTTCAAAAAATCTTTCACCATTATTATTCAACATTATCCCTGAGTAACATATGCTATATTTATTACTAGAAAAACATAAGGGTAAGGTGAATTAGAGGAAAATAAATGTCCATTGGCCGTGTGGTATCCGGCAGAGTAGAATAGAACCAACCCATTATACTCACGGGTGTCGTATAAGGCGACTAATGTCTGAGGCAGAACACCTTGTGCCTCCGTAGACCAGAGAATGGGCAGCAGCGTTTTCTGTTAGTCTTTCATCACTGCGATTTCCAATCCGCCTGCCAAGCGTGGAGATTACGGCAAATTCCTCCCATCATGGGAGAGGCTTATGTCCAGCAGTGGACGTTATGGGCTGTTGTAGTAGTGTATTAAATGTCCATTGTGCGAAGCCGGTATGGGGCGCTATCGCTAGTGTAAAAATGAAAAAAAGAAAGAAATAAAGAAAAAAAAATCTTTATTCATCGCAGGGACATGACCAAAACACAACTCAAAACACAACACAACAAACCTGCCACCAACCCTGCAACCCAACCCTGCAACCCAACCCTGCAACCCTGTCTATAAACACAACTTCACTTTACCAATCTTAACCCTTTGGCTACTCCCATATTCACAATACAAACCCGAGTGAAAGCACCAACCGATCTAAATAACTATATGAAAAAGGGTCCAGCTTTCTCCCGTCTTTACGAGTCCTGCATTAAGCTTGATGCCTCGGAAGGAACAGTGGCAGGGGAGAATATGATTTGCAAATATTGAATGTGTGAGAGGTGAGAATATGAGGGTTAGATGAAGGTAGGTAGATGTCTATGGGAAATTAATGATGGCGGTGATCAGCTGTGTCATGGAACGAGAGATGTTTTGTGATAAATGTTGGGTATGGTATGTAGGTACCTACTACTTCGTGTTGTGGTTCTGTATTTTGTAGATAAAACAATGTTTTTTAAATAGTTTTATAATATATTTTATATTTATATATTTTTTTTAATATTCGGAGCAGTACTTTGACGCCTATTGACGTCGTTGTATATTTGTAGGTACTTACTTTTAGTTTTTATTTTTGTAATTATATATAGTTCTTGTTGTAGTATGTATATGATGAACATAATATTTTATTGATCCCATTCTTAACTAAATTCTTAAATAAAAGTTTTATAATAAGGAAAAAAAGAAAGAAACAAAAAGTATTTATTAGACTCGCACAGGGAGTCGGATACAACAATAAAATAAAATTAAATAAAAAGATAACAACAAGAAATTATAAAATAAAAAAGACTCATGTAGGTAAGACACACAATACACAATAAACTAAATTGGTCCTGTACGAGTCCAAAACGGTATCTCAGCATGGTGCTGTAACATTTTTAATGTCAATGCGCTGATATTCTGATATCAGAATATCAGCAAAAAAAAAAAATAAAAAAAAATTATTTTGGGCATTTGGGCCCCCAAGTGATGCCATGATAGTCAACATTATCCCTTTGCTTGAGCTAAAACTGAATAATGCTCTCGTCCATTTCTATGGTTAAAAAAAATAGTATTCTGCAAGTGCCTTTGTGACTATATTTTATAAAATATTAGTATGAATAAAACCTCATAATGTATTTAATTAAAGATAAGTTCGTACACCATTTGTGGTTAGGAACTAGCGAAATGTGTTCCTTTTTGTAATATTTAGCCGCTTTGCAAATATCACCTGAATAATATTACACTACCTCATGTAGATAACGCTTGATTTAGGTAGGCATCCTACAGGCGAAATCTCTATTTGATCTCTCATATTTTTCCAAGATTTTGATCAAAGGGACAAAATATATCTCGACATTCTCATTTCCTCCACTAGTGGCGTAAAATAGCCATTGCTGGTTGTTGCAATTTTACTTTATTATCCCCCATTTGATATTATTATGTTCCTTGATTGGAATTGTGCTTGCTAGAATGGAAACCTATTTGTCTGGAACTATTTCCCTTTTCCTAGTCCCCTTCGTGATCTGAATAGATTAATCTAGCTTTATCTTAGTTTCCTTGTTCCTTTGCGAAGTCATAAAGGAAATTGGCTGCAATTAAAAGGTTTAATCTAATGGTTGTCTGTGTGGTGGCCGGGTTTTAGACCTTTATACGGGTTTAATTGATCTGATTTTCAATATATAAAGAGAAAATAGACCGAAAGGCACTTGTTCAAAAATGATCACAGTGATGAGAAGAACAAGTGCCTTTCGACTTTGTTAAGGGTCTATAGACCATACCTGGGAACCTTCTAGTTACCGAGGTATTGGGGGTCAAATTCCAACTTTTTACACTAGTATTTAATGTTATAAATTTACTTTAAATACCTCCATGACCCGTTTACTACTAAATTAATCAGCACAATGTGTTGAATGCGTTACATTGAGTTTTACCGTAAATTGTGATATAACTCTCCAAAAAACTTGGTTGACGGCTTCGTGAAGGGCTTCTGTTTATACCCTGTATACTTAATCCCGACAGCTGTACTCATTTACATTATACAACCCTACTTCCGCGCTCACTGACGGCTGACCACTTTCACCCTTGAGCAATAAGGGTTCTTACAGACGAGCGGCACGTTGCCAACTGCAGATAAACTGCAGCCGTCGCCACCTGTAGACGGCTGCCGTCGACGCCTGAAGTTGTGGCGCTGGCGGCTGCCACCGGCGCGTCGACGGCAGCCGTCGACACACATTTATGCGGCATGCCACAACTGCAAGCGTCGACGGCAGTCGTTGAAGCTTCGGCGGCTGCCGCCGAAGTGCCTGGTCCGTGCACAGGTGGCGACGGCTGCAGTTTATCTGCCGTTGGCAACGTGTTGCTCGTCTTTAAGAACCCTAAGATTGAAAAGTGGTCGACCCACTGAACGCGGTTGTACATAGTGATACTCGGGCACACCAGGAATCCCATTTGGGAGTTGAATAATATCGAATAAACGATCCTCTAATAAATAAAATGGTGACATCGGGGAAGCATTCATCTTGTTTTGACTGCAAAAAAAACTTCTACAAATCGCTTAAACTGACCCTTTAGAGAGCAGAAGATTACAGCAGTGCTACTTTAAGTACAATTTGTCTGGTTAGCAAACACTTCAAGAAGGAAAGTCCCAATACAATCAATCAATCAGTTTTTTTTTTTAAACATAGGTGTACATGTACATACACTATCGATAAAATATCAATAGGGAACGAGCCTATTGCCATCAACCAGACATCCAGACTCCGTGGCTGCTACTGAGAAATTCCTGATGGAAAACCCAATAACAATTTGCCCGACCCGGAAATTGAACTCAAGACCGCTCAGCAGTCGTGTTTCTGACCACTCGACCAATGAGGCGTAGTAGGAATCAAATCGTTTGATTCCTAGTTCTTGCCTTTCTCAATACTTCTAGCATCAATACCTGTAAGCCAGGGGGCTTACAGGTTTACTATACGAATAGTTAGTATGCATGGCGTCTCCCCAACACAGGCATGTGTGGCATAAAACTTACGAGGGTCATCTTTCACGTTTGACATAGGTACGACCCAAACTATTGTTACGTCCAATAAGATTTAGGCTTGTAAAAGTTTATGTGGCAGTAATGCTGATTAAAGTGTACAGTTTTTGGAGTACCTATCCTTTCTATTTTTTCAGAAAACAACAAGATTTTTGACAAATCCCGATCTGGATTGGATATCTTTTGATTCTGTGCGTCTTAGTTAGCTATGGTATGCTAATATTTCACAAATGACAGTTCCTCTACTCATAGTGAACAAAGACAAAACCGATGACCTAGTTAAGTAATTGATTACAAAACAAAAACCATTATTTGAATTTCGAAGACCACATCAAAACAAATGACTAATGCGATACGTACTGCGTAAAAGAATGCTCATTGGTCTCTCCTCGATCAGCTGTTCCGTTATCTGCGCCAATGGACTGAATAAGACAGTCATTCGAAATATCTCGATTAATAGGTACTTACTGTTATTAATAAATCTTGTCATTCGAGACGTTTTAGTGGCATTTTTATGTCTATGGGCCATTATCGTTCCGAATCCCATAATAATATAGCAAAGAGTAGATTCGTCGAAACGTCTTGGTACGATATTTTTTTGTCAGCCATTTGTTGCTGGCAATAGGCTGCTTTGGGACATGGGACTGGCGAAATGGTACTATAGGCACAGCTCTGCCAAACCCTTCAGAGAGAACAGGTGTGAAGGTATGTTTATGTTATCTTCTTGTTTAAAAGAAATAGATAATCATGTCCGCAAAAAAAGCAAAAAGAGAATTGTCGATCTCACAAGACAAGTCGGCCACGGGCAGTCTGGCCAACTTGGCAACGAAAGACTGTTTAATTATATCGATCAGAAGCCGATAGCCTTGTTACGAGCCCTTGGCCTAGGCGACGCGACGCTTCCTGAATACAAGCATTTAGGCCCAAAGAGTAATTGGGTAGGTTAAGCATGTACCAAGACTTGGCGTAATGTTTTTGGGTCACATAGGGTATTAACCAAATAAATACCTAAGCCGTAGAAAGTCTTCTGGTTTAACGATTGGTAGAGGACAGAGATAAAAGCATACCTTTTTAACATAACGACGACGTTCGACGTTCGTTCGTTCGTTTCGACGTTTCCGAGGACGGTTACGCGACACCACTGACACCACGCAATGAAACACGACGCCGACGTTACGTGAATAGTTTTAGTTTCATATGGTTTTAAATATGTATTAGTTTATTGTTGTTAAATATTATTTTGTGTATTTTATCTATGGGCCTTAGTTGCCTGATTATGATTATAACATCTGGCCGGTAATCCCCGACGGGCTAGGCAGAGGTGTACCCAATTATAGTATATCCACATTTCGTCAGTTATGTTTAAATCACATGTAATAGGGGTCGAGCGTATTGCCATCAACCGGGCACAAATCCGGACTCCGTGGCTGCTACTGATCGAGAAATTTCTGGTGGAAAACCCAATAACACTTAGCCCTGATCCGAGAATCGAACTCAGGACATATGCTCAGCAGTCGTGCTTGTAACCACTCGACCAACGAGGCAGTCATATCTAAAGGGTGTAAAAAACCTCTTAACGAAGCCGAAAGGCACTTGTTCTCTCCGTCATTGCGATCATTTTTTTGTTTCACACCTTACCTGGGAACCTTCTAGTTACCGAGGTATTGGGGGCCAAGTTTTTTACAAGTTTTTTTTTTAATACTATTTTTATTGTAAGATTTTTTTTCAACACCTCTAAGACCCCCGAACTATTCAATCCATCCATCAGCACAATGTTGTAAGTGCGTTACATTGAGTTCTACCTCATAACATGATTGTTCACCCCAAAAAAAATGGTAGTTTCCAGCAATATTTTTTCTGTAAAGTTACTTAGTTTGATGTACAGAATGCTTGGCTGACGGCTTTGTTATGAGGTTGTTTACATCCTGTATATATTTTTCTCAAAAAGACAAATTAATCTCGAGACGAAAAAGTAAATGATCGCTTTTCTTTTGTAAGAAATATTAGCTACGTCTAATAATAGGTGAGCAAAGACGACTAATGAAAAACAATACCCGCCACATTATTTTCCCACTCGGTCACTGAACTATCTTTAATTCTTCCCCCAATAAATAGCGAGGTAATAAAAAAGGTAGCTCATAAATCTGTCTGAGTGACATTAAGGCTTATGATAGTAGACGACAACTATGTATTTTGTCTGGCGGACATGACACATTATGAAGTATCTTTTTTCAAAGTTTTTATTACCTTTGTCTTTGAATCTCTGTCAAAATCAAAATGATCTTTATTTTCTTACCAATAAGGTGGCTGTTACGTTGCTGTCACTAAAAAGTCTGTCAAAATGACAGTGATCTTTATCTTTGTTACAATAAGGTTGATGTTGGATTACAGATGTCAGTGGAGAATATCTGTAAAAGGACTGTAGCTCTATTTAATTTGTTTGTATACTTTACGTAACCTATCACAATAGGTAAAAGAGAAGCAAACAAGACGATAAAAGTGAAAAGTTCCCCGAAAATAACAGTTTTTGTTACACAACCTCACTTCTCTGTTCTGTTACGTAAGTCAAATATTTTCTTAAAAAAGAAAATTTATTTTTTTCTTTTGTTTTTTGCTAAGAATAGACTTTTACATCTTGTTTCGTGGGTGTCGAGGTAAATAAAGAATGACGTAACGTGGAATCCATTTTTGTATAGGTTTAAGTGTATTGCGAAAATACTAAAATTCTTTTGTCTATTCTAGAGGACAATAAATAACTATGAAACTGTTTACTCTTAGGATTATGTTGCCATACTTATTCGTGCGTGCATGGATGACATAAAGGGACATAAATAATATAAATATAGGTGCTGAACTATTAGAAAAATATCACAAAATCTAAAATGCATAGCTTCGAACGATACCAACACTGATACTGTTTGCTGTCACGAACTATACGCTATGGACTTAAATGCAATGACAATATTGAGGCTATACTGACTCCAAAGATACTTATGATTTACACCAGTACCTACCTATCATATCAAGAGGTCGTAGATAAATAATCAATGTTCATGTTACGCCGCGCTTGCCTAGGTTGGTCTGTGGATGGGTGACCACACATTACATACCGAGTTTCTTCCGTGCCTCCGAAAGCATGTTGCCGTTGGTCTTGGCTGTCATTTGTAGATGACAGTCGTTACAGGTGGTAGTGGCTCGAAAGTCTGACAATCAGTATTCTCAAGGGGTATCGTATCGTATTGCCCAGTACTAAATGGGTTGTGGAGGTCAGATAGACAGTCGCTCCATGTAAAATACTGGTATTCAGCTGCATCCTGTTAGACTGGAAGCCGACCCCAACATAGTTGGGAAAGGGCTGGGCAGGTGATGATGACCTATCAGAAGTTCCCAGCCATTCCATCATCTTACTTACAGAACTACCTATATATCTTCGAAGAACAATTTTCATGAGGAAATTCGCTCATTTCAAATTAAAATAAATAAATATCGCTGGACATTACACACAGCGCCATCTAGTGCCACACTAGGCAACGAGACTTGTGTCGTGGACAGCAGATAGTTGATATACTACACCCCCGCCGCGTCTGTATGTCCCTATGTATGCTTAGATCTTTAAAACTCCGCAACGGATTTTGATGCGGAAAAGATAGGTAGAGTGATTCAAGGAGAAAGTTTTAGTATATAATTTGTCCAGCGGGCGAAGCCGCGGGCATCAGCTAGTGTCTAATAATCCTGAGGTCTCCGTCCAGTGAAAGACCTCAATAAACCCAGCAGTGTTAGTTCGTGATCCGCCTGTAATTCCCAATTCACCACAAGTAGCCAAACGAATTTAGGTCATCGTATTAAGAGTATTACGAACAGTTTTTGTTTGCATCAGCTTTAATTAGTGCTATTTTTGTACAAAAGATCGATGAAGCTGATTGATTGGTGTTGACTGGCGCATTCGCCGGTCATCAATATTCACTTTAATAAGTCGTTCGGCAAATTTTTATTTATTCGCTCTATTTATCATGTTTGGCGAATACTTTTAGGGTTCCGTACCCGAAGGGTAACCAATGGGGGTGTCGATGTCGTCGGTATCACTAAGTCTCCTGTGCCGTAATAGGTAGTCAGATGAAACTTACACAGAATGTGTATTTCTGTTGCCGCTATAACAACAAATAATAAAAATAAATTAACCCTAATCCTCTACGATGATACGGAACTCTTCATGCGCTAGTCCGAGTCACACTTGGCCGATTTTTTTGAATAACTTATCGTTGACGGATAACTTTCTGTGCCAGCAAAAGTTGGGGGTGGTTTTTCTATTAGAAGAGGGCATTGACCTAGTTTTATTAATAGACTGTGTTAGTGAATCGTGTTATGTGCTATGACAGCATGTTTACTGGCTGGATAGAAGCCTACTTCGCATTAATCTAGGCCATTACATAAATATGTTATCCAACGGATTTCCGCTGCTCTTATGCTGCGATAACTTTATCAAAAGAATATTTTGTAATATTTTTTTTTACTTCATAGTATACAGTAACTAATTGGTAACTTAAAAATAAAAATTAATGTTTTATGAAATGAATTGGAACGCACCAAAAGTCCGACAGATTCCACAATTATAATTTACACAAGACGTTTCTTTTGTACCAAGACACATTTTTCACAAAAGCCCATTTTACACCCTTACTTGCGTAAGAGGAGAAAGCTATAAGACATTTAAGAAGACATAAAGTGGTAGGTTGGTTAAAATTTAAATATTTTATTAGTTGAGTGCTTTAGTATGTATGAAACAACGAAGACTGAGGCGAGCCAATCTGGCCGCCACTGAATGGCTTCAGGGTTCAATATACTTATGTACATATTACATATATCTACAACTATACATTCTCCCTGACCCCACTAGCAGAGGGTTAATGTAAAAACTAGTGTAGAGTAGACGTAAGTATAATAAAAGTGCTTACAGAAAGGTTTATGTAGTTACAGTTTTCCAATAAAGATGTCAGTTTGAAACAATTAACAATAAATTGATGTATTAATGTAATGATTTATCGGAGTTTATCCAGTAACTAGTCTAATTTACAAGTAGGTATTCATTTGGACAAAGATCTGACAATGCTAGTACATTAATACTATTCTACAAAACCTCACTGCTACATATGAACCTTCTCATTCATTTTTTTATTAAGTCAACCCTACTGCCACTTGCTGTCTGACTGGAAAATTGTTAAAATAGCACGATTCTTTCATATAATTCGTGCTGATAATAAATACACGAGAATATAATTTATCGTACTGAAGGACGCATTCACAAATTCGCTTTTGAAAAATTGTAAATCAGGGACAGTCCATTCAATTTAACGATCGTTGTTTTTGCTTTTAATAAATCGTAAACCATCTCGGTACAAATATTTGATTCCATGTTAGACTGTATTTGTAAGTAATAAAGTCTTACAAAAAATCTGCGACACTCCGTGGCTGCTCAAATATGTAAGGTAAACGCGGGTGAAGTCGTCATGCCCCCAATAGTCGACAATTAATCTAAAAACTTGTATATTTTTTTCTACTGAACTTAAAATGGGCCGGTTTATATGGAAACATATTGTTGGTAACATATTGCACAATTGAAATGACAACACTGAGTTTTAACAGATATGGCGTCGGAGATATGTTAGTCGAAACGTGTGTGCCCTAACAAAATCGTTTTTTCGTGAAGTTCAGCTGTCAAACGTGAAACTCAGCACGTGGTTTTGTGTTTTGATTTACATAACTCCAGTGGGGTCTGCGGTAAGTTTCTTTGTTTAATGAGTTAGTTAAGTTTATTTGCTAACGATGTAATATGCAATTTGGAATACTTTTAACATAGAAGATATTTTTTTTTAATGAGACATCTATTGGTACTTTAAAACTCCCATTTGACCCAAAACCCGTCATTTTTAGAATTATTATGACGACTACTGGGACATGCTCAAAAGTTGCACCTAAACTCGTCATAATGAAGATATTTTGTGTTTTACAGTACAAAATGCGAATAAATAGATAATATCGGGACTTTTACAAAATTGTTAACTCTCTTGTACAAACATATTTAAGGTTTAGACTACATTTGTTGAAAAAACTGCGTTTCTTTTAAGCTTTTTCTTAGGGGTATATTTTACTCTGCTGGTTCTAGATGCACGTACACACAGTCATGTTATTCGATTCAATTATTTTGTTTCTTAATGGTTTAAATATGTACTTATGCTATATGCACTTTCTACGTGCGTTTTTTGTTAGGTATATATTGGCCGCTGTAGGCCTCCGCCATTCGATTAAGGACACGCGCGTTATCTACGCGCTTTGGGTACAAGTAGGTCTACCACTTGCCTTTGCTTCTACTACGCTTGGATTACAATACGTCGCAAGCAAAAATTGACTGTTATGAACAGTCAATTTTTGCTTGCGACGCATTACACTATGCTTTTTGTTCGAAATAACTGCATGTCGTCACGTGTATTGTACCGCGTCTTCCTAACGTCTCTAAATAGCGCCTGTATAAAAATAATGTCATTCAACTAGTTTTGACGTAAACATTATTAAAATCAGTTTTAAAACTAAGATGACATAGATTCTATCGCTGCCACTTCGTTGCTTGTCGTATTCGATATTGATGGGTAAAGAGTAATCTTAAGTAAGATTTTTTTATTTGATTGTATGTACCTAGTGATTGCATGATCGTAATTTTAATTACAGATCATGACTGAAAGAAACTACAAGCAAGAGGACCTTTTAAAAGCCATAGAAGCTGTAAATCAAGGGGCCACAACATCAGATGCAGCAAGAAAATTTAAAGTGCCAAGGACCACATTAAATGACAAGATTAAAGGGCGTAGTTTAGTCGGCTGCTCTAAAGGACCAACGACTGTTTTAACTCCAGAAGAAGAAGAACATTTAAAGAACTGGTTAATTTTCATGGCAGAAAGTGGTTTTCCTGTAACATCAGATCAGTTATTAGATAGCGTCAAATTATTAGTTACCAAATTCAAACGTAGTAACCCATTTACTAACAATAGACCAGGTCGACATTGGTTCGAGTCATTCATAAAGCGTCACCCTGAAGTGGGTCGGAGGGTGTCCCAAAATTTGACACAATCTCGAGCATTAGTCACGGAAGATGATGTTCGTACGTGGTTCAAAGAAGTTCAGGATTATTTTTGTACTGCTCAGCTACAGGCAACTTCTGAAGACCCGCGGAGAATTTTTAACTGCGATGAGAGCGCCTTTTTCTTGTCCCCCGCTGACAACCGAGTCTTAGCGAAACGTGGGTCTAAAAATGTTTACAATATAATACCAAGTGGAGAAAAAGAGTGCGTAACAGTTCTCCTAACAGCTAATGCATCAGGTGAATTGGCACCGCCGATGGTTCTTTTTAAGCTTAAGTCAATCCCTTACAAAATTTCGACTTCAGCACCCAATGATTGGGGATTAGGGCACACAAAAAGAGGCTGGATGACTGGCGAAGCTTTCTATAATGAATATATAGCAAATGCGTTCTACCCTTGGGTTATAAGAAGTGGCATTCAGCTGCCGATAATATTTTATTTGGATGGCCACTGCTCTCATACGACGCTACCATTGAGCAATTTCTGTAGAGAAAATCAAATTATACTCATCGCGCTCTATCCAAATGCTACACATATTCTTCAACCCATGGATGTAGCAGTATTTAGGCCTCTCAAAAGAATATGGAAACAATCTGTATATGATTGGCGCAATGAGAATCACTTTGTAAAACTAAAAAAGGAAAATTTCTGTCCCTTGTTAGACAAGACTCTCAAACAATTAAACAGAAATTCTATTGTATATGGATTTCGTAAATGTGGGCTGTCACCATTTGACGCTAATAACGTTGATTATACTAAATGTGTCACCAAAAAGTTAAGCCAGTCCACCCAGAAAACCAAAACAGCTGATAAAGTTTCCTTGTCCGACAAACATAATCACATAAAATTTTTTGAATCTCAGATGAGCCCCAGGACACTTAAAACTTTCCATGATAATAGAATGTCAACATGGAATGGTGAAAAATCGTTGGAGGGACTGATTTTGTGATTCCAAGCGTTTGATTTTAGGAATATAAATTAAAATGCAACCATCTGTTTTATTGAATACCTGCTCTTCTAAAAGATTATAACCTGCTATTCTAAATAGGGATTTGGTTTTCTATCTATCTACCTAATGTTTCAAAGGCACAAGCATGCTTAACAAATTCAAGCACAAAAAAATGTACTTATCTTGAACTTTATGTTCAAGAACAGAGAGTTTATATTAGCATTAAAAGTTGACGAGTACTGGGAATATTTGACGAGTATCCGTACAAATCAGACGACTATTGGTACAAATCGCCCTTTTTTTACTTTTGCCTTAATAAATATTTATACCCATCAAAATAATTTAAAAAAAATTGTTACTTAGAATAACGAATAAATTCTCTATCACGTCATGCAAAAATTGTCACTGTCTATTAAATATTTAACACACAGTAGCGCTTCAAAGTCAGTGATTTCCGAAATCCGACGAGTATTGGTACGTTTACCTTATAAGGTAGATACATAATTTGCTAAATTAAAAGCCGACTTATCCCGGATCCTTAAAAACCTTTTTTAATTAAACAGGTCTCGACCTAATTTATTTTATTTTAATAGACCAACACATCGAAAAAGATAAACACATTAAACATCTACACCCCGCACGCAATATCGCCGATGTGTAAGGACGAAGATTCGCCAATGATTTCCGCGATAGATACCGTGTTCGACGATCGACGCCGTAATGGCTCAGGGGTTTTATCAAACAGCTCTCGTTAGACGACCTGTCTTGTTACGCACGTCCTTTGAAGGGCTACGCATTGTGTGAAGGTTTCTCGTTCCGAAGCTATTGTACTACCTACCTAGTACCTACCTCTAGGTATCGCACTTAATGGTGGTGGATCAATTTTCGGTGTATTTCGGATCTTGGATGGGTTTCAAGTGCCTATGAAGATAGGTTACTCCAGGGTTCAGAGGGAAGGCCTTGGTAAAAAGAGAAGAAAAGCAAATTATTTACAACAATGAAATCAAGAGTCAGTCGATTCGTTAAAGCTGGGGTATATGCTAAATTAACAACTCTATTTGTGGTGGTTCAAACTTCGTTTGAAACACTGTTAGAATAAAGTTCTAATCAGCTTGCACTACAAACGTGACGTTTTTACGTCAGTCACTCACTGCGGGCCGAATAGTGCGAAATTAGTGGTTTTTATTTAATTGTAGCCTAATAAATCATTAGATCAAAATGCCAATTGTACACTTTGTGAAGAAAAAAGTGACAAATATTTGTGTAAAAAAAAATACTAAAACTTCCGTTTGGGAGTATTTAAGTGACAAATATTTGTGTGTAAAAAAAAAAACTAAAACTTCCGTTTGGGAGTATTTACGAAATTTTAAAGAAAAAATGCTTCACTTTTAATATTTGTATTGTATCTGCTAACGAGAGGTTTTCTCCATGTAACACCTCTTTGATGATTATTATTACTATATGAAAACATATAGTAGGTAATAATAAAGTTAGAATTATTTAAATTGTACCTATTAATGTTTACAGTCCATTTTTCGTGTAGAAGCACATTTATATTCACTCATCAAAGGGGAGTTACATGGAGAAATCCTCTCGTTAGCAGATACCACCCCTTTAAGTTTTGAACAGCCAATGAAGATACAATACAATACAATGTAATGTATGGTGTAATACAATGTGATAAAAACACATGTGTCTAATCTACCCGGTTATATAGAAAACATCATTACATGTACTGTCCCTAATTGACCCAAGAAGGATATAAAAGAAAGTTCAATCAAGGAACCCTTTTTTTGCCCTCGGAACTGAGCTCTAATGTGCAGTGTAATAAACTAGCTGCAATAGAAACGCTGGTACATTGAACAAGAAATAGATTATCTGTGTGTATCTACTTGTGCTACTATGCCGGATGACATGTTTATCACTATCCAAATAAAATGGGTATATTAGGTTAACGGAGTATATTGTAAGTAGTGTAAGTTGTTGCATAAAATGTGGTATAATAATAGGCATGACATATCAAAAAATTGCAAATCTATTTAGTCCGTCAGTTATAGTATTGGAAATTAATGAACACGTATTTTTTATTTTTGTAAATCAATGAATATTGACAAAGATAAAACGCATCAAAACTCGGGAGTGGGGGCTCGTGACGTCAGAACTAGGTAAAAATTATACCTAGGCGTGACGTATTGGGAATTTTAAAAGCGTCATATCTTCGTCAATTTTGGTTTACGTAACAAAAGAAAAAACACGGGTCAAATATTTTTTCATAATCTAATTGACGGACAAATTAGTTTTTTTTTGTCGTTTCGCCTATTATATAGGATGTTATAAAAATGTTTAACAGCAGACACATTCCGCCATATTAATAGCATGCTGTAAAAACATTTTTTACATTAGGTAGGTGCATTAAAATGAACAACATAGGTATTTAAACAACATAAATATCGATACATTCAACAATGTAAGTATATTTGAATCCTTTAAAAATAATAAGCAGACCATCATTAAACAAAACAAAAAATACAAAAAATAATTGTCAATGTTAAGTTAAAGTTGGTTGTAGTAGTTATGTGGTTTATTCCGCTGAAATTGCATCTTAGCAAATAATTATGAACGTAAGTTAAATTATGAAGAAAAATCAGGTGTCACGGAAAATCACGGATGTGCCGTGGTCCAGCTGGAACAATGTGACTCTTATTTAGGGCATATAATTGGTATGCAACGTTCTTCAGGCAATTCATCTACAAACGCAATTGTGTCATTTACAATTGTGGCACGAGTATGCATCAAATAAATCAAACGCAAGAGTTCATTACAATTTGTACGATAAATAGAGAGGAGATATCAAAGAAGAATTTATTGAAAACGACACAAAGATTATACCATTTTATTTGTTTTCCAAAATAAACACTCAAAGCTTCAATAAACTCAGTATACATTATAAGCTTCAATAAATACAAGGATTGTTTTTTTTTTATAGTCCACAATTAATGATAACGAGTCTACCAATTATACCAACCGTTCTATTCTTTGCTTACAATTTATTTTTATGTTGAACTAAGGACTTACCAAAAATGTGGAAATAAGCTTTACCTACTATAGGAAGTTATTACTGGATAACACTGAATTTATAAGATTCCGTAGAATCTGACAAGATTTTTGATTGAAGAGCATTCGCTAGCTAAAAACATCTTCTGACTAGCCTTTAGAAGTCTAGTTCCAGTTAAATACTAAAGTCATATAAAAGCAAAGGCAGCAACATACACTTTTACTGAAAAGGCAGTAGACGATTTTTTTTGTTTACGTTGCGTGTAGCAGTTTATAGTAATAATAAGTTGTTGTTGCGAGCATAGATAAATAATGATGTAAGAATCAGATATTTTAAAACAGACTTCTCCAATAAACACTACTACACTACACTACACTACAACAGCCCATAACGTCCACTGCTGGACATAAGCCTACAACAACACACACAACACAACACACACACACTACATTAACACACAACACTACAACAACACATAACACACACACAACACTACAACACTACAACAACACTACAACACTACACAACACTACATTCAACACTACATTTACTAAAATAAGGTGATACATTTAAGATGTTGCTGTTTTTGCATCCAGTGTGTGGATATTGCTGCTTTTGCGCCATTTTTAATTGAATGTAGCTTTTGATTGGTTCAAATAATGACGCCTGATTGGTCAAAGATGGAAGTTGCTGTCTATGCCGCAACTACGGAGGTATGTTGCTGGTTTTGCTACCTATCTCAATTTAGAACATCTATTTTGTATACAATGATGCTGGTTTTGTTACGATATTAATATTCAGTCAAATAAAGTTGACGGAATACTACTACCATACTGCATTAAAAGTTGCCAAAATGATAAAATTGGATGTTGCTGCCTTTGCTTCTATATGACTCGACTAACTCATTTCAAAGCTGAAGTTGAATACAGGGTATAAATAGACCCTTCACCAAGGCGTTAACCAAGCATTCTATATTATATCGTTCTAAGTAACTTTACCGAAAAAAGATTGCTGGGAAACGCTTTTTTTTTTGGGGGTGAAAAGTCACGTTTTACGGTAGAACTCAATGTACCGCACTCAAAATATTGTGCTGATGGATGAATTGGGTAATAATACGGCGGTCGTAGAAATGTTTAAAAACATGGAGTAAAAAAAAAAACTTTTGTAAAAATCCCTTCGGCAAACCGCAGGAGGAGGTAGATTTCGAAGAAGGTTCCACCATATTTATTCTGGAAATTCAGAGGCTATAGATAGCCACAGCTGCGCTGGCCGATTTTTTGTTTATTTTTTTTTGTTTTTGTTCGAAGTACTTACCTCCTTTATGAATACCTACGTCAGTTGCCAAAAGACTTGGTCGTCATGGCAACGAATTTGTTGATGTTTGACAATTAAACGTCTTAATTAATAGTTGCATGGAAACACCCTCAATTTTTCAGTTAATATTTTTTATTTCAAAAACTATAAGTTTTATCGCTAAATTTTTGAAGTAAAAATTGTAGAGTAAACAATTTGCTTTAAAAAAAAAATATTTGCGACGGTAAAAATGTTTACCGTTTCGGAGATATAATTTTTTTGTCTAAAAATTTTGGAAATTTCGACCCCCTCCCCAAGTTAGGGATTGCATCAAAAAGTTGTCCGTATTCTTACTCTGAATGATGAAAATGTTAAACGGTTCAAAAATTTTCCAAAGGAAAAAACTCATGGCCAAAAACCTGATTTTGGAAAAACCACCCCCTCGCCGCCCCCCATTTACGAACTAAACCTAAGTTTTGACCCTTTCGATTTTTGGGCCAAGTTTGAAAGCAATCTGAGTGTGGCTAAATTTTGCTTGGTGCCCCACTTAAATACGTATAGGTACATAAGTATACATATACATATAAACTTTTTAACCAGCGGTTGATTTGGGCTCTAGGGGTCATAACTAGGGCACGCCACAATAGTGGCGGTAAGTCCCCTCTTTGAGGAGTGGCTTGAGAGACGCCACGGCGTCCTCACCTTCCGCCTGACGCAGGTCCTCACCGGACACGGTGTTTTCGGGAGGTTCCTGCACCGAATCGGGCGGGAGGAAACGCCCGGGTGTTTCCATTGCGAGGATCGACCGGAGGACACGGTGGAGCACACGGTGGAGGTGTGCCCCGCGTGGGCGGAGCACCGCCGTGTCCTCGAAGCGGCGATTGGCGGCGGCGACCTCTCGCGTCCGGCCCTGGTGCAAGCCATGGTCCGGAGCGAGACGGAATGGGACGCCGTCACCTCCTTCTGCGAAGCAGTAATGCTAGAGAAGGAGGTGGCGGAACGTGAGAGGGAGAGAACCTCACAGCGTCCCGGCCGCCGCGAGAGACGCCCCGGGCGTCGGGGGCCACCACGTGGCCCCCGGCCACCGTAGGCGCGGGCCTGTGGACGGTGGGCTATGGGCTAGCTCGCCGTCCGTCCGTCTCATGACGACAGGCCGTGTCGACGGCGCGTCCGTGTTCCACGCGCGCCTCAAAGAGAGTCAGCAAAAAGGAAGGGGTCCGAAAGGACCGATGCCTGCCGGGGTTGCGGGACTATTCGAAAGAGATACCGTGGCCCCGGAACACAAAGGGCGATGAAGGAACATGGATGGGTTTTAGTCAGTAAAAGTCTGACACTCCCTCCTGCTCCGCCCGAGCGGGAGAAGTCATTTGATGATTTCCCATCCGAAAAAAAAAAAAAAAAAAAAGGGTCATAACTATGGTGAAATTTTCGGAAAACTCGACTTTAGGTGCAAGACCAATAGGTAGATTTTTTCTGGCGAAATCTACTTATAAGTTGGAACTTTGACCCCCAATATCTCAGGTATGGTCTAAAACAAAAAAACGATCGCAATGACGGGGAGAAGAAGTGCCTTTCGGGTTCGTTAAGGGTCTTTTTACACCCTTTATATACCTATGCCATTGTTTATTTCGGGACAGCTACCTACTCGTAAACAGGGTGCAAGTGTGTAAGCGCTCACATGATTACCTACTATGTATTTAGTACTTTCGATGTAGGGGAGTTTAAAATGATGTACTAATTGCATGATGACCGTTTGTGCGTCGGTGACATATTATGACATCTATCATCCTGTGTAACACAATATTCTTGGAAAGAATGGTTGTCCGAATTTTGAGCTTATGAGTCCGTAACTATTGTCAAAGATCTACGAACGACAGCCGGGACATGCTAATATTTAAAAATCTCGTGTCAGCGTTTGTTATTGAACTTCTCCGAAACGGCTTGACCGATTTTTCTGTTTTTTTTTTGTGTATATTTGGTAGGTCTGAGAATAGGTTGTAGGCTATTTTTATGCCATAATTTATATGGCAGAACAACGTTTGCGGGGTCAGCAACTAATAATATTATGTCTAAACTGATAAAACTGCGATAAAACACAAGACAAACAGTTTTTGCAAATAATTATCCCCACACTATCACTACTAGCTCAACAAACATGTGTATGCACCAGCTGATTGTGATAGGCCATGATTAATTGATTGAAATCGTGCAAATAGCACTCGACAGCGACACTAGGCATCTATCATTTACAAACACTATTAAGGCGCTACGTTTCCACAAATCGATTTTAAAATTGAATTTTAGAGTTGTAGGTACTGAGTAAAATTTTTAAATGATATGATTTTGCAGAAAGTAGTCTAGTTTCACTTGTACCCAGGCTACGCTATAGCTGCATATTACTTTTGCGGTTGCATTGTCTAAGCAGATTAATTACACTGGAATTTTGCAAACCGCCTCCTTTGACTAACAAATGGTAATAACCGCAAATGCTAAACGTGATTCTGGGTTCCCAGGTAGGTCCAAGTGTATCTCCAGGATTTTTCAGTGCCAGCCCTGTATCTCGACATTTGCTGGACCATTTCAATAGACTTATACATTACTGGCGAAATAGGAGTGTACTACACCTCTGCTTATACCCTCAGGGAATGCAGGTCAGAACCTCGTCTGTAGTTTCTGCAAAATAACGTAACATTTTACAGAAACGAGTTTCGTTTTATCATCACCTTGGCTGCATACCGTCGGAGTTTCACTGCAGTCTCAGTATGAATATTCAATGCGAAGATCATTTTACAAAACACCCCCGGGGTGGCACAATAGTTTGATATGAATATAAACCGTGTTTCTCAGAGTTGTTACTAGATATACTAATAAAGATGTTAGAAACTCGGTTAACTATCTTGTAAGTTCGAGTACGTACGTGTACAGAAAATGTTCTCAGTTTGAAAGCTACAAGGAGGTTGCTGTTTTGTAACGAAATTAGTTGTGTGGAGATAAAAGTTGTAGCTTTGGTCTCTGATGTATTGGATAATAACTTTTTACGTTTTTTGCCGCCGTCACGACTTCTTTCTGTGTCAGGGTTCCAGAAGAGTTATTTTGGCCTACAGCTCATTGAGCGCGCAGCGGACGTGGCCAGTCCAGTCCAACTTCAGCTTAGCTTTATGAGCAACGTCAGTAGATCATTTGTGTTTTGGAGAGTAGTGTGGTGTTGTGTACACGGTTGGTTAGTTTAACTCCTAGTATGTTGCGTTCTATGCTATGATATACCTATTGCAGAATTTATGAAATCTGAAAATATCTAAATGTATCGCAATTTTTACAACTTAATTAAAAACAGCAAACATTTTACACGAAATCAGTTCAAGAAACCCGAGTCTCGGTTCTGGAAACAAAATCGTACTAACAGTCAAAATACGCTGAAGAAAAGTGCTTGAAACTAAATTACAGGTCAACATTAGAAACGTTAACCTGTTTTTTTATTACAAAAATGTTTATAACATTACTTTCATTGTATACTACGGTTCGTACATGAGTTGGGTGCCATCTAAAATGTTTATGTTTGGAACAGCGATCTTTCTCGGAATACAAAGTACTATTCTAAATTCGGAGATGGAACTGTGAACTGAATACGTTTGTGGACTTTTAAAATAGTGCTGGCTATCGATTTTGTCTGTTGGACATATTTTTATCTGCATCTATAAGTTAGCTTGATGTTTAATAATTTAGGTAGGTATTTTTTAATGTAAATTATTTGTCTTCACGGATTTATTTAGCTAACCTACACCTCAATCGTGAAACCCAGTTTTAAATAACAATCCAACAGATTTTGAAAGAAACTTTTAATCCATTGCTTCATGTTCGTTTGCTCGACTACTTACGTACTTAACTCAATGAATGTTATTGACCTGTCAAAAGATCCCGCAAAACAAGCTTCTAAAAAAACTCAATCTATGAATCAAAACAGCTTGACACATAAAAGCATATTGGAATCTTGTTCACAGAACAGCCACATTAACAGAGAGCGTCAACATTTGTAAGAATTTAACATCCAACGGAGCGTATCATTTTCTGCTTCACAGATTGTCTCGGGTGACATTGCTTTCCACCGACAATTATTATTCATTAGGTCGTTTCGCAGCGTCCTTTCATTACAGGCTCAACTCAACTCGTTATGTCTTATTCAAGCCGAGGCTTGTGTATATTTTAATAAAAGACCGCCTCGGGCAGGGAAAGTTCTAGGGTGAAATAAATAAGTGAGACATTCAAAATCTTACGTTTTCAGAAACAAAACTTTGGTGCAATCTGCCTCTGCGTCAGGGGTGACTCTTGTTTACATGAATGTAAAATTACTCTATAAAAACATGTGTGTTTTTGGTTAGACTCTTTAAAGCTTTTTGTGTTTGATGAAGCATTCAAACATTCTTAAAGAAAAATTGTTCTGTGTACAGTAAACTATAAATTACATGACATGAAAATTATGTTCAAAATACCAAAATACTTGGTTACAATGTCTACACACTAGCCAAATGTAGGCACAGCTCAGCTACCAGCACACTAGCACTAAAGTAATTAAAAGTGAAAAGTAAATTAATTAAGAACTCACATTAGGCTAAAAATAAACGTACGTGTTTTCATGAAATTAATTGGCCTTGACGGAACCTTAAGTGTATACTTACACCAAACCTACGTCGTAATACTTACTTAGGTAAGTAAACATTTTCTTTTAATGGTAAGTAAAAACTATAATCCGCACATACATTTCGTGATAATATCACATTACAATCACACACAAACAAACACATCACATTCACACACACACACACACACACACATTTCAAATTCACACCCTAATCTTTTAACGCCAAGAGAGCTGAAATCGGAACAATATTGCTTTGCATAATTCCCAGTCGAATAACAGCGGCGCTATCGGAAATATCAGAATTTATGGTCGGATACAAGTTAAAGGTAAGCCTAGCCTATCGGAGGAATCGATTGCAAACTTTACTCAACCTGTTCAAGTTTCACGATTTACTGTTACGAGAGATTTATTGTGTTTCCGATTGATTGATGACGGTGGACTTTACTTCAGTTCTGTTGGTTTTAGAAAGACAATTGCACTGATCGATGCATATATTGATTAAATACTAGCTTATGCCCCCGGCTTCGCTCGCGTCGAGTTCGGTATTTATCCCAAGGGGTCGTACTACCAGGATAAAAATTATCCTGATTATAAATTTCGATTGCCAAATTTCGTCCAAATCCGTTCAACCGTTTTTGCGTGAAAGAGGAACAAACATTCACACATCCTCACAAACTAGTAAAGTAAGATTTTGAAGTGCATGTGCAATTGTCGATTGTGTTTTGGTCATATCTGAGTATACGGTGCGTTGCGTGGCATTTGTGCAGCGTATATGATGCGTAGTACGCTACGCATGCTGTGCCTAAGAAGCGTAGCTCCTACGAAGCGTAGCTCCTACGAAGCGTAGCTCCTACGAAGCGTAGCTCCTACGAAGCGTAGCTCCTACGAAGCGAAGCGTTTCGTCTACGTTGCCAACAGCTATTTTGTATTTTATGAGTAAATTATCTATTATAGACTTAAATTCCCTGTAAATCAAAGTGTCCGATTGCTGTATTAAATCTATTAACCGTCGAATATCTATCAGAAATATCACGACACTTACCTAACCCAAGCCCACGTTATCTCCGAGCCACACTCAAGAACGGATAATTGAAATGAACTCGAACGTTATACACGACAGCCGTCCTCAAGGTAAGAGTAATAAAATAGATTAGGGACCGACCATCTACAAATATTCACTCTTACGAGCTAAGGATGGGAACAGTGTCGGCGTTCCACGCATTCCCAAGATAATCCGTGCAATGATAATATTATTACGTCGGATTTGGCGAGACTTGATTACTGTAACGTGTGGGGACGGCCTTACTTGTGAATTCGTTATGAGGATGAGTGGGCTTGTACAAACGTTTATGTGCTTTCGCTGAGAAGCCTCGTTTGTGTTATCTTTGGTCTACTTATGTTCCAGAATATGTCTTCCTTAATATAAACTTGAATCCCCAGTGTCAAATGCGCTGGATGGCTTTAGAAAAACCTCTCTTATTTTTCTTCATATTTATCCTAATTTTTTTTGTGATGGATGATATTGTGTGAGATGAGAGGGAAGATCCTAAAAGTCTCTAAGGATCGTATCTTTCAAATTAACGTCTTGTTTATGTCTTCAGTGTTTTAGGTTGTGTGCTATTTTTTTGATAAGTCATGTGTTTTATTTATATAATGTAATGTAACAATTCTAAACTTTTTAACTATATTTTCGAGCCGTTTGGGGTTGAGACTCTAAGACCTTGGGGTCCGAGCGCTCACAGCCTTTTCACGGAAATTCAAAACGCTTAGTTGATGCTTCCCGTGACCCTATAGGGCTGGATTTACCTTGGCCAAAGGCTTAGCGTTGCCATACAGCGTGGTAACGCCGCCAGCCTCTTGGTGACATTACCAGTTGACAGTGTTGAGGAGGAGTTTTTTGACGCCATTTTTTTAAGTTTTTAGTTTAAGTTAGTTAGTTTAGTTTATTTTAATAGATTTGTAAATTGTAAAAAATACTTAAATTAAACAATCCTAAATTAATTCATACACTAACAGACTATCCGCTTTGTGCTCGGAGTTTTTCGGTCAAAGTTGGATATGCTGTTACTCAAGAGCAGCACATCAAAGCTCTCGACAACCACCATAGAAAGCCATTGAATGCAGTCGCCGTGGCCGAAAATGGCTAGATGGCATCAACAGACAACGCAGCCTAACTGTATTTGATCTGCATGTTTTGCATTTGAGTTCTTAATTTATAACGAAGGTCAGTATTAAGTAAGAATTTTTGAAATCATTATCATTACCTAAAGGGGTTAAACAGGCGATGGAAGTTTATGATCATAATTTCATATCATTGATCTTTATTCTATCTAGTGTAAATCATTATTCTCATAGCCACTTGCATTTCCCGTCATTTTTTTTTTTTTTGGGACAAAGCCGCCACACTGTTCCCAAACCACTGTAACTCCTGAAAGCCAGAATCAACAGTGGCGACCACAAGAAAAGCGCCGAGACAATGAAGCTCGACGAAGTCCCAGATAATGAATTTAACTGTCTTGGATTCCGGAACGAAATTAATCAGAAAAGTATAGTGGAGGAGTAGGAAAAAACCGTAATTTCCACTTTTTTATCCATTACATTTCCCGCCAGACTTATCGGCTATGAAACTGCTTCATGTACGTATTCTATAACGAGTATAAACCAAGAAATTGATTGCATTCCGGCCGCTCAGTGGCCGCAGTTAGGTGCAGATAAATCACGCTGCCATCTTGCAGCTCTAGCTTCAAACTATTCAATCTGTCTAGATTCCTGCTATCTGGGGCACAATACTTTGTTATTTTTTTTTATCTTTATTGTTTTGCAGTATTATTAATATTGATAGTCTTTTGTTTGTCCGATACTAACAAATTACTATCAATATTAATCATACTTTAGTCGACTAGGTAAAGGCATGTGATGCAGAGAAGTATTTTTAAAAGGAAAACTTTAGAAAATTCAGGTCATTCAAAAGAGTGGTTAGATTGTGTGAAAATAATGAAATGTATAGGTCTGCACAACAGGTAAAGAAGTGTAGGTACTTACCCCAAATTAATTAGAAGTTAGGTATGAGAGAACGAGGATTATAATCATTTAAATCGGTCGACAGATCATGACTGAAATTTGACAACAATAATGTTCCGACCCTTTTAACATCTCTTAGTAATTCACCTCAGCGGTTCTTTCAAAGCGCCGACCGCTTAGGCATAATTTATTCAAATAAATTGTTACAGAGATCACTTTCGAGTGTTACAGGAAATCTGAATCGTCAAAGTTTTGCCGACACCCGACGTACCTTTCAAAAGTTGTTACATAATTATGTCTGAACAAAGTTGTCTTTCTTGTTCGATAATTTTGAAAATCTTTTGCTGAAACCTGACAATCATTTATTTATGAGTTTGATTTTTATATTTTTAACGGTTTTAAATATTTTTTACAGGGGATTTCACTGACACGAGTTTCATCCTATATTTAACCAAAGTCAAAAAAATTATGTCACTTTAGAACATTTTAAATACATAATTTAGAAGCTGATGCCTGCGAGCTTCGCCCGCTCGCAAATTATATACTAAAACCTTCCTCTTGAATCACTCTATCTATTAAAAAACCTTTTAAAGATATTAGCATACATAGGGACAGATGCGGCGGGCGACTTTGTTTTATAATTTATGTATATGTAGTAATAGTGATTTTATTCGGATGTTGTTAACTATTTCAAGGGTTTTAATTTTTTTGCACGTAACCTAAAATGTAAACTTAAGTTACTCCTTGTAACATCAGCTAGTAAACAATATCTTGCCCTTATCCCAATTCATTTGTGATCGGCGCAGCATGTCTGCTTCTTCCATACATCTCTATTTTTCGTCATCTCATCAGACACTTTTTTCTTGCCATATCATTCTTAACACAGTCCTTCCATCGTTTCTTTGGTCTCCCTCTACTCATATACCCATCCACATTCATACTCAGAACTTTCCTCACAACATTTTCCTCATCCCTCCGCATCATACCACGACAATCGATTACCACACAACTTTTCAGTCACCGGCGCCATTTTCAGACTTCCTCATAAATACTCATTTCTTACTTTATTCTTATTTATTTTATTTATTTCTTTTATTTTCTTTTCTTATTCGCGTAACACTAAAGAACCAAAAAAAAAAAAATTGAAATGACAACACACATTTGCTTTTTTATTTGTATAGATAATCGCTACGCTCCATCGATGGAGCGTAGCGTGTTAGGAATTAGGCTCACCGACAGAACTCGTAATATCACAATACGCTCCAAAACTGGAATCGCTGATGTGGGGAACAAGACTGCTGGGTTGAAGTGGGATTGGGCGGGTCACGTCTGTAGAATGCATCCGAACCGATGGGCCAGAGTCGCCACACAGTGGTTGCCAGAAGACGGTCGTCGTCGCCGAGGGAGGCCTAGAAAACGCTGACGTGACGACCTAGAGGCGTTTATGGGAGATTGGCCAGAAAAAACTACACGGAGAGAAGAGTGGAAGGCTATGGGGGAGGCCTTTGTCCAACAGTGGGACAATATAGGCTAAGTAAAAAAAATAGATAATCGAACTTATTATAACACATATTTCATTATAAGAAATCATCTCTACTACTCTCTTCTGCTTTATTATTGAAACATAGAACCTTTTCAATAAGTTAAGGAATATCCGAGCTTTGTCTTTCTGTACCGGTTATGATCAAAGCAAGTAACTATCTGCCTGCCCGTCGTCGTCGGTACGGTAATGACAAATAGAATTCCTTTGTGCATTGTTAGGTATAGCTTTATTCAGATATCTGCGGCCGTATGCAGAATTGCAGATATCAAGTATCAAGCGGTCGTGCGTGCTATATTCCTTATTTTATAGATGGCTTTACAGTCTGTTGGTTGTAACTCTGTCGAGTGGATTTCGGTGTTTGTTGAACAAACACCGAGAATTTGATGTCAATTTTAAAATCACTTTTTGTAGGTCGGTTTTACAATAAATATGAAATTTAAAGATATCGTGTTACCCAGTATTGGTTTTCTAAAGGTTAGATATTATACTCCATCTCATCATCATCTTCATAATACTGAAATTCAGCTGCATCTGGTTGTACCTTCTGGAAGCCAGCCTCGACATATTTAGGAAAATGCTACACCAGGCAACCAGGTTAATCGCATATTAAATTGCTTATTGTACAAAGTAAAACGTTTTTTTTTAAGACATTGTTGTCATAATCGTGGATTTCCTTTACCAAACATTCGTTAAAGGGAAGCATTTGAAGAGCCTCCATAAATGTGGTTTCCACTTTTCGACCTTGTTGACGGTCTTTTCTTTTTACTACGGTACTTATCGTATACCAGTCAACACGAGCAACACGAGCAACACGAGGAAAGAACAAATACTTAAAAATCAGAAACAAGAAAGTGAGATTATAAAGATTTCAATATTCTTTTGTTTGGAACCTTAAAAGACACCTACCAAAAACAATACACAAAAAAAGGTCGAATCTTCAATCTTGTTATGCTACATCAAAGACTTATAAGTACGTAGGTACTCGCTATGACAATATTTGTCATAACAGTGACGCGTTGCGGTGTCCACGAACTTGTGTTATGAAAGTATGAAAGAAACCCTAATTGTATTTATTTGTTCACGCGACTATGGCATTAGGGGAACACAAAGCGAGCCGCCCTGCGGACATTCCGTTATTAAATTAGGTGATGTATAGCGTTTAGGAAGGCCTCCCTAAGTGTTTCATTCATCACGAAGACTAAAATGATGGGAGCTTGCCAAAAATGTGTTGGTGTACGTCTAAGTATACAAATAAAACAGTTCTGTGGTTGATAAACAATGCATTGGAAACGTGACGTCTGGAAGATTTCGTTCGATGTTAAGTTATCTGAAAAGTTTTCAGAAACTGACTGGGTTTTCAACCCTGAGTGAGGATCTAAGATACCTGATCAGTGCTACGTTTGTGCTGTCTCACACGTTCGACCACTATATGAAGAAAAACTGTTTCCCGATCATTGTAATTTGGATCTTTTCAATGCTCGAGTAAATCGGTTTCTTTTAAGCAGGCGTGCTTACACACTTCACTTCAGGCGAGTTGCGGCCAAAAGTAAGCCAATTTTGCGTAAAAAAAAGTTTTTCGCGTCTGTGCACGCTACACGCATCATATACCACTCCGTGTATTGCTGTTCTTTGCAGCATTCAAATGCCACAGTCAGCCATAGCCGCCAAAAAAACAAGTTCCCCGCCAAATGAGAGCAATAGCTGTCAAACCCTCTTTTTCGTGCGTGTATTCGCCTATGTAGTAGGTAGGAAGGTGCTGTGGTATTGAAAAGGTTAAAATAACTGAATTAGCGGAGGAGCTGCGGGTCAAAACTAGCCACAGAATGATTACGGAAATGCGTTGTCATTCCGTGAACATAATTCTTTAATGAGCAGTGAAAGGGTTCCCTTTGCAAGTAAATTAATTGTTTATCAAAGGTAGTCAATGTCTTATACCTTTGTCAGCAGTCTTATACCTTTGTCAGCAGTCTTATACCTTTGTCAGCAGTCTCTTTACCTTCTTAATTATTAGTGAAGGCTCTTATTTCAGTTTCAGGAATGGTTAAAGTGATTGTTTGTTTGTTTGTTAATCACTTCCTGAATATAGAGATAGAACACATAATAAAACAGATAGATACTTAAACTGAACTTAGGGCCAAGTTCACCAACAGTAAAGTAACCGACTGTTTCGTAATCGTCCCGCTAAACGTAACCAGTTGTTTAAACATGACGTGAGAATTTTAGTGTTCACCGCAACTTATTCTAGCTCGGTTATGTAAACGAGCGTTTTATGAATGGAAGACCGTATGATTATAATACAGTCAAATAAGGTGGGTAACTTAACACGTAAAAACCGTACAAATGCGAAACATCTTAAAATGGTTGCGTTATACCAATAGATAATAAAGCCTCAAACCCTGAGGGTCCCTGAGGGTCTAAGCACTATATAATAAAGCCTCTTCTACACGTCGGCAGATGCATCTGCACTACGTCGTCTTCAGATGCGTCCGCCGACGTATAGAAGGGGTAATTTGTGCATCGGTTGTTGGTATTTAACGTCCGCAGACGCGTCCGGCTCGAATCCGATTGTTGTCGGTTTTTTGGCACAGATCCAAAGGTTTTCGGTCGCATCTTCAGACGTGTAGAGGAGGCTTAATACAAGATTATACCTGAGATGACAGTTCTTTAGCCATCAAATTATCTGTTGTTTATGTTTTGTTTGTTTTCGTTTGTAATAGTTTTTAAATTAAATACAATGGATAGGAAGCGCAATGCTAATTTTACGCATGACGAAAAGGAAATTGTCACTAGTTTAGTGTGAAGTAGTGTCGTCTGGTAGAATACAAACGAGGAGCTCGCAAAAGTCTTTCAACGGTTGCAAACTCGGCCAAAACGTCATCCTCTTCCAAAATATAATTCAAAGCAGACTGCATCTTAAATTCTCACAATAATATCTGGATGTAACCTTAAAATTTGTTATATTTGCAGTTTACAAACGTCAAAATACACCGATTAACTACTAACCGGGACTTTAAACAACATCTCCGAGGTGGGTTAGAGAAAACAGTTGATAAGCGTGTTTAATCGCTTGATTTGCTTTGGTGAACATGAAAATGTGTTTTAAACAGCTGTTTTTAGATAATCAGACCGTTATCTTTTCGGTGAACATAGCCCTTAGCCCTAGACGCCTAAACGCAATGATTAAAAACAAAAAAGGAATTCATTGGTGAGCTGATCCAACGACTTTCGATTTCTGCACTTGGTATATGTGTAGCAGCCAATTCGTATAACACGCCGTTTTACATAATGGCGCGCCGGATTGAGAAACCCCGCCGTTATGTAATACGGCGTCCTCACGTTTAGCCGGAATACAATTCGGCTGAAATAAAGTACGCCGCATTGAATGAGCCCTTCGCGTTCATCAAAGCGGCGTAATAACGTGCCGCCGTTATACAAATGGGCGCATCGTTGATAAGCTGCTTTGAAAGTTTCAGTTTCATTTATCGCCACAAGTGGCGCTGCATGATTATAACAAGAAACATGGCTTCGCAATCGACAACGGTGTGACAATCAAATTTTTATTATTTCATTTTTTTTTACCTACATGTTGAGATTTACGTGGCAGTGGGTTATTTAGGGGGTTAATTTTTCATTATTTATGCGATAGGACGCACCGTTTTCGAGATATAAGCAAATTTAGAACCTGCTACGACTGCATGACGCACGCTCGCTACGCTCGCATTTTACATTACACACCCACTTTCTGTCGGCCTTCGGCCTACGCTCCTTATGCCAGCTAGTAAAGCTTTTAAAACAATTTTAGTAGGTTATTTGAAGTACACAAGCCTCTTTGCTTAGTGTGGCACTAGATGACGCTGTGTGTTAATGTCCAGCGATATTTATTTATTTATCGGAATTGCTGACAATCCGGCTGAACGTGAGGACGCCGTATTACATAACGGTGGCGTTTTTCAATCCGGCGCGCAATTATGTAAAACGGCGTGTTATACGAATTGGCACATATGCATTCGCCTTATATTATTGAAAAATTTAATGAAAGGTGCAGATGAACGCTAATTCACTGTGAACATTGAATGAAACAATAATGAACAATCACCCCAATAGCAGTAAACTGATCACAACAACGCATTTGTCAAGGAATCTAAGTATTATTCACTTCACAACCTAACGTAGGAGACTATACTTACACTTATGTAGCAAGTGTTAACGAGTAAGAAAATTAATTCTTGCGAATTTAAATAGTTATCCTCATTAATTAAGTCTTCAACGTTGGGAGGAGGGAACACGCGCACGCTGGCTGTTTGTTTAGTTAATAAATGATAATGGTATTTACGTTCCCAGCTTCACGTGTTCTAATTATATAGTGATGGAAATATACATATTTGAATAGGGATGATGACTGATTTAAAAAATATGATTCTGTTTAGTCCGTCAGTTAGATTATCGAAAAATAATAAATATTTTCGTGTTTTTTGTTATTTCAGATTAATAAAAATTGACGAAGATAAAAATTGTCAAAGACCATGAGTCTTGTGAGGGGGCTTGTGACGTCACATTTGAGTAAAAAGTGTACTCAAAGTGTCTTCATTTTTTGTTTACGAGAAAAAAGAAAAAATGTGTGTCCAATATTTTTTGGAAATATATCTGACGGACTAATTAGATTTTTGTCATCTAACCTATTGGATCATAAGTTTATTAGTATTTCAGTAAAAAGAAAACTAAGTTTATCTTATGAATTCGTAATGCTTTAATTAGACTGGAACAATGGTACCTACTTGGATATGTAAATATACATGGTGTTGTTGTAGGTATTAATTTGTTTCTAGTCAGAGACAGTTGTTATGACTGCCTCGTCGGTCTAGTGGTCGCGACTGCTGAGCCTAAGGTCCCGGGTTCGATTCCCGGGCTGGGAAAATTGTTATTGCGTTTTTTTTCCATCAGTAATTTCTCAGTAGCAGCCACAGAGTCTGGCTGTGTGCCCGGTTGATGGTAATAGGCTTGCCCCCTGTTACATGGAACGGCCAAATGTGGGATTACAGGCGTGATTTTATTGTCATGTTACAGTTAAGCTACACAGAGGCGGGTTTTAAAAATAAGTAATTAACTCACTACGAAATACAAAACATATTGAAAGGTAACTGGCACCATTTTTATAACTTCACAAGACACGGTCAATGAGCGTAAAATGTTAAACTATTTTCAATCATTTTCCGTTCCGACATAGCCGACACATGTTACAATTTCGAACTGTCATTTAAATTCATTGAACATTTTGGCAACACGTCTTCGGAAAAATGAGAAAGAAAGAATTGCTTCTTTTCTAGACCCAAAGGTGCAAAGTAAGATAAACCTAAAGGTGCCTACCATTTTTATTCCTTGAATGTAGGTACAGGAAACACACAGAACTAGGTTTTTCGTACTTTTCATTACTGAAAGAAGGAATGACTTGTATAAACAATTAACATTTCAAGAACTGTTAATACGGAAGTGTAACATTGAATATTTACAGTGTGACAACTGAATCAATTAAACTTAATGATAGATTACGTCATTGTGTGTGAACACTAATCTCCGGAATTACTGAGCCAACGTCTACGAATAATTCCTAGTAATGTCTGGATCTAAAAATGTTTTATGATCGCTGTCAGAAATACTGTGTTTTTGTTTTGAATACATTGATGAGGATAACTCGAAAACAACGGAAGTGATTTTTATCATTCGTTCAGTTTTAGGTAGCTGAAAAATTATACTACTAAATAAATTAAAAATAAAAAATTCGAAATTCTAAATTATAATATAGACGTTTAGTTTCCTTTTTAAAAAATGTGTGCCTGAATACAAACCATTGAATCGAGAAAATCTTGGATTTTTTTTTCTAAGATTTCAATGCAAAAATTCCAGGAAATAAAATAGCTCGGTTAGCTTTTACCTAATTCGTGGCATTCACCCCGAAGCACCGGAAGCAGTTAATGTTCGATGGTGAGCTCAAACCGTTCAATCCGGATTATCCGGGCAAAGCAAATTATCCGTTTGAATCGGTGATTAGTCACCGACTACCGTGTGTTACTTACGGGTGTGAGCCTGAAACCGCACATTGAATAATGATGGTGTTGTTGTTACTAAACAGGTGTAGGGCTTCAGTTAGACTCATGTTTTGGTGGGGATTAATAAATAGATAAGGTTTAGACAGTAGTATTTTCTTTTCTGATCATTCTCATAAGATCCATTGGCCAGATCCATGATGGATCTAGTGAGAATTGTTTTTCTCATTGGATCCTGATTTCAAGATATGGATCTACCGAGAAGGATCATTCTCAGAAGATCCATTGGAATTTGCCCAACTTTGTTTGTACTTCCAGTCTAACCGGATGCAGCTGTATACCAGTATTTTACATGGAGCGACTTAGCCTCCACAACCCAGTTACTATGCAACAATATAAGCCTGTCAACACTCTCTGTTGAAAATAACTTCCCATTTTATTTACCTACTACAAAGGACCAATAAATTCTTAGTAAATTATACTATTGTGTTGTTGTAATTGTTGTATTGTGTTGTGGTTTAATTTCAAAGGAACTAAAAATCTAATTAGGCAAAATTAAATTTTTAGGTCCTTTGAAATCAATAAATAGTTGAGTTATTGAGTCGACAAAATAGTGACGTCACAGCGTGCTATTTATTGCCATACAAAATCTATGAGAGAACCGCGTTTTGACAGCTCTTAAAAAGTCAATTGATTGGTGTGTCATCTACCCTATTCAAATACTAATTAAATATTAGTAGTTATTATTATATTATTTTTTATTATTGTCTATGTGTCTTGTTTATTTTATGTGTCTGTTTGTTGAATGTGGATTTTTATATCTGGTAAATAAAATTTTCATTTCATTTTTTCATTTTCATTTCATTAGGCTAGGTGGAGACCTACCCTAATCATTATCTTTCTGCCCTTGTCCCATGTTACTTGGGGTCGGCGCAACACGTTTTTATCTCTCATTCTCTCCTGTCGACCGTCACGCTTTCGTATACACCTTTTTCTTTCATGTCATTCCTCACACAATCCATCCATCGTTTCCTTGGTCCCTCTCCATCCATCAACATTTATATTCATGACTATTTTAGTCACATGCTATTAAAGCTAGGCCTCCGCATAGTTAACGAAATGTTTTACCCAGTATGCTTACAAACAGAAATTAGTAACATTCGTGTTACTACAACATTGTAAATGACTACTGAGTTACTTTTTAAACACGACACGGTACAAAAGAAATGGCGGAACGGTCGAAATTGCAGTTTTTGAGTCGAGCGGAGCGTAACCAAAAGTTAATTCTGTGAAGTCGGAATTCTCGCTTTTGTTCCGGCTTAATTCCTTTCCGTTACTTACTTTTAGAGGGAAACGTGACAGCTGACTTCAAACTTCGAAAACTTAGATTATTTAAACTGTAGAGTTCTTTAGAACAGAGGCTTCGAACAGAGGTGACGAAAATAAAGATACGATTTTATATGGTATAAGAAAATTAAAGTTCTTGGGAAGATTATAACAGAACGAACTCGAACAGAAATGAGGGCAAAATGTCTACGGTAGATAGGTATCTACTGTCTATGAAACTCAAGTAAGCAACTCATTAGTAAGTTGGTAGGAATTAATTTGTTACCACCTTGCTTCTTGCTTGGTCTTCTCTAAAACATCAGGAAAATAGTCAAAGCTTTAATACCTAATCAACATACACTGGTCGTCACTGATCACAATGAAGAAATAAAGAGAATACACTTCTACAGTCCTACCCCGACTGACCTAATTGTATTACAACTGGCCATGAAGAAGAAAAAACCGCCACACTACAAAGTTGCCACTTATGTAAGCTTTCATATGTCGTTAAACAAACGTAGTAACTAAGTAGTTAGGTATACCATTTGTATCGATCGCCTAGTACTGTAATATAGCCTAGTTAAGTTCTTAAGTTGGATATAGTGAGTAATAGGCGAAATGAATAATAGAGGCCTGGGCGAAATGCCGCATTCATGTCCTTGTATGGCGTTTTTTATTCCATCATTTATGACGTCGGGCGAAATTATATAATAATATGTAACTTTTAACATTAAAATTATAGTGAGGTGCAGGTGTGTGAGAATGATTGAAATGAAATAAAATCCAGCATAAGGTTTTATTTCAATTCTCTCGTAAGCGTAACTAACTCATTACGAAAATACTTGAAGGTTTTATGGATTAAATACTTGAAGGTTTTATGGATTAAATCATTAGAACGAACAATATAATGTGTTATGGGAGTATGAGGTTTGTGATTTTCTTACATTTGTTTTTATTAGTTTATTAGTTCGACATTTTTCAATTAGGAGTTAGATTCGTTGGAGTAAATGATAGTGTGGCGATTGACAGGGGAGAATGGAAGAAAAAAACGTGTTGCGCCGACCACAATTAAATAACATGGGATAAAGGCAGGAAGATGATGATGATGATGAGTCAGATTCGTAGAACTGGATGAGGGTACTGGTAACTGGTAGATTGATAGTAGCCCTTTTATTGTTGATAATTCGAGATGAGAGCTTATTTTATTTAGCCAAAAACTCACATGGTAAGTACCTACAATTGACATCATACATCTCCTTCCCTTCACTTTGATCAAAGTAAATAGGTAGCGTACAGATAGGTGGATGAAGGTACCAAAAAGGCACAAAAAACCGAGCCGACTTGATCAAACGTTTGTATCGGCCGTATTCAAATCGAATCGATACCGTTTCCGCCGCATGTTTTATTAAAACCTAGCCTGGCAGCCGAGGCAGTAGTACGGGTGGAGTGTGACCGACCTCAGGACAGACTATTAATAGTGCATGTTGATCAATAGCCGCATACACTCTAATATTAACGGTTTACGGTTTATAACCTACGGTCGATATTATTATGAAGAGATTGTTATAGGTTAAAAGACAGCGATAACTCGATACTAAAAAAATCAAAAATGTATTACTACGAAAAGATTATGTCCATCCTGAAAAGTACGTGTACACATAATGTACCTTCTAGCATTGTGTCTAGGCCCTTTTTACCCGACTGCGCCAGAAGGAGGGTTATGTTTTTCGAGAGTATGTATGTATGTATAATAGTTTGGCCCTTTCTGTGGCCTGAATGGCTCTATGTATTTTAGCTTGAGAGGTGTCATTAGATTCGCATTTACTGTGAGAGTGAGACTGGGTATATCAAAATAAAAAAAAAACAAAATGGAGGATTTATCGCGCCAAATTCAAATGTTTGGCACGCTCTGCAGCCTGAACGGCTCGATAAAGGGCTCATCATGAGGATTTTAAAATGGTATATCTAAGTACTTAACTAAAAAGTGTAAAATAAAAAAATAAAAAAACCCGACTGCGTAAAAAAAAACTAATATCTTTAAATAAAAACTGAAAAGAAAAAATTGTTTCCTGAACTTGTTTTTTTCTTTTCAGTTTTTACTAGCGTGTACTGTGCCATTGCTGAACAAAGGCCTTCCCTAATTCCTTCCATAAGCTCTTTTAATTCACAAGCTAACCTACAATAACATTGTCCATGTTTGATGCAGTGAAAAAAGAAAAATAGGATAAAACTGCATCTGCCAACAAATTCGCACAGTTTGGCTGCAACAGGGTAGTTATTTGTCACCGATGTTGTTTTTACTGATTAAACTTTTAATCAACTTTTCTTTTCCATTTGAACAATGTGATGTTCCAATTTGATTGTTCAATTATGTTGTAACAAACAAGAACTCGATTGTCATTTATGAACAACCTTTGTTGTCCACTCAACTGTGTTATTGTGCCTTTCAGGTGTTTCAGTCACCGATGCACTGCTTTTGATGTAGGTACAAGACGCAAACTGTACCATGCTCACTTGAAATCTTCTCATTGTTAATAGAGGTTGGTGATGGTTATGACAATATTTTTATTTAAAGAGTTAGGAACTTTCACTTGCTTCGGTGAAGGAAAACATCGTGAGGAAACTAGCATGCCTGAGAGATGCCTTGAGGGCATGTAAAGCCAAGTCAGAGGCCCATGGAAGGCATAAAAACTCTGACACCAGGTTAGGTACTAACCACACGATAAAGAAAGAGGATTTAAAGAGCTTTGCTTAAAAAAAACATTATGGGTTGGCACATCTTTAACAAATTGCCAAATTGTAATAAGGATCAGCCCTTAATAAAATTCAAGAAACTACTGTCGTCGTTACTGACAGAGAAATGTTATTACTCTGTTACCGATTTTTTAAATGATGAATTGTAATATTGCTTCACTTTATTTCATATATTATGTAAATACTTTTAGACTTAGCTGATCCATGTTCTCATTTTGAATTTAAGTAAGTACTTACCTAGTTTCTAAATTATCTGTAAGTTAACCACTATATTTTTGTATGCCAACAGGCAGAATGTACTGGGAATTTAGCTGAAACTAACACCATTATTGTAACACCTGCATTCTATACAAATAAAATGATTATTATTCCGTTTATTCATTTACATCCTTATTTATTAACATTTTTAAGTAATTCTTAAAATAAAACGATACAAAAAAAAACACTTAAAAATATAAAAAAATAGTAGTCCGCCGGTGTCGGGAGCAGGGTCCAAGCCACCGGCGGTTAGGGCTGCAGAGACAGGAACCTCCTCACAATGCGAGCCGTATCGAGGAGTACTGCCTTCTGAATCAGGCCCCTGATCTAACCGCCTAAAGAGAGCTTCGATAGATGGTCATCGAAGCTCTTGGCTATAAGGCCATTGGCCGTCACGACAATCGGCACAATGATAACCGAGTTCATATTCCACATGTCGCGAACCTCGTGTGCCAAGTCGAGATATTTTATTTGTTTCTCTTTCTCAGCTTTCACGAGGTTCTCGTCATGCGGAATGGTAACATCGATTATCATTACGCGGCGCGCTGATCGGTCCATCATCACTATGTCAGGCTTATTGGCGACAATAGTCCTGTCAGTAATGATGGACCGATCCCAGCACAGCGTGACATGGTCTTTTTCGAGAACTGGGTCGGGCACATACTTATTATTATTATTAGAGTGTCCTAGGAGTTTCTTGTCCTGCAATCTTCTCTATTGAGATCTTCGCCTAGGAAACGGCAAGCCACGAACCCAGGTTCCTCGATCACTGGGGCCTAAGCCACGGACCCGCAACTAAGGCCCTTTCACAGATAGTAAGTAAAAAATTCATTTGTTTTCTTATGGTGACGAGTCTGGACTTCTAGTATGGAAAATGTTTTTGGTGACCAATCGGAACAGTGACGAGTCGTGCATAACTCGGGTAGACTATAGCTTATTCTTGTATATTTTTGGTTTTAAGCGCCTGTAACTGGTATATAAAATGAATACCTAAATGAGTGAGAAAGACTGCTTTCAAGCAACGTTTAGGTATGTTTGCGCTGAAAACGTCTGTCATAAATAACAATTTATGTGCAATATTGTTTACATTTTTGTTTGAAAATGTGTGCTATTTGAGCTTTGTCATAATTTGGCTTTTTCAGTAGCACACATAAATATTGTTACAATCTGTGGTTTACATATATGGCTGTGACACATGTCAAGAATTTGTTGAATTTATTACTAAATTCGAAAACAAAGTCAAGCTTTCAGTTATATATTTACATCTATTTTTAGGGTTCCGTAGCGAAATCGCAAAAACGCAACCCTAACAAGGATCCCGAACCGTCTAGTTTTCCAATGGAAAATCTTCATGCCTTCCGATAAAGGAAGTCGACGGAAAATATACAAAATGGTATTTTTCTTATTTATTTTTCACATCACAATGTTGTCCTATTTGACCCAAAGGTTGAAAGAAAGAAAGAGTTAAAAGAAAGTGCCTTGTGGCATTAATTCCGCTTAAGTAGGTACCACTCTTGTACAAGAAGTTTAAATAAATAAAATATCGGACATCTACAAACTCTTTACATAAAACAAGACACCAAATCACATCTCATATCAATTACAATGGAACACAAAAGCAATGCTACTAACAAACTGCGTGCTATACTAATTTATTTCCCACAGAAGAAACGTTAATGAGTAATCCAGTTTTAACTAGTTTCGTCCGTCGCGTCCCGAAGCCCCGCACACTATAGATAGAGGTAGAAACGCGGCGATGTATTTTTAACCCATAGGTAGCTCGTAAATAAATATTATCATACAATAGTCGCGTACTATGGGGAGGAGCTCGTGGCTAAATAATAACAGCCGCGGGTCGAAGCCGTGCTTGCCGAAGTTGGTCCGTGGATGGGTGACCATCACATACCGAGTTTCCTCCGTGCTTCGGAAAGTGCTTTAAGCTGTCCCGCGCAGTTTATACATCTTTGACAGTTGTTACGAGTAGTCAGAAGCCAAAAGTCTGACATCCAGTATTACCAAGGGGTATCGTATTTTATTACCCAAGTTACTGGGTTATGGAGGACAGATAGGCAGTAAACTACAGATACTCAGCTGCATCCGGTTAGACTGGAAGCCGACCCCAAGAAAGTTTGGTAAAAGGCTAAGCAGATGATGATGAGCCGCGTACTATGGGGAGTATGGGGAACAGAGTATGTCACACGACTCACACGCAAGGTCGTTGACTGTCGCTATATGAGGCAGTTTAGTGACGCGACGACACTAATGAGCTTTACCGGTTATAGATCTTTTCCTTTCAAGGCATTATTTTTAATTGAAAACTAATTGGATAATCGAATGGGTTGTTGGAAACTGTTGTGTTTGGTAAAACTTTGCTTTCCACGAATTGAAATAGGTAGGTTTCTGAAAACCTTTTGTAGTTTTAAGAACTTACTAAAATTATGAAATATGCTAATTGAAAGCAGCGGTGGCCCAGTGGTGGCGGTCCCGACTTACGAATAGTAAGTCGTGGGTTCGAACCCAGGCAGGCGCATTACTTTGTGTAATTTATTTCATCACCGCTGCTCTCAAAACGGTGAAGGAAAACATCGTGAGGAAACCGGCATGTCCTAGAACTAAAAAAATCGAAGACATTGTGACATCTATCAATCCGCACTGGGCCCGCGTGGTTGATTATAGCCCATTCCCTCTCATAGAGAGGAGGCCTGTGTCCCAGCAGTGGGAACATTAATAGGCTGATGATGATGATGATGATGACTAAAATGATGTAGCATACCACAACATACAACGTAACATCACGCCTGTAATTCCCGAAGGGTTAGACAGTGGTGTACCTACTAGTACACCCACATTTTGGCAGTTCTGTTGATGTCCCATTTCGTGGCCTACCCTTCGTGGAATACCGCTGCACGCCACTGCATTAATAGGGGGCGAGCCTATTTCCATCAACCAGGCACAAATCCACAAAAATGTGGTGTAAATACCTACTAATACGAAAGATGTTATTTTGGAAAGAGTCTTACCAACTCTTTCGAAAATAACATCCTAACATAAACTTACTAAACAGTTTCAACCCTGAACTAAGTGTAAGTGGTTGTAGCTTGTACTGTAACCCCTATGAATTCTTAAACAATCCCCGATGTTAGCAATCACTCAATCACTCATTGACTGCTTGATTATAAACTTGAAAGTAGTAGGGACATCTGGCCCGTAATCAGTTCCTTGAAAAAGAAATTACCCGTATCGAACAAAATGTTCTAAGAAAGCGCGGACTTAGCACGGTTCCGTCCAATCGTAGTTGCGAACTAGGTTATCGTAGACAGGGGAGCAATTTATTCGAATGTATTATTTATAGAAAGAAAAATAATCCTTTAAGTATGTTTTCCACAACATCTTGTTGAAACTACTGAACTCAAAATGATTAAAGTTCTTTATTTTAGACGACGTGGCGCTTAAACAAAATTGCTTATTGTTTTTTTTTTTTTATTTTGCCTGGGTCGGATTTCAGTCTAACCGGATGCAGCTGAATACCATGTATTTTACATGGAGCGACTGCCTATCTGACCTCCACAACCCAGTTAGTACTGGGTGATACAATACCCCTTGGTAAGACTGGTTGTCAGACTTTTTGGGCCACTGACGACCTGTAACGACTGTCAAAGATCTACAAATGACAGCCGAGACCAACTGCTTAACGTGCATTCCGAGGCACGGGGGAAACTCGGTATGTAATGGGTGGTCACCCATCCACAGACTAACTTAGGCTAGCGCGGCTAAACCTAAAGATGGACCCGAGCGGCTGTTATTATTTAAATAAATAAAAAAACAGGTACGAGTTCTCCCATATGACAATTACACGAAACACGAAATAAATACAATTTAACATTAGAATTTAAAAATAATTATAAAAACCAAATAATAATAAATACAATGTCAACAAATCAGAATTACAATGTCAAAGAAATCAAATCAAAGTCACGACGTCAAGTATTTAGCCAACGAGCTCCTGTTTTTTTACCGATGAAAATTTTTACGTGGGCGGGTCGAGAATGATGTACTGAATACCTACATGGTTCCACCCTGTATGAGCACACACTAACAAACAAGATATCCTAAAAACATCGACGTCGTCTTTTTAACGATATCATTAACCCTCTCCGACCTCTTCATATTACTGTGCCCAAAAAATAACGTACTGCCGTGACCACGGTATCTTTACAACATTTTTATAGCTGTCATAGAAGGAAAACTGCGTATGAAAACATCATTGCCGCTTGTACCTACGAGCTACGCAAAATCTCGACATCGGCGAACAATTGTTAGAAGTCGTCGGGATTTAGGACGCTGTGTTTACGACCTTCTGCTGTTATCACTCTTGAGGACTTGAGAAAATGGCTGCGTTAATTTTATTATAGCAGTTACTCAGTGGCGTGCAGTAGTATTCCACGAAGGGTAGGCCACGAAATAATGATAGCAAAAAAAAAATTTCATCGGCGCCATCTTGAATTTTCATTTTGACCTCATTTTCATTATCACCAACCCCAATAACCTCGAAAACGACACCCATGAAGAAAAAACTGAAAATTTTCATCGGCGCCATCTTGGATTTTCATTTTGACCTCATTTTCATTATCACCAACCCCAATAACCTCGAAAACGACACCCATGAAGAAAAAACTGAAAATTTTCATCGGCGCCATCTTGGATTTTCATTTTGACCTCATTTTCATTATCACCAACCCCAATAACCTCGAAAACGACACCCATGAAGAAAAAACTGAAAATTTTCATCGGCGCCATCTTGGATTTTCATTTTGACCTCATTTTCATTATCACCAACCCCAATAACCTCGAAAACGACACCCATGAAGAAAAAACTGAAAATTTTCATCGGCGCCATCTTGGATTTTCATTTTGACCTCATTTTCATTATCACCAACCCCAATAACCTCGAAAACGACACCCATGAAGAAAAATCTGAAAATTTTCATCGGCGCCATCTTGGATTTTCATTTTGACCTCATTTTCATTATCACCAACCCCAATAACCTCGAAAACGACACCCATGAAGAAAAAACCGAAAATTTTCATCGGCGCCATCTTGGATTTTCATTTTGACCTCATTTTCATTATCACCAACCCCAATAACCTCGAAAACGACACCCATGAAGAAAAAACTGTAAATTTTCATCGGCGCCATCTTGGATTTTCATTTTGACCTCATTTTCATTATCACCAACCCCAATAACCTCGAAAACGACACCCATGAAGAAAAAACTGAAAATTTTCATCGGCGCCATCTTGGATTTTCATTTTGACCTCATTTTCATTATCACCAACCCCAATAACCTCGAAAACGACACCCATGAAGAAAAAACCGAAAATTTTCATCGGCGCCATCTTGGATTTTCATTTTGACCTCATTTTCATTATCACCAACCCCAATAACCACAAAAACGACACCCATGAAGTAAAATATAATAACAATAATATTATTGATTATTATAATAATAATACGCGCCAATAACCCCCAGGAATCATTATTTTAATCAACATTGAACATTACACCCTAGCACTGGCCTGCAAATTGCAAAAAACGTAAGGAAATTTGAATTTCGCGGGCTAAAGAACATCCACCTTGAATCCTGGCCTTGTGTTGTAGCAGCCAATCACAGCCCAGCAGCCCAGCTACACTCGCAGGAGTTACCGCCCTAAAATTACTGCAATCTATACATGTGTGCAGTTTATACACACGAAAATATGCACCAATGTGCCAATGTGTGCGTAAAATTATCAATGGGTTTAAGGCAAGTCCAGTGCTTGCCTGTCCGGCGGAGCTCCAACCTTTGTAGTAACTTCCAATAAAGTGTTAGTTGCGTGACGCGGGAGCGACTTGCTATAAGTATTCTAACAGGAGTTTGAACTTTTTTTTATATTTTGTACATAATGTGATATTTTATTACATAGTTAGTTCGTTATAATGAATGCCCAGTTGGTAGGGTAGGCTTGGCCTAATTGCCTCTTAGGGGCGCACGCCCATGCAGTTACTCTTAGTCTTTGTTGATACGAGGTGGAATACGGATTCAAATATTAATGGCGGTTAATTTATAAGGGGAAGGAAGATATCGTGAGGAGTTAATTTATAAGGGGAAGGAAGATATCGTGAGGAGCCTTGGACTAAGAATTTGAGTTCGCCGGGGCAGTGAGCGATAGCGAAGTGTTCATCAATGCTTGTTTCTTTCCGACATTGTTTGGACCTGCAGTGGGATATTTAAGATATAAGTATAAGTTCTAAATCAAAACCGAGGTAAGTAGGAAATAAATAATGTTATGGAGGCTTTTCCGCAGCTGAACTTATGTGGAAAGTTTGTAATGCGCTGAGATTAACAGATCCGGAGTGTTAATACCGGCTGTATATATTGTTCTAAAGGCTAAGTGTATTACCAAAATGTATTTAATGAAATTCGTAATATAATCGATTCGAATAACAAAAGCTCGTTATAGTAAGACCTGGGTAAGACTAGACTATCTTATGATAAGGACTCATTTGCCCCGAATTTAGAAAAAAAATACTGTGTAGGAAGCAATTAGTAATGATGGCAAACAGATGTAGCTTGAAAGCATAAAAATGAAAGAGACCAACATAATATGTAAGTTACAAATTACAATAGTAATATTGTAATAACATTATTTATTTTCGTCAAGAGCAAGGTGGCACCGTCACGCCTCACGATCTAATTTTATCACAGTTTTGACAGACAACACCCACCGTGTGAATAGTGAAAGGTGATTTCTGGCAAGCAGGGCGATGAAGGAACATGGATGGGTTTTAGTCAGTAAAAGTCTGACACTAAAGTCTCGTCCTGCTCCGCTCAGAGCGGGAGGTGTCATTTGATGATTTCCCATAAGAAAAAAAAAAGTAGTTAAAAGTTGCGATGTACAAAATAATTGACGCGTCTAATCCATAAGATGAAGCCTTTTGATCGGCTGATTATTTTTCTTCGATTCCCGGTACAACCATGTAATTATTTAAATATCTATGAATGCAGTTTAAATTGTTTTTTTAAATTCATATAATGTCTTCATTCAGTAAAATGTTCCATCAATAATATTCAAGGTACACATCCGTGGGACGCCCTGTATAGGTCTGTACTAGCATAAAACTTTTTTCTACCCAACAAACGCAGCGCGACCGTAAACCAAGCTCTAGGGGTACCGATGTAACCGATAGCCATGTTCAATGTCTTTAAAATTATTCACTAAAATCACCTACGTTATTGTCATAAATCTAACTTATTAACTAATAACTAGTGACTCCAAAGAAAGGTTCACGTACCTCCTGTAAGAACGGTAGTTATCAGCTGATTAATAAAATGTTTGTTTTGCTTTATTACGTCGTAATAAAAACATAAAAAAATATTTTGCAAAAAAATAAAACCGTCTAACTATTAGTTTTGCAAAAAAGTTTTTTATTTTTCCATTTTTAGTTGTAATATCCGATACTTACAAATATTAGCTATACGTAATTATATTTTAACATCACGCCTGTAATCCCCGAAGGGTTGGGCTGAGGAGTACCCAATAGTAGGTACCTAAACCCACATCTCACCAGTTATGTTTTAGTCCCATGTAATACGGGTCGAGCGCGGATGCAAATCAAGACTCCGGGAAGTCTGGATTTGACTGCACCCGCGCTCGCCCAGCCTCGCGAGGATGCTACTGAGAAATTTCTGATGGAAAAACCCAATAACACTTTACCCGACTTGGTAATCGAACCCAGGACCTTATGCGTAGTAGTCGCCACCACTAGACCGAAAATTATTGACTACGAAGTAGTCATTAATTTTAAATTGTTAACAATACATGTCATGGTAATAGCCTTATCCCCAATGAAATGGAACCTAACATACCTAACTGTCGAAATGTGGGTGTACTGTAGACAATTCAACTAACCCCCTCAGAGCATACTGGCGTGCGTGATGTTATATTATGATGTGGTGAAAACAATAAACATTCAAGCGAATTGCTGTCTATAATTGAAGAGTTCCATTGTATATATCTCCGAAGATCAGCATCAGATCTTCACCAAAGAGAAGCGAATTAATTTTCTTCCAAACAAAAAAGAATCATCGAAATCGGTTCACAATTGGCGAAGATATTAGTCATACTGACTTCGCTAGTCTGTGTAGAAAAGGACATTATAGTAAGTAGGTACAACTTTGCGCGCGGCGACGATACTATTGTGGTCGCGAGCAAAAATTGCATAGATCCTCCCTCGATGACGTCAGGCAGGACACTGGCGCGGTGCGGGTGCCGCGCGCGAGCCGTTTTTCACGTATTTATTTTATAAAAAAAATAAATAAGTGCCATATTATAAATCTATCCAATAATATTATCTGAAACCCGATTACTAAATGAAATGTTAAATTTTCATAAAATTTGCGTTCCCCCAAGTCTCATAAAACTTGAAATACTTGAAAATCGACGTTGCTTCTGATTTTTTTTATAGTGCTAAATGTTAAATATTATGTTTTTATCCACAAAATTCATTAGATCAAACATGTATCTGTACTATATATTTTTTTCAGAATTTAAATATGGTGATTTCTCTGGAAAAAACTCGATCTAGAAACGTTAATTTCAAAGAAGGGCCCCTTTATTACCCATCCATGTTCCTTCATCGCCCTTTGTGTTCCGGGGTCACGGTATCTCTTTCGAACAGTCCCGCAACCCTGGCAAGTGGACACAACCCTGGATTGGACTTGTTTGCTGATGAATAGAAGACGATATAATGTTAGAATGTTTGTGGTTCTGCGAGAAGACCGAGTAAAAAGATTACCTAACTTAATTTAGTACTAAATGTTACTGTTACTAATTACTTAGCCTATGTCATCCCACTGCTGGGCAAAGGTCTCTCCCGATGACTTCCATATTCTTCGATCCAGGGCCAATATAGACCACTGGTCGTTGGTTTTGTCCAGCTCGTCCCGCCATCTCCTGCGAGGTCTACCGCGTCGCCTTCTGGATGTGTCAGGTCTCCACATCGTGGTTAGTTTGGCCCACAGCTCGTTGAGCATACGGCAGATATGGCCAGCCCAGTCCCACTTTAGCTTTGCAGCTTTTTGGGCACTAAATGTAATAAATATGCACTAAATGTAATAAATCTCAAAAACTGACTGCAATATCGGATTTCCTACCAAGCTGCTGCAATTCCAACACTATCTATAATATTAATGTAAATGGCGTTGCTACCTACCCTACTAACCCAGCAGACATTCCTCTACCCAATCCTATTAACAAATTGTACTACAAACGAGAGAACCTTTGAACATTACCATTTCAATTACCCGTTTATGAATTCTCAAGTATTTAAACCTAACCAAACAAAGAACCTACTTCGTGTCTTCGTCCAAGACTCGATTTCGCTTTATGATCTAAATAGGAGGTCAGGAGGTTTCGCGACATTATTGGCACTACTCCAACAATTTTATCTTCGTAATGATATTTCATACAAGGCCTACATTGAGATTTATTTTCTGTGAGCTTTCTTTTGTATTTGGTCTAGGACTCAACTTTCTTGGATCGATCAACAAAACAAATGAGAGCTTGATCTGCTCTAACAATCTGGACTTTTAAAGTCATTTTAGTTATGACATGATGACCAAATAGGCACTACAAATGACCTACTTTTGAGGAAATTTCATTGCTTTAACAATAATAACTTACGGCAATGATATCTAGATAATAATAAAGAAAGAAAGAAAAATATGTATTTGTCGCAGGGACATGACGTGCATACAAAATGACAAAAGAATAAAATATACAATAGACATACAACACATAACAATGATTTTATCGGCGCTATGCTTAAATCTGGGGAAAAACAAATGCCGATTGTTGGCAGAATTAAGAAAGAATACCTAATTCTCCTGACAAAATCGTAATCAAAGACTTCTAGTACAGGACTGTTAAATCTATCTGTTTACACCGGTAGAAAATAACACCGTTACCCTCTCTTTTGTGAAACAAACAGGAACGTAAGTCGCGATTGGAAGTGCGATAATGTACGGAACAAATTGGGTGTTTGTAAGATAATTTCCCTCTTCCCTCGAGAGGTTTTCCCTCCGGATCCTTATCCAATAAATGTCTGGCTACGTGCCGGAGCTCCGGCGATTTTAAAACGTGACGCGGGAGGCGATCCTTTCGAAGACGAATTGGTTCGAAGGTTGGGAGGCTTTAGACCCTCACTATGTAGCTATAAGTATGTAGGAAAAGAGGGTTACGACACGCATTTAAATGAAACATGGTATCGTGTTCTTCTAGGAGGATGATCTGTCATAAATCTTGATTTAGAACTTGATTGCAGTCGAGATTATTTGCAGAGGTGTCAGTTTTAATCGAGATTCATGCACTCAGTAAAGAATCTTTAATTAAACATTCTTGTAGAACAAAGACTTAATTATTATGTTTGAATATATTATCTAATTGAACCGTACTGTTTACAATAATTATGTTGTTATTTATGATTAGTCGTTAAAGTAATGAAATCAAAGTTGGATAGAGACGGAGCGTTAATTCTGTATTTATTCATCTAAACATGCAGCCTTATCATGAAAATGAATTGTCACGGTTTCTTCTCTTCTGTCGGTACAAGCTTTTCTAAAATATTCCGATGGAAAATATCGTTTTCAGCGATAAGACCAATTAGCAATATTGTAAAACATTGTGTTTCAATTTTTGTGTACAATAAGTATATTCTATTCTATTCTGTCACTCACTCCCCTGGACTTTCACTGATCTATGTTAACATGATTAGTTGAACAAACATAGATGTTTTAATCAACATAAAGTCGCATATAGTGGCTAGTTGTAATCTCAACGAGTGTCGCCCGCGGTTCAAACAGAGCATTAACAATTTTACGAGGTCGTTCATCAAACTGATTCAGGGGGAAACGGCGCCAAACTGAGGTGTTATTTCTGTAAGAGTGTCCCTCGCATGGCTTATAGTTGGGTTTAGACATCATTACGGTATCGTATGTTTGGTCACCACGAAAGACGGTAAGGATTAATTCATCCAGTCTACCCTGGGCGCTTAGACAAAATGACATTATCTCGGCAATAACGATGAAGAAAAAGTAAAAGATTATGTCAATTCTGTTAAAAGAAATGTCGTGGAAATAATTAACGTTTTGAAATTGGCTGAAATTTGTCTAGGACCAACCAAATGGCAAATTCTCTGCCGACACAGCATGAGTTATTTTGGTAGGAATAGACCGTGAATCCAGTGGCATAGTGTAGTGAGAAAGGCTTAGCGTTTTCCTAAAATGGCATCATTAGGACTAAGTGTTACCTATAAGTTAGCATCTACCAGCCCTTGTGAATAAAAAAAAGAAACGGCTATGGGTGGGTGTATCAAATATTTTAGGTAGGTAAGACTGGCGTTTAAGTTGACTAGCGTATAAAAGTAAGTTATGTCGTAAGAATGAAAACGGATGTCCATATAATAACCGAGCTTTCTTTTATCAGTTTCCTCTGTAATTACACCCCAATCACCGGAAAATAAATTAATTTCTGCCCAACCCTTTGGCTGAAATTAAACAAATAAATTAACACGAATTCGTTCGCACCCCTATTACGTTTGAAAAGGTATTGTGTGCGCATAAAACACGTAGCTAACCGGTGCGTGTAATTTGCTTTATTCATATTTTTACAGCTGAAGTCGCGGGTATTTTAATGAACATTTTGTGTAAATTCTACACATCACATTCTTAAGAATACCAAAGAAATGTAAGCTTGAACAAAGGAAAGAAACTTAGACAACTTATTACGTCAGCCGAGTTATGTAGAAAAGAAATTCATACTTTCAAGTTCATTGCGTTACTTTGTATGTAGTATAATAATATGTACGTTGTAGTATATAAATCAAAACTGAGTAACGTTTAACAGAGGTGCAATGAAACGACAAAGGAAGTTGTGCGCGCCAAGTATTTCAAATAGGTACATTTTATAAATAGACAAATATAGGTATATATCTAATTAATATAGGTATATACTATAGGTACTTATGTGCGGTAATATTTTACACATGGTCGTAAAAGAAGTCTAACTCCAGACCTATATAATGTGACCTAGTTTGTCGAAGATATCTACGTCATTGGTTTGGCTGTATCCCAAATTTGGGAATAAAATTTCGGCGTCGAAAGTGTAAGCGATTGGTGAATGTCGCCGGCAGCAAGGCTGTCGAGACGAACATTAGAACAACATGCTACATTAGACAGGATAAATAGGACATTTTTGTAGATACTTTTTCTGTAGAAGAAAAGTTACGGGATAGGTTATGTGCTTCGCCTGTAGAATATAAGAGGTCTAGAGCATTTTTCAGGCTTTTATTTACAGTTTTACGCTCAAAAATTTTACTTGAGTTTAACTAAACTTACATCAAAATTAAAATAACGTATAGGAGAATATTACGTTCTAGTTCATGTAAATTAAATATCAACCCACTAAAAAGTTATTAACTTATTACATACTTTACAGACTGGGCAGTTAAAGTGAAAATTTACAGCACTACCCGCATATTTTCAGCCGTAACGATAAAATATAAAGTTACAGGCACGTCTCTACTTAAAGCTACAGCTCTATAATTTAATACAAAAGGTAATAAAAAATAAATACCTTCGCCGCTCCCACCGCAGTATCGATTCCCAGCACCACGCAGACCACCGTCAGGCCACCACTCGAGCAAAGAAAAACAAAGCAAGTGAACACAACACTCGGAAAGTCCACACTAATATAAAAGCGGCCGGCAAAACCGCAACAGTTCACTTTTTGCCACAGTCAACTTCAAGAGAAAACTTCAACAACTTAAAAATAAGCAGAAGCGACGTTCCGACCACGACCAAGACTATCCAATTAGATCAGAAGAATTTTAGCGAGTCTAACAGCGCGCACCGCGGAAAAGTTTTATATGAATTTACGTATCTCCATCCCGTAGGCGCGGGCCGTGCGGCCGAAAGTTTTCAGCGTAGCGTCGGGAGCCGAGTGTGCTTTTGTTACGCAACTCACTGCGGCGCCGCGCCGCCAGGGGGAGCGCGCGCTCAGTGGCGCAGTGGCGGGCATGCGCACTGCCGCGCGACTGTCGGCCGAGCCGTTCCGCCGCACGTTACCACGTACAGCGACTCCTCGCCAATCTTTTCACTCCTCACCACTCGCACTAGCTGCTCCTTTCAACTGATATGAGCGACTGGCCTAATTAGTAAGTAAAGACAGCACACTACACACAACTCCCCAGCGTATGCCTTGAACAAACTTCCAGCGACACATCGCTAGGGTATCGCTGTGTAATCAAACGGAATTCATCAACCTTCCTCATATATCCTGACCCACTTTTTGGCTTAACACCAGAGGAAAGTCAATAACAAAACAGAGGTTATGTTGCCGAGAATCGCGTGAAACAGCGATAATGGCAGGACGGAACGCGAGCGCTATCTGCGATCTCAAGTGAGGCAGGTAATGTAGCTAACCAAAAACTGCGAATAGCGCTTACTTAAGTGCCGCGAAAAAAAAAAAAAACAGTTTTACCGGATTGAACAAGCTTTGTATAAAAAGCCTTGGTTTAATCTGACAGGGTTACGCAACGCATACGGCTGTCATTTACCTACGAAGCTCATAGAATATTCACCATCCCACTAGACATGGGAACACCTAAATAAGGAAAAGGTCTCCGGCTGTGATAGACACGCGACCGAGTGGAAATACCTGAAAATTACTTCATACGATGCCGAATCCTACCCAAAAAAGTTCGATTCTAAGTAATTCTGACCCAACCATTTTACCTGAGAAAGTACGGTGGATTTTTAACAAAATGTTGTTGTAGTTGATTGACGACAACACGTGTGTCGGTCTTTCCGTAGTCACCTTTATAGTAAAGATAGGTACTTGCCTAATATGCAATGAATAGTAGGCAATACGGCGTATTTTCAGAAGTGCAGCATGGCAGGAAAGGAATTAATTACTTATCACAAGTTTAAAAATACCCATTATCAACTTACGGCAACAATATTGAGGCATGCACTGGATAAGGAAAGCCAAAATCCTCTGTTACATGTAACTTAAACAACCATAAGAGGACAATACATCAAAAAGAAAATGTACAAATAACGTAGCTTTACCAACTTCCTTAGTAAGATAATCGTTTTCCTGGACATTGCGCCATCTATCTCCCCCTTTTCCAGACACAGTGGGCAAACTTCTGAGCTAGACGTTAATTATCATCTTCTTGAAACTAGTGCTGTGCATACAATATTATCACAAGCTGTGATTATGAGCCGTGTGCACACCTGTGGCGTAACCAGAGAGATACCATTAGGTTCTGTTCAGATTGCGGTTTAAAATCGCACAGGAGTGAAGCTGCGTCAATAAAAATAATAATACTAGTCAGTGCAGCAGTAATTCTGCCGATAGACATGTTGGTCAATGGCTTAATAACTTAAAGCATCGACCTACATCTGAGGAGGCTCTCGCTTAGCAGCTGGATCGTGAGGCTTCATTCAGAAAGCAGTACTTCTGGACACGGGCCGTTTTGTTGGAGGTTCCTCCTCTCAAGAGCCGTGACCACCGGTAGGTCAGACCCTGTTCCCGATGCTGGTGGGATATTTCAGATGATTTTTTTATAAAATTTGTAAACAAAAATATTTATAAATAAATATACATAAATAATAAAAAATGTAAATAGTTTGTAAGACATGGGGCTTAAACATAACTGGCGAAATGTGGGCGTACTATTAGGTACACCTCTGCTTAACCCTTCGGGGATTACAGGCGTGATGTTGTGTTGTGTAATAAAAATTAATAAAGGAATAATACTACTGTCCCACTGCTGGGCACAGAGCTCTTCTCATGTAGAGAAGACATGAGTATTTATCATCACTCTCGCTCTAACTGACGGTGCAAACTACACCAAAAATAACTTGTAATAATTTAAGTTTTGGAAAACGTTGGAGAAATTCATGAAAATTGCATACAGGCACAAACAACAATATACCACAAGCTGTGATTATGAGCCGCGTGCACACCTGTGGCGTAACCAGCGAGATACAATCAGGCCCTATTCTGATAGACGCGATGCGGTTAACCATCACGCGGGTGTGATGCTGCGACGTTAAATGGGGATTTTTTGGAAAATGAGATTTCTCTGAACCACTTACTAACTCGTATTACCTATGCATTTTACAGAAAAAGCAATGATAAGTAACAACCTAAGTATTTAAGTTTCAGATATTATATTTTCGTTACCTGAAAGATATTTCTCGACGACATGTAAAGCCAAGTCAGAGCGGCATGGGCGGCATAAAAAGTCTGACACCAGGTTAAGCAAACCATACGATGAAGAAAGGAGAAAGTTTCAGAAAATGATGTGTTCCTGTTTTTAGGCTAATAAAAAATAAAAGGAATCCTATTGCACAAGACTTGTTTTTTTCTACCGGCTTTCGCCTTTTGTACTTAATTTATAGCCAGGCCTAAATGGTGTTTTGATTTAAAGGGGCTGGTCGTGCGTGGCTTATTGTAGCTATTATGGGCTCACACGTCTAGCACATTTATCTATGAAAATGGCGACATTCGGATACTCAGAGTGGATTTCTTTTTACGTACCAAAATGTACCTATCTTTGCTGGGTTTTTTATTTTTATCATAACAGAACATCACGCTTTCATCTCCGAAGTTTGGGTACCTTCGGAGATGAAAGCGTGATGTTCCGTTGGTGGTCTACCCAGTACCTACGTGTAGAACACCCGCATTTGGCCAGCTATGTTTAAGTCTCATTTACCTAAGGGGCGGCCTATTGTCATCAACCGGGCGCAAATACAGAGATTGCAGCGGTTAGTGAGAAATTCCTGATGAAAAAGTCTTTTTTTTTCAGCGGCTTATGTAAGCTAAGTACTTACACTAAAAGCAGCATTCGTGACTAAATTAAAATGCAAATCTTCTTTTGACGAAACAAACAGTAACAGCGGGTTGACCGCGCCCGTCCGTCGCGAGCCTTATGTTAAACAATTAACCGGCACATCTGGAGTAGCACTACACCATGTAACAATTATCATGAATTTCCGCCTAACATCTGGATGGATGTAGCTCAACTATACTTAGTGTAATTGTCGCGGTACCTAAGATAAGCGGTTAATATTTTCGCATCTCGTGGCTAAATAGTAACAGCCGCCTGGATCAATCTTCAGGTTAAGCCGCGCTTGACAAGGTTGGTCTGTGGATAGGTGACCACATATTACTTACCTAAGTACCGAGTTCCCTCCGTGCCTCCGAAAGCACGTTATGCCGTTGGTCTCGGCTATCATTAATTTATTGTAGATATTTGACAGTATAGTCTGCTCCGCACAGAGCGGGAGAAGTCATTTGATGATTTCACATCCGAAAAAAATAAAAATAAAAGGCAGGTAGGTACTATAGTTGGTGGCAGTTAAGATGAGAATAGCGGTCATTGACCCACTTCTTAACTTTGAAAACCAAAAATAAGCCTGTTCAAGTCTTGAATCGTCATCTATCGTGATCTTCAACATTTTTTGTAAAAACGATACATGGTTTATTAGTTTTGATTCGTAAGAAAAGATATTATGGAAAGGGCAATGACCGCTATTCTTATCTTAACTGGCACCAACTTTAGGTACCGAATTCACTGACCACTTTTCAGCCCTATTACATAAGTCTTATAAATGAAAAATTGCAGATCGTCAGTGTACTCGGTAGTACCCACCTAATTAAGTCTTTAGATACCTAATAATCAAGTATTTACCCAATTGTTCGCTTGAACTCAAGTTCGATAGAAATTGGAATTCGGAGGCTAAAGGTGGTTTCTAAGGGTTAATCAGCTCGAGTCATTGATTCGATTTAACCTTCTGTCAGATGTAGCAAGTAAGGTAATAGAAAGCCAGTTACTTAATCAAAAAAGCTATTTCAATTCCACTTCTATCAATCTAAGTAGGACCTAGAATCGATCGACGTTACAATACATTGAACACTTACTTCGTGAACTCGTACGTTTTACCACATTCTTCATGAATATTTCAAAAACAATAGTACATTGTAATACAAGGGGCTAAAATGAACCATTATATAGGTACGAGGTAGTAAATAGGAACCGAGTTATAATGGGATTTTAGCGCCGTGTGTTACACTGTACTTTTCACTTTGAGTGTGGGAAAAATTGTCAATTTAGTACAAAAACATTCATTAAATATTACTTAATAAAATAAAAATCACGTCAGATTTTTTTACTTGAAGTTAAATGTGCTCATCACGCACCAGCAGGTCGCGGCAGCCGGGGGAGAGCACGTCGAGGTACTCGTGGCTCAACAAGTCACGATTACGAGATTTACTTTACGCCCTAGGGCCTAAAAGGGCCACTATAAGCCCGCTTTGTAGGGCTATATTGGCGTACTTTAAGAGCATGAGAAGTGAAAAAACATTAATTACGCATATCACGCGTAAGTTTATCTAATCCTCGATGGGATAGGCACAGTTGTACCTAGCTACTTATTTCGCCAGAACGTTATTTTTAAGTCCTATGTAGGTAATAGGCGGCGAAACTCTGGAGAGAAGAGGAAATCATGTTGTTTTTCCTACTCCTCCGCTATTCTGTTCCGATTCATTTCGTTACCGGATCCAAGGTAGTTAAGTTGTTTTTTCCGGGATTTCGTCGAGCTTCTTGGTACGGCGTTTTTCTGGCGGACTCACTGACGGACGCCACTAATGACGCTGGTGTTCAGGAGTTACAGTGGTCAAAATCAAAATCAAAATCAAAGCATTTATTTCAAGTAAGCCAGTTACAGGCACTTTTGAATTGTCGAAACAAAGATGAAAATTAAATGTAGCTTACAGTCCCAGTCACAAGACATAAAAACTGTGAAAGTACTGTAGTTGCACATTCCCTAGCGTAGATCTCTATGGAGAAGAACGGGCAAGAAACTCCATGGACACTCTTTTAAATCAGAATATTGTTACAAAATCTTGGTTACATCATTCATGTTGAGATGGTATATTATGTGAGAACAATGTAGCAAGATGTGCACGTTAAAAGTGTCCACAGCAAAAACACACAAACAAAAAAGATACAATTCAAAATAATTCATTCAAATAAGCCATGGCAACTAAGAGATGACCAGTCACAACTCACAGCGCCCGTTCACGGACATGACGCATGGATCAGCACCATTCAACTCAACCATTTTGAAGGGAACTAAATTATCCGACACATGCGCCACCATCAGCGAGACATTTGAGTGAGCATGACATACTCTAAACCGCCAGGGCACATTCAAGTCAAGAAAAGATGTAGGTTTCCAGTGAATGATAGCTTTCTAGTACATAGTACTCACACAATATGGGCTATGCATTTATATAATACTAAGGAGATTGAATCTATACAATGCAAAGATAGTTGTACAATCTTCAGCAGCTCCAACAATACATTTTAATGCTATCAATTTATGCGCCCCTGTCCTTGTGGAGCAGGACCAGCATTGAGCCAAGCATTTTTATCAGCGATATAATCGCTCAACTTGTAATATGCTTGCTTACATAGTGTGCGTTTAATGCATGTTTTAAATTTCGTCTCATTCAGTTCAAGAATACTTTGTGGAATTTTATTATAGCATCTCAAACAGTACCCCATGAAAGATGAGTCTACTTTAGCGAGTCGGAAACCTGGCTGAACTAGTTGGTCCCTATTTCTAGTACTGTAATTATGTCTGTCACCCCTTTTGGTGCAGATTTTTTCTGACGTACATTATGTTTTCGTAGATGTATTGACAATGTACCGTCATGATGCCAATATCCTTAAACAGTTCCCTTAGAGAATCGCGCTATATATGGCCCTGATGGCTCTTTTCTGCAGAATAAATATAGACTCAATATCTGCAGCCCGTCCCCACAGTAAAATGCCACATTATACTATGAAAGTAACTAAAATAAACCAGTCTAGCGGTATCTACATCAGTATACTGACGGATTTTTCTAATGGCATAGGCTGCTGAACTTAGCCGCCCCGCAAGAGAAGTCAAATGAGAACCCCATTGTAGCCTTGAATCAAGCGTAATCCCCAGGAAAACCGTTTTATCTCGGTTTAGGAATAGTGGCGGGCTAGTCCATAAAAATGAAAAATAGGCGGCTAACTTGTTGCCAAATATTTAGTTTAATGACAAATCCAGCCTCAATCAAGGCTGCCATTGAGAACAGTGTTTGCCGGGTGAATTACTTAAATGTATAAAAAAAATAATTACTGATTGCCGGGAATCGAATCTATCAGCAGTGCAGCGCTTAGGTACAACTAGACGTAGACCAGCGAGAAAACGAACTAGAAGTAGATACATATATTATATAGTAGGTAGGATAGCCAACAAACAACAACAACAACATCAGCCCATAACGTCCACTGCTGGACATAAGCCTCTCCCATGATGGCAGGAATTTGCCGTAATCTCCACGCTTGGCAGGCGGATTGGAGATCGCAGTAAGATAAGTAGGTAGGTAGTAGGTAGGATAGTAGGTACCTACTTATTTATTACGTTCTTAGCACAGGTAGGTAACATAATTGTTTTAGTATGAGGCTAAAATCTTTGAATCTTCATCCTTTTGTTTCGCTACAAATTTTTTTAGAAGAATCCAAGATGGAATGTTGCGTTTTGCTGTTTCCGTATAAAGCTTGACACACGCTAAACCGTGTCGGGTCCGAGCCGAGTGTTGACCGTGTAATTTTGTATGGACACGACACACTCACGCTTCCGAGCCGCTACCGAGCAACGGACAATGGATTGTGCTACGGGCGCTACGGCCGACACTCGGCTCGGACCCGACTCGGTCTAGCGTGCGTCATTCTTAACTCACAACGGTTTGTAGTTATGTACCTCTAGCTACCTATTTAAATTCTATTTTCAAACTTTTAAACTTCCCTCATCGGTCTCATCTTGGGTTGTTCTTATCACATAGCCAATGGCGGCCGATCTGTCATCCTCATTAAAGTCCGGTTTGTTACACAACTTCATAAAAGTTTAACACAACTTTTCAGTTTCTTAAGAAAATTCTTAGAAGTTAAAGAAACTCACTCATTTTCATTAACTACCTACAAGAAGTTTTTACTTTTTAGATTACAACGGACAAGCTTTTTCTTGGCAATATTTAAATTAAAACATACCAATTTACTTAAACGGTGGCCCAGTGGTGGCGGCCCTGACTTACGAACAGTACCTAAGTCGTGGGTTCGAACCCAGGCAGGCGCATTACTTTGGGTAATTTATTTCATCACCGCTGCTCTCAAAACGTTGAAGGAAAACATCGTGAGGAAACCGGCATTTCCTAGAACCAAAAAAATCGAAGACATGTGACATCTACCAATCCGCACTGGGCCCGCGTGGTGGATTATACATGGGCCTATGTCCTAGCAGTGGGAACATGATGATGATGACCTATTTCCTAAGACCGGTACCTAAGTCATGTCATTAGCATTGTGCACCTGAGGCATGCTGGTGTACATTTGCCTAGACCCCTAGAGTGTTATCTGTTTTTTTTTTTTTAACTTTTTGTATGAGAAGTGTCTCATACAAAAAGCTTTCTTGTACTATTCGGTATGGAGTGCCATACCGAATAGTACAAGAAAGCTATTGTAGTGCCAGAATTCAAGAATAAGACATACCTAATAGAGCCCCTTCGGCTCCAACTAAAGACCCATCCCGCTAACCACCACTACAGGTAAAGTACTGGACAGTACCTACCATGCTGAATCAACAATTATGTTAAAAATATAAAAAACAATGATGTAGAGTTCGATTTTAAAGCCGGGCTGCCCACGGAAACAGCAATCTTATGTCTATCCGGTACTACACGTAGGTACAAGAAGAAACGGTGACCTACAGATACTTCCTAGATTTATCAAAAGCTTCTCATTACTGGTAGGTAAGAAGAAGAATTTATTGGCTAGTTCGCAATCACACTTTACCTAAGCAGGGCATCGATCTCAGGACACCACCGTAACAGTAGTTACCTGCTACGGTTGGCCCCCGGCCACCGTTGGCGCGGGCCTGTGGACGGAGAGCTATGGGCTAACTCATGACGACAGACCGTGTCGACGGCGCGTTCGTGATCCACGCGCGCCTTAAAGGGCGTCAGCAAAAAGGAAGGGGTCCGCAAGGGCCGATGCCTGCCGCGGCTGCGGGACTGTTCGAAAGAGATACCGTGGCCACGGAACACAAAGGGCGATGAAGGAACATGGCTGGGTTTTAGTCAGTAAAAGTCTGACACTCCCTCCTGCTCCGCCCAGAGCGGGAGGAATCATTTGATGATTTCCCATCCGAAAAAAAAAGGTACCTGCCACGGTATTTAGTTACATCTGATCCGTAATATGTGGTAGGAATAGTTTTGTTGTAGGTACCCACTTACCAAACTGCCGAAATATAAAGCACTGTTTATTTGGAATACCACGATACATCATGTGACCTGTGCTGGTGTGAAACAAACACCAGCACTAATGAACCGTTTGGTGCAGCAAACGGTTCATTGTAAATAAACATAGTTGTTACTAGCAATGTGGGTAGGTACTTTCAGGCTCACCTCGTTATTTGAAAATAAAAACTTTACCTCGCGCATGAAGTTCCGCACCATCGTAGTAGGGGGAACAGAGATGGTAGAGCCCCCTTTAATTTTTATTATTATAGCGGCAATAAAATAGGTACCTACCTACATCATCAGTGAAAATTTCAACTGTCTGGCTACCACGGTTCATGAGATACGGCCTGGTGACAGACAGACGGATGGACAGTGGAGTCTTAGTAATAAAGTCCCGTTTTTACTAGTCCTACTGATGATCAGCAGATTTTTTCTTAATTAAGTACTTATACCTAAATGAAATAGTAGGTAGTTATCTACTATTATATCCAACATCATGTAGGTTTAATAGCAGTAGGTATCTGCATGATCGGACTAGACCAGTGAATACCTACACTTTAGGCTGACCTGGGTACCTACCTATAGGTATCTACTAGGTATACAGGAGGTACCTAGCTATCGAAATAGTTCACATAACAAAGGCATAAATAATGCAACTGCTTGCATCCATTAAAGTTGACAACTTCGTATCCATAGCAGCCAAAGTTCAATGAATGGTCAGTAAACTTGCGACCGTATAACATAATTATAGGTAGGTACCTATAACTGCGTGTTGCAGGTACATACATACCTACCTACCTACCTATGTGTTTAGACCCTTACAGCCAACAGCGTTGAAATATGTTTCGATATAGAACGCTGCTCGATTGGAATTACTTGCCTATCTTCATGCCCATCAATTGATAGACAGGGCTAGTATAGCACGTTAGGCCTCGTTAATGGTGTCTGTATATAATGTCGACTGCTTTCTTTCATCACTTTGTCGTAGTAAGACCTACTTACTAGTTTTGAATTTAGCTTTATGTGCCATCGAAAGTTCTAAGTTCACATATGCAGCTGACTATTATTTTTAAGTTGAAGGCGATCCCAAAAATCGTCCCCTAAGGTTTCGACGCGCTATAAAATTAGGTACTTTTTTTTGCAACTTCGAATTCCCCCACTTCCGAAACAGTTCACGCGCCGACCCCGATGTTATTGGTTAAACTAAAAGATATTATTTGACATAATTTTCAGCCAGAATGGAAAGATTTTGTCAGATTAACGTAGGTACCTACCTTAAATAAGTACCGTACAATAAGGCTGAATTGACACACGTAAACACATTAAGCGTACAAACGGATCATTTCCTACTTAGCTATGCTAAGCGGGAAGTGAAACGTTAGTCTCAAATTTGGGCTCAGTTCGTGGTTATTGGGTACGTTACCTACCGAGTTAGTACCTAAGTGTCAACACATTAATCTGACTACATAGTTACTTAACAATGACAAACATGCCACTCATGTTGAAAACTGTTACTATTTCAGTACCTAAGTACTTACTTATCGTAGTTGAAGGAAACTTAAGTTTGAGCTTAAGGTACAGCAGTCTGTTAAAGTCTTCTTCATATAGCTGCTGTTGGTACGTGGGTAAGAACTTGATCGATTTTTTTAAAGCTCCAATTGATAGAAGAGTTGATACAAAATTGTTTTGTTTCTTGGATTCAACAAAACATCCTTTCATTCGGGATTTTCAGGGTGTAACAACATCACGCCATTAATCCGAAGGGTTAGTCAGAGGTGTAGGTACTTAATAGTTACACGGACCCACATTTCGCTAGCTATGATAAGTACTATATTGTAATAAGGGGCGAGCCTAATGCGATCAACCGATCAAAATCCTGATGGAAAAACCCAACGACGCTGCCCAACTCGGGAATCGAACCCAGGACCTCATGTTTAGCAGTCGCGCTTGCGATCACTGGACCAACGAGGCAGTCACTTTCAGGGTGTTCAAACAATAAAACACAAAGTTTATTTACACACTTTATTGAATTAACATAATGAAAACAAACATTAATATCATATTGAAATGAACCTCATGACAGTATACTGTAACCGTGAGTACAACATTTATATTCATAACATTTAATCAATTCAATACACAAAACGATTAGATATGTAGATAATTACAGTGATATTCGAAAGATATGACATGTGAACATCTAGAGTTGTGAGAACATAATAGAGATTACACGAAATCTTGCATCTGCAGTACGATTACAAGCAGTAAAGAATAAACCATTATTTATCAGATTTGATAAAAATATGTGCAAGTTATTCTTTATTATTATACTATGCACATTCCCTATCTATTCTCGGCGACATCCGGACAAACGAACGCTACGTGAATTATCCGCACAACCAATTTATTACTATGATAAGCTCTCACTCTCAACAACACGTTAACACAGTGCTCGACTACCGAGCTCGACTACTGCCTGCCTGCACGTCAGCTCTTCATACCAATATTATTGAAGGCCTGTGAAATCCAATCAATAAAATTGATTTCTACAGGAAGCAGTGTTTCCTCACGCCAGCCCACTTCACTAGAAGAGTACCGCAATGTCGCCCGACGCGTGTGAATCCAATCGTCAATTTTTTCTAGTTACATCTAACTTTTAATTAGGTACCGGGTATTATTGCATGGCATATTATGATGTTGGTGGCATTCAACGCCATAAATATATCAACATTGAAGGAACTGCCACAGCAGTATCGATAACATTACGTTAGATTGACTAGACACATAGCCGCGTTAGAGATCACAATACACACATTTTCAATCATCTTAACCATACTCTCAAAAACTTAAATGTCAGTATATTTATGTCATTGATAATAACCAATAAAGTCTATGTTTATATCCAAATAACATCTGTAGAACAATAGACTTTTATAATGTTTACTAATTATAGTGAATACAAAAATTAAATGCTTATTGAAGTAACAGCAGTGAAACAAAAACATCAGATATTCTTGTTGCTTTTTGATATTACAATTCTTAACTATACTCAGTCAATAATTACTATTAACTTTAATACTAAACAGGTGTCGAAACTTTCAAATTAATAGCCTACGCACATACACAATATGACAGAAAATAAGATGGCAGACCTACTTTGATAATTTTGTAAACGCACAGTATTTATGTGTTCGTATACTTTATAGAACGCGATCTGTCGTACCCGCTTATACAATTGTTTATTCACAGTTGAAGATTTAAAAACAATTGATAAAAATATCTTCTATCATAAAGGGTATTCGGAATACATACAATTGAACTATATAGCTGTGTAGATAATGTGAAGATATGATGAAATCCTCTGTATCTTGTTACCCTGTTCACTACGAAAGTGTAGTATTGAAAAGATGAATATTTTGTCTATATGATAGTAGTGCACTTAGAAAGGGATGAAGCAAATATAATATTATTGGATATTTTGTATAATATGGATAATAAATTACACAACCTTTTTACCCAATTGTGTTGAACCTGTATATGGATAAATATGTATTAGGACATAGCAAAATATTATGTATTATGAATGTAATCATAGCAATATAATGTCACCAATAAACTTGCGAACGAAGTGGATCGTAAGCATTTATCCAAAATATTTAATAATAGAATGTAGTAATGTCAAATTTTAATATTATTAACCGTAAAATTCAAGGTATTCTCGAAAACGGTGCAATAAGAACTTCAAATACATGTGCTAACACGAAAATTGTAAAGAAATTCACTATTACATTTATAAATATTTGCTAAGATTGAATGTAATTACACTATACAGCGCTGCCAGACCCTGTCAATAAAGGCTATATAATTCATAACACGATCCAAAAGAAGTCCACAATCGTACAACTTACAGTTTAAAAATAATTTGAAGAAATCTAAGAACAAAAGGCACTAACTTTTAGTTTAGTGACTTAATATATTACGAATATTTGAAACATACAAATAACGAGGATAAAAACTGATATCTGATTATACAGTAAACAATCATTAAATTGTAATCTCATATATCATACGGAATCATGGACTAACTAAATGTATCTTGTTGCTTGTTTAGAGGTCCCAAGCCCTTACTCAATCTCTTATCCTTTTGATGGCACAGTGATACTATTCTCAACATTACCTAAATAAACATTCCTGTATTTAAAAACCCCTAATTCAATAAAATCATCGACATTTAACTGTAAGTTAAAATTAATTATTAAATATGTTATACGGCACGATACGCAATAGACAGAGAAACGAAAGAAATGTCGAGCTATTGACCGAACAGTAACAAAATTTAATTTAATTAAGGAGTAAGTGATTATTATACAATAAGTAATGTAACGAGTTACGTATCTTGCCTATAGCATATTTGGTGCGACTAAAAGTAATCAAGATGCTCCATATGTATGTAATAATATGTATTCTTACGTCGTACAAATGAGTACGATGTGCATAGCACACTAAATTATAATATTGCTTATCGAACAACAGAAAACAAACTAAACTTCATTTCGAATCCTAGCTTACATCAACATTGACAAAATTGAGCAAATGAAAATAACAATAACAATACGAATTGTAATAATATTGCTAAGTATAATTATATAATGAGTATAATAAAGATTATATCGATTGCTGTACTATTAATTACAACTGAACGTAATAATACAAGGATATAATGAAAAATTATGACTAATTATTATTTTATTCACTAATAATTTAAAATTGCATTGACCTAAATTTTATTAATATGATTGACAACACCGATGAATTGATACTTTCTTATTTGAAAGTATTTGCGTTACAATAACCTGTCACTTTGTTTTATAAAACGTGTTTCGCATGTGCGACGCCTTCTGGCGCGGCTCGCTGTTCCTCTCTGAACTATACAAGCGTGCACTATGACTACTACCTGCTTCACTATCCGATAACGCGATACACGACTTCCTGACGTAGCTCTTGCACAAAAGTGCAACTCCTCAACGTCAATCACAGCTATGAAATCTCTTCTCTTCAGTAAATTACTTTTTTTTTTTTCAAAATCATCTTTTCACAAATTTATATCTATAGAGTATTTCTATGTAACCTGTGTGGTACTTAGTTTACGAAGCTCTATACATTGTCTTAATTGCAATTTAATAGACTATAAATAATTGATTTTATCAAAAATTTTATTGCTACGTTAATTTACTTCAAGCACACAAAAATAGTTAAAACTTTGACAGATGTGTAAACAAAAATAAAATTAAACTTTTAAATTTTTTTACATAACGCAAATACACCGATAGAAAAAACAAATTTTGACTAGCACTATAGAATTTCTTAATTTTTTTTTTCTACTTTCAGAACAATTTGACTAGCATATCGACCGACGATTTAACGAAATACGAACTAATTTTCAATACTAACGACGTCACATTAAAATACACATAATTATGTAAATAAATTTTAGACACAACTTTGGCACAATCATTAATTACTGAAATACTGCAGGGGAAGACTTGGGAAATATGTTATCGGGATATGTTTCGAGAATATAGTCTAATCGCGTAATCTTATAACTAGGGTGCAAAATTAATAAGTAGTGGATAATACAGTAATCGCTTACGTAGTTTCTATTACCTTGATACTTTTACTGTTATTTTATTATATATCATGTTCAAAATACATGCATAGTTGACACATATGCCTTATTTACGAAGTTGAAATTCAGATATTTTGGCACTCGATATACATCGTCACTTGGCACTATGCAACTGTCAAGCAATAAAGAAGTTTGTCAATACAGTGGTCCTATAGTTATCTTACCCTACATTACTCTATGTGTATTTTTTTTTTCTTTTTTGGAAATATTTGATTACCACAGGACTATATTTGATCTAAGACTAAAATACAATGAGCAGTCTGGAGAGGGTGATAAAATAAATCAAATTAACCTTTCTACATTACATCACTAAACATTAACTACTCTCAGAATAATTTAGCATAAATCCACAACATTATTAATGTTAAACAAACTTTAACAATCTTTGGCTTTGATCCCTAGACCAATATTAATAATTCGACTTAATTTTTCCAGCAGCCGATGTATCCTACACATTGTGTATACGTTAGAGATCTTAATAGTTCAAATGTAAAATAAATTAGAAGACTATCACATTTAGCAACACTATTTTTATACCTAACGTCTTTTTTTTGTGATATTAGACGATTTTAAATGATATACTGAAATGTTATCTTCTCCTCTGTCTTCCGTTTTTAAATTAAGTTTTCTTAAAGGATTTGATCCCACTGGTTTCGTATCGCCGCGCCGCGTCCGAGCGCCGCAACTGTTACTGTAACACCTAATTCTCAGGTAATTACGATTATTTTATTTACAAATATTGTCTTTAAACCCTCTCGCTCTGTTCGCTACTCTACTCTACGCTACGTCAGCGGGTCCGAGGTCGATTGTAACGCAGCTACACCTATCTAGTACGCCGACACTCGATTAAACTTACTTTGAACATTATTACTTGTGGTCGGTACTGATCATAATGGAAAACAAATCCAATAGACAATTGATACACTCAACCGCTTAAATCCATAGTAAATTCGATCAGCTTAGCTAACTCCAGTTGCACACTTTGTTATAAATTCATAAGCCGTGACCAGTGAACCAGACAAATTATTATAAATATTTAACTATTTAAAATAAGTGTTTTTGTGAAGTTTATATTACATGTTCACTGTTCACGGATTAGCAAAAATTTTAAAATGTCAGTCGAAGTTCTTTTTTTATAATAATACTTTTTAAACCCCTTCCCCAGGTCTTACTGATATATAAATCACTGACACGTTCTGCTCCAATCAACCATACAGTGGAGAATAAATATAAGAATATCTAAAATACTTATAAACTCGTAACAAATGTAAACATACATTCAGCGTGGATCTAATGTCTTGCCAATAGCGTCACCTCGATTTAGAGAGATTGTTTTGGTCACGTTCATTTGAAGAAATATATCGGAGCCAGAGTTCCGTACTGCGGCTGCATCAGAAACGTGCGTTCAGTGTTGTACCATTTGTACGCAACGCCGGAATTCTGGCCGCGGAGCCCCATTCAATGGATCGGTGCCTTCACGATGTGGTTCGGAGCGATGTAGTGGTAGCCAGGCAGCGGCAACCCGGCTGTCTCCATCGTGATCCTGGAAAACATTACAATCAACGTTAATTCCCTTTATACACACCACAACACTACGTCACATTTGTTCAAACAATCGTCAAAATAACAATCAGTAACACCCCATTCATTGGGACGTACAAGTTAAACTTTCGTGTTGGGTTTCAAAATATCAGATTCAAATAACAGCTTGGATGGAAATGGAGTTCATAGGATAAAGCAGTAACAGGTTCTGATGGTAGACCCGTTTACAGAAACAAGTAAGTTTAAAATGTGGAAACACTAGGATTTAAATTAAATGTAAGGAAATCTCTTACCAGGATATTGGATGATCCATTGAGCAGTAGGATAGTACGCGTGGAGCAAAGTTCAGCATGTCAGGTATCACGGGAATGTTTGGTGCCGTGGGTGGGCAGGATTGTGGCGTGGGTTCTTCAAGGAGGCTTTGTGTTTCGGAACATTTACTTAGACATGGTTACCTGCACTTAAGACTAAGCCGCGCTCTGTCAGACAAAAGTTTTATCAATGAAAAACACACGCGTACTATTATTACTTTTATTTAGTATGTACTTTAAAACAATACACTTTTGCTTAACGATTCTAGCGAGTAATATAAACCTGAAACGAATACGAAAACGTTTACTAACTTAAAATTAACATGATTTTTATTACAAATAGAAAATAACGTTGACAGCTAAAGAATCTGCATTCCCTACGGAACTATATTTAGAAACATACGAATTGGACCTCAATTTTAAATTCGCACTAATTAATAAAATAAAATAGTGACAAATCAACGCCATTACCTAATCTAATCTTGCTATAGCTTCGCTATGTCTAACGTAATGGTGCTGCTTGCCTTATACTTAATAAGGTCACCTAAATATAAAACAGTCCAAACTACTTATAATAATCTTGAGATAGAATCATAAGTAGCCACAAATGTATAATAAATAATAAAAACTTCCAACATTCCCATTCCTGTTGGAATATATTTGGTGTAAAGAACGACTCAAACGGACTGCAAACAAATCGTTTCCTGATGTTTAACAAAATAAAAGTCATACACGATCGGTCAGCGTTATAAAACTATAAACTGTATCGTTACCAAGTAAAAACATCATTCATACTAGGACTTTTATTATTCTTATTAATTTATAGTTTTACAAAGCTAAGTTCATTGATTTCTAAAATGTATCGAAATGTTACAAGGAATATCAATTTAGCAACAAACAGTCAAAGTCGTAAACCGAAATAATTAAACCCAAATGTGATTTGTTAAAACAATAATTCTGTCAAAAAACTAATTTGATCTTCCATTCAAAATGTGTATACAGAGGTATGTACAGTTATCAAACAATACTTCTTTAATATGTTAAAATGCATGTGTACAAATGAGGCGAGATACAAAATAACTAGAGCATCAATTTTCTAGAATTTCTCGAGTTTGAAGTATCGTTTGATGTACTCTGCTGATAGTGACACCCTGTATTTTGATTCCAAATAGACATTTCATTACATCTGATCGCAAAGCACTCTGTATATTCTACAGCCTTTAGCTTCTACGTACTTCTACTATTGTCAAGATCCCTAGTTGTCATTAGTCGTATTAATTTTAATTTTCCGTCGTTTAGTCTATCATGTAACTACTATTATGTACTAAGTAATTACCATCGCGATTTTATTTCATTTTAGTTGCTTAATTTTTAATGATGATATTTTAGTCTTATTTTAATAGTTATAAAAAATCGAGGTCTTTTTAACAATAATTTTAATTTAGCTTATTCGTCATTCCAAAAGCTGTCTCTAGCGCAGTCGTACTTATGAACAGAAACAGAAAACTATGTATTGATTTTATTTTAATAGAAAATCAATATTTTGTTCACACAAAAAGGAATATAGTAAAAAATGTGTGTACTGAAAGTAGTTTAAAATAATTTAAACCTAGAGCGATATAATATATTGAGTACTGCTACAAAGTACCATAAAAAAGATAAGAACCATTTAGTATTTTAGTTACAAACGTGTATTAAATTTCTTTCAATATACTGAATAAAGTATGTAGTAAAGGTGAAAAAAGTTGTCACATTATAATAAAGAACTATGTTTATTTACTCTTAGAAATAATATAAGGATGATAAATGACTGTGTCTTAGAGAACGTAGCGTTTCGACGGATAGTCTTATTGCGAGACGCATTTAGCTCCATCGAGCCCTATTACCCAGCCAAGTAATGGACCCATCCAGCGACGATTAACTTCGCTCTTACATAATCAATAAAATCTTACGATGACAATTCTAGTTACATGATTTCAAAGTAAAAAAGGAAAATGTCCAACACATGCGCGGACCAAAAACAAAGTTATCGATACGAAAAAAATTGTGTTGCGTGTGGGTTTCCGGTGATGAAAAAAATAACGCTACCCGGTTAAACCACAAATTAAAGTTATTAACATTGTTACCCTCTCGTTTGTTTTTCGCCGTAAAACATGTATGTGTGTGTCGTGTATGTATGTTTTAGGCAAAAATTGTTGTTAGTACAAAATTTAAAGATTCCAGATTGACGGTACAAACAAACTACAAAATGCCCTAAACATCCTTGAGGACTAATTTTGAAAGACATTTTTATATTTAATTGGGTAGTGGTCGTGCCAAGTTATTAACTTGTGGAATAAGATTTTACATACTAACTTTGTCAGCAATCTGGGTAGAACTATTTATTTCACCAGGGGAATTTATTAGCGCACATTTTTTTCGCATCGATTACTGTTTCAATTCGATATTATCGTCATCATTCTATCCTGTCACGATCACTTCGATTACAGTCCGAGCCGGGCGCATTCGAAGCTGCCCGCGAGTACTCGGCTAGTACGGATTGTACTTCCTTTCCTTAGAGGACTTTGCGGGCGCTTCGTCATCTTGTCGGCGACTGAAAGACTTGTGGCTGCGGTGCACGCCCGTGGTCTGCACGGGCTGCGCACTGCCGCTCAGCAAGTCTGTGAGCCCGCCGAGCGCGGACAGCGAGCTGAGCGCGCCCAGAGCGCCGGTCTTGCTGAGCAGCTGCGCGAGCGGGATGGCGGACGCGAGCGGGCTAGCGGTCGTGGACGACGTCGCGGTGGTGCCGCTCGTCGAGCTACCCTCCAGATTCGCCTTCTGAAGCTCCACACTGTCGGAGCGGGACAGGAATGTTGTAGAGGGTCAGGCGACCTCTGGGCCTATTCGAGTACACGCGGACGCGGAGGTGGCGTTGGCCCGAGTTTTACAGTGGACGTTTTAGTAATTAAATTATTTATGCTTTTTTTATTCACACAACTCAGTTGTGCTAATAACCGATTTTATGTACCATAAGGCGTCATTTCAGCATCCTCCTTTAAAATTGCGAAAGATCTAGCCGCAACCTAACATAAATTAAGATTATTTTTATATGAAATCTGTATCATTAACAAACCCTCGGTAAAAGTAGTACGACACAAACCAATGTTTTTTTTTTTTTTTTTTTTTAAATATTTGAAATTATTCGACCGAAAGTCAAGAGCATACTTAATTTTTAATGTTCTTCCCCAGTCAGTTCCTTTAGATTGTTGAAAACGAGCTACGCTGTTTAAGCAAACACCTGTACAAGAACAAATCAAGCAACGCAGCCGTAATTCTACCGCAGTCTCCTGTTGGACAGCGACACAACACTCAGATGTCTCAAGTTCTTCGGTCTATGTAGCTGGGATACTGCTAACGCGCAACATTTGCCGATGCGTGGTCTCTGCCACTCCAGAACATCTCAGGTCGAAGAGCCAGCGGTCCTTCGACAATAATGGCAGGTCCACTGCAACTTCAGATTTCTATCCCCTTGTGACCTTGAATTAGTTGGACCAAACCGACTATTAGTGACAACGTCACGGCACCATACGTCGTAAGAGCTGGTTGAAGACCTTAGAATATAAACATTGCGACATAATTTCGACAGAGCTGAATATACGGCCTGCATATTCGTTTTTCGAAATAAATTTGACTTGTCCCAGACATAAATGCATTTTATGTTTTTGGGCTGGTGCAGTAAGCGCACGCTATGCCTTAATAAAATTTTATATCACTATTAATTCATCGGTTACCAATATTTTAGTCGGCCGATTAGACGTTGCATCGAAATCTCGAATTGATACTACGATATCATTAAAACAAACAAAAAATAATGTAACTAACAATCCTATTTATTGCTCGGGTCAGACATTTTATTTTCAACTAAAACGAGATCGATTTCGTGCCCAGTGCGCAGGTCTTGCTGAGCAGCTGCGCGAACGGGATGAAGGTCGCGAGCGGGCTAGCGGTCGTGGGCGAAGTCGCGGTGCCGCTCGTCGAGCTACTCTCCAGGTTCGCCTTCTGAAGCTCCACACTGCCGGAGCGGGACAGGAATGTTGTAGAGGGTCAGGCGACCTCTGGGCCTATTCGAGTGTACGCGGACGCGGTGGCGGCACTGGCCCGAGTTTTACAACGAACATATTTTTATTATTATTTTAGCCTATGATATACGCGCGTACTGCAGCGTAAAGGCTTCGTTTTTCCCTGTCTGCTCCCATCTGAGTCTAGCCTTTTAGGCCATCCTGCCATTTGCTTCTTTTCTCGAGTTTGAGTTCCACTTCAACCCAGCATCTGTGCGACACAAATGATTTGAGTTTGGCGTTTGGAAAACAGTGTCGCTATCGAGGTCAGTATACAGTAAATAAGTTGCACTCTTAAAATACTGCGTTCCATTGCAGGTATTTTGGCGCCATGTCTCTGTCTGATGAGGGCGGGGAAAACGCTCATGAGCATGAGCGAAAGGGGTCGGTCCAGGGTTTCTTTCATCGCTATTGATCTTTGGTGCATCTACCAAAATCATCTTATTTTGTTTGGAAAGAGACTATTCAGTCGAAGTATTCGTGCACATTTTTAATCTCCACATCCCTGACTGCTGCGATGCGTCTGATGCTGTTTGTCTTCGTCATGGTAATCGCATGTTTGACCATGAGGCTTGCTTGGCTCAGTCGTACGATTGTAAAGTCGACCGACCACTGGTTGGGCAGGTTTCCCACGGCAGTTGCGCGGTTCATTTGTTTGCGAGTCACGCATCCGTGCGGCCGTGGGTCACAACTTAGAATTTTTGGTTTCTAGGACATGCCGGTTTCCTCACGAAGTTTCCCCTCAGTGTTTTTACTCCGTTGTCGAGAAGAGAAAATGATGAAACGCGGCCGTATTTCATTCTTAAGTAGAGTAACCAGATTACTTTACTTAAAAATGAAATACGGCCTTGTTCGATAGATCTCAGTTAATTGTAGTAACGCTGTTTTACTGCATTGCGATTGTGACCTTAATAACTGAATGTTTGCTGCCATTTCGAGTTAAGTTCTAACCACGTTCTCGTGCTGCGAAAAATGGCGTTTGCGTGCGTTTATTTCAATTATGTATATTATATTGTTATTATAAGTATTACTAACAAACGCTCGGTAAAAGACACAAAACATAGTATTTATTATCGAATAAAACTAGCGATTCCTATATTAATATTTTTCGGAAAACGCGCGTAATTTATCGTATTTTAATATAAAAATTATAATCTATACAAAACTCAACACAAACATTTAACAACGCATAATAAATAAGCTTAGTGCGAGTTTTAAATTGAGAACTCCCTTCTTTTAGAAATCGGTTAATAACGTATCATGTCGTCACTTACAGTTAAGAATATAAGTAGAAAGTAATTATTGCGGCTTATTTAAATGCAGGATATGAAAAGGTATAGGATCAGGATTTTCCAAAAGGTTTTCATATCAGATACTTTCCAAATATTTACGAAACAAAAACTATTCTTTTCAAAAAAAAAAATTAACAAAGTAAAGAATGAAGTCAATTAATGTTCTATCAAAGCTTAGCTTCCCGAGCGTTTGAGAGTAAAAATAAAATTGAATTCCACCAAAGGTAACTGCAAATTCTTTAATCGGACAAATAACATTGGTTTGCATCGAATATCATGAACAATGATACGATAGCATTAAAATAAACAAAAAGTAATAATATCCTATTTTATTACTCGGGTCAGACGCCTTTTTTTTGTTAAAAAAATCTTTTTTTTTTTGTACGAAAACGATTTCGAAACGGCCCATAAGGTAGATAAATCAGAGGAATATTGAGGGATTATAAAAAAAATCGACCTTAAGGGTGGACTAGGCAAGATTTCACTGGACAAAATAATACTCCTGAGGAGTTGGATGGATGGGGGATAGAATTAACGGTTGTTGTGTTGTTAAGTATCGACTTACCTCATGTTGATGAGATACTGGGCCAGGGCCACGGAGTCAGGGTTGCCAGAGATCGTGATGGTCCGGTCAGTGCTGCCACCCTCGCGCTCCTCGCAGTTCGATATTCTTATCATAGCGCCGGAGATTTGTCGGATTTCAGCGATTTTGGTGCCGCCCTGGTGATGTATGTTAGTTTAGAACTGATTAATGGTTGGAACACATCTATGTCTCATTATTTGTGCTGATATTGGTGAAAGGCCTGTTTATAAGTGCGACAGCGTCAGTTCACACAGAGACGCGACGCGACGCGACGGTACTGGAACAAGCCAGTGATTTCGCGCTGCGATGCGTTCTTTTCGTGTAGTAAATAATGTTATATTTTGCGTCGCGTCTCGGTGTGAATTGACCCTTATAGTGTGCGGCAAATACCAAAATTAAATTTTGTAAGTGTTTCACAACAAAATAGAGGAAAATAACTCTTTTTCAAATGTAACAAGGTTCAAAATGAGGAATAGCTTTCTTTTCCCGGTATCGTATCGTATCGATAGCTATTGAAACTGTTACACCTTAGTCACAAAGTTCAAAATATCCGGAACACGTCATCGTATGACTTAGAGGAAACTGACATGAATTTTAAAGGCATCTACATATTTTCGGCGAGATCTCCGTCAGGGCAAAATAAATCTTGTTGGTGTTCACCTTGCCAATGATGCAGCCTATAAGTTCGTTAGGCACTGTCATTTCATGCGACTGTTGGTTAGTGGCGGGCTGGTTGCGCGACTGGTTCGACGTGCGCAGTTGTGAGCCCGCTAGAGCTGCTAACGCTGCAAACAATACATAGATACGACTAATAATAACAGGTTTTAAGTATGAGTGTTCAATGTTCTTTCTAGAATGTTATGATAAGCTAAAAACTCCTGAAAAAATGGCTGGGGGTAATGATTGTAAGATTGAATTAGTGAGAGGTCATGTCTTGAATGAAGACCTCAACAGCCTTTGAACTGTGATAACGTTTATTCTAGGGATTAACCACACTTTTTGACACCGTATTGGCTGATGACTGTTCCGACCGCGAATCGGCAAGCGTAAGGTCGCCCTCAGGCTCGGTGAAGCGATAAATATGGTCATTGAATACGTTAGCAGCCGGATTCCGTGTCGAAAAGTTTGGTTACTCTCTAAATGGGACTGTTATTTGTGTTATCTAACACTACTAGAACTAACTACTGAATGAGTTGTAAAGCGCGTCGTCGACGACAAGCCAAGCATACAGTAATATAGGGTGTAAAACACCTCTTAACGAAGCCGAAAGGCACTTGTTCGCCCCGTCATTGCGATCATTTTTTTGTTTTACACCATACTTGGGAACCTTCTAGTTACGGAGATATTGGGGGTCAAAGTTCCAACTTTTTGACAAGTTTTTTTTTAATATAAGTAATGTTTTGAGTGCGGTTCATTGAGTTATACCACAAAACATGATTTTTCACCCCAAAAAAAAAGTCGTTTCTCAGCAATATTTTTTTCGTAAAGTTACTTAGTTTGATGTACAGAATGCTTGGTTGACGGCTTCTTGATGAGGTCTATTACACCCTGTATGTAGTTGCACTGCACATGGTTCATAATCGCTTGGCACCAGGGACTAAAAAGGTTAACCTATTTGGGTTTTCATCGGGTTATTTTTTAAGATTGAGTAAAAAAACCCTAGAGTAAAGGATAACCCGTATTATAGGGTTAATCAATTTATAATAACAGGTTCACATCAGTTCATTTTTGTGCACAGTGACGGAATTAGCCAGCCCTTGGTGCTTTTTCTCTTACATTCTGGCTACTCAGCAATATTTTAATGGTTAACCCAAATTTTATAAGTGTTTTGTTAACCCGTATAAAGGTGAACTTTAAACCCGGTTTATCGGTCTCTGCTTGGCACTTAATGTGAAATATTGGCAATGCATGGTGAGCCCTTTATCATTAAAGCTTGGTGAAATTATCTAGCACAGATTCGAATTTCTACGTACTAAATAGGAACTTAACTATTGTGAATGCATATGGTTATGAAACTTTTTACAAGTGATTATAGTTCTAAGACACAATCTCGTGGACGAGACGCTTTACAATTCTTTAGAAAAATAAATAATACCAAATACAAGTGAAGACGACGATACAAAAATAAATGAAAATGCTGGTAATACTAGGTTCATGGGAATATTTGTTAACTATTAAATAAATCCTAACATCGAAATAAAACAAAAAATTACTGTAACTGTAAATAATAGTATAAAACAGTAAACGAAGTCAAAAAGAAAACGATTTATAAACTCACTAACATTAGGTATAATTTGCACTAAGTCGTATTAGGAATAAATTTAAGAACAAATTTGGTGACGGTTTTTGAAGTAGCGAGTTGGCAAAATGTTTATAACCGATGTGGGCGTCATTAACCCGTTAGTGCTATTTTAATAATAGACTGATGCATGATGTAGAAAATGGTAAAAATGAATAATTGTGTCCTGTGACTACCGAATATATTCAATTTTCATGCGGACTGGGAACGTCATGAGGTATACGAAGTTAAATTATTATCGTATTGTCATCTCCAACTTGTATAATAGCAAAACTGCGCGTATCACACTCCCCGCTATTAAGTTAGGTGGCCGGTGTTTAGAAGTACTATTTATTTTTCTCTAACACTATAAAAACTTTATTCATAGATATTTACAAATGCGATAAAATATAAAGTTAATAGCATTGATATTATGAGTAAAAAGAGGTGTCACTTAAACAACATTCTATCTTCAAAAACGGTACACAACCGCAGACACAAGTGACGTAGGTAATATTGTAACGTACTAATGTGACACTAATTTAGATGATACGTGGAAGTAGGATAGCATACCGTTATTATCGGTAGCGAAAAAGAGACAGGCATATATTGCTCATTTTGACGGTGGCACGACAATAAGATCAGGTTTGTTAATTTCAAGACTAGACAAGTTTTAAGGTGCTACCGAGCGCGTATAACGTTTCTACCTCTTTTTACTTATAATAAAATTAGTTGTTAGTAAGGATTTAAAAATAGTAATACATACTTAGGCTCTGTTTACCTGCAGGGTTTAGTCCGGTAGCATTGGCTGGCCCCAGGCCGCCTAGACCGAGCGCGGCCAGACCGGCCAGTGGTGACTTAGCTAGGCCTCCCATCTAAAAAAGAATATCAATGTTTAGTCAAGTTTCTACTTCGAGTTTTATTACTAAGCAAGCTGGTGTATGATTGTGTATCTGAGTTTGGATTGATTTAGAAAACGTATGTTAAGTAAATAGGCATGCATCTGTCATTTTTGACAGCTGTCAAAAAATGACAGTTGTGATTTGAATATACGAACAATTTACCAGACTTTACATAGATTATAGATTATAGACTTTACTATTTTTGTAAATGCCTGACACAGCTTTTGCGCCTTGCATCACCATACCACCTCATAATTAAGATATCTTAGCTGCATTAAGATACACAATCAGAATATTTGTCACCTTGCTTGGGTTCTAAAATTATTAAGTACTTCAAGTTCCCAATCCAAACCTTAAATCTACAATTTCATATTGCGTTCCATACAAATGTTTTAGTAAGCATTCTTACTAAAATAAATGTAAAATAAGTATTATACAATTTAGAAAAGTATTATTTTTTGTATATGTTACGGACCAAGTGATAAATTGGGCACTTATGAGAAATGCCCAATCTGAGAGGGAAATATGATTATAACTTGAAATAATTACATTGGCCGGGCATTGTGAATATTGTCCATCTATTGGGCAGGATATAAAACACATGTTTTATTACTATTTAGTTTAGTACGAGAATGACTAACTTAAATTGCAAGTTGAATAATCAGACTCATAATTGAAAGGGTATAAGGCACACTCTTCACAAAAAGATGATTATAGGACAACTTGAGTTGGGTTACGTTTAAAACTGTGGTCAACTGTGGTTGGTTGCAGTGTAAACCGGTAGGCCTTAAATAAACTAGATTGACCGTAGATCGGGTTTGGCCACTAAATAAATTTGTAAACCACAGAAAACATTATAACATTGTTGTATTAAAATATAGAAGTTTTAGTCATCAATCACTTCACCCAATTTGACTTGTCATTTATTCATAATGCCCTGGCATTTTGTATAATGCCCTCATTTATCACTTGGTCTTCAACACATAAATACTACAAAAACAGTTTATTTTACAAGACCATCCAGTTTCATACAAAGGAAGAAGAAATCATACTACACAGTGTGATACTTCATTCTCTGTTTTTTTTTTTTTTTTTTTCAAAATATTCATAACAGTAGGTATGCTAAGATTAATTTTAAATATATTTATGAGCTCCAGCTGCTTGTTTTCATCTTCTCTGACATAGCCGGGATGGGATCGCTGGATAGGGTAACCTGGGTAGAAACTAGATTTTACAAAGTAAATATTAAACTCTAGGAAAATTCGCAATTTTCGCTCCAATTTAGACATGACGTATGATTAATTCAGATTGTGAAACAGACATCTATTAGTAAATACTCCAAATTCCAACACCTGAATTAAACATACTGGACCAATGACGTCTATGGATTCAGATTGGACGAAAGGTAAAGGATTTGCGAATTTTCATTTCATTTTGCGAATTCTCAGAAAAAAATTGAAACCACGTCGTGAGTTCTTGAATGGTGCTGCCCATAAAATGCACCTTTTAAATAACAAAAAGGCAAAGATTACTGTTTACTAAAATATAAATTTGTTTCACGTTAAGCCATGCGCGACCATGGTTAATCACCATTATTATTATTCGTGTGGAAAATAAAAGAAAAAACGATGGAATAGGCAAGGCAAAGGCAAAATAAGGAGAGGTGCAAGTACAGGAACGTTTGTAAGAACTTGAACATCGCAGATAGGTGCGCGAGCTGTTTGAAGTACATACGCTCGTATCTCGGCAATGCCAGAAAACAAACAGATAAAGCTTTGAATGTGAATGTGTTTATCACTACACGACTATTATAATTACATTCGGTTCAAATGTGCTAAGATTAAATGCTACACTACGGATCGATAAATGGAAAACATATTGGAACAAGAGTGATACAGATGTAGGGGTATACGTGCAAACAAGAAAGAATATATCGATGAGTTTCAAGCGTAAGGTGCAAAGAGAGCAGCGCAAAATAATATGGATATCATTCCTACACGCCACATCACCGGGGTTCTAAAACTATTATGGTACAGGGTTAATTCATGGCCGCTACGGGGATTCGACACCACACATCCAATTCGAGGGGATTCTGGGGCAGCACCAATCACATTACGTCACTCAGTCCACACAACCTCATAGAGAAGAGTTTTAAATACTTGTTTCATGGAGTTCTCGTCATGGGTTAACTAGAAGATCCTCGTATGTACTAACAGGCAAAGTACAACATTCTGGTAGTTTCAGGTCTACGGGGCGGGTTTAGCATAATAGTGTTTTTTGAAGATTCTATATTTAACCGGTTCAGCATTCATTACGGACGTGAAGATCTTACGAAAGGTCCTAGTTTTTGGTCCCAGCTAGGCAGGCAGCGTCTTGGATTTGTTGTTTATCCTACATGCAGACTTATTTCGTACATAGTGTAGTAAAAAAATGAATCGCTTTTACGTTTTTCTACCAGATAGGCCTGCATGATATATGGAGGGTCAAAACGTGTAGATTTTTTACGTGAGAGTTTTATTTTCAGACGCGAGAGAAGCCTTTTTCTACTGACACACCTGCCGAAGTTTACGTCGTGGAAGTCGACGCCGGAATGTTCCTATTACGTGTCAAATAAAATTAAAGATAAATATTTTTTCTTTTAAAACAAGCTTTTATTTAAATGCGCTAAAAAGTATAAATAAACTTTTCCTTTAAAACTTTTATTATCAATTTATAACGTCATTACACTATTTATATGATTTAAAAGCTTGTCGCGAGATTTACGTACCTACTCGTATTTACTTAGTTTTTTAATTAAAATCAATAGGATCAGTTTATTTTATTTACTTGTTTATTTACAAAGGTAAATCTCGCGACAAGCTTTTAAATCATATAAATTGTGTAATGACGTTACAAGTTGATACTAAAAGTTTTAAGGAAAAGTTGATTTTATTCTTTTTAGCGCATTTAAATAAAAGCTTGTTTTTAAAAAAGTTTTTTAGTTTTAATATATTTTTTAACTTTTTAGTATTTATGACTCGGGATTTACTACGGCATAGGTCGTAGCGCGTAGCGGCGTTTTTCCGTAGCCCGTAGTAATTCGTAGTACGCACAATGCAATGTTTTGAGCACACATTATCAGAAATTATTATAAAGAAAACATTTATTTGACTCGTCTAGGATCAAAGTACTCATCAAGACGAATCAAACGAGCCCAAACTAGATGTGGTAAAGTCGTTTTATTAAGGAGATTCTATGTCCACCTTCCAGCTTCATCATCAAACTCTGGTTACCATTTAGGACCGAAGTTCTCTTCAAGACGAATCAAACAAGCCCAACCTCGATGGGATTATTTCGTTTTATATCGGAGTTCCTATGGTCACCTTCCAGCTCCACCATCAGACAATGGATACCATCTAAAGACAAAGTACTCATCAAGACGAATCATACGAGCCCCAACTCGATGGGGTTGTCGTTTTATAACGGAGTTCCTATGGCCACCTTCCAGCTCCATCATCAGACCCTGGATACCATCGAAAGACAAAGTACTCGTCAAGACGAATCAAACGAGTCCAAATTCGATGGGGTTATGTCGTTTTATATCGGAGTCCCAATGGCCACCTTCCAGCTCTGCCATCAGACCCTGGATACGACCTAAAGACAAAGTACTCATCAAGACGAATCAAACGAGACCAAATTCGATGGGGTTATGTCGTTTTATTACGGAGTTCCTATGGCCACCTTCCAGCTGTATCATCAGACTCTGGATACGATCTAAAGACAAAGTACTCATCAAGTCGAATCAAACGAGTCTAAATTTGATGGGGTTTTGTCGTTATATAACGGAGATCCTATGGCCACCTTCCAGCTCCATCATCAGACCTTGGATACCATCTAAAGACAAAGTACTCATCAAGACGAATCAAACAAGTCCAAATTCGATGGGGTTGCGTCATTTCATTACAGAGTTCTTATGGCCACCTTCCAGCTCCATCATCAGATCAGCTCCATGTTACCATAATATTGCATTGCCCCGCGATTTACATATGCGTGTAAAATTTCAGCTCAATCGGCAACCGGGAAGTGGATCAAATTTAACTTGCAAGATTTGATTACAGACAGACAAACTTGCATACATCGGAACAGGTGAAACTAAATAGAAGCTTGTAAAATGACGTCGTAGTTCCTATGCAAAATGTAAAGGCGTTGCCGGTTACCAAATTTCTGCGACCAATTTTTACGCTTAGAGCGATTTCAGACTAGCGTATTTTTCAGCGCGTATAAGCTCGCATCGCAATACGCGCGTACACGCGCATCATATTTTGTGCTTCAAAAAAAAAGAACGCACGTAGGTATACGCGCTCATTCCGGCGTGTCTGCTCGAACCCATAAGTTCTGTCAGTAACGTGCCTACGCGTGCTAATAAAAACAAGCTTATACGCGCCGAAAATACGCTTGTCTGAAGCCGCTTACACCTATGCATGACGTAATTTCGATCTTGTTGTCGGTCATTGCAGTTCTAAGCTCAAACGACTCGACGAACTTCAGCAGATGTGTCGCCGCACTGGTTAGATTAGCAGTCCATTTGTTTACGTCTCTAGGCACTAGTCGGCGCCGCCCAGCTGGGGGCTGGCGGTACTCTCTCTATGCGGTGTGTGGGTGCACTCACGAGGTGGTGGTCGTGCAGCGCGGGCGGCAGCAGGTGGTGCGGCGGCAGCGCGCCCACCAGCGGCGCCTTCACCTCCAGCAGCGGGAACACCGGCGCGCACACCGCGCCCGCGCCGCCCCACTGCGCAGCCGCACGTTCAGGCCCCGGCACACAAGCCTATGGTATCAGGACACTCGCGCGAAAGACATTTGCGCGAAAGACACTTGCGCGAACCCACATGCGCGCTTGGACTTTTGACGATGCAAGACGGACGCAAGTGTCCTGGCGTGCAAAAGTCCGTTCCGTTCCGTTCAAAAGCAAGTGTCTTTCGCACAAATATCTTTCGCGCAAAAGTCCCAGATCCATCGCCTATGTGTGGGAGCTCCACAACGCCGGGCAAGAGTGCACTGAACTTTTTGGCCGCTCTGAATATAATGCCAGCCGGAAAAATCTTTCTAAAAGGTGACGCTGGTGACGCGTCATTGAATGAAGTTAAATCGCTACATATTATAAAACAAAGTCCTCCGCCGCGTCTGTCTGTCTGTTCGCGATAAAACTCAAAAACTCCTACACCGATTTTCATACTGTTTCACCAATGGATAGAGTGGTTCTCGAGGAAGGTTTTAGTATTTAATTAGTCAAGTTTTTGTATACATTGGCTAAAATATAATGATATTTGTTGGAGGTGTCGGAAAAAAATAAGCCGTCTGGCAGCTTTACTTTTGGTCGCGATAACCGACATCCACGCGGGCGAAGCCGCGGGCATCAGCTAGTATTTTATAATGCACTAGCTGATGCCCGCGGCTTTGCCCGCTTGACAAATTATAAATGGTGTAAAAGACCTCTTAACGAAGCCGAAAGGCACTTGTTCTCCCCGTCATTGCGATCATTTTTTGTTCTACACCATACCATAGTGCTTTTTGACAAGTTTTTTTATTTTTTATTATAAGTTTTTAGTGTAAGATTGTTACTTTAAACACCTCCACGACCCCCATACTATTCAAACCATCATCATTAATTAGCCTATTAATTTTCCCACTGCTGGGACACAGGCCTCCTCTCTATGAGAGGGAATGGGCTATAATCCACCACGCGGGCTCAGTGCGGATTGGTAGATGTCACATGTCTTCGTATTTTTTGGTTGTGATGTTTTCCTTCACTGTTTTGAGAGCAGTGGTGATAAAATTAATTACACAAAGTAATGCGCCTGTCCGGGTTCGAACCCACGACTTACTGTTCGTAAGTCGGGGCCGCCGCCACCACTGGGCCACCGCTTCATTTCAATCCATCGCACAATGTTTTGAGTGCGTCACATTGCGTTCTACCAGAAAACATAATTTTTCACCCCAAAAAAACAGGCGTTTCCCAGCAATAATTTTTACGTAAAGTTACTTAGTTTGATGTACAGAATACTTGGTTGACGGCTTCGTGATGAGGTTGTTGACACCCTGTATACTAAAACCTTCCTCTTGAATAACTCTATCTATTAAATAAACGCATCAAAATCTGTTGCGTAGTTTTAAAGATCTAAGCATACATAGGGACAGACAGACGCGGCGGGGGACTTTGTTTTTTAATATGTAGTGATTTTGCCACCTTTAAAAAAATTGGCTGGAATGTGGTCCAAGCTATTTCGATCGTATTCTGCGTGTAGAATTGTCCAGTGTGACAAAGCATAAAGACGACACAGACCTTGCTTGATTTTTGCGATATGTTATTGAACTCATCTAAACTGTCTTGTATCGTTCGTGATTACGCCACCTTATGTAGCCTATAATATGTTTTGAATATTTGTGTGACAATCACGGACGTCCAATAAAAGTATGTATCTACTAGCGTACAATTTCCTGTGTCTACTTTCAGGCCGGCCAAGAAGTTTAGCGCACTTTGCAATAATGGAGACAAAACGCTGGATATGTTCACCGCAGCAATATCATTATGTTGGAACCTCGGTCGTAAACCAGATAGAACGATGATACGCGTACCAATAAGACAGAAGACAGTAGAATGTCTTCAAAGAATCAAACGATAGCGCTGGGCACACGTAAATTGCCTGCTTTAACTGTACAATTACCTTATGAAAACCTTAAAAGTTTAATAACTAACACTTAAAAATATTAACGTTTTCGTAAGGTGACCGCAGGGCGAGTTCCTGAAATTTTGACCGGTTGCTAAATAATTGTGTAGGTGTTACCTAAATTCATAAAATTAATTGTGTAGTATTTGTGACGCTTACGTGATTGCAAAATCGGTGTGCTTCTAAGCAAAAGATGTAACTGTCCCACATTTTAATAAATTATTGTTACATCTTATAATCGATAGTTCCCATAGTCTGACCTAAATTCTATCCATTTTCATTTTACTGAGATTACTAACAATGCGAAGCTGAAATATGACGCACACAAATGACACGAACAAATGGTATAGCCAGTTAAAATAAATATATGTAGAGTTGCTAGTTTCGAATGCAGTTTTATTAAAAAGTTAAATTTTAGTTTTCCTAAAGCTTGAAAATTAAGACATCGAGTTTTTTATAAAGAACTTAACAAAAATCTTAGTTCTTATCCTATAAAAATTACGTCAAATACTTTCACAAAAAATTAAAAGCCAATTATTCGATTAGCAGTTTATTAAGTTTAAGAATTATTAGTAATATAACAAGTTAGAGTATTTAAAACTTACATCTTGCGCTGGAACCGCGTAGTTGCCTTGGATTGTGTACGCTTGTCCGCCGGCTAGTATGACTGGCCCGGCGACATTCGGCTTTGGTCTGTACGGAATTGTGGCGCCTTTTGGTGGGCTCTGAAACATAAGTGGCTTTATTAGTTCGCTGATTAGACTACTTATTACTGATTGTTGCTATCTTTTGCAATCAGGTAATGAGAGACAAAGACGGTTACAGTTTTAAGGAATACGGCCGTCTTGGTATCCTTAAACCGTAAGTTAAGTTGATCAAGTTTTGGTTTAATTTAGCAATTTTCTTCAGTCTCTTTTTCAATGTTTTGGTAGTTAGTGACTATTTGCAGCATAGATTATAGAAAAAACAGGTCAGCTATAAGCCGCGTAGCTAACGCGATTAAGTGTCGCGAATACGCGATCTTCGTTTTCATTATGCTTCTTATTTGTTCGGAAAACCGGAAAGCGATCAGGCGTTCACGTTAGCCGAACAAAATTTACGCGACCGTCGCGTGTTCGCTAGTCTAGAACCAAAGTGATCGTCTAGCAGCTAGACGATCTTTTTGGATAGAATGTTTCATACTCAGTAAGTCCAGATTTTGTGTCTTATAACAACGATATAGAGCTGTAAGTCATGTTTGTCAAGCAGTGGCGAAAATGATATTTTCTTTAGTAATGATTGTGAATCCTTGATAAACATACCTCTAGCATGACACAGCAGATGTGATAAATGCACTGTGTGATAGCGTCGCAGGTCCCACTGATAGTCACGGCTCGCTCTGTGGAGTTGGGTAGCATTTCACTTGCCACCTGGAAATAAAAACAATAACATGAGTTGATTACATTTTGACTAAATACGTTATGGGGTTTTGATAGTGTGAACATACTATTGTTGAATATGTGGTTGAACTTGTGCCAATATTGAGGTTTTGGGTCATTTTTTTTTACACCAGGTAAGTTTTTGTTATTTCCAATTTCGTGTTGGGATAATTATAATGGTCAAACATTTGCAATTATTAAATTGGGAGTGCTATCGTAATTTTACACGCCATTTCTAGCAGGCTGACCAAAATCTGGAAGGCCATGGATTGTTTTGGGAGAAACAATATTGGTGTCATTTATCAGAATGTTTTATATAATTTACACCTGATAACCCACACGAATTCGTATAACGGTGTAGGCTCATGACTGCTCTATAAAGAATGCGGTTGTACTAAACTTGTGGCCCGAGGAAGTGGGCGGAGCTGCGACCGCGCAGGCCTCAGGCTTTAATGGTCATGAACTTGTAATCTTGTTATTTAGAAACGTTTACCCTCGTTATATTTAAATGCTTTAGTTTCCGGCGAAGAGAAGGTTAAGGTCTTATTTTGCGTGCCTGTCATTCATTAATGCAAAATGGATTAGGGCATAGATGAATTATTATTATTAGATTATTGCCCAAGTATCATGCATAGTGTGGGTTGCCGACATTCCAGTTTAGATTATTACGAAACTGTGTTCTATAATCATTTAATCAACTATTTTATGAATTGCCTGACGATATCCATTCCTGAAAATTCGCTATCCTATGCTGTATTAACCAGTCCAACACCTCTCATATCTAGCGGATAAAGTCTAAAATGATAGGCCCTCCAACTCATGGTAATCAGGTACGGTGGTAAAGTCAGACGGGAACGGCATCCATGAGGATATTTCATAAAAAGGCGGGTGGGTCGAAATAATAATAATTAATAGTCCTGACCGTTTTCGATAGGCTGGGTAGTTTTTCTGGCCAATCTGAGCGGAGAATAGCTATCAATGAGGGGGATTTTATAGTTTACTAATATCTGCGCACACACAGGTGCACTCTCGGCGCTTACTCGTCATTCTCCGATGGGACGGTAAAGAAATAATGTCTCCAATAGGGATGATGACTGACAAAAATAAATATGATTCTGTTTAGTCCGCCAATTAGATTAACGAAAAATATTGGATACGTGTTTTTTGTTTTATCAATTTAATAAGAATCTACAAAGATAAAACGTGTCAAAGATCATAAGTGGGGGCTTGTGACGTCAGAGTTGAGCAAAAACTACAGTACTCAAATGTGACGTCACACGAGTTTTCGACGCAGTTTCGTCTTCATTTTTTGTTTACGTGAAAAAAAAAATGGCGGACTAATTAGATTTTTTTGTCATATACCCTATTACCTGAATGTTAGCACCGGTGACATCCCGGATCTCCTTGATTTTGGAGCCACCCTTCCCGATGAGCGAGCCGCACTGCGAGGCCGGCACGATGAGGCGCAGTGTGATGGGAGCGCGAGACCCGCCGCCGCCGCCCTCATTGAACTGCGAGCACCACTGGAATGTTACAAGTGACGGCTTATAGAGTGATGGTCTACTATATGAGGCTACTGAACTACTTCTTTTTGATGTGACTAGGCGCGGGTAAAACCAAAAAATGGCGTGGCGACGCGTCTCCAACTGTCAAGTTGTCAACCCGGCCCAAACGATCCCGAATATTACCAACCTGTTGAAGCAGCATAAGATCATGATTACATTTACAAAAAGCCAGCTGGTCTCGAGGCACAGCGCTGGGTTACAATCTCGTGGCTTCGAGTTCGATCCCAGCCTAAGGATTTTCTTTTTGTGAATCGATTCATTCTGTTTTTATTTTCTTTTATGCGTTTGTTTTTTTCATTAAGCCATATTTAGTTCCTGTCGTAATCTATTCTTTTAACCATATTACTTGTACAAAATAATTTAGATGTTTCACATCTGCCAGGCGTCCCGTGACGGCTTACAAATTTTTCTACTTCGTTGTGCTGATGAATCCATTTATTTTTAAAGCAGAAGGGCCAGAGCAAATAAAATGCGTTAATGTGGTATGTTTGCGCACGCATCGGTTGAAATGTATGTGTTACCGCTAGACTCTGAATTACCGGTACTAGGTATTGCTAGGTAGGCTAGATTAAGTGTAACCGTACTTCGGCTTTTAGTCGTAACATATGCAACTCTATGGTGGCGTGTGCATCTGATATCTCGAACATAGACCACGCGCGCGCATATGGTCTGTTCCAGCCTTAAATTAGCTTCGACCGGAACTCTGCCACATCGACGGCGTTCGTAGTGGTTTGCAGTTGGAGTTAGTTCCACAAAGGAAAGGAGCTGGGCCATCGTTTGTGATGTGACTTAAAGAACAGGATAAGGAATGGGAAATGTTTTATCAATTCCTTTTCTCACTTAGGCTCGTTTTCACATAGCGAAAAAAAAACCGCAACCGAGTTAGGAATGAGAACCACGTGGTTTTTAAAAGGTTACTTATCATAGTAAGTTAAAATATTATGTTGGGACAATATTTCATTAATTTTTAAGCTTGGGAGTCATGTGACGCCCGCGGCATTGGCGCATGATTCGCTCTTTTTGGCAATACAAGATACGAAAATAGTTGCTTCATAATAACAAATATTTTCATATCAATCATTACTAATAAACAACATTTTAAATTGTATGATAAGTCGTACAAACCTCTTCGAACTTTTTGCATATAAGTGTGAATGCTTTGAATATAGCACTTGTGTTGCCAGTAACAGTAACAATACGCTCTGGGCACGATCCATCGGATATGTTGATTTTAGCTCCAGACTGAAAACAAAACATAATAAATATTAATCGACCGTCGTATTTCGCTGATAAGCCGAGCAGTTCTTTGCAAGTTTACTCTTATTTTCATAATAAAAGTTATTTTTGTCTTTTTAGTTGAATTTTTCAGATAAGTTAGTTTTTTTTTTTTACCGTTTATGACTTCGATTTATAGACTCACCTCTTCTCTGAACCTTTTAACAATCTCCCCTTTTTTGCCAATAATACTGCCAACCTCCTGCAAACAAATATAAACTATGTTATACTTTCACAAGTGTTACATTCGATTTAATTAAAATTGTCGTCCAAAATAACCAAAGGGATTGCTACATTGGCAAGTATTGTGCAACGGGCGCACGCACTTGTAATTAATGTAGTCGCGTTGAGATTTATAGTACAAAAGATTTCCTGTCTGGTCGCCAATAATAGTCACTGCATAGAGATTCTTTGCTACAGGCAGACGCATCGGGGTTGCAATGAGACGGTTTTAGAGACTTGTTGTATCAGATCGGTGCTGGCAACTGAGCATCATGACTTCTACAGTATGTGAACAATGCTATTGCCCAACGCCGCCGCTAACACGACACAAATAGCGAACATAATCTAAGAAAGCAGCCAGCTTAAACTACTACTGTGACGATTGACAGTGACCAATTTCACTGCAGATTAATCTATGAATTATTTACTAAGCTAGTCGTAAATAATTGATTACATGCCGAGAATTTCGTTTCACTTTTACGTTTATTGACGAATTGTAGCGTGAAAAGAGAAGTCGGCGAAAAAAAAAGTTGGTAGTTTACTCTCGCGGAAACCTAGAATTCGTGAAGGTATTTCGGACTTCCTAAGTTACTTTAAAAAATATAAATAAAAACCTATATTGAAACGTATCTCATAACATTAAAGCAACTAATTTATTGGAATGTTTACACAAAACATACAGTTACCACAATACGAGAGCTAATCAACGAAACAAAAATATACCGATCCCAGACTGCGATTAAGGAAGTGAGCAGGGGCAAACACAATGACAACATTAAATATCAAACATTACTCCAATTAGAAAAAGGTACAAATCGAAGTTTGATGAACAGGGCGAGTGCCAATAGCTGGCCTGTTGCCAAATGTACTTTGTATTGGATTATAGCCAATTAAAAGTACCTACATTTAAAAGTAGATATAGGTAGATGTTAACATCAATACATCTCACATGTCAGAGTAATCTAGCGACATCTAGGTGTGCTAAATTAGTGATGCTGTTGAGTAATGAGAGCTTAAATAAAACAGTCACGATGTGATGTGAATTATATCATGCTAATAAACTGTTATGTCAAAAACATGCAACTTGATACTAGTTTTACAAGTTTGTAGAGTACTTAGGTTGACCCGAAGCAGTAATAAGGGTTTGTTAGAAATAATAAAATGAAAGCCTAGTCGTTAAGCAAGCCTACATGGTTAACAAACAGGATATTGCGTTGGGCAGCCTTACAAGTGTGTGTTCCCTAACAAGATTGAAATAAAGTAATATTAGATTACCATATGTTCAAACAAATACAACTCTTTTAATACAACAATAAATTATTTTAATGTAAATTGTTGCTGAATGTTAAATAAAAGTCCAAACTAATTGAATGTGTACAATTACATTTTAACCTTTTTAAGGGGGTGTATTGTAGGTAATAACATAAATACAAACAACATTATTTCAAGTTTATTGAAATGTGTAAAGTGTAAACTATTCCATAATTCTTGTAGTTGTGAGATGCTGGTGAAAAAGAAACTTGCAATATAAAATAATACAAAGTAAAATTAATTAATATGATTTAGTATTTTACTTATTGCTGTTAATTAATAAGCAATCATAATGAACAAGATCAAATTGGAAATTCCTATAAATACTAGGCAAGTCAAACATTTTAATGATAGCTATACCTAGCTAGATCGATTTGGGATGATACTTGCCATTGTTGCAAACATATAGATTGATTGAACGGATAGCCAGCCCATTATTTGATCAGTGTGTGGCTTAACTAACCACTGTGCTTTTCAGATTGAGTTTGCTTCTTTTGTTGTACCAGTTTTTTATTCACTAATCCTATTTGATTATTTCATTATCCTAAATTTTTTTTTTTTGTATTTGTTTTCTTACATGTCAACTTGTGAATAATTTTTTTTTTGTCTAGCTGTAAAAAGTGTAGATGTTGATATTTTGATAATACCCTACTCTTTTTTAACAGACTTCTAAAAGGAGAAGGTTCTCAATTTGATAGGTGTTTTTTTTTTATTAGTTTCATTTGTCTAATTTCAAAGTGTTTATCAAACAATACAACTGTTACCTACATGTAAACGGTAAACTTTGTGTATCTGGCATTGAAATTAAAACAATGAGCAACTAACTGGGGTAGACTTTATCTGTTTCAGATGTATTTGAAGTGTGTAAATTTTTTGCAAAGAAACCTCTTGGGACATATTAGGCCCCTACAATAATGATTCTTGTTACTGACTTTCTTACAAAAAGTTTTGTAGCTTCAATCAAGGCTTGAAAGTGTATGTAGTGAATAAAGTAAGTCAACTTTATGACTTTAAAGGTGAATGCACACTTATCAGAGCCAAAGTAAGCGAAAGAGCCGAAAGATTCGAATTTTAAAATAACTCGTATGAATTCCTATAAGACTTCACACACTTATCCGCGGAATCGGACAAATAGATAACTTTATACGGATCAGAAAATTTTTCTTTCGTAGCAGATAAGTGTGTGTTTACCTTAAAAACTCACTTTTTTAGTGTTTATCAGAGATTCTGATTACAATTAAAATTACCACATGTAAGCCTGCTTTGTTATATAGCACTAATTGGGTTTAATTCTTGCTAAAAGTAAATTTCTAATACAGGAACTAATTACTACATTCCTTACTGATATTGGGAAACAGACACATTAAATAACTACTTTGTTTACACTGCATTAGTAAAAATACCATATTACTAAAAGTGGAATTTAGAAGAAGGTAAAGTGTACACTTTTACAATTTGAAAAAATATTTTGAAAACAGTGCCAATTTTGAAAATAAATCAAGTGTTCATTCTCTTACCTTCCCCTGCATAATCAGTCTGATTGTGAGGGTAACTTTGGAGTCTTCCTCGTGGAGAGTAGGGGGTTTCTCCAGATCCATGCTGGAGGAGGTGTCCGATGTGTCTCGCGGAATTTTGGCTGCGTACAGGGCTACGTGTGGGCACAGGGGACACTCCACTCAATCTAATGGCTGGGACTCTGGGGCTCGTGGCACGCACTGCAGGCAGGGTAAGCTGGAAAACAGGCGCACATCTCAAAAGGAACGTCCATAGGTCTCGAGCGAACTAAAGGTACAGGGTATAAGGGCACTCGGCGATTTTTAATAAGCGAAGCCGATTACCGAATATTTATTTACAGTGACGGTCGATGGCAAGCGTAACGGAATGAGGACGGCAAATGAGGATCTAGACGCTATTATGAACTAACTGGTCTTAGGTACGACCGGATTCTGCGGCTGTAACGCGAGGCGGCCCGCTCCGGACGGAGGGACCGTTACTTGAACTCCGATACCTGTTCGCGGCTCGCGACATAACCTCAGCGTCGCGCCTCATGGTTAGCCGACCAGGTTATCGATCCCAGTAATCCCAAACAATTCTCCCGACAGTCGAGTTTCAACAACTTTCTTACCTCGTTTGTTTTCCACGTTGCAACAATAACTTAACAAATCTTAACACTAATATTATCACCAAGATGTGTATAAAAATCACACTTATCACAATTTTCTTTGTCACATATAATTATAAAATTAAAATAAAACCCGACGGTGACGCGTCGGTGTGAAGCTTGTAATTGTCATAAACAATAGAGGATAGAGGGAAAAGCTGACTACAGCGCCCCTAGTGGCAAAGAGGAACGAATTTTGACAGATGACGTTTTTGTCGGTAAAACAGTCAACGTTAGTGCCCGTATAGACTTAGTATAGATTAAAATATAGAGGTTGTTGATGTTTGTAAATAAAGTTGTAGGACTTGACCTGGCGCCAGTTTTAAATATTAGTTCAAGTATTCATGTGTCCATATTTCATTATTTTACTGTGCGAATCTGCAAGTTTCTTACATCACCACGTTTATATTTTCTGAAGATGTACATAGGTACAGTTATGTAATGTCTCTACTGTAACTACTGTAAGTTGCATATCCCACGTAATTAGGACAAGCCTTTTGCCATTTATTTGGCACAATTCCAAACTTTGCTGCTACTTACCAATTATTGTAAGTTTTCGAAGAGAAAACCCAATACCATCTGACCCGGCCTAGCAATCGACTAGAGAATTCAACTTTCGGCAGCAGCAGTATTTGCTTTAACTGAATTGTTGAAAATGAATATTTAACAAAAAAGCATGGTCTTTACGACCAATGCCACGGGCGTGAGCAGATATAAACCTAGTTAAAGAAAGTTATGTGTTTGTGACAACGTGCACCCATAATCCGCATAACGGTAAACCATAAACGTCCCACAGGGAATTTATTATTTATAAGGATGTGTTCACGATGACGTGTTCATCGCATAGGTAGGTAGTTATCATCCATCGTCTGATTATATTATTATGTATTTGCACTCTCGGCCTACTTTGCTAGGCAGTGAATAGTCACAATGGGTATGTGACTTGAGAGCCTGATTTTTTTATGGGGGAAAATATAATGACCACCAAAAATAACTTTGTGACCACTAATATCTATCACCTAAAATATCAATTGATCAATAAATTTACTAAATTGAGCACCAAATTTTAATGAGGTGGTTGATGACAAACTAGTCTTGCCTAGGCGGACTTGGGGCACCCCGACGCGGATAGATTAGGTTAGAAGGGTATGGCGATGTCGAATGAGCGAGCGAAGCAAGCGAATAGACCCCGCGGACCCCACATACCCTTCGTGGTTATTTTTTTATAAACCATTAAGAAGCACCGGGTCTCCCTCGACTCGGATGCAAGAGCATAACAGTTCAATTTCTAGTGGTCATTAACTAAAAAAATAAGGTTTTGGTTCTTATTTCACAATAAAATAGGGATTAATTTTGGTGATCATTTACTAATTTTGGCAATCAAAAGTCATTTTTTTGCCATTACATTTTGCTAAATCTGGTGGTTCGTTAATTGTATTGTAGGTATGCCTTTTTTATTGTTGGACACTCCACGCAGTGTGCTGATAGGTAGCCCACCTCGACTACAAAGAATGCAACTTGCATCAAACGACACGCAAAAACACCCGCTCTTGATTCTTTTGTGTGAAAACAACCCATCTGACCGAGTAGGTACTTATCGTCGTTTGTCGTATTAAAGTCGCATCGCGGTGACTTGTGGTAGGTACCTATGCTCCAAGTAACTGCTTTCATTTGTTTTTTGCAGTGGCTGTCGCAACATTTGTGCGTGGAAGTCGTTGCCAAGGAGTAGGTACTACCCAATATTATTTTCTTTCTCGTAATTACCGACCCGTCCACTGATAAACATAGTCTCACCCTGAGATTGTTACTACGAACGTTGACTCTGCTTGGCAGACGCTGAAATGCCACCACGCCTGGTTAATGGATGAGTGTACCTAGTGACTTATAAATAAGCAGGTATTTTGTTTTTGTAGTCGGTAATACTTACTAAATATTGGGAGATTGAAGTAGTTTCTAAGGGTGATTTTGCAAAATGGGGCTTATGAACAAAAGGTTAGAAAATGAAGATTATAGGGTCTACCTACATTGTAAGACAGGTGGGACTTTGGGGTTAGACTGGGCCCTCTGTTGACCTCTGAGCGACGACATCAGGGAAAACGGTAGCGTAGTGGTCACGAGATGCCTGAGGGGGGGGGGGGCTCAGGTGAGACTCCCTTATTTATAACATATTAGGGAGTTAAAAATAACACAGTCCCATTGTTCATCTTTATCCCCAAATTAAGACGCTTCTTGAAGGTTTCCCCCATAAATTGTTAAGATAGAGGTAAGTATCTTCACCCACTGGTTTTTAGATGAGAGTTTAGAAGCAAGGAGCCCGTGGCTAAATAATAACAGCCGTCGATCTTTAGGTTAAGTCGTGCTTGCCTAGGTTGGTCTGTGTGTGGATGGGTGACCACCCTTACATACCGAGTTTCCTTCGTGCCTCGGAAAGCACGTTAAGCTGTTGGTCATGGCTGTCATTTGTCCATCTTTGACAGTCGTTACAGGTGGTCAGTAACCCAAAAAGTCTGACAAGCAGTCTTACCAAAGTGGTACCTATCGTATTACCCAATATGAACTGGGTTGTGGAGGTCAGATAGGCAGTAGCTCCATGTAAAATACAGGTATTCAGCTGCATCCGGTTAGACTGGAAGCCGACCCCAACATAGTTGGAAAAAGGCTAGGCAGATGATGAGTTTAGAATTGTAGTAGAGATCCTTACTAGACACTTCACCAACCAGAGTAATTTGGTCACAAACTATATCAATAAAAAATCATACATCCAAATTCATTCGATATCTATCATGGTGACAGGTACGGAGACGCTTAATAATTAATGGTGTCGATTCTGTTGTGCACAAACTAAACTTAATTTAGGCTATTGCTATCTTTTATTATAAGGCAGTGCGAGAAAAGGACGGTTATAGCTATGAACTAGAGATGTCAAACTAGCTTATGCCTTGCGCTTCACCGTGTTTTTAGTCGACATGTTTTTATGTGCACCCTTCATTTGTTTGAAAATATTAATTCGAACTAAATTTGACAGTTCTAATCTACGTCCGTCTCTTTCTCGTTTTATTAGAGCGAAAAAGATAGCAATAGCGTAAATTAAGTTTAGCTTGTGCACAACAGAATCGACACCAATTTCATCAACAATTTCCTCGCCGGTATACTTTATAACACAATAGCATTTGCAGCGATGAAAAACATAAACTATCGGCACATCTATAACACTCACATAAAAGCGCTGCAAGATTTAAAAAAACACTGAATAAAATTCTATAGTGGTTGATAGGGAAGAGTTGAACAAAAAAGCCCGTTGGTCCCCCGCACGCCAATATTGAAGTTGAATGCTTTGTCCCATGCAAATTCGTTTCCCGTTTATTGTCGGTCGACGGGATATTTCCTGAGGTACTTAGACTACACATAAATAGATCTAACTCCAGACTAGTTCGGGACAGCTATGGGTGTGGAGATTTTACGTTTTATTTGTTTAATATTGATTTAGAAATGTAGTCTGTGGATTAAATACTCATGGGTTTTAATTAGATATTAATTAACGGCCCTCATCAAGTCATCATAGACCTTTCGTGTTCAAATGTTGGTCGGCATTAGACGCCTGGTTTATTATTGTCGGCAGTATCTTGAACATCAGAATGACTGGCGAAAATGACCGATCAGCTTTAAAATATTACTAAAATCTAATACCTATTTGCTACTATTTGATACCTTTGTTTAAATAATTGGTACTTACCTAATTAATAACTGAGAAAATTAATTAAAAAATTGGGTAGTCATTCTGATGTCAGGATGACTGCCCACATTTAGGATCTCCATGTAAGGGCTCCAAAATTGAAATTCGCCTTTCCAAAAATGTAGTACCTAAACAGCTATCGATGACAATGATATATAAAGAAAAAAATAGTTCTACCCACATGTTTGCTTTTATCGGTAGGTATCTTGCAGTTGGACATTGTTATTGATTAGTAGTATAATGTCATTTGCTTTTTTTTTTCATTTCTTTGCAATCAAGTTCAATTTACAAGATTCTGATAAAAGCTAACATCCACATGTTAGCTTTTATCAGTATCTTGCAGTCGGAAATTGTTATTGATTAGTAGAATAATATTACACGAATTTACATGATTATTAAATCGTGTAAATTGAACTTGATTGCAAAGAATTAAAAAAAAGCAAATACCTAACATTATAATAGGCGAGACGACAAAAAAAAAACTAATTAGTCCGTCAGTTAGATTATCAACAAATATTTGACCCGTGTTTTTTCTTTTGTTACGTAAACCAAAATTGACGAAGATATGACGCTTTTAAAATTCTCAATACGTCACGCCTAGGTATAATTTTTACCTAGTTCTGACGTCACGAGCCCCCACTCCCGAGTTATGCGTTTTATCTTTGTCAATATTCATTGATTTACAAAAACAAAAAATACGTGTTCATTAATTTCCAATACTATAACTGACGGACTAAATAGATTTGCAATTTTTTGATACTGTCGCGGTCGTCATGCCTATTATTATATCATTATAAAAAATATAGTTTTACCCACGTGTAACTATATTTTTTTTTGATATATCGTTGTCATCGATAGTTGCTCTGTAAAAAATCTTTATTGTTTGCCCTAAAAATCTAGAAAAATATATGTTTAGGTATGAAATAGGTACAAAATTTTTGTAAAGGCAAATTGAAATTTTGGACTCCTTACGTGGAGATTCTTAATGGGCAGTCATCCTGATATCAAAATGACTGCCCAATTTTTTATTCATTTTCTTAGTTATTAATTAGGTACCAATTATTTAAACATAGGTATCGAATAGTAGCAAATAGGTATTAGATTTTAGTAATATTTTAAAGCTGATCGGTCATTTTGGCCAGTCATTCTGATGTTCACGGCAGTATCATATTATTATCAAATGGTAGATCTAGACTTAGATTGGTAGGTATGTACCTACCTATTTTTTTAAAACAACTGAAATTTTTCTCATCGTTGTAAGATTGACAAAAGCTCCAAGTAAATAAGAGCCTGACTAACTCTTGAAACCTTGGATAAAACTTTAAGAAGAATATAAGTGAACAAACAATCTTCGATTATAGAACTGGGAAAACGCTCACAAGTTCCCGTGAGACTTAAAAGAGTAAAATTGAAAAGCTTTTAATTGAAAATCGCCTAAGGTCATGAAAAGTCTTTGCTTTGTAAAAGTACTTACTTACTTACTGAAGTAACCATTTTTTTACTTCGCTGTTGTCGGGAGTTCCATAATTTTTTGCCAGGTTAAAAATAAAATATTACTGGTAGTCAGGGTAGGTACCTGCTGCCTACATAAATAACAAGCTAAATCAGACAAAGAATGAAGTCAGTTTTTGTTATTGGCAACAAAAAGATCTATGAAATAGTCGGAATAAAGCCAATTCTCGAAGACTAGTAAAAGGCTCAGCTCAGCTCAGACACGTAATTAACGTTTTATTCCAGGTTATTTAACTCTTTCCCTAGAACCACGATTACCTAGCTTTTCGATTCGTTGATTACCTACCTACTTTTAAAACCTAGAAAAGAAATGTTTTTTTTTTTATCACCGAAATGTAGGTAGTAGAAAAAAGTTTTCAGTGTGTAATTTTTCATTAGAATTCTGAACGAATTTGTTTTTGTTTTCGAAGCGAATAAAAATGCAATTTAGGAAGAATGTACACATTAAATGTTTCAGTTTGTACCTACTATCAATACTCTACTACTAGCAATACTTGTATGAAAACAGTGTGTGTTTTACGGTTGACCTAGACACGGTGAGTACCTATCTACGGCTTAGGGTCAATTCACACCGAAAGAGCGGCGAAGGGCAGCGCAGTTTCAGTTTCATATGAATTTTAACTTTATTATCATTACCATAATACTTATTATCGCATGATCGCATGAGAAACTCGAACGAGTCGCGCGCCGCCGCTCCGCCGCACCGATAAACGAGTTTCTCATGCGATAATAAGTATTATGGTAATGATAATAAATTAAAATTTATATGAAACTGAAACTGCGCTGCCCTTCGCCGCTCTTTCGGTGTGAATTGACCTTAAACATTTTGATAATACCTAAATAAAACACATTGTAGTACTTCTTACCTATAGGTACTTACTTTATCGGATGTTTTGCAATAGGTTTGTTATCTTAAGCAGTTCTCGAATGTTATGTTTATTTTACTACGTCAACAAACCATTACCTAGATATACTTAGGTACTTACTAGCTATTTTTTATGTAAGTACTATACTTAATTCACTTTTTGCAATAATACGCCTCTTGACATAAGAAAATATTAGAAGTGGTTTCTAAACTGCCGAGAACTCGTTACCTAGGACCTATTTGTTATTTGATTGTTCTAGTTTACGTATCTAAGTACAAGTACAATACTTACCTTAATAAATCTTAGCTCAGAAATATCGCTGTTATTCATCATCATTTATAAATTTTATTATAAGTACCTACATAAACTAAATAAGAACCTAACTAAAATAACGTAAAAAATGTAAAGAAAGAAAGAAAAAACATTTATTAGCCCGCACAGGACAAAACACAAATTAAAATGGTTAAATTAACAGTACAGCTAATAAAAAAAATAAAAAATTAAACAGAAAAATGAAAAAAAACATGAAATGTAAATAAATCGAGTTCTCACCATTAAGCTATTACTACTACGTATAGAGAAGACACTGCGATCAAAATCGGTGCTCCGTTCAAATGCTGTCAGCTGGCTGCAATTCACTCAGTTACTTGCTCGCCACAGCATTATTTAAACGAGGTTAGCCGCGCCCCGCGCGCCCCGCACTGCGCACAGATTTTGTTCGCGCTGTCTTCTCTATACGTAGTAGTAATAGCTTAGTGGTTCTCACAAAGATTCCTAACACTAATGATCTGGTTAATCCGTTGTTTGTGGGTAGGTAGAGGTACACACCTATGCTGTAGGCTTTTTGTAGGATGTCAAGCGTAGTGCAGCACCCAACGAACAGCTAACGAATGCTTCGTTTCTGTCGCTCAACCCTCGTCGCACATCGCAGGATAGCCGGATTCAATCGAACATAGGTTTTATGAGACAAAACAAACAACAGTGTGTAAGGATCTTTATAAGTTCAAATGACATTGAAAAGGTCAGCAAAGAACAGCGCCTTGTTGGTAAACATTGTGAAAAAATAAGATGGCGGCGTTAATTCCGACTTTGGCCACACAGGGCCACACACACGCCAAAGATGCTTAAACAACTCTATAAATTGTTTATGATTTCCTTACGTTCCACTGTGACTTCTGCTTAGATAGACATATTGGTCAATAAAATATTTATGATGGTTTATTAAATTATTACACATTTCTTCTTAGCTCCCTGATAAGAAGATCAAGTGAAGACTTGATTAATAATAAGTAGGTAAAGATCTTGTTACCACTTCGCTTGCAAATGGTCTGATATTATAGCCACTCCTAATTAGACTTATGCTTAGTGATGCTCGTAGGTCCTCCTACCCAGTTGTAGTATGGTATCGGAAAAGTGTGGTCATTTAATTGTGTGAAATATACCGGTAAACTGAACAACTTTCTCCATGTGCCAAAATAGTAATGGCGAATAAAAAAATCTGCTGTCCTATACAATTAGAGGTAATGATACTTTGTATGGGACGGCTGAACACGCGCTGTAGGTACTAATGCCATAATCCCATTATACAAGTACCTACCTACTACGCAACTGGTCGTGGTACATTTTGAAATATGAAAGTAATGGATCACACTTCACAGGGGCACGTAATCTCCTGACAACGGTCACCGCGGCAGCCAACAATTTATTTACAACGATATTCTCACATGACACCGTTCTGACGCCGAAAGCCGAGGGCCGAGGGCTGAGGGCCGAGAGCCGACGAGCCGAATCGTTCCCCCGACCCAGCGTTTAATTTTAATGATGATTTCGGGGTTGTATGTTCCTGGATATTTCGAGTTTGTTTTTCGATGTTTTTGTATTGGAAAGGTGGGATATGTATTGGAATAAAGGTTGACGTTTTTATGGGCACAGAATGTAGAGATTTTTCAGAGTGAATATTCAGAGCATTTCGGAAAAAATATTTTCAAATGCTGTATATAAAGGGTGTAAAACACCTCTTAACGAAGCCGAAAGGCACTTGTTCTCCCTGTCATTGCGATCATTTTTTTGTTATACACCATACCTGGGAACCTTCTAGTTACGGAGATATTGGGGGTCAAAGTTCCAAGTTTTTAATGTTAGATTTTTTAAACACCTCCATGACCCCCGTACTATTCAATCCATTCACCAGCACAATGTTTTGAGTGCGTTACATTGAGTTCTATCACAAAACATGATTTTTCACCCCAAAAAAAAAGTTGTTTCCCAGCAATCATTTTTGCGTAAAGTCACTTAGTTTGATGTACAGAATGCTTGGTTGACGGCTTCGTGATGAGGTGTTTTACACCCTGTATAGGTAAGTACCTATATCTGTAGGAAAAATTATAGGTAGGTACTGCTTGCCTATAATCTCTGATTTGTTGCAAGATTGTGGTGTCTAGTTCCCTCGGTTCACACCCTAGAAAGCACCCTACGTCTAAAGGCAAAGGTTGCACTGGTTGGCATTGTCGGTGATTGGCCAAGTGCTAACCTACGTGACATAGCTAATTTTTTGCGCATAAACACCTAGGTAGAGGTATCTACCTACTTACACGCTTAGTTTACAAAAACAGTTGTTCTGTTTTTGAAAACTAAGCGTGTTATGTAGACCTAAAAATAAAACAATTGTACCTACCTATAAAACAAAACAATTAGCCCTCAACTAATCTACCGATACAATCCCAGAAATAAGGTCTTCATCCACATAATGATAAGGATTATCCAGTACAAGTGCGTACATAGGTAGCAACAACAGCCGAGAGGATAATCTCGCGTGGACGGATCAGCTTAAGTGGGCTCCATTGTCATTTGTCTTGTGATTAGGTAGGCTCCAGCTATGTTTATGTATTACGTAGTTGAGGTAATAATTATTGGAGGATACCTAATAAGTAAGTAGTGTTTGTGCATGAGAACGTGGATGAGTGTTTAAAACAGGATGGTAAATTGTTTAGTGAGGTTTTGGGGATGTTTGCAAGAGCTTTTTGTTTGTCTTTTTCTACGAATCACTATTCGCAGGTTCAGTGGTTCATAAAAGCCTGATTTGTGTTGTTAGGTGGTCAGTTTGTTGATGTTTTTAGATCAAATAACGAAACACCTAGATCATCAGTGAGCTTTCTGTACTTTATAGAGATACCCTTTAAAAATTATTCATCTCTAAGGCTGCGTTTCCACCAGAGTTCGAGGATGTGCTGCTGCAGCGAGAGATGTGCATAAAACTAACCAATCACATAACTAGCTTAGCTTAAAATGTGGAAAAGAAGCTTTACTTTACTACTGGTTAGTTTCACACATCTATCGCGCTACGCATCCTAGCTCATTTTACGTGTAAACTCAGCTTAAATCAGGTGTTTAGGTCAAGGTTTAATTCATATCAAAAACAAACAGTCAATAAAACGCATGTTGAGAAAACGTAACCCTTAACCCTTCGGCCGAGTTATTTGCACGTTATTTGACATTGAAAAGTTTACGAGTAACATTTTGCCCCGCGAGTGAAATACCGCTTCGCTTCGGATCGTTTTAATCCTAGTTGCGGGTTACATTAATATTTCTGTGTGACATATGACGAGACAGAGTTGTATTTCATCCAAAATTCACCAATTCATCCTTTGAATTGTTTCTAGAGACCCATTACATCGCATAAAGAGACATAGATGGTGGATTATTCGCATGTCCATTCGTTTTATGCAAATTTATTCGAATATCGTGTTCAGTTCGTGATAAAATTCGAATAAAAATACGACAAACGAGCCATCACTTTTATGTTTGACTAAGTATTATACGGTTAAAGGGTTTTGTTAAAAAATATACATAATTGATTTTACATCAGAAGAACGACTTGTTATCTACAACTTCAAATAAGTAGGGAAATATTTGTATCAATTTGATCGTCTTTGTGTGGGATGTTTATTTTTCTAAAAGCGATTCTAAGGGATATGGCATAGCCGTAGGCATTCGATAATAAGGATGTTTATGCCAATTACCTGCCTTTCAGTTTATACCAGCTAGGAACATAATTATCTAATATTTACGAAAAACATTCAGAAGTTTTCTTTTACTCACATGTTAAAAAGGCTGCTTTGCCGATGTTGTGTTCTTTTCGAAGAAATCTGGAAGCAAAAAAGTAGAGTGAATAGGTAATCCCATCATTAGGTAGGTATATTACAAAGGTTAGCAACTGCATAAATCGGTCAGAATTAAGTAATCCAATTTCAGAAAAAAATAATTTGCATTAAAAAAAAATATTGCAAAGTAAAGAAGAATAGGTACCTGCTTAAATAAAACTATAGGTACTAAGTAGGCATTACAACTTCTTATTAAAACTAACAGAACATTCTACCATATTAAATTACAAAAAATAATAATCAGCTAAGTAGGTAATTTTATTGCTAACTGTATCTACTTCCAATTTCCGTTGATTCAGCACCTAAGGGTTTATTCCTTTCCTTGGTTTATACGTGTTTTGCTTAGTAAATTATTGTGTTAGTAATTTGTTGAGCTATTCAGAAAGTTTCAGGACCAATTAGGAACGTATGTTCGTGAAGGGCTTTTCTAAAACTCATAATTGAACCGTTTAGGCCCTTACGTGAATCAATCATTTATTGCTAAGTAGGAAATTGGTTCTGTTTTGAATAGACGATTTCTCTGAAGAAATTACTTAAGAGTTTTGTGAGTCAAATGTTTTGGTAATTGACTTAGAAATAGACGGTTATTTACTTATTTATCTCTGTGTGTTGTCATGAAATGAATCAAAGACGAGACCAATTTGCGAAGATTTTATTATCGCAGGTAGATGTATGTACATACTTACACATATATTTCTACGTTGCGAAGAAGGGAAATAAATTCTTTTATCGTAACTGCAGTGCAAGTACGTAGGAATCGATTCGATAAATCTGACAGTTATTCTCGACAAAATGAGTTTTTATCTTTGTTATAAACTCATTTTGTCGAGAATGACTGTCAGATTTATCGAATCAATTCCTACGTACTTGCACGGCTGGTTACGAAACTTAAATCATCGGGATGCTTAGTTGCGGTTAAGGAATAAGTTTTTTTGATTCGCAACTGGTTGTGAACAAAGAGTAAAAATTCCTAATTCGCAACTGGTTGCGAATCGCAGTTGCGAAAACGGCTGGAGGGGTTCCCACTATGTCGTGACTATTAATTTATCGTTGATTTTTAGTTAGTAAAAGTCGTGGACGACAGTTATCGCGTCGTCCTATATGTGAACACCTCCATTTAAATACACAAGCCACGACACTTAAACAGAGAACAGGGCCTAACAGGGAACATACCAGACAAGTTTATAATTGGGTTTTTGAATAACAAAAGACGATTATCAATAGAGATTTGTATCTATGTCGTAGCCATATCGTAGATTTGCTCACTTCCTGAAATGCTCGCATTTAATGAAATGTGTCACTGTCTATTATATAGCCACATCATGATGTGGTTTGGGCAGATCAATGATAAGAAATCGTTTCTCGATATAGGCAACTAAACGCGCGGCTTCTTCATGAAATATTTCTGTCTACAGACTTTAAAGGAACCTAACTAACCTAACGTCGGGGTGCCCCAAGTCCCACCGCACTATTTATACGATCCGGACACATTTATAGGTATAACGATCCGGCCAAATGTGGATTACAAAATCGTGGAATGTTGACAATTTAATCATCATCATCATCATCATTTCAGACGAAAGACATCCACTGCTGGGCATAGGCCTCCCGCAAGTGTCAGGATCATCGCATCCAACAGATGCGATGATCCAATTTAATGATCTGGTCAAATTAAGTTGCCCACATCATGAAATGCGACCATTTCATGAAATTCTCGAGCATTTCATGAAGTGAGCAAATCTACGATATGGCAATGATATCTATACAAATACTTACAAAATAATTTATTGTGTCAATTAGATATTACATTACATGTTAATGTGTTTGGAACCCCCATTTAGGCAAACAATGCCTGTATTAGAAGGCTCCGTTCTTTCAACATCATTGTCGTACACTTATACTAACACGAGTTGATATTATGGTGTACTGTGACCTTAGGGGTAAATATGCAATGTAAGTACATTTTCTCAAAAATGGTATGTAATGTTGCCATAACATCTCTAAAAAGTATTCAGAAAGTGAACTCTACCGGAGACTTATTCACAACTGTCCAGTAAGAAGCGAGATTTTAAATTTGGAATCTCCTACGTCATCCTCTTTAGATCTGCTTAGAAAAAAAAACAGTACCAGACACAGATTAGAGTTTAGCCATTATAACATGGTTATAGGAGGGAGGCTCCAAATATATATCTAACCCTCTTTTTGGTATGACACTTTATGAGATACATATATTTTTGGAGCCATAGACAGCTATTTTATAGTCTGTGACACTTAACGCGACGCAGAAAAAGTATGCACGTTGCGTTTTGAACTTAGTAATGTTGTAAAAGTATAGTGTGGGATTTTATGTTTGTATTTAGTAATTTCAGTTTATAAATCATTTCGGATTAAAACTTTCCTTTCTAAAATTAACATGGAGTTTCAAAAACAATAATTAACATTTTTTTACTAAAACATTCATCTAATGTAAAAATAGAACGATGTTCAAAACTAAACGCAAACTTTGTATTAAAAAAAAACAACGACTGGCGGGAGGATTTCACATTCAATTGCGACAATCGTGTTTTAATTTACCGCGTGAACATATATAATCCCAAAAAATGAGTTCAAGCGAATCTGATTCGGTAATAGATGGCACTCCTCCTGATTTAAAAGCTGAGGCCAAATTAGCATAAACAATTTACTTCCGCCAAAATCCAAGAAGCGATATATGAAAACTTATGAAAAATTTATGAAGTGGAAGGCAGAAAAACAAGCCAACAGTTGGTCTGAAAACGTATTAAACGAATTTGTTGTTAAACTTTCTTTCATTTTTGAGAAAAGCATTATACAAACCTCAACCAGTAACTCATACCTCATACTTTGTTAACTCATACTTGGCCAGGAAGGCCTCCTTACTGGATTCTGCAAATTTAGCTTATACAAACTAATCTTAAGAAAATAAAAGTATATAACTAAATTCTTAAATATAAATAAGTAAAGTTGCAATTTAAATTATTAACTGTAAAATAAAACTTATTCCCAGTCAGTGCAAGAGATGTAAAGTGTGGTGTGGTAAGTAGTGCGGTGTTATGTGTGGTATGTGATGAGGCGCGCGATGTGTTGTGATGTGTGGCGTGGTGCGTGGAATGTTGTGAGGTGTGTGATATGTTGTGTTGTGATGTGATGTGTTTTGTTTTGTTTTGTTGTGTTGTGTTGTGTTGTGTTGTGTTGTGTTGTGGTGTGGTGTAGTGTGGTGTGGTGTGGTGTGGTGTGTGTGAGTGGTGTGTGTAATGAGGTGTTTGGTGTGTGGTTTTAAGATATATACGGTAAATTTAGGCTACCCAAGATGTTCCTGGAGTGCCTCGGTTTCCTCATAGGTAAGTGGTTTTATCCAGTCTATAATACTTTTTTTACAGTCGTGGTAACTTTTATTACATACATAAACGTGAGTAGAGCGTTTATTAAATTGTTTGCATGCAAATCTAGTTTTAGTTTGGGGAACTTGGAGAACTAAATCTTTTTTCTTTTAGATTTTTCCTTATATGGTAGGGTTTTATGTTTTTTTAGTATGGTTTGGGTAATGTACAGTTTCCTTACAGAGAGTAAATTACTTATTTGGTATAAACTTGTGGTGGAGAACCTTTTATTTTTAAAATACATTATTTTTATTAATGCACACTGCACTCGTTCCATGTTTATAAATTTGTTTTTGCTGTACCGCTCCAAATTGGGATACGATATAAAAGTACAGATTGGGCCAGTGCCACATATATTTCATTTGAGAGATTTCTGGGACCCCTTTTACAGCTAACCAAAATAGAGATTTTGGTTGGAACAATATGTCTGAGGGTTTTAGAGATCTATAATAATATTACGTATATTATACAGGGTTAGTTTTCAATGACCAGCCAACATTTAAAATTAAGATCTAGATATCAAACCAAAAGTTCATGTTAAATATTATTGTCGAAAAAAAATAAAATATTAGCATTCATTTGAAAATGTCCTAAAAATTTCCTAAATCATAAACCTAGTGGGAATCAATGCTATTGTGTGCGTGCATGCACCGCCTAATAAAATTTATGTGTGTGCTAACTGCTACCTATCTAGGTTGTTGAACTGAATTGTGCTGTTGCAATATCCACACTTTCGCTTTTTAGTGGTGGACAGGAATTATTATTTAATATTTTTTTTTTATATCCAAAATATTATCGATTCTAAACCATCTCTGAAAATTTGGCCGGTCATTGAAAACTAAGACTGTATAAAGAGGTAAAATTTGTTTGTAAATTTTTGTATGTAATCTCTAAGCACTGATTGAAAGCTACATTGTTCGTGGTTCCTTCTTATAGGCTATATATTTTTTTTATCATGTGTATTAGCCGAGCTCGACGACCCGAATGGCGCTAGTGAGGCTGCCTTACGTTCTTAGGGTCCCGGGTTCGAATCCCGGTCGGAATAAATGTTTGTGTGATGAGCATGGGCATTTGTTTCCGAGTCATGGATGTTTATATGTATATTAAGTAGGTATGTATTTACAAACAAAAAGTATCTATGTAGTATATCAACTATCTGGTGACCACGACACAAGCCTCGTTGCTTAGTGTGGCACTGGATGGCGCTGTGTGTAATGTCCAGCGATATTTATTATTATTATTATTATAGCTATCACAATTTTTGCGGACGAAGTCGCGGTCGAAGTGCTAGCTATGTTTATAAATTTACAGAAACCTACCTACTGCTTTTTCAATAATACTGGGGTCGAATCTAATCAATCTCATCTTAGATCTATACTGAGATTAAACACTATTCAAAACCTCCCCAAGCAGATTACCCATCCAATACTTCCTTTTTTCCTGACCTTTATCGAACCCATGATCTAAATAATAATATGGGTTTGTTAGGTACCCACATAATAAGTAACATTACCTACATATCAAATTTGATTTGTGTTGCGTTTCAAAAGCCTGACAGATGGATAGACGGCGGTCATGTGTAGGGTTGTGACAACAAAGCAGTTCCGTTTCGACCCTTACAATGTTTCAACGTTTTTTTGTTGAAAATGTTTCACTTCCGACTGAACGTATAACTGCAGTCAAAAGATAATTAAAAACTGTTCAATAGCAACTCTATTATTCCCAAAAAAGATTGATTCGTTCTTTCGAATAAGCTTTTGACCAGCCCCATATTTATTTAATTGTATTTTTCTTGGAAAGCCGAACAGACCTTATCATTATATTGCATGCAAATATTGAATAAATCTTATTCCAGGGTACACAGAATGCTTTATTAAATTTAATAATATTATTGTACTGTACATATAATCTCTTTTGAGCTCCATCAATTATGCGAAGCAATCAGTTTGCTTCGACTACAGAGTTACGGACCCCTCCTTCGTCCTCTCATAGAATCTCTTTAAATTAATGAGTGACTAATTAAAGGTATTTATGCGAAAATTCTGGGCTTTATGTAAAAAATATCTACTTAAAACTTTGCCGACTTTGTAACTTTATTATTTTAATTAAAGTATTCTGATAGGCCCGTGAATTATACAGTTCGAGGAAGCTTACAGTGAATGTCATCCTCAACCCACGGTCGGAAACCAATTAAAGTTAATAATCCTCTAATATAAAACAATCGGTTTTTAAACGAACTTCCAGATTCCGCCGCTTTATCTCAGTTGACATTCCCTCGCCATCTTTTCGAATACGTAATTAAAGATTGTCGAAAACTTCTAACAAATCGACGCCATTTTCTTGCATTATTCACCTGTTCATTTTAGCAGTTAATCAAAGCACGGAGATATAAAATGAGAAAGTAGGGTTCCTGTAAATTGACAGTAAATAAATAGATTAAGTCGGCAAGGGTAATTGATAATGGAGACCCCTTACCGCCCTGAGCAACGAGAGATTATTATCTGTACTTCACTTACATATAACAGAATAACAAGGACAGTTAATAAACTGAAATGGCGTGATGTTGGTTTTCTTAGACATAAGTGTTATGTAGTGTTATTTATTTGATTGTATTTAGGCTTACAGCTAACAATACAAAAATGTATGGTGAAGCAATCGACGACATTCCATTTACAAGCTTCCACAGTCACACACACACACCACAATACACACACACCACACCACAACACACACACACCACACACAACACACACAGTCCACAGTGTTCTTTAGAATGTTATTTATTTTACTATTTATGTACACACAGTATACAACACAGGAAAATACATTAAAAATATGAGTACACAGGAACTGTTTATTTCTTAAGAAATTTCTGCCAGCAGCCCTCCAAAAAAAGAAAGAAATGTAGACATAGAGAGTAGTAAGTAAGAGTATCGGTATCAAATTTTGGATGAGTGCTTTTACACCAGAGATGTGCTATGCAGCTATGCTGCGAGGATGTAATAGCTATGCTGTGAAACTATGTGATCGTTTACACTGATACTACGGTGCGAGTAAGATGTGCTATGAAGATGCGCCGCCGCAAAGTAGCTGCGCGAGGAAGATGTGCAGCTCGAGCTATGCGATGTATCAATAGTAGGGAAGCGGGTAAGTACTCTGCTTTGCACATAACTACACCACTCGCGACCATCCATAGCACGCATCCATAGCACGCATATCCTTCTTTATAAACAAAACCTATCTTAGTTGAATCCGTTTCCACCAGTCCTAAGCTATGTGCACCAATGAATATGATTGGTGGATATCAAACGCATCGATAGCCACGTAGCATAGCACATCTCTGGTGGAAAAGTACCCTAAACCTTTAGGTACATTATTTTTAGCTTTGCATCTCCCTCCCACAACTGGAAATAGACATTCATAGAGTTGTTCCAGGAATTCTTTTTTGCACCTTCTCAAATAGGCGAGACGACAAAAAATACTAATTAGTCCGTCAGTTAGATTATCAAAAAATAAGTGACCCGTGTTTTTTCTTTTGTTACGTAAACCAAAATTGACGAAGATATGACGCTTTTAAAATTCTCAATACGTCACGCCTAGGTATAATTTTTACCTAGTTCTGACGTCACGAGTTTTGATGCGTTTTATCTTTGTCAATATTCATTGATTTACAAAAACAAAAAATACGTGTCCATTAATTTCAAATACTCTAACTGACGGACTAAATAGATTTGCAATTTTTTGATACTGTCGTCATGCCTATTTGCTAGTTACAATTTTAAATGTTTTTATTTATATTATTGTAGTGTCCGCAATAAACTGGGTGATTTGTTAAACGTTGTCAATACTTTAAGGGCGTCTAATACTCAAGAAAATAATCAACTTTTACAATGGGACCGAGCATGAAATTGCAAAAAAACAGCTAGGTTACTCCATACATTACTGGTCGCGTAACTCGAAAAACTGTAGGTAACACAGTTTTTTTATCGTATTTGATCGTTAGTCCCAATAGTATGAGCATAAATATGAGCAACTTTGATCAGATAATCATTTTTTCGCTTAAATCATGCAGCATGAAGCGTCGAGCCACTCCCCCTTAAAGTTTAGGCCTATTAGGAAAGCGTCAACTTTGGCGCGCAAAATAACAATAACTCTCGTTTGGCTTGCGTCGTCAGTGCGTTCGGCCGATCGGTATCTTTTCATTCATTATTTTTATACAAAGTCAACGGTGCGGGGCTAGAGAGCGTTTCTATGTTGTAAGTGCAAGCAAAAATTAGCTTAGTGGTGATCAGGCGGGAGTGTCCTCGATGTACCAACTTTACTCAATCACCCTGTAATGTCAAAATGTAGATAAAAGCCTCTTTTCAGTCAGAGAAGCCACACTCAAGCACTGTCCATCAATAATTCGATTTCAGAATCAGAACCTAAAGCCACTAAATATTATATTTAGTCTCATGTTTCCGATTCTAAACGAGAATAATGCTTAGCCAAAGGACGTGCTAAGTATCGGTCATAAATCTCGGCCTAGGTAATTTATGTTTGTCTTTTTCAACATAGTTATTGTAAATATAATGGTTTGAAACTAAGGCCACTCGTTCATCACAAGGGACCTAATATTTTCGTCGGAAAAGTTTAGGAGTATGACAGTCCAACTTTTCCTAACCTGTCGTGGATACAGCCCTAATGGTTATTTATTATGTCACTACAACCCTGAAAATGGGGCGGTACTCGGTAAGTACCGTGTGTTTGTTTGTTTGTTTGCTAGAGCAGCGGTGACCCAGTGGTGGCGGCCCCGACTTACGAATAGTAAGTCGTGGGTTCGAACTCAGACAGGCGCATTACTTTGTGTAATTTATTTCATCACCACTGCTTTCAAAACGGTGAAGAAAAACATCGTGAGGAAACCGGTATGTCCTAGAACCAAAAAATTCGAAGACATATGACATCTACCAATCTGCACTGGGCCCACGTGGTGGATTATAGCCCATTCCCTCTCATAGAGAGGAGGCCTGTGTCCCAGCAGTAGAAACATTAGTAGGCTGATGGTGACTCGGTTTTAATACGTAACATCACGCCTGTAATCCCCGAAGGGTTAGGCAGAGGTGTACCTAATAGTACATCCACATTTCGACAGTTTTGTTTAAGTCCCATGTAATATAGGGGGCGAGCCTATTGCCGTTAACCAGGCACAAATCCAGACTGTGGGGCTGATACTGAGAAATTCCTGATGGAAAACCCAACAACACTTTGCCCGACCTGGGAATCGAACCCAGGACCTCAAGCTCAGCAGTCGCACTTGCGACAACAGGACCAGTGAGGCAGTCATATTTTAATACATTATCTGTCAAAGTCTGGCCGTTCACAGTCCGATGCGGAGACTGGTCCGCAGGGTTTGACCGTACCTAGTATTATTATCTGTTGCGTATTATCCAATAGTGGTTGACAGTTTGGAAGAGCTCGTGGCTAAATAATAACAGCCGCTCGGGTCGATCTTTAGGTTAAGCCAAGCTTCCCTAGGTTTGTCTGTGGATGGGTGACCACCCATTACATATCGAGTTTCCTCCGTGCCTCGGAAAGCACGTTAAGCAGTTGGTCCCGGCTGTCATTTGTGATCTTTGACAGTCGTTACAGGTAGTCAGTGGCAAAAAAAGTCTGACAACCAGTCTTACCAAGGGGTATCGTATTATCCAGTACTAACTGGGTTGTGGAGGTCAGATACTTAGGCAGTTGCTTCATGTAAAATACTGGTATTCAGCTGCATCCGGATAGTCTGGAAGCCGACCCACAAAACGTGGGAAAAGGCTAGGCAGATGGTGATGGTTGACACTGTCAGTTACAGACATCTGAATGTAACTTAGTACCTACGTGTGAAGATCACTTTACTACAACACTCAAACATAATGAGCCCACACATCTGATCTACCACCGGGATATTATATACCACAGGAATTTATGTGAGCAATTCTATCAATCAGGTGTACCTACTGATATGCGTATGGTATATAAGTACCGATTGATATGCCTAAAGCATTCCATAGCGATTGATTCAGTTCCGTGCGGGCGTTATCTGTGAATATTCTGGTTACTATACTTAAGTTAAAGATGCTTATACTAAATACGTTATATTAAGTGGATAGCTAATATGTGTGGAAGATTAGACGCCAATGATATAAATAAATATCGCTGGATATTGCACACAGCGCCATCTAGTGCCACACTAAGCAACGAGGCTTGTGTCGTGGACACCAGATAGTTGATATACTACATAGATACTTTTTTTTTTGTAAATACATACTTATTATACATATAAACATCCATGACTCGGAAACAAATGTCCATGCTCATCACACAAACATTTGCTTCTACCGGGATTCGAACCCGGGGCAGCCCCACTACCGCTACGCCATTCGGGTCGTCGATACAACGATATGAACGGATATGAACAGATAGTGTAATTGGTAACATCTTACGTTGTGTCGTTATGAATTTGATATTATTTTGTTAGCTATAAATTATTTTTATTATAAAAACAACAACAATTTAAAGCCGATTAGTTTTTTCTTTCACTTTGAAATTCTTTGATAAATTTACCATTTCTATTATATTGAAACTCAGAAAATTTGTTAACTGCAAGCAAAATCCCTGACGGATTTTTTTTTATATCCTTTGGTCTAATTTATAGAAATAAATAATGTTTGTAAAACAATAATTCGAACTTACTCCTGCATAACAAATGGTTCGACGATTAATGAATAACTTCTACCAAAGTTAAAATAAAAAATATTGCATTAGGTAACTTATAGGTAAATACGCCAAGGTATATAAGGAAGAATGAGGATGAATAAATAAGGTAGGTAAGTATATAAATAATATATCGTATTGGTATTGCAAGAAGTTGTACGACCAATGTAACTTCTTTTTACATAAACGAAGAAATATTCTTAGCTAAGAATGTATTTTTAGCCAGATACACTGTTTTCATGGTTTCAGCCTTTTGTGTTACGACATATTCTCAGAGCGTCAGGTCTATTTGCTCTCCTGTTTACATTTCTCAGCGTCCGCGAAATGAAAACCATGGAAAGAGTCTACAACTTCTGAACTTATTTATACAGTCCAGCAATATAACAGAGGAAAGCAAACACGAATAAAAAATACGTTTAACCCCAGGATGGGTTATTCACGTTTTGGCGTATTCACTCACGGCTGAAAACACAACACATGTACATTGAAACCAATTATTCCGTAGAGAAAGTACATAGTACGTATATTATTTATTGCAAGTTCGTTGGACCATAACGCGCAAAGCCGTTGTACAGCACCGTTCAACAATATTGGAATAGTTTGTTAGTGTTTACCTTTCGACAGGCCGGTATGCAGTGTACACCTCCCCGTTTCGTTTTCGGACCAGAGCCAATTGTGATACGAGCCGAATACCCGATATTACGAGCTGCTTGTGATGTAGTCCATGATAACTGTCCATGTCCGGGTTTGTGCGAGTGGCCCATGGTTAATTGCATACGAGACCAGTAATGATGACGGGGCTTAATGACTAGTGCAGTTAATAATGTACCTACCGTTGTGCAGCTTGGGTGGGCTGTAGAAGGAAGCTGCTGGATTATATGACGCATCATGGGATTATAGAGAAACAGAATGGCATATGTAGCCATTATGCGAATCGACTGCAGGAGATGGATTGTTAACGCGTCTGAGGCCGGCATTTGGTATAGAAGCATTTCTATCGGAGAGCCTATTGTCTATCGAAGGTAAAGCGATTAACACACGATCGAGAGTTGGTTGGTACTTCCTTACAATATTGCAATACCAACAAATAAGTTCTTGTGAAAACACCGCAACAAAATGTTAACCCTTAGGGGCTGAAAAATTGCTGAAACTGTTCAGGCAATGAAAGCTTATTCGACCTAGAAATCGAACTTAGAAGCTCTTCATCGATTTAGTGGTCCCCAGCTAGACTGCAATGCTTCACAATTTTTTTTGTTCATAAATATTTGTTCTCAACACCAGTTATTACTTAATGTATGCGAACTTTTGGTCAATGAAATTATACGTATCTTAGAATTATCTTAGGTATCCTAAAATTTACAAAAACAAAAAACTGTTACTGCGGCTCGCCCCATAAGCGAATCTATCCATCAACCGGGCCAAAATCCTAATTCTGTGGTTCCTACTGAGGAATTTTGTCATGGACACCACCAAATTAACACTTTAAATCGAACCTAGGATCTTATGCTCAACGATCACGCTTGCAACTACTAGATCAACCAATTATTAATCTGTACCTAGAAATATAACATAAGCTCTCTACATAACATTGTATACAGGCGTACCACGTTAAACCCGTGTTGATAATGTACGTACTCACATTCATACGAGGTCAATGCTCTTACGCAGAGATCCACTAACCTGAAATTTTCATGGTTGGACATTTTACCTAGGTATTTATGAACTTAATGCCGTGGGCGGATAAACCTCTTAGCTGGTCTAAATCCATTCAAACTTACTAACTTGTTTTGTACAAAATATGTCTTTGTTATTTTTTAAAGTGATTAAGTTCAAGATTTTTAAAATAACTCTGCCCTTTACAAGTTTGTCTTAACTATTATTGGTTTTGTCTTTATAAAAGTTTGTAGTCTTGTATATGCAAGCATGCTTGTGTAAGCATTTTAGGAGAAGCTTTTTGACCTTTAATCTACGGTGGTATGATCAGCGGGGTAATGGCGAAACACATAATGGCAAAGCCATTCATTTAGACAGTTCATCAACGTTCATTGCGTTATTTACGTTGTTCAGCAGGCGAATTTTTCAAACAAATGAAGCAATGGATTAAGAAATTTCTTCATACCATAAGAATAATAATAAATAAATAATAGATGTAGTATTTCGGTCTATCAAAATTATATTTGCCATGTTTGCCACATGCCCTGAAACCTGCGCACGTGATGATATTATTATGACTGCAACAGTGAGCGTAGTTGGTGTAGTGTAGGCTAGTCACAGTACGCCAACACACTAGTTGGTCACACCAATCAATTGACATACCCTTTATTAGCTGTCAAAACATTCACCCATAGATTTTGCATGTCAGTAGCACGCTGTGACGTCACCAATGTGTCATCTCAATGACAACTGATTTCCTTATCAACAAAAATCTAATTATACAGTTAATTGTAAACTTATCTAAAACGAAATATTTAATTAGAGAAACTGTTTCTTCGAATTATCGGTTAGTGGTGTTTACTACCCTATTGAATTTTTTAAAAGTCCCAAGAAAAAATGTACCAAAATACTCGTCAAAACAGTAGTAAACAGTAGCAACAACACTAATTACGTTTGTACACACACGTGCAAGCAAGTTTTAATTGCTTCGTGAGTCTGGGCGTCATTCACGGCGTCTGGAACGTCGCATCTTCTCATAAAAGAACTTACGCTTGTAAAAGAGATGCAACGCAAAGTTAATGTTGCCTTGCAAAAATTCACAACGGTGTCGACGTCCGCCTTTCAATCGGAATACCTTGACATGCATGGGGAAGCGTTTTAAATAGAATATTTTAGTACAATGCGTCTTTTTTCTGTGTTGGTTCATTTTGTGGTGTTATGTGATAATTACGATGAGAACTAAATAGGTGAAATTTATTAGTCTCATGCATGCTTCTAATCCCCCAAGGGTTTGGCAGAGGTGTACCTAAACTAGTATTTCGCCTGTTATGTTTTAAGTCCCATGTAATAATGCGCTTCTTAATCTGTACCACAGATAATATAATACTTCTCTATACTAACCTTATTGGTAACTATATTTTCGAGCCATTTGGGGTTGAAACTCTAGGTCCGTGGGGTCCGAGCGCTTACAGCCTTTTCAAGGATATCTCAAAACGCTTAGTTGACACTTCCCGTGACCCTAGAGCTGGCTTTTACCTTGGCCAAAGGCTTAGCGTTGCCATGCAGCGTGGTAACGCCGCCAGTGTCTTGGGGGCATTACCAGTTAACAGCGTTGAGGAGGAGTTTTTTGACGCCATTTTTTAAGTTAGTTAGTTTGGTGCAATAACTTAGATTTAATCGGTTATATTATAAGTACATACGAGTATTTTGTCTTATATAATATAATAATATTTTAAAGAGGAAAGATTTGTATTTTTGTATGTAACGAATAAACTTAAAAACTACTGGACCGATTTGAAAAAAACATTCAGCAATCTGAACAAGATCTGGATCTGAGTAAGCTGATCTACATTATCAGCGAGTAACATAGGCTATATTTTATCTCCGTACTCCCACGGGAACGGGAACTTATACGCGGGTGAAACCGCGTGACGTCCGCTAGTAAAAAGAAAGAAAGAAAAAATATTTATTTGTCGCAAGGACATGACGTGCATTATACAAAATGGCAAAAAATAACAAAAAAAAATACAACAAATATTTATAGTTACAATCAATGGGACGGAACAAAACTAAAGTTAATAGCTTGCACGTCGTGACCGACAAGCATTGGTTACCACTCAGTATGATATTGTGCTATGTGGGGGCCCACAGCACAGCCCTGGTTTTCAGTGGTTGGTTACCCGTAATTACAAACCTCCGAATCGAAAATAGAAAATTGCGACGTAGTTTTTCTGAAGTGTTTCTAGAAAGAGACAGGTTTAATTTATTTTATTACTGTCATTGAAAAAAGTCAGTATTTCCTTCATGATGTAGTTCAGCTGCTTCTTTATAAAACAAAACATCTGATCTACGAACATCGATTCATTTTCTAGTCTACAAAATGATCGGTCTACTAAATGATGATGCTAGAAATTGTATTTAGCAAATGGCGGTAGGCTTGTTACCAGGGTTTTCAAACCCTCGCCTGAGGCTGTTATGTTATTAAACTATGTAACGATAAATATACATAGGTAGGTAGGTCTAGTGATTTTCAGAAGCGCAACGGTTATGCGAATAACCGGGGGCCTAAAATGGCCGCTTAGGATAACAATATAAATCACGTTTAAATTTTTAAATTGGTCATAGGCGCCGTTAAAAATATTATGAATTGTCAATTTACGAATTGTAACGTATTTCGTGTTATTATTATATATTTGTTATTATTATACTATTATGATTCTGCGGAAGAGGCCATTTTAGGCGCAGGGGTACAGAATAGGCGTATGAATATGGTAATAGAGCGTAATTTTGAATGGTTTTGATATATGCTATTCTATCTACCGTCTACCATCCATCTGCAAGCCTGTCAAACTATCTTCCTACGGCACTAATTGATTGATGACGTCAACATTGCTATAAGAGCAGCATTGCGTTATAACCTACCTATTAGTTCATTTGTTTTAACCGACTAGAAGTCGGTTAAAAGGAGGTTTTTCAATTCGACCGTATTATATTTTTTCTAAGCAATTTACAGGCCACTTATAATATTGTTTTATGTGTAGATCTTTGACTTATTAAAAATCTGACAGCCTAAGGCGCTTATAGGTCTTTAGAGAGAATAAATAAAATAAACAGTTCCAAATAAATTAACTTCATTCAGGTAACACAAGATCCATGTAAGTACACACATCAAAAGTATCTAGGGATCAACATATATTTTTGCAATAACTTTTCTCCTGATTGATATTAATTAAAATTTTCTTTAAGGATTCATCAAATAAAGTGTTTTCGTTTGTCACAGTAACGATAAACCAAGTCACCTTTGCATTAATAAAGAAATTTGCCATTTTCCTAATAAAGGGATTTTTGACATTTGAACCACTAACATTAAAGTTCGAAAAAAAGACTGAAATAACAGTTTTCTTTAAAATTTTATTGGGTAACTTAAACAATTAATAATCCGTGTTTCTACCGCGAACACTAACAACACAAGAACATCGGTTTGGCATACTCAAAATGAGTTCATCCAAATCACGCTGTGGAATGGCCGCCCATGTTCGTTGCAACAACAAAAAAAGGTCTTCTTGCGACTGGATACCCTCCATATTCGGCAGAGCTCTTCTCTGTAGCATATCCCATGCATGCTCAATCGGGTTCAAGTCTGGCGACTGAGCAGGCCAGGGCAGGACATTGATGTTAGCTGCGGCGAGAGTCTGTCTTACAACTCTTGCGGTGTGCGGTCGTGCATTATCATGCATTAACTGAAATAAGGGACCGATTTGCACTTGTAGAGGAACGATGACGTCTGATACAATCGTCTCAGCATAAATTTGAGCGTTGAGGTTGCCTCTGATCCAAATCAACTCAGTTCTTCCGCCGATCCAAATACCCGCCCATACCATGATGGTTCCACCACTATAAGGATGGACTTCCTGGCAGGATTTTAATCGCTGTTGGCGTCCAGGGGTTCTCCAGTGTCGTATACGTCTTGTATCCGGTCTCAGACCAAAACGAGACTCATCAGAAAAGCACACGAAACGCCATTGTTCTTCTGCCCAATTTCTGTGTTCAAGAGCCCATTGATATCGAATCCTACGATTGTGCATTGCTATAGGTGGTACCCGTAGCGGTCTTCGGGAATGAAGGTTCACTTCATGCAAGCGGTTTCTGACTGTTTGGTCGCTAATTAAGTTCCCTGAAGAGTGATGAAGCCTCACGGCTAACATCATGGCGGTTATTGTTGGAGCTCTTCGAGTTAAGATTTGAATGTATCGGTCTTGTCTCCGTGTGGTGCAGCGATACCGTCCTCCATGGCGCTCAGCCACGGTACCAGTGCTTCGGTAACGTGTCCAAAGTCGACTGATAACACTCTGACTTGTATTCAGAGCTAAAGCTACAGTACGTTGCCGGGAACCAGCTTCTATCATTCCCACGGCTCTGAGCATTTCTTCCCTGCTTAAATGACGTCGCCGCTCCATAATAACGTTGGTTTTAATCAGTAGTAGGGAAACAGTAGCACTAATAATGTCTTCAATGCGTTGTATGTTTTTATAGGGAAAATATTGACAGCTTATTTTCATCTTTTACTCGAATTTGATTAAGAGTTCCTGATTCAAATTATGAAATGCACCAAAAAGGATCCATATAAATTTATAAAATCATAAATTTATTACAAAGCCACATCTCAATCTCAAGAAATCCGCATAAAAATGCTTGATCCCTAGACATTTTTGATGTGTGTACATTCATAGTTATCCACTTTCACAAAATTAATTCACAAATAAGAACGATGACCACTGATAAAGTATTTTTGAAAATTCTTTTCTGAAAAAAGTAAAACAAGGTTGAAACAGAAATCTTAATTATTATTAAGATTTCTGTGGGTTGAAACTTTGAACAGAACTTTGACATCTAAACTATTTAACCCAAAGGTTGACTGGTAGAGAATGCCTTGTGGCATTAAGTCCGCCTATGTACCACTATTGTACATGAAGTTTAAATAAATAAATAAATAAAAAATCGCATCGGGACTCATCATGTTTTATTTTACTGTCACTGTGTCACAAAAAATCCAGACATACAAATTATTGAAACCCTTTTAAAAGACAATGCAGCATAGTTTTTATAAACATCCACTTTAGTTGTCAAAAGTTAATTGAATTGTTATCGCAGCGCAACATAGAACAAACAATAATAGCAAAGTTATGACAAGTTTCAATAGGGGGTTTGAATTTGAGGTTGAATTTATATCCCTCTGTCTTGAAACGGGAAGGTTTCACCAGAGGGTCTAACGTGAACGACGTGCGACATGAATGAAGCCTTATCGAACTGTTTTTGCGGCCAGTACATTTAATATCACCCATAGCTGTATAAAGTCTAAGGACCAAGAAATATTATGTGCGAAACAAGTTTTTTTTTTTAATTATTCGAATTTATCGCATGAACACGAATTACACGGCCACGAACTAGACGCGTATTGCGACAGCGACTGTCAATAAAATAAAACCTTAAAAAAAAGCTTTTATTAAAACGTAAAGAAGAAAATTAGGTTTTATTTTCATCATTGAACGCGTATTCAAAATTTCGTGTCCGTGCCGTTGAGGTTTTCTCTTGTGAGGAGGCGACCCTGGCTTTGGGATCGCCTCATGCCTGTCATAAAAATGTATTATCATCAGAACCAAAGGTGTATGCAAAATTTCAGCTCAATCGGTGGGGAGAAACTGGTTTGAAATTCAGATGCAAGATTTGATTACCAGTTTTGCGAAGGAAACAAGTAAACACGTGCGCTTCGATTGACGCAAGTCGCGTCGCCTAAGTTCGTTAACGGGGCATTTAGTCTGCACGTTCGTACTAGGCTCACAGATTGTATAGGTACTGTTCAGATGTATTTCCCTCGTGTAGTACTCTAATATTCCGGAGTGATGTAATCGGATTATGCAGGTATCTCGTTGGTACTCGCTGCTTAGACCGCCTTAACATGTCGGTAGACCCAAGATCTGTGTAAAAGAGAATGCCAGATCCGATTTTAAGACAATCGGGTTCGTATTGCAGTTGTTTAGTACAGTATAGGTATAATCAATTTGTGGAGTACGTACAGATTCTTGGATTTGTTATTTATATAACAGCAGCATGGGTGAGCTTCAAGTGAGCAATTAACGAGGTCGATCCGTGGATGAGTGACCACCCGTCACACATCGTGAATTCGAGACCCCTCTGTGTTTTGGAAAATCCCGATTTCATTAAAATTTGTAAATCTTTGGCAGTCGTTACAGACAGTCAGAAGCCCGAAAATCGGTATCTTGTTACCCTGTAACCGGTTACACCTATACCAGTTACGCTTATCTGACCTTCACTACCTAGGCGGTTTTTTCATGTAAAATACTGGCAATCAGCTACAACTGATTAGACTGGAAAAGATAAGTTTGCAAAAATTTAGTTAAAATTTAGTTAGGCATATTGAAGAATAGCGTCACTAAGAACATTTCTTTGGAATATGGTATTGAGGAAGAAGAATAAAAATGACGGTCCAGTAGAAATTGTTTGCTATAAAAGCTGATATAAAATGAATTGCGCAGACCTGATCGGATAATGGATTAAAAGTTTATTGTGAGTTTTAATCTAATAAAATAGTTTCCTTCGTTTTATTTATCTTTCTTAGCGTTCAACCTTTAGTTAGCTAAGTCAAATTGACCTTAGATATGTACATGGTACCATTTAGTATAAGAAGCAATTCGTACATTAAGGATAATCAACCATTAATTTAAGTACATGGCTATGTACCAGTAGTACATAGCCCCCGCGGGGTGCCCCATTACATTCCGAGTTTCCTCCGTGCCTCGGAAAGCCGGTTAAGCCGTTGGTTTCAGATGTCATTTTTAGATCGGTATCGTAAGTATTACCCAGTACCAACTGGGTTGTGGAGGTCAGATAGGCTTTCGCTCCATGTAAAATACTGGTATGCTGTTGCATCCGGTTAGACAATATAGTTGGGAAAAAGGCAAAGCTGATCATGAGGCTACTGGGACACAGACCTCCAAGAGAGAGGAAGGGGTCTGTAACCCACCACGTTGGCTCCATGTGGGTTGGTGGATGTCGTATCGTCGAATGTTTGCTACGTTTTCTCGCGACGTTTCTCCTTTACCGTTTTCAAAGCTGTGGTGAAGAAATAAATACCCAAAATCACCATCCTCGCAATTAGTACCTACATTTGCTCTGATGATAATTCACCTCCGATATTAATATCCATTTCTAAACATCACACCATCTGAAAGCATTTGCTTCAAAGTAACCTACCGTCTGCCTCAAGTCAATTAATAGTATGTGGTGAAACATTCCTTAGTGAGGGTCTTGTCAATAGCGTGAGGGAGGCGTGTGCGGTTGACTTGCCTACTGGAGTTCGCAACACGGGAATTTCCACTCTGCTCAGAACTGTCGCCTTAGTCTTTGACAAATTTTCAGAAGTCATGGCAATCACATATTCATATGACATACTAGCTTATGCCGGGGGCTTCACCCGCGTGGATTTTCGGGAATTCTCCATAAAACTGTACTTCCCACAAGTACAAAATAGCACATGTACTATTCTAGACTGTTATCTATCTTTGTGCCAAAAGGGCATCCAGATCCGTTCTGCTGTTCTGGCGAGATTGATAAATAAACATCCATCAATCCATCCATCCAAACGTTCGCATTTATAATAGTAGTAGAATGTGCAAAGTCAACCGCACACCGTTGGTTACACTTTGACCTTGAGCTGGCCTAGTAAGGAGTTTCAATAAAATAAGAGGTCAACTTGTGCTGGTTTTGTTACCATTGACGTTGTACCCCAGTCTCCCTCTCCCCTAAGTTTACGAAATTGTATAGTAGGTACTCTGCTGGTACTACTCTCTAACTCTCCGTGTTTCAGAAGAATCCTTGCTTATAGAACTTTGAAAATCGGGGGAATTTAATTTTAGTTCAAGAACATGAAGGCATGCATATGATACGGTTGGAACAAATATCTCAGCTGCGTAGACACGCAGAGTTTGTGGGACCTCCGTTATTTTATTAGATTTCTGTTGTTCAGAATTTCGACCGCATATATTAAAAAGGAAATTTTTGCTCTATGGGGTGTAAGGGTACCTTTCCGAGGGGTCATAGGGGTCTAATTATTCAGTCAAAAAGTTAATTTGCGTGAGTCTTGATTAAGACGTGGGTAAATTAGGGGTTGATTTATTTCATTTAACATTTACTCGCATCCTTTCATCACCGAAGTCGGTACTTTCAGACGCCTGTCGTATACAGCTGTCAAGAACTTAAATCATTTTCTGTTTTACGTACGTTTAATGAAACGTATTTTATTTCTCTGACAGTTGTTAGGCTTGTTATGAAAATAATGTACTACCTACGTTTATTACAAGTGGTAAATTAAAGCCCTGACCTTTACGCCAGACAGACCTGACCCTGACCCTGACCTTTAACAGTCAGAGTTCAACTTCAGCACCTATATCCTTATAAGTAGTACAATCATACCTTAGTACAATCATAATTATTTGGGCACGTGTGCAAAAACGGAACTAACACCTTCTTTTTTCAAAACATTCAAAATCAAAATCAAAGCATTATTTTATTTCAAGTAAGCCAGTTACAGGCACTTTTGAATTGTCGAAACAAAGATGAAAATTAAATGTAGCTACAGTCCCAGTCACAAGACATAAAAACTGTGAAAGTACCTACTGTAGTTGCCCATTCCCTAGCGTAGATCTCTATGGAGAAGAACGGGCAAGAAACTCCATGGACACTCTTTTAAATCAGAATATTGTTACAAAATCTTGGTTACATCATTCATGTTGATGTGCACGTTAAAAGTGTCCACAGCAAAAACACAGAAACAAAAAAATACAATTTAAAAAAAAATCATTCAAATAAGCCATGGCAAATAAGAGATGACCAGTCACAACTGACTGCGCCCGTTCACGGACATGACGCATGGATGCATTATAACGATATAATTCCTCAAATGTTTACGAACAAGGTGTTTTTTCAATGACAAAAATCACTGTAGCTAAAGCACAGGGCGAAAACTCCAACCACGAAAACAATATAAACAACTTAGCCCTAAGTACTACTTTATGAGCTCCATAATGAAATAAAAAAACAAAACCTGAAAAATAACGAAAATAACTGCTAGCATCTAAGCATTTCTTTTTGTCTAGCAAATAATAAAGATGATTTATTTATTATATCTTTCGCTCATTTTCTCTTATTAGGTGGCAAAAACTCGTAGCGCCATCAACGTTAATTCCGCTCGTTTCACACAAAGCCAGGTTTAGTGGCGAGCTGTTAAAGGTCGTAGCTCGCATATTTAGCGGTTGTTTGCTAGCTCATTGCCACTAGGCACAACACTAATCCGTTTTCATTTGGCTGTGAGTGCTGTGACGGAACGGGGTGAAACGCTGGTTTAAGAGGGGTGAAAACCGTTTTGATAATTATGCATCAATCAATTTAATACTTGTGAGCCGGTGTTTGTTATTAGGTTTTTGATGTTGATGTCGATTTTGATTACTAATTTCGTTATTTTTATATTGACAAATTGACTGGAATACAGTTTTGTAGACTTTTTGAAGTATTTGTAATGAAATGATACAAACGCAAGAGGTCGTAAATTCAATTCCTCGAAAACTCTTAGCTTAGTTTGAAGGCATTGCTTGAATACACATAGGTAGTTCTGGGAACCATACAAGTCTAAATTGTATTTTAATTGAATCTGCAAATCAACGCCAAGAGCATAAGCTCTTGGCTAAGCTCTAGGCTATCGTTTATAAAAACGATAGCCTAGATTAACCTAATACATACACTGTTTGTGCAATAGGCGACAAAAAAAATCTAATTAGTCCGTCACTTAGAATATCAAAGAATATCAAAAAATATTTGACACGTGTTTTTTCTTTTGTTACGTAAACCACAATTGACGGAGATATGACGCTTTTAAAATTCACAATACGTCGCGCCTAGGTATATAATTTTTAGCTAGTTCTGACGTCACGAGCCCCACTCCCGAGTTTTGATGCGTTTTATCTTTGTCAATATTCATTGATTTACTAAAACAAAAAATACGTGTCCATTAATTTCCAATACTCTAACTGACGGACTAAATATATTTACAATTTTTTGATACTGTCGTCATGCCTATTGTACTATCAGACAGCCAGAAAACTCAAAAATAAATCCTACAAACCCTTCACATAAATCATGAGTCATAAACTCAAATCTGCACACTTAGGGCTACCTCAATTTCAGACCCATAACTTAGATCATTTCAATTGAAAACATTTATCCCAGCAAATATATATGATCAACTTGGAAAGTTTAAGCTTAGGGTGTCGGTAAACGATTGCCACTATAAAACTGAGTTGTGGCCCTAACTTAGATGATAGGTAAGATAAAGGTGCAGTTACATTTGAGATGAAGTGCTGTGAAAGTGATGTGAAACACTGAGTGTGCATCAGCTTTATTGAAGGGATAACATCTGTGTATTTTGATGACTGAAAAATTTACAGGGCAAGATAAAATTATTTTAAGTTGGTAGAGCTTTGTAAAAACTTTAAATAAGTATTTTAGGAATCGGCAGTTATGACTCAAAAAGTTTAAGGAAAACAATTAATTTAAACTTGTTTACGACTTTACGTACTTTATACTGTTCTAGTAATATTATAAATGCGAAAGTTTGTGAGGATGCATGGATGTCTGGATATATTATATAGATGTTTGTTACTCTTTCAAGCAAAAACACCGAACAGATTTGGATAGCACACAGATAATTTATTACCTGAATTAACTCATAGGATCCTTTTTATTCCGGTAGGATGTTCCCGTGGGACAGTTTCTTTATCGAACTTCACATGGGCAAAACCACGGGTATAAGCTAGTGTAGAGTACAAATAGACCTTCTATGTGATACTTGGTTTTGAAACATTCTTTTTGTACTTCAGCTTCAGCACGAGACGTTTTCTAATTAAAAATAAACACGGCCAACTTCTATAACAAAGTTTAATAAAACTTTACGTGCTTGTCACAATATATCATTACGTCAGTCATAAACCATGGTAACCCTACGTGGTATTTTCTAATTACGTCACACACAGCGGCAAAGGCGACTTCTTTTAATTTTTAAAGCGCGAACGAAGCTCACAATTGCCCATAGACAAGTTTAATTCTTCCCTAAGCGGAAAAGAAATGATCAGACACCTCTGCCAAAATGAAAAGAGGCCTGATTTACAACCTGCGTAAAACAGGGCCCGGATCTTATTAACATTACTTTTTATAACATGGCCGGCGTTAAATTGTTACAATGTAGAGTAAAATTTAATTAAAATGTCTAGTTAGGTGTTAACTAACGCCATTAAGGTGTATGCTTTATGTACGGAACTAACTGCAGCTGTATTTATTATTTTTTCATGTTTACGCTGCGTGGACTGGAGGCTTTTATTAAATCTTCTGTGATATTGGGTTCTTAAATATTTTGTTGTAAGACTTATTACTTGCACCGTCTTTTATGTTTCTTTATGTATAATATTCTATGCTTCGTCGATTATGCCCCTGACCCCGTTCAAAAACTCGTTGACCCGTTTAGGGGTGAAGTTTGAAAAATTCACACCCTCTTGACACCTCCTAAGAAACATTCTTCCGAATTTTATGCTTGTCAGTCAATCAGTCAGTCAGTCAGTCACGAAAATCTTTTGTATGGAAACCGGGTATTTGTTATAAGAAACAGGTCAAATATGTTTTCTTTTGTTACCGACTTTTTATAAGGTTACCCTGAATGAAAGGGCTTCTGTGCCTATATATTATGTGAACATTTTAGAACCAAGCGCCCCAGGGCAGACTATGTCCTAAGTTACGCAGTCTGAGCTTACAACGCTTTAATTGTATATTTATGTTTTTCTTATAAATCCCAGGGCTGCTGAATATAATAAAAACATGATATCTCTGTTTTTAGGGTTTTCGAATAAAATATGTACATACGTTGTAATTTTAGGCAGACAGACCCGAATATTTAGGTTCAATTCCCTAATTACATAATCAAAATTCTTCAAGCAGAAATATCCGTGATACTTTGTGCCCGTGGCATGTTCAGATTTTTTCTCACGACAACGACCTATTTTTTATATAGCCTATGATCGGATCAATAGTTCCGAAGATTACCCCTACATCCTAACTTTACCTCTTCGTATCAGTGTAGAAAAAGCATTATTTTAACAACGACACGTTGATATGTCGTTGTCAAAAACGCGTTTATTAAATTTGTATGAGAGTTTTCCGGTCCTGGGTTTCCGTAAGGTAATGTGATGTTACCTTTCCGTCCCCAGGGGCTCCGCATCACGCGTCTCTACTTCACGGCTTGAGAGCATCGCCGCCGCCGCGGTTAACGCAGGGGTAACCAACCATCGGAGCGGAAAATATTTGTATCTGTACGTGTACATTTATCGATGTCACTGAGTGCCTGAGCGGTCACTGAGTGGTTGGGACATTTATCTGTGGTACAACACATTTGACGTAGTTTTATGAAGGAAGATGAGGCAAATAAGGCTTACCTTAATGGGTTTGCTTGAAAAGAATATTAACAGCATGAACATCTTTATTTTATTACAAATGATAAAAAGTAAAAAAATGTGTTTTAGAATTGTACTTCATTCTCAATAAAGTACTTAACCCTACATGTCACAGTACATTTTACTTTTCACAAAGAAAAACCTAGACTTATAAAAACCTATTTCTATATTTTGTAGGGGTAGCAAAGAATTCGCGAAGCTACCCTCGTGGCTTTAATCCCTGGCTACACTTGACGTCTCCAAGTGGGTTCACGAGGCAAAATGTCTTTGTGTTACACCAAAAATTTTCTTAAGAACCTCTTTTAGGAACCTCCTCCGATAATAAGCGGCCGTGTCCCAAATATAATATATTTTTTTGTACAAACTTCATGTTGGGATTAAATAAACAAAATGTCAAAGGAAATATTTACTGTTGGAAATATTTGTTGTTTGTGGGTACTGGTTACTATAGATAAGCTATGAATCTGTTTATTTTATCTGTGTATTTAATATAAACATTTAAAGTTTTGGCTAATAAATGCTTTTTCTTTCTTTCTTTCTTTTTCTTATTTTATATAGATAAAAGAAGAAAAAGAAAGAAACAACATATTATGCCAGGTACTTAGTCACTGTGAATCTCGGCTTTATGCCTGAGAGAAGTTCTCGACGGCATGTAAAGCCAAGTCAGAGGCCCATGGGCGGCATAAAAACTCTGACACCAGGTTAGACACCAACCACACGGTAAAAAAAGAAAGAAAGGAGATGTGAATAATATGGTAGATGACAAAAAAATACTAATTAGTCCGTCAGATAGATTTCCATACATATTTTTTTCTTTTTTACGTAAACAAAAAATGAAGACGATACAGTGCGTCGTAAACTCCTGTGACGTCACATTTGAGTACATTTTTTACTTAACTATGACGTCAAAAGCCCCCTCATGATCTTTGACACGTTTTATCTTCGTCAATTTTTATTAATTTGATAAAACAAAAAACACGTATCCAATATTTTTCGATAATCTAACTGACGGACTAAACAGAATCATATTTTTTTTAGGCAGTCATCTTCCCTATTCGCTATATTAATAGCCCTATTAAATAAGCTAAACAATACATCAAGTTCAAATCGTTACACAGATTGAAATGGTCTTCAAAAACTCATTATATTTCAACAATATGCATTGCATGAGTTTGAAGAAACACGAATGTGTTTGAAGAAACGCATGCAATGCAAAAGCAAAAATCAAACATTAAAAACTGAAATATTGACAACAAACTATGAAGACATTGACAGGTAAATAGTGCCCGGACAAGGGTACAAAAGGGTCCGAGTGCCCGGGAAGTGGACAGATGTCCGGGAAATAAAAGAAATAGCCAAATAGGAAAGTTTGTGTTAAGTGAGACAGGATTGGCTGAATTACTGATTGTTGAGATTGTTTCTGGGTGTTTGTTTCGGAAGAGGGCAAAAATTAGTCTTGCATGACATAAAATCACGCCTGTAATTCCCGAAAGGTTAGGCAGAGATGTACCTAATAGTACACCCACAATAAGCCAGTTATTTTTGAATACCGTGTAATAGGGGGCGAGCCTATTGCCATCAAAATGGGCACAAATCCAGACTCCGTAGCTACTAATGAGAAATTCCAGATGGAAGAACCCAATTAAACTTTGCCCGGCCCGGGAATAGAACCCAAGTTGTCATTCTCAGCAGGAGCGTTTGCGACCACTCGACCAAAGAGGGAGTCAGTTTGTGTTTCACGCATTACCATTATATTAAAAACCGATTCCAATATTACCACATTGGTATCATGATGGAACCTCCTTTTCTTCTTAGTTACAAGATACAGATAGAATGAGAGCTATCGTTTTTGAGCTCACCAGATGGCGCACTGTCGAGTAAGGTCCTGTCAATAAATCTCTTTAATACTTTAAAGTAACAATAACTTGATAAAAAAGTTCATTTTATTACGTATAACAACATGGTTGTAAGCTTTACATGCGTCATTTACAATATTCTTCCTAAAATTTGCAAGCATGAAACATTAAAAAATCATTCTACCTCCAAGTAGGTACTAACAAATAAGGTCCTAAGTTTCTACTCAAAATCTTCAAGTCATAATTATTAATCAGGAATGGCTCAAACTAGAACACAATCGTGAGTATTATTAGTATAAATACGTGATAAAAAGCACGCAACGCGCGAAAACTGTATGACATCTGACATTTTGGAAGACCTTAGTCTACACAAGCGCCTCAAGTGGCAAATTCACACGCGGCCTTCGCGTGTGAATTTGCCACTAGAGGCGCTTGTGGCCATTTGTGGTCCAGTGGCTATTATGGCCTCATCATTTAGTATGACCGAAAGACGATGCGTTGGAAGACTTCCCACTAGGTGGACCGATGACCGATGAGGTTGCGGGAATACGTTTGATGCGAGTCGCACGGGACCGGTCAATGTGGCGACACTTGGGGGGGGGGGGGGGGGGCTATGTCCAGCAGTGGACGTCTTTCGGCTGAAATGATGATGATGATAATGATTTAGTACCTATGCATTTCAAGAAAGATCATTTAATTCAAAAGATGCCTTAAAATTCACCAAAATATCCACCTATAAAAAAAAAAACACACTATTATGTAGCTACATCGTTTAATCACCTAATTATTTGATCCCAACATTAAACACCGGACGTTTAAAGCTAATACAATATAGAAATTGATTTGAATAATAATGCCCAAACGTCCGGATAGCTAAAAGCAGATCACACTCGGACATTGTCAAATAATTGACCAACTCCATTTCCGTCGAATGTTAATGTCAATTCAGAGTTGTGAATAAATAAACATGAGCGGAATGCACGTGGCGATTAGCATACTGGAATAGAGCTCACAGTTTGTCTAAGGGAAATGAATGGATTGGCAGATAAATAAGATACACATACAGCTGTATTGTTGTTTTAATTACTAGCTGGGTACTGGTCAACCATGTTCCCGCTGCTGGGATATACAGGTCGTCGTATCTGTGTAGAGGAGTGGCTCATAATCGACGCAGGCCCAGTGTGGTTTGATGGATGTTATCATATGCCAACAAACTGCTTTACAGTTTGGCAGAAGTAACATTTTATGTATTAATACGATGTCACCACGAATAAACGCTTTTTCATTTTAATTTTTTAATTTTTCATATATAACATCAGCCTATAATCCCCGAAGAGTTGGGCAGAGGTGTACCTAATAGTATAGTAGTACAGTAGTGTACGTGTAGTAGTATAGTGTAGTAGTTTGTTTTTTTTTTTTTTCTCTCTTTTTTTTTTTTTTAAACCCCAAAACAAATAAAGAGAAAAAAAAAAAAAAATTAAGCCTTTTTGAAGTCTGGCATAAACCTAATTGCTATCTTACACACACCTGTAGTTTAAAATACAGCATCATTATAATATAAATAATTTAATGCAATTCTATGAAAACAGTTCGGGTTTAACTATCCATACTTCTACATCAGAGATTAATTTATGACCGTTTTTCTAATACGAGGCCACACTGAAAGTAATGTATCCACAAAAGCACGCTGCTGAATTTTGAAAGCTTGGCTTAGTGCTGAAAGTTGCAAATCCAATAACGCGATTATATTTAGTGACGGTCATATAGATGGCATTCTATGAGCGCGTTCGAGTAGGCAGGACCCGTAATTGGTAACAAACTACAGAACTATATAAGTAGGTACACTGTACACCATCAATATTATTCAAATACAGTCGTCAGATATTTGTCATAAAGTATAACAAAAATAGAATATCGGATAGGGTAAACGATAAGACAAGGGTATGAGAAAGAGCAGATGTAACCCGAATAAAAATATTTATACAATGGGAACGTCGCGTGATTGCATCGTGATTTTTTGATAAGAAAGAAATGCGAAATGTGGATATATACCACATACGGAGTTTAAGCTAAAAGCTTTCACGGTACCGAAAATTCCGAATTACATTTACATACCTTTTTGTAAATGAGCCGATATTTACCTACGTATTTGAAAATCGTGCGTGCTTTAAGAACATTAAAATTTGTTTATTATTGACAAGTGCTAAAGGATCAGTTACAAAAAAGCTTTTATCTTCTTATGTTCGCACACTTCCGTAAAATTAAGGGATCACAGAGACATTCTGTTACAATTTTTATGTAAATTATTTTTTTCGTTGAGAAATTCTACCCGAGAACAAGGGGAACGTGCCATAAAGACAAGAAAGAAGATCGAATTATAAAATAATTGATCGAATCATAAAAGTTAGGATAATGCCGCGGATCTTAATAATGAATGTAGGCATTGTTACCATGATATATGTGGTTCAATTTAACAATAGTACACTGAAATTTTCGGGAAGCATCACAAAGCAGAGAAAGTTTATATCAATAAACTTTTCTACTTGACTGTACAAATCATAAAATTGATCAACGGGATCAGTTGACCAATTCAAAAATTCATTAGGTCGACTGATCCCGCGGGATCCGCCTGTGTTGGATCAGTTTACTAAAGAGCCCTAAAAACGGAGGCGGTCGCCACCCGCTGTGTCGATGACAACGTTCAAGCAATGACATGTAATTTAATCAAAAACTCACAACTTAACGAAGTATCAATATACCGTCTATACTTATACAAACAACTACAGTTTTCTAATCAATATAAACAAGATCAAAAAGGTTTCTAATCTTGATGATTGTCCTAAAGAAATTGGTTCCGACGATGTAAGCTCTATTGCTTTCGAAAAGACAAGTAATTTCATCTCAGCCATCTAAGCTGGTCGCGAAACATTTTATCTGTTCTACAATATTAATAATACCTTTCAGGTTCCCGTAGTTTGTTGTGAAGTGCTAATCTATATTGTTTGAAACCGGATCAAACGAAACATCCCCTTTTATTAGCCGAAACGAAATGCCTGTCGAATCAAATTTCGTCATTCGCTCCCCCTCGGAAAAGTGGCTCGGTATTCAAAGGGTTATTTTTTGTGGACATTTTGTTTGACTTTTTGGATACTGTTAGTTCAGGGGAAGTTTTTAATACATTTAGTATCTAGGTATTACCCTACGCATAGGCAGGTGAATCTATAAAACCTTTTTATGTTTGGCGTCTCTAAAACATTTATCACAATCAACTATGGATTGTTTAGATTGATGAAGCACATTGAATATTAGTCGGATTCCACTATCATTCAAAGCTTTCCGGAAGCTCCAGTATACATCCAGTACGTGTGGATTTCCTGGTGAACCACTCCAACTTTTTTCAAACTGAATTGTTTTAACATATCCACTAGTAACGTTGTTTTAACATAACTAAAACTGAGAGCATCGACTGTGAAACTTTGTTCCTGTGTTTGCAGATTTTCTTTATAAAAATGCAACTTGCAGAGCTGTTTAATCCTGTCTATAGACGATAAATGCTAATTCTATCCCAACTTTTGTAACAAACAGAAAAATTCGCCGCTAGAGCTGGAAGAAAAGCCTTCTCGTGCAAATATTTAAGAAAACTTGGAGCTTATAGTTTCCATCTCAACACATCTTGCTAAGTTTTAATACTTGGCCTTTGGTTGCTGATCTAAACGAATGCATGTTAATGAACATAAAATACATAATATTTGAAACACAAATTAGGTTTTAGTAGTTTTAGTATTTAAGCAACTCGAGGCTAAACCATAAATTCCTCCTCTACTTGTAATTTAAAGCTCATCCCTCGGTGGTCTATAAAGCGGTACCTATTAAAAAAAAAACTTTCAAAGAAAGAAAAGCGGTATTGTTTAAATTCTACAGCATTACAATACCTGGCTGCCAGGCTAGACAATTAACATTGGCGCGTAAACTGACGAGCTGTTTGCAGACAACAGCGTGGAGCTCTTTCGTAAGAATTCGAAGTGCTCCAAGCATTTATGAAGTCCTGGTACCTCGAAGTTAATCGTGAATGAAAATGCGTTCCTTTTTTTTGTGAATGCAGTTTGCTCGTTCAATATTGACTTTTCATGCATTTCGAAGGTGAGACAGTGAAAAGCTAGACTCAACGTTTCATATTTTCGATTATTCAGTCTGCCTATAATGATAGGTCGGGAGAAATAAGTAAAAGGCAAACGTAAAAATACCTTTGTTGAAAAAGAACACATTGTAGATAAAATTGTATTTTCCGCATGCAAGAAATGTACCGCTAGGTCAGATTATTTATAGTTAACCCTCAACTGAAAATAGTGACATGCTCATGACATGGGGCACAAAAGTTACACCCCTACGTAAAAGAAACGTTCATAATTATATTCAACACCAACTAAGTAATTGATTAAAAGATAAGTAGAATTTGCACTGGCATTACGTGTCAGCGGCCATGTTAACAGCTGAGATAAGCCAGTGACGTCATGCACTGAGGTACGGGGCTGACATGTAGGTCAGCCTGCTGAATTTAGTAGGCTGACACAGGCCATGTTGGTTAACATCGGTTCGTACGTGAAATGTTTTTTCAGCAACTCTCACGCAAAATGCTAGTGCCATTTCGATTTTAATCTGTCAACACTTTTTGTCGGGAAAAAAACTTGCATATTGTCTATGAACGAGAGTAACAAAATTCTAGCATTGACAGAGCTACTTATTTTAAGTCTCTATCCAGGTTCCAATTAAGTATAATATGGTTTCTTTCTGGAAGGTTCAGATCTGGAAGAAACCACTTTTATTAGGGCCTACAAGAAGCAAAGCCTGCTACTGCAAAAATATTGGAAAAGTTAATGCTATTATTAAGACGGGCAGAAGGTTCCACTTCCAACATGTTATACATGATCTGCCACGTGTGACGACGACATCAAAATTTCGGCACGAACGTTCATTTTCGACATAATTTTCAGGCCTAAACGCACCATGTTTACGGGGCTAAATAGACACGTCCTTAATTTTCCACTCCATTCTGAAATCACTACACAAAATAATAGATGTTAACGGCTAACAAAATTTTATCACGATATTTACATATTAAATCAATTAAGCGTTCCACATTAATGATGCAAATTGGCAAATAAGCTATCGTTGGCCGCAACTCTGCTCATTCCGGGAGGTTGCTAAATAAATAGGTACCCTCTTAACATGCCGATCGTTTTCAATAGCTGCCGCAAACCTATCCGCAAACATTTGTAATCCCTGCCAACTAATGCTGGATGCCTAATGCAGGATTGTGGCCTTGAGTGTAGGATTGCGTTTGTGGGGCAAAGTGTGTGGGCTCACGCGATCCTTCTCGGTTCCTTAGTGGAATTTCGGATTCTGGGAGTTAATGCAAAAATCAGACAACAAGCAACTGAGATGAAGTAGAAGTATTTTAGAGTAGCCCGTTTATATTTTTTTTAAATCGTGCTTCATGGTGGTGCCTGCTGAAATGTATTGTGCAAATTTAAACGTTTTTGCATCTTTTTCTCGAAATAACACGACTTCATTCTAGTTTATGGATTATTGGATTTTAATTTAATCCTATTTTCATAAGACTTGTACATGATCCGGCTCGAAGGACCAAAATAAGGACCAACATTAATTGCTCATCATCGTGCTAGCATTAGTTATGAGTGACAATATAACAACAAACTGAGCAAAACGATAGGGGTATAGGACTCTGCCGGGGTTGCGGGACTGTTCGAAAGAGATACCGTGACCCCGGAACACAAAGGGCGATGAAGGAACATGGATGGGTTTTAGTCAGTAAAAGTCTGACACTCCCTCCTGCTCCGCGGAGAGCGGGAGAAGTCAGTAGATGATTTCCCATCCGAAAAAAAAAATACAGAAAAAAAAGGGGTATAGGAGTCATGCTGACAGTTTTCAATATGCGCAAACATTTGCCAGCCCAAGAGGATTGTACGAATGCGTCTATAGAGCAAAGTGTGTGGGATCAGGCAATCCGTTTTGTCAAGAAATATCTGAAAGAGATGTGTAACGGTGAACATTGTTGTTCATCCATTAAATCCGTTATGTTCAAATTTTAACAGGATTATTTTTAACAATATATTACACAGCAAATATTGAAATAGCATTTTATAGAGTAAATTACATTTGTCGAAATGTAAAGGAGAGAAAGAGAAGACGACATTAAATTCGTTTGTCCCGAAAGTGAATATCGTTTGGTATTATCGATATAGTGTAGTGTAGTAACTTTTACAAACACCACAATTGCTGGACGACCGAAAATTAGTTTAATAAAGTAATGAATATTAAAATTATAAGAGGTAAGTAATTTTAAGAATAGAGACGATAATAATCCTAAAAGTGAGATAATTCTATCCCACGATGATAATAATTGTAACGTGCAAATACAAATCGATTCAGATCATCAAAATTGTGGACATTTACGGATTTCTATTCAAACATTAATGTTATTGATCAAGCAATTATACGGTGAAAATTAACAATGCAAATTGGTGAATAAGCTACCGTTGCGTAGGTTTATCTATATAGGCAGACTACCACAAAATAAACAATGTACAAAATAGAAGCTCATTCCCTTTATAAAATTACTGACAAATTTTCAGATTGAAAGATAACATTCTCCCGGGCATCTTGGGAAGTTTAAAAATATGCACGTTATTATACAGACGGTTTAGAATTATGAAGATACTTTTAGCTAAGCGTGGCCATTTTGGTTTTTCTTTTGTTTTGAAGCGCGGGAGAATAAATGTGGTGGAGTTGTACGTAGCGGGATTTAGATTAAATTGTTTTTAAAATGTGACTTTTTTGTTAGTCACTCTTTTATTAATGATGTTTGGAAAAAAATGCACATATCCCATGCAATAAGTAAATTTAGTAACCTTATTTCGGTACTTAACAGTCGTCAAAAGTCTTTTTTATCTAAATTCTCATGTCGTAAAAAGTTTGGGACCATTTTAATTCACTGACGTATGTATTCATTTACAAATACAAGTTACTTTTACTTTTCCATGAAAACTTGAAAGCTTCGACGTTTGTTTCTTCATTAATTATTTTCTCTTAACCAGTGAACAAAATAAATAGTTTATATGATATATCGTAAATTTTAAAAAGTTCCTTCGATTAATAAATTGTTAAAACACTAAACCAAAAACTTAAAAGATTTTTACTTCAATAAGTTACTCAGTTTTTACTCACAAGCTAACTATAAACACAAGTTCTCGTAGGGATATCCTAACACAAACTCCAACAGAGCCGCAGAACAATTCTTGCGGTCCATAGTAAGCGCCAAATATTGCTGCTATTAATGAGATTCCAAGACGTTAAGAAGAATGGCTCGCCAAACAATAATACGACCTCACTAGCGCTCCTTCTGATGCTGTGTAGGTGTAACTATTCAGATGTATACAGGGTGTAAACTTTAATTAATGTAATGTAATTTAGCATCAGTAATTTAAAAGTAAAAAGTGAGGAGCTCGTGGCTAAGTAATAATAGCCGCTCTGGTCGATATTTAGGTTAAGCCGTGCTTGCCTAGGTTGGTCTGTGGATGGGTGACCACCCAATACATATCGACTTTCCTCAGTGCCTCGGAAATAACGTTAAGCAGTTGGTCCCGGCTGTCATTTGCAGATCTTTGACAGTCGTTACAGGTAGTCAATGGCCTAAAAAGTCCACCTTCCACCTTGTATTTATAGGATAACGTAACTTTACATATCATCACGCCACGTGATAGGGGGCGAGTTTATTACGTGTGGGAAGAAACCCCTTCCAGCAAGGGCCGATGCCTGCCGGGGCGGTGCGGGGCTGGAAGTCTACACAAAGGGCTAAGAAGGAACATGGATGGGTTTTAGTCAATAAAACTCTGATACTATTGATGTTTAGGTACCCATCCGAAAAAAAAGCCTATTACGTGTGTCTATGTGTGCCCTGTTGGTGGCAAAAGGCTTGCATTCTATTAGAAGAGACTTGGAGGACGTAGAGCTGTGTCACAAACCACGCTCCACCTCCTATTCTACCCTCTTACCACAAAAAATGCAGCCGAAGTGACCTCTGCGCTGCCACCGACGACGCCGTGGAAGTGGCGAAATTCTGAGCTAACAAAATATAAATATTGTAATGTACCATCGACACGAAGAAGAAGACATAACAGGTGCCAAATACCTCTGTAAGGCCCGGACTCCACTAAAGCAGAGAGGAGCGGAGCGGAGAGATATGCAAGATTAGACCAATCAAAGGAGAGACGAGAGACGCTAAGTCCATTTCAATCAATGTGATTGGTTGGTTTCCGCACGTCTCTTCTCCGCTCCGCTCGTCTCCGCTTTGGCGGAGTTCGGCCCTTACTCCGTCGGGAAATACGAGCGTTGTGTAAATACGCGTGTTAAGTAACATTTTAAGCAAAATTAAAAGCTAAGTTAGGTAGGAATGTTTCGTAGCTAAAGGTCAAAAGTTAAGCTTCTGATTAACCCTGAGTTAAACATGGAAGTCAACTCTAAAATTCTGAAAAGGAAATGCAAAACACTGTTTCTGATTTTAGGAGATATTTCAGTATTCCGTAGTAAGGATTATAAAACGTTGAAAATGTATAATGAAAAAACCGGCCAAGAGCGATTCGGACTCGCACATCGAGGGTTCCGCACAAACTTTATTGAATGAAAGGTAAATTGTGGTTTACGATTTATGACGTATTAAAAAAAAACTACTTACTAGATCTCGTTCAAACCAATTTTCGGTGAAAGTTTACATGGTAATGTACATCATATATTTTTTTTGTTTTATCATTCTCTTATTTTAGAAGTAAAAGGGGGGGGAGACACATTTTACCACTTTGGAAGTGTCTCTCGCGCAAACTGTTCAGTTTAGAAAAAAATGATATTAGAAACCTAATATCATTTTTGAAGACCTATCCATATTTCCCCAAACATATGGGTTTGAAGAAAAAAATTTTTTGAGTTTCAGTTCTAAGTATGGGGAACCCCCAAAATTTATTGTTTTTCTTCTATTTTTGTGTGAAAATCTTAATGCGGTTCACAGAATATATTTACTTACCAAGTTTCAACAGCATAGTTCTTATAGTTTTGGAAAAAAAGAGTGGCTGTGACATACGAACCGAAAGACAGACAGACATACATGACGAATCCATAAGGGTTCCGTTTTTTGCCATTTGGCTACGGAACCCTAAAAATGGCTCCTCTATTTCACATACCGTCCATTCGGATTTATCCGAACATGTGCAGACTTTCGAAAAAAGGAGATTTTTTGTAGAAAATATAACCACGCTCTGCTACCATGTTGTAATAATTAGTTGAACCCTACTTTCTTATCTGTGTTTTAACCTATTTAGTTTGTTAGTACGACACTATTTATGTCTATGCTACGTCTACTTTTATCTGTTACTTTTATTGTTGAATCTCTCCGTATTAAAACTACCAACAACTTATCCAAGTATATTTTATTAATCTCAACAGGTTATGGGCCCAGGCCACCTTTTTTTTTTTTTTTTTTTTTTTTTTTTTTTTTTGGCCCAGGCCACCTGAATATTGCTTAAAACAAAGTGAAAGTGATATACATAGTTATAAAAATATAAGTTCGTAGTTCTGGTTAAATTTTGTAAAATAAAAACCTAACCTTAAACTCCGTACGTGTTCGCAATTCGAATTTCATCGGAAAAATGACATCAAATAATACGATGGCACTGTTAGAAAAACTGACTGGGAGAGAAAATTATGCGACGTGGCGATTTGCTATGCAAACGTACCTTGAACACGAAGACCTATGGAGTTGTGTCACCCGTAACGAAAATGAGGCCGTTGATGCAAAGCTCGATACGAAAGCTAGATCTAAATTAATTCTACTAGTGCATCCTATTAATTATGTGCATATACAAGAAGCTAAAACAGCAAAAGATGTGTGGAACAATCTAGCAAAAGCTTTTGATGATAATGGTTTGACACGTCGGGTTGGGCTCCTGAGAGATCTGATAACGACAAACCTCGAAAATTGTTTAAACATTGAAGACTACGTTAACAAAATAATGACGACCGCCCATAAACTGCGAAACATTGGTTTCAATGTTGATGATGAGTGGCTCGGAACCCTGTTACTGGCTGGTCTTCCTGAAACGTATCAACCCATGATAATGGCACTTGAGAGCTCTGGTGTAAAAATTGCAGCTGATTCAGTAAAGACAAAGCTTCTTCAAGATATAAGAAACTCTGAGTCTAATGCGCTATATGTGAAAAGCAAAGGGAATCAGTTACAATCTGGTAAACAATTTCAAAATAAAGTCAAGTCCAAGGGTCCGAGGTGTTATGTGTGCAACAAGTATGGACACATCAGTAAAAATTGTCGCAACAAGAAAAAGGAACAAACATCGAATGAGCAAACTGATTCTAGTTATGTCGCAGTGTTCTCCGCTACAACGAGCAACGACAGCAATTGGTATATAGATTCTGGAGCTTCAATGCATATGACAATGCACCGTGAATTGCTTTATGATGAGATGTCACCTCCGATTACTGCAATAAGAGTGGCTGATAACAAGAGATTAGTAGTGAAATCATGTGGGAAACTGAACCTTAAAGTTGTGAACAAACAAGGCAAGATTGACACAATCAAGGTACAAAATGTTTTATATGTTCCTGAGCTGGCTACTAATCTACTCTCTGTGAGTCAAATAATAAATAGTGGTTGTCAAATACAGTTTGACAGTAAAGGCTGTATAATCCTAAATAAAAATAATAAGCAAGTCGCAACTGCTAAAGTTGTAAACAATATGTACCGGCTAAATACGCATAGTATTCCAGCATACTTATCTACATCAACAGAGAATGATTGTTACTTGTGGCATCAGAGAATGGCACATTTGAATTTTGAAGACTTAAACAAATTAATAGAGAGTGCAAAAATTAAGATAAACAAGGCAGACAAAGTGATATGTATTTCATGTTTGGAAGGAAAGCTGACGAGAATCCCGTTTCCTTCAGAAGGTTCTAGAGCACAAGCGAAGCTAGGACTAGTTCACTCGGATGTTTGTGGAAAAATGGAAGTACCAAGCCTTGGGGGAGCTCAGTATTTTGTTACCTTTGTTGACGACTTTACAAGGAAGGTTTTTGTTTATTTGATTAAAAACAAATCAGAAGTCTTCCAGAAATTTCAAGAATTTAAGGCCTTAGTTGAAAAACAACTTGATTCGAGAATAAAGATACTCCGCACTGATAACGGAAAGGAGTATCTAAGCAATGAGTTTCAAGCTTTTCTAAAGAGAACAGGGATCACACATCAAACCTCTGCTCCGTACACACCACAACAAAATGGTCTAGCGGAGAGAATGAACCGGACTTTGCTTGAAAGAGCAAGATGCATGCTTATAAATGCTAAACTGCAGAAACATTATTGGGCAGAAGCTGTGTCGACTGCTGCTTATATTACTAATCGATGCCCAACAAAAGCTCTAGCATTTTTGACACCAGAAGAGAAATGGAGTGATAAAAGGCCAGACATTACTCATATGAAAATTTTTGGTTGTGAAGCAATGGTGCATGTTCCAAAAGAGAAAGCAAAGAAGTGGGACTCAAAGGCAAATAAAATGTTATTCATTGGTTATAGTGAGCAGACCAAAGGATACAGGTTTGTAGATCCTAAAACGAGAAAAGTCGTAATAAGCAGAGATGTGGTCTTCCTTGAAGGCTCAGTTAAAAGAGATTATTCCTTTGTACCACTTTCAGAGTCTGTCCTGGAATCATGTGAAAGTGATGATAACTCTAAAACCCAGAAAATCACGCTGAAACAGTCTGAGACGACTGAAGACGACTCGAGTGAAGATTTTTACTCTGATGATGAATCTCTGTATGAGCCTGATGTAACTATAGATTCATCTGAGTTAACAAATAGCGTCACAACAAGATCTAAAGCAAGATTAAACAGACTGCAAGCTAATGAAGAAGAAGCCAATACTTACAAATGTACAGATGAAATTGTAAGAGAACAGGATGTTCCACTGACGTACAGTGAAGCATTATCTTCTGATAACCCAAATGCTTCAAAATGGAAAGAGTCCACTGAAGAGGAGCTAAAGGCGCATGCAAAGAATGAAACATGGCAATTGATTGAGAAGCCTGAAGGAGTGCGGATAATTGGCTGCAAATGGGTCTTTAGAATAAAAGACGAGCCATCTGGTCCCCTCTACAAGTCAAGATTGTGCGCCAAAGGATGTAATCAAAAACAAGGCGTTGACTACAAGGAGACATATGCTCCAACTGTAAGGTATGATTCAGTACGTGTTCTACTTTCAGAAGCAGCTCAACACAACTTGCATATTGTTCAGTTTGATGTCAAAACTGCATTTCTATATGGAGATGTTAAGGAAGACATTTACATGACGCCACCTGAAGGTTTAGGTGCTCCTTACAATATGGTATGTAAACTCAATCGTTCGCTTTATGGTCTTAAGCAAGCACCAAGGTGCTGGAACCAAAAATTTGACTCTTTGCTAAAGAAATTTGGTTTTGAAAGCTGTCATAAAGACAGGTGTGTTTACGTTGGGAAAGTAAATGACAATAAGGTGTATTTACTCCTGTATGTTGATGATGGACTTTTACTCTCAAAATCAAAAGATACACTAAATAAAGTTATGTGTGACTTAAAGAAAAATTTTGAAATGAAACAGTGTGATCCAAAGAATTTTGTAGGACTGCAAATTGAAAGATCTGAAGGAAGTATTTTTATTCATCAAACAAAATACACTGAGAAACTGCTGTACAAATTTAATATGCAAAATGCTAACTGTAATAATATTCCAGTCAATCCTCACACTACACTGGAGAAGAATCCAGAGACTGCTGATAAGAAGATTCCGTACAGAGAGGCAGTAGGCTCACTGATGCATCTAGCAGTGGTAAGCAGGCCCGATATAATGTATGGAGTTAGCCTGGTGAGTAGATACCTTGATTGTTATGATCACACTCATTGGAATGTTATTAAGAAAATACTTAAGTATTTAAAAGCAACCAAAGATTATGGTTTGTGTTATTCAAAAACACAACTAAACATAGTACATGCTTACTGTGATGCTGATTATGCCAAAGACATCTCCACGCGAAAGTATTTAACTGGCTAATGTGTTTATTAAAAATGGAGCCGCCGTAACATGGGCAACACAACGGCAACAAAGTGTCGCTTTGTCTACCACTGAAGCGGAATTCATGGCAGCTTGTTCTGCTGCCAAAGAGGCTATGTGGCTAAAAGGACTCTTAGTGGATATCGGTGAATTTAATCAGGACTCAATATGTTTGATAAAGACAATCAAAGTGCGATTTTTTTAATTAAAAACGTGGATTACCATAGGCGTTGTAAGCATATTGAAGTGCAATATAATTTTGTTAAAGATAAATATGCAGAAAAACAAATTGAATTGAATTATGTATCTACTAATGAACAATTGGCTGATGTGTTTACTAAAGCTCTTCCTAGAGACAAGTTTCAGTATTTTAGAAAAGGAATTGGTGTTCAGAACTTAAAATAATACCTATATCTTACCTGTACTAGTAAAACATTAGTTTTGAATATTTCTTGTTTTAATGAGAGCTTGTCAAACTAATTTATGCCATGTGAATGTATGTTCATTTTTTAAACTTAACTTGTATTATAAATTGGGTTCAAATTAAGTGGGAGTGTTGTAATAATTAGTTGAACCCTACTTTCTTATCTGTGTTTTAACCTATTTAGTTTGTTAGTACGACACTATTTATGTCTATGCTACGTCTACTTTTATCTGTTACTTTTCTTGTTGAATCTCTCCGTATTAAAACTACCAACAACTTATCCAAGTATATTTTATTAATCTCAACAAAATTGCATGAATAAAAAAATGTTCGAACTTTTTTGCAGATTATCAGGTTTTCAACAGAACATTTAAAGTTTAGAAAAGTCAACCCTAATTTCACATGTTTAAAACCGTCATAAACTCGTAATATCTGTCTAAGCCAAATCTGCCTGTTTTATGAAAATCCTCTGTATACATAGGTAGCCATTAGTTTCATATTCATATGCATTACATGTCGCTTCGGAAACAGCTTAATCCTAAAGGATAAAACGTGACGGCAGGTAAATGCATGTCCGCATCCATACATTTTATATAGGCTACCCCACACTGAGCCCATCGCTTTACAGGATGTCTCCAAACTTGAATTATTTTAAACACATCGTCTTGGCTTGTTAATATATACGACTTTAGAAAAGCTATTTCATAAAAAAGTGGTATACAAAGTCAAAATGAATGACAAAATATTTCAGCGGTTGTGGATCCATATAATAGAATCCATGACAGCAGTTTACGCGTCTTTTATACCCTCGGTCGCTAAATGGGTCATAAGTCAATTTACTTGACAAATAATCATTACAAAAGTTACGCGCGAAGTTGTCGAAGGGACTCACAGGCTCGATTGAAAGAGCACTCCCACATATTGGCTCTGAGGAATCAATTAAAGTTTTCATCGAAATTTGGAAACTAATTTTCGGTTTGACAGAGTCAGCCGTTCGACGGTTCGACCAGCAAGGTAACTTCGTGACACCGACCGGCCAAACTGTACTTTAATTAGTATCGGCACTTTTTAATTGAATCCGTTCGATAGAATTTAGGTTACCACGACAGTTTTGTAATAACCTGACTTCAACTTTCGTTGCTGTTTCAGACATGTTTCAATTAGAATATTTTGGGGCTTGTTTGTTGGGAAACCTACCTGTGTAGCCACGTGTCGTTTTTGTAGCTAAAATATTTAAAATTTTCACAAACATTAACAATACTAGCCTCTAACTGTTCCACTGCCAGGATAAAGGCCTCTTTTCATATAGAGAAGGTTGATTTCAGACTTATGTAGTTTAATTATAATATACTCGTATTATTTATATTTACAAGGACGTTGTTCTTCACAAGAACTCACTTGTAACATCTAATAAACTACTTCTAATTCACGGCATTGTCACCCATTTACAAAAATCTTGTTAATACGAGTATTTTCAGAATCCAAACAATTTTTATTCTCTAAACGTGTCAAATTACAAGCAAGGAGGATAATGTTCAAGAAAATGACACGTGTAGATTCAAGGTTGGCTTTAAGTTGTAACTGAGTGGAAAAGTTTTATAATGACAATATCATCATCTTCTTGACCTTGTTACATTATATTTGGGGTCGGCGCAACACGTTTTCTTTTTCCATATTCCCCTTCACGGCACCAATTAGTCCTTTCTCTTTCTTATTATTCCTTACACAATTCATCCATCTTTTCCTTTTTAAAGGTTTTTTAAATGAAATGTCTGGAAAAAACTCAGACTCCTATATTTGTGAGTGTATGACTATTTCATCATCATCTTCATGCTCCCATACAGAATAAGTAGTCCATACAAATGTCATCAAATGTCAATCTCTGTCAACAAAAAATCAGCTGATACTAAAACCTATCAAATACTTTCAGTTTAAATAAAAATACTTACGCAAAAGTAATTTAAGTTTCCACAGCACTGGGAACAACTAACATAATTTATGAAAGATCCTGAAACGAACTGTAACACTGTATTTACTATTCAATTTCATTTTACCCGAATATTTGTCGCGAGTCTGCGAACTTTGATTCCGATTTATTGAATCGGAAAGCGCGAACTGATTCTCGTTATCATGGAACAAAGCAAAGATAAAATGTTCCCGTGAACTCTGAAATACAGCACTAAATTAACTTTTCAATAGCAGGTCAAACCCGTCTCGTATTTCGGTTGTTTTGTTTCAATTAAAATTGCGCAGTAGTTCGTTGAGGCTAACAAATAATTATGAACTTGTTCCTTTGGTGCAATGAGAAAACTTTGTCTCTTCCAACTTCAAAATTATTTGTCACGCTTTATTATTAACATGAGACAATGTTCCGGAAAATTTAAAACGTCTGATGGAAAATTAACCTTTATCCTGGAACGCGTCAAAACAATTTCAGTGCAAAAAATATATCGTTTCGAAAAAATGACTAACAGCTACTGTTGCTTATTTAGTGGAAAATTTGCACAAAAGTTAAAATGTTTGAATAGCCGTTCTTTTTGCTTACTTTGAAGTTCGTTTTTAATATCAAAAAGAAATTCTTTTGTTCGGAATCCTATATTTTCGTTTGTTCGTAGGTTAAAATTATTTCGAGATTTATACAATAAAGTTTTCTTTGAATAAAAGCTTCGACACGAATAAATCCTATTTTTGTGAGTACCTATTTGATACTTTTTTTTCAACTGCGTGAAACTATCGAGTCTCAATCCCAATATTCCACACATAAACTTAACACGAATATTGTTATCGCAACATCAATTCAAGTAACAACATTTGATAAAGGACAGGGATAAATCAAATAGTGTACAAAGCCCAAATAGATTGACAAACTAAAGTTTATTGATTCGTCAAACGTCAAGGAGATACAGAACATTGATAGTGGAACGGAACCTTTTAGAAATCATAATACAGAAAGAGACTAGGCGATAGTGCGAGAAGAGATGTAGGGTAGAGGTACTCTATTGTTAGGCATAACGGTCGCCACTCACGGAAACACTTGTCACTGTCGCAAGGCAGCCTGTTCTGATAAATGTGTATTATACCTTACACCTTACTGCTCTAGATATTACGATGCTTTTGTGAGTCGACAACTGATAGACGTTGCCATCTTTATGAACGGAGCGGGGGTTTCCTAACTTTAAAATGAGGATGTGTTATCGACATGTCCGTGAGATCCTGTGGTGTGTTCTGTCATAGTTCGGTGACGAAGGTTTCAGGCGCATGCTTGTGATGTCGGCTTTTGTAACTCGTGTGTGTGCTGATATTAAGTTTGTGAAGGTTAAACTTGATAGTAACTATTCGTGTAATGGCAGTTAATGGTTTTGCTGTTTTAGATGTAGACGGTAATTTTGGATAAACATTTATTTTAAAGCACAAAAAGTTACTCAATACAAATCATTTATAATGGGAAGTTTCACAGGCATTTTTCCGCAAAAAAAGGTGACATTCGGGACACCAGAATCTCTCGATTAAATACAGTTTTGGATTGAAAAAATGTTAATTTAGGAAGAAAACAAAAACGTCTGGTCACGACAGCAAAAAAGAGATTGAAAATATTTGTTAAATTTCAGTCTTTACATAGGAAAAAAATATTATAGACAGTTCAATTTTCATTGCGTTTCCGTTGGTTTTACAGAGGTAGTACTGTAGTAGTAGTAGTAGTTAGTTTAGTTGACATGTGGCTGCTGAAACATTTGTGAATATTTTTGGTGAAAATTTGAAAAAACCAAGGATTTGGCGTTAGTTCATATTTTAGCCACGCGCTACTAGATCCTTGTAAAGCAGTATTATAGTACGAGTATTGCTAGTTCTGTAAATAATACGCCGAAGCTTAGATCTATTGAGTTTCTAGTAAGTAAAGGTATACATTACGAGTGCCCCAGTGATTCTCCTGGGACGCTATGGGGAGGCCCATTCTTATTTCTTAGTGGACCGCATAGCAATATACATGATGCTCTCTAACCTCGTGTAATTTGTTACAGTCACATAAGGAAAATGTGTTATTTATTGTGGTGTTAATGGACTGCTAGTAATACACTTTATTTGTAAAAGACGATAAAAAAATAAGAGGTAAAAACCTTTGTGTAGTCGACGAAATGTCCAAAAGTAAGATTGAGTTTTCAGCTTTGGGTTTTCTATCAGAAATTTCTCAGCAGCCCGAAGTCTGTATGCCTGATGAGTGCCTGGTGTATAGAAATAGACCTGTCGCGTAACAATGGATATACGACAGGTACTTGTATCCCTGGCTAATCCTTCGGAGAAAGCAGCCGTCTGGGCTGCGTTATTTTTGAAAATCGAATATTAAATTACCTATGCACGTAGTATTCCTCCGCTATACTGCTCAGCTTTCAAACAGAATGAAAAATATCCGATGTTCTTTGGGCTTTAAGTTACCTTTGTCACTTTTCATCAAAATCGACTCGGCAGCTTACCGGTACACAGAGAAAAACTTGCGTACGCATTTTCTACTTGGAAAATTTCGTAATGCTACGGATATTTTTATTAGGAGGTATATATTAATATAAACATTTAGATGGGTCGTTGTGGCATGTCACGGGGTAGACTTAAAACCAACAGTAGACGTTTTTTGGATGATTATATAAAAACAACAAAATAACTAGATAATCTTCAATCACAAACTACAATAGACCTCAGAGTAAACGACAAACTGTTAACCAGTTAAATATTTAACTATACTCTCATGAGCACCAAATTAGTTAGTTATGCAAATTCTTTGAGCTCAGCATATTATTACCGCATCCTTTTAGGGTCTAATAAATAAACATGAACCCGATTGAACCCACGGGAAACCAATTTGATCTGATATCCACTAAATGCTAATTTAATTTTGAAGATCTGCCAAGCAGAAACATGAAATTTTCTGTGAGTTTCCCTCTCTTTTATTTTATATAAACTCAAGAGCTGTCGATTTGCCCTTATATTTTAAGTTATAAATTGTCTCACTTACGCAAATTTTGTTATTTGAATATTTGAATTCGTAAAGAGTTTTTTATTTTAATATTGATATTGTTTCAGAAAACAATAAGGTTCATATTTTATTTATGAGAGGATTTTATTGTAAATCCACGGAGTTATTATACTATTATTTTGTAGATGTTACTTATTAAAATTTGGCTTAGATCTACTGAGTAACATGCATATAGGTAGGTTTATTTTTGAACTTCAAACAGCGGTCAGATTTTTTAAAGAATCTTGAAAATTATGTTGAAAAGTTGCAAGACGGAAAATATAATCTTTTGACGTTTTAGTTTATTTTGGCTATTGTTTTAACGTCTTAAAACTGGGTTTACCAATCTATCTCAGGTTAGCTATCATTATCCATGTCATAAAATTGAAGCTAACAAATTTTACCTTATGTGGAGTGTTTACATGGCGCTATTCTGAACGACATGCAAGCAAACCAAAGGGTTGGGACCACATGCCAACATCCCACTGTTTAAAATATACAGTTTAAAACAAGCCTAACCTAAGGACCTAAGTTTTACAAAAAAAAACATGTTACATACGGGTCTGGAATTTCGGACACAGAGTAAGCGAAGTTCGCAGCAGTGCAACCCGACTAATTGACGTGTGACGTAATTTCCTGAGGTTTGTTACAAGTTGACTGAACTGTTTGCGTGTTTGTGTGCACGGTTCTTCGAACACAACCACTACTACTCAAAATTATATGAAATAATTTGACGTAGCTTTGAAAATTATGACTTACCTACGGTACCTTGTGGATATATAAGTTGACTATGTATGACCCAACTTATTGACTATTAATGAAAACTGTCTTTACTTTTTAATTTTTTTCAACTATTAAGCTTACTGTGCTATTGCATGCAATTTACACACTTTGCCAATTTGATGTTATCTTGAATATACGGACAAGTAAAGTTAGTCTTGAATATACGGACAAGTTAAGTCTATTAGAAAACAAATAATTTTCTTGCCTATGTTGGGTAAGTTTAGTATGATCTATTTCTTTCCGTACGCAAAATATGCGCTTTGGACGTGGAGTTGCTGACACCAGCCCGTTATACAATACAATACAATCTACTTTTTTTATTACCCAATATCGTGTATCAATGATAATTTATTCACAAAAAAACACACTTAGCGTCATTTCCTACCTTCAAAATATCACCTACATCATGCCTACATCTGACATAGGTACCTACATGACAGATCTACTACATGAACCACTCCATCAAGAAACACTTCAGAAGATTCTCCTGGGAGTCGCAGACAAACAACATATATTTATGTAGAACAATCTAACAGCGTTCCTTCAAATTAGTTTGGAAATAATTAACGCTCTCTTATTGGTTGTACAGTTTACGGTAACGGTAACCCTTGACATGCAAAAATCATCCTTATTGTTCTGCAGAGGTGGTCCAATTTCTAAACAGAAAATTTATAAAATTTAATTCGTCATCACTGCTCTCAAAATGGTGAAAAACCGGCCAAGCGTGAGTCGACTTCGCGCACAAAGGGTTCAAACCCATTTTGTTTCGTCTTTACAAGCAAATATCTCATCAACGGTTGACTTAACAAAAAAAAGTCGATAAGAAACTTAGATATCATTTTACGACCTATCGATAGACACCTCACACAGTTATCTACATATACGGAGATATATTTTTTCCACCCTCCGTTACATGTATGGAGGGCCAACACTAATAACATTTTTTTACAATTTCGCATCATATTTGTATAGCGGTTCATATAAGGCTCTAATCACCAAATTTTAACTGTATGGTGCCAATAGTCTCGGAGTAAAATGGCTCTGACATACGGACGGACAGACAGACGGACAGGACGAATCTATATGGGTTCCGTTTTTTGCAACGGAACCCTAAAACAAAACACATCGTTAGAAATCAGGTACGTCCTAGAACCAAAAGTTCGTAGACATGTGACATGTAGCAAACAGCATTGGGACCGCATGGTGGATGGATTATGAATCTGCCCCACTCCTTCTCACTAAGAAGAGGTCCGTGTCCCAGCAATCGGAACGCAATGGCTATCCCTAATACTAAGACATAAAAGTCCTGTCAATTCCAAAGTATTACCCTAAATGTACCATTGACTGTCGTTACAATACTGATGAGATGCACATAAGTCATTAATTTATTATGGCATCTGACATTCAGTTTGTGTATTGAATTTATAATTTTAAGCTGTATACGCAATTAGGTACTGCTAACTACTATTACTAATTCTCTATGTTGGTATTGGTAGATTTGAGAGCAGCGGTGGCCCAGTGGTGGCGGCCCCGACTTACGAACAGTAAGTCGTGGGTTCGAACCCAGACAGGCGCATTACTTTGTGTAATTTATTTCATCATCCCTGCTCTCAAAACGGTAAAGGAAAACATCGTGAGGAAACCGGCATGTCCTAGAACCAAAAATTCGAAGACATGTGACATCTACCAATCCGCACTGGGCCTGCGTGGTGGATAGCCCATTCCCTCTCATAGAGAGGAGGCCTGTGTCCCAGCAGTGGGAACATTAATAGGCTGATGATGATGATGATGTTGGTATTGGTAGATTAATTTTAATGGTCTTCAGGCTAAATGATCTAAGCTAGCATTTTCCCAACTATGTTGGGGTTGGCTTCCAGTGTAAGTGGATGCAGCTGAATATCAGTATTGTACATGGAGCGACAGCTACCTGACCTCCACAGCTCATCAGATACTGCGTAGTACCTACGCTAAATTACCTCTTAAGTTTATATTTACGTACACACATAGATGTATAAAATACACACATCAAAAATGTCTAGGGATCAAGCATTTTTATGCGGATTTCTTGAGATTGAGATGTGGCTTTGTAATAAATTTATGATTTTATAAATTTATATGGATCCTTTTTGGTGCATTTCATAATTTGAATCAGGAACTCTCAATCAAATTCGAGTAAAAGATGAAAATAAGCTGTCAATATTTTCCCTATAAAAACATACAACGCATTGAAGACATTATTAGTGCTACTGTTTCCCTACTACTGATTAAAACCAACGTTATTATGGAGCGGCGACGTCATTTAAGCAGGGAAGAAATGCTCAGAGCCGTGGGAATGATAGAAGCTGGTTCCCGGCAACGTACTGTAGCTTTAGCTCTGAATACAAGTCAGAGTGTTATCAGTCGACTTTGGACACGTTACCGAAGCACTGGTACCGTGGCTGAGCGCCATGGAGGACGGTATCGCTGCACCACACGGAGACAAGACCGATACATTCAAATCTTAACTCGAAGAGCTCCAACAATAACCGCCATGATGTTAGCCGTGAGGCTTCATCACTCTTCAGGGAACTTAATTAGCGACCAAACAGTCAGAAACCGCTTGCATGAAGTGAACCTTCATTCCCGAAGACCGCTACGGGTACCACCTATAGCAATGCACAATCGTAGGATTCGATATCAATGGGCTCTTGAACACAGAAATTGGGCAGAAGAACAATGGCGTTTCGTGTGCTTTTCTGATGAGTCTCGTTTTGGTATGAGACCGGATACAAGACGTATACGACACTGGAGAACCCCTGGACGCCAACAGCGATTAAAATCCTGCCAGGAAGTCCATCCTTATAGTGGTGGAACCATCATGGTATGGGCGGGTATTTGGATCGGCGGAAGAACTGAGTTGATTTGGATCAGAGGCAACCTCAACGCTCAAATTTATGCTGAGACGATTGTATCAGACGTCATCGTTCCTCTACAAGTGCAAATCGGTCCCTTATTTCAGTTAATGCATGATAATGCACGACCGCACACCGCAAGAGTTGTAAGACAGACTCTCGCCGCAGCTAACATCAATGTCCTGCCCTGGCCTGCTCAGTCGCCAGACTTGAACCCGATTGAGCATGCATGGGATATGCTACAGAGAAGAGCTCTGCCGAATATGGAGGGTATCCAGTCGCAAGAAGACCTTTTTTTGTTGTTGCAACGAACATGGGCGGCCATTCCACAGCGTGATTTGGATGAACTCATTTTGAGTATGCCAAACCGATGTTCTTGTGTTGTTAGTGTTCGCGGTAGAAACACGGATTATTAATTGTTTAAGTTACCCAATAAAATTTTAAAGAAAACTGTTATTTCAGTCTTTTTTTCGAACTTTAATGTTAGTGGTTCAAATGTCAAAAATCCCTTTATTAGGAAAATGGCAAATTTCTTTATTAATGCAAAGGTGACTTGGTTTATCGTTACTGTGACAAACGAAAACACTTTATTTGATGAATCCTTAAAGAAAATTTTAATTAATATCAATCAGGAGAAAAGTTATTGCAAAAATATATGTTGATCCCTAGATACTTTTGATGTGTGTAAATACAAGTATTGCATCTGGTTAGACTGGAAGCCGACTCCAACATAGTTGGGAAAAGGCTAGGCAGATGAGGATGATAGATGAATAAAACAATCAACCTAAACTATATGAAAATAAGTAGGTAGGTGCTTAAAACTCCCCTGGATCAATCCATGGTCCGGAGCGAGACGGAATCGGACGCCGTCACCTCCTTCTGCGAAGCAGTCATGCTAGAGAAGGAGGTGGTGGAACGTGAGAGGGAGAGAACCTCACGTCCCGGCCGCCGCGGGAGACGCCCCGGGCGTCGGGGGCCACCGTTGGCGCGGGCCTGTGGACGGAGAGCTATGGGCTAGCTCACCGTCCATCCGTCTCATGACAGCCCGTGTCGACGGCGCGTTCGTGTGTTCCACGCGCGCCTCAAAGAGAGTCAGCAAAAAGGAAGGGGTCCGCAAGGGCCGATGCCTGCCGGGGCTGCGGGACTGTTCGAAAGAGATACCGTGGTCCCGGAACACAAAGGGTGATGAAGGAACATGGATGGGTTTTAGTCAGTAAAAGTCCGACACTCCCTCCTGCTCCGCCCAGAGCGGGGGGAGTCATTTGATGATTTCCCATCCGAAAAAAAAACAAAAAAAGGTGCCTCTAACACCAAATACTTAGCAACAAAAATCTAAGCTAGACCCAGTAAAGAAAAAATCCTTTTCACAAGTAAAATCAGAACCTTTGTAAAAGTCGTTTAATAAACAACAGATAAAAATTGTAAAGTATCACATAAAGTGAGGACAACGACGGGCAAGGAAGGGCAGTGATGGAAATCGCCACAGACCATTTGCCGGGCACTGAATTGCCGCCATAATGGACACAATCTCCAGCCATCTCCAGCTATGAACGTTGAATCGAGCCATCCATCGGCCCCAGTTTATATTCAATATCCTAATAAAATAAAGAATTCTCCAGACAGAATAAAGTTAATAAAGAGTAATTTTTCAACCTTTGTCTGCAATTTGGAATTCAATACTTTCCAATTATCCTTTCATTGTTTTGCTTCACTGTTCAAGTAAGTAATTATTAATTATCCATACATTATGAACATTGAACAGATTAGGAGTATATTAGAGTACTTTATTTAATAAAAAAGTCATCTACTCGCCATGCATCAACTGTTACACAAACTAAGTTAGGCACAACAACTGCTTCACATCACGAAATATTTAATGTTTCATCTCCTAAACAAAACAGATAACTTGATTTCTGCTGGGGCAAGTATACAAACAAACCACGGGCCGAATACTCCAAGTTATTCCGTAATAAAACAATAAGCTCTATGACTTTTTCTCCAATAAAGAAATGCTTTGAATTAAAGGAATGTGCGACGTTCTCCGCAGGGAGCGGGAATATTTATTCCTGTAGCGTAACTGAGGACTTGCAATTATTGGGCAAATGTTTACCAAGCCGAGTGGCCTCTTGCTCTGTGCTCCGTACATGTGCCAAGTGCTTTCCCATTATAGAAAAGTACTAGTTGCTTTCTCAGGGACTCGCTGCGAGCACAATGAGCCAATAAAGCGAGACTGATAGTTAATAGTTGCATTTACTCTTCTGATGAAGCGCTCTTTGACTTCATTAAACTTATGGACTGTGTTTTATACGATTTAGAGTCTCCAAAACAACATCTCACATAAATAAAACATTCTATTTGGGAAAGAACTCACGCGAATAAAACAAACATAAGAAAGGAAGCTCACAAAACATAATAGTTCACAAATAAATGTCGACATTCACAAGCTTCAAATATGACATTTTTTGCAACATTCTTGGAGCAAAACCTCTGAAAAAGCTCTCTTGTGAGCATATAAATCTCGACGTGGAAGATAATCGGGTTGGCGGAACTGATTCGCTCACAAATTGAATAAGAGGCACGGAATATACCCCCGCGAGAGTGGGTGCGGGGTGCGGAGTGCGGGGGACAAGGACGATATCCCGCTTAAACTGTAAAACATTTCACTTAAAAGCTATTGCTCATATACTAATGAAGTGTTAAGCTTTGCACACTAGTGTTACGTCAAAATTGTACTCGGCTGGAATAATGAGACGCATGGATTTAAATTGTACTTAAGTGTTTTGTGGGGTCTTATTGGTGGTTCAGTAACTGAGTGACTTTAGAGGTTATAATGTCCGAAGTTCTTTATTGAATCCTCTTGTATTTATTCAATGGGTTCCATCTTTTAAAGATATCTAAGTTACTTTTGAAACACTTAGGTACTGTTTTCTCTGGCGATAGATATAGAATTGCTTCATGCAATGGAATTTTCCAAAAAATATACCTTGCAATATTATAACTTTTATGAACACGCAAAACAAAAACGTGTGAACATTTAATAAGATCAGTGCAAAGTTCTTTCAATGTCTCCGGGTTCGTATCCCGGGAAAGTATTTCATTACTTTTATGTAATTTAGCGGAAAATCAAATCTTTCAATGAGATTATCCCGACGTCCGTAGTCGGCGACGCTTCGATGAGTTCGCGCCTTGCTGTGCTGCCATTTTATTACTGTACAGAAAATATAGAAGATATATTTAAAAATGTACATTCGCGTGTAAAATGTATGCAATTGATACTTTGGGAGAAAATCGCATTTCATTTTCCCTCTGTCACGTACCTATACATCGGAAAATATGGGACTGATCTCTGAGCATCTATGTTATGATGGTTTCTTCTTACATTCTAATATTTATTTGGAGTCTGCTAAAGTCTCATACAAACAACTTAATCCCTCTTAAGACCAGCTTAAAAACCCAAACAAAAACTTCAAACCACGATTATAAACTTAATCGGTGCAGATTAACCAAAAAGGAATCAAAGGGAAGAAAGAAATGGCGAGATTTCTAAACGGCTCGCCAATAGAAATTTCATTACTTCATTCCGATTTTCGCGCGTCTTTGACTTTTCTCGCCAACAAAAAGGCTAGCGGACCGCCAGTGGTGGCTTTGACGGAATTAATTGAAGTTTTCCCGCGAAAATACCTAACTAATTAGCGGTAGTTTGGCTACGGGCGGCGGCTGGTAGCTCCACGCAGGTAACTATGCAACTCCGTCTGCGAATTTCGGTTTTTCGCTCTCGGTTTCCCGGTATCGGGCCGGTACCCGTAAATGTTTTGGTTTCGATGAAGTTCGGGATTTTAATAACATTCCAGATTTCAAATTGTTTTACGGATTTACGTACGAGAGATACCCTTTATTACATTGTTTCATTATTGCAAAAAAAATGAATCAACTGGGTTTTATTAAAATTCTCAATAAATATCCGTAACAAATATTTCAACAAACGAATGCTAACTGAGTTCGGTAAACCGAATCATTGAAAGATCAACGATATCCATATTTCACGGCAACGAAAATCAAACGTTCAATTGAATAAATAGAAACAATAAACCATTACGACATGTAATTAAAAACCACGTAAACCACGTCTGGTTTATATGTAGGTTCAATTTTATTTAAAATCTTATATTAAACTGATTTTCTAATGATCTGCCTCGTTGGTGTATAAGCGCTACAGTTGAGCATGAGGTCCAAGGTGCGATTCCCAGGAAGGCTAGAGTGTTAAAGGGTTCCAAATAGGAATTTCTCAGTAAGTAGAGCCCGGATTTGTCAATAGGTTTGTCCCCAATTACATGGGACTCAAAAATAACCGGCCTGGCACACTACTGTCAAACCTTTTGGAGAGATTATGTTACGTTCAGTTCAAATCGTTAATAAACCCATCATTTTCCGAAATATGTTTAGTATCTTATCGATTTTATAAATTCAATTACATTAAAGGATCACGGCTGTAAATTCCTCACGGTCTCCCTTATACGGGTAAAAAAAAGTTCAGAGAAAAGGTTCTGCTCATAAATATTTAGGAACTGCTACAGCGCCGGTTCTATAGACCGCTAAATATGTTACTAGAGGTCTGTTCCAAAATTATATTGTATTTCTGATTGTCAAACATAATATTTGAAATATTATTTAAAGCTGTACAAAGATCCTTTGGGGCGTGGGCAACAAACTAACGCTGTCATGTCACGTTGTTTTTTTTCATTATCCATAATCATCATTATCATAATCATAATCATCACCATCTTCCTGCCCTTGTCCCATGTTACTTGGGGTCGGCGCAACACGTTTTTAGGGTTCTGTACCTCAATAGGTAAAAAAGGAACCCTTTATAAGATCACTTTCTTGTCCGTCTGTCACCACCGATTTTGTCAGGAATGCGTGGACCTAGCAAGTTGAAATTTATACCAGATACTAAAGTCTATAGTCCCTATTAGGTGTATAAAAATCAAGGACTTGAATCAATATGATAAAAAGTTATGGGCAAATTTAGATTTTCGGGAAAACTTGTAAGTATACCAAAATTTACCTTAATTTTCAACTTTATTTATTTATTTAGAGACTTTGGAAGACTTACAGCTAAAAGCAATAGTGATAAATAACAGGAAATTTTTCGGACTCTTCCCTTTACTTGTGCTGTAAAACCTTGCATTTAACCAAAATTGACAATTCTACTCTACACCTCACCTCACCTACACGGTAGTTCCCGTTGACCTAGAATCAAGAAATTTGGCAAAAACCAAGGTCTTACAACACATGTTAAGGAAAAAATCTGATAACCGTAAATATGTAGTTTAATAACAAAACAAAAGCGGTTTTACTTTTACAAAGTTATTATTTGCGGTTGGTGCAATAGCTGTTTCTATGGATCGAACATCAAAGTTAAGATTGTCCTTAAAAAAGTTTGTACGGAACCCTCGGTGCGCGAGTCCGACTCGCTCTTGGCCAGTATTTTTTTCTCTCCATACTCCTCTGTGTTGACAGAGGAGTAATGGACGACGGTTGCGTCACGCTATCATTTACTCCTTTTTGTTTCATATCATTCCTCACACAATCCGTCCATCGTTTCTTGGGTCTTCTTCTCCCATATTTCAGTATCCATAATATTGCACAAAATCCCAAATATTTTACCAACAACGCAATGTCACTTTCATTCAAGCTCTAAAAGATTCCGTAGCACTGTACCAAAAATAGGGTTCCAAAATCCATTTTGTCACCTATGGCACAAAAGTGCACAAAACTTCTGTCAAATAGCTTTGACACTTTGTTTGAAGACTAAAAAAAGCCTGAAAGCAACTTCATTCCAAATATTTTGCGCACAACTCTTTTCACATTTTTCGTTGAAAGTTTTTATCATGAACTAAGGGCCCGCTTGCACCCATAATCACTGAATGTTTCACCTTCAAACAATTGATGGAAACCGAAGGAAGTATCTATAATGAATAAGTTTAATGATAAACGCATTTAGTCATTTGTAGTGCGCGGTCCATACAAACACACAAATTTAAAACTATGAGCTTTTTAAGGTTAAAGCGCCAGGTTCGGTCGCGAAATTCAAATTTTCTTACGTTTTATGCAATTGGCAAGTAAGTGTCAAGTTGTTTGTTAAACATACAGCCTGACAGTGACCTGCAAATTAAAAAAAAAAACAAGTTAATTTGAGTTTCACGAGTTACTCTAGCGCTTCCCCTTAATAGAAAAAGTGTTGAGCCGGTAAATCTGTATATTTTTATATATCCCACTATCCATCTGATATCGCCACTCATTTTTCCAATTTCTCCACATCGTTTTACAAACTCGTGTGCATTATCGAGAAAGTAGGTACTGAAGATTAATGAAACATGGTGCTGATTATAAATTGTGGTCCCCGCGGAAATCTTGCTTAAGTTCGCGCCAACAATGGCCACATAAAATATTTCTACTAATATTCTCATTTATATGAACGCTCTCGGGAAGTTTTACTATTCAATATCGCACGTAACAGTTTTATATAGGCTATTATTTTATACCTATATGGCGGTATTGCCTTTCAAGAATAGTGATTTCATTTCATTTTTAAAGCATAATTTCATCGTTGATGGTAATAGGAACGATAAATTCGACAAATAGCGCTTTGTAGTAGATCCTATGTTATCCATTCTTCTAATGAAATATATCTGGATTCTTTGACGGTGTTTAAAATTAAATCCAATTTGCTTTTTATCTTCACAAATATTAAGATCAATATATTTATTGTTTCTTCCTCATTCCGTAGAAATCTAATGATATAAAGCCTTCGGCCACTTTCTTATTTACCTTTACCAAAAAAACTCGACCAAAAGCCAAACATCAAAAACTGACCAAGTTCATCGCCCAATTCTTTTCTTTCCGTTTGATTAATCAGAAATAAAGCAGCAATTTTAAACACTTTCACTTTATGAGTATAACAAAAGTAATTTTACAGCAACTTGAGAAACATTGTCTGGTAAAACAAAGATGGCCGCCTCGTTATTTCAGAGGGTTAATCATCTTTATCGAGTAGGCACTAAAGTAACGGGGAAAGTGATTTAAGTACTTTAATATCTTCTTTAGTCCACAAATTGTGAAGTTTTGGCTCTAGTTTGTAATTAGGCATTTTCTTGTTAAGATGGCCAGAAGTGTCGCATTAGGTAGTAGCTACCATGAAGTTAAAAATAAACTTGGATTGAAAGCGTTTGTGATGATCCTGGAAAAAAGGTCTTATGAAGTCCAGTTAAATTTAAATTCATATGTATGTGTATGTAGGTGCCTAATTAGTAATTGATCATGTTCCGGAAAACTTTTTTTTTGTAAAGAAGATTAGAATTGCCAGAATATAATAAGGTAAACTCTTACTTATCTTTACAAGCTACAAGAACGAATAGACCTTTAACAATGCTGAAAACCGATGTCCCTGATTGTAGTGTAAACATAGTTTCATGTCATAATTATCATCAAAAGTACATCAGTCATGTATTTTAAATATTACCGAGCCCGTATTACTTTGAACAACGTGTAAATTTCAATTACATCGTTATTTTTACGCCAATTAACCTCGATGCGGTTTATTTGTAGTGCGGGATTGAGTGAAAATTTCGATTCAGAATGTTAGTTCAAAAAAGGTTTTTTCATTAATCATTCTTTAAACATTTTCTACTTTAAACGTCGGATATTCCAACGTTTTTGTTTGCATTAATGAAAAATTAATAAGTCCGTAAAAGTGAACGCATGAGGTGTTTTACAGAGTAATGAATTCTGTGTAAAAATCTCCGTAGTCCGGTGGTTTTACAATGATTTTATGAGTAAGCTACTCATTTTATGTAACGTAAATAAACTGTTGTAATAAGTATTTTTATTAAACGACTGTTGTGTAGATATATTTTAGCCTGGTATATTAATTAGCATTACAAAAAATCAGCTAAATGAGGAAGCAGCTGAATGTTGTGAGTTATAGTGTTGTTTTAAGTTTTAATTTAAATTTTCTTGTCTGACTTTAGGGGACTTTTCTACACACTGTCTACATTTCTTATCCAACTTTCCTCTCGCAGGTCTGCTGGAAGAAATTTCTTAAGAAAAAAGCAGTATCTTTGTGCTCTTCTATGTAAATATATTGTCCTGTAAAGTATTTTGTGTGTACATAAATAAGAAAGAAAAGTATTTATGGAACTTACACAGGACATAACACAAACAAAAAGATATAAAAACAATAAACACTATAGAATACACATGAACAAGATAGAATATACATGACAAAATATATAAAAAAGCAAATAAGAAAAAAAAAAAAAAACAAACAAATAAAATAACACATAAATAAATAATAAATAAATAAAATGTCGTGAGGAAAGTTTTGAGTATGAATGTGGATGGGTATAAGAGTAGAGGAAGACCAAAGAAACGATGGATGGACTGTGTAAAGGATGATATGGCAGGAGAAGAAGTGTCTGATGAGATGACGAGTTTAATAGAGAAGTATGGAGGAAGAAGACATGCTGCGCTGACCCCAAATGAATTGGAATAAGGGTAAGATAATGATGTTGATATAAAATCGGCCAAAGAGGCTAAACTGAGCGAGATTATCAAAAATAGCACAACCTAAATTCAATTACGAACTTTCAATCTAAACCTAATTAACTTACTCAAAACTTTCCAAAAATAAATATCACGCAGCTGTCTATCTTATAACACGATTAAAAAAGTAACTTGTCTCCATTTTCCCGTAATATCAAGCTAAAATAATAAATGCTTGCTCAGTGGGCGCTTAAGCTGTTTTAGCGGTAAACTTACACAAGGTAAAGTGGGTTTTAGTGTCGCACTGTGCATCCTTGCGTAAGTTTGACCGTAGACTAACTTTGTACTTGTGCTTTATACATTGGCGGCGCTTAAGTATCGTGTTGTCGTTATGTGCTTAACTTTGAGGGGTTTGGTACAGTTTCATGGAAATATAAGAGGAAAAATTAACTAAGTAGGTATCTAATTAAAAAAAATACTCTTGTTTTAATACATTTTGATGAAGTGACGATGAGGTGTAAATAAATTAAGTAGATTAACCCGTATGTCCCCAGCCGTTCCCGAAGGGGAACGGGCATTGTTGTTTTAATTGTGTCTGTAATTGCGGGTATCTATCGATTAATAATACTTATCACTAATTTAATTTCGTCAATAAAATATTTTAATAGATAAATTCGTCTTGCTGAAATATTTTAAATAAAATCATAGCAAAATATTCATATTTGATGGATTCAACATACCCGTTATCACCACGGAAACAAACAACTAGACTAAGCTCAACTTTAAACACTAGTTTAGAACTCAAACCCTGACTAATTGAGCTAGAATTACATACTCCGTAATACTCACGTTTCACCCCCCACCCGCTGTAAAAGTGGGGTAATTAGGGGAATTAATAACTCCTGGTGTATTTGGTAATTGTTCCCTCTGTGTCTAATGAAATAAGAGCATTGTACTGAGCTTCCCACTGCGGAGTACGAATTTATGTAGTCATTTGATGTTTTAATGCTGAATATTATAGTTTGATTATGCAATCAGAATTATATTAACGTTATTTCACTGTGGGCAAGCAATTCCGTACTAAAGAGGTATTTAATTTCAACAGATTCATACATTTTATTATAATTTTAATTTGATGGGCAGTAATGCTGCCAAATCTTATAATTTCAAAATAACAGCTTTTTACTGAATGCATATGGAAGTATTTATAGTCAAAAAAGCTTTGTCTGCTTGTCTGTGCCGGCTAATCTCCGAAACGACTGTACCGATTTTGACGGGACTTTTATTGTCAGATAGCTGATGTTATAAGGAGTAAACTAGTTTTATTTTGGGAAAAGAATTATAACAATCCGTTCAAAAAAATTAAAACCCTTTGAAATTGTTAACAAAATCCGATTCAAATAGGGAACTCATAATTATTATTATAACAATTTCACGCGGACGAAGGTCGCGGGGCACAGCTAGTGTAAAACAATGCGGTGGTAAAATAAATGAGAAGCTATATGAGGTAATCAACAGTTCCAACAATATTTTGAGAGAAATATGCTATTGGTCAAAGCAGTAAATTCTTGTACAAACACACAGTACAAACTAGAAAACCGCCTCTATTTTACCCGGCTCCCTAGTTTATTATCTTTGCAACTGCACCCGTAATTTATATCTGCATCTTAGAAATTCAAAGCGAGTTGACTTCCTGCAATTTGATAGCGCCGTCCGATGGCCGGCTGCCTTGCATCGACTCCCAAATAATTGATATCGTCTCAACCGTACCAAAATGTGCCAGATACCAGGCGTTCAGATTTCTGTCAGACATCAGGTGGAACGGTCCGTGGGGCTAAATATTGTAATGGCTAGCTTGTCTTAGTCTAGATGCAGCCGTTATTTACTTACTGGCTTCCGTAGGTAGCTGAATAATAAATGATCGCATTAGATGGGAATCTTGTTTGAGGTGGAACTTTGACGGTCAGTCCGGTATTATTTATGTGGTTCCGATTAGGTTTCGTGTTGTTGCAGTCTTAGTTGTGAATAGAGATTAGCTGCTTAGGTATTTTGAATATTGAAATCTGTTTAGTTGAACCATTAAACTTTATTTAATGATCTCCCTAGCCTTTTCCCAACTATGTTGGCGTCGGCTTCCAGTCTAACCAGATGCTGCTGAATACCAGTATTTTACATGGAGCGACTGCCTATCTGACCTTCACAACCTAGTTAGTACCAGGTAATACGATACCCCTTGGTGAGACTGGTTGTCAGACTTTTTGGGCCACTGACTACCTAACGACTGTCAAAGATCTACAAATGACAGCTGGGATTAACTGCTTAACGTGCTTTCCGAGGCACGTAGGAAACTCGGTATGTAATGAGTGGTTACCCATCCACAGACAAACCTAGGCAAGCACGGCTTAACCTAAATATATTATTTAGCCACGAGCTCCTCTACTTTACTCTTTTTAATCTTGTTCATTAATTCGTATGATCCAAGATTATGTCAGGACTTAAAAAAAACTTTGACATCTTGACTTTGTTGTTTTTTTCAGCCCAAAGTAGCCGGATAGAAAAAACCCATTTCATCTAGTTTTTCCATAATATTTGTGAATTTTAATAGTGTTTGTTAAACCATTTTCACTTGCTTCGGTGAAGGAAAACATCGTGAGGAAACCAGCATGCCTGAGAGATATTTCTCGACGGTACGTAATGCCAAGTCAGAGGCCCATGGGCGGTATAAAACTCTGACACCAGGTTAGGCACTAACCGCACGATAAAGAAAGAGAGAATTTACAGTATAACAATTATCATTTAAAGATATGAAAACATTATACGATGTATTCATTACGAAATCGAAAATTGAAGAAAAGCTTTTGCTATACAAGACGCTATATAATTAAATCAATAACAGCTGTGCCCCCTGAATCACAAATAAGTATATTGTAAAACAGCCGTCTAGCTTTAAGCCCTTCCCGTATAATAATGTTGTCGCGCTTCTGCCGGGCTTATCTCATTGTCATACGAAACTCCTGTGATGTCGCCGCAGACGGTTTAAGTCGTCAGTTCGCCGGCTGTCAGACACCATAATATATAAACAATTGCGAAGCGTGATCGGGGACACCTCTAAGAGCAATGATACATGGTTCACTATTGCATTTCAATTTGGATGAAGCGATCAAATTGAATCGTGTACGTAAATGTGTGAGAGCTATCTTCTCATCTTTCAACAAAAGTGCCTTTTGTTCAAACATTCTATTATTCGCATAAGTATGACATTACGATTAGTGATTTAGTTCAGACGGAACAATAATTAATTGACGAAATTATTGAGTTAGTATAAATGTCTCAGTTAAATGTTATGTATAAGGAATAGAGCAATAAATATAATTTTAATTCGTTGTAATTTTAATGTCGTTTGCTTTTGAATTGTTCTAATTAATCGTGAGTTATGTAAGTAATTTGGTTTGTATTTTATGTTTTGTTGGAACCAGGTATATAAACGCAGAATTAATTATTAGGTTTGCAGTACCAATGAAGTGGACGCCATCGGTACCTACCTACATCTATTTAATTCCTCATGGTGAACCTGATTGCCCGGAACTAGTAGCTCAGCTTGTAAGACTTTTTGTTCCAACCATGTCCAGATACCAACTGAGACCTCGTGGACACAGATTGTTGGATATTTCGTCTGCACGCACAGTTTGTCATTCTAACCCAGGGAGGGGAATGCTTCGCGCCCTGAAAATGCTGAATACTATACTGACATCGACACCATTGTGTGTTTTATTTGCCGTTTGACGAAAGATGACTTTTCTTGTATTTTTTTTTGCTTGTGGCCTGTTTGGGTGTCCCACTGCTGAGCAAAGGCCTTCCCTATCTCCTTTCAAACCTCTCTGTCCTGTGCGGTATCTAGCCATGTTCGCCCCACAAACGAGATCAGTTCGTCACACCACCTTCGCCGCGGTCTACCTTGACGGCGATTTCCTCCGACAGGCGTCCAGTGAGTGATGTTCGTTGTCCATCTCTTCAGGCGCATTCGTGCTAGGTAGCCAGCCCACTTCAGCTTAATTATTTTAATAAAAAAATAATTATTAATAATTATTTTGTTTTATCATTTTTTAACACTCCTCATTGTAAATAATATTTTTTTTAACTATACAATTTCTTGAATTATCTTTTATGTTGTACATGTTTTTTCAATAAATAAATCTATACAGCGTTCACTTGCTGTCAGGGTCATAATTGCTATGGAATATCTGGCAGCTCTCGAACAAGGTTTAGTTGTACTGATCGGGTTCAGTATGTTTTGTGAAATCCGCTCTTAAAGAAACAGAAGATGTCACTTAGTTCGGTAACAGGAAACGAAAAATTACAAACACGTAATTTGATCATTAATTAGAAAAGTACTTACCTAATTAGATTGCTTGGACCGTATTGAATGCGGGATGAGCTGTAGTCTGAAACAAGAAACGTAGGAATTATTTAGAATCCTTTAGAGACTCGAGCATGTACTGAAGTGTAGTTATTAACAATTAGTGCCCCCAAAAGTGGGTAATTTACCTTGTTTTGGACAAGGGTATTAAATTGCTTAGTACCATTAAGGAGGCCGCATTGCGTGGCTTCTCCATCAATAGATATATTTGGCCAGTTTGAGTAATTTTGAAAATAATAAATTAGGTAGGTAGACCTTGAGAAGGTATACCTCTGCCTAATCCTTTGGGATTACAGGCGTTGATATGTCAATATTTACAAATTAGCTTACTATGTTTAATTTCAAACAAAACTAAATTGATTGTGACCTACTTTTACATTTTTTATACCGGATGACTTTTTTATCACTTTCCAAAAAAAAAAATGGGTATATTAAGTGAACGGAGTAGAAGCTTATGGCATACCTAGTTATTTTTTCTTTTTTCTACAGCTTACAAAAAAAATGATCTATCATCAAAAAACGCTACAAATTGTAAGTAAACTTTTCGTAATTATTAGAACAAAGAAAGAGAAATTTTGAAAAAAAAATATGAAAAATATCGAATTAGAAATCATACGCAATACGCGTATGGTTTGAATTTCGATTTTTTTGATTATTTTTTTCGAAAAAAAAAAAGAATCTAATTATGCCATTTGTTTCTACTCCGTTCACCTATTATACCCATTTTTTTTGGAAAGTGATAAACAAGTCATCGTGTATAATTTGTTTGTTAACACTTTTTTACATCGCTCTTGGACAATTCGAGTATTTTTCCGAATTTCCCGCTCAGTTTCGGTTTCGACCATGCTCAATCATGAACCCATCACAGGGCGGTTTCACAAGGCAAACAATTTTGGCAATCCTGTATTAAACCACGTCAACAAACAAAAACAGTTAACAGTGAGAGTAAAATATTAAGTAGGTGTACATTGTAAAAGGTTGTCTACCTGAAGACCTCCTTGGTAAGCTCACATCATACCGGCTAGTAGAATGAAGATGGTGGTTGCAATCGGGCACTCAAATGAATTCTATTAAACGAATTTTGAAATGTAGCACGTGTCGTTTGTTTGATTTGATTCAGATTTTTTTCGGTTCGACGCAGAACCAAACAAGTTTTCTTGAAAATAAATTGATAAAATTTAGCAAAGCTTTTCTGTATATTTCTGGAGATTTCGGTGCAAGAGAAATTGCCCAAAAAAAGACCTACAATGTTAACAGCGATCTTTATTGAAACCTAAAAGTTCGATGATTTAAAAAAAGACAAAGGCACGAAAGAAAATATGCAAAATATGGGTACACTACATAAGTCTGAAAAATTTATTCCGAAAGTCACAATTCCGAACAAAAAATACCAATTTTCATAATTCCGAATGATTCAAAATTCCGAATATAACAACTCCGATATATCATTAATCCTATTTTCATAATTCCTAAATTTTAAAATTTTACTATTCTCAAAATACCGAATTTAATAGTCCGATTTATTGATTTAAAAAAAACATTAAAAATTCGAATCTATTTTTTTTTTACCTGCATGTCGAGAATTACGCGGCAGGGGTGTTATTAACCGCACCTCGTGGAGGACGTAGTGAGCACTCTGTTCTCTACGCGGGGGGAACATCCCCCCCCGCCTATGGCTCCGCCGCCTGCGGTGCTGAAAGCGGACCACCAGGACGACGACGACGACACTCCGGTAGTGACTGGGGTAGACCTGAGAGTGGCAGTACGCAGGCTCAGTGCCAAAAATACCGCCCCGGGACCCGACGGCTTGCCTGGCAAAGCCTGGGTCCTGGCCTCGGAGGCTCACGGGCCCCGACTGGAGGGGCTCCTAAGCGCATGCTTGGAGAGAGGACATTTCCCGCTTCGTTGGAAGACGGGGAAGCTGGTCCTCATTCGGAAGCCGGGGCGCCCTGCGGACTCTCCGTCCACATACCGGCCCATATTGTTGCTCGACGAGGTTGGCAAGCTCTTTGAAAGAGTCATTGCAAACCGCCTCGCCGAGCATCTTGCGGGGACGGGGCCGGATCGGGGCGCTCTACGGTGGACGCCATCATGCGCGTGAGAGCCCTCACGACGGGGGATGCAGTGTCCCGGGGTGGGGTTGTCTTGGCGGTGTCTCTCGACATCTCCAATGCCTTCAACACCATGCCCTGGAGCTGCATTAGGGAGGCACTCCGGTATCACCGGGTGCCGACCTACTTTCGTCGTGTGGTCGGGGACTATCTGACGGATAGAGCCGTCATCTACCCCGGTTGCAGCGCAGAATGAAACCGGTGAGAGATGTCATGCGGTGTTCCGCAGGGATCGGTCCTAGGGCCGTCCTTGTGGAACATCGGTTACGACTGGGTGCTGCGCGCCGACCTCCCTAGCGGTGTCAGCGTAGTTTGCTACGCTGACGACACGCTGGTGCTGGCACAGGGCAGGTCGCACGAGGCGGCGGCCGAAGTTATGACACGCGGGGTTGCGATAGTCGTTGAGAGGATCCGGCAACTAGGTCTCGAGGTGGCACTGCACAAGTCCGAGGCCATGTGCTTTCATGGGCCTCGGAATGCGCCACCGACGGGATCCCTACTCACGGTAGGAGGCGTTTCCATTGCGTCGAGTCGACTTTGAAGTACCTAGGACTCGTCCTCGACAGCCGGTGGAACTTCGTGGAGCACTTCCGACGTTTGGCCCCCAAACTGGAACGGACCGGGGCTGCCTTCAGGCGGCTCCTGCCCAACCTTGGGGGGCCAAACGCCTCCTGCCGGAGGTTCTACGCGGGAGTCGTGCGGTCCATGGCCCTTTACGGGGCCCCGGTGTGGGCGCGTTCCTTGAGGCTCCGAGCAGCCCACTACCTGAACGCGCCCCAAAAGGTGGTAGCCGTAAGGCTGGCCCGTGGGTACCGCACGATCGCCCGCGAGGCGGCGTGCCTCCTTGCCGGATTGCCGCCATGGGATCTGGAGGCGATAGTCCTCGCGCGCCTGCATGAATGGCGCGCGGAGGCGCTACGCCGGGGGGAAACTCCGCTGCTGCGACAAATTGTCGCTCAGCGGATAGACTTCCGGCGGGATCTCATGGCGACATGGAGAGAGCGACTGTCGCAACCCCGTGTAGGGCACGCCGCGATGGTGGCGATAACTCCCCTCTTTGAGGAGTGGCTTGAGAGACGCCACGGCGTTCTCACCTTCCGCCTGACGCAAGTCCTCACCGGACACGGTGGAACGGGAGGAAACGCCCGGGTGTTTTCACTGCGAGGATCGACCGGAGGACACGGTGGAGCACACGGTGGAGGTGTGCCCCGTGTGAGCGGAGCACCGCCGTGTCCTCGAAGCGACGATTGGCGGCGGCGACCTCTCGCGTCCGGCCCTGGTGCAAGCCATGGTCCGGAGCAAAACGGAATGGGACGCCGTCACCTCCTTCTGCGAAGCAGTAATGCTAGAGAAGGAGGTGGCGGAACGTGAGAGGGAGAGGACCTCACAGCGTCCCGGCCGCCGCGGGAGACGCCCCGGGCGTCGGGGCCACCATGTGGCCCCCGGCCACCGTAGGCGCGGGCCTGTGGACGGTGGGCTATGGGCTAGCTCGCCGTCCGTCCGTCTCATGACGACAGGCCGTGTCATCGACGCGTTTGTGTTCCACGCGCGCCTCAAGAGAGTCGAGCAATAGGAAGGGGTCCGCAAGGACCGATGCCTGCCGGGGTTGCGGGACTGTTCGAAAGAGATACCGTGACCACCCCGGAACACAAAGGGCGATAAAGGAACATGGATGGGTTTTAGTCAGTAAAAGTCTGACACTCCCTCCTGTTCCGCCCAGAGCAGGAAAAGTCATTTGATGATTTCCCATCCGAAAAAAAAGGGGTGTTATTAAGGGGGGAAAATTATCACTATTTTTGCGATAGGACCCACCGTTTTCGAGATATAAGTAAATTTAGAACCTGCTACGACCTGCGACGATTTTAGCAGTTTATTCGAAGCATCGGAATATCGTTTTACGGACTAACAATTCATCGAAAATTTGATTCTTCGGACATATGAAAATCGGACAACAAATAATTCGTATTTATGACTTTCGGAATTTCGGGATTTTAATTAATAGACATTATAATTTTTCGGAATTATGAAAATCGGGATATCAAAATTAGGAATTTAGTTATTCGGAATTATTGGGTGTTCCCACAAAATACAGCGCTAGCTGACTGTTGGTATTATAAATATGAACTGAATAGTGTTTGTTTCATTTTATGCCACTAACTTAATAAATGACAATGGAGGTTAAATTAAACCTCCAGAGTACCTAATCATGAAACGACCACGGTTTAAAAAAAGATACAGGCACAACACAAAAAGAACAAAAACCTTCAAATAACACCGCTACAAGTAAATCTGAAACACGATACAAGCCCAGTGGGTCGGAACACGATAGTTAAGTGGTTAATCTAACTGTCTATTGGTTTGTATCGACAGTCCTAAGCAAACTCCTCGTGTAGAATGATGTTTGCTCTCGACCAATAACGTTTGAGAGTTCTTTTTGTAAATGCGTAGTGTTAGTGTATGTCTTAATGAATGTTTAAACTGTTTTATTGGTTTTGTGGGTGTTTTCGGTGAGGATCTTTTCTTTCGATGGAGAAATAAAAATAGGTCACTAAGTAAATTGATTGATTCGCCCTATCACTTCAAAAACGGTCACGTTTCTGCCGCGACTAAATCCTTGGTCTAAGCAAAGTCATATTTACCTTCTTAGTGTATTTCTCTAAATCTGCTGTCAAATTTCAAACTAGCTGTTATAATTACTTAATTGATCGACAGAAATAATTACGGGCTTCCTAATCGGATCACTGGACAAGAGAACTGACATCAGATTCAATTAGGCTTTTAGAAACAGGTTGAGTTAGAGATCTAAATTCAGCAGTAGTAGGACTTCGGCCCTTGCGCAAACAGTGTAAATTGATTTAGGTAGTCTAGATTTTAGTACTAGTTATTTAAAGGTTGTTAAAGCCCAAGTCAGAGGCCCATGACAACGCTCAACACCATTTTAGGCGCTAACCACACGAAGAAGAAAGAAAAAAAAAACCGGCCAAGTGCGAGTCGGAGTCACGCATGAAGGGTTCCGTACTATCGGTAGGAGGGTTTGTCTCTTTGTATTTTTTTATTTATTTTTATTATTTGTTGTTATGGCGGCAACAGAAATACATCATCTGTGAAAATTTCAAGTGTCTAGGTATCACGGTTCTTGAGATACAGTCTGGTGACAGACAGACGGACAGTGAAATCTTAGGAATAAGGTCTCGTTTTTTTACCCTTTGGGTACGGAACTTTAAAAAATTAAGAAAGGTTGATTTAATCATCATTATACCTGGAGCTAGAACCTGTGTAGAATTAATAACTTAATTAGGAATAAATATATATTAAAAAAAGGTTTTTCTTTGTAAGAGAACTAATAATAGAAAAATAACATTATAATATTCCAACTCTATTATAAAGGTCTTACACAAAAGCTTATTAACTTTCCAAAGGTAATAGTGTACAAGACTCGTAAAAAAAAAAAACTAAGATACCTTCCATAACTTCAGAATGAACATTTTAAACAAACAACTTTTGCAGCTTTTCCTTCGTTATGTTCTGGTAAAAGAAGGAAAAATTAAAAAAGAAATGTTCTGTAGTCAGTCGAAGCACGTAGCGTAGTCGTTGGGATCAATCCATCAATCTCAACAGGTCGTAAACGTCCACTGCTGGACGTGAGCCTCCGTCATAGTTCCGAAGAATGGTCACAGGAGGGATTGGCATAATCATCAAAGGTTCCACACGAGTGGATACGGGAGAGGGCGCTGATATGAAAAATGGGGAACTGCACTCCAATTGCGTGACACATATTTCTATCACGACCCTAAAGATTCTTTAGGATATTCGTAACTCATATTTTTTGTATTAGCCTGTACTATCCCAATGCTGGGTAAAGGCCTCTCCCAATTTCTTCCATTATAATATTATACAACTCAAATTATGTTTAAAAAATTCTTTCATCGTCAAAAACGCAATGAATATAAACTGTCTCTTATTTAAATGTAGAATTTATTTTTTTATTCAAAAAGTTAAAATAAATTAAAAAGACGAGAAGACCCTATAGATATATTTATAAATAGTTTAATTAAGATTATATATAAATAAAAAATAAAATAATGTATTGTTCTTGAATTGTTGAGAAAATATGATTGAAATTGTGAGTATAGTTCGCAATTACCCCGCCTGGTCTTTTTGTATACGATCTTTGAAATGTTCGCTTTATAGATTGATAGCATCCTGTAGGTACCATAGATTATTACTTGTGGCCCCATATTCCAGGATTCTGAACGGTTATAGCCACCATATTGTGTACCTACTATTCTGTCGGGGTGTTCTAGAACTTTACTTAGCAATGTTGTTACTGCTGTATTTTCACTATGAGCTTTATGAACGTTTAGAGTCTAGACTACGACAACCTCGAGAGGAAATAACCACAATCCACCTGATATGGTCCTCGGTTTCGAGGAAAAGTTATGGGATGCTCGAAGCTGCCGCTTCCGTGCACATATTTTGGAGGTAAAAAGCATTTTGTGGGGTTACCCCGTTTTGTCTATAGTATGGGTAAACACTTTCATTTATTCAGCGATTATGGCGAGATTAAGTAAGGGTAAGACATTGAAATTACAGATGTAGATAATGTTTACATTCATCTTAAAAACCTACAAAATATGTTTTTATCGCTAGAAACAGATTATTAGAATAGTACTTAATTGTAACTTGGCTCAGATTCAAGCGAGCATTCCCTTTACTTAAAACTAACTTAATTCGAGAAATGGTGAAAAGCTTTCTTGATCAGTGTAAATCTAAAACACACGTTACGAGTCGGTACGACCACAAACCACATACACGGTTGTTCTCTACATTTTCACGAGTAAATAAAACGAGAAGTCGTCTATCTTAAGAATCGTTTTTCTAAATTACTTAGGTTCGGCCGGGACCCCATTAGTCGGTCCTCGTTACCTCCCGAGACAAATGGTGCGAAACGCGAAGAGTTGGCGCCTTTACCGAGCCGTTTATTAGTATTAACTAACTTTGCCACGAAGATCATTTATACGAATGAAAAAATAAACTAAAGCGCGCTCGCCTGAATTGTGTTTTAATTGAGAACTATACTACTTCCTTTATTTCTCTCGACTAGTCTTAATTTACAGTTTTAATGTGGAGCAACTTTGTTTAAACTTTGTTGTTTTATTATCCCTGAGTAAATAGAATGTGTTGAAGCGACATAAACGTCCACAATGAAGCCTCCGACAGTATGTTTTAATTTAAGTGAAACTCATCAGCTACTATCATGATATATCGAAATTAAAACATATTCCGGGAGGTTGGTATTAATTTGTGTGCTCTCCCGGGCGAGGGCGCTCGACGAAAGGTATTACGAAAATTTAATTGAAGTTTTGATTAAGCACTGTTGCACATGGCGGGTTCATTGATCGCGATTATAAAGCCCGGGCTTAAAAATGTGGTCGACATCATTATCTACAACCTGACATGTTTAGCCGACTGTAAACTCACGTTAAATTATTTCAAGGTTCATTTTAACTAGTAAAGTAACATTCTAAAACAAATTTAATGTTACGCTCACCTCTTTGTAAAATTGAAAGTCTTTTCCTCGGATTTACAAAACGAACGACCTCGACTATCCGAAAATCTGAGCATTGGATACTCCTTAGCTCGTTTTCGAGTTAAACGTGGGTCTTAAGAGCAAGGGATTAAGGTGAAAAGTGTTTTGGCTAATCTGAGTAGATGTGACGTTTCATGTTTAGTTACGTAAACAAATAATGGGAGCAAGGGATTGATGGAAGTGAATGAGTCCACGTCCTACGCAAACTTGTGCAGTATCGAACTAGGGGCATTGTTGTATTGAGGACGTTTAGGATGTGGAACCACTGGGAAAATATTGATCTTTTATAGTTTATTCAATATCGAATACCTGAGTGGATACCTTCTCAGTTGGAAAATTGTAATGTAATGGAAACAACAGACACATTCCGCGCTATTTCACACTTTTATTTTCAGATCGCGTTTCTTTTTATATCGCTAGGTTGTGATTTTCTGAATGGAACTTAATTTAGTGTTCAGGGAAACCAGTAAACTATTACTATATAGTTTTCTATTACAACCTTGAATTATGGACCAACGGAATTCAAAGTACAGTAGTGATGCTCACATTTTATTCTTGGATTTTTTTTTATTTAGATACGGGCAGGATCGAAAACGAATTTAGCCATGTTCATAGTAAGTACATCTTAGGACTTACTATTTAGAAACTAAAATTTGAAAATAGGCTTTCTTTAGTCTGGACTCTTTCAAACTCAGTAAAAAAAAAAACCTGCAATGGGACTAAAACAGACTGTCTTTGGTATTGGGTTCGATCCCCGGGGCATGCAAAGTGGTATTGGGTGTTTCTGTCAGCCCGGAGGTGCAATTGTGCCGGTAAATATCGTTAGGTTGGCCCTAAATCTCATGGGATCCAATTCCGTCATCGACGTGCTGTCAGTAAGCCAAAACAGTGCTGTCTGCTGGAATTAGGGTCGGGTTGGAACCGGTTTGACGTCAACGTTGAATGTAATATAAAGAAAAGAGAAACCATTTAAGTCGGTAAAAAAGTTACATAATATATCATCATGCCTGTAATTCCCAACGGGTAAGTCAGAGGTTTAACTGCTTAATTCCTTTTTGCTCATGTTATAAGGGTTGAGTCTATTGCCATCAACCGGGCACGAATCCAGACTCAGGGCAGTTACAGAAATCTGCAGAAAAAGTAACAAATTTTGGAAGTCGTCAGGAGCTATAACCGTTTTACTTTTTAATTATTTCAGATTATTGTATTACCCGCTTAAAGTGGAACAGGTGGTCTAATCTAAATCTCTATTATCAATAAAACAATATGGCTGTATAAAAAAAACAGGAAACAACATACAAAAACATCAATTTGTCAGCAACAAATAAAATAAATTCCACAGCAACTAAATAAAAGAAAACTCTTTCATTCAAACCTAACACTTTACAAACCATTGCATTACGGTAGCAACGGAACAGAACAAAACGCCATCTTTTAAAATTGCGAGGGAAAGTATAATAATTCGTATTATTATATTCGTGTCTGACACTAATATCTCGTCTCGACCGCTTGGGGCAACTGCAAGCAAACAATGAAACAACTTTAATAAAAGTAAATCGTATTAACACCTAACTCGCTAAGCTGTGTTATTGTCGCGCAATGATGCGGGTGTCAGAAACTGTTTCAACGTTGTTTGTTACTTTATTAATGGGGTTTAATTGGTAGCTATAGTGCCTCCGTGCCTCGGAAAGCACGTTAAGCCGTTGGTCTCGGCTGTCATTTGTAGATCTATGACAGTCGTTAGGTATAATAGTCAGAGGCCCAAAATGTCTGACAACCAGTCTTACCGAGGGGAATCGTATATCTCGTTACTAACTGGGTTGTGGAGGTCAGATAGGCAGTCGCTCCATGTAAAATACTGGTATTAAGCTGCATCCGGTAAAACTGGAAGCCGACCCCAACATAGTTGGGAAAAGGCTAGGCAGATGAGGATGAATTGATAGCTATAGTAACTCACACAAAAAGAGGGTATTTTGAAGGTTTAATTGAAATGCTCCTTAAGTTTAAAACCCTAAACACTAGAGTGCTGAATGTAAGACCGTGTATTTTTGGATGGACTAATGAATCAAAATATCATAATAAAAGTTTCAAATCTTTAAACCCCGAAGGGTTATTCAGAGGTGTTCCTAATAGTACCTACGACCACGTTTCGCCAGCTATGTTTAAGTCCCATGTAATAGGGATCGAGCCTATTGCCATCAACCTGGTACAAATCCAGACGCCGTGGCTGCTACTGAGAAATTTCTAAAGGAAAAACCCAATAACACTTTGCCCTACCTGGGCCACTAGACCAACGAGGCAGTCGGCAGATCATTTTCAAACATTACCATCAGGTATAAGTACGTCGTTTTTTTTTTTCGGATGGGAAATCATCAAATGACTCCTCCCGCTCTGGGCGGAGCAGGAGGGAGTGTCAGACTTTTACTGACTAAAACCTATCCATGTTCCTTCATCGCTCTTTGTGTTTCGGGGCCACGGTATCTCTTTCGAACAGTCCCGCAACCCCGGCAGACATCGGCCCTTGCGGACCCCTTCCTTTTGCTGACTCTCTTTGAGGCGCGCGTGGAACACGAACGCGCCAGCCCTGCAATACCTCAAGTGATTTTCTTAAAGTTCTTATTCGCCTAAAACTCAGCAATAGAATTTTTCTGAATCTCGTAATAGTGGGGACATCTTGCCACACGAACGCTTGCCAGGAATTCAGCACATGAATCCCCACCGTGACCCGCTACAGTCAAATTTTTTTTCGGTGATTAAAAAAACAGCTGTTTCGTACCAAAGTTCAATATCTTAAAACTTAGGTCAAAAAAGTTATTATTGGGAGATTACCTTAGCTTTGCTTAAACACAAGGCTTTAAGCCCAAAGCAAGGATTTTACTTAATGAAACAAAGATTGTTTTAATAAAATTAAAATATTGAATCTTCTTACAAACATTTTAAGAAGAGTCCGAGCTGAAGAAGGTATTCAGATCTTTTAATAAAGGACCTAAGACACGATTGAAAAGAGGCTTTTCGGCTTAATTTTAGGTTCTGGGAAGTCGTTGTCAAAATGGTAGAGGAAACATTTGGAACAGAATAGATTATTAATTCTACTAAGAGTCTAATTAAAAAATGATTGATGAATCTGTCATGTACGAGTAAGTTGCCAAAAGTCTGAGAGGACTTGGTACTTTATAGAATTTGTAATTAGATACTAAAAGCATTAATTAACATTGAAAAACCTTTTGGATGAAGACTGATTACAAGTATACCAGAGATTAAATTATTTGACTAAATTACTTGCTACTTTGCTTAATTCATATGAGTATTTAAACCGACTAACTAGCATGATAAAATTCGTAACTAAATTTAAAAAAACCATCGTCTTTGGATAAAAAGATGCAACAATTACAAATGTAAAGCCGTCGATATTTTATTTTCATTTAAAAACCCACTTTCTGTATCGTACTAAAGAACTTAGTTTCATTCAATAACTTTAGATATTTATTTTCGCTCCTCGCTGCGGGCGCGGGATTCTTTTTACGCGAAATTGTAAGTAAACCTCTTTTAGACGAACTGGCTCAAATTGCTCGAGTAAAACATAAACAGAAAGTTTCGAATAAAATGGCGTATGAAGTTAAAACGGCCGATCCTGAGAACTTGGCGCAAATACAACGACTTGAAATGAACGAATGAATTAATTATCAGCTCTACTATATTTAATAATAAATAAAGTTTATTTGCAACCCAGTTCAGGCTTTATCTGAAAGCGCGTTAGTATTTTGTACAGGTAAATTTGATATCGGGCCGGGTTCCCGCTCAGAATTCAGTAGGTGGCTCCGCCTAACGTGGGCAACAACGAGATTTCTGCCAACTTTGTTTGCCCGAGAGGAGTTAAAATATATTCAAATATGCGATAGAAGTTTCCGAGTTAGGGATAGCTTATTTTTTCAACTAACCCCTGCGGTGCGCCGTGAAAAGTCGTAATTAACGTGGCTTTCAGTGCGACCCCAGCGAACAGTGGGCTCTCATAGGATTGTCATGACAAGAATATAAAGCTAGTGCAGTGCATAACAAACGCAGACAAAAAAAAACCCTACTTTTAAAATTACTCGTTTTCTAAACCTTGCTCTATGTAAGTGGTTCCAAAGTTTGGGAACACCTTGTAATATGAACTTGTATTGAATTTGGATACAAAGTTTGTTTGGGGGAGATTATCTCGCAACTACACAGCTTCTAAGTTTCTAAGTTTTATCAAATCGGATTATCTGTAACAGTTGTAACACGACGTTATGTCGCAGATTGGTGCAAACTTTTTAAATAAAGAGTAATGACGATCTTTTTCGAAAACGGGTGATAAATTGTGGGTTAAGGGGTGTTACTTGTATGAGATATGGAGATGTGGAGTATTATAAAATTATACGATTTTTTCATAAAGTTTAACGCAGCTAGCGGGCAGGTGGGGGAGGAGCTTAACCGCTCTAATGAAGCCAGGATGCGCCCGCACGTTATTAAGGGATCACTCCCAGCCTTTTATGCGCTATGAATAGTGTGTTTTATTAACTTTATTTTAATGCTAGCCGAGTTTTTTTTATACTTTCTACAAATATGAATGTGGTTTTTCAAGATTTGCAGTGTGTATTTGTTCGTGTCTAGATGGTAGACACTTTATTAACAATGTTTGGTTTAAAGTAGCGTATAAAACTGTATTTTGGCTTCATACGACCTAAAGCCTAGTCATTAGTAAATGAAATACCTCCTCCCAATCTGTTTTAATGTTTTATTTAAGGGATCCCTTCTTTTGCATTATGTTCTTTTTCCTAATATTTTTTTGGCATAACTGTTTTTGCATAGTTTGTTTTACGATAGTAATATTTTGCCAATATTTTTTTTTGCCATACACTTTATGTTGGCATAATCATCTTGAAGGCTAATTTGTTTTGGCATAAATTGAATTCGCATAATGTTACTAGGCATAATGACTATTAGCATAATTGTATTTAGGCATACAATTAATAGAAATACCTCAATCAAATTTGAGTTATTTTTACGTATTTATTTTGAATTCAAAATTAATTTAGTTCTGCTACAAAAGTAAGTGACAGAAACGAATCGCTGCAAAACTGACTCCACGTAGTCTTGTCTGCTCTACCCCTTTTTTTATTTTTTTCGGATGGGAAATCATCAGATGACTTCTCCCGCTCTAGGCGGAGCAGGAGGGAGTGTCAGACTTTTACTGACTAAAACCCATTCATGTACGGTGGCGAGCGTAAAACACATCTGCGACGATAAGCTCGCGTGGGACCACCAAAGCCCCGCGGCGCCGAAGCCGTGACAGAAACCATGCCTGCTGTATGTTGTATACTGCATGCATGCTTGCTGCATGCTTTCTTGCATGCTGTATGCTTGTTTGCATGCTGCATGCTTGTTGCATGCATGGTGTATGCTTGTTTGCATGCTTCTTAAGGTTGTTTTACGCCGGGGCAACACTGTGCCTCGATAATTTTCAAAGCATCGTAAAACATAACCTATAAACTGTACGCCGCACCAAAAAAGTAGCATGGAGTCCATTGTGTTTGGATAGAAGCTGTGACTGGCTGCGACTGTCTGCCACATGACACAAGGTGTTGCCATGCTGCACGATTCTTGCCACAATGTGCAACATTTTAAATTATTGTAGCATGCGGCCTTGTGGCATGCCGCAATGCTCCACAGTGTTGCGCCGGCATAAAACAGCCTTTACAGGGAAAAAACTCACATATGTTCACAATCAACTATGTTCAAAACATATACGTTATGTATTACCTGCTTCAGGAGATATGGTTTTTTTTCTAATCGTCAAAATAAATTGGTATATTCAATTAGGGTATGTCTAACATTTTAGGCGTTAATTATTACGCTTCTTTGTTATGCCTATAAAACATATGTTTTAATATCATTATGCGTATATAAATCTATGCCTAAGAATGTTATGCTTAATCTAATGATTAGATAAATTATGCTTAAAAACGATTATGCGTAAGCTGTTATGCGTAAATAATTTTATGCGAAAATATAATTAGGAGTAACAAAAGTATGCCAAGTTATATTAGGTCTTAAAATTTTATGCAAATGGATATGGAACCTTTATTTATTACTTCTTTTTTTCTTCATTTAAAAAACAAAACTTGATCACTTAATATTCTTCTTCTTATCGTATTGATTTTCCTTCCAATTACTCGGTGTGGGTCCAGTAGGTGGCCGCGTTTATTCCAGCGGTAGAGGCGCTGTACAGGTCGTCAAGAGTGCAGGTAGGCGGACACCTGGGACACTTCAGCAGGTGGGGCATTGTTTCGTCCGGAGCGCCGCAGTCGCACTCGGTGTTCCAAGAACCAATTATACCCCATTTTGCCAGGTTATGTTTGCAGCGGCCTACTTGGGTACGCAATCGATTCAGAGCTTTCCAAATAGGGCACTGTTGTTCACTGCCGGGAGCCAGGTGTTCTTGGTGGTGGGCACTTCTCTTGCCATAACTTGCTGCTTACTTTAGGTGGCCAGTCTTGGATTGCCTGAGTGGAGCGTAGGAAGCTTTTGCGGCTTTTTAGTCTGCCCGGGGTAGTTGTGTGGTCGTAGAGGGGATGACGGGAATCGGATTCTTGGTTCTTTTTTTAAAGCGCGCATGCGACATCCCTTCATACAGCAGGTGGTGCGATACCTAGTAGGTATAACTAGGCATCGCACGGGTAAAACTTATTGAGTGGTTTTTAGGCAACCCGATATTATCCGACACGTCAGCAGTATCTACTTGCTTTGCGTGGGCGAATCGGCAAATTCGCCAGCAGAAAAACATAGGGACATGCCGCTTGTTCGAAGAACATCGAGTGCTGCTCCCCAGCTGGTGGGGACTAGGCGACGTAACAAATTGTTTCGGGTCGCGACTTTCTGTTTCGTACTATTACAGTGTGACTTATACATTAAGGCCCTATCCAACAACGTGACACCTAAATACGTTGGCTTCGGGCAATGTTCTACTTAATATTCTGATTTTCATAGTAATCACAACTGGTACGTATATGGCAATAACGTAATTTACCTATTAGGTAACCAGGTAATTACCTTATCATAATTGGGCAGTATCCTTTACCTACTTGCTTAAAAACTTAAAACTATTTACATAGTTACCTCCGTGAATATATTCCCTGTAATAAAATCTCAAGTAAATAAGTAAATAGCAGGCGTAGTATCTCATTTAAATGTTCAGCAGGTGTACATTAAGCCGACTGGATACAGGACTGTGGCTTCACCGAAATTGAATTTAAAAAATATTACCGACTCGCGAGCTTGGCTGGACTCCAAGAGACAATACCTACCGTCGTCTTGTATATTCATTTTAGAGGAATAAATACTTACAGCGCACAAAGAGTAGTCACACAGCCTTGTTAGTAAAAGAGCCATGAAAATGATTATACTGCTCTGTACTGAAGGCGGGAATAAAATGTGAAATGCATAGCAGCGTGATTTTCTGTGAGAGTGTAGTGAAATATTGAGGTGTTTTTCACAAAAAGTAGAATTTTCAACTCATTGTCATTTTCCTGTAACTACGTAGAAGTCGAGCTGTGAGCCAAAATAACCATGTTGTGGAGCCCTGACACTGGCTTTGTCAGGGCTCCACAACGCGAGCACAAGCGACGCGGTAGACCTCGTAGGACATGGCGGGTCGAGCTGGACAGAACCGACGACCAGTGGTCCACATTGGCCCTGGATCGAAAGATCATGGGGGAGGGCTTTGCCCAGCTGTGGGATGACATAGGCTGACAGTAACAGTACCTAGAAATGAAATAGGGAATAGTCTCAAACACAAACAATTTTATGGTATCGTAAAACAGAGGGGATATTATCGAATTTATCCCAAAAATACAAAGTCAAAAATCAAACGCTTCAGCCAAGTTCTGGTTTCCGTGAAAATATTTAGATGATCGTCGCACAGGTCGGTGTTTTGTGTGCAAACAACAGCGTTACCACCTCGTGAAACTTTTTACATTAGCCGTACCTACGTCCCGACTCTGTTTGTTTCGTGCCTTCGAACCTGTGAACTGGGAACTACGGCGCACAAGTTTTGGGTCTCATTTTAAAACTCCCTACCATGCCCCGGGTAAATTTTAATCATAAAGAGACAATAGAGGTGAAGGTATACGGTAAACTTTCGGTCAGACTGATTTACGCGATATTTTTGCACCGTATTCAACTGCTTGATTTTATTTGCGGTTATTTGCAACGAATGCTTTTAATAATAGTCCGCACAAATCTTCCCTCTGCGGCCCGATATTAGCACGAATGGCCATTTTTAGGTAATGGTTCGGGGGAACCGGGTTAAGCGAAGGCGAACGGCTAACTAATGAGAAATGTTGCCTATTTAATAGCTTGCAATATGGAACCAGGTGTTGAAGTATAGCGGGGTTGTATATTTTTATGACGACACTGTTTTTAATGTAAGACATTAACAGCCAATTCATTCACTGTCGTAAAATCTATGAACCTACTTCTAGCAAACAATACGGCCGTACTAAATAAAATTTTCAGTAATTTATGACATTTCCATCTACAGCACTCCGAAAGTCAGGTATAATAAAATGATGTCTTATTTCCTTTTACTCTGAACAGTCGTAACGTAAGGCAAAAATGTGGCACTGGAAACTGTCCAACGAGCAGTATCTACACCGGAGTCATATATTTTACATTCAATTTGAGGAAAATGGACTTCGTATTTATGTTTTATTTACAGTCGTAATTTTGTTACGGATCGTAACATTGAATTAACGCAATTTAGATTCTTGCAACATCATTTAACAAACATGAGTTTTCATCCAAATTGATATTCAAATTGCAGTTTTTTAATGGTCTTTTAGACTTAGTTTATACCTACTTTCTCATGATTTCTTATTAAGTAAATGGAATAGCTGCGAAAGAAAACTTGCAGGAAGAACGAGCAAGATGAAAAAGCTTTTGCTCCAAATAATTTTAATATTCAATTATTCAAGATTTTCAATTTTCAAGGAAAAGATTATAAGATTTCTTAGCTGGTTTAAGCCGTAATGAGTTTCCGGTATAACAGTTTAGTGGGATGAGGTTTCGAACCACTGCTTCATTTGAGCAAGGAATCTATTAACGGAATTACCATCAAGTGGGCCTCTGGCCCTTTAACGCCGTCGCGGAGACCGCGTTGATTCAAGATTAAAAGAGATTGCACTAATGAAAACAACTTCAGAGCTTGAGCTCTTAAGTTTTTAAACACTGTGGAAGTTTAAACTATTAGCTCGAACTTGCTAAAAGAGAAAATAAATCTTGAACTGTTGGGAAATGTAAGTAACACTTCGCGTAGAAATACACGGAGCTATTCTCCACATTGTGACCCAGAAGTACGACACATTTAAAATTCCACTTCCATTTTCGTTGTACCCCGAAGTCACAGTTCTTAATAATGAGGCAATCCACCTAGATGATAAGCGACGCGAATAAAATAACGAGATAAGACGTAAGGGCATTAAATCAGTTCACGTTCAACAATCTGTCTCCGTGGGGAAGTTAATGTGTTTAATTATTTACCAAAACAAGAGTTTTAATCTTCGTTTATTTGAAAATTTATTGGCCAACTTGTAAACGATTACGATAAGCCGCGGATTGGAGGTTATGAAATCAGATAATGTAAATAAATGTGAGAAATGTGGGCATTTGCAGGCTTCTGCGGGCTTTATCCACGAATTATTTCCATAAGGCATTACGGGGAACCATTTAATTTATTCAGTTTGATTAAGGGACATCAAAAGATTAGGGCTTGACAAATATGGTGATTAATAAATCAAGAATTAAGCCTGTTTATTATGAAGCTAGGCTATAATAATTACTCTTTGAAGTTATTTTTCACTCTTAAACGAATGAAAATGTACGTCAGTGTTGTGAGTTTCTCTCTTGAAAGCAGAATCTTGCTCGCATTCCCAGAAATGCGATGCTCGAATATTGTAATAGACAAGACAGAGTTGTAGAATGGGTATGAGCACTTTGAGCATCTGTTGGGTAGGACGAAATGAGCTCTAATAATACACGTCACACCATAATTAAATATAACTCTTTATTTTCGAACGAGTATTTCATAATGTCAAAAATTCAATAATTCGTGAACCAAATACCACTGAATAAAGTGATTGAATATTGTAAAATAAACTCAACCACAAACTTATATTATTTAAATAAACAAGGTGGTTCAAAGCTGTGTTTGCAATAAAACGAGTCGATGAAAACAGAAACCCGACCGATATTATTGAGTAATTACCGGCTACTATATTCCACAGAGCAGTTTTACTGTTCTGTATATTTTCAGTCAAATAACACAAAAATAAAAGTCAGAATAGGCGAGACGACAAAAAAAATCGAATTAGTCCGTCAGGTAGATTACCAAAAAATATTTGACCCGTGTTTTTTCTTTTGTTACGTAAACCAAAATTGACGAAGATATAACGCTTTTTAAATTCTCAATACGTCACGCCTTGGTATAATTTTTACCTAGTTCTGACGTCACGAGCTCCCACTCCCGAGTTTTGATGCGTTTTATCTTTGTCAATATTCATTGATTTACAAAAACAAAAAATACGTGTCCATTAATTTCCAATACTCTAACTGACGGACTAAACAGATTTGAATTTTTTTGATACTGTCGTCATGCCTATTGAATTATAGTCGAGACGGGTAGAGGTAGTCCATCACTTTTTGTTAGTATAAATTTGACCACAATCTGGTATTCTAAAAATATTTGAAAAGGCATGGGTCTGACCGAAGTCAGAGGCGATCTTAGGACCGATTTCATAAATGAAACTCAATGCCACCAGCACTTCTGTGAATATTCCATAGCAATTATTACAATGTGCTGTGAGGTGCTAAAGACATTAAGTTTCATAGCTATAAATCGCTTTTAATGGCACAGATATTTTCTTATTTTTACCGATTTACCAAAAATTGCAAACAGAATAATTTCAGCGAAAACACTATTATGTTGAAGTATCCAATTAGTCCGACGTCAAAACAAAGTGAAGTTATTGAGAAGCGAATATTTAATGAATACCTATTTGTTTGTTGTACGTACATATCTAGAATGCGAACACTCCCAATTAATGACAATCTTACTTTGATTAATTACGAGTTGCTTCGATAATTAGGTAATTAGGCTGCTTAAATAATAGGACGGTAGAGTATTGTTATTTCATTGAATGCTTTAATATTTAAGAAGGCGTCAATCAGTAAAAATCAAGTGATGTAGACGCAATAATTTGGTGAAGGAAAACAAATCTCTGAAGCTCTTTGCTAGGTGCCAAAAACTCTTAAAATTTCTAAAGTTACTAATGGAGATTTAAATTAGGTATTTTAATACCTTTATTTTTTTTTTAACAAATATACATTTTTAATACAAATATAATATAAAAAATTTTAGCCCACCGGTATCGGGAACAGGGTCCAAGTTACCGGCGCGGCGCGGCGGTCAGGGCTCCAGAGAGAGGAACCTCCTAACAATACGAGCCGTGTCCAGGAGTACCGCTTTCTGAATCAAGTCCTTGATCCAGCTGTCTAACGAGAGCCTCCTCAAGTATTGATCGAGCTAATGCCAATTTAGCCATTGGCTGATATAACTATCGGCACAATGATTGCTGAGTATTTTAATAATTATTACACACGGTTTTTATATAATCGAAACAGACAGCGTATTTACACACAGTGCATGCACGATATCAGGGCTCTTTAGTAAGTTGATCCCGCTCATTTGGATCCCGCGGGATCAGTTTACTAAATTATCAGTACCAACATCAGCATCTAAAATATACCCCGTCTCCCCCGCCAAGAAAAGTCTAAAACGGTTTACGTCTTGAAAATTTTTCAAATTCAATTCCTCCGCGACCTGTTCTTCTACTTTGTTTAATGTTCTGCAGGTGTATTCTTACTTGAGTAATAGCTTTAGTGTTCCTTGTTCTAGGCAAAGTAATGTCCAGCATGAATGTTTAAGCAAGTTAAGTTAGCTCCGTCTTATGAAGACAGAGGCGATGTAAATCGGGCCATGTTATGTTAAGAGGACAGGATAAATTGTTGAGAGTTTAGTGGGTAAGTGTTTCTTTGCAATGATTCATGTTTTATTTAATGAAAAGCTTTTGTTCACGAGCATACTGGCGTCATCATGTGCCTAGCCTTTTCCCAACAGTGTTGGGGTCGACTTCTAGTCTAAACAGATGCAGCTGAATATCAGTATTTTACGTGAAGCGACTGCCTATCTCCTATCTGACCTCCACAACCCTGTTAGTACTGGGTAATACTATCCTTATTGGTCAGACAGTATCCTGGTTGTCAGACTTTTGGGCCATTGACTATCTGGTAATGACTGTAAAAGATATACAATTGGCAGCCGGGGCTAACTGTTTAACATGCTTTCCGAGGCACGGAGAAAACTCAGTGTGTAATGGGTGGTCACCCATCCACGGACCAACCGGGGTAAGCGCGGCTTAACCTAAAGATCGACCCGACCGGCTGTTATTATTTAACCACGAGCTACTTACAAAGGACGCAAAATATTCCACTGAGACGTAGGTACCAGGACAAAAAGTATCATACACTTCAACCAACTTACCTATCTGTGCAAGCAGGAAAACACAGAACTAAAATAAACGTACCAAGATTGACATATCGATGCAAATATTCTTAACAAGTAACGTCACCTTGAACTGCACACGTAAGTGAAGTGGTCATACTTGTTGTAGCCCATGTGTTAAAGTGGTCGGTCATACTATATGTTGTAACCCATATGTTAAAGTGGTCGGTCATACACCGACGTACATACGGAACAGATTACAGATAACAATACATACAGATAACAATACATACGGAACAGATATGTTGTACCCCTATGTGTCTTATTTATCTGAAATCTGTTTATCTATAAATTTATGAAAAGGCAGATATTTACATGTCTGTGAAAAGGTACAATCCAGACATACAGACAGACAGGCAGAGTTACTTTCGCATGTTTGCTTTGAATAAAGCTCATCAGGAATTTATTTACCAGCAAAAAGGTCTAGATTTCGTTACGTCGAAAACACAGCAATTTGGAAGAGTCTAATAGACATTCGGCAAGCCTTAACCCACTACGTTCGGCACATTTTATCTTGCTTTTATTTACACCTAGGTCCAAGATACCCACGGTTTTTTTCACTTTGACCCTTTTATCGCTTATATAACATGGTGCCTACATTCGCAGGTCACATGTAGGGTTGACCCCTACCCTTCGGTCAATTTGTTATGTTGCTTTCCACCCCTCGTTCAAGTTTTGGTATACCATCCGTAAATAGTAACAATTAAATCTCAGAATACAATTAGGAGAGAGATTGAATTTAATACTTTTTGCGATAGCCATCTGTTTCTACAAAACTACTGCGTAAATTTTAATGAGGTTTATGTTACTATTGCGCAAAACTTACAAATATAGGCGTTTCGTGATAACGTAGATAGACTTTGGTTTATTAAATAAACACATTGTAATATTTATAAATGATGAGGTGGTATCATAGTAATATTTGTAAATGTTTCTCTTATTTTTTTACCTTTGTATTGACAAAGAAGTAGTGCCTACTTTTAACTAGTAAGTATATGAGTTTTCCTAATATACGCTTTTGTCAGTGAGCATTTAGTGGATTAACAATGATTTATAGAATATTTCTGGGCATGCGGTAGCCAATAGGGAATATGCACATAATTTTTTCTTCATTTAAATCAATAAAATACAGTACTATCAACCCAAGAAAAGTATTAAAAGTTAAGTTCAACTACTGCTTGTCGCACAAAAATAATATTAAACTCCTGCAATTTTCTACGACAGTTCAAACGTCCGCAGCTGTCGCGGCCATGATGTGACGTCATTATCCACAATCTGCTTTGTTTACATCTAATTTTTTTGCCCTAATAAAATAATTTTACTAATTGTATGTGCTTTATTCAAGTAAAAATTGCAATAACAATATTATATTCAAATTTTAGTGAAACTTTAAGCACTTTTCAAATAAAAGTGTTTTTTGACACAAAGAACTTTGACGTCAACACCGGTGTTATCGAGGACGATGCGTTTTTAAAGGGCGTTCCGTTTCACCAAAAACATGCTACATAGAACAGTAAATTGTAAAATAAGTGATGTATTAGAAACTTAAACAAGTGTACCACAATGTTTGTAGGTGCCAATACAAGGCATTTTTCATAAATAAAAAAGAGTTTTGTATTTCATGCATATTCCATAATGGTGATTTGCTATAGTTTAATTAATTAAAGTAATTCAACGGCTTATTGACAGCATCTTTCCGTAATCCTAACTTATTAAGTACTTATTAAAGCTACTACATCAGCAAGCTCAACTCAAGCAACTTAACTTAAACAGTTAAGCATCCACGAAACATGGTGGTGAATCCTGATGACAGGCAATAAGCCAACTAAAACGTATATTAACTAACTAACGGATCGCAGGCTGCGTTAAGTTATCCGACGCACACACGCCACGCCAGCTGGATTGCCTGCCGCAGCCAAGCTGAGCATAAACTTCAATTATCCCTCGATAATTGCTAAGTGAACCAAAACCAAACCCCAAACTGATATTACATAATTAAGTATTCAAATTAATATGAAATTTGGGAGAAGATGCCTAAATCAAACATCAAAAATTAACGTTTTGTTTGACCCAAATTTTCTAAAAAAAATACCAAACATACATACATCCCTGAAGGGAAAATATTTACTTTTTGCCTCTGACCCCTACGTTTTATCATTTGCATTTTTCATGACCAACTCAATTTAGTAGCATACCCACCGTTTCGGGTCCGCCGTATCTGCTTGAAAGTATCATAAGGGATTTCCTAAGTTAGTTTTTCGACGTGTTGAAATATTCAAGAAAAATGGAATTTTGATCGTCTTGATTTCATTAAGAATTTAAATCTCTATTACGGTGCTAAAATTCGGAAAGTTTTGAAAAACTCCTGTTTTATTTAGGTTTGTCGGCGCAACAAAAATTTATCGTTGAGAGGAAGCATTTCTTTTCAAAGCGGTGCAAGCATGAAAATGAAAAACGAACTGGAAAAACCAGCGTGGGAGTCGATAAAATACGTAGTATCTTAAGTCTTGACACAAGCGAGTATATACATATTAAAAGCACATGCATTGACATAAAAACAGGCTCCTGTAACCAAAAGCCCATCTAGCGAAATTGCCATCCGCTTGCTCATTACCGTCGGAGCCAACCGCTGGATCGGATATCCCGGCGCACGTGACTAAAGGAAATTGAAATCTCTATCGGTTAATCGAATTATTGAATGGAATTTCTAAAAACAGAATTTTAATTATACGATCATTTTGACTTGATCACTTCAAAGAATAGTTTGTGTCACGTCAATGTTGAGGGATTATTGATTTAAACTAGGTATCGCAATTGATTGGATGTTGACTATCAGACCCACATCATCAGTGTAAGTCTTCACTCTGCAGTCTCACAACCACATTGTCTTTATTTTTTCTATTTTACGAACAACACAAACAAAGCTTTCTTTTAGACGTAATAACCGTCAAACTACTAACTAAAAGCGTAGTTTGACGGTTCATCGAAAGGCTAGGCAGATGATGAACCGTCAAACTACTTACGCTTTTTCCTGTTTTAGATTCTGTATTTACAAAAAATTAAAACAATTTGTCAGCAACGATATTCTTTTTATTTACTTTTCCTTATTATTTAACATTTTTAAAGACTATTAACTAGTGCTTGTACAAGAGCTAAAATATGAAAATAAATAATCGGTGAGAAACCTCTAACACCCAACCACTTTTGTTAACTGGTTGGAACCTACACGCAGAAAGGTATACCTCGCATTGTATTCAGAACCACCTTTTAGAAGTCGGTGGAGAAAACAGTAAAGGTGGAGATTTTATGATTAGAAGATAAGGTGCGAGGGTCGCAGCGTGTTTCGAAGCTGCCCTGATGAAACCCTCTTATTATGAGCCTGCACGACCTGCTACTTGAACACGTCTGCTTGCCACAATCTGGAGAGTCCTTTATTCCACCATTCGTTTAATTTCGCTTTTTTCCGCTAAACATGCGTTCCGGTCGCGGCTACTATGAGCCATTACTGATCCGACAAAGTACAACGTACTAATTATTCCGATCAGATCATTAATTTCTGTGCTTGGCAGCCAACTGAGGCTCCTATTAAATACACACGATAATAATTCTTGCTTAAAATTTGGGGGTCTATGTTTGAAGTACCTTGTTTGTACGAGGTTAAATTCTTTACCTACTTAATTATTTGCTTTTCTATGGTTTGATTATTTCGCTCTCTGTGTTGTTCGTAAAAGTTGTTTTAATAATACGGAGCATGAATTCCGAGTTGTATGAGCACGGTATAATGTATGCTTTTCATGATGAGGGTCTATGTTACGTCCGTAGCCTGCGAAATTAGCTAGGAAGCATTCATGTGTATAATCTGAAACGATTATAAATTATTAACGAGCTAGCTCAGAGAGAGAGCGGCCTGCATGACAGCAAGGTGTAAATGGAGGCAAATTTGTCAATTTATATGCGAACAGGCTGCCTTTGAGAAGCGATGACGCCTTTGGCACTTCCAAAAATTCTATCGGTTTTCTCGAACTATAATTTAGTGGAGTAGATAAGACAGTGAATTCAATTAAGATTCGTGGAGATCTTGGCTTTTTGAACTAGTTTAAAAAACCGGCCAAGTGCGTGTCCGGGCACGCGCAGTGTAGGGTTCCATTGTAGCCTGTTATATTTTAGATTTCGTTTTTCAGTGCAAGTCTTTACCCGTCATAAACAAGCAACTACTTCATCTTAGTCACTTTAAAGGATTTATTCTAAGGATTTTTATACTTTTTTAATTTTTATAATAACGTGGGGCGAGTTAATTTTGATTTTCATCAACTCGTTCTAAATGAGCCGTAGGCATGTGGGACGAGTTGATGAATTACTCTGTATTGAGTGTGGTACAAAATTACCCAACACCCAAGTTCAACGACTATTACTGCTAAACTAATAAAGTTATGAAATGCACTGTCATCTAGATTTTTCAAGCCAGCAGTTTAGCTTTTAGAGGGGGATCAAAAATACCCTACTGGAACAAAAATTTGCAAAATAGTTTTAATTAAAAGAAGAGATTAAAACTATTTTTCCAAAAACCATATTTGTTTACATTTTTGGAAACTAAACATCAATCATCAACAAAATGGCTGGCCTAGTTCCAGCCGGAAATACAAGTAAAAACAAAATATAAAAAATCGGTTTACGGACGATAATTTTACGTGATAACGTCATAAGAAAACATTGATGAAAAATTGCATACTTTTATGAATTGAATTGAAGTACTTACACTGAATTATCATTATTTCCCTTCTAGGATGATTTTTCAAAAACGCTGAGACACTTATAAATTAATTTTCAATCGTCAGCCTAAACACAAAATTTTAAGATCCTAACTTTAAAACTGACGGACTTTCATACAAACTTTCATCCCCTACTTAAGTCCCTTACGGGTTGAATTTCGAAAAATTCTTCCTTATTCCTTGTCTACATTATAAAGGAAACCACTGTGCAAAATTTCAATTTTCTAGGTCCAAGGGTTTGGGCTGAGCGTAGATGACTCTGGCGAAACGTGACTGGCGCGCGGAACGGTGTGACACTTTTTCGTGCGTGTAGTCGGTGTTCATCGCTTTATAAGACGTTATCACGTCAAAAAATCGTTAATATTTAAGTTATATTATCGAATCAAATGGATAAATCGGTAGTCAGGTGCCCGAAATTCTGACAAGTGTTACCAAAGGGTTTACCTAGCACTAGGTAGTACGAGTACCTACAACGCAGTTGCGTTGTGGATGTCAGATAAGCAGTCGCACCATGTAAAATAGTGGTATTCAGCTGCACCCGATTAGACTACAAGCTGACCCCAAAATAGTCGTGAAAAGCCCCGACAAATAATGACTTGGCAAAGATAAAGTTAAATCAAGTGGGTCATCAGAAAAGATCAATTAAACAAACAATCATTTCCTCACGTTAATTTCGTTAAGCCTAGGACAGCGCACTATTCGCCAGTGTACCAACACGGGCCCAACGCTTACGAACAAAGAAAACGGATAATTAAAGCCAAGCTACGAGAAAAGAGATTTTTAATGAGCCCCGACGTTTGCCACGTAATAAGACTTTATTATAACCGTAAAAAATCCAGTAATTATATAATAAAGATGGGGAAGAAATGCTTCGGTAGACATTTCGACATAAATATTTTGTGATTCGTCGAGGGAAATTGTTTTCGATAAGCATGTACTTGGATGAAATTATGTTTGAAAGAAACACGATGACACGTTTTCGATAAATGGTTTGGTGATGTATGCACATATTTTTTATTTTGAAAAAATATCTCATGAGAGTGAGCTTTTTTTGTTATCCAAGTATATTGACACCAAGCAATGATGTTCTTACCTGAAAAGACGACTGTATCAACATTGACTGAAGAGGTTGTTTTTTTTAGGGCTCCGTAGTCCTAACAAGGAACCCTTAAAGTTTTGTCAAGTCCGTCCGTCTGTCTGTCCAAGGTTTTGCTAAGAGACGGTTAGTACTAGAATATATAGATATATCAATTACGCCGACAAAATAGTAAAATAAATTTTAAGTAAGTACTTCAATTCAATTCATAAAAGTATGCAATTTTTCATCAATGTTTTCTTAAGACGTTATCACGTAAAATTATCGTCCGTAAACCGATTTTTTATATTTTGTTTTTACTTGTATTTCGGGCTGGAACTACGAGTAGGCCAGCCATTTTGTTGATGATTGATGTTTAGTTTCCAAAAATGTAAACAAATATTGTTTTTGGAAAAATAGTTTTAATCTCTTCAAAAAGGTCCCTATTGGGCTTCAATTTCAATAAATTCTGCCTTTTTCAATAGGACTAATCCTATTGAAAAAGGCTGATGATTTTAACTTATGAATGAAATTAAATGATTAAACTGATGAATTACACTTTAAAATCATTAAGTTCATACATTAAGTTGATATTTGTTTGAGTGGTTATACCATCAAATTAGAAACACAGATTTGAATAAACTTTAACTATTTGCGCTCAGAAAACTACTGTAATAATTAATGAAACTTATTTAAGTTATCCTCATAGTAAGTTAATACTCAGTTGGTTCTGTATCTACAATTATTTAACCATAGGTCAACTTTGGATGGTCGTAAGTTTTATGCACTTAATAGTTTTCAACTGTCAATAGATTTGTTTACAAAAATAAAAGAGTCAAGTGATTATTTACTGAAACAAAATGCCTCAAGAATGAATCAAATAAAATATTATCAAAATATCAAATGAAAAAGAAAAAATTAACTTTACAGGGTTATTGTTTTTCAATTTATAGCAAGATTGAATGAATTGAATATAAGCCGACAACCTTTGTGTTGCATCAAACACTTTGCATTGGTCAAATGAGAAAATGTTAACTTAAATCGGTAGGTACTTTAAAATTATGTATTTCAAAGTACGGTCGAATAAGCTATTTGGTTTTACAATTTAACCCACAAATTACATTGTAAAATGTAAACCAAATAGCTTGTTCGACCGTACTTGCATACATAATAAAATTGTTGTTGGCATTTTATTTATGTTCTCTAGATATGAAGGCTTCAACTAATTCAAATACCGATCCAAGTAATATTTAAATTCATAGCCTGTGTGCCTACTTAGACTTATATTTGATTGTTACGTCCCAAAGGTGTATGAATATTTCGTACAAACGTACACACGTGTGTTTTTTTATTCAAATCGGAGAGTTTGTTTGTTATCAGATCATAAAAACTCTATGAGATGACTCAGTAATATACGAAAGAACAAAAACAACAAATAAATTAGTGTTATGACAGCCTGAAAGATGATGACTTTCTGATGGCCATCACAAACTTACGATGATAATTGGATGACCTAGAAAAAAATAACTGAAAACAAAACAAAAGTATTTAATCAAATAAAGATCAAATGCGAGGCTATTTTCTAAGAGGACGACAGTCTAGCGGTCAAAGTTTCAAAGTCACTCTGGTGTTAGGAACTATAAGAAACCAACGCAAAGTGCGATTGACCGCAACACAACAAATCACTTAGCTGCGGTCTAATACTATTTGCAACCAACCACTTTTTACCGCCGACAATATTTCCCTTCCGTTTTTCCTTCCTCATAGCATTTAAAAGATTATTATTAGACCACTTCACCACGGCTCACTATCGTTCTTTCTTTTTCTTTAATATCTTTCGTTAATTAACTGCGACAATCATTGAATTTGAAGGAGAAAAGAAAAGATTGAAAGAACGTAGCCATTTTATTTTTTGTCATTTTATGCGACGTTTAGTTATTGAAAATGATTGATCCTCGAGGGGGATTCGTGATAAGATATAGCCCCTCGACTCCAATATATCACGGAGTTTTATGTTTTGTGAAGAAAACACGTATTTTAAACTTCATTCGAACCAGTATCTTTTGAAAAGTAATTTTGATATAGAAGCAGATTGCGAGGGAAAGTTTATTTTTATTTTGTCTTCATTGTTATGAAACTTTCAGTGTTCATTAATTATAAAAGGAATTTTAAAATCATCAATAAAGTAAATGTCAAGATGGCCAAGAGCCTCGACGAACATGTGTCAAGAAAAAGCAAAATAACGACAAATATATAACAAATGCAAAAAGTAAGTGTAAAGCTACCTGGGACATAATAAAAAATAAAACAGATGACACAAAAACATGTGAAAAAATAAAATCAATAGACTGTAATTATGAAAACATTGAATGCCCAAAGAAAATTGCAACAGCCTTCTACAATTACTTTATCTCTATAACAAATAAAGACAACCATACTCGCCCTAATTACAAATTAATAGACTCACTCGACTCCACTATTTATTTACGGCCAACCTCATGTGAAGAAGTTCAGAGAACCATTAATTTATTAAATGACACACGAGCTGTTGGATATGACTGCATTTCAACATCTATACTTAAAACATGTAGTAAAGAACTGGCAGAAGTTTTAAGTCATCTAATAAATTTGTCTTTTAATCAAGGAACCTTTCCGGAAAATTTAAAATTTTCCATAGTAAAACAATTTCATAAGAAAAACTCCAAACTAGATATGAATAACTATAGGCCCATTACTTTGATCCCGATTCTATCAAAAATCTTTGAAAAAATCATGCACTCACGGATTATAAATTACTTGAAGAAATTTAACGTTATATTAAATAATCAAAACGGCTTTCAAAAAAATAAGTTCACAACTCTAGCTGCATTCTCACTAATCTACAAAATTACAGAAAACATCGATAAACGTAATTAAGTAGCTGCCATATTCTTTGATATGAGCAAAGCCTTTGATTTTGTAGAGCTATATGGAATTCATGGTAAAGCACTAGAATGGATTAAAAGCTACCTAAGCAATAGAAAGCAATGCGTTGAAATTAACCACTTAAATAATAAACTTGTGTCTACCCCATTCAGATCAACTTTTGAAATAAAAAAAATTTGGAGTACCCAAGGGTAGCGTCCTAGGCCCACTCCATTTCTTAACTTACATCAATGATGTTCCTCAAGTAACAGCACATGAATGTATCCTCTTTGCAGATGGCATAACGGTTATAGTACAGACCAACCTGATATTAAATACGAAAATTCATTAAATAACACCATAGATTCAATAATGAGTTGGCTAAAGGACAACAACCTATCAGCCAATGATTCCAAAACCAAAATTTTACAATTCTCGAATACAAATACAAATTTTAGGCTCACATTATAATAACGTTAAAATCGAGATGTCTCCGACACCAAATTCTTAGGCATCACCTTGAATAGATACTGCAATTGGAAAGCACATACAAACCGCATCAGCTCTAGTCTAAACAATTATTTTTTTTGCACTAAAAAGGCTTAGAAAATTGTCAAGTTTAAAACTGCCATGGCTGCGTACAATGGCTACGTTGGCTCAATACTCAGGTACGATCAGCTTGTATGGGGTAACTCTACCTTCGTAAAAAAAAGTATTCTTAATCCAAAATAAATGTATCAGAGCCATTTACGGCGTTGGACCTCTCGATTCATGTAGACCTCTTTTCAAAAAGTTGGGCTTACTGACACTTACTAACATAAACATTTTAGAAGTAGGGATATTTGTTAAAAAGCACAAAAAAAAAACTGCAAAAGCAAACCTGTTCACTAAAGTAACAGAAAATAAAAAGTTTCTCTCTAGAGATCCCACCAAACTGGCCATGACAAGATGTAGAAGACTGTGACTCCCATCCAAAACAATTGCAATTGCATGTCGGTCCAAATCTTTAATAAAATCTTAAAACAAATAAGAGAACTACCAATAAATTATTTCAAAAGGAAACTAAAGAAGTGGCTCTGTAATAACGTGTTCTATACAGTAAACGAGTTTTTGACTTATAAACCCATTTGTAATGGGTAAGTAGCTTAGATTCCTATTTTATTGATGTTACATATTCTTTTGCCTTTGTTTTTTTTCTTTTCTAATTTTATCACTTTATTATACACACGAGTATTTTTAATTCTAAAATAATATTATAGTTAAAGATAATATTTCTTAAATGTTTTAATAATTTTTTAACTAAGTACTTAAACTACGAGTGCAATGTGTTAAGTATTTTTATTTTTTAAGTTTGCATGCTGAAAGAAGTCAGTGAAATATGTGAAACCTTTTATTCTTAAGACCATCATGTACCATTCCATATTTCATGCAATTATAGAATCTTGTATTTTGATTTCCTGGCGGTTGGATCAAGGGTCTGATTCAGAAAGCTCCTAGGATACAACCCGCATTGTGAGGAGGTTCCTGTCTCTAGATCCCTAACCACCGGTAGCTTGGACCCTGCTCCCGACTACGGCGGACCACAACTTATTTTTTATTTTTAATGTTTTTTATGTTGTTTTTTAAATACTAGCTTCTGCCAGCGGCTTCGCCCGAGTGAAGTTTGATAATTGTCCCATGGGATCTTACTACCGGGATAAAAATTATCCCATGTGTTAATCCTGGTTATAAACTACCTGTGTGCAATTTCATCCAAATCCGTTCAGTATTTTTTGCGTAAAAGAGTTACAAACATCCATACATACATCTATACTCTACACTAAACTTTCGCATTTATAATATTACTAGGATATAAAAATATGTATAATAAATAAAGGAGACAAATGCAACAGAACCATTCATAAATATTAAAAAAGACTCCACCATGCCACCGTTTCCCGAACGCAGACAGAATCGCTCGTTAAATCCCACAAAAGGTACCTACATTTGTAATAGACAACAGAATTATGATAAAAATGTTCATGTAACGCCCGTGAATTTGAGAGAGCATGAGATAATTTTCGGCTCCATTTACTTTATTACATTTTGGTGGGTAACAAGCACGTACGAGCTCAGTATCAAATATGTAGACATGGAGCTCCACATCGGAATATAATCGTTTGTTACTACACTTCATGCAGGAAGTCGTATTCTTCCTGTGATGTGTATATATGCCATTGTATGTAAAATGTACAGGTATACAGGCTTTTGCACATGTTTAGCTTTTAGGAAACACGAGGATTCATTAGACTCTATGGGTTAATGACAAAACTTAAACCTTGAGATGCCATGCACCGTATCCTTGCACGACGGTGTTTTATGCAGAGGATATTCAAATAGATATCAAAAATCATACTGCAATTTAGACCATTACAAGGAAAATATCAGCCGAAATAATCACTACGCTTACCAAAATTATTGCGCAACGGTGGATGCCAATAATTCTCTTTAAATCCAGAGGGTCAATAGAAGGAACTACTATTAATATTTTACATTCCCAGTCCAATTTCAGGCAGGTGCATTATTCGGCGGTGGCTACCTCGGAACGATCGGCAGCCGCTTCAAATCCGTTTGTAATTGATTGGGCCGACCGTCTGTCCGTTCTTTCACGTAGAACGCGCGCGTTTAGGGCCCTCACCCACTGCGATTTTTGCAGCGATGCAAACCAAAACGCCAAGATGGCTGGGACCTAGTCGCGATGATGTCGTTGGCTGTGTACCTTCGCCCACGTAACCACGATTCCGTACCTCTACCGTCGAGATGCAAACGCCATTCAGCATTGCTACAGAAATGCATGAGTACGCTACAGTTGCAAGATGGACTCCGACGAGACAACAGTCGCGCGTTTTCATCGATGCAGTTAGTGATAGTGACGGGCGTTTCCATCGCTTTCTGTCGCGACGAATGAGCTATAAGAGCCTTTGCACGCCACGTTTTTTATTCGCTGACGACGCGCGGTCTTGATAAGCACGTGCTTTGCGCGTTATCAACACGTTTTTAGCAGATTTCACACGTTTGTATCGATACAAAGGCAAATGTAACGCGCGTTTGTATCGATCTAAACGCACGCTGTCAGCGCGTTCGTGCCATTGGTGGTGCGGGGAAAGAGGTGAAAATGGCGGTAATAATCAAATGTCGACGACTTTCTGCATGTTTACAGCGATATAAAAGCAAGGGTCGTGTGCAAAGGTAACAACGTAACTTCAGTCTCGCGTTTGCTGAGCATCCTGATTGCGTCCTAAGCGTGTCGTCAGCGCAAAAAAAAAAGTGGTGTGTAAAGGCTCTCGACCGCACCGCTACAAATAGTTCACCGTGGGCGAAGGGCCTTACTCTACTACGGATCACCGAGATTGCTGAACCACGGCCACTAGATCAGTTAACAGCCAATGGAAAAACCGATATCCAAATGACAACAAAGCCGTTAAACGCGGATGATTCGATGAAAGAAAAAAAATGTTTTATTGACATTGGCTGCTCAGATATCACAAAGGGGAAGAGCGAGTTGTTTTTTTTATTTCCATGGATGGCTGGAAACTTATTGCAGTATAAAAGTTTGTGTCTCCAGCCATTGCCGAAATAATGGATTGTTCGAGATTTTCAATTAGTCCTTTGGAGGAATGACATGTACGTACTCATGTTTTATTTTCTGGCTGTGCGTACTCGTAAATGGTATACATGGCGCATTGGCCATGTTACTTGTGCACCTGATGGCTGCAGGCGATCATAGCTGAATCTTGTGACTGAGAAGTAGATTAGAGTGAAAATGCAAATGTATTGTAGCGATCTCTTCTACTTTAAGTTAGCATAATTGTGTATTTGTTTAATTTGAATGACTAAAGTTCCAAATACTTAAGCTAAGATACAATTTCAAGCGTACTGTCATATTCACAAGACAAGTCAGAACATACATCCATTTTGATCCACAATCAGTTCTCATGTTCTCTCTCTAAAGGATTAGCAGGCATGTGATTACAACCAGTAACTAGCGAGTCTTACTGCGCTATTAGTTAGACAGCATTGTGCTTTAAAACTTAATTATAGCCGTGTGCGGTCTCCTGTGGTAACTGGGCATTCAGTACCTTAGTTTGCAAATAAATTACAGCTAAATACTGGTCGAACAATTGTGAAATTGTTTTCGTGAGGTAAAAAATCACGATTAAAGGCGATTGATTTAATTTCTTTATGATAGTGGTTACTAATCTCATCTTGGCACTTTTCACTGTTACGGTTTCACTTCATGTTATGTCACTTATCACTAAAGTTAAAAATTTTGTTCCAATAACCAACGGCAAAACATGTAAAAAAAAATTTGACTAAGCGATACCTGTAACCTTTTTTTTTTTTTTTGCCTAGATGAAAGCGCGCGTTGTAAGTCGAAATACGTTCTTTTAGTTAAGAAATGTCAGAAACATCGGGTGTGGGCATTCGTATCTAAAGTTTTCTTAGACCAAAGCTCAAAAATAATATTATTACTTCTTCAAACATGTAACAAGTTAGAGATTAAATAACAAAAAGTAGTTACCCACCGGAGTAGCATGTGGCGTGTTAGTAAAGAAGCTATCATGTCAATTTATTATGATGACATGGGTTTGGGTGGTCCATTCATCATAATTTGCCACGATCGTTCAAGTTTGTACTTGCGGTAAGCGCCGAAATTGATACGATAGGGCAAATATGGCTGGAAATGGAAGATCCCTTTTATAAGTAAGAGGGAAATGTTTGCCAAAAGTAGTAGGAACTGAAAAATTATAAAAGAAAGAAAAAGCATTTATTAGCCCGCACAGGACAATACACAAAATAAAAAAAAAACGGTGAAATAAAAATAATAATTTTGTAATATGTGTGTGTGTGATGTGTGTGACTGTGATGTCTGTGTGTGATATGATGTGTGTGTGTATGTGTGATTTTAATGTGTAATATGTTACATAATAATTTAGTAGTACGTTCGACCCTGGACATAATCCGCCTATAACGTTTTTTTCTACTAGGACACAGGTTTCTTCTGTGTGTCTTCATCTGCCTTGCCTTTTCCAAACTATGTTGGGGTCGGCTTCCAGTCTAACCGGCTGCAGCTGAATAACAGTAATTTACATGGAGTGACTGCCTATCTGACCTCCACAACCCAGTTAGTACTGGGTAGTACGGTATCCCTTGGTAAGACTGGTTGTCAGACTTTTTGGGCCACTGACTACCTATAACGACTGTCAAAGATCTACAAATGACAGCCGGGACCAACTGCTCAACGTGCTTTCCGAGGCACGGAGGAAACTTAGTAGGTAATGGTGGTCACCCATCCACAGACCAACCTAGACAAGCACGGCTTAATCTAAAGATCGACCTGAGAGGATGTTATTATTTAGCCACGAGCTCCTTCTGGTTTCTCCTGTGTGTAATGATCGTAATCCACCACGCGGATCAAGTGCAGGTTGGTGGGTTCACAGGTTTACGAAAGTTTCGGCTCTAGGACATGCTGGTTTCGTCGCGACGTTTTCCTCCAACGATTTTTAGACTAGTCATCATTGGCGAGCACGCGTGCTGCTGTGCCACGCCAGGAATAATATTTGGGTTGGGCACCAGGAGGAGTCTTCTAATTCAAAGACGCTTTAGATGCTCACTATTTATTATACAGCCTTGGGTAAATGGGTACACAACCGTTGACACAATCTTAATATCTTAGTGTTATAAAAATCTTTAATAATTAATAATTAACGAGAGGAAAAAAGAACGTGACCATTCAAGTTAGTTGTATGTTGGCTAAGGGAAAAGGAAGTGTGTCAGTGTTGCCACTACAAAAATATTGCAACATTATTGCCAAGTAATGATACTAGTTTTTACAAAAACAAATATTTTTATGTTGTTGTCAACGATCATCTACTAAACCTTTTCCCAACTATGTTGAGGTCAGCTTCCAGCCTAACAGGATGCAGAAAAATACCAGTATTTTACATGGAGCTACTGCCTATCTGACCTCCACAACCCAGATTTTGATACTAGTGGTATTAGAATAATCCTTCACCAGTTTTGAGCGCAATTACCGGTGTTAAAATATGTTTCTGTTGGTTTAATCATTAAGTAAAATTAATTCTTTGATCTTATTAAATTCATTCATTTGTGTTAATGCAATTTTCCCCAATTCGAATTTAATGTTTGCTTGTAATTAATGGATAACACATTGTTGGTTAATTACTGCATGGACCTGCATGACGGATGGTAATTTTGCCATGTAAGTATCCACTAATGCTGATTGACTAATGAGTTTGTAGGTCCTGGAGTGCATTATGCCCCCACGGGTAAGGACACCTAAGTACCGGTCTACATCCGGCTGCTCCCTGTGTTGGCAACACTACTGTCAACCATGCTGGTATGCATGTTGAAAAAACTGAAAATCTTCTAAGGAAACAAAATATGGCCCTAATATTTGTCCCCATTGTGCACACAAAAATGTATGGAACGGCTTACTTTTCGCGATTTTAGGGTTTGTCCCGTAGTAACAGTTATTCATAATGATTAGTACGATGAACTTTATCAGGTTTTTGATATTTCAGCGATGCTTTGTAGACCATAAATTTCCACAACACTGTGACTCCAAGATGCTACAACTATCGACGAGCAAGTGTATATTAACTGACAAACCGCTATGGGTTAAATGGTTATGGCTATTTAGTGCATCGACAACTTCCCTACCAGGGTATCATAGTTATTAGGAGTTAACCTTTACCCAGGGAACGTTAACTTAAGTGCCATAATGTCGTAACATGGAACCTACATTTTCAGCCAGTAAGTCAATTTCAAAGCTCAACTTAAATGAAGAAAAAGAAGAGCGAAAACACAAAGTCAGAAATATATCGGATTGACGTAATCTGACGTAATTTGACAATCCTGAAGAAGAAACGCTGTAAATGCGATTGCCACTATCCCTCTAGTAGTTTTTGGGTCAGTTAATTTCATTCAAGAAATGCAATTTTCCTTCGTTGATCCCAGTCTAGACGGTTTGTAATATCAGATTGGCAAGATCACCTGCCTTTACGGATGATAATTATCTTGTTGCTAAGAACTACAGAATCTTCTTACGTCACTGCAATTCCGAAGCTCATTTTTTTCTCGGCACTAGGTACTGCAAGCTTTTTTGGCATTTAAGTATCAACTTAAGCACTAACGGCAGGCAAGGCACTATACCAATGATTTAATGTAACGGTCAAAGAGAAAACACTCATAATGATCAATCACTTGGTTGGTAGTCCGTAGATGGTAACAGAAAAGGTCAATGCTATCCATCGTCATACTTATTCTTAGATACATCTTTTACAACAACAATGTTCTTGGTTTAGATCGAGATGTAACTGCTACTACTACGCTGTTAGCTGTGTGGTATCCGGCAGAGTAGAATAGAACCAACCCATTACACTCACGGGTGTCGTATAAGGCGACTAATGTCTGAGGCAGAACACCTTGCGCCTCCGTAGACCAGAGAATGGGCAGCAGCGTTTTCTGTTAGTCTTTCATCACTGCGATCTCCAATCCACCTGCCAAGCGTGGAGATTACGGCAAATTCCCCCCATCATGGGAGAGGCTTATGTCCAGCAGTTGAAGTTATGGGCTGTTGCAGTAGTAGTAGTAGTAACTACTGCAATAACCATTTCAAGATACCTTCTTTCACATACTGAAATAGGCCACAAATACCCGATACTATTAAAGATATAAACACGAAATGGTTAAACGGAGAAAGCTGGTAATGGCACAGGTCAGCCGCGCGGTGGTCCGAAACTCTGTCACATTTTGGCATCCCGCCAACAACACGCTAAGATTTGTACCATATCTTATTCATATATTATAATAGCGCGCCGTAACTTGTATGAAACCTGCGAGACAAATTGCTGCGGTCTAATATCAAGGTATCACGTTATGTAGGTAAGTACTTACATCAAGATCCACTTACTGTCAGTGTGTAAATGGGCTAAACCATGTTATGAATAGGTAAGGGACGAGAAAACTCTGGTTACACAGTTCGTGTTACATGGAGAAAAAAATGTCAGTAACGCGATTCTCTGAGTGACAGAACAATACGTTTAATCTTCACGTTGTAGAAAATGTGACACGAGATAGAAAGCGCCCGGGTAATAAGAAAACTTCACGGTTTTTTTTATACTTCTTCTACATATATTAAAATACCTTTGTAGGACGCTTTTGATGCATTCGTTTAGTAAAATGAGGAGCGTTCGTTTTTGTCAAGCTATCTATAATAGACTCATTAAATTAGAATTACTAAAGATCTTTTTAAAAAAGTTGTTAGCAACTGACGCATCATAATATTCAGTCAGGAAACTGCGAAAATAAATTTGCATTTCGTGGAAGCAATTCGAGTAGGTTAAACAATTCTCATGAAGAAACTTTTAGGGCTTCTGCTGTTAAGTACACGAACAAACCATAATATGCAGTTCATCTCCTCGATTGTCCAAATGCATGGAACGTTACGTAGACTTGTACTTTGTAGATAATCAGTTCAGTTCAGAAATCATGTTGGGTACCATTCGCAACAGTTTGGTAGGTTTAGTTCACTATAGGACTTTCCGATAAAGGTCGTTATGTCAGTTTCCTGATTGGTTGATGGGTTTGAAATGCAACAAATGATTCATCAAACCAATGACTGTCGGTTTGATCATCAAGTTATAGATACCGTAAAGAAGTCCTTCTGGCTTTACATGGTTGCAATATGATTGTCCAGTTTCTATTGCATCAGAAAGTTGGTACCGATCATCCTATTAGTGTGTACTCTTTCCCTAAACTTATACTGTCAATTACGGGATACCTTCCGTTATTACTCCTGATATTACCGAAAAAAAAATTTGTGAGTTCAGAATAATGGATACTCACGGAAGATGTTCCGTAACTAACAGTATAAGTTCAGTTATAAACCGTGAAAGCTTAAAAGGGAACCTTTTATACAGCATATAAAATACTGTTGCCTAGATAAACCTTGAGGAGAACCGCTCAGAATTATTTAACTAAGTTTTATCCCGACTATCATAGTCCTTAACCCTCAAACAGTCGCCAACCTATTTCGTGGCCATCTACAAAATAGCCTAAATGTTCACCCGCAAGTCCTATGGCCAGCACCTCCAAATTAACAGGACGTTTAACCGTAGTTTACGTGTTGAAAATAAACATGTGTAATATCACAGTTGATAGTGTGTGCCGTCCAACCGCGCATTATACACACACCGGCTCGACGGAACCATTTGTTAGGGCTCGTTCTTTGTAAGCGTCTCGCTTTGTGATTTCCGTGTACATAGCGTGAACATTTTGACAAGTGGAATTTGTTCTGCAAGAGAGGGTTGGAAATATACATCTCGGCAATGATAATTTTGCTGCTGTGAAACTGTGGTACTTTGATTAAGCTTCAGTTGTTAGTTCACTTGGTTGAGGTTTTTGTGTTTTCGTGTGTTTGTTTAAGTAGGTAAGTTTGTATGAAGATTAAGAGACTTTATTTATTTTATTAGAAAAGTTACCGACACGACTTATAAATAGTGAGTAAAAATTGCCGATAATAATCTGTTACTGATGATCTTGTGATTAGTTTAATTTATAATTTAACTTTGAAATTTTATTCTTGTCTTTTAATTTTTTATTCATTCTCAAAATCCTGTCCAATAAATACTTTTTCTTTTTGTTATAATAAAACTTAAACATCAACTTACAGGTGCTACACCTCTTCACAAATATTGAGTAGACGATGTCTCCACGCGAACAAGTGAGTCCGTATCCGAGCGAGTCACTTGTACGCGAACACGACTGTGACAAAAAGTATGTTCAACTCAACCCTCCCGAAAGCGAACAACAAACAGCCCGTGAGTGTAACATGCACAATTTTTCGGACGTTTAATTTCCTCCTTTAAAGTTTTAATTCGAGACATAAAGCGTGCTTAAAAGCGTTGTCTGGCAAGTTTCATCATCGCACAGATGCTTCGGTAGGAAGCTTACTTTGCACACAAAGCCTACAAGTACAAAAGGCCTTGCCTCCGCTCCATTTTGTGTCTGACAAGCCGGGAAGTCGCGGAATGAGACGCGTCAACTCTGTTATGACGTCACCCGTTTAAATGTTTAAATTTAGAAGGATCGAAGAGTGACAGGCGTTCGGATTTTGTTACTCCTTGAGAGAAGCCTTCTTGGAAGAACTTTTTAAAAGTTCCGTGTTTTGAAAACAATAATAAATTAATTTCTTTTTAAATATTGAAAGGAGGATTCGAAAATCGTATCGGCCTTTTTATAAATTTACGACTGGAATGATATTGAATGCTATTTATTTTTGAAAATAGGTTGACCCTTTTACAAACTTGATGACGCGGACGTCGGAATTTCTTATGTGACTGAAACAGATTGAATTTTTTAAAGTCCAGATATTGTCTTGATCAGATCACGTGAGGATTATGTAGATTTGCGTCGGAAATAGTCTTTTGAAGAAAGTACGAAACAGTTTTGAGTGAATTAGGGGATCAAAAGACCTGCCTCATTTTCAGTAACTCACTTCTACTATTAAACAATAAACTGAAATGTTAATGCGGATGTCACCATTAACGCCAAATTGATAGCTCGTGACGGATACTTAGTGAGAACACGGCTAACTGTAGCTAAGCGCAATAAATAGAATCCGATAGCACGGACCGACCGGTCATGTCACACGCACCTGTCCCACGATTAAACTCTACCGTGCCGTCCACTATAATCTATGACGTTTAATTTTGAAGTCAATCTTCAGGGATGGCATGGTACCTTATTTAATTGAACCGTTTCGGCAATTAATTTATTTAAAATTAGATGAAACTAATTAAAAAATCATCTTTTTATTCTCATAGATATGTCATGTTTGACTGATCCACATTAGCTCTGCATCGAAGGAAATGCAAAGTCATGAGGAGAGGCCTGTGTCTAGAAGTGAGTAATTTAGGATAAAAACAGCAACTAAATCAAAAACTAATCGCCAAACTTAGTGTAAGAGTTTCGTACTTAATTCAAGTTACAGGATACACCCTCACATACAAATATAACTGTATTACTTCCAAAATGAACTGACGTACGCAGCTCAGCCCTAACAGGGGCAGATGCGGTGTTGTCTACTCCGCGATATTATTTTGGCAATAATATCATATTATGCTTTCAGACGTTACTTTCCCCCCCCCCCCCTCCCCCGGTCGGCTCGTCCCGACACCCCCTCAGCTGGCAACGACGAGATACAGAAATAGTATTAGAAATTCATAGTCTATTATTGAACGGATACTTTCGTATTTAGAACATTGCTTTTGTGTTTGTAAATTACTTAACTTCTGGTTGTGTTGATCTATGGTAGGAAAATTTTAGGTTGAACTACACAAAACTGGGACGTGTATTAGCTGATTGTGTAGGTTTTAATATTTATTATTTGGTAAAATTTGAAACCTATTTTTCTTTACCTCTGGTATAGTTTTAACTTGCTTTTTCCCGCGGCTTCGCTCATGTGGATGTTTAAAATTAACGAGATAATAAGTATAATTTGTCCTAAAGTAGGTCATGGTCTAGATATCGGTGTGTCAAATAACACTAAAATTCGTTCAGACAAAATAAGTAACAGACAGACTGATTTCGTTTCGCAATTCAAAAATAGATCTGAATGTTTGAACATAATACCAGCTCCTTTTAGACTTCATAGAATGCGAAAGACAGCAATCAAAATTAAATGCTATTTGTAAATTAACTAATAAATCAATTAAACACTACTTTCGAAAATCTCATAAAATACTCTCTACCAATGTCTCTAGCTCTACAAGCGAATATTGAGTGAGTTCATAAATTCGAAGTGAAGTTATGTTTTGGACGCTCACCGTGACAGATAAGAGGTGCGCCGTAAACAATACGCTTCCGACTGTGACGCCGGGTGACGCTAAGCGTACCCGTAGCAGCACCATCGTCGCTATAGTTCGCATAGGGTCAGTTTCCACCAAGCGGAAAAATCCTCGCGCAATTTTTTGATGTTACTGAGCAAATGACTGTATCCCGTATTGTCTTTAGGATTAAAAATTATCGCTCGCGCATCTTAATGTCTGCGTTGAATTTCATACTTCCGCCACATCGCAAGTTGCGTTGCGATGAGTTGTGGCATGATCTTCTTTCATTTGTTTTTTTCAGTCGCAAGACGGAAAGTGTATTGTTTTGTGGATTTAGAAAATAAACTCCTTTAGATCGTTCATTGTGACAGATAAGAGGTGCGTCATAAACAATACGCTTCTGACTGTGACGCTTAAGAGTGCCCACTGCTAAAGTACTATCGCCATAGTACGTTTAGACCCCGTTCACGATTTCGGGAGAAGTGATTTGCGTCAAACAACACTTTTTTTCCTCCGCATGAGTACCGTCACGTCACGGTAACTCGTGGGCCGTGGCACGCTTTAAACTATTTCTTTGATTTGTTTTTTTTTCGCAGTCGTCGAGGGTTGCTTGATGCTATAGCTTGTGGTACTCTAAAGAAAATATCATAATGGTTATTAATATTTGCATCGTTTTATTAAAGAGTTTTTTTTTCTTTGAGTGAAAAAAAGTATCTCGTTATATAGGTATATAATATATCAGCACTTCTCCCGCGACTTTGTCCGCAAAAATTGTGATAGTTCGGCTAATTCGCATGATTTATATACCTACAATTTATAGCCTATGTTACTTCCTGATAATTTAGCTTTCTATTGGTGAAAAATTGACAAATTCGTCTCAGTAGTTTAGGAGCTTATTTGGTACAAACAAAAAAAAATCTTTCCTCTTTAAAGTATAGATAACCTTATTATCTTGTACAACGCGACAAAATTCGTGACACATATCTCGTCAGTGTTACGTAGTGCGTGCTCGAGCTGCCGTAAGGAAGTGTTAGCGAAGTTTAGCATCCAAACTATCTGATAAGACGCGCGTCGTAACAATACGCCTACCTCCCCCCTCCTCGCGTCTCACGCCGCGTGCTACTAAGTTACGGCGTTTTAAAATGATATGCGAATATTTGTACAGTTGTAAAGACTGAGTGGTGAATAAAGTCGACATTGTTGTGCCGATTTCGTGATGATTCTTTATGACAGTTTAACTCCCATACTGTTTTGTGGTGATACTAGTAGTGTTCCAAAGTAAACAGTACTTAATAGTTGTAGTGGTTTTGATCCCAGGCGGGAAAACTTTGTGTACTTTATTTGATCACCACCACTCTTAAAATGGTGAAGAAAAAGTCATGAGGAAACTAATGTGACGTAGAACCTAAAATTCGGAGAAATGTGACTTACCTATACCACCCAACATTCGGTCCGGTTGATAACAGCCTGCTCTCTTTGGCAGTGTGTCCCAGCAGTGGGATATTCAAGACTCAATAAATTTGTTGCTCGTTTCTTTCTTTATTTATCCGATTGATCTCAAACACGCTCTTCAGAATTTAGTCGACTTAAACTCTTTTCTGTAAGAGATAGGGTAAAACGCCCGACGTATTTCTTAGTCTTTGACTTAGATAAAGATCAGATCTATTTAAAGAAATATCATTTTAAGTTCAAGACGGCATCCAAAATTTATAATTCAAGCCTTTGTTAAATGTTTTAAGAACTGCCAACCTTTACTTGGTCATTCGGAGATCGGAAGTTGAAAAGCGTTCAAAAAGGTCTTATCCAAAGAGATTTCATTATAAAATTCTTTGGTTTAGAAGGAAAACCTCATTTTAAATTTCAGAAGTTTTAAACGCGGATATTTTAATACAAGAAGGATGCCGACCCGCGTCACTCCGTATAATGCCTTTGTAAATTCCTTTTCAGATATAAAAGTAGTAATTGCTTTCCTAAGTTATGATAGGTGCTTATCTTAGTCGTCAAGTATTGTCGAATATCTGTCCTAAGAACCTGTTTTCCATTCCGATATAAAAGCTTTACAGCCACTATAAAGGGCACTTCAAATAGTTTACGATTCCATTTAATATAACACAAACATTCACATAATTCCAAGTTTCTTAGAATCTTAATGAAATGTGCGATTAATTCCATGGATTAAACTCGCTAATCGATGTTATATTTAAATTTATTTCGACAGTTATTGTTTTCAATATTGCTTTATTTAAAGTGTATGGAACTAGCTCATTCTGAGAATTTCCCGATATTTAGAGTTAATACTGTGACTACATTATTTAACTAATGAAAGATCAACGCCCTCGTAACGTTATGTTTCAGATTTCACAATTCTTTAAATAGTATTTCTTTACCCGAACATCAATTTGATCTTCTACAGTCGATCAATGCAGGCGTAGAATGGCCTTAAATCGGGCGGTTCTTTTTTTGAAATATGTAGAAAAGTATTACGTAAGTGTAAAATTCTTTTTTTTTTCTTGTGACGCCTATCGAACTTATATAAGTTGACATTGATTTATTCATAGCACCCAAAATAAACAAAGGTTAAAGTAGTAAGAACCTCATAAAATATTTAAATAATTACAATACCTGTAATAAATTTAAGTCTTAGAAGCCAACTGACGAACGTGTCATACCTGAAACAGAACAAAATAAACATTAAGAAAATGGCTTATCTGATCTTTAAGTTAAAATATTCAGTAAGTAGTCAGGATAAAAACTTTCTTTTGAGTAACAAGCTAAGTAGAGCAAGTGATTTTTGTCATTTCAACCATCTTGTTTCACTAAAGTGTCAGACTGGCAGCTACTCTCGCGAAGGATAAAACATTTTCAGACAACGACGGATATTATAACTGTCAAACATCAAAAACAAGACGGTAACCGTGCTCCCGATATTACAGATTATTACAGATTAAAGAAAAAAAATGTTTCGGGATTTTATTTTTGTACGATTTTCAGTTACGACTGTTTGAGACGGCTTTTACTTCAAAGGCCTAATTTATGTAACATTTAAAGGTATTTTGTTTTTCAATTACGATTTTGTCGTGTTGGAATTTTATGTAGGAATTTTTGCCAACTGAAATTGTACTTAATAGTTGTTGAGGGTAGGATTATTTTAATGGACATTGTGTCATTTAATCAGCCTAAAACGTTTTCACTGCTGGGAATAAATTAAAATAATCCACTATACGCGCCCTGTGGGATGTAAGTTTCCAATTTAGGATATATTCTGTCTTAGTAGCCCAAGTCAATGAATATCTTAATTTTTAAGTGTATTTACACAGTCATAAAGTGATGTAAACATTTAAATGTATGTAAAGTATTAAGGTGGAACGCTGAGAGGGTTCACAATGCAAATGTTGTGGACATGAGGTAGGCGGATGATGAGGTGTCGAGTTCTATTCCCAGGTTAGGAATAGTGTTAGTAAGAGAGCTTTCCGTTTTTCAATAATCATGGTTTAATTTCTATTTTCTATAGATGTACTGAAATATGAATAACTGGCAAAATTTGAGTGTAGATACGATAGGTACACTTCGGCCCAAACCATTACGTCTAAATAATCGCCCAGAGATGTCCGGCCATTGAAACCTTAAGGTGTATACTGTCGTAAGTCGATGTAAATATTTGACTACATGTCAAGTACCTATAGAGCTACGTGGCACGGTGGATGTAGGTGAAACGTTGTGAGAGAGGGTTCACAACACAAATGTTCAGAGTCGTCGCTCCGGGCGCCACTCCACGAGACATCCTCTGTGCCAGAACCCGGTAACTGTAGGTACCTACCTACCCATGTTGGTTGGTTGGTTTTAAACTTATGATGTTCGTTATGGTATGTGGTTTTGTTTTGGGATCCACCCGACTAGTTTTCGAAGTATGTGAGTCATTTCAGTTAATTTCAGAGTGCTTCCTGTCTGACAGATTTAATAAAAAAGCTGACCTATTGTGAAAATCGGATAAAGTGGGAAATAGTAAGTTTTCAGTAAACACTGGTTTTTCAAGAAATTAATTCTAAAAAAGTTCTCATGACAGACATCGTTGTTTTTTGTAAGAAAAAGTCTAATCGCACTGTTAATTTGTTTAAAATAAAATAGTAAACTATGCATTCTAAAAAAATATCTAGTTTACTATCTCCTGAAAATATTCTAACATCGTAGCGCTACCATTTTTAAATGAGTCGTTATATTATTCGGCACATAATATACGAGTTTAGATAGGTAACATCGTTACATTACAATGTGAACTTTCTACGCTTTTCAGTAGAAAGTGAAGTTCTCTCATTTCCGTTCACTAACATCTACGACGAGAGGTCCTTGCCTGCCGTCAATTAAATACTGTTTATATCTTAAATGTAGAAACGATATTTTCCGCGAAAATATAATTTAGTTCGAACAAAAAAGACTAAAATAGGTCTGTCCAAAGAAAATTCTTAGTAATGGAAAATATACAAGTCTAGAAAAGCAAGCTTGACAAGGAAACTTTTACTTGGTTATTTATATTGCTTAAACTATTCAATGCTTTCTCAGAAATCGGTGACTATAGGCATGACGAAAGTATCAAAAAATTGCAAATCTATTTAGTCCGTCAGTTAGAGTATTGGAAATGAATGGACACGTATTTTTTGTTTTTGTAAATCAATGAATATTGACAAAGATAAAACGCATCAAAACTCAGGAGTGGGGGCTCGTGACGTCAGAACTAGGTAAAAATTATACCTAGGCGTGACGTATTGAGAATTTTAAAAGCGTCATATCTTCGTCAATTTTGGTTTACGTAACAAAAGAAAAAACACGGGTCAAATATTTTTTGATAATCTAACTGACGGACTAATTAGTTTTGTTTTGTCGTCTCGCCTATTCTACAGTCTAAAATCGAAGTGTTTTCAGATTACAAAGTAAGAAAGTCTGTAGACTAAGTTATTGTAATAGCTACTAATGAACGAAACAGTCAGTCATGGTGATTTTTACCAATGAAACTGGAAGCGATGACCACATGTTATAATCAAAGTGTCATTATTGCTACAGAATTTGACATTAACAGCTCTTTTACTAAAATCACACCCACAACTCAATTCCCAAAAAATCAACATACAATAAAGAATATCAAAAAGCAAGTTGCCAAAATCTGCTTGATTGAATATACCAATCAATCAGTATTGCTTTTACCTAAAATTCAAAAACTTAAAAATACTTACTCCACATAATCTCAAAACCCAACTTACTTGCCTTAATAAAACTTACGAAAATCCACAAGCAACTTGCCGAAACATGCTCGGCATATCGCGTCACTTACGACATTGATTTTTAATCTAGTCCATTAAAGTTAGAGTGTCGGGCTGATTGCTCCATCAGGAGGTTTAATGCGTTTACCAGTACATCACCAGTGCTGAGAGCAATTTGTGCCTACGTCTTCGACTTACCCTTTGTATAACTGCTAAGTAACCACAGTATTTCACACAGGTATGGTTACCATGTTTTGAGTAGAATGTGAAATGTGGTACAGGTGAGTTACGATGCTTTGTGTCGTGCGATAAAATGTACTAATTTTATAGATGTGTCTTTATAAAGTCTTTTTGTGAGTAAGTTTATACAGCATGCTCACAAAGCTACAAACTCAGAAAAAGTCAATATATTTTAAATCCGTTGTCTCAAATATGATGTTGGTATGAAATAGCTGACTTAATTACCTATAAGTAGCCGTCGAAAAAATTTCAACACATCCAGTGTTGAAATTTTTTCGACGGCTACTTCTCTACGAAAAAATTTCAACACATCCAGTGTTGAAATTTTTTCGACGGCTAGTCTCTATATTCATGTACTGAATACGGTAACAGTTAACGTTTGTTTGGTTTAGTCGTGTGTTTTCAGCATTCCTTTCCGTGTCATACATGAGAGTTGTCAGAGACCTGAAAGTGAGTTGTAAATGTAATTAAATCAAGAATCTCCCTACATTCTAGTTTGCAAATGACCGATCCGACAAATATGTCGGATCACTTAAGACTTACACTTGTAACTTCATAAAACGCGTTCCATAAAAGCTTAATCAGATAATACGAGTAAATTAAACTCAAGTTAGCATATTTCCATGTTCCCCCACATTGTAACGAGAATGGAAAGTTTCTAGACTTACATGCATGAAGTGGAATGAGTTCCGTAATCACTTCATAAAACCTATTACGTACTGAATTTCAATCGAGAAACCATTTTTGGGGGCTTGTTCTGACAGGTAATACAGATACTATTCATAATATAATTATAATTCGACGCTTGAAAGGCAATCCTTACTAAGCGAAATAAATCCGTAAAATGAGTTGTATATACCATTCGAACTGCCAGATTTTTCTGCGTCGTTTGGTCTAGGTCTCATAGTTCTACGACGAGTTTTAATGTCGTTTAGATATTGCGTGATTTCGGGTCAAATCTACATTTTGTGCTTACTAAACGACCAAAAAAAGTGATTTTAAGAATATCCAGCAGTTATGACATTCTATCAATAAGGAATATGAACTTAGACGGTTTTTCATGTATTGACTTTTTTCATTTATTTGTATTTAGATAATTTTACTTGTTAAGAAATTTTCCTTTGAAATCACTTAGTAGATTTTACCTACACAAATTTTCGTGCATGATAATAATTACCTATACATTTCTTGGTTAAATGTTTAAATGTCAGTTACGAAGGGAGGTTTGGGGTAATTTTAATAACTAAGAAACAATTTCCAAAATCACAAAAATCATTAAATAATGCTTAGGTAACATATTTCATTTATTTTAAACTGTCAGATCAACCTTTCTGTATCAGAATTCTAAAATATGTAAGTTTACCTATTTTCACATGTTACTGCACACACTTCAGTGATGATTTACATAGATAATTTTATCTGTTTATCAAATCACTTGTCATCTCATCAGACACCTCTTCTCTTACCATATCATCCTCTACTCAGTCCATCTATGGTTTCATTGGTATTCTTCTAGGTACTCCACCAACCAGGGTACTAATGCAGACTCCATGGTTGCTACTGAGAAATTTACGTTTAAAACTTGTATTTACTGTATATTGTACGTTCTTAGGGTCGCGGGTTCGAATCCCGGTCGGAGCAAATGTTTGTGTGATGAGCATGGGCATTTGTTTCCGAGTCATGGATGTTTATATGTATAATAAGTATGTATTTACAAACAAAAAGTTTCTATGTAGTATATCAACTATCTGGTGTCCACGACACAAGCCTCGTTGCTTAGTGTGGCACTAGATGGCGCTGTGTGTAATGCCCAGCGATATTTATTTATTTAGATTTATTTTATTAGTTATTTCACTCTGACTGGGTTGCAAGTGTAGTTGAAAATCATACTGGTGTGGTTTTCAGATATCCAATTGATTTTGAACGCTGCCGCTGTAATGACATGAATTCAGTTTCGGCTGCTTCTGAAAATATTCTGAGTACAACTACTACCTCCTTGCAATGATATTTCATGTTAAATAACTGAATATAACACTTGGCTTAGTTTTCAACTTTTGAAAGATACGAAGAACTTTTGATTGTGCATGCTGTGGTCTCCAATGTGTGGAATACCTACTAATAGTTTTTATTGTACATTATTTTAAATAATCATCATGTGTTCTGTATTTATTTTGTTGGAGACCATAAATAACTATAACAAAAAAACTCAATAAACTTTAAAATGACTAGCCAATAATCAATAATCGAAAACGGAAACCGATAGGTGCCTCTTTTTTCGTCAACCATCATTCGCTGATTAAACGTAAAGTAGTGGCATATTTTTCCGCACAAAACCACACAGCCAAAATTCAATTCAGTTCGAGATTTTTGCCGAAAGTCAGCTTTCACAAAGTAAGTTTGGAAACGCTGGAAACTTTATTTGCTTGCTTTGTGACACGGCTTCACGGAAAAATCTCATATTTCCGATTGATGTGCGTTTCACAGAGCAGATTGATTTCGTATAGGATGCTGCACAGGACACGTTGCCGTGCAAAATTTTTAAAGAAACAAAAGGAATGCAGTTAATCGCATTAGTATGACACACAAGGGATGTGTTTGTTAGAGGAATAGCATAAAACAGCTGAATTTTGATTTGAGTAGTAGATCGATAATCATCATCATCATCATTATTTCAGCCGAAAGACGTCCACTGCTGGACATAGGCCTCCCTCAAGTGTCGCCACATTGACCGGTCCCGTGCGATTCGCATACAGCGGATTCCCGCAACCTTCGCCAGGTCTTCGGTCCACCTAGTGGGAGGCCTTTCAACGCAACGTCTTCCGGTTCGCGGTCGCCACTCCAGAACTTTTCGGCCCCATGGGCCATCCGTTCTGCGAGCAATGTGCCCTGCCCACTGCCACTTAAGTTTGGCAATTCTTCGGGCTACGTCGGTAACCTTGGTTCTCTTGCGGATGTCTTCATTTCTGATTCGATCGCGCAAGGAAACTCCGAGCATAGCCCTCTCCATTGCCTTGCCCTTTGGGTAACTTCGATAAAAATAGCTGTTTATTAATAAAATTGTTAGCAACCGTGGAATTTAAAAACATCATTCGTCGACCACTATGAGCAGTCAGAAACCCGAAAGCCTGCTTACCAGTCTCATCAAGAGGTATCCTATTTCCCAGTACCTAACTGGGTTGCGAAAATCTAATAGGCAACTTCTTTCTTGTGTTCAGAAAAAGATGGTTCGTGATTTACTTTTACGAGACCTGTTTAATACATCAACAGATTGTATTGGTCAGTTAAGTTTTTTTTTTTCAATAAATAGTACCAAGAGCAAAAATACAAACAGCTTAAGATATACTTTCTAAAGTCAGTGATGTTATTCTTTGAAACCTGCATCCGTTGTTAAAGTCTCGTTATTTCCGAACATGATCCGACTGGGCGCACACCTCGTAGCTTAGCTAACAAATCTATTTCAACTTTTATCAGTTTCAAAGAATCCCCATTTATAATGTTCTCTTCATAGTTTACACTGTACAAATAAAATGTTGTTTCCGGATATTCCAAACATGATGTTTGTTTCGCGCGAATCAATAAATAACATTTGTTTTGAGTAGTGGATTAAAAGTTTGATTGAGGTCATGTTTGTTTGTATTTTTTCACTGAATGCAATAACGTTTTTTTAACGTAGAGTTTCTAACTTTGTATGAAAAAGATTAAACACTTACACACTTTTATGGTACTAAAAGGCATGCAACATCTAATGAAAGGTCGGCAAAAAAAAACACAAAAACAAAAACTTCAAAGGTTTCCGAAGTGGGTACATAAATACCTGAATGTACAGGAATGTATAACATTAAACATCTCCAAAGAAAACACTGATCTTTTTTATCCCAGTCTTCTATAAGCTCCATCGGAAGAACTGGCTGATAACATTTTTCTTTTTTTTTATCTCTCTTGTTTGTTTGTTTTCGATTATAATGCGAAACACGTATATGAGAACTGCGAACAGGAAACTGATTTTTATTAATAATAAATTCCGCAATAAAGGATTTAGGCCGATTGGCTGCATCGGTCGCTCTACCGGGCCATATTTCAGTTTTTCAGCTTGTTGTGAAATATTTTTAATTCCGTTGTGAACTTGTGAACAAATTATCTGTACCTTCAATAGGGAATATGCAATAAATACAAAACTCTTTTTATTTATTAAAAATGCCTTTTAATGGCGCATAAAAACATTGTGGTACACTTGGATAAGTTTCTAAAACATCACTTATTTTACAATTTATTGTTTTATGTTGCATGTTCATGATGAAACGGAACGCACTCTCAAAACGCGTCGTCCTCGATAACGCCGGTAGTGACGTCAAAGAGTAGTTAAAGTTTCACTAAGATTTTATTATAATATCGTGGTCGCAATTTTTGCGTGAATAAAGCACATACAATTAGTTAAATTACTAGAATAAGGCCATAATAGATGTAAACAAGGCAGATTGAGGTAAATGACGTCACATCATGGCCGCGACAGTCACTGACGTTTGAAATGTCATAGAAAATTGCAAAATATGCATATTTCCCTATTGTAAATAGCAATAATAATTCCTTTACGAGGATAAACATCATCTATCTGACCTTGTGACGACTACATAGTGATCGGCTTGGCTTCCAATCAAACGGGATGCAGCTGAATACCAGTATTTTACACGGAAAAACTGCCTGATATAGATAGATTCAGATATCGCAAGATCCATATAAGTAGGTAGGTACATTCATTTTTATCCGCGTTCACAAAATTAACGTGGGTAATTGATGAATGTGGGGTGGGTGTGTGTGGGTGTGGGTGTGGGGGGGGGGGTGTACCTTGTCCATACCTAAACCCTTTTTTTATCGGTATCTTTTTCAAACAATCCTTCAACCCCGGCAGGATACCAAACAAACATAAATAATAATATAGTCTTCTAAACATCTCTCAAGTATTTTCATCTGTTCCGAATGTATTGATTTTTAATTTAGGTTGTTAATCTCGATTGCGCGATACTATTATTAATGGTACAAAGGCAAAGGCCAGCTCGGCACTACATTAAACACCTCGAAAGGAACCTTCAAGGGATAATGGTCCTTATTTACAAAAAACCGACACGTACCTAAGGAAGGAAACTCCCTTCAAGGGGCATAAAATATGATTTTACCTGGCGTTACATTGAAAGATGAAAGAAATGGGGATATAATACGGATTTTATTTTATGTTGATTTGTTAAAGTGCAAAGTGAAAAGTAAATAAATTGGACGGAGAAACGGTTTTTTTTTTACGTAATGGCATCTTGTAAGTCAACTTATGAGAAATAGCTTCTGCTTAACCGGACTATCCTGTAAGTGTTTTTAGTGTAATAGCTCTAGCCAGGGGCAAACGATTTTTTGAACATTTCTCATCTTATAATGTGTCTGCCAATGAGAAAGCAACGTATTTCTTGTTTATGCTTTCCCATCAATGACTATTCTAAAGATCATTATATAATATGAGTAACAATAACAAATTTAAATATAATATAGAATATAGAATCCATAGCAACATAACTATTTTATCATAACAAATAACTTAAACCTAAGTACATTCCCCAATTCTCTTACATTTGTTTGCGGATAACACCCTTATGCGTAACATTAAGCTTAGCGAATGTCAAGGAAATCCGGAACTATTTTAATATAGAATTTATAAGCAAAACCCTTGCAATGTGGCTCGTGGGGATTACATACCGTGTTTATGGCCCCCACCTTCCCTTTGATTGAATTACATGTATGGAAAATATACATCAAAAGGATATGAAGAAGGTAGTTGTTCTAATATTTATTAAGCTCGGGAATTTAATATTTTACTTCTTGGGATGTGAATCATGTGGTTGACTTAGTGCTCATTTCTGGAGACGCGGCGCGTCGTCGGGCGGCTCGTTGCGCGGCACGTCGCGCGACGCGATGTGCGTTTTTTCCGTTTACATAGAGGCGGCGCGTGCAGCGGTTCGTGTTATCACATGCCCAAACACAAACATATGGCAAAGTACGATGTTGTTTACGGAGACGCGGCGCCTGCTGCGGCGGTGCACGCGGCGTTATGTTATCATGTCACGTCATAACAGATGTCAAACAGCCATAAGCTTTTTGTGTTCTTCTTCTCGTGAATAAATAAAAGTACCAGTCTAATTCGCATAAGTTTATTGAATAAATACTTCTGTCAGTGCAACTTACGAATTATATTGTTATCTAATGTTTATGTGTTTTAAGCTACTACGCCGCGTTGCACGCTACGGCGGCGTCCAACGCGGCGTTCGACGCTGCATCTCAAGCAAACGCGCGTAAAAACGCTTCTCCGAAAACGCTCACATACATTGCCATATGTTTGAATTTCAAGCGACCCGCGCCGCCCGACGCGACGCGAGACGCGCCGCGTCTCCGTAATTGATCTCTTAGGATGAACTACACAGACAAAATCGTAAGTCTTACTAAACTATTATAAATGCGAAAGTTTGTGAGGATGCATGGATATTTGTTCCTCTTACACGGAAAAACAATTGAACGGATTTGGGTACCTGTATTAACATATCATCATCATCATCATTTCAGCCGGAAGACGTCCACTGCTGGACATAGGCCTCCCCCAAGTGTCGCCACATTGACCGGTCCCGTGCGACTCGCATCCAGCGGATTCCCGCAACCTTCACCAGGTCATCGGTCCACCTAGTGGGAGGCCTTCCAACGCAACGTCTTCCGGTTCGCGGTCGCCACTCTAGAACTTTTCGGCCCCATCGGCCATCCGTTCTGCGAGCAATGTGCCCTGCCCGCTGCCACTTAAGTTTGGCAATTCTTCGGGCTACGTCGATGACCCTGGTTCTCTTGCGGATGTCTTAATTTTTCGCTCTATCTCGTATTAACATATAGGATACTTTTATCCCGTTAGTACCTATATACCAACTTGGCACGGGTTTTTTTTTAAAGTTCAATGATTATTTTTAAATAGTAATTTCACCAAATAGAAGAAACAAATAAAACATTGCCACAAAAGCAAGGACTTTATACACCTTTGCACCAATTTTTTCCGTCCGAGCAAGATAACTTCAATTTTCCGAGATAAAAAGTAGCTAAATGTTTTGTTTTTGTACGAAATTGTAATGGATGATTGAATAATCAATCTAACATATAAACTTCCATATCAAATAGTAACGTCAGATTTGATAGTAGTGGATATGAATTAATCTCTACTAGTTGAATGGATCAGGGATAGTACCTACCTAAGGAATATTTGATAGCCAAATGTAATAACAGTGTTAAACCAATTTCAATATTCCTCGGAGTCACTGAATTATCACTGTGTATCAATTAACGCCTAACGTGATCAAACCCAACTGAGTATTCCCAGCTAAAATTACACTTAAACAACCAAGTTAGCTTAAGAAACCCACCTGTTTTAACAGTAAATATTAACCCTTTATACAATACAATACTGTTTACAAAACTACCGTTGTTGATATTGGACGTAAGTTTCATCCAACTTTGCAAAACTTGTTAACTTTGTCTACAAATTGCCTTGCAGACTGATAGCCTGGAAGGTAGAGACTTGAGATCATAAACATCTTCATCTGCCAAGCCTTTTCCCAACTATGTTGGGGTCGGCTTCCAGTCTAACCGCATGCAGCTGAATACCTGCTGCTGGAGCGACTGCCTATCTGACCTCCACAACCCAGTCAGTACAGGGTAATACGATACCACTTCGTAAGTCTGGTTGTCAGACTTTTTGGGCCACTGACTGCCTGTAACGACTGTCAAAGATCTACAAATGACAACCGGGACCAACTGCTTAACGCGCTTTCCAAGGCAGGAAGGAAACTCGGTATGTAATAGGTGGTCACCCATCTACAGACCAAGCTAGCAAGCACGGTTTAACCTAAAGATCGACCCGAGCGGCCCTTATTATTTAGCCACGAGAGATCATAAACATTTCAATTAATTGGAGTTCCTTTAGGGCCATCTGAGGGACGCCTTTTGATTGTCCCTTCTGACGAACTTAATGTTTACATTTAAGAGTTTTCACCCTCATCAGTAGCTATCCCAATAATTGTACAGTCATTTGTAATTATATTAATTAAAATGTTTGTGTTACGTTCATAAATCGCGGGTAATTAACGCTATTAGGACTACGGGCGAATCACTGTGATTATCTTGTTCACTTTGTTATTGGAGTACTTCTCCAACAATAGGAACAATTACATAGATGTTTGGAGGCTGATAATTTTGTTGGAAATTTTCTTCAAAATCCTGTCTGGAAAGTAGGGCTGTTATTACATCCTAAACATAAATATTTCGGGATTTAAACAGGTTAAATGATCATGAAATAGACGTTTAATGAATGCAAAGGACCTCGTTAAAAACATGTTCTTGTGAAATTTTCAGAATCCTTTTTCTTTGTCGATATTTATTTAGTTGTAGCTTGACTATCATTTGAAACTTTAGTTTTACATTATCTCGCCTGTAATCCCTGAAGGTTTAGGCTGAGGTGTACCAAATAGTACACCCACATTTAGCAAGGTATTTTTATGTCGTATGTATTAGAGAGTGTGCCAATTAGCCATCAAACTGAGAGATTCCTGATGTAAAAACACTTTACCCGAACTAGGAATGGAATACCTCATATTCAGCAATCGCGTTTGCGACGACTAGTTCAATTTTTTGCCATTTAATACGATGGTTGTACAGAATTTGATTTTTCTGTGAACAGTTTTCCTTGCCGTACATACAATTCTTTCTCACTTAAAAATAAAAAATCATCGAAATCCGTTCACAAATGCCGAAGAAATCACTAAACATTTACACAAACAAAACAGTCTAATTGATAACCTCCTACTTTTTAGAAGTCGGTTAAAAAGATTAAACTGTTCATTGAACGTCATTACTGCGACTAAGTCCACAATAAGTTTTTAAGCACTGACACGTCACAAGTTAATGTAAATGAACTCGGAGCAACTGCAGGTGTGCGACTTGGCAGAAGTTTAAGCAATCTTACGCCGCCAAACTAGATTTGTGTCGTTTGTGGTGCCTTTATCAACTTTGTGTGTTGCTTTGAAAATGTTTGCAGGTTGCTGACTGAGTACTATTTGCAAGTGAGAGAATAAAAGCAAGAAAAAAGCAAAAAAAAGTGTCATAATAAATTTGTCTATAGGTAGGTACCTACTAATATAATAAAGGGGTAAAACGTTGTTTGTAAGTTTGTACACAATGTAATCTTCGGTACTATCTGATCTGATTCCAAAAATTCTTTCAATATTGGGAAGCTAAATTATTTCCGAGTGTCTTAAGCTATATTGAAAACATTTTCGTGGGATAAATTATAGTTTTTAGGGTTCCGTACCTCAAAAGGTAAAAAAAGGAACCCTTATAAGATCACTTTCTTGTCCCTCTGTCCGTCTGTCACCACCGAGTTTCTTAGGAACGGGTGGACCGAGCAAGTTGAAATTTATACCAGATACTGAAGTCTATAGCCCCTATTAGGTGTATTAAAATCAAGGTCCTGAGTCAAAACGATAAAAAGATATGGGCAAATTTAGATTTTCGTGAAAACTTGTAAGTACCAAAATGTACCTTAATTAACAACTTTTTTTATTTTTGGAATTTTTCCTTTACTTGTTCTATAAGACCTTGCTTTTAAGCAAAATTGACAATTCTAGGTCAACCGGAAGTAGTTCCCGTTGACCTAGAATCACAAAATTTGACAAAAAGCAAGGTCTTACAGCACATGTAAAGGGAAAAATCTGAAAACCGTAAATATGTAATTTAACAAAAAAAAAAAGCGATTTTACTATTACAAACTTATTATTTGCGGTTGGCGCAATAGCCGTTTCTAGGGATCGAACAGCAAAGTTAAGTTTTTCCTTGAAAAAGTTTGAACCGACTCCTCTTGGCCGGTTTTTTTTTCCATAAAGCGAGCGAAGCCGTTGGCAAAAGCTAGTACTTCATGACTGTTTGATTTTAGAATTGATTGCTTATTCTTAACCAGTTTTATTTGCGTAACAAAGTTTGATTATCGACACCACAATAATAATCTAAATTATAATCGAACGTAGTATTTAAGTGAACATCTTTCAAATAAACAATTCTAAAATTGTATCAATCGATGCTGTTGTACTTGTAACCACATTCATTAAAGGATCTATTCAGTCTACGTCTGCAATAATACTTCGACTTAAAGTAGCTCATTACTTACTCGCGGATCCAATTCCTCCCAGATGGCTCTTATCAATTGAGCGGAATAATAACCAGCTGATCCTAATATGTTTTACCTTCGTCCCCACATCAGAACGATCCTCCAAATATTTGATACGTGTCTTACGTCATATTTTATTTATATTACGAACGTCCTTACGTCACCGGTACCACGAGAAATGCGCGCGGAAAGTTGAATTTTCTTCATTCACATTCGATTCTTTCTTTGCTCCGTGCTCTGTTCAGTGTTCAGCTAGTATTTTATATTTCAGTCAATGTTGCATGGAAATGTAATAAGATAAACTATAGTCATCGATGTATCGTCATCATTATTTCGGTCGAAAGCCTCCCCCAAGTGTCGTCACATTGACCGCTCCCGTGCGTAGCTCATCCAGCATATGATTCAGTAACACATAATTAAACAAACACAAGTAACCAGAAATAGGCAAGCATAAACCTATGGCATTAAGTCCGCCTTTGTACTTTGTGCTTGAAGTGTTAAATAAATAAATAAATAAATCGTGGAGTCAAACCATTTACAAGTTGTGTGCTGAAAACAAATAATTTATCCAAAACCGGCCAAGCGATCAGTAACGGAATGAGCTGCTCTGCTAGAACAGCGGAGTTCCATTACGTTTGTCTAGCGACACTTTCCGAAAGCGAGTCGATCGGTGAAGCTAAATTAGGATTGACGCCGACAGGTTTTGTAAAAGCATTGCACTGTTGAATTATTAAGGCAACTCCGGCTGCCTCTATATTCGTACCGCCGGCAGTCAACGTCTGGCTCTATACCTACGTATGTAGTGCTCCATAAACGGAACCCGGCTCATTTTCAATTCTGACACCCGGATAAAGTGGTCGCTGAATGAATATAACCCGCGGTAGGCAATTTAGATATAAAAAAAGAACCTTTTAAACGATTGAATGTTTGAAGGTTTTATCGCGCGCCAACTCTCAACGCAGATTTTGAAATAATTATAACTAGTTAACTGAGCATAAATATGCAACGTAACCAGGTAAATTAATATACAACAACGAACTATGTGATCAAAACTATGCCTTCGGAAATTGAGTTTGGAGCTTATTGAGAGGGGAAAAGTTTGAAAGCAATTTCGTGAAAATTTAATGCTCTTGCGAACTTATGAGAATGAGGAATTTGAGAAATGAAGCCAACACTGAGCATAGCTAATTTGTTGCGAATTTTTAATGAGGTCCACCAGGCCGGGGTCTTGACTCCTCTGACGTCACGTTTAAGCTCCTCTTGATCGGGATGAAGCGCTACCTTACGGCCTTTTTACCTGTACATTGTAATTTTCTTTGATCATTTTCTAACGACGGCCTCGGGGTGAATGACTACGCAGATCAATCTTGGTACAGCGACGACACTGAGGTCAAATGTTGGTTCTCGCTTCAGAGAGCTCGTTATGCCATTTTCATTCAAATATTGCCTACAACCTAAAATTCTGAAAATCGGTGCAGGTCTAGGATATCGGTATCTCTTAGTATACAGGTTGTTTTGGAATGTTTACTCTGGAACATTCGAACGAAAGAAATATTTAAAATTTTGTTCGACTGACATTATTTTGTTTTTATTTGAACATATTGTTCCAAATTCATTTGTTATTTCACTTTAGTGCTGTGTATGTCATTTTACGGGCCAACAAAATATAAAATACTGTCGTGACAGTGACACGAAATGAAACCGGCCAAGTGCGAGTTGGACTCGCGCATAAAGGTTCCTTACCATTGTAGTAGGCGAGCCCCCTTTAAAGGACCATGGGCAAAAATGTATGAAGGCTGGGCTCACCCACCAACAGAGATGAGAACACTTTGGACATACTTGTGCAACACTAAATATAAAGATATAAACTCATTTTTGTGAAGAATCCATGGGGTTTTTTTGCTATAAATATTTCTCTTCTACCATAAATAAGCTATAATCCTGCAAAGTGATGCTGTTTTGACACTGTAGTTTTTGTTGTTTTACATCTTATACTAGTTTTAATTCCTTGAGGAGCTCGTGGCAAAATAATAACAGCCTCTCGGGTCGATCTTTAAGTTAAGCCGTGCTTGCCAAGGTCTGGATGGGTGACCACCCTTACATACTGAGTTTCTTTCGTGCCTCGGAAAACACGTAGCAGTTGGTACCGGCTGTCATTTGCAGATCTTTGACAGTCTTTATAGGTAGTCAGTGGCCCAAAAAGTCTGACAACCAGTCTTACCAACGGGTATCGTATTATCCAGTACTAACTGGGTTGTGGAGGTCAGATAGGCAGTCGCTTCATGTAAAATACCGGTATTCAGCTGCATCCGGTTAGACTGGAAGTCGACCCCAACATGTTGAGAAAAGGCTAGGCCGATAATGAGTAGTTTTAATTCCAGGTGCAAAAAGTACATAATATTGCGATTGAGCGAAATGAAAGCTCCAAGGTATTTACAAGAGATCTGGCTATGGGCAGAGCCAGCTTACGAAACTGATGACCGACGGTGGCACGATCCTATTCGCCAAACCGGAGCTTCTGAGGAGCTTCTGATTTCTGTTGGTAGTTGTACACGTAAACCAGTAAATCCGTTGTAGATCTAGCAAACGACCCAAGAGCTAGACTGGCCCGACACTATACCGAAGACATACCGGATGTCAGCCTGTTCGACATTAAGATGGCTCTGAAACAGCTTAAAAACAACAAGGCACCGGGTGATGACGGAATTACGGCCGAACTCCTGAAGGTGGGTGGAAAACCGATACTTGGTGCAGGGTTGTGGTGGTGATTCTTCAAGAAGAGTGACGATGCCTAGCTGAAGAATTATAGGCTCATCTCATTTCTAATCCATATCTACAAGATGTTTTCAAGAGTCATCACGCAACGTCTCCCGTGCAGGTTTGACGATTTTCAGCCCCCCGAACAAGCCGGTATCTGAAAAGGCTTTAGCACCGTGGACTACATACGCTGCGGCAGGTTATACAGACCCTCGCCTCGCTTCGCGTCTCTCTCTGTTTAGCGTTTGAGGACTACGAGAAAGCCTTCGATTCGATCAAGATTTGGGCTGTACTGCAGTCTCTCCAACGGTGCCAATTCGGTTATCGGTACATCGAGGTGATGAAGTGTTTTTTTATAAAAACGCTACCATGTCAGTCCGACTTCAGGACCAAGCCTCGGAACCTATCCTTCTTCAGCGAGGTGTGAGACAGGGATACGTCATATCTCCGAAACTATTCACCGCTGCACTGGAGGATTTCTTCAAGGTTCTGTTCTGGAGAGGGCTAGGCATCAAATGCGGCAGGCATCATGTCAAAGGCGAGTACATCACTCACCTTCCGTTTGCCGACGATATAGTGGTCATAGCTGAAACCATGGAGGACCTCAGCACAATGCTCGTTGACCACAGAAGAGCTTCCGAAAGAGTGGGTCTTAAAATGAACATGGACAAAATCAAGGTCATGTTGAATGACCATGTAACACCCACTCCTATCAAGATCGGAGACTCTACACTCGAAGCAGTAGACGATTATGTGTACCTAGGACAAATGGTCCAGTTAGGCAGGTCTAACTTCGAGAAATAGGTCAATCGTTGAATTCGACTCGGCTGGGCAGCGTTTGGGAAGTTTCGCGGTATCTTCTCGTCCAACTTACCGCAGTGTCTCAAGACGAAAGTCTATGACCAGTGTGTGTTGCCAGTACATACGGGGCCGAAACGTGTTCGCTCACAATGGGCCTCATCAGAAGGCTTAAAGTTACCCAAAGGGCAATGGAGAGGGCTATTCTCGGAATTTCAAAGAGAACCAAGGTTACCGACATAGCCCGAAGAATTGCCAAACTTAAGTGCCATTGCTCACAGAACGGATGGCCGATGGGGCCGAAAAGTTCTGGAGTGGCGACAGCGAACCGCAAGACGATGCGTTGGAAGGGCTCCCACTAGTTGGACCGGGAATCCGCTGGATGCGAATCGCACGGGACCGGTCAATGTGGGCTACACTTGGGGGACGCCTATGTCCAGCAGTGGACGTCTTTCAGCTGAAATGATGATGATGATGACATCTATTGTTTAGCATTATTTTAAAGCATTAATTAATTGTTACAATAACAGTTTTATGACTACCAATTGTCTTTTTAAAAAATCCATTTAGGTGCATATCTTTTTTCTGCAATGGAATTGAAGGTGGTGCCGATAGTATCAATTTATGTACGAACAAAATCCTTTACAATGGCATATGCCATAACTCTGTTTGACACTGAGCCCAATTTGACACATGGTCCCATTTGTTGCTATAGCGGCAACAGAAATACACATTCGGTGAAAACTGTCTACCTATTACGTATCATGATATACAGCCCGCTGACAGACAGACGCATGGACGGACGGACGGACAGCGGTGGCTTAGTATTGGCTTGGCTTGGCTTTTTGGGTCCCGTCGGGTACGGAACCCTACAATGAAATGTTGCGTGACTCCGGACAAAAAACATACAAGTTGTAGTACTTAATGTACGACATATAGGTTGTAGTACCTACCTAGTGTTCCCGAGTGGCGCAGCGGTAGTGAGGCTGCCTTACGTTCTTAGAGACCCAGGTTCGAATCCCGGTAGGAGCAAATGTTTGTGTGATGGGCAAAGACATCTTGTTTCCGAGTCATGGATGTCTATAATGTATAATAAGTATTTCTTTACAAACAAAACGTATCTATGTAGTATATCAACTATCTGGTGTCCACGACACAAGCCTCGTTGCTTAGTGTGGCACTAGATGGCGCTGTGCGTGTAATGTCCAGCGATATTTATTTATAATGTGACTTTTTTCTAAGCATGTAAAAGTATAATCACAAAAACCACATCAAATAGAAACAAACTGAATAAGCCCAATGTTATTGTTCTATTCAAACGCATGAACTTACGAATACCTACACACATTAATCATGTATTGTACCTATAGGTTTATAAAAGGGTAAATTAATTTCTATTGTACGGTTTTCAGGGTCGACTGAGTATTCATATTAATTCTCGATTAATAAAACACATCGGGGTAATAAAATTACTAATTAATTCGTACACAAAATCATAGCAATACAATTTTCGGCATGGATTCTCTTTGTAATTATAGAATTTCCGATAACAGTGTTTTGAAACGGAATTAATATAATTATTTTTATTTATTAAACGAACGAAGCTTTTTTTATTTTCTCCCAAAAAGTACAAAAACGGGTTTAACAACCGACGTCAACAACACATAAACAATTATTTGCAGACCATACTATACTGATACATCTGGGAAATCAACCCAAGAATGCCAACAAGGTACTGTCAAAATTGGGTCACGTCAACCCTTTAAAGATGGCATGATTTTATATTCCAATTACCAACTACACTTGAGGCAATACAGCTCAATAAATGAATTAAAGTCATTGTCTGTTTGTTTGTGTAACAGCTATAGGTAGCTGAAGTACATTTGCGTCGTGGATAAGCAGAAAGCAGGGGTGTAACACTCGCGTACCCTCTTACGATAGAACAAACTAATTAGTCGTTTAGACTATTTGTTTTAACATCGTGATTGCTTTGTCGCCTCCGGGCATTCGCGAACATTGAGCAGCCCTAACAAGGCCCGAACATGTTACTCCAAGAACAGGCTATTGTTCCCTCTGAACTGTGTTTATTTATAAGGGCACCATTTATGATTTAAGATAATAATAATTAATAAGTTTCCAGAATTTTCGCTGTTTGGACGTGACCTTTGCGATTGTTGGTCTGTGATTTTTTTTCCTTTATTTTGCGTAAAATATTTACCCACTGAAATCTGAGCTGATAGTTTAGTAAGAGCCATTTATTTTTAAATAAGACCTCGATGTCGATCAACTTTATGTTTTGAATAAAAAGCAAAAACATTTACAAGACAGTCAATAAAAAAAAAACTGTAAATTAAAAAATGCCTCCCACCCATAGCGCACTAAGATAACAGCACAACTTCTGCCAGCAAAGGTATTTAGCCACGTAGTTAGTTCAGCAGGTAGGCCTTCCCTTTTACACTGACGTAGTTGTGATTAAGAGCAAGGGAGCAGGCATAAATTCCAGCGGCATGAATCAATAACCCACACACACACCCGCGTACATTTGTGTGTTAACGTCACACAGTGGTACACAGACGATATTTTGACGGGGAGCCTGGTGCGATTTGTTTAGAAATTATACGCCACGGATACCACTTGTGAAATGACGATGTGAGCGAGTTGGTAGTTCGTACATGATATTAATAAACGTAGAACGATTTGTGTCATTACTCTGTCACTAAACGGACGTAATAAACACGGTAATGATGACTTATTTTCTCTGTACTTAATACTTCCCGTTAAATTAATTAACATTTGGAAATAGCTTCTAATGCCTTTAGAAAACGTTGTGTTTTCCTGTGAACATTTCCTTAACACAATTGAAATTACACGTTCATAAGGAAAATGTGGACGTAAAAGCTTTAATAGAGAGAGTCGGGTAGTTACATAAATCTCTGAGTGCGTTCTTATTACCTGGTGAAAATTCTGTATGAAAATGGAGGTCAAAGTCAAAGTTTTGTTGCGAAAAAGCGCAGTGAAAACTCACATTGCGGTGAAAAGTACACGAAATCTGAGAGTAACTTTTTTTTTTTTTTTTTTTCTTATGGATTATCATCAAATGACTTCTCCCGCTCTGGGCGGAACAGGAAGGAGTGTCAGACTTTTACTGACTAAAACCCATCCATGTTCCTTCATCGCCCTATGTGTTCCGGGGTCAGGGTATCTCTTTCGAACAGTCCCGCAACCCCGGCAGGCATCGGTCCTTGCGGACCCCTTCCTTTTTGCTGACTCTCTTTGAGGCGCGCGTGGAACACGAACGCGCCGTCGACACGGCCTGTCGTCATGAGACGGACGGACGGCGAGCTAGCCCATAGCCCACCGTATCTGAGAGTAACCTCGCAGCTGAATTCAATACTCTTTGTTATAATATTACAATAGACTTGTTGTTATAACTTATTGGAGATAATTTTTAGGGTTCCGTACCTAAAGGGTTAAACGCCCCCCTATTACTAAGACTCCACTGTCCGTCTGTCCGTCTGTCTGTCACCAGGCTGTATCTCATGAACCGTGATAGCTAGACAGTTGAAATTTTCACAGATAATGTATTTTGGTTGCCGCTATAACAACAAATAAAAACAGAATAAAATTAATATTGGGCTCCCATACAACAAACGTGATTTTTTTGCCGTGTTGTCTAATGTTGTATTTTAGATAATGGTACGGAACCCTTCGTGAGCAAGTCCGACTCGCACTTGGCCGGTTTTTCTATTTTATTATATTGGACTGCCCCGTAGCTCTAGTGGCTAGCGACTGCTGAGCATGAGGTAGCGTGTTTGATTTCTGGGACGGGCAAATTGTTTCCCAACAATTGGGCTATCAAATGTAAAAACATATTTTTAAATCCGACCGGCATCGGCAGTTCCAGAGATACAAAGAAAAGAAGAAAACAAACATACAAAGTTCAGCTTTATTGTATTAGTAAATAAATTCTCCTAATCCGTTTGCATAACCAACAAATTCCACTTAAAACAAATCTAATATTTGTTAAGGTTTCATTTAATTGTTTCTTGGGAAAACTATTTCGATTAACACATTCGCAATTCACAATCGCAGATTAATTTAGATTTAGTTACAATAGAGCAGTTAAATGTGACACCTCCACTCATCGAAATGTTATTTGTGGTTTATCGACATTCAAAGCTTTGAACTTGTGGAATAAAACTAATCTAACTGGGCAGTTTCAGTCTGTTGTATTTATTTTATTAAATTTTCAACATTTAATGTAATGGAAAATCATGCAGGAATCTTTTTCTCCGTTACAAAAATTGCCTACAAATTGACGGCACTGACTGGTGTTTAAATGTTCGTAAATGGACCCATGATACAGAAAAAATTCCGAATGCGGTCGAAGGTTTTAAAATAAATACGGATGCTTTGAAAAAAAAAACCGTTCCAAAAGATACAAAAACATTCCTGCATAAAGCATAAAATTATAAATAATGCTCCTTACAAATAGCAGAAGAAAAGCATCTCTTTTTACAAAATATTTAAAATAGGGCCCTATTATGAAAACCATTAGCATTGTTTAGCATTGTTACCAAAACAAACTTGAGCTGGTCTTAAAATGCACGACAATAGACTGTAGAGGTGCGAAACCGCGGACATTATACAAAATATACATGTATAGATGTAAACTTGTATAGATGTCTACTTGTATAGATGTATACTTGAATCTGGATGCATACTTGTATAGATGTATATTTTATTTCCATCACGTTCCCCAGTGTTTGAAATATTCAACAGAATCGATTATCGGCTCACTTTGTAGACAAACACTTTTTTATTTAATTTAACGAAGTGAGACGACGATCGCGACAAGTTTAGAATTTTTTAGTTGTTTCTCAAAGACTTCCCGTTTAAGAGCGTTTATGAGGTTTCTAGTTTGATTTTTGTTCTTTAATCTTGTTTTTTGAACAGGATGTTGGCGATAGGAACAAGATGTTTATGTTGCCTTACTAAAACATAAATAATACATTGGCAATATTAAACTTTTTTTAAGTTTACGTGTATATTTCTGTGCTGTTAACTATTTAAAAAAAAAAATAGTAGAAGAGTAGGACCTAGAAATAAATGGCGGAGGCTTTGCAGTAGGACATTCAAAAAAGCTCGCCGTCCGACTGTCTCATGACGACAGGCCGTGTCGACGGCGCGTTCGTGTTCCACACGCGCCGCAAAGAGAGTCAGCAATAGGAAGGGGTCCGCAAGGACCCATGCCTGCCGGGGTTGCGGGACTGTTCGAAAGAGATACCGTGACCCCGGAACACAAAGGGCGATGAAGGAACATGGATGGGTTTTAGTCAGTAAGCGTCTGACACTCCCTCCTGCTCCGTCCAGAGCGGGAGAAGTCATTTGATGATTTCCCATCCGAAAAAAAAAGGCTAATAGAAAAAAGGCTAATAGAAAAAAAAAAACATACTTGAAATATAATTATCTAGAAACCTATTAGTTACATTTAAAAAGTATAAATATTAAAATAAAGCTAAACAATCAGGCACTTTAAAAACAAAACGTTCAAAACAACGGAATATCCTTTTTATTTCGATGGGAAATCATCAAATGACTCCTGCCGCTCTGGGCGGAGCAGGAGGGAGTGTCAGACTTTTACTGACTAAACCCATCCATGTTCCTTCATCGCCCTTTATGTTCCGGAGCCACGGTATCTCTTTCGAACAGTCCCGCAACCCCGGCACAACGGAATATCCTAAGGTAACGTATTGAAGCTACACTAAACAAAAGTATTTGCCATTGTTTTCGGATTAGGTGCTTTGCTCCTATACGATGAAATAAGCGATGCCATGCTGTGGTTTTCTTAGGTATTTGGAGATTTATCATTCAATTAAATTGAGTACCACGTTAATACGAATCAAATAAAGTCGCAATTGGCAGTTATTAAGACTTAATTAATTAGTATTGCAGATAAAATCAAGAGCTTTTGCCGTTATTAACTGGATTGAATTTTATTACTAGTCCTAAGGGGAAATTAATATCTTCTTGGCTGTGTCTGAAGCTTGTCTCTCCTTTGCGGTTATCGTATACTTGGTATTAGGTTTTCTTTTGCTAACTCATTTAATTTATTACCGACATTTACTTGATACTTGTACCTAGTTGTTTTTACAATATTAATTCTATCCTCACATTTTCAACACAATACGAGGTGTAAATAGAAATATTTCTACCAGAATGAGTTTCTCGAAAACGGAGCCATATTAAAGACGAAATAACTTATCAAGGCACGCACAATGATCCACTTCAAGGACTAAGTGCGGAAACCTATACCCCATGATAGATAGATACTTATCAAGGAAATTTCTTTGGTAGCCCAACTTTTAAGCATCACAAACAAAATCAAATATTCATTTATGTATAACATACGGCTTCATTGCCATACTGATTTGAGACTTGTTTGCACAAATCTTGTTAGCGGGAACATGAAGCTTGCGCTCCGGACGAAAATGAGCTCGTTACGTGTATAAAAATATAGGGAGGAAATCTCCAATATGTGATGTTATTGACATTAACAGGTATTGGCAAACACTGCTCACACAGACGAGTGGGCAAATGTCATTTACCGCGTCTTAGGTACATTAATGGAATTGAACGGCAATCATTGCTATGTTTGTTTAGGAATCGAAAATCATCTTTAGAAAAAAAACGCTGTGAATTAATTACTACTACGTATCACACTCAATAAAATGAAGTGATAGTATTGCTTTTAGTCAAATACTTATTTTATTTAAAAAAAAAAGAAGTATTTGACTGGAAATCAGAAGTCACTGTTATCTAGACAGCGAGATACTCTCAACTACAAAAGACAAAAGACTTAAAGTTAAAGATCTATGAGGAACACAACAGTTTAGGCATAACAGTAAGGTAAGGCAGTAAGGTCCTCTACACTCCCATTTTGTCTCATGTTAAAAGGGGCAAGCCTATATTTACCATCAACTGGGCACAAATCAAGACTGCTACTGAGAAATGCTTGATATAAACTCCCAATAACACTTTGCCCGACCTGGGAATTGAACCCAGGACCTCATACTCAGCAGTATCACTTGTAACCACTAGACCAAAGAGGCAGATGAAAAAAAATAACGTCGTTTTTTTTACTCTTAATCGATTTAAGGGCCGGTTCCGACTTCCGAGCCTAATTCCCCCCGTTTTTAGTTACGGATACGATCAAACACTAAATCGAGTTTATCGTCGGGAATCGGGATTTCAATCAGCAAGTATCGAGTGTCGAGTCTGCCGTCAAGTCAATCAGAGTAAATTGAACATGTCACCAAGCACTCTTATCAAATGGACGAACGTTTTACAGCGGGGATTTTTTTTTCAGTAAATTTTTTTGAACGTATGTTGTGGTCGGCTGGTTAATAAAATTTTATGTTTCGGATGGCCTTTTTTATTTACGTATTAAATTTCTGTGACAGAAATATATTAAAAAAGATTTTTTGAAAGAACACACCTAAGTTTTATTTAAATTATTACGTACCTTAGAACTATTTTAGTCTGAACAAGCTAAACTAAGAGATTCACAGAACATCACTTGACGTACAAGAATGTCAATTGCAATTTCTTTTAACTAACTTTGGTAGGTATACGATTTTGATTGATCTAGCTAGTACCTAGATTTCATCTATAAGGTATCCAAAATATAAGTAATTATTCTTACAACATTGATAGCATCGGATAACAATACCTACAGATCTTGAACAGAAGAAGAAGTAATTCAAGTTGCCACAAAATAGTATTCCATATTTCTCAGTAATAAACGACTAAACTTGTTTTATGATCTTTGTGATTTCAAAGATCAATTATTATTGGGTTGAATGAACCTCTTTGATTTCAGGAGAACTTCTAGAAGTTAGTTCTCATATTAACATAACTTACCTACTAGCAAGACATAACAAAATAATAACAGACTTAATCAAGATCTAAAATACAGTTAACTTTGTGTAGGCACTTGTTGTTTGTAGGTGCTAAAGCTCATAGCCCACATAAACGACTCCGCTCCCACCCAGCAAAAAGAATATAATTCAAATATGGGCTTTATGTAATGCTCTTTAAATATATACATTGGCAACCGAGCAATCTGACGGCGGCGGTAACCTCGCTGACAGCGAGCTGTCTACTGACTCTAAGAGAACCAAGGTTACCAACGTAGCCCGAAGAATTGCCAAACATAAGTGACAGCGGGCAGGGCACATTGCTCGCAGAACGGATGGGCCGAATAGTTCTGGAGTGGCGACCGGACCGATGACCTGGTGAAGGTTGCGGGGATCCGTTGGATGCGAGTCGCACGGGACCGGTCAATGTGACACTTGGGGGAGGCCTATGTCTAGCAGTGGAGGTTTTTCGGCTGAAATGATGATGATTATCATATTTGAATTATATTCTTTTTGTTGGGTGGGAGCGGAGTCGTTAATGTGAGCTATGAGCTATAGACTGCCTCGTTGGTCGAGTGGTCGCGCGTAGCGCAAGCACGACTGTTGAGCATGAGGACCTTGGTTCGATTCCCTGGTCGGGCAAAGTGTTATTGGGTTTTTCTATCAGGAATTTCTCAGTAGCAGCTACGGTGTGTGGATTTGTGCCCGGTTGATGGTATTTGCTCGCCTCCTATTACATGGTTATTTAAACAGTACTAGCGAAATTTGGGTGTACTAATGGGTACACATCTGCCTAACCCTTCGGGGATTACAGGCGTGAAGTCATGTTATGTGCTAAAAAGTATGTGTTACGAAATAGGTATCCTTTTTCGTAACACATACTTTTTGAAGAGTCATCCAAATCCTAACTATTAACACTCTTTGGAATATAGATGTAGTTTTGTTTCACATCATTACCGTATAACGCGGAACCATTAATCTGCGTCAAAACCTCTGGCCGAAAGGTAAAGTGACCAGTTCCAAGGCGACCCTACTCCCAGACATTAGCAAAATCGTTACTGACTTATACATTTACCGCAACACTTGATGAGAACCACTCGTCTACCAGACTCACGGCTAATGGAATTAATGCAGATTCCACTACAATTTGTTCCTTTTTAACAAAACCCTCGTCAAAAGATATCTTGATAACTTTCAGCTTTCACAAACTCATATCATTTCGCCCTCGTCATTGTAAAATTCAACCCCATCTCGAATAACAAGTCAAAAACGGTGAAGTTGGCAAGTTTCAACAAAGTTCAAACTCGCAGGGATGAAACTCAACCCCCAAGTCCGACAGTTCCACTGAAAGCAACTAAATATCAATGGTAGGACTCTATCAATTTTAATTACTTGCGGCAAATTTCTGAATTACAGACCATTATCTAAATGAAAGTGAAAACGCTCGGCTCGCCGGCATTCGGCACCGGAGTATATACATTAATTTATTTCATATTCTTCTTCTTCAATGTTCCACTTTTTGTTCGAAAATTACAAAACAAATTACATTTGTTCAGCGGTACCTGACGGAGACATATTTTGTTATTATCTATATGTCATGCGTCGACTAGGAAAATAATTAAAATTTCTAATTACACACGTCTGGAAACGACGGTTTACTGGAGTTGGAATCTAAACGAGTTGCTGGTCATGGGAACTTAATACCTGATTGTTTTTACTCATACTCAAATTAATTTTAGACCCGAACATAATTCACCCACGTCATTCACTTCCTCAAAAGTTTTTACTGTAGTACTGAAGCACTGAAACCTACAGTAAACACGCGGATAACGTTTTTGCGAGAATTTTGAACAAGTAAGTACCTACATTACAGAATTACTGAAGCATATATTAAAGTTTGTGGTGCCATAGCACCAAGGAAAGTTTTACATTAAAATTAATTCAGATTACGTGTTCTTATAGAAACTAACATATGAAACAAATTAAATACATATTTTATATTTATGTTAGGTTACGTTGGTTTAGTTCTGTACCAATATAAGACTTAGTTCTTAAGAAAATGAATGAGCAAGTCTTTATCAATAAATAATGGCGACTCCTAATCTCCCAATTCAAAAGAAAATCTCAATCACAAATATATTTTTGTAAGACGTAAATATTCCCAAGAAATGTCATCGTTCACCATATTACATTTTAACGAAACGAACAGTTTACGTTTTCCTGAGCTTTGTACAGAATAAAACATTTTAAAAAGAAAATGGGGAATCGCCATTAGTGCAGAGCCGATTAGCACAACATTTCTCGGTATTAGTGTTTGCTCGAACGGGCGAGCTGCTCACTCGAGTACTCGACTGCGACAGTATTTGTTATCTAGTGTCGTCGAGACGAGTACGGTACGAAATAATACGAGGTACCGGTAACTCGCTGTGCTTGTGTACGTTATGCGAATTTCTATGTTTGCATGTTGGCTTTAGGTATATGTAACTAACATTATTATTTATTGTACCGTACATATTATTTTGTTTTCGTATATGCTGTTATGTTATTAATCCAACTGTCACTGTTTGGTTTGTTTTATTTTATGTAATCAAATAAGGGATCAACCTGATGTAAAATGTTTGAAGAAAAAGACATCTTCAACATCAGGGGATTACCGATGCGTTGCCAAGTTGAAATGTCTCATGGTACTTGTCAAATAATTTAATTTGTATTTCCCCTAATGGATTTTGTTTCACTAGAGCTGTTAACTAGTTGTTGACACTTGACACAGAGAAAATATCATGGGTGTAATGTAATACATTAATTAGTTGAAATGTTTGTTTATTGAGTGCTAGTATTAAACGCAGCATCACTAGTAGCCAGTAGCTCGACCATGTTACACCACTTAACAGCTACATACTGGGTGCTTAATCGTTTTGTTTTATTGTACTCAACGGTTATTCCCTTTTACGATTTATACTTAGCAATGTATCTATACCTCATTTTACAATAGCCCAATGGTAATATAGCCATAATAATGCAGACTTGTAGATAGAAAAGGCACTGTTTTACGGGAAAAGTAATGCTAGTAAGAGGGCTGGGAGAATTTTCTACGGTAGGTATATCTTTTCCAATCTGAGATTAAATAAATAAATAAAGATAAATATCGCTGGACATGAACACACAGCGCCATCTAGTGCCACAGTAAGCAACGAGGCTTGTGTCGTGGACACCAGATAGTTGATATACTACATAGATACTTTTTGTTTGTAAATACATACTTACTAAACATATAAACATCCATGACTCGGAAACAAATGTCCATGCTCATCACACAAACATGTGCTCCAACCGGGACTCGAACCCGGGGTCCTAAGAACGTAAGGCAGCCTCACCACCGCTACGCCATTCGGGTCGTCAGATTCATTGCAAAATGCAATTTCAGATCATCTAATCATATTTTTATCAATATGTTTTGTCTATTTTGACAACCTATACTTGTCTATAAATTAAGTACATAATTATAATTTTAGTTCTGTTTAATATTTAACCAAAAACATTCTATTAAAATTCAACCTCAGGAACCGTATATTCATTATTTGAATCACACCAGTAGCAATTCGTGATTAAGATTCAAAAGTAGATCCCCGATGCGTGAGACTGTACTAGCAGCAAGTAGCTTAATGGTCCGGAACACATTGGAAATTTGCACTTACCCCACCTGGTTTCGACGTTATTTTTTAAGTTTACAGTAGCAACCTCAAGCTCTGTGTGATTGTGGTGTCTCTTTGTCTGTAGTCTGTAGTAAGATAATTACTTAGGAGACGGATTTGTTTATTTGGTTAGTAAATTTATTTTTTTTTAACTTAAAGGACTTCTAGCAATTTTTTTTCAGCATACTTATGAACGTGCTGAAAAAGAAATATTTAAAAATGTAAATTGATAAATGTAAGAAAAATAAACAAAGGAAAAGAACGCTCAATCTTTTTTTGATAAAAGATTATGTGCGTTATCAATTAGATTTAAATATTACTCGCTCACAAGCCTTTGAATGATAGTGGACTCACACGCAGGCCCCTCCTCCCATGCTAAACTTTTATACGGTAAAGTAGACCTTTAAGACTCCCTCACACAGGTGCGTTATTATCGCGCGATATTCTACTCATATCGTAATATGGCAGGACGCAGAAACGCAAGCGTCCTACTTCTATTGCGGAGTTATTATCGCGGCAGTGTGTAAGTTCATAGCCGTCCTAATACTTAATGTACTAAAAACAGATATCGCAATAACGCATGCGATATTATCGCGCGATAATAACGTGCCTGTGTGGGGGGGAAGCCTTTCAGATGTTTTTAATTTGTCGAGATTTTTTGCTTTATAATTTCTTTTTTTTTTCTTTCTTTATCTGCATAATTATTATGAAACAGTCCAGACCCTTTTATCATAATAATAATTATTTACTTTTGTCATTTTATACTATGGAAGTACTACAGGTTACGAACAAAATTGGTCTGGTCTTTTCTGTAACTTACTGATATTATGTTCACAGTAATCAGAGCTGCCTTTGATTACTGTGAACATAATATCTTTCCACAACTTCCAATAGAAAAGCTTACTATAATTTCTACAACTTCTTCCGAGCTAAACTACTAAAAAGTGTTGAAGGGCCGTTATCCGAATTTCAATAAATTAAGTTTTAGTTTTGAAATACCATCGTTGATCAATAGATATAAAAAAGGAAGTGAGTTTACAGAAGGAAACACATTTTACACCTATGAAAAATAATGCTATTGTTCATAATACAAAATTAGTTATGGACACAATGAGAGGTAATGTTTTTTAAGAATATTTTTAAGCTGGTTTTTAGATTTAATATGCGATATATCAGGTGTGGGGGTAGCTCATTCACTAACGACGGTACCACATATTTTCTTGTGGGCTTACCAAAGTAGTTTGTGACTTTAGGAACAGCAAGTGTCTTCTTTTTAGATAAACGAGTTGGGTACATGTGCTTACGTTCCTCCTTGTGATATTCATTATTAAATTGTTCAGTCAAGATATTAGGTTTACTTTTGAGATGGACAGGAAGTATTTTACAAAGTTTGAACAGTTTTTCATAGTTTTTATTTAAGCTTTTTTTAGTTTTTTTATCTACAAGTAATTTAGTTAGTTTGTACCAGCGCGACTAAGCTGGATCATAATTGGGTTACAGTCACTTCATTTGAGTTCCGACCTCTAGTGAAGTGTCTAATTTTTTCAGGAATTCACCAGTACCTCTAGGTAAGAAATGCACTAGGTTATTAAATGTCTGTCGCTGTTTATCTTTTCAGAGGATTTAAAATAGATGTTATGAAATTCTGGCTTTTGTTATAGTGCGGAGTCTTGTAGATTTCTGGAAGAAAGTTTGCAATTATGTTTAGTTTTGTTAAAGGTAAAGTTTTCTGTAGTTAAACTTAGTAAATAGTTAACTTCATCTTAGTATGACAAAGAGCAAAGCTGCTTGTTTTTATTACTCTTAATTAAGGAAGAACTTCTTTATGTTTTGTACAAATAATATTATGCAAATCGCATCTTTCTTGCAGGTTAGTTTTTGACCGTACTGTAACACCAAAAAATAAGTATTATCTTAATTTTTAATGTTCTAGTGTAGCGGAATCACAAATAACAAATATTTCAATGTGACTTCGATTCCAGCACGGACCCCTCGGAAATAGATCAAATATTTTTATAGGTTCATAATAGGTAAGATGCGCGCCAGGAAAGAGGTCCTTAACCTGCAGAGTAGATAATACTGTTAGCAATTAGACCAAGCAACACATAGTACCGACCAAGAACCAAGTTAATTCAAGCATACTAAATGCAAATTATATCAAAGGTAAACAATGTACGCTATCCATCTGGCAGAGCTTACAGCTCCCAGTTATCAGAGGGTAACCCTTACGTACCGCCTCGACATTCGCAGACAATTTAGTGGCGCCAGGCCAAAAGGTCCCTTGACCTTCTGACCGGCGTGTTGCCCAGACGTGACTCGGTTCACAACTCAGAATTGTAAACCGAGCCTGTTCATAACACTGATGCAGACACTCGTTCATATTTAAATAGAGTCTCTCTTTGCTGCATACGCGTTAGCGAATAATTAACCAAGATATATTACGTACCAACATGTTCAACGCAATTTAGGGTTATGTGAAAGTAAATACGCTTACAAAGAGCCTGCTAGAAAATGTATTTCGATACTTGTATATAAATCTAAGTATGAATATGAAATGCGACCCGACTAAGGACCACAGCTCTGTATGCTTGTACAACAATTTCGGTAATTGGATAAAGGAGAATAAAAGCACGATCCGGGTTTATGAAAAGAGGTTCCCCAAAAATAAACGTCTTGTTTAAAATAAGTAAGTACAAATGTATGTTGAAATATTTAACGTTCTACAATAAAGGAGAATTTTATTGTTTCATAGAAAAAGCTACTTTAAAAACCCGATTCTTAAATTTTTTTTTCAGTAAAATATTGTTGTTCGATCAGCATTTCAGCTGGCTTATAGGCATAAAAGGGTGTCTGTAAGGCTGAGGGGATCGCTTAAGTATTCTTATCAAACGTTGGTAAAATATTCAATGAGCAACCCTTAAATTTTGAGAGCAATGTCTTTGTCTGCAGATGACCTAACGGAGGTGTGAAATAAACATTATTTTCAATTAACCTCAAAGGTAGGTCGCATCCTCAAAGTTCCCGAATCTGTCAACTATAGTACTTGAAAATGAACCAAATGGCTTCCCCCAATTCTTGGAAATAGACTGACAAATAAAACAACCTACGGATTTCCGAAAAGTTTAACAAAACTCGTCTTGACAAGGAAGAACGGAATGCAAGTTTCATGAGGTCAGATTAGCTAGTATCTTAGAAAGGCATCACGACCCCGATATAATTTAGTTATAACTTTTGTAAGAGCAATGCTTTGTCGAAGTAATTTAATAAATTAGTAGCTACTCTGTATTAATATATGATCAGTGCCGCGGGCATCAGAGATCGAACATGGCGAATAAAGACGTGCCTATTGTGTTGTAGCGTTATTTTGTATTTGCATTTTCCCAACATTTTCTTATTAACTGAGTGGTATATTTGCCACGATTTTCTTTCTATGGAATGATTCATAGAAAGAAAATCGTGTCTAAATAATAAAAGCTGCATATTCTACCCGGTCGATCTTCAAGGTAAAACCACACTTGCCAAGGTGGATATGTGGGTGGGTGACCAACATTACATACCGAGTTTCCTCCGTGCCTCGGAAAGTATGTTCAACCGTTAGTCCCGGCTGTTAGAGGTGGCTTCCAGTCTACCCGGATGCAGCTGAATACCAGTAAAAAACATGGAGTGTCTGCCTATCAGACCTCCACAACCAAGTTAGGTATCTCACAACAAGATAAATAAAAGTGTAGTGCAAAATAATCAATGACCACATTTATTTCGCTTAAGCAAACCTTGCTGGCAGTCCATTATCGTTTGATACTGTAAACAAAAATTACGAGTATACATAGTTTAAGATTTTGTCAAGTGCTCAAAGCGGCCGTGAGAGAATTTTAATGGGGTGAATATTATATTGGTACAAAGCTAGCCCAGCCTTGTGATGTCAACAGTTTACCCTTTCTATTTTTTTTAAGGTGAAAAAGTTAAGTATTAAAAAAATGGACCGAGCAAGCCATTTTACAGTTTATCATTTTTTTTGCATCAACTCGGCTCTCGCTTTCAACATCAATAAGGTTCGAAAAAAACAAAAGAAGCCCAGAAATAATTTCATTACCCAAAACTTCGACAGTAAAATAAACACTTGAAAAAACGATCGCGTAATTGTACTCTCATCGTTATCCTACAGCAATAAAGGTGACAATTACTTCAGTAGCAGCATTAAATAAGTAATTACTCGTCGCGTCAAGCATAAACAATGAACTGGGATGAAGGTAAAAGCGGCTCAATATCGGGGGCTCTGCAGTGCGTGTTATTGGTCGTCTAGGGTTGCATCTTGTGCCCTGTGTTGGTAGGGTTCCACCTTGGTCCTTGTCACTAGGGTTGTAGGGGTTGGCCGTACGTCATTTGCTAACGAGCTTGCTTCAAACAATCAGAAGTCAAGCAGAAATTTATGGGGTGTTCCAAACGGCGTGCACTGACGTACCACCCCGCCTTAATTAAAAGACTTCACTCAAGCGTAATTTGCAATATCGGATCGTCAGTCTCTCTGCGATGTTCTCAGCTCTATGGATTTCGATAAGACGGATTTCATAATTTCGTGGAGTGGAGTCCGCTGTGTAAATAATTATTTCGTTGTACAACTCGAGTTTATTTTAGACATTACGGCGTCAAGCGCCACAATTAAGAATTAAGGAAATAAAGTGAAATTGTTGGTTATTTTGTTTTCGTCAACATCTCAACACAGTAAATTTTTATTATAAACAGGCTGATTAAGTCACAAACCAAACGTTAGGTAATTATTCAACGGGATCCCGATTCAAAGACCATTTTAACCTTCCATGCGGATTCATAATATGTCATATTATCAATTACAAACGGGCACACAAAATAGATTAATTCTTGATAAAATTATAGTGAATTAAGACGTAGACTGTTTGAAACATAATAAAACATCAAACGACTATATTGACGTCCAAGCGTGCTCAGTATTGCGGTTCTATCAAGCGACAATAGTTCTCTCGACATTAACACACGTCGGAGCTAAAACCTTCGCACAGATAATAATTCTTGAACGATATCCGGCTCGAAGGATAATTTTACCCATAAGGATTAAATTGCTGAAAATCAAAATCAATAACAAACGGGCACACAATGTAGATTAATTGTTGATAAACGTTTGGAGGTAATTAAACATCGAACGTCTATTGACGTCCAGGCGAGCTTACAGCTCTATCACGCAACAATAGCTGTCTCGGTAGGCGGCCATCACGTCAAGACTAATGCCTTCATATCACGTCGTCAATGTGTTGTGATATTAATAATTTACTGATAAACGTTATTAATTGTTCACGAGGCATTGAATAAGATTCAGTGTGCATTTGTTCATTAATGAATCTTAGTTTTGTTCATAATCGTAAATGCATTGTACGGTCGACTATGAAAACCGTAACGTATTTATTTTGAATCTTGTTCGCAATGAGCATAGGCATTAGAAACCCGTACAACAATTTTCTGTTTGCCGTGCCTACGATTCAGGTCTTCGCATGGATGGCCCCCGGCCACCGTAGGCGCGGGCCTGTGGACGGTGGGCTATGGGCTAGCTCGCCGTCCGTCCGTCTCATGACGACAGGCCGTGTCGACGGCGCGTTCGTGTTCCACGCGCGCCTCAAAGAGAGTCAGCAAAAGGAAGGGGTCCGCAAGGACCGTTGCCTGCCGGGGTTGCGGGCCTGTTCGAAAGAGATATCGTGGCCCCGGAACAAAAAGGGCGATGAAGGACCATGGTTGGGTTTTAGTCAGTAAAAGTTTGACAATCCCACCTGCTCCGCCCAGAGCGGGAGAAGTCATTTGATGATTTCCCATCCGAAAAAAATAATAAAAAAAAGGTCTTCGCATGGATAAAAATATGAATTATTTGATAAATAGGTTTTCTAGCCACTGATTAAAGTGCTAGAAGAAAAAAACAGAAATCAGTTTTTAATTTCAACTTCAGTAAACATTTATTGCCACAAGCAGAACCGAACCGTTTGAGAAAACGTTATTCTGACTGCGTTAAAACGTCGTAAGAGAAAAAAAAGACTCTTGTAAAAAGTAGTAAGTTTCTCTCCAGTTTCCTTTGCCTCGTTCGTTACTCGCTTGCAGTGCAGATGTATAAACACGGATGTTACGACTCATTGCTTCCGTGACTAGATCTTAAATTTTTAAGACTTATTTTCAGTTTTTCTTGAGCAACCCATTGAATTTGTTTTGTATTTTTTATAAGATCGCGAGTTTGTTAATCGAGAGTTTGTTAACTTTAAAAAAAAAAATTGAAATTGAAAAAAAATATGATAAAGAAAGATAAAAGTTACGATGGGATCTTTGCCCAACAGTGGGACAAAGCAGGTTAAAAACAATACGGCATTTAGCCTTAAATTCTTGCAAATTATGCTTATTTGCTCAGCAATAAGAACTAACATAAAGCGTAAGGTTTCATGTTAAAAAAACAATCTAAAAAAGTCCGATCATTCTCAGACGATTTAAGCCACTGGCAAATAACAAAAAGTATCATAAAATCTGTCGCGAACTAATCCATTATGTGCCATAATGTGTTTCCACAGACAAATGGAGACAAATGGTGGAAGTGGCAAAAACTGGCAACAATGCACTATGACTGACACGTTAATTGTCAACATTTGTGGGCAAAGATGCCATTTATATTAATGTTTTCGTTTACAGTTGGCAGTTCATCTTTTAAAGTTGGAAAGTGTTTTTAAGACAGAATTTGTAGTTTAAAGTTTTATTCGACGGCTTTGAAAATGAGGTTTATTTCACTTAGGTTTTTAGGTTCCATTTTAAAAGCCACGTATAATTTTATTTCGGTGGTCTAAAACTTCCACAAAAAAAGATTGACTATCATTATCATTATCCGTAGTCTAATTTTAACCACTGCTAAGTAAATAACTCTTTTTGTTTAGAAAAACATGTTATTTTAATTTTAAATATTTCAGTTCTCTCATTTAACAGCCTCCTAATTAGTACCAAACAGTAATTAAATGATCTAGCACTATTAATTGAATACAACTATAGCGTCATAACCAACGTTTACAATACAAGGACAATCAATATTGTTTATGAACTAATCCTTGCGTCAATTTCCGTGAGCACGGCCCTAATACGAGGTTGCCACCAAATATGCCATTGCCACATAATTGTGGCAATCGGCTCGATCACATCTCGACCAAGTGTATTGAATAGCTGTTAGCAGCTGTGTGATATTATGTGTCCTTGTGAGTTTGTTTACATTGTTTCAACGTAGGTACGAAACAAGGCAGACAAATATAATTATATAATCGCTATATAAGAATGAATGACGCCAACTTGTTCTAAAATTATGATTACTTTAAATAGTTTGGGCAGATATAGCTATATAATTTGGAATGGTTTTTATATTTTTTTAACATTTCAAAATTGCTTGTTTCCTTAAAATAAAAAAAATTCTAAAGATGTCCGTACACTCTCGCCGAGACTCTCCGAGGCAGGACAAGTGCGAGAGTGTAGATGGAGCGCTCGCCTCGGTGTCCCTCGCTTGCTGTCCGTCTTTTGTCTATTTACTGAGAGACGTCTCGGGAAAAACTTAGGGACAATTCTCGGTCGAGAGTGTACAGCCAGCATAAAGGTTACAAAATATAAATTCTTTTGGGTTACCTCGTTTCATCGTTGACTTCATCTCTGTCCTCAGGACAAGATTGAGGTCAAGAGTAGCCCTATTGTATTTAAAATAAAATGCAAAAGTTTGTTTTTCATTATCATTATTCCTCCAATAACATACTTGTTGGATAACAAGTAAGCACGTCGATGTCAATGTTATTCAACATAACCTACCTTATTCATTTTCGCATTCATTCAGAACATCGTGCAGTGTTTTGTTTTGATCTCACAATGGCAACATCTGAATGTAAAGCACATTTTCATTAATTAAATCAGCTTGAACCTATTGATATTTTTTTTTTCAATAATGGAAAGGTTTTCTTTACAATACAATAGGGTTTTACCAGTGAAATTGTAGCGAATATCTTGTACAATGATCTGTTGGCTTAATTGGTGCTGTCAATGTTTCTTTTAATGATGTTTAATACACTTTGTAAAGACATTTCAGCACATGATTTTTATCTGTCTCGTCCAATTTGACCACATAGTATTGCACTATTGTTTAAAAGACAGATGGTTTTTTTAAAAAACCGATGAATATTGTATGCACTCTGTATAAAACATCAGTACCAAAGTACTTACTTTTAACGTCCTGATGTAAAATAAAACGAGAGTGTTCAGAACACACAATATTTTGATTAAATCTAAATCCTCCAAAAAGCCTGAAGCTAAAAAGTCCTCACCTCCACAGTAAATCCCGTCGTCCAATCTGTAACAAAAACAATACGTAACGTTAGTAAGAGGCAACGTGACCCAAAAACTAATGGCGGGAAAAGATATAAGACAAGCAATACACTTATCATGTCGTAAAACTGAGGAGGTAACAGTTTATTGACCCTTAAGGCGTGTTATCGTTACATTTGCATATGGCCAGGCATACGCACGACCCCTCACACTAACCCTCCGTTTTTACGATCAAAGTAAGCGTATAGGATCTAGGTAGGTTTTGAACGTAAATATTTTTCCTGTTCATGCTATGAGGTCTATTTTAATTTATTGGTTTTGAGTTTGAAAGTGTTTGTTTGTTTGTTTAAAGCTCTTTGTTAAAAGGTTTTTCGGTCAAGAGGTAACACTACAAGGACCTATTACGGGGCCCTTAAAACCTCAATATTATATGTTCTGATATTTCTATCAGGTACGCAGGTAGTCTTGTTCCCCATAAAGAAAATAATTTTCATAAAACAATGATAGAACCAATATCCCACTTACAAAAACCAGTCTAATAATAAAACAAATTATAGGACATTGAAAAGTTCAGTAACTTAATAAACGCGCCCAATTGTATTTGAGTTTTATTTTTAAGAAATTCTAAACGCGTTTCCCAGAACAATAATCCTTGTTTGAATGCTAATTAATTTGAATGAATTTCACACTTTGAAAAAGGTATAATCGAATAGACAATGCCGAATTACTTTTTGACGAATGTTTCGGAATTGTAAAGGAGCCTGCTATTATGTAAAATTTTGTTAAAGAATTTATTATTTAACTTTTTTCTGAACAGTTTTTTAGACGTAGAAATCCTGTGTAGCTTGAGTACCGTAAAAATTCAGTTGATAGCATTCAGAAGTTGAATTTGTACTTCTTACGTCGCGAAGGCACTCATTCAGTAAACTTGGCTAACTCTAAGAAGTTTTGCGCAAACAGAATTTTGAGCAGCATGCTAATTTACAAGATATCGTATTCGCATTAACAATACAAGTAAATTACGAAGCAGAAAATATTACACTTTGTTCCTTTTGAATTAAGTTGGCACAACAAGGCTTTATTTAGGTTTGATGTTTACGCTTTTTTTGAGAATAACTTCGGGAACGTTCACATTTCTGGGTATCGAATCGGGTTCATGATAATTACGTTGAAGTTTATTATACTGAAGATAATTGCTAGATGAAATGGAGCCGACAATTTGATCGGACGTCATTAAAATCAATCATCATTTCAGCCGAAAGACGTCCACTGCTGGACATAGGCCTCCCCCAAGTGTCGCCACATTGACCGGTCCCGTGCGACTCGCATCCAGCGGATTCCCGCAACCTTCACCAGGTCATCGGTCCACCTAGTGGGAGGCCTTCCAACGCAACGTCTTCCGGTACGCGGTCGCCACTCCAGAACTTTTCGGCCCCATCGGCCATCCGTTCTGCGAGCAATGTGCCCTGCCCACTGCCACTTAAGTTTGGCAATTCTTCGGGCTACGTCGGTGACCCTGGTTCTCTTGCGGATGTCTTCATTTCTGATTCGATCACGCAAGGAAACTCCGAGCATAGCCCTCTCCATTGCCCTTTGGGTGACTTTAAGCCTTCTGATGAGGCCCATTGTGAGCGACCACGTTTCGGTCCCGTATGTAATCACTGGCAACACACACTGGTCATAGACTTTCGTCTTGAGACACTGTGGTAAGTTGGACGAGAAGATACCGCGCAACTTCCCGAACGCTGCCCAGCCGAGTCGGATTCAACGATTGACCTCTTTCTCGAAGTTAGACCTACCTAACTGGACCGTTTGTCCCAGGTACACATAATCGTCTACAACTTCGAGTGTAGAGTCTCCGATCTTGATAGGAATGGGTGTGACATGGGCATTCAACATGACTTTGGTTTTGTCCATGTTCATTCTAAGACTCACTCTTCCGGAAACTCTACTGAGGTCATCGAGCATTGTACTGAGGTCCTCCATGGTTTCAGCCATGACCACTATATCGTCGGCAAACCGAAGGTGGGTGATGTACTCGCCATTGACGTTAATGCCTAGCCCTCTCCAGTCCAGAACCTTGAAGACATCCTCCAGTGCAGCGGTGAACAGTTTCGGAGATATGACGTCTCCCTGTCTCACACCTCGCTGCAGGAGGATAGGTTCCGAGGCTTGGTCCTGAAGTCGGTCTGACATGGTGGCGTTTTTGTACAAACACTTCAACACCTCGATGTACCGATAGTCGATTTGGCACCGTTGGAGAGACTGCAGTACAGCCCAGGTCTTGATCGAATCGAAGGCTTTCTCGTAGTCCACAAACGCTAAACAGAGGGGTAGGTTATACTCTTCGGTCTTCTGTATAACCTGCCGCAGCGTATGTATGTGGTCCACGGTGCTAAAGCCTTTCCGGAAACCGGCTTGTTCGAGAGGCTGGAAATCGTCAAACCTGCGCGCGAGACGATTCGTTAAAATTTAATTTTTTAATTATTATTTTAGTATTCATTAAAATAATAATTGTTTATATTATTATTTTTACAATTTATCAGACAAGAAACCATTTCATTTGGTCCAATCGGGTATACACCAGTAATGCATGACCGATTTTCAATACACTAAGGCTAGAACAGTACTAGTACCGGTACGATATTCACAGTATCGGTTCCTTGCAGCCTTAACGTGAATAAAGCTTGAATGTTTGAAGCTTGTCTTGCTTGTCAACTGAAAAAATCTAATTAGTCCGTCAGTTAGATTATCAAAAAATATTTGATCCGTATTTTTTCTTTTTTTACGTAAATGTAAATTGGCGATGATACGACGCTTTTTAACATTCTCAATACGTAACGCCGTGGTATTATTTTTAGTGCGTTCTGACGTCATGAGCCCCCACTTCCGAGTTTTGATGCGTTTTATCTTTGTCAATATTCATTGATTTGCAAAAACAACAAAAAAAAAATCGTGTCCATTTTTTATTTAATACTACTGACAGACGAAATAGATTTGCAATTTATTGATGGTGGAAACTAGCCTATTGTTCACCCATATACCTCATAATATGTGGGTAACTGGAGAGAACGATACAACTGGCACGTGATTACCTTAAAATATGGATATTGGCGACATGTGGCGTACGTAATGAGACCCAAAATATTTTATTCAATAAGCACTTATATTGCTTTTAACGTTTTCTGTTGTAAATATTTTTTACCTATTATTTAAAGTATGTAGACATTTTGAAAAGTTTTTAGTTTGACACGATGTTTGACTTGGATTTGATTGAAATGCAGTAGGCGAAATACCAATGAAGTTGTCTAAAATTTTGGTCTTAACTTATTAAATTTTATATTAACATAATGGAATCAATATTATTCCTGGACATAGTTTTCTCTTAAAGTAAAGTTGTCACCGTCAGCTTTGACTTATTAATTTGCAACTGTCAACTAGAAAAAAAAACTTTTTTCATTCACGATATTACGTAAAACAAAGTTGCAAGTGACTCTTCTCCTATACCTACAACCATTTCTAACCTCGTCACGACTTCAAAACTGAGAAAATATACACGCATTTTTGAGTCTCCATGCAATATACAGAGTGTGTCATATTTTCAGAGTATTCCACCCCCATTCAAACTTTTGCTGCAGCTTTAAATTATATTAGTATACACAAGCGGAAAAGCTCAGATTTCAATTGAAAGTTAAATTTTGCAATCACTAAACGCAGTGCGGCAGTCAAACTTGAACCTCTGGGGGTTTAACGATGCAATTTAGTCTTTCCTGGGGGTTATACTGTACTTTGTGCGTTTATAACCTGATTGAAGGTGTATTGGTCTTTGGTTAAAGTCCCATGAGAAACTAAACAGTTCAGCTTTTTTTAAACAAGCAAAACTATGCTTAGACGTAGGGTTCGCTGTTATTAATTCGTAAATAAATACAAATAATAAATATCGCTGGACATTACACATAGCGCCATCTAGTGCCACACTAAGCAACGAGGCTTGTGTCGTGGACACCAGATAGTTGATATACTACATAGATACTTTTTGTTTGTAAATACATACTTATTATACATGTAAACATCCATGACTCGGAAACAAATGTCCATGCTCATCACACAAACTTTTGCTTCTACCGGGATTCGAACCCGGGGCTCTAAGAACGTAAGGCAGCTTCAGTACCGCTTCACCATTCGGTCGTCAAGGTCAATGATCTTCATCTGCCATTTTCCAATTATGTTGGGGTCGGCTTCCAGTCTAACCGAATGCAGCTGAATAGGTACTAGTATTTTACATGCAACGACTGCCAATCTGACCTCCACAACGCAGTTAGTACTGGGTATTACGATACCCCTTGCTAGACTGGTTGTCAGACTTTCGGGCCACAGACTACCTATAACGACTGTCAAAGATTTACAATTGACAGCTGGGACCAAGGGCTTATTAACATACTTATTCCGAGGCATGGAGAAAACTCTGTATGTAACGGATGGTCACCCATTCACCAACCAACTTCTGCATGATGGAATCGGTAAAGTTCGATTTTTAATCGTAAATTACTTTGCTGCTGACAAAAATCAACGAATCTTTTATCGAAACCCATCCTTAATAAGCCCACTTTACAATGATTATTAAGGTTAAGGTTAAAGGTTAGATTAGGCAGGTTTAAGGTTGACTGGTAGAGAATGCCTTGTGGCATTAAGTCCGCCTATGTACCACTATTGTACATTAATTTTAAATAAATAAATAATTATTCCAAAGAAAATCCCATAAAACGCATGAAACTGACATCGTAGAACCACAAGACGTAAAGCTTTTACGAATACCTTTGTTCTCTCAGTTCATGACCTCAGCGTCAATGGAGCGGTATTATTATGTTTTAACCTAGGTAAACAAGGTAAACTGTTTACATCGATTTACATATTTTACGGTAATTACACCGCAAACTCCACTGAAAGCTTTCAATATATTTTAGTAAGTCCATAATTCAGTATTTTGGTAAAAGGTAACTCGGCCAAATTGAATTTTGTCACTTAATCGTTTTTGGTCCATAGAATCCAGGATCTTAAACTTTGGTGACGAGATAACTGTATTGTTTTCAACATTGTTGTTTATACGTCTATTTATATGTTTCTATTTATCAAACTGCCTCGTTGGTTTTGTGGTCGCAAGCGTGACTGTTGAGCACGAGGTCATGTGTTCGATTCCCAGGTGGGGAAAAGTGATTATTGGGTTTTTCAATAATGAATTTCTCAGTAAGAGTCACGGAGTCTGGATTTGTGCACCGTTGATGGCAATAGGCTCGCCGTCCAGTATATGGGACTACCTATAACTGGCGAAATGTGGGTGTACTACTGGTAGGTACCTACACCACTGCCTGACTCTTCGCGGATTACAGATGTTATGTTATGCTAAGTTATATTTATAGAAATTACCAAATTTTGGAAATACTCAGAATGTGGCAACTTTGTAGGTATGCAGATGTTAGCTTTGTGCTAAGTTTGAACTATTTAATTAACCACAAAAAATATATCTCTACGTTCGCTCGCTCGTTTCTCTCGCTTTCACATTATTATCTGCCTTCCACAACTCATAACAATTATTTCCCTCATTTCCCAGACAGCTAGCTGTCACCAAATCCAAGTTGAGAATTCACTATGAAATTCATTGTAATGTTCCGTAACGTTACATGCCACAACTTTAATAAACGTGATGTAAACGGACAACGTACAAAAAGAAAAATATACAATAATAAAAATGTTAAACAATTTTCTTTGAAATAAACAGGGCCAAAATTCATCAAGACTTTTGTAAATGATTTTTAAGGCAGGCACAACGACTGAATGCCTAATGAGCCCCCGCATTGGGCTCTTTGTTTCAGCATATTCATTACCTGCTACCATCGCCTCGTGCTTACAAAAAAAGTATTCATTGTTTTCCCCCTGGCCTCTGGAGAGTAAACAAACAATATCTCTAACAATTTTGGGGTCAAGTGATTTCGTCCGGTGAATATTCACGAGATAATTAGAAGAGAAAACAGGCTTAATTAGTACAAATCGCGTTGAAAGAAATTACTCTCGAGGAATTTTTGTTAAATGTTTTAATGAAATTTAACAGGTGAGTTAATTGAGCGAAGCATTTTAAAAAGTGTTAAAAAGGACAATTAATGATTTAATAATCCTTCTTTTGCAAGTTTGTTTATTGCTGTTGTTTCTCTCAATTCTGTGCGTCTACCCTTCTCGTTTTATTTTTGCTGGTACAATTATGGAATCGGTGATGAGAGATAACAAATTATCAAATAACAAAGTATCCGGTGATACTACGTTGAGCAAACGACACTAAACAAGATTAGTCAATTTCACTCATTTTTATGTGCAACTCACGCTTGATCAAAATTTAATTAAATACGCCAAAAAAGTTTTCATAAAAATAGACCTAAAGTTTTCTAAAAAAGATTCTCGGAATTTCGTATGGATTCGGATTTCCCCATGTTGTCCCACTTAAAAGAAACAAAAAGAAGTGGTTTCAAACAATCTTTTACTACTTATACCAATTGTTTAAGAACCAGACGAAAGACAATGAATTCAAACACACACAGCGTTAGCGAGAATATTAGATGAAGTAATGTTTGAATGAAACTTGGTAACCGAGTATAAACTAGAGACTTCAGATCTGGTAGCTCGGAATCAAGTTGCAGTTAGTTATAGTAAGTTAGTGCCGTGGCTTATTGCTGTACCCAACAGATTTAATAGTTCACAATCGCTATGAATAATGCAGTTTTGATAAGTCTGTTGTTTAAATCGAATTTGGTCGGTGAAGTGGAAGTAAACAGTGCGATGATTTAGGTGTAGTCGGTCTCTATGCGATAAATTGAAAACAGTTTAATAAAACCCAGTTTTTTGAAACAGGCTATATATTATTTAAAATGTCACATAATGGATATCTTCCGTGATAATTGTTAATTTTGAGCTCCCGATACGCCCGATGTCCCGATGTCCCGTTAGTGACGTTTTAAGTATCCGTGAAAGCCTAAAACAGTGTTAGGCTAGTCATTTCTTTACAGATTTTGGAGTGTCTCTTGGCTATACTTTATTATTAGCTAATTGCATGTCGCGGTTTTTCCCACCGCTTGGCTCTTTGGCGTGATGACCTTCCTCAAGAACTGCGCTATCAAATACAATAAAAAAACCAAATCCATCTGGTACTCCAAGAGATAAGTGCGCTCAAACAACAAACAAACAACAAACAAACACTTCAACTTTATTATACTACAAGATCCTTCAAGCTTGATGTTAATGGAGACTAACCCAGGACAGCTGTTAGCAGATAGACAGAATAATTAGATGCCTTAAAACCATTCTACTAGACAATAGAACCCACTAAACCCCCTTTTTTTTTTTTTTTTTTTAGGCTGGTAAATCATCAAATGACTTCTCCCGCTCTGGGTCCGCTGTGGGTCCGCTCTGGCTCGCACCGCACCAAAGACTCCATAAAATGAGTACAATATCCACTGAATACCTTCATAGTACCAAATCTTCTAGTATACCAAATATGGCTGCCAAAGAGAATTTTTCGATATATAAAGCACCTCGGCGAGAGTTTGTGGACGAGGTAAGTGTTGTCGAGTAAATCCGATCAAATATGGATAGGGAAATTCTAGCGGCAACCAGCTCCCGGCGAACGGCCTTTTGCATCAAAAAATTGACGCATCACTGCCTCCTAGTGTTGTGCAGCCTTTCATTTGTTATGTTGTTGAGTGTTTTATGCGGAAAAACAACGTTCGATAATGAACTGAATATTGCGAAAATACACGTGTAATATTGGTATCATATTGTATATTGTTTTTTTGCGTGATCGAATCAGAAATGAAGACATCCGCAAGAGAACCAGGGTCACCGACGTAGCCCGAAGAATTGCCAAACTTAAGTGGCAGTGGGCAGGGCACATTGCTCGCAGAACGGATGGCCGATGGGGCCGAAAAGTTCTGGACTGGTGACCGCGAACCGGAAGACGTTGCGTTGGAAGACCTCCAACTAGGTGGACCGATGACCTGGTGAAGGTTGTGGAAATCCGTTGGATGCGAGTCGCACGGGACCGGTCAATGTGGCGACACTTGGGGAGGCGTATGTCCAGCAGTGGACGTCTTTCGGCTGAAATGATGATGATGATGATTGTATATTATATAGCGGACTGGTGTCCGCAACTCCACGTCAAGCGCGTATTTTGCGTATGGGCTATAATCCACCACGCGGGCCCAGTGCGGATTGGTAGATGTCACATGTCTTCGAATTTTTAGTTCTAGGACATGCCGGTTTCCTCACGATGTTTTCCTTCACCGTTTTTGAGAGCAGTGGTGATGAAATAAATTACACAAAGTAATGCGCCTGTCTGGATTCGAACCCACGACTTACTGTTCGTGAGTCGGGGCCGCCACCTTTGGGCCACCGCTGCTCTGGTATCATATAGGAAGGTAAATTGTGTGAAAACTGATGTTAGTAAAAAGAGATAAAAATAGCAGTGACAGCCTAGTGGTGTGACAGTCAGACTGCCAATTCACAGGTCTCGAGTTCGAACCCAAGGCACGCACTTGTGATTTTTCGGATTCATTGTGCGTATTGTATTTATCACTTGCAAATTCGGTGAAGGAAAACATCGTGAGGAAACTAGCATGCTTGAGAGATATTTCTTGGCGCCATGTAAAACCAAGTCAGAGGCCCTTGGGCGGCAACTCTGACACCAGGTACTAACCACACGATAAAGGAGACTAGAAGAGATGACAACTTATAAAAGTTTATGAAAGAGGAAGACATGGTGCACCGCCCCCAATAAGAAATTGACATATGGGCAAGAGATTTATGGGCAACTACAGTACTTTTTCAAGTTATTATGTCTTGTGTCTGGGACTGTAGCTTTGTTTTTTTTTTGTATTTTTGACATTCAAAAGTGCCGTAATGGTCTGATTGAAATAAAATTCTTTGAGTTTTGAGTTTTTTTTTTCTGATCAGATCCTACATTGGTGATCTATACGTCATTGAAGGGACCGACAAAAGTTATTGTACACAGCAACCCAAAGACGTTATTAGGTTTAATTTGATATGAGAGATCCTATAACCAATCATTAGGCCCAATTCGTTGCTCGCTACCCAACCCGATTATGCTCAACCCGACCCAGTTGACCCAATCTGAAAGGTAACTGAGGATATTACATAACCGGGGCTGCGGGACTGTTCGAAAGAGATACCGTGGCCCCGGAACACAAAGGGTGATGGATGAACATGGATGGGTTTTAGTCAGTAAAAGTCTGACACTCCCTCCTGCTCCGCCCAGAGCGGGAGGAGTCATTTGATGATTTCCCATCCGAAAAAAATAAATAAAAATGATATAACATAAAAACATCAAGCTTAAGTATAATTTCCGAAGGGTAAAGTAGATGTGGCTATCGCGTGTCTGCTTATTTAATTAAGTCCTATTTAATAGGAGCCGACCATCTACCGGGTCTCTCAATTACTCAATTACATTTTGCCCGACCTGGGAATCGAACCCAGGAACTCATGTTTAGCAGTAGCCGTTGCTACCACTAGACCAAAGAGGCGAGGAAATAGTCACTAAGTATAAAGGGTGTAAACCACCTCTTAAAGAAGCCGAAAGGCACTTGTTCTCCCCGTCGCTTCATTGCGATCATTTTTATTGTTCTACACCATACCTGGGAACCTACAGTTGCGGAGATATTGGGGGACTTTTTGGCAAGTTTTTTTTTAAATACAAGTTTTTAATGTAAGGTTTTTACTTTAATCACCTTCACGACCCCCGTACTATTCAATCCATCCATCAGCACAATGTTTTGAGTGCGTTACATTGAGTTCTACCACAAAACATGATTTTTCACCCCCAAAAAAAAAAGTCGTTTCCCAGCAATAATTTTTGCGTAAAGTTACTTAGTTTGATGTACAGGACGATTGGTTGGCGGCTTCGTGATGAGGTCGTACACACCCTGTATTATGTACAATTGTACATGTAGCATAAACTTAACTGACGATATTTTATTCCCATTTGCAGTACTAACATAATAATAAAACCTGACACACTTTTGAATTTTATAAGCTTTGTGTTTTAAAATGAAACATGACACGAGCGTGACACAACAAGCGTTCTAGTAGTCATCGAAAAATTATTATAAAAACTAAAAACAATGGCATACGTGTTGACGTTGCAAACATTTTTGTGTCTAGAGTTACCAATTATTAATGCATGTAACGTGTGTTCTGTTAACATGTTTTTTTTTTAATGTTGCCTTTCGTTCTATGTTGGTTATGTAGTGCTTGTGACATAGTTTTATCTATTTGTTTATTAAAGACACTGTTGTTGTGGTACTAGATTACAGTGCAAGCGTAATATCTAAGTACCACCGCATTCACTGACGGTCGACCACCTTTCCAACCTTATTACTTAGGGCATAAGGGTGAAAACTGGTAGACCGTCACTGAACTCGGTAGTACATACAAGGTGTGAACAGACTCTTCACGAAACTGTCAACCAAGCCTTCTGTACCTCTGGCCTTGTTTCGTTCTGTCTCCTGCTGAAATGGAGGGAAGTGGAAATTAGGGTTTTTTCTACTCCTCCACTATACTTTTCTGATTAATTTCGTTGCGGGGATCCAAGACAGTTAAATTCATTCTCTGGGACTTCGTCGAGCTTCATTGTCTCGGCGCTTTTCTGGTGGTCGCCATTGTTGATTCTGGCTTTCAGGAGTTACAGTGGTTTGGTAAAAGTGTGGCGGACTTGTCCGAAAAAACAAAAAAAAAACACATCTGTACATCAAACTGAGTAACTCTGCGCCAAAATTTTTGCTGGGAAACGACTTTTTTTTGTATTGAAAAATCACATTTTACGGTAAAACACGTTGTAACACATTCAACACATTGTGCTGATGGATTTAGTAGTAAATGGATCATGGAGGTATTTAAATTAAAGTTATAACATTAAATACTAGTGTAAAAAGTTGGAACTTTGACCCCCAATATCTCCGTAACTAGAAGGTTCCCAGGTATGGTGTAGAATAAAAAAATTGATCGCAGTGACGAGGAGAACAAGTGCATTTCGGCTTCGTTAAGAGTCAATTTACACCCACATTACATTTACATTCTTCATCAGAAAGCCTAGTGATGTTGTATTTAAAGTGAGCTGAGGAAACATGAAGAAGATTTGATAAATAGCAAAATAAATAGATATTCTATAGCGTCATTATCTGCCCTTTTCCCAACTACAACGAGTTCTACTTCCAGTCTAACCAGATGCAGCTAATTATCAGTACTGTACATTAACAACTGCCTATTCGATCTCCACAGCCCAGTAATTGGCTACCACTTGGCAATACTGTTTATTCAGACTTTTGACAATCTATAGCAACTTTCAAAGATCTGTGAACAAAAATAAAACTAAAAAAAAAATACCTACTCTAAAAATGTTCAGAACTTTTGTAAAGCACACTCAATATCAAAAACAAAAACTTATCCCAGTGACAGAGAAGCAACACTCAAATAAAAATAAACCTAAAAACAATAGTAATGAAGTCCATTTGGGCGAGCACGTCCCTGTAGTAGCGACGGGTCATCTTATATTAATGGTATAACGTTTTAGTGCTTGCGGCGGTGACTCTTGACCGTAAACCGTGCGCATGGCACATGTGCATAGTCAATGAAATGTTCTAGTTGGTTCGAGAACTGCAAAATAAAACTGCATAAAAGCAAATAAACTTTTTTCAAATTTTTGTCTGTCAGTCTGTCTGTTTGCTCCGGCTAATCTCCGAAACGGCTTAACCAATTTTGACGGGACTTCGTTCGCAAATAGCTGATATTAGAAGGAGTAACACTACTTTATAGAATCTAGGCTACTTTGATTTTTTTAAAAGGATTAGGATTCCGAGCAATAGAAAAAAAAAACTTTTAATTGATGATGATGATTGAGAACCACACCCAAACAGGAGCAAGCCTGACTCGGACAAACTGGATACACCAGGGATTTTGATAAGGAAAGACATGCTCTGGGATGGGAGAGGAAGCCCGACCAACCGCAGCCAGTCGGGCACAATCAGCCGACTAAGCAGCCTAGAGCCAATATAGGAATAGTGGTAAAGACAGGTACAATCCATAGGAATGTGCATTGGTGTTTTGACCTTCGTTTGATTGGTCTCTTCTCTACTATCATTGGAGAATGATGTTCGTTTCTGGTGGTTGGGATTCCTTTCGTTTTTGGCACGTATTATGTAATAATATTATGTTCGCGTATATGTTTCATCGTCAGTAGTATTTGTTTCACTGTCAGTTTCGCTACGGTGATATATTCCCTGGGTGGCTGATTTGATTTTTTCTCCATCTGCTGCTAACTGAATCCATTCTTCTTTGCTTTTATTGAAATAATCCATGTGTTGTTGGAGTGATTCGTTCCAAGTATCTTCTTCTTCGAACAAAAAAAAAATTTGTAATTGTTAACAAAATTCGATTTGAAGTCGAAGTCTTATTTTTGGTATACTTTCACGCGGACGCAGGTCGCAGGCAACAGCTAGTCTCCACTAAAATAAAATAAAAACTTTCTTCTAAATATTTCTAGGCATAAAATAAAGTTTATCTAACTCAGATTGAGAAATGAAAAATGGGAGTTGATAGTTACGAACTGTATTAGGCTTGTAAACGGGGATTACCGTTAATGGCCAATTTAAGTGCTAATAAATTTTGTTTACGTACATCTTGAAACATTGGGTCGAGCCTAATTGGTTATTGGGAGGTCAATCAACCCAAAATTCTAAGAAACGGTAAGTACTGTTTTAAGTTAGCAACAGATGGAGGGTACGTAAATAATACAACCATTACAGGTATTCAATTAGGAATTTGAGAGGATTAGTTAGCTTCTTGAATTTACCAATACAAGGAAAATGTATGTAATATAGGATTATGTTTATGAAATTGAAAAGCAATATCAATGAAAAAAAAAATATATATATTACTAGTTAGTTACAAAGGCCTTGGGTTGTGGCGCTCGCGCATCTGCCGTGCTACGAAAGTGGCTACGGCGTAGGCTTGCGTAGGTAGTGCTACGACCGCGGACTACGACTTTTTCTCATGTTTTTTTTTCTTTTATTTGTTTTATTTAATACCACATTCATTTGTGCTGATGCGTTTTAATGATGTCTTATTAAACAATAAACGTGAGCGTCGAATTAAAGTGTCACAGAAAAACCCATCGGCTGAAATCAACGTGACCCTTATATTACAGTTAAAATTTTTGAGGCCCAAATAAACCATTACGTAACATTATCGACAAACTCCTTTTATCAACTCAGAATACAAATTAACAGAATATTAGGCAGAGAAGATCCAGGTATCACTACAACACTACTAGAGTAGTGACTTACTATAAGCTTGCCTTGTGATGATATCTTCAGCAACTGCTATTCAATTTCAATTCAAGTAAGTCTATAAACCGACTCAAACGTTCTGATATAGGACTTGTATGCAGGTGAAATTTCTATACATGATTAACGTTGCAATTGGTAAGTACATACACAAGCGGATTGAGATGCTGTTCCCAATGTGTGTCACAAGTTCTGTTTGAGGAGTTTAAAGTCCTTTAGTCAACTGCTTGACTAGTCGACGTCGATAGCTTTTGAAAACATTGGTATTTGAAAAAGTATTTTGTTTATTGGCGCCAAGGTTTAAATTTAAATGACTCGGAGCCTCATCCCAACTTTTTATTGTGGTAATAGATAGATTGAATTGTGGTTCTTGAGTGGATTTTAATGCGTATTTATATAAATACAAAATAATATATTTTATAGGGTTACTGGTAATTAGTGACCGATACTTAAACACGTGGTTGTACTCATTATAACAAACAACTTTTACAATGGGACCTAACCTGAAATCGCGAAAAAAAATCTGCTGTTCAGTAATTCATGTTCGCCTAACTGGTTAAAATGTGCAGATTCTGTAGGTAAAATAATGCTAAAACTCCTAGAATAGGTGGTCCAAAAATGCATAGTTTCGGAGATATCATCAATCATAATTATAAAATATGTATCTAAGTTTCATTGATAAATACGAGTAATTTATTTTAATTCAAACCAATGATTCTTAACCTGTAGTTACCCGCAATTACAGATACCATTAAAATAAAAATGTTCTGTTCCTTTTCGGGAACGGCTGGAACATACTGGTATTTAAAGCTAAGACAATGCGACGTTGTCATATTTCACGTAACGGTGTTTTACGTTAATAAACGTCTTTGCCGAATTATTTTGTATGAAAAATGAAAAAAAATGTAAAGTTGATTCTTTGATATTGTCTCAATCATACCCTAGAGTTATGGGAAATAAAAAAAACAGATTGTATAGTGAAAAGTTGCTTGTTTAAGTCAAACTTTGGTACTTGTCCTCATCATTATCAGCCTACAGCATTCCACTGCTGGACATAGGTCTCCTCAAACCCACGCACGCCACTCAACTCTAATGTCAGCAACTCTCCTATAATTAAATTCAATACTTATCGTTCATTCAATTCAATTACTCAAAATCAAAGCATTTATTTCAAGTAGGCCAGTTACAGGCACTTTTGAATTGTCGAAACAAAGATGAAAATTAAATGTAGCTACAGTCCCAGTCACAAGACATAACATTGTAACATACATATTTTTGATGCCTCATCCCAACTTTTTCCACTGATTATCTAGTTAATTGTATGTTTATGTGGCAAGTTATTTTATTTAGGTAGTGTTTAGTGACATGCTTCAAAGAGCAGCAAGTACGATGGAAGCATCCACAAAATTCAGTTAGTAAGTTTCGCTCGGCAGGTTAGTTTGACAAAAAAAATAGTGCGGTATTGAATTTCCTTTTTGTATCCAGAGTGAACACGAAAAGTTTTGATTCTGACATTGACAGCTGACAGTGTGGTAACGGAAGCAAGTTCGAAGGTGGGCTGTTTTCAGAATTGCGTCTTTTTGTGGGTTAAAAAAGAGACGCATGGAAGTGTTTATGCCTATTGCAATAAAGAGACCGTAAGCGAGGCTTCCAACTTACGTGTAGTAGGATAACTGTGGGTTTGACCTCAGGCTGGCATTTTACTTTATGTAATTTATCCGCACCATTCTGTTCTGCACCATTGCTCTCAAAATGAAAACAAAATTGGCTAAGTGCGAGTTGGACTCGCGCATGAAGGTTTTCGTGCCATCGTAGTAGTTCCAGACCCTTTTAATTTATAATTGTTTTTTTATTTATAATTGTTTTTGTTTTGTATTTTATTGTTTGTTATAAGTATGTATTTACAAACAAAAAAAAGTATTCTATGTAGTATATCAACTATCTGGTGTCCACGACACAAGCCTCGTTGCTTAACGTCGTTGCGTTGTGGCACTGGATGGCGCTGTGTGTAATATCCAGCGATATTTATCTATTTTTTTTTTGTTATAGCGGCAACAGAAATACACATTCTGTGAAAATATCAACCGTCTACCATAAGATACAGCCTTCTGAACGACAGACGGACGGACTGCGAAGGCTTAGTAATAGAGTCCCGTTGTTAACCCTTCGAGTGCAACCGGCATGTTACAATAAGTGCCATGTTACATCTATTATCCCACACTGGGCCCATGTGTTGGATGTTGCCCGTGTGTTAAAGGAGGCCTATGTCCCAGCAGTGGGAACATTAAACTCTGATTATACTAAACTGGTCAAGGGCCCAACTTGAACAGTTGATCTAAATTAAACCATTCACCAAATACCCATGTAAACTGTCCTATACATACATAGATAATGTGTTTGAACTTGTACAGCGGCGTAATATAAATTTACGAGTTATTACTGCTGGGAATTGAACACTGCCATCCCGGCGAGCTGTTATCAACCATGCCGTGTTCCGTTATTGATACGTACGTCGCGTCCGTACGTCAATGTGGGAACTGGTGTTTTTTTGGAATATGTTACAGCTATATACAGGGTGTAAACAACCTCATCACGAAGCCGTTAACCAAGCATTCTGTATATCAGACTAAGTAACTTTACGCAAAAATTATTGCTGGGAAACGACTTTTTTTTTTGGGGTGAAAAATCATGTTTTGTGGTAGAACTCAATGTAACGTACTCAAAACATTGTGCTGATGGATGGATTTGTACGGGGGTCGTGGAGGTGTTTAAAGTAAAAATCTTACAGTAAAACTTGTATTTTAAAAAAACTTGTCAAAAAGTTGGAACTTTGGCCCCCAATATCTCCGTAACTAGAAGGTTCCCAGGTATGGTGTAGAACCAAAAAAAATGATCGCAATGACGGGAAGAACAAGTACCTTTCGACTTCGTTAAAAGGTTTTTTACACCCTTTATACACACCTATAATGTTAGATATTTTTTTGCTATTTTGGACAGTTTTTCATAAAGCTTAAAAGAGCGAAAAAGAGTATTCTTTCTACATAACATCACGCCTATAATTCACGAAGGGTTAGGCATAGGAGTACTAATAGTACACCCGCATATCGCCAGTCATGTTTTAGTTGCATGAAATAGGGGGCGAGCTTTTTGCCATCAACGGGGCACAAATCCAGAATTCTGAGAATTTCTTGATGAAAAACCTAATAACATATGAAAAATTAAACAAACATCTATAATGGTATTAAAAATTAGTTAAAGTTACTCATTGTGTCTATCTATCTATTAAGCATTGGTAGAAAATTCCTGTGGCATAATATCCGGCCTCCACGCAGGCGAAATCGCTGGCAAAGCTAATACTATAAACATACATGTTAGTTTATTTTGGTAATTTTTTTATAGAATTTAAAAAATATTATGTTGTAGTTTATTGAACGAATATAGGATTTTCTAAATAAATAACGCTGCGAGCCTAGGGTGATCTAATTCGACATTGCAGTACAGAAACAATCGTTTCTCAAAATTAATATTATAAAAGATACTTGTTATGGCTTTATTTTTTATTACTAAGGCGTCTGCCATTAGGCTTTGACGTTTGATAAAGATTTTACTTAAATCCTAGATTCTTATTTAGGCGTGAGATTTTTATACACATGTGTACCTGCAGGATGTTTTCTTCACTATTAGGTACTTTTAGATCCGGTAGGCATATGAAATGGCTTTTCTATAAAAAACTTAGTTGCGAGATGAGCCCTGAATCGATGCGTGACTTATTCAATAATTTGATGTGGGGCGGAATTTTATTTTACTTTTTACCACGATTTTTAGGGTTCCGTACCTCAAAAGGTAAAAAATGGGACCCTTATAAAGGGTGGATCTAGCAGGTTGAAATTTATACCAGATACTGAAGTTTAAAGTCCCTATTATGTGTATAAAAATCAAGGTCCTGAATCAACACGATAAAAAGATACGGGCAAATTAGATTTTTGCGAAAACTTGTAAGTACTCAAATTTACCTTAATTTGATTCTTTTTTTATTTTGCGGCATTTTCCCTTTACTTTGCTGTGAGACCTTGCTTTAAACCAAAATTGTTAATTCTAGGTCAACCGAAAGTACCCTATAGCTTTTGGGTCGAAAACTTATATGGTAGTTCCCGTTGACCTAGAATCACGAAATTTGGCGAGATTCAATGTTAAAAGAAATTAAATCATGAACCCGACCGATTCGGTCGGGACGCCATTGTTTGACTATTGTGTCTACTTCGGCTCCAGCCCATCACGTAATTCTTCGTGGACAGATCAGGGGTTAATATTAAATTGTTATAGGATTTTGAGACACTTAAGGCGATTACATGAGCTAAATAAGCAACTGTATTTGTGTTGGTTCAAACTTCATTTGAAATACTGTTAGAATAAATTTCTAATCAGCTTGCACTACAAAATGGTTGTTACGTCAGTCACTGCGGCCGAATAGTGCGAAATGAGTGGTTTTTTGCGATTTACAAAAAATCTATTGATTGGACTAAAAAAGTAAAACACTATGATACTAGTATTTTGCTTGTAGAATTATTTGCCAATAATCAGAATGATCGCATATATTTTACTATGGTTTTTACTCGTTAAAAGAAAATTTCAGAGATAAGTTCGTGATTTTTTTCTATCGAATAAAATTTGTTGTATTATTTTTTCAAAACACTATCGTACTAGCATATATCCTGAAGAATATCATATATTTTTTCCTGGTTTTGTTTATTGCAGTGAATCATATGCTTTTTTGCATTATAAAACTCGCGTTTAGCTCATGTAATCGCCTTAACAAAAAAAGGAAGTGTAAAAATCCAAAAAATAAATTAATTAAAAGCATTCAATTAAATTCTCAGAAGCCTAAATAATTAAAGTTCAATGCATAATATATCCAGGTAAATTAAGGGGCCGTCGCAATGTTTATAATGATATGCAAATAAATTCACGTTTAGCTAGGAGATGCGTACCTATGTCAAAACTGAGATGTGGGTTGTCTTTGCACACGTATTAGTAAGCTACAAAATGGATTAAGTCCCCTCACAGGAGGAATTTAATTAATAAGAAATTAGAATATGTTTGGACGTAGAAAAGTGAAGTTACTTTTTGTTTTGTAGCTAAAATTAGACGTCGTGATGGATTACAGAATGGGTAAAATACGGTAGAGAAACTCATCATCTGCCTAGCCAAATGTATTTATTATTCTATTTGGTATTCTAGTCTTATCGGATGCAGCTATCAATTGATTGGACTAAAAAAATAAATAACATAAGACCTGCTTTATAGTTAGTTCAGTTAGTATTAAAAGTTTCATGATCTAATTTTTAGTATTTTATGATTGCCAGTATTTCAGTTCTCAGTGTTCCAGTATTTCACATGGAGCGACTGCCTATCTGACCTCCACAACCCATCAGTTATTACTGGGTAATGCGATACCTCTTGGTAAGACTGGTTGTCATACTTTCGAGCCACTGGCTTCCTATAAAAAAAGTTTAGCATAGAAACTAAACGCACGTAATAGTTTTGGCAGTGTTTTTTAATTGTATATTCGTATTGTAACTGGGTGTCCTGAGAGTGAGTACCTATTACACACACAGTACTGTAAGACGCGTATCGTATGTTACCGAGAGAATAGAGAGTTGCCTATGAAAAGTAATACGTTCTTACGCGTTCCTAAGATAACAACATGACATAACGCCTGTAATTCCCGAAGGCTTAGGCAGAGGTCTATCCAATAGTACACCTACATTTCGCTAATTATGTTAAAGTCCGATGTGATTAGAGGCGAGACCATTGTCATCTACCGGGTACAGCATAGCTATTCACAACGCTTCGATTCGATTTCGATTCGACAAGTCGTATGTCTGTCTTTTTTTTTGGCATTACGAAAATGAGCGAGTTAGACATACGACTTTCCGAATCGAAATCGAATCGAAGCGTTGTGAATAGCTATGCAGATCCAGACTCCGTGACTGCTACAGAGAAATTCTTGATGGAAAATCCAATATAATAATATTAATCAATATTGAATTTAGGAGGTTCCTCTTTCAAGAGCCCTGACCACCGGCAGCTCGGACCCTGTTCCCAGCGCTGGTGGGCTACTATTTTTATATACATATATTGTTTTTATATTAGGAATATTTAAAAATGTAACGACATGTTGAATAAATGAATAAACGAAATATAATAAATTTCTTTTACCAACGAATACCGATACCGAATACCAATAACAGTTCGTCCGACCCGGGAATCGAACCCAGGACGTCTTGCTCAGCAGTTGCGCTTGCGACCACTGGAGGTAAAATTAACAAGAAGGTAAATAATTTTTACTTCTAACTCGTTTATAAGTAGAGTAAAAATATCTATTCGTTTAGTTAAAATATTATTTTGCACTTTATATCCTTTAAGAAGCTCAGTGGCTGGTTGAAAGTTATTTTATTTTATACTAGTTGGCAGTTCTATCGAGTTAAAAAAACTTATTTCTTGTTACTTATTTAGTTAATGTAAAGGCAAGTACTTAGAGAAAGTAACGAAAAATTGCATAAAACGTACGCATTAAAATTACTTGGTGTGAGCATTATTAGTAAAAGAGTAACCCACATTACCATCCACTATTGCTACTGAGAAATTCCAGACAGAAAAACCCAATAACACTTTGCCCGACCCGGAAATCGAACCCAGGACAAGCAGTCGCGCTTGCGAACACTCGCTAAAACCACTAAATTAATTCAGGGCAGACAATGACATAATAATTACATTGTTTCAAACAGTTACTTACATTTCGCTAACTAATCCAACTAACTACTTCAGCATATAATAATGAGCTAAGCGTGAATTCAAAGTTTGTTCTCATTTAGAAGCACATAGTTAAGGTCGGACGTTTCGAGGTAGGTCGTATGACGGGGCAGAACAGAATTATGTTAGAAAACTGGACATGGAGAACAAAGGATCATGTTTTGTACTTATTTGGTGATGTTTGGAACATACTTTAGGTTAATACACACAAACATTACATTGAATCATAAAATAACATAGCAAAGTACCAACTTTGCTATGTTTTTTTTATGATTCATTGTTGGTTTAATTAAGACGACCCGAATGGCGCAGCGGTAGTGATTAGCAGTAGTGTAGTGGTTAAATCCCGGTAGGAGCAAATGTTTGTGTGATGAGCATGGACATTTGTACACGGAAACAAATGTCAAAAAAGATAAAAAGTTAATAGTTTTTCATCAAATTTTGAATAGAGAAATATCCGTTTTTATCAATGTTTTTCAAGTACTACATTTTTTTCTGAGTATCAAATTATAATTTATATATCTTGATGTTTGGTTTAATAGTTTCCTTAACTATTCTGCTATTCACTGGAAATTTTATATAGCTGAAATTTTTGTAGTTTGCGATCTTCAAGTGTTTTTTATCTAATTGTCAAATTACTTGCGAATAGTGTCGCGAACATGTGCGGTTGACGTAACGCATTCCGTGCTGGTGAGGGGTTATATGTATAATAAGTATGTATTTACAAACAAAAAGTATCTATCTATATCTATACCTAAAAAAAAAAAAAAAAACAGACGAATTGATAACCTCCTCTTTTTGGAAGTCGGTTAAAAATAAATACTATCATCGAAATTAAAAAAAAAATATCAACCAAACTAAATAGCATAGGTATGAAAGCAGAAAAATTAAAAATACGCCCTCAAATAAATTAGAAGAGACAAATTAAAAACTCAGGCGGTGAACACAGATGGTTGTGTGGCATGTAATGTTGTTATCAGTTTTGTACAAAAAAACTCGCCAAAATTGCTTTCATCTAGACTATAATGGAAGGCAATAGTTTGATATAAAGATAAGAAACAAAAGAACGTCAAAACAAAAGACAAAATGAAGAACTTGAACGTAAAAACTACTTAGGTACAACTCAAAATCAAAACGACAGAAATGAAGCAAAGTGTTAAGCTATTACTAAAAGACATTAAGTACGACTCGCTTGAGAGTAGATATCAGGTACTGCATTCAAATGAGATATTAAAAACGTTAGGAATTCGTCTTGCATGAAACTAAACCTCTCGTCCAACAAACTGACCTGCCCCTAACGTGATTATCTGTAGAGGTCGACGATATGAGAAGCTGGATACGACTAGGTAAAGGAAAATGTAGAAAATGAAGCTTTTCTTTGAATCGTCTGAAAGCATGTGGGTTATGGGTGTTTTTTTTTCATTCATAGCTAGGTTTAATTATGAGATTAGACGTATTTGACATTGCTGCCAATTAAGATCGCAACAGCGGTCGTTGACCAACCTACATTTAATAAAGTTCTTAAATTTGAAATCTAAAAATAAGCCTGCTCAAGTCTTGAATCGTCATCTATCGTGATCTTCAACATTTTTTAGAATGAAAAACGATATCTACATGGTTAATTTGTTTTAGTTTGTACGAAGAGATATTAGGGAAAGGGCAATGACCGCCATTGCGATCTTGACTTGCAGTAACTATAGTGTATTTTATGCATTCGAAATTTCAATAAAATTCTTAAATTAATTTATTCACTGACACATAACGGACAGTCTAACCCACTGGGTATCGAAACAAGAACTTTTGCACAAGAGTACTCATCATCTGCCAAGCCTTTTCCCAACTACGTTGGGGTCGGCTTACAGTCTAACCGGATGCAGCTGAATACCTGTATTTTACATGGAGCGACTGTCTATCTGACCTCTACAACCCAGTTAGTACTGGGTATAACGATACCCCTTGGTGAGACTTGTTGTCAGACTTTTTGGGCCACTGACTACCTGTAACGACTGTCAAAGATCTGCAAAGAGTACTACGGAAGGTTAATTGAAAATAGCTTCACCTCGTAAAGATATTAAATAATTGTTATTGTTAAGCCAAGTCGGAGGCCTATGGGCGGCATAAAAACTCTGACACCAGGTTAGCACTAACCACACGATAAAGAAGAAGAAACCAATGGATGAATAATGGGAAATCTGTCGGGAAAGCTTGTCTACAAATAAATAAAATTGAAGTGTCTGTTTGCAATTTCAAAATAACAGCTTTTTATTGAATGCATATGAAAGTATCCTCTTATAAAGGGTGCTTTTACCAAAAAACATTGTTTTTTTTAATTTTTGTCTGTCTGTTGGTTTGTTCCGATTAATCTCCGAAACGGCCTGATAGATTTTGAAGGGAATTACTGGCAGATAGCTGATTATAGAGAAGTAACGTTGTTTGTACCTAGGTTTCCTTGCAAACAAATTAAAACCCTTAAAATTGTTAAAAAAATCCGATTCAATTAGGGAAGTAGTATTTTTATAATAATAATAATTTCACGCAATCGAAGATCACGGGCAACAGCTAGTTCAAAAATAAAACAATACATCAAAAGAAATAAATAAGAACAGTAAAGCTCTATTTGAGTCACTTTTTATGAATTTCCAGAAGCAACTGCAACTTACTACTTTTATTGCTAGGTAAACCTCTTTTTCACAATGACATTATACGTCTGTATTGCTACCTGTATTGACTTTCCATTGCCGTATCTAGTACAATTTACATCGACGTCAAAGCAAAGACGTCGTATGTCGCAGCACATTCATTTAATATAGTCATACGTCTGTATTGCTACCTGTATTGACTTTCCATTGCCGTATCTAGTACAATTTACATCGACGTCAAAGTAAAGACATCGTATGTCGCAGCACATTCATTTAATATAGTCATACGTCTGTATTGCTACCTGTATTGACTTTCCATTGCCGTATCTAGTACAATTTACATCGACGTCAAAGCAAAGACGTCGTATGTCGCAGCACATTCATTTAATATAGTCATACGTCTGTATTGCTACCTGTATTGATTTTCCATTGCCGTATCTAGTACAATTTACATCGACGTCAAAGCAAAGACGTCGTATGTCGCAGCACATTCATTTAATAATCTGATTCAATTCGGAGCGAAGGTACAGTTTCATGGTTACCGGCGACGTCTCATTTAATATTCTGCTCTTGTGTTCACTCGTCTATAAACTACTATTTTAGGTAAATAATAAATATACCTCTACATGTACCTGGATTGTTTTACTTCAGATTATTTATTTCTACATCAATATTGATATACTATATGAGGTTACATGAGGCTAGATAGCAATAAAGTGCTTTATATTAGAGAGAAAATGTTTCGTCAAAAGATACATATTTTGTGTAGTTTTTTTTTCAAAAATACCTTCGCCTATTATCGGTAAGTGCTATTCTCAGGATAGAATATAATTAAACGCTTCGCTTTGAAGGGGTGCCATGTCAAGTCACCTCTATTGTCGACTAATATACAGGCAAGAGGTAAAGCCTGTCACAGAGGTGTTGGTTGTCAAAGGCCAAACAGTTTTGTTTAAAATCAAGAGCCTGGCTAGACCGGTCTACAAATCGATACAGCTATTAGTTTGCCATCTGAGCTCGATAAGGATTGACAAACATCCTTTGACCAGCAGTCTGTCGTATTCACACCTCAAAGGAATGGTCTCTTTGTCAGGGAGGGAGAGGATCAGCATTGAACACCACATCGTCTTAAATCGCCTATAACATCAGTGACTTAGCGTGACATAACATAACATCACGCCTGTAATCCCCAAGAGGTTAGACAAAAGTGTACCTAAATAGTACACCCATATACAACATGATTTTTTGGATATGCAAAACCTGAATATAGTTTGCTCAGAATAAGCAACTTTCTTTCTTTATCGTGTGGTTAGTGCCTAACATAGTGTCAGAGTTTTTAAGCCGCCCATGGGCCTCTGACTTAGCTTAACATGCCGGTCGCCGTTGCTTAATAAGCAACTGAATCAATTCCATTAATTTTTACACCATGTTATATGTTGTCCTAAAATATTTAAAAAAGGATACAAGTTGGACACCAAGCGACACTAAGTAGGTACCTATCCGCTATCATACGCACACAACTGACAGGTCATAACGGCACACAGCGCTCGCCGCCTGATGACCACGCTTTTTTACGGACAACCACAGGTAACAAAACATGCTTTGTTTTCATGATACAATTTAGAAATTTTGTACATGATTCTTTACATAAAAATATTAGACACGTGTTTCGGGCTTCGCATATACTAAAACTAATGTCGTATAAAACTTTGAAAAAATTTTGTATTATTGTGTCTACATAACATAAATATCACGGCTGTTGTTCCCTAATTGTTAGATAGAGGTTCCCTCACCCAAATATCGTATAGTTATAATAGTTATGTTTTAAGTTCCATAGAATAGGGGGTGAACATATTGCCATCAATTAGGCAAAAATCCAGATTCCGTGGCCACTACTGAGAAATTCCTGATGGAAAAAACCAATCACACTGTCCGACTTGGAATTCGAACCCGGGTCCTCATGCCAGCAGTCGCGCTTGCGAACACTAAACCAACGAGGCAGTTACTTAGCATGACGCCTATTAAACTCCCATGAGGAGATATGAGGAGGATAGAGGAGGCCTGTGTACGGCCGTACACAGGCCTCTCTTTACGAAGAAGCAAGTTATACTCCATCACGCGGGCCCAATGCTAGGTGGTGGATATCACATGCCATCGATTCTTTGGCTCTAGGACATGACGGTTATCTCATGGTGTTTACCTTTTTAAACGTTTTGAGAGCAGAGGTGATGACATAAATTACACTAAGCATTGTACAATAATATCCGGATTCTGGATGACCGTTTTTTTTTCTAAGAATGAAACCTAGCTAGCTCGCTTTATCGCCCCGAAACTCCCTGCATACTAAATTTCATGAAAATCGTTGGAGCCGTTTCCGAGATTCAGATTGTAAAGGGTGTAAAAAACCTCTTAACGAAGCCGAAAGGCACTTGTTCTCCTCGTCATTGCGATCATTTGTTTGTTCTACACCATACCTGGGAACCTTCTAGTTACGGAGATATTGGGGATCAAAGTTCCAACTTTTTGACAGGTTTTTTTTTAATACAAGTTTTTAATGTAAGCTTTTTACTTTAAACACCTCCACGACCCCCGTACTATTCAATCCATCCATCAGCACAATGTTTTGAGTGCGTTACATTGAGTTCTACCACAAAACATGACTTTTCACCCCAAAAAAAAAAGTCGTTTCCCAGCAATAATTTTTGCGTAGTAATAAGTTACTTAGTTTGATGTACAGAATGCTTGGTTGACGGCTTCGTGATGAGGTCTTTTACACCCTGAATATATACCTACATAATTATACCTACGTATATACAAGAATTGCTCGTTTAAAGGTATTATATTATTATAAGATAGATACATGCTTGGGTTCGAACCCACGGCGGCTGTTGTGCCACCTTCCACTATTACATATTCTGTAGTAGTTTTGTTTAAAGACTACAAAATTCAAATATTTTCTTTAGTAGGTATGAAACAATATCAAAAATACACTCTGTTAGTTAGCAGTGCAGTAAATGAGCACGTTGGCAGTGCCCGCTGTTTGCCGCTAATGGTCTGGGGCGGACGTGACGAGGCTGCAACGCGTCTTATTTCTTCACTTGCCTCCATATTTCGCTAAATATGGAGGCAAGTGTCAAATAGTGGGTGAGAATCTTTTTAAAGGCTCCTAGAGCATACAGGTGGAAATAAAAACTTGATTGTTATATTTTCAACTTGCTTAATGCTCTCTTGAACAATAAAGCTTTTTTTTTTTATCTAACAGTAAGCTTTGTTTGTTTTAGAATTATAAATAGAATAAATATAAATAAATAATTTAACATAAGGTTAGTCAACCTCGGGGCTGCGGGACTGTTCGAAAGAGATACCGTGGCACTGGAACACAAAGGGCGATGAAGGAACATGGATGAGTTTTAGTCAGTAAAAGTCTGACACTCCCTCCTGCTCCGCCCAGAGCGGGAGAAGTCATTTGATGATATCCCATCTATCATCATCATCTGCCTAGCCTTTTCCCAACTACGTTGGAAGCTGAATACCAGTATTTTACATGGAGCGACAGAATATTTTTTTTTCCCATACGAATAATAAAAAAAAAGGTTAATCTGCCTCTTTCTGCCGACTTCAACGCCCATGAGGTTGCCAGTTTTTGGAAACACCTGTTCGAGTGTATTCGTATAAACAATTTTGAGAGCGTTTTTGAATTCCAAAAGGATAATGTGGCGAAGCAAGACCCGCATCACAAAGGATGGTTCGAGATAGAAGAGTACCTGGAAGGATATGGGGGAGGCCTTTGCCCAGCAGTGGGACATATCACGATATTAAAAAAAACCGATCACTAAATTCCTTATACAGGGTGTAAACAACCTCATCACGAAGCCGTCAACCAAGCATTCTTTACATCAAAATAAGTAACTTTACGTAAAAAATATTGCTGGAAAATGACTTTTTTTTGGGGGTGAAATATCATATTTTGTGGTAAAACTCAATGTAACGCACTCAAAACATTGTGCTGATGGATGGATTGAATAATACGGGGGTCGTGGAGGTGTTTACAGTAAAAATTCCCCAATATCTCCGTAACTAGAAGGGTCCCAGGTATGGTGTAGAACAAAAAACTGATCGCAATAACGGGTAGAACAAGTGCCTTTCGGCTTCGTTAAGAGGTGTTTTACACCCTTTATAAGGTATAAGGTTCTAAAGTATAAATAATATGCCTTGCAATAGTACTTGAAGAGTCAGGATAAGGTATTTTATTCCAATTAATCTACCGCATACGTATGCCAGCCAGACAGTAAAAAAAAAATTAAGAATAAATTGCAACTATTTTAATCTTAATTCACGAGAGACGATAACATGGCCTCTATATTAATTCACAGGATAGTAAATACTTCCTTTATGTGCCATTCTAATAAACCCCAAGATTATTATAGCAGCTGTAAAGATAACTAAGCTATGATGACAGCATCGGATTTATTTTATACTAGGTACAATGTAATTGTTGGGCCCGTTAATAGAGGATTTTCCGACATTTACCCAAAGGGTTACCAGCCGTAAAATATGTCTTCACGGGTAAACCGAGGCGGTCTATCGTACACAATTATATTACCTTACATTACGTTAAATATGAATTTTGTACAAGGTTTTTTTTTTCATACATCGCTGATCAAAAAAATGTAGGGACCATTTTATGATTATGCTTCGTGACAACGATGAAAAATCAGCCAAGTGCGTGTCGGGTTCACAGTAAAGAGTTCTGTAATTAATATAATGAAACAAAATTATCAAAATGGCTGGTATAATATTTGGACGGAGAGGGCAGACCGAAATTTTAAGGATTTCATTTTCGTCATTTGGCTACGGAACCCAACTAAGTAACATGTTGAAAATAATCGTAATCATTTGTTTCAATTTAGGCCTTTTTATAGAGTTTCACGTGAGAAAGGATTTATTTGTACTCTTATTGAGGTAGTATCAAATAAGAAACAGCTTTATAAATAAGAATTAAGAATAAAATGAAACATATTTTGCTATACAATTTTCAGGATATTAAAATCTACACTTTCGACCAGAATTACTAATCAACACCTTCTAATTTCAAAACCACTAACTAAACCGTAACTAACAAATCCATGAATTTCGCCACCCGTTGGAAAACACCTGAATTATAACGAACATCCATTGATATGTGTTAACAGACACATAAATCAAAAATTATCTCGCATGCGAGTACATAAAACGAACAGCACTGTATCTCTCTATTCTACAATTCTAGCGTACCTCCGACAAACGTTACGTCATAATAAATTGCCTGTTTACCATTATGTGGCAGATACGCTTTCACGTTACCTGCGAACTAACAGATCGTAAATGTTATTATACCTATTTATTTGGCTTTTGCACCTGCTGAAAGCATATTTTCAGTGTTCGTAGAAAAAAATGAGAGTGTCCTTTCTTTTTTCAGTGTTTCATAAAATATGGCTAGATTAGGATTGACGATAAGCAAAACATGCAACATTTCCTAAAATATCAGCTGTTAGTCATTTACGCACACAGGTTCTAACATGTACATGAAAAAATCAAATGAGTTCTTAAATTGAGATGGCTCAATTTTTTTGGCACGAGGTATTTCCCCTTATTCAATTAAATGTTTGCTTGGGGTTAAGGGGATGACATGATGATAACGAAAATATATGAAAGGTACCTACGAAAATGTACGGTGGATTCGGGCGACCCGCTTTGTTGGCTAACAACATGCCATTCTTTATAATCGCATCAAATCCTTTCCGAGGTATTAATTTAATGAATTTTACTTGTCATAAAATTAGCCTGTTTTGAGTTAAGGGTAGGGACATTAACTTCGTTGAATGAGCGTGTAAGAGGGCCGTAATGGTTAATAAACATGATTATGTAGTGTTCTCTGCAACCGCCGGGAACTTTGTGACTTGCATTTTAATAGCGGAGAGTTGGCGTTTAAGGCTGTGGCGTTTATTTTGGTACAAGAAAATTGTTGTTTTTAATTTTGGTGTGTTGTTCTTGGTTTGGACGGTTTATTATATGTTGGTACTTAAGAAACACCGGCAAATACAAATACCGTTTTTATATGGTGTTTTAGTTGGTAAATTGGAAAATTGTCTTTTTATTCTGTCATAAAAAGAATAGTTTGCCGTTTATCAGAAAAACAATTCTGTCGAAGGTCTGTTTTTGTATGCCCATGGTACGTTATACAGCTCTTTACAATAACTTCGAAACTTTACTTGTTTTGCATCCTCCTTGCTTTATTTAGATACATATAAAATCTCAATCTACTTACCATCTACGTCGACAAAAATTCTAGTCAGAAATGCTTACATCACTTAAAAAATAACCAACATTTATAAACGTGAGGGCAACCCAGAAAATTCCATTTACACAAGGCAAAGTGCTCCAACGCGGAACGTCAAGATGCATCGTCGAAAATTATGCATCACAGCAAGTACATACCGAAATATTGTGAGCAACAAATAGCGGGGTCGGTGCTGCCTTCCGCAGTATCCAGAATTTCACGGATTATTTCGTATAACGTATTCTTAACATAAATAATGTTTTACTGGAATTCCAAAGCCGAGTCGGAAGCTGCTTTAAGTGTTTGAGAAAAATAGATCTTTTAGACAGTCCGTTTAAAGTAGATCTTTTTAAAAAAAGAAGAAACAAAACTCTTTAGTGTACCATCCATTTTCAAATTTTTCATTAAACCTGTTTTAAATTTAAAAAAGCTGTTCTAAATTTTCTCATTCGAAGTTTAAAACTGAAAGTGGAATTATTTCGAAGCTATAGAATGAAGCCATAAAATGGCCGGACACTTTGGAACGTGAAGAATGTTCATAGCTCAGCGCTTAAACCCAATCACATATTTTATGTCGGCTTCATTTCTAGACTGATATTGAAGTTTTGAAGTAAATATTAAATACTGCCTGCGGTTTTATTCACGTCTAAGAATCATTATCCTATGTCACTCGGCAATAGTGTCGCTTTCCATCAGTAAAATAATTTTTCAAATCTGATGAATAGTCTTCGGAGATAAACTGAACTTACAAACTTATATCTTTACAAAATAAGTTTAAAAGAAAAGATGTTTTTTTATTAATATTCATCTAAGATCTGAGAATTCTATTATAATTCATTTCTAATAAGATAAAGTTTTATTTTTTGCGTTGAGGTGCAAAAAAAATTAATTAAATTAATAAAAAAACGTTGAGGTGCTCCCTCACCTGGAGAGTTTGCCTGTAATGTAACATTTCAGATTCGATTTTGAGCATAACATTACAGTACTGCCTCCCTGACTGATGAGCATTGACCTGTAATGTACATTTTATTAGATTTTGAGCGTTTAGTTGATTTCACAATGTCAGACGAAGCAGTCGTTGTAATGATCACGGAAATATAAATTTTACACATTGTATCATCAAGCTGCGCACTCTAATGCTGGGTTCTCTGCCTTCACCAATGTAATGCTCGAACCTGTAACATTACAGATTGCGCGCGTTGTAATGCTCGGTTCTCTTCCCTCACCAATGTAATGCTCGAACCTGTAACATTGCAGATTGCGCGCTGTAATGCTCGGTTCTATTCCCTCACCAATGTAATGCTCGAATCTGTAACATTACAGATTGCGCGCTATAATGCTCGGTTCTCCTTCCTCACTGATGTAATGCTCGACTCTATAACGTTACATTACACTCGAATGCTCCAAGTGAGGGAGCACCTCAACGTTCTTTTATTTATCGAATTAATTACTTTTAACATCGAAGGATCAATACGCCGTACCGATTTCATTTGCCATTCTCTTTGAAAAAGAAATCTGTACAAATCTTAAGCGCTCATTTAAATAATTAAGTAAATATAGGCTATCCTTTCCAGCTGACAAAACCTGCGGTCTTTTTAATATACAAAAAGGTAGGAAGATATGTTTTTCAGGCCAAGGTTGAGTTTTCTCAGGAGAGAGAAGAAAAGAAAGCCCTCGACTTGAAGAGGGATCAGTGTATTGTATGCAAGTGGACAAAGACGATTCATTATCCAGTTTTATGGGAAGTATTATTCCTACTGAAGTGTCTCGTATACTTTACTGGAAAATTTTACGTAATACATCATATTTTTTCTTTGTCTTACGTATTATTTGATAAATAAACCCAGAATTCAAGCCTTTTGCTAGGCTGTGTTAAATGGCACCATTGCCATTTAAAGAGTTATCCTTTTGCCTAAATCTAAGCCGACATCTAAAAAATGTATCTTAGCACTTACTGTTTATCTTAGCAAAACGTTATTACTGTCACTATCAGACAACTGTCAAATTACATGACGTGAAAGATAGATACGGGAAAACGTTTAAGTTAAAGCACGTGTTTAGAAACCTTCACAGACCTTGGCCTGACACCTTCACGAGAAGTTTAAACCAATGGATATTTTATTTAGGTTAGTACACGTGCCAGCTCAAATTGACCGTATACTTAAACTTTATTTTCCCCGCGAGAGACCTCATAAATGTCAGTATTATTTGAGAACCAACGACAAATTCAACGCATGAAAAGGCATTACTATAGTCGTGTCGCCTTATACCACGTAGCCATTCAGGAGCGCCTTTTCAAAAGCTGTGCACTCGGTTTTTCAATAAATGCTCAATGAATACCTCCAGTAACCTACCTGCTTCCCTCAAAATTAATAACGTTTTCGATTCCTGTAGATCGTGATTGGAACGGAATGGTTCTTGAGATTGTCTATGGATAAACAGATAAAATTCATTTATGTCAAAAGATGGTCTTTAATTGGTATATTCTATTTATTGTACCGACGGCTGAATTAATTGGTAGTAAAGACATTTTAATGTTGTGACGGGTATCCAATTATTGCAGCTGTCTTAAGCAATAAACATTCGTCAGAAGCGTTTGTTGTTAAGATTACTGTGAGCAATTTAATCCACCAACGGAAGTCTTTGAAAGCAAATATCTATAGTACTGTGTAATACGTATTAAGCTTTTTAACTCATAACTTTTCGAAACTGGGTAGCGACCCCGACTTACGAGCAGTGAATCGTGGGTTCTAACCCAGGCAGGCACATAACTTTGTGTAGTATAGTATTTATGCTATACTTACACGTTATATTCATCATTCATAATGCTATTTTCTTTCTATTTATCTTTCTATTCGTAATACTATTACTTTCTTTATTTGTTTCTATGTTTACACTCAGAAAAATTGATCTAAAAACGTTTCTTTAACTTATAAATAGCTGAAATAAAATATAATTACTCATAATTTACATGTGACACTTACGTCAAATTGTCAACCTGTCAATTACTTTTTATTTCTCTTTCTGGCTTAGTCTACGATGGTTACTTTTTGGTTTATATAATTTAAATTATTTTTATCTATATGTTTAGCTGAAATATTGTATTTTATAGATAATTACGATTGTTTAATATATAACTTAATATTAAATTATATTTATAAAATTCTTTACGCACTCATGGATATGTCCTGACCGACTACACTTGTCAGATGAGATGATGGCCACAAGAAGAAAAACTAATATTTGAAAATTTTAACGGAAGACTACTTTGAAAACGAGCTTACGAACCGCTGGAAGCAGTCTACCATGGGATCTGATATGAGAAACATCAGAAAACAGCTTGGTTTTTGCTGTCACGTACCTATACTACCCAGGGGATCCAACAAAAAATTCACCTGGGACCTCTACTCCCGATCTTCGGAAGCTGTCTTAGTGCCTGTCCTAGCGCTTGTCGCGCAGAGCTACCCTGACGTCTGGCCCTAAGAACTACACTGGTGCCTTCCTACAGAGCTGGCCTGGTGTGTGACTCTGAGAACTGCACGACGCCCTTCCAGTCCAGCAGAGTTTCCCCTGAAGCTGGATCCTTGAAGTTGTCCTGATAACTGACCTGCAGTGCTACCCTAACGCCTGTTCCTGTCTCTCCTACAGTGCTGAACTGATTTGTCACCAACTAAGTGCGTGATCTATAAAACTACCACCTTCATACTTTCCATAGAATGCGTACTAGGTAGGTTTTTTTTATAATTAGCTGTATTTTTATCTCATCTGCAAATTCATTTCTTTCCCTTATTAAATTTTAATTGTACAAGTCTGCTTATACGAGTATTCCTTTATTTTTATAGGATCAAGTAGATTGGTTACAGTAGGTAATTTATTTAATCACCACTGCTCTCAAAACGGTGAATAAAAACATCGTGAGGAACCAAAAAATCGAAGACATGTGACATCTACTAACCCGCGCAGAGCCACCGTGGTGGATTAAAGCCCATTCCTTCTCATTGAGAGGAGGACTGTGTCCCAGAAGTGGAAACATTACAGGCTTATTAAACTTATGCTTTCGAAACTGTTCTTTCTATCTAAAAATGCGCTCTGCATTAGTTCCTAACCAGATGAAATAAACGAAAAAAAACCTATTATAAAGTAAAAACAAAACCCTATGTCCCTGGTGCGGGGGCACCTGCCCAAAAATTTTCTTTTCACAACCCTTGAACCGCTACGCATAAATTACGAACGACAAAAAAGGCCAATTAATTAGTTTCTTGAGAACAATATACGAGTACGTATAACAATAAAATAACAAAAGGGTATTCGTTCATGTTATTTCGAATTAGCGGGATAGAACAAAGGTTCGGTGGCCATAAGAATGGAATATTAATGAAATGGAGGAAAGCTCGCATGATGTAGAAACAATCAACTTGTTTGTGTTGGCATTTACAATATCAAATTCCAACCAGGCGGCGCGGCTATGAAGATTCAGTAAACTGTGAATGTTTTAAAATTTGGTGCTTTTGTATATATTCATTGTTTATGTAGATATAATTTTATGGAAATGGAGGATATATATGTGTCCGTAGGGTTACGTAGATTGATTGATGAATACAATTCGATTTATATCCAATGACAGGGTTTTATTGGCAAATTGAAATTAAACACAGACTCGTAATTATTTTCACATGTGAAAACCACGTATAGGTAAAGGGTTCCGATGTACCGTATTGATCAGTGAGTACCCATGTTGTTAACCCTTAGGAATCCATAGAAGTGACCACTCTTGGTTTGTGTATGAAATTTATATTAAAACCCTTTCGGCAATTGAGTAGCCAGTAGTGCTGTGCACAATTTACGTTCCACTCTTGGCTTGCTTGACATGCCGTCTAGAAATATCTCTCAGGCAAACTGGTTTCCTCACGATGTTTTCTATCGGCGAAGCAAGTGGTAATTATACAATACACACATGCATCCAAAATATTAGAGGTGCGTGTCTTGGTAAGTTGGTAGTCTGAAGGTCACACCACTAGTCTAGACTATCACTACGCCCCCTCACAACCATAAAACAATCAAACATTCCCTAACCACGTAAAATCAAAAAGTCTAAACCAACTTGACATTGACAATGAACCAACAATTATTATGTCCTACAGGTGTACTCTAACAGCAACGAGCTCACATTATGTGTTGCGTACTGCTCATTATTCCTCCCTAATAGTTGTTTTTCCCCACCCGACGCTAAGTGCAATTTATATTAATGCCGTCATATTTTCACGTTGGTTACCCGCATTTTCATATTAACTGTGGACCGAGCTTCCATCGTAATGTGAAGGTCCCACCTTCGTCATTTGTTTGCAAGCTGATTAAATTTACAGGGCTAACGTGGTTCGCTGTAAAATTAACTCCCTTAATACACGTGCTGTGTAAGATTTAAAAGAATAATCCAGTGCCGAGTCCTGCGAGTAGGGAGTGATGACGTCACTTGATGTAGTACGTACGACCCTTGTGGCCAGGATTTGTAGTTTATAGGCGTTTTAGTGAAGAGTGGTCATTGTGTGTAGTCGTAAAGTATATTGGGTACAAGTGGCGCGGTTTTTTGACGCATTTTCTGTAGTGGGTTTGCTTGAGATCTTTTCTTTGTTTATTTAAGAAAAATAAAAACGTTTTAGTTTGTAATTATTAAAGTTATTTTTGGATACGTAAGTGTATAATATAGCTTGAACATTGAGGAAAATAATGGAGATTGTAGAAGATTGTGTAAATACCTATTTAATTTTCCGAGCTTTCTTGGACACCTAAAATTACCATAAATTGTCTTTTTTCTTCAAGCAAAATAGAGAAATAATTTTTCAACACATTAGCCCGTGCTAACCCAAAAAGAGTCCTTTACCGACTTTACATAAGCAACGGGATGAATGCGTAAATAAATTCTTTACCGACCCGAGCTTACGGTTTTCTTCAGTTAAACAAATATACATGAAGGGAAAAAAAAATCGTGTACAAAAACTTGCTATAATCTTTGTCCTCCCGAAGGCTCAACGAGGCTTGCCCGCATCACACTAGTAAACCGGATCCGCAAAGCGTATTTTCTTTGAAAACTGATCCCCTGAAATGTTTTACTCACACAGGTTGAGGGGCTGACGTCAGACTTTATAAAAACAACCCTGACTTAGGTGGAATTTACACCGACTTAGTTGGCGCTGTCCGTCGCAAAAAATAGCTTTGGAAATTGGCAGTACCGCTATGGGGGAAGCACTACGAATGCTGAACTCCATAAAGCATCGTGAACTGGCAATGTCTAGTTGCAAAACGGTGATATTGATGCGTATTCCCGAACACTATTTACGGCTATTGGGCGATAATTGACCTCCGTTTAGTCTCAGTCCAACACATACAACGATTTAGTCTGTCTTTTGTTTTACAAGCATCGATCGTTGGTTATGCGAAACCGTGTGACTTGCAAACGTTTGTAAACCGCGATGTAAAACATTAGATAGTGTGTATTTAGCGTTATTTACATGAAACATAACTCCCCCTGATAATGACGTGTTGGCGGCTCGCAAAGCTCCAGATGTAAATGTTAGCGGACCAACCCATTAAATGAAGTGTTATCGAGTTCCTTTCAACTAAATTTAATTTTGAATTTACGATTTGGTTCATGAAATCCAATAACAGTGCTCACTAAATGATGAAATTCTAAAGGTTCTAATTTATTTGGAATCCAATTCAGGAAGGCTTTTTGACTGACAACGTTTGAGCGACGCTATTTGGAAGGTTTAACTATAGGGTGTATTTTGAGGCTGGTTCTGTTTTGCTCGGTGCGGTCCAAGCAAGGGGTCTCCGGACTCCCCCTTAGTTCCCCTGGGCGTCGTAAGGGGTGAGAAAGGGATTATGCCAGTTGAATGGGCAGTAGCGCTTATCTTACTTTAATGATGTACATGGTGATCACCAGTTCGCATGCTCCACGTTCGACATGGTGATTAAAGAATTTCTAATGAGACGTCTTTGTTTTCGTGTTAACTGCGGTTAGATGGCTTATTTTAATTAGGTACTGGTTTAGTTTTTTAGTGTTTTACATTGAAGTAAAAACGAACGGTAAAGTCTTAGCTTTTATGCTAACTTGCCTAAAAATCCCTCTTTTAAGGTCTATAATACTTCCGTCCACTTACATACCAAAAGTTCAAACATATATAAAATTAAAATGACTCCATGTAAATGTGAAACAACCTCCAATTGGGAAATTGATTCCGATGGCTTGTTTGCCCTACAAATGCGAGGTAGGCGTCGTATTGCCGCCGATAGTCTGTGGTAGCCGCCACAAACCGCAACCTAACATACTATATGCGTTTGTGTTTACCGACAGGTAATATTATTGTACAGGCGGATTTCGTGTTTAGTTAATATATTGACTTGCTGGGTTACACGTTTTGACGGATTTCAGGTATTTCCGTCATTTATTCTTCACTTTTTTTTAAGAACGTGTAGTACTTACTACTTATAATGTACATAAACAGTATTATGTAGAAACAACTTAGAGTTACGTACATTGCACACATAAATATAGAAATATTTCTGATTCACGAGATCAAGCTGTCACTAAAGTATTCCTGCTCCATCTTTACATTGAAAGGCATGTTTACGGGTTTTAGGTTGATATTCAGTAAATGGCCTTTGTCAAAACTACTAGTACTTTGCGAGACATCACCAAACGGTTCGTCGACTCTTCTCGTGATCAGAGGGCTGGTCTATTTCTTGGCCAAAGAATCAGCATTGCCATCCAACGCGGTAATGCGCGCTGCATCAAGGATGGCAGAGAGACTCACAAAATTAAAACTGGCTGAGTTTAAGTTATCACAAAGCACTGAAAAAATGACATACTCCAAACCTAATGGTTTGGAGGATGTGTAATAGATGTAACAGGATGTATTCATGGTTGGATTCATTGTTTTGTTAAATTAATTGTATCTAGTAAGGACCTCTTCAAGAATGCCCCATCTCTCATTATATATTTATTTCTCCCGTACATGTTCTACAGAAATAACTTGTATATTGTACATCTCAATCTCAACTTGTTCATCTTAAAATGGCCGTTTAGTTCGAAATCTTTGATGTAATCATCGCCAACTTTCATTGTTACCTAATAGAAAAGCTTTCAAAGATTGTGTTCCTTTTTTCTTTGCTATTATTTATTTGAAATTAGAAGGTTGTGTTGTTCTTGTGTCAAAAGTTTAATTACCTTAAGTAGGTACTTGTGTTTACTGTGACTACGTTCGAGTAAAAATAGAACCTTTTGAAAAGTCGATTATGAGTCTTAATTTTCGGCAAAGTTATTTGACAAATTGGATTTGTCATTCTACAGCCAAGTTTAGATTTAGAAGTCCGATTTGGCCTAGTCTATTGAATATTCGAGAAAATTCTGCGAATCCTTAACGGGTGGCTAAATGTTGTTCGGAAACCCTGTTACACTGTGGTCAAATTCCACGAATATATCGGCTAGGCACAAAACAGCTGGTAACTTTGTGTCAATTCAATTTCGATTTCAGTCTTTTGTCCATTTCGGTTTTCTGGGAACTCGATAAATGGCAGTTTAACAATCAAATGTAACTAAATACCATTGGTTTCCATTGTATGGGCAAGCGTCAGTACTTATCAAGTGCGACTGTGAAATCTCGTCTGAAAATGTGGTACCATCACGGTTGTGTTCCCCTAACCTAACCTTCAACCAGTTTTAGCGATAAAGTTGAAAACCTACCTATTAATTAAACATAGCCTTTCTGTGTAAAATCCCATTGTACACTGGACACAGATACATGAACAGATCCTATGAAATAGGATATAATTATGCATATTTTTTCTTTTTTTTTTGTTCTTTTCATTTGACGTCATTCGCTGTATCGGATCTCTATCTAATCAGCAGTTTCAAATGCTTATAACTTAGTATTTTTTAGAGATATTAAAAAAAAATATTTTACTTTGCTATTTCTGACGCTAATACGCTTTGTTAAGAGTGATAAAAAAAACATGCATATACCCTATTCTAGTGATGAAATCTATTAAAACTGCCTGCAAGAATCGAAACTGAAGACCTCGGTCAGCAACTGTAGTCGCGACCACTAGGCTAGCGAAGCCGTCTGTTACTATTCCGTAGTTATTCATTAAAATATAAAATACCAGCTTATACCTGCGGCTTTACCCGTGTTGAGTTCGAAAATTCCCACGGGATACTAATACATATTACTACTGAGGTATTATATGTGATAATTCCTACGGGATACTAATACATATTACTACTGAGGTATTATATGTGATAATTCCCACGAGATACTAATACTTATTACTACTGAGGTATTCTATGTGTTAATCCAGGTTATAAACTATTTATGTGCTAAATTTCATTCAAATCCGTTCCGTAGTTATTCATTAAAATATAAAATACCAGCTTATACCTGCGGCTTTACCCGTGTTGAGTTCGAAAATTCCCACGGGATACTAATACATATTAATACTGAGGTATTCTATGTGTTAATTCCCACGGGATACTAATACATATTACTACTGAGGTATTATATGTGATAATTCCCACGGGATACTAATACATATTACTACTGAGGTATTCTATGTGTTAATTCCCACGGGATACTAATACATAATACTACTGAGGTATTCTATGTGTTAATTCCCACGGGATACTAATACATATTACTACTGAGGTATTCTATGTGTTAATCCAGGTTATAAACTATTTGTGTGCTAAATTTCATTCAAATCCGTTCCGTAGTTTTTGCGTGAAAGAGGAACAAACATACACACACACTCTTTCGCAATTATAATATTAGTGTGATTACGGTCACAAAAAACGGATTGAGTGTAATAAGTTCGAAGTTCAACGTCGGATTATTGGTAACTAATAAGAACGCGCCATGTATCGAATAACATGGGTATCATCTTTACATATTGTTTAGGTAAGCACCTGATATAACAATACAAGGTTAACACAATATAAAAATATATTATTTTTACGTATTTTTCAAGACCTTTGAATATTTATGATTTAGCATTTTTCTTGTTGTTCAGTGTAGAATTTGGTTGCAATAACAATGCTTGTGGGAAATGCAAGTCTTTACATCCAAGATGCAATTCTCGCAAGCATCATTATTGCAACCGAATTTATTCGTTAGAAATCAGCGATCGAAAGATAGCGAATTTGTCGCTACCTTCGTCGAGACTGCCTGCCCTGGCATTAAAGACATAATTATATCAATAACTTCTGAAAGGATAATTTTCATTTGAAACTTGAATTCATAACCTAATCGATAATCAGATTCACCAAATGTATTTGTCATTACTCAATAAATATCATTTACCAGATCATGTTCGCAATATGTTGTATATGATGACGACCCAAATGGCGCAGCGGTGGTGAGGCTGCCTTTCGTTCTTAGGTTCCCGGGTTCGAATCCCGGTTGGAGCAAATGTTTGTGTGATGAGCATGGACATTTGTTTCCGAGTCATGGATGTTATATGTATAATAAGTATGTATTTACAAACAAAAAGTATCTATGTAGTATATCAACTGTCTGGTGTCCACGACACAAGCCTCGTTGCTTAGTTTGGCACTAGATGGCGCTGTGTGTTAATGTCCAGCGATATTTATTATTTATTTATTTATTATTATTAATAATAGCAACAAAAATAGCTCTCAACAAAACGAACGCGCTAAAAATAAAAGTGATACAGCGCAAGGGTAAGAAAACGAATAACCAAATAATCTATAGATACAAAATAAAAGCAAAAAGCGGCCATTTTAATCCCAAAATGCAATCCCAATCTGAATAATAAAATATTTACACACTTGTCATTGTAACGACATATGTACGCATCCCTACTCACTATATGGTCCCTTTTGCTAAAAAATGAATGTGAAAAAGGCTTTTTTCCACTCGCCCTTAGTCATATACGTGGAGGATAAAGCTATGGAAGGTTGTAAAGGGAAATGTGATCATAATCCGTTACTTCCATATTTGTTTGGGTTGTCCTCTAATACACTCCCGCGAGATGGAAGAATCTTCCAGATTTTTCTATCGAGATTGATTTGTGTAGGTACAAACTTTGTTGTATGTACCTTTCTTTGTGATGCCATTCTTGAGCATAAGATTCTTTGCTGCTGAATATGAAACTGACCTAATTACCTTTTTCGATGATAAGAATAAATCTATTAAGGGTGGGTTTCCCATCATGAATGTCTTAGTAAATATACATATTTCGCATATACATATTTATAATAGTGTCAGCAAAAGCTGCGACATTAAAGACATGAGCAAATTTTCTTGCAAAAAAACTATTACAGAATGGTGTGCCCAACTGACATATGAAGAGACAGAACAGATTTTAAGTTAAATAAACTATAAACAATAAAATAATCCACACATCTGCAAACGCACACACACATACACTCACAGATACACGCATGTACACTCACACACACACGCATTCACACATACACACACATTCCCTCTCACACGACATTAGACACAATTCTTTTTATTCTTTTTTATTAATGTAATATCATTTTAGTTTTGTTAAAAGGTATTTCTCATTTACCTACTTACCTCGCATGTATCACATCAACAAATTATATGATTGTGTTTTAATTTTAAGTAAACGCAACTCCGGCCCCCAAGATACAGGCGCAGCCTAGTTTGGGGACCTCTGTTTTCTAAATATTAATGTTAAAATTTTACTAGTTACGATTTTGTCATAGTGCTAAGTTAGTTTAAGAAAATGATTGTAACAATGATTCAATAAATTTATTCTATTCTATTCTAGAAAATGCCCGGTTGCTGGCCATAGTCTTTTATTACATTAAATTTGGGTGTAGGTACTAAAGGTATTCCTCTCTGTAACTCTTTATGGACATATATCGTGAATGCCGCTTATGCCTATCAACACCGCACTAGCAGTTGTGACTTACAGTTCACTTTCTTTCACTCTCTCCCCGATTCTAAAAGGATGATAAAGTGTTTGCTTAGTAAATCTAATTAGATGCAGTGATTACTCAATCAGCAATTAAACAACTAATTATTTATGGGTTACTTTATTATAAGAGTACCTTTCCCACGTAGCTCTACCCACATAGCGATTGCGATAATAATTGTTAGACTACCACTGTGCGAAATTTCGCCGAATCCGTTAATAGACAGACTGACAGAATTATTTTCGCATAGGCATATAACATTGTTTAGTATGTATTAGACAACAGTAGGCTTTAAAACCCTCACAAAAAAAATATATTATATAAGTTTGTTTTCAATTGACATTCTATTATGTTTTACGGCTGTTTGTTACCTGGGCTAACCGATGGGTGACGCCAGAACTTCACACAAAGGAGTTTACGCTACGAGCAACAACACAGGCATACTCCCCCGATTAGGTGGGCAGGATAATAGCATGAGCTCCCCGACTTTTGGCCAACTTGGGAACCTTGTTTGCGGATGAAACAGTTGACAGTTCCGAAAAACGTTCTTTCATAATATTAAACAAGCATTTGTTGGGTAAAAAGAGAATAAAAAGTTAATTTCAAGTAGGTACTTTGTTTGGGCTATTAGTCGATAGGAGAAGAAAGATTAATTAATTAATTAATCCATGAGTTAGGTTAGTTTTTTAATGCATTTTAATATAACAAGTTAATTTAAAAAAAGTCGAGTATTCATTGAAATGGTCATGAAGCGGTCTTCAGCAATGGATGTTTATGAGCTTAGATAAACTTCTCAGTGAATTCCAAATTAAAATGTTCAGAATACAATACAACTGTCCTCAACCCCTCAAAACTTAATAACTGCTATGTTTTATAACATTATTTCCCAACACCTTAGTACAAGTCTAACAAAATTAAAACTTCACTAACAAAAGACAACAAGAATTTTATGAACAGGGTACGAAACTCAACAGAACATGACATGTTGTCATACACAACTTGTTTGGAGTCCAACTTCAGTTCTAGCTTTAAACCCGAGCACTATGTTCTAGAATGTTGCACTATGTTGTACAAACGTTCAGACTGATTGCACTAAACTGTTTGAATCGAACGTGCGTCGGTAGTGTGATGCATGGGGATTCCGTAACTCCTTTTTGTGAATGGGAAGTACGGAAATAGCGTTTCGTGTTTGGAAAAGTTGTAGATTGGCTGTCATAGTTTAAAAAGGTGTTGAATATTATGAAGTATTGAGGAATATTCTTACCTAAAAACTCATGAGTATTATTTTGTCAGGCGTGGTAGAAGAATATACCCTTTCTGACCCGTGGAACACCAAAGTGGTTCACCTAGGTGTTCCACGGTTATTTTTCTGTACCCTTGGTTCACCTAATGAGTGATCCATGGGTATTTGTACGGTCGAACAAGCTATTTGGTTTACATATTACAATGTAATTTGTGGGTTAAACTGTAAACCAAATAGCTTGTTCGACCGTACAAAATAATGTACGTGTAGTTCGCCTAATTGGTGAACTAAGAATGATTGTCATAATAATAATTACTAACATCAGAAGAGTTCGTCAGGCTAAATAATAAAAGGCGCTCGGATCGATCTTCAGGTTAAGCTGGGTATGCCTAGGTCCGTTCGTGGATGGGTGACCACCTAATAGATACAAACCGAATTTCCTGCGTGCCTCGGTAAGCACGTTAAACACAGTCATTACAGTAGGTAGTCAGTGGCCCGAAAGTCTGCCAACCAGTCTTACCAAGGGGTGTCATATAACGCAATACTAACTGGGTTGTGTAGGTCAGATTGGCGGTCACTCTATATAAAATACTGGTATTCAGCTGCATCCGGTTACACTGGAAGCCGACACCAACATAATTGGGAAAAGTTTTGGCAGATGTAGGTATAATATTTATTAACATACCTATAAGATGTACCTACAGAGTATAATGGAGCGAGTGTCTATCTGACCACCACGATCATGTTAGTGGGTAATACGATACCCTTTGGTGAAGGTGATCGTCTTACTTTGATGATTTCAAGCCAGGACCTAAAGCTTAACATGCTCTCAGAAGCACGAAGGGTTCTGGATATGAAAATATTTATTTATTTAACACCTCAATCAGTAGAGGTGGACTTAATGCCACATTTTCTACCAATCAATATATAATATTTTAGCAATCTATGTATGTTTGTATTTACGTATGTTCCTACGTAGCGCCTAAACTATTCGTCGGATTTTGATGAATAAGGTGTCCATCGATTTGTTATTATGGCCCGGGTAACATAGGCTAGATTTTAATCGACTTCACACAACAATTGGATGAGTCGAATTTACCTTGTTAACTCCGAATTTAGTTAGAGCGTAATTTTTCAGTAGTCGGGTTTTTTAGTGGTTATATACCACACAAATTCTTGTTACTTGTAGAACAGTGTTCATTAATATTTGAACCTCATTATTACAACAAAGTTACAGATCAAACAGTCCGTCCAAGTCTACCTATCCAATATTCAGTTAGAAACAACGGTAACGGAACGCCGCCGTTCATATTAATTGTGTTTAAACTAATGAACTATTTATTGCGACTACTACCCTTCTTGAAACAATTCGTTTTGTAATACAATCTCAATATGCCCGAAACTGGAAACATTTCCTAACTTTGTGACGATGTTTTGGGCGAATAGACCTTTGTTGGATTTTGCGTAGCTTCTAGCTGAAGACCGGGATTAGGAAAGTTTTAAGGTTCCTAAAATGTTACGTTTAGTATAGTTTTAAGCAACAATAAACTTGACTAATAATCATCTATAGCTGATATTGCTGCTATTGGGCAAAGTTGTTCGAAAGAGATACCGTGGCTCCGGAACACAAAGGGCGATAAAGGAACATGGATGGGTTTTAGTCAGTAAAAGTCTGACACTCCCTCCTGCTCCGCCCAGAGCGGGAGAAGTCATTTGATGATTTCCCATCCGAAAAAAAAAATAAGGGCAAAGTTGTCATTCTACGGACAGTAGCAACTTTGCCCATTTCAATACTAACGTATTTAAATCGCATTATTAGTCATTGTAAACAACGAAACAGCAAAGCGAGCATTGAACTGTGAAACCAAGCCACCTAAAATATTTTCCATTCAATTACCTAAGCAAACAGAATCGTGAATTTTATGCAAAATCATAATATACGTAGCGACCGGAAAATTTGGGGATTTAATGTTATTATATTATACTGATCAAATTACAATGAAATTGTGTGTTAGAAGCACTTATATTTTTTGGTCAATACAATCTGTCCTACCTTTATTTATGGAAAAAAAACTATTGCAGTTTTTACTATTCGGTGAAAAAAAAATGATACAAAGTCAGAATGTTTTGGTTTTGGCATGTTATTCGAAATTCAAATAAAAAAAAAGAAATAGCTTTGAAAGGAAAAACGGAACCAGTATTTGAAGGATTTTAATTCATTCACCATACATACGCAATCCGAGAATGGTTGTTATTATTCTATCAGCCCATAGTGTCCCACTGCTGGGCAAAAGCTTCCTTACACTCTAACGATTGCTTTAAAATAGTGATTCATGAGTAAATTTTACAGATACTTACCTAATAAAATAAACAGGCAATTTACCCATACTAGACGGTAAAATACATTTGAAAACACGACGAAACGTAATCAAAATTTACGATCTGTTTTCAACGATAAGAGTTACTCTAATGTAAGTGACAGTAAATTTAGTACGCGCCGAATATTTAAATGTATATCTAGTAAGAACGAATTAGTCACTGCTACAACCGGGTATAAATAGTTTGAACCGTATTCTAGTAGCATCGAGTACCGGTGCGAATAGTTATTGCCACTCGAATGTAGGTAATGTATTGCGGTAAGAACGTGGATCATTTTCGGTGTTCAGTTCTTTTTCCATTAGTGGATTTACTATGCTGTGTTATTTATTTTTCGGTACCTAATAAAGTTTATTATACTTAATTTTTTTTTATTCCTCTTTTTTTTCTTAATTGTACACTTATTTACTGTACTTACCCGACATCATCATTGTTATAAAAAATAAAGGAATTAAATTTTATGATATAAATATAAGAATGTACTGAAACCCTGACAATAAAATCCATCGATACTTTACAAGTGATACCTATAGTTACACCAAAATACTGACATTTCAGCAGACTAACTGACAAGTCAGCCTATCTTGCTTAAAAATAAAGCATGGGTCATAAGGTGAGCTACTAAAAGTCACCGACTAGCTCTAAATCGGAACTACAAAGGGCAAGATTTGTTTAAAATTAGTTTCTGTCTACGATTTTCTCTGCGCAAATTTAGAATTGCGTCCAGAGAAAAATGTAAAAAGTGTGTATATAACGGCAGATAAATTGACGGCTGCCGTCAAGGTGCTGGGTGGCAGCCGCCGAAGCGTCGACGACTGCCGTCGACCGGTGGCGACGCCCGCAGTTGTGGCATGCCGCGTAAATGTGTGTCGACGACGCCACAACTGCAAGCGTCGACAGCAGTCGTCTACAAGTGGCGACAGCTGCAGTTTATCTGCAGTTGGCAACGTGCCGCTCGTCTGTAAGAACCCTAAGATAAAAAGTAACCTATTTATCAATCCTGATTGTAGTCTATCTGTATGCCAAATTTTATCCAAATCCGTACCTACAGTAGTTTTTTGCGTGAAAGAGTAACAAACATCCTCACAAACTTTCGGATTTATGGTAAGATCAACCTAAAGACTCAAATACAAGCTCATGGGACATTACAGACGCGATTAACATTTTCCTTATTCTGAAAAGCCATAAAGAGAATTATAAATGTGAAGTCTAATCTCTAATTTACTTAGCGTTTGAACGCTGAGAGATTATAAAATATAATTCTCCTTTATATATTCTCAAAGGTGTTCTTCAAACGTGTTTCAGATTAATCTCTTATTTAGATCTCTTTTATAAATTAGTAGAGAAGTTTTGGTATTGGTATGTTTCTTTTAATACCTTTTTTTACGCAATGGCTATCGATTATGTATGTAAGTTTGTTCAGTATACAACCTTTAAAATAACCTTATTTTGGGCTTGGCCGCAGTCGAGAAAAAATAGTAATAGTGTGTAGTATATTGGGCAGTGTGGTTCCCGAAAAATAATTAAGTAACTATGTACTTGAACATCAATTTTACCAAACAATAAAATAACATTAAGGCCAATACTATTAATGAAGCTAATATTATACCCAGAAGCGTGGACAATAGAATCCTAGCAGAATGTTAGATAAAGAAAGTAAAAAAAAAAAAATTGGAAGGTACATACCTACCGCTCTATCACTGTTATATCTGCTAGGTACCCGTTGCGTTTACCGTAACCTTGCTGGGAAAACTAGCATTGCATCTGCTTCGTGTATCTGTATAGGTAAAATAATCATCAAAATATTGTTTTAATTCCAATACAGGGATATTATCTTTCACAAATAACTCTGTAAATAATACCAGCACACACTGGACAGCAATAAAGCAAGCCCAAAGTCCGATAAACAGTTCTTGGAAGCCATAAACAAACTCTAGGTGGGTATCGAAACTAATCAAAACTTTTCACACATAGAACTCGAATGCAGTCAAAGCAAGCAAGACATTGCTGTTTTATTGAAGGTAGTAAGAAAACTTATTGAATTGGTGTAACAGAAACTTTGAAGCGGTGTCGGGTTAAATATTGACTGAAATGTGTCTCACAAACTGCAGATGAAACTTTCAATACTCGGTTTTATTTTTCAATTTATCTTTGAAAAGTTTTGAATTGGCTACTCAATTTCGTTATTAAATGTAAACGATACTGCATTTTAATATTTTATAGAGACAGATGGATGGATGTTTACGCTTTTTCACGCGAAGACTACTGAACGTATTTGGATGAAATTTGGCACGTCACATAGCTAGTTTATAACCTGGATTAACACATAGGATACTTTTTATCCCGGTAGTATGATCCCGTGGGACAGTTACCAATCTTTACGCGGGCTTTTATTTTTAAGTTAGTTATCCATAATACTCTTTTCTGGGGATTGTAAATACTTTGATAATAATGGATGTACTTGTAGGTCGCTACTACACACATTAAGAACATCATCCCTAACATGTATGCTCCATCTGGTGTTGGAAGAAAGTTTTTGGCCGCAGGATGTGGTGTTCCGTCGCTTCCGCGGACAAATTCCACAAGTATGCACAAAACATCGTGCAAGTCAAGTGCTACTAACATAGTTTTTAAAGTTGTTTATAATAACAAAAATTTGTTAATAGTATCTATTTTTAGGTGTTAGGTATTTATCTATGGGTCTTTGTTACCTGAAATAAATGGTATATTATTATTATTAAGATTAAAATGCTACATTTAAAGGTTTACTATAATATTCCGTTAATAGGAATCCGACATAAATAATCATAAGTGCTCAACCTAACAAATAGCACCAATAGTTCTCCAAACTCACTTAATCCGAAGTAACTTCCGCGAATTTAGCATATCCCTCCTTCAAAATTAATAGCTGTCCATCTATTTCAACTAACAATTGTAATAAGTCGACAATAAGAGATTGTTTGAAACTAATTCCGAAGTTATCTTGAGGTCTCGTCTCGAAGATGGTTCTGGTCTTTAAGGCTGGGTACAGTCTACACTGTACAGCGGACTTTAATTTCGCACCTTCTGTGCGCTCAGTGAGTCGTGCATCCCTAACTAGATCCAACTTATTAGCATGTCTATAGCCACTCGTGTCTACACGCCCTATTGAGCTGTATTGGCTCGATGTCAGGGCTGTGTTTTTGATGGCAATTGATTGCTTAGAGTTGGTGACGTCAGTTTACGAGGACGAGTCGTAATAGGCTCGAGAACTTGTTCATTGGTTTATTTATTTGTACAGGAGAACCAACAGCTAGAAGAAGGTTAAACCATTAGATTAATAAAATAAAGCTAAGTTACATGTCTTCATGGATAAAAACCCAAAAAAACCCATGAGATACTGAAGAATTTCGTCATTTTACTTAAAATGTCGGAACGCGAGAGCCCGAGAGATATAAGTGTGTATCTTCACAAAATTTGAACCAACCTCTCAGTGTCGCTATACCTATCACAGCGGGAACAAAAAAAACATCAACAAATCGGTTGGTATGAAAAAAAATCACGAGTCGCGGCTGTAAGCGGTAGGGGTGCAAACCGCGACAAACTCGCTAGAAAGGTGAAACAAAATTTTAATTAAATTCGAGGTCGTGTCTATCCGGGATTAGCGCATAGACTTCCAACTTTCATCCTTTAAAACTGCCCTCAAATTCTCATTTTTGAAAGCCTTACTTTGCTGTTGTCATGACAAATTACAATTATGATTATTTGTTTTAATATTGGGTTTGCTTAGGGTCCTTACAGACGAGCGGCACGTTGCCAACTGCACCTGCACCTGTCGACGGCTGCCGTCAACGCGCCGGGCGGCAGCCGCCGAAGCGCCGACGACTGCCGTCGACGCTTGCAGTTGTGGCATGCGTAAATGTGTGTCGACGGCTGCCGTCGACGCGCCGAGGGCAGCCGCCGACGCCACAACTGCAAGCGTCGACGGCAGCCGTTGACAGATGGCGACGGCTGCAGTTTATGTGCAGTTGGCACCGTGCCGCTCGTCTGTAAGAACCCTTAGATGAGTTACAGATGGATGCTGACAATTTTTATCGCGATGAATCTGCTGGTATCATTGCTTTTCATTACATTTACCGTTATTAACAGAAACATTATCTACAATCAGACCAGTTAAGTTAGACGTCTAGACCTTGGAAATATGATTATATTTCCAAGGTCTAGACGTCCAACTTAACTGGTTAACGTAACTAGCTTATAACCGCGGTTTCATTCGATAAATGTCCCTCTGGTGACTGGTTCGTACGACTGGGAAAGAAAAGTATCATAATTATGTGTACTATACTAAGTGGTTAATCCGGATTATAAAGTGTCTGTGTGCCAAACACCTAAATTCATTCAAGCCGTTGTTCCGTGAAAGATTAAGAACAAATATCCATCCTCACAAACTTCCATTTTCGTAATAGTAGTAAGATTGAAATTCATAAACAGACTCAGCCAATAAACCAATCACATTCGCAACCATTTAATGTTAAAGACTAGCAGAGTGGCAGTACTAGTCTCTTAATTAGCCATGTTCGTGGCTTGTTTGTACCCAAGCGTAGTCCCACACGAGCGCGGCGCGGCACAACGTGGCGTGGCGACACGCGGCAAACGTCCCTTCCCACCTACTAATAACATTTGCAAAATTAAACAAGCGGTTACTCGGGACGCCGCATATGCACAATTACAACGGGCAAGCCAGCTTTTAGCACCTAGCCACCCAATAACAATTACATAAACAAACCGTAAAGCCGACTACAAAATGTTATTAAATAAGTACGTGTGCTACATGAATGCCGAAAGTTTTACAAGCTTTGATTCTACCTTTTGTGGGTCAAGTCTGTTTTTTTTTGGGTTAAGATTTTTTTCGTTTGGGTTTGTTTTGCTAAGATTCAAAATACTTTCATCAAGTTGTTGGATTGTAATTAAAGAGCTTGAGTTTTCACATGTTTTAGGATTGTTAAGTAAACGCAAATACTGGCTGCCCTGACTGGGAAATTGGTTCATCCAAGAAAACGCTTTGTGGCCGAAGTTGCATCTCCCAATTATCAAAGAAAATTGTGGCAAGGTTTCCAACTAAATTCAAAATATATCGAGTAACAGATCGCACGCTTGAAAAACATCGTAGATTTCATATAAATATCGAGTGTATCACACTGAAACTAACTGAAGCACTAGAAAAATAATTGGCATGAATCGTCCATATTGTCTGTGAAGTGCTTTACAAAGGCAACTGACTCAATCTTTTGTAGTCGAAGCTTGAAAATATTGTTTTATTATTGTACATAGTTGTTTTCTGCGAATGGTAACTCTCTGAGTTATGACGGCCTGGTAACATGGACCCTGTTCCTGGTACAGGCTAATACAGATGTTCAAAAGGTACCCACGAACTAAAGAAGAAAAAAAAAATTTAAAGTAGCTACCTAATATTTTTTTAAACCTTTATGGAGCCTTGAGAAAAGTTATTTATAATTTGATGAATAATGGTTATCAGAAACCTAAAACAATTTAAACAGAGCAAAACAAAAGTCATGAAGTTAGCAAAAAGTTCATGTTTCGTGCTTTTACATCGCAGGCTGCGACGTGGAATGCATTCTATTGTTTTCCGATGGCAGTCGACAGGAGATGGATGCCTGCTATTGTCTGCATATACGGATTGAGTGTTATAGAATCATGCTCGGACGCCAATCGCGTAGCAACATTGTATGACTACCTCATTTAGATTGAAACTTATTTATAGAGCTATTTAGAACACGGCGAGTGTGCAAATTGTATACGCCTGTGAACGGGGTTTCCGGATGACGTTATTAAGTCCCACGTAATGGGCTTTTAGATATCGGTTAGAAATTCCAACCACAAGAAATAATTTACCGTTTATTCACAGAATTACTCAATGATAGAAAAACTAGAATGAGATTAGATCATCCGAAACTGAGCAGTAGATTTATTTGGGTCGACTTCATTTTTTCCTAGCAGTGTTTTGAATCAATCGCGTTTTTTTCGAGCCGAGGAAAGCTTTGCTTGCCACACAGGATTTGTACGGATTTGTCGGCTGCCAATCTGTGCCGCAACCGCTAGAGGCGACCGAACATTTCGACCGGATAAAAAGGTCCTCTTATTCCTTGTTAACAGATTCCTGAAAGAAGTTTCTAACAAGGAAACACAAAAAAAAATATTCCCCATTTTATTAAGACCAACAATGAATGCGACAGGTGAACGTTCCCAGTACTTATTTTGCTACCCACTTTGAGGTACAATCATTTACAGAATCTTAGATTTACTCTCGACCGCTCGGAATATAAATAGGGCCACGAAAACGAAAATTTAATTCGGCTCGTTTTCCCCGGACTTTTATTTCGTAATCTAAACAAGAAAAATAATGCTTAACAAAGTACGGTAGGATTTTTTTCGAGCGACTAAGTTGTTTTGGTGGGAGGGAGATAAAACAACAAGGGCACAGGTGGCAGCACTCAGCAAATTATGCAGAACCATATGGGCGCTAATCCATCAAGCGATCAGGATCGTGTGCCGGCTTTCATTAATCATCCTTTATTGATGAATGTGTCCCCACACAAAGTAAGTAATTTACTCGGCATCAACAAATTGATAAAGTGTGCCTTGATTTTTGGTACCATCGAGCTTTTGGTGATTAGTGATGAGAACCAACTTGTGATTTTTTTAAGAGGCGTAGTTTCGGGCGAACCTCTTTTACATCGTATTTTCCGGCTTGGGTCTTTTAAAGATTTGTGGGGGTAAGACTGTCTCAAAACGATTCAATGATTCGCAAAACAATTAAACTTCCGCAATTTTCCTCATAATATTTTCGAGTAAAACGCTCATTATTATAAAATCTGGGTGACACATATCACGAAACATTTTTGAGGGCAATGTGTGTGCCTCATTAAATAGTTACGGCAGACATATTGTTTAATCCCGATGCCATCCCGAATGGTCTGTTATTAACCCGGAACATCAAGCTGGCGGCTCGCATAATTAATATTGCAAATGTTGTTAGCAGTTAGGGTACAGATTGTGTGAGCGAGTGTACCTATACGAGTAGTATGCACTGTACTGTGCGTATGGATGATGTTGTGACTGAGTTGGTTGGTCGATGTTTGGTAGAAGCGTCGGCGCAATGGGGGCTATTGTTTTTGAGCTCACCAGACGGCGCCACTGTCGAGTAAGGTCTTGTCAATCATTCTATTTTATACTTTAAAGTACCAATGACGTCATAATAGTTTATTTTATTACGTATAACAAAACAAAGTGTAAACTTCAGATACCTACATAGGTATTTTAAAATATTCTCCCTAAAATTAGCAAGCATGAAACATAAAAATCATTCTACCTCCAAGTACTAACAAATAAGATCCTAAGTTGCTACTTAAAATCTTCAAGTCATAATTAATCAGGAATGGCTCAGTCTAGAACACAATCGTGAGTATTAGTATAAATACGTGATAAAAAAACACGCAACACGCGAACACTGTATGACATCTGACATTTCGGAAGACCTTACTCTACAGCTAAACGAACGCCTCTAGCGGCGAATTCATGCGCGATAGTTGCGCGATAGTCCCCATTGTGATGGTAAGCGGTGGTTTAGATCGTAATTATTATTTTATTATTTGTGTTCTAATTTTAAAAGTGCTGACACAGTGAACTCTTTTCAAAACCTTTGTAGCAGGGCGCGAGCCAACTTTGAATATTGAAGCGCAAGTTCAAACAAGTATTATGTTTTATTGGTTTTTTATTTCTAACACTGTTAAAATCTCTATTCTTAAAATAATTATATAGTTTGAGCTTTATCGCAAACCACCAACAATTTTATGTAAAACTCCACAAGGATTCATATTCACTACACACCTAATTTCATGTTTAATGTATTCTGTTTACAAGGGTCATGTGTTTATTCATAATAAATATATTAATTACGATTTATGTTGACATTTTCACTCGTTATTACAGTTCAGAATTATTCAGAATAGTTAAAACTTGTTGGTATTTGGTTTATTTCGTATGAACGTATTACTAAACAAATATAATTTAACAACATAGTTTTAAGGCTGACCTTCTCATAGTAATTAAATTATGAATGAACTACCCGTGGTTTCACCAGCGTGGAGGTTGTAAAGTATCCCAAGGGAATGTAATCGGATAAAAGGAATCCTAACCTTGGTCTACTTGTGTAGGTACTAATTTCATCTAAATACGTTCGAAAACCGACAGATAGACTGACCGATAGGTCAACAGGCCGACACTGGGCATGACGACAGTATCAAAAAATTGCAAATCTATTTAGTCCGTCAGTTAGAATATTGGAAATTAATGGACACGTATTTTTTGTTTTTGTAAATCAATGAATATTGACAAAGATAAAACGCATCAAAACTCGGGAGTGGGGGCTCGTGACGTCAGAACTAGCTAAAAATTATACCTAAGCGTGACGTATTGAGAATTTTAAAAGCGTCATATCTTCGTCTATTTTGATTTACGTAACAAAAGAAAAAACACGGGTCAAATATTTTCTGATAGTATAACTGACGGACTAATTGGTTTTTTTTTGTCGTCTCGCCTATAAGAAATGTAGGTGGACGGATTACTTCCACATTTTTTATATGACATGTATGAACTATTAAGAAGCCCGAGGCTAAATAATAACAGCCATTAGGGTCGATCTTTTGGTTAAGCCGCGCTTGCCTAGGTTGGTCTGTGGATGGGTGACCACCCATTACATAGGTACCTACCGTGTTTCCTCCGTGCCTCGGAAATCATATTAAGCCGTCGGTCCCGGCTGTCATTTGTAGATCTTTTACAGTCGTTACAGGTGGTCAGTGGCCCAAAAGTCTGACAACCAGTCTTACCAAGGGGTATCGTGTTACCCAGAACTAACTGGGTTGTGGAGGTCAGATAGGTAGTCGCTCCACGTAAAATACTGGTATTCAGCTGCATCTGGTCAGACTGTAAGCCGACCCCAACATAGTTGGGAAAAGGCTAGGCAGATGATTTTGATATGTATGAACGGATGTGTTAATCAATGCTCATTCTTGCTGTGTGCGAAAAGAGGATATTGCTTACATACTTGCATGGAAGATTTGACTAACCCAAATGTAGTTTATGCAACGCTTACTAATAATTAATTTGCTAATTAGATAGCAAAAAAAAAAACAAAAAAAAACTTCGTAAATCATTGACCTTATTATGAACCAGAATCAAAATATTTTATAATTAGGTATCTATTTTTGACAGGCAAAAATGAACAGTTAATAAACCATTTCGCTGTCCTCGTTACGATTCCTCATTAATTTCGATTTATCAAGTTCAGATAGAGAGTTAAATAAACTGTTATCACCATTAATAACTTTTTTCATATTTAATGAAGTGATACGTATTTCACTACAAGTAACAAGAAGCTAGGAATGAGTGGAATGTTCGCTTTCTATGAGCAGGTCATTAGTGGTGAAGGCTCATTGATCTGCTGGTTACACGCACTTTATACCATTATGAGTTCATTAAGTCTTAGTAAGCTAAGAACACGATCAATTGCCGCGAACCAAAATTGAAATAATATTTAAAAAAAAATCCGATATGAGAAAAGAACAACTGTCAATAGGAATAGTGCCCAGGAGGCTGGCAACATTGCCACGTAAGATGGCAATGCTGATTCTTTGGCTAAAAAATAGGCCAGCCATCTGGTCACGGGTAATGGGTTAGTTAGGAAGTATTATTTGAGATGTAAATTATGTCAGTATTAAAAATGTTTTAAATATAAATAAAAATCCTCCTCATTTATATCCTAGGAGATTTGCATCATAATAAATACGCATAAATGACAGTAGTTATATACATTTAACATCAAAATAAACTGACGAGCTGTTTTTAATATAGCCGTCTATTTGGATAATACACTATTTATTACTACAAAATAACAATGATTGGGCTGGGTGATTAAATATTTTTATGGCATTTTAAACACTATCTTGGTTTTATAAGAACTTTAAAAATTGACAGTAGTTAAATACATTTAACATCAAAATAAACCGACGAGCTGTTTTTAATATAGCCGTCTATTTGGATAATACACTATTTATTACTACAAAATAACAATGATTGGGCTGGGTGATTAAATATTTTTATGGCATTTTAAACACTATCTTGGTTTTATAAGAACTTTAAAAATTGACAGTAGTTAAATGCATTTAACATCAAAATAAACCGACGAATGTAGTTTGAAATGTTTAAATCAGATTATTATTGGAACTGAGCTGTTTTTAATATAGCCGTTTATTTGGAAAATACATATTTACTACTACAAAATAATAATAATTGGGCTGGGTGATTATCTATTTTTATGGCATTTTAAACACTATCTTGGTTTTAAAAATACATAATTTTCTGTATCATTTACTTAAAGCTTTTTTACAAAAAAAAAAAGTTGGTAAATAAACACGTGAAAACTAACTGGAAAATTTAACAGTTAAGTACTAAAACAACTGTTGATACAGTCACATTAAATTAAATAACCTAACAGTACATCCAACAAGAAAAGCCGTACCTATGCCGCAGCAAAATACCTTTGCCTCAGCTAACAGCAAAAAAAGCCGCCTCTGCTATTCCAGTAGTGGTATATATCTTAGGCTTTATACTGACAGGTTGACGACCTATAAAAGGCTTCATGTGTACTGCGAAGCCAGGAACTCTCCCTCGCGTGGAGAGTAGCGTTAGTCAGTGCTGTAACTGGATAGTCGTGTATTCCTACTATTTCATGCTTGCCTAGTACATATATGGCGTTATGATGCGTGTGTGGCTATTTTATAGGTTAGATTATGAAATTATTTGTTAGTAATCTATACTATCATATTATTTTATATGAGAAAATTTTAATTGATGGATGAAATTTGGCATAGAGATAGATTATAATGTGGAATAGCACATAAGCTACTTTTTATTCCAGAAAAACCCATCACAATTTCCACGTGAACGAAGTCGCGGGCAACATTCAGTAGAAGTATAAAAAATGTAGGTACAGGTTTAGGTTTTGATTTACTTACGGGATTAGAGAAGTTGTGCAGTTCTTATTTGGTGATAAATTAGAATCTTACCTGTAACAAGATACAAGAAATTAAATTTGACATTGAACATTTCGAGGTTGGGCCTATTCCCCACGAACATTGTTATTAAATCACAGTTATGATCGCAGTTTCATTACATGCACAAAAAAGCTCCTCTTTTTCAAAACTAATAGACCTGCTAAAAGAGCTACAAATAAAATTATAAACAACCTGTCGCATCGATATTATCATTTACTTTAAAACATAAATCACTAGACCGTGATTTTTAAATCATTTTCCCAATAACGAATAAGGGTCTCTTGTGAGATTTCTAGGAGCTCCAACGGTGCGTGAACATCGAGACTTCCCTCCTCCCCCCCTCCTTACAGTCGTACACCCCTTAGCAAATCGTAGCTCCATGTATGTTCAGTAAAAAGGTTGTTTACATCGAAGGCTGATAAACAAACATCAAGAACGTTATAGGCTGTATGTTACAAGTAGTGGGCTCAGGGGATCAGGGGCTTGAATTAGTTGTAATATAGTAGTTGCTAATATAAATGATAAAATAATCGTTTTTTTTTGGGTTCCGTACCCGACGGGTAACCAACAAGACCTTATTACTGCCTTCGCTGTCCGTCCGTCCGTCTGTCTGTCAGCGAGCTGTATCTTATGATCCGTAATAGGTAGACAGTTGAAATTTTCACAGAATGTGTATTTCTGTGGCCGCTATAAATAATTAAAGTGTTACGTACTATCGTAGCACGATGGTGCGGAACGTACGTGCGCACATACATAGTTCTAAACCACACTGCGTGGTAATTTTTCGCCTAAAGTAAGTTAAAATAAACTTGTGTGTATTTTCTGTACAAAAAATCCGTATATCTTTAACTGTAAACAAAGTTTCAAAGTTTTGGCAATCAGTTTTTTTCTGATAGTCATCGGTTATCGTTTAGTTTAGTTATCGTTTTTACGAAATGGGTTACGATAAGTGCTTATAAAAGTGTTCATTGTGACTAGTAACGATTTTAACCCTAAAATTAAAATACAAAAGTGCCTTTCGTCAGCAATAAAATCCATAAATCTGATGTCGCACGTTTCACTTATATTACTGAAATGCTTGTTCATTTTTGTTTTATTCTTCGTTCGCTTCTGATTCCTTTTATGTTGACAGGTTTCTCTTCAAGTTACACCGAATAAAAGGTAAAAATGAACGCAAATTGAAGCGTCTAATATCGGTTTAAGCGCTCTATTATTATTCATACTCTCAAAGCACGCAATTTTTATGAAGTCGGAAGAGAAGCTTCAGCTCCATTGAACAGATTTTATTAGCCGAGGAGCACCACACAGGTCTCGTAATCCAATAACTGTCTACGATGGTGTACAGAGGATCCATATTTCAAATAACCGTAACAAAAGCAAGTACAGAAGGTTCGGGAATAATGTGGCTCTTTTAAAGGCTAGAAAACGGGGTTTTGATAAGGAATGTAAACTTGATAAGAATAACTTTATGAAACGATAATTTGATGTTGAAGAAGCTGGTAACATTTGAAAACCTACTGAGATGACGGGTCATATAAATGTATGACAGAAGAATACATGCTGCGCCTACTCCAAAACAAATTTGAATCATTGGAAAATGATCAAGATTTACAATGAGGTAGCTTAGATTTGTGCTGAACTATGCTGTAGTTCTAGAAAAACTGATATCAGATATCATCATTTGCCTAGCCTTTTCCCGTCTATGTTTAGGCCAGCTTCCAGTCTAATAATACGATACCCATACCCTTGGAAAGACCGGCGGTCGGACTTTCGGGCCACTGATTACTTAACGACTGTCAAAGATCTACAAATGACAGCCGGGACCAACAGTTTAACGTGCTTTCCAAGGCCTGGAGGAAACTCGGTATGTAATGGGTGTCACCCATCCACAGGCAACTTAGGCAACATAGGCTTAACCTGAAGATTGAACCGAGCAGCTGTTATTATTTAGCCGACGAGCTCCGACCTCCTTACTTTTGTAACAGATCTAAGACAATTGTATGTAAATACCATCCAGTCTGGTTTCGCCAGGTCGTGCTCGTTTGTTTCGAGAGGAGTTATAGAGCCTAGAGCCTTCGTAAATTTGTTCATGGAGGAACATCTTAAATAGTATAAATATGAGGGCGGTAGAGTTATTATCTCGGGACTTATTAATTTCATATAGTAAACCTTTTTTTTTTTCCGGATGGGAAATCATCAAATGTCTTCTCCCGCTCTGGGCGGAGCAGGAGGGAGTGTCAGACTTTTACTGACTAAAACCTATCTATGTTCCTTCATCGCCCTTTGTGTTTTATCATATTATTTACTGTTGATAATATTAAGATTATTTATTAATTCACAATCTGTAGCTATATAGTTGAAGCTATGTTTAAAAAGCTCGTAAGAAATCTCAGTAAGCGTTTAATATAATTAAAAAAATATAGATTAAATACAATAAGTTTTTGGAATAAACTTTATTAATATTTAACTGGATCTATTCTCCGTGTCTACTTTATTAAGTTGATAATTTTCTAATAAATATTTCATCACTATTGTTCGGTTTCATGACTTTAAATTCTAACAATAATTATGATATTAAATTTAAATCTCCCAACAACTGTTCTGCTAGTAATTAATTATATATATAATTATATATATTAACTATGTATATCCTACCTTCCTCCTCTTCAAAAATCATGAATCTGTCCTCTTTACATATCAAAATAAATCAAAGAGGGGGTTGCTGAAGCATGGACTCGCTTTGTATAACAAGACGACACAAAATCTATCTCTCGAGCAAAAAAAAACATAAACTCGACTTAGCACTCATATTTTCTTTATAAACAAAACATACAGCGTCGGATGTCAGCTTCTTTTGTCACTACGTTTGTAGAAACTGTGTTTACGTTATCTTTTATCTTTCATCTTTATTTTGCTGCTTCACTAGACTTTTCTCGAGGATTGTTGAGTTATTTAAATGGTTAAAGGACTTTAAGGAGTGATAACAAAAGCCTTTCGTTTGTAAGGTAAAAGCTTTTGATAATTTTTTTTTGGCTTTCTGGCCGATAAGTATAAACAAATTTACGGTTACAATAAAAAATACAGTTAAAAATACGAAAAATATTGTCATTTTCGTAAACACAAGTTTTGTCAGTAAAACGAAAATAGGTAGGTATTCCTAATAATGATTCTCTTTTACCAAAGTAGGTAAACAATAACAATTTCAAGATAGTAATACTAACTACACCTAATAATTACTTGTTCCACAATTTAAGCCTAAAATATTCCCCGAACATCCGTTGTATTCTTGAGTATTTCAATACAACACTCAATCTCCGAGCGCCGTCATTGTAGTAGTCGATTTATACCGGTTCAAACACTCGAATGGACCCGGCCGGTCACTTGTCATTGGAATCGAATCGTTTGATTAACTAGAACATCCCTATATTGTAAAAGGTTTTAGATTTGATATAGGCAATTTTGTCGACGCTGTTTTTATTGTAAGTGCTGTTGTTTAAACTTTATACTAAATTGTGATTTGTATATACGAACTATATAATATGGTAGCCCAGTTACTTAAAACTTGACTATAAAATAGCAGTTCAATGGCAAAATGGCGAATATCACAAACTTTTTTCTTCCAAGACCAAGATCAAAACTTTATCTGAACTCTGTCCACAGGTAAATAGAGCAATTTACCACCTACTGAATAAAATACTAACACAAGAGGTCCGAATAAGTAAGTTACCCTAATTTGCTAGTGGGTTCATAAAACTGTTACCCCATTTGTGGGTAAATGCTGTAAGAAAACAAAGAAATCTATTTGAGGTCACGAACTTGCGACTCAACACACGTGCATCATGTGACGACACTTATTATCAGACTGTTTGATTTTGGAACGAATAAGTAAATGCCTTTACTAACCGTAATAACTAAGCTAAAGTATTATTCTCAGTGGTAAATAGACGAAATTAGAAAAGTTCGAACAGTAAAAGGACATTAAAAGTTTAGCTTATTATTTAGTTATTCCAAAGAAATGTTCATTTATTTAGGCAGTTAGAACATTGACGGTTATGTTAATAATTGGTTTAAAATGTGTACTTACCGCTTTTTCTTCGGGCGCCAAACTGTAGGGTTATTAAATAAAAAAAAATGCTGTTAACACTACACGAGATATATTAATAAATTGAAAATACGAGTCATTGAGTATGTTAGTAGGAATCAGGGTTTTTTAGATACAAATTCATCATGCTGACACCAACAAAAGATCAATGATGCACCCTAATAGCTACCTCCATTCTAGAAGATACGTGCATAAAACTACCACAGCAGTTTGAATAACAATGAAATCCACTCGAAGTCGAGACGTTAACGTCCCGAAGCGGCGACAAACGTCACTCACACACTAGAAGTGTGTGAGTACAGCACACACCACAGTTGCACCCTCACACACTCCCACATTTACAGGGTGCTCTCAGATATTGAGACGAGTCTCATATTGACACGAAGTGCACCTTGAACCGATAATAATGTGATCCGCGGAATCGCATTGAATAGCGCAAACTTTTATATGACTTTTAAAGGGCGGAGAAAGAGCAGCTTATAGTTATGTTATTGAAGAAAAAGGTCTGAAATATATTTCAAAAATTGTGTGAAGTATTTGCTGTATTTTTAATACAGCAAAGTCTACCCATCTGTACGTACAGTCACGAGCATAAATACGTATACAGTAAAGGCCGTTTTCTATAACTCACTTACGTATAACTGTCAGTTAATATGTCTACGTATCATAGCTATCAGTGTTTCTATAAACCAAGTTAGCTTGAAATATCCTGTCACTTAATTCATAGGAAAATCTAAAAAAGCTTTTCTGTGACGTTTTGATTCTAAACATCTGTAAGCTAAATGTCAAACAGACAGATAGCAACCGGCCGATACCTAAAACCGAAAGTTATTGAAAATGGGCGTAAGTGAAGTTCAGGAGAAGACGGTGGAGCACACAGTGGAGGTTTGCCCCGCTGGGGCGGAGCACCGCCGTGTCTTCGTAGCGGCGATCACCGGCGGCGACCTCTCGCGTCCGGCCCTGGTTCAATCCATGGTCCGGAGCGAGCGGGAATGGGAAGCCGTCACCTCCTTTTGCCCCCGGCCACCTAGGCGCGGGCCTGTGGACGGAGGGCTATGGGCTAGCTCGCCGTCCGTCCGTCTTATGACGACAGGCCATGTTGACGGCGCGTTCGTATTCCACGCGCGCCTCAAAGAGATGTCATCAAAAAGAACGGGAGAGGCGTCATTTGATGATTTCCCATCCGAAAAAAAGAGGTTATTATTTTCTCTAATACCTGAAACTTTGTGATAAGACTTGTATCGTAATAGCATGGGTTCGAAGATTTTATTCTCTGAGAAAATACTGAGATAAATAATTCGCTATTGAAGTCTCTTAATATTCAATAGCGAATACCCACAGATTAAAAAATAATTCAACTGTTTATAAGAAAAATAAAAATTATTTACTGTTTTCGCCAAATAATAAGTTAACCACGAAGTAAATACAAACAGATTAACAAAACAGTGTAAGTTATTGTTTTATTTAAATAATTTACGTGAGAGTTTTATTTGTTCACCTGAAAGAAAACCTAAGTAAATCTGCTTAATTGTTTAAGCACTAAAAGTAATAAATTAAAGAAGGTATTATCTTCGTAACACAGCGCGCAGCCGAAAGAAGTTGGTTAGATACACAAACCTGCTTACAATCATTCAATTCCTATCTAGGCTAAGAAATTCATGAAAGCCCAGAGAGTTTTGAAAAATTGACATTATAAGGGTGTAAAATACCTCTTAACGAAGCCGAAAGGCACTTGTTCTCCCCGTCATTGCGATCATTTTTAGGGTTCCGTAGCCAAATGGCAAAAAATGGAACCCTTATGGATTCGTCATGTCTGTCTGTCTGTCCATCCGTATGTCACAGCCATTTTTTCCGAAACTATAAGAACTATGCTGTTGAAACTTGGTAAGTAGATGAATTCTGTGAACCGCATTAAGACTTTCACACAAAAATAGAAAAAAAAAACAATAAATTTTGGGGGTTCCCCATACTTAGAACTGAAACTCAAATTTTTTGTTTCATCAATCCCATACCTTTAGGATACGAGTATAGGATAGGTCTTCAAAAATGATATTGAGATTTCTAGTATATTTTTTTTCCAAACTGAATAGTTTGCGCGAGAGACACTTTCAAAGTGATAAAATGTAATTTCTAAAATAAGAAAATGATAAAACTAAAAAAAATGTATGATGTACATTACCTTGTAAACTTCCACCGAAAATTGGTTTGAACGAGATCTAGTAAGTAGTTTATTTTTAATACGTCATAAATCGTAAACTGCAATTTACCTTTCATTCAATAAAGTTTGTGCGGAACCCTCGATGTGCGCTTTTGGCCGGTTTTTGTTCTAGACCATACCTAGGAACCTTCTAGTTAAGGAGATTATGGGGGTCAAAGTTCCAACTTTTTGTTTATTTTTTTATATGTTTTTAATGTAAGATTTTTACTTTAAACACCTCCACGACCCTCGTACTATTTAATCCTTTCATCAGCACAATGTTTTGAGTGCTTTATATTGAGTTCTACCACAAAACATGATTTTTCACCACAAAAAAAAAGTCGTTTCCCAACAATATTTTTTTGCATAAAGTTACTTAGTTTGATGTACAGAATGCTTGGTTGACGACGTCGTGATGAGGTTGTTTACACCCTGAATATTAGCAATAACGATACCAGCAATGAAAACGTCAAAAAGGGTTGACTAATCTACCAAAAAGTTCACGTTAATTCTGTAGAAAGACGTAGAAATACGAAACATTGGCTGATTAGGCCATTACCACCTTGACTAAGCCCTCTGGTGTCAGGTACCAATCAAGACCATAAGCATCTCAAAAACCAGCTTTTCATTTGACGAGCACGAGCTATAAATAACATTGGGTTGTGGCATTCTCAAAGTAAAATACTGATATTTATCCTTAAAGATGTTTAGACTGTAAGCTGATCCAAACATAGTTAAGAAAAACTGACTTCAAAAACACAAAAAACTGTAAAAACTTTAGCTTCAGAAGTCGGTGACAAAAAAAAACTAAATCAATCAAACAAATGTCAACTTCTGAAGCTAAAGTTAAAGTTATTTTTTACATTTTGTGTTTTTTGAAGGTGGTTTTATCTCTTGCAAAAAAGTTTTAACTTTTTAGTGGTTCACATGTGCTTACCCCTTCACAGCGTACCGGCGTGATGTTATGTTATGAACTGGCGTAAACAAAAGACAGACATGAAATTTCAGCAATCCCAGTCCATTTGCTATCATTTATTGAGGAGTTCCGTTGCCTATCTCCGAAGTTCTCCATCAGATCTTCACCAAATTGAAATGGAACCACTCCGAAAACGTACCCAAAACTACCCAAATCGCTTCAAGTGTACCTTTGAAGAGTTCTCTCTATTTCTCCAAGATCCCATCATCAGATCCTGACTTGATGATCATGTGACCACCTGGGAAGTATACCCTATCAAACAAAAAAAAATCCAAATCGGTCCAGTCATCTTCGAGTAATCGGGGAACATGCATAAAAATAATAAAGGTTCCGATGAATTGAGAACTCCTCCTTTTTGAAGTCGGTTTAAAGGCTTAGTAGATCATGACGAGCTATTTAAATATGGCTCGTAACAACACGAAAGGAAAATAATAACGCTAGAGACAGCCTTTTTTTTTTTTTTTTTTTCGGATGGGAAATCATCAATTGACTCCTCTCGTCTGGGCGGAGCAGGAGGGAGTGTCAGACTTTTACTGACTAAAACCCATCCATGTTCCTTCATCGCCCTTTGTGTTCCGCGGCCACGGTATCTCTTTCGAACAGTCCCGCAACCCCACGCTAGAGACGGCCTGAGGTGGCCTATGCTTTGTCTCACGTATTTTACCAATACACAAAACATGTGAGAAACTACTACACTACTACTACTACAACAGCCCATAACGTCCACTGCTGGACATAAGCCTCTCCCATGATGGGAGGAATTTGCCGTAATCTCCACGCTTGGCAGGCGGATTGGAGATCGCAGTGATGAAAGACTAACAGAAAACGCTGCTGCCCATTCTCTGGTCAACGGAGGCGCAAGGTGTTCTGCCTCAGACATTAGTCGCCTCATACGACACCCGTGAGTGTAATGGGTTGGTTCTATTCTACTCTGCCGGATACCACACAGCTGTGAGAAACTAATACTGCCTAAACATTATAAACATTGTTAATACTATTGCAAACAAGTTATACGGTGTTTAATTGGAAATCCCAGGTTCATAAACTAAGTTCGTTCATTTGAACTAAGTGCAAAGTGTTCGGGTGTAACATAACTATAATAAAGATAAGAGGTAGAGCAAGCTGCACAAATGTAAACATGGTTTTTCTTTTGTGTAGGAATTAATTTAAGAATTCATTCATTCATTCTTGTCATGAAGATGATAAGTTGAAAGAAGAAGCTGTGATAATTTTATATTCAGTCCGACAATAATTGTACTTATAAGTTTCTAACATTATATAAGTATTTCCTGCAATCAGCTGCTATTGCAGTCCGGAGTCTAAATTTCTGCTCATTTTTGGTAACAAAATCATCCCCTTTAACAATGGAAATCAAAAATAATATATCTTAAAACTCTATTCTTAACTGATTTATCAAAGCATTTTACAATATAATACATAATTTACTAACTTAGACCTAAACTAATACTAAAAATATGTGCATGTATCAAAAGCAGAAAATAAAATTTGTGAAAATGTGAGTGACACTCTGCCTAGGAGCTTTTGGGGAATAAGAATGACAAAATGTAATGTATCATAAAATCCTTTATTTACACAATAAAGTAGAGAAATACGGAGAAAATAAACGTCTTATCACCCATCAGCGAAGTGGAAGTTTATCGTAAAATCCCGTGAATTTTTTCTCATGTTAATATCAATAGGTTTGGCAGGTGCGCTCATTTTGTATGAATTCGTCGTAAAATTTACGCTCCCTTTGATCTTTCACCTCAAATCGTAAAGGACATGTAAGTAACAAATTTTGCCGCTCCGTTAGTGTTCAAATATCAATTTTTGGATCAAAGCAACTGAAAATAAATGTTTTAACGTAATAATTCGGAGAACATCTCTAAAATCATTTTAGTAGACAGAATATTTTATTTCTATCGTTTTGATTTGAGTGAGGCAAATAATGATTTATAATAGAGTTTCGTTATTGTTTACTATCCAGACTGGAATAAGTAATTAAATATAATTATTTTAAATTAATTGGTTTATTAAACATGATTTCCAAGTTGACTGCCTCGTTGGTGTAGTGGTTGCAAACGCAACTGATGGTCCTGATTTTGATTTCCGGGTCAGGCAAAGTGTTATTAGGTTTTTCTAACAGGAATTTCTCAGTAGCAGCCACGGAGTCTGGACTTGTGCCCGGTTGATGGTAATAGGCCTTTTACATGGGACTTAAACATAACTGGCGAAATGTGGTTGCCTCAGTCTAACCGTTTGGGGATTACAGGCTTAATGTTATGTTATGTTTTAAGTTGTTTAAAGTCATGGAAAAAGGCAAAACTGTACTAAAGAGGACACAAATCATGTTGCCGTGGTATGGCGTGGCAAAAATAAACGAGAAGGTATCATAGCATAGTGCTGAGACAAAAATTAAGTATGTCATAGCGCTGGTATTTCTGTTAGGGCCCCGAGTAATCTTCTAGGTCATCTTAAGGTACATACAAAACCATAATTTGTGGCCCTTGAAGTCTACAGGAAGGTTAAGTCCCAAAAATTTCGTTGTTCACTTAACGTAATATTATAATAATTTGACAATGCTTTTAAGTTTTAATGGCTCAATTGCATATATTTCGAATCAATAAAGTCATTAAACATATTATGATTGTTCAGCTCAATACCTTTTCGGAATATTGATATCTGCAATCGGAATAAAAGCATTCGATTCTCGCCACAGACCAATGTTATGAAATCGTTTAAAGTATTTTGCGTTTCGGTTACGTTTAATCATCAAAATATTTATAGAGACGTGAGAGAGTGTTGTTGTCATGGTTGTTGGATCACTAGTGATTTTCTTTTAATAAAAAAATCTGCTTGTATACTTTAAGCCGTTGGGAAATTAGTAACCATTAGCTCACAAAAAGCAGCTTGATTTTATTTTCAAGATTTTCGTGTCCTGCATAAAGTAACATAAAATCATATTTTAACCAAAGGACTAGGCAAAGATGTGCCTATAGTAGTGTGTCTGCAGGCTTGTTTATGTCCCATGTTATGAGGGCGAGCTTATTGCCATTAATTGCGCTCAAATCCAAGCTGAGAAATTCTGAATAGAAAAATCCAGTAAAACGTATTTCTCTATTACATCAAGGATGCAATTAATGGTATTAAACGTGTAATCGCCTCTTAAAGCTAACTTAGGAATCACTACAACACACAGCATAAGAAAGGAGCACAATTTTACTTTTAAATTCAATGTTAAAACGTGCTATTTTGCTTTTGTGAACTGTCAAGCGAATAGTCGCAAAACAATTTGAACTTTCATAGTAATAAAACTCAGTTGGTTATGCCATAGGCAGGTATTATGAATGACATCAATATAACCACCAACTTTTAGGTGTAGCAGCTTGTTAGAACTTTAGCACAAATTAGTTTGCAAAATACAGCCACAGGAAACGATGTGTATGTACGGAATTTCTAGATGGTAGATCTGATTGAGAAGAAGGTTTTACTTTGTGTTCAAATTGATATTGCTAGAAAGGGCGTGAAAGTTAACATGACTACTAATAATCGTACTGGTACTGTTATCCTGCATCATCCCACAGCTGGACAAAACAACGAAATCTGGTCCACTTTAGCTGTGGATCGAAAAAACTGGTAGAATAGTGATGTAAAAATGGAAAAGGCATGCTGTGACTGTATTTTGCAGCGCGATTAAGCTCTTACCCACTCAAGCGCGTATACGCGCCTAACATTACGTGCTTAAAAAAATTGAACACGCATACACGCGGCTATTCTGGCGTGTTCGAGTGGGGTGAGCGGAACCGCGCCTCGCGGCATCTCTCGTGACTCACGCTTATACGAGCATATCAGCGCGTCAACGCTCGCACGAGTCACTCATGAAACAAAAGGCGCTATTATAAGCGCGTACAAGCGCTTCCAAAAACAAGTTTATAACGTGCCGAAAATAAGCTAACCTGAAACCACCCTAATTAAGGTTAGATACCGATTAAATAACCTGTCAAATGCAGCAACTAACTAAGCCGCAGTATCATTTCAGTCGTAAAAGCGCCGATTACACCGAGCTTCCTGTGCTTCAACTAAAACCTATAATAGTTGGTTTAACAGTTAATAAAAAGTCCCCTGTGGCCGCTGCATTGTGCGTCCGAGTGAACCAGATAACGGAATGATAAAATATGCATTAGTAGTTTATCATAGCTATCTCGATTACCTGTGGGAGTTCCCACAAGAATTCTGTTCGGTAAAAGTAGTCTGAGCTAAGATGTTTGATAAGGATTAACTGTGTAATTCATAAATTAACCGTTTATATTGTAATTATTTTCTAGAATATAGATAGGCACTTAATTTTTCCTATAGTTAGGTCTAGGCTAGGTCGGTCTAACGAGTACATACAAATTGTAGACCGGACTTTGGAATTTGATACCATCACAAACCTCAATTGTAACACAATTTAAATTAAATAAATAAATAAATATCGCTGGAAATTAACACACAGCGCCATCTAGTGCCACACTAAGCAACGAGACTTGTGTCGTGGACACCAGATAGTTGATATACTAAATAGATACTTTTTGTTTGTAAATACATACTTATTATACATATAAACATCCATGACTTGGAAACAAATGTCCATGCTCATCAGACAAACATTTGCTCCAACCGGGATTCGAACCCGAGACCCTTAGAACGTAAGGCAGCCTCACTACCGCTACGCCATTCGGGTTGTCAAATTGAGCGACATTGTAAGCGCTAACTGTAATGTTCTACTACACAACCACCGCCAATTTCCTCTTACATTTCGCACGTGTAGCGCAGGATGTTCATTCATAAGCAAACTCAGTTATCTACACTGTGCTTTCCTATGCGTACCTTCCTAGTTCCTTGCCGTTCGTTCATGAAGTTGCACAATAATCGTGTGTGGTTTCCTACTCTAGTATGGAACACGATTGTAATTTCTGAGGATGTGGGCAAGTATGCAAAAATGCAAGGAATTGTATTGAGCATATGGATCCTTCTAAGATTTCCCCCCAAGATTATTCAGCATAATTATGATATTTTATATTCCTATCGTGTTTCTAAGATGAACATATTTTGCAAACTTGTGATCACGCAGCAAACTTATCAGAAGCTTAGAACCATTTATTGCTAAGATAATTATAGAGATAATTTCTGGGATTTACGAGTATTTGCTAAAAGGCTGATTTTTTATAATGAATTACAAAAAAATATCAAACAAATTCACAGCAAAAGACGCATTCTTAGTTATAAAGAATCTTGAATAAATTTATATATGAAACAATCATATCATACTTTCGTAAGGGTTGTGTTTGAGCTACATAGCTTCCGCAACGAACGAATTTGATCCCGGGGCCCATCGAAAAAACGTGTAGCCAGTCACGCGTAACAGATTGACAACTGACGAAAATACCGGCACAAGCGAAGGACACATCGGCATCGACGGGAACTCCCGGAGAAATTTCGATTATGTAGAACAAGGGAAATTAACTTAACTGAAATATTTTCGGACTGAGTCGCTGGTAATTGTTGGGATAGCTCAATGGCGAAGTGGCCATATTTACGAAAAACTTCTTTCATGGTACTGGGTTTTCGTGCTTTAAAATTGGATTTAAGAGCAGGAAGATAATGAAATCTTAATTTTATTTAACCCATTTTCAGCTATGTACTCAAAACTTTTAAAAAAAATCAAAGAAATTATAATATACACTTTATGTAGGTAAATAGTAACTAGACTTTCTTGCAAATCAACATTCAAAATATGACACCCTGTGATCAAATAGATACATACATTATCATACTCAAACTCAATATTTTTTATTGTTTAAAAAGGTACACTTACACCTGAATTACTAACATTGTAACGCAAAAGAAAAATGACCCAATAATATTTACTTCGCTATCGCGGAATTAAATCGTTTCAAAGAAGTGCGCACTTTTCTGCAGCGTCGGTTGTAAAAAGAAATCATAAAAATCCCTTCAGTCTGTAAAACAAATTTATTTTGATGTTCTTTGAATCCGTTTCGAATATTTAACGAAACACTGAGAGCGAGCGACGAATGTCTAAATATATTATTACGTTTTGCTGTTGTGACGATTGCAATAAGCCCTGTGACAATGTTTTTGAAGACAAAGGTGGGATATAAAGCTTGCTATGTATTACAGAATTGTAGGTGTCTGTTGTAAGTATCTACACGAGCGTAGGTACTCGTCTTGGCTTACAAATTAGGAGTTGAAAATGTCAAGAACACAGATAAAAACTTCTTATAGCAAGAAGCTGTAGTTCTATTAAAACATAAATACATATTGCTAAAAAATATTCACGAATATTTTGTGAGGTCGACAAACGGATGTGCGACAAAACTGTATTGCGACTCACCGTAGTTTGAATGCACGCAAAAGCGACAAACTGAATCTCGACATTACGCTAGTGCGACAAATGTGTGTGCGATAGTAGTTCGGCGCTACCCAAGTGCGACTAACGCTTATGTGATACTGTTTTCTATACAGCGTGTAAAAGGACTCTTTACAAGCCGTCAGCGAAGCATTCTGTACCCATATGTACAGTCGTGGTCTTTTCCGCCTGATAAGTTAATTTTTTTTTCGCTTAAATCATGCGGAGGCGCCGAGCCACGTCCCCTTAAAGTTTAGGCCTATTGGGAAAGCGTCAACTTTGGCGCGCAAAATAACAATAACTCTCGTTTGGCGTGCGTCGTCAGTGCGCTCGGCCGATAGGTATCTTTTCATTCATTATTTCTATATAAAGTCAACGGGGCGGGGCTAGAGAGCGTTTCTATGTTGTAAGTGCAAGCAAACATTTTCGACTTTTCTGTCATCACCGATTAAATGTCATGTTTTCTAAACCCTAAATACCAATTTTCTAAATACCAAGTCATCGCATAAGATCGTATTGGTTTGAAGACTCGTCCAGTTCAATAGACAGACAGATAGCCACTGTAAACAGTCCAATAACTAAAGCAGTGATTCCGAATGGAGCGATCTCAATAAAACGTGACTTGACCGTTCAGAAATCCAATTTGAATTTGACAATTGATGCATAAACCTTTGATTACTCGTGGAGAAACTTTAAATTCAGATTTGCTATGAAAACGACAGAGAATTTCAGTTCTAGATTATTTTTTTATCAATGTGACTGCCAATTGATGTTTACGGTTTTAAGCTGGGTAGAGATCACGTCAGTGAATGTCACCAAACGTTAGTAGCATTTAGCCGAAACATTTCTTTCGGTAAATCGTTTATATTATCGAGTGAACAAACACAAACCTATTAGTCCATTGGCGATGAATAGGCGGTTTGTACGCCTACTTAAGTGCATTTAGACCCTTAATACTTTATTGGTTTTGGACTAGAGATTTTTTCCACACATTTGGGTATAGAGTGCACTAGACATTGAGGTATTGACCTGTCAAATACGATAAATTAGGTATCTAATGCTATTTAATCGTAAAATATGCCCAACATTTAAAAGAATACCTACAACCAGCGCTGCACATGTGTACCAAGAATATAAGAGAGGTATTTAGTTTGAAATGAAGATATTTATTCACGTATTCTCGTCTCCGATAGACAAAAACCCGTACAATAAACAGAATTCAACGAAAACAAAGGAATATGAAATTCGTTGTCTATTTTAAACAATTTGAAAAGTCATCTCTTTTAGTTTTAAAACAACGGCCCAGTTTCCGAATAAATAATGCCTTTTCTCACCGATGTGCCTGAAAATAGTTGCCAGAAATACGACAAATCAATATAGGCTGCTGAGCCAGGCCCACTAAGTTATTTAAAATGCAGTTGACACTTCATTCGGGTGGAAATGCAATATTCGCCTTGCCCATGCGGAAACACGGTTATTTTCAATCGCGTTTTTGTCGAAATATTCGGTACATTGATTTCGATGGCTTTTAAATAATTTCCAATGTCTATTAAATTATAATATGTGGTTGCATTTTCAGCTTTTTCATAAAGATGAAAGCATTTTTGTGGTTTTTTATTTTTGGATCACTGTGGCGGTGCCAACGGTTAAAATATTGACTCGAATATTGTGATGAAGAGAAAATAAGGGAAGTAGGAATACTGCCCGTAGGAATACTTCCCGTAGGAATACTTCCCGTAGGAATACTTCCCGTAGAAATACTTCTCTTATTTTCTGTTCATCACAATATTCGAGTCGCAATACTTCCAACCCCCGAATAAATACCTGTGGTTGGAAGTATTGCGATATCCTTAGTGTATTCAAATGTGTGTGTATTGTGTTTTCAAGTGTGGATTAAAACTAGTTTTTGATTGGTTACAATAAAGCAGGTAAGTAAGACCTGTTTTAGATTAGCGCAAACCTGGGAAACATGGCCCAAAAACCGAAGGCCAATGATACTGAGCAGTGAGTCGAATGAGCCTGTCAAGGTGATGATAATGATTAACAACGGATAATTTAAAATAATATAACTCTTTTCCTGTAGCAGGCACTGCGGTTGCCATTAACTTTGTTAGTAACCGCTTCAAACAGAAAATTAAACGTTAAATAGAATTTGTGAACTTGAATACCTATTCCGAAACCAATAATTACTGCTACGCTGTAAATATGACCAGTAATTTAACCATCAATGACTGACAGATATGATAGAGAGCCGATTGTAGGATTTAAATTAATTTAATGTGTTGGAAATATTAACATGGACTCGACAATTGTATTATTATTCATTTAGCGAGTCTTTATCGGCTAGCGTTATGTAAGACGTACGCCAGCTTGATGTAGGGTGTGTTGGCGCTTAAGAAGGTGTCAAAAAAAAATTTATAAACTCATAAAACCACAGTCCACTAGACCGCTAGAGGCTCAATTAATTTGAAGATCCTTTTTTTTGCAAAATGATTTCCATTCCGATTTTTAGATGCTTATTTTTTTCTTTTTTTTTTTTCAATTGGACCATTACGGCACTTTTGAATGTCAAAAATACAAAAAAAAAAAAAACAAAGTTACAGTCCCAGACACAAGACATAACTTGAGAAAGTACTGTAGTTGCCCATTCCCTAGCGTAGACCTCTTAGTATCCTAATTCGCTGGTAAGTAGGGTTATAAGAGTACTGAGTTTGAATCTATGTCGCGAAACCACTTAACACAATGGCCTTAGACATTCCGACTTAGTAACTGAAAAAGATTCCTTTCATATTACAGTAAAAAAAATGTTTTCTTTGTTAATGAAAGAAGAAGAAGTTTTTACATGTTTTTGTAAGATTATTTAGCGAACGTTGAGCTTAGGAGCCTTCATAATGTATCATTGTGAATATGTGAAATGACATTTAATATTAAAATGAGCGCGTTGTCACTTGTTTGGTCTGGAGATTTTACATGCGTTTTATTTTACACATTAAACGAAGTAATATTTTCGTCTTGTGTTTAAATAATATATAAATGAGCCATTTGTGAAGGACAATATAACAGTTTACTGATCACTTGCACATCCGGTCATGCACAGATTAGAAATCTACTAATAGATGGATGGTTAACTGTTCAAAAGTCACTAGTCTCTATTAGCACGCTCTTTAGCTCCTAATGTATATTACCTTTTCACTATCTACTCATAAAGTTCCACTCATCATTTTTATTTCAAAACAAATCTAAACATCAAAAACGAGCATTCAAAACAACTAAACAATCTCAAAGGCAGCCGTTCTTAAATCAAATCTCTCTCTATCTCACACAGTAATGGCATGTTTCCCTCCATGAGGTAAAGTCTTGTCAACACACGGAACCGGATGCCAGCGGTTGTTGCTCTGAGCCTTACAAATGATAGCTTTCCTTCACACAGGTCCTAGGTGGTCTGTACAAATCCCGCGCAAATTCTGTGACGTTCGTTGTATTTTCGTGTTTGAAGGACGGTTTAAACGTTGGTGTTTGTATTTGGAACTATGAAATTCAAAAGAGTTTGGTATTGTCAGTATATGGAGTGACTTTTGCTGGGAGATCTTTTAATGGGGGAGTTTATAAGGTAACTTTTTTGGATGTTTTCGTGATAAATGTACACAATCCTGATGAGCATTTTTAAGTTTTATTGTTTCTAGAGTTTTTCTCGGTAAACGTATCTTATATCCATTTATGAATATGATGTTCACAAAGCTTGTTTCAATGAGAATTACTTACTATTATTTTCATCAAACAACATTTTTTATTTTGTGTTTGCAGGTCATAGTTAGTTGTAATTGTTATTCCTACAATAAAAACAACGCAAAAAATCTTGCTTGCATTTTCAATAGAAAAATACTAATAGGTTAGCCTCACACAAAGGTGACCTATTTCTCACTATGCACATTGAGATGTGGGTAACATTCACTTCAGTGAAATTGTTCATTTAAAATGTTATCACTTCGTTGTTTGGGATTTTAAGCTGCTGCAAGAAAACGAAAATTTGTAGTTGTCAATTTAATTTTTGCAGACATGTAGATTCTAGGTGTTGAAAGACCTCGTAGAAAATGGCAGAACGAGCTGGTCAAAAACAACGACCAGTAATTCCCATTAGCCCTGGATCCAAAAAACAGAAATCGTGGAAATCACGATGACGCAAGCTAACAAAATTAGGATAGGTGCAATTAACTATAACTGCAAAAGTTTTTTAACTACTTACTAAAGTAGTTAAAAATCTTTTGCTATCTTATACTATACTTACGTATAATCATGAGCATGATACGCAATAATGTTTTCACTACAGGAGCACAGGCCTCCTTTTCATGGTACGGATGGTTCTGTAGTAATCCACCACAGGGCAGTGCAGGTTGGTGGAGGTCACATGCCTTCAATTTTTTTTGTTCTAGGACATGCCGGTATCCTCACGATGAATTTCTGAACAGTACTTAGTGATAATATGTGTTCGGATATATCTACTCTTAGGTCTTCGTTCTGAGAAGTGCTTTTATTTAATTTAAATACCTTTTATAATTCCACTATTTAGTAAAGCAGTTGTCGGAATTTGCTTTCAACATTTCCTCACAAACGTTTGTCTGTTTACCCCTTTTCCAAGAAAAAAATATTTTATTAAAGCTGTGGAGTCTGTTCTTAGTATTCCAGCTACTAATTAAACCATTTCAGTCTGTCAACAGTAATTACTGTTTAAGGTGAATGCTCCAAAATAGCCCGCGAAATTCAAATTTTCTTACGTTTTTTACAATTTGCAGGCAAGTGTCAGGTTGTTAGTATGTAGATGAAAATATAATTGACGACCTGTAAGACGTATTTAGTTACAGAATTATAATCATCAAAATCATCAATAATTCTCCAAGTTCTTAGAGATCTAAGAATGACTTTTTCACCTTTGAACTTTGACCTTGCCCAACCGTTTTTTTGCAAATTGCAAAAAACGTAAGAAAATTTTGAATTTCGCGGGCTACCCTGGAGCATTCACCTTAACGTAAATCTGCTAATTAATCAAAACGTAATATCAGGCCTGTACACCCCTAAGGATCGAGGCAGAGCTGTACCTAACAGTGCACTATTAGGTTTCTACAATCTTTCACGAGTTATGTTTAAGTTGGGACTTAAACATAACTCGTGAAAGATTGTAGTTGTACAATCTTTCACGAGTTATGTTTAAGTTGGGACTTAAACATAACTCGTGAAAGATTGTAGAAACCTAATAGTGCACTGTTAGGTACAGCTCTGCCTCGATCCTTACGTTTTTTGCAATTTGCAAAAAAACGGTTGGGCAAGGTCAAAGTTCAAAGGTGAAAAAGTCATTCTTAGATCTCTAAGAACTTGGAGAATTATTGATGATTTTGATGATTATAATTCTGTAACTAAATACGTCTTACAGGTCGTCAATTATATTTTCATCTACATACTAACAACCTGACACTTGCCTGCAAATTGTAAAAAACGTAAGAAAATTTGAATTTCGCGGGCTATTTTGGAGCATTCACCTTAAACAGTAATTACTGTTGACAGACTGAAATGGTTTAATTAGTAGCTGGAATACTAAGAACAGACTCCACAGCTTTAATAAAATATTTTTTTCTTGGAAAAGGGGTAAACAGACAAACGTTTGTGAGGAAATGTTGAAAGCAAATTCCGACAACTGCTTTACTAAATAGTGGAATTATAAAAGGTATTTAAATTAAATAAAAGCACTTCTCAGAACGAAGACCTAAGAGTAGATATATCCGAACACATATTATCACTAAGTACTGTTCAGAAATTCATCGTGAGGATACCGGCATGTCCTAGAACAAAAAAAATTGAAGGCATGTGACCTCCACCAACCTGCACTGCCCTGTGGTGGATTACTACAGAACCATCCGTACCATGAAAAGGAGGCCTGTGCTCCTGTAGTGAAAACATTATTGCGTATCATGCTCATGATTATACGTAAGTATAGTATAAGATAGCAAAAGATTTTTAACTACTTTAGTAAGTAGTTAAAAAACTTTTGCAGTTATAGTTAATTGCACCTATCCTAATTTTGTTAGCTTGCGTCATCGTGATTTCCACGATTTCTGTTTTTTGGATCCAGGGCTAATGGGAATTACTGGTCGTTGTTTTTGACCAGCTCGTTCTGCCATTTTCTACGAGGTCTTTCAACACCTAGAATCTACATGTCTGCAAAAATTAAATTGACAACTACAAATTTTCGTTTTCTTGCAGCAGCTTAAAATCCCAAACAACGAAGTGATAACATTTTAAATGAACAATTTCACTGAAGTGAATGTTACCCACATCTCAATGTGCATAGTGAGAAATAGGTCACCTTTGTGTGAGGCTAACCTATTAGTATTTTTCTATTGAAAATGCAAGCAAGATTTTTTGCGTTGTTTTTATTGTAGGAATAACAATTACAACTAACTATGACCTGCAAACACAAAATAAAAAATGTTGTTTGATGAAAATAATAGTAAGTAATTCTCATTGAAACAAGCTTTGTGAACATCATATTCATAAATGGATATAAGATACGTTTACCGAGAAAAACTCTAGAAACAATAAAACTTAAAAATGCTCATCAGGATTGTGTACATTTATCACGAAAACATCCAAAAAAGTTACCTTATAAACTCCCCCATTAAAAGATCTCCCAGCAAAAGTCACTCCATATACTGACAATACCAAACTCTTTTGAATTTCATAGTTCCAAATACAAACACCAACGTTTAAACCGTCCTTCAAACACGAAAATACAACGAACGTCACAGAATTTGCGCGGGATTTGTACAGACCACCTAGGACCTGTGTGAAGGAAAGCTATCATTTGTAAGGCTCAGAGCAACAACCGCTGGCATCCGGTTCCGTGTGTTGACAAGACTTTACCTCCTGTAAGACGTATTTAGTTACAGAATTATAATCATCAAAATCATCAATAATTCTCCAAGTTCTTAGAGATCTAAGAATGACTTTTTCACCTTTGAACTTTGACCTTGCCCAACCGTTTTTTTGCAAATTGCAAAAAACGTAAGAAAATTTTGAATTTCGCGGGCTACCCTGGAGCATTCACCTTAACGTAAATCTGCTAATTAATCAAAACGTAATATCAGGCCTGTACACCCCTAAGGATCGAGGCAGAGCTGTACCTAACAGTGCACTATTAGGTTTCTACAATCTTTCACGAGTTATGTTTAAGTTGGGACTTAAACATAACTCGTGAAAGATTGTAGAAACCTAATAGTGCACTGTTAGGTACAGCAATAGGATTGCCCTCATTACATGGGTGTAATGAGGGCGATCCTATTGCTATTAACCGGGCACAAATCCAGACTGCGTAGCTGATACTGAGAAATTTCTGATAGAAAAACCCAATAACACTTTGCCGGCCTGCAAATTGAACCCAGGATGAACAAGGACGAATCTCAACCTCATCAGCATCACTAGACTAACAAGCTAATTAATCTTTTGTTGATATTATGATTGGTTGACTACATCAACAAAAACCAAACAATAGGAAATGAAAAGCAATTTTTTTCAGCAACCATGTTGTTTTGATATCAGAAGAAACCGCACTTTAAATACTTAAACCGTCCACTCTCAATGTATTGTAAGCAAACTTATAAATATTTGTTCTTTATGTCTCAGGCGCCACATAAAGACTCGGGACACACAGATGCACAGCGGGTTGGTTCGCTACCCTTGCTTTTATACTTGCGTTTGTAAAGTAAATATTCTTTATCTTTTCGTGTCGAATGATTTTTATTAAAACACCAAATTAAACCGCTGTTGTAGATCATTAACGGCCATTTTCAATAACTTACTAACAGGTATCGGTAGGTTGCTATCTCTGTCTGTTTGACATTTAGCTTACGGACCGTTAGAAACAAAACATCACAGAAAATCTTTCTTTGATTTTTCTATGGATCAAGTGGCAGGTAAGTGACGCGGATAGGATATTTCAAGCTAACTTTGTTAACTTACGAGACATAGGCATATTAACTAACAGTTATACGTAAGTAAGTTATTGAAAACGGCCGTAAGAGTAATAAGAGGTAATAATCCTGAAAGTCTGACAACCAGTCTTACCAACGGAGTATCATATAGACAGATAGGCAGTCGCTCCATGTAAAATAATGGTATTCAGTGCTGCATCCGGTTAGACTGGATGCCGACTCTAACATAGTTGGGAAAACTTGCTACCAGGACAGAATAAATGAATTGTGAAATAATAATAGGAGGTTTAGGATAATAATAATACCTACATTTTTATTGTGAAATGTGGGGACCATGTGGGTCACATTTTTTTATTTTTTTATTGTTTTTTTTTTTCTCACAACTGTCTGGCAGTTTGAGTACTATAAGCGACCTACCCAAATGTCCTTTCTTTGGTATTGTTCGTCGTTTCGTTCAGCTCCTTGAGTTATAAGTCGAGCTACACGATAACTGACAAATGCTTGCACTGACTCTGTCCAGTCAGTGCAAGCATTTGTCAGTTATCGTGTAGCTCGACGAGCAGTCCACTCAAATCTATGTGGTTCTTTCTTCAAAAGACCATCTCAGACACTAATCTGTGTGTGTTCACATGTGAATTGAGCAAGATTATGTCTGGACTTCAAAAGAGACTATGACCTCTGAGTTTATTTCGGCTGTTTCTTCTCAGAGTAGTCAGGTACGAAACACCGGCCCCATCTAGTCCGTCTTTTAAAAAATGACGCGTGAAAGTGTTTGTAAAAACCTACTTGCAAAATCAACATCATTTATCAGTAACAATTCGTAAAATGGTCACAAAGTGAAAATTCGTAGCAGTAGCATATAATTATGATTCTGCTAAAGCAGCCATTTTAGACCCCCTGATTAGGTATTATCAGTATATTTGTTTTATAATAGTCGGTCACATAGAACATGTACAAATTAGCCGACTATTTTATTTTAACTATTGACTAGCATCAATGATAAACAATATTCCATTCTGTGTTGATTGAATGATTACTGACCAATGCAAACCTATTAATTATTAGAACTAATTATAATTAGTTTTAGTTAATATGACTAAATCATATTCAGTTTTATAACGGCTTTTCGAACTAACTGATGATATGATATGCAAAACCAGCATGGATAATTACCACCTACCACCACATCACCTACCACTGCTTGTCTCTGCATCACCTAAAGGAGGCGGACTTAATACCATAGGCATTTTCTACCAGTCATGGTAGAAAATGCCTATGGCATTAAGTCCGCCTCTGTACTTTGTGCTTTAAGTGTTAAATAAATAAATAATGTTAACACATTGTGTGATTCCTAGAAAATATTATAATGTTATAATGGCTAAACTCGAATCTGTGTCTGGTACTATGTATTTTTTTCTAAGCAGATCTAAAGAGAATGACCTACTGTCCAGTAAGTAAATTACATACTTACTTACTGGACAGTAGGAGATTCCAAATTTAAAATTACGCTTCTTACTGGACAGTGGTGAATAAGTCTCCGGTAGAGTTCACTTTCTGGATACTTTTTAGAGATGTTATGGCTATGTATATGTATGTAACATTATTTTACGAAAAAAAATGATGGCAAAATAATGTTACATACACACCTGCATGCATTTCGAACTTTCCTTGTTTATATTAAGTCCCATGTAATAGGGACCGACACTCTTGCCAACAACCGGCCACAAATTCCCAGCAATAATTTTTGCTTAAAGTTACTTAGTTTGATGTACAGAATGCTTGGTTGACGGCTTCGTGATGAGGTCTTCTACACCCTGTATATGGTTTGTGTTATTCTTATTACAATCTTCCAACTATCTTCAAAGGTGCTTCTACGTACATAATGAATGTAAACGACCACTCATACAAATATATCACTTTTTCAGCCCGTGGAGGGATACTTACTTAATTTATTCCCTCAGTTACCGTAATGCGTGTTTGTCACGCGCGCTGTTTTATGACCCAAGTATCTTTTATAACACCTTGGTTTAGTACCTAGTAAAAGGTCTTGAAGGCCTTGAGTACTAATGGGTTTAAGGCAGGTATAAAAATACATAGTCGAGGATAACGTTGTCTCAGTTCTGATGCAAAAGGTTGAGCAGGTCAGTTACAATGTGTTTTCTACAATAGAGTATATGCATGATTTTTTTTTATCACTCTAAACAAAGCGTATTAACATCAGAAATAGCAAAGTGAAATTATGTTTTTAATATCTATTAAAAAATCCAAGTTATAAGCATTTGAAACTGCTGATTAGACAGAGAGATCCGGTACAGCGAATGACGTCATTCGCTGCATCGACTTACAAAATCCATACTAAATTCCGTTTATCTCGAAAGAGATAGAAACAAAAGTTTAAATGGTTATAACTTTTGTGTTGTTTGGCCGATTTATGTGTTGTCTTAGTACTTTAACATTCCTTATCGAAAAAAAAAAAGAAAATTTATGCATAATTATTGTCTATTATAGATTCATACGTAGGTACGCTCATAGAGTAATAGTCATGTTATTAATAAATAATAATAAATATCACTGGACATTACACACAGCGGCATCTAGTGCCACACTAAGCAACGAGGCTTGTGTCGTGGACACCAGATAGTTGATATACTACATAGATACTTTTTGTTTGTAAATACATACTTATTATACATATAGACATCCATGACTCGGAAACAAATGTCCATGCTCATCACACAAACATTTGCTTCTACCGGGATTCGAACCCGGGACCCCAAGAACGTAAGGCAGCCTCAGTACGCCTGCGCCATTCGGGTCGTCAATTAAGACACTAGCATGTGACGCAGACGAAGTTGCATCACATAATATACCTTCCTCTTTTTATGGGCTATCCAACACAAAAATAATTATACAATTCCAGCCAGTAGTTCCTGAGATTAGCGCGTTCAATCAAACAAACAAACAAACTCTTCAGCTTTATAATATTAATTTAGATAAGGTCTAAACGCCAGGGTAGCCTGCGAAATTCTAATTCTCTTACGGTTTATGCAATTTTCATGTCATTGTCAGGTTGTATGGTGATTAAAATACGATTCGCTACCGTAATAACAAATATGGTTTTACCGAATTCATCATCTGCTTAGTCTTTTCCCAACTATGTTGCGGTCGGCTTCCAGTTTTACCGGATAAAGCTGAGTACCAGTATTTTACATGAAGCGACTGCCTATCTGACCTCCACAACCCAGTTAGTACCGGGTAATACGATACCCCTTGGTAAGACTGGTTGTCAGACTTTTTGGGCCTCTGACTACCTAACGACTGTCAAAGATCTACAAATGCCAGCCGGGACTAACAGCTTACCGTGCTTTCCGAGGCACGGAGGAAACTCGGTATGTAATGGGCGGTCACCCATCCACAGACCCACCTAGGCAAGCACGGCTTAACCTAACGATCGACCCGAGCGGCTGTTATTATTTAGCCACGAGCTCCTGGTTTTATCGAGTTATAATCATTAAAATCAACAACCTCCAAGTTCATTTAACCATTGAATTACTTTTTCATGAAACAGTTGGGAAAATGATGATGATGACTTTATACTCATAAAGGCAAATTGTAAAGTTTCATATTTTTAGGGTTCCGTACCCAAACGGTAAAAACGGGACTCTTTTACTAAGACTCCACTGTCCGTCTGTCCGTCTGAACCGTGACAGCTAGACAGTTGACATTTTCATAGATGATGTATTCCGGTTGCCGCTATAACAATAAATATTAAAAACAGAATAAAACAATATTTAAGGGGATTATATTAAATAATATTTAAATTTAAACGGCAAAAAAATCACGTTTGTTGTATGGGAGCCCATTGGGATTTTTATGCCGTTTTTTGCTTACGGCAACAGGTAGACGCTTGAAATATTCACAGAATATTTATTTGTATTTTCACTTCAAAAATAAATGGTCAAATTAAAATAAAATAAATATTTAAGGGTTATTTTTATTTATTTTTTCCCATACAACAAACGTGATTATTTTGCCGTTTTGTCTAATGTATAGATAATGGTACGGAACCCTTCGTGCGAGAGTCCGACTCGCACTTGGCTGGTTTTTTAATATTCCATGAAACCACTATCCATAACCTCACACAAAAAGGTTCTGCATCGTTGACGGTTTATATGAAGGTAGATGAAACCAAAGCAATGCAATAACCGTACCCCTAATATTTATATTAAACAACAGTCAAAGACATTCCGTCTCGCGGCAGTCGCTACACGGATTATGACATACGTCTGAACAACTGGAATACACAAATACATAACATATAATCCAGTTACAATAGCAGGCGATGTTATACGTTGGTAATTAAATTAGTTACATAAACATGTTTATACAAGGAATCTACACTTCAGTACTTAACTGGGAGCTTATGCTTATATTTCTGTGTTGGCTGTCGTTTCAAATTAAATTATCTAGGTATGAATGTATTCTAAAGGCTGGTTTTAGGGTTCCGTAGCCAAATGGCAAAAAACGGAAACCTTATGGATTCGTCATGTCTGTCTGTCTGTCCGTCCGTATGTCACAGCCACTTTTTTCCGAAACTATAAGAACTATGCTGTTGAAACTTGGTAAGTAGATGTGTTCTGTGAACCGTATTAAGATTTTTACACAAAAAAAGAAAAAAAAAGCAATAAATTTCGGGGTTTCCCCATACTTAGAACTGAAACTCGAAAATTTTTTTTCGTCAAACCCATACGTGTGGGGTATCTTGGGATATCTTCAAAAATGATATTAAGGTTTCTAATATAATTTTTAAACTGAATTTTGTTTTAAGTTTGCGCGAGAGTCACTTCCAAAGTGGTAAAATGTGTGTGTACCCCCTAAAAAAAATATATGATGTACATTACCATGTAAACTTCCATCGAAAATTGGTTTGAACAAGATCTAGTATGTAGTTTTTTTTAATACGTTAAATCGTAAACCGCAATTTTCCTTTCATTCAATAAAGTTTGTGCGGTGCGGAACCTTCGGTGTGCGAGTCCGACTCGCTCTTGGCCAGTTTTTTCAAAGGCAAAGAACTTTGAATAGATGTAAAAGACATAAAAATGGGTTGTAATATAGAACAACATGTCCGAAATTATATTTGAATATATATGGCTTAAAGTATCTATAAAATAAAGCCAATTTCATGGATATTAAAGTCATTTTTCTGTTTTATTTCAATTTAAAGTTCTCCACCGCTAAAAAACGTCCGTTATTTCTGAACAATATTATTAAATAAAGTCAGTTTCCGTGTTTGTCTGCGATCGCGGTGCGGCGGCGCATTAAAATCCATCAATTTAGTAGACTAAACTGCGCAACAGATTTTAATTCACTTGTCACCATCATTTAGAAGAATTTGAAAACATTAATATTATAATCGCTATTCCCACAGTAATATTGTCAGCCACAGATTAAATAATTGCAGTTTGTCATTATCCCGTTGCACGGCTTCCTATGATACAGAGTAGGAACATGTATTAATCTGAATATGATATTATTGTTATTTGCATAATATTGATGTTTTAATAAAGGACCATTTGTTACATTTTAACTGAAATAACCTGTTAAATGGTAACAGTACATAAGAACCTTCACGGGTAATTTTATAAAGTAAATACCTCATTAAAATTCCACAATTCATGGCTCATTGACATACATAATTATACATAATATTGCGACCTACTCAACTGCGCAGGCGAAACTAAAATAAATGTACCAAGTTTGACATATCGATGCATTTTTTCTTGACAAGCAGCGCCACCTTGAACTACACACTTAAAGTGTCACACTTAAAGAGTGACACTTTCGACCTTGATTTGCATCAATGCCTCAAAGAACTTGAATGTAGGGAAAAAATCTTATTGACATCCAAATATGATTTCAATGGCAATGCAGTTCTAAAAACAATATTTATCCTCATCTCAAGTACAACCGCAAAGTGGCGACAAGCACTGTTAACCTACTATTTTTTTTAACTCTGTTGATACAGTCGTGATCTGTGGTTTAGTCTAAGGTTGCGGACTGCGGTTTAGTTTTTGATACGTAGGTTTGTAGTAATACTATCAACTGTAGCCTCATATCTATTTCATTAATACAGCCAATGGATGCATGCAAATGATCAGACTATTATGTTTCTAATGCTGGAATACAGACCTCTCTTTTTAACAGCCGTTGGTCGTTATCCACTACGCGGAACTATTGCGGATTGGTAGACGTAACATATTTTCGAAGGCCAGATGGCCTACCATGACGTCTTAAAGCAGGATCGTTTTAATCTTGTTCCAGTATGGGTAAGAGACGGAGCTATAAAGGACCTCTACCGCCATCTCTTTCCCACACTGGAATAAAATTAAAACAATCCTGCTTTAAGACGTCATGGTAGGCCACCTGTTTCCAAGACATTTCCTTACGATATTTTCTTTCAGCGTTTTTCAGCAGGAGCAGTGATCGTGAAATAAATAACACAAAAGTATCTCCACTCGTATCTTAAAGATTGGCTACGAATAACACTGGATGGAAATAGATGGAGGAATTGGCGTCCTTTACCTGCGGGCATTAGGACATCTCTTTTCCCAACTATGTAGGGACTGCTGTCGGCTTCTAACCGCATGCAGCTGAATACCAGTATTTTACATGAAGCGACTTTATAACTCCCGACTAAGACTGGTTGTCAGACTTTGAGCCACGGACTACCTGTAACGACTGTCAAAGATTATAAATGACAGCTGATGGGACCAACGCCTTAACGTACTTTCCAATTATACCGGTTAAACCTATAAGGCCAAACTGGTCTGTCCTAGGCCAAACTAGTTTACTGGTGTAGTCGATGTGGCTCCGCTGAGGGACGTCCCCCATCCACGGACCAACGTAGGCAAGCGCGGTTTAACCCGAAGATTGGTACGAACGGCTTTTATTTAGCCGACACAGATGGCTAATAAATAATTACGCTTGTCACCTGCCTGGATTCGAACCCTACTATTCGTAAGTTGGGGCTGTTACTACTGGACCACCGCTGCTTTAGGTTACAGTCTAAGGTGAGATAGGAACTACTCATAGTACAGCCTCATATCTATTTCATTGATACAGCCATTGGTGTGTATGATCTATGCACAAACATCGAGCCGTCAACATCGCTAATAGGGAATATGCGTAAATTTTCTTTTTTTATTTCGATACGGAATGTTAAAGTACTATAAAAATAATGACAAAAAGCGAAAACAAGACATAAATCGGCCAAACAACACAAAAGTTATAACCATTTAAACTTTTGTTTCTATCTCTTTCTAGATAAACGGAATTTAGTATGGATTTTGTACGTCGATGCAGCGAATGACGTCATTCGCTGATCGGATCTCTCAGTCTAATCAGCGTTTTCAAATGCTTATAACTTAGTATTTTTTATAGATATTAAAAAAATAATTTCAATTTGCTATTTCTGATGTTAATACGCTTTGTTTAGAGTGATAAAAAAAAATCATGCATATACCATATTGTGCATATCATGTCTGTATTAAGGCGCTATTATATTAGTCTGTAAACTTAGATTACTAGAAGTAATCACATTTTTTGGTATTTTTTAGATTAGAACCCTGCACTAGTTAGACGTTAACTTAAATGATTTATTATTTAGACCTTGTCCAGAAGAAGCGAATTCGTCGCGAAACATTCGCGCGCTATTGAGATACTAGGCACGAATACATCGCGTCCACAAGCATCGCGCGAATTCAAAATACGCGCGTAAATCGCGTGCATAACGCCAGACCCTCGACTCGCGCGTGATTCGCCCTTTCTGGACAAGCCCTTAACGGTTTGGTGGTTGGCTGTAGTCAGTGTAGGTAAATACTATCTGCCCTGTTTGATCAAACTAAATAATAATCAAAAAATAAAGGAGGTTCCTTTCTTAAGAGCCCTGACCCCCGTAGCTTGGACCAGGGTCCAAGCTCCCAGCGCTGGCTACTGTTTTTTTTTATATTTTTAAATGTTTTTTTTATATTGTAATATTTAAAAATGTAAATAATGAATAATCGAAAATATCAACATAAATTAACAGTTTTATAATTAATACTGAAAACAAAAACATAAGAGTAATTAGCCTACCATTTCTGCGAAAAATAATACGTAAGCAGTTAGTTATTTTTAATACAAATTCCAGCCAATGGAAGTTTTTGCAGTCACTAAAAGTCATCTTCCGACGGCCAAAAAATCAATTGTGTTGAACCCAAAATTCAGCTACGCGAACTCCACTGATTAAGTCATATGGTGACACACCACGGCTCTGTAGTATAATCAATTATCTTTATTCAATACAAGTTATACCTATAAGTATCAAGCATAACGTCCCTACAGGACTGCAATGTAAATACTCTAACATAATTACCGAATACCAATGCCAGCCCACAGGAATCCGGGGCTAATAAATACGTAAGTGTATTATCAGTTTGACGTTATATAAGCGCTGTTCTCAAGGATTCTCTCCTACGGGTCCTAGGAAACCTCCTTAGAAAGACTTCATAAGCATAGCATAATCCCCCTATAAATTTCCCACTGCTGGGAGACAGGCCTCCTCTCTAAGATAGGGTATGGACAGAAATTCAACAAGCGGGCCCAGTGTGGGTTGGTTGATGTCACATGTCTTCGAATTTTAAGGTATCTTATGAAGACTGCGACTTAACTTAAATGGTTTTTTTTTTATATATATATAATTTTACTGTAGTCATTATAAAGATTATCTTCCCCGTTTGTGCTCAAGTATATTATCTACATGTAAAAAAAAATATTTCAACAATAAATTTAAATTACTTTGAAAATAAAAAACAGGAGAAATAATTAATAAAAGCCGACCACAACATAGTTTTGAATTGTTAATAGTGATGACTTGATTGTGAGAATGGAATCATGTCGACTACTGCGTTATTTAAATAGAATTTATACTGTACTTATGGCAGTCACTTCAGTATCATCGAAGTTGCTTTATACAATAATAAATGCCCGAACAGACAAACGCAACAAACCCATTTAGGTATACACTCCAGCGCTTCGGAATTCGAAGCCAGTATTATCAGTAATCAACATGACGCTAAATGACATAAGCCCTGTTCCCAAGGATTACCTACCTTCTGGTCCTAGGAAACCTGTTCGGGAAGACTGCGCTAAGCCCTGTCAGGTTGTTGACACTATCGCGCTCCTACGTTAGTCGCGAGCGCAGTTATGTACGGTTGGTAAAAACAATCGTATGGGATTTTTTAAAGTAGGTTTTTTTGTTGTGTGCGTGTATTTTAGTAAAGCCCTGCATTACTGACTTATTGGTTGTGGTTATAGTGGATTCATAACTAATAAATAGTGCATATTAATACAATATTTTTAGTTCTCTCATAGCTTGCACAGTTTTAGATGGTTACTTCAGTTTTGTACAATGAGATAATGCCAATTGCAAAAGTACTTGCTATACCAAGTTTTGCAAATTCATCAATTTCATTTCATTACTGGGTCATGCAATGACCCAACCCTGACCGTTACATTATTTCTAAAAACCTAATTAGAAAGAAAGAAAAAAAGAAAATAATAATTCGTATTTTTACTGAAATTTAAGAAAACTAACCAAGTTGGTTCAGCAGTTCTCAAGTGATCCGCTTACCGTCAAGCAGCATTAAGTTTTTATTTGAATTTAACATAATTTTTTCTACGTCCATAATCATTTTTAATAAATATCGTAAAAAGTGACGCAGAAGCTGCGGTCTTGCTTAATAGCATAAAATGCCCATAAAACATGGGGTGGCATTGATGATAACAACGAAACTTGCTCAGAGCACTTCATAAGTACTATAACGAAGGAAGTGGGTACTTATCTAGGTACTATCGATGTAAAAATGCGTTCGGAACTTTATGATGTGAAAGCAATAAAATCGATTTTACAACTCGCTTTGAACTCAGATGGAATGGAAATTTCTTATTTTACGGCGTGCTTTTCTGTTCTAATGTGTTCCATTAGATAAATAGGTTTATTGAAACGTTAACTATTAGCGTGATTTTGATAAATAAACACGTTCAAATTATGTAAATAATCTAAGTATTATGAAGCTACCCCGAGTTTTTCAATTGGTTCAGATTTAGGAAAACGGTTTTTATCCCATTTTTCAAATCGAGGTGGATTACATTACGCCCCCAATTATTTTACGCTTAGGATGGGGGTTCAGAATCTATAATAGCGTATCGCTTTATGTTATTAAGTATGCGTTTTCCGTAAAGCCGTTCAGGGATTTTAAAAATAAAATCTGTTATATTTTCATTCCTCGTTTCTATTTTTTTGTAATATGTAAAAAAAATGATTTTGTAGACGACATTTTTGTATCAAACCAAAATACAACACCAACATTTCAATTAAATGTTTGATTTGATGTTAAATATTAACCTAGTAAACTATCAAGCTGCTTTGTAAGACCTATTTGTAAATTAAATATAATAAATAGCCTAGGTACCTAATTTATCTTTTCATGAAACATTTTTATTACAACACTTTGTATAATTCGACATGAATATTTTATACTGACTTATTTTTACTGTCGCTACAAGCGCTTAGCGACACATTTCTTAATAAAAACTAATCTAAGCATTCATTGCGGCTTTCGTTTCGCAGTAGTGAGTTTCACTGGCGCACTGTACTTTCCACACCGGTATCTTAGGTTCTTTACACCAAGCTTAAAGCAACCTTTAAAGGAATACTAGAGTTTTTTTCCTTTAACTTTTTTTCCGACTTATGTCTCTCATTTTTGCTATTCTCTGAAGTGTATGGAAAGATGTTCAAATCCCCTTTTCGATTCTTAATTATTTTCCTTTTGAATGCCATTCCTTTTTTTCATGCAGGAAGTTTCATAATTCTTTGTTAATACATTATGCTTATTTATGTTATTGATAGTATGCGTAGTTATTAGTTTGCGTAACAATATAGTTTATTGCTAACTGTGGACGCTTGTAAATGGCTTTTCGTTGATTGCCTCACTATAAAATTTTAGCTGTAAGCCACCCAAACACCACGACAACAAAAATGAGAGATTTTAAATAACAACACGAAAATAAAGGAAATGTGTTTTTTTTTTAAGAAATAATTCGATTCAATTTGCATGGCGCAGATTATACTTCTTGATTTTTTGATTGTCTTTCTTGATTTTTTTTACACTAGCTGTGTATCCGATTACTCAACTGAATTACTAGATCAATCCATCATCAACAAATATTGAAATAGCCCTTTCCACTGGTTGAACATTGCGTGGGAATAAAGCAACGGGAACACTTTGTGTTTTTCTTCTTCTCAAAGATCAGAGAGAAAACAAGCAAAAGCTTATGTCAATAACAAAGGGATGTTGATAATTCCTTTACTAGAAGTTCTTCCATTATTCTTTGAGCAATTCATTTTATGTCGTCATCGCTGTAGCCTGGAGCTAGACATTGCCCGTAGTTTCTGCGACAGTTTTATTTATTTTAGTAGCTGTTGCCCGCGGTTTTACTTGCTTCTTAGAGAAACTGTGAAAAGGCTAAGAAGGAACATGGATGGGTTTTAGTCAGTAAAAGTCTGACACACCCCCGCTCCGTCCAGAGCCGGAGGATGATTTGATGATTTCCCATCCGAAAAAAAAAGGTATGTTATGTTCCATAATATATTGGGGATACGCCTATTGCCATGTCATGTATTGTTAAAGGTAAATAGGTTTTATTTTATAAGTGACTTGATGGCAAATATTTGTTTGGAAACAAATAAAAATGAAAAATAAAAAACTATTTTGCAAAAAATAAAAAAAGACTAAAAAAAATGAAAGTAATTTTATTTGTGTTTTTTGAAGTCGGTTTTTTTTTCATACTTCTCTATTAGTATTAGTATCTTATGAGTCCATCTTTCTTCTTTATCGTGTGATTAGTGCCTAACCTGGTGACAGAGTTTTGTGCCTCTGACTGGCTTTACATGCCGTCGAGAAATATCACTCAGGCATGCTGGTTTCCTCACATTGTTTTCCTTCACCAAAGTGGTAATTTAAACAAAACGCACGTGCGTGTCTTTAGTGAAATTCGTTCAACCGTGTGAGTGATTGTATATTTTATCAAAGAAACATTGAAACGTACTGCAATTTACCGCCCGATGCTTGAGAATTTACGCCTTAGGCAAAATAGCCACAAATGTATTGCCAAGGTTTGCACTGCATCTCGTAGTTAGTTTGATTTATTGTGCACCTAAGCAAACCTGTGTTAGATATCTACTGAATAAGATCAATGTTGTATTTATCCTTTTAATAACTGGTGAAAAAGACGTTTTTCCCTTATCTGTTTTTTTTTATACGTTATTTCTATTTCCTAAAATATATTTTTCCTTTTATTCCAAAAATTGTATGTCTTTAAATGACTCACTGGTTTGCCTATTGTTAAGGGAAACAAAATTAAAGTGGCATCGTCTCAAAGAGCCTTTGAAGGCCATTATTTTAGACAGGGTATTATCTTACTTAAAAGTTAAGGTAATATAAAATATAATTATGTAATATAAAATATGTCACAATAAATTTAATATTTACGGTGTAAAATTGTATAAAAGTAAGTACTTAATGTTGTGATAGAATTAGTGTTTAATTTCTAACGATAACAGTATTTTGTATGCATGAGTTAGGGGCTTCATTTTAAGGGGACGTTAAGCTTTATGTCCTTTGGGTTTTCAAAGGGAAGCAATTAAAATCGTATTTATATCGGATAGCTCTAGGAACTACAATAAGCGTGCGATGGTTGATACGGTTAATATCATAATTGTCTGAACCGGGAATCAATAATGGTATTGTTATCATGGGATCACCATCATCTGCCTAGCCTTTTCCCAACTGTGTTGGGGTCGGCTTCCAGTCTGACCGAATGCCGCTGAATACCAGAATTTTATTTGAAGTATTTTATCTGATCTCCATAACCCAGTTAGTACTGGGTTATATTTCTATAAAAGACAATAATGTTTTGGTTTCTCTACAGTTTATTCCTAATGCATCAAAACCCAATAAACACATCATTAAAACGAATCAACTAACACTGCTACAAGCCCTCAAAGTAGCCGTTAACGTAAATACCATTTACAGCGCTAGTTATACATCACTACCTCCATCTCGGACCATTCCCACGTCCGGCCAAGAAAAACCTATGTCATGAGCTTGTAATTTTTCTCCCAAACCCCAATAGATTGTATCGAAGTACGTCTATGTCCCGTAAAAATACCGGCCACAGCCACCTTCTCAGTAACCCACAGTCTCATGTAATGGAATATAAAATATGAATAGAACAGTACTTTCTAGCCATGTAGGTCGCCTTCAATAACTCTCGGGTCCCTACTGTGGCATACGTCTCCATTTTTGCACCCCAAGCGTATATAATTTAGCCTTTAAAGAGCCGAAAAGGGGAAAGTTGGCGATGTATTTATTTTATTTGCAGGAATAAATAACTTTGTTGACGTTTGTAGTACGTTTTTGTTGGTTTTCAGTGCAGTTTATATTTTATAAGGTTTAGCTGGTTTATAGGTCTCGAGTTTGAACCAAAGACGCACCTCTGACTTTTCGGATTCATGTGCGTATTGTAAAATTATCACTTGCTTTGGTGAAGGAAAACTTCGTAAGGAAACCAGCATGCCTGAGAGAAATTTCGCGACGGCATGTAAAGCCAAGTCAGAGGCCATGGGCGGCATAAAAGTCTGACACCAGGTTAGACAAACCACACGATAAAGAAGAAGAAGAAGAAGAAGCTGGTTTATGTTGACGCTTTGTCAACCAACGTGATTTGTCGGAGTTGAACATTCCCGTTTTTCTGGCAGGCGATAATGTGTCAAGGAAAGTTTTGAAGATAATTTCCGGGTGTTTATGAATTGACGTGACGTTACTTGGAAGTTAAAGTATGTTGCCTATGTTTGAAAAAATAAACAAATAGTTCCCTACATTCTTTAATTCCCGATAGGACATCGAAAAAAGAGATTAATTACCAAACGAATAAGAAATTAGGTATACTATTAAATCTGCAGTTAGTATATTAAAAAAAAAGAATAATATTGAAAATCACAACAAATAAATCCACAGAAAGTAATTGAATCAAAGAGTCATAAATTTTCATTAAGGTCCATTACAATAATGACGTGGTGTCGGAATAAAACAAACTCAATGGAATAACTTTTTATTTCAATGAAATTATCTTTAACACCCTTGACAATATAATCAGAAATATTATGTATAAGAATCCAGGTGTTTTTTAATCCCCCGTTTCATAATTATTGAAAAATTGTGGTGCTTAGGTTTTATTAGAAAGGGTTGCAAATTTATTAGGTAGGTATGTGTAGAACCCCTTATATTTACCTTATTTTATGCAAATACAAAAAACGTACTTATAACTTACTCACGGTACTTGCTAATCTGTGCTACTGTCAAATTATATCTTGTTTCGTAACTTAAACCATTATGTTTTGGTGACGTGCAAAAGTTTTAGGGTTTATTTTACTGGTAATGGTTTTATGAACCTTGTCACGTCTTTACGAAATTTTTAAAGTCGTAAATTCTGATATTATAAATAAACTGGGATACTCATTGTATCCCAGACATTCCAAGCTGAAAATTTGTTACTACAAAAGAATTATTATGAAGAATAAAAGCTGAAAACATTGAAAAAAAACTTGTCATCGAAATAATTATGTCTGAAATCGGAAACCGATATTTACAGGGGTGAAAGTACGGTGTTCAGTGTTCACTGACCCGCCTTTAATACCAATATGAAAGAGATCAATTTACGTCCATACATGAGCCACGCGAGCCACACAAGCCACCCGAGTCATCTGAGCCATGAGCCATGCAACCACACGGGACTCGTGGCTCTCTGTCTAATACGAAACCTCTTCCGCTTTCTAATATCTTAGCCACAAACGTACGCGGATTGGATAACAAATACCATCTTGGTTTTTGAACATAATATTTCAAGACCAATTGTAGCAACCTTGTACTGGCTACAATATTACCCTTACTCAAAAGAAAAAAGAAAATTAGAATCGAGCCAAAGTCAACAAAACTTTTCCTTATTAAAATCGTCGGCGAACAATTCCAACTGGAATTGAACCAAAACATTGTTCAAACGTTATTTATTACCTTTTAATTAATAGTTGCAAAGACTAGTTTGTACCCAAATTAGAGGAAAGTTTCCAACTTCCGCAATAATCTTATCCCTTTCGCGCGCTTTTACGCAATTTATAGCGTTTCGTATGGGTAGTAAATTGGAAACTAAAGTTGTATATGGAAGGAACTAGGTATGTTATTCTATTGGAAATAACCGCAAAGAGAAAGAAGTCAACGAAGTTATGCCAGAAATTTTTCAATAAACATAATTACTTCACTGTTTCAGGAGAGTTCAGAGTAATACGAAAACTTCAGCCACGAATCGTTCCGGAATGGTATTAAAAAAAAATGTTATAAAAATTCAGTCGACGACAAAGACGGAAATAGTTAACATTATAGATAAACATAAATCTCGTTCGTAATTAGAAGATCTTTAAAATACCAAAACAAAATAAAAGATCCACTTTTAAACAAAGAATTCCAGACAGGTGCAGATTTATTTAAAATTTTAATTACACAGATTGCAAACCGCGAGATAATTAGAGCGATGACAAAATAATTAAAGTTACTACCCTCCGTTTGTTTAGCAATCACGCTGTGTCAAGATTAAAGCTATCCAAGAAAGATCTCCTCAAGGACTCTTAAAAAAACCAGAAGGATTTTAAAAAGCAGACAAGCAGACGCAGCAGGTACTCACCTAGTACTTGACAGATGCAAATGAGACCGGGCGGCGCGGGGCCGGCCGCTTTTCTATACGGACGATTTTCCTTTACCACAATCCAAACAATCCTTTTTTTGCACCGACCTACAGAATTCTACAATGCCGACTAACCACGTGTAAAGTCTTAAATATAACGGTCCTTTAATTCACTATGAAAAGTCCAAAACAAAAACTTAATAATTAAAAGAAACTTTACTGACCGTAGGCCGGAGAGCTGGCGATGGGACCGTGGAGGGTAATTCACGAAATAAGGGATATGTTGTTGATAAATTGCGCTCGATTTAGTACCGGTAGATTTCGGAGAGATCGTACGTCGCGGGTAGGAGAGGATCGGACACACGATCGGGGAGACCGAAACGATGTGAGTGACGCCGGGCCGGTGCGGGTGCCTCCCGCCGCCGGGCCGCGTCCGCGAGCAAGAGGGATGCAGCGAGCGAACCCCCCAACTCGCGAATATCGCCACTCGGATCACCTCGCCAGAGTCTCAAGTGCTCTCTGCCGCCGGCAACGCTCTCTCCTAGAGGGAGGGCTCCCGGCGTCCCACAACCAAAATGCCACAACCGACGACAACGATTGCACTCCCGTTTGAAACTTAAAGCGGTTGTTTTAAAATAGAATTTGATAACTAGGTCACGAGATGAACACCTGACGTTCGGCGTCATATCGAAAAACGTATACCCCCGTTGGCTAGGTGTAGCAAATACCATAACGAATACTTTGGCTGAACACGGGCCATATTATGCAACGTTACGTCTTGTATCCTCCGGCCGAGCTTTTACTCAGTTCAGATGCTTTGTAGGATATGGGGGAAGTTGTGCATTGTTTTAGAAAAGTATTGCAAAGTTTCTCTAGTAGCAATTGAAGTTATTTCAATGATGGAAGATTGGCAACCTGAACTTTTCTGTTAAGATGATTAAATTATGATAAAACGCGGTCCCGGAACTCCTTCATTGTGTGGGGTACGTTCTCGAAGAACATATAAGCTATCCATCAATCAATTAGGAAAGGTTAACTCCAGTTATTTATTGAACATAAACTTCTGATGTTATGCTTTTGTTTCTTGCAGAGTTTCCATGGAAAGGAAAGTTTTTCTTCGAATAATATTGTGGTGTTATTTTTAGTTTGTCACTTTGGGTCAGACACATACACATATGAAAAATTTAAGTAATCTTTGCAACTTTTTGTGTTGGGAAAGTGGTTTATTATTTATGAAAAAAAACTGACATAAATTAATTCTTTTAATAATTTTGCGTGTAGTAAAGATTGCTCGTCTTCTAAGCGTCGATTTACCTGCCTACTACTTATATTTTTATGATAATAAAACTACTTTTTTATTTCTTGGCAAACTGTATTTTTTTTTTTAAATAGTGGAGGGTGAACTCTTATAAACATGATTATATTCACATTACAGCACAAGTGTACAAACACAGGCAATACAAGCTACTCGTACAACGCTACTTCAGTCGGAAATCATTTTATTTCCGAGCGCACGGAAATAATTTTATGCAAGATCTGTATAGGATTAAGTTTTAAACTGAAAAATGTTGATGTTCGATTGTTATCGTTAGTTTCTTTACACTGCCAGTTTCTTTGCTATTTGATGAAATTGGTGTTATTTGTTGTCAATAAATCGCAGGCATTTTTGTCTGAAATTGATCTAGAGATCCTAGTATATTCTTTTATTCTACTGTTGGCAGCATCGACTTATTATTACCAACTATTTACACATAACTCATTTCAAAAAGGTAAAAATAGGCATTACTAATTCTCTTCTAGTAATTGAATAGCAACGCAGCATTAACAAACGAAGTAATTGATTAAATCTATATAATCAAAACCTCAGGACATTTATTGCTTGTCGTAAACAATCATGCTGCCTCCGTTAACAAACAGCTCAATAAATTCTAAGATTGCCCATGGCCATATTCAGATAAATTCTTTTCCCAAATCTTACAAAGGAAATTATAGAGACTATAGAGATTATAGAGAATTATTAAATAATAATTCGAATGTTTCTAATGGTTACCTAAACTATTTATGAAGCATTTAAATTGAAAATGGAAGCTCTTTCAAGCCACACTAAATCGTGGTTGAAACTAGGCAGGTGTCCAAAACCTGGACTCGGGAACGCGGTTAAAATCAATGTTGTGTTTAGAAGAAACAAATTAGGAGAAGGCATACCTGGATCTTTCAAATCATGTGTGAGGTCAATTTTGTTTTTATTTAGTTTTATGTTAAAAAATATTCCACAGGGACGTTTTAAATACAACACTCGGGGTTAAGAGTGAGTTAAGAGTTGTTAATTCATTTTCGGAATCGGATCATTAGTTCCGATTTTACTCCCCACCTCCAAACTTAGAAACTTTACTCTTTATAAGTTTAATATAGATAAGGAAATATAGATCAAGTGTCGAAGAAAAAAACGATGTTTGATTTTTTGGTTAGAAATATCTTCAAAACTTCATATAAAAAAGTTATATTGAGTACAAATAAACTGAACGATTATACTAAGGGTAATATAGGGTTAATTTGAGTTTCTGCCTTGAAAACCTTTAAACTTCCTTAGATAACGGTGAGATTCCGAAGTAGTCAACAGCTTTTCATATTTTATTCTAGAAAAATCGAACCCTCCTTCTAAAACGAAAACACATCATTTTTTTTTTCATTTCAAAATCTCAGACGCTTGAACTTCCGCGTGAAATCATAAAAGTAATTGCTTTGAGGAGAAATCGCTAACAGGTAAAGTTCCGAAACGTCAGATAGTATTTTATTATTTGTTGTGTTTGTTACATTTCCTGCTATCCGTATGATGTAAACGTTAAAAAAAGAAATGTTTAAGCGAACTATGGCTGGAACCCACTCACTGAGAGGACAACGGTAAACATACGAGCTTCACAGAAACATTTTCCAAGCTTTTTGCCAATTTTATTTCAATGGCCGTCGACATTTGGTTCACTTTACATCACAAGCATATATTACTTGACAGACTTTGCTGGAAATTAGAAAAACATGCCTTAGGGCTTTTTCACGCGTGTTCTAAAAGAGCACGGATTCTCGATTGGGAAAAGCCTGAGCTATTTACATGATCGCGACAACGCAACGATCGACGCGTAACTGAAAATTCTTTTACGAAGTTGCTATGAAAATTTTGAAGTCTTAAAAAAAAAAAAAAAAACTAAATGAAAATAAACAACCATAAAACATCAATTAACATCACGCCTGTAATGCCCGAAGGTTTAGGCAGAGGTGTACCTTATAGTACCTATACCTACATTTTGCCAGTTATGTTTTTAAGTCTCATGTAGCAGGGGGCGAGCAGATTGCCAGCAACAATCATAACTAGACCAACGAGGCAGTCCAGTAAATTTTGTGTATTAGACTTCCTTTTAGTAAATAAATAACACGCCTTGCCAGTATTTTTATCAAACCCTCCAAACCGACAAAGATCTGACATGAAAAAAGTATCGAAACAAATTATATCATAATAATCTTCACGGTTATAATTCCCGAGGGGGCACGCAGAGGTATATTATCGAATACCCGCAGTTTGCCGATGTATTGAGTCCCGCTGGGATAGGGGTCCGGCCTATTCATTGGGAACGTTCCAATCCTCAATAACTGGGATTTTCTTTTGTAATAGAAAAACCCAATTACGGGTTTACGGTAGAAAGTTGTAAAGTCGTGTTTTTCACCGAAAATCATTGAATTGAATGTTTACAAAGATGTAGGATGTTTTTAGGTTTCCTTAATATTAAATATTTAATGAAAAACAACGACACATGTAAAAGATGTGATAGAAAATAATCCAATCAATGTTTATCAGCTAGGGAATATTACATTTCGTGTGTAGAAACCCTTTAAGTACATTGAAAATTAAGTAAAGCGAGCACTTTGCAAAGCCAATAAGAGATTTATAACGATTGATTTCGCAATGAAATGTTATGACATTTACTTACTTATCGCAAGTTTTATATGCTTTAAAACGTTCAGTTAATATTTAAGTGTACTCAAAATGTAACGAAGGAGCTCGTGGCTAAATAATAAGAGCCACTTTGGTCGATCTTTAGGTTAAGCCGTGCTTGCCTAGGTTGGTCTGTGGATGGGTGACCATTACATACCGAGTATCCTCCGTGCCTCGGAAAGCACGTTAAGCTGTTGGTCCCGGCTGTCATTTGTAGATTTTTGACAGTCGTTACGGGCAGTCAGTGGCCTAAAAACAAAAATCTGACAACCAGTATTACCAAGGGTATCGTATTACCCAGTACGGGTTGTGGAGGTCAGATAGGCAGTCGCTCCATGTAAAATACTGGTATTCAGCTGCATTCGGTTAGACTGGAAGCCGACCCCAACATATTTGGGAAAAGACTAGGCAGATGAGGATGACTCAAAATGTAACGAAAATAAAAATCATGCTTTCGCTGATACTTTTAAAAGGATAATGTTAATTTTGACATTGATAACACGTTAACAAACTTCAAAAGCAATTTTGAAAATTTTGAAAGCAATTTGTATGTTAGCGATAACACCTATTGCATAAGAATATGGGTTTCAAAATAATGTGTTCATTACATAAACAATTATATTTACAACAAACACATCAAAAGATTAATTTTAAATAAATATCGCTGGACATTACACACAGTGCCATCCATCTATAGTGCCACACTATGCAACGAAGCTTGTGTCGTGGAAACCAGATAGTTGATATACTACATAGATATTTTTATTTGTAAATACATACTTAATATACATATAAACATGTATGACTCGGAAACAAAAAATGTCCATGCTAATCACACAAACATTTGCTCCTACCGGAATACCTAAGAACGTCAGGCAGCCTCACAACCACTGCGCCATTCATATTGTAAGACAAAACACACTTTTGAAAGTTTTTTTTACACAAAATGGCTTGCGTTTGGCCTTTTGACCGAAACTCGCCTGACGTGAAGCGATGATGCGGCCAAGGGTGGAGCATACTTGCCTAGAAGAAACCAAATCTCTTGAAGGGTTCCAGATTATTATGATCGGGGAACACAGAAGCCGGTAGTGAATTCCATTAGTGTTATGGAATTTATAACATAGGAAAATTCCTGAGAGCATCCAAATAAGCGGTGACACAACAGTGCCTAGATAAATTTTAGAGCGTTTTTCATTTGTTTTGTTTGTTTTAGGCCCCGTTCTATTTACAAAAATTTTGTTATTTAACATCGCGCCCGTTGCGTCGTCGCCCTTACAACAATACGGCACGTTTATGTTGCCGGCACGCGTGACTTTGCATGACACCGACCAATATGTCTGACGCCGATGTGCCACAAATCGATCCTGATACGGTTTGTCACCCCTTTGATGGATGGATTGCCGTTTCATTTACCGAATTCCCTGTTTATACGTAGTTTTTCCTGTTAACTTCATAAACTAAGTGTTGATGGGGTGGGTGTTTCAATCGAGTGTATTTCCCGGGGGGTTGGGTACTACCCTACCTAACTACTTTTCTTAAGAGGTACCCTTATCAGTATTAAGTTTTATGTAATCATCATCATTGACTTAAAGCAGTCAATCACTGGACGTAGGCCACTCCAATCGCACGCCATTTAATGCGATTCTCTGCAACTCTATTCCAGCTTCTATCGGCCATCTTGAAGATCGTCGTCCATCCACCCTGTGTGCTAGTTTTATCAAATAAGCTATAGTTGGTGCCAGTTAAGATGAGAATAGCGGTCATTGACCCACCTACATTTATTAAACTTCTTAACTATAAAAACCAAAAATAAGCCTGTTCAAGTCTGGAATCGTCATCTATCGTGATCTTCAACATTTTTTCTAATGAAAAACGATACATGGTTTATTTGTTTTGGTTCGTACGAAGAGATATTAGGGAAAGGGCAATGACCGCTATTCTCATCTTAACTGGCACCAACTATACTGTTACTGACCTACTATTTATTCTCTTTGCCAGTCGATCCGAACTGGCACTTGACTTGACTTGAGATTGTCATTATATTAAAATCACCTAATAACATGGTGTTTCACAAAGAAACACTTTACCCTAGTATTTATGATACATAATATTATTAGCCGTGTGGTATCCGGCAGAGTAGAATAGAACCATCCCATTACACTCACGGGTGTCGTATAAGGCGACTAATGTCTGAGACAGAACACCTTGCGCCTCCGTAGACCAGAGAATGGGCAGCAGCGTCTTCTGTTAGTCTTTCATCACTGCGATCTCCAATCCGCCTGCCAAGCGTGGAGATTACGGCAAATTCCTCCCATCATGGGAGAGGCTTATGTCCAGCAGTGGACGTTATGGGCTGTTATAGTATAGTAATATTATAAATGCGAATGTTTGTGAGTAGGTATGGATGTATGGATTTTTGTTACTCTTTCACGCCAAAACTACTGAATGGATTTGGATGAAATTTTGCACACAGATATTTTATAACATAGGATAATTTTTATCACAGTAGTAAGATCCAATGGGACAATTATCATACTTGACGCGGGCGAAGCCGGTGGCAAAAGCTAGTATTCTTAAAATATTTATTTAAATCTGGTAAACCAATAGAAATACCATATTTATTAAGGTAATTTTAAAAGAGGCAACTTTTTTTACTACATGAGATCCTGAGTTCGATTTCCGGGTCGTACAAATTATTTTTTGGGTTTTTCCGTCAGGGATTTCTCAGTAGCAGCAACGGAGTCAGGGTTTGTGCCTGGTTGATGTTTATAGGCTCGTTAATAGGCTCTAGGGCGAAATGTGGGTGTACTATAAGGTACACCTCTGCCTAACGCTTCGGGATCACAGGCGTGATGTTATGGTATGTCTATTTCAAATCTTAATCAGAAAGATGTATTAACATTATTTCCACACTAACTCATAATAGAAATAAAAATATGTACAAGTATCAAAAAGGGTTACAGGGCGTCGAAAAATTCGTCCACATCGCTGTCAACAGGAAAAGTGCCCAGAAGGCTGGCAGCATTGCCACGTTGGATGGCAATGCTGATTCTTTGGCCAAAAAATAGGTCCACCCTCTGGTCACGTGAAGAGTCGACCAACCGCAATTCGTCCACATCGCTGTCAACAGGAAAAGTGCCCAGAAGGCTGGCAGCATTGCCACGTTGGATGGCAATGCTGATTCTTTGGCCAAAAAATAGGTCCACCCTCTGGTCACGTGAAGAGTCGACCAACCGCTTGGCGATTTCACCATGGCCCTAGTGTTTCAACCCCAAACGGGTTTTAAATTGTTAATTAAATCCACTAATACGATTAAATGTTGTGCTGCCATTTAAAAATTGAGCTATTCGTCATTCGATTCGCGGCTAATACTGGCCGTCATTTTAATAACAATTTGATAAAGAGCATTGATTCGCCATTGAATTTGAATAATCCGACATTGAGCACGAGTATTTATAATAATACTATTTTGTATCAAATGCATATCTTTTTATCTTTCATTTTACATTTGCAACAATGAATCCTTCTAAATGACGTAATATTTTATTGAGATTATTGATGTGTGAATTATTGAATTTTAATGTATCGATTTCCATAATTTCAAGAGTTCTAGAATAACATATCACGATCATAATATAATCCATTTTTGATGTTGCAAAAAAGTCAATGTTTCTCATTGCCAACATGTTATTTTATTTATTTTTTTAAACCTTGATCTAAATTAAGTGCAATGTTCTATTTGGAAACCTAAACCCCAATCCAAGACTTTTTTTTTTCGGATGGGAAATCATCAAATGGCTTCGGAGCAGGAGGGAGTGTCAAACTTTTACTGACTAAAACCCATCCTTGTTCCTTCATCGCCCTTTGTGTTCCGGGGTCACCGTATCTCTTTCGAACAGTCCCGCAACCCCGGCGAACATTCCCGCAACCCCGGATCCAAGACTGCCTTGGGGTACATTTGGGGTACATTTTAGGGCCCGCGTGGTGGTTTATAGCCCATAGCCCATTCCCTCTCATAGAGAGGAGGCCTGTGTCCCAGCAGTGGGACCATTAATAAGCTGATGATGATGATGATGAGGGCTGTTGTCATCACCGCTATGGAATATTCACATACTAGCGGCTCTTGCATAATCAGCCAATAATGTTCCCTTTGCTGGGACACAGGCCTCCTCTCTATGAGAGAGAATGGGCTATATAATCCACCACGCCACCCCAGTGCGGATTGGTAGATGTCACATGTCTTTGAATTTTGGATTCTAGGACATGCCAGTTTCCTCACGATGTTTTTCTTCGCCGTTTTGAGAGCAGTGGTGATGAAATAAATTAAATGCGCCTACCTGGGTTTAAAACGCATGAATTACTGTTCTTAAGGCTGCTCTCTGCTTACGGCTCTTGAACATGCAAATTGCGCTCATTTTCGTTATATGTGCAATTCACTCTTAATCACAATCCCCCAAAGACAATCCAATACCACATAACCTTATCAACGTAACATAACACAACGCCTAATAATCATGTGTACATACAGCTACATACAGGATACCGCTACAAACAGGATAGACCACAAATTGCCAGCAATATTATCCTACCTATAGTCCATAGCTAACTATCTAGATCTAGATATTCTGCACTGAAACTCAATAACCAAACGACCATGACTAAACTGTATCTAAGTAGGTAATAATAATATACCATCGTTTGGGTGTTACAGAGCAGGGAATGAATGGAGGCTTATGTTCCTCTTTTGTTTGGTGAGTTAAATTCTGTCGAGTTTTGTGTAATAACCACGACAGTGGTATTATTTCCAGTTAAGGTTTTGCTTGCTTAGTACCTAGTTTGGACTTTCCTTAGTAAGTCCAGAACTATTCAAGCATTCATCGTGAACTACATTATATTACTTGCATTAAAGGAAAGCGTATTGGTGCATAATCATGTTCAATCACATATGACTGGCAGAACCGGGGAATCACTTTAAATCCGTCAAATCACCTCATTTCATGAAAACAATTAAAAAAAACAATATTTAATACATTTAATTAACCATTAGGCGTGTTTTATTAGATGCTACAGCGACTGCTTAAAGAATATTTGTACTAATCATTGCTCTATTTGCTAACTACTCCCTGTTGCCCACATAATGCGGATGTTTCCCGCGCTCAACTTAAACTAACTTCCGGTTCCGGTGTAATCGCATTTCCTTTGTTTCTGGCGGCAGCGCCGGTGCAAATTTACAAGCTAGAATGTTATTTAAAAAGTTAATTTTGGTCGATAATGTGGTTAAATTGATAGTATTACTTGTGAACTAAAATCAATATTGGCTCTTAATAAAGGTATTGTAAAATTTCTGTGGTGTTCCTTTACTATTTATCTGTCAGTCATGGAACTACATTTTAAGTTCCATGAATGACAGATTTAAAGAATCGTGAATATAATAGCATCATGTTTCTTAATTCAGGGAAATTGCTGAGCACCAATTGGATTGGAAAAAAAAATTGTTGTCTGTAAAGTCGGTTTACGGACGATAATTTTACGTGATAACGTAATTTTTCATGATATTAGTGATTTTAACTTAAATAACAAAATTTCATACCACTTTACAATCCCATAAAGATTAAAATTCTAACAACACCGTTGCGTTAGCTTCCAACCATACGCCTAGATAATAAATGTTGTAATTTTTATTTAGAAAATTAAGGACTTTCCATACACAACTTCATTCCCTTTTTTAACTCTTTGGGGGTAGAATTATCAAAAACGCTGAGACACGTATAAATGAATTTTTAATTGTCAGCCTAAACACAAAATTGTAATATTCTAACTTAAAAACTGACGGACTTTCAAACAAACTTTCATCCTCTATTTAACTCCTATATGGTTTGAATTTCAAAAAATTCTTCCTTTTTCCTTGTCTACATTATAAAAGAAACCACTGTACAATATTTCAGTTTTCTAGGTCCAAGGGTTTGGGCTGGGCGTTGATCTACAGGCGCGCGGAACGGTGTGACACTTTTTCGTGCGTGTAGCCGGTGTTCATTGATTTATAAGACGCAAAAAAATTGCATTGCTGACCAAGGAAACGATGAATGGATTGTGTTAGAAACGATATTCTAATTTAAATTATTTACTTGTAAAACATAGGTACAATATTATAATAAGATCAAATTCTAATGTTATCTCTATTTAGTTAATAGGCATATGAAAGAAAAAGTAGTAAATGATAGTGTGACGATTATCAGAGAAGAATGGAAGGAAAAAAGGTATAACGAAAGGAAGATGATTTTTTTATTACAAAATAGACCAGCTCTTGACATCGATCACGCCTGATGGAAAGCGATGGATCGGGTCTATGACGGAACACGCGTGCCCAGAAGAGGGTTAAATGTGGGTGGGAACACAGATGTAGACAGAGCGTTCCCCACTTTGGCAGTGCGGATAATAAAAGTGGAGGAGAAGCTCCGAGTACGACTCGTCAGGATATCTACCAAGTGCGTATGGTACGCCGCAGTACGTCTATTAGTCCGGTGGTAAAAGGGTGATGGTGGGAAACGAGAGAGACGGATAGATCCGAATATACTTACGAAACGTTAGAGAGTAGGGCCCCAGGTAGTGGAGCTCCAGCGCACACTCTCCGAAGTACAGTCTGTAGAAGACCGACAGACAGGCATATGATGATAATGATGAAGTCCTTGTTTGGATTCCCGAGTCGAGTAAAGTATTATTGGGTTTATAAATAATGTACTTAACTTACCACTTAGTACTAGCAAAGTTCTAGTGGCAAATATGCTTAACGAGTGTAAAAATACCCTTAATGAAACCGAAATGCACATGTATACTCCCCGTCATTGCGATATTTCTTTCGTTCTAGACCAGCGGTCGGCAACCTTTTGGCAGGCTTGGGCCACAAGGTGGCAAAATTAACTAAAGGCGGGCCCGCACTTGTGATATTAACCCTAGGAGCCAAATATACCCACGTATAATTGGTCAATTGAAAAAATGAAAAGCGCGTTCTTGAACGCGCGGGCTTGAACTCACTGGTAGGCGTGGCCAAAAAGCACGCTCTCACCTGGTATCGTGCCCGACAGAGTGAGTTCAATGAGATGCACGATATAATTCATAGTAAAAGACGCGCGTAAAAATACGAAAAGGCCTTTGGAAAATCGAGTTTTATGAAAAAACCAAATAATAATATGTCAAAGCATCATCATATAATAGTTATAGGGTTAGACTTTGCATTTACCCTGAAAATAGTCCAATTCATCAGTTTATATGTAAAACTTGTAATTAAACCGGTGGAATACGTCATTTCGACGCAACGACTGTTAATTACAGCGATTGATTAGTTTGTGACGCTCACGCATCTAATTAAACCACTGATACGCGATCTTCATGTATTTTGTGTAGATAGATTGATTGCAATGATATTTACCACGTTATGTCCTACATTATCTGCCCTTGTCCCATGTTACTTGGAGACTTTTGAGAACTTGAATATGTATTTTCAGGAGGACGGTGCCAGTAAACATTTCGTCGTTTTAGTTCTAACACCACGGTAAAATTTTGGCGGTTTTGATGCCGTTTTCTAGATGATCGAAAGACGCTTTGTTTCAGCCAATCTGCGGTAACAAGAAACGTCAAAATACTGGTACTGCATCTGATAAAACTGGAAGCTGACCCCAACATAGTTAGGATAAGCCTGGGCAGATGATGATGATATCTCATTGATGATGAGGAGTATATGAGGTGAACAAAATAATCTCGAATTATCTAACCTCTTTTTATAAATAGGTATTTAATTAAGTAGTATTGGATTGATATTTCCAACAGATTAATCTTCTAATAGGTACATAAAAAATCTCGTGGCACAGTGTTTATTATCGAACTCCTCGGAAACGGATTGACCGGTTTTTATGAATTTCTTTTGTGTACATTTGGTAGGTCTGAGAAAAGGTCGTAGGCTATTTTTTAGTTTCACTCATCAAAGGAGACTTAAAACGCGAACGAAGTCGCGGGTAACAATAGTATTTTATAATAAGCAAACAAAAGGTTTCTTACATATCATTAAATAAGTACTGACTTTGAACAAAACATTTTAATATTTTCTTCCCCTAAAGCAACTTATGAAAATATTCTGAAAAAAAAATCAGCTCCTAGAACAAGCGGCTAACCAAATAAAATTGGTTTTTGATATAACGAAGTATCTCTACATTACATCTCTCAATTCACAAGGTAAAATAAATTTAGGATTTATTTCGTGGAAGGCGAAATAGATTCAAGGGCCCTATTACAATAAACGCGGTACTCACAGAATCTGTTATTAGATTTAGAAGTCAAAGCATACATTGAATATCTATGAGCCGGCGGCGTTCGAGATGCTCTATTAGATCGCATTAAACTCGAAGTAACTCGTCACAGTTGTGGCCTTTGTATATGAATTGAAAGTAGAGCGCTTATGATTCGGGAATTGGTGTGGATTGTAATAAATTGGTGTTCGATTTTTTTTTCTCTTGTAATACCGCTTTGGAACCACTTGTTATTGATATTGTAGGACAACAGGAATGCACTATGCCATGGGTTTAACTCGCACATGTAGCAGTAACGAACAGAATGTATTTTTACACGCTTCTCACACGTCTCCTTTTCCATGATCAATATAATAATACAAGTTTCACATTTACCAACCCCTCCTTAAAAAGGGGGATGAAATTTAATTAATTGATTAAATGGATTTATGAAGAAAGGATGGTTATTTCTGTAAGTGGATCTTCTGATACACTTCTCTACTTTCTTTATCGTGTGGTTAGGCACTAACCTGGTGTCAGAGTTTTTATGCCGCCCATGGGCCTCTGACTTGGGTTGCCGTCGAGAAATATCTCTCAGGCATGCTGGTTTCCTCACGATATTTTGCTGTGAGAGATAATTACACAATACGCACATAAATCCGAAAAATCAAAGGTGACTATTTAAAGTGTCTTACTTTAACAAGTCAACGTTTTGGTTAAAAATGTTTGGTTTGGAAAATATTTTCTAGCAGATAGATCCCTGAAAAGAAGTACCAAAACAAACTCAAAAGTCATGGTCTGTTTTACAGTCCAGGATTTTCTTTGCTCGTTGCTGGTTCTATAGGTACTTCTCCCAATTCATACTCCAGGACACATTTAACAGTAGTATAGCGTCACTCTGGGAAGCGTTCGACCCGTCATGTCAGACAGACGTCTCTGAGTTCCAACGCGTGTGTTAACCTGATAACAGACGAAGGTCTATGGCAGCTATACAAATAATACGAGGTAAGGATACTGAAGAGTTTGTTGTGGAAAATTACCATTTTTTTAACAAAATAATGTTATTGTTGCGTCTGAAACTTGACAGTATCTGTCAAAAGTTTTTGTTGAGTCGTCTGTACTTCAGGGAAAAATATTACTTCATTTTTATAAGAGGAATAATAGATTTTTTTCACAGTAGGTATGTTTATTGTTGGTACCTAACTAATTTTTTGTGAATTTTTACTGAGCAGTTTTTTTATTGGTGCATAAGAACTAGGAATCAAACCAGTAACATGATACTAGGGCTCCTTTTGGGGTCTGCGACAAAACTTAACATAACATATTATCACGCCTGTAATCCCATAAAGGTTAAGCAGAAGTGTACCTTGCAGTTTAGCCACATTTCGCCAGTTATGTTTAAGTCTCATGTAATAAGGGATGAACCCACTGCTATCAACCGGGCACAATTCCAGACTCCCTGGCTGCCACTGAGAAATTTACAATACCTAATAACACTTTGCCCGACCTGGGAATCAAACCCAGGACCGCATGGTCAGCATGACCACTACATCAACGTGGCAGTTAATAAAAATAAACCCATATTTTCCCAATAACATTTTCCTTTGCCCAGAGTCTTTGTTAGAGCCATATCCATTTGGGTTTATTTCGTGTAGTCAAGAATTTATATTAACCGACTTTCGTTACCTAGAACAGGCACAAAGTCCAGCTCCGAAATTCTCGGATACACATATGATGCATGTCGTAAAACATATTTCCCACATCAAATTATACACAGCTCGAGACCGTATTGGATGAATTTTGAACTTGGAATAAACTTGCAATCTAAATTCATGGGACGCCAGATCTGACCGGACGGTGGCCAGTCTTACTTATTTGTACATTTGCACTGCGTTTGTTTGGTAGCGAAAATATTGCAGCTGGCCAGTACGTGACTTCTATGTTGTTAAATGATTACGGATGGAACTCCGGTCAATCGATTTAAAAATGGAAATCGAGATTGTTCTTTTTTTTTTGTTAGGAAATGAGGTTACTAGGTTTTTTGTTTTATACTCTTTTTAGAGTTCTGTATCCAAAGTGTTTGCTACGGGATTCTATTTCTAAGGCTCTGCTGTCTGTCCGTCGGTCTGCCACAGGGCCGTATCTTTAGAACTGAGATAGGCAAACAGTTGTAATTTTTTCAAGTTGAGTATGTTTAATAGAGCCGCTATAAAAACCAATACAAGTAAGTATAGATTAAATATGACCGAGCGAGTTATTTTTTCGGCATTTTTACGGAACCTTTGTGGCTTCTGACACGCACTTCGCTTGTTTTTAAATATGTAGGTAATCCTAATCGCTGCTGAGGTATTAAAGTAATACTTGAAAATATGGTAATGCACTTAAGAGAAACACTTAAACATTCTATTCCTGCAAGAGCCATTCGTAATTTAAGCGAAACTATTCCGCTAAGCTTTTCATTACAACACTGTATTGCACCAATTTCCCCAATTACATAAATAAGTATTTTAGAGTACCTACTCTATCTGGCTAAAAGCCCATTTGCGTTCGCCATTACCTACTGCACCAATAACCACCCGCGGTCATACAGATATAAGATAATACATAACTAGCAATCAATAACCTTGTGGTTTCCGGCAGAGAATAAACTATCCATTTTCTGTGGTTGTAACAGAATGTGAAGTGATTTAATGCGTTGGATAGCAGGAACTTCCATAATGATCATCCTTCATTTCTTGTTCCATTTTATTTGGGAATGGTAAAATATATACTTACTTTGAGGAGCCCGTGGCTAAATAATAACAGCCGCTCGGGTCGATCTTTAGGTTAAGCCGTGCTTGCCTAGGTTGGTCTGTGGATGGGGACCACCCGTTGCATACCGGGTTTCCTCCGTGCCTCGGAAAGCACGTTAAGCCGCTGGTCCCGGCTGTCATTTGCAGATCTTTGACAGTCGTTACAGGTAGTCTGACAACCAGTCTTACCAAGGGGTATCGTATTACCCAGTACTAACCGGGTTGTGGAGGTCAGATAGGCAGTCGCTGCATGTAAAATATAGGTAGGTATTCAGCTGCATCCGGTAAGACTGGAAGCCTACCCGAACATAGTTGGAAAAAGGCTAAGTAGGTGATGAAAATGTATACTTACTTTTCTTAAACACCATCCAAAGCCAGTGATGGTGTTTGCAACCCACTGCGAAAAGAATAATTCAACAAAAGTTAAGGTACTTATAACAAAGAAACATTAATTTTTGTCTGTCTGTCTGTGTGTTCCGCCTAGTCTCCAAAACGGCTGGACTGATTTTGACGGGAATACTGGCAGATTACTGCTGTTATAAGGAGTAATACTACTTTTATTTTAGAAAAAAGATTATAGGGTTCCATTCAAGAAAAATAAAACCCATGAAATTATCAACAGAATCTTATTCAAAAAGGGAAGTAATTTTTTTTATTAAATAATTTCACGTTGAGTAAGGTCGCAGGCAACAACTAGTGTAATATTAGTTGTTCATTTTCCTATTATGTCGCTGCTGTAGTTCCCACCCGGTAGCTATTGAATACCATTGACCAAGTGTGTCAAACAATTTCATCTATTTCAGGCATCAAAGGCACAATTGTAGTGTTATCTAACTATCATCTCGTATCTACAACATTGTCACGAGCTTACGGAAGCCTCACGAAATAATAGGCGTTTCAATATGAACAAAATACACGACAATGGCGGTGCTATCTTATTGTGACGTGCCGGAGCGTACGCGTGATTGAGCCTCGTTCAAATGTAAACATGAGCCACTACTATGGCATGGAGTATGTTAAATGGGTTGTGGTTTAGTTTAGAAGTCCTTTGTTAAGGAGCTGGGACAGGGAAGGACTGCCAAGATGATTTCTGGCGGCAAGCAGTTCTAATCTGTTCCAATTTGAAGGGTAATTTGTCGTAGACATCATAGGGGTTTTTTTTTAATTGGGACAAGCCCGCCACACTGGTCCCAAACCACTGTAACTCCTGAAAGCCAGAATCGACAGTGGCGACAACCAGAAAAGCGCCGAGACAATGAAGCTCGACGAAGTCCCAGAGTATAAATTTAACTGTATTGGATCCCGCAACGAAATTAATCAAAAAAGTAGAGAGGAGGAGTAGGAGGGTTATTTAAGTATAATTGTGAAAGACCTCCTACACTTACGGTTGCCTGCAACAACCTCTGTCGTTGCAGGGTAGCTTATGTACCTGTACTCATAATGGCAATGTCATTGGGTCACACACCCGGCTCTACAAATATCTTGAAAGACGGTATACTCGGTTTTACGCGGTTTTTTCAAGGCATTTGAGAACTGGATGCATGCCCTAACTGTCACACATACCTGTCCTTCAAACTTCCCCTCGACTGATCCTTCCTGTTCTGTAACTAATTTTGTTGTGAGATCCAAGATAGTTGCATCGTTCCTCCGGAGCTCGTTTCGTTGCCTCGGCGCTTTTTTGGTGGTCGCCATTGTTGATTTTGGAACTGCAGTGATTCTGAATAGAGTGGCGGGTTTGTTCCAATTAAAAAAAACATTATATGGATTGTTTCTTTTATGTTTATAAAGTTTTAAGGGTATTTTACACACTTTTTGGAACACGGCAAAACTGAAGGCTCAGCAGGAATTTTCTGGGTGAATTTTTACAAAGTGTTTTTCTATAAGGTTCTACAAAATAAAATAAAAATTATGTCACTTTTCGACCCATTTAGTAATACTCGAACGAACATCCGTGGTAGGACCTCTGAACATTCAGGTGAACAACACGATAACGCTTCTGTAAAATTTCTGTGTAAGCGTCGATTTTTGAATCGCAATGGTATTAAAGGGTGCATAACCAAATTTTATTCTTCCCTATATTAATAGTTTGTACTTTGAGTTAATTCAGGATACCTATATAAGTCACCCAATATTGAATTTATCTACATTTTGTCGTGGTTTAAAACTAGTTTATGATAAACATACCATAACATCACGCCTGTAATCCCCGTAGGTTTAAGCAGAGGTGTTCCAGTAGTACACCTAAATTTTGGCAGTTATGTTTAAATGCCATGTAATAGGAGCGAGCTAGGAAATTCGTAGAAATTCGATTGCACTATTGCCATCAACCGGAGCACGAATCCTGTGTCCGTGGCTGCTAATGAGAAATTCTTAATAATAGAAAAACCCAATAGCGCTTTCCCGGGAATCAAACCCAGGACCTCACATTCTGTTGTCGCACTTGCGGCCACCCGACCAACGAAGCAGTCCATCATAAAGAGGCTTCGGCTCATCTCGTAACTTTCCCATTTCGACAACCAAACAAAATAGCATCACAAAAATCCCTAAATTCGTAAATTATTTTAAAAGACAAATAACAAATTCTGTTAGAATAACAGTTTTCAGTTTGTAAACGCAACCTATTTTGTCTCTGGCAATGCAGTGACATCTGTTATTTATGATTTTGTACATTTTTTTTACTCTATGGTGTGCCATCTATGCGTTTGTGTGTGCTCATTTTTATCGTTCTACTTTAATTAAATAAATCCTGTTGTATCACCAATGCAAGCTTTGTTTTCTGTCCGAATTTCAACAAATTCATCATCATCAATCTCTTGCCCTTATCCCAATTCATTTGTGGTCGGCGCAGCATGTCTTCTTCTTCCATACTTCTCTATTACTAGTCATCAGTCATCTCATCAGAAACTTCTTTTCTTGCCATATCAAATTACAAATTATCATTACAAAACATTAAATCTATCATCGATTACTTCTCCAAACTTCATCAGAAAACCAGCTCTACAACAAACCAATATTTACGTACTGTAGCCCTTTCAGTTTCAGTAACCTCTGTGTCATAACGTTATCTCTTGTGTAAACGTACTCGTCTGACTTTAATAAAAGTTTCATACGTAATCTTTTCTTGGCATACTTTACGGAGGTAAGTTAGCTACAATTTCTATTGGAAACTTTATTAACATGTCTATTAAAACTATTACAAGATGCAAGTTTTATGCAAATAAATATCTGTTTTATAAAGTTTACCCGCATGATTAGGCAAAAGCGTTGGAAATAGCGTAATCAGAAACGTAGGTAAAAAAACAGGTTTTATTTTTTTACATTTCATTGGTAAATAATAAATCACTTCACCATCAGTATCTATAGTCGAGGAGCCATGTTTTCATGATACCAAAAATAAAAAAAATAAAAACTACAAAACGTATTATGTAACTTGCTTGCCAATATTAGTCTTATAATAAACACACACAATTAATAATACAAAGACAATAAACCTATCCGTTTACAAACTAATCTTACTACCGTGACAGATTTAACTGAACTTTAATCGTACGTGATCAATTAAACGAGGAAACATCGGCGTCGTTACATCAGTCAACGTTCAGACAGAGATACATTATGAATTAAATGTCAACTACATGGTGTTAACAGTATAATTGACAACAAGTACCTGCTATAAGAAGTAGAAGACGTTGTTAGGTTAAATATAATAAAAAAAAGTTACATGTATTATCCATTGGTTGGTACCTATTTCACAAACAGCTGCATTAATTAAACCGATTACTTGAAAGTACAAAAAGTAGTCATAGTGCAAAAGTAGGCATCGTGCTACGAAATCGAAGAATGGATTGTACCCTATTGAATTACATCGCCTTACTTAAAAGAGTTTTCACAAGTCTGAGCTTCGATTTATAAAAAAGTATTTCTGACTTCAAACATTTTATTTATCAGATTTTTGACAAATGATTTCGTATAAAAATCCAAAAAAATCATTAATAAAGCAGTCATACCATATATACATAGAATGATCGCTTTTAGTGTGCAGTTCAAGGTGGCGTTGCTTGTCAGAAAAAGAAAATTTGCATCGTTACGTCAAACATGGTGAGTATGTACCTACATTTATTTTAGTTTTGTGTTTTCCCACCTGCACAGATAAGCTGGTTGAAGTTTAAATGAATCTCTCGGTGGCAGCCAAAATAGGAATAAACACCACCATCTTGTTTAATACAATTTTTTCAATGTTTACCAATCCGTTCCGCTGTCAATGTCACTCAAGCGCCAAAAAGATCCTAAGACACTGAAAAACAAAACCTAATCAGAGGTACTTAAAACTCTTTTGTTCCCACCAGAATTATACCTACCGTGAACACATCTTTAGAAGTGATTTTGTGCATGCCCGCCGTAGACCACTACCTCCCGGACTAAGTTTTCACATAACTTAATACTACGCGCGTGTTCTCTGCACCATAAGATACATTGTATACTTTTAATAATGTTGCGAAATAGAATAAAGCATAAATTGTAAGTTTTTGGTCATTAAAGTTTATTGTTTGATACAGGAGTTTGTTGTAAGTTTATCGAATTAATGTTTACAGTTACATAAACTGTAAACATTAATTCGATAACACAGTCAACGGATTCTATGAAGATTTTAAGAAAGCTACATAGCTTTCTTAAAATCTTCATAGCATCCGTTGACTGTCGTTACGTAGTAACATGCTAGTTGAGTAGTAAGAAGCCTGAAAGTCTAACAACCATCCTTATCATGTAACTGGGGCTCAGGGGCCAACCATACGGAAAGCCCACAAGGCAAGCCGATTGTTCAGAAACCCTAACGTCATGAAGAGTAGGTAGTGGGTTATAAGAGCAACCTAAGCTTTTAGGCTTGTATAAATGTACCACCACTAAATAGCGAGAAGGTAGGTGGTACTGGTTTTACGTTGCATCTGGTTAATCTGGAAGCCGCGCCCAACGTACCGCGTACTTTGGAAAACGCTAGATAATAATAAAAATAGAATCTTTATTCAATTTTAACATACTTTAAGCTAAAGATTTGATTTAGGGTTTTATGAATCCTATCGGTCCACTGAAAAAATCAAGAAATAGTCTAATTCCGTAATTAACACTAAAACCGGAATATTTAACACTATTTATTTTGAGTTCCCGATTCCCAGTTTAAAAACTTATATTATGGTCTAACTGTTTTAGAATCATCTTTATCAAACTCAAACTCAAACTCAAAGCATTTATTTCAATTAGACCATTACGGCACTTTTGAATGTCAAAAATACAAAAAAGAAATCAAAGCTACAGTCCCAGTCACAAGGCATAATAACTTGAGAAAGTACTGTAGTTGCCCATTCCCTAGCGTAGATCTCTATGGAGAAGAACGGGCAAGAAACTCCATGGACACTCTTTTATAAATCAAAATATTGTTACAAAATCTTGGTTACATCATTAATTTTGAGATTATACATATATGTGAGAACGATGTAGAAAGACGTACACACTAAGAGCGTCCAGAGTAAAAGATTAGATCAACAATTTACGAATAAAGTAATTAAAATGAACCTTGGCAGCTAAGAGATGACCAGTCCCAACTGACAGCGCCCGTTCACAAACATGACGTATGTACCGGCGCCATTCAACTAAACCATATTGAAGGGAACTAAATGACCCGACACACCCGCCACCATCAGCGAGACATTTAAGTGAGCATGACATTCTCTCCGCCACCATGCAACGTTATCACAATGCAACGCTTTCTATTTACCTAGAAACAGCGTTGTTGTAGGTTACACTTACTTTTTTTAATCTTTCTATTTATCTAAACAACATCTTAATAATAAATAATCTCGCAATCCAAACAAAACGATTTCCAAGAAACATGAGAATACGCAATCTTTGATCGCCCCTCTAATATCTACATTCGGAGGAGTTTGTATGTGTTTGAAAATATCAATTTGTTGACTAACTGGAGACGGTTAGATCCCGGTGTACGTGACCGCAATTCTGAAGAAAAAGAACAGATTTTGAAGAAACAAGTCGGGTTGAACGCTACATTGATACGGTTAGAGTGTGCGGAAAACTACATGAATTATTTATCATATTTGTTTAGGTGGCGGATGTCTTTGTGTTGTGCGTTTCTTGTACTATACACGCACACATAGGCCGCGTCACCACTTTGTCTTGACGACAGATAATCGTGTCGTTTTACGTTTCGTGGCTTGTGTATTTAAATAGAGGTGTTCACTTATAGGACGACGCGATTACTGTCATCCACGACTTTTGCCAACCAAATTAAACGTCACGACATAGTGGAAACGCGGCCTGAGCAAGAAAATATCAATATTTGTATTATTTTTAACTATAATAAGAAAAAATAACTGGGCGAAATTTCCACGATTCCAATCGGTGCCTGAGGATGGACGACACCGCCGCCGGGGCTGATCCAGAAAGAGGTGGCGAGATGACGCGCACCACGATGGCTGGGTCGAGGTGGCGCACGAAAGAGTACCTGGCAAGATATGGCGAAGGTCTCGCCCCAGCAGTGGGATTTTAACGGAAAGAGAATACTAACACACACACACACTATGTCTACATTTTTTTTTTTAGTATCCCCTTTCGCAGGTATGCTGGCAGAGATTTCTTTAGAAATAAGCATCACCTTTGTACTATTTTCTGTTCCTTTCTACTTTTCTTTATATTTAGTGTGTACATAAATTGTTAAATAAATAAATAAATAGATAAAATTCCCGGCGAATCTATCTTCAATGTTTTTTTTTTTTTTTTTTTAAACTTTGCCCCACACTAGGAATTTCTCCTGTATCGTGGGTACGTTTACAAACATTTAAACTCACATACACAAACAGCCAGACCCGGAACAACTATCTGTAGGCCATACAAATATTTTTACCGTGTTTGATCGAACCCGCGACACGCAGCGCAGTAGCCAATCGCTCAACCACTGTGCCAACCGTGTCGTCAACACAACTTTGCTTTTACTGTGGGTGTTTGTTTTAATATAACTTAGAATACTCGGGGATAATATAATTGTATAACGGGCTGGTGTCCGCAACTCCACGTCAAAGCGCGTATTTTGCGTATGGGCTATCCACCACGCGGCCCCAGTGCGGAACGTTGAATGAATGGAATGGTAGATGTCACATGTCTTTGAATTTTTGGTTCTAGGACATGCCGGTTTCCTCACGATGTTTTCCTTCACCGTTTTGAGAGCAGTGGTGATTAAATCAATTACACAAAGTAATGCGTCTGCCTGGGTTCGAATCCATGACTTACTGTTCGTAAGTCGGGGCCGCCACCACTGGGCCACCGCTGCTCTCTGCTCTCTCTCTGCTCCGGGGATAATATAGCTTTCATATAGTGAAAGAATTTACGAAAGTGGATCAGTAGTTCCAAAGATTCTCCGTACATTCAAACTAACCTAATCACAAAATCTACTTCTTCATAATATTTCTGTGTGTGTATTTGTGTGTGTGATTCTGTGTGTCTTTTCTATGTTTTCCTCCTCATTTTGTATATTTTTTATGTGTGTGTGTTTTAATAACTGACGTCAAATAAATACTTTTCTTTCTTTCTTTCTTTTCAAATTATTTTTGAAACGCTTTGGTATTTCCTCATTTTACTGTTTCCCACTTAAAATCATAGCCAGCTAACCATAGCCAATGTTATACACAGAAATGAAAATATATGAAATTTCAACCGGCTGAATAAAAAGCCGTAGCCAACTAACCTAACCCCATACGGCTCACTGCACAAAGCACATGCATTGGGCGCTATCAATTTCAATAAAATATTTAGGTATGTTTACTCAAATGACTTTATATATCCCACATGCTTTAAAAATCTATAAAACGCACACCCACAAAAAAACTATCCTAACACAGGAATCGCAGATTATATATATATATATATATATATATATATTTATGTATACTTATAAGAATTTATGTATAAGTATTTTTTATGTTTTCCAAAAAAAAAAAACGCTTGTGCTATTCGGTGACTAATTCGTATATTTTCGCAGCACAGTTATGGGTTTTCTTTTCAACTAAATAGGCTTGAAAACCTTATATTTTTTTAATATGACGGTTTTTTTAGAGAATTTTCGAGAGATATGTTTTTACATGTTTCAGTATCTCGTAGTCTACAAACCGCATTCACACATACATTACTATGCAGGTAAACTTGAACAATAGTAACTCGCTAGGATTCTAACCTTGACTAACAATGTTCATATCGTTAAAAGTTAACGTTTGAAGAGGAGTATACGAATGGTAACGTTCGCATCTTTGAATGAGAATAGTTTATGCCACAGATAATAACACAGTTAGTTTAACAGTAAAACTTCTGGAAGCTTAATGAAATAATGCTATCCGTGTAGAATACACTGAAAGTGTATCATTAAAAGCGATATTGCAAACAAAAGTTTCCTTTACTTAGTAGATATATAAACGAACATGGCGTTAAAACCGATACCAAATGGATTACTTAACCCGCACTTGGACTATAAGCTTTATTTTTGTTACTTCTGCACAATGAACTGAGGGACAACATAGAGACGGGACCAAGTCTAACACTGGTATCTAAAGGGTGTAAAACACCTCTTAACGAAGCCGAAAGGCACTCATTATCCCCGTCATTGCGATATTTTTTTTGTTCTACACCATACCTGGGAACCTTCTAGTTACGGAGATATTGGGTCAAAGTTCCAACTTTATGACAAGTTTTTTTAAAATACGAGTTTATATTGTAAGGTTTTTACTTTATACACCTGTACGACCCCCGTACTATTCAATCCATCAGCACAATGTTTTGAGTGCGTTACATTTAGTTCTACCACAAAACATAATTTTTCACCCCAAAAAAAAAGTCGTTTCCCAGCAATAATTTTTGGGTAAAGTAGTTTGATGTACAGAATGCTTGGTTGACGGATTCGTGATGAGGTTGTTTACACCCTGTAAAGTCAAGTTACAGTTATTACTGAGTTTAAGTAATTACTTATACAATAGACGAAGTTAGAACGGTCAAAGAAAGCAAAGCCAAGAATTCTAAATTTTGACAGTTATAACTTCAAGCAATTACTAAACAACGGAATAAAAATCGTTTATTAGGTTATTGCTTTTACTCAAGTAATCACTTTGATAGTTTATAGATACGGTTGTAAGTTAAAGTGTGTGCTAAGTAAAAATCTCGGCCTCATATCAAATATTCCACACATTTCCCACTCAATTTTTCCTTAATTTTCTCCAACAGCGAGTCATCAGAAACCATAAAACTATCCAAAATTAGATATTTAATCAGGCAATTACTCCCTCGTGGGATAAACGAGGGCGTATTACAGGGTATAAGAAGATGTAGGTAGCGAAGTATATCGGATAACAGGGAATGTGCCCGTGGAAAAGATAATGGTCTTGTTTTTTTCCGCTTTAGATGTTTTATTTGGCATAGGTACTCGTATTTTGGACTCCAAGGCTAATATAAGTTACAACATAACGTAAATAATATGCCTTGTTTATCGAAGTTTTTTTTTTTGATAATAAAACCATAGTTTTATTCGGATTTTCTATTTATTAGTTAATGTTCTTACAGACAAGCGGCAAGTTGCCAACGGTAGATAAACTGCAGCCGTCGCCACCTGTCGTCGACGCGCCGGGCGGCATCCCGAAGCGTCGACGACTGCCGTCGACGCTTGCAGTTGTGGCATGCCGAGTAAATGTTTGTCGACCGCTGCCGTCGACGCGCCGGCAGCAGCCGCCGACGCCACAACTGCAAGCGTCGACGGCAGTCGTCTACAGGTGGCGATGGCTGTAGTATATCTGCAGTAGGCAACGTGCCGCTCGTCTGTAAGAACAAGGGTTCTTACAGACGAGCGGCACGTGTTTTATTGAACATTTTTTTAGTACCCACTAAGGAGTGGGTACTAAAAAAATGTTCAATAAAAGATTAAACCATAAAAAAAACTGCTTTCAACTAATTACATCTCTCTTTTAATATTAAAATCTTCGAATTCTGATTAATTTGACATTATGTAGTTAAGAAGCCTTAGGCAGAGGAACTTCCCGCCCCCTATTAAACGGGACTTATACATAACTGGCCAAATGTGGGTGTACTATTAGGTACACTTCTGCCTATAACCCTTTGGTGATTACAGGCGTTATGTTATGTAGTTCTAGGCCCAATTCTTACTCTATAAAATACCAAAACTCACCCTTTACCAAGTGACACATTGTATTTTAGGCAAACAAAGCTTTTCTTTCTTTGCCTAAAATAGAATGTGCTTTTCTTTCTTCTTTAGCAATGAAGTTCCTAAACCATACTTCACTGTATATACTTACAGGTTACTAGATAGGCACCTATAATTAAGGGAAAATCCCAGCAGTTACTTCAACAGCGTGGGAACATTAACCCAAAAGTGTTATTGTTTATTTTATAGCTTGTTGGTGTAGGATAACTAGTTGAACAGTGCCTGTTATTAAACTACTAGCACGTATAATCATTACCCGGCGTAGCTACATGTGAATGAGATGGTATTTTAAGCGCTATGTGTACTGAATTCTTGGTATTTTAAGCTGAATTTTACATTTACCATGTTTACTATTTGAATATACCGTTTGCAAGTGAGTTTAAAAATTCAGCATGTTTAATGTTTAGCATGCATGTTCTGTGTGATCTTAGAAACTAGTCACTACGTTAACTACTTCAGTGATTCGATATTTAAAAGTTGACTTTATAATCGGAACCTTGCTCATCATCATTACCTGCCTAGCCTTTTCCAAACTACGTTGGGGTCGGCTTCCAGTCTTACCGGATGCAGCTGAATACCAGTATTTTACATGAGCGACTGCCTATCTGATCTCCACAACCCAGTTAGTACTGGGTAATACGATACCCCTTGCTAAGACTGGTTGTCAGACTTTTTGGGCCACTGACTACCTGTAACGAATGTCAAAGATCTACAAATAACAGACGAGACCAATAGCTTAACGTGCTTTCCGAGGCACGGAGGAAACTCGGTATGTAAAGGTGGTAAATATTTTAAATGGAGTGACTGCCTATCTGACCTCCACAACCCAGTTAGTACTGGGTAATACGATACCCCTTGGTAAGTCTGCCATGGTTGTCAGACTTTTTAGGCCACTGAGTAACGACAAAGATCTACAAATGACAGCCGAGACCAACAGCTTAACGTGCTTTCCGAGGCACGGAGGAAACTCGGTATGTAAAGGTGGTAAATATTTTAAATGGAGTGACTGCCTATCTGACCTCCACAACCCAGTTAGTACTGGGTAATACGATACCCCTTGGTAAGTCTGCCATGGTTGTCAGACTTTTTAGGCCACTGAGTAACGACAAAGATCTACAAATGACAGCCGAGACCAACAGCTTAACGTGCTTTCCGAGGCACTGAGGAAACTCGGTATGTAAAGGTGGTAAATATTTTAAATGGAGTGACTGCCTATCTGACCTCCACAACCCAGTTAGTACTGGGTAATACGATACCCCTTGGTAAGTCTGCCATGGTTGTCAGACTTTTTAGGCCACTGAGTAACGACAAAGATCTACAAATGACAGCCGAGACCAACAGCTTAACGTGCTTTCCGAGGCACGGAGGAAACTCGGTATGTAAAGGTGGTAAATATTTTAAATGGAGTGACTGCCTATCTGACCTCCACAACCCAGTTAGTACTGGGTAATACGATACCCCTTGGTAAGTCTGCCATGGTTGTCAGACTTTTTAGGCCACTGAGTAACGACAAAGATCTACAAATGACAGCCGAGACCAACAGCTTAACGTGCTTTCCGAGGCACTGAGGAAACTCGGTATGTAAAGGTGGTAAATATTTTAAATGGAGTGACTGCCTATCTGACCTCCACAACCCAGTTAGTACTGGGTAATACGATACCCCTTGGTAAGTCTGCCATGGTTGTCAGACTTTTTAGGCCACTGAGTAACGACAAAGATCTACAAATGACAGCCGAGACCAACAGCTTAACGTGCTTTCCGAGGCACTGAAGAAACTCGGTATGTAAAGGTGGTAAATATTTTAAATGGAGTGACTGCCTATCTGACCTCCACAACCCAGTTAGTACTGGGTAATACGATACCCCTTGGTAAGTCTGCCATGGTTGTCAGACTTTTTAGGCCACTGAGTAACGACAAAGATCTACAAATAACAGCCGAGACCAACAGCTTAACGTGCTTTCCGAGGCACGGAGGAAACTCGGTATGTAAAGGTGGTAAATATTTTAAATGGAGTGACTGCCTATCTGACCTCCACAACCCAGTTAGTACTGGGTAATACGATACCCCTTGGTAAGTCTGCCATGGTTGTCAGACTTTTTAGGCCACTGAGTAACGACAAAGATCTACAAATGACAGCCGAGACCAACAGCTTAACGTGCTTTCCGAGGCACTGAGGAAACTCGGTATGTAAAGGTGGTAAATATTTTAAATGGAGTGACTGCCTATCTGACCTCCACAACCCAGTTAGTACTGGGTAATACGATACCCCTTGGTAAGTCTGCCATGGTTGTCAGACTTTTTAGGCCACTGAGTAACGACAAAGATCTACAAATGACAGCCGAGACCAACAGCTTAACGTGCTTTCCGAGGCACTGAGGAAACTCGGTATGTAAAGGTGGTAAATATTTTAAATGGAGTGACTGCCTATCTGACCTCCACAACCCAGTTAGTACTGGGTAATACGATACCCCTTGGTAAGTCTGCCATGGTTGTCAGACTTTTTAGGCCACTGAGTAACGACAAAGATCTACAAATGACAGCCGAGACCAACAGCTTAACGTGCTTTCCGAGGCACTGAGGAAACTCGGTATGTAAAGGTGGTAAATATTTTAAATGGAGTGACTGCCTATCTGACCTCCACAACCCAGTTAGTACTGGGTAATACGATACCCCTTGGTAAGTCTGCCATGGTTGTCAGACTTTTTAGGCCACTGAGTAACGACAAAGATCTACAAATAACAGCCGAGACCAACAGCTTAACGTGCTTTCCGAGGCACGGAGGAAACTCGGTATGTAAAGGTGGTAAATATTTTAAATGGAGTGACTGCCTATCTGACCTCCACTACCCAGTTAGTACTGGGTAATACGATACCCCTTGGTAAGTCTGCCATGGTTGTCAGACTTTTTAGGCCACTGAGTAACGACAAAGATCTACAAATGACAGCCGAGACCAACAGCTTAACGTGCTTTCCGAGGCACGGAGGAAACTCGGTATGTAAGGGTGGCCACCCATCCACAGACCAACCTAGGCAAGCACGGCTTAACCTAAAGATCGACCCGAGCGGCTGTTATTATTTAGCCACGAGCTCCCCGAACGAATTGGAACCTTGCTATAGCATAATATGAGGAAACTTAGAATAAAGCTAAGAGGAAAAGCTCCCTTTTTTCTTAACTTTAGTACCTACCTTTTGAAAATTGACAAAGTATCAGTTTATAGTCCTCTTTGGCGGCCCATATCGTTATTGATCAGTAGTCATACCGATTCACACTAAAATTCTTTAATTTAATTGCGAATATAGTAAACTTAACACAAATAAAACAATTACATAGGAATATAGGATTTATTTATATGGATGGATTGTGTAAGGAATGATATGAAAAAGAAAGGAGTAAATGTAATGAAATGAAATGAAATGATGTTTATTTTTGCAAGTAGGTTATTACAAACACTTTTACACGTCATTTTTTTTAAACTAGATGGGGCCGTTGTTTCGTACCTGACTACTCTGAGAAGAAACAGCCGAAACAAACTCAGAGGTCATAGTCTCTTTTAAAGTCCAGACATAATCTTGTTCAATTGACATGAGGACTATGCAGATTAGTGTCTGAGATGGTCTTTTGAAGAAAGAACCACACAGATTTGAGTGGAAGTGTCCAGTCAGTGCAAGCATTTGTCAGTTATCGTGTAGCTCGACTTATAAATCAAGGAGCTCAACGAAACGACGAACAATACCAAAGAAAGGACGTTTGGGTAGGTCGGTTATAGTACTCAAACTGCTAGACAGTCGTGGGGAAAAAAATAAATAAAATATGTGAACCACATGGTCCTCACATTCACAATAATTAAATAAAATTAACAATAATTTACAAATCGAATGTCAATAAAAAGTAAAAAAAAAAAACATTAAATGTCACAATAATAATAAAAAAAGTAAATTACTTAACAAAATAAGTATTCATGTCAAAATGAATACATGTCACATAAAATAATATAAAATAAAGTAAAAAATAATAAAATACTGAACTAAGTATTCAAGTCAAATCATTCAATGTCAAAGTGTATAAAAGAAAGGAATTAATAATAAACAAGCGAAATCCGTAATTTCGACATTCACAGAGCAGATTTCATTGGAGCAGCTTAATCTCAAGCCTTTTTACCTTCGAGATAGTGATTAACATGATTTGTCTCTCCTACAGCACTGAACTGATTTATATCACCATCTAAGTGCGTGATCTATAAAACTATCACCTTCATACTTTCCATAGTGCGTGCTAGGTAGGTCTTTTTATAATTAGGTGTATTTTTTATCTCATCTGTAAATTCATTTCTTTCTCTTATTTAATTTTAATTGTACAAGTCTGCTTATATCCCTTTATTTTGATAGGATCAATTAGATTTGTTACACAATCCATACATCTTTTCTTTGTTCTTCCTCTCTCTCTCTCGATCCATCCACGTTAACAGTCATTACTCTTTTAGTCACATGCGATTCGTTTCTCCTCATCACATGATACCACGCTAATTGATTAACTTTTAACTTTCCTTCTACCAACCCTTCAGGTAAATATAAGTGTGATGTTATTAGTGTTGCGATTGTAACCATCTCCCTAAATAAAGACAATGTTACATGAACATGTTGTCCACTGAATAGTATTTGACTGCAGAAAATATTTAGGAGCTGTGACACTAAAACACAACAAAGATGTTTACGAATGTAATAAAATAGAAGACAATGTAGTTGTATGTTTGTAGAAACGACATTATAATTTGATAATTTACATCGTAACATTTCACTTCAGATGGCTATACGAAGGAAAATTAAGTATTATTTGCCTTGGCCCGAACTGAGTCAGGGAGAGTTTGACATACCATGGCATATTTTGAACAACAACTTATTTACTAAATAAGAAGACATGGTACAAGGGCAGGAGAAATGATGAACTTACTAAATACAAAGTAATAATCAGCAGCGATGACCTGGTGAAGGCGATGACCTGGTGACGCTGCGGGAATCCACTGGATGCGAGTCGCACGGGACCGGTCAATGTGGCGACGCTTGTGGGAGGCCTACGTCCAGCAGTGGACGTCTTGCGGCTGAAATGATGATGAATGATGAATCAGCAGTAATATTCACAGTCGGTTCACTTCAAAAAAATCAAGTAATACTCGTATGATTACAGAACCGATGCACTATGGATAAAAATGTAAATCCACTTTATTAATTTTTGAGCAAAAAAGTAACACGTCAAACCGGTTCACGTCGACGTGACGCACAGTTGATATAATAATATGCTCTATTAGCGTTTTTTTTTTTACTTTTTTATTTAGCATCTATTGTCCCATTGCTGGGCAAAGGCCTACCCTAACCCTTAGCATCTAAGTAACGAATATTTTGATTAATCTTTTTGTTATGGTACATTCGGTAATCATGACTTGTGGGAACGCTGAGTCCCAGCAGTGGGAAATTTATCGGCTGATCATGCGAAGTTTTATTTTGTGACTTAGGTACATGTCAGTGAAGTAAGTGCCTAATTGTTCAATCATAAAGTAAGAAGTCGTCCATTCATTTGTCATTCAAAAATACTATAAGTATTTAATCATTTTCTTACTTTCAGCACACAAAAAACACGCCATAACAAGCGAAACTGATCCGCGTCGAAGAGACACACGGCTGATCATTATGCTCAGAACTCGATGCCACACGTGATCGTTCAGCGGCTGAAAGCGTGCAAGCATTCAGAGCGTAAGCGCTGCCGTGTCAGCCTGCGCCTTGGAGATAAGTCACGTTTTCATTACACTAACTTTGGATTAACCAACATACGTCGGATAGACGTGGGGACGTAGCCTATATGACTGTTTGAGTCTTAAGCGGTTAAATAATGTATAGTTATTAATGTCTTTGTTTGAATTAATTTGAATGCAGGATTAATTACCAAATTTGTGTTATAAGCATGTTGATATCCATTCGTATAGGAAGGATCTGTCTGTCGTCATTCACTTGTATGCTTAATTTACTATCAGTTAGTATGAGCTGAAAACCAAAAGGTCAAATGGCTCTGTAACTTCACGCCTGCCCCTCTTTGGGCTAGTTCAAGTGGATCGGAACAGCGAGCAACAGGCAAAAATCGAAATCTTTATAGGAGACTTCGTCGAAGGACAAGCTGTTGATTAAAACCGATCGTCTAAGGCCCGTTTTCTATAACTTACTTACGTATAACTGCCAGTTAATATGTCACATCTTGCAGCTATCGGTGTTTCTATAAACAAAGTTAGCTTGAAATATCCTATCCGCGTCACCTACCTGACACTTGATTCATACAAAATTCAAAGAAAGATTTTCTGTGACGTTTTGTCTCTAACCGTCTGTATATAAGCAAAATGTGAAACAGACAGAGACAGCAACCTACCGAAACCGAACAGTAAGTTATTGAAAATGGCCGTAAGACCAATAAATATATTTAAACATCAAACATTGTAAAACAGCTATAAAAGCTTATTTTATTTATTATTTACTCTCCTGAGTTCCCTCGTTTGCGTAGCGTTAACCAAGAAACAGGAATCCGATGAGACTGTAACCACGACTTTCATTTATGTCCCGTTATTTTCCCCTTGAGAAAGAACAGCTCATAGTACAAGTGCAATAGCAAAGCTTGAAACCACACGTGCATAATAAACGACCGTGGAATAGAAAATCTAGCTTAGAAGCAAAGATTATAACCTTGTACATTAAATCCCTTTGTTGTTCATGATTGAGACTTATGCAGTTGATTGGGGAAATCCAGCTTTGCTAAAGCTTGCATACTTAGTTTTGCTGTAAACTTGATGAATTTCAATAACGGCTAAACAGTATTTATTATTGTAAAGGCAGGTAAAGGTAAAAACTATTAGAGGCAAACAAAATCCAATTCGTTTTCTTAGAATATCTAGATTTCTGCAGGAAAACACCAGTACCTAAATAATAACTATGTACCCAAAGTTAGCAGAGAACAGCGGTGGCCCAGTAATGGCGGCCCCGACTTACGAACAAGTAAGTCGTGGGTTCGAACCCAGACAGGCGCATTATATTGTGTAATTTACTTCATCACCACTGCTCTCAAAATGGTGAAGGAAAACATCGTGAGGAAACCGGCATGTCTTAGAACCAAAAATTCGAAGACATGTGACATCTACCAATCCGTACTAGGCCCGCGTGGTGGATTATAGCCCATTCCCTCTCATAGAGAGGAGGCCTGTGTCCCAGCATTGGGAACATTATAGGCTGATGATGATGATGATGATGAGTTTGTGCGTCGATGTCTCTTGCACCCTATGTTGTATCTCTACTGTGTACATGAGTATGTGTGGTGTGAGTGTGGCTGTGTGTATGCTTTAAGTGTATGTGAGAAAGGTGTGGTCATATTGCATGGTGGTATAGACCATCAAACTGAACAACTGTCTCTTTGGGACTTTACATTGTAATTGCGTCCATGCCTATTGCCATCGACGCGGTAAAAATTCAGACTCCGTTGCTGCTACTGAGAAAACCGCTGATGCAAAAACTCAATAAAACTTTGCCCGACCGGAGAATCAAACACTAGAGTTCATTCCCTCTCATTAAAGGAGGCCGTGTCCCAGCAGTGGGAACATTATAGGCTAATGATGACCCAAAGTTCATTGTCGTTTTAAGGTTTTAGCCAACAGCACTTAACCGTCCCTGGAAAAAAGAAACGTGACATTACTTCATAAATTCACGCAGAATTTTTCCTTTGTCATAATGCCCCTCTCTTTTCGTATCATCGAACTTGGTGGTTATATTTTCACCCCCCAATATCATTGCACTAGTTTGTCACGCCATGTTCTCCCCCACAAAGTCCTGCAATAAAGAATAAATCTAACAAAAATCAAAATATCATGAAACACATAACACATGTCGTTTTGATTATAATTGGCAGTAAAACGGGCCAGGCGATCGCTCTCTGCCACCGTTCCGGTCCTGACCCCATTACGGACACATATTAATTTTTCGCATCCGGCACCGGACGCGGTCCTAATTGAGCTCTTTCACCTCCGCTTAACATTGACGATGATTAGTAGAAACCGGATTATTATATCCGGAATGCATGTATAGCCTTATTTTTTGCATGTTCTACACACATGCTTTGGGTTGTATGGTTTTCACAACTGGTTTCATCCTCCACAGAAGAAACCCAATCATCATCTGGCTAGTATTTTCATGGAGCGACTCACAACGAAGAACCATTGGCGTGTCTAGGGAACAACAATGCGGCCAGCCCATAAAGCTAGCAGACTGTTCAGAAACCCTAACTTCATGAAGTACTACTCTTCAGTTACAAGGGCAAGCCAAGCTTTTAGGCTGGAATGAAAGTACCGCCACTGCCACTACGAAGAATCCTATTTATGAACGAATCATGCGGAGGATCACCATCCATAAAATCTAGGGTATATCATATCATACCTATCATAGTTTTGGGTAGGTACAGGCTCAACGAACTGTAAAATAGTATCTAAGTTAAACTTACCTACCAATAGACAATTTTCACGTTAGTTTTAACCATCTCAAATCTTGCATCACCACAAACGTAACTATTTGTGTAAAGTTCAATTACAAGTTGTACGTGAACTTATCGAAACGTCATGATAAGCGTGTATCACCAAGTCTCAATCCAACCTAATTACCGTTTCTAACGCCTCTTAAAGCCTCCAACATATTATCGAAATCATTTGCTCTTACAACTTAATAATTGAGTAATACGACCGCAAGATTTTTAATTACTTTTAATATAATATCTCATAAAGCAGCACCTTTTAAAGCACCAAGCAATAAAGTGAGGATACGCCAGACCGGAGATCAACTTGCATGGCATGGATTTATATAAGCAAAAACAAGTTTACTGCTAGCTTATTGAAAATAATTCGCCTAACACATGTAGTACGTCTATTTCAGGTAATAAATATTTTCAATAGAAAAGAATACATGGAAGCCTTATGAGTATCATTATAATAATAATCAACATCAATGAGAGAAGGTGTTGGTCGAGGCACGTTTAAGTACGGGTTAAAAATATTTATTTCACTTCGTTCTTGAAGGTCGAAATTAAATATTATTTCAAGAAGGAAATGGAAAAAATATTTTAAACCCATACTTAAACGTGCCTCGACCAACACCTTCTCTCATTGATGTTGATTATTATCTAATAATACCCATATGCCTTTCATGTATTCTTTTCTATTTAAAATATTTATTACTACTATACGTGGCTCGACCAACACCTTAGGAGGCTGTCATTGTGGGGCTCGGTCAAGGGTTAGATTCAGAAAGCCGCATAGTGAGGAGATTCCTCTCTCTAGAGCTGACCTCCTGCACCTGCTCCCCTGACCTCCGGCAGCCAGGACCTTGTTTCTGATGCTGATGGTCTACTATTTTGTTATATGTTTAAATGCTTTTATATATGAATAGTGCTGTTTCTAAAAATGTTTCAAAATTTTAAAACAATTTGTAAAGAAAATAAATAAATGAAGCCGTACTATAGTAATGTGTAAGACCTGCTTACACCAGCACCACATATTAGCAAAAGTGTGCTTAGTTCTAAACACACCTAATTGCACCACTAGTCACGTTTAACGCTAAATAGATTTAAAACATCATTCGACTTCAAGGATTGAAAAAACAGTATGATCTTTTAAATACATTTAATGGATGTTCAACTTTGAAAAAAAAAAATACTTTCGAGTAGAAAATAATTATATTTTCTACTCGAAAGGTAATCTTTTAAGCTAAAATAGTTGGACTGGTGAAACGCCATAAACAAAAAAAAAACAGGAAAATATCCACATTCCACTGTAACAAAAGTGATTACATTACCAACAGTGAGCGTAACTAGCTCACGTTACGTACAGACCAACGGAATGTAATTGCAAATCAACAGCCAATCACAGCTTACTGGATTACTAATCAGCCAATAGTATTATGCGTAATGAAATTCTGAGCTGCTTAACACGTAGGTCGGAGCTTTTAGTTATTTTTGACGTCAAATAGTGGTATATTTGTTTTTTTTTTCTATTTTACAATATTGGTAAGGTGAAGAGGTATAATGATTTTTTGAGAACAGAAACGTTTTTTGCAAAAACAAAACCGATTTCAAAAACACAAAATAAGTAAAAAATAACTTCAGCTTCAGAAGTTGGTGACTTTTGTTTATTTGATTTAGTTATTTTTTGCCACCGACTTCTGAAGTTATTTTACAAGTTATTTGTATTTTTGAAGTCGGTTATATTTTTTGCAAAAAACGTTTTTTAAATATAATAGATAGCAAATCAGTAATAAACATCCAAGCGATTGCAGCAACCACGACCAATTTGCCGTCTATTATTAAGAGTTCCCTTGTATTTGTTTATTAATCCTTCACGTCTAATTTAGGCACGAGTTTCTCCATGAAAACAACCAAACTGCACGTCAAGACGCATCTAAAACTTGAAACCAAACACGCGGGATACTCATACTCAACTCATATCAAACGAATAACTCGAATTTACAGACTGTAAAATACTCCCGACTGGCGCAGATAGCAGCAGACTAAATTGTTACAAATTGTAGGTAACAGTAATAATTACGTGTAATAGAAGCGTCGGTACCTTAAGGCTGCTTTTCCAGAGGTAGCTAGGCGGTGTGGATAAAATCAACCAATAGGATTACCTAGTTCATTTTCCTAGCATCGCTTAGCGCAGATCTAGTGGAAATGAGTGCTAGCGGAACTAGGTACATACAAAAAGATAAGAGTGATATGGACGCAAGCGAGGAATGTGGCCGAGGAGTGTATCCAAAACGGTGTAGAGGCGAAAAGAGTTGAGTATGCATCTTCGCACCACTCAGCAACACACCGTTTCAGACCTTCGCTACGCATCTTCGTAACGCCTAGCTGCTTTAGGCTGCCTGTCCACTGGAGCGGAGACGAGAGGAGTAGAGCAGGGCAAATCTTATCCAAATAGAATTTCATAAATTCTGAACTCCGCTCCGCCCATTTTATGCAATTCTATTGGATATTTGCTCCAAAGCAAAAAACTCTTGTGTTTCCAAAGATAAAAGGAGTCTTGGAGTCCAAAGATAGGAGGAGTCTTGGAGTCCAAAGATAGGAGGAGTCTTGGAATCTCACTTAAAATTGCTTAGATTTGATAGGACGAAACTAATACCTAAGCTAGCAATGTAAACGAATTGTCTTGTAATACTAGGTAGCAAACAACTCATAAAACTCACTATTACTATCACCAAAAATCCCCAAAACCCTTTAATTTACTTGGTGCAGCTTGGTAAAAAAAGATTTGATATGGAAAGAAAAGACCCGTTATTGCTTCATATTGTGAACATACTTTCATTGATGAACGCTTCTGAAATAAATAGGGCCCGCAAATGCCAATGTTCTTTGTTGCTCCGCTCGTCTCCTCTCTTCTCCACTGTAGTGGAAAGGCAGCCTTAAGCTACGGTTTAACTGCAACCAGCTGTGTCTCGGGAGTTGTAAACGTTCGGCGTATCGTTCAAGTGTTACTCTAAAGACAATTTGTTTTAACTCACTTTGTATTAAAGGATTGAGAGGTAATCTATGGTTGGTTAATTCGTTTTGGTTTGAGGGTTATAATGCTAAGTCATTTTAGAATCCAAAATTTAGATGGATTTTAGAATTGGTAAACATCTGGATTTCTTTGTCTAGTCATGGCAGACTTAGGTGTAGCAATAGATAGTTGGACTGGATTCTTCTCTGTCACTAGAAGCACGAGCTCCTTTTCGTGGTGACATTTCTAAATTGCAGGTACACCTGAGAATTTATTTTCCAGTTTTTTGTAACAAACTCAGAATCCGTGCTCCGTATTTTAAGAGATAAATATATCCTGCAAGCGCCTGAGACACGGAACTTCAAAACATTAAACGGAAGCGAGTTCCAAGCATTAAAATACAGAAACCAGATTTTCTTTTATTTTATTACGACATTACATACCAAATTCGACTCGATTGCATTTTCGTATAAATATAGCACGACTGTATGGAAAGTTTTACCAAAATCCATAAATTAAGCTTCTAACCTCGGTACACCCACTCATGTGTTAAAAGGTCAGTATCAAAGGGGCTATGTTAAGGCTAAGGGCAGCATTCTTCGTTTTTTTTGTTACAAGTTACAGCACACAGACCTACTGTTTTTGTCGATAAAATTGTCAAGCGTGGTGATTATCAGAACATTAACTAAATACTACAACTGCCTCGTTGTTAGAGTAGTACTCTAGTGTTTGATTCTCCGGTCGGGCAAAGTTTTATTGAGTTTTTGCATCAGCTATTTTCTCAGTAGCAGCAACGGAGTCTGAATTTTTACCGCGTCGATGGCAATAGGCATGGACGCAATTACAATGTAAAGTCCCAAAGAGACAGTTGTTCAGTTTGATGGTCTATACCACCATGCAATATGACCACACCTTTCTCACATACACTTAAAGCATACACACAGCCACACTCACACCACACATACTCATGTACACAGTAGAGATACAACATAGGGTGCAAGAGACATCGACGCACAAACTCATCATCATCATCATCATCAGCCTATTAATGTTCCCACTGCTGGGACACAGGCCTCCTCCCTATGACAGGGAATGGGCTATAATCCACCACGCGGGCAAAGTGCGGATTGGTAGATGTCATATGTCTTCGAATTTTTTCGTTCTAGGACATGCCGGTTTCCTCACGATGTTTTCCTTCACCGTTTTGAGAGTAGTGGTGATGAAATAAATTACACAAAGTAATGCGCCTGTCTGGGTTCGAACCCACGACTTACTGTTCGTAAGTCGGGGCTACCACCACTGGGCTACCGCTGCTCTCGCACAAACTGTTACCATGAATTCAACAATTCAAGATTTTAGACCCTAGCATAGAAAAGTAAGAAATCACCTGTTTTATACAAAAGTGCAATACCAGCACGGTCAAATTGTATGGAACAACTTACTCTTCACAGATATATAAAGGGTGTAAAACACCTCTTAACGAAGCCGAAAGGCACTTGTTCTCCCCGTCGCGTCATTGCGATCATTTTTTTGTTCTTCACCATACCTGGGAACCTTCTAGTTACGGAGATATTGGGGGTCAAAATTCCAACTTTTTGAAAAGTTTTTTTTTTAATACAAGTTTTGAATGTAAGTTTTTTACTTTAAACTCCTCCACGACCCCCGTACTATTCAATCCATCCAGCAGTACAATGTTTTGAGTGCGTTACATTGAGTTCTACCACAAAACATGATTTTTCACCCCAAAAAAAAAGTTGTTTCCCAGCAAGATCAACGAGAGAACAAACCAGAAAGATGCCATCCCCATAATATTTTGTCATTTAATTTCCTCCAATATTAGCAGCAATCGTCAAACACTAGCTACCTAACATTTAATAGCCGTTTTATCGTAGCCAAGGACGCTTTTTACTAGGCACTTCGTAGCTTCTTGAAGCGATGCAGCTAAATGCTCGGCCATAATTGGCCATCGAAATGATAGCCCAGAAAATGTCAGGCTATAAAAGAAGACGTTTCCAGTCATATATAATGTCCCACAAACATTTTAGGGCTTAAAGAATGACCTAATTTATGGAGACGAATAATAAAACAGGTAATAAATGATTTTGAACCCTGTTACCTAAATCATCCCTGCAGACCGTTGGGACGGAACTAAGGGTGAATTCTACAAAGATCGTCTTGGTCTTTGATTTAGCGTTATTCTAGTTACTATATTTGCGACCGGATACTTGAAAACTTCTAAAAAGACTCCGAACCTAAGTCGGCCGTAGCAAAACCTATCTCCAAGGATGGGGTTCATGGACAGTTCAAATCTTCTTCTGTCATCCTCCTCTCAGAGGCTCCTTCCATCTTGAACTGCGTGCCCTGCATCAGCAAGTGGAGTTCCCATAGCTGAAATTTTGTCTAAATACAGGGTGTAAACAATTTCATCACGAAGCCTTGACAGCATTCTGTACATCAAACTAAGTAACTTTACGCAAAAATAAAACAAAATGGAAACGACAGAACTCAATGTAACGCGCACTCAAAACATTGTGCTGATGGGTGGATTGAATAGTACGAGGGTCGTGGAGGTGTTTAAAGTAAAAAAACTTCTAGAAAAACACTTGTCAAAAAGTTGGCACTTTGACCCCCAATATCTCCGTAACTAGAAGGTTCCCAGATATGGTGTAGATTAAAAAAATGATCGCTATAACGGGGAAAACAAGTGCCTTTCGGCTTCGTTTAGAGGTTTTTTTACACCCTCTATAATGGACCATTGACACGTTAAAAACAAACTTTCTGCAGCAAAATACAACATCTGTTCTGTTCACTGTATGATGCTTCTACCAGCACTGCGTTGGCCATCTGTACAATGCCAGTTGAGCTGGAACTAGTAATTTAAAAAAATCTGCTGTTCCACTCATTCTGACGTATGTATTGCAGTTTTCTAGGACCCAGCCGGTTTTTTTTTAATATTGAATATGCATGTAATTTTTTCTTCACTTAAACCAATAAAGTGCAATACTATCAACCCAAGAAAATAGTTAAAAGTTAAGTACAACGACTGCTTGTCGCTCAAAAAAAAAATTAAACTTCTACAATTTCTACGACAGTTCAAACGTCCGTGACTGTCGCGGCCATTCCTGTCAAAGCGGTTGACGTCATCTGTCTTGTTTACATTTTATTTTTTACCCTTAATATAATAATTTTACTAAATGTATGTGCTTTATTCAAGCAAACATTGCAATAACAATATTATAATAACATCTTTGTGAAACTTTAAGTAGTTTTCAAATAAAAGTGTTTCTTTGACACAAAGCGTTTGACGTCACTACCGGTGACGATGCGTTTTGAATTTGCGTTCCGTTTCACAAAAAACACGCTACGTAAATTATTCAATTGTAAATAAGTGTTGTATAAGAAAGTTAAACAAGTGCACCACAGTGTTTATATGGGCCAATACAAGGCATTTTTCGTGAATAAAAAAAGTTTTGAATTTCTTTCATATTGTCTATTACCGATGAAAAATGTATATGTGGTTACCACATTTAAATTTTTCATCGTTGGAATTGTGTACTGACTACGTGGTGACAGTTTGTGCGTCGATGCTTTCACCCTGTATAATAACAATATTTTGTTTTAACGCTTATTCACACTCAACAGATTGCCCAACTTTGGTCCAAATGCTGCCCAGAAATGGGAATCTGCGCTGGATTCCTGGTACTAATCTATTTGTTACCAATTTTCCTAGGAAGATGAGCTTTGTTTTTCATACCTAGCATGTTAATGAAAAACAAAGACACTAGACAAAAGCCCCCTATCTAAAAAGGTAAAAATATCCGATCTTATTCAACCCAATTTTCGATGAAAGTTCTTTTTACCTTCAACGAACCCAAATTTTTCAGTTTTCCTCCTGTTACTTAAAAAATTAGAGGACACATTTCTTACGGCTTTAAACAAATTAAGATAAAAAGTGTTCTTAGATCCTCGCTCTATTCTTTTATGAGCTGTCGATAGACAACTCACACAGATAAAAATATAGAGTTTTTTAACCTTGTATTACAAATGTAGCGGTTCACAGAAAACACCTGCTCTCAAAATAATTTTAAAGTGTGGTATCTAGTCTCTGAGGAAAATGGCTGAGACATACAGATGGACAAAACGAATTTATAAGGGTTCCAATTTTTGCCATTTGGTAACTGAAACAAAAAAAAAACATACAGTGGAACATAGAACCTCCTCCTTTTTTGAAGTCGGTTAAAAATAAATAGTTAGTCTAAAACGTCTCTAGGTTTTCTTTAAGCTATCACTTCTCCAAGGGAACAGACCTTTGAATTATAAAAGCTTATTCAATTTGACCTAAATTGAAATCTCAACTGCCATTCATAAATTAAATATTATGGGTTTCCGCAAAATACCGCCTCATTCCTTTCTTGCCATTCAAAAATATGATGAAAAAGCATTATATTTTTTTAGAAGTGTGTGCTTAATTATTTTCATTAGTATTAAACGTTATCGTTTTATAATGGCGTTTTATTTTCGTAAAAGTATCCAGATTTTAATTATTTTGCCATAAAACGGTACAAAATGGCTTGTTCACAATCACTTAGCCAACGATATTGCCCGAAGCGATAATACAGCAAATACGGGGTTATTTGGCTCACGGAATTACTGGTCAGAAAATATCGGGCACATAATAAAAGACAAGGCATTTTCTACTCAATTGAACTATCATCGGATGTGTTGTACGAGTATTCGTGTCGTGTTCTATATTTCTATGACAAAGAAAGTGATCAAAAGTTACAATCAATAAAATCCTGGATAAATCATGAAGTTTGCATTGAACTCTCTCTAGACAGACCGATTATAAAATATTAATTAAAATCACTGTTATGAAAAAACTATTCCGTTAGTACGATGATTTAAGCAGAACTTCAGCCTATGAACGGAGGGCCATCATTACGAATCGAAAATCTTGTATGGATATCCATACAAGAGTTTGATTTAACTCATAAAACTGATAACAATTCTTAAAGCAATCGCAATAAAATCACATCTCTAATACAGAATAGGACACTTACAATGCATCAGTTTGTGACACATCATTCTTTCAAGTTTCTTCATAATACACAGTCGCCATGTGGGAAAAAATAAAATCATTTTACAATAAAGACAATTATGATTTGTCAAAAGATGTCGATCCTTTTGAGTTTCATAAGACCTTCTACAAAATGAATGTCGCTTTTAAAGTAGCAGATCTCGGAAAGAAAAATCCACCATCGTAAGTTTTTTCGTATCTTGGATTCTAAAGATACATTTAGTAAAACAATCAGGAAGACTGTCTTACCAAGGGGTATAGTATTACCCAGTACTAACTGGGTTGTGGAGGTCAGATAGGCAGTCGCTCCATGTAAAATACTGGTATTCAGCTGCATCCGGTTAGACTGGAAGCCGACCCCAACATAGTTGGGAAAAGGCGAGGCAGATGAATCAGATTACATAAATCAGGAAGACTGGAAATGTGTCTGTTGTCCTTTTGCCTATGCAAAAGCCAAAGATTAAAATGTATGAAACACTTAACACATTAGTGGTTCATATTATGAAGTATCTAATGAAATTTAGTATGGCGGTAAAGCTTTAAACTCAGTACGGACTGACTTGAATCAGTATTATTGTATAGAATGATATTTGCGTTAGCTTTTCAGAGCTAAACTTGAAAATACGGGCATAAAAGGAAATATGTAAGGTGACCTTGATTTTGGAAGAGAATGAAACCGCAGTTAATTTATTTTTTTAAAAGGTTTTCTTTTTAAAAAGCAGTACTAGGGTTACTGAGGGCCAAATATCTATAAAATCGTAATTTGGTCTACTCTAGTTCTTCACATCCATATGTTAAATCATCCAGAAATGAAGCAGCCGAATATGATCTGTAATGATGACTATTTGTTGAATTCCAGATACTTCAATCAAAATGCCATCCTCTTTACCATGGCGTTCATGGCTACAGTGTTTGCATCTATGTCCTGCTATCATGGTATGCAAACTTTAGACTTACCTCATATTACCGAAGCTGGCACCTACACTCTTATACTGAGTTATGAGCTGCTTATACTCTATTGTACAAGAAATAATTTACCGCAATATCACAGCCTTTTGCGAGCTCTGAAACAAGATTTTCATTTTATTTGTACGGATGGAGAAAAATACCGGTACGTTTTGTAGCTTAAGTTTCCTGCAGTTTCATTATTGTTTTCGTCATATCTATGTATTGATTAACAAATTGTTTTGTTTCATATAATTCTAACTTTACATTTCAGGGCCCGGTATTTTGAGGAACAACTGATAACTTGGAAGGTCTGCATATTCGCGTGCATATTTTCTGCTTTTGTTCCAGTTACCATGAATATATTCGCATATCTTTCACTCTTCTACTTTTTGTGTACTCATGGTGCCGATACTAGCGAGAGCAGACCTCTTCTGTTTCCATTTTGGATACCTAACGTCGATTTTAGCAAGTCTCCGGTTTATGAGATGGCTTTCATGTTCGCTAATATTTGTATCATATTTTATTCCTACGACTACACCTGTAAGTTGAGTATGGTGATTATAATAGCACATTTTGCCAGTTTAATCACAAAAAAAATGGTCTCCGTTTTTATATGATCCACCTGCAGTAATCTAGTAGCTTTCGTGGAGTCTATGCAGCTTCACTTGACTCGAACCAGCAAATCGACGCTATATATACCGATTTCAGCAAGGCTTTTGACAAAGTTTCCCATGAAGTGCTGATTCATCAACTTGCTGCGTACGGCTTTGCTGGTTCACTTCTTAAGTAGCTGCACGCTTACCTAACGGATAGATCCTTTTATGTCGTGGCCAATGGCTATAAATCTGAAACCATGATCATAACCTCCGGTGTTCCGTAGGGTTCCCACCTGGGCCCTGTAATATTTATTATCTTTGTAAACGACCTTCCTTATTGTTTCTTTAACTCCACGCCATTCTTATTCGCCGATGATTTGAAAAAAGTCCGCGTTGTCGACTCTTCAACATAACTTCAGGATGACTTCAACAGACTCTTAAACTGGTGTAAGGGTAATAAGATGAAACTTAATATAGAAAAATGTTTCCAAATTACGTTTACTCGCAATGAAAGAAAGAAAGATAGGAAAGTATTTATTGAACTTACACAGGACATACAGAAACAAAAAGATAGAATAAACATGACAAAATTATTAAACAAGAGAAAAAACAAAGAAAAACAAAATGGTCCTGTGCAAGGCCAAAAGGCTCCTATCTCAGCAAGGTGCTGTGACATTAAAAAAAAAGTCACAGCGCTGGTATTCTGATAACAAAGCTAACATCATTGATTTTAATTGGGTACAGTTTAGATGGTACGCACCTCCGTAAAGTTGATGTCATCAGAGATTTGGGAGTAATCTGGATCGTAAATTAATTTTTATTCCGCATATGGACAACATTGTTAAAAAAGCTTCAAAGACACTCGGTTTTGTGTTACGTAATGCTAAATGTTTTCGCAAGCCTAAAACTTAGATTTATTTTTTTAACTGTCTCGTTCATACTGTATTGGAATACTGCGCGGTTGTATGGCGTCCCCACTATGCAACACACAGACTTAGGTTAGAGAGGATCCAGAAAAGATGTTTATACCATCTTGCATAATTATTCTGCGGAATTAAGCAAAAAAAATCGGAATTATGCAAAACGTCTTCAAAAATTTAGCATGACTTCACTTGAAAAACGAAGAGATAATATAGTTTTTTTTTTTTTTTAAATACTTCAAAATAGACTGCCCCCAGTATTTAAGTAAGTTTAATTTTAACCTACCCCACAACTATCCGCGTCACCCTATAAAACTATTACGTCCCCCATTCCGCAAAACTGTGTCAGGATTCAACTCCCCCCATCCCCAGAATTTGCAAGCTTCTTAATAATTGCGATGAATCAATAGATATTTTTTCTACAACACTTCAGAAGTTCAAGCGCCAAGTCCATCAAAACTACCCACCAAATTGACTTTTTTCTTTTTTCTCTTGTCAACTTTGTATTTACTGTGTTTCTAAAACTACCCACTGCACTACTATTGTAATAATTAATTTTTGTGATATAATTTTGTTTTTTTTTTGCATGCTGTGTCTATCGCATCATATTGTACACTATGCTTGTATCATATTGCTTGTATTATTAGGATAAACAGTGTAACAATTGTAGATAGGCTAATAAATAAATAAATAAATAAATGATGACATGTTGAATCTCCAATGATGATTTATTTTCAGTTATGATTCAAACACAAATAATATGGATCAGGCAGATAACTTCAAAAGTGGATCTGGTAATATGGAGTCTCCAAGATCTTCTCGTGGACATACATCCAGCCACTAGTAAAGAGGAAAGTAAATATTTCTCTTATTTGATTCAGACTCGGATGAGAGACATCGTGAGGCATCATCAATCTATGTACAGGTAAAAGATATCGAGCCTAACCAGTGGCATATTTAAAGATTTAGTACTCGAAAATTGTAGCACCTTGCATGTCTTTTATTCCTAAGGAACAACAAACAGTTGCAATATAAAACATAGAAAACGACGACCCGAATGGCGCAGCGGAAGCGAGGCTGCCTTACGTTCTTAGGGTCCGGGGTTCGAATCCCGGTAGAAGCAACTGTTTGTGTGATGAGCATGGACATTTGTTTCCGAGTCATGGATGTTTATATGTATAATAAGTATGTATTTACAAACAAAAAAGTATCTATGTAGTATATCAACTATCTGGTGTCCACGATACAAGCCTCGTTGCTTAGTGTGGCACTAGATGGCGCTGTGTGCAATGTCCAGCGATATTTATTTATTTTATTTATTTATTTATTTATAGAAATAAGAAAATCCAAGATTTATAGACAATATTGCATCCCATACCGCTGTTCACAGATTAAGTCTAAGATACATAACAGTGAAAATAAAATAAAAATAATCTTCAAACCGTCGCTATATCGACGTAAAACTTCTCTACTTTTATGAACCCCTAATCAAAAGAAAATGTAAACTCTCCACTCCAGAAAAGTTAGCTATTTATATTATGTCCTTTTATTCAGAATTATTTTAACACACTGCCTTTGACAGGTTTGAATTGTTTTGATTCTTCATACAGGAGTTCCTTGGTGGCCTTTTAGACAAAGCCAAGATGCAAGGGAAATTAGTCTGAAACAGCGAGCGAAGCGAGCTCAAAAATTTTAAAACTACTTTGGACAGGTTACAATTGTTTCGACCCTTCATACAGGAGTTACATGGGCGACTTATAGACAAATTAAGATTCATGAGAAAATAGGCCTCAAGAGCGAGCGAAGCAAGCACGAAAACATTTACATCATGCCTTGAATTAATACAGATAATAAAAACTTACATTGTCACTCAAAACTGTAAACAATCACGGAAGATATCCCGTAAGTGACAATATAAGTTAAGTTTTGAACCGTGAAAGCTTAAAACAGTGTTTGAATACAGAAAATGTAATTCGAGATGAAAATATGTAGGTAAAAATGAAGCATGTAGCTTCATTTTTCTCAACCTTATACCTAAATACTTGTCCAATAATTGCCTATTATGGACTTGGGGCAAAGGGCTTCTAATTAATTTCAGCCTCTGTCTATAGCGATTGATCATGTAAAATCCAACAGGAGTGCGAATCCAGAGGCAGAAAAAAAGAGCATTTGTGACAATTTTTTTTCCCAGGGTACAAAATGTGTAAGTTTGTAGCAGTAAGATATCTCAGAGGCTCAGTTTTAGCCTTAACAAGTATAATAGTAGTGAGAGTGTGGTTCTACTCTACGCTACAATTACGTACTTACTGTGGCAGCAGGCAGGAAAAGTTATAAAATAAAAAAATCCTGAGCATAGGGGAAGGGGGGGGGGGGGCAGCTGGCGACTGGCGATTAAAATTTCAGAATAATTAAGCGAGTTTTAGCTGCAAAATCGAGCGAAGCGAGCTTACAATTTTTAGCACCGCTTCAGATAGTAGATTTTAGCTAATGGACGGTAGGTTAGAAGAAAATAGCACTTGTATCAAACGGGCGACTCATGCTGCCTCTCGCAGTCTGCCGCCCCGGGTCATGGCCCTCTTGCCATAGGCTAAAATATACGCCACTGAACTTCCTTTCCCGAATAAAAACAGGATTTTTACAATATTACTTTGTTCCTCTTTCTCTCTACTAGCTTTGTCCTTATTTATTTATCTTTATTTTGTTTTAGCCTAATGGAAGATTATGCGATTGTCTACAAGAAATTATTGTTATTCGAACAAACAATTTGCGGTCCTGTGGTTTGTTTAACAGCCTACTGTATTGCAGAGGTATGTACTTGTATATTCTATTAGTATACATCATTTTACATAGCTGGATAGCAACATTTCACAGCTGCTAGAACTTGAATTTGAACTGGGCTGGTCATATTTGTTTTCTTTTTTTGGAAAAGTAACGGGCAAAAATAACCACTCAGTGGATCCTTTTTTTTTTTTTTTTTTTTTTTCGGTTGGGAAATCATCAAATGACTTCTCCCGCTCTGGGCGGAGCAGGAGGGAGTGTCAGACTTTTACTGACTAAAACCCATCCATGTTCCTTCATCGCCCTTTGTGTTCCGGGGCCACGGTATCTCTTTCGAATAGTCCCGCAACCCCGGCAGGCATCGGTCCTTTCGGACCCCTTCCTTTTTGCTGACTCTCTTTGAGGCGCGCGTGGAACACGAACGCGCCGTCGACACGGCCTGTCGTCATGAGACGGACGGACGGCGAGCTAGCCCATAGCCCACCGTCCACAGGCCCGCGCCTACGGTGGCCCGAGGCCACGTGGTGGCCCCCGACGCCCGGGGCGTCTCCCGCGGCGGACTCAGTGGATCCTCATTTGCAGAAAACGACAACGTGGTGGGATGACCTAGACTGACATAAATTTAAATCATAGGTTTACAATAAAGCTTGATCGAGAAAAGTGGCCAAATACATCATTTTTATAGGATGTTTTTCTATTTTCAGAAATTAGACAAAGGCGAGTTTCAAATTATACTTTTACTATTATGTGTTGCTACTTTCATTCTGCATTTTGTGCCAAGTTATTTGTGCACTTATCTGGCCTACAAGGTACGTAGGTTCATTCGAAGATATTTAAATAAAAATCGGCAGTTCTAAGATCACACGGATTTACAACTACCCTCAATTTATGTTTTCAGGTAAAATCTGTTGGTGACGCATGTTGGGGCATTCCTTTCTGGAACGCAGGCCCCGTGATACGTCCTTACTTGGTTCTTATGATGCAGCGCTCGCTACGGCCTTTGCCACTCCAGGCTCCTGGTTTTCATGACATATCTATTGAAACATTTTCTCACGTAAGTAAAAGAATATTTTGTAGATCCCAGGAGTGACAAGGTCTATAGCTAATGTAACGTAATTTGTGTTTTGTTCCAGAAAATGACATCTGCTTATTCGTTCTTCAATATGCTGCGTCAAACTTAATCTTTGAGAAGCCTGAAACAATAACAAAATTTTATATTGCAATTTTGCAACTTAGTACTTTGCACTGGCTTATATTATGTATAAATAAATAGGATACACAGCAAGAAATTTATGTAATACACAAATAAATGATTCTTTCGTCGGTATATGTTTTATTGTCCAACTTGTTTTCTATTACATCTTTCTAAACATGTCATTTAGAACGAATGAAAAAGCAACCCTCGATAACAGTGTTATATTGGCGCAAATAGTGGCACCAAACAAATAATATTATGTGCTAATCAAAATATTTAAATTTTTAGTTGCTAATTGAAATTATGAAAATTTGGTATAACCAAGAAATTCCTAAAAATAATACAGTAACGAATGGAAGGGAAAAATAAAATGTCCAACTTGTTCTCTATGACAACTCTTGATTGGGCCATTTTGTAACATAGTAAATGCAATCCTTTTTTCTTTTTGCTCATAAGGCAATAAACATGCAATCCTTGTAAATAGTGTCTGGAAAGCCCTTCGTACACACGCTACGCAATTCTCCGATACCTTGCGACTTTGGTATCTAGGTGACTAACGCAAAATGAAGGCTTTTCGCACACAACGCAATATTGCGCTATAGTTGTCTATAGTTTAATTTGATGACCTCACCATAAATATTATTTACAAACTTTAAAAAGGAATAAGGATAATAAGTACATCAATCAAAAGCTGAAAAGAATCAAAAGCCACACGCTCAGCAGTAAGTTGACGTCTTAATTAAATTGTTTTGTACACACCCATAAAGCGGTTCGACCCGCTGTCTCTGGGAAGACAGACGGGTTCACGGGCCGATCCGTATTTGGGCAACCTTCTTTCCAACTTCTTTCGAAAGATCTAAAATAGCAGCCGGGGGACCAACGGCTCAGCGTGATATTCGAAACATCACCCGAAGCGTCACCCATCCACGGATCGGGTCAGAACAAAAAACTAAAATAAGTTTTGAAATAATAAAGCTAGTGACATGAATTAACTGTATGACGTAGATAATTTACCATTTATTATAGTAATAATTATCAAATGACATAATAAAAAAAACAATGGTTGGTACCTCACATACAATATAAAAACGAAATTCGCCTTATTATTTATTCGAATTATGCCTCGAAAAAACGGAACCCATATAGGAACACTCGTGCGTCTGTCTGCCTGTCACAGCCAATTTGCTCCGAATCTACTGGACCAAATCAGGTAAAATTTGGTAGGATGGTGTAATCCTGTGACCCAAACACAGATGTGCAAAGTTTTTTTTTTTTTTTTTATCTTCGGGGGACAACTTAGGAAATTAAGAAAAAAAGTTTTGCAAACCTTATTGTGTACCATATGAAATGAAAGGGGTCGTTATGAGGATCTCAAATATATTTTCGTTATTATTGTAAAATAAATAGTTTTGATTTTATTCATGGAAGAAGACGTAAATTGACTGGTGACTGGTAGAGAATGCCTTGTGGCATTAAGTCCGCCTATGTACCACTATTGTACATGAAGTTTAAATACACTACTACAACAGCCCATAACGTCCACTGCTGGACATAAGCCTCTCCCATGATAGGAGGAATTTGCCGTAATCTCCACGCTTGGCAGGCGGATTGGAGATCGCAGTGATGAAAGACTAACAGTAAACGCTGCTGCCCATTCTCTGGTCTACGGAGGCGCAAGGTGTTCTGCCTCAGACATTAGTCGCCTTATACGACACCCGTGAGTGTAATGAGTTGGTTCTATTCTACTCTGCCGGATACCACACGGCTGAAGTTTAAATAAATAGATACAATTTACCATTCCCCCGATCTCCGAAACTACTGACCCTAATATTTTGAAAAAATACAAAATATAGTTCACTGCTTGTAGATTACAGGAAAACCTATAAGAATTCAATCAATCTAAATATATAAAAGAAGAAACTGACTGACTGACTGGCTGACTAACATATCAACGCACATCCTCGGAGCCACCAGGTGCACCCACCTCGTCGCCAGACCCGCGAGCATTAATGCCCGGGTGGCGCCCCTCCTCGGCCAGTCTCGCCAACCTCTCGGAGGCAGCAAGCCGACACTTAGTCGCTATCCTTCCTGGACAGATTGCGAAAGAACTTCCCGCAGCAGTCCCTGCCCTCACGCGGCGAAAGCTCCCTGAGCCTCCCGCGCCCACATCGCTGGATGCGACGTCAGACTCCGACCCCGCATCCCTCCTCTCCTCTTCCTTGCCGTTACGGTTGGCGGTGTTTATTTTTTTTGTTGATTGATGCTTCTATAGTTTAACCCACGAGTATGGATGAAATTAATGTCAATCAAGTTATTTGTGCACTTATCTGGCCTACAAGGTACGTAGGTTCATTCGAAGATATTTAAATAAAAATCGGCAGTTCTAAGATCACACGGATTTACAACTACCCTCAATTTATGTTTTCAGGTAAAATCTGTTGGTGACGCATGTTGGGGCATTCCTTTCTGGAACGCAGGCCCCGTGATACGTCCTTACTTGGTTCTTATGATGCAGCGCTCGCTACGGCCTTTGCCACTCCAGGCTCCTGGTTTTCATGACATATCTATTGAAACATTTTCTCACGTAAGTAAAAGAATATTTTGTAGATCCCAGGAGTGACAAGGTCTATAGCTAATGTAACGTAATTTGTGTTTTGTTCCAGAAAATGACATCTGCTTATTCGTTCTTCAATATGCTGCGTCAAACTTAATCTTTGAGAAGCCTGAAACAATAACAAAATTTTATATTGCAATTTTGCAACTTAGTACTTTGCACTGGCTTATATTATGTATAAATAAATAGGATACACAGCAAGAAATTTATGTAATACACAAATAAATGATTCTTTCGTCGGTATATGTTTTATTGTCCAACTTGTTTTCTATTACATCTTTCTAAACATGTCATTTAGAACGAATGAAAAAGCAACCCTCGATAACAGTGTTATATTGGCGCAAATAGTGGCACCAAACAAATAATATTATGTGCTAATCAAAATATTTAAATTTTTAGTTGCTAATTGAAATTATGAAAATTTGGTATAACCAAGAAATTCCTAAAAATAATACAGTAACGAATGGAAGGGAAAAATAAAATGTCCAACTTGTTCTCTATGACAACTCTTGATTGGGCCATTTTGTAACATAGTAAATGCAATCCTTTTTTCTTTTTGCTCATAAGGCAATAAACATGCAATCCTTGTAAATAGTGTCTGGAAAGCCCTTCGTACACACGCTACGCAATTCTCCGATACCTTGCGACTTTGGTATCTAGGTGACTAACGCAAAATGAAGGCTTTTCGCACACAACGCAATATTGCGCTATAGTTGTCTATAGTTTAATTTGATGACCTCACCATAAATATTATTTACAAACTTTAAAAAGGAATAAGGATAATAAGTACATCAATCAAAAGCTGAAAAGAATCAAAAGCCACACGCTCAGCAGTAAGTTGACGTCTTAATTAAATTGTTTTGTACACACCCATAAAGCGGTTCGACCCGCTGTCTCTGGGAAGACAGACGGGTTCACGGGCCGATCCGTATTTGGGCAACCTTCTTTCCAACTTCTTTCGAAAGATCTAAAATAGCAGCCGGGGGACCAACGGCTCAGCGTGATATTCGAAACATCACCCGAAGCGTCACCCATCCACGGATCGGGTCAGAACAAAAAACTAAAATAAGTTTTGAAATAATAAAGCTAGTGACATGAATTAACTGTATGACGTAGATAATTTACCATTTATTATAGTAATAATTATCAAATGACATAATAAAAAAAACAATGGTTGGTACCTCACATACAATATAAAAACGAAATTCGCCTTATTATTTATTCGAATTATGCCTCGAAAAAACGGAACCCATATAGGAACACTCGTGCGTCTGTCTGCCTGTCACAGCCAATTTGCTCCGAATCTACTGGACCAAATCAGGTAAAATTTGGTAGGATGGTGTAATCCTGTGACCCAAACACAGATGTGCAAAGTTTTTTTTTTTTTTTTTATCTTCGGGGGACAACTTAGGAAATTAAGAAAAAAAGTTTTGCAAACCTTATTGTGTACCATATGAAATGAAAGGGGTCGTTATGAGGATCTCAAATATATTTTCGTTATTATTGTAAAATAAATAGTTTTGATTTTATTCATGGAAGAAGACGTAAATTGACTGGTGACTGGTAGAGAATGCCTTGTGGCATTAAGTCCGCCTATGTACCACTATTGTACATGAAGTTTAAATACACTACTACAACAGCCCATAACGTCCACTGCTGGACATAAGCCTCTCCCATGATAGGAGGAATTTGCCGTAATCTCCACGCTTGGCAGGCGGATTGGAGATCGCAGTGATGAAAGACTAACAGTAAACGCTGCTGCCCATTCTCTGGTCTACGGAGGCGCAAGGTGTTCTGCCTCAGACATTAGTCGCCTTATACGACACCCGTGAGTGTAATGAGTTGGTTCTATTCTACTCTGCCGGATACCACACGGCTGAAGTTTAAATAAATAGATACAATTTACCATTCCCCCGATCTCCGAAACTACTGACCCTAATATTTTGAAAAAATACAAAATATAGTTCACTGCTTGTAGATTACAGGAAAACCTATAAGAATTCAATCAATCTAAATATATAAAAGAAGAAACTGACTGACTGACTGGCTGACTAACATATCAACGCACATCCTCGGAGCCACCAGGTGCACCCACCTCGTCGCCAGACCCGCGAGCATTAATGCCCGGGTGGCGCCCCTCCTCGGCCAGTCTCGCCAACCTCTCGGAGGCAGCAAGCCGACACTTAGTCGCTATCCTTCCTGGACAGATTGCGAAAGAACTTCCCGCAGCAGTCCCTGCCCTCACGCGGCGAAAGCTCCCTGAGCCTCCCGCGCCCACATCGCTGGATGCGACGTCAGACTCCGACCCCGCATCCCTCCTCTCCTCTTCCTTGCCGTTACGGTTGGCGGTGTTTATTTTTTTTGTTGATTGATGCTTCTATAGTTTAACCCACGAGTATGGATGAAATTAATGTCAATCTGGGCATACCCAAGATAAGCAGATTTTAGCATTTATAACACGCCAGAGGGTCTGCAGGTACCCTGGCGAGGGTGAGCACTAGCGACTGATTTGTTCCATGGGAACACCCGTCAGCCATACATCCCCTCGCGGTGCGCCGCCGATTAGGGTATCTTTTTATAGAGGTCCTCACGGTCCAGGTGGTTAAGCCAAGACCCTCAGTCCCTATCGAAGCCGCGAGACATGATCCACAGCACTTCGATAATGGGATTACGAGACTGACGGTGACAGAGAAGGACGCATCCTACTCTGTCTGCTCGGAGGCAGGGTGAGTGCACACCGAGCCCGCCCTCACTCCTCTGCTTTACAGAGGGACACGCAGAGGAACGCACCGTTGGTCCTGGATGGACCCCACCCATGTCAGAATAATTAGCCGCGGCAGTAACACTCCCCGAGGGATAAAAATAAATTCTCATTTCCTCTCATTCCCCGGAGAAGGATACTGCCGCGCCCGGGGTGCACCGGCCAAGCAGCTGCTCTTCCCTCCAGACGTATCAAGAAGGACCAGCAGCCGCCAGACATACGTGGAGGACTTCTGATATTGCACACACCATCGCATCATCAGGAGGCTTTGAGGTGCGTTCGTATTCCACGCGCGCCTTAAAGAGAATCAGCAAAAAGGAAGGGGCCCACAAGGGCCGAATGCCTGTCGGGGCTGCGGGACTGTTCGAAAGAGATACCGTGGCCCCGGAACACAAAGGGCGAAGGAATATCGATGGGTTTTAGTCAGTAAAAGTCTGACACTACATGGTTATTGTTAGTATGGTATATCGGGTCGGGTGTATTACAAAAACAATGATTTTAAGATTTAATGTAACGGACCTGAAATATCATCATCCCCTGTTGGGGTGCGATGGGGTTGAAATGTCTAAAAATCAATATGGGTGTCGATTCCAAGATTACCAGGGGTGCTGATTACGAATATGGCATTTACTTTGAGATCCAGATATTGGCGACTTGGGTTATTGTAGATTTATTGTGATGATTGTGATAATGATGATGACGATTGTGATACTGATGATGATGATTGTGATTACGATGATAATTGTGATTACGATGACGATGATTGAGATAATGATGAAGATGATTGTGATGATGATGATTGTGATTACAATGATAATGAATGTGATAACGATGATGATGATTGTGATAGTGATGATGATGATTATTGTGATTACAATGATAATGATTGTGATTACGATGACAACACGGCGACGACGGTAACACGACGCCGCCACTTCGTGTGTCAGTTTAGTACTTTAGTTCATAGTTTATAAGTTATATATTGTATGTATCAGTATATATTTTTATGTTGTAATGTTATTTTGTGTATTTTATCTATAGGCCTTAAGATGCCTGATAATAAAATTATTGATTGATTGTTTAATGATAATGATTGTGATAACGGTGAGGGTGATTGTGATAATGATGGTGATTGTAATGCTGATTGTGATTGTGATGGTAATTGTGATAGCGATGGTGATGGTAATGGTTATAATTGTGATGGTTACGAAATTTGGCACATATTTAGATAGTTTATAACCTGAATTAACATGTAGTATACTATTTATCCCTTTAGTATGATCCCATAGGCAGTTACCGAACTTTGCGCGGGCTAAGCCGCGGGCAAAAGCTAGTTGAACATAAAGTGATTTTCGGGGAGAAATTAGAAAATTTAAAAAAAGTTTTGCAAATTTTACTGTGTCATTTATCAAATGAAAGGGGTCGTTATGAGGATCTCAAATATATTTTTGTTATTATTGTAAAATAAATAGTTTTGATTTTATTCATGAAAGAAGACGAAAATTGACCATTTCCCCTGATCTCCGAAACTACTGAGCATAAAATTATGAAAAAAAAAAATTTGTTAATTGCTTGTAGAATACAGGAAAACCTATAAGAATTCTATCAATTGAAAATAAAGTGGTAAACTCAATATAAGACTGGCATTGTATGGAACCCTCTCCACGCGAGTTCAACTCTCACTTGGCCGGTTTTCTATGAGCTGTATCTACATTCAGCTCAAATTAAAAATGATGTGTTGAGCCTGGCGTTGTCAGGCAAGAATATTGAATTTTCACCCCATATTAATTAAATATGGGCCGAAATACTCATTAAGAATTTCTTCCACATATCTTTCACTAGTAAGCGTACCATTTTCTATCACTTACTCAAACAAAGCTCAAGCTCCTAAGTTGGAATAAAACGTTCCCCTGGCGACCCGATGACTCTTCGCGACCCATCATGTGCATACAGGATAAACGAAGAGTTGTCAGAGTCTTGCACATACTTCCTCTCCCCATTGTGCGTATCCGCGGGCCTAACGTAATCGTGCTATCTTATGTTCCCTTTGAAATTTTGGACCATTTGCGGGTCTATTGTCTGTGAGATCAGATTCCAGTCCATCTCAACCTTAAAGGTGCTCTTCAATACTCTTGTGAGAAGTCTACTGGACTATGCATCTCCAGTATGAAACCCTACTTACCGTGTCCATGTAAACAGAATTGAACGTATCCAAAGAAGCTTCACTAGATATCTTCGTTTTAAAAGCTTTAGCTGTCCGCGGGATTCCTTTATGGTGAAAGACTCGGCCATCATTTCAATATGTGTTCACTCGAACTAACATTGGCAGGACCGCACCCATCAACCGTCTAATGAAAAACTATAATAAAATTGCCGCACGAACCAGTAGCATCGACATCTACTCTAACCCCTTCCGTCAATACCGCACGAGACTCTTAACTAGCTTGGAGTCTCGAGACGCCTGTGCGATACCAGGTAATTAATTGCATCCACTTTCATTCTCTTCTTTAGCAGCCTCTTAATTTTTTTGTTCATAATTTATCTGTACATATTCTTTTTTTTTGTATTTCAGTATTTACCCCCGGCTAAATCTTGTACACAGCCCATCTTTATATTTTTTGTTTAACTTTATTCCTATTGTATTAGAATCCATTTATTCTGTTATAAATAATCTTACTTGCCCTTATAATATTCTGCGAGTGCTGTGCACTTCTATAAGTGACGGATTCACTATAGCTAAAATTGTTTGTGATTTATATTTATGTATGTTTTAGTGAGTAAGTCGTTGAAGTGCCGTAATAAATAAATAAATGAATCAAGAAGCCGCCGCCTTACAGTATAGGTCTCCCAAAGTTGATTTGTTACTTCAGCTGCCGTGAGATGCAGATTTCGGAGCATGGTCGTAACAATAAATTGATCTTCTCGATCCGAAGTACATCTCGGTCTGCCGATTCTTGTTATTCTTATTTATGTACGTGTTAATATCCTAGTGTTAGTGACATTATAGTAACTAATTCAATAAAGATCGTGAAAGACGACGGTTGCATATTAGAAAATCAAAACTTTTCTGAGCAAATTTCAAAAGAACAACGTACAAATCAACAAAGTTTAAAATAACGATGGTCATTTGATCAAAAGTTCAGCTGACCAAAGTCTGGAATATCAATGTTTATATTAGTTATTACACTATTGACCAAATCGTTTAAAGGTCAAAATGGATTACTGGATAAATTAATACAAATAATATAGGCGTTATACTAATGCGGGTAGAACTTAGATAATAAAATTATATATGCATATTATAATGCGGGTAGAACTTAGATAATATTTTTTTTAATTGAATGCATGTTACAAACTGTTTGAAGCGTTTTCCTTTTCACTCGTGTTCGATTAATTAACCTACTAAAAACAATCTCTTTTTTATATTAATGCAAGTCGTTTCTGGCACTCGCCGGCCGCTTCCGCGGCACCGCTCGCTTCGCTCGCTCGGCTCGTGCGTAGGAGGTCACAGTTTTAACCTAACCTAACCTACCCATTTTTTTTAAAGAAGAAATTAACCTAACTTTTGATCAGTCGTTCATTTGATGTCACATACATTGGGATTCTAAACTTTTTCTAAATAAAACATTTGGTCATTTAAATTTTGTTATTTCGTTTATTGTTCTTTTGAAATTTGCTCGAGAAAGTTTTGATTTTTTTATATGCAAACAAGACGACAATAGTCACGTTTTATCATTTTGATTTGACATATTGAAAGCAAAAGTAAAAAAACAAGCAAAAGTAAAACGACCGCAAATTGAATTTATTTCCAATTTTTGAGGTTTTGAAAATTGGAAATACTCGACCACAGACAATGCAAAAAATTATCAACCATTTCTCGGGAACCTTTTATCACTACTATGATGCTCGGCCATAATCGGCCATCGAAATGATAGTCCAGAAAATGCCTGGCCAAAAATGTTGTGGTTTATAAAAAAAAAAGAAAAAGAGGAGCTCATGGCTAAATAATAACAGCCGCTCGGGTCGATCTTTAGGTTAAGCCGTGCTTGCCTAGGTTGGTTTGTGGATGGCTGACCACCCATTACATACCGAGTTTCCTCCGTGCCTCGGAAAGTACGTTAAGCAATTGGTCCCGGCTGTCATTTGTAGATCTTTGTCGTTACTCAGTGGCCCAAAAAGTCTGACAACCATGGCAGACTTACCTAGGGGCATAGTATTACCCAGTACTAACTGGGTTGTGGAGGTCAGATAGGCAGTCACTCCATTTAAAATACTGGTATTCAACTGCATCCGGTTAGACTGGAAGCCGACATAGTTGGGAAAAGGCTAGGTAGATGATGTAGTGAACGATAAAACTACTAAGAAATAGAGCGCGGCTGGTTTTAGTGAAAACGGGCAGACACAGGAATCTTAACCTAAAACTTTGCGATTTGTCCGCATCCATCAGAATAATCGTTGGTAAAGTTGGTTTTCATTGAAACACAATAACTATTTCGTGGAATTTTAATCCTACAACAGCAAATTCACAACTAAATGTGTAGACGGAAAACATATGTGAAAAACAGGTAGTTACAACCACTGTTTAGTTTAATTAAACTCAAACTACCTGCATTATGTAAAGACTTTATAAAAATAACAGTTTATGTAAACATCTCTCTATTTTTTCATCACTTTCCCAATAAAACCTTTAACCTATAAAAGCGTATTAAATTTGAACTGAAATTCAAATCTCAACTGCTATTCAGAAACATTTATCATGTTTATATTGTTTAAGTCTATGCTTAATCATTTTCATTAGGATTATGCGTTATATTTTCATGATCACGTATCATTTTTGTGAAATTATATCCTGATTTTAACTAATTCGCCATAAAACGGTACAAAATGGCTTTTTCACGATAATTTAGCCAAGGACATTGCCCGAAGCGATAATACAGCAAATACGGGGTTATTTGACACTTGTAACTACTTCTCAGAAAATATCGGGCCCATAATAAAAGACAAGGCATTTTCTATTCAATTGAACTATCATCGGATGTGTTGTATTCGTGTCGTGTTCTATGTTTCTATGAAAAAGAAAGTGTTCAAAAAGAAACCATCAATAAAATCCTGGACGAGTCCTTTGCTTATATGAAATCGGATCAATGAGCATTATAGTTTGTCTCTAGAAAGCACCAGAAGCCAATAATGATTAAAATTACTATTTTTAAAGAGACAATTTCGGTAATAAGATCACTAAAGCTGAGCTTCAGTCCGTGAACGAAGGACCATTTGTACAAACCTTGGAATATGATGGATTGAACCCTAAAAAGTGATAGAAATTCCAATAAAAACCATATACCTAATACAGATGAGGATACTTATAATGCATCAGATTCTGGTTGATACATACAGTTTCCTTAATACTAAATAATCGCAATGTGGAAAAAATTGAAAACATTTTACAACAAGGACAATAATGATTTTATGAAAGGCTATGTCGATCCTTTTGAATTTCATCAGACCTTCTACAAAGTGAATGTTGCTTTTAAAGTTGCAAATCTCGGAAACAAGAATCCACCATCGTAAGTTTACATAGAATACTAATATAATACTAATCACTAAATTCACTTTACAAAATAATCAGAAAGATTTGAACAAATTTATTCGGGGACGGTGTAGTACGTCTTCTTCATCGACAAATTTCTTGCCTGCTTCCTTAGCCGTCATCTCAGTCTATCACTCACTCTATAGCAATCCCATATTTCACCCCTCGTCCTTTGGTCTCCTCCATCCTCCCCCTCCAGGTCCTTTGGTATCTTGCTTTTATCCAGAAGTAGCAGCCGCTCATGATCTGTAATGATGAAAATTTGTTCAATTCCAGGTACTTCAACCAAAATACTACACTTTTTACCATGGGTTTCTTGGCTACAGTGTTTGCATTTATATCTTGCATTCATGGTGTGGAAACATTAGACTTACCTCATATTACCGAAGCTGGCACCTATACTATTGTACTGAGTTATGAGCTGCTTATACTTTATTGTACAAGAAATAATTTACCGCAATATCACAGCCTTTTGCAAGCTCTGAAACAAGATTTTCATTTTATTTGTACGGACGGAGAAAAATACCGGTACGTTTTGAACTTACGTACGTTTGAACTCCAGTTTCTGGCGCATCAATCTATGTAGGTTTAAAAATAAAAGACACGGATCCGAATTCTTTATTATTTGTTTCAATTATTTTGTTTCTTATGTTTTTAACTTTACGTTTCAGAGCCCGGTATTTTGAGAATCAACTGAAAACTTGGAAGATCTGCATATTCGCGTGCATATTCACTGCTTTTATTCCAATAGCAATGAACATATTCGCTTATCTTTCACTCTTCTACTTTCTGGCAACTTATGATGCCGATGTTGGAGGGAGCAGACCTCTTCTGTTTCCATTTTGGATACCTAACGTCGATTTTAGCAAGTCTCCGGTTTATGAGATGGCGTTCATGTTTGCTAATATTTGTACCCTGCTTTATGCTTATAACTATATCTGTGAGTTGCATTCCAATAATAGCATCTAAATCTTGTTCCTCTTTTAAATAATAATCGCAGAGTGAAGTAACAACCAGTATAACCTTCACCAATACTTATTTTTTTAAATATTTTTTAACGCTTTGGATAATAAGGGAGTGCCTTTTTGATCAAGCATTGAATTAGTTTTCTTAACTAAATCAAACCACAACAAAATATACTACAAAAGTAACCTATATAAGACTTAAAATAATAACAAAAATAATATGTACATGGAGCAAGAGGGGAAAAATAAGTACAGGGCGTCCAAAAATTTGTCCGCATTGCTGTCAAAGGGCCACAGTACTGAGGAGGCTGGCCGCTGATTCTAGGCCAAAAAATAGGCATACCCCTCTTGTCACGTGAAAGGTTTCGACCAATGGATTGGCAATGTCTCGAAAAACTAAATGACTCCTCCTTTTAATGATGATCTTCTCATATTTAAAGCTGTTACGATGACTTATTTCAGTTATGATACAAACACAAATAGTATGGATCAGGCATATAACTTCAAAAGTGGATCTGGTAATATGGAGTCTCCAAGATCTTCTCGTGGACATACATCCAGCCTCTAGTAAAGAGGAAAGTAAATATTTCTCTTATATAATAGAGACTCGGATGAGAGATATCGTGAGGCATCATCAATCTATGTACAGGTAAAGGATATCGAACCTAAATACTGGCATATTTTAAAAATATGGCACCCGAAAATGAAAGCACCTCTAATATTTAGTTTATTAATTAGATCATATTATTCCACTTTGACTAGGTAATCGTGTGCACTAAAACTTCAGATTTAAGAAAATTAATTCGAGCGAGCAAAGAAAGATCGAAAATACATCAAATATTATGAACGAGTTTCTTTTTACCATTGATACTGATGATATTTATCTTACGTATGCATACAATTTTCAAAGTAATTAAGCGAGTTTCAGCTGTAAAATCGAGCGAAGCGAGCTTACAAATTTTAGCACCCCCGCTTCTGATAGAAGACTTTTTTTTACCAATAGTTAATATAGATATAGAAGCTACTGGGCGGCAGGCTAGAAGAATTTAGTGCTTCTATCAAGAAAATACTGGGAGATCACAAGATTCATAGGGCTTGTATCAAAACGGCGACTCATGCTGCCCCTCGCAGTCAGCCACTCCGGGCCCGGCCATGGCCCTCTTGGCCACAGGCTACATACGCCACTGAACCTAACCTAACTCAAAATAAACTTGCTGTTTTTTTTATAATATTCAGTGGTTTATCTTTCTCTCAGCTAGATTTATTTTGTTTTAGCCTAATGGAAGATTATGCGATTGTCTACAAGAAATTACTGTTGTTTGAACAAACAATTTGCGGTCCTGTGGTTTGTTTAACAGCCTACTGTAGTGTAGAGGTATGTAGGTACTTGTATCACCATGAATATCGTTACCTATTACTCACCAAAAAACTAAACCTCAACTGGTAAAAATCGACCGCGTAGGCCGTAGACCACGGTAGGCTTAGAAAAAGATGGCGGGATGAGCTAAATCCGATATTTAGAGAGTAGGTAACATTCGATAAAAGTGGAAAGACGGAATGGAGGCAGTTCCTGTGTCATACAAGACCTTGCCTTGGACAATGTAAGCTTATCAATGATATTCTAATCATCAGATATGTAATACACCTACAAATCAACGGAGAAAAGTGTTCCGCGCGGCAGCGGCAGCTCACATACACGCAGTGACGCAGAATAAAGGCAATACGACCCAATCGGGCCGTTTTCGAGTCTTCACGATTGAGCGCACACAACATATCTGTTTACTAGAATATCATTACTACAACAGCCCATAACGTCCACTGCTGGACATAAGCCTCTCCCATGATGGGAGGAATTTGCCGTAATCTCCACGCTTGGCAGGCGGATTGGAGATCGCAGTGATGAAAGACTAACAGAAAACGCTGCTGCCCATTCTCTGGTCTACGGAGGCGCAAGGTGTTCTGCCTCAGACATTAGTCGCCTTATACGACACCCGCGAGTGTAATGGGTTGGTTCTATTCTACTCTGCCGGATACCACACGGCTTATAATACCATTGAATTGATATACCATTGATATATTACCATTTTCTGAATATCATTGAAGCTTATTATAATAATAATAAAATTGCAAAATTTTATTTTCTTTTTCAGAAATTGGACAAAGGCGAGTTTCAAGCGATACTTTTATTACTTTGTGTTGCTACTTTCGTACTGCATTTTATACCAAGTTTTTTGTGCACCTTTCTTACCTATAAGGTATGTCGGTATTGATTCATTTACAGATACAAAAAAAATGGCAGACCCGTGAATTTATAATTACCCGCAATTCATATCTTCAGGTAAAATCAGTCTGTGACGCATGTTGGAGCATTCCTTTCTGGAACGCAGGCCCCGTGATACGTCCTTACTTGGTCCTTATTATACAGCGCTCGCTCCGACCCTTGCCACTTCAAGCTCCTGGTTTTAAAGACATATCGGTTGAAACATTCTCGCAAGTAAGTAAATGAAGAATATGTTGATCCCAGGATGCCCAATATCTAAGTAATTTATTTTTTGTTTCAGAAAATGACTTCTGCTTTCTCGTGCTTCAATATGCTGCGTCAAACGAATATATAGGATGCCTTAAAGTTATTAAAATTTTAAATAACAATTAAAATTTTAAATTAGGTAAATTACGTTAATTAATTAATAAGTAGGATGCACAAAGCAAGAATATTTTGAATTACACAAAAAATCAATGATTCTTTATCGGTATTTGTTTTATTGACCAATTTGTTTCCTCGTAAAAATTTCTGGACATGCCATTTTGTACTAGTGAAAAAGCAACCCTTGAATACGGTGTCATGTAATAGTGTGACCCACCGTGGGGCCAAAATAACACGAGAATTACCTGCTATTATTAAGCTTGTCAACGCAAAAACAAACCAATAGGGGCGCCCAACGAGGTACTATAAAGAAACGCATTGGTGTAACCTATTAAGCATCTTAATTGGATATTTTGAATTATTTTAGACTTTTTGTTACGTTATAGTACAATTACTGCAGCGGCCAGCAACAAAGGCATTGTTGGACGAACGTGTAAAAGTACGTAAGTCCATCAATACCTAGTTGTGGCCAAGGCTTGTATAGTACTTTTCTCAAATAATGCGAGAAAATTAATACAATTACTTTTCAAAATCAATGATGCACACAAACAACAATAATTTTTCTCGCCTGACAATTGAAACAAAATTAAATGAACTCTTCAAGAGCTCATTTGTTTTTTTTTTTTCAATAAACCGCTTTCTATTTGCAAGCCAATTCGAAATTTAAATAAAACCTTTGATAACCCTTGATTGCCATGTTTCAGAGTAAAAGATCGTTCCATTTTTAATAACACGACAGATATGAGTTTACTAATTTATTTTGCCGCTAAACACAACAGATATGGATTTTCATAAAACTTTTGCCGGCCGCTGTTCGCATGTATCTGGCCAGTACAACAATTTCGATTTATCTCGAAGAACGTTGTCAAAATAATGCTCAAACCAAGCATGTTTGAGAGAATTACACACTCTCATATTTTAAGTAAACAAATATGAATTATTTTATCCCTACTATATTCATATCAAAAGCATTTACTGTACACTGATAAATCATATTTCTACGAACTCTTTTAAAACAAAATTCTGAAATCGATTTTCATTATTAAAATCAGTCTGCTTTTACGGGCAAAGTATTGGATTTAATACTAATTTGCCCCTGATACTTTGCAAATACGTTATGGGAGTTCCTCTTAAATACTTGAGCTTTTATCACTCCCGTGGGTCCAAAGATTTGGAGAACTGTAGTTAGAGCAAACTTCGCTGTTGAGCTTGACATGGTACGTGAATCTGGTGAAACTACTAATCTGTTAAATTAATTAATTAATAAATATATCGCTGCGCTTTAACACACAGCGGCATCTAGTGCCACACTAAGCAACGAGGCTTGTGTCGTGGACACCAGATAGTTGATATACTACAGAGATACTTTTTGTTTGTAAATACATACTTATTATACATATAAACATCCATGACTCGGAAACAAATGTCCATGCTCATCACACAAACATTTGCTGCAACCGGGTTTCGAACCCGGGACCCTAAGAACGTAAGGCAGCCTTACTACGGCTGCGCCCGCTTTTCGGGTTGCCAAAAAAACAAAAAAAAAACTGTATGTAGTTGCAATGTTGACCCTGTGGTTAAGGCACAGACTACGAGTCATTATGTCGTGAGTTCGAAATCTGCCAGGAGACGTTGAAGGAAAACATTGTGAGAAAACCATGCCCAAGAACAAAAAATCCGAAGACAAGAGACATCTACCAACCCGCACTGGGCTCTACTGGTGGACTCCAGTCCATTCCCAATCATGGAGAAAAGGCCGATGTCCGAGCAGTGGGAACATTGCTTTGAAGTTCTCTATCTCTCTCTCTCTCTCTGTTAGTCAGAGGATCCTGACTTATACAGTAGTGTGTAAAGTTTTTTTTTTCAACAATAGTTAAATACTCATTTAACTACTGTTGAAAAAAAAAACTTTAACAAGATATAATTATGTAATACCCACTCGGGTATTACATAATTATATCTTCTGCCAAACTACAGGACAGTTTGTCGCCAGTCAATAGTGTGTAGAGTCAATAGTGTTATGTCTGAAAGTGAAACAATTGAGAGAAATAAATAGGTATCATTTACCTCTCTAAAAAGATCGGGTAAATTGACTGCAAGTGTTTATCAGAAAGCCTGCGCATCAATATGGACGGTATGGTATAACACACAACACGGTGAAAAACTCCACTTCATCATATTAACTGTTAATGAAAAACAGGACTCACATGTTGTAAACAACTTTAGATTTTTCTGCATTTTAAATAATGTGATAAACATGAACCGCTTGAATGATTAAAAGCGAATGTTTTGGATAATATGTTTTTACATTGATTTAGCAACATTTAAATGCGTAAATATTATTTTATTAGTGTTGAAATATCGATTCTCGCCGCTGAGTCGAGCGTTCAAAATCCAGCAATGCGCTTTTCTTAGGGCATTTAGCTATCGTCTAACGTTATTGAAAGCAGTCATCCTTCTTCTTAGCGTGTTATGGCAATCTTAATTCTGTCGGCCCATATCTGAGCCACGAGTTTGGCACCTTCTAATAGCATGAAAATGGGAAATTAATTTAAAAAAAAGCAATTACTGGTATTTTAAGGTGAATGCTCCTACCAGCCCGCGAAATTCAATTTTTCTTACGTTTTTTGCAATTTTCATGCCAGTGCTAAGTTGCATATTGATTAAAATATTGTTCGCATGCCAGTGCTAAGTTGCATATTGATTAAAATATTAAAAGTTGCATATTGATAAAAATCATCAATACAACCCTCCAAGTTCATAAAGGTCTAGCAATGACTTTGACCTTGAAAAAATCGTTCCTCGACCTTTATGAACTTGGAGGGTTGTATTGATGATCTTGATGATTATAATTCTGTAACTACATACGTCTTACAATCGCGAACAATATTTTAATCAACATACAATCTAGCACTGGCCTGCAAATTGCAAAAAACGTAAGAAAATTTGAATTTCGCGGGCTACCCTGGAGCATCAGCCTTAAACGCCTTATTGAAGTCGAAGAGTTTTGATTTGAGTAAAACTATGTTTAATTGAGGCGAATGTGAACCACATTCGAAACAATAACGAGATTTTCCACTAAAAAGATATGCGGACGAAGCCAGGTTCTCTTTCTAGTTTTTCCACTCAACAACATAAAATATATAGTTTTTATTCTCAACTACATACTTAATCGATGACATTGCCTCTAGCGTTATACAGCAATGAAATTACGGTGAAATTCTATTCTAAAAATTATTGGCTAGAAAAATATCAGATAGTAGGTCCATAATAAGAGAGAAGATTTCTATGAAACCGTAGACTACGTATTACGTATTCGGGTTGATGATAAGGGGACTGTTGTTTTTTAGTGTTTTTGTTAGTGAGAAATCGAACAATATTGAATATTAAAAGGGTTATGGTGAAAGTGTTTGATTCATTTATTAGTAACTATTTAAAGACGTAAAAGACGATTTTTAAAATGAATTGTTGTCAGTTCCTTTGAAAATGTATTAGAAATTGTATTCGTATTACAGAACATGTATTTTATAATAACTTTATAGCAATCGCTTTATTCGCTTATGGTTCTGTCAGCCAAACAGTCACTATGATTGCAAAAATGAAATCATTTTACAACAAAGACTACACCGATTTCTCTACAGGATATGTCGACCCTTATGAGTTTCATCTGACCTTCTATAAATTGTTGGTTGCTTTTAAAGTAGCAGATCTCAAAAACAAGGATCCACCATCGTAAGCACCATCACATGATTTTGTAAAACGCAATTGGACATCGTGAAACAATCTTTACCCTTCTTTTAAATTCCAAGAAATCTTATACGTAACGAAACCATGACAAAAAATTGTTTTACGGTGTTATAAACCACGCCAAAGAGCAAATACGATCTTTTTCTAAAAATTTATATAAGATACTGACTAAAATTATGATAAATTCTAGGTACTTCAATCAAAATGCTGTCCTTTTCATGACAGGGCTTGTGGCTTCCCTAATAACATTCACCTCTTTCTGTCATGGTGTTGAGTCGTTTGACTTCGCTCTGATAACTGAAGCTGGAACATATACCATTGTACTGAGCTACGAATTGCTAATACTTTCGTGCACAAGAAGGAATTTGCCACAATTTAATAATTTGTTGCGATCTATGAAAGAAGATTTTGAATTTATTTGTAGTACTGCAGGTGAAAAATATCGGTTAGTATTTGGATGACCTTCTGATTTCTTGCAGTGTTATTTTTTGTTAATGGTTTTATCTCTTTTTATTTCAGAGCTCCATTTTTCGAGAACCAACTGAAAACTTGGAAGATCTGTATATTTGCATGCGTACTCTGTGCTGCCGTTCCAGCGGGAATGGTCACGTTTGCATTCCTATCGCTCTTTTACTTTCTGGCAACTTATGATGCCGATGTTGGAGGGAGTAGACCACTTTTGTTTCCATTTTGGTTGCCCGACGTTGATTTTGGCAAATCACCGGTTTATGAGATAGCTTTTATGTATGCTAACCTATGTGTCATACTATATTCCTATAATTATACCTGTGAGTTTAGATTATATTTTATTTTATAAGAATAATAAAATAAATAAAATTTTATTCAAAAAATATAAGGTAAACGTTTACAGTTCATACGTTTTATAAAATACTTTTCACTCACATTTACTGCTGCTCTGTTTCAGTTATGCTTCAAACACAAATAGGCTGGATCAGGCAAATTACTTCAAAAGTTGACATTGTAATATGGAGTCTCCAAGATCTTTTGGTGGACATACATCCAGAAACTGGTGAAGAGGAAAGTTTATACTTCTCTCATTTGATAGAGAGTCGAATGAGAGAAATTGTCAAGCACCATCAATCTATGTACAGGTAGATTTCCATTCCTGACCTTGTTTATCGCAAAACTTTAAAGACTTCAGAAAGTGTAATAAGCCGTTATCTTATGAAGGACGTAGCTCACATGTTATGATGACAACTTCCATTATACAAAAACATTTTGAATAATGTGACGCCATAAAATAAAAGTGAACGGCATCACTTCTATTTTATGGCGTCATATACACCACACCAGATCATCAAGGATTGTTTTGATTTTTATTTCTATGTTATTATCTTCCTTTAATCTTTGCAGCATTTCTGTTAAGAGGGTTCAATTTTCATATGGCGCCATAAGTGGTGTTGACTAGCCATAACAAACTAACTGCTACGCAGAATAAACGACGTTTTTTGCCATTCTGTAATTAATTTCCTTGTGCTTAAATTAGTTTATGGCGCAAACATGCTTGGATACAACACCATGCCTAGAAATGTAGCTCCTAATTCAATTAATGCTCTCCGGCCACAAATTAGGTCATGTTCAGTGGACATTTACGGGCACTCATGATATGGACCAACTAATTGTTGCTTTCTCGAGGTTATTATTGGAATTCGAATATTGTGTTGATTTGGTTTGTTACCTAAGACTGTGGTTGTTGTTTTTAGCTGGATACATTTTTCCAGATATCGAACTTTGTATTATCTTATCTTGATAGAAAACAGTACCGTACCCTGTAGGACTCCAGTTAAAGATTTAAGTTATCTAGATTAATATTAAGCTATTACCGGTTTAAAGGTTAACTTCACTGTAGACTGTAACTTATACAGGGTGTAAAAGACCTCATAACGAAGCCGTCAACCAAGCATTCTTTACATCAAACTAAGTATCTATATGCAAAAATTATTGCTGGGTAACAACTTTTTTTTTGTGTTGAAAAATCATGTTTTGTGGTAGAATTCAATGTAACGCACTCAAAACATTGTGCTGATGGATGGATTGAATAATACGGGGGTCATGGAGGTGTATAAAGTAAAAATCTTACATTAAAAACTTATAATTTAAAAAAACTTTTCAAAAAGTTGGAACTTTGACCCCCAATATCTCCGTAACTAGAAGGTTCCCAGGTATTGTGTAGAACAAAAAAATGATTGCAATGACGGGGAGAACAAGTGCCTTTCGGCTTCGTTAAGAGGTGTTTTACACCCTTTATATAATTTAAGCTATAATATTAATCCACTTTTTCATAAAAATAGTTTCATAGCAAAACGGATTTATTTAATTTTCATTATTTTAATGTGCAGCCGACTGATAACATACTCATAGTAAATTGTATTGAAGGCCTAACTCAAAACAATATTTTTGTAGTGCCAATAGGCGAGACGACAAAAAAAAACGAATTAGTCCGCCAGTTAGATTATCAGAAAATATTTGACCCGTGTTTTTTCTTTTGTTACGTAAATCAAAATTGACGAAGATATGACGCTTTTAAAATTCTCAATACGTCACGCCTAGGTGTAATTTTTAGCTAGTTCTGACGTCACGAGCCCCCACTCCCGAGTTTTGATGCGTTTTATCTTTGTCAATATTCATTGATTTACAAAAACAAAAAATACGTGTCCATTAATTTCCAATACTCTAACTGACGGACTAAATAGATTTGCAATCTTTTGATACTGTCGTCATGCCTATTATCTTCTCACATAATCCAATCGCTAACGTTTTTATGTTATATTTACTACATTTTAGCCTAATGGATGATTACACGAATGTTTACAAGAAATTTTTGTTGTACGAACAAACATTTTGCGGTCCTGTGGTTTGTTTGACTGCTTATTGTATTGCAGAGGTACCTCATTTATATTTTTTTTATCGTCTTATTAATTTAAGTATATTTTGGTCATAATTGGTCATCAAGTTATGTAATTAATGTTTTTAGAAATTAGATGAAGGAGAGTTCCAGGCTATACTCGTAATGCTCTGCGTTGGAACTATTGTGTTGCATTTTATACCCAGTTTGCTATGCACCTATCTAGCCATTAAGGTACTATTATGAAAATATTATTATTTTACAATACAAAATGTATGAACATTTTAGGTAATTTGAGATATTTAAATAACATATAAATATATATCAAACATGTAAATTATTTTCTTGACAAATACCAAGAAAATAATTTACACCTACCCTCAATTTACGCTTTCAGGTAGGTTCTGTGTGTGAAGCATGTTGGAGCATTCCTTTCTGGAATGCAGGCCCCGTGATACGTCCTTACATCGTCCTTATTATGCAACGCTCACTACGATCTTTGCCGCTCAAAGCTGCCTGCTTTGAAGACATATCTATTGAAACATTCTCTAAAGTAAGTCAAAGAAAATAGCTCAAAGTTTCTACGGAATAACCTTTATTTAAATTTTAACTTATTTTTAATAACACGTGTTTCAGAAAATGACAAATGCTTATTCGCTCTTCAATATGCTGAGGCAAACTAATCTGTAATAAAATTCCAAATTTTAATTAAATGGAGACACAATCCTACACATAGCAATTAGCTTGAAGAGCACTGTATTAATTAATCCGATTAGTTGCCTAGAACAAGAATTATTATAAAATGCAACTACTGTCATTATTTGTTTTACTATCCAACTTGTTTCCTATTTAAACTTCCTGAACGGGCCATTTTGTACGAGTGAATTCGCAAACGTTGGCATTCACGTCACGTAAAAGTGGCGCCCAACGTGGGACAAACAAACACACTGGTGTTACCTGCTAATCTTATTATTTACCTCTTTAGTTGCTTCGTGCTATTTTACCAGATTCTAACAATGAAACATTCGGGAACGTTGGTAAAAGTAGGTTTTATGTTAAGTATTTAGGAATGTTTTTAACTTAAAACCACATTACCTAGTAACAACACAAGGACTTCGTATAGTAGGTATGCACCGATAAGGTAAAAATATCAATCATAAAACATTTTTTGATGAAAAACGTACCTGATAGGTACGTTTTTCATTAATTATGAAATCTTCTTAATAATGAAATCAAACGCTCGTAAAGTCACACAGCCACTATAGGGCACTTTCACAACGAAATATCCAATACAACACGTAAATTATTACACTCCACCGGACACTGAAAATAGACAAGAAGGAAAGAGGCGAGCTTTATCCAATAATAATTCTCACTTGAAACGCTCTATTTGCTCGCCCGTCGCACGATCTGATATTGAATATGGATAAAGTGAATTATATTCCAAACGGCGAGCGTCGACTCGCAGAGTTTCAGATAAGCGGATTACTTACAAGTTATAATTGGTTCTCGCTATTCGAGTGACTAAGAGAAAAACCCGGAGTCATTCCAAGCACCTCTTAAGTTCTTAGATAAAGGCAGCAATTTCATTTTTGCCCCTTTTTTAATTCGTTATCTGTGGTGAACGCAGTTTTGCGCACTTTGTAATTTATCGTAGTCATAACAGAGATTAACGAAACAATTGGGGATTTTCATACGGTTTCTATTATGAAAAGCACCATTTTAGCGAGAGGAAAATGAGAGTAGAAGAAGAAAGAACAATTAAATTGGGGTGAAGGAATAAAGAACCATTGAACAGTTTAAGGTAGTAGACAAAACAAGGGTAAAAAGGCTTAAGAGAAACTATCGTTTTCAGTACTAAATTACTGCTTTCGTGAATCGCAACCAGTACGATTACGGTTAAGGTTTGCAATGTGGTTTGGATGGATTGTGTGAGGAATGATATGAAAGATAAAGGAATAAATGATAGCGTAACGACTACGAAGTTTACACAACATTACAAACATGGCACAATGCCCACTCAGATTAAAACATCTTACATTTACATAATAGAAATCTGAAACCAAGGCCCAGAAGATTTTCTGAGAGCCCTAAAACTTGATTACGAACTTTCAAGAAACACTTACCCCGATTTCTGAAAGCTTAATCAATTTAAGCTGTTGTCAAATCTCATGTCAGTGAAGGCTGTTGTTTTGGTCAACGAGACATCAGGATTTATTCGGTCATGTTAACAGGCTTTCAGACTCCGGGAGTTAACTCCAAATTTCATTGTTTGGCGAACTGCATTCCTAGATTCAATTCATCCACACGTCGCATCCATTAACAACAAAATTCCCATCCAGTTCGTATGTAAAAAATGGTCACATCGAATGAGCACAGTTAGAGGGCTGGACATGTTTGTAGCTAACGCAATTACCACTGCCGCCGACAGCGTCCTGCAATCTGAAGCCGATTCAATTAACAGTGGCTTTTAAGTTCATCCATTGTAGGTATGCGTCTGCTGCCACTCGTGTGCTGTCTGTAGGTGTGAATTTCAATACGTGTTGATCATGTGTTAGAGAGTTTCGATTTTTATTTATCTTTTATGTAAATGAGAAATCTGCAGGGGTTTTGTTAACTTCTTTATCATGTTGCCCGGCTTCTTTACCATGCGTTTATCTATTTCATTTCTTGGCTATTTTTTTAACCTAGCAATAATTTTAACGATTGTCTCAGAAAAAATATTATTATTGTCCATTTCAGACAGTATTCGTCCAGAAGCTATCGTATTTTTTTTGCGTACTTGTAGACCAAATAATAGAACGGTACTTCTTTCGAACTGCAAACCACAACACGTAAACAATCACTACTCTATACTGAAAACCGAGGTTCATACGGAAAAAATTGAATAAAAATCTGCAATGGAGTCCAGCAGGGTGTAGGGTGTTGCCAATATTTGATTGTTTCCGCGCTCCAGCGGTGCGAGCCGTACTCGCGCCATTCATGTATGGCCGTGCTATGTGCTCAACCCAGTTCGAACCACGTGTTAACTTTTGCTACGTAAAAACGATTTTTGCACTCAATTTATCGCATATACTATGGTGATCTCGGATTAAATTAGACATTAGAAGAAGATACTCCTATCTACACGCGTTTCTGTATCCTTCACCTTTCTTGAAATAATATATCTTGGTCCTTTACAGCTTATTAATTTCCGAGGAAAATTTGTAAGATCTAAAGGTCATTTATAGTTCTTGGTGCCGCTAGTTTCAAGCCACAACATATTATAATAGTAACGATAAGTAAGTTGTGGTAAAACCAATGACACATCGGGCTGAAAACTACCACTACTACACTACTAAACTGGTGTACCTTAAAATAAATAAGTGCGTCCTCAAAGTCATGATGACTTTGAGGACGCACTTATTCAAGAAAAAAACAAAAATGTGTCAAGTTAACTTTGCCTGAAGGTCTGTTCCACAGCGTAGATCTTTCCGCTACTAATTTATACTTTTTATAATATACGCATTGGCCTATTTATCAATAAAAAAGAAGCACAAAACTATAAATACTTTTTGCATAATTAACCTGTTCGACAGTCGTTTGGACAAAGTTTTTTCGCGTTCAATTTACTCGGCTGTTATGGTTGAATGAAGACGCTAAATGAGCCCGCGCGCCACTTGATATCAATTTACGTCAAATTGTCTATGAAGTTACTAGCAAAAACGTTTCTGATGGTAAAATATGTAACGGAACCATTGCTTTTTCGAATGTAGTTTACTAAAAAGAGACATAATGGTTTAAAGTAATTGTTTTGTGACTTTTATCGGGACCTGTCTTATATCAAAAAATAATTGTTTTCTGTTTTCTTTAAATAATTTAAGTTTATAGTTTAAATACAATCTGTGATCTAGAACAACAACCTCCAACGGGATCCCTTCTTTTTGCATAATGTTCTTTTTCCTAATATACTTTGGCATAAATTGTTCTGCCATAATAATACTTTGCCAAATTTTTGGCATACAGTTTATAAATGCTTAATCATCTTGAAGGCTAATTTTCTTGAAGGCTACAAAAATGTTGTGACAGAAATGAATCGCTGCCAAACCGTAGGCGGCGTAGGGGCGAGGCGGCCCGCAAGCTGAAGAGCAGATGGTTTTAACGCTCGCCGCCGTGGCTGAGGCTGGCCGCAGCCTCAGCTACGGCGGAGCCGGCCAGCAAGCCGAAACTGCGGTGGTGAGCATAAAACACATCTGCGACGATAAAGCTCGCGTGGGACCGCCAGAGCCCCGCAGCGCCGGAGCCGTGACAGAAACCATGCCTGCTGCATGTTGCATACTGCATGCTTGCTGCATGCATGGTGTATGCTTGTTTGCATGTTGCATACTTGCTGCATGCATAGTGTATGCTTGTTTGCATGCTTCTTACAGGGAATAAACTCACATATGTTCACAATCAACTATGTTCAAAACAAATATGTTATGTATTACCTGCTTCAGGAGATATGGTTTTTTTTCCAATCGTTAAAATTAATTGGTATATCCAATTAGGTTATGCCTAAAATTTTAGGAATTTTAGGTTTTTTTTGTTATGCTTCTTTGTTATGCCTATAAAAAGTAAGTTTTAATATTATTATGCGTAAATAAATTGATGCCTAAAAATGTTATGCTTAATCATTATTATGATTAGATAAATTACGCTTAAAAAAATTATGCGTAAGCTGTTATGCGTAAACAATTTAATTTATGCAAATGGATAGGGAACCCCTCCAGCTCACCTACAATTCCTAACAAAAATAAAATTCTCTCAAAACACATTGTTGAAAAATTATTTACAAATCAACCACTTTAAATGCCACGTTTAAATTACTTTCAAGATATTAAACATTTAAATGATTAAACCTTAAAAAGATGGTCCTTTCTGGCGCCTTTGAGATAAAGAGGAGTATTACAAAATGTTCAGTAACATCTGCATTCACGAGTTGTCGACCGCACTCGGTGGTCAGTCGGAACAAGGATCATAGAAACAAATGAGCTGGCCAAATGATAATTAGCGCAGTTTTTTTTTAATTCAGTTTTCTATAATAAATAATAATAATGATAAACAAAAAAAACTTTACCATTAGCTATACCATGGGATGTATAAAATCCTTCGAGAATTCCTATAAAAATAGTAGTGATCTACACACCCTGGTGGAAACACCTAATACAAAAATCGCCCTAATTGCTACTGCGTAGCGACACTGTAAAGATAGTGTGAAAATAAAAGTAATAGACACTCGAATTTGTTTTTTAAATAATAAACTAGCCATAGTTTATAAAACACCTCAAATAAAACCTAATACAACCATAAAACCAATTCCGGACATACAAAAAAAACGTCGCCTGTCGTATCCTCTGTTCGTCGATCTCCGCTGAACCTATTTGCCGGACCGACATTATCGGCTCGGCAAATTTCTACAATCTCTGGCCCTTTGTGACCGCTACTGGTCATGACATGTCAATTACGATATCCTGTAAGCCCGCTCTTGATACATTTATAATCACTTTATATTCTCTCTTGTAGAGAAATGCTCGATCCTATTTTTTTGTTTAGTAATAATTTTTGTTCTACCTGTAATAGACGTGTGGTAGAGTTAGTTGCCTTTGCGACAACGGTAGCAGTTTGTGTACCTACGCACCTACATACATGCAAAGGTGTAAATAATAAGGAATTGGATCATTGATAAGAAAACCCAAGTAATTTAGATGTTGAGATGGTATTTTGGGCCCGTTTGGCAATATTAGTTTTGTTTTTTTATTTATTTTGTTAATTTTTAAGGTGTTTTTGTTTTTAAAAATGCCGAAACACAATTTTCTTTCTTTTTTTATATAAAAAAGACAATAAAAGTTGGTTTCTAAAAGGAATTAATAAATGAAAAAGTGGACGTTGAGAGCCATAAAGTAAAAAGACATCTTGAAACCGTATAATTAGTTTATGCTCAATGTTAGCTACATTTAGTCTCTTTAAACCCTTGAATTTCAATATAAAAGTTTATGGTTATAGTAACTGCTTGTTATAAGTTTGTATACATAAGAAGAACTTAAGTTAAAGTAGCGCTCCAGACTGTTTAAACAGTTTATTTACTCAACAAAAATCTAGTTATCATGGTTTTACTTCGTTTATTTAACTTGACGACAGTTTATGATATAACTAGCTGACCTGCGCAACTTCGTCTGCGTCACATGAGAGATAGAGAGGTTTAGAGATACTGTGAGTCAACAATAAAAGATAGATATATGCTATCGCGAAAATTATTCAGAACGTTTTAAGAGGAACAATTCTTTTATACATGATTGTTGCTTTAACCGTTTATGCAGCGCTCGCAACGGAAGCTCTCAAAAGAAATAAATTTTCCGTTTTTGAAATATTTATCATTGATGCTCCGCTGCTTTTAGTTGTAGCGTGATGTTAGATAACCAATAGAATCCCTTGATAAATGGAGTATCCAACACAAAAAGTTTTTTTTTTAATTCGAACCAGTAATTCCTGTAATTAGCGCGTTCTCGAACCAGTAATTCCTGTAATTCGCGCGTTCAACCAACCAAACAAACAAACCCTTAAGCTTTATAGTATTATATTAGTTTAGATTCAAGCGGGTAACAATTTAATTTCTTCGATATGTTTGCATTAATCGCTAAAATAATCTACTTATGTTTTTCCAATTAAGGGCTTGCCTCTACAGCCTTACGTCTTCATCCTTAGACAATCGATAACAGTCATACTCCAGCTAGGTCGAAAGTTGGACCAACTTTGAGATATACCTACGCTTTTCACAAAAAAAAAGGACCATGCACATCGGACTTCTCTGTAAAAAGTTATGGGTGGTCATACTAATATAAAAAAATACGCGTCGAATTGAGAACTTCCTCCTTTTGTTCTGTCGGTTAAAAAAATCTTGAGGCAACTGGCACTGGGCGAGGGTCATTCGATTCAGAAAATGGAGTGAAATGAACAACGCCATCTATCGACCAAGATCTTAAACTGCTAAAATATAATGCACGGAAATCCTGTTATGTATATTTTCAAAGCCATCATGTAGACTAATCTAGAGTACTCTAGATTAGTCCACATGATGGCTTTGAAAATTTACATAACATTTACTTATGCTAAAATAACTTTTTTTAATGCCGACCAGTTTATTTAAAAGTTATCTGGTGAGCACAGTTATAGTCATTAGTATCATTTTAGTACAATAGATGTCGCTGCATCTTACATTTGATGATCAGTTCTTCTTGAACATTTTAAATTCATATATCTTTTGATAGAATTAACCGATTACGATGAAACAAAAACTAAGTAATACCTCGAGATACGCACAATTTTTATGTATAAAAGTTATCTACATTGGTTTAGTAAGTTTTACATGATGCTTGATCATCTAAACAGACAAACAGACAAAAATTCCAAAAATGATGGAAATGAGTTCTGTTGGTTATCCTTTCACACTCTGGCAATTTTTTTTTTAAATATTTTCGATGTACAAAAATGTTTTTTTTACAAATGTATTATATGTATAGATAAGTATACAAAATATAATGTAATGTAACATGTCGTTAATGTTCGTTCCTACTTCGTTCGTTCAAAATAAAATAAAAAAAACTAAGAGAAATACAATTTCAATGTTTCATACATGTATGTTTCACCAGTGCGTATTAATAAAGTCATATCAGTCACCTGTCATATCAAAAATAAAACTAGGTACAGAACAATATTATTAATACTGAAAACGGTATTATTTACCATGTTTACAATTTGTTTCGAGTTCCTGATATTTCGGCGCCGTTGCAAGCACCATGATCACGGATACACAAATAGTAAACATGGTAAATATTCCGTTTACAAAGTTAAAGACAATGTTAGTGATCATTTCAGTTTTACAACTTATAATCAACAGAACAATATTAGGTAATAATTATCACACTCACCAAACCTGTGTACACCCTCCATTATAACAGCAATCACAGTTTAATGACGTCATAGCCTAGTTATTGGCGACGTCACCAATCCGGAGGGTGTCAGCGACGCAACGACCCCACTTAACGAATTCGGACGCAAATCCCGCCGCCGACCGATCTGATTAAATGCGTCCGAATTTTCTGCTTATAATGTATCTATGTTTGTGGGTATAGGGTTTATAGTTGATATTTGTTGAAAGTATTGATTTTTGGTAAGCTTTAAGCTTAAGCTTACCTTAGAGTTTACTTTAAAGAGGTATTCTTTTTTTCTGTCTCTGAAAATTTACACAACGGACAGCTAGAAAAACACATATTTATAAGAAAATTTTTAGAACTGTCTCGGCTGAATGTCACGACCACCTGAAAGCATCTAGAAATGGTATTTTTGTTTCTTATTCCTAGGAGTAGATCGAGCTAGGTAAAAACAAACTGATGGACTGTAAGAATTGTTTCGGCATTTCCAAAACATTATTTGTGCTAAAAACCAAAATATTTTTATTCTAGTGTCCGTGAGTTTTCTGTGTCGAACAGCCATGTACTAAAATCACTGATCATAAATTAGCAGAGCAGAGGTCGAACATCGTCGACCTAGAGCTTTTATTGCTTAATCTTCAAGAAATGAAGTTACATGTGGATACAAGGGAAAGCCTATTGCCATCAACCGGGACATCCAGACTTCGTGGCTGCTAAAAAAACAACCAATAACACTACCCAACAAAAATACTTCTAACTTACTTACCTACATTTTTATTTATCCGAACTCGTAAATACACATTTAATAAATTTACTCGTTATCTATTTATTTGTAACCATTTATTTATATATTATGTTTGAAACTGTTTTACATTCACTTCCCCTCAAGGTTCATTGGAAGACCAGCGTCAGACAGCATCACCTGTCTGGCATGAATGCTGAAATGGACCTTTTTGGCGCAGCCGTGAGGCACACAGCTCATATTATGTTTTCCTCCTTAATTTGTATCTTTTTATATTATTGTATGTGTGCTATAATAGCTGACGTCAAATAAATATTTTTTCTTTCTTCTTTTTTCTTTTACCCGACCCGGGAATCGAACCCATTTTTTTTGCAGGCTATGATGACTGATGATTTTAGTTACTTAAACCATTTTAAAATCCCCATGATGAGCCCTTTAATTTGATACCCATGTTGCAGTATCCATTTTTTTTTTTCACTGGCCTATGTTACCCGGGGTATCACAAGGATCCTAACGATATCATCGAAATCGGTTTAGGCGTTTAGAAGTTATGGTGGAATAAAGAAACTCACAAACATACGTACATACCAACATACTTACATACATGAACCCTGAAAACATAACAGCACTCACTGAAACACTCCTTTTTTGGGCAGTCGTGTAATAAAATGCAAAACATCAAGCAAACTTTGCTACAGTCATTTTTCATTTGCGATATTTCCTACCAGTCAAAATTCAGCCTTAAAAACACTCATCTATAGACTAACTTGCTCCAAAACTGAAAATAGAAAGACTATAATACCTCGGAAATGTCACTGCGACCTGGAAGCTGAACTTCAACATTTACATTCTATTTAAACAGCGTGCTGCAAGCCTGAATTTAGCTTAACGTAAAAGCTTTTCCCTGTATGTGCAGCGGCAATTAAAAACCCTTTTAACATTGTCTTATGGATCCGATAATGGCCAATGATGGCGCTGTGGATGTAGGTACCTACGTTGATAGATCGTTGTTGGGCTTTGATTGGCTTTTTTAACGTGGCAACATTGTTTTTGTATTGGGATTCTGGACTTAATTTGTATTTGGATTTCAATGGCCGATTCAAGATTGGATTTTAAAATCTAATCCTAATCCTAATTGTCCAAACAGATTAAAAATGTTTTAGAAACAGTTTTGCTTTACTTACAATACTTAAGTATTAAATCAGCTTATTCAAGTAATTCTGCGTCGCCCACATATTATTATTAACTTCAAAACGACCTACGTTTCTAATTCCGTCCACACATCAGAATTGCCCGTTCCATAACTACCCATTTATTCCTTTAAAATATCAACAATTCAAAATAACGGGACCGACAGTAACACGCGTGACACGTCCGCTAGTCACCGCTGCCGAGTTTTGAGTGACATCTTATTTCCTCGGCACACTAGCGCCACGTCCGTGTAATAGCCACGTGCTATTCTATTGAACGTTGCCGGAACTACCGTCCTACTTTACATGCTACATAAACGTCATTGTTTTTGCATTTGTACTAACATGTCATCTGTTTTGATAAGTTTGATGCGGGTCTAGTTGGTGGTTCATAAAGCTAGGGTTAGGACATTATTGTTATAAGTCAAAAATTATTGTTAGGGGATACATATTAGGATCATTGTGATTTACACCACTTCGGCTCATCTTTACTTTATTTCTATTGTAGAGTTTTATCCATATCTATGAATTTCTATGTCTTTAGAAGTTTGCAAAAAAAATCTCAAGTTAGCTGGTAAAGCTTCATAGCGACCTATCGAATGACTAGCCTACACGATCAGAAATATTTTGGGATAACTAAAGGCTAAAAGCTAATTTATCCAATTTTGTATAACACTTTACCTGAAAGGGCAGAATGGGTTGGCAAACGCCTCGTCCGCCCCGAGTTTAGGCTTCCGAACTACCTTCATCCAGTTAAAAATAAACACGTCTGGCGCGTCTGAGCGGAGTGTCAGTTTTCTTTGTTTTAAGTGGAAATAATAACAAATTGTAATCTAGTTGGAGGATTATTGTGACATGGATGTTAATATGTATATAATAAGTATGCATTTACAAACAAAAAAGTATCTATGTAGTATATCAACTATCTGGTGTCCACGACACTAGCCTCGTTGCTTAGTGTGGCACTAGATGACGCTGTGTGCAATGTCCAGCGATATTTATTTTAATTATTTATGAATCAAAATCATATGGTTTCAAATTCAAATTCAAACAGTTTATTGTGGTTCATAAGATGTTGTGTTAAATACAGGTGTCTGCTATGTCCCGCCGTTGAGGCATGCAAAATTCATGTCACAAGTTCGGTAGAAAATACAATACTAAAAAATTATTAAATTAAAATTAAACTTAGATTATATAACAATAAAATTAAAATACAATACATCCAATTTGTCATGCAAATACATTATGATTAAATTATCAAAATTATAAAATACTTATGTCAGATTAACAAATTATTTATTCAATGGATATCCTTCAATGTATTATCATCTAGAAATTCTCTTATAGAGTAATAACATTTACTTATCAATAATTCGTGTAGTTTTTTTTTAAAGGTATTTATATCGCCCATAGTTCTGAGAAATGGTGGAAGATTATTAAAGATACGTGAGCCCATACAAAAGATGCTTTGGTGCAAAAGCTTTGTTTTACTGGCTACGATGCGCAGCTTGTCTTTGTGTCTCGCCCTACTGCAAAATTCAAACAAATTTGGATTTGATTGTATGAACATTACAGTTTCATAAATGTACACACAAGGGAGAGTTAATATTTTTAAATTTGTGAAATGTGGTCTGCATGAATCCACTTGGTGCTTACTTGGTGTTTTGTGTGAACAGTTGAATTTTCTCTCTTTTTCAGCACTTTTAGATTTATCAATCGTTAATTTGTAGGTCTAGGTACAGCCACGAGCATAAATAACCGTACACTAAGCAACGGTAAAAACCGATTCTTTCCTCATTTATTGAATAAACTTCTATGAACGACAGTAGTATTTTAGAACCATCATTAGGTTAAGTTATAGGTTTCAAAAAAGCAATCCTTTTTCACGAAAAAACCGCTGAAATTAGTAGATTTTAATCAACTAACCCCCGGACCCCAAATCAACCTTTTTACATGCATTTAACGAAACATTTATAACCTTTCCCATATACTCGTATAATTCAAATAATAAGATCGCTTGCGGACATAAAGTGAAGGCTATAACTTCCAGGTCCCTGGAAGAGCTCGTAAGTAAGGAACTGTTATTGCGGAAGCAGGTTAACGTTTGTAGAGAACGACTTCACAGACTGTTGATTAACCAGTGCACTGAGGGAGCTACTCTAACAGGGGTTGAGACGCTTTGGTACATGTCTTTAACATTGTGGATTGACGTGTGCGAGCAACGAAATTGCAAACAAAGACCTGAGTGCAGATGCAGTATTTCATGAAGCCTATATTTTGTCTATAATTGAAGGCTGCATGACATGATTTTTACTATAAGTACTTTTTAAGGTGTAGTGCCTTTAAATCTACCATCATGATCATCTAGATAGTGTATCTACTGACGACTGATAGAATAGTGTGGACTAAGAAAGAAGCCGCGCTGCGTGGACCACAAATACTTCTTAAATTGGAAAAAGAGCAACAGAATGATGATTTTCTTTTGATGATGTAGGTAGTTTCTTTTTAATATTATAGCATGAATTTATACCATCAAGTTGAGAGCCGTCCATTCAATAGGCGAGACGACAAAAAAAACTAATTAGTCTGTCAGTTAGATTATCAGAAAATATTTGACCCGTGTTTTTTCTTTTGTTACGTAAATCAAATTTGACGCTTTTAAAATTCTCAATACGTCACGCCTAGGTATAATTTTTAGCTAGTTCTGACATCACAAGCCCCCACTCCCGAGTTTTGATGCGATTTATCTTTGTCAATATTCATTGATTTACAAAAACAAAAAATACGTGTCCATTAATTTCCAGTACTCTAACTAACGGACTAAATAGATTTGCAATTTTTAGAAACTGTCGTCATGCCTATTGTCATTATTTAATTAAATGCAGGTAAGAAATTACTAGTTACATAATTAATAACATGAAAACTTTCTGCTCAAACCGACGGATAAAATAATCTTTCCATCAATTTCGTACAAGCAATATTGTGCTATATGGTCTGTGTATCTCCTGTGTAACGGACGGATAATGGAAATTTAAATTATGCCGAAAGTGCCCGACACTTGCCGGCTCAATAAAAACCTTTTTTTACATTGACGGCAATAAAGTACTGCAGAGCGTTCAGACAGTGCAGTGTACTAGGTATTACTTGAGGGTATGTGAGGGTGTTTTTATTTGTATTGAACTTTTCTGAATATTAAAAAAAGAAGAATAGAATAGAATAGAATAATCATTTATTCGCTAATGGACAGCAGCAACACAATAGAGCAACACATACACATACATATAACAACAAACAGAACAATGAATTAAACAGCTCAACTGCGCTGAGCATGCCCATAACGAAAGGGTAACCAACTCAGCATATGCTGGGTGTAAAACACTCAGCGCTGGTTTTCAGTAGGAAAAGAATTAAAATCTTTATTTAACTATGTCAATATAAGTATCTAAGTACATTATTTCTGGCTCAGGAGTATTTAAATAAAATTTCTTTAAAACTACCTCGAAGGAACCTTTACTTATCATTAAAAATAAAACACTTTTTAATAGGTACTCATATTTTGCGTTTCACATATGAAACACCTACATAAAAAGGCACTATCATTAATTCGAAAAATGCAGTTTTTATAATTATTCCTACATGAAAATCAAAAGGTTCCGTATCTCTGGCTTTCTCGTACCTACCTGAACATTAGGACTCGCGACGAGACGAAACGATCAACTGTCGTGCAATGGTTTTAAGGTTACAAAAGACGTCGACTATAGCAATTACGGTCACAACCTTTGCCTTGAGTAAGGTAAAACAATAGAAATTTAGTACATATGAGTATTTATCTACATCGTAGACAACTTAAGTAGTTTTGGTTGAATAGGTGAGAAAGCTGCTCTCAAAACGGTGAAAGAAAACATCGTGAGGAAACCGGCATGTCCTAGAAACAAAAAATTCGAAGACATGTGACATCTACCAATCCGCACTTGGCCCGCGTGGTGGATTATAGCCTATTCCCTCTCATAGAGAGGAGGCCTGTGTCCCAGCAGTGGGAACATTAATAGGCTGATGATGATGATGATGAGGTGAGAAATCTACCAAGTTGTCATAAACAAGCCTTATTATAGAATTCCAAATTCAAACAATAAAAATGTTGTCAAAACTTTTTGAGACATGGAACCTTGAATAATTGTTTCAACATAATTATTATTATATTAATAATAATAAGAATGTATTAATGACGGTCTTCTCACGCGATTTGAGATTCGTGTGTGAAAACCTCGTGGTTATGTCTTTGTTTTTATGGTAATATAATCTGATTTAATTACTAGGTATACCCACTAGCTAAAAGGCACTAGAATGTTAATTCAATGTTTAGTTCGCTGTACACAAAAACATATTTAGATAAGCCACACGTACGAATTTTCTCAAGTGCAAAAAAATACACAGATAAAGCCACACGTACGAATTTTCTCAAGTGCGAAAAATTACACTAGGTGTATGCTGTGGTTTTGGTCTTAAGTTCCTTACACCTATGAGCTGTGTGGGTAAAAGAAAAAGTATATTTAAAAAGGGAATCGCTTGGCCACAACCCCAATGATTGATATAACTTTGTACCTATAGATACCTATGATTCGGCATGAGTTTTCCATATTTTAATTTCCGTAATTCTCCCTCACCATTCGATATCTTCTCAATCATTTTGTATACAATTTCCTGTCGGTGACTAAAAAAGAATTCAGTCATCCACTCGAAAGGTTTTCAAAGCGGTGCCAGTAATAAAGGTGCATGCACACTCATCGGCGACGGCCGTTAATAATTCATGAACATGCTTAGCTCGCTCTTGTCATGCGACACTTAACCTGGCGATCGGCTGCACACCCTTTATGTGAAGTTCACGGAAAAATCTGTTTTAATTCTTGCTTGGATGAAATTTTGTGGGGTGTGAAATGGTCAGATTTTATAACCTAGGTTTTGAGGGTAAATGTTACCTAAATGAAATTTATTTTGTAGGTCCTCTTCATAATTCTCGTTCCTTTATCTCAATTTATTTGTGGTCGGCGCAGCATGTCTTTTTCTTCCAAACTTCTCTCTATTGCCTACTAATCACCTCATCAGACACCCACAAATCATAATATTGTGTGATAAGTAAACACATACCGGTATAAGTGCTATCCTGCTAATCTGTGTAGTCTTCACATGATTTAACCAAAACATGTCGGGAATAAAATAAACTGCTATCCATTTAAAAAGCGGAAAGTATCTCTAGGTAGGTTCTAAGATTCTTTAGTTTCCGTTTCATTAGAATACCTATCATACATTTTAAGAAAATTCTATTTTTTTTTCCTTTTTCCGGCGACATCATAACTATTTATAGACAGGTAAAAGTGACATATCACTCGGTAAGGCTAAGGCCACCATTACAAATTCATAGGAGTCAACTAATACTTAATGTCACAACAGTTTTAAACACAAGATTAAGCAACACTGTTGTTTACCGATGCCGTGATCTGTATGCTAATTTGTTTGTCTTTAGCATTGACAATGTAATTACAATTGGGTAAATAAGAATTCAATACAAACACTTTGGTTTAGAGGTAAATCAACAATCGTGTTATTACGTCTATGTATTAAGATTTTAATAAGTATGAGGCGAAAGTGAAAAATAATTTAGGAACGTTTTGTCGCTAAAAGGGTTACAGACAAAACACAGTAATACCTATGAAGATGCGCCTTAAAGGACCGCATGACATCATTGAACAAAATTATGATTGACCAAAATTATGTTTTTTTTATTAAAGTAAAGATGGCCTTTTTTTTTTTTCTTTTTCGGATGGGAAATCATCAAATGACTTCTCCCGCTCTGGGCGGAGCAGGAAGGAGTGTCAGACTTTTACTGACTAAAACCCATCACCACCCAACCCATCATGTTCCTTCATCGCCCTTTGTGTTCCGGGGCCACGGTATCTCTTTCGAACAGTCCCGCAACCCCAGCAGGCATCGGTCCTTGTGGACCCCTTCCTTTTGCTGACTCTCTTTGAGGCGCGCGTGGAACACGAACGCGCCGTCGACACGGCCTGTCGTCCTGAGACGGACGGACGGCGAGCTAGCCCATAGCCCACCATCCACAGGCCCGCGCCTACGGTGGCCGGGGGCCACGTGGTGGCCCCCGACGCCCGGGGCGTCTCCCACGGTGGCCGGGACGCTGTGAGGTTCTCTCCCTCTCACGTTCCGCTACCTCCTTCTCTAGCATTACTGCTTCGCAGAAGGAGCTGACGGCGTCCCATTCCGTCTCGCTCCGGACCATGGCTTGCACCAGGGCCGGACGCGAGAGGTCGCCGCCGCCAATCGCCGCTTCGAGGACACGGCGGTGCTCCGCCCACGCGGGGCACACCTCCACCGTGTGCTCCACCGTGTCCTCCGGTCGATCCTCGCAATGGAAACACCCGGGCGTTTCCTCCCGCCCGAAGTAAAGATGGCCTTAGAAAACTAATTATGGAGCTTTCTTCGACATAAATATATTTCACCCTGAATCGGATAAACTTCAAGTTTAGTAATAGCTTCCTCATATAATCGTAACATACCTACATCGACCTTTAGTGGCCCGCGATATAGTTTTTATCATACGCTGGTGGTATATAGGTAAATCGGTTATCCGGAGGTAAAAAGCTTTTAAAACAATTAGTTGTGATGTTCGAGGCACCAAAGCACTCAATATCATTTACGCAGATTCACAGTGAAGTATCAAATAGGTATAAACATGTAAGTAGATACACTGGTGTTGATTCTGTTGTGCACAAACTAAACTTAGTTTAGGCTATTGCTATCTTTTTCTCTCTAATAAAACCATAAAGAGACGGACGTAATTTAGAGCTGTCAAATTTAGTTGGAATTAATATTTCCATACAAATGAAAGGAGCACGTAAAAACATGTCGACTAAAAACACGGTGAAGCGCAAGGCATAAACTAGTTTGACATCTCTAACTTAGTTCATAGCTATAGCCGTCCTTTTCTCGCACTACTTTTTAGTAAAATATAGCAATAGCCTAAATTAAGTTTAGTTTGTGCACAACAGAATCGACACCATTGTTATTGATTCGAAGGATTATTTTGTATGCAATCATATTGAAATTGTTTTTAAGTTAAGTGCTTGGTTTTGGTCTGAATACTATCTAGGTGCTTTTAATAGCAGCTCAAAATTAACGACTAATCTATACAAATAAATAAAATTGACGTGTCTGTTTGTAATTTTAAAATAACAACTTTTTACTAAATTCACATGAAAATAAATACGGTACTTATAACATTTTAAGTTTTAAGGTTCCGTACCCAAAGGGTAAAAACGGATCCCTATTACTAAGACGCTACTGTCCGTCAGTCTGTCACCAGGCTGTATCTCATGAACCGCGATAGCTAGACAGTTGGAATTTTCACAGATGATGTATTTCTGTTGCCGCTATAACAACAAAAAAAATTAAAGCGGGCTCCCCTACTACGATAGTACTGAACCCTTCATGCACGAGTTCGACTTGCACTTGGCCGGTTTTTTTAATTGTTGTCTGTTTGTTCCGGCTAATCTTCGAAATGCCTGGACCGATTTTAACGGGTCTTTTACTGGCAGATAGCTGATATTATTTGAAGTAAATAGTTTACTTTTTTTTAGAAAAAAAGATTAGGGTTCCGTGCAAAAACTTAAAACCTTGAAATTGTTAACAAAACCCGATTCAAATAGGGAAGTAATAATTTCACGCGGACGAAGGTCGTAGGCAACAGCCATTGCAATAAAATTAGCCATACTTGGAAACGGTCCTGATCAGAACAAAGTTACATTAGGATCTTGAGGTTAAACGTCAATTTATAGTAACATCTTCATTATTTGCACAAAAATCAAGCGCTGTTGATGTTTACTACCCCCAATTAGATATAATAATTTACTCCCAACCAAACCTACCCGTCCGCCCAAATTACTTTAACACACTCAGCTCTCACAGCCAGTGAGCAAAACACCATATGCAGGTGGATTTAAAATAGGTTGTTCCCTACTCCTAGATATAACACTTGAGTACATCCCAGCAATAGATAAACCAACGTTTTGAAACATGTTAACCTAAATGATTTACTCCACTTAACACATTAGCCTAGCAGCACCCCGGTGAATTTTATTTATGCTCATCACTTTGAAGTGAACCAGCCCCTCGAAAGGGTTAATTAAGTGAAAGATTCTCACGGCCTGCGGACTGAATGATCATGTTAGACAAATTAGAACGTATTATTGAGCAAAGAACCCATATATAACCTGACAAATATAACAATGCTGCACCCTTTTCACATTATAACCTTTAACATAAAGGTGTATGGGGGAATTTTCAATAAACTTCGGTTAAAATTGGTTTTTGTTGTAGATTGATAAATGAGGGCTCGATCAATAGTAACATATTGGTTTGGAACAGTGAACGGTGTTGATACATGCTTAATATGCACGTAGTTATAAATTCTATGGCATTATTTGACGTGTACCTACAAGATGTCGTAGGATACGCTTTTGGTGGCAATTGAAAATAAAAGATTGTTGGGTTTCTAATTAAAAGTTGTTGTAGTATGTAGTATAAAAAAATTGGTCATTCGAGCCGGATGCTCCACTCATGAAACGGCATTACACACAACGAAGGATTGATAAACCTAATTCATAAAAACTACCTGTATTAAACCAAAGGCAGTAAAATCTTACAATAGAACCATTATTTAATTATTCTATAGCGATAAACTCGGCACGTTTTAGTGTAACAGTAACACAATATTGTTGTAGTTACGAGTAATAGCCTGAAGTCATGAATGGTTTAATGTTGATTGGTTTGTTCTATATTCGCCGAGTTACCTCTGAGCTATAGTTTTCAGCAGTATTCGGCAGATTTTGGTAATATATGTTAGCAAAATACATAGTACTTGAAATTAGTCATTATTTTCACTCACAGTTTTACTTCTGAAATTAGGATGGTTTTTATGAAGTGACTAGATTGCTACCCGCAAATTCGTCTGCGTGAACTTACTTTACCGGGATCAAAAGTATTTTATGCGTTAATTCTGGTATTATACAGTCTGTGTGTCGAATTTAATCCAAATTCAAAAATCTAAACATACACACTTTTATTATTATTATGGAACGATAGGTTAATAGAACCAAATTGTTTAAGAATCAAAGGTGAAAAATGTTTTCTACAGTCTATGAACAGTTCAAGAGAGGATTGAAGATAGTTTGTAAAATTCCTTTATCATGTAGCATAATAAATGGCGTCGGAGTCCAAAATTAGGTCTAAATTTTAAAACGTAGCAGGCTTCTTCTCTCGTAGGCAGCTTTTACGTTTGTCACATAAACTTTGGACATGGCTAGGTATACCTACTTACAAATTCCAAAGGGCCTTTAACTATTTTCCTTACCTGTCACTTTAAATCAATAACAGAGAGCAAAACACAAAACACTTTTAGTACCCAATAATATTTCCATCCTGTACAAAAATAGCACTCATTCGAACTTGGAAGCCGGCCACTTTTTTTTAAAACGCTTTAACTAAGTTGACAGGAGGTTTATAGCAGTTCTATTTTTTTTTAATGCCATTTAATCAAATAACACTCGCAAAGGCAGCGCGTATTTGACTGAAGCAAAATTTTGTTAATTACGGGCGTAACTGAGAGGCAGTCTTCATTTTCACCTAGATGCAGTAATGGAAAAAACAACGAATGCCTGTCTTAACAAAGAACATTGTGAATTAGTGATATTACACTCGACAGGATTATTTGACCAAAGATATTTTCCTAATTTCACAAGACTATTAGGGCCCGTTTCAGCATCTACTGTTGAGTTGCTGACACATTCACTGTTTAATTTATCTGGTCGATAGAGTCATACCGGTCATAGCCAACTCACACTTACACTCTTTGTAATTTTCATAAACTTTATATATGAAAATCAAAAGTTCCTTCCGTAGCCAGCAGAACCCTGAAATTGCAAAATTAAAATCAACCGACAAGTCCACTTAACAAACAGATCAATATATCGAAAGAGAGCACTTAAAACCGACCGCATGTAAATTACGTTATATGAAAGTAGGAAGCTACCTCCTCATTCACTTAAGGATTTGTCACACTGCATGCGTTCTGCGGTCTCCGGTCAGTTCAAAGCGAACGCAGCCCGCATCATGTATGAACAACATTGTCGGTCAGGGCAATCGGTCTGCGGTCAGGGCAGAGCAATCGGTCAGCGATCCGGGCAGAGCAATCGGTCAGCGATCCGGGCAGGCGGTCCGGGCGATGCGGGCAGGCCAAACAGCGGCCATCTTATTTCAGTTAGTGTGTGTAGTTGCTAGATTGTTGGGTTTTGATCGAGGAAAATGATTACCGAGGAAGAAGAAAATATTGTGTTATTATGGTTGCATAGCAGAAAGAGGAAACGTGTGTGAGCCCGCCGCCCGCGTGCCCGCAGCCAACACCGGTCCGTACGCGTTCCACTGACCCGCCGGGCCAATACGCGTTGCTCGCACGGTCATATCGCATTCTATACAAAATATATTGAGACCAACAATGTTGTTCATACATGATGCGGGCTGCGTTCGTTTTGACCTGACCGGAGACCGCAGAACGCATGCAGTGTGACAAATCCTTTATAGCTTGCACAAGTAATACAATATTCCCATTATTGCAATCACTCGAGAAAAGTCAATCATGCGTTCACTTAGAACCCGGGGAAGATAGTCATGTATCTCTTAAAGTCATATTTTTCATTTTCCAAGTTATTTTCGTTAGTCGTTTATTGGAGGTGGAATCCCTGTAACTTTGTACAGGTGTCATGTTCCATAAGAAAAACTGGATGAAGGGTTATCCTTTATGCAGTGTGTTGCTTATTCTTGGGATTAGCGAGGGGAAGCGTAGACGAAGTTTATATTTAGTGCTTTCAAAATTATTATTAGGCGCTTATTAGGTAGCGCAAGCTTTCTTGTGTACCTAATAAGGTAAGCTTAAAAGAGTATTAAAGCTGAAAAATAAACTCTTTGACGGGTATGTTACCCTACCCGTCAAAGAGTTTAATTTTTAACTTATTTTTTCAAAAGCTTATAACAATTATAGACGCAAAACGAAAAGTCTCGACCAAAACACGAAACTCCAAATACAATTCGACGCAAATATGATATGAAAAAAAAAAAATGTTTCCATGAAAATTTTGAATGAAATTCAATTAAAAAGTGTGGTGTGTAACAGACGTTCGCTTTTTTTAACGTTTTCTATTTACCCGGTTCGTTCTTTTGTTCGCATATGGAATTTGACAGTTCAATTTTTGAGAGAAAGGTTGGATTACTGTAAAAACGTAGGTAAAAGTAGATGATAACACAAAGAAGGCTCGTAAAAGTAGGAGTGTAAGATGTTACTTTAGGTTTATTATATTCTGAATAAGTTATCGTGTAAAAGTGCGAAAGAGGTTTTTGGGGTTTTATAGGGAAGTAAGTATGTTACGGGTGTTATGAGCTTATGTAGGTTTTAAAAAACTTTTATCTAGTGTCACCAATATGAATTACTATCTTATACGTGTCCGCGGCTTCGCACGCGTGGAGTTCGGCAATTGTCCCACGGCATCGTACCAGCGGGATAAAAAGTATACTATGTGTGCTAAATTTCATCCAAATCCGGTCTGTAGTTTTAGCGTGAAAGAGTAACAAACATCCATCCATCCATCCTCACAAACTTTCGAATTTATAATATTATTAGGATTTTTAGTACCTATATACTTAATAAAACCACAGCTGAGAAATTAAACTCTCCATCTAGAACACTTATCAGAATACCTAATACAATAGGGTATATGCATGATTTTTGTTTATCACTCTAAACAAAACGTATTAACACCAGAAATAGCAAAGTGTTTTTTTTTTTTTAATATCTATGAAATATACTAAGTTATAAGCATTTGAAAGTGCTGATTAGACAGAGAGATCCGATACAGCGAATGACGCCATTCGCTGTATCGACGTACAAAATCCATATTTAATTCCGTTTATCCAGAAAGAGATAGAAACAAAAGTTTAAATGGTTATAACTTTTGTGTTGTTTGGCCGATTTATGTCTTGTTTTCGCTTTTTGTCATTATTTTTATAGTACTTTAACATTTCGTAACGAAATAAAAAAAACCGGCCAAGAGCGTGTCGGGCCACGCTCAGTGTAGGGTTCCGTAGTTTCCCGTCCGTCACAATAAGTGTTCCCACTTATGAGATTAAAGGTGGATATCCATTATGTTCGCGCTCCTGCAACTGCTCCCGGTAGTGGGTACGTGCGCGAACACGGAGCGTGCAACATTGCACGCTCCGCGGCAGGCACTCCGACTCGTGACGGTTTTTAGCGCGAACACAAAGGGGAGCGAAGTGTGTCAAAGGGGAGCGCATGTAGAAGTGCGCGCGACGTATCCATTGGAGCAGTTGCAGGAGCGCGGACCGCTGCTGGAGCGCGAACATAGTGGTAACCCAACTTATTGTCTTTTTTGTACAAAAACTGTTGTTTCCATCAAGTTCAAAATGATTTTCCTAGAAAGTCCTTATAAAGTTCTACTTATCAGATTAATTTCATATTTTCTAAACTTATGGTTCAAAAGTTAGAGGGGGGGGACACATTGTTTTTTACTTTTGGAGCGATTATTTCCAAAATTATTGACATTATCAAAAAATGATTTTAGAAAACCCCTATTCATTTTTAAATACCTTTCCAGCAATATATCACACGTTAGGGTTGAAATTAAAAAAAAAATCACTACCCACTTTACATATAGGGGGGCTACCCTAATAAAACATTTTTTTCCAATTTTTATTTTACCACTTTGTTGGCGTAATTGATATACATGTTGGTACCAAATTTCAGCTTTCTAGTGCTAACGGTCACAGAGATTAAGCGAGGACGGACAGACGGACGGACAGACATGGCGAAACTATAAGGGTTCCTAGTTGACTACGGAACCCTAAAAAATGCATATTCCCTATTGCAGGAACAATACGAGACCACAAAACAAAAGCGCAGCAAAAACGATAAAAAAAAAAAAAACCATTAGCCCATCGCCGTACGGACACGTTTCACAAACGCAGGAGCCATGTTTCTATTTCGATTACCGAAATATTGGAAATAAAATATAACCACTATCGTATTTCATACGACAGGCGGAAATAAAGCTTGCCGACAAATCGACACGGCACCGCATCGCGGTAGGAGCGTACCGTCGCATCACACTGCTTTACGCTGACGAAATTGTATTACACTGAAAACTCTGGGCTGTCCGATTCTGGGTATAAACACGATAGGTGGAAAAAATCAGAAGACCCAGTGTTCAAATCATAAAAGGCTCGAATGTGCTCCGTGAATTTGAAATGCTGGATTTTGAAATTAAAAATTATGAATCTATTTTCGAGTTGTTTCCTAGACCTTTGTATTTAAAATTACCTAATGGTTTTTCCCTAGTAAATCTAATTAAGTGTTCCATATAGTATTTTTGAAAGCACTGCGTTCGTTCTATTCTGTTATACTCTCAGTAATATAAGTTCTGCTGCTGCAGCGCCCTACTATCAGTAAAACAATGCTTAGGTATTCCATTCTACAAGAGCTCGTGTAGCTATCTAATTAGACCTACACTAGCTCCAGGATATTTTGCATATGAAACACTGGTCCTTTCTTTACCTAAAAGGGTTTGATTCATTTGTCTTTCATCCATCCTCCGACATGGCTTGGAGCATTGTCTGCGCTCGCGCTTGTGAGTAAAACTTCTATATTATTCATTTTACGCCCGCTTCACAATAAACTATTATGGAAAATATAAAACAAGTACTAACCTGGCTTTGAGCACCTGTTTGTGAAATCCATTAACGCCTCCCCATGCAGTTTGTAATATCCGTTTATTAAAATGGGATGCCGGACCTGGTTTTTCCTTCATATAAGCTTCGCGTCCAGTCCAAGGTTTGCTCAGGCTTCCAGGAAAAACTTTGCTCTTTTCAAACATTATTTTCTTAAAATTTGGTGGAGGGAAGATATATTTCGCGAAAAGTATTAAAAGGTGATAGTTTATAAAGTCAAGTATGTGTTAGCAGGAAGTTGTAGAGAGGTTAACATTGATCATTTTTCTTATATGAACAGTAACTGATTTTCTAATTCAAACTGTTCAAATGAAATACGAAAACAACTGAAAATAAGTAGATAGGTAAGTAGGACGAACTCTATTACCCAACGTTGATTAGCGGTCTGAGAGACACATGGTAAACAATAGGGAATATGTATACATTTTCTTTTTTTTTATTTCGATACGGAATGTTAAAGTACTATACAAATAATGTCAAAAAGCGAAAACAAGACATAAATCGGCCAAACAACACAAAAGTTATAAACAAAAGTTTAAACTTTTGTTTCTATCTCTTTCTAGATAAACGGAATTTAGTATGGATTTTGTACGTCGATACAGCGAATGACGTCATTCGCTGTATCGGATCTCTGTCTAATCAGCAGTTTCAAATGCTTTTATCTGAGTATTTTTTATAGATATTAAAAAAATAATTTCACTTTGCTTTTTCTTATGTTAATACGCTTTGTTTAGTGATCATGCAAATACCCTATTGACGTTTACAGGCTGCTAAGATGATGATTAATTTAAAATAGTCTGTTAACCGACCCACAAAATCCGAGATAACCTGCTTTAATTTCTATTAACTTCACCAAATATCTACCTAAATAATAGTCTAAAGTTGTTTTAGCACAATGAACTACTGTGTACAGTGTACCTAACATAACAAATATGAGCACTTAGTCGGAACGTTTGTTAGTTTAAACCGAACTGGTATTTCGTAGAATCCTTTAACAATAATGAAAAAATAGATAAAGCTAGCCCAAACTTCAACTTCAACTGAATTGTTCGAAATTAAAATGGCTAGAAAGAGTGGAATATTGAAATAATACTTTTATCATCAATTTAAAACGTTGAATGTACTAAAACTGGCATGGTTTTATTAAATAAAAACGTTGGATCGGCTTTGATTACTTTTGATGTAAAAATCGGTAATAGTTTTTTCTACGGCCGCATCAAATAACGTTGATTTATTTATATTCCAGTATTTTTGACGTTTAGTCCAGCGTGTGTTTTTAACAGATAATTACCTAATAGTCAAGTAGATCGGAGAGCAGCGGTGGCCCAGTGGTGGCGGCCCCGACTTACGAACAGTAAGTCGTAGGTTCGAACCCAGACAGGCGTATTACTTTGTGTAATTTATTTCATCACCACTGCTCTCAAAACGGTGAAGGAAAACATCGTGAGGAAATTGGCATGTCCTAAAACCATAACATCGGAGTCATGTGACATCTACCAATCCGCACTGGGCCCGCATGGTGGATTATAGCCCATTCCCTTTCATTGATAGGAGGCCGTGTCCCATTAGTGGGAACATTATAGGCAGATGATGATGATGATAAAAGTAACTCAATTTTTATCACACCGTGATTCATTCACCGTCGTTTCATTTTCTTGTGGTAGGACTCACATATTAGTCTAGTGGTTGCAAGCGCGACTGCTGAGAATCGGGTCCTGGGTTCGATTAACAGGTCGAGTAAAGTCATCATCTGCCTAGCCTTTTCCCAATATGTTGGGGTCAGCTTCCAGTCCAACCGGATGCAGCTGAATATCTGTATTTTACACGGAGCGTCTGCCTATCTGAACTCCACAACCCAGTTAGTACTAGGTAATGATACCCCTTGGTAAGAATGGTTGTCAGACTTTCTGGTCACTGACTACCTGTAACGACTGTCAAAGATATACAAATGACAGCCGGGACCAACGGCTTAACGTGCTTTCCGAGGCAAGTCGAACGGAGGAAACTCGGTATGTAATGGGTGGTCACCCGTCCACAGACCAACCTAGGCAAGCACGGCTTAACCTAAAGATCGACCCGAGCAGCTGCTATTATTTAGCCACGAGCTCCTCGAGGTCCTCGAGGTCGGGTAAGTGTTATTGAGTATTTCCGTATTTCCATCAGGAATATCTCAGTAGCAGACTCCGTGGTCTGGATTTGCGCCCGGTTGAAGACAATAGGTTCGCCCCCTTTAACATGGAATTAAAAAAACTGGCGAAATGTGGGGTTACTAGGTATTAGGTACACCTCTGCCTCACCCTTCGGGGATTATAGGAGTCATGTTAAGTTATGTAGGCAAATTTTACAGTTCCTTATTAATGTTGATTGTAACAACCCTCGAATTTGTGTGTGATTAGTGATCGGCCCATTATGTCAGTGTACATGCCTACAGACTGTGCGGAAAATATGACTGACTTAACGCAGTGCATGGGTGCTATAAACGCTATAATTGAAGAGAGTGGCATAGACTGTATCTATGTTCTTGGTGACTTCAATGCGCATCCAAATGAGAATTTTATAAGGAACTAATTAGTTTCTGTGAGGATATGGACTGGGTATGTGCTGATATTGTCAAGTGTGGGGTGGACTCTGATACCTACGCATACTTTTGTTAGCAAAGCGCATGGTTGTCAGCGTTGGTTAGACCACGTCATTGACTAGTGCAGCATGGCCCTCTGTTTTAGATATTTGGGTTGATTATAATGTTTACTGGTCTGACCACTATCCTGTGTCTGTTAAATGTAATTTAGGGATAATTGAATCTAAAAATGTGAGTCAAGCTGTCTCTAAAAGTAAAGTGACCTGGGGTGAAAGAAAGCCAGAACAAATTGTTATGTATACAAACCTTTGTAATAAATTGTTGAGACAAATTGACTTTCCTATAGAACTACGAGAATGCAGAGATAAACGGTGTAATGTTGTGGAACACAGGCTAATATTAGATAAGTTATATGATGACATTGTCTTATCACTTAGTGAGGCTTCTGAGTCTAGCTGTAGGGTAGGTACGAGTGGTAAGAATAGGCAAATTATGGGGTGGAATAAGTATGTTGCTGAGGCTCATAACCCTGGCCAGGCTTGATTTTCAGAATTGGTTACAGTGGGGTAAACCTAAAGCAGGATTAATTCACGAAGCAATGTGTCATAGCAGAAAGGTTTTCAAAACTAAACTTAAATGGTGCCAACAACATCAGGCGCAGATAAAAATGGACCGGCTAGCGACATTGCATTCAAATAATAAGTTTCGTGAATTTTGGAAACATACCAATAAACTGAATTTGAGGCCTGGCCTTCCTCTAAGAATCGAGGGTGTCACGGACACGAAGATGATCGCAAACATGTTTAAAGATCACTTCACTGTAGAATCTCCATTAGGAGTTTGTGATGCAATGATGAACGTGGACCCCGATAGTGAAAAAGTAGTGTCTAAAATTAGTGCTCAGGACATAAGAAAAATTGTAAGAAATATGAAAGGTGGAAAGTTACCGGAGCATGACGGGCTCAGCGTCGAGTATTTGCAAAATGCAGGGCCACACATTTCGAGACATCTGTCGATGTTTTTTTAATTTGTGCATTGGACATTCCTACCTACCCAGTGAACTAACAAAAACAATTGTTACTCCCATTTTGAAGAACAAGACAGGAGATAGTTCGCTGAAATCTAATTACAGGCCGCTTTCGCTTGCTAGTCATTGCGAAGATACTAGACAGTGTGCTCGAGGCCCAGTTGGCGAAATGTATCCACCTAAACGATGCACAGTTTGGTTTCAGTGCCGGACTTTCTACAGAGAGCGCTATACTGGGTCTAAAGCATATTGTTGAGTATTACACCAGTAGAAAAACGCCTATTTATGCCTGTTTTTAGACCTGTCAAAGGCATTTGACCTTGTCAATTATGACAAACTTTGGGATAAGCTTAAAGACACCAATTTACCTCGTGAGACTATTACTATCCTAAAGTTTTGGTACCTCAGTCAAGTTAACTATGTCAAGTGGGCTGGCATGTTATCAGATCCATATGGATTACAATGTGGAGTGAGACAGGGTGGATTATCATCCCCACTAATGTTTAATTTATATATTAATGCGCTGATCGTTGAGCTCAGCAGCATTCATGTCGGCTGCCATGTAGACAACATATGTGTAAACAACCTTTCTTACGCGGACGACATGGTTTTGCTGAGCCCAACGATCGGCGGCCTTAGAAAATTAGTTAGTGTGTGTGAAATGTACGCGGCTAAGCACGGCCTCAAATACAATGTTTTGAAAAGTGAGCTCATGATATTTAAGGCAAAGTCACCGGAGCAGGTCCCTCCCGTTACTTTAAACGGAATACATAAGAAGGTAGTCACCCGCTTTAAATATCTTGGGCACATGGTCACTGAACACCTACGTGATGACGAGGATATGGACAGAGAGCGTAGGGTGCTATCGATCAGAGCAAATATGATAGCTCACAGGTTCAAGCGTTGTGCTGCGACTGTTAAAATAACACTCTTTAGAGCGCACTGTACATCGCTTTACTCGTGCAACCTGTGGGCTCATTATACGCAACGATCGTTTAGCGCTCTGCGCGTCCAGTACAACAACGCGTTCAGGGCGTTGTTGGGGCTGCCGCGCTGGTGCAGTGTTCGCGGACGCGCACGTAGACGGCTTTCATGCCGTGCTCCGCAAGCGATACGCCGCGGCGCTCTGCAGGCTGCGCGCCAGCACCAACTGCATCCTGGCCGTTATAGCAGATAAGTTGGACACGCGTTACGTCTGACACTGGGTGAGGACCCATATGATGAAATAATGGTTTATTAAAAATGTCTTTGTATTCTTTATTTTTTTTGTTACTAACACTAATTGTTTAAGTTTTTGTTACTGTACCACATAACTACCATTCTATGGATTTCGTAAATCTGAAATAAATAGTTTTTTTTTATTTATTTTTATTTTTATTAATGAAATCGAAAATTAAAAAAAAAAAAAACTTCGAAAAAAAAATTATAAGTGAAACCGTATGAAAGTAAGTTATTTTAATGATACCCTTATCTTTACCTAGAACACAAGCCATATATTATACAGAGTTCAGGTTTTTGTTTCAAATAAATACGAGTTTTCTGGTTTACTTAACAGGTATTCTTGCATTAATTTTTCGTTGTGAAAGTATTGTTACAGTTAGCGGGTACAGTGCGGCTGTGTTATGATGCAAGGTAGGTACCAGTCTTTAAAATTTACATTAAGGTGGAGGCGCCATTGTATAGGCGGCGGTTTTCAAATTTTCTTACGTTTTTGACTTTTTCATAAAATATGTCAATGGGATTAAATGAACTTAGAGGGTTTTATTGATGATTTTAATGACTATAATTCTGTAATTTTGGGCCACATTTTTGAACATTTTTGAATGAAAGGCATTTGCCCGTGGATGAGGTGAGAATGCTAAGGGAGATGAGTCGTATTACGCGAATGAATAAAATAAGAAATGAGTAGGTACACTAGAGGTAAAAATGGCGCCGGTGACTGAAAAGTTGTGTGGTAATCGATTGTCGTGGTATGGGCACGTCATGCGGAGGGATGAGGAAAATGTCGTGAGGAAAGTTTTGAGTATGAATGTGGATGGGTATATGAGTAGAGGAAGACCAAAGAAACGATGGAAGGACTGTGTTAAGGATGATATGACAGGAAAGGAGGTGTCTGATGAAATGACGAGTAATAGAGAAGTATGGAAGAAGAAGACATGCTGCGCCGACCACAAATGAATTGGGATAAGGGCAAGAGATTGATGATGATGCATTATTCAATGGGATTGAATTAACTTAGAGAGTTGTATTGATGATTTTAATGATTACAATTCTGTTAATACGTACTATCGAGGAGGAGGAGCTCGTGGCTAAATAATAACAGCCGCTCGGGTCGATCTTTAGGTCAAGCCGTGCTTGCCTAGGTTGGTCTGTGGATGGGTGACCACCCCTACATACCGATTTTCCTCCGTGCCTCGAAAAGCACGTCAAGCTGTTGGTCCCGGCTGTCATTTGTAGATCTTTACAGTCGTTACAAGTAGTCAGTGGCCCAAAAAGTCTGACAACCAGTCTTTCCAAGGGGTATCGTATTACCCAGTACTAACTGGGTTGTGGAGGTCAAAAAGGCAGTCACTCCATGTAAAATACTGGTATTCAGCTAATATCCTTAAACTGTCTAAAACTTCCATAGCCATCCCTCTATGTCATATATTCAACTTATCATTAACCACTGGAAAATACCCAACTCAATGGAAACTCTCTAGGGTTACTCCTATACCGAAGACAAGGTTGAAATCATCAGTTGAAGACTACAGGCCTATTGCTATATTGTCTGCCCCTGCTAAAGTATTTGAACACATTTTATATAAGGAAATTCAAAGACAAGTCGATATTTATTTGTGCAATGAACAACATGGTTTTCGCAACAAAAAGTCAGTTGACACCAATTTTCTAACATTAGTTGATTTTATTTCTTCTCAAATGGACCGCGGACAGCAAGTAGATGTGCTGTATTTCGATTTTCGTAAGGCCTTTGACAGAATTAATAACGACATCTTGTTACGCAAGTTAAGTGCCATAGGATTTACACGCAGTCTTCTTCTTCTGTTTTCTGACTATCTCCGGGACCGTCAGCAATTTGTTCGCCTTGGCTCATACAATTCACATGCGTATCATACACGATCAGGCGTGAGTCAGGGTTCCATTTTAGGTCCCTTGCTTTTCTTGATTATGGTAAACGATCTGCCACAAATAATAAAACACTCGAAATGTCTACTTTACGCCGATGACCTGAAAATATATGCAACAGTAAACTCCGTGTCTGACTGTATAGCTCTCCAGCGTGATATCGATGCCTTGAGTGAATGGGCTGCCACTAATAAAATGGAATTTAACACCTCTAAATGTCAACTTATGAGCTTTGGTCGTATGCGGAACCCAATACAGTACGACTACAGTGTGAACAACGAGTTTATAACCAGAGTGTCGACAGTGAAAGACCTCGGTGTACTGTTTGATAGCAAACTGACCTTTCATACACACATTATAAGCTTGGCTAAAAAATCATTCAGACGCTTAGGTTTTGTTTTACGTAACTGTCAAGGTTTTAATAACCAGGCAGTTATCAAGCTCTTGTTCAACGCCTTAGTTCGATGCAAGCTCGAAACCAGCGCTTGTATATGGAATCCTCATGAGGTTACCTATACACTCATGCTGGAAAAAGTGCAAAAAGCTTTTCTCAGGTACCTTTACAAACATGTATTTGGATATTATCCATATATGTATCCTACTAAATTTCTTTTAGGATGTTTGAATTTTAATTCCCTTAAAGTCAGGCGTGCTGTTGGCCAACTAACAATTGCGTATAAAATTATACATGGTTATACCAACGCTTCGGAATTACATGCTGAGCTGTGTCAATTATTTGTTCCAAATAATTATATTCGCTCTAGGAAACATAAATTGTTTAATGTTCCATTTAGTCGCACTGTAGCCCGATCCACTTCGCCTATACCACGTATGCTTACGAACCTCAACGCTCTCGTGGAGACCAACCCTGGATTGGACTTGTTTGCTGATGAATGGAAGACGATATTATTGGAATGTTTGTGGTTCTGCGAGAAGACCGAGTAAAAGGATTAGGTATTTAATTTAGTGTTAATGGTTTTAAATACTGTACTAAATAAATAAATAAATAAATAAATAAATTAATCCGGTTAGACTGGAAGCCGACCCCAACGTAGTTGGGAAAAGGCTAGGCAGATGATGAAATACGTACTATCGAGGACACTCCCGCCTGATCACCACTAAGCTAATTTTTGCTTGCACTTACAACATAGAAACGCTCTCTAGCTCCGCCCCGTTGACTTTGTATGGAAATAATTACTGAAAAGATACCGATCGGCCGAGCGCACTGACGACGCACGCCAAACGAGAGTTATTGTTATTTTGCGCGCCAAAGTTGACGCTTTCCTAATAGGCCTAAACTTTAAGGGGGCGTGGCTCGGCGCCTCCGCATGATTTAAGCTTAAAATATGTTAACTGATGGTACGGCTGTTACGTGTTACGGCTTGAATTATACACACATCAAAAGTATCTAGGGATCAACATATATTTTTGCAATAACTTTTCTCCTGATTGATATTAATTAAAATTTTCTTTAAGGATTCATCAAATAAAGTGTTTTCGTTTGTCACAGTAACGATAAACCAAGTCACCTTTGCATTAATAAAGAAATTTGCCATTTTCCTAATAAAGGGATTTTTGACATTTGAACCACTAACATTAAAGTTCGAAAAAAAGACTGAAATAACAGTTTTCTTTAAAATTTTATTGGGTAACTTAAACAATTAATAATCCGTGTTTCTACCGCGAACACTAACAACACAAGAACATCGGTTTGGCATACTCAAAATGAGTTCATCCAAATCACGCTGTGGAATGGCCGCCCATGTTCGTTGCAACAACAAAAAAAGGTCTTCTTGCGACTGGATACCCTCCATATTCGGCAGAGCTCTTCTCTGTAGCATATCCCATGCATGCTCAATCGGGTTCAAGTCTGGCGACTGAGCAGGCCAGGGCAGGACATTGATGTTAGCTGCGGCGAGAGTCTGTCTTACAACTCTTGCGGTGTGCGGTCGTGCATTATCATGCATTAACTGAAATAAGGGACCGATTTGCACTTGTAGAGGAACGATGACGTCTGATACAATCGTCTCAGCATAAATTTGAGCGTTGAGGTTGCCTCTGATCCAAATCAACTCAGTTCTTCCGCCGATCCAAATACCCGCCCATACCATGATGGTTCCACCACTATAAGGATGGACTTCCTGGCAGGATTTTAATCGCTGTTGGCGTCCAGGGGTTCTCCAGTGTCGTATACGTCTTGTATCCGGTCTCATACCAAAACGAGACTCATCAGAAAAGCACACGAAACGCCATTGTTCTTCTGCCCAATTTCTGTGTTCAAGAGCCCATTGATATCGAATCCTACGATTGTGCATTGCTATAGGTGGTACCCGTAGCGGTCTTCGGGAATGAAGGTTCACTTCATGCAAGCGGTTTCTGACTGTTTGGTCGCTAATTAAGTTCCCTGAAGAGTGATGAAGCCTCACGGCTAACATCATGGCGGTTATTGTTGGAGCTCTTCGAGTTAAGATTTGAATGTATCGGTCTTGTCTCCGTGTGGTGCAGCGATACCGTCCTCCATGGCGCTCAGCCACGGTACCAGTGCTTCGGTAACGTGTCCAAAGTCGACTGATAACACTCTGACTTGTATTCAGAGCTAAAGCTACAGTACGTTGCCGGGAACCAGCTTCTATCATTCCCACGGCTCTGAGCATTTCTTTTCTGCTTAAATGACGTCGCCGCTCCATAATAACGTTGGTTTTAATCAGTAGTAGGGAAACAGTAGCACTAATAATGTCTTCAATGCGTTGTATGTTTTTATAGGGAAAATATTGACAGCTTATTTTCATCTTTTACTCGAATTTGATTGAGAGTTCCTGATTCAAATTATGAAATGCACCAAAAAGGATCCATATAAATTTATAAAATCATAAATTTATTACAAAGCCACATCTCAATCTCAAGAAATCCGCATAAAAATGCTTGATCCCTAGACATTTTTGATGTGTGTATTTTGTTCAAATAAAAAGAATCCTTTTAGAAACAGAAATAAATCTTGAATGACTTTGAGAGCAATGTCATCAATGTACCTTTATGTACAAACATTTAGATTGAGGATAACGTGTGTGTTCATGTGTTGTGATACAAATAGAGTAATTCTGAGATTAAAGAACCGTGACTTGGTAAAAGTTAACTGAGCCGAACGAGAACATTATAAAGTTGTAGGATTTCATAACTATAGGTAGTGATCACAAGCATGACTGCTGAGCAACAGTTCCTAGGTTCGATACACGGGTCGGGCAAATTATTATTGGGTTTTTTTGTCAGGAATTTCTCAGTAGGAGCCACGGAGTCTGGATTCGTGACGGTTCGGCGCAATAGGCTCGCCCCTTATTTCATGGGACTTAAACATAATTGGCAAAATGAGCAATTCCTGATAGTAAAACCCAATTACACTTTGCCCGATCTAGGAATCGAATCCAATAAGACCTCTTGGTCAGCAGCCGCGCTCGCAACCACTAGACTAACAAGGCAGTCATGAATTCCTAAAACTGTATTATGTTCTGCTCAGTTAACTTTGTTAAGAAACGGTTCTTTAATCTAATCTCCTGATAAAAAATCCCACTTTGCCCGACCCGGGTATCGAACCTCGATCGAAGGACCTCTTGCTCAGCAGTCGTGCTTATCAACCGAGGCAGTTAATTACCAAACACTTACCTACAAATGTTATAGGCATACATACCAGCACTTTTACGCTATTTTTATTGTTCTTAGAGTCTTAGTATGTAATGTACTGCTGTTGATGTACCAAATAAACAATATCTTTTCCTAAAGTAATAGGGAATTTATGCACGTAATTTTTTCTTCACTTAAATCAATTATCTTTAAATAAAAACTGAAAAGAAAAAAACAAGTTCAGGAAACAGGAACATATTGACTGCAACAATCGTGACCCATTTTGAATGTAATGATTTTAGTCTAGATTATTTAATGGGTCCCGACTGTTGCAGTCAATATGTCCTGTTTCCTGAACTTGTTTTTTTCTTTTCAGTTTTTATTTAAAGATAAAAGTTATTCTTTACGCAGTCGGGTTTTTTTTTTTTTTTCTTTTTTATTTTACTCTTTTTAGTTACTTGGATATACCATTTTAAAATCCTCATGATGAGCCCTTTATCAAACCGTTCTGGCTGCAGGGCGTGCTAAACATTTGAATTTGGCGCCAAAAATCCGCCATTTTGTTCATTTTGATATACCCTGTGTCACTCTCACAGTAAGTACAAATCTAACGACACCTCTCAAGCTAAAATCCATCTAGCCGTTCAGTCTGCAGAGCGTGCCAAACATTTGAATTTGGCGCGAAAAAATCCGCCATTTTGCTTTATTTATTTTGATATACCCAGTGTCACTCTCACAGTAAATACGAATCTAACGACACCTCTCAAGCTAAAATCCATCGAGCCGTTCAAGCCACAGAGCGTGCCAAACCATTATACATACCTACATACATACTCTCGAAAAACATAACCCTCCTTCTGGCGCATTCGGGTAATAAAATACAGCACTATCAACCCAAGAAAAGTATTAAAAGTTAAGTTCAACTACCGCTTGTCACACAAAAATAATATTAAACTCCTGCAATTTTCTACGACAGTCCAAACGTCCATAGCTGTCGCGGCCATGATGTGACGTCATTATCCACAATCTGCCTTGTTTACATCTAATTTTTTTGGCCTTAATAAAATAATTTTACTAATTGATGTGCTTTACGTAAAATTGCAATAACAATATTATAATAAAATTTTAGTGAAACTTTAAGCAATTTTCAAATAAAAGTGTTTTTTTGACACAATGAACTTTGACGCCAATACCGGCGGCGTAATCGAGGACGACACGTTTTGCGATCCGTCATCACCAAAAACGGTTCACCCTTGTTTGATAGAACAACGTTTGATATAATATTACTAAATCGAACAACGTTTAAGAAAATCATCACTTTGTATAATATCGTTTGACAGAATTTTCAGTTCATCGAATATTTATTTGCTATAACAACATTTGCGCTAATGATCAAAAGGTATAATGTTCATTTGATGTAATGTTCAGATGGTATAACCATGTATTTTATCGAATATTCAATTGGTGTAATGTAATGCAGAAAAAAAACATTGTAAATATTTGAAAAATTATTTATTTTGAACAAGAAAACAGTTAAACTAATCTTAAATTACTTGCAATTGCTTTTAGTAAATCCAGTTCTGTATACGTTTCAAAGTTGCGCAATATGGTCTCAATATTGTCATTTTTTTTAGTGCAAATCTTCTTCTGCTTTGCACTAGGTTCTCCATTTAAAATACACTGTATTTTTCTTTCAACTATATTCATTTCGGCAAGCAGTCTAATAGACAGTTCATAAAATCCGGGGTTTCTTTTATCGACTATACTATTTAACCTGTGGTGCCACGCTTCCACATTATTTTGTGTGCGTGGCAATTTTAAATGGTTCAAATCACGACAACTCCATAAGCTAGGTGGAAACTGGGGGGGTTTGCCATTCTTTCCTACGACATAATTTTCTGCAAACCATTTGGCAATTAATGCACTTTTTTCTGAACAATTTTCTTCCCAAACTTCATACAAACTTCAAACTTCAAATCATTATAGTGCATGACAATGACAATCTGCATGATGCATTTTTCTTGGTACTACCTTCATATTTACAATTATAGTAAATCACAATATTGTTCCACTTACATCTACTAGATGGCGTTAGAAGTACGGCGCGCGGCGTGGCATTAATTCGATAGGTGAAGAACAATGTTAGTTTATAGACGATGAAGGAAACGAATTATTAATGGACTAAATATTCGATACGATCTTTCGACTAAATCATTATTAGTGTAGTGAAACATTAGTTTAAATAAAATTAGTGCATTTGAAAATTCGGCGAAATGAAATTAGTTCAAATAAATAATTACGCTAAATAAAAATTTACCAATGAATTATTCGGTCAAATGAATAATTCTTCGAAATGACTTTATTGCAACTAAAATTCGATTTAGTAATATTATATCAAACGTTGTTCGATCAAACAAGGGTGAACCACCAAAAACATGCTACACAAAATGCAACAGTAAATTGTAAAACAAGTGATGTATTAGAAACTTAAGGCTGATGCTCCAGGGTAGCCCGCGAAATTCAAAATTTCTTACTTTTTTTGCACTTTTCAGGCCAGTGCTAGGTTGTATGTTGATTAAAATATTATTCGCGGCTGTAAGACGTACGAGTATGTAGTTATAGAATTATTATCATCAAAATCATCAATACAACCCTCCAAGTTCATAAAGGTGTAGGAAACAAAAAAAGCCTGCAAATTGCAAAAAACGTAAGAAAATTTGAATTTCGCGGGCTACCCTGGAGCATCCACCTTAAACAAGCGTACCACAATGTTTGTAGGCACCAATACAAGGCATTTTTCATTAATAAAAAGTGTTTTGTATTTCATGCATTTTACCGATAGGTACATCTCTAAACGAACTGACCCCTTATCCCCCTTGTCCTCTTTCGCACGTGGCGCGTTGTTGTGCCAATTCACCCATCCTCCCCTCGACACATTATCGCTCTTCTGGAAGTTTACCTTATGATGTGTTCACGGATGAATGGCAGCATTTGGGGTGTAGTGGAGTATTGTGAATACGTGGTTAGTGTCTGTAATTAATGTGACCAAAATATGTACGGTTAAAACCGAAAGAGTTTTACTATGGAAACGGTTTTTTTGGTCATTAGATACCTAGTTGATCAGCGTAAGAGTATCTGAATATCCTGTCATCTTGAAAAGTTATTTTACTGTAGAAGTTCTCATTTGGAATTGGTAACTCAATTATAATTTACTAGCAACCTGCCCCGGCTTTGCACGGGTGCAACATATATACATTATTATAAACTTTCCTCATGAATCACTCTATCTATTGCTGAAAACTGCATTAAAATCCGTTGCGTAGTTTAAAAGATCTAAACATACATAGGGACAGACAGACGCGGCGGGGTACTTGGTTTTATAATATGTAGTGTAGATACAATCTATAAATCGTTTCCTTGGTCTTCCTCTCCCTCTCAATCCATCAACATTTATATCTATCCAATAAGCCTTTTCGTGTAATGTAGAAAAATAATCTTAAGATCGATAAGCTACCATTTTAATATAGACTTAAAGGCCCCTTTTCCGAGAGTTACGTTTCTAGATCGAGTTGTTTCTATAGAAATCACCATATTTAAATTCGAAAAAAAAAATATTATAGTATTGATACATGTTTGATCTAGTGACTTTTTTGGTTAAAAACACAATATTTAACATTTTGCATAGTAACATCGATTTTGAAAGTATTTTAAGTTGTATGAGACTTGGGGGAACGCAATTTTTATGAAAATTTAACATTTCATTTACTAATCGGGTTTGACAGGGATATTATTGGATAGATTAATAATATGACACTTATTTTTAGGGGTCCGTACAAAAAATGAAAAAAATGGAACCCTTATATAGGATCACTGGTGCGTCTGTCTGTCTGTACGTCTGTCTGCCACAGCCAATTTGCTCCGTATCTACAGGACCAAATCAGGTAAAATTTGGTAGGATGGTGTAATCCTATGACCTTAACTAAATATATTTTTGTTATTATTGTAAAATAAATAGTTTTGATTTTATTCATGGAAGAAAATTGACCAGGGGGAGCCCCCTGATCTCCGAAACTACTGAGCCAAAAATTTTGAAAAAATTACAAAATATAGTTCATTGCTTATATATACCTATAGGAAAACCTATAAGAATTCTATCAATTGAAAATAAAGTGGTAAACTCAATATAAGACTGGCATTGTACGGAACCCTCTCCACGCGTGTTCAACTCGCATTTGGCCGGTTTTTTTTTATATAAAATAAAAACGTGAAAAACAGATCGCGCGCACCGCGCCAGTGTCCAGCCAAACTTCCTAGAAAAAAAAGACAACCAAAAATGAGCCCTTAACAGTTTGCTCTCCTTATTAAATTAAAAATCAAATTGGATTTCGCGCGTAATCCATAGGAGAGCTCGTTTACATTTACGAAATAATTATTTTATGCTAATTGTTATTCATTAATATAACACATAATTATGTAATCAATCGCCTCGTTTCGCAAGAAAAATAAAGATCAAGGCTAAAGCACCAGTCAAGGGCGACCGGTATACATTATCTGCATTTTATCTTACACACGTCTACGTAATTAACATGTTTTTGCGGAACAGGAAGTAATATATTCTAGTATTTGAATGCCTTTTAAATGTCTATTTTTATTGAATTTATGAATATTTACTAACAAGTACATACACGGAAGTAAATTAATAAAATATAGTAAAAGTGAACGACCTCAGTTCTTCTCGACCTCTCTTATTTAATGTGAAAGGTGATATCGAATGCATCTCAAGGATTTTGTATAGGTACTTGAAGTTATAAATATATTTTTTACAAAAAAACTTAAAATGAACAAAAAACACAGACTCAGTAGACTATAAGTAATTAAAGATTGTTTCGTAAAAATAAATTATAAATTTGTAGACTGTTCTTCACTTCAGTTTAGTCTTGAACAGAAACATAAAAATACAACACAAAAAAAAACCCTGAATAAAAACCCAAAATCCTTCACAAAACCTCTCAACACCAGTGTTAGCACATTTTTTTGTACCTACAACAAAAGTACCAAAGTGCTCATTGGTCCAGTATTTGCGTTAATCGTGATTCGTTAATGAAGAGCTCGTTGACTGTCCCATGGCTCCCATGCCAGGTAGCTGTGTTCATTACCTAGACAATGCAGAGTGTTTTTCACGATTAAATTGACCGTAGAGAGGCAATTTGAACAGGGCGCCTGTTCGTGACACCAGCGATTCAGTCAGACTGAGTTTTTTAATTTTTCGTCCCTCGAATCCGTTCACGAGATTTTGTACCTACATAGCTAGGGGTTAGAGATATTTTTCTGTTTGTATTCTGCATTTGTGCACTGGCCTAATTGATAATAGGAACTTCTGAAGCTGCAGTGAGTAAGGTATTTATCTGAGCGGAATATGTAAGTGTGTAAAAAAGTTATTGTTTCTTCTCTTTGGTGACCCGAGTGTAGTGTTAGTCAGTCATTACATTTTTACACTAGGTAGTAACAGTGTCATTATTAAAAATTTTCATCGTCTGTTACGTCATTTTAACAATTTCTGTTAACAATCCTACTAATATTATAAATGCAATAGTTTGTGAGGATGGATGGATGGATGGATATTTGTTACTCTTTCACGCAAAAACCTATTCATTGAATTTGGATAAAATTTAGCACACAGATAGGTACTTTATAAGTAATCTGGATTAACACATAGGATACTTTTTATCCCGGTAGTATGATCCTTGGGGACAATTATCGAACTGCACGCGGGCGAAGCCGAGGGCATAAACTAGTTCAGATCCAAATATATCTATCAAACTGCAAAACACGCTGCTTTAATTTAGTCCACGTGACACGTCCACGTATCTATTTATTATCAAAAACCATATTTTTTTCAGAACCCTAACTAACTCATGTGCCATTGATACATATACGTCCCTATGTATATGTTGGCGACATATTGTAAAACCCGTCATTTTGTAATCTGCCTAATCAGATTATAAATGCACCATTCCTGAGAGAGAAACCGATTAATGTAACCTAACCTCAAAACCTAATATTAAATAAATAAAATTAAATATTCGTCTAAAAAGCCTAGTCGACGAAGCCTAGACGGGACTCCTATTTCTGTCTACAGGGTTTAAAGGAACCTAACTAACCTAACGTGGGGGTGCCCCAAGTCCCAATTATGGGGGCAGAGATACTTTGATCGCATGCATTTGACAATTTGACGGTTTCACTTCGACAGTTTACAATCTGACTAGGCAGATTACAAAATGACGGGTTTTACAATATGACGCCGACATATACATACACAGTGAAAATACACAGTTATATTTCAGTTTACGTTAGCTTTCACCGATACAGGTGCGTTGTGTTCGACTTTTCAATTATGCCCGCGAACTCCCGATATTTATAAAATGTTTTTTCGACAGAACCTATTCAATATTTGGCGCACATGGTCCAAACAAATGATCGCTGATGGACAGGCAGCTATTAAAATTTTTGCCGAGTTTCAATGGAGTGTATTCTGAAAAAAATTAAACTCGCTTTGTGGGTCGTAACAAATATTCGCTGTCATATAATTGGATCAGCATGGTTACCCACCAAACCTTGCCTTTATGGAATAAGTACTCAAGTATAAGTACCTTAAAATCGGTTATTAATTTATTGGAGTGCTGTCGTACAAAATGGCAAATCTATAATAATATTTTCCTCTCGCAGGTCTGCTGGAAGAAATTTCTTTTGAAATAAGCAGTACCTTTGTGCTCTTCTATGTTAATATAATAACCTGTAAAGTATTTTGTGTGTACATATATAAATAAATAAATAATATTACAACGAGGAAAGATTTGATTTTTTGTTTGTTTGTCACGATTTAACTCTAAAACTACTCGGCCGATTTAAAAAAATCTTTCACCGTTAGAAAGCTATGTCTTTACTGACTAACATAGGCTATATTTTATCTCCGTACTCCCACGGGAACGGGAACTACGCGGGTGAAACCGCGTGACGTCCGCTAGTACGTAATATTGGTAGTGTGTCTGTGTCGGCTCGTTACCTACTTTTAGTTATTTACTTACTTTAATAATTGAATACAATTTACATGATAATTTTGACGTCTTCTAATATGCTTTTTTGTCTATACTAATCTATACTATCTACTATAATATTCTAAAGAAGAAAGATTTGTATTTTTGTATGTTTGTAATGAATAAACTCAAAAACTACTGGACCGATTCCAAAAATTCTTTCACCATTAGAATGCTACATTATTCCTGAGTAACATAGACACCCGTGCGCCGTGCACCCGCAACAAGCAACGTTTTTAAATATTTATATATAAAAGTGTGTGTGTAAACACCACATTTCTCGTTTTTTGTAGGGTATTGTCAATTTATATTTATGCGATTTGCGAAATATTTTTAAAGAGAGTGTAGATATATATTCAAGATATGAATTTCTCACATTTGCTGGATTAAGGCGAGACTTACCTAATTGTTCCTACAAAATTCTTCAAATTTATGCTTGATAAATTGAATATGACTAACAAAATCATTATCTTCATCTTTTTTCCCACAGCAGGATCAAAGCTGACCTTGCTCTGCTATAGTAGGTTTCTTTAAATGTAAAAAGTTTTCCTTATACAACAATATTATATTTTACATAGGTAAATAATTTAAAAACGTTTCAGTAGAATAGCCATACACAATGTAATTTAATACTACATTAATTTTATATGATTACTAAAATCGTGATCCACTTAACATCAGTTCTTATGTGCCTACAAAATAAACAAATCAGCGTACTCAATGCAAATAAATAAATACAAAGTACAAACGGCGACACATCAAAGCTCTACATATCCAGTATAATCTGACCTCGCTTTCTATCAGCTTCCCGTACAATGAGAGATTAGCTTAATTTGGTTTAGCATGGGTTGATGGTCGTCGAGTGTACTAAAAAAACAGGAAGGGATGTGTGAAAATTATATTAACATGTACAACCTCCTTGTCAATATTTGATTAGTATGTACATTATTACAGTTTCTGGTCACACGACAAACATTTACGCGTCATTTTGAACCACAGTTTAACACTAGTTTGCATAACAATTCAAAATTGTGACGTTATAAACGTCATTAATAAAACTCGTTAGTTATATGATATTTCACACATTGGGTTGAACATATTAGGTATAAATAAATTCAAACATTTTCATAGGTAGGTAGTAAGAAACTTTAATTTAAAAAAATATTACTAAATGTAAGTAGGTATTTATCTCACATATTTGGTATTGGAGAGGAGGCCGTGTCCCAGCAGTGGGAACATTATAGGCTGATGATGATGATTTGGTACCTATTCTGTTTACTTACATATTTTTTTACAAATATGCATTAGCACATGCATGACAACTATTTTTCAAAATGAAATCCTAAACGCCAAATATTTACTTACCTAATTAAAAAAAAGTTGTAAACCAGAAAAAAAAATATTTTATCACTTCACTTCTTATTTTTGTACTGAAAATTTATTTAAAACTACATGACAATTTTTATATAAAAAACTTAAGACACAATGAATAACAGATAAGTAAGTACTTAAGATAAGTATAAAAGGTATATACACTAGAAAAATCACATTTAACTTATTATTACTTCTATTATTATTACTTCACTCCCATAAACTACACGAAAATATTTTGAAAAATTCTAAGTTCCTCGTATAAAGTTATATCCAATGACCCGGGTAGTATGGTCTCCATGCACAGTCGATCGGAGGCAAATTAAACCGTCCGGTCGAAAGCACCGCTTCGGGCTCCAGTGCCCATGAAATATTTACACCCTAAACTTAGACGGTCGTCCGGCCGCGAGATGGCCAGACAACATTGGTGCAATGGCGGGTAAAACGACTATGTACAGGAGCGTGGAGCTTGGCACTCGCAAAGAGAGGCCTGTACCCAGCGTGGGTGAAGTCAGGCTGTGAATCTTGATGAACAATACCGGTTTATATTAGACCAGTGCTGTCACGCTGGATAGTGTTAAAGGTGCTTAATTTCAGGTAAACCTCTGAATAACCCTTTGCAGATTACATGCGTGACGTTATGTTATTATGGTAAATATGTGACATCACATATGTACAACATACAGTGTACTTTTTTGTCTAAAAACATTATTATAAAAAATTAACGGGTCAAGTACGAGTCAGAAATTCCCAATGAAAACCCTTATTGGGAATTTTATACCACCAAAAGTATAATATTTTATTTTTATTATTTGACAAAATAAAGATCTAGAGACTGTATGTGCCCTGTGTCCAACGGCAGCGTAGGCCTTAGTAAGGTTGTAGATTCTTGATGTCTACGGAACCCCAAAAACAATATTTATGAGAACCTGAATTTCAATAGAATCTTATTGATTTAAAAAAGAAGGGGAATGGGAAAGAAAACATGCCGTTTTAAAAAATTGTAAAATAAAATAAACACGTTTGGTTTTCTGTCTGTATGGGACCAAAGGGTACATTGATGGGGTAAAATTGCGTAGGGGACGAACAGGGAGACCAAAGAAGTTGCAATCACTGCGATATTTTGAAGAAGATTTGGAGAATACAATTATTTTTGCTCAAACCTCTTTAAGTACAATACTTGTAAATAACTATTACAAATACTAGGTTATAACTATTGTGAAATTACAATCAGTCAACTTCAACATTATAATATTTGACCGAAATTTCTTTGTTTTAATAATACAACCTATTTATGAATCAAACTTGCCAATTAACTGAAAAACTAATAAATATTTTTATTTGGTACATAATGTACCAAATAAAAATATTTAACAATGTTTTTTTTTTGTTGTAAGTGCACGTAGCTACAATAACAAGCCCATAGTACGTTTATTTTTTAAATATGAGTGTTTACCTACAATAAAGTTTTATGAGAGGTCACTGCCTTTCTATATACATAGTTATCCCTAGGTAATTAATTTGTTATTTAATTTTAACACACCGAATAAATTGGGGATATTAATTGTACCTTAGTTCTAAGTTCATCATTTAAGGATTAATCACTATCAGCGCTAATGCCATCATAGTATCCACATAGAGATTTAATAATAAAGAGTGTTTTACACTCTGCCGAAAGGCACTTGTTCTCCTTGTCATTGCGATTATTTTTTTGTTCTCCACCATACCTTGGAACCTTCTAGTAACGGAGATATTGGGGGTCAAAGCTCCAACTTTTTGACAAGATTTTTTTTATTTTATGATATTTCACCGCAAAAAAAAAAGTCCTTTCCCAGCAATAATTTTTGCGTAAAGTTACTTAGTTTGATGTACAGAATGCTTGGTTGACGGCTTCGTGATGAGGTTGTTTACACCCTGTATAGTACAAGAGCTGTTTAAAAAAAAACCATTATCTATTTATTGAAGGTCATCTTTTCTACCTACTTGACTCGCATGGAAATTTGTATTTACCTACATTTACAGGTGTAGCATAAGCTTGTAACCTAAAAGGAAACTTTAGTTACCCACTACAAATGATGTAGGTTATTTAAATCATCAGTATATTTAGGCGTACAATTAAACTAGGTAGGTGAAACATTCTTCAAAAATCATGAGAAAAAAATCTTTCTTTTGTGTTCAATTTAAAACAAGATCATTGTTCTTACAGGTGATATAAAACTCATGAATTATACCTGAAACATTATTAATTCTTAATGTTCACAATTGTCCACTAAGTATTCTTTTAATATCATCATTAACTACTTCATTTACTCGAGAGCCATAAACAAACTCTAAGTGTGTGAAATCTATGGATTTGTCCAACTTCACATGCCTTACAACATTAGGAAGTCTAGCTCTCAGTCTTTCTACATCGACAGGGGTACTGAACCAATCAGCCTCACTACTAAACATGTAAATTGGAGCAGTTATCATTGAGAGATCGAAGGAAGGAGGCTGCATAGAAGAATACGTCTCCTGATTCATTCTAGAACCATAATCAAATCTTTGGAATCGTTTACTTAAGTAACTTTGAAAGTAATGTACAAATGTCTTCGTAGACACACCAGCGGGAATATGACTAGCAAGCACTGGCAGCCTTTCCGGATACAGATTTGTAATATTTCTTAAACCATAACTTATGTAGTACTCTAATTTACACAAAATATTTTCAGGTACATCGTCCCGACACACTTTAGCGTGATAAAGATTACTTAATACATTATTAGCAAACACATCGTACACTCCGATGCTATCTAAAAATGATTTTAAAACATCCATGTTTCGCGCCACAATTTCCATAAACGGGTACTGTGTTTCAGTTATCCACGCTACTGGGGCTAATAATATCGCTTGCTGAATCTTCGCGTTGTATTCAGGCCTCATGCTACACATCACGAAAAAAATGGCCGTTCCTTGAGAGAACCCAATATAGGACAGGTTACGTCGAGACGTTGTTTGGAGTATATAATCAATCACCGCAGGCAAATCTTGCGTTCCCATCTCTTCATAGCTGAAATTCCAATATTCTTTTTCAGGGAGGTTTTTGATGTGTCCTTTACTGTATTTATTGCCCCGGGCGTTATATAACCAGACATCGTAACCCTGGTCGGCTAACTGAAACGCTGCAGACTTTGCTGGTCCCAGGACCAACCAGGAATCAGAACTGTCACCAATTCCATGAACTAACAACACTGGAGGTCCACTGTTCGGTATTCTGTAAGAGTTCACTTTATATCCATCTTTTGTTATCACTGTATGTCTTTCAGGTCTATGGCCGTACTTAGCTATCAGTTGCCAAGAGTTTAAATAGATATCCGAGTTCCGGTTACGATAGTCCACGTCACTACTAAGTTTTATTTTCCGCCGGTTCTGTACGTATCCGAAACAAAACACGAAGATAACACACCGAAATATATTCGCGTCACCGAAATTCATCGTGATTGCGAAACGTCTCGCGGTCGCAAAAACAAAAATTCATCTGTAGTTGAACACATACGACGGCGTTATTTACTCACTTGTTGTCTGTCAATGCCACGCTGCGGATAACTTACTGCCTAGGATCAGGTAGCTTTAACCTCAGATAATGACCTACCGTCGAGTTTCCGATGTACCGATCGGAAACAAACAATCCGATAGATACCAATAACTTGATAAACTAGTTTAAGCTATTATTGACAGTTAGCGCCTTAAAATAATGATTGTAAACACCAAAAACCAGTTGCGTGTTGTTACTACGCAATGCCAACAAATTAAGTAATTTATCATTATGTAAGTATCTAACTTCAAACTTGTCTCCATGGAAAACGGCTATGATTAACCTAAATTCCAGCAGTTGCTATAAATAATTGTCCCTAGCGATTGACATTCAATTCGACTTGTAAACATGAGCCGTAGAACATGATCTTCTTAAAACAGTTTCAAAGAACGGTCATGACTTCATGAGGTTGACAATTATTCAAACAACTACTTTACTTTTTTAAACTAAAACAGGACGTATCAAATTGTAGCCAAGCGGAAAGTAAGAGATACTCTTACTGCCACGGTCGATGTCCCCAAAGATTAAACAAGGTTATTTCAAACAACGTTTTGCTAGTAATTAACATAATTGTGTATAAACATAATCACATAAAAATACTTCTGTGCTTAAACATGCATTGGTACTATAATTGCCATAATCGCATAAATGATAAGTTGCAACATCCTCTACAAATTGGTGATGAAGAGTTTTGTCGGAAGATTCACAAAGGTCTAGGCCACAATCTTGTTGCACCTTGTAATACTACTCCAGTAGCTACCGAAGATAGTAGAAAGAATTATTGATAGAAACAACCAAACCAAATGCGTGACGAAAACCTATCATAAAACTCTCTATAATGAAAGGTTAAGATGCATTCGTAGCAGTCAGTCTGTAGATATGTACCAAGTTGTGACAAAGCTCTGAGACAACTTGTGACCCTGTTCATTGGAAAGGAAAACAGCCCGTCATACCTGCAAAGTTATCCTTGAAGTCTCCACAAACTCTCGGCCCGTTTCTTCTATTTCTGCTTCCTACTGTCCCATGTTTCTTGGAGACGACACAATTGCTTCCTTTTCCATTATGTGAGCTGTCATGTAACTATTGTGTTCTTTTCATTCACAAATTCATAATAATCATCATGTCTCACACAATGTATTCTCATTTGCTTTGTTCTTCCTTTTACTTTATAATCTAATATGTCGCTATTAGGAGTTCTTCGAAATCAACAGGAGTTCGCTTAATTGTCTTAGGTAAGATAGTGATGGTTCTTATTTTGCCAAAACTGTGACAAACATTTGCTATAGGGTGGCGAATCATACGCGTGCTGTTCTTGAAGTATCCTCTTACAATAACAAAGATTTTATAACAGACACAGGAGAGATTCGTAAATATTTAAAATTCAGATTACAAATAATTATTTCATTCATCAATATTTTTCAATAACAATTCTATTTATTCAGACCATTTATTATAGAATTCATAAAGTTCACCAGCGTTGGACGTTTGTTAGGTACCATACCATTGTGCCATCCTGGTCCATAGGCAGTTATTATAAATTAAAGATAGATCGTATATGGCAGAGGATGCGGATGCAAAACACGTATATTAAAATACTTGCTACAAAATATGTACATACTTACCTGTTTATTTAAATTCAGAGCATTGAACTTTAACTTTATGTCAATGTTATTCTACTTGATGGCAAACAACATACCTACTTAGACTTGAGGTGAGCGCGATGGGCATCCAAACACGAAGAGAATTTATGATTTTTACAATTTATTCAATACTATCAGACCTGATGATCTAACATACAGTTTGATGAATCAAAGTCAAGCTAATCTTACTAGTATCGGTCTCTGGGTGACCATCCATACATTGAAAATGCACTTAGGCAGGCTTTTCATTTTGTATTACGATGCCTAATCTAATACATTAGACGTTACGAGTATATCATCTTTGAAGTAATAGAGCTCAAATGCACGATGTAAAAAATCCGTAAGGTAAAAATAATCATTTTTTGCAAACAAACAACATTGCAAAACAGTTTTTTTGTTTGACATTAACTCACTCGGCTTGGAATGGATTTTATTTCTGGGTAACTTTGCGTAAAAACACAGGCTAACAATTTCACTAAGACCGTGTGGTTCGTTTTGTCTCAAATAGATGGTTTGTGTCTTTAACCAGTGAGAAGGCGCGCCTAATGTTGTTACACGAATAGGCGAGCGCGAGCAAATTGCTCACACTACTTTAAATGCTTATATTTCTAGAATATTAGTATTTTTGGCTATAAATGGGTCCATAATGAATAAAATAACATTTATTTAATATAAAAACAAGATTTTTGATCAAAACTATGAAACATAAATGCAATTTCTACCGCAAATAAATGATTGTATATGATTAACTAACTAATTAACTTCCTGGGTGGAATTATTCCTGGATCTACTATCTTTGGTAGTCTTAAAAAAAAACACAATAAAAAAATAGTAAATAAAATGTAAAAAAATCACTCTACCATGAAATCAGGACAAGTGTGCCTCTCGAAACACATTGAACACATAATTATACGTTGTGTGCTCGGTGCAGAGTAATTGCTTGCACGTAGTGCATGCTTTTTTCAACTGTCTATTCTTACGTCTAGGACATATCGCACAGAATCCGCTTGGCCTAGGCTCTGCAGTAGCCGTAGGAATCGGCACAAATTGCTTCATTAGGAACTTGAGATCTGAAGATATGTTCTCCGCAAATTCGCCGTGAAATATGTGGTTTTACCAGCCCCAATGCCGCTTAAAAATACTTACGCAGATGGGCGCGCGATGAGCAAATTGCGCGCGACGGTGCGGGTTTTCCACAAGTGCTTTACTGCGCCGCAGTCGCAGCAGGACTGAGCAAAACGTGAGTTGCGCGAGGGGAGAGTGTTCGAATAGTTAGGAAGGTACCTAGGAGTTTGGGACGCTATGAAGTAAGGAACACCAAAAAAATTCTCAATCAATTTTTGTGTGAGCAAATTGCTCATAGCGCGCCTTCTGACGGGTTAAGGACAATACGCGTTTAACAAGTACTATTTAGTCTATGACCACTATCCTTTCGGGAGCCAAACAATTATTATGCAATTTGTGAGTCTCGACTGCGTCGGGATCTATTAATCAGAGAGCAACAATTATTGTCTTACACCACTTTCATTGCTTTTAATATTGGTTAGTGAGAGCAGCAATGGCCCAGTGGTGGCGCCCCCGACTTACCAACAGTAAGTCGTGGGTTCAAACCCAGGCAGGCGGCATTACTTTGTGTAATTTATTTCATCACCACTGCTCTCAAAACGGTGAAGGAAAACATCGTGAGGAAACCGGCGCGGCGTGTCCTAGAACCAAAAAATCGAAGACATCTGACATCTACTAATCCGCACTGGGCCCGCATGGTGGATTATAGCCCATACGCAAAATACGCGCTTTGACGTGGAGTTGCGGACACCAGCCCGTTATACAATACAATACAATATCGGTTTGGCTTTTTTTTATAGTCACTTTAGCTAAAATGTTATTTTTCTAAATTGCAGATAAATTAGTAAAGAATAATTGAGAGATAATAACATTAATTGTGTAGATAATTTAGCAAAGAATACAAACTTATACCTTTGTAAATTATCTTGTAGTTGTGTGATTTTATTTTTGATGGCAACTCAAAATTTGTCCAAAGCCATAAAATAATATGCTCTAAAGAAATATAAAAATCCTGTATGTTCATTCTAAACATTTCGATTTGTCAAAGGAAACCATTTCTGTTAAATTCATTTTAAAATAAATTTAAAAATTATTTTGACTCTTATTTGGACCATTTAAATGAAAACAATAACAATAAAAAGAATAAAAAATTACAATAGGCTAGTTTCCACCATAAATAAATTGCAAATATATTTAGTCCGTCAGTTAGAAAATAATGGACACGTATTTTTTGTTTTAGTTAATCAATGAATATTGACAAAGATAAAACGCATCAACACTCGAGAGTGGGGGCTCGTGACGTCACAACGCACTAAAAATTATAGCACGGCGTGACGTATTGAGAATTTTAAAAGCTTCGTATCTTCGTCAATTTTGGTTTACATAACAAAAGAAAAAATACGTGTCAAATATTTTTTGATAATCTAACTGACGGACTAATTAGATTTTTTCAGGCCTATTATGTGGTTTATCAACAGTTGCATAAATAGCTAGTTTCGTATCGATATATCTCTCCATTTCTGGAGGTAATCTACCTACGTTTATTAGTTAGGAGCCTGTATTGTCCCACTGCAGGGCAAAGGCCTCCCTACCCTTTTTCCAGCACTCTCGGTCTATTGCTTTTTGTTGCCATTCCTTCTCCCACAAATATAATTTTAAAGAATTAATTTAAATTAACATCATTATTAAATTAAATTAAAATACGTTTTTACAAATAAATACAAATACATTTCAAGAACAAATCTTAAACACACCAGTCCAATAAGAAATCAGCGACGCGAAGCGCATCTAAGGAGCGCGCTCCCCGAAATTAACGCCACACACACAAAGGGCACCCTCCTGCCTAAATTATTAGTTATACAGAGATCGGTTTTTTTTTTATGTAGCCAAACTCAATACTCCGAGGGCTTTTTTATTTTTTCGTATTTAGTTTTTAAGATACAGTTGATATTATGCCAAAAGACCATGAAAAACTGTAAGAATAATTTACATTTTTACGCTTTTAAAAAAAAAATACGACTTTTTCGTTTTTTTTTTCACCATATCATAGCTTTTGTCAATACGCATTTTTTTGAGACCTCAAACATTCATGTAGCCCTAAAACTCACGACACCAAGGCGATGTCACACTCCGGGCGAAAGGGCTTTAATAAAAATAGAAAAGACATTTTCAATGTTAAAACCCAAAGGCTCGGAGAGCTAGTGGAGCAGTTGATTCCGGCTGTCATTCGAAAATCTTTGACTGTCGTTACTGGTAGTCAGAAGGTCGAAAGTCTGACAGCCACTCTTACCAAGACATACCGTGTTAACCAGTTACTACGTTGTGAAGGTCAGATAGGCAGTAGCTCCAAGTAAAATTCTGGTATCTATCTGCATCCAGTTAGATTTGAAACCCCCCCAAAGGTTAGGCAGATGAAGATCAAACCAGATGTAATCAATCAACAAAGAGTTACAAGTACCGAATGACTAACTAACGGATCGAATTAACGATTGGATAATCAAGAGCATAAGATCCATAACCACAAACAACAAAAACATTTTATTGACATTATGTCATCATAATATGAGATGAATAACATAACCGAGCGTTCATAATGGAATGGGTTCATAATGAATAACTATTATACCATAATATTGACTAATAATTTCGTCATCCTATTTGTAAACAACGGGTTCAGGATCGTAGGACCATGACAAACACTTTCATTCCGAGACCGTCACGTGTTGGACATTTTTTTCTCTAGGTATTGTTTGTGGAAATTCTCTGTGCATAGCGACGAAAAACAATAGTATCACGTTACCGCAGGCTATAATATGTGGTGCCTAGGGTGTCTGGACTCATTTGTCACTGGAGCAAAATGAGATCAACCAGGGGTCAAAGCTGAAGGTTCGTGACATAATATTTTATTTTATTTCTTTTGCGGAAATAAAATTAACTTCCTTGTTTATAGTTTATGAAAAGGTAGTTGTTAATATTTTTTAGGATTAAATATTTAATTTTATTCATTTAAAAAAATAATATTATAAATTTTATCCGATTTGAATGAGTAGATAGTATAGTATAAAGAGTAGATATAGGTATTGTTATTTAACCTGGGTGTAATAATTTTCATAAGTATTATTACACCCTCTTCTAGGTTAAACAACACTTATTCGCTAAATTAAAATAGTTAAAATGATAAAATGAAAATAATAATGATAATAATTTAGCATAGACTTTTTTTAATTCACTGTTTTAATGGATTTTATTGCAACTGCTATCAACGCAAATCAATCAAAACATTCGACACGTCTGATTTATTTAAACACTTGTAATTAAAATAATAGGGTATATGACAAAAAAAAGAAACTAATTAATCCGTCAGATAGATTTCCAAAAAATATCGGACACATATTTTTTCTTTTTTCACGTAAACAACAACGAAGACGATACAGTGCGCCGAAAATTGTGAAAACACACATTTGAGTACATTTTTTACTCAAATGTGACGTCACAAGCCCCAACTCATGATCTTTGACATGTTTTATCTTCGTCAATTTTTATTAATTTGATAAAACAAAAAACACGTATCCAATATTTTTCTATAATCTAACTGACGGACTAAACAGAATCATATTTTTTTAGTCAGTCATCATCCCTATTATTCATGGCTTATTGCATTATTTTTGGGGTCAGCGTGGCATGTATTCTTCCATACTTCTCGTCATCTCAGCAGTCACCTCCTTTCTAGCCATATCATCCTTCACAGAGACTTTCCACCGGTTATTTGGTCTTCCTCTACTCTTATAGCGAGCTTCATTCATACTAAACAATTTCCTCATTCCTCCGCATCACAAACCGATTACCACACCACTTTCCAGTCACCGGCGCTACTTTCAGACTTTCTCTTATGTACCAAACATCCCCCTTAGCATTCTCATCTCAGCTGCATGCAATTCATCATTGCTACTTATTCTTTAGAATTAAAAGATACCGTAGGACGATTTAACTTTTTGAATGCCAGAGCATAGACGCGCGTGCACGCCAAACCACAATTCCACCTACCTAACATTTTGTCACATATTTTTGTCGTTTGGCGAACAGGTCACGCGCTGGTTTGTCACGTATATGACAGTGGCGTTAAAAAGGTTAATAAGTGCGTAACAAATTGGTTATAATAATCACCAACTTAAATACCTACACCTTAATCATTTTAACTTTACCTAATCGTTTCCCCTTCCCCATATAATATTTTACTCAGGCAAATAATCACTAAGCCAAAACACGTTGAACGAACTTCCTCTTTGACATTAAAAAAAACACCTACCTACCACTTTTCCCACCATTTTCGAAGCGAATTCTGAAACTTCTTCGCCACTAAAGTAGTCGCTTGTCAGAACGTCCTCTAGGAAAAGTGTAAAGCAGTAAATGTCCTCTGTCATGGCCGTCAATTCACTTAGGGGAAGTCGATCATGCCCCGCTTGATACTAAAAGCTACTAAAAGCCCTCCATAAAAGCAATAATTAAATTGGTGTAACTCAATTTAGTAAGGCGATGCTACCGAAGGTGAACCTGCCTATATGCGAACCTCTTTTGTGCAATAGACTTAAACTATTAGTGCCTGTGCCCTATTCTATTAAGTTTTTTTCTTAATGTGAGTCTCTCATGAGGTCTTTGCTATACTTAATTACTTATTGCAATTTAATTTCCTTGATAAGATGGGTGTGTTTTATACAATCCCTTTTAATGAAAAGTTTGTAATCCAAATAAATACATTAATAATAAGTATGTACCTATTCGTAAATACAGGTATAATTAGTTACTTCAAACTTTCATCGGATTTAAAATCGAAATAATATCAGCCGACGGACTTTTTTCGGCGTAAGAGCGACTGCTAACGCCATCTTTTGAAACTTAAGTGAAGTTTTGTGACCTCTAGTCTCGAGAATGTAGACATTGAATCTTACTACAGGGTGGTTAGTACCTACGGTACTTTTGTAAATAAAGCGCTTTCAGGGTTTCAATATTGTTGTAAAATTGTTTGTGGCCCGGAGTGTGTTTTATCTTGGAAAATGAAACCGCGCTCAAAAAGAAGCGCATACAAATGAGAGATAATATAAAAATGATGTTCAAGCGAATATTTGTAAACTAAAGAATAATTATCAACCGTTAATCATATGTAATACTCGTATCACAAATTAATTTTTAATTAACCAATCTTCCCAAATGCCTTAAACCTCTAGGATCAAAAAGACCTCGAGGTGAAAATAAAGGCGTTGAAACGGCGTTTCAAAGTAAAGTAAATATATGAATTTTGGCATGTGTGTAAGCAATTAAATTAATAGTCAGAGATCTTGCTGATATTTAATATCAGCAAGATCTCTGACTATTAAATCATAGTGTAAATATTATTGTCTTTTTAAACTTTATCCCCTCGTATTTTTTGCACTTAAACGCGGCGTGTTCGCGAATATTCGCGTGTAATTATACACCTTAGATAAAAAACACTTAACGATCGCAAACTACAAGGGTTATATCTAAATAAAATTTACAGTGAATAGCTGAATAGTTATGGAATCAATTTAACCAAAAATTAGGATATATGACGATGAAGAAAGAAAAAGGGTAAGGGAATCAATATTTCCCGCGCAAATTCGTGAGCAGTTGCCATATCAATGACTGGTAGAGTCATTTGTGGGAAACGAAAAATATGACAATCACTTTTTTTACATGTTTATAAAACTTGAACATGACCCACACAAAAAAAATCCAATGATAACCCTAAAGTTATGAATGGTTTTGGTGCATATCAAACAAATTAAGCCTTAACAAAGGTAAATTACAAAATGCTTTCTGATAAAGATACTAATATATTTATAAACATCTGCCGACAATTTATAAACATTCAAACCAATCTAAAGACTATTTTGTAAACTACCGTGGGTAATTTTGGATAAGTATCAGGTAACCCAAAACAATAAATTATTACTCTGTGGTAAAAAGTCTAAACAAACACTGCTGCTGTCATTCAGACATCTGTCTGAGCAGACAGATGTCACTTCAAATGTCAGACCTTTCAGTCAGTTGATCACTTCAATAAGCGATGTTTTGCGCTATTATTTTGAGATAATAGTTTAATATTACGAACACTTGTTACATTACCAGCGTACAAGGTTATACATACGAGTTGTGTCTATGTGTTAAGGTTCATCGTTACAATCGACGTGTGTTCATTTAGTTTTTTACTTTTTTTTTGCGTTGCGGGAGTCGTGAGTTCATAAAGTTTTTATTATTTAAACGTCTGTTTATTAGTTGGTTTAACTATGTCAGGTTCCTATGACGAGTCCCCCGAGATGAACCCACTGAGTGAAGTTATTGATACGGAGCATATGATCAAAATTTTATCGAATTTCACAAGGCTAGGAGGTAAGTGGTTTTTATTTACTTTCCTATTAGAAAAAGACTTAAATATTAGGTAGGTACTTTCATTAATTTTTTTATTGTACTGTACTGTTGTATTTTTTACTGTCTTACTTAGGTCGGTCACTTTAGTCAATTATAAACTGGAAAGAAATGAGAAAGTTACCCACTCTCATTTGGTGCAACAACATACGAAGTATCACTTTCCTTTTCCTTTATGTTTTTTTATTAACAGAAGTTACCATGTGCACTCTTTTAATGTGTATTAGAAACAGTGCTATCATTTGTTTTGGTAATGCTGGCAGTTAAAATCATTTTGTCTTGTATTTAAATTATATGATAAAATATTTTTTTATAGTTATTGGAATATTTATAAATCCTGACTAGTTTTGCCATCAACTCATTTATTTGAAGTAATGTTTTATTAAGTAGTTTTCAACTAGGTATTCAGTAATTACACTTAACTAGCATGATTTCTCTATCCTTCATGAACTGTTTCCTTGCTTCATTTAGTACAGTAAAGGCTACTTATGAAGAGGATTCAGCTGTGCATATACTCCATGAATATTTTAATAAGATTACTTACATAAGTAAATTATATCTTTATTTTGTATCATTACAGACAAATGTTACTTGGAAAATGCTGGAGCTACGTTATATCCACAATGTTTACTCAATCTTGTACATCAAGACCTTATGGACAATGTCTACATGAACCCTCATTCCGACAAATACACTAAAGACTGTGTGGAACAAGTCCGAAGTGACATCCTAAAGCATTTTAATACAGATCCATCTGAGTACACAGTAGTGTTTACAGCGGGAACTACATCTGCGTTAAAACTAGTTGTCGAGTCATTCCAATTTTCTCCAGATGAAATTAAAGATGGTGAATGTACCAGTGGATCATTTGTGTATTTGAGAGACAATCATACATCAGTGCTAGGTCTGAGAGAAATTGCTGCTGATAAAAATGCAGATATAATACATATATCGCATGATGATTTCTTAGAAGCGTTAAAACAGAATCATGATAAGTCAAGATCATTGCTGAATCCAAAATTACAAAGTAATAATGAAGCTAACACGTTGCTGGTATATCCTGCACAAAGCAACTTTAATGGCCATAAATACCCTATTGACTGCATACACCACATAAAAAATGGGTGCCTGACGAGGCATTTAAAGAAACAATTATGTAGAATAAATAACAGCTGGTTTGTACTACTTGATGCAGCTTCGTTTGTATCAACAAGTAGATTAGATTTATCTGAAACACAACCCGATTTTGTGTGCATGTCGTTTTACAAAATATTTGGGTACCCGAGTGGACTGGGGGCAATTTTAATCAAAAATAGTAGTAGCCACACGCTTTGCCAAAAGAAGTATTTTGGAGGAGGGACTGTTGATTTTGTGTTAAGTACAGAGGATTTTCATGTCAAGAGGAAAGTTTTGCATGAAAGGTGATTACAAAATAGTATATTTTTAACTTCCCCTTATTAAAAGCTGCGGATTTTAAAATTGACTAGGTTTGAAATTCTTATGTTCCACCTTTTCTCTCTAATATTTTCTTTTTATTGATTTCCATCTGAATCAATATTCTTGAAACAACATAATGTGAATCTATAGGACAAACAATAAGCATCGTGATGTAGCATATTTGGAACAATATCTACATGCCACATTTGATCAGTTGGTCTAAAATTTAAGCAATAATTACCTATTTAATTTTCAGTAATTTCTTGTAAATCATTTTTTAGCAGAATACGCGAATACGCGTTTTTTTTCAATTTTAATTAATTATTATCATGTTTTAATTCCAGGTTGGAGGACGGAACTATACCATTCTTAGCAGTCATTTCCTTGAAGCACTGTTTTGACACAATGAAAAGTTTGATACCTAAAACAATTTCCAAGGATTGGATAGACACCATTACTTACCATACATATTACTTAGCTAAAGACCTTTATAATCAGCTGAATGAGATAAAGCATGCAAATGGTAACAGGGCTGCAGTAACGTACATGGATTCCGATTTTAGTGATATTAAGACACAAGGTGGAATTGTTACATTTAATCTTCTAAGAGCAGATGGATCATATATCGGGTTTGTTGAGGTAAGAACTATTTGAAGTACTTATAACTAAATAGTCTTAGTTGGTAGAAAACCTCTTCTCAACATAAATTATATTTGAGGAAGTAAACCGAATATTTAGAACACATAGAGTACGAGTATTTGTCTTCAGAAAACAATGTGTATATTCATCAATCCATCTAAGATCTAACTAACCTAATTGAGTTTATATCAGTAGATTCGCACTGACAACCTCTCGTTCGCCATACTGACGCTATGGCCCCTAAACTTCAAAACTAAGAACAAAAACTCAAACCACAGGACCCCTGAATGACGCTAGGTACTCAGCACTAACAAAGATACCATCTAGAGTGCAAATCCTGCTGCTGAGAGACATTATTGCGCGGGTTAGCGAGATCATGTAGGGTGGCCGAAGAGCTCGGCAGGCATAGGATCTGGAGGACACGGTGGAGCACACGGTAGAGGTGTGCCCCGCGTGGGCGGAGCACCGCCGTGTCCTCGTAGCGGCGATCGGCGGCGGCGACCTCTCGCGTCCGGCCCTGGTTCAAGCCATGGTCCGGAGCGAGACGGAATGGGACGCCGTCACCTCCTTCTGCGAAGCAGTAATGCTAGAGAAGGAGGTGGCGGAACGTGAGAGGTAGAGAACCTCACGTCCCGGCCGCCGCGGGGGACGTCCCGGGCGGTGTTACGGTGGCTTGTGGACGGTAGGCTTATGGGCTAGCTCGCCGTCCGTCCGTCTCATGACGACAGGCCGTGTCGACGGCGCGTTCGTGTTCCACGCGCGCCTCAAAGAAAGTTGGCAAAAAGGAAGGGGTCCGCAAGGGCCGATGCCTGCCGGAGCTGCGGGACTGTTCGAAAGAGATACCGTGGCCCCGGAACACAAAGGGCGATGAAGGAACATGGATGAGTTTTAGTCAGTAAAAGTCTGACACTCCCTCCTGCTCCGCCCAGAGCGGGAGGAGTCAATTAAAAAAAAAAAAAAAAAATGAAAGGCATAGGATCGGGAACATAAACAGCAATGGTCAACTGCTTAGTTAGTCTCTTCTTTTAATTTTAGCTGAGCATAACAAATGTCCATGTTTCGACATGGACATACATCCGAGATTCTAACACCATCGCATTATCTTATCCTTAATTACTTTACCTCTAAATAACTTTATCCATAAAAATACTAGCCAGAAATCATGAGTCCAGAGCACCCTGGTACAACTCAATTAGGTTATGTAGGTACCTATGCTATTTAGCCGAAGCAACTAAACAGAGCCTCTGTGTTCGTGATGATTTCGTCACGGTCTACGGAACTATCAAATTATACCGTAAAATAAAGTAATAGTTCGGACTAACGCGGACTAAGGCCAAAATCCACAGACTGGACTTTGACTATCATTTGCCAAGTAAGGTAGACATTTCATACGCATAACAACATGAAATAACATCACGCCTATCATCCCCGAAGGGTTAGGCAGAGGTGTGCCTAATAAGGGTCAGTTTCCACCAAACGGAAAAATCCTCGCGCACTTTTTTAATGTCACTGAATATAGGACTGTACTAATATTTCCTCTAAGTATAAAATTGGGCACACGCGTATCCTCGAGCGTGCACGATGAGCCCCTTAATTTCTGCGTCGAATTTTCCGCTTGGTGGAAACTAACCCTAATTTTATAGTTCCTACACAAGTTCCATGTAATAGGAGGCAAGCCCATTGCAACCGAGAAACACTCAGTAACACTTTGCCCGACCTAGGGATTGAACCCTGCCCAACATCTGGGGCAGTCAAACGCATATTCATGCGTCGTCAGCGCATAAAAAAAACGTAGTGTGCAAAGGCTCTTTGGTGCTCGTTAGTGAATAAGATTCGTATTTGCATGAAACTCTAATTCACATTCACTCATAGTCATAATACTATTTTATTTCATTTATTGCCTTCATTTAACAATCCTTACAATACTAGCATGTATGATATTTATATGCATGATTTTTTTTTATCACTCTAAACAAAGCGCATCAGAAATAGCATTTGAAACTGCTGATTAGACAGAGAGATCCGATACAGCGAATGACGTCATTCGCTGCATCGACGTACAAAATCCATACTAAATTCCGTTTATCTAGAAAGAGATTATAGAAGAGAGAGTTTTTCTAATTTGCGTATATTAAGGTTGGTTAGAAAGAAGAAAGAAAGAAAACGTATTTATTTGGCCTTAGCCGCGGAAAAATGTTATGCCATGTTTGGCATGGTACCTAATATACACGAATCAAATATATTCTTCTTAGCTTTGAGATATATGTTTTGATTCTTCGTAATCTCCTTGAAGGACCAGTAGGTATCTTGTCCATGCTAGATTTATTCTGTTATTTCTTTCCTTGTTTAGAAGGTCTTTTGGATATATGATCTGCCTATCCGAGATATGGGCATTTTTCCACATATTCTATTGTTGTGCCGTTGATAGTTATTGGGATATTTTCGAGGTTTGTCATTAATTTAGTTTTGCAGTATTCATTCATAATCCCACTTTATCGCTATCATTGACAAGCTGTAGCTTCTCTTGTAAACTTCTTGGATCTTCTGAAATTAGTATCAAAACGTCTGCGAATTTTGAATTTTGTTTTTTTTTTGTGGTTTAATTGCACTTGGTTAATATAATCCGTGCTAGTCGGCTAAATATGTATTCAAGGACCGCTAAAAAAGTTTAGGTGACATAGGATTACCTTGCCTAATTCCTTTTTTTATTGGAAAATATTTCCCTTCTCTTTCAGTTCGTATTTTTGCTTTCATGTTTTTGTATTGTTGTTGGTACCTATATAATTTTTGTCAACTTCTTGCTATATAATTGTTCTCAAAGCTCCCAATATTTTATAATATATACAAGGTGTTAATTAAATTGCGTGCCATAGCTCAAGGGTGGGCTCAATGTCGATGAAAGAACACATAAGTAAAACTCTTTTTTTGACTAGTGGTGGTACCTAAGCGCATCATTTTATTTGGTACGGAAATTAGGAGTGGCGTGGATTGGCGGTGGATAGGCAAAATTTGAGAGTACTGACGGTTTCTTGGATGCTGTTGACAACTAATAGTTTCCAGGGACCGATTAATCGGGTTAACAGGTTAACCCGTTAGACCTGTAACCCATGCGGGTTAACCCTTATAATAATGGGTTATTATAAGGGTTAACCCGCATGGGTTGGCCATTTAAATATTGCCGATTAACCAGAATGAAAGAGACAAAGCACCGAGCGCGGACCAACTCCGTCCCTTTCTTGCGCATTTTTATGAACTTAAATTATCTCTGTGTGTGATCCCGTTATTATACGCTGATTAACCCTGTAATACGGGGTCGGCCTTGTAAGGGTAACCTCTTCGGTCCCTGGTACTAACGGTTTCTTGGATGCTTGAGAACTAGTAGTTTCAAACCTGTGAACGGTTATCACGAAACGTGCACAAAATAAAAATCAATGAAATGAATCGTCGACAACAAACAATGCAAATACATTTTGTGTAATAAGTACTTGATCTTAAACATGATGACGAAAGATTGTTTACTGACCATCCTTATCTTCTGGCGTGCGTGACGCAATTTCTTAAATATTACTAACTGTTTACAGAAATGTGTTTGTTTTCATTGGATAGCTACTATGCTATGCAGTTACGCTTTGTTTTACTTTCATTATTATGTTTATGCGGTTTACAATATGTATTTGTTACCTATTATCCACGTGGTATGCGATATTCACAGATACATTGATTCTGCATACAAAGTGTAAACAACCTCATCACGAAGCCGTCAACCAAGCATTCTGTACATCAAACTAAGTAATAATTATTATTGCTGGGAAACGACTTTTTTTTTTTGGGGTGAAATATCATGTTTTGTGGTAGAACTCAATGAAACGCACTCAAAACATTGTACTGATGGATGGATTGAATAGTACGAAGGTCGGGGAGGTGTTAAAAATCTTACAATAAAAACATGTATTTAAAAAAAAAACTTCGAATTTCGAAGAAGGTACGGTGTATAACAAAAAAATTATCGCAATGACAGGGAGAATAAGTGCCTTTCGGCTTCGTTAAGAGGTTTTTAACACTCTTTATAGCTATACTATACGAGTATGAACCAATTTACCTTTAACACATCAAGGTACCAAATTTCACGCAAAAAAAAAAATCTAAGTATCCTATTGACGAATCATCTGATAACTATCTAAGTAGGTAATCTAATCGTCTTCTTGCAACTGACACATTTAATATCGAGCGCAACATTCTTTCGTTCCTCCATGCAGATAATACATCTCTGTCTGTCAGTTTTAGTCTCTTTTACTTACTTTTATCATCTCTCTTTTTAGTGGCTTTATTGCTGCGATACTTTTTTTGTTCTGGACCATACCTGGGAACCTACTATTAAGTTATGGAGATTTTGGAGGTTAATGTTTCAACTTTTTCACAAGTTTTTTTAAAAATAAGTACTGTTTTTAAGGGTTTTTTTTTTGGAATTTAGCTGGTTCGATTCCCGAGTGTAGCACGCGAATTTTCAAAATCTTTGAATGCAGATTAATTTCTTTTTAAAAATTAAGTAATGTTTCCATTGAGTAAAATTTGCTATCTCCGGTATTTAGAGTACCCACTTTCCCTCCAGGTGGCATGCAAAAATTCCACCCTGTAAAGTAAATGCGTCCAACAGAACAATGTTTTCAGTGCGTTACATTGAGTTTTACCGTAAAACGAAATTTTTCACCAAAAAAAAAGTTGTTTCCCAGCAATTACTTTTGCGTAGAGTTAGGTACCTACTTAGTTTGATGTAAGTACAGAATGCTTGGTTGACGGCTTCGTGAAGGGCCCGTTTACAAGAAGAAGGGTCCCTGTATACTTGTAATCTCCTTATAATTTCCTTCATTTTGATACCCTACTCGATAGGTTTGGTTGAAAAACAAATAAACGACTTACAATTTAGCGCCAAAAATCCACCATTTTGTTTTTTAAACACCTATTTATGAACACTGGCTTTTTATGTCAACTATAACGATATCTTACCTAATTGTCGAAATTCATCCAGCTGTTTGTAAGATACAAAGTTACAATGAAATTTACAAACATACAAGATAACTACGCGCGAAATTATAACCCTTCCTCGGCAGTCGGGTAAAAACCGTTTTATTTAAGTTTTTTAATTTTTCCGTATTTAGTTGTAATCCTATTCCAAATACAAATATCCTCTACAACATCCTCCACCTTTTTCGAAGTCGGTTAAAAATAAGGTGATTAGGTAGCTATTATTTTAATTACGTTTTGTAACGGTTGAAATAATTATGTCGATAGTTTGAAAAATAAATTATGTTTCAGTTTCAGCACATGGCCGACCTATTCAACATTAACGTCCGAACGGGATGCTTTTGTAATTCCGGATCTTGCCAGCGACATCTAGGAGCGACAAATAAGGAATTAAAAGAAATGTTCAAATCTGGACACGTGTGTGGTGACGAGATTGATCTTATTGATGGGAGACCAACAGGGGCTATTAGAGCGTCATTCGGCTTTTTCAACACATACGAAGATGTCGACAAACTTTTAAATATGATATGCCGATGCTTCGTTAAAACGAAAAGGAAACCAAGGAGACGTTTACTGCCCCACATTATCGAGACATTAAGACCTCCTAACGGCTTAACAAATGCACAGAAAATATCACAGAATATCACACATCATTTAACAGAACAACAAGAGTTCATTATGCAGGATGTTGAAGATATTTCGCAGAATATCGATTCTGCTATTGTATTAAAAGAAGCAGTTATCTTTCCTATTAAATCTTGTGGTGCGTTTAAAATTAGGTCGACCTGGAAAATTGGACCGAAAGGGTTCGAATATGACAGGGATTGGATGATTATTAAGGACAACGGTGTATGTTTAACACAAAAACAGAACTCAAGAATGTGTATGATACGACCAAAAATAGATCTGCTTAAAAGAAGAATGACGTTATATTTTGAAGGTACGTAGTAAAATAATATGTTTAGCTCTAAACGGATTTGGCGATATGTGGTGCAAGGGACCTAAGCATCCGTATAATAAATCATCATCATCTGAGGCTTCATAGCCCGGCGGGTGGCTCTTAGGCCAGGTTTCCACCAAAGCAAAGACGAGCGGAACGGTGAGATGTGCGGAAACCCACGAATCACATGTAGTTGTACATCAGGTCTCTCGTCTATCCTGTGATAGGTTGAAGCTTGCACTTCTCCTGTCCGCTCCACTCGTCTCCGCTTTGGTGGAAACCAGGCCTATGGCCTGGTCGAGCATATTTCTCTATTGTGACCCAATTCAATTTCCATAGTCTACAAAAATCAAAGACCATTTACCCATTTCAGGTAAAATCCCAATATCGATACCTTTGGATATTCTGTCTGAAAAAACACTCAAAAGCTCATCGCTCTGCCGCAGCAAAGTTTGTACCGACACGATCGCTGGCTACGATTGTGGTGATGAAGTAGCAGACTGGATTTCGGAAGCGTTAGAAATTTCATACCTAAGACTTATCAGACAATCGAGTGACGACAATCGAACTCAAAAGAAGAAGCATGACGGAGACAAGAAACTACTTTCGCTAAGTAATCAGGCACAATTCCTTTTAATAAACAATGCTACAGTGCGGTGGTTGAGAACGAAGATCCATGACCCCCAATTCATGGACGACATCGATAGTTTAACAGATCGTTTCAGAGGAAACCTCATTATTGAAATGGATGAGGAACTTGCCGAACGAGACTGGCATAGAGTTATCATTGGGAATCAAGAGTTCAAGGTAACGATGCTTCAATTTTTTTTTTAAATATCACAAAATAATAAAATTTGTATAAAAAGAACTTGTGGATTTATCAAGTGAGCCTCGCTTGTTAACTCTATGTTATAGTGAGGTGAGGGTGAATGCTGTGAATATCATTACGAAAAATTTCAATTGTTTTAAAGATGCAATAATTTTTTCCAGGTCGAAGGACTTTGTCCTAGGTGTCAAATGGTGTGCATCGATCAAAAAACCGGAGAAAAAACCGTAGAACCTCTGAGAACTATAGCCGAACAGTTTTCAGGAAAATTACGGTTCGGTATTTATTTAAGTTACGTGGGTGCGGTTGACGGATCAAAAGACCGTATCCTCAAAATATTTTCACCTGTAAAACCTGTTATTAATGATGATGATATAAGTAGATGAAGTATTTCGATGTAGTTGGTTTCAACGTTATTTTATTCTAAGAAAATATATTTTCTTATTTGGGGTACTTAAATATGGGTGGTGGGGTATAGTTAATTGGGATTTAAATTTAAGTAAAGATGCTGCGGAACCTTCGAGGAAGGTAGATGTAACCCTCATTTTACGTTTTGGGGCTATCCGTATCTCATAAAGTAGGCATTATGATATGGCATGTTTAATTAAGGTGAATGCTCCAACCAGCCCGCGAAATTCTAATATTCTTACGTTTTTTGCAATTTGCAGGCTAGTGCTAGGTTGTATGTTGATTATAATATAATTCTGTAACTACATACGTCTTACAATCACGAACAATATTTTAATCAACATACTACCTAGCACTGGCCTGCAAATTACAAAAAAGGTAAGAAAATTTGAATTTCGCGGGCTACCCTGGAGCATCAGCCTTAAGTAAAATTACAATGATTGTGTCCTTTACGGGTACACATGTACATGGATTTATTTATGAACACAAATTAGATGATTCTAAATTTAAAAAGTCCAAATAGAAAGACAAAAAAGAAACACTCATATTGCAAAAGCGAAATTAAGACCATAATTAATATATCGGCGCCAGGCCGCCAGCACCGGCCACCGCAGCAAAGTTCGTAATAACTGTGCCTTCATCGACTATTGTCTAAACCGCTAAAGCGGATCTCGAAACTTACACGACATAATAGTGATCATTTTTCAAGCCCCAAGCTTAAACTATACAGTATTTCAATATAATAATATTTTGTAAACTGCATTTATTTATCAATTCAGATGTAAAATTATTGTATCTGTACATCCTATAAGCTATAACTGACTGATTTTAAATTTTCTATCAAGTCGTGTCTAAAACTTAGAATATGATCTGAATGTAAATTATAGAAGGTGTAGTGAGTGAGCATACAACTTTAAACTTATTTACTGCATCTCTCACCCTTAAATATTTTTTTAATATCGTACATACAAAAGCAATGCAATATTTGTCACGGCACATTGAGAATAATCCCATGCTTTAGCTTGACGTAATCAGTAATATTATTGTAATAAGACCTTCATGAGATATGGACCTGTCCATAATTATTTACATTACCTTTTACTTATCATCACTAATATTTTATTTTTAGAAAGCGTGTAGATAACAAGACCCGTATTGAAGCCAAAAGGCATTAAAATTTGTTCTTCCCGTCAATGCGATATATTTTTTTTGTTCTAGACCATACCTGGGAACCTTCTTCTAGTTACGGAGATATTGGGATCAAAGGTCTTTTTTTATAAATATGTACATGTTTTTAATGTAAGATTTTTTTACTTTAAACACCTCCACGACCCGTACTATTCAATTATCAATCAGCACAATGTTTTGGTGCGTTACATTGAATTTTACCGTAAAACGTGATTTTTCACCCCAAAAAAGTCTATTCCCAGCAATATTTTTTGCCTAAAGTTACCTTTGATGTTCATAATGATTAGTTGACGGCTGTTGTTTCTATGATCTATGGTCGACGGCTTCGATAAGGCTCTTGTTACATTCTGTATAGAATACCTACCTATAGCACTTAAAGTATTTTATAAAATTTATAAAAGTATTTATTATACGAATGTATAATGAGTCCAGAATTTATATAATTATGGCTGTGATGTATTTTATATAGAAATCAAATATAATTTGAAATCGGGTTAAAGTTACTATTTTAATGAAATTTATTTAGTCGTGATGATGTTATTTATTTTACAAATGTCAGTCATTTCAACCATATAGGTACGTAACGCAGCTATATTCGCTAATTTGAAATAAGTGTATTATGTTTTTATGATATTAGTATACCATGTTGCCAATTCCTGTTTACTTTTATAAATATTGAGTAGGTAATGCTTTTAGAATTATTAAAAGGTTTTTATCACCTCTATTATTTTGAGGCTGACTACTTATTATGTTTTAAATAACCAAAAAATTAGTTAAGAGACATACCATTCCATTCTTGCCGTAGTGAGAGCTCTGAAAAACTATTTTATTATAGTATTATATTGGTAGGTATATTTTAAAATAATCTGAAATGAATATTCCATTCGAGTAGGTATTGTGTTTTTATTAGATAATATAATATAGGTTGTTGGAAGGATAAATAGATCTCTAGACCAAAAAGAAACAATCAAACGTCTTATTTGAAAAGAAAGAAATTATTTATTTTCTATACAAAATAGAGTTGTTTGTATTTATTATGCTATGACTAGTTTTATATAACAGTTGTTTGTGATTAAATATATTTTATGATATTGCACAGTTTATTGGTTGTTCTCCTTTTATTAGCCGAGGCTCCTCACCTAGCGACACATAGTTGACTACCTCGGCTACCTCGTCAAAGTCTGGCAGTGCCATTGTCTTTAGCTTTGAATATACTAACATATCATTTACTTCAACCTCAAATGCACCTGTAAGAGAAAGAATAACTACTTATTTTCACTTGATGTGTCCAAATGCAGGTAGAATTTTGGCCAAAGTTGGAGCCGATTAATCGGCTATCGCCACAATCTCAGGCCGAAGCCGAAGGTTTAATAACCCTAATTGATTTCAAGATTTTTGTTTAAAAATATTAATATTAATGTTTTTTTTTTTTACTTTTAATATAAATTTTAATCTTAACTGTAAGTATAACAACTTTTGGGAATAATTATATTTATTACCTTGCAAGTCATAAAAAATAATAACACTTCGTAACCCTGCCACCCGCGGGTCACAAGTTCGTTCAATTCAGAACTTGCAAAAACATTCGGTTTCGGCGTGTGGCTGACACTGGCAGAGCCACCATCAGGGATTTTAATTTTGATAACACAAAAATTTTGTCGCTAATTAGTCGAAATTAGTCGCCAAATATCAGATTTGGTCGGTCACTGGTTCAAAAGATATAAGGGTTTATAGGTGGCCCTTCTGGAGAGAGCCTACCCCAGCAGAGCCACATTAATATCTCAAAAACTAGGGCACCTAGCGAAGATCTGTTTTCTCCCATATTTACTCGCTAATTAGTCGAAATTAGTCGCCAAATATCAGAGTTGGTCGGTCACTGGTTCAAAAGATATAAGGGTTTATAGGTGGCCCTGCTGGAGAGAGCTTACCCCAGCAGGGCCACATTTATATCTCAAAAACTAGGGCACCTAGCGAAGATCTGTTTTCTCCCATATTTACTCGCTAATTAGTCGAAATTAGTCGCCAAGTTACAGATTCAGTCGGTGTGTCATTAAAATGATATTAAAGAATTCAATTTCCCCATACAGTGGTACAACCAAGTACAAAATACTTAAAGTAGTTTTTAGACAGGTGTATCTACGACGTCTGGAGGAATTCTATAACTTCAACCACCAAAGGATATGTGTAATTATTTAGGTATCGAACAAAATGTGTGCAATCAAAATATGTAATTATTTAGGTATCGAACAAAATGTGTGCAATCAATATATGGAATTATTTAGGTATCGAACAAAATGTGTGCATTTAGTCGCTGGCAGATAGATCGCAAATTAGGTATTCGGCAAATACAAAAACGGGGAACAGAGCGAGCAGCGAGCGGTGTTCGCGCCGCTCAAAGTATTAAAAAAAAAATAGGTAAATTAACAAACTTGCTCTATAGGATTTTTTCTTTAGTCATCCACCGGGAGTACAGCGAGGTTTGTTTGTGTAAAATATTAAAAGAACAATTACGAATACGGGCTTTAAGTGCATTGGACATGTCACATGGTGGGAGAGTGTTTTGAAAAGAGGACGCCGTATGAGTGCAGACTCATACGGCGTCCTCTTTTCAAAACACTCTAATATTAATATTATTATGTAAGTTACCTTGATTTTTCACGTCCGTGTGCGTCCTAAGATACCAATACTGATGCGCTACCTACCAATGTTGTCCGTCGATGTCCATATTATTTGGCTACAATTAGGCTAGTTAATTTTAAAAAAAAAAGACTACCTACCTAAGTGCTTCAATTAATTACTGACAATCACCTCAAAATACACACATCAAACCAACTTTTTGGAAATTCATTTTTATAAAATAATTTGATTTAGATTTATATATTATTTCCGGCATTTATATACAGTTCAACATGTTGTATTTCTAAGGAACAATAAATAAACTTACCTATTAAACCTTAATTAGAGCCGTTAATCTCATCTCTCAGCTCATATTAGGTATAGTAAGTATTTACATCTTTGATTTAAGTTAAGTATGTTTTTTTTGTAGTGTATTTCAAGCAATGGGTTGATACTTACCTACATACTTACAATACTTTTCAACGTTTAAGTATTACATTTTACTAAAGATACGATAATTTTAACGTATTTATTATTCTAACGTAAATTAAGCTCAACATTGTAAATTAGTAAAACAATTGCATGCGACTGTACATCTTGACACTAAATAGACCAAGAGCAAGGTTTAATGGTTTCAAAGAAGTTTAAGCCACTCTAACTTAATAATTAAAAACATTAAACATGTATTTAATAGAGAATTTATCTCTCTCGGTCATTTCTAAGGACTTTAGACTGATAAAACTAGAAGTATATTACACATATTAATAGAAATATTTTTTTTTGGCAATTTTTCGTGAACTCTTCGATCTAGCTCTTGGACTATACCTTAATAATTAAACTCATTATATCTTCTGAACTAGGACCCGATTAAATCTGTAACTTGGCGACTAATTTCGACTAATTAGCGAGTAAATATGGGAGACAACAGATCTTCGCTAGGTGCCCTAGTTTTTGTGATATAAATGTGGCCCTGCTGGGGTAAGCTCTCTCCAGCAGGGCCACTTATAAACCCTTATATCTTTTGAACCAGTGACCGAACAATTCTGATATTTGGCGACTAATTTCGACTAATTAGCGAGTAAATATGGGAGAAAACAGATCTTCGCTAGGTGCCCTAGTTTTTGAGATATTAATGTGCCTCTGCTGGGGTAGGCTCTCTCCAGAAGAGCTACCTATACCCCCTTATATCTTTTGAACCAGTGACCGACCAAATCTGATATTTGGCGACTAATTAGCGATTAAATTTTTGTGTTATCAAAATTAAAATCCCTGATGGTGGCTCTGCCAGTGTCAGCCACACGGTTTCGGCCAAAACATCGGCCCATTTTGGCCGAAGTCGAAGTTTCGGTTAGACACTACTAAATAAGCTGCGAAGCTGGAAGGACTTTTTCTCTTTGCATTCTCTGACAGTTATTGTACCTACCTACGGACGAACAAGCTATTTGGCTTACAGTTTAACCCACAAATTACACTGTAAAAATGTAATCCAGATGAAAGAAAAGAAAGATAAAATATTTATTTGCCGCAGGCACATGACATGCATATAAACTTAGAAAAAATAAACAGAAAACATACAACTCTTAGCAGACATTTAAAATATAACAGAACGGAACAGAAAAAAAGTTGATGAAATAGCTTGTTCAACCGTACAGCCGAAAGTAGGAGCATCACACTGCGCTGGAGTTCTTCCTCATGTAATAAGGTGAGCGCAGATAATATACAAGCAGTATTAGCATCAAGAATGTTACCATCTGCAGTGTTAGCGAAATAATAGGTATGTATAAATGACTTAAAAGTAGTACCTTGCCTTCCACGAGCACAATTTACTGTTGCATTAGGTGTAATCTTCTTAACAGTTTGTCCAAGTGCCAAGCAGTGGCCGCCATAGTCACAAACACTACTGCAAAATAAAGAAAATAATTACCATGGAATAGTTATTAACCTACTTCAAGCAATAACAACAACAGCCCATAACATCCACTGCTGGACATAAGCCTCTCCCATGATGGGAGGAATTTGCCGTAATCTCCACTCTTGGCAGGCGGATTGGAGATCGCAGTGATGAAAGACTAACAAAAAACGCTGCTGCCCATGCTCTGGTCTACGGAGGCGTAAGGTGTTCTGCCTCAGACATTAGTCGCATTATACGACACCCGTGAGTGTATAATGGGTTGGTACTATTCTACTCTGCCGGATACCACACGGCTGGGCCGGATACCACACGGCTCAATTCTTCAAGCAAGTGCCATGCTATAATTATGTCCAGCTTCTGTCTCTTTTTATAGTAGGCCAGGACGGACGTAAGTATAATTTGATTGCTTTCTAAGACAGCTATCTTGAAGATACATTTTTTATTGGCACGTTGCGTTGTGTGCACAACCGCATACAATAAGTACGTTTACGTAAACTATAACCTCACTAAATGAATATTAGAAAGCGTAACCAGCACATTTTAATCTACGGCATGAGGGTGCTTTTATTGTAAAGCCGAATGCTTTTAGAATAAAAAAGCATTCTTGGTTAAAGTTTGATAGCATTGCAGATTTAATTTTGCAGTGTGTTACATACCAGTACTCAACCTTGACTATTGGATCATTCACCTTCACATTTTGATTGCTGGCCATGGTTTTATGTTTTATTAGTAGTTTTCTTTCATATTCCTCGAAATATCTCACAGATAAATTGTGAAATTAACTTTGACTTTTGATTTGTTTGACTGATGTTTGGTAAATAAATAATAAACTTGAACAGCTGATTCAGCTGATTGCATAATGTTGCCAACCAAAACCTTTATTGCCATTCGATGTCCAGCCTTTTAAAGAATTCTGTGAAGGCGTCTAAGAAATGAAACATGTTATTTAGTTTATTAAGTAAAAATTAAATCATTTATTTATTTTAATCAAACTGAAAGTAACATTCATGACAATTCGTAACAGTAAACTTTTATTAGAAACTGGCCCCGCCTGTTATCTGATAAGGGCAGATGTCAATTTGTCATAACCAAATTCAAAATTGACAGTGACATTTAATGGAAGCGATCGATTGTTGATGTTTTTTTCTATTTGTTGTAATAAATTCACGTTGTGTCTAATAATTAAACATATACAATGAATCAGTATTGATAGTAAAACTACATTTTGTGCCAAGAAGTCAAGTACGGGTAGGCGGCTTATGGGAGGTGGTATACTGATGCAACTTTCCTGGAATTCCACTGTTGCACTCCCATTAACAATATGGACTACGATTATCTCATTAAACTTCTCTGTGTTGGGGACTCAGGCGTCGGGAAAACAAGCTTCCTGTACAAGTATACTGATGGGGTATTCCATACACAATTCATTTCAACAGTTGGTATAGATTTCAGGGAGAAAAGTGTGGTAAGTTCATAATCTAATATTTTATCACATTAATTTACTTATTTTATCTCAATTGATTGATATTGATAAAATTAATTAACGATGGGAGCTATTATTTTGAAGTGTATTTTAATTAAGTGCTTGGTTTGATTGATAAAATTCTGTCCATCCCTCATTTAACTTTAGTAATAATGAATATTATTTAATTATTTTGTACATTCAGCTCTACCAACAAAATGGGAGGCAGCACCGTGTGCACTTACAACTATGGGATACTGCTGGACAAGAACGGTAATTAACAAGTGTTTTTATTTTTGTAAATTAAATAAGAATTTTATTATTCAATATTTTAGTTTCTTTTTATTGGCATTGCCCTATTTCAATACTTATTCGATGTAATCCTGTCCTTTACAGATTCCGTAGCTTGACAACAGCCTTCTACCGAGATGCTATGGGATTTCTTTTGCTGTTTGATCTCACCAATGAGGCCTCTTTCCTTGAAGTCAGGAATTGGATTGAGCAATTAAAGGTAATCACGAATTTGTTGCTCTTCTATGAGAATCAAGTTATCTTGAGAAGGACTATTTCTATTAAATAGTAATAAGTTTTATTATGTTTTTATTTATATTGTTTTTGGGTATCATCTAAGCTATCGCCAATTTAATTAGTTTCGTGTTTCTTAAATAATAGGGTTTGCCCGCAAAATAATGGATTTGTCACCAAAATGTAGTCACCTAACAATATAAAATCAATTCCACAATAAATCACCTAAAATCATGGAGATATAGGGTCTAATACCAAATAAATGTTTTTGTACGTATTATAATAGGTTTATCCTAATAAGTATTGTTACGTCGTACCCGTACTTACCTACAGTTACGGTAGTAGGTACTTACTGGTAGGTAGGTAGGTAAAACGAGTCCCGAATGATGTAGGTACAAATTCGCAAACTACCTACAAAAGAACATCATTGTAATTTCGACCGTACGCCGAGGGCATAAAGTACCTACTTCTTTCCTTTGTACAAGTTGTGGAAGTTTCTCGAAGGACAATGACCCACTATTGAATTGTCTAGATTCTAGGAAGTCGTGGATATTTCTCGAACGTTCGATCGCCATATAAATAGTCGACGTGTTTGCGGGAGCAGGCAGTCTGAACTCGAACGAGTCGCGCGGATGCCCGCGGCGCCGCTCCGCCGCACCGATAAACGAGTTTCTCATGCGATAATAAGTATTATGGTAATGATAATAAAGTTAAAATTCATATGAAACTGAAACTGCGCTGCCCTTCGCCGCTCTTTCGGTGTGAATTGACCCTAAGCGTATGGCTAATCCGAACCTTCATTAAACGACAATCCAAACCTTTTTTTGCAATCGTTTCTTCTTTGGTAAGGTGCCTTCATCAGTGTCTGTATTTTCCTCATCAGACTCCAATATCGGCACTTTCTCCACGAATTATTTGCTCGACGAACGACGATTTACTTTTTGAATGAATTGCATTACTTTCACCACTACTTGATGCCATAATCCAAAATAAACAGTTAGGAAATTAACTACCAACAAATTAACCACAATGATAATAAAATGCACCCACAACAATGACTGGAATCGACGCGAATGAAGTAAATTTGCATCTTGCTGTCCGCGCCGCGCATCGTATGATCGTACCTAGTTACCTACGACCCATCGTTGTGGGCCGGTGCGGCCGATTGGCGGTCGACATTCTTTTGCAATTAAAAAAAAACATCTCAATACATCGATTAAAATACCGTCCTCGAGTAGTCGAGGACATAGTTCAATTTACTCTTGGAGTCTATCCGTAGTTATAGTACCCCCTTGGCAAGCCCGTCCAACATACGGGCCACCTCCGGCCCGCATCTGTCTTACATTCGGCCCGCGAGCGATTTAAAACTTTATAAGAAATAAATAAATACTGCGCGAAGTTTGTTTAAAAAAATTCCCTATTTACCTACACGCCCCACATCTTACCTACCCGCGAATGCAGACCGCCCGTCATCGCAGTCTAATGCGGTGAAGCTTGTTTTATTTAAATTTAGAGGTCACTTTGCATTTCTTTTGGCCCGCTGGGTTACAAAAATACTAAACTTAGGCCTCCATAAAATTATGTTGGACGGACACTTCTGCCCTAGAGGCTCAGAGGCTATAAATGAGCCTGTGTGAACTCGTACTACCACTAAAAATTTACACATTTTGTTTAAATCAACGGGGGTGGTTCGTACTTTGAACCCTGCGAAAAGACTTTGAACACAAAGGTTCCTTTTTTCTGCCTCTGGTTTGATTGGCACTCCTATTGGATTTTGGCATGATCGACCGGTATAGACAGAGGCTGAATTAAATTAGGAACCCTTTGCCCCGAGGCCTTAAGTGGGTATTACACTATACTGAATTAGGGCCCTGAATTAAGGGTGGGCGTGGCCCCTAATTAGAGATGTCCGTTATTACACTACACCGATTTTATGCCCTTACTCAGTTACTCAGTCAGAGAGCGAATCTTGGAGAGGTTGGACGTCATGCCACCTATATTGACCAAACAAAAAAAAGGCGCTATTGCTATGGCTGTCCTTGCGACAACAATGAATACTAAAGAAAAGAGGAGGAGACGACAAAAATGGATGAAAGAATATTTAAAAATTAGAGAAAATCACTATTTCGGATTCTCGGAGTATGTTTTTATTGTAGCATTATCGTCAATGGTTTTATGTATTTCCAACAACACTTTAAAACCTTTACTTCTCATCTCCTTATTCATATACTTAGTCCTTGTGGTCCTTCTTCCACAAATAAGGCATATCTTTGTATAAGTCTAAGGAAGGATATGGTTGCGCGCGAAAACAAAAACACGAAGACAAAACAAACGACCGCTCTCCGCGCTCGTCGCGCATCTTATAAGTGCCCTAACTGTCCTAAGTATTATTACACTGCACGGTGGTAAGCGCACTGAGGGAGTAAGGCGGGCAGGGTCCACTCTGACGCCCTAATTAGGGACCCTTACTGCCTTTCTCTTATTACACCTCTCTTATTAATGGTTTAGGGACCCTGATTCAGTCTAATGTAATGAGCCTTTTAGGCAAATTTGGCATGCATACACAAGTTTGCAAAAAATGGAGTATGTGGACATTTTCAAATTACATATTATTAATATCAGAATTTATTCGAAAAATGTCGACCTCGCTTCGCTCGCTCTTGCAGAGCCAGCCTAAAGTAGGTTGGGTCTTTAAATTGTCTATTATAAGTTGACCAAGTAACTCCAACAGGTCGAAACAATTCTAACCTGCCCAAGGCAAGGTGTCAAAAAATTCTCGAGCTCGCTTCGCTCGCTCTTGCAAGCTACTTCCTCTTCAATCTTGACTTTGTCTGCAAGTCAAGTAACTCTTGTATAAAGGGTCGAAACAATTCTAACCGGTCCAAGGTAGGGTGTTAAAATTTCCGAGCTCGCTTCGCTCGCTTTCGGAACCTTACTGGTTTTTTGTTTTTAAAATCGTCTCTCTAAGTCAATTAAGTAACATCTACTTCTGAATAAAAGGACTAAACAAAAGCTAACTTCTCTCAGAGCTTAATTTTGTTTAGTTCCTTGACTTTTAAAATAACTCGTCAAATTTAGTAACTTCTACTTCTATTTAATCAAGTATTTTAGATTCTTAGAAGAACTTCAGAGCTACATCTGTAACTAGTACGACAGCGTCGCTATTCTTTTAGCTTCTTTATCAAAGTCGCAGCCTAGCATTTCAGCCTAACATTCTATTTTAAATGTTTTCTTCGGTTGATTCAAAATTTACATTAGTAGTTACCCTTTCGCTTGAGAGTGGAGGGCCGACCGTGTCTAAAATGCCCGGGCCGGTTTCGGGTCCCAGTCCGGGCCTAGTAACTACTGTATTGGTGACAAAATAACAAATAAAAAGGAGTCGCATTCAGGGATCGATAATCGATTTATTTGGTGACAGATCTACCATTCTGAGCACAAAGCTATTATTTAAGTAACAAAACTATTATTATAAGCACGAAGTTTATATTCATCTAATGCACTACAATTTTATTGGTAATCCATCTCTTTTTTTACACATAATTATATTAACATCAATTTGATAATTCATACCTGCGAACACTTTTTGTTTATCTGAGAACGAAAATATTTCGTGGCGATAGATCTATTTATTAGGTGATACAACTTGATGACAAATATTAATTTTAGTGACAAGAAATATAGTCCCCATTGTTTTTATATAGGAATATTTAAAATGTAGAAAATGTAAATGTGTTGTTTATGTCACAAAAACTTAAATAAGTTTTTATTTTTTTCTCTCATTATGGTTTTGTAGCACTTTCACATAATCCCATTCATTCGAATGTGATATGAAGTTCGACACAAGCCTATTCAGGCTTGTGTCCTGAAAAAATCTAATGAGTCCGTCAGTTAAATTATCGGAAAATATTTGACACGTATTTTTTCTTGTTTTACGTAAACCAAAATTGACGAAGATACGACGCTTTTAAAATAGTACGTCACGCCGTGCTATAATTTTTAGTGCATTGTGACGTCACGAGCCCCCACTCTCGAGTTTTGATGCGTTTTATTTTTGTCAATATTCATTGATTTACAAAAACAAAAATACGTGTCCATTATTTCCCAATAAGTACTCTAACTGACGGACTAATGAAATTAAAAATTAAATTATTCACCATTACATTTCAGACTCACAGCCTGTCCGAGGACCCAGACATAGTGCTATGCGGTCACAAATGTGATTTACAAGAGAAGAGACTGGTTAACCAGAATCGTGCCCGGGAATTTGCCAAAAATTACAACCTTCCATATTTAGAGACCAGTGCCAAATCGGGACAGAACATTGACCGTGCCATTGAGATTTTACTTGATCGCGTCATGAATAGGTAGGTATAGACTGACAATATTTTATTATAGGTTTTAGTTAAGTACTTATATTTTTTTACTGATTAGGTTTTTTTGTCTCTTCTGAGCCTGATGACTGGCGAAATGTAGGTGAACAACAGATATGCCTCCGACTATTCCTTCGCGGATTACAGGCGTAATATTAACTTATGTTCTGAGCAAATCAATGGTTTTACTCCATTCTAGAACTATGCAAATAAAACAATCACGAATGGACTATACAAATTAAATTCCTAAAACATCATCGTTTTATGAACTGTGTGTCATCTAGGTCAACAAGTCCTTGAATTAAGCGTCATATTCCTAGAAAAATCCAAACAAATGCTACCTTAAATATCTAATAAGAAAATAATTGTTTCCTTTCAGGATGGAGTCTTCAGTGGAATACGCGATGCTCTGCGCATCAGGACGTCGCCGCCAATCTCTCCAAAAACTACAAGCAAATAAAGACAAGAAGTTTTGTTCATGCTAAAGTTATATGGTCTGTGATTTTTTACTTATACATTATACTAGTCTACTGTCTTACCTTGAAACTTAAAAGTATTTACTATACACTTTTTTTAAATATATTAAAAACGTCAGGTTTTTTCATATTATAACTTGGAACCAAAATTATTTATTCAAAAAGGGTCTATGGTTAATGAGACTGATTTTTGTTTTCTAGTTCATGGAACTAAGTATTTGTTTCACATTCCATCCTCGTGTATTTTTATCTTTAAGGTTTTATAAAAGTCCTTGCCAATAGTTGTTTTTTCGATATGTTTAAATAACTTTTATTGTATTTTAACTGATCTCACCTTTACAATATTTTCCTAGCTTTATAGGTAGGTACATTCCGATTTCTATTAAATATATTTCCGATTTACATAAATTGAAAAAGTGGCTGTCTACAAAAATGGTCTGAAAATAATGTCTGCAGGGAAGAACAATGTTTCAATGAAACATTATTATTACTAGTCTGTCCACTTTCTGTCGTTGTACTCTTTCTGAATTCGAAATTTCACGGAGCCCAAAACTGTACTTACGTTCCTTTGCATTGTGGCAAATAAATAATAGTTTGACAACTATCGAATATTCCTTATAATTATGCGCTGATAAGCGCGCAATATTCGATAAAAGTGCCGAATAATAAACCTTAAGTCCATCTCATTGATGCCATTGTTCCTTATGATAAGTGCAGGGTACATAATCCTAGTCACATGGAAGTTGAAGAATTAAACTTAAGTTATTGTTATTTAGTACAAAATGATAGCATGATCCTGCCATGAACATTGGCGATGGCGGTGTAACAGCAGGTAGACATGTTTTTTCTAAATAGAGGGTGTAGGTAAACGGGTCCTTCGCGAAGCCGTCAACCAAGTATTCTGTACATCAAACTAAGTTACATTACGCAAAAAACTTTGCTGGGAAACGATTTTTTTTTGCAAACATTGTCCTGATTGATGTATTGAATAGTAAGCGGGTAATAGAGATATTTAAAGTAAAGGTATAACGTTAAAAACTAGTACATTGTAGTGTGTATCTATTTAAAAAAATACTTGTGAAAAAGTTGGAACTTGGGACTTTAGTCCATAGCGGAGAAAAATCTTTCGGCTTCGTTTAGGGTCTATTTACACCCTTTATTTTTTAACACAATAACCCTCTGTACAAATACTTATTGAAATATTGTTAGTGTTGGGTGTCCGCAGATGGTCTGGTTTCAGGTCAGGATTATGATTTTTGGTGAAACCTGGACTGAACCGTGGCTGAATGGTGAACGCGTATTATCGAGTTCACTGACGGTCTGCCAGTTTTCACCCTTATTCCCTAGGTAATAAGGTTGAAAAGTGGTCGAACGTCAGTGAACTCGGATGCCTTACTGATTTCAGGTTCGGCCTTCGTGCAGATAAATCTTATGTTAAAGCACATAAACAGAATAATATGCATGAGTCATTGTGTACTAAAGGAGCTCGTGGCTAAATAAAAACAGCCGCTCGGGTCGATCTTTAGGTTAAGCTTTGCTTGCCTAGGTTGGTCTGTGGATGGGACCCATTACATACCGAGTTTCCTCCGTGCCTCGGAAAGCACGTTAAGCCGTTGGCCCCGGCTGTCATTTGTAGATTTGTTGAAGTCGGTGGCAAAAAGTCTGACAACCAGTCTTACCAAGGGGTATCGTATTATCCAGTACTAACTGGGTTGTGGAGGTCAGATAGGCAGTTGCTCCATGTAAAATACTGGTATTCAGCTGCTTCCGATTAGACTGGAAGCCGACCCCAACATAGTTTTGTAAAGGCTAGGCAGATGATGATGAGTCATTGTGTACTAGAAGCTTACCTATTGTTATTAGCTTTTTTTTGTTGTTGACTGTGTTGCACAAGTGTGATATTTTAGTAGCACAAAATAATAGGCTTGTGTCCTGAAAAAAACTAATTAGTCCGTCAGTTAGATTTTCAAAAAATATTTGACACGTATTTTTTCTTTTGTTACTTAGACCAATGTTGACGTAGATACGACCATCGCTTTTAAAATTCTCAATACTTCACGCCGTGCTATCATTTTTAGTGCGTTGTGACGTCACGAGCCCCCACTTCCCAGTTTTGATGTGTTCTAACTATGTCAATATTCATTGATTTACAAAAACAAAAAATACGTGTTAATTATTTTCCAATACTCTAACTGACGGACTAAATAGATTTGTAATTTATTGATGGTGGAAACTAGCCTATTATACAAATAATATAACCCATTGGGTTTTAATCTGCTGATGTATTTGGGAAAATCTTATGATATTTGATATTCATGAATTAACCCTAGTTTATTGAAGTAAACTGAATGAATTGTTATATACACTTTTACATTTGAATAATATTTAGATAGTAAGTGAATATTATCGTTAAGGTGTGTTTAAACTAGACGAACGTAGAGCAGAAGGCATAGACTAGTGGCAATCGCTAGCGAACCATTTCGTTTTTCCACAACGACATTCTTCTGAGATAAAATAATAATAAAATAGGTAGACTTAAAGTACTTACGGGAAAATATCCGCGATTCTTTTGTTTTTATGAGCTCTCGATATTTCGACGCTGTTGCAAGGATCATGATCGCGGGAAAAAGTGTAGTGAAAGTCTAAAACAGTGTAAAATAGGTAGGTATCCAACAAAATTGAACGCGTAGGCGGCGTAGGTATACAAAGTTTCATGTCCGTGCTATTAACCGTTGAGGTGTTCTCTCGTGAGGAAGCAATCCTGGTTGCAGGATCAAGTCATGTCTGTTATAAAAATGTATTATCACCAGAACCAAAGGTGTCTGCAAAATTTCGACTCGATCGGTCGGGAGGAACTGGCTTGAAATTCAGTTGCTAGATTTGACCAATACATGCTAACTAACAAGGCAAGTTAAATAAAAGCTTATAAACATGTGATGGTTTTTTGAATTTTGCATGATCGTATATCGCTGATAGAAGATTTACCTGACAGAAAGTAACTTTGTCTAGGCTAGTAGGTGTCCGAGTAGAATTTGCATGTTTTTCTTTGAGTCTAAACACACCTTACATTGTATTATAAGTATACTTGATCACGAATGTGTTTATCTATTTTTAAGTCTGTATATTGAAATAGTGATCTCCACCGATGCTTCAGTCCCCTAGAAACAACCCATAGAATCTGAAATCGTACTTTTAGAAGTTAAGTCGAAGAAAAACCCCTGTGAAAAGCTCCCGAATGCATTACAAGCACTAAGTTTGATAATCAAATCTAATTTCCGAAACAGATAATATATTTAAAACAGGAGAGAAGTTTGCAAACGAGAGAAATCCCTATATGCTCGATGATCCCACCTTTGTTTTAAGTATAGTTATTAAATCTACATTTAATAAAAAGTCATTCCATAATCAATAAGTATTTAGTATCAAAACCAATTCTATAGTTGGTGCTAGTTAAGATGAGAATAGCGGTCATTGACCCACCCACATTTATTAAACTTCTTAACTTTAAAAACCAAAAATAAGCCTGTTCAAGTCTGGAATCGTCATCAATCGTGATCTTCAACATTTTTTGTAATGAATAACGATACATGTTTTATTTGTTTTGGTTCGTACGAAGAGATATTAGGGAAAGGGCAATGACAGCTATTCTCATCTTAATTGGCACCAACTATAGTCATATTTAATCAAATTCGTCAAAGCGCATAATTAAAAATGGCGCATAAAATTGGAACGAAAACTTTTTGTAATTATTGTGATCGGCTTAAATATTTATTATGTAATAAAATTTTATATTGTATTATTAAAAATATTGAGATTACCCTTGACCAAATTGCGATTTATATACATACCAATATTAAAGTGTCAATTTTGTGTACAATTATTATCTATTTGATGTTTTCTGTGTCATTAAATTAAATAATTATTAAAAATTGTTTGAATTAACCCAAGTGACATATAATAAAGCGGCTTAGTATAACCACATGATAATAATATATCTTAGGAACCTAATGTCAAACAGTGCAGAATTTCCCTTGCACAGTGTGGACAAACCTTTATATTTTAACCAAATCTTAAATTATTCCAACGGTAGGTTCTGCTTGAAGCGAGAAAAAAAGATAGACGCCCTAGAAATGTGGTGAAATGGTGGTGGAAATGTGGTGTGGTGGTGTGGGACCACATTTCTAGGGCATCTATCTTTCTGGACACAGTTCCGAACCAACGTCTCAATCCTCCAAGAACTTCGAATCAAAAATACTTGAGAAAATTATAAACAGCAAACTGGTTAGTTTCCTAGAAAAAAACAACTCCTTGTCACCAGCGCTTCAGAGCCAAATTATCCACCGCCGATGCGGTGCATAGCCCAGCTCTTCTGGACATAATCGGTTAGGTTAAGGTTAACCTAACCGATTATGTCCAGAAGAGCTGGGCAAAGGAAACCAGGTCATGGGAGCCTTCCTTGATTTAGCGAAAGCCTTTGACACTGTCTCTGTTTCTGTGCTTCTAAGAAAATTAGAGGCCATAGGAATAAGCGGCACGCCGCTGACATAGCTTGCTGACTACTTAAACGACCGATACCAATGTATTAGGATTGACAATTTTACGAGCGATAAGCATAAAAATACTGAATTTGGTGTTCCCCAAAATCCCCAAATACTCTCCGTATTTTGGGCCCTACCCTATTCCTGGTTTATATTAACGACTTGTGTAACCTAAATATCAAGCACGGCAAAATCATATCATATGCTGACGACACGGCGCTAATATTTTCTGCTGAAAACTAGCGTACTGTTTGTAAACGCTCAACTTGACTTTAATACTGTGACTTATTGGCTTCAAAGCAATTTACTAACACTAAATGCTGACAAGACAAAATACATTCACTTCTCCATGCGAAAACCTCAACTGAACACTGCTAACTTCCATGTATATGCCCCCCATCAATGTGATAATCGATCAGTCAACATGTGCAATTGTCCTTCTATCCTCAAAATCAGTAATATTAAATACTTAGGGGTTATAATAGACGACACACTCTCATAAAGGTATCATATTGTAAGTCTGGTTAAAAGAGTGCGCAAATTAATATTTGTACCTATTTAAAAAAAATACGAACGTTTGCAGATTCCAAATTAATCAGACAAGTTTATTTCGCCCTATGTCATACGTATATGTATTACTGTATCATTTCATGGGCTGGCGCATCAAAAAGTATCCTGCTTCCCCTTGAAAGGGCTCAAAGTGCAATTTTAAAGGTAGCAAATTTCCATCCCTTTACTTTCCCACAGATCAGCTGTATAAATCCTGCAATGTGCTGACTGTGCGCCAGCTATTCATTATGCACTTAGTATTAAAACAGCACACCATGCTCACATAGGTACAATGCTGACAATACTAACAAGAGACGGAAAGATATAGTATGCTTTTCTAATGCAACCTCCAAACATGCCTTTGTGGAAAGATTCTTTTCTTTTTTAGGCCCATTTCTATACAATAGATTAAATAGAAAACTATAGGTAAGTATATGTATATTAGTTAAACTATTTTGGCTGTAAAAATTCTAATATTACTTTTTTACAACCCATATCCTATGCACAGACAGAAGATTTACTTGTTGTCTGCAAGTAAACTGCTGACATTTGTTTGTTTATTTTCTATGTAAGTTGCAATTTTAGTAATTTATTTTTCTTTTAATGTTAATTTATTTATTGTAGGTAGGTATTTATGCACCTCCTAGACTGAAACACAGATTCCACCTAGTTCAGGCAATAAGCAACAGTGCTCTATTTTATTTGATAAGATAAGTACTTAATTGTAAATTTGCCCCTTTTTATTAATAAACGATTTTTTATTATTATTATTTTTTATTTATTTCTTTCATCATCATCATCATCATTTCAACCGAAAGACGTCCACTGCTGGCACTGCTGGAGGCCTCCCCCACGTGTCGCCACATTGACCGGTCCCGTGCGACTCACATTCAGCGGATTCCCGCAACGGTTGCGGAAATTTATTTCTTTAGAATTTAATTATATTTTAAATATTAATTAAAACAATATATATAAAAAACGTTTAAAAATGTAAAAAGTTGTAGGTCACCAGAGCTGGAAACAGGGTCCGAGCTGCCGGTGCTCAGGACTCTTAAGAGAGGAACCTCCTAACAATACGTGCCGTGTCCAGAAGTCCCTACTGCTTTCTGAATCAAGCCCGTGATTCAGCTGCCAAGCGAGAGCCTCCTAAGATGTTGGTCGAGGCTCTTGGCTATTAAGCCATTGGCCGACACGACTATCGGCACAATGACTGCTGTATTCACGTCCCACATCTCGACAACCAGCCAGCCAACCTCGCGAGCCAGATCTAGATATTTGAATTGTTTATCTTTCTCTGCTTTCACGAGGTTCTCGTCATGCGGGACCGTTATATCAACAATCATTGTGCGACGCTCCAATCGATCTATCACCACAATGTCAGGCCTATTGGCAACAACAGTCCTGTCAGTGGTGATAGGTCGATCCCAATACAACGTGATATTACCATTATCGAGAACTGGGTCGGGCGCATACTTATAGTATGGCACTTCTGATTCCACAAGGTTGTACTTCAAAGCAAGTTGCTGGTGGATAATCCTGGCAACGAGGTTGTGTCTATGCAAGTACTCTCCGTTAGCCAGACTAAAACACATTATTATTATTATTAATCAAACAGCGTCTTTCTTCCATCGTCCAATGTCGTAATCGATTCACACTTTCTTTGGATAAGACACATCTGGGAGCGACTTGTACTTCAGGTAAAGTTTGAAGGCACCAGAGCGCACGGCAGGTCACCAATGCGTTGGACCGACCGTCGAAACCGCACTCAATGGTCCACCCCACGAATGCACAACAAAAGCCACAGCACGGGAGGAATGGCGACCCCTGATGTGACCACCACGACCACTGCCAAGAGTGTGAGTGTGACGACGAAGAAGAAGTTTCTGCTTGCCCAGTTGGTATACGGGTCACAAGCGTCAATGACGATGGCCGCAGTCTTCGTTCGCTTGATTCCTGGGACGAAATAAATGGTTTTCTTAGGACTCCTTCATGGGGCAAAAGTGTAGTGTAGTGTAGTCGCAGTCTGGCAAAATGTGAAAATACATCGAAATGTAGCTGAGATGTACCTATAAAGTCCTTACTCTACAGGGGAAAAAAAACCGTGTTTGAATGGGGTATTTAGAAACTTAATGTAATTTAATATCAAATTGACTTTTAAAAGGAACCTATAGATAGATATACCTAGTACAGTAGAGCAGCCTTTAAGTCGACGGTTTGGTCTGACCTTCCCACAAAAACAATCGATCCTAATGGATAGTGAAATCAAACCAAATCAAAGTTTATTTTCAAATTGTATTTAGCTCGGAACCGTACACTGAGGGGTCGTGGGTGAGTTCACCAAACTGCGATCATCTGGCCCCCCTGCACGCACGTGATACCGTCTGCCTGCAGTATTATGTACCACAGCCATGCAAAACTGAACCAATACACGTAGAGATAAAACTCACAATTCCGTGTCAGGTACTGATAAGCTGCAATATACAGTGACAATGCCTCTCTACATGGACTCTGTTGCAAGGACATAGTGTCGAAATTGGCCTCTCTGAAGGACGCGACCCCATCACGCAGACGCGGAAGCTTTAGTACTACGTCACACTAGCGCTAATCTCGCTCATACTTAGCGTTGTTTTCGTTGTTTCTTCAATACAAAACCATCATGTGATCTTTTGTTTTGCTTATAAATTAAACCTTTCTTCATTTTTTGTTCTGTTTTGTGTGTTGAAGTTTTCGTGTGGCCATGTCATCTCCTGAAGCGAGACTGTAGAACTGTGTAATAGTGGACCGTCCGCGGCTAGCTTCATTCCGTTTGCCAGTTTGTTTATGAGTTCGAAGACAACAGATTGGTGCAGCCGGCTTCCGAGCTCCGTAATTCGAAGCAGCGTGTTTTTCAGTAAGACGCGAGTTATCAATGAAGCTGCCTGAAACGGCGATCGAAACGAACTAAGTGTAACATCCGCATGTACGCCAAGTGAATAACATAATAACCGCGTAGTTTCAGTGATGTGTTGACATTTTGTACTATCGAACTGTAAACGATTCGACCACGATATTGACAATATTTCGAGAATTATTCGTAATCAAGTAGTAGTAATTTAAGCAGTGATATAAAAGGATTATTAAAGGGTAAGTTAATTAATTATTTTGTTCAAACTAGTAAGTTAAATAAATAATTCGCTTGAAACTATAGCGCTGTTATTTAATATAATAATAACAGCACAATAAAAAATACTACGAGTAGGTATATACCTATGTACCTACGTATTTATATAGGTATTTATTTTTTTATTTTGTTTAGGCGGCAGTGGTGTCGATTCTGTTGTGCACCAACTAAACTTAAATTAGGCTATTGCTATCTTTTTTTCTCTAATAAAACGAGAAAGAGACGGACGTAATTTAGAGCTGTCAAATTTAGTTGGAACTAATATTTCTATACAAATCAAGGGTGCACGTAAAAACATGTCGACTAAAAACACGGTGAAGCGCAAGGCATAAACTAGTTTGACATCTCTAAATTAGTTTTTAGCTATAGCCGTCCTTTTGTAGCACTGCCTTTCAGTAAAAGATAGCAATAGCATAAATTAAGTTTAGTTTGTGCACAACAGAATCGACACCAGTGTCGTGAAGAGAATTAAGTTGCATCTCGATTAGATTCTAATTGGACATTATTATCTCGACCTAACTGAAATTATTTACTAATAGTACCTACCTAACTATTATATACCTACGTCACATTATTTACGTAGGTACCTAATTGGAATTTAGGTAGGTACCTACACGTGTTCCTTATTTTCATTTTTTAAATTTAATGATACAATTCCGTCTTGCGCTACGTGCTACGAGCATCGTCGTCAGAAACCGTATTTACGGGTATTTTCCTCTTAACGTAAATTCTAATTAATTACTTATTGTGTTTTTGTTTACTAGGCAGGTAGTAGATACCTACCTAGGGTATGTTGCCTAGACTCTTCAAGGTGCCTAACCAGGGGCGGATCTATAAGGGCTTTTTGGGCTGCAGTCCAGGGCCCCGTGGAATAAAGGGCCCCCAGTCACCGTTGAAGACGACGAAAAGCTTTACCCCTAAAAAACGTATGTGAGTTAGGAAGGTGTGTCTCAAGTCTGGACGATTTGATTTTTAAAGTTTACCCAGGTATTGAGTATATTAGTCAGAAAAATTACACGTGGCTGTGTGAGACGGCTGTAGTAGGTACTACTGCCACAAACTTACACTTTTCTTTAGACCAACGCGCTCGGTTCGTACTTTTAACCCTGTGAAAAAACTTTTATCACAAAAGCTCCTTTATTGTCTCTGCATTGTTACTCTTATTGAATTCACGCATAATCGACCGGTATAGACAGATTAGGAGTCCTTGCCTCGAGCCTTAATATTTATGGTTGCAAAAAATGGAGCATGTGGACATTTTGATCTCAAATTACAAAATGATCTTAATTTATTCGAGGAAAGATGTGAAGGATAGAAACAATTCAAACCTGTCCAAAGCAAGGTGTCAAAAAATTTTCAATCTCGCTTCGCTCGCTCATGCAGCCAAGTTACTCTTGAATCTTATCTTTCTAATTCGACCAAGTAACTCCTTAAACAATTCTAATCTGTCCTAGGTAGGTAGAGTGTTAACATTTCTGGTGACGCCCTTGGGCAGGCCCCGAAGTAGTATTAGCCCAGGGCTCAACAAACTCACGGTCCGCCCCTGTGCCTAACCTTCCCCTTTAAGAACGTAGGTACAAATATATTGCATGCATGGTTGCAAAGCGCCACTTTAAACTTATAGTTCAAGCAACTCTTAAAAATTTAATGCTTAATCCTTAGAGGAGACTGGGGTGGCAATATACTAAGTTAAGCCATATAATAGGCGAGACGACAAAAAAAACGAATTAGTCCGTCAGTTAGATTATCAAAAAATATTTGACCCGTGTTTTTTCTTTTGTTACGTAAACCAAAATTGACGAAGATATGACGCTTTTAAAATTCTCAATACGTCACGCCTAGGTATAATTTTTAGCTAGTTCTCACGTCACGAGCCCCCACTCCCGAGTTTTGATGCGTTTTATCTTTGCCAATATTCATTGATTTACAAAAACAAAAAATACGTGTCCATTTATTTCCAATACTCTAACTGACGGACTAGATAGATTTGCAATTTTTTGATACTGTCGTCATGCCTATTGTCCTAGTACGTAAAGATCGGGCCAACTGTTATTGAGTTTTTAGAAATGGTAGCCGCTCACAGTCAGAATTCGTGCCCAATTGATGACAATAGGCTCGCCCCCTATTACAAATTTGGGTGTACCATATCTATATCTTAATCTAGTAGATACCTACACCTCCACCTTCGACGAAAACAGCCGTGATGTTATATTATTAATTACCTAAGTTTGTAAAACCGACCAACACAATTTTTAGAATGAAATGTCCCAACACAGGCTTATTATTTCGAAGATGAGAGCGGTGGAGTGTGAAAATAGATCCCAATGTGGTTAATTTGTCCCACTGAACGAGTTCGCAATCAGAACCCAGATTACTATCACGATACCGTAAACTAATATTAAAAATTCAGGGTTTAATCCCGGGGAAGAGTAGGTAACACTGAATTTAAACTTTTATAATGAAATCGTATTAGATACAGAGCAGTTTACCTGATCAACAGGAAAAAGAAATGTAATAATGCAGTTAGATGTACCTAAGTCGGCTGCTTTTTCAAGGAATACTAGAATCCCGCAAAGCTGACATTTAATTTATTTAAGTAGATCCCCGTGACCTACTTGTAGAGCCACTTTCAGTTCTTCATCTTTTACTAGATCGAAAAGTGTCTTAAGGTCTGAAAATTTCCGATTTTTATACGTACATATTCTGATGAAGTAATTGTCTTTAGAATGGCTAACCTTTAAAATCATATCTGCAGTTGTCATTAGTTAACTCTACCACATTTTGAAGAATTTCTCCGTAGCAGCCACGGTGTCTGAATTTGTGCCCGGGTGATTGCAATAGAGAGAATTGCCAAACTTAAGTGACAGTGGGCAGGGCACATTACTCGCAGAACGGATGTCCGATGGGGCCGAAAAGTTCTGGAGTGGCGACCGCGAACCGGAAGACGTTGCGTTGGAAGGCCTCCTACTAGGTGGACCGATGACCTGGTGAAGGTTGCGGGAATCCGCTGGATGCGAGTCGCACGGGACCGGTCAATGTTGCGACACTTGGGGGAGGCCCAGCAGTGGACGTCTTTCGGCTGAAATGATGCTGATGATGATTGCAATAGGCTCGAGCCCGGCCGGCTCGGCCCTATTACATGGGACTTAAACTTTAGTGACGGAATGTAGGTGTAGGTACAATAAGCTACACCTAGTCTTCTAACTGGGTTAGACAAAGGTGTTCTAAAAGTACCTACGGGGATTATGGGCGTGATGTTGTGTTTTACTTATAGAGCTATATTGTAGGAAGGTGATTGCAAACTCAGGCTTTTCTTTATTGAAATTTCAATTCAAAAATTCAATTCTTGAAATTTCAATTCTTGTGGAAGTCATTAGATACTCAGTCAATACGGTTATGGGAAAAAACTTCTAACGAAAGTAAGCATGACCGAAATCTAGAGCCCTAATAAAAGACTGCCATTTTTGGTTGTTTCCAAGTTTAAAATTTAATGCTTCTTTATGCCACATCATATCCTTGATAATGATCTTAAAGCGTTAATGTAGGGTAGGAGTTTTAAAGTAGATCCTCGTGTTCTATTACAGCCAATTAGTTTTAATTAATCTTAATAACTCGTTAATTTATACGCAGTGTTGTTGCCGAAACAAGCTAGTAACAAACGTAAAGGACAATGGAAATGTTTAGAGCATTCCTAATAAGAAGTATGGGGGCCTTTCGGCCGGTGCTCCGGAAAATGGGTTAAGAGAAACGAAAAACCGAAACTGACCGCCCGGAACCGACTCGAAAATCTTCCTTGTCTGTTTTTCCTCAACACTTCCACAGCTCTTACAAAATAATTCATTGAATGGGCAATAATTGGCATAAAAGGCAAGAAAATTTGTAAGCCCATTGGCTGATGGACTTTTGGGCTACACTCTTGTCTCACTCGTGGCTAAATAATAACAGCCACTCGGGTAGATCTTCAGCTTAAGCCGAGCTTGCATAGGTTGGTCCGTGGATGGGTAACCATCCATTACATTCCGAGTTCCCTCCTTGCCTCGTAAGGCATATGAAGCCGCTGGTCTCGGCTGTCATTTGTAGATCTTTGGCATTCGTCAAGAGTCAGTGGCCCGAAAGCCTGACAACCAGTCTTACCAAGGGGTATCGTATTACCCAGTACTAACTGGGTTGTGGAGGTCCAATATGCAGTCGCTCCATGTAAAATACTGATATTCAGCTGCATCCGGTAAGATTGGAAGCCGACCCCAACATAGTTGGGAAAAGGCTAGGCAGATGATGATGACTCCCGACGAATTAATGTCTATACAGTACTAATGAATTAAGTTTTCTATTTAGCAGGACCCTTTACCATCTATCAAACAAGTCTTTCAAGAGATTCCTCATCAAAATTTTCCTCGACTGGGGATATAGAGCTCAGGCAGGATCCAGCTGAATTTGCCATTGGAATCTAGGCCAATGAAGCGATGGATGATTGAAATATAGATTGTTTACATTCCTCGCGAAAACCGAATAATTTAAAACATTCACGTGGACGTGATTCATGGCTACATATTTTTGGCTTCTGAACGATTACCTTGTGAAGAAATCGGAGAAGAATTTTGATGGAGTTCAAAACTGACTGACGTCAAAGTTTGATTGACTGTTTCTAAATACGAAGCTTTAAATGCTTACGTTATTCTATTTGTAGTTTTACCTACCTGGAAACATTATTTATAGCTCTGTTGGTCTTGTGATCACAAATCCGGATTCCAGATGCAGTGTTTAAGGTTTTGAAGATGAAGAACTGGGAAGGTGAACTTTACTGTTAGTACTTAATATGAAATAGTTTCATCAGAATCTACGCATGAACAGCTGAACTCAAACGATGTATTTGAATTATACTATCTTCTTGTCTTTTTTCCGTGTTTGAGGAGCCTGAAATACTTATGAAATTACCTAATTGGATGGAGAGCAATTCTGGCTCCGACTCTAAACTCACTTAGAATTCACCATGCTCCTTCCTAGTGTCCTTGACAAGACTCCAAATTCTATGCAAAACAACTCTATCTTACTATTTTCATACCACAACAATAGTATCTACAACCAGCAGTTCTATTTTGATTCCTCCAATCTAAAATCTCCATAATAACGCGTTGTTGGTGTTCGCAGTAACCGTGAGCTGCATAGTTTGATAGTCTTCAGATAACAGACGTAAACAAACGTATTTCCAGCTGTCATGGTTATTTCTGTGGAGTAAACTTACTGTATGGATGTAGTAATAAACTGTTTGCGTCTGCGGTAACCTCTTTGACGTAATTATAATTAATCTTTCGTTAAACATGTGTAGACGTGCCAACTAGAGCGTGCCTACATTAGTAATATAAGTATTAACACGTTCCCTGAAAATTGAGTTTTCAGTTAGTAATATTTATCTTCAATGACAAACGATAACATACGAGTACTCGTACAATCATCCCACCTTTTTCTAATATAGGCACTGACCGACATAAATATTGATGAGGTGGTAGACTTCGTCATTCATAGAATTAGAATACTATTCGGTTCTGGGGATTTGCAGCAAAATTTACCTACTTACATAATTTATATTCACCACGAAATCTTGATAGATGAGAGGCTCATTCAGGGCTCCTATTTTTGGCGTTCTCTCATCACTCTTCACCTACTCAACTATTAAGTTTGCGTGATGAATAAGCTTGCTAAAAAGGCTTCTGAGCTCCCCTATCATTTAGCTATGCTATCTAGCCTAGATGGCTACAATTCTGCAGAATATCTGTGTGCAACCATAGGTACTTACTATAATGTTACCTGTACAGTAGCGCGTCTAATCTACTTACAGCAGCTCTTCAATTAATTACTAGTAAAATTATTCAGGTGTTGTTATCTTCACTGATTGAAGATTATCCTCTTCACTGAAACAACCCTTTTCACGTAATTCTATGTAATAATATCTCGAGGCCTTCTTTCATGAGACCTTCCTATCTTTCTATTTAATACTCTTTGGCACCATAACCTCCAAGCCTCCCTCAATAATAATATTTACTGTGTCAGGTGTCTTTACGACTTGACTCAGAGAATACTTTTATTCTTGGATTCACAGTGACGTCTTTACTGAAAAGCTCATACCTACCCTTTTGCCAACTAGGTATGCCTTGGTCGACTTCCAGTCTAACCGGATAAAGTTGAAGACCAGTGTTTTATATGGAACAATTGCGTTTCTGACCTCCAACACCCAGCTGCTAAGTAATACGCCCTCTAGAACGACTTGTCAGAATTTCTTCACCCGCAACGACTGAAAATTACAAATTAATGACAGTCGCAGGTCCTTTCGAGACGTGGACGGGTCTAATAAAAGATGGTCACGCATCCAAGGATTATCCTTCGATCAAAGGAGTGTTATTGTAGTGGTGTGACCGTCGGACTACCAAGTCATAGGTCTCGAGTTTGAACCCAAGACATTGCACGCACCTCGGATTCATGTGATATCACTTGCTTCGGTGAACTAAAACATCGTGAGGAAATCAGCATGCCTTAGAGATAATTTTCTAGACGGCATGTAAACCCAAGTCAGAGGCCCTTGGGCGGCATAAAAACTCTGACACCAGGTTAGGCACCAACCACATGATTAAGAAGAAAAGAAACCTTCGATTGACTCTTGAAGTTGTTTATATTTTGCCACAAGCCCCTCCATTAGTCTACTTAACTGAACTGTTCTACATTCAAAATACGATCATTCCAAAAATAGATTTTAAAGTCGAAACTAAACAGAGTATGTGCGTAGCTTATTAGATCTCCATTCACATTCCGCCGGCCATTCAATCATTGTTACCTCACACTCCATAAAGCTTATTGTACAGTCATCGCTAATTTAAGCGTTCTCTGTTCCGCCATATTTAATCAAAATGGTGGAGGTCGTACTATGTAATTTGTGGGTATTATTTATGGCGGTCTAGATTTCATGATCTGAAATATCGCGACCTGAAATTAAGGTCTCATTTAAAAGACATTTTGTATTATTTGCTGGGTAATGGTGTTTTAATCATACCTACTTATGTTTTGGAAATAAATTATGAGATAAGGCTATAATAGGTCCTCATATATTTAAAGACCTATATTTCAGTCTAGAACTAGGTATATCTTTCAAACGTCTGATTTAATGCTTCCTGCAAAAACTCCACTAACGTAAATCTACTCAAAACTTAAACGTCGGACTAGAGAATTTTCATGTTAAAATACTTTCCTGATGAGACATCTTCAGCTTCTGAAACAAAATTTGAGATGCTCAAACTTTTACAACAATAAACTATCTCATTGTCTAAGTGTATTGCCCTTTTAGAAACAAGATAAAACAATAACTGAACTACAAACACTCACACACACACTAAATAATAAATGATAAATTTTTTTAGAGCATTTATTTTGTACGCACAGCGACCAATCAAGCTATGCAAAACTATTTTAAAAGTTTTTTTTTTTTTTCTTAAATTTTATATTTTATTTTTATTTTATTTTATGAGGATCTCTCATTATTCGGGAAACCTATACAAAGCGAGGCCATATTGTACTGGAAATGTATAGCTTGAAGTCGCAGTGTGCACCGCTTGCTCCCACGCACCGCACGTTATAGGAGTCAACTAAGGGTCACTACTTGAATGAACGCGACTAAACGCTTTCTGTATCGTTTGGAAAGGGCGTGGAATACGATAATCATGAGTGATGGCTTTTTAAGAGTTTTTATTAGGAACTTTACTGATGATTATTTTATCATTAATGTAACACATTTTTTTCTCTAGATTCTTATTTTGATTGACGTGCCGAGGACGAGGCGGAAAGAGTATGGAAGGATCGTAGCACAATTTTTGGATAGTTTATTCTCTCGCGAGATATATTGTCTTCTAGAAATGTCCAATCTCTAATGCTTTGTGTGCCTTAATAAGTAAAGCCTACGGTCTTCCTCTTTTTTCAGAATTATCACTGTTGTTAACATATCGTCTCAGGATTGCTCAGGATCTATATATTTACCTTTTTGCGATTTCGTTCCTATACTAACTTTAGCCCTATCTTTCTTATAGCTAGAATCTTCGATCCATATTCACACTCAAATCTTTCTTACTACAAGTCCAGCATTCGTTCATATCATTCGCTTCTTAATTGTTGCGCCTAATTTAAATATTTCTTTCCCTTTCTGGCCAGCATTGTAACAGCCTTAGATTGACGTAGGTCATAGCGTGACTACCACAACTGACGCACCATGCGCACCCATGATATAAATGACAGCTGTTTACCCAACGCTTGCACATTCGCCGAGCATTCGCGCTTAAGTATGCAACCTAAGATACATATAATTACACAAATTAACATAGAGACAGACATTCCTCGGGGCACTGCAGCGAATCACGTAATGGAACTGAACATTATCATTCTTGTCTGTCTTTAAAAGATTCATGTAATGCGATATTTAACAGATGGTAATTTGTTAATTTCAATGCAGCACTGTTAGAGAGTTTTATCTTTGAGATCGTTTAACTCTCGCTAATTAGTATTTCTGGTTTGTGTTTGCACATACTTATGTGAACGGGAGATAAAGTGAGAAAAACGGACATTAACGAATCTTGAGAAGTTGTTAACGGTTAATTGCAATAAAATTTATTCGACTCGGAAAAAATACGTCGCCCCAAGCAAATCAAATAAAATGCGTTTCCACAAATTGCGGAAGCTGTGACGACGGCGCGGTCTCTTAACAGTTCTTCTTTCCAATATCCGTACACCCTGATGAGTGACGTGAAACATCTTAAATGAAAAATATCGTTTCAAATTGAAATTTTCTAAAAGATCTTGATAATGCTGGGTCTTTTGGGCTTTATGGGCTGACAATGACACGGCCAACTGTCCGGCGGCGTCCGGCCTTATCTATCGCTGACCCAACCCTTTTCACTGCCACTCCGAGCATTCTATGCCTATCTACTTACGTTGATGCCCTCATGAAGTCGTGAGGCACGTATGTACTTAAGTGCGAAGGTACGTACTTGAGGACAGTTGCGAAAATTCGAGGGCATTTCGTTTTTTGGTAGAAAAAAGACGTGAGTGGTGAAGGGCTTCTAAATGGATTGACACAGTGGTAAAAATGGGTGTGTTAATGTTTCAGGTATTATGGTGGTTAGGACTACATTTTTAACCCACTTCTTAAAAGGAGGAGGTTATTTTGATTAATTTACGGTAATTTTCAATAACTTACTAGCCGGTTTCGGTAGGTTGCTATCTCTGTCTGTTTGACATTTTGCTTACGGACGGTTAGAAACAAAACGTCACAGAAAAGCTTTCTTTGATTTTTCCATAAATCACACACACACGGATAGGATATTCTTTGTTTAAAGAAACACCGATAGCTACGGGAGAAGGCACATTAACCAACAGTTATACGTAAGTAAGTCACAGAAAACGGTCGTCAGAGGCTATAGGATTACACAAAATAAAAAAAGTGAACTTATATTTATTTTACAAACGTAAATATGGTCGGTTAGTCTCCGGATGCAGCACAAAGCTTTTCCAAAAAAAGTCCTATTTAACCTTCAATTAATTTCAGGGTCATTAACATTTCCCCATTAAAATTACCATCACAAATACAGTGACCTTCTCAATGTTTCATGATATGTTAATGTAGAGAACACCGAATTCTAGACAATTTAATAGGTCATCATCATTTTACGAGTCCCAATTAAGCTGGTATGACGTAATTTTGAACATTATACTCGTATTGTCTGAATTAAAATTTTATTGCTGCTTATGTCGTAAATGACAAGTAGGAATTGGGTTGTAAGATGAAACACCCTGTATCTAATTTGAATATATAGTGGAGTTAACTGTGTAAAATCACTATAACTTTACACTCTCGCTGAAACACTGGCTGGGCTAGTGCAAGAGTGTATACAGGGTGTAAACAGACCCTTCACGAACCCGTCAACTAAGCATTCTGTACATCAAACTAAGTAACTCTACGTAAAAAATATTGCTGGGAAAAGACTTTTTTTTTGGTATGAAAAATCACGTTTTATTGTAAAACTCAATGTAACGTGTTACGTAAAGACGTGTTACGTGTTAACTCAAAACATTGTGCTGCATTTAATGGTAAATTTATGAAGGTATTTAAAGTAGATAAAGTACCTAAAAAACTAGTATTTGAAAAAAACTTTGTGATAAAGTTGGAACTTTGACCTCCAATATCTCCGTAACTAGTAGGTTCCCAGGTATGTATGTCCAAAACAAAAAAATGTTCGCAATGACGGTAAGAACAAGGGCCTTTTGGCTTCGTTAAGGGCCTATTTACACTTCTTTTTGTAGGAACGCTCGTCTAGCTTGGCTGTACACTCTCTCACTCGCCCTGCCTCGAAGTGTCTACCTTTAGGTTTGATCTTTTTGTGAGAACTTTTCTCGAGAATTTTAGTAAAAGTTCGTTTGAAATAATTCTCCATCTCCATTCTCTCTCTTGCTCTTGGGTCATCATTAAGTAGGATTGGACACCTAAGTTGTAATTTATAAATCTGGGGTGAATTCTATTCATGATTATATTAATTTTGCAACTAGTTTCAGGAAGATACAACTTCCTACGATATGACTTCCTATGAATATATAGGTTTGCCGAAATACGAAAACAATCCCAAAGGAGAATGTGAAGAGTACAAAGTTTAGTTTACAGCAACAAATACGTTTTTTTTATATGAAGCTCGTCTTTCTGTATATTTTGTTATTGTAGGTAATATTTTGTCAGTGTTAGTCACTCAGGATGTCATGAAGCCAAAGTACTTGGTCACATCAACGAAACAAAAAAATTACTAGTTACTAGTTAGGTGGTTACTAATTAGGGTGTTAGTATTAGTTTTGGTATAATTTTCCTGGAAATATTAAGCCTAAATATGTAATTAGGCTTAATATTTCCAGGAAAACACAGAATAACAGTACCTATGTTAGAAGTAAAAATTCGATGTAATACAACGTAGGTACTAACTAAGTAACTATACGTAAAGGTACAATTCCAACAGCAAACCGCAGTGCCCCATCACTAGAGACCGAATTATATTGGCTGTTTTTTACAGAAAATGTTGCATATTTTAGCTAAAAACAGCATGTTGTGCAATTTTTGGGTACATTTTTCCTTTAATTGTTACTGTGACACCTATTGGATGTAGAACGATCGATTTCTTGTTATATTAATATTTTATTTATAAAAGGAAAAATAATGTAGAACTTATTTCAATTTTATGTTGCACTTTTGTTGCATATTACGAGTTTTTATGATGCTTATTTGCATGCATATATTTCGTAGATCAAACGTTGCATATTATACGGTCTCTACTTATCACCATGTTAGAGCTCAGAGCGTATGAGCATGTTGTCATGCTTAGGCTGATTTCAATGCAACAACGGCAATGTCACCATTGTCGGAAACATTTACTTCTCTCTCTCTATTGGGCGACTTTGCCGCTGCCGATGCTATCACCTCAGCTTCATCGATCAGCTTATCAACCATTTTATTTTATATGTGCTTATGTTATGTTGAATAAAGTAACTACATTTTTATATTTAATAGTACTAATACCTATTTTTTTAAATACCCTATTTTCTTTAAAACTGAAAATACTGCGCTAGTGGTTCGGAAATCCTACCCACAGCGAAATTTAAATGATCACCTCCAATGATGCAATTAAGCTCTTATTTCAAGTAATTGGTATTGTAGTGCGATAAATAATTTATTAATCCATAAACTAATTAATGTTGGTTTATCAATTTAAAGTTTTCGTTCCAAAGTATACCTTTGTTATTTATTTTCGTAGTCACCAATCTGCGACTTATTCACGTACTGTCGATCATACATCTTACGATGTTCAGATTAAAGAAATCCTTTTACTCACCGATTCAATATTTAGGCAGCTATTGGACCAAGTTTTAGTGCCCAACAAAGTCCAAGATCCAGGTTTAACTACACTAAATCTGGAGCATTTACAAAGTAGACGTTTGCATATTTATTTCTGAACGCCATACAATTTTGTCAACTACTTTTGAAACTATCCTTCTATTAGTGGGTTACCCTTCGTAAATCTGTTGACAGATGCGTCTCCAGTTATCATCTGACCGTTCAACCCTCTACCCTCGCCCCTACGATAAGGACCCGGTTTGTTATCGACAGATTTACTTTTTTTATTGCGGGCTTTAAGTTCCCTCGCCTTATCCTTGAATTTATTGCAGACTGATGCGTGGTGGATGAATAAATTATTTTATTATTAAGTTTTGTAGTAGGTAGGTACTTACCTATAGGTACGTTTATACATGGTCGTCCGTATAGGGAGACCACATTGTTAGCATCGCGGTTGGGTAACCTGGTTGAGACTGGCACAGGGCCGTGGAGATTAGTCAAAATAATGCTGAATATATGTATAGAAACCATAGATCATCTACATTTTCCTGCCTTTATCTCAATTTATTTGGGGTCGGTGCAGCATATCTTCTTTTTCCGTACTTCTCTATTACTCGCCATCTCAGCAGTCGTTTTTTTTTCTAGACATATCATCCTTCACACAGCCCACCAATCATTTCTGATCTGGTCTTCTTTTAGAACTTTCCTCACGATATTTTAACCCATGATCTGTCCACGAAGTAGACACAATAGTTAAACAATGGCGTCCTGACCGAATCAGTCGGGTGGACAGTTCATGATTTATTATAGAAACCTTAAAATATTAAAAAATAATTGCGTAGGCATACACGTTGTCCTCAATCATGGTTTATTTTCAAATGACAAAGCCAATTACGAGGACCCGACGACCCGAATGGCGCAGCGGTAGTGAGGCTGCCTTACGTTCTTTGGGTCCCGGGTTCGAATCCCGGTCGGAGCAAATGTTTTTGTGATGATGAGCATGGGCATTTGTTTCCGAGTCATGGATGTTAAAATATAGTAGTATATCAACTATCTGGTGTCCACGACACAAGCCTCGTTGCTTAGTGTGGCACTGGATGGCGCTGTGTGTAATGTCCAGCGATATTTATTTATTTATTTAATTACGCCAGAAAGCCCTTACAGAGTACGAATAGGCACTCATCACTAGAAAACTAATTAGATTAAAAGATGAAGCAGAACTTGTATGAAACTTACATGCTCTAGCTTAATCAACCGGATCTACTGATGTGACGAAACTAGAACCTGAAATTGGATGTTCATTCGAACAATCGAACTGCGTTGGTAGGACAAGCAAACTCACTTTGCTTAAAGTTAGGTTTCCGATTTGGGCTAACCCCCTCTCGAACTTTCTCTAGTTAGGTACTTACCTACCTATTCGAGTCTTCATTGTAGTGCTATTTTCTGTAATGTTTTTAGCCTTTTTTAGTCTTCCTGGATGCTTAGTAAAAACAGTGGCATTCGAGCCAGTAACAGTATTACCTTACCTTCTTTGTCTTATTGCAACTTTCAAGACGGAGTTTTCTTTTTAAAGGCAATGCAGTTGAAGCATTTTAACAAAAATTGTTTACGAAGTTTCGCCGTTAAGATGCCTACTTTTCCGTATGTTTTTCTTGCTCTTTCTGTTGTTATACCGTTTGTTTGTTTAATGCTGTATTAAAGCATTTTCCGTACCAAAGCTTTGGTACTTTTTTTCGAGAATTAAAAATATTTTTGAAGCTCTATTGTGAATACGGTGGTACCACAAAAATCCATTTATTTCTGTTTTCAGCTTGAAAAGCGTTAACCATTGTGGACTGGTGAGTAATTATGTGCGTGCGTGTTAATAATTTTCGTTCCCACTTCACACGTATTTGGAACGGTCTTGTTCAATTCCTGAAACTTGTCGCCGAATCGAATCTCGTCTTTTGTCTTGGGAACTAGTTCTGAAACAATGTACCGATGTGTCTTATTGTTCTTTTGCCTGGAGTTCAGTGAACCTTCATTATTGACTATCACTAGGTCCTGGTATATTTCTTTTACAGTAAGACTTATATGCTTACTTTACTTTAGTATTTTTTTTTTACTTTTTACAATAGAATAGGTTAACTTAATCTACTCATGACATTATTACTAATAAAGATCAAGAAAACAAGCTAGGCAAAAATATTTTTTCCTTTGACATAGTTCGCTCTTTTCTACTATCCTCGATAAAGCTTTAGTGCCACAGTTAAAAGGTCAACTATCTCTTAGAGTAGAGGACGTAACATCCGCGTCTATCAGATTCTAGATAACAATGATTGTCATCTGTTTACGATTGTATTGCCTTCTCAAAGCTGACCTTTCTTTTATCTGCCACTGTTATATCTGTTGTGGTTCTGAATTATGTGACGACCCGAATGGCGTAGCGGTAGTGAGGCTGCCTTACGTTCTAAGGGTCCCGGGTTCGAATCCCGGTTGGAGCAAATGTTTGTGTGATGAGCATGGACATTTGTTTCCAAGTCATGGATGTTTATATGTATAATAAGTATGTATTTAGAAACAAAAAAGTATCTATGTAGTATATCAACTATCTGGTGTCCACGACACAAGCCTCGTTGCTTAGTGTGGCACTGGATGGCGCTGTGTGTTAATGTGTACCTACTAACATGAGTTTGAAAATGGTTTTAATTATTAGCTGCCTTGATTTTCTCAATGGAATTAGGGTCGAATCCCATCCCCTATTTCACTTCCATATAAACCCAGTTACCAGGTGGTGCTGACTTTTGAATCATCATCATCTGCCTAGCCTTTTCCCAACTATGTTGGGGTCGGCTTTCAGTCTAATCGGATGCAGCTGAATACCTGTATTTTACATGAATTTTGAATATGCTTTAAAAATGGGTACCATGTGATCCCATATACTATATTTAACACAAAGGCAAATCCAAAGTATGCATATTATTTAAATGTTGTTTGACATAGAAATAAATCTGATGTAATTTCATAATTATACTCGATTTATGGAACCAAAATATTTATGGTTTTCCATGATAAAATGTTCGGATATACATATTTCAAAGGATATTTGTCGGTGGTGACCAAATGAGGAGTTGGCAAAATTCCAATGGAAATAAAATTCTCGTGATTTAAAATATGTGCCTTTTACGTAACCAATATCCTGCCCAAATGGCCGGACAACCTATAAACCTATATCAGAGCAACAAAAATATCGCTGCGCTAAATTTCCACGTTCTTTTGAACTATTAACGGCAAATGTTAAAAAAAAATCGTTGCAAATCAGAAAATCGTTAGTGAGCACTAAAAAAGGTGATCACTCACTTTCTTTTAATGAAACTGGTTGCAACTGGTCCATGAGCGGTTAGCTTCATTTTCCATCCTTGCTATCCGGTCTAATTATTTCACAAACAAAAACAATAGAAAAATTTGGTCATTCGAGCCATTTACCGATATCGTAGATATTGTGGTTAGAATCCAATCGTATAAAAGGATTATTTCCTGATACTTATCTTGAGTTGATGGCCTCGTTGGTCCAGTATTCACAAAGCGCTTCCTATAGTAACAGTCCGGATTTGTGCCCAATTCATGCCAATAGGGCCATTCTTTTCGCTATTACATGATACTGAAACATTAGCTGCCGAAATGTGGGGGTACATTAAGTGCATCTCTACCTAACCCTTAGAGGATTACAGGCATGATGTTACGGCTTGCAGAAAAATCAAATAACACTACCAACTAACTACAACTAAACTTCACGCCTTAGTAGAAATACAGCTAATTTTATTCTCATTGCAAGCTCAATACAGTGAAGCATTGTAATGCTCAAAGTACACAGTTTCATATACAAAGTGAGGTAAGTACTTAAGTAGTCGTTCACTAACATTATCTTGGACCAACAAAGTGTTCTTTGAGACGAAGCAGCCGACTGTAGTTAATGCCACAAAAGCTCATAGAGATTCTCCTGTTATTAATTATTGCATGAAATGAGATGTTACGCTGTGTTCTTAGAAGGCGTTTTATGTAACCTATAACTATAAGTTATTGCTTGTTTTAAGTTGGGTTTTAATAAGGTTTGAGGGCTTTGGTTAATCTCTTTGAAGCGGTTATAATATTTCTGCAAGGACGTTTGGTACAAGCTTATCGATAGTTTATGTCATTCCAATACATTTTTGACTTTTCATTTCATTGTCGCTGATGAAATGTCACTTTTTTCTCGAACTCTGGTCAAACTGAAACTAATTCCATAGCGGACGCGGAACATCGCTCGCGTTGATTGTGAAAAAAAACTTGTATGTAGGTGATATAACTGGCGCGAATTGTTGCATGACTTCCTAATAATTAGAAAAATCTGTCGTCTGTCAGTCACGTCCCGCATTCTACACCAGATTCGCCCTTGTATGGCCAGAGCTTTAGGAGCTGTTTGGTCTTGCCAACGGAATCCTTTAGGGATTGGATTCAAAAATGGTTGAATAAGATTTGAAAAAAAGAAAAAAAAATCTCGACTGCGTAAAAAATAACTAATAACTTTAAATAAAAAACCTGAAAATAATAAAACAAGTTCAGGAGACAGGACATATTGACTGCAAGAGTCGGGACCCATATTGGATGTAATGATTTTAGTCTAGATTATATCCTCTGAACTTGTTTTATTCTTTTGAGTTTTTTTTTATATAAAGTTATTAGTTATTTTTTCAACCAGTAAACCCGTCGTAGATCTAGCAAACGACCCAAGAGCTAGACTGACCCGACACTATACGGAAGACATCCCGGACGTCAGCCTGTACGAGATAAGGATGGCTCTGAAACAGCTTAAAAACAACAAGGCATCGGGTGATGACGGAATTACGGCCGAACTCCTGAACGTGGGTGGGAAACCGGTGCTTAAGGCCCTTCAGAAGCTGTTTAATTCCGTCATACTCGACGGAAAAACGCCACTGGCATGGTGCAAGGGTGTGGTGGTACTCTTCTTCAAGAAGGGTGACAATGCCCGTCTGAAGAATTATAGGCCCATCTCACTTCTAAGCCATGTCTACAAGTTGTTTTCAAGAGTCATCACGAATCGTCTCGCGCGCAGGTTTGACGATTTTCAGCCTCCCGAATAAGCCGGTTTCCGAAAAGGCTTTAGCACCGTGGACCACATACATACGCTGCGGCAGGTTATACAGAAGACCGAAGAGTATAACCTGCCTCTCTGTTTACCGTTTGTGGACAACGAGAAAGCCTTCGTTTCGATAGAGACCTGGGCTGTCTCTCCAACGGTGCCAAATCGACTACCGGTACATCGAGGTGTTGCAGTGTTTGTACAAAAAGGCCACCGCTGCACTGGAGGATGTTTTCAGGGTTCTGGACTAGAGAGAGCTAGGCATCAACGTCAATGGCGAGTACATCACTCACCTTCGGTTTGCCGACGATATAGTGGTCATGGCTGAGACCATGGAGGACCTCAGTACAATGCTCGATGACCTCAGTAGAGCTTCCGAAAGAGTGGGGCTAAAAATGAACATGGACAAAACCAAGGTCATGTTGAATGCCCATGTAACACCCACTCATATTAAAATCGGAGACACTACACTCGAAGCTGTGGACGATTATGTGTACCTGGAACAAACGGTCCAGTTAGGTAGGTCTAACTTCGAGAAAGAGGTCAATCGTCGAATAAGACTCGGCTGGGCAGCGTTCGGGAAGCTGCGCGGTATCTTCTCGTCCAACTTACCACAGTGTCTCAAGACGAAAGTCTATGACCAGTGTGTGTTGCCAGTGATTACATACGGGACCGAAACGTGGTCGTTTAAAATGGGCCTTATCAGAAGGCTTAAAGTCACCCAAAGGGCAATGGAGAGGACTATGCTCGGAGTTTCTTTGCGTGATCGAATCAGAAATGAAGACATCCGCAAGAGAACCAGGGTCACCGACGTAGCCCGAAGAATTGCCAAACTTAAGTGGCAGTGGGCAACATGACATTGCTCGCAGAACGGATGGCCGATGGGGCCGAAAAGTTCTGGAGTGGCGACCGCGAACCGGAAGACCTCCCACTAGGTGGACCGATGACCTGGTGAAGGTTGCAGGAATCCGTTGGATGCGAGTCGCACGGGACCGGTCAATGTGGCAACACTTGGGGGAGGCATATGTTCAGCAGTGGACGTCTTTCGGCTGAAATGATGATGATGAGTTATTTTTTACGCAGTTTTTTTTATCATATTTTTATTTTTATTTTACACTTTTTAGTTACTTAGATTTTAAAACCTCATGATGAGCCCTTTATCGAGCCATTCAGGCTGCAGAGCGTGCCAAACATTTGAATTTGGCGCTAAAAATCTGCCATTTTGTTTTTTATTATTTTGATATAAGTACCCAGTAAATACGCATCTAACGACACCTCTCAAGCTAAAATCTATCTAGCCGTTCGGTCTGCAGAGCGTGCTAAACATTTGAATTTTATCTACTTTTATACTATTTGTCATTTCGAATTACTTTCAAACATATAAGTTGCATATATTTTTGTAATCACCTTTTAAAACCTTTTATTTTGATACCTCACTCTATGCTATTAGAGGAAAAAACATTCCGAACTCCACAATGTGACACCCCAAACCCACGATTTTAATTGTTTTATATATAATATAGCCAGTGACACTCGCGTCATCAAGAATAATCTAACGACATATGATCTATCCAAATCCCTCCATCCGTTGAGGAGTTACGAGGGAACAAAGAAACGGACATACATACATACATACAGGTCAAACACATTACCCTCCTTTTGGCCTTCGCCGCAGTCGGGTAAAATGAACCAATAACATTATTTTAGTAGAAAACATAATAATTGTAGAAAGATAAATAAATAAATAATAAGTAGAATTAAGCACAGACAATCGCAATATAAATACTTTAGTAGAGAGCTAAACCATTTAATTTAATTTATAAATAAATAATTTAGGAGTCTTAGAGTAGTTTAAAGAAGAAAATAAAAGTTTTTCAAATAATACTTTAAGTATTTAATAATACTACAATTCAATTTCATTGGATCATCGCAAAAGAGACTGTAAACAGAGAAAACACACAATATTATGCAAATAATATTGACAATATTATAATATTTATTGGCTTCTCATTTCTATGTAAATTGACGTGGGACTCGATATATGGAGGGAGAGTTTTTAAACACATGGTAGCAAGGCAATAATATGGTTACTAAAATACTGTTTAACAATATTTGAACGATCACACGACGCCCAAGGGAAGACGCTCCACATCGGTGTTTTATAGGCATATGATTTCCAATCAACAAGACCGTCATCCTTAAAATGCTAGGCTGGGTGGACGGTAATTGCGCTGAAGGTACTGTCAAGAAGGTCAGACATGGTTTAGAAGGCTGTTGAAGGCAGTACGTAACGAGCAGTTAACACTGCAGAAGATCGCTTAACTAGGAGATGCGGTTTATTAGGTCGCGATCCTAAGCGTTGCGGAAATGACGAAGAAGAAGATGAAGACTGAAATTACATTGACAATGGTCTATCATGATTAACCAATAGCCTAATCACCTTAGTGGTATGACCGTCGGACTGTGAAGTCATAAGTCTCAAGTTCGAACCCAAGACACGCACCTCAGATTTTTCGGATTCATGTGCGTATTGTATAAGTATCACTTGGTTCGGTGAAGGAAAACATGGTGAGGATGCAGCAGCATGCCAGATAAATATTTCTCGACATTTTAAATATTATTCATTGATTTATTTACAAGGGCGGTTCGAAAGAGATACCGTAGCCTCGGAACACAAAGGGCGATGAAGGAATATGGATGGGTATCAGTAAAAGTCTGACACTTCCTCCTGCTCCGCCCAGAGCTGGAGGAGTCATTTGATGATTTCCCATCCAATTTAAAAAAAAAAGGCCTATGGGCGAGGCATTAAAACTCTGACACCAGGTAAGGCATTAGGCACTAACAACACGAAAAAGAAAGAAAGACCCAATACTAAATAGCAAATGCGGTCCACTGCGGGATATTTTGCCATAAATTGAGTCTTCGGCTACTTTCATCGTGCATACAAGTAGTGGTTGATCGATGAATAGATAACCACATGATATTGAATAATTTGACTGAGCTTGAGGCCTCACTCGGGAGTACAAATAAGGCCTTAAACTTCCGACAGACATCATCCCAGAACTTGGTATTAGTTTAAGATCTACGTTTACCGAGCGATCCTCATGTTATTATGGCTTAGTTCAATAGATAAAGGGATATTGGAATATTATCAAATATGAAGATTTGTTACTATGCAAATGCTCGTCGATCCTTTGTGTATCATACTTTATCTTAATTTACAAGTTGATGGAGCTAGCTTAGGTCTAACCAGAAGGAAACTACAGAGTTTGTTGCCGGTTCTTTTTCATATGACACCACCACGCGAACCGTGCACCTTTTTTCGACGTTGAATAAGTGCCCATGTAGGCCTATGTGAAATAAAATATTTTTGATTTGATTTTAATTTGGAAAATCTATACCCAATTTACAGGACGGAAGTCTATGAAATCATAAACTCTGTTATAGTGTGGTCATTCAACAACCAGACCAGACTCCGGACTCCTACTGTAGACAGATATCTGTCAATTTCCGGTGTCTGAAGTCCTGTACGGACCTCACCTTTAAATGGCATAAAGCTGGCTTAAACAAGACTGGTAAAATATGGATGTCTATTAGGTGCAACTCTACCTAACCCTTTTGGGTTTGCAGGCGTGATGATATTGCCGGGGTTGCGGGACTGTTCGAAAGAGATACCGTGGCCCCGGAACACAAAGGGCGATGAAGGAACATGGATGGGTTTTAGTCAGTAAAATTCTGACACTCCCTCCTGCTCCGCCCAGAGCGGGAGAAGTCATTTGATGACTTCGCATACGAAAAAAAAAAAAAAAAAAGGCGTGATGATATGTTACCATAGAAAAATAAAAAAATGTTACTAAAAAAGCCATCTCATGATAACACACTCTCTATCCCACTTAGTCAACGTACCAACATACACATACGTGCCGAAAAATATATCAACCGTTCCACGCGTTGTAAATCCGGGCAAATGAAAAGTGTCGCATTTTATATTTCCAGCGGAAAGCCGTGCAATAAAGTATGTAAGCGATTTGAGTAGAATATGCATTTAGTGGGCCGACAGCCATAAATTCAGGGGCAGCGAATGAACGAGCATCCGTTGCCGCAACATTTCGCGGGCCTTTGTTACTGGGTCGCGAGTTCCCGAGATATGGACTGGGGAAATGAAACGAAAGGCTTGGAAAAACTTTTTTGTGGTGAGTCGTAAGTTTAGCACAGTATCTTGTTACCTATGTTGTTGATGTTTCGACCAACCTGCACTGAATCTAAGTGATGGGTGGCCCATTCCCTCACAAAGAGACAGAAGGCCGAGCGGTGGGAACATTATGGACCGATTATCCTGTAATGTTGATTAGTGCTCATGGGCCTATAAATAATTGATTACGGCCATTTTCAATAACTTACTAACAGGTAACGGAAGGTTGCTATCTTTAACTGATTGACATTTAGCTTACGGACCGTTAGAAACAAAACGTCTCAGAAAAGTTTTCTTTGTTTTTTCCATGAATCGAAGTCCTCCTAGTGACAGGTAGGTGACGCGGATAGGATATTCCAAGCTAACTTTGTTTATAGAAACACCGATAGGTACGAGACGTTGGCATATTAACTAAAAGTTTTATGTAAGTAGGATAAAGAAAACGGCAGTAACTAAAGCGGTGGATTTAAAAAAAATGTCTTAGAAGCCTAGGATTGCGAATGATCAAGCCCCAATTTATCTTTATCCAATCCGAAAGTTCATGTTAAGTTGCTAGTGCATCAAGTTAACTTTTTCTAATTTTAAATAGAAACCTATCTTTTAGGAAAACTGCAACAAAAGCTAAGGTACCGTAATAGGTTGTCTATTGTTTGCCCGAAGATTATATGCCATAATCATCATTTTCCCGAATTTCATTTGCCCGAATGTTTCATTTGCCCTAAAAGACATATGACATACTTTTAATTGCCCGAATTTTAGATACCATAAGATACGAATGCCATAAGTATTGTTTGCCTTATTTTTATGTGTCATAATAATTATTAGACATAATATTTAAATGGCATAACAAGTATTAGACAAATATTTAAGCCCCGTAATAATCATTACACATGATGACATTATATTTAAGCGCCACAATAAATTGTTTTCGAATCTTTTTCGCATGGTTTTTTTTTCTGTGCATGGTTGATGGTGGGTTAGGTCGACGGAGCCCCGCTTCGCGGGGCTCCTACTTCTGTGTGGTTTATAAAAAAATAACCACGAAGGGGATGGCGGGGTCTATTCGCTCGCTTCGCTCGCTCACACGACCCCGCCATCCCCTTCTAACCTAACCTGTCCGAGTCGGGGTGCCTTAAAGTCCCAATTGCATCCAATTTCTCTTGATATAAACAACCGTTACACACCCGATGTCGATGGCCAATTATGTTATGGCATTTCATAATGATAATTAGGGCATGAGATAATTAGGGCTTACAATGATTATGACAAATGATGTTATGGTAAGTGACTTTATGGGAAACAATGATTCTGGCACGTAACTAATATGGCAAATGAGAGTAGGGCAAATGAGTATTATGTCGTATGATATTATGGCTGTTGACTATTATGGCAAATGATATTAGAGCAAATAAAATTCGGGTAAACGGCGGTATACCACCGTAATAAGCTCCCAAACGGCAAACGAAGAACCTAAAAGAACTCCCCAGCTTTTCGCAACAGAGCTTAAAAATAAGTAGGTTACTTGCAGTGGTATAAAAACTTTTCAATACTTATATTGAAACTTACCAACTGACAACGCAACGAAGTTCTTTTTATTTAATGGTTTTCTTAAGGCGATTAAAATTTTAATTTCACCTCGCCGTACTGGTAAAGAATCTTACAATAAATCAAAATGTTTCTCGAAACAACTTCCAGTTTAAAACTTTAAGGATTACTAAACTGACACAGAGGACAAACATTTAGTATCTTGTCTAAAGAGTCTTCTTGTAAAATTATTTATTAGGCTTTAAAGGGATGTGGCAAACTCATCATTATTAATGGCGAAAAAATGGTGCTAGATTAATTCTGAAAAGCTCTATCTTTTTTTCGTTTCCTGGTTCTCTTCAATAGTAGCAGATTGTAGCAGTATGGAGTCTGCTTAAAATTAAAATATTTTTATTGCTTGAAAACGCCTTTTTTTAATTTAGGTTCTCTGTTTTCATTGCATTGACGACCCGAATGGCGTAGCGGTGGTGAGGCTGCCTTACGTTCTTAGGGTCCCGGGTTCGAGTCCCGATTGGAGCACATGTTTGTGTGATGAGCATGGACATTTGTTTCCGAGTCATGGATGTTTATATGTATAATAAGTATGTATTTACAAACAAAAAGTATCTATGTAGTATATCAACTATCTAGTGTCCACGACACAAGACCTCGTTGCTTACTGTGGCACTAGATGGCGCTGTGTGTTCATGTCCAGCGATATTTATTATAAAAAGTAAAAAAAAAAAGAAAAAAAAGAATTGCCTTTGGCACATTTTTGCATTTTCCTAGTTAGAAAGAGAAAAACATTAGAAACGATTTCACGATTTCAGCTAAAATATATGCAATATCTTGAAATACTAGCTAAATAAAAGCTAAAGAAATACTAATAAATCCGAAATATTTTGTTTTTACCCAGCCAAACCTCAGTGGTCTGAACTCTGTCAACCTCAGTAGGTGGAATGAAACAGGTGATAACTGGGTTTTAACCCACTAGTAGGTTTAATCCGGGTGGTTACCCATCTCTACTTAGGATCAGTTTGAACCGAACACGAAGAGCTTTATCTACTTACATGCATGCAATTTTTGCATAGTATTGAGGGTAGATAATGACAGTAAAATTATTGTGTGTGTGTGGAAACTTGCCTGCTGTTAAGCAATATTGCTCGACGTTAGAGTGGTAGACATTAGCGCATTTCCGATTAGCATTAATAGATTATAGGTAGACCACTTAGATAGACGTGTGGCATAACACACAGGAAATTAACAGTATTAAAGCCATGGCGATAACGTAAGCTAATAATGTATTAACAGATTATAAAGAGTGTAAAACACCTCTTAACGAAGCCATAAGGCACTTATTCTCCCCGTCATTGCGATCATTTTTTTGTTCTACACCATACTTGGGAACCTTCTAGTTACGGAGATATTGGGGGTCAAAGTTCCAACATTTTGACAAGTTTTTTTTTTTAAATACAGGTTTTTAATGTAAGATTTTTAAACTTTAAACACCTCCACGAACCCCGTACTATTCAATCCATCCATCAGCACAATGTTTGGAGTGCGTTACATTGAGTTCTACCACAAAACATGATTTTTCACCCCAAAAAAAAAGTAGTTTCCCAGCAATATTTTTTGCGTAAAGTTACTTAGTTTGATGTACAGGATGTTTGGTTGACTGCTTCGTGATGAGGTTTTTTACATCCTGTATAATCTGAAAAATATCTGAATCAAATTTTACTCAAGTTGTCATCTCCAAATTCAAGAAATCTGTGAACACCATTAAAGTTCTACGATGGTAGTACCTAATACATGCAAACAACTGTAACTTCAGACTTATTTTCGACCCTTACTTACTCTCTATCAGTTTCAACTTCCGCAGTTCCATCTTGAAACAAAGGCCGGTCACTCTCTTAACGACATCTTGTTTGTACTGTAATTACCTGATCTCCGTAACGACCCTCAGGTCTCATTATTTCCTACCTATTACGTGATTACACTAAATTGCTGACTCCAAATTGCAACAGTCACACGATGATTCCATCCATCTTAAAATAATCAGCGGCTTTGTTGTTTAGGCATTGAGAACTAGCCAACTTTATCAATAGAAATGTCTCATAGGCAATGCACTTATTCATGAACAGAGTAAAGCACATTAAAACGGGCTGATTGCGTGTCCGGCTATTAAATACGTAAAGTTTATTTTTAGACAATGAAAATATACGGAGCGATCTTATGTTGAAAGAACGTTTAGCTGGGAACATGCTGACCTCTCGTAAAATTCATAGGACACTTAAACTCCTCGAGAACTATAACGCTATGACGTAATGATATTACACGTTCCTAGGTACCCAGCACCAAACTATGGTATCAACGTCAGATATTTACGAACGCTGGTAGCTCGTGCAATCACATTGACCCAGATCTTATGATCCAATATTACAGTCCAGCCACATGGTGTGGGTTTACACGTACATTTTAAAACAAATTTGAAAAAGTTCGGAAACATCTGTACTAACATATCAATCGAGAATTCCGATTGGATGTTTTATCGTTGAACATTTTACAACTGGAGCTATTAGCAAAACTAGTAATGCTGAAAATGATGTCCGACATACGTAGCACGAAATAGATATTGTTCATCGAGATGATATTGGAACTGAACTCAGAGACGTGTTGTGAATGAACGCTAAGTAAATATTGTGCAATGCTGGTGCAGTTCGTGCTTTAGTTACATAATTGTTTCAGTACCACGGAACAACTAATTAGCTTGAATAGCTTTAGCTAATTGACTTCCACGTTAAAAAAGTAACATTGGGAGGACAAACCTTGGAGTAGATAATTTTTTAAGTGTTATTGTCACTCAGTCTCTCTGGAAAGCACACAATTGATAGTACCCTGATGCAATAGACACTGTTAGATTCAGATGACCAAGAGTATGAAATAGCCTGCAAGGTAGAAAGTTTTTGCACTATTCCACCCCAATTGACCTTCAATGCCACTGAATTTATCAAGGACAAGACAAGAAAAAACCCAAAACCAAATGATAATGCAACAACGAACAAACCACAGGTGTAGGACGACGTTAACATATATTTTCAAGTAGGACCCTTACAATATTGTGTATCATGTATAAACATGGTATTGTATCGAGGGAATAATAAAGTGGGATCGAATAAGGCGCCTCGTATAAATCAAGGTCCCGAGGCTGGCTCGCCACAACCTCCTATGTCCTCACGGCGGCGTTGGATGGAGGTGTATATTAAGTTGCTGAGATTAAACTAGATAGGATAGTGAAATATTGAACAGAAACTGTTTAGAAAATCTTTTGTGTGAAGGAAAAATAATTCAAGAAATCAGAAGAATTACTATAGAGAGTACAGTAAGGAGCTCGTGGCTAAATAATAACAGCCGCTCGGGTCGATCTTTAGGTCAAGTCGTGCTTGCCTAGGTTGGTCAGTGGATGGGCTCATTACATACAGAGCTTCCTACGTGCCTCGAAAAGCACGATAAGCAGTTGGTCCCGGCTGTCATTTGTAATAGATCTTTGATAGTCGTTACAAATAGTGGCTTAAAAAGTCTGACAACCAGTCTTACCAAGGGATATCTTATTACCCAGTCTTACTGGATTGTGGAGGTCAGATAAGCAGTCGCTCCATGTAAGATACTGGTATTCAGCTGCATCCGGTGAGACTGGAAGCCGACCCCAACATAGTTGGGAAAAGACTAAGCAGATGATGATACTATAAAGATTACAATGTAGTAGACAAAAGAGATGTATACAAAATCTTGCAATGAGTAAAATGACAAGATTCTTTCATTAGCTACAACGTTAAATTCTTCGGAACATCCAAGTTTAATATGAAGCAAACATGCTCGAAGTACCAACACACTCTGCGGTTGTCGGCTTTATAATAAGCAATCCCATCTGGATGTCACATGGCAGTCGTTCCGTGTTAAATATAATTTTGAATCTTAAACGCAAGAAGACACTGATTTGAATCACTTGCTCATGTGAATTTTACAAAAAATGTGTTAATGACTAGAAAATTGCTACAGATTTGCTGCAGTTTTATGTAGGACAGTAACTAATTGTTATTTTTGGTAATAGTAAAATTGTTTTAAATAAAGGGGAAACATCTCTGAAGTTGTTCTAAATAAAGCGGAAACATCTCTTCATGTCAATGTAGATCCATTTAAGTGGGATATTTAGACCTACATTCGATACTGTCACAAAGAGGGTATCGAATGTAAGTCGAAGGTGAAAATTTAATTACCAATATCTTCTATCTACATTCCATTAGTCACGTCATTGTATGTTTTCATCGGTCACATTGTTTACTCTTACGCTTTCACAACATTCAGCCAACGCTTCCCAGGCCTCCCACGAACTCCACCTTCACCTTATACATAATTTTGTATAAACCCAAATGACTCGCCTAATAATTTATTAAATGGCTCTCAAACTTTGCGGGACCTTGGATTTGTTAGAATCGTAAAATTAACGCTGAAATACGAAATGTTTCTCTAATAACACTAAATATAAACACGTTGCCACACTTCAGAAGAGGGATAAACCTACTCCCTTAATAGCAGACCCTTTAGGAATCACTAGGTGAGCCGTTCGAACTAATAAAATACGAAATTCTTGGACACTCCTAATTCTGACACGGAAACAACGAAAATAAATTTTATCGTAGGGACTTAAAGTTCAAATTGGATTGCGTGTTGGGTGTTTGGGTGCTTTCTGTGGTCCAAGGGTAAGGGTCAATTTAATTAATTACAGAAACCACGACATGCGCCCTATTAAACCTTTGTTACGCGGTGCTATTATTTTACTTTCTACGATTGTTGTTGGTATTTAATGTTATTATTTTTACTTCTTTTGTAATGTAGCTGGATCTTTGTGTGCAGCTATTATTTGTAGTTACATCATTAAGGAGCACTTCATCAATAATGATGATGGATGACCATCATGTACTTTACTAGGTACTTTAGTATCTATCTGATGGATTAAATTTTCTTTAACCTAACCTAACACTAAAATTAGCAACTCTATTTGTGGTGGTTCAAAGTTCGTTTGAAATACTGTTAGAATAAAGATCTAATCAGCTTGCACTACAAAGTGGTTGTTACGTCAGTCACTGCTGGCCGAATAGCGCGAAATGAGTGTTTTTTTTGCGATTTACAAAAAATCTTGGACTAAAAAATAAATAACATAAGACCTGCTTTATAGTTAGTTCAGTTAGTATAAAAAGTTTTATGATCTAATTTGAAGTATTTTATGATTGCCGGCAGTTTATTATTCAGTGTAACTTCGGGATTTTTTTCTATCGAGAAAATTTTATGGAATTGTGTTTTCGCCAAACATAGGACTTAACATTAATCCTCAACTTTACTAACTTAACTGCAGTATTTAAGGCGTAACGGAGGATCATGCTAAGCCATTTGAGGTAGTCTTCTCCTAAATGTTTATGATAATTTTAGATTTACTACACTACTTTCACTTAAATTGAGCTTCATTACTAATTAGCAAAATGTTCATCAAAAAGTTTTGAACAAGCTATTAAACGTGGCTATTTTACCGAATTTTACCGTTACCTCGGACTGTAATTTAAATTTTTGCCGACCTTAATCTTAATTAATCCTTACCACTATTAAAAATACGAAAATGAGTTTGTTCATTCCACTTTCACGGGTCGCCTGTTAAAACGATCTCCATAAAGTTTTGCATAGATATAGCCTGCTAACATGTTGATGATGCACTTTAGTTTTTTGTTTAGCACAGGATTGTTACTTTCTGCCTATTTAAGTATTTATTATGAATCGTAGAAACTGTGTTTACTGTTCCTTCCTTTTTGATAGTAAATGTTATGCTGCCATCACCAGTTTGTGGAGAAGTTTGGTGATTTATGTTATTGCTGTTTATTATCATATTTCGTTTCTTGTCAGCCTGCCTTAAGGCGACTACAGCAGCTAAATTAGCAACTCTATTTGTGGTTACAATAAAGTTCTAATCAGCTTGCACTACAAAGTGGTTGTTACGTGAGTCACTGCGGGCCGAATAGTGCGAAATGAGTAGTTTACAAAAAGTCTATTGATTGGACAAAAAAAATAAAACACATAAGACCTGCTTTATAGTTAGTTCAGTTAGTATGCAAAGTTTCATGATCTAATTTGAAGTACTTTTTGAACACCTGCGGTTTATTGTTCGATTTTGGATTTTTTTTCTATCGAGAAATGTTTATGGAATCGTGTTTTCGTCACACATAGTACTTAGCATTAATCCTCAACTTTACCAAATATTTATTTCAAAATTAATGCTGCAGTATTTTAGGCGTAACGGTCATCGATTATGCTGAGACATTTAAGGTAGTATAGGCCCTTAAATGGGAATTCTTAACAGCTGCGGCAGTTTTTTTTTTACTTTTTCCCATGTTTAATTTCCCCTTCTTCTTCGTTTGTGCGTGAACCAAAAAATTCGAAGACATGTGACATATACCAGTCCGCACTGGGCCCGCGTGGTGGATTATAGCCCATTCCCTCTCATAGAGAGGAGGCCTGTGTCCCAGCAGTGGGAACATTAATAGGCTGATGATGATGATGACGTTGGTGCGTTAAAATTAAATTAAACGCGAACACAAACAGCCAGACTCGTAACAACTACCTATAGGCCATACAAATATCTTTTCCGTGCGGGTATCGAAACCGCGACATACAGCGCAACAGTCTGTCGCTCCGCTCAGCCACTGCGCTAACCGTGCTATCCAAAACGCAAACCAACTTAGGATTCTTACAGACGAGCGGCACGTTGCCAACGGCAGATAAACTGCATCCGTTGCCACCTGTCGACGGCTGCCGTCAACGTCTGCGGTCTAACTTCGAGAAAGAGGTCAATCGTCGACTCCGACTCGGCTGGGCAGCGTTCGGGAAGTTGCGCGGTATCTTCTCGTCCAACTTACCACAGTGTCTCAAGGCGAAAGTCTATGACCAGTGTGTGTTGCCAGTGATTACATACGGGACCGAAACGTGGTCGCTCACAATGGGCCTCATCAGAAGGCTTAAAGTCACCCAAAGGGCAATGGAGAGGGCTATGCTCGGAGTTTCCTAGCGCGATCGAATCAGAAATGAAGACATCCGCAAGAGAATCAAGGTTACCGACGTAGCCCGAAGAATTGCCAAACTTAAGTGGCAGTGGGCAGGGCACATTGCTCGCAGAACGGATGGCCGATGGGGCCGAAAAGTTCTGGAGTGGCGACCGCGAACCGGAAGACGTTGTGTTGGAAGGCCTCCCACTAAGTGGACCGACGACCTGGTAAAGGTTACGGGAATCCGCTGGATGCGAGTCGCACGGGACCGGTCAATGTGGCGACACTTGGGGGAGGCCTATGTCCAGCAGTGGACGTATTTCGGCTGAAATTATGATGATGATGACGTGAAATATGGTACATTGAGGTGTTATAGATGAATTGGTTCTACATATTCCGCTTACTATAATTCTTATAATTTAAAACAACGCATTATGTATTATAGCTGGGCTTAATTAATGGCTAATAACTCACATAATGTGTATTGTACAACAATTACCACTTGATGATAGACAAAAAAAACAAATATAATATACAGTAGGTAGGTTGGGCTTAAAGGCTAAAAACTGACTAATTGTGTAAAATACATTTTTATACAGCCATTTTTTAAGTTTTTTCTTAAAATAATTAAATGGAAGTTCTCCTATTTGTTTAGGTATTTTGTTGTAGATTTTGACAGACATAATAAAGCAGTTATTTTGAAAAAGTGTGCTCCTGCATCTTGTTACAGCAAGATATTGTACAAAAACAGGCTATATCGCGATAAGATCGCGTGTAGTTACGTCGTCTGTGGTGTTAAATGGAGTAAGTGATGGAGTGTGCCTGCCCTATATTCCACAAAAAATCAATTACTCTGACAGCCACTAGTACCATGGTCTAAAGTGGAGTAGCCAAACATTTAAAATATAAAAAACTTACATCAGCGTCCACGCAAACAACTGATAAACATTACATAATATTAACGTTACATATAACCTTCGATTAACCAAATGCAGGATGAGTCAGACCGCTGGACTATTATAAGACCAATCTTTGTACCGATAGCGACTCTTGGTCTGACGGTGATCTATTTGCGCTAATAATGTCCTATGTGTCGATTATCGATTGAAAATCTAATTTTGAATGGGGAAGAGGAAGACGTAAATTAAGGTGCAGTTCGAAACGCCAACGGCAATATCGAAGAGTTTAAATACAACGGGTACCAGAGAAGTGTTGTCATATCTAAGTGTGTCATACATACCATTAAACTGAACAATTTTCTTGAATGGACCAACATCGAAATCGCAAAAAAATATCAAATGTCCATACATTTAGGTCAAGTAGGTATTGAAGTTTTATATGGAACAGCTGATTTTGGTAGAACTCTTAATTTTTTTGCCTTTACGTAGAAATCGATGAAAATATCAACTGCTTGAAAGTGTTTGGAAAATTCAGTCGATTTACGTAATGAAAAAAAAAAAAAACATCGTTAATGGTGACAGGTCTGCGCCGGACAGCTCCATTCCCACGTCAGCCGCATTCTTGACGTCATACAGAACCTTTTAACTCAAAAATAACAAACAGTATTCAACGGTTTATCCACAGATTTATAAAATCACCTAAACATTCACAAATAAACAATTCAAAAAGAAACGATTAGATTATCCTAATAAAGTGGGAGTTTTCTTAGAAGCACTTATTTTTGCTTTAAGTCGAATGTAGGAGGCCGTTTGAGAGACGATACTGTTTTGTATTTCGGGCACATCCTGGACAATTAGCTTAGCTAGCTATAACGTTTTTCTCTAATCATAAGAACATACAAGATATTATTTCGGGTGGCCTACCATGACGTCTTAAAGCAGGATCGTTTAAATCTTGTTCCAGTGTGGGTAAGAGACGGAGCTATGGAGGACGTCTAGTGCCATCTCTTTCCCACACTGGAACAGGATTAAAACGATCCTGCTTTAAGACGTCATGGTAGGCCACCAGGAATACAATTTTTCTTCTTTAAGCGTTACACTTTTTAACCGACGATAAAAAAGGAGGAGGTTCTCAAGTCGACGCGTATATTTTATTTATGTATGACCACGCATAACTTTTCACAGAGCAGTTTTTATTGGAAAGGATATACCCCGAAGTTGGTCCCATATAAATATTGTCATGACTTCGGAGATATGGAATGGAACTCTTCAATAACAGACAGCAAATCTGTCGTGATTGCTTCAATCGCTTCGATGTTTATTGTTCACACTACACCATAACATAGCATTACGCCTGTATGGTCTGAGGGGGTACGCAGATGTGTAGGTACAGTACACCAACATTTTGACAATTCGGTACAGATGTTAAGGTCATTTCATTGCGGATAACTATTACCATAACATTTATTGTTAACAATAAATGCATAACAAATATTTGTATAAGATAAATTACAACTGAAAAAGGTAAAAAAAACAAAAAAAATGCAAAGAATTAAAACCAACTTCAATAGCACAAAAAATTAAAAAACAAACTTTAGCTTTAGAAGTCGGTGACAAAAAAACTGAATCAAACAAACAAAAGTTACCGAGTTCTGAAGCTAGCGACGAGTTGATGAATTACTCAAAGTTATTTTTCACTTTTTAGTGCTTTTGAAGTCGGTTTTTTTTTTGCTTTTTTTTTTAAATTTAATTGTACTTGTTTAAGTTCAATTAAATTTGAGGTCAACTGTAAACTTAAAAATAAAAGATTTCATTTGTTTCGCGAATCGACATAGCGGGAATCTATATAGAGGGAATGATTGAGCCCAACACCTGTTTCGTAGTAAACAATCATCATCTTTTCCAGGCAGTCTGACCGGATGCAGCTGAATACCAGTATTTTGCGCAGAGCCACTGCCTATCCAAGATTCAGTAACTGGGTAACTTGATATAATTACTCATCGAGATTAATAAAACACATTATGATACTTAATATAAAAAAACTTAATTTACTTGGCGTTTCTTTTAGTATTTTAGATTTAAAAAAAACTAGGAACCACTTGGATACCATTCTGTAACGTTTTTGGTCCACTTTTCTGTCTGTTCCCATCATGTGGTCTGGACATGGTGACTGGATAGAAATGGACATCAATAGCCTTAAAGCTGGCTAAATATGGTGTGACTTCGTTCTTAGAGAGATGCAGACGACAGGTTTAGTACAAAACTAGCTTTCGCCCGCGCTTTCACCATGCATTGAAGTCTGAAATAGTCCCACACTAACGATGATGGACTGGATGAAATGTATCCTATGTCATTAACTACATCGTATACCTGAGTGTCGGCCCAAGATAGATATATATGGAAACAGATGGAGGAGGCCTTCATCCAGAGATGGATAACCCCTTAGAAGGTAAAGTAATAAAAATATAGAATTTTGAATTATACGTATTAATTGTGATGTTATGTTAGGTATGTTATTTATTTGATACCTCAAAATTCAGGTAAGAAAAGGTAACAATCAGGCAGAGTTACTTTCGTGTTTATATATATGGATAACCATCAATTTCATCTCCAAGAGTAGGGACGGGAGGAATTCCAAAGCCAACCGTATCAACATGCCTCCCCATAATTTCCGAAATGCTAGATGTATGATACTCGGTAGCTGACGTGCGGTTGGCAGGGCTATTCACGCGTCACTCACGCTTCCGACAGATATTGAGGCTTGTTCTCGATATCTGTCCTCTGTTCCTTATGTAGTTGCTCTATACCTACGTTGTCTTGTGTGAAGATGTGGTCTATATAGGGTTTTAGATTTAGCAATTTATTTTCAGCGAACAGCGAAAAAAAAGAAAGCATTTTTTTTCCAAGTCAACCCCAAAGTTGTTATCCATGACATCTATGTATGATCGATCTGGTTTTTGGTTTCTGCAAAAGTCCTTAAACTACTTACTAGTCTTTAAAGTGGACCATTGTACGTGAGACATGGCGGCCGTTATTCCAAGTCAACCAGCCCACCTCCATCCAGAAGCAGATCAATCTTCCAAGTCATATTCAAGTGCATACAAAATTTAAAAACAGAAACAATAAACATAACAAACATTCGTTCATTCTACAGCTTTAACCGAACGGCCCAACTTATTAGGGTAACAACACAGCTGAGTTAGGTCATCTAAAGTTCAGACATCTGTGCTTTTCCTTCGGAAATCACAGAAAAAACCTAGTACGAGTAGTACATACATCCATATTCGGTAAAAAAATTGATACAAACGCATATGATTAGACTGAAAGTCGAGATCAACATTCGGTGACTTGCTTGCTGTTGGCAGTTCATTTCCTCTGTAGTCAATCACAGCTCTGACATACTATTGGTAAAAGACCTGATAGGCCGATAGCCTAACTGGGTAACACGGTGAAAAGCACAAAACTAATATTTGTTAGGGTTCTTACAGACGAGCGGCACGTTGTCAACTGCACATAAACTGCAGGCGTCGCCACCTGTCGACGACTGCCGTTGACAGGTGCAGCGGCTGCAGTTGCGGCTGCCGTCGACACACATTTACGCGGCATGCCACAACTGCAAGCGTCGCCATCCGTCGACGGCAGTCGTCGATGTTTCGGCGGCTGCCGCCCGGCGCGTCGACGGCAGCCGTTTTCAGGTGGCAACGGCTGGAGTTTATCTGCCGTTGGCAACGTGACGCTCGTCTGTAAGAACCCTTACTGCTGACAAAATTTAAGCTAGGTATTGTACATACAATCATAAACTCACGCCATTTTCTCATGGGGGTGGCCAGAAACCACAGAACGCCACCTACTACGATCCTTACATACTCCTTATGTCTCGTTCACGTTCATACCTCTGGTCTTACACGCACGCCGGTTGCGAGTGCTACGCACCTGACCTTTCTGAAGAATCCATAAGGCTAAGCTTATTAAGCTATTGTGATTATGGATTGTCTTCTTTTCTTAGATCCACTAGGTATATTACTTAAGCTCTTAGATAAATATGTACTAAATACCACGTTTTAATAAAGGATCTGAATAGGCTTGCGTACTAAAAAAATCTGATTAGTCCGTCAGTTAGATTATCAAAAAATATTTGACCCGTATTTTTTCTTTTGTTACGTAAACCAAAATTGACGAAGATACGACGCTTTTAAAATTCTCAATACGTCACGCCGTGATATAATTGTTAGTGCGTTCTGACGTCACGACCCCCCACTCCCGAGTTTTGATGCGTTTTATCTTTGTCAAAATTCATTGATTTACAAAAACACAAAATACGTGTCCATTATTTTCCAATGCTCTAACAGACGGACTAAATAGATTTGCAATTTATTAATGGTGGAAACTAGCCTATTCAACGTGGTTTACAGGAAGCGACTGTCGGTCAACAAAACACTACATTTATCTTTATAACATTCCTAGTACACACATTAAAATTATCATAGTTACCATGTCATTAATTATTGCACAGATGGATGCTCTTGCGCATCAAATCGATAACCTTAAGTAGCCCCTTACATCACCGTCAGGAATGTAGATGATAGCTCCTACATCGTAGGTAGGTAGATAGGTATGCTTGAGTAAATGGGTCATCATTTTACGAGTACCTACTTCCTTGTTGAAAACTACCGAATACGCCTTCAAACAATTGAGTGATTAAAAGTTTATTGGTTAATCGTTGAAGTCATATCAGGATATGAATCTACTACTCATCATACGAAGTGCGCACGAGGACCAAACAAGCAATGAAAACCAAATCAAGCTGATATCTCATTGTACGGGAAGCTCATACAAAGCGAGGTGTATCTAACTTCGTTCTGTGAAACCATTACGAAAAGGGAATATGCATAAATTTTCTTTTTTTTATTTAGATACTGAATGTTAAAGTACTTTAAAAATAATGACAGAAAGCGAAAACAAGACATAAATCGGCCAAAAAAAGTTATAACCATTTAAACTTTTGTTTCTATCTCTTTCTAGATAAACGGAATTTAGTATGGATTTTGTACGTCGATGCAGCGAATGACGTCTTTCGCTGTATCGGATCTCTCTGTCTAATCAGCAGTTTCAAATGCTTATAACTTAGTATTTTTTATAGATATTAAAGAAATAATTTCACTTTGCTATTTCTGATGCTAATACGCTTTGTTTAGAGTGATTAAAAAAAAATACATATACCCTATTGCCACGGTTTGCTTTGTATGTCATCATCTTCTGGCCCTTATCTCAGAGTCGGGGCAATATGTATTTTTCCTTCTACTCTCCCATGTCAAGCGTCACTATCATTTATTTGTTCTTTTTCATATCATTCGTCACACTATCCAAACATTGTTTCTATGGCCTGCCTCTCCCTACTTTGAAAGGTACCGGTTCAAAACAATTTTATAGCAAACAAGCCCCAGACAGAGTCAAAGTTGCAACAAAAATAAACAGTTTCACTAGGAGTTAGTAAAAGTATTTCTCTCTTGCAAGGCTTGCAACTTCTAGGTCCAGATTACAATTATTTTACCAAATCAAATCCAAATGGATTCGGAAACTTTCATATTACCTATTTGAAACCCAGCTATCATAATCCTTAACACGACAAACCACACCCCGACAGCTCACGAGCTTAGCATCAATCACAATTTAATTATGAAGAGTACCCATCAGCCACCATCCGCCACGTAACCAGTAACGTGTCACATAACATGTTCCACGTTCACGCATTTGTCAAACCGTTCGCTGTTCGCTTGCAGGACAGACGGACCGACCGCAACGTTTCAGTTAGATCCCGCTGGAAACAGTGCGGTTGCTGTCATATTTGTGGTTATCTGCGTTAGTATTGCGTTATGTGTGCTGCGGAAATTTGAGCTTTATGGGAATTTATTGGATATTAAATTTATTTGTTGTTTGTTATGCAAATCGAAATGACGCCTAATTAACCTGGTTTTGTGAGAGTAGATTAAGTATCCAGAACTTATGAAACAGACAAAAATCACTGTGCCTCTTTGTTGCTATCTGTCCAAGCTTTGCTTTGCTGGTACTGGTACACAGTGGCACTCAAAAGTACCAATCCATGTCCCCTGGTAATCATATGTCTTCTTATCCCCTTTCAACTAGAGCCGTACAAGAGTAGTGGTGACCAACCGTACTTCCTGATTAGAACAAAGTTCTTTTATTTTGTTGTTTCTGGTCTTTGCAATTTATTGAGAGACAAGAGTTTCATCATCGTCATCTTCCTGTCCTTAACCCATGTTTATACTTGTGGTTGTCGCAACACGGTTTTTTCTTCCATTCTCCTCTGTCAACCGTCACGCTATAATTTTTCCATTTTATATAATTCCTTAGACAATCAATCCATCGTTTCTTTGGTCTTCCTCTCACCCTCTTCCATCAACATTTATAATCATCAACACGAAAATATTCATCTTCATCACTATTTCCATTTACAACCAAACACCACTGCAGCCCCCAGATAATTCAATTTATTTCTCCGCTTTTTTTTTTCGGATGGGAAACCATCAAATGACCCCTTCCGCTCTAGGCGGAGCAGGAGGGAGTGTCAGACTTTTACTGACTAAAACCCATCCATGTTCCTTCATCGCCCTTTGTGTTCCGGGACCACGGTATCTCTTTCGAACAGTCCCGCAGCCCCGGCATTTATTTCCCCCTTAGATCTAATTTAGTACCACAAGATGCCACGTTTCGTCCCAAATAGACCAGTAGCGGCAGTAGCACACAATTTGTTAAGAGTAAATTGAAAAATGATTCATACAAGAACATACGACCTTCATAGTCCATAGAGTGCATCATGGTCTGAAAATAATCCATCACACATTACACACTGACCTCGCTTTAAACAAAATAACTTTTAGTTTACGACACTGCTCTTTACCTAGTTACGGTTTAATGTTATACTGGGAATTTTGGATCTAGCGTTTGGTATTATGGTTCTATTGGAGCTAGATGTGATAAAAGATTATCAAGCTTATACATCACATAACATCACGCCTGTAATCCCTGAAGGGTTAAGCAGAGGTGTACCACTGTACCTAATAGTACACCCACATTTCGCCAGTTTTATTTCAATCCCATTTAGTACGGGGCTAGCCTATTGCCATAAACCGGGCGCAATTCCAGACTTCGTGGCTGCTGCTGAGAAATTCCTGATGGAAAAACCCAATATCTCTTTGCCCGTCCCAAGAAACGAACCCAGGACCTCACGCTCAGCAGTCCTGTTTACGACTAGTAGACCAACGTACAAAATAACATTTTAAAAACAAGTTTTTAACGTAGGTGTCACGTAATTCTTTTTCGTATCCTTCTCAGCAAACCCTTTTAATTGATACCCATATATTATCATGGGGTTGCGTTAAAAATAACTAGTCCGCCATCTTTGGGAGTCCGCCACATTGCATTTAGAATGACGTCACGTAGATAACCATGCATTGTCATCCAAACTAAACGTACGAGTATATGCAAAGTTTCAGCTCAATCAGTTGGAGATAACTGTTTTAAAATTCAGTTGCAAGATTTGACCTAAACATACAACATTGCAAGTTAAATGAAATTTTATAAAAGAAGATACGAGTTTGAAGTAATAAGTGTATAACGTTTTCACCAGTAATCATGTTTTACGTAGAATACGTTCATTCATATAATATGTATTTTAAATTAAAAGAAATCCTTTTAAAGTATTGCTATGGACAATAATTTGGCAAACACAATTCATCTCGCATTTCATACAACACATTATGTAAAAGCTAGAATCAAATGTTTCGATCTACCAAAACATTAATTAATAAATTATGATTGCCTACATCAAAATGTAGGAAATCGGATGTTTCATTAAACTGATCTAATTATACCGATAATTCTACTCGACACTACAAAGCACCCTAAATAGGTTAATCGATTTTCGTTCAAATCGAGTTCCGTTTAACAACATCTGTCGACTAAGTATAGATTATTTTATGAACTTCTTTATCGGGGTATTTAAAAGATCCCGAAGACTGTTCATAAAACTAAAATTATACCACCCAACTTGTTAGAAGTGATTAAGTAACCGAACCGTTCGATAGATGTATCTTATTCCCCTCTTCCAATATTGGAAGCCCGCAACTGCGGCTGCCGAACTGAACAACGTAATTACTCACTTTCAAACTACTAAACTGCTTCCAGTAATTAGTTATGTCAGTCAACATGTCTACTACCGTATTATTAAGTCAAACCGTAGCAAACAATCTTGTTACTTATTTAATTTTATTTGTTACAGGCTCAAATCCCAACGCTCAAGCTTCCAGCGCAAAATTGACTGAATATAACGAAATTGTGATATAAAAATGACTACGGGCTTCCACTTTACGCTTTAATATTTTGTACGACATGAAGAGAAGTTGGCAATCCATTGACAGTTAGGTTGGAAGTGAAGTTGTGTATTGTGAATTTGTGAGGCAATGGTGTGAAAAGAAAGCAATGACTGCGAGGGAGGTGGACCTGTCAGGCGGCGCGCCGTGGGGATTCCGCATGCACGGAGGCACCGATCAAAACCAACCACTCAGGATCTCAAGGGTACGTTCAAAATGCTTTCTACTTTATACTGAACATACTTCCACGCGAGCGCGACGCTTACAATCTGCGCTCGCGAAATATTAAACGTCGCTGCGGCTTCCACTTTAGCACACACGGCTCCAGTTTCATAAATTGTTTCTAAATTCACTGCTGTACTGTTCCATATATTTTTTACAACATCCGCTGAACCCTTTTCCTATAAATCGGATTACGTCGTGAGACTTACGCTTTATTCAGCTAAATGAAATCAATTGGTGTGAAATAAGTCTTTAATATAATAAAGCAGATTGCAATAGGAACCGAGTTCGTAATAAGAGGAGCGAGTGTTTCTTCAAACTCCTCACAGGATCTGATTACGCAATTAAAGTTCGTTGTAAATGGTGAAACAGCGCGTTCTCGTTGAAAGCACTTTGTTTGTGGGAACTCGGCACAATTTATCAAGAGAATTGTACTGTTGAAGAGGAACTACTTGTTATATTACTGGGCTTGCCGGCAGTAGTAGCACTATCTGGTTAGTTAGTTCTTTCCTTTGAGAAAATAAGAATTATGTTAAACGAGTAACTGATTTAATGTTCGGAAAGTTCACAACCTGTTGAGTTGTTTTGTTGCTATGGAAGTTTTTCTTTAACAGGATTAGTGTGAATATGTATGAAAATATCGTGATGGATCACATTTATTAGTTTTATGTTAATCATTTCTTCTAAAATGCTTTGTTAGAGTATTTAATTAATCTATAAAAGGATATCTAGTTTAAATTGTAATATGGAACTCAAACTCAAATCATTTATTTCAATAAGACCACTAAGGCACTTTTGAATGTCAAGAAAACAAAAAAAAAGCGAAGCAAGTCAATGTCACAAAGCATAATAACTTGAGAAAGTATTGTAGTTGCACATTCCAAAGCGTAGATCTCTATGGAGAAGAATGGGCAAGAAACTCCATAGACACTCTTTTCAACCAAATTATTGCAAAAAAAATCTTGGTTACATCATTCATGTTGAGATTATATATATTAGTAATAATATAAACAATAAAAATAACTGAAATATAAAACTATTGCAATGCTTCAACTTTAATTATTTCCTTCGGCATAGTTTAGGTAGCCTATTCTAGAACAGTCACCTCTCAAGAAATTCCAAGTGAATCATAATTACCTACCTAATATAACACATGCACTTCGAGCAATTTTAATTTCCGTTAAGGCCCATCTAACCCTAAAATTAGCAACTCTATTTGTGGTGGTTCAAACTTCGTTTGAAATGCTGTTAGAATAAAGTTCTAATCAGTTTGCACTACAAAGCGGTTGTTACGTCAGTCACTGCGGCCGAATAGTGCCAAATGAGTGGTTTTTTGCGATTTACAAAAAATCTATTGATTGGACTAAAAAAGTAAAACACATAAGACCGACTTTATAGTTAGTTCAGTTAGTATGCAAAGTTTCATGATCTAATTTGAAGTACTTGTTGAATACCAGCGGTTTATTGTTCGATTTGGAGGTAACTTTGTAATTTTTTTCTATCGAGAAAAGTTTTTGGAACCGTGTTTTCGTCACACATAGTACTTTTTTCATTAATCCTCAACTTTACCATATATTTATTTCAAAATTAATGCTGCAGTATTTTAGACGGAGGATCATGCTAAGCCATTTGAGGGGGTATATAAGTTAGGTTTGCACGACATAATTATTTGATCAGGAATTCAAACTCTTCTCAGAGTAGTCAGGTACGAAACACCGGCCCCATATAGTTTAAAAAAAAAAATGACGTGTAAAAGTGTTTGTAAAAACCTACTTGCAAAATAAATAAAATATGCTGACTGCAAGTAAATGTGACTGTCGGCTTCGATTTCGCCAGTTATGTTTAGGTTCCATGTAGTAGAGGGCCAACCTATTATTAGCTATTAGCCATCAACCGGCCACAAATCAAGATTCCGGGTTTTTCAACTAAAATTTCTTAGTAGAATTTCTTTGCTAAGAATGAAAAACCCAATAAGCCCCTTCCAAAAACCGAACCAAAAACCTCATATTTACCAGTATCTCTTGGGACAACTATGCGAACCAACGAGGTAGAGAATCAATCATAATTATATCTACTAAAGTTACACCAAATCTCCAACATACTTATTAACTTCGTATTTTTCACGTTCTGTTATTTTTCCAGCGCTACAGTGATACTCTGGAGCGATGCCTCTACGTAGTAAGTAAGACTGCGCCAAATCGTTTGTTCACCAAACAGTAATCAATCATCTCCGTAACGAGTCCGATATCTTCTTTAATAAAATTTGTTTTTGTTTACTAAGCAACGATAAGGGAATCCGTGACATTTTTCTCATTTGTCTTGCTTTTTATTAACATAGATATCTAACCACATAATTGATGAAGTCTTGAATGAGATTGTGCATTGACTAATGACTACGGGTTTTGATTTGAAAATCTTTTTTTTTTTCCTGTTTGAGTGTCCCACTGCTGGGCAAAAGCTTCTCCTTTCTCCTTCCAAACCTATCTGTCCTGTGCAATATCTGGTCATGTTCGCCCCGCAAACGAGATCAGATCTTCGCGGTCTATCGTTGCCCATCTCTCCAGGCGAAAGGCGTGCTACATGGCCAGCCCACTCCCACTTCAGCTTGAAAATCTAATAATAATTATTTCTATTCAGTTTTGTAGCTTTATACTTGTGGAGTGAACAGTTTCCAAGTGAAGTTCTACTGTTATGATCTATTTCTTGTGACCCAAGGAATACTTTAGTTCCAAAATGGAATTAAGAACAGATTCTCCTTATACACAGTGTCAGCCTAGCACTCTATGTAAAGAGCTCTTTTCAGTGGCACCCATTTATGCTAGCAAAAATGCCTTTGACAACACCTCTTTAAAATTTTCGGGAGGTCTCTTCGAATTAAATTATAATAAGTTCAAAGAACAAAATTGTAAGAGTCCTCAATCTCAAGTCAACGATTTTTCAACGAGTATGGGAATGAATATCCAACTAATTTATGTGAGTGAAAGCACTTTGGGACATTATTAATATCCAGTACTAATAACATAACCCTTTAACTTTTTAAGATATTGGTTTCATTCTGATCAAGACTTGTTGACTTTTTTTATATATTTTTATTTAAAGAAATTTTAGTAGAGGTGTTGCTTAATTCTAAACTCGCCAAACTTCTGATGGTGAGAGGCTCCCTTTTACATCACAATTTACCACCTTCCTTACATGGCTAATACTTATATCTATTATACTGATTAGTTTGAATCTTATACAATGTTATACAGTGTGGGTATTTAGTTCTGTTTGCTATAATTTTGTTTTTAATTTGAGTGTGATGTGAGTGTCTTCAAGCAAATAAAAAAAAAAAAAACATTGTTTTGTTGGTATCTAACATTAATTTATTTCAGGAAAAAATAGTACATGTTACAAAAAAACAATATTAACGACGGCATGGTGTCCTTACTAAACTGGCAGGTCCATGTTTTTGTTTTTCTTTTTCCACACGCAAAAAGAACTTGATACACTTACACATAAAAAGAAGGACAGGATCAGTCCCGTCCTTCTTTTTATATGTGTATCATGTTAGTATTTGAGTGAATGTTGGAGATTTATAAGTATTTCCCTATCACAGAGGAGGCTAGTGTCCCACCAACAGTAAGACGTTATAATAATATGCTAGTTATAACGCTTTCCTCTGCATTTACGTATTTTTTTTCTATAACCTTTTAGGGCATCGCGTTCTTCGTCAGTTGGATTAGGATTACTTCGAATTTTCTTAATTTGTTTTCTGTAGTAACTATGGATAATTTTGGTGCATGTTAATGTACTCTGCCCAGCAACTGAAAAGTAAAAGTACATATTAGTACATGGCAATACTAGACAATGCCCTTTCCCTGATATATCGCTTCGCAGAATACATATTTCGGCGGTGAAATTTAAAAATGGAATCTATTTATATCACAATTGAATATTTTGTAACGTTAACTTAGTAAAGGACACCGGACAGAAACCGCACCGAAAACAAAATGATGGCAATTATTTTTAGATGTAACATTTAAAAAAACATAATCAGCTGGGACTCACGCCTCCTCTAATAAGAGGTAATAAGGTATATGCATGTTTTTTTTTTATCACTCTAAACAAAGCGTATTAACATTAGAAAAAGCAAAGTGAATTTATTTTTATAATTTCTACAAAAAATACAAAGTTAAAAGCATTTGAAACTGCTGATTAGACAGAGATATCCAATACAGCGAATGACGTCATTCGCTGCATCGACGTACAAAATCCACACTAAATTCCATTTATCTAGAAAGGGATTGAAAAAAAGTTAAAATGGTTATAACTTTTGTGTTGTTTGGCCGATTTATGTCTTGTTTTCGCTTTTTGACATTATTTTTATAGTAGTGAAATTAAAAAAATAAAATTTATGCATATTCCCTATTGGGCTATGATTCGCCACGCTTGCCCAGCGCGGGTTGGTAGATGTCACATGTGTTCGAATTTGTGGTTCCAGGACATGCCAGTTTCCTCACGATGTTTTCCTTCACCTCTTTGAGAGAAGTGGTGATAAAATAAAGTAAGTACACAAAGTAATGCGCCTGCCTAGGTTCAAACCCACGACATTCAAGTCTTATATCAGTGTACCTAGACCACCGGGATACCACTGTTCTTAGTTTAAATAAATTTTTTTGGCAAAAAAAATTTACCGACTTAAAAAAAAAAAATTACAAATAAAACAGACGAATTGATAACCTTTTTGGAAGTCGGTTAAAAAGTGAAATATAACTTTACTTCCGGAAGTCGATGACTTTTGTGTTTGCTTCATTAACTTTTAGGCCACCGACTTTAAAATTACTATACTTGTTTAACACCAGGGTAAAAAATAATAGAACTAAATTAAAACTTACCTGTATGAATCAAATAACAAAACACTAAAAGGATCAACGTCACATTGAACAACTTCATTTTGTAATTAGCATTTAAAATTGCAACTAATTAAATAGAATTAAACGTCTGCACGATTTGGTGTAAAGTTTTGAATAAAAGAATAAGATATGGATACAATTAGTAGGTAGTTAATTACTCATAAAATATGGTTACATACTTACAGCCAACGTAAATACCTATTCAAAACCACAGAGTTCTATGTATAAAACGTTGAACCTTGATAAGTTAAGGAGATAGCACATTTGCTCAATTATTGACGATCTTTCTTTTTTTTCGTGTGGTCATTGCCAGAGTTTGTTTGCCGCCCATACGCCGCTGTCTTGGCTTTATGACGATCCACGACTGCAATCGATTGCACTTGTAGTTAGTTCGAGTAATGGTAGGATGGGATACTTAGGCCAGAATTAGATTATGGAAGCACTGCACGGGATCATCTATCCAACTCGAGCCGTTTTTCTTTTAATTGCATTGTTACAACTTCACCTCGTCTCAGGATCAGATGATAACAGTCATCAGCATGCTTACTGCTGGGTGTCATCACGCCGCATACGGTGAGTTTACTACACGCTTACGGAGCTGGCGAGCCGTCTTTTTGTGGCCACCGTACCTAATGACCGGACTCCACCAAATATGGAGATAAGCGTAGCGTAGAGGAGACGTCCAAGAGGCTGACAGATCCAAGCGATCGGTTAAAACAAAGCAAAACGGAGGACGGTAATGATGTCGAGCCAATCTGTAGACACATTAACTTAATATAACGAGGAAAATGTATTAGTTGTTTTGCGTCATGTTATTGTCTTTTTTCCTGAATAACATGACGACATAATCTCACATTATACACCACATACATAAACCTCGTGCATTGTGAAGACTTTTGCTTTTCCCACTTAAATATTCCTGATGAAAAAATCCAATAACACTTTCACAGTTGCGCTTATGTCAATTAAAACCATCGATAAAAACGTTGTGTGTTGATAAATTGTAATTTATTACAATATTGCCACAATGTATTGTGGCAATATTGTAATAAATTACAATTTTACATTTAAAAGGTACTATTGTCTTTTTATGCGGTCACAATAATGAATTACGGTGAAAATGCAAACGTATATAACCTGCAGTATTTTATTTGTAAAGAAAATACACAAAATATATTTTTTCTTCTAAACATAGTTTCTCCCGAATATCAATAGATGTCGCTGACATTAGGGGACAAATCCCCCCGCTTAATGGACAAGATACCGTAATCCCTTTGTATAGCCAAAGATTATTGTTTGATGGCCCGATGAGTAAGATAGGACCTAAATTAAGGGTCTTTTCTTACCAATGTTTATTGTGCGTAGAAGATACGAAATGGTTTTCTTACGTTTACGACTACAGAGAGGAAATAGAATTGGTTTAAGGAAAGTTATGTGGTTACGATTAGGGAAACTAATGTTAATGCCAATGGTTACATGGTATCAGGAACAGGGTCCAAGCTATGGTAAGGACTCCAGAAAGAGGAACCTCATAACAATACGAACCATGTCCGGGAGTAGTGTTTTCTAAATCAAACCGTTTATCTACCTGCCTAAAAGGAGATTAAGCCATTAGCTGAAACGACTATCGGCACAATGATTGTTGAGTTGACATCCCACATGTTGACAACCTCAACACTGATAGCTATTAAACACGGTTTAGATGACGTGATGATATCGTTCGGATACAATACTGAAATTTGCCCAAAGGCTTTTGACAGAAAACTATCAATGAAACTCAGTAGCTTCAAATCATCAAATTAATCTGCGTACAGTTTGAAGAGGTGACTTATGATACATCCCTGTCTTAGAACCATACCCTGGGGATACTAAACCAGTCTTTGTATGCACTGGACCTCCTGAGACGAGCACTAAAATCCTTTGAGAGATCGCTGGCTCTGCGTCAAGCCGTTTCATAGAGGATTCAAAAGAATTTATATACAACCTGTTTTTTTTTAAAAAAAACAGTTTCTTATAACCTGGTAATCATACCCTAGGGTATGATTGAGACCATATCAAAGAATCAACTAGCATATGAATTATGTTTCAATCATCCTTTCTTTTTTTTCATTTTTCATACAAAATAATTCGGCCTAATCACGATTTTTAACGTAAAACACCAACAGAACAGAACTTTGTTATTTTAATTGTGTCTGTAATTGCGAGTAACTTCAGGTTAAGAATGTTTGGTTTGAATTAAAATGAATTACTCGTATTTATCAATGAAACTTAGATACATATTATTATTTTATAATGATGACTATCTGTTGCCCGCGGCTTCGCCCGCGTAAAGTTCGGTAACCGTCCCACTGAATCATATTAAAGGGATAAATAGTGTCCTACGTGTTAATCTAGGTTATGAACTATCTATGTGCCAAATTTCATAATCATCATTATTATCATCACAGTCACCATTTTTATCACAATCATTATCACAATCACCATCACTATCACAACCACCATCATTATCACAATCATTATCACAATTAGCATCACTATCACAATCACCATTACAATCACTATCACAATCACCATCACTATCACCATTACAATAACCATCACAATCGCTATCAGTATCAAAATCACCGTCACTATCACTATCACTATCACAATCACCATCACCATCACCATTACCATAACAATCACTATCACCATCATCTTTATCACAATCACCATCATCGTTATCACAATCACCATAACTATCACAGTCACAGTCACCATCACAATTACAATCACCATCACTATCACAATCACAATCACCATCACCATCACTATCACCACCACCATCACTATCACAATCACCATAGCAATCACAATCACCATCACCAATACTATAACAATCACTTTTACCATCACAATCACCATCACTGTTATCACAATCATCATCATCAATATCATCATCATCATCATTATCACAATCATTTTCATCGTAATTACAATGATTTTCATCGTAATCACAATGATTATCATCGTTATCACAATCATCATCATCATTATCACAATCACCATCACTGTCACAATCACAATCACAATTACTATCACAATCACCATCACAATAACCATCACCATCGCGATCACCATCACAATCACCGTCACTATCACTATCACAATCACAATCACCATCACAATAACCACCACTATCACAGTCACAATCACTATCAACATCACCATCACCATAACAATCACAATCACCATCTTCGTTAGCACAATCACTATCATCATTATCACAATCATCATCATCGTAATCACAACCATTATCATCACAATCACCATCACAAACACTATCACAATCACCTTCACCATCACAATCCTATCACAATCACAATCATCATCATCACGATATCCATCCTCGTTATCAAAATCATCATTATCGTTATCACACGCATCATCATCATGACTACAAACACCATCATTGTCACTATCACAGTCACAATCACTATAACCAACACAATCACCATCACCATCACTATCACTATCACAATCACCATCACCATCACCATCACCATAACAATCACTATCACCATCATCGTTATCACAATCATCATCATCATTATCACAATCACTATCACTGTCACAATCACAATCACAATCACTATCACAATCACCATCACTATCACCATTACAATAACCATCACCATCGCGATCACCATCACAATCCCCGTCACTATCACTATCACAATCACCATCACCATCACAATCACCATCATAATCACAATCACCATCATCGTTATCACAATCACCATCATCGTAATCACAATCACCATAACTATCACAGTCACAATCACTATTACCATCACAATCACAATCACCATCACATTCACCATCACCGTCATTATCACAATCACCATCACCATCGCTATCACCATCACAATCCCCATCACCATCACAACCACCATCATTATCACAATCATTATCACAATTACCATCACTATCACAATCACCATTACAATCACTATCACAATCACCATCACTATCACCATCACCATTACTATCACAATCACTATCACCATCACAGTCACTATCACCATCACAATCACCAACACTGTTATCACAATCATCATCATCAGTATCACAATCATCATCATCGTTATCACAATCATCATCAACATTATCACAGTCATCATCATCGTTATCACAATCACAATCATCAACAGGGGATGATGATGGTATTTCAGGTCCGCCACATTAAATCTTAAAATCGTTGTTTTTGTAACACACCCAACCCGATACACCATACAAAAAATACCGATGTTTATTTTCAGACTTTGTTACCCCATTTCCCCCTTTAGGGGTTGAATTCTGGAAAAACCTGAAACTCATTTATCAATAGGAGAGTACTCCTGTAAAGTTTTAAATAAAATAGTCTAATTAATCTTGTTTCCCCATACAAACTTTAGAGCCCCGTTTCACCCCTTAGCTGGGTGACTTTTGAAAAACCCTTTCTTAGTGTACCCCTAAACCACATAAGGAACATATGTGCCTAATTTGGAATCTCTAGACTCAGCGGTTTAGGCTGTGCATTGATTTTTAGACTTTGTCACCCCATTTCCCCCTCTTAGGGGTTGAATTCTGAAAAACCCTGAAACCCGTTTTTACTCATTCATCAAAAGGAGCACTCCTGTGAAGTTTCGAATAAAATAGTCTAACTAATCTTGTTTCCCCATACAAAATTTGGAGCCCCGTTTAACCCCCTTAGGGGGTGAATTTTGAAAATTCCTTTCTTAGTGCACCTCTAGACCACATAAGGAACCTACTTGCCAAATTTGGAATCTGTAGAGCCAGCGGTTTGGGCTGTGCGTTGATAGATGAGTCAGTCAGTCAGTCAGTCAGTCAGTCAGTTTCTATTTTATATATTTAGATTGATGATATCTCCAAAACTATGCATTTTTGGACCACCTATTCTAGGAGTTATGGGATTATTTTTACCTACAGAATACAGGATGACTTATTTATCACTTTCCAAAATGTGTAATAGGTGAATGGAGTAGAAGCAGATGGCTTACTTAGTTTTTTTTTTTTCGAAAAACAAAAAAGATCATAGATCATTTTTTTTCTAAGCTGTGTAAAAAAGAAAAAAAATCTAGGTATAAAACTAGGTAGCTTCTACTCTGTTCACTTAATGTACCTTTTTTTTTTTGGGAAGTGATTAAAAAGTCATCCGGTACCTATAACCCTAGAGTTATGAGATATAAAAAAAACAGGTTGTATATTGCAGGTTAAGCCACCAACTCAGCCTACTGTTAGACATAGCCCTCTCTTTCTAGTTACGCCACAACACCCTTTCCTCGTTTTGTGCATCCAGTCTGCGCCTGCCATCTTTTTAAGGTATTTTCTATTCCAAGCTACACTTCCTCTAGCTGATTACCACAAATGCAACAAGTGAAGATCTTCATTTGTTGCATGACCGAGATGAGATCGAAAATAATAAAAATAATAATTTATTTGCATCAGACAACGATCCATAACTTAACATAAACACACTCAAAATAATTTTACTTGGAAATCAAATAATCAGAGACAAATACACACCACACAATACTACCACTACTACTATACTATTATAACTAGACAAAATAAAATTTAAATTAATACAATAATTTTTGTCAAATAAAATATGAAATGTCAAAACTAGTATTAATACATAATCAATTCTAACTTCTACCATTAAACAAATCTAAATTAATAAATCACAATAAATAATAAACTATTTTAAATTCTGTGGTGATTATTACATTTTTACCTGCCCCAGGCCCGATAATACGGGTGCATGTAAGGCCTGCCAGTGCTGCATGAAAGGTCCGTTCAACCTGTTGGCAACAGCGGTAAGAAGACTGTTGTTGCCGCTGCACCGCACTCTACTCGCTATCGAGGTCGCCCTCTTGCGCATGATGGCATAAAAACAGTCAATACGAACGCTTACGAAAATTCCCGATGCGCTGTAGCAGCGAGGCAGCCGCAGCAGCGCTCTCAGCGCGTTATTATATTAAACGCAGAGAGCGCTGTAGGATTTCTGCAAATATGACACCCACAGACTACTCGTATAAAAGATGTGCAGTAGGCTCGAAACAAGGTGATCTTCACATCCTTGGAGCTACGAGCAAACCTGCGGGCAATCATATTCGCCCTCACCGACAACGCACTCCTTTCTCGCTCAATATCAGCGTCGTCTTTCAGGTCGGACGTCACAATATGGCCAAGATATTTAAAAGTATGAACCCGCTCCAAGGACACCCCACATAGCCTTACTGGTGGAACCTCTGCCGGACACTTAGAACCCGTATTGAAAACCATAAGCTCGCTCTTTTTGACGTTATATCTTAGGCCATGTGTCGTGAGTCCCCCTATTGACGCGCTCAGCAGCACCATATTATTAGCGTAGCTTATGCTGTTAAAACAAACATCATCAACATGGCATCCAACATGACGGCTGCTGAGCTCGGCAACAAGTCCATCGATATACAGATTGAAGAGCGTTGGTGAGCTCAACCCCCCCTGCCTCACCCCGCATTCCAACCTGTACGAGTCCGACAGAGCTCCCGACCATTTAACATTATGGACCTGGTTCCCGTACCATTGCTGGAAGATTTTAACAACTTCAGGCGCAACTCGCCTATCGAGCAACTTTTACCACAGCACTTTGTACGAAACCAGGTCAAGTGCTCTGGACAGATCGAGGAAGCAGGCGTAAACAGGCGTACTCCGGTCCGTGGTTCAATATCTGACAGCATGCTTTAAACTCAGTATAGCACTATCTGTGGACAGTTTGGCCCTGAACCCAAACTGGTTATCGTGCAAAAATAGCAAAAAACTAATTTACAAATCTGCCAAATCAAATACTGTTAGGTGCTTACTACTCATAGTTTCACCTGAAATGCCTAGGTTCTGTAACTTACCGTTATTGAATTCAAGCAAACTGCGATAATTTAAGGTCGCAACATTAATATTATGGCAGATAATTCTATTAAAAGGCACCTCTAAAACAGAATATACTTCCCAATTGAATATAGCGTCATCACTTAATCAACCGGCCGTTTCGTCGACATATTCGCGATCCAGAGACAAACTTATCGGTTAGCCAGGCTCGTTAGCAGGCCAGTAGCGTCGTTAATCTTTTTTAATGTCGTGGTACCCGTTTCAGCCGTCCAGTTGATATGCAAACTGTACTGCGCGGTACTTGAGTGGATTGTTAAGCCGCGTTCTCAGTGTCAGGAGATACGACTGCGGCGAAGTTGCGATGTGATTTGCGACTTTTAAAAAAGGAGGTTATGTATTCCACTGTGATCTTTTTTTTATCATGTGTGTACATCGATTACTCCTTGATTCTTTTTTCATTGGGCAGAGCAAAATACGAGCGGTGATCCCGTATTTTACTAACGGTGCTTGAAGCGTTTATGAGTCCTTTATAACGTATTCTTTCTTCTTGGCCTATGTTGATGGCAAGTTGGTAACTAATTACATCTAGTTATAAGTCTTCTAGTCTCTCTTTTTTTTGTTTTACATGGGTCTCGGACCTAAAATAAATGATTTCTTTTTTTTTATTTTATAAGGTAAAATTAATTAATGACAAGAATTTCAAGAATTTGTGTGGGATACTACGAGTATAACTAAGTAAAAGTCGGTGTCTCGAGACTCGTGGTAAGCTCTTATTTTTATTTTTCTATTTTTGTTTTCTCTGTAGCCGGTATCAGAAATCATATGCCGCTTGAGCGTGTAGACCCTGGCCAAGGGGTTAGAGGGTACCGTGTCACTACCGAGCGAAACTTACCGGACAGTGGTATGTTCATATTTTCTGAAAAGTCACCAACAATGAGATGCAGTATTATAGGTTTTCTGTGTGTTGGGTCTAACGTTTTCTTAGTTTTATTTGTACCATTCACAAACCTAAAACTATGTATAGATATTTCTGCAGTTGGTAGGTATTAAACACACACAAGAAATGAGTCAGACAGCTTACTGAATGTACTTCGGCTCTTTCCCTTTAAATTCAATAGAAATTTAGAATTTCCAAAAATAGTACATAACTCATCAACAACTTGACTCACATACCTATTATTGAGTTTTAACGAACTGCGGTTAATTTTTTTTTAGGTATTTGTAGATCCAAATATTATAAACAGGACGAATGATTCAAATTATGTACAATGTACCTACATGTTGCAAGTGCAAGTGGACTGATATTTCTTTATGCACCAATTTTACTTGGCTTGGCTTCATATTTTTAAATTCAAAACAGTTGGTGATAAACATTTTGGGTTCTCTTGAATATAAATGCAAGGCCTCCCGTTATTCAAGGTCATGAAAAATGTATTTTATGTATGTTTATACAGCCTAACAAGGTGTTCGTTCAGCCAGATATTGGGTAAAACCGTAAAAGTCACGGAATTTCGCTTTCGTGACCTTTACCCTTAAATTATGTCAGAAAGAAACAATACATGAAGCTTTTGACATTTTCGGGGTACCGGGAAATATCAGTATTCATAATTTTCAACATACCTTACACTAATTTCCCTGGTCAGACAAAGTATTCTTCGGGTTTTCATCAAAAACTTTTCTGCCACAAGCCGAAGTTTAGAGAACCGGTTGATAGCAATAGGTCCACCCTACACAGTTAAGTACATGGGACTTTAATATCACTGCCGAAATTTGGTTGTATGTTCTATTGGTACACCTTTATGTCTAACCCGTCGGGGATTACAGTCGTGATATTATGTGTTCGGTACCTATTGCAAAAAATAATTGATTCATCAGTATTATTGTCTTCATGAAGCCTGTATTTCAACAGAAAAGGAACGTTGATATGATTACAGTGAACCAAACCCAAAATTATTCACATTTTTGCGTCATTTTGCGAACAGAATTGCGGGCTAAACGAGTACGTGTTCTATGACATATTGCGTAGGTATAAGATTGCGGTTTCAGCATATACAATATTAAAATTACATTCAGTGTGTGCAACACGGATACCTACAAATAGGGACCAAAGACTTTTTTTTATAAGAAGGAATAGTGTCTCTCTAGTTTTTGAAAACCTGATCTAAACTTACCTCAGAATTACAGCAAAGAAACGTAACCTTTTTTGCTAGACTTGCTATTAGCACCAACTCTAACGTTAAACAAAAATAATTCATCACATTCAAAATGAGAGTGATACAAAATTAGTACATGTAGGCACAGTAAGACTAATTTATTTGACAATATTCCATAAAACATAGAAACTTTCAGGAACCGCACGCGCAGATCTGTAAAACTGCAGCAGATACTTCTATACTTTTAGTATTAGATCAACTTTAGGATAGACCTATTGACGAGCCCAATTTGTTTTACTTTATTTTACTTTGGTATAGTCATTAGTCATTTATTCTGAACAAAAATACATTTGTGTTGAATAGGTACAGGAATAATACAATAATAAGAATCAATAAAAGTTACAATCAATAATATAGATAAAATGTCAAAAATAAAATAAGTAATATCAAGAACTCAGATTAAAAAAATTAAAAAAAAAAAACAATTAGCCTAGTTAAAAAAACAAACATTCAACTTAATCAACAAAATAACATGACAAGAATTAGACTTAAACTTAAATAAACAAGTTACACTGTGGCATTATTTTTGTCTCTAAAAAACTCTTCTATACTATAGTAGCACTTCGTCATTAAGAATGAGTTTAATTTGAATTTAAATATTCTTGGACTATTAATCATTTTTAGTTCTAATGGCAATTTATTGAAGATTTGTACAGACTGAAATTTAGAGCTATGTCTGACAACATTTAATTTTGGCTGCAGATAATTAGGCAAATCATTCCTGCGCGTTTCTACCCTAGTTTCTCTTATATATTATATATTTTACTCTGCTATTATTTTTAAAATAATTCCACCAGGGTTGCAATTTTACTGGAACAAAATCAAAATTCAAAGTAATTTAATGTAAGGTACCGGTAACATCATTAATGATGAAATTGACGGAATTAATGATCGGATATTTAACTCTTTTACGTTTCGTATTTTTAATGAAACCATCATCTAAGTAACAAACTTTTAAATGTAGGTTGAAAAGTTGAAAATGAACCGGGGCTCAACAGAGGCCCTAGCACGAACGCGGGATGTAAACGTAACGTATTCGTAAATTTTAGAATTTCAAATACTCGTTTCAGATTCTGTCTCAGTCTGTCAGTTTACGTTTCAGTCTGTTTACTCCTTGTAGATGATTCTGATGGTGCTTGTGTTTAACAAACAGTTTAACTACAATTCTATGGGATAATTGTGTTATCAATAAAAAAATGGCGTATTTACGTTACGTTCAAACCGCGCGCTCGTGCTAGGGCCTCTGGTTCTAGAATTATCTGAAACTCTCGTAATTTGGAATTTTTCAGAAAAGTTTGGATATTGAAATTAATAGACGAGAAAAGTCAACTGAGGAAATGGTTATAATATTTAAAGCGATAGCTGACAGCCATAGGGACATTATTTCAGAGTTGTATTGTGCATGTGTATTTTGTTGAGGGTATAACTCATACAGTCTAATCATATAATGGTTGCACTTAATTTCTTATGTTGTCCCTGTTTTCTTTACTGCTCCAAATTTTTTGTTCTTCCCGTCATTGCAATCATTCTTTTGTACTGATCCATAACTGGGAACGGAGATAAGGAAGGTCAATTTTCCAACTTTGACAAACGTTTTTTATAAAAATACAGGTTTTGAATGTACTTATACAATGCATCCTTCAACACGCACGAATGCATTTTTTTGCGTGGAATTACTTAATTTGATGTACAAAATGCAGTTGATAGCTGACGTTAATAGCTGACGCTGTCGTGAAGGGCCCACTTACACCTTGTAGGTATATTTCTTCGCGATTTTGCCCTTGGGAAATGCCCTACGAATTTCCTCACGAATTCTTCCACCTACCTATTTTAAAATTAAGCAGTCTTGCCAATTTACAATTCGTTACTTATTCAAATAGATTATCAAAGAGAATACTATGATTGGCAGATAAGTACCACTAGATTAGTAGAATTATCCAGATGATCAAACTCCAATGCTATCCGAAACAATGTATCGATCAAAGCTCGAGTTAATTCCAGTCAGCTATGACATCTGACTGCGCATTGCATTAACATAGACACAGTATTCTGTGGTGTATTATTAGGGATAAGGGTCCTTATACAACAGGCGGATAATTGTTATTATGGTATGAACAGAAGAAGGTATCTGTCGATACTCAAATTATTTAAACAAAATAACATAACATCACGCCTGTAATCCCCCAAAGGCGACCGAGGGATAGGCAGAGGCGTAACTAATAGTACAACCGCAATTATGTTTAAGTCCCTTGGAATAGGGGGCCTATTGGCATCAACCACACGGGCACAAATCCAGACTCCGTGCCTGCTTATGAGAAATTCCAGATTAAAAAACCCAATACTTAACACTTTACCCGACCTGAAAATCGAAGTTCGAAGCCAGGACCCCACGCACAGCAGTCGCGAACTAACGACGCAACCAGAATTATTTAAAATTCAAAAGTATCTTAATCCGTCTATTACCTTTTTACGCGACTACGGCGAAGCCTAATGAAAAGGTTAAGAATTTTACGTCAGTTGTAAATGTTTGGCACACGGATAGACCACTCTAATAGACGAGACGACAAAAAAAATCGAATTAGTCCGTCAGTTAGATTATCAGAAAATATTTGACCCATGTTTTTTCTTTTGTTACGTAAATCAAAATTGACGAAGATATGACGCTTTTAAAATTCTCAATACGTCACGCCTAGGTATAATCTTTAGCTAGTTCTAACGTCACGAGCCCCACTCCCGAGTTTTGATGCGTATTATCTTTGTCAATATTCATTGATTTACAAAAACAAAAAATACGTGTCCATTCATTTTCAATACTCTAACTGACGGACTAAATAGATTTGCAATTTTTTTTTAATGTCGTCATGCCTATTGCATTTTATGTATTATATTCAGAAAGATTTGAAAAATTCGTAATAAGTGCAATGAACATTGTTGAATTGTCAAAATGGATAGCATGGTTAAAAGCTAGTCCACTGTGTTATATGACCACTTAAAGTTTGCAGTTCAAGATGGCATTGCTTGTCAAGAAAATTAAAAAAAAATGTCGCTGGACATTACACACAGCGCCATCTAGTGCCACACTGAGCAACGAGTTTTGTGTCGTGGACACCAGGTAGTTGCAGTTGTTGATAGTGCATCTATAATATGTCAAACTTGGTACATTTACTTTAGTTTTATGTTTTCCCGCTGGCACAGATAAGTTGGTTGAAGTGTAACAACTAGTCAGCATGCTTATAAAACTTAACATCGGAAAAGGATTACTCTTCACAACCGTCGAAACTTATGTCGGGACTTGGATTTCCGTTCTACAGAATGACTAGCTTTGTTTTAAACCCCCATCGACTTGTTTTCTATTTTTATGTGCCATGGCAGCCGCCATGCGAAATATCGTGTATTTGAAAACACTCTCGGTTGCCTACTACACCGGATTCAAATAGAAAATCCACAAACTGTAAATTGACAAAAACATCACTACCACGGCGACGTACTACCAGTTTTTGATTTGAGTATTTGAAAGAACTGGTGGTGATTTTCGTAATTTAGTTATATAGCACTACAGTAGGGCCAATTTAATACACTGGCCTGCAAAACTAAGTATCACACTTTTAAAATTGCAATTACTTTTTAAGTACACAAGATATACTTTCGAAACAAAAAGGAATTGAAAAAGAGTTTAATTTGTACATAAAAAATAATAAAGCTGATAAAAATTGCTTTATAACGTATTTTATTTTAAATCTTTAGCTTCTACAGTTTAGAAAAAAAAAATGGAATTTTAAAAGTGTAGTACTTAGTTTTGCAGGCCAGTGTAGATCACACTTCATCAAAATACAACAACGTAACCTTGTAACGGCTGGCATCAAATATTATTTATTTTTCGAAGTTAGAACTGCACAATTGCTTTTAACTTTTTTCAATTACGATTAGGTACATAATTTATTGTAATAATTACAAAGGAAAGTAACCTTTACTCTGAACTGACAGATTTCAAATGTGATCTATTAAATTAGCCCTACTTTAAGTTATCAATAAAGTTAAGTAGATCAACACATTCTTTTAAGCTCGATTGTTCATCAAAAGAAAAACGCCATGCAAGTGTCGCTAGATCCTATCACTAAGTATTCTACATCTAGCTCTAACCAGTCCTGTGGCGACACCCCTGATCCCAGTCCACGGGTTGACGCTTAAAGTCAAAGGGGCTAAGCGTCATTACGCAGAGATTGCGACGCTCGCAACGCTTTGTCGTTTGTTCGCGCGTAAATTATACTTACGCGCAACAATTACACGTGCTCATTTAGAAAATCGTCATGTAACTTTTACTTTTACGCGCTTTATCGCGGAAGGCGTAAAACGGAGCGGTGAAGGGTTGTTTCAGGTAGCTTTTTGAGACTGAATTAATAATTAAGGTGTGTATTCTTTGCTTAATTTTTAACACTGTACTGTTGTTTAATTGTAGGAACTACTTTTAACTGCGAACAGTTTCATTTGTAAAGTAAACGTGTCTAAATGAGATATAAAGACGTTTTAAGAATGAACATACTAAATTATTAAAACCATTTTATTATTTATTTCTAAAACAACTTCTTCTAAACAATCAGTAATTCTAAGAAAAACTCTGTCTGGCATTTCTTCCTAGAAAACCGGGACGCATTCCGTTTACCGGGAATCCATTAGATTGTATTGATTTATACCGGGAGCGTTCCCGTCGAATACAAAGGTAAAAACATGATAAAAGTGCACAGAATATACCAAAATAAGTAGGATAAATTGGGCTTAGGATTCGAGTAGTATGTTGAGTGTGCGATCGTGAAGCCACGCACGTGCGTCGTGGAGTCACGAGTGCCACGTGCCCTGCATTCGCCTCCATAGTTAAGTAACTGCCCAACAACGGTAGACCCTCGATAGTTTCGCCAATTATTTGTTTTTTGGTGGACATCAGAACTGATTCAGTTAGACATTGAGGCTCAATTGAATTGGTGGCTGATCTTGTCTTCTTGTACTCTGAGCCTGCAGCATAATCCTTTATAGTGAGCGTATTGTTTTAGCTGATTCGACCAAATTATAATAAGTAGGTAGTCGTGTGATTGTTATTTACTGTCATCCATTCATTTAATTTTGTCATCTAGGTTAAAACAGTGTTAATAGGAGTTCAAATCTTAAATACACTGCTTTCTCATATATTTAAGCAAAAAGCTATGTTCCACCGTTCAAGGGCCTATATATATTTATTTGCTTGAAAAATATCTCCAAAAACGTCCCCTGCTGGTCAGAGGCCTTCCCCAAGCTAACCGCTGTACCACACCAAGCCGTCTTACGTTTTTTGCATCAAGTGATTCGAGAACACAACTCTTAGTCTCCTACATAAGTATTAATCAGGATCCATAAAAAGACACCATAAAACACAACCACCATAGTCCCAAAATGACCTATAACTTGGCAGTCCAATGATCACAGGTCTCGAGTTCGAAGTCGAACCCAAGAAACGCAACTCTTTATTTTTCGGATTCATGTGCGTACCGTACCTACTATAAACCGGATGACGTTTTTATCACTTTCCAAAAAAAATGGGTATATTAGGTGAACGTAGTAAAAACATATGGCATACCTAGTTTTTTGTTTCTTTTTTCCACAGCTTAGAAAAAACTTTGGTCCATCATCAAAAAACGCTACAAATTTCTAGTAAATTTTTCTTAGTAGAACAAAAAAAAATTAGAAAAAAAAAAATATCTCGAATTTAAATTTTTTTTTTCACAAAGAAAAACTATGTATGCCATTTCCTTCTACCCCGTTCACCTATTATACCCATTTTTTTTGGAAAGTGATAAAAAAAGTAATCCTGTAAATATAATAATTATCAGTTGCTTCGGTGATGGAAACCATCGTGAAGAAACCAGCATACGTGTTGATATTTCACGACGGCATGTAAAGCCAAGTCAGAGGCCCATGGGTGGCAAAACTCTGAGATCAGGTTAGGCACTAACCACACGATAAAGAAAGAAAACAGTCCCAAAATACATCCGTAATTCTCAATTCCACATTAAATATCCCACACAAATCCAAGTTTAAAACGAATAAAGTTGTAGTTGCGAGTTCGACTCTTGATTTAATTGTACTAACAAGAGACCGTTCGCAAGTTGTGCATTTAATTATAACAATCTGCAAGACGAAAGACGGGACGCTGAAGTGAGGAGTTTGCCTCCAACATGTTCTGTGTTCATCGCTGTTTCACGCAGTTTTGGGATACATATAGTAACTAAGCATTCATGTTTTACTTTAAAGAAATAGGTAGGAAATCCTACTAATATTTTAGATGCGACAGATTGTGAGGGAGGATGTATATCCTACTAATATTATAAATGCGACAGATCGTGAGGGAGGATGTATATCCTACTAATATTATAAATGCGACAGATCGTGAGGGAGGATGTATATCCTACTAATATTATAAATGCGACAGATTGTGAGGGAGGATGTATATCCTACTAATATTATAAATGCGACAGATTGTGAGGGAGGATGTATATCCTACTAATATTATAAATGCGACAGATTGTGAGGGAGGATGTATATCCTACTAATATTATAAATGCGACAGATTGTGAGGGAGGATGTATATCCTACTAATATTATAAATGCGACAGATTGTGAGGGAGGATGTATATCCTACTAATATTATAAATGCGACAGATTGTGAGGGAGGATGTAAGTCCTACTAATATTATAAATGCGAAAGTTTGTGAGTATGGGTGTATGTTTCTCTTTCACGCAAAAACTACTGAACGGATTTGGATGAAATTTTGCACACACCTACTAGATGAACACATAAGATACTTTTTATCCCGGTAGTAAGATCACATGGGACAATTATTATCAAACTTTACGCGGGCGAAACCGCTGGCAGAAGCTGTGTTAAGAATCATTTAAGCTATTGAAGGTGGAGTGTAACAGTTTGTAAAATGAATGAGTTATTTCTTCTCCCGATCTTCGGAAGCTATCTACGTGATCTGGGACCTCTACTCCCGATCTTCTGAAGCTGTCTTGCTACTTGTCTCGCCTGCCTTACTACAGAGCTGACCTGGTGGACTCTGAGATCTGCACGACGCCCTTCCTAAAGAGGTTTCCTGAAGCTGAACCTCGAAGTTGCCCAGGTATTGACCTGTTACCCTGACGCCTGTTCCCGTCTCTCCTACAGTGCAGAACTTCCTAACCAACTAAGTGCGTGAACTATAAAACTATCCTAGAGTGCGTGCTAGGTAGGTTTTTAATATTTAGCTGTATTGTTTTATTCCATTTGTAAATCTTTCCCTAATCTTGCCTTAGTACTTAATTCACCAATACTGCATCTATGCATTTTGTAAAGCTTATTTTGTTTATATAACCCTTACGATTATTGAAGAATAAGAAGAAGAATACCTAATTTATTTAAAAAGTAGTTATTACAAAAGTGTACATTTGGGTGCAGTAGTGTTATTTCTTAAACAATTGCAGTGCCGCGTGCCGGGTTTCTGGTCTTTGTGGCGATCTTGTAGGTCACTGTAATTCCTATGTTCAGCGGTGTAACTAGTGTAAGGTCATGCTTGAAGTAAACTTAGGTGCTCATTATCCCTATAAAAGGTAGCCTTCCTGAAGTTAATATCATCATTAGGTATCATTCTCCTGCCCATAATTCGGGGTTGGCGTTAAATCAAATTCAGAAATGATAAGCTTCTCATCAACATTAAACTTCAAGAACAATCGACATAAAACTCCGAACATACATTACGAACTTCAACCGTAAATAAAATTATTGACACCGTGATCTACAATTTCCATATATTGAGGAAACTCTTACCGTGTCGAAGAAATACCATTAATCTGTAACGAAGCTCGAACGTTTGCTACATGGTTAAGCTCTTTGTCCTCCGACTTACGTAGATACATACATATCCCATATATGAGACAATGGCTTGCACTTTGCTATTTGAATTTCCCTTACAAGAACGACTGCCTTTTCTTTTCCATATTCATTCATCGGTTGACTGCAATTATTCTACCTTGTTTTGGTACTATTTTATTACATTTCTTTTGTTTTGTTTAGAAACAAGAGCATGTATCAGAAACGTGTGGTCAATCAACTCAAGTAGGTTTATCCTTGGGACCAACATTGTAATAAAAGTTTTGATACTGAATGCGGGTCACTAATTTACCATGTCTATTCATCATCATCATCATCAGCCTATTAATATTCCCATTGCTGGGACACGGCCTCCTCTCTATGAGAGGGAATGGGCTATAATCCACCACGCGGGCCCAGTGCGGATTGGTAGATGTCACATGTCTTCGAATTTTTGGTTCGAGGTCATGCCGGTTTCCTCACGATGTATTCCTTCACCGTTTTGAGAGCAGTGGTGATGAAATAAATTACACAAAGTAATGCGCCTGTCTGGGTTCGAACCCACGACTTACTGTTCGTAAGTCTGGGCCGCCACCACTCGGCCACCGCTGCTCCCCTATGTCTATTATTTACCAACAATAACTTCAGTTTATCCGTGATCCCGATATTTTGGCGCTGTTGCTAGCATCATAGCTTGCAACAGCGCCAAAATATCGGGAACTCAAAACAAATAAATAAATAATAATAAGTAAATATCGCTGGACATTACACACAGCGCCATCTAGTGCCACACTAAGCAACGAAGCTTGTGTCGTGGACACCAGATAGTTGATATACTACATAGATACTTTTTTCGTTAATAAATACATACTTATTTTACATATAAACATCCATATCTCGGAAACAAATGTCCATGCTCATCACACAAACATTTGCTCCTACCGGGATTCGAACCCAGGACCTTAAGAACGTAAGGCAGCCTCACTACCGCTGCGCCATTCGGGTCGTCTGAAAATAGTAAACATGTTAATTATTCCGTTTTCCGCGTAAATGATATGATATTGTAATCAAAATCGGCTGTCCCACACATTAGGTACGAGCCACAGGAGTACGTATTGAAGATTTGTCTGATATTTTTTTTAAGATTACTATGTTTTTTTTTTCATCGAGAAAATTGTTCAGGTAGACTTATAAACTAAGCCCACAAAACCGTTGTAATGGTTTGACTGTGGGGTCGGTGAGTCTCTAGACATTCATACTTATACACTTCACTAATAAGATAAATTAAAGTTTATTTCCGACTACATAGTTTTGTTAGTATTAGTAACAATGGTGCTTATGTACTAAGTTAGTATTGTTAGAATAATCATTACTTTTGTCTCTACCACACTTTTAAATATGAATACTGTTTTCTTCGTCTTTGTTACATTTCTTTCGTTCAGTATATAATCTATAGGGTCTTTGGTAAGAGCTTTTAGGGTCATTAATACAGAAATGTCATTATCAGCCCGTTAAGGGTGAACTAATAGACCGCGACAATTAGTGAACGTGTGGACATACCATAATTCAGTTACGAAATTGAATTGGTGATCATAGTTTTGTTGTTGGTAGCTTACAGAGAATATTGTTGCTTGTGTTATGAGAATCGCACTTGCCCAAAATTGCGTACCCGAGTATTGTTTGATCCAGTTACAGTTTTATTTCTAAATGTGTAATCTCTTGTTTATTTTTCAAGTTTACTTTTGATTAGATAAATTCCATTCCATTCCATTTTTCATTTTTCCTCTCATTGAGAGGAGGCCGTGTCCCAGCAGTGGGAACATTACAGGCTGATGATAATGATAATGATAGATAAATTCCAACCATTTATTTCAATTGACGAAATATAATTTATTTTTGTATGGAGAAAAAAGATACTAGAAATTCTATGGTACTTCACTCTTTTAAAGAAGAGATAATATTGTATTAGTTACTTTACATAATCGTGAGTACTATAAATGACAGCCCGTACAGTAATCCAATTAATACAGCAATTTGAAATATTCGCCTGTATCCTAATCTCATATTATTTCCATACAATGTAAGTCCACAGTTCATTGTCCTATCGGGAATCAGAATCCTTTAACACGATCGCATGACTTAAGGCGGTCTTGGAGCTCCGTTGCGCCTTCCACAAGATTAATATTCGAAGCGAGTGATGAGCAACTTAACAATGGGTGTGTGACCGCCGCGCATGCATTTTCTATAATGCCCATATAATGTTTCTATAGAATTGGTTAGTTCGCGTGCTACCTTCTCTGCCTTAAGTAGTATCGTTCACGACTTTCTTCGGGCATGTCTCGGTTTTGGGCAAAGCTTTGACCTTGTTTTGTGTTTCGTTTAAAAAAATTAGCTTATTACAATCATGATTAAGTTTCTGTAATTTATTCGCCATATAATTTATCAGAGATTGTTTTTTGTGTCGTGTCGAAGAAAAACGTTGTTGCAATGACCTTTCTCACCGTAACGTCGCGTGTGTAGGTGGCTTAAGTGTTTTTGTGACCCCGTGGTCATTGTGTGCGAAGGGTTCGTCCCTCCAGGAAATGTTGAAGTTCTGTTCACCCGCGGCCAGGCGGAGGGAGCCCAATGCGGTTTGTAACACTACCTTACCTTGTTCAGTTCACCAATAAAATTATGGAGGTTACGTAAAATCAAATATGGAAAGGTTTTGTTTACAAGCTATCTGTCTCTCTCACTCTCTGTTTAAATCGTGTTCTATGGGTTCTGTTTCTATTGATGTTCAGCGGACTTTACTCCTGGTTGTAATATTGAGTAAAACACATATTTCCACCTTCCTATATAAAAGTACATCGTTTACCTAGAGGTATATATAAGGCATTACCGTATTAACTGATTATCAGAACACATTTAAGTAGTCCATGTCCATACAACACCAAACAGACACGACTGAAATCCTTATAAAACCATAGGTGGTTTTGTGCAGTAAATAGGTACATAAAATAAATGCATTTTCAAATTTTCGTCCCTTTTAACTGAGAAAATGTGAAAAATAACACAAGAGGGTGAGGGTGGATTTATAAGACAGAGCAATAAGTGCAGTTCAGAAACTTACTTATAAAGATGACCGGCAAAACAAAACGTGTAAATTGACCAAACTAAGATTTATGAATACCACTCCGTGATAACTCCATTAATTAAAGAACACTTTCTGTACCAACAAAATACCAAAAATTAATTACGAACGATTAGTATGCACTAAAAAACACATATTACCTATAAGATAAATTAATAAACGGTTAATGCGCCTTTACTGGCCAACTCAGTAATCATAACAGCGCATACAAACACTGCCGTTTAGATCCTGGCAGGCGCTGTACTATGCGTAACAGATACTGTTGAACACGAGATTGCATTGAACGCGAGTGCCCACAGCCTAGGAACCACAAGCCCTTTGTGTTTGTGCCAAGCCAATTGTGCAAGCGTAGGTATACCTAATATTGTATAGGGTTGTCAAGTCTTCTTCTTCTTCTTCATCATCATGTGTGGTATTAGTGCTTAGGCATGGTGACAGAGTTTTTATGCCGCCCATGGTCCTCTGACTTGTCTTTACATGCCGTCAAGAAATATCTTTCAGGCATGTTGGTTTCCTTACTATGTTTTCCTTTACCGAAGCAAGTGATAATTATACAATACGCACATGCATCCGAAAAATCAGAGGTACGTGCCTTGGGTTCGAACTCGATACCTATGACTTGGCCGAAGTCACACCACTAGTTTACTATCTGGTTGCCACGACACCAGCCTCGTTGCTTAGTGTGGCACTGGATGGCGCTGTGTATAATGTCCAGCGATGTTTATTTATTTATTTATTCTTCTAAATAAATATCTCTATTAGAACCATAGTTTTGTTGGTCTACCTTTCACATACCTACTCAGTACTCACACACAACCTAGGTATCCACATTACCGACTAGTTTCAATGTAAGTACATATATTTTAATTTTTTGTCTTATTATATTTAATTTTGTTTTGTCCTGTGCGAGTCTAATAAATATGTTTACTTTCTTTTGTTTTCTTAACTAAAAACAATCAAAATTCTTGTAAACACGTTACAAAAAGTTGACCAAATGGGATTTAATGTATGAAGATCAAAATAGTTACGAAATGGGATTCAATGTATGAAGTTCAAAATAGTTACGAAATGGGACTTTTGTGATGCTATTTTGTTTAGTTGTCGAAATGGGAAAGTTACGAGATGGGCCGAAGCCGTTCAAACAAAACTTTAAACTAAAAGTAATGAAAGGGCCCATTTATGTCTTTGATAATGTCAGCAACCTTAATAGATCGACGAGCAGCTATTTTTATGAGTCATAATAATAAAGCGTTATATCCGCATGAGCTAAGCTAATTTCTTGCTCTGAGCACGATGTGTGAAGTGCAATTGCACAATATGCACAAGTCCCTCTTTAATTTCCATAACTTGTGGTAGATTCGACTAACAGCGGATTTCACTAATCACGAACGTCATCAGTGCATCTATTCATGGCAAATATGACACTTGAACTGGGTTTAGACACGCTGATATTATTCAGTTTTGTAGATGAATCACAGTACAAAGTGCATAAGCACTCCTTTTTACCCAACTATGGCGAAGCCAAATGGAAGAGTTATGATTTTAGCAGTAGCAGATATGTACACGACGTATGTACGAGTATGTATGTGTTTTCTAAACTATTCATCCGATTTTAATGAATAAGGTGTCAATCGATTTGTTATTATAGTCCGGGTAACACAGGCTACGTTATAACCGACTTCAACAATAGGAGGAGTCGAATTTACGGTGTGAATCCCGAATTTAATTAAAGCGTGATTTTTCAGAAGTCGGGTTTTTTAGTAGTGGTTGTGTATACCACACAAATTCTTATGTACTAAACTGTACTATGCTTTCCTGGTCTGCGTGAGTTTCACCCAAACCTACAACGCAGTATCTTTAACTTGTTTTTCTCTCTTTCCAGGTGAATCCGGGACGCAAGGCTTCACTGAGCGGCATCAGGGAGGGTGACGTGATTTCCTCCATCAATGGCCGGCCGACTAAGTGCATGAGCAATGCTGACGCTCACGCTATGCTCAGGTCAGCTGGCCCTGTGTTGAGGCTCGGATTGAACGAGTAAGTATCTAAATCTTCAACTTATTGCGGAAGGACAGATAAGCTCAAGACTGTATAGATAACGGTGCGCTTTCTGCTGAAATAACAACACGGTTAAAATCTATAGAGCAGCTGTTTTGTTTTCAATGGATGACGTAAAATTTCAAAGCCCCAAAGGCCAAAGGCCTAGATCAGGCCCGTCCAACATACGGCTCCTGAGCTACCTAGAGCCCCGCATAGGTCTTTGAACCGGGCCACGAGCGATTTAAAACTTAATAAAAATCAAAAAATATTTCGCGAACAATGTTGTGTAGAATCATGTGCTGAAAAAAGTTGGTGACACAATCTCAATTATTTATACCTGACTCTTGAAAATAGGAACTATGATAATTCGGTGTACCACAAACTAGTTAACACAAATTCGCAATTCTTTTGCAGTGGTCAAAGTCGCAGAACAAATGACCAAACTGCTAAAAAGAAAGCAAACATCCCCAAATATCCAAGCTCTCAATGCTAACGTGCTCCACTCAAATTTCCGCCAGCATCTCCGGTTCTCAGACGGTTTCGATTCTGCACTCCGGTTTTAATCCGATCACTCTTCGGCGTTTCACACGAGAATCGAACAGTGGTCCGTCTGTAGATTAGTCATGACATAAATTGGACCACTTACGTATCTCATACAGACTCGCAAAATGGGTTCGGAGTCGGTACTACAGAAGTCTGTACTTCTAATCTCTGAGGGCATTGACAGGTTTAATTTTGTATGTGCACTGTAGGAACAAACATTCTGTGTCTGTTTGAGGAACTGTTTGCTGGACCGATTTAACAGTCTATAGACGCAAGAAGACAATACAGTAGAAATAACATAGCATTACTAGAAGCTACGATGTTTTGCCTTCAGTGCTCAATAGGTATCTGTTAAGATGCAATAAGCCTATTTATTTATTGGTAAATTGGTAACCATTTACGTTTAAATTTTTCATAAGGTAGAGTTTCACAAAATGAAGATTAACGCAACATGTTTTCCGTTTCTTGACACAGCATTTCTAGGAAACCTAAAAAGTAATACTAAGTTACATTATTTGTTAAAGTTTTTACCTTATTCTGAAGCTTTAATCTAAGTTTTCTTGTCGCCAGAGACAGGGAGGTGTCTCCGAGAAGAAGATCAATTGGCAAAGGGTCCGAGTTGAAAAGTAAGTTTTAAGTAGATACATGACATACTTATGCTTATTTGTCACTACTTAGGTACTCGACAGGTGGTACTTAAGGCTCGTGTTGGTACATTTTAGGTCGAGAGTTCTATTATGGATAAGTGTGACGAAAACAATCGATAGTGATCTCGGTGAAGTACCTACAAATTCATAATAATAAGTGTAATGATACTTTTGTGTACTGTTCTTACACTTAGGTCGACTGCTAAGGCAAGTTTTGGATTTCACGATTTCTAGAAATTATGTCCGCAATGATAATAGTACGGTCAAACAAGCTGTTTGGTTTACAGTTTAACCCACAAATTACATTGTAAAATGTAAACCAAATAGCTTGTTCGGCGTACATTACTGCAGCGGCCAGCAACAGAGGCATTGATGGACGAACGTGTAAATGCGGGCCGAAGCGAAGCCGAGGCACACATACGTAAGTCCATCAATGCCTAGTTGTGGCCAAGGCTTGTATAGTACTTTTCTCAAATAATGAGTCTCGAACAAGGAGTAAATTAAATGCTTCTCCTGCTTTGAAAAGGAAGTGTTCAGAGAGTTGTGGTTAGGTAATTAGGTTATGCATAATGGTAGTTGTCAGGCTGTAGCATATATCCTAATCTCAATGGTTTGCGCGATGTAGGATTTACGTGACGTCAGGTACTATGCGGAGTTTATTTATTGTATGTCGCTACTTATCAATAATCATAATACTTTCATCTCAAGGAACCCTTAATTTTATGATGCAACATGGGTTACAGGATATAGTCACAATGGATTATTTTCTCAAAAGAGCTGGTCTTATATAATCATAAGCATAGTGTAGAAACAAGTTATTGGTGTCGATTCTGTTGTGCACAAACTGAACTTAATTTAGGCTATTGCTATCTTTTTCTCTCTAATAAAACGAGAAAGAGACGAAAACGACAAAGTGACAGATGAACAAAAGATTTGTCGATTCTCTTTCGTTTCTACGGTGGTCATTCAACGCGGGCTGGTGGGATAAAATATCTACGGTCTAGCCGAATTCCAAACTTCATCGAAATCTGTTTTGCCGTCAAGAAGTGAAAAATAAACAAACTCTCGTTCACATTTATAATAATATTATACCTCTAGTTTTATCTCATTGGGTGCACTCTGACTTCAAATAAATACATATTCCAGTAATTGAACATGACTGCTTAACTGCAGTAAATTTTCTCTGTTCTACATAAAAGTGCTGTGCGGAACATGAAATATAAGCTTTTAATGGATGTTGAAACAATATCAAAGGAACACTGTGCCGTCGTTTACTACATTTTTTTTCAATGTTTCATTAGAAGAGTGCATTTACCCATAACGATTATAGCTTAAATTAAATTAATAATTCTTGAAGAAGTCAGGGGAAAAAAGGTAAATGGTGTCGATTCTGTTGTGCACAAACTAAACTTAATTTAGGCTATTGCTATCTTTTACTAAAAGGCAATGCGAGAAAAGGACGGCTATAGTTATGAACTAAGTTAGAGATGTCAAACTAGTTTATGCCTTGCGCTTCACCGTGTTTTTAGTCGACATGTTTTTACGTGCACCCTTCACTTGTATGGAAATATTAGTTCCAATTAAATTTGACAGCTCTAAATTACGTCCGTCTCTTTCTCGTTTTATTAGCTTTCTCGTTTTATTAGAGAGAAAAAGGTAGCAATAGCCCAAATTAAGTTTAGTTTGTGCACAACAGAATAGACACCAATGTCAACGTGTTTACGAAATTAAAATTTTAACGCCATTCGAAAACCACCGAAAAGGAAAATTCCCTTGGTCCTACAAGTACATAGAAGAACTACGCGGGCAATAAACGGGATTTTCGGGATCAGATTAGTATTTGCAAAGATTACCGCCTCAATGTAAACTTATCCACCTCATTATAACGTCACACATTACTGGCCAACTGAAAAAGAAAACGTTTGAGACGAAAAAATAATGTTTTAGTGGCAAAGTCGTAAAGGATTATTTACTCTGTGGGCAAAGTGGCAAACGTCAAAAGTTGAAGGCTGTATTAAGATAAAATCTGTGTCTTATGTAAAAAATTAAACTAAAATTAATAAATTCTAAAAATGAAGTGATATCCTACCAAAAAAAAGGAATAAATATATGAATAAGACAAAAATATACCTATCTCTGTTGCGAATCAAACAGATTCATTCGACATCGCTATTAAAATCTTATCAAAATTTTGATCGAAGTATCTGAAATAAATTTAAAAGAAAAAATTCAAAGCAATACAACAGGTACAACGTACGTACAGTCAACGTATAATATTATTGAATACCTACCTACTCTTAGCACTGTGTTGGCCCAGTATTGGTACAAGTAACTTATTGGATCATGGTTTATATAGTTGCTTCCTCTTTGCTACATTTTTTAAACCTTTCCTCATAAGGATATGAGGCAGTGATTGTAAAGTTCTTCAATACAAGGCGAGCGAAGATCCTTCAACTAGACGAGTGTTGTGTCTGGCGGGCTACTGTTTGACAGTAAGCTATTGTCGGGATTCTTATATACAGGGCTAGTTTTCAATGTCCAGTCAAAATTTAAAATTAAGATCTAGATATCAAACCAAAAGTGCATTTTAAATATTATTGTCGAAAAGTATAAAATAAAATAATACCATAAAATTTGAAAATGTCCTAAAAATTTCCTAAATCACAAACCTAGTGGGAATCAATGCACTTGCAATGTGTGCGTGCATGCACCGCCAAATTTATGTGTGTGCTAACTGCTACTTATCTAGGTTGTTGAACTGAATTGTGCTGTTGCAATATTCACACGTTCGCTTTTTAGTGGTGGACAGGAATGAAATTTTATTTAAAAATATGTTTTGTTTTGTTCATTATGTATATCGAAAACATTATCGATTCTAAACCATCCCTGAAAATTTGGCCGGTTATTGAAAACTAACCCTGTATACGCACAACTCGCGGATTAACATGATATCGCGATCATGATTTTTAGTTCTTCATTTGCACCATAGATGGCGCTAGCATACTTTTTGACAGCTTGATTATGTTATGTTACTTTAACTTTCGTCTTGTATTCGCTTATTCTTGTTGTCGTGTTACGACAGTGACTGTAGAGGACACAATGGAAAGAAATTGCTTAAAGCATGCTACGAGTGACTTGCGACGTGATGGCAGGTACTCACACGCAGGATTCAAGTGACACAAGTTGCATCTCGTAAGGTCGTGGACGGGGCATGAGGAGTAGGTACTATACACCTTAACATAATCAGCCTATGAGCCCATTAAGTTACCAGTACTGGGACACGGTGGGAGGGACTTGGCTGTAATCCACAGCTCCGGCCCCATTGCGGGTTTGTGGATGAGACATGACATGTGCTTCTACAACGTTTTCTGACGATGTTTTCCTTCACCGATTTGAGGGTACCTAGTGGTGATGAAATAACACGTAGCACCAGAACGTAGTACGAAGTAGCCTGCGAACGGTCTACCGACCATTAAGTAGCCTCTCTTGTTGAAAACCTTTGATTTCTAAGCAAACTATTATTGTGTCAATTTCTATCTCATAACCCCAATCTTCATTTTTGGCAGATTGGAACCTTAACAGTTGTTGAAAAATATAAAACAACTTTGAAGCGAGAAAAATATTATACTATACCCGTAAACCGTCTGTATGAAAGACATGACCTAAACATGAAAAAGAGGTATTCGGTAATAGGCCTCTTCAAAGTGCGAGCCAAAATCGTTCCACTTGAACAAATTAATAATCCACAAGAACTCCTATTTGCATTTCTTGGCAGGCTTGTAAAAAAAGCCTTCTCTTACTTAAAGGACACGGTGAGTTTGAAACTTTTTTCACCATGGGTAAATTCTATTACCCATGGTGAAAAAAGTGCAAGCAATAGGGAATGTGCATATTTTTTTTTTATTTCGATACGGAATGTTAAAGTATTCTAAAAATAATGACAAAAAGCGAAAGCAAGACATGAATCGGCTAAACAACACAAAAGTTATAACCATTTAAACTTTTGTTTCTATCTCTTTCTAGATAAACGGAATTTAGTATGGATTTTGTACGTCAATGCAGCGAATGATGTCATTCGCTGTATCGAATCTCTCTGTCTAATCAGCAGTTTCAAATGCTTATAACTTAGTATTTTTTAGAGATATTAAAAAAAAAAATTTCACTTTGCTATTTCTGATGTTATTACGCTTTGTTTAGAGTGATAAAAAAAATCATGCATATACCCTATTAGATTAAATTAAATGAGTAGTTTAGCAGGGTGTTCATTATTTCCATCGACTCAACTGTCATGGTATGGGCATGTGATGAAGAGGGATGTGTGACTAAAAGTGTGATGAATATAAATGTTGATGGATGGAGAGGGAGAGGAAGACCAAAGAAACGATGGAGGTATTGTGTGAGGAATGAGATGAATGATAAAGGAATGAATGATAGCGTGACGGTTGACAGAGGAGAATGGAAGAAAAATACGTGTTGCGCCGACCACAAGTAACATGGGACAAGAGCAGGAAGATATGAACAGACCAAAGAAGAATGAACAAAAGCGTTAGAAACTAAATGTCCACCACTAACGAGACCTCTGTAATAAAATAGTCTACAAAATACTGAGATATTATACCAGACCGCAAGCAAAAATATACAGTCAATTAAAAGTTATGACTCAATGAAAAGTCATGTTTATTGACCTTGCAAAAACGAAAAATTTCGTTAATATCATCACATTTTGAAATAATCTACGTATGTTATGTCATGCCGCTTGGTGTCCCGCGTTAGGTTCTTTCCACACACACCCACACACACACAGTTTCTTCTTTCCACTTGCATTGTCACAAAAAAATCAATCACTCAGGAAAAACAAAGTCCCAAGTGATATCGCCTATGGCTCTGAGTGGGTTGTTTTGGAGAAATCGGTTTTTAACCATTAAACCATAAACTGCTGATTGTGAGAAATCTATGCCGTTCAAGATTTAAACATTTTTTTTCAGATAGCACATGAATGAATGAATCGTTCGAAAACTTTTGGTAAATTAAGTGCCGTAAAAATCAAGTTCCGAAATTTCCTTGAAAATTCCCTTTGTTTTTCGAGTCAAGTTTCTCAAAATATGAAAAAAAAAAAACAATAAAAAAACAAAAAATTACAGGAACTACTTCCTTGTCTCATTAGCCTGGCATTGTATTTATCCCCAGAAAACAATGATTGTTCCTGACAATATTTTTTTTAAATAAAACTGGGTTGTACCTAAAGCTTTCTTGATGCTGGTCTTCCTTCATAAAATACTCCGGTTAGAGATAGATCTTGCCTGATCTGATTGACCAGGATTTGGCGAAATAAGTCAAACAGCCAACATCACATAGTGGCTACAAGAAAATCTGCAACAAGGAAAGTGTGCATTGGAAAAACTCTACTACTTAATTAAAAATAAATCTTTATAAGTTTTATATTTACAAAATAGTTTGGTTTAGGAACCCATTTCAAGGAATGCATCCAATTACCAATCATCTTATTGAGCATGTTTCGTTTCAAACAAATAAGACACAAAACTGCTAAACCTCTTATTCCAGTTTTTCTAATTTTTTCAACAATATTTCATGTGCCACAAAGTCGAAGGCTTGTGATAGGTCGAAGAATAGTCGTGTCGTAAAATAATTTTTATTTAGGAAATTATGTGCCAATTGTTATTGTTGTTGACTTGTGCTTTTGAAATCCATACTGTTCTTTTGTGATGGTATTGTATTTGTATTCGAAAAGTCTCTTTTGCATTAATTTTTCAAATAATTTAGATACTATGGGTATAATTAGATTTAGATACTCTGGGTAACAATTTTTTTTGTTATTAATTTGTTATTAGAAAATAGATAATACTGGAATAAGACGAAGCAAACATTTAAAAAATATCCTTTAAAACAGAAAAATTAAAGTGAGAGGCAATAAAAGAAAAATAAGCGTGTATAAAAAAAATAACTTTTTAGCATTTCATGTAACAAACCCAAAAGGTATGCACACATTAATTCAGAGTGTTTTAATTCCGAGTTTATATCCCCTAAACACCAGCACTATCACTACATCTTTTGAGATCAAAGCCATGAAAGTAGCTAGCTAGAAAAACAATAGCTATTTGCCTGCAGTAACGCAAAAACGTACTTCTGGACATTGTAATGTGTAATGTGTGTGTTGTATTTCGACGAATTCATAAGTAATTTTCTAAAATGTTGAAAAGTATTTGAGTCATCATCATCTTCTCGTTTTCCCATGTTACTTGGGGTTGGCAATTGGTCTCTCTCTCCCTCTCCAGCAATCAACATTTATATTCATCACTCACACATTATCGTAGAAAAGTATTTGAGTAAAATTTATAAATAATACCACTAAAATAACCCTCTGTTTCAATAGTTCACATTTGTAATTTGCAAGATGAAGACATTCTTAACAAAAAGTGTAAGTGTGACATATATTATTCAAGTTGGAAGTAGTCTAGTTTGAGCAGTAGATAATATACGTTGTTGGTGCAAGAGTGCGGTGCTACGACTGCTAGCGAATTCACCTACAGTCGGCCTAAACAAGCATTGATTTCCTACAAAATGTCACTAATGGCTCCAAGCCTGCCTTGCGCGCAATAGCCCTGCCCCTGTAATCACTAAACCTAGTAGAGAGAGGCCTGGTGTTGTGGCTTGTATAAAATCAAAATCAAAGCATTTATTTCAAATAGGCCAGAGGCACTTTTGAATTTTACTGTCGAAACAAAGATGAAAGTTAAATGTAGCTACAGTCCCAGTCACAAGACATAAAAACTGTGAAAGTAATATGCAGAATTGAAAGAAGAGGTGACCAGAATCTGGAGACAAGAAAAGGTGTACGTAGTACCCATAGTAGTCTCTACCACGGGTGTTATACCTAACCACCTCCACCATAGCCTCAAATTAATAGACATCAAAGACTCAATTTATATCACACTCCAAAAAGCCGCGATTTTAAATACCTGCAGAATAGTAAGGAAGTTCATGCAAATCGACGAAAATGAAATATCACACAACTCACACACACAACCGCTACGTTGACTTGGTTAAAGCCCGTTAACGTAGCTTAAACTAGCCAAGGAGCTAAGAACAGAACATGTTTTTCCCAAAAATAATAATAATAATCATTGCACAAAATTTTAGCTAAAAATCTAACAGAAATAATTTTAGGAAAACAAAGCATTCCAGAATTTATTGCTACAGGAATAACTTACATGTTGCCAAAAACCCAATACTCACCACAGCCTTCCCAATACAGACCCATTACATGCCTACCCACAATTTACAAAATCTTAACGTCAGCAATCACTACAAAAATTAATAAACATGTAGAACATCACAACATAATAGCAGAGGAACAAAAGGGATGCAGGCGAGGACACATGGGTTGTAAGGAGCAACTAATCATAGATTCGATCATACACAAACATGCTGCCACAAAAAATAGAAATTTACACTGCACCTACATAGACTATAAAAAAGCATTTGATAGCATCCCACACTCCTGGCTTATCCAAATATTACACATATACAAAATAAACCCAAAAATCATAGAATTCTTGCAAAATATTATGTCCCGATGGAAAACTACGCTTCAATTAAATTATCGCAATAACGCTATCACAACTCGCCAGATTGCTATAAAAAAAGGTATTTATCAGGGAGACTCCCTGAGCCCGTTATGGTTCTGCCTCGCTCTGAACCCACTATCTCACCTACTACAGCGTTGTCAGGCTGGATATTGCCTTAAACAAGTAACAGAAGAAACCACTATCTGTCATCTTATTTATATGGACGACATTAAATTATACGCCAAAACAGAAAAAGAGATAAAAAAACTAATAGATATCACGACAGAATTTAGTAGAGACATAAACATGCAGTTTGGACTAGACAAATGTAAAACAGTACATATAATAAAAGGCAAAATTAAACCTGGCGACTATGCAATAAACACTACTGACACAATTACAGCTATGGAACCCACCGATTTATATAAATATTTAGGATACAAGCAACTCAAAGGATTAGATCATACAACAATTAAACACACATTGAATACAGAATACAAGAGAAGAGTGATCGCAGTATGTAAAACTCAACTCTCCGGAAAACATTTAATAAAGGCATTGAACACCTACGCGATTCCCATACTAACATACTCGTTTGGAGTGATCAAATGGTCAAAAACAGACATCCAGCAAATCGAGAGAACAACACGCACCACACTTACCAAACACAATAACCTACACCCTAAATCTGCAATAGAAAGGCTAACTATCAAACGGCAAAACGGAGGGAGAGGCCTTATTGATATCCATAATCTTTGGCAGAAACAAATAACTAGGTTAAAAACATTCTTTCACAGTAAATCTCGCACAAGTAACATACATAAAGCTATAGTAATGAACGACAACAGCTACACCCCACTTAACCTAAACGAACAGACGGATACACGAAACACCAACTATGAAGACCCACACAAGCAAAAGTTAGAAGATTGGAAGAAGAAAGTGTTGCACGGACGGCATCCCCATGATCTTGAACAACCTCATATAGACACACTAGCATCAAACAAATGGCTTAAAATAGGTTCTCTATTTCCGGAAACCGAAGGTTTTATTATTGCGATACAAGATCAAATCATAAATACTAAAAATTACAGGAAATACATTATAAAAGACCCCACGATAACTAACGATAAATGCCGCAAATGTCACAGCCAACCAGAGACCATCCAACACATCACAGGAGCTTGCACAACACTCACACAAACAGATTATACTCACAGGCACAATCAAGTAGCAAATATCATCCATCAAAACCTAGCACACAAACATAAACTCACTCAAGACTCAAACACTCCTTATTATAAGTATGTCCCAAAACCAATTCTAGAAAATACTACTCACAAACTCTTTTACGATCGCGGCATATTAACCGACAGGACCATTCACTACAATAGACCAGATATAATCCTACAAGACAAAGTGAATAAAGTCACATACCTCATAGATATAGCAGTCCCTAACACACATAATTTACAAAAAACAATTGGTGAGAAAATTAGTAAATATGCAGAATTGAAAGAAGAGGTGACCAGAATCTGGAGACAAGAAAAGGTGTACGTAGTACCCATAGTAGTCTCTACCACGGGTGTTATACCTAACCACCTCCACCATAGCCTCAAATTAATAGACATCAAAGACTCAATTTATATCACACTCCAAAAAGCGGCGATTTTAAATACCTGCAGAATAGTAAGGAAGTTCATGCAAATCGACGAAAATGAAATATCACACAACTCACACACACAACCGCTACGTTGACTTGGTTAAAGCCCGTTAACGTAGCTTAAACTAGCCATGGAGCTAAGAACAGAACATGTTTTTCCCAAAAATAATAATAATAAATCTTTATTCAAAAACTTGAGAAGGTAAAATTCAATATGAATCTAAAAACTAACTATGTAGGTATAATAATGTATGATGCCTGTACTAGGATAATCCTGTATCACAGGCTGCAGGAGCTCTAACAAAATGTTATATGTAGAGCTGTAGTTATTTTTTTGTTTAATATTTAACATGAGTGACAAAATTATTTTGATTAACTTAAACTCTAATAACTTAGAACTAAACACGTAATTGCTACACGAAAATTTGCGTCAGCAGAATTTATTATAGGTTGCAAAACACATTCGAGGCGCTCTTGTTATATTCGATATTTGCACCTAGCGACTAATGTGCTTACAATAAATAAAATCGATTATAAGTATGTCAGCGCAGTGGTTTGTTGTATTGCTATGTTATTTCAGCAAAATGCTTCAAACGCGGAAGTCTGTCCTAGAGTATGTGACGCTCTACGCGCCCTCGTAGTCGATGGAGTTGATGTACCTATCAGATGTACAATGTAGCAAGATGTGTTCATTAAAAGTGTCAATAGTAAACACAAAAAATATATATAATTCATTCAAATAAGCCATCACAACTGAGAGGTGACCAGTCACAACTGACAGCGCCCGTTCACAAACATGACGTTTGGATCAGCACCATTCAACTCAACCATTTTGAAGGGAACTGATCCGACACACGCAACACCATCAGCGAGACATTTGAGTGGGCATGGCATACTCTCAAACCGCCAGGGCTCGTTCAAGTCAAGAAAAGACGTAGGTTTCCAGTGAATGATAGCTTCCTAGTTCATAATACGAGTACTCACACAATATGGGCTATGCGATTATATAATACTAAAGAAATTGAATCTATACAATGCAAAGATAGTTGTACAATCTTCAGCAGCTCCAACAATACCATTCAATGCTATCAATTAGTGCGCCCCTGTCGTTGTGGAGCAGGACCAGCATTGTTATCAGATATAATTGCTCAACTTGTAATATGCTTGCTTACATAATGCGCGTTTAATGCATGTTTCAAATTTCGTCTTATTCAGTTCAAGAATACTTTGTGGAATTTTATTATAGCATCTCAAACAGTACCCCATGAAAGATGAGTCTACTTTAGCGAGTCTACTAAAGCCTTGCTGAACTAGTTGGTCCCTATTTCAAGTACTGTAATTATGTCTGTCACCTCTTTTAGCAAAAAGATGCAGATTTTTTTTCTGACGTACATTATGTTTTTGTAGACGTATTGACAATGTACCGTCATGACGGTTCACAATTAAACAGTTCCCTTAGAGAATCGCGCCTATGAAGATTATATATGGCTCTGATGGCTCTTTTCTGCAGAATAAAATATAGACTCAATATCTGCAGCCCGTCCCCATAGCAAAATGCCATAAGACTACGAAATGACTACGTACTATGAAAGTAACTAAAATAGACCAGTCTAGCGGTATCTACACCAGTAAATTGACAGATTTTTCTAATGGCATATGCTGCTGAAATTAGCCGCCCCGCAAGGGATGTTAAATGAGAACGTTTGTAGCCTTGAATAAAGCGTAATGCACAAGAAAACCGTTTTATCTACGAATTCAAGTTTCTCTTTATTCAATATTATATCACAATCACTACTTTTAACATTCGGTAAAGCAAATCTTATGCATTCGTTTTTTTTTATTGAATACCAAATTGCTTGCTGTGAACCAATATTGGACCTGAAGTAGGGCATTATTTACGTCATTTAGATTTTGGGCCTGTCTATTTATTTTAAAAATCAGGGAAATGTCATCAGCAATTAACACCATATTTTGAGGTTGGTTTTTCAACAAATAGGGTAGATCATTTAATACTAGAAAAAGGAAAGGACCCAATATTGAACCTTGAGGAACCCCCATTTTTACGTTTAAACCCTGTGAATTAACACCATTTATTTGCACATGTTGTTCTATCACTCGAATAAGATTTTACCAAACTAAGTACAAGTTTACCCAGTCCGTAATGCGCAAGTTTCAAAAGTAATGTGTCGTAATTTACGCAATCAAATGCTTTTGGAGAGGTCACAAAAAATAATCTATAATAAATCCTGTGGCGTCTTGGGACTTTTCTTCCTGTTAGTCTCGTTATTTATGACTTTCCAAACTGTCTTTATTTTATTTTCTGCTGTTTTGATCTTGTTGCTAATGTGAAGGGCTTTGGCAACATTGCATGTATTTCTAAAAATTTTTGCATACTTAGCAACATACTTGTTAAAAGTTTCATTGTTTATATAAGGCTTAAGGCCATAAAGCTCAAATAATCTTTCCCTACTTTTTCTGATACCTCTAGTTGCCCAATCACTAAATATAAATTTAGGGCAATTACTTTTGACTTGTGAACTATTGAAAAATAACGATCATACAATTGATTTATATTAATATCGTCATGGCTCATAACACTTAACTTGGGCTTTAGGGAAATATTATACCTATTTAATTTGCTAGAAATTATAGGTCTATATTTAATCTAAACTTTTTGCCATGAACCATGGTCTTCCTGAATGACCATGAATAAAAGGAATAACATAGTGTCAGAAATAAAAGGAAGACCATGAATTTTAACATTTTTAATACAAAATTAATCAATTTATCAAATGCTCAAAATGAGTCCTATGTTATTATGTTAATATGTTGTTATGTACTATCTTATTTAGCAAAATATAATCCTTATGATGAAGCCTTGCGATCGGTATGATAAAGCTACAGGATGATTATTTTTCTCGTGTAACGGGTTCGATTCCCGGTTCAACCATGTAATTATTTAAATATCTATGAATGCAGTTTAAATTGTTTTTTAAATTCAAATAATTTCTTCTTTCAGTAAAATGTTCCATTTACAATATTCAAGGTACTTTCCCTCTATGTGGCATATCCGTGGGATGCCTTGTAAATAGTTCCTTCTGTTACATACATTTTCAAAATATGGAAAAGCACACAATATGATTTTATTACAATTTACCTTCAACAACTCTGAACACAGTCAGTGATGTCTTCCTTTTTAAACTTAGAACTATTACCAACACATATATACACAGACAGTTTTTGTTACTGATGCTGTATTTGATGTTGCATTTTTTGTTTTTGTAAATCAATGAATATTGACAAAGATAAAACGCATCAAAACTCGGGAGTGAGAGTGAGAGCTCGTGACGTCACAACGCCCTAAAAATTATAGCACTGCGTGACGTATTGAGAATTTAAAAGCGTCGTATCTTCTTCAATGTTGGGTTTACGTAACAAAAGAAAAAATACGTGTCAAATATTTTTTGATAATCTAACTGACGGACTAATTATTTTTTTTTTAGGACACAAGCCTATCGTTTTGGGTACAATAGCTCAGGGTATTACTAATTAATTTACCTAGGCCCCTACCTATACTGTCAGAGAACATAACTTCATGATTACAATCATGACTAATAGGTGAGACAAAATTAAAATCAATCTCATTCAGACTATCATATAGCTCAGGCTGTACCACATGTGAATTATCTTGTGTCATATACTAGTTGTTTCTTTCAGTATACTGTCCTAAGACAAATTCTCAACCTGGATCGGGTACTCCGTTACCTCAGGCTGGACAGTATCATGGGTAACTGTCTGACAACTACATTGACACCTTACCAACACATTTGCTGCAAAAATATGTTCCTTAATTTGGTTCTGAGAAATGACATACCTACTAGAAAGGGAATTTTAGTAAGTCCTGAAGTACCTGTATTTCAGACTGCAAATGCTGTGTATCAATTTCATATTTTTTAAACTGTCTTTTAATTTTATTTGGTAATTATTTAATTTATTAACTATAGGCGAGGAGCTCATGGCTAAATAATAACAGCCACTCGGGTTGATCGTTAGGTTAAGCCGTGCTTGCCTAGGTTGGTCTGTGGATGGGTGACCACCCATTACATACCGAGTTTCCTCCGTGCCTCGGAAAGCAAGTTAAACCGTTGGTCCTGGCTGTCATTTCTAGATCTTTGACAGTCGTTAGGTAGTCAGAGGCCCAAAAAGTCTGACAACCAGTCTTACCAAGGGGTATCGTATTACCCGGTACTAACTGGATTGTGGAGGTCAGATAGGCAGTCGCTCCATGTAAAATATTGGTAGTCAGCTGCATCCGGTAAAGCTGGAAGCCGACCCCAACATAGTTTGGAAAGGTCTAGGCAGATAATTAAACTTATTAACTAAATCAACACGCTTTTTCCTGTGGAATTATTATTTATTAGGAAAAGTGTTTATGTTGTTTCCTAAATTGATAACATTTTTTAATTTCTTATTCTATTCAGTTTTGTATTTTTTTATTTTCTTATTGCTAACCAAATAATTCTGTTTCATTATGGAATCTTAAGTCAGATCAATAGTTATTAAAGAAGGGGTTTACAAATAGGGTTGCAATTACCTTTTTTTAGGACGAATAAAGTATTTTTTCATTTTGGTAGAACAAAAATAAAGTACACAGCAAAAAAAAGAGTTTTAATTACTCTTTTTCATTATTTGTCCATTTGTCCAAACGTATTTTCTGTTGTTCTTTGCGATATTTAACAAATATTTGTCTTTCTCGAAGATATTTACAGCCTCTTTGCAATAAAAACTCCAAAAACCAGTTTAATTAGTCTCATAAGTACTCATAACCAGTAACAATCAGTTTTACGTAAATAGAGTATTTTAGCGTACTTTATTGGTGTCGTAGATTATAAAGTAGTAAAGACCAACGGCTTAAAGTGCTTTCCGAGGCACGGAGGAAACTCGGTATGTAATGGGTGGTCACCCATCCACAGACCAACCTAGGCAAGCACGGCTTAACCTAAAAATCGACTCGAGCTGTCAGTGACATCGACTGTTATTATTTAGCTCCTGTCTGCTGTATTGGCGGTTATTTTAAACCTCTTCCGTCTTTCCGAGTAGCTATTATAAACTCTGGTGTATCAAAGCCTTTTCGTCTGGATTACCCGACGACATCGCGAGCTTAATGGGAAAACTCTACCATATTTGCGTATTTCACCGTTCACTATCGATTTGTATTTAAACCTCATTTTGTTTATGTATTCATAGCGGTTTCATTATTTACTGCGCAAATGTGTTTGGCATGAGTAAAGTCGTAACTGTTTAGCGTTTGGTCTTTATTTGTTATTTGTGTCACAGAGTTTTTAAAAAACGTTGCCCCACACTAGGAATTTCTCCTGTATCGTGGGTGCGTTTACAAACATTTAAACTCACATACACAAGCAGACAGACCCGGAACAACTATCTGTAGGCCTACAACTATTTGTTCCGTGCGAGGATCAGACCCGCGACACACAATGCAGCAGTCTATCACTCAGCCACTGTATCAACCGTGGCGTCTTGTAAATAATTGATAATTAAAATTTATTGACACACACAAGTTACGTAACATACAACATAGAAAAACAAATCATCCCAACCGACTTTCCCTTTGTTTTCTCATTGCGTGTTCTTGTCGTAAAAGGAACACAATCATGTTCTAATCTGTAGAAGGTGAATCAAATAGTTTTATCATAACAGACCTACGAATCCGTTCATGTATTCTGGAGCACATTGCAAGCAGCCCCATTCGTAAGTTTGTCAGTATATCGACTTGCCTATTTTTACTCATTCTCATTCATATCGGTTCGACAAAGTGGTTGCACGTGTTTCCGCATAAATATTTTACATAAAACGCAAAATTCAGCATTCCTAAGGTACTGAAACTACAAAAATCTCTCTCAGTTATCCCATTAACCGTATGATAATCATGTTATCCTTGTATGCTAATCCAAAGAAAAGATACGCAAAATTTACATGCACGCAAACTAAAGCAATAAAACTTGTTTAGTAGACAAAATATAAGCTTGCGTAAATCAAGGAAGGTGGAATACTTCTCCCAGTCTGGAATATTCCTTTTGTGTAGTAGACATGTATTACTTTATCGCACGTCTGCATATGCAGAGCCCCATTGCGAAGCGGGGACTTTATCGCTCCTCAGTTTGCCAGGAAATGTTGAAAGGCACTACATCACTAACTCAACTTTAAGTTTGCGCAGCTAGGTTCAATGTCGAGTGACACAACTTCGTTTAAATGTATTGACAGGCTGAACTTTATGCCGCGATGTTCGTTTTTAGTTTTGTAGTTAGACTTTCAGTTTTATTTACTTGGCATAGTGTAACCTGTTTTATTGGTCTTCCAGGGCAAATAATGGCTGATGTGCAAGGAGGCAGAGCAACTCCCCAGGCTCCTGTGTACGCTACCATCCGACCGCCTCAATCACCGCAGAATCGGCCTACACCATCATCTATTCGGGCTTCTTTAAATTCTTTACCAGCGGCGCTGAACTCGACCCCATTAGTAAAGTCAGTGGCACAGAACGAAGAACCACTAAGATTTCATCCAACGAATCCATTTTTTACAACCTTACCCTCGAATTATTCAAGTGCGTCTAAACTACCAGTACCAAACGGTAGAGCGTCGCTCGCCAGCTTAGATAGAAACAAATTCAGAGACAATTCGTCAAACATTGAGTACAGCTCAGACTTGAAATCTCCTACATTTTTTACGCAAACATACGACTCTGGGCCTAGCAGTCTTCCATATTCTTATCACAATGAAAACACAAATGGATATCATACTTATACACCGACAACCACTGCCAACGAGAAATCTGACTTCTCTCATAGAAATAATGTAGATCATTTCCAAAATCAAAGTCTTCCGAATAACGCACAAAATAACACTAAGAATCCTTTTGAAACGAAAAGAAACAGTGATCCTTTTGAAAAATACTTGCGACCAGATAACAAGTTGAATGGCAAATGTGCATATGGAAGTAAGACTATGTCGAACTCCATCAGCGACAGCAATTTCCATTCGAAAGAGGAAATTACAAAGCGTTCGACGATCTCTGAACACAAGATTAGCGAAGTCGAAGAAGTGAAGACCATAAAGAAGATAGTGCTGAATGGATGTGACGATGCAGCGAATAGTGGGGAACGTAGTTTTAAAGCTGAACCACAATCAACCAACAAAAGTAGTATGAATGGTTCTGAGGTTCCCCGTTCACATATAAAGAACATTAGTTCATTGTCCCATCAATCACTGAGGAACGAACGTGAGCGAGCCACGCCGATACAGGAACGGAATGACTATTACAGTGCATTCAATCAAGATGAAAGGGACTGCAGTTCCACAACTAGGGCGTATGAGTCAGCGTACGAAGAAAACAGATCAGGTAAGTGTTTTAGATAAGCAGTACCTGAGCGACCGAGCTCTGTTCGAGTGAAAATAGAGAAAACGAATTTTATTTTTGTTATGAGACCTAGCTAGATCGATTGTTTTCGCCCCCGTTAACCCTAATATAACAATTTTCAACGAAATTGTTAGAGCCGTTTTCGAGAACGTGATTACAAATATTGCTCGTTTAATAGTAAAATGTAGGATAAGATACCTACACAAAAAAAATTGAAAAAATTAATTCTGTGACAATAGGGTTTTTTGTTTAAACTTTCATCATTAAAGCATAGGTTGTTTTTGTTACTAACAAAATTTAGATTAAGGATCAGAATATTAATCGTGTCTGCAAATGGTTCTCAATCTTAAGTTATAAAATGCCACATGTTATAGATAGAAACAATTGTGTGCACGACTTTCTAACCGCAAAGTATATTCTCAATTATTTTCATTACATAGATAATTATAGAATTAATGATAAAGACTTACATTAATCTGGCGAAAATATTATACATGGCACCTTTGTCCTACACCTTTGGGAAATACATATTTATGTGATATTGTTACATAGATAACAAGCTTTAGCTCGCGGCTTCGCTCCCATTATGTACGGAAATAAACCAACCAACGACGGGAACGTTTTAAATGTAGCCTATAATACTCGGGGATAATGTAGCTTCCCGATTATGAAAGGATACGCCCTACTTACTAACTCACAAACAAATTTTACTTCTTTTAAATATTAGTATAGAAGAAGCATGGATAACAAATGGCAATAGTTATTTTAAAGCATAGAACACACTTAACTCACAAAGTCTTACTTGAGTCAGACGCGGATCGTTAGAGCAGCATATTTCGATTCGAACACAAGTTAACGGAGGTGAGTTTCGAAGGTACGTTCACGTATGTAAACTTCAGTGTGAACCAAGCATTATTTGTTGCTATAATGTTTACCTAAACATGTGAAATCAGGGTTTAGTTGTGTGATTAGTAACGAATACTGAAGTTGATACGGCAATACATATTCAGAAAACATATTCTTTTGAAAATACACAGTGTAAACGGTCCCTTTACGAAGTTGTCAGGGATTCTGTTTGAAAACCGCACGAAAAATATTCCTGTGAAACGACTTTTTATTTGATGTGAAAAATAACGCTCAATGTAACGCACACATAACATTGTGTGCGCTGATAGATGCATATACAGGGTGTAAACTACCTCATCACGAAGCCGTTAACCAAGCATTCTATACATCAAACTAAGTAACTTTAGGCAAAAATTATTGCTGTTAAACGACTTTTTTTTGGGGTGAAAAATCATGTTCTGTGGTTGAACTGAATGTAACGCACTCAAAACATTGTGCTGATGGATGGATTAAATAGTAGAGGGGTTGTGGTGTGTGTTTTTGCTTAAAGTAAAAATCTTGCATTCAAAACTTGTATTAAAAAAAACATGTCAAAAAGTTGTAACTTTGACCCCCAATATCTCCGTAACTAGAAGGTATGGTGTAAAACAAAAAAATTATCACAATGACGGAGAGAACAAGTGCCTTTCGGTTTCGTTAAGAGGTTTTTTAAACCCTTTTGTAGTACAGGGGTCATGGAGGTATATATAGTAAACTTGTATTTAAAAAATAAACCTGAAAAGTTGGAACTTTGATCTACGATATCTCCTTCCGTGTAACCTTCTATTTCTAGGTATGTTCCAGAACAAAACATTATCGCAATAACGCAAAGAACAAGTCTATTTTACAACACTCTCTAGGTTTAATTATCTACTGAGCTAAAATTACAATAGTAGGTCCAAGCTTTTAGTCGCAAGTATTTTATAGTTTCTTATAAAGGAAGTGTTAATCACTAAAATATTCCATTTAAAATCAAGATAAGTACAATTTATTACACCTGATATTAAGCGCACGCGCGCGTTTTTGTTGTAAGCTTTTTACTAGCAAACATGGATTTGTAGTTCAAGTCGAAATGCTCGAGTACTGAGCTAAACATGGCATTCTGGCTTCGGTTCTCGGTCGAACAAAGTGTTATTTTTTTTTTCTGGTTGTTATGTTTCTCAGTAGCAGCCACAAAGTCTAGACTTGTCCTCTGTTGATGTCAATAGGCTCGCTCCTAAACTTAAACCTTTGCGTAACCCTTCGATTGATAATAATATGTGTAGGTATGTTATGCAAGAGTAAGTTGACCTCTGCTAATATTCAGCATTATAAGCGGAGTAATATGTTATGTAAAATCACTAGGCAGAATAAATTAAATGGAGCTAGGCCAACAAAATTGTTTTTGTTCATCCCTAGCGTAGGTAATAAACGTTTAGGTACGGTTATTTCCAAGCAGGCTCATATATTCTGAAAGTGCCTAAGCTTAATTTGTATGACAAAAACATGTCCTGAACTCACGTTTATTAAACTAAAAAATTAAAAAGTTTATTATAAATAGGTTCTGTAGTCTGTAATATTAAGCAAGAACAGCTGCCCGGGGTCGATCTTCAATGGTAAGCAACGCTTGCACGAGGTCAAGTCGTGGATGGGTGACCGTTTATTACATAACAATAATTGAGTGACTTGGAAAGCACGTTTAATCCGTTATTGGTAGATCTTGACTGTTGGGTAGCCGGGAGGCCGAAAGTTTGACTCAACCAGTTTTGCCAAGTTGATATCATTCAGTAGCTGGGTAACCGATTTCAGAGCAGTAGCTCTATGTAAAATACTGATAATAAGCTGCTGTGTCTGATTAAACTGGAACTGGTCCATAGCATAGTAAAGAAAAGGGTACCTAGGTCTTGTCGTGACGCGAGACAATAGTCAAGTTTTCAAAATATAATAGTCAAGGTTTCGAAGTAGTAAACGACAAAAACGCTTTGTAGCTCAACTCCATTGCTAAGTCGTTTCCTAGAATATTTAATCTACTACAGAGCCTTCATAAAATCTTGTAGGGAAATTCTCAGTACTGTTGTTAAGCTAGGTATTTATCAAATTTACGTAAGTACGGTCGAACAAGCTATTTAGTTTACATTTTACAATGTAATTTGTTAGTTAAACTGTAAACCAAATAGCTTGTTCGACCGTACTATTAACGTTTTACAAGAACCCTTTACAACCAAGGAAAAAAAAAACAAGCATAAGCAAGGTACCTTCTTATTTATGTTTGTACCTTACCTACTTGTAACTATAATAACAGATTACGACTACGTAGTGGTTGGTGGCTGTACTCTCTTGCCGAATCACTCCGAAGCTGGGCGGGTGCGAGAGTGTACCAACACAGCCAAGTGATCCGAGGAACACCGAGCTCGGACGAGCGCAAGACACTCTACACTCGCCCTGCCTTGGAGTGTCTCGACGTCAGTGTTCAGCCACCTTTACTTTTTCCAGTGAGAAAATTTGGCCTGAAACACAGGTTTAAATAAACCTAGATCGGGCAGGTCGCTAACAAACATTTGAATTTCACATTATCGCCTCTTGTAACTGTTATAGTTATTTATGCAACTTGTATTATGAGGGGTATTAAAACACGAATGTGGGTTTATCACACGAGGCGAAGCCGAGTGTGATAATAGTATCACATGAGTGTTTTAATACCTAATTATGTACAGTTGCATACAAGACTTTATCTACATCCATGATATGAATCCTCCATAAAAGGTTATGAAACCATAGGTTGTTGTGGTATTGTAAGAAGTCTATGTAAATTCATGGAAAGTTGAATTGCTGAGTATTTAATACAAACAAACCATGTATAGGTAATAATATAATTATTTACATTTTGGATTGTACAATTATTAAAATACACAAAGCTTATATCACTCATTTTTGTAAACAACAAAGTAATGCAATACTAATATCGAACAAAAATGGCGGGATTCGACTTGAATTCGAATTAACCTATAAGTTTTTTTTTAATACGGCGCTGTGGTAGTGAATCGCACGTGCTAGACAATGTTCTTTTTTTACAACGAGTTGCATAATGAAATTTAGTACAACATTATAACACCCGTTTGGATGTTATAATGGTTATTATGACACTGGCTGTTTTAATGTTGGCCATAAGCTAACTGTGTCAGATACTTTTATAGAGGATTTATAGCATGGGTGTAGATAATAGTACATTATGGTACAAGTGTGTAATGTTGGTGATTACCGCTGAGGCGCGATTGAGACCCGAGCCGCCAGGCGAGGGTCTTAAGAGAGCCGAGGCCGGTAATCATCAATACACACGTGTGTCATACGACGTTTTTCAACACACTTGTGAATAAAATAATACAAAAAAATCATTATATTTAGTAGATAATAGATATTTGTCCTTGGAATTTTTAGGTAGTAAACTTTCCATAACGTTAAGGGCTTCACATCTTATAACGGGCGGTGTACAACATAAATAATTTTCTTCATAACTAGTACTTGTAGACATTTTTTATTCATAAATAACTATAATTTCAACAGTGAAAACGAGTAATGAAAAGTTTTTCGCAAAGGCGGGAAAATTTAATCAGTTTTCCTATGCGCGCGCATCTAACAATGGCGATCGGCCATAGACTAAAATAATGAGGTTAGTTTTTTTGGCTTTTCGCGGATAGCGAATCCACGTACAAAATGGGGAATTCAAAGTTTTCTTTATAACAGAGAAAACAAAAGTTACATTTCAATGAAATGAGCAAGCAATAGGTACATTAATTTATTTGTACTATTGAACGCGATTTTTTTATATAGAAGCTTTTGTAGGAACAAAGCAACAAGCCCCTCAACCAAAAAAAAAAAACCCTATAACTCACTTGTGAATAAGTAATGAAAAAGTCACAGTTTGATTATAGGTGTCATTATGTGCCTAATTGCGGTGAAATTAGAGCCATTTTATGAGCAAGTGTGTTGAAAAATATATTATTTTAGTTATAGTTTACTTTTTTGGACTAATTATACCATTGTTTAAGAAATAAAACTACTGCACCTAAATGAACACTTTTGTAATAAGTACTTTTTTTATAAATTAAGTATTCTTATTCTTAAATTATTAGAACATAGTTTTATGCCAGATTTCTCCGGCACATGTCATTATCCCACAACATAATCGAAATAATCTGCCTAGTCTTCCCAACTATGTTGGGGTCGGCTTCCAGTCTAGCCGGCTGCAGCTGAATACCAGTATTTTACATGGAGCGACTGCCTATCTCACCTCCACAACCCAGTTAGTGCTGGGTAATACGATACCCCTTGGTAAGACTGGTAGTCAGACAGGCGACAACATAAGGTAATGCCAAAATTTTGCGCTGTTGTGCAGTGCAAAAACGGGCACCTAAATCAAAAGGTATATGTATCTACGTAAAAATAAAACAACCAAGATCCTTCTGCATATCATTTCGGTGGGATCTTGATTAAATTCTCTAAGTTCTAAACTTGACGTCATTAAAGAAACTGTCGGGAACCATTTTACCTAAGTTTGAAACTTTCAAGTTGCTAAGAACAGTTCCAGCGTTATTGCAAAAGCTATCGATACTTTTGAAGAATGAACTGTAAAATGATGTTTTAAATGCGCAGACTTATTTTGCTATTGAAAATGTATCTAAACGGAGTTTTACGGAAGACATCTACTTATGATGAAACAGTGAAACTTAGATTGCAAGTTAAGCTGGGCTCCTTTGATTAAAGACAAGTGCTTAGCAATTCTAGAAGTTTAGAAGCAGTTATAGCCTAGTGGCGTGACCGTGCCTCGCACTGTAAAGTCATAGGTCTCGAGTTCGAACCCAAGACACGCACCTCTGAATTTTCGGATTCATGTGCGTATTGTATAATTACGTAATACTTGCTTCGGTGAAGAAAAACATCGTGAGGAAACCAGAATGCCTGAGAGATATTTCTCGACGGCATCTAAAGCCAACTCAGAGGCCGATGGGCGGCATAAAAACTCTTACACCAGGTTAGGCACTAACCACACGAGAATCAAAGTAGGGGCAGTTCTGGGCAGAAAACAGGTTTATGAAATGCTTAATTTGTATTTATCTAAGTAACTACTTAAATGAGTACCTAGTCTTTTATAAACGTTTTTTTAAATTGGAGAATTCAATCTCCAGTCAGCGAAAATCAATTATGAAAACCTGTCAAAAAGGAGGTAAATTAGAGGTATCCGATTTAGACAATATAATGCGATCGTGCTTAAAAAAACGGTAAAATCCAGCCAGAAAACTGCTAACATCGATTCACTCTGTTCTTCATAACTGTGGCAACTCTTATCAGGCTGTTTTATGATTTAAGGCGGTAATACGACTAGTACTGAGGAGAACACGTTAAGCTTTGTAACCCGACTGTTCTACAGAGACAGTAAACATATAGCTTTAGAATGTCAACCGGTCGAACTTCAGGGACCGATATCTTACGCTTTAATTCGATTATAAAGAAGATATTTTATTATTTATTTTATTTTATTTTATTCTATTCGGGAAACTTACAGCTAGTCTATAGAATGTTCCCAAATAGTACGGATTTGATGGCCAATTAGAAGTTTCCGCAATTATACATTTTAAACAAACAGTCGAAACAAAAAAAACACAACAAAAGAAAAAGGTAGTACGAAATACTTACACTAAAAAAAAGCAAAGCAAGCAAGCTATAGCTGTCATTCTAATTCAAATTCATAATTTTGGAAAAGATTACCTAATAGCTAGATTACATAATTGGAAGTCACCTGGAATAGACAAAATACATAATTTTTGGTACAAAAAGTTAACTGTACTGTATTATACAAATCTATCGCAAAAAATTTAAGATATCGTATTAGGACAGCAGAATATACCCGAATTTATCACAACAGGAATTACTTACATGCTGCCTAAGACTAAATACACATCAGAGCCTTTCCAATACAGACCAATCACATGTCTACCAACAATTTACAAGATACTAACAACATCTGCAGTCACAAAGAAAATTAATTCACACATTATACACCACAACATAATAGCAGAGGAACAGAAGGGATGTAGGCAGGGCCACATGGGATGCAAAGAACAGCTGATTTTTGATTCCACTATAAATAAACACGCCACCTCAAAAAACAGAAATCTCCATTGCACCTATATTGATTACAAAAAAGCTTTCGATAGTGTACCGCATTCCTGGTTAATACAAATTCTGGAGATTTATAGAATAAACCCGAAAATAGTTGATTTTATGCGCCTTGTAATGCTACAGTGGAAAACCACATTACAAATAAATAGTAGTAACAATAATGTTACAACACGACAGATATCTATCAAAAAAGGCATCTACCAGGGCGACTCCCTGAGCCCCCTGTAGTTCTGTCTTGCCCTCAACCCTTTGTCTAATATGCTGCAGCGCTGCGGGGCCGGATACTGCCTCAAACACTCTACAGATGAAACAACAATATCACATCTAATAAGTATACATGGATGACATCAAACTGTATGCAAAATCAGAAAAAAGATATGAAGAAATTAGTAGATAATATATTACAGCAGAGTTTAGTCAGGATATTAACATGCAATTTGGATTAGAAAAATGCAAAACACTTCACATTGTTAGAGGCAAGGTGCGGCCCGGTGCGGCCCGCGACTATGCAGCGAATGAGACAGATTCTATAACCGCATTGGAACCTACTACTACTTGTATAAATACTTAGGGTACACGCAACTAAAAGGTCTTGACCACGTTAAAATTAAAGATACACTAACTACAGAGTACAAGAAGAGAGTTAACGCTGTCTGTAAATCCCAACTATCAGGTAAACATCTCATTAAAGCCTTAAACACCTTCGCTATTTCAGTATTAACGTACTCATTCGGAGTTATAAAATGGACCAAAACAGATACAGAACAATTACAACGAACTACACGAACAACACTCACGAAGCATAACAACATTCACCCTGAATCCGCCATAGAGAGACTAACTATTAAACGAGAACATGGAGGGAGAGGCCTTGTAGATATCCAGCACCTATAGCAGAAACAAGTTAGTCGACTAAAATCATTCTTCCACACAAAATCCCGCAATAGTAATATACATAAAGCTATAGTAACAAACGATCTTAACTACACTCCACTTAACCTAAACAGAACCAATAGAAACCCAAAACAGAACCAATGATGACCCGCAGACACAAAAAATTGAAGACTGGAAGAGAACAGTACTCCATGGTCGGCACCCTCATGACCTAGAGCAATCCCACATAAACAAATTAGCGTCAAATAAGTGGCTAAAAATAGGCAACTTATTTCCAGAAACCGAAGGATTTATAATAGCAATTCAAGACCAGATCATCAACACAAAAAACTAATCAAAGATCATACAGTAACTAATGACAAATGTCGCAAATGTCACATCCACCCAGAAATCATCCAGCATATAACAGGAGCATGCACAACTCTCACGCAGACAGACTACACTCACAGGCACAACCAAGTGGCCAATATCATTCACCAAAAACTAGCACTCAAACACGCACTCATTCAAAATACCAACACTCCTTACACAATTATAAACCAGAAACTACCCTAGAAAATAAAACACATAAGCTCTACTACGATCGCGCTATTCTGACTGATAAGACGATCCACTACAACAGACCGGATATAATCCTACAGGACAAAATAAATAAAGTTACATACCTGATAGACATCGCAGTCTCCAACACGCACAACATACAGAAAACAATCACTGAAAAAATAAGTAAATACGCAAAACTCAAAGAAGAAGTAACTAGAATTTGACGACAAGAAAAAGTATATGTAGTTCCAATAGTCCTTTCCACAACAGGGGTAATCCCAAATCATGTCATCCATAGCTTAAAATTATTAGACCTTAAACAAAACCTATACATTACACTGCAAAAGACTGCTATTCTAAATACGAGTACATGTAGAATCGTTAGGAAGTTCATGCAGATAGAAGAGAACGAGATATGACCTCATCACAACACATAAACATTCATTAAACTAACACACCACACGCTTCATTTGCTTTGACTTTGGCCCGTAAATGTAGTTGAAATCCAGTCGTAAGGGCTGAGAAGAAAAAACACTTTCGAAAATAATAATAATATCACACTCACACACGCTACGTTGACTTGGTATAGGCCCGTTAACGTAGCTAACACTAGCTAAAAAGCTAAGAAACAATATATGTTTTCCCAAAATAATGATAATAATAATTTCATTGCTGTTCATAAATTCAGTACGGACAGACAACTAATGGTCAACACTTTCTGTCACATTACCATAATTAATTTTCGTTCATTGTATTTTTGTGAAAATCTGCAGTGCTAATTAATTCATAAAATATTTTCTTCAAATTTCGTTAGCAAGGTCAACGAAGCTTAAAACTGGGATTAATTAAGTGAAGAATATTTATTAAGTAAGTAGATACTTACCTAATTAAAAATCTTTCTGAATGCTGATCACGTTTTGGTAGATAGGTTTTTATTAATACGAAGAAATAATTAAAAACAAAAGGAAATATTTAAATACCAAGAGTGTATTGTAGTCTAATTATAGTAAGTGTTGATGTTCGTAATGATCAAAAACTTTTCATTCGAGAATCTACTTAGAGAAATGTTATAGCAACGTGTAACTCCTGTGTTCGTGTTGCTAGCATTTTTTAGTAGGCGCTTATAGTTCTCTATTTTTAAACACTCATCATTTGATTATAAGTTCTTGAACGGTGTAACAGAAATAGACATTTGACCTATTTTTTGACATTCAAACGATTATCTCTTGCCTTAGTAGTCTTAGTTTTTTTATGAGTGCTTCCTTTGTAACGGAAATTGGGGCTTCCTACTTGGAAATTTTATAACACGCCTTGAGAAACTTTACTTTGATCTTTGATACTTACCTAATTATGTATTTATTAGTTGCTCAATGAAGTCCTGCCATTCATTTGTCAGTTTGAATGGTTTCATTGATTGCTGGATTACTTTCAGTTATTATAATACTTAATTCGTTATTAGGTAGGTACTAATTCGTTCATTATGTTGCTACGGTAGAAGGTATCTGAACCCTTCTAACAGTCCCATTTCCATCTATGTTGTTACGAAAAATATGTATCAACCTACATGGTAGCAAGGAGATCTCCCAAAAACGAATTCTTACCGTACTTTAATAAGAATAAAACAATGTCTGAACAAAACAACAAAAACGAAGCCCAAGTAAACTGGATTCAGCCATTCACAGTCGATTACTTCAGTCGCAGTCTGATTACGAGATGTTTCCATGCTATTAGCCATTGAATAGTCATACGTAGCCTAATTCAGATTAATTACAGCATCGTCATAGGTCGGGCCAAGGTCCGACAGGCTTGTCCTAAGGAGCGGTGTCACGGTCTACGGACATCTTCGATAGAACATCATAAACTTCGAACAGTTCCGTCGCCGACTTTGCACAACGTTCTTCTAGACTTCGCAGTGAATAGTCGTTTTGAAGCAGCTTATTAATTTTTAATATGGGTAACCTCGTGTGTCGCGGAAGCTAAAGCTAGTGAATTACAAGACAAAATGAACTCGCCCTGCTTTACGGGCAGCCCGTATATATTTCACCCCGTATCGGACACTTCGGCAACTGAATCGGAGGGCAGTGTGGACTCGGGCAGAGAGAAAACTGTCGGCGATGGTACACGAACGAAGTACACCGATCCGAAGTTTAGAACGATTAACAAAGTCAGCATTAAGATACTAAAAGCTATTGAGAAGTTGACTTGTAATATTAAGATTAATAAGAAGCCGAAGAAAGTTGCTGTTCCAGCGGTAGTCAAGGGTTAGTACAATCTGTGACAGGCTTACACACACACCACAAAAAGAATATGTATATTTTAAAACCTCATAATGTGTTAATATGTAGTTTTTGCCTGCCTCGTTAGTCTAGTGGTCGCAAGCGCGACTGTTGAGCATGATGTTCTGGGTTCGATTCCCAGGTCGGGCAAAGTGTTATTGGGTTTTTCCATCAGGAATTTCTCAGTAGCAGCCACGGAGTCTGGATTTGTGCCCGGTTGATGGCATTAGCAAAAAACTAAAAAAAAAACTTAAACATAACTGGCGAAATGTAGGTGTGCTATTAGGTACACCTCTGCCTATTCCTTTGGGGGGCAACAAGCGTGATGTTTAATAGTTTACGGTGCTTATCGGTTCAGCACTATGCTTATTTACGAGGTTGATTTCTTCAGTGCACACTCAAACATCTTACATTCCAAATTTCACGTTTCAAAATACAAGAACCTTATCTCTATCTTAACAAACGGTCCGAGAATCGTTTTATTAAAATTTGTAAAAACATATTACCTTTAATAGAGCCAAGCACTTTACCAGCTGAGCAGATTTTCAAGAATATTCCAACTTTTTTCAGCCTCGTAAATAAATCGCCTCCTAGGCACTCTATTAATTATCTTGTCATAGCCGAGTAATACAAAGTATGAACATTTTAAAACAACTTAGCGCTACAGGTTTTACTGCGACCTAGTTCCTATAAATAATTTACGCTCCTTAATACACTGCCGGCTCTGCTATCTCCGTTTAGGTTTTCCATTTTTCATAACCAAGAGGGTCATATTTTCACCAGTTCCGACACGCGGGTGAAAATAAAATGCAGGTCACATTTTTGTAGTTTTAGGTACGTACTAAAAAATGGAAAACGGATGGGAAATCATCAAATATGACTTCTCCCGCTCTATGCGGAGCAGGAGGGAGTCTCAGACTTTTACTGACTAAAACCCATCCATGTTCCTTCATCACCCTGTGTTCCGGGGCAACGGTATCTCTATCGAACAGTCCCGCAGCCCCGATCTGGTAATATCTCAATTGGCTTTGGCCCGCAGCTTCGCCTTTGTTGAGTTTGAAAATTATCTTACGGGAACTTTACCTAAGTTCCCGTAAGATGGTTATGATGGATCCCTCTGGGATAGGGCACGCCACGATAGTGGCGATAAGTCCCCTCTTTGAGGAGTGGCTGGAGAGACGCCACGGCGTTCTCACCTTCCGCCTGACGCAGGTCCTCACCGGACACGGTGTTTTCGGGAGGTTCCTGCACCGAATCGGGCGGGAGGAAACGCCCGGGTGTTTCCATTGCGAGGATCGACCGGAGGACACGGTGGAGCACACGGTGGAGGTGTGCCCCGCGTGGGCGGAGCACCGCCGTGTCCTCGAAGCGGCGATTGGCGGCGGCGACCTCTCGCGTCCGGCCCTGGTGCAAGCCATGGTCCGGAGCGAGACGGAATGGGACGCCGTCACCTCCTTCTGTGAAGCAGTAATGCTAGAGAAGGAGGTGGCGGAACGTGAGAGGGAGAGAACCTCACAGCGTCCCGGCCGCCGCGGAAGACGCCCCGGGCGTCGGGGGCCACCACGTGGCCCCCGGCCACCGTAGGCGCGGGCCTGTGGACGGTGGGCTATGGGCTAGCTCGCCGTCCGTCCGTCTCATGACGACAGGCCGTGTCGACGGCGCGTTCGTGTTCCACGCGCGCCTTAAAGAGAGTCAGCAAAAAGGAAGGGGTCCGCAAGGACCGATGCCTGCCGGGGTAGCGGGACTATTCGAAAGAGATACCGTGGCCCCGGAACACAAAGGGCGATGAAGGAACATGGATGGGTTTTAGTCAGTAAAAGTCTGACACTCCCTCCTGCTCCGCCCAGAGCGGGAGAAGTCATTTGATGATTTCCCATCCGAAAAAAAAAAAAAAAAAAAAAAAGGTACCTCTGGGATAAAAAAGTATCCTATGCCCATAGGCAGGTCATGATTTATCCGTGTGCCAAATTGTATCCAAATTTATTTACCTGTAAAGCGTGAACAGTTAACAATCAGACTTACTTTCGCATTTAGTATATTATTTTGCAAGCTTATAAATCCTTTTTAGTATACCAAATATAAATATTGTTTCAAATGTTTACAGACAGATTTAACGTGCCTACTTACGCAGTTCTTTTAACCACACTACAAACAAATGAACGCGATTTCCAAACAATTCGAATGACTCCTCAAATTCCACTGTACTTACGTCCCTTTAAAAAGGTACTTATCAAAAACTCGCAAACAATTTTACCTTTTCGGAACAAATACTCGAGTGTCAACTTTCCCTAAGGTCAAATACCTTATTGACTCTCTGATTAAACTGTAATACTAATCAAACGATACATGACACCCCAGCCAATCACCTTTGTTGGTACAAACGACATTAGTACTTCAACGTACGCCTTGTAAAGCTCAAATTGCTGTGAATGAAACTTTAGTGTGATGGCATTATTTAGACGAGCTCGATGGGGCTTTTGTGACAAATAAATGTTCATACGAGTACCTACTATATGAGATGGTGTTCAACAGAGACCAAGTTTAATGAAATTGCCAAGTTATTAGAAGGTCCATAGATACATGACACGGCTATAGAAATGTACTTGTAGATTCATCGGGCTGATGCACGTTGTATATATTTTGCGTTCGGCACAGGTATCGAAATATAGGCACCGTCAAACCTTAAAAGATTGCCCAAGCACTCTAACTTTGCCCAGCACGGTATTTTTCACAAATATTTAAAAGCCGCCAACATATTTTAATTGTGCTTATTATTTAATCTTAGGACGAATTTTGATTATGTCCCTGGCAACATAACGTAACGGACTCTGCCTAATGTCACTTATGTCGGCTGTAAAACCGTGTCGAAATTGGTAGTCTAATTTGCGGGCCAAAACTCGTGTGAAAAACTTTTATCAAAACTTGATTTCTAATTACAGCAGAAAATTGAATTTTAAACCACTGATAGTTTGTAATAAATACACAAGGGAGATCGAATATTCAAAGCGATATTGCCCACCTACCTACATACCCATCATATTTTCGATGTTAAGAGCAACATCGAAAATATGATGGTGGGCAATGTTATATTAGTTTTTCAGAAGTAGTTGTTACATCTTTGCCCACCAAAATATTACCGGTAGGGTTGTCACCTCAACGTCAAATTGCATCACAGATAAGCAGCTACTTTTATTTAAGTAAATTTAGCAACAGAGTAACAAGAAAAAAGAAAAAAGATTTGGATCGAAAGCATACAGAAATTTCTTAATATACCAGTAAAAAATATTATGACTAGATAATAATAATAATAAAATTTAGCATTGTTTGTTCTAAAATACTGCTAATTTCATGACATTTTTAGATTAATCTTTAAGAGCGAACTATTTGATCGTCACGCACCTGCGTACACTGTACTGGTGTAAAATAAAACAAATACTGGTGGAAAACATAACCTCCTCCTATTTTAGAAGTCGGTTAAAAGTGACAACCCTGGTTTTTCCGTTTATTTGAATGAAAAATGACGAAAAACCGTTACTACTTTGCCCACTCAAAGGTGACAGGCAATATGAACGTTTAAACGTTTAATATAATAAGGTCTTAAGATAGATTGATTATTTTTCTATAATGATCCCTAAACCAAGGGCGTTCTTACGTGCTTTATATCCCTCAAATGGCTTAGCATGATCCTCCGTTACTCCTAAAATACTGCAGCATTAATTTTGGAATAAATATATGATAAAGTTGAGGATTAATGATAAGTCCTATCTGTGACGAAAACACGATTCCATAAACTGTTCTAGATAGAAAAAAAATCTAAAGTTATCTCCAAATCGAACAATAAACCGCTGGTATTCAAAAAGTACTTGAAATTAGATCATGAAACTTTGCATACTAACTGAGCTAACTAAAAAGCAGGTCTTATGTGTTTTATTTTTTTAGACCAATCAATAGATTTTTTGTAAATCGCAAAAAACCACTCATTTCGCACTATTCGGCCGCAGTGACTGACGTAACAACCGCTTTGTAGTGCAAGCTGATTAGAACATTATTCTACTAGTATTTCAAACGAAGTTTGAACTACCACAAATGGAGTTGCTAATTTTAGGGTTAGAAGCGCCTTAGGGTAGAAAATACCGAAGTTACAAAAGTTTCTGCAGAATGGGCAAACTTGTAAAAAGTACAAAAAATTTGGCCCGCTGTACAAATTGAGCTTTTTAGCACATTCACACTTATTTTCTTGATATTTTTATAAATCTTGTGCAAAGAACAGTACATTTAAATATCGTGTAGCACAATTAAAATATTTTTTTTTTGAATATTTTAAGAAATTTGGGCAAAGTTGTACGGTTTGACGGCACTGTTTTTAGTATTTTCGGGACAAGCCCACCACACTACTTCTAAACCACTGGAACCTAAAAGCCAGAATCAACAGTGGTGACCACCAAAAAAGTACCCATACAATGAAGCTTGACGAAGTCCCACAGGAAAAAGTGAACTGTCTTCGATCCCGCAACAAAATTAATCAGAAAAGATTAGAGGAGGTGTAGAAAAAACATATTTTTTGTCCTGGCCAGCCACTCACGAACGGAGCCGATTTTAGTATTTGTCGCAACCATCGAAATTCTTGATAATTTTTAATGAAAGTTCGTTTAATATCGTCGTTCGTTTAGTATCGTCGCAAAATATCGGAACCATCATTATTCTGCCTTATCCCAATTTATTTGGGGTCGGCGCAGCATATATTCTTCTTCGCAACAAAATAGACAATATAAACGCAACAAGATAGATAAAAATTGTTCACTGCAATCGACCATTTGATTGTACTACTAGATTATTTTAATATAAAATCCAGCGGGTCTTAATTCGTGTCGTTGACAAGATTTCCCACTCACTGTCTTTGAAAACGTCTGCGGAACGCTTCGCATGTCGTAGGCACTTACGCTCTTATGTGAAGTTTCTGTCAACCATCTACTCATGCAGAGACAAGTGCTTACCTACTAAACGTTTCCCGTTTGAACGTAACAATTACAAGCGGATACGGCATAATACAGCGATGATCATAAACCACACGAAGAGTTTGTTCTAAACAATCGAGTTTAATGAGAGGATTCGGGAAACTGGGTGGTACGGAGTATTAGATACAAGGTTTGAAGTTTTACGGTTATATTGTGTTGTGAGGTGGAGCCATAGTAGGGTAATAGGTACCAGGGATCTAGGAAGTAGGAGAATATCAGTTCTTCTTCGGGTCTTTGTGAGTGCAATAGATCACGTACTTACGACTTACTCGTTGGTCTAGTGGTCGCAAACGCGACTGCTGAGCATAAGGGTCCTGGGTTCGATTTTCTTGTCGGGCTGTGTTATTGGGTTTTTCATCGGGAAAACAGCCACAGAGTCAGCATTTGTGCCCAGTTGATGTCAATAGGCTCTCCCCCTATTACATGGGACTTAAACATAACTCGTGAAAGTTGGTATACTTGTTAGGTACATTTCTACCTAACCTTTCGGGTATTACAAGACCTGATGTTATGTATGTCATTAACTTAGTTTTCCAACGCAAACATAATGCCATTTCCGATGCAAAGAGCGAACTTTTAAGACCACACTATACTCATTGGGTGCCTCCAAATACACACATCAAAAATGTCTAGGGATCAAGCATTTTTATGCGGATTTCTTGAGATTGAGATGTGGCTTTGTAATAAATTTATGATTTTATAAATTTATATGGATCCTTTTTGGTGCATTTCATAATTTGAATCAGGAACTCTCAATCAAATTCGAGTAAAAGATGAAAATAAGCTGTCAATATTTTCCCTATAAAAACATACAACGCATTGAAGACATTATTAGTGCTACTGTTTCCCTACTACTGATTAAAACCAACGTTATTATGGAGCGGCGACGTCATTTAAGCAGGGAAGAAATGCTCAGAGCCGTGGGAATGATAGAAGCTGGTTCCCGGCAACGTACTGTAGCTTTAGCTCTGAATACAAGTCAGAGTGTTATCAGTCGACTTTGGACACGTTACCGAAGCACTGGTACCGTGGCTGAGCGCCATGGAGGACGGTATCGCTGCACCACACGGAGACAAGACCGATACATTCAAATCTTAACTCGAAGAGCTCCAACAATAACCGCCATGATGTTAGCCGTGAGGCTTCATCACTCTTCAGGGAACTTAATTAGCGACCAAACAGTCAGAAACCGCTTGCATGAAGTGAACCTTCATTCCCGAAGACCGCTACGGGTACCACCTATAGCAATGCACAATCGTAGGATTCGATATCAATGGGCTCTTGAACACAGAAATTGGGCAGAAGAACAATGGCGTTTCGTGTGCTTTTCTGATGAGTCTCGTTTTGGTATGAGACCGGATACAAGACGTATACGACACTGGAGAACCCCTGGACGCCAACAGCGATTAAAATCCTGCCAGGAAGTCCATCCTTATAGTGGTGGAACCATCATGGTATGGGCGGGTATTTGGATCGGCGGAAGAACTGAGTTGATTTGGATCAGAGGCAACCTCAACGCTCAAATTTATGCTGAGACGATTGTATCAGACGTCATCGTTCCTCTACAAGTGCAAATCGGTCCCTTATTTCAGTTAATGCATGATAATGCACGACCGCACACCGCAAGAGTTGTAAGACAGACTCTCGCCGCAGCTAACATCAATGTCCTGCCCTGGCCTGCTCAGTCGCCAGACTTAAACCCGATTGAGCATGCATGGGATATGCTACAGAGAAGAGCTCTGCCGAATATGGAGGGTATCCAGTCGCAAGAAGACCTTTTTTTGTTGTTGCAACGAACATGGGCGGCCATTCCACAGCGTGATTTGGATGAACTCATTTTGAGTATGCCAAACCGATGTTCTTGTGTTGTTAGTGTTCGCGGTAGAAACACGGATTATTAATTGTTTAAGTTACCCAATAAAATTTTAAAGAAAACTGTTATATCAGTCTTTTTTTCGAACTTTAATGTTAGTGGTTCAAATGTCAAAAATCCCTTTATTAGGAAAATGGCAAATTTCTTTATTAATGCAAAGGTGACTTGGTTTATCGTTACTGTGACAAACGAAAACACTTTATTTGATGAATCCTTAAAGAAAATTTTAATTAATATCAATCAGGAGAAAAGTTATTGCAAAAATATATGTTGATCCCTAGATACTTTTGATGTGTGTAGTTACTTAGACTTGTCAAGCTATCATATCTTAATTCTTTGTAAAGTACCCTCTAAAATAGCAAAATAAATGGGTGCTTTTGTGGCTAAGGGTTTGCAATAGAGAGAATTGGAGAGCTCTGCTGTTTTCAAAAGCTGAAGAAGGTATAAGCTGTCTAAACTCCTGGAAACATTGACATTAGTACTACTACTACTACTACTACTACAGCCCATAACGTCCACTGCTGGACATAAGCCTCTCCCATGATGGGAGGAATTTGCCGTAATCTCCACGCTTGGCAGGCGGATTGGAGATCGCAGTGATGAAAGACTAACAGAAAACGCTGCTGCCCATTCTCTGGTCCACGGAGGCGCAAGGTGTTCTGCCTCAGACATTAGTCGCCTTAAACGACACCCGTGAGTGTAATGGGTTGGTTCTATTCTACTCTGCCGGATACCACACGGCTGACATTAGTAATGCTTTATAATTGTCAGAAATAGTTCACCGAGCTTGACCGAGATCTATGTTCACATGACGCCGTTGTTAAATAACTAGGTTTCAGTCCAACGGCTGATTTTGGCAAAGATACGATTTGTTTTGGCTCAAATTGTTCTAGCAATTTTTCGAAAATACCAACTACAGATTGAATCAATTTCCTGTCGTGAATGCATTCTTGTTGTTGGCTCGTTGCATTTTAGAAAGCAATAGAGTGGAAGTGTTTTCTTTTTGGAGTACTAAACCAATATTTTTTTTTCAGTTGATCATAATATCTATCTAATTCATTCTTCGAGTGAGCCCTTAAATTGGCTAAAGTTTCCGTAAAATACATTAATACGGTCTACTTACTTCCTTTATTTCGATGAAGATGATGATAGCTCTACACCACATAAACTTACAGATTTAGAAATGTAGAAAATGTACACAGGGTGACACAAGTCTTTGAAGTAGGTAACCAAATTGAATCGTGTAAATATTAAAGTGAATCACTCCAAGTCGGGAACACCTTTTATTTCTGTGAATTTCAATCGAAGTCAATTTAGTTGACAGTACAGTTATACAGTACGTATTCTTGCTATAAGATGACACAAAGTATATGTAGATATTCTAAGAGAGAAAATAAAATCACTAAGCTTAATTATGTCGGTTCGCGTAATCCTAATAATGTAATACTACTCCTAATGTGTACTAAAGAATTAGACGATTCTGAAGTTATGTTGATATTTTTTTAAGGGATTATCGCTACTGGTGACAAGGAACAATTTGTGCACAATATTTTTAGAAAAAACCTACCTAAGATCAGATTTATTCGAATTAGAAAACGGCTACAATATCTTCGAGAAGTTATGCCTGTTTAATTCGTTTTGGTTCAGCTGCCATACGATGAGATGAATATGAACGTTGCTCAACAGTCCGTTTTTAGTTTTTGGTCCATTTTTGAAAACGGGAAGTGTGTCCGAAGGACTGAGATGATCTGAAACTTTCATAGTTTAGCGGTATGCTGAATGTTTGTTATGTTTATTGTTTCTGTTTTCAAATTTTGTATGCACGTCATGTCCCTGCGATGAATAAAGATTTTTTCTTTCTTTCGATAATTAAGCGTTCTCTCATGTTCCTGCCTACTCCGCTATCAAGTTTTCTTGCTGAAGCATCATCATGTTCCAAACCTTTTCCCAACTAAGTTGGGGTTTGCTTCAAGTCTAACCGGATGCAGCTGAATACCAGAATTTTACATGAAGCCACTGTCAATCTGACCTCCACAACCCAGTTAGTACTGGGTAATACGATACCCTTTGATTAGACTGGTTGTTAGACTTACGGCCACTAACCTAACTACTAACCTGTAACGTCTGCCAAAAATCTACAAATCACAGCTGGAAGCAACAGCTTAACGTGCTTCCCGAGACATGGAGGAAACTCGGTATGTAATGGGTCACCCATCCACAGATCAACCTAAGCAAGCGCGGCTTAACCTGAAGATTGATCCGAGCGGTTGTTATTATTTAGCTACGAGCTCCTCATTTCCTCTCCTCTCCTCCTCAGCTCTCCTCCTCAGCTCTCCTCCTCAGTTTTCATGCTAAATGTGCTTTCTGAAAAGAGAAAAACCCTCTAGGCTCCCCTAAGAGGAAAGAAAAGTGAATATTATTGACCCAGATATTTCTAATACTCCTGCCGACTTGACAAATTTGGCACCACTTTGGTACCCTTTGTAACTTAAGGTGACACTAGTCGCGGGCACGAACTCATTGGTGGGCGTGGCCAAAAAGCACGCTGTCTCACCTGGCATCGTGCCCGACAGAGTGAGTGCAGTGAGATGCACGATAATTCATAGTAAAAAGCGCGCGTAAAAATTTTGAAAAGGCCTTTGGAAAATCGAGTTTTATAAAAAAAACCACTGCATAAATCAATTACAAATTCGAATTCTCCGATAGTTGTGCTTTGTCGGTACCGACGTTGTTTTGGAAATTTGACACTTCTTTTATTACTAATTTACGCCTAAAGTTGCGTTAAAATTGGCAATAAAACGAATTTTTTTTTGTAGCTCGTAACTTTTTAATGGCTTTTTATTTTACTATTCTGTTTCCGCAAAGAAAAAATGTCGACTAGTGTCACCTTAAACTTGATTTTCAAGAACTGTCGTCAATGTTGAGCATAGGTGGCTCTAGCATTGTCTGATAGCAATATACAGGAAATAATTGAATATAATATAGATACTTGCTGTCTGTGCATAATTATCTAATACTAAAATTAATGAAGGCCCTTCTAACCCTAAAATTAGCAACTCTATCTGTAGTAGTTCAAACTTCGTTTGAAATACTGTTAGAATAAAGTTCTAATCAGCTTGCACTACAAAGCAGTTGTTACGTCAGTCACTGCGGCCGAATAGTGCGAAATGAGTGGTTTTATGCGATTTACAAAAAATCTATTGATTGGACTGAAAAAATAAAACACATAAGACCTGCTTTATAGTAAGTTCAGTTAGTATGCAAAGTTTCATGATCTAATTTGAAGTACTTTTTGAATACCAGCGGTTTATTGTTCGATTTGGAGGTAACTTTGGATTTTTTTTCTATCGAGAAAAGTTTATGGAATCGTGTTTTTGTCACACGTAGTACTTAGCCTCAATCCTCAACTTTACCATATTATATTTATTTCAAAATTAATGCTGCAGTATTTTAGGCGTAACGAAGGATCATGCTAAGCCATTTGAGGGGGTATAAGCCCTTAAGTAATCTGTAAAAACATACCATTTCTTGGCAGTCGGGTAAAAAGGAAAGTGAACGATGTATGAGTTTCAATATTTTATTAAAAAAGCTAGTGCCGATTTTAATCTTCTTTTTGTCTTGTCTCCAGGTTTTGGTGTGTTCAGAGTTTAGTTTAATTATTCGATAAAACATCATATCAGCTACAAATAGATATTGAATTTTCGCCAAATACCTAGTGATCTACATACAAACTATTCGCCAAATAGGTAACTAGTGATTTCCGAGTCATGGATGTTTATATGTATAATAAGTATGTATTTACAAACAAAAAGTATCTATGTAGTATATCAACTATCTGGTGTCCATGACACAGGCCTCGTTGCTTAGTGTGGCACTAGATGGCGCTGTGTGTAATGTCCAGCGATATTTATTTATTTACATAGAAACATAAACTCGGGCCTTTTTACCTATGGGAATGCAGGAACTGCAGAACACCACCTACTACCATTCTTACGTATTCCATTTTCATCGTCCACATTTCGTCAAAACCTTCGATTTTTATAACAATTACCTACACCGCTAGTGTAACCATGTTTGACTCCAATTGCTTTATTAAAATATGGCCAAGGATATACAATGTAATGTTTCCGTGAATGATCGGAAACACGCATTGGTAATACGGACTGCTATTTATTTGTTTTAGGTCAACGCACTCTCACTATGTTGCACAGAAATGCACATGGTTTTCTTCGGACATTCCCAGCTAGTCCCGGCCATTCTCGGGCCATTTGACCCGTTACGGCTGTGCCTGTAAGCATGTGCGTTTGCCCAAAATAGGCAACGCATATTTACTTTTTGTAGCTATGTCAAACAGTTGGTCTTAAGTCTATTTTACAATGATATAATTATAGGATAGTATTTTTTTCAGTTATTTAAAAATCATCATCGTCAATTTAAGATATATCATGCTCTCCTTTGGTGTGAGTTTGGTTTCATCAGACACAAGATTGTCAGATCTTTAGGTCAGAAAAATAGGCTTCACACGAACCGAGATATATAGGGTTCTCAAGACTGGTTGTCCGACTTTCGGGCATCTGAAAACCCGCTACGACTGACAAAGATCTACGAATGTACCTCCTTACTTTTTCTTTATACCTTATCTGCTAATTCTATAGCCCTAAGAGTAATTGATGTAATGTGTTTCATAAAACATAACATTCCTGCACAGTCCTTAATAAACGTTATGCAGGAAGTTTGTTTCAGTGGCCCATATAATGCAAAACAAATTTCTCTGTTTACATCGCGTGGTATGGCACCATGTGGCCCATATGGATCGTATTAACTGTAAATACCTAGTAGGTTTTATGTGTTGTGGTGTGTTGTTAGTACTGGCGTAGATTATGCAAAAATGGAGTGAACGCCTTATTCAGTAAAACCAAATATGCATACAAATGCAACCTTTTTTTCGCTGGCTCTAGGAACCTATCATCTTCTTGACACTATCCTATCAATACTTACAAAATAAACAAAATTGAAAGACTACGTTTTAATACCCATGTGTTGTATTTAATATGTGCAGATTTTTTTTCAATAGGCAGAAATACTCTTCAAAGAAAGATCATGGAAGCTTCCTTGTTTTAGAAAAAATGAACATTAAATAAACTTAAATCGATTTAAAACGGGAAGTTTCCTCAGAATAAAACTAAAATTGAAGTCACCAAGATCACGAATAATTAAATAAACTCTTTTGCAAAAAAAAAAAACGGGCACTTTAGATTTTTTTCGCTACTTCAATGAAGAAGAACAAGAAAGAGGTTTCATTTATTTGACGATGTATTGGCATGTTATTTGAAGCATCCTGGCATGATTCTTTACCTTCCAAAATTGAATTTTGAAATGAACAAAAGAAAATTAATGAGTTTTGTGGATTATTGTAAAATTGCTTTACTAATGGCGCGAATTGCTGAAACGATTTTTTTACTGATTACTAAAATTTTAAAACTTTTTGGATATTTTCTGCAAATTAAACAATTTAATCTTTCTTTTTACATTAAATACCACTTTTTGATATGAGTGATAAAGCTATAAGTAAAATAATAGCCCTACTTGAAGAAGGTTGTTCGCAAACTTACGTGTCTCAGCGGCTAAATGTGAGTCGTTCTACTGTCCAGAGGACTTGGCAACGGTATCAAGAGATCGGTTCGGTCAAAAGAAGTCCCGGTTCGGGAAGAAAACGATGCACAGAACCAAGAGATGACCGCTTTTTGGTGAGTCAGGCGTTGCGGAATCGTAAGGCTTCAAGTGTGGACCTGAAGAAGAGCCTTGAAGAAGTAAGAGGAGTAGAAGTTAGATTGTGGACGGTCAGGGGGAGGCTTTTGGCAGCCAATATCAGGAGTTACCGCCCGGCTCGGGGCCCTAAATTACTCCGTGAGCACAGTGTTGCTCGACTTCAGTTTGCTCGAAACTGTGCTCCATGGACTCTGGAGGACTGGAATAAAATATTGTTTTCTGATGAAGCTAGAATCTCTTTGTGTGCAGAGGACCTTCGCTGGCGAGTACTGCGAAGACCACGGGAACGCTATGCAGAAGTGTGTTTCGAAAAATCACTCCTTATGGCGGAGGCTCCGTTACGTTTTGGGCAGCAATGAATTCGACGGAGCGTACGGAGTTAGTTTTCATAGAAAATGGAACAATAAATGCACACCGAAACACAATGGAAGTCCAAATTCCATATACACAACCCGCATTGACTGCACTTGGGGAAGATTCCATTTTATGGACGAAAATGCTCGCCCACACCGTTCTGGCGACGTGGAAGCGTACATGCAAGAAGTTGGGATCCGTCGTTTAGATTGGCCAGCTCTAAGTCCTGACCTAAATCCAATTGAACATGTCTGGGATGTTCTAAAGAGACGGGTAAGATCAGTGCAACCTGCTCCACAAAACATCAGGGAGCTAAAAAGAGTCATTGCAGAAGAGTGGGAACGTATTTCTCAAAACGTTATTAAAAACATCGTGGCAAGCATGCCCAGAAGGATTCAAGCTGAAATTTTGGCAAGAGGAGGTCACACTCGTTATTAGGTTTTTACATTTGTAACTTTATTTAATTAAAAAAAGTAAAAAAATCTTCTTGTCTTTATTGCCAACCACTTCTTATTGTTTGGCCGTGTACGGTCGAACAAGCTATTTGGTATACAGTTTAACCAACAAATTACATTGTAAAATGTAAACCAAATAGCTTGTTCGACCGTACATCGGTTTTAAAGAACTAATCGAAAATTAAAAAAAAAAGTGCCAGAATTCACTTCACGCGTATTAATTTACACGATTACAAGCATACAGACTACGGCAAACAATTAAATTTCATTTAATTAACTCAAATCGACTTTATAACGTAAATTTCCTTAGGTGCCCGTTTTTTTTGCAAAAGAGTGTAGATAAATATGATTGTCTTGTCGCCCCATGATGGCCTTCCTTTTGTCCACATACGCAGCATTTGCGCATACATTAATACTCCATTCTTACTGTACTTCATGTCACCACATTCAAAGATGGCGGATGCTATCTTATCTTGCCTAGACTAACAATTTCCTAGGAAATGCGAGTCCCTTATCAAGGTAGGGCAAGGTTGTAGAGATAAGATAAAAGATTGCTCTTCTATTCATTGTTCTTTCATTTCTGATAAAATGAACTTGGTTTTGTTGAATGAGACTAGATGTTTGTGTTCCGGGTTTCATAATTATACATGACTAGCGGACGTCATGCGGTTTCACCCGCGTAGTTCCCGTTCCCGTGGGAGTACGGGGATAAAATATAGCCTATGTTACTCGCTGAAAATGTAGCTATCCATTGCTGAAAGAATTTTTCAAATTGGTCCAGTAGTTTATAAGTTTATTCGTTACATAAAAAAATACATTTCTTTCCTCTTAATAATATTAGTATAGATGTAGAAAGAGATATGTCTAGCAACGTGAATAGATTATTTCCTTATCTTTGCGTTTATATTATGCTGAGTAGAGGTTCGAGCGCTTTCAGCGCCAAATGCTTCAGGACTTGAAAGCTTGAAAGCACAGTATCGAATTGAGTTTTAAATTCTCTCCAGCGTGCGCAGTGACAGATTTCTGGCCCATTGCCTTTACACAACACACCATTTCATCAGTTGATATACAACTATATTAGTTACGAAAAACATAATACCCGTAAACTTTATGTAACCACCGGATGGAGTACAATACATTTTCGTTGATCCCACATAAGGGTGCGGCTACGCATTGCGTTACTGTGATACCCATAGTTCCGCCCTTTTGATTGGTCAAACGCTTGACTCGTCGCGGTCCAATGATACCGTACATTTACAACGCTTGCATAACTATGCTATTGAAGATTTTTCCCGCGCAAATAAAGCTGCCAGTTTAGTTAGACCTTAGTTGAACTAATAGATGGATTGGTGTGGTTGTTTTGTGTAGGTCATGTTATGATTGTGGTAGAAACTGGATGAAAGCTATCGAAAGGACGCTGCGGACGCGCCTTCCCACGGCGAATAAATTGCCGTGATGTAATTGAGACTAGAATGTAGTACATTGAATGTTTACAATCTGTAATAATATGTACTCTATTTTATTGCCCCTCAATTGGCTTTGTTAAATGATTTGTAAGTCTATGGAAGCTTTGCAAACTATACGTAGAGTGGGGTAATTTTACTTTATAACAGTCGTTTTGAAATAAATAGGGAGTATCAAATCATTGTTATTTTGATTCTTGTTTAGTAAAATGAAAGTGGATCGTGGGAGATCGGAGTGTTCCTTTTTTATATCCCTTGCAAAACGACTTGTACGCAGTTGAATATAAAACAAAAATACGGACCTAGATAGATAGGACTAGAAACTCATACAACATAAGGTCATAAGTAAACGTACTCAGATATTTATAGGGTTTACTGTTTATGTCGGAGCCAATTCGTATAACACGCCGTTTTACATAATAGCGCGCCGGATTGAAAAACGGCGCCGTTATGTAATACGGCGTCCTCTCGTTCAGCCGGATTGTGGTGGCGACACGTTCGCCGTATTGTCAGCAATTCCGATACTTCAAATAACCTACTAATATTGTCCTAAAAGTCTTGCTAGCTGGCATGAGGAGTGTAGGCCGAAGGCCGGCGGAGCGACGACGACATTTGTGACAGAAATTGGATGTGTAATGTAAAATGCGAGCATAGCGAGCGCGCGTCATGGAGTCGTTGCAGGTTCTAAATTTGCTTATATCTCGAAAACGATGCGTCCTATCGCATAAATAATGAAAAATTTGCCTCCTTAATTACCCCCTGCCACGTAATTCTCAACATGTAGGTAAAAAAACAGAAAAGCGGGCAAAGCGGCCATTTGATTGTGACACCGTTGTCGATTGCGACGCCATGTTTCTTGTTATGATTATGCAGCGCCACTTGCGACGATGCGCCGGTTTGTATAACGGCGGTACGTTATTACGCCGCTCTTGCGAACGCGAAGGGCTCATTCAAAGCGGCTTACTTTATTTCAGCCGAATTGTAATCCGGCTGATCGTGAGGACGCCGTATTACATAACGGCGCCGTTTTTCAATCCGGCGCGCCATTATGTAAAAAGGCGTGTTATACGAATTGGCTGCAACATATTCATAACGACAAAAGAAGAAGACGACCTCATCATCTTTCATAGCACGAATTCACCAAATGTTGGGTGTAGCCCCTCATTGTTGGTTCCAATCTCCATACTCCAGTGCCAACCTCAGTCAGTTCTTACCCAGGATGATAACAATGTCATCTGCCCATCTCGACCATTTTTCCATTCTTTGGACGGTAGTCGGTCTCATCTTTACTCCCCCTGCCATCACTGCGCCTTGCAACTCCGATTTCCAATATCGAAGACCTTCTAAAAGCCTATTTAGAAATATTTAAATTACTTAGTTACTAAAAATTATACTTACTTATTTTCTTCATGAAAGAAAATAGACTTTCTATTTTGTTTTCTCATTTCAATATTAAAAAAAAATTGTAAACACGCTATTTAAAAAAAGAACGTAGCAAATATACACAAGACAGTAACGTTATAATACAGCCTGAATCTAAAGTATAAAAAGTTTGGTGTTTTTATTAAAATTGGGACGACACGTTTTTCTTAATTTGTCCTAATTAATTGATTGGGTCAATTTACTTAATAAAAGATTAGCATATTGCCGTGAGTATAAATCTCAGCACAAGGAAAATACGGTACAAATAAAATATTTGTTGGGCAAAAGAGCACTTGGGTGAAATAAAGTATATGATTAGAGGCTCATGGCTGTTGGCTGTGGCATGGATGATCGATCTTCAAGGTTAAGCAACACTTACCGAGGCCGTTCCGTGGATGGGTGACCATCCAAACATACGGGTAGATAGAAGCCCGATGGTATTACCACTGACTTATCAAAGACGTATCGTGTTAGTTCGCGGAGGAATCTATTTGTAAGCTTTCAGTCAATCAGTGTAAAGTACTCCTTCCTATTTAGCTACATCCGGTTAGTTTGGAAGCCAGCCTCAATATAAATTGAAAAAAGCTAGCCAGATAATGTGATTTTGCACGTTCCCGTATCCGTATTCCAGCTAAAATGCATTCTGGTAGCCCTTTGCTGCCAATAATCGAATATTAGAGAATTTTTTAAAAGGTTTCATTGGAAAATACCGTCCGTGCTATTTTATTTTACTTTTACCGGTATTAAAAGGAATGACATTACACCTGTGTCGAGGTATGCCTTCCGGTAACACATGAGTATTTATTTATATCGAAAAAGTACGGAGGTTAATAAAGCGCTGACAAAGCAGTTTTATTAATGTTATAAATAATGAGTAAATAGGTGAATTTACGAGGTGGGAGAGGAAAAATCTAGGATAAATAGAGAAAGAAAACTTTGCTCGATTATTTGAAAAAGATCCTGGTTGAACCAGGAATCAAAACTGTTCATTACAAAACGTACCAGAATTTACATTTGTACCACTTCATCGTATTATTATTTTAGCGTGAAGATAGCAAACATGAATGACTAAAAATTAATATAGTATTTTACAAAAAAAAAAGTTGTCTCGACTTTTCGACTCCAAACCGAGTTCTAGCCTTAAGCTGTTCTTCGTTTGTGACAATTTTTTGGTGATTCAGATGTTTTTGTTAGACAATGAAATAGTCATTTTGAAACTGAAAAATCAATAATATGCCGCCGACGTTATTAAATATCTTTGATCGTTTGTCATTGTATGGACATGTGATGCGTAGGAATGAGAAAAGCGTGCCTGTAACATTGCGGGAACACCAGCAGGCCTAGCCAAGTTACAAACGTTTCGTATCGATTCTCTTTCTACAATCGTAAATACCTCGGCGTAAGCGATTGTAGAAAGCGCTAAATTGGTAGCCAAGTTGACACGACTGAGTCGATCGCTCGTTCTCTAATATCTGTTGAAAAAACCTACACTTTAGTCTATGGTGAGCGTTCCTACCAAAGAGTATAGCGATCAACATTGTAGAAACGATAACATTCTATTCTATAATTTTGAACGATGTAAATTTGTCTACGAATTTTCTATTCGTTTGTGTTGATCACGTGATTTAACGTTGAGATGATGTCATTCCCATACATTTGATTAGTTTTCTACTAGCGTTAACGATTGTAGATTGTCAACTTGGCTAAGCCTGCAAGGCGCTTGAAATGTCCGCGCTTTAATAGAATCATAATATGTTCAAGTAATTATTTTTAAATGATCATAAACGCAGTTAGAATACACTTAGTGCCCATTTTACGAATTGTAACGTAATTCACATAATTATAATCATATTATGATGTTGCTAAAGCGGCCATTTGAAGCCACTAGAAACGATGAATGGATTGTGTTAAAGTTGATATGGCTCGAAAAGGAAATGAAGTATAGAAGAAGATAACTCGCTGCAACGACCCCAAATAAATTGGGATGACGATGTTTATATCTCTGTAACTGTATTTCAACATCGAAACTAGCTGTCCAACAGCTACTTAACAAACGAGTACTTGGGCTCCTACACTACCCTAAACTCATAACAAATGCCTCTCAGGGAATTTTGCCATAACCACCATGGATTAGTGATCGAAGTATGATTTTATTAAGGTTTTCCGGGTATTTTATTAGGGGCAAACGAGAACCGATGAGGTGCTTGGCATCATTGAGGATAAAAGCACGATTTATATATTTGTACATCATATTAATTGTTTATCGTTTAGGAAGCCTTTGCACAACTTTTACTGCAAGTTGTAACCGCGCGTGTAAAAGCTTTATTTTCCGATTTGAGAAGCTTGATCTTCAGCAGGTAGCAAAGTTATAATTAAGCTACCCGATTCTTTCAATTAAATTTTTGCAGTTTGTCTTTTAAGGTCTACAATTTAATTTCACGTTCTGAATGTTCAGTCGAGTAATTTAATTTGGGAATAATTCGGCAATTCATCATCATCATCAGCCTATTAATGTTCCCACTGCTGGGACACAGGCCTCTCTATGAGAAGGAATGGGCTATAATCCACCACGCGGGCCCAATGCGGATTGGTAGATGTCACATGTCTTCGAATTTTTGGTTCTAGGACCTGCCGGTTTCTTCACGATGTTTTCCTTAACCGTTTTTGAGAGCAGTGGTGATGAAATAAATTATACAAAGTAATGCGCCTGTCTGGGTTCGAACCCACGACTTACTGTTCGTAAGTCGGGGCTGCCACCACTGGGCCACTCTCTGGGCTGCTCTCGCCATATATTCGGCAATCACATAGAATCAATTCTATTCCCGTTTAAAGTATCACGTTCAAAAGTACTTTGCTGAAATAATATAATCAATGATTTTTGTCTTTGATCTAATTCAACACACGACAAACCCGACGCCGACAATGTTACGTGAATGGTTTAAGTTTCTTATGGTTTTAATTATGTATTAGTTTATTGTTGTTAAATGGTATTTTTGTGTATTTATATCTATGGGCCTTTTAGTTGCCTGATAATAAAATGATTATTATTATTTGATCTAATTCGATATAGAAATATTCATGAGTAACTATACGCCTTACTTTGTTAAAATAAGGCTGCAAAAAATCATCTCAATTCTTCAAACAAAAATGTTAAGGAACTTTAGTCCTCTGTTATATCAATCACACTGACATAATCGTAGACGACCACAGACCGCAAACAATTAATAAACAAGTATACAATGACAAATTATTTCGCGTTTCCGTGTCCCAGTTTTTGGTTGCCGTTGAATAGGCCAGACATGTATCAAAGTGATGGATGGTCCTAACTAAACTTCTCTTGGTCTCGCACAATTAGGCTGACAATCCACCACACCTTGCCATCGGACAATATATTGTATGTCAATCACTGCGAACACGCACGGAATTGTGCATTCGGTTTGTGGACGATGGTCTTTATAGGATACGGGACGATAACGACACGATAGTTGTTGATCGTTGTAATAATGCTTGCATCAGCCTGTAAACGTTCCTGAAACATTATTACGATCCTTCCAATGATCACATTGGTCGCTAAACGGAATTGGGAATCAGAATGTGTTGTCATTGGCCGACAATAGGATGCTACAGTATATTCTCATAACAGTTTAATTTCATGACCCATTGAAGATATATCATTAACCAATAGGAGCTAATGTACGTTATAGGAATTGTATGGAAACGCTTTTCAAATTCCATGAAATTGTCACAGACAACTTGGACGAAAATAACAAAGTTTCTGAGAACCTGGTAGCAATCGATTTCAAAGCGATTGATGATGATTTAATTGGGCTTCAGTAGCTTATGTCAATCCAATACATTGTTAGATTTAACGCTTATAGATTGTCACTTTGTCTTTGGTAAGAAATCATGTGTCAAATTGCCAATCAAGGCCCGGCCACCGTAGGCGCCTGTGGACGGTCAGCTATGGGCTGGCTCGCCGTCCGTCCGTCTTATGACGGCGCGTTCGTGTTCCACGCGCGCCTCAAAGAGATGTCAACAAAAGGAACGGGTCCGCAAGAGCCGATGCCTGCAGGGGCTGCGGGACTGTTCGAAAGAGATACCGTGGCCCCGGAACACAAAGGGCGATGAAGGAACATAGATGGGTTTTAGTCAGTAAAAACAGACTTTTACTCGGGGACTTTTTCGGCGGGGGAGTGTCAGAACACTCCCCCGCCGCGTGTCGTCTCTCTCTCCTCTCTTTCTGTCTGTTACCTTACAGTGCAGTTACCGTGTCGTATGCTATAAATTGCTAAAGGGCTCTTTAGTTAGGCGTTCGTATGTAGCTCCTATAGTCTTGAATCTGATGCTATCGCCTTTGTTAAGTATCGGTTACATTCTGTAAGCTGCGTTTATGCGCAGAACCTTATCTATATCTCCCTGGTGTATTGTTCATTGATATTGGAAATAGGTGATAATATGTATATTTGTGTTTCGGTCTTGTTTTCCTATGTTACGTTTAGCTACGTTCTGCAATACTGTGTTTGGCTTGATTGAAAATGTGTTTTCGTTATCAGTCGTGGCTTTATTTAAGTTGGTGGTATCCTTTTGATTATTTCCTTAAACTGGCTTCGTTCGTATGTGTTTTTATTTAAAAGTAAACTAAAGGATTTTTAAATATACAGCGTGTACGATTGGGTCGAGTGTGTTTGGAAATGTCTATGGGGCAGCTGAATATTTTTTCGCAATTACTATATTAGTCCCATGGAAAAAGGTGTTCGGTTTTATGGTCTATACCACATCCATAAATGTGATCACCCCTTTCTATTACAAGCTGTTTAGGTAATTATGTCCTATGCTTGAATAGATCTAGTTATCTCATGTGCTTTTACCTACTTACCGGCTGCAGTTATTCGAATATTGTCGCTAGACTGAACATTCATCGAATGCTTCATTTTCAATTCCCTCAACCTCTCTGTCGTACGGTTTTTGATCCCCCCATATTCCTGCCATCAATACAAACGTGTGACCGTATCATGCACCAAATAGAGTCAATATTCGCTTATAAAAACCAACTGTACCATAGATGACGTTTGGTGTTTAGTTTAGCGTGTCGCAATCAGAGCACAAAGCTGGCATTTTATTGTGATTTACATACAGAAAGTGCCCATTGTGAGTGCGCGCCCTGTCACAGTTGCCCTCTGGCCTCCGTAGGCCAGCGTGGTCTACTAGACCGTCGCCACATTAGGTCTATTTAGACCCGCGGTAATTTGAACCCAGAACTCTTCGTGTTTAGAGTCTATCGTCCATCTCTCTTGTGTTGTGATTCCTTTTCGCGCATGTTTTTCCAAGTGACATTCAAATACATGTAATCGGAGTTTTGTATACGTAAGTGTTGTTTATTATTTGTTGTTTTTAATTAAAAGCTTCTGCGGTTACGTGCGTAATGGCAGCTGTGGGAAGCTATATAGTATGGTTTATGAAATAGGTGGAACTACACAAGTTTCACAACCACGATGGGATAAAATTAAAAGCGTTACACAAATATACTGAATATAATTAGCTGTTGAGTCAGTATTATGTTAAGTACTTTATATTTTTAGCGCTAATTGAGCCAACATGAAGCGAAGTATCCGCTAACGAGACTTTAATTAAATCTTCTTGATTGGGTATTAAATCGGGCTAAGATTCAGGATTAACGTTTTTCCTTTAACTTGGACAGATAAATGTAAAAAATCCGTCGTCTATAAATAGAACGAAAATAAGTATTAATTGTAAAGTCAACTGGAGATATTCTTCTAAATAATACACACATCAAAAATGTCTAGGGATCAAGCATTTTTATGCGGATTTCTTGAGATTGAGATGTGGCTTTGTAATAAATTTATGATTTTATAAATTTATATGGATCCTTTTTGGTGCATTTCATAATTTGAATCAGGAACTCTCAATCAAATTCGAGTAAAAGATGAAAATAAGCTGTCAATATTTTCCCTATAAAAACATACAACGCATTGAAGACATTATTAGTGCTACTGTTTCCCTACTACTGATTAAAACCAACGTTATTATGGAGCGGCGACGTCATTTAAGCAGGGAAGAAATGCTCAGAGCCGTGGGAATGATAGAAGCTGGTTCCCGGCAACGTACTGTAGCTTTAGCTCTGAATACAAGTCAGAGTGTTATCAGTCGACTTTGGACACGTTACCGAAGCACTGGTACCGTGGCTGAGCGCCATGGAGGACGGTATCGCTGCACCACACGGAGACAAGACCGATACATTCAAATCTTAACTCGAAGAGCTCCAACAATAACCGCCATGATGTTAGCCGTGAGGCTTCATCACTCTTCAGGGAACTTAATTAGCGACCAAACAGTCAGAAACCGCTTGCATGAAGTGAACCTTCATTCCCGAAGACCGCTACGGGTACCACCTATAGCAATGCACAATCGTAGGATTCGATATCAATGGGCTCTTGAACACAGAAATTGGGCAGAAGAACAATGGCGTTTCGTGTGCTTTTCTGATGAGTCTCGTTTTGGTATGAGACCGGATACAAGACGTATACGACACTGGAGAACCCCTGGACGCCAACAGCGATTAAAATCCTGCCAGGAAGTCCATCCTTATAGTGGTGGAACCATCATGGTATGGGCGGGTATTTGGATCGGCGGAAGAACTGAGTTGATTTGGATCAGAGGCAACCTCAACGCTCAAATTTATGCTGAGACGATTGTATCAGACGTCATCGTTCCTCTACAAGTGCAAATCGGTCCCTTATTTCAGTTAATGCATGATAATGCACGACCGCACACCGCAAGAGTTGTAAGACAGACTCTCGCCGCAGCTAACATCAATGTCCTGCCCTGGCCTGCTCAGTCGCCAGACTTGAACCCGATTGAGCATGCATGGGATATGCTACAGAGAAGAGCTCTGCCGAATATGGAGGGTATCCAGTCGCAAGAAGACCCTTTTTTGTTGTTGCAACGAACATGGGCGGCCATTCCACAGCGTGATTTGGATGAACTCATTTTGAGTATGCCAAACCGATGTTCTTGTGTTGTTAGTGTTCGCGGTAGAAACACGGATTATTAATTGTTTAAGTTACCCAATAAAATTTTAAAGAAAACTGTTATTTCAGTCTTTTTTTCGAACTTTAATGTTAGTGGTTCAAATGTCAAAAATCCCTTTATTAGGAAAATGGCAAATTTCTTTATTAATGCAAAGGTGACTTGGTTTATCGTTACTGTGACAAACGAAAACACTTTATTTGATGAATCCTTAAAGAAAATTTTAATTAATATCAATCAGGAGAAAAGTTATTGCAAAAATATATGTTGATCCCTAGATACTTTTGATGTGTGTATTTACTGCCCGGATATACAAACAATGGCGTACTACGTTGAGATTACTTTAATTGAATCGGATGTTCCTCAATACTCAATCAGAATTGATTGCGGCTTTAAGCATCGTTCAAGGATGATCTGTTGGAATTTGGCATCAAGGGTTGGCATTCAAACTTTATGGATTTTATTTTGGCGGCCTGTCTTAATGTACCTATATTCCTACTGGTTTCTAAGTTCCCTACCAAGAGCGCGCGGTGTAAACCTAACGTAAATACGTCGATTTTTTTTATTCGAAAATAGAATTACTCTATAGCATTTTAGTTAATTTGTTATCCATAGATACTCGTAGATATGAATGCATTCTTAAAATTATGAAAATTTGATACGTGCAACGAATATTTTTAATTTTTAAATTGACGTATTTACGTTACGTTTACACTTCGAGCTTTTGCTAGGGACTCTGGTAACAGTTTTAAATTTTATCTTCTGTTGCACCTATAAAGCCCTTGAAACCCTAAAATTAGCAACTCTATTTGTGGTGGTTCAAACTTCGAAATACTGTTAGAATAAAGTTCTAATCAGCTTGCACTACAAAGTGGTTGTTACGTCAGTCACTGCGGCCGAATAGTGCGAAATGAGTGTTTTTTTGCGATTTCCAAAAAATCTATTGATTGGACTAAAAAAGTAAAACACATAAGACCAGCTTTATAGTTAGTTCAGTTAGTATGCAAAGTTTCATGATCTAATTTGAAGTACTTTTTGAATACCAGCGGTTTATTGTTCGATTTGGAGGTAACTTTGGATTTTTTTTCTATTGAGAAAAGTTTATGGAATCGTGTTTTAATAATACATAGTATTAATCCTCAACATTACCATATATTTATTTTAAAAAATAATGCTGCAGTATTTTAGGCGTAACGGAGGATCATGTTAATTAAGCCATTTGAGGGATATAGGCCCTTAATCTCATAACGCACTTATAAGCACTGCATCAGATAGTCATCAACTCACCTCATTTTTACTACCTGAACCAACAGTAATAGCATCGGTTTGGCGTTGTCCTTAAATGAACAAATCCTCTTCCATATCATTATCATCATTATTATTTATTCGGGGTCGGCGTAGCTCTTCTTCCATACTTCTCTAACTCAGAAAGTAATAAGTTGTATACTGATGATTATGAAAGAGGTCCATATCATACGGTTGTGTTTGTGGTTGTGTTGTGTTGTTGTGTGTACAATGTTTAATGTTTTGTGCGTCGTGAATAACATTACGTTCCATTCCTTTCATGTTTCTAATTCATGGAAATGTTCGAAATGGGAACACTCAAAAATTCCGAAAGACACAGAGTAAAATAATATTTTCGTTCTGTAACTCGTCCCACGTTTCTTTTTGTGTGGAACTTTAAACAGTATCAACGTTAGTCTGAATTTCATTAATCCGAAGAGTTATAATGTCTACTACCTAATTAAAATCCAGAAATTCATAATTCCGAAAGTCATAAATACGAATTGTTTGTTGTCCGAATTTCTTATTTCCAAATTTCAAAATACCGATTTTCATAATTCTGCTGCATGCATAATGATACTGGTTTTCGTTTACTTACACGGTTATACAGGTTGTAACATAATAATTGCAGGACCTCTCGTGTGGTGTCTCTGATCATGAAGCTGAATAACTTTTGTTCTGTGACTTTTGGAAATTCAAAACTTTTTTATTTTTGCCATACATGTTGATCGGCTGATTGCGTCAGTTCCTATACATTTTTTTTTTTTCGAATTTCAAGACGTAGACCAAAAGTTGTTTAGTTTGATGGTCTGAGAGATCACACGTTTTTTTTTTTTTTTTTTATTACGGACCACTCGCAGTTGCAACGCGCTAAGGTTGCTTAACTGCTTAACCGGACAATCCTGTGGTGGCCAAAAATTACTTTAAGGCCCCCAGCCAGGGCTTACAAACTAAGGATTTAAATTAAATGAACGGTCACTAAGGGCACCCCCTGTGGGGTTCGGGCCTCGGCTTAGTGCGTCATTGATGAGAGGGCAGCAAGGGACAACAGGCTGGGTCGGATCATTAATTGGGGAATCGGTCGTTACATGCTCAGCGACGCGGGCTGGCTCGTCGAGCAAGGGTCGGGCAGTGATGTTACTGGGGGGTCTCGGAGGGCCTCGGCGGCGGGGCCGGTTTCGCGGTTTGTAACGGTTCTTGTGTCTGTTTTTGAGTAATGTGCTGGTTTCCCTACAACTTTCTTGGAGAAGGGTGATGGGATCATCGGGTGTGGCAAGAGTGAGCCTAGGTCGGCGAATTCTAGATATCTTAGAGAGGGCGTAATTGGCTGCTGAGGAAATCAGGGGGTTTGGGTGTTTTTCGGCCTTATCGAAAAAACCCTTTGTTAGGCGTTTCATGAATTGGGCTATGGTGGGGATCTTGAGGTCAACATGGAGTTGCTCATTTCTAACGTACCATGGGGCTCCCGTGGCCTTTCGTAAGAATCGGTTTTGGAGGGTCTGCATCTTATGGAGGTGATAGGGTTTGGTATGCGCGAAAACGGGACATGCGTAAGTCATGATAGGCCTAATGCACGCGGTGTAAATACGCAATTTGCAGATCACACGTCAGGTCTTGCGTTTATTTATTTAACAACTTGTAGATACATAAATTCAAAAGCTTACGCCTTTTTCCCTTAGGGGTTTGTAGAAACTATGGAACGCCTCCTACAATCCTTACTTACCCTTTACTTCATACACGTTCATACATGTGGTCATACAAACACGTTGCAAGGTTGCCATTTACAAGCTTAGATTCCTTTCAAAATTAGGATTGACTGTGGTTGATTTCAGAACTGTGTAAAGATTTGATTAATTCCCACTATGAGAGGAATAAAACGCAATCGATCCGTCTTTTATTTTAAATTAGTGATTGATATAGCACCATTCAAACCTCGTCAAATGATGGAGGTTTAAGGAAAATTCCTTTGGCTTCATAAACAACCGTTTAAATATTATTTCCTTCTGAAAAAGATAAAGTATTTTGGCACTAAGCGCCTACCTAATAAGTGTCAGCCTACTATGTTGCCGCAAAGAAAATGAGTTGCTTAACAAACAACGCTGAATTTATTTTTAATTAAAAAAATAGCACAACTTCTGTGCTATATTTTATTTCTAAAATCTTCACTTTTGGTTGCAGTGTTTAAGTACCTATATCTAAATATTCTTCAGCCCGCTTAGCGTGAACGCCGTAGAAACGAAAGAAAATCGACAAATCTTTTGTTCATCTGTCATTGAATCGACAAAATGACAGATGAACAAAAGATTTGTCGATTCTCTTTCGTTTCTACGGCGTTCACGCTAAGCGGGCAGGAGCTGCCAGTGTCATAATTGCTATTAAATTTTGAGACCAAGAGCTCTTGAACGCCGTTTAGATATGCTAAGATATCTCCTTAAGAGGTCTAAAATTAAAGGGTTATTAAAAATAAGGCATCATTATTATTGTTCTACCCTTTTCCAATTTATTCTTATCTTCTTCCATACTTCTCTATTACTCGTTATCTCAGGAGTAACCTCCTTATTAGACATATCATCCTTAACACAGTCCATCCATCGTTTCTTTGGTCTCCTTCTACTCTTATACCCATCCACATTCATACTCAAAACTTTCCTCACGAAATTTTCTTCCTCAAAAAAAAAGTATTAATTAAAAACACTGTTTTAACCTGAGGTTTCGAGACTACGATCAGTACCTATTGATTGTAGGTACCTAAATCTATGCAATAACGCTAAGGTTAAATGTTGATAATGTAACTGTTTCTATACTCTACGAGGTCTCAAAATTCAATTACTGAAAATATTCGTACAAAGAAATTAAAATTGTCTGCCGACAGCGCTAGCGTAAATAAAAGCTTGCCTTCTGTGAAAAAGGAATTCTTATTTTATAGGCTTCCCATATCAACTTGCTATTCGCGGAACGTCTAATAAAGGATTCGCATTATTGAATTTCTATAAACGTTTTTACAAAAATATCAAATTCAATTACGTAATTCAACAAAAAGGGTTCAAATATTTTGGACTTCCTATACTTTTACGCAATAGTTACCTGTCAATAGCTAGCTGGTATTAATAAACAAGTATGAGACAAAATCTTATAAAGCGTCAAGTTTCCGAAATATGATGACGCACTCAGTACAAACATATAACTTGTATTGTTTATATTTAGTTTAGTATGATGCATAAATACGTAAACTCACGTCTTTTTTACCACCTGCTGTAATCCCTACTTATTCCTTTCGCCTCAACCACGTGGTAAGATGCGTGCCTACAATTTTAAAAATAGAAGTGCCGAGATATATGTAGACGAGACTCCATTCTAAAATCTTCGAACCCCTTCAGGACTTCAGGTATTAGGTTCAAATACTAATAATAGAACACACCTGTGATCGAAATAAGTGATTTATTTATAAGTATCGTTTCAATAGGTTGTTGGGACACAGCTCCGTGCCAAATGTCCCGATCACATGCACTTCCTGGTTCAGATTCTAAACAGAGGCGACGCGCATCGCATTTAGTTTAAACTCTGTAGTTAGTGGTCAGCTAATCGCAACGCACTGCCGGAAAGTGCTGTGGTTTCATTACAACAACACCCCTTATAAATAACAGTTTACCGTGTCTAAATTTAGAATTATCGGAACCGTAGCGAAAATTAATCCAGCTGTGCTCATTAAAGTAGATGTATCAGAAACCGATACAGTTGTTTTTTCGTCAGTAAAAACTTCGGCAGCTACCGAGCTACAGTTTCATTGTTCAAATGACATTTCCTAATCGTATCGTTTTACTTGATTCGATATTATGGTAAGTGTACTACTGTTTCTCGGAACACGTGGGTGGCTATTTACGTTAACGACTCGACTCTGCAATTCATTATATGATTTATTTACATACATTTGTATAGAGTCGGGATTTACATGAATTTTGGGTTGATGTGATTAATTTGCTCATTTGTTTTGTTGTTTTCTTCTTGCCCTTTAATAATGAATGTTTGTTAAACAATATGCGGAATAGATTAATTTAATAATGCACCAACGAGCATCGTATATTAATTGAAAACTATCAGTATCTCTCTTTTACGGTTTGGAAACAGCTGTTCCTCGAGCTTCCATGAATACTGAAGTGACTTTTAATTTTTCATTTATATGACACGTCACACGCACATCTTCCCTTTCTGTCTAGTTGTTTAATGCTCGTCCATTAATTAACAAAGAAATTCTTTTTATTTCTTATTTCTTGGTCCAGTCATCAGGAAATATTATTCACCCTTTACATGTTTGATGCTTACACAATTTTTCTGGGAAAATCCTTTCTTATTCAAATAGTGCTCCGTAATATTGGGACAAGTCTTAGGGTTGTCACGCAAATATAAACAAAGTGAGCACAATCTTTGCTTCCGAATAATTTATCGTTTCTGAAGACGCGTCTTCAATCCTCATATTTGCTTTTATTTTTCCTTCTCCGTCTTATGCTATAGTGCCGTCCTTTGTGACAACGTTTGTTCAAACACTTTGTGCGATTACGAGTTTGCCCACTGATGCTTTCTTGTTTAAATAAATATGACTAAACTCTTTTGATGTGTTTGTTGGGGTATAATCTGAGATATTTTAGCTTAGGCCCTTAGTACTTTCAAGGTTATTCTGTCTTTGGGATTCTTTCTTTCTTTCGTGTGGTTAGTGCCTAACCTAGTGTCCGAGTTTTTACCACCTCGGGCCTCTAACTTGGCTTTTACATGCCGTCGAGAAATATCTCTTAGACATGCTGGTTTCCTCACGATGTTTTCCTTATTTGGGATTAAAGGTTTTGGCTTGATCTCTGCATTGATTCTTGTGGTCATCATTGCTTAGTCATATTACCTGCCTTTAACAAGAACCTTGTGTAGATACTTGTACGCATTAGTAGGTACTTGATAAGTGATCAAATATGGAGATATTTTCTTTACCGCCTACTTGATTTGTCATTGGCAGCAATACAAATAATGATCATCATGATTGTGTATATTTTATTGGAAAATGAGATTCACTGCATTATAAATAGAATCAATGAAAAGAAAGAAAGCGTAAGTAGGAGGCGAGGATAATCTCTGAATACTGAATTTCCAAATCTTATTAAAACTGCAAGTAAGATTCTAGAAGAATATCATTAGTAATGCGATCTTTTTGTTTGTAGCGGAGACGAAAGCGGCCGAGGTGGTCCCAAACGAGGCTGTGAAGTCACCGAATACGCCGACAGCTCCCAGCCCGTCACCGAAACGTGAGTAAAACCTTTTTGTACCAAACGACCCGTTGTTTTCAACAAAAAATCCCATTGTTTTTCCGTAACCTGAAACTTTGGAACAACACACGACCTAAACACTGAGTATTTTGTTTTGAAACGCAAAAAGTGTTAAGCTTACACCTACGCTCTCGAAAACGACAAAAAAGAACGGACAACAGTCAACCACACATCACAATGGCAACGATTAGGCTTTGACAGCGCCTTTATGTCGTAGCAGTAAAGTTATTTTTCGTAATGCAGATGTTACTGATGGACGGTTCACTAACATTGACCAATAAAATCTTAAAACTTTAGCATTTTTTTGTATGTATGTATTGAACATTACCTATATTTAAATGTTATCGACAAGACATCCGTTTTTTAGAGATATCGCTAATCATTACCATCCATAAATTCTTTGACGCAACTGTGGACCTTATGTAACGATCTACTGCAACATCTTATCTGTTATCAATCTCAGATATTGTCCCGCATTACAGTATTACAGCACATCATCATACTACGTCAACGTTATTGAATATCTTTTTCAATTTGACTATTTCTTTCTATCACCATCATTGTTAGTTTGGATCAGTCTGCTGTTAGGCATCATGGTTGGCAGCCTTTGATCCACACAATACTAGGTATACGCCTCTTCCATATTGCCCTGCTTCCCAAGTCTGTGCAAGTTTCATCCAGCTTTTCCCTGCGATCATCTGTGGATCGTCCATCCATCTAGCGGTTTCGCCACCATAGTAATGTAGGTAGTTAATTAAGTCTTTAAGAAGGATTCCTTTCATAGAAATAGGTGTTACACAAACCTGCCGACAAGCAGCATTGATGTTTATCGTTTTGTATGAAATCGTTTCCGTAGTATTTAGGTATGTACAGCCCAAGAGACAGTTAAAAAGCCTATATCGTTCCCTCTTCTGGGATAATTGGCTCCTCTCAGTAAGTAGTAGGCCACAATCCACCACACGAATTCAGGGTTTAAGGATCGATGCTGTAGGCTGTGACTTACCAATAAGTTGACTGACTTTATTTATTATCCATCTAGAACAAATCTTTTCATTCATCAGCAACAAAATTACCTGCAAGGCCGTCGCTAGGAGCTAGGCTTTATCGAGATACAACACAAACATGACAAGGTACAAGATAACAGGATACATTATACGCTGGTCAGTGTTATTAGCAAGTAAAATGGCACGATTGTCATGCGCCGACCTAACTTACTTGCCCCTGTTTTGGATGCATGCTTCACTCAAATTTTGTTGAATATAATTTCGTTTTTGGTGCTTATAAATTTTTATTTGTTTTTTTTATTTGTATTTCCCTTCAGAATATTTGCAGTTACAAGGAAGTCTGATATATCTGGCCCTGATGCTGTACTTATGGATCAAAGCAAATGTTTAATAACTCAAAGATCCATAAAGTCCGTAGATTTAACACTGTTGTTCAACGGCAAACCAGTAATTCCCAACAGTTATGGATGAGCCGATCAAACGCTAATAAACACACACAGTTGCACTGTACACTTTGGCAATAGGCTGAAAATACGTAGCAATGAAAGACAAGGCGCATATCCCAACTGTATTAACAATACAGAAGCAAACAAGTATGTTCATTACTGCACAAACATAATTTAACCTTACTACTGTGCAAGCTTCAGTTCAGTTTGCGAGAGTTCTCGCCCGCTAGTAAATACCGGCCTAATTAGAAATTGTTAGCATGTACCGAACCATTGAAGACGAGTCAAAATGTATTTTTAAATGTAACAATAAAACAGGTCTCGACACATTCACCTTATAACCCTTTGACTTGGAGCCAGAAAAGCGGCGCCAGAGTTAGCGGTCGCCGTATTTTGGCACACTGGCACGGATCTATGAGGCGATTATGTCATGCATCGTGATCCCAGTTTGTTATTTCGTTCTCGCAAACAAATATCGGAATGGCGCTTTATTGTGGAGAAAGCAGAGGACATACGGTTATATTTCTAGAACTTGGAAGGTCGTTGCATCGCCGTTTTGTTGCCAATTGCAGTTCGCATATTTGTCTCACCCACGATGTTTATTATTGCATTCTAGGGTGCCGGTGGCGGTCAAGCGATTTGGTTTTCTCTTTAACTGTGCTTGCACCTGGGTTGATTGAAAACTTCATACTTTGGAACATATAATTAACATTACCTACGTGGTCGTTCGTAGGGCCTCGTACAGGTACAATACTAAGACCTGTATTTAATGATATGTAATAAAGCTGAAAATCGTAAATGTGAGAGACACGCAGAAAAAAATAATTACTGTTAACCTGCGTCATCCTACTGCTGGACGAAAGCCTATCTCAATGACTTCCAGTTTTTCCAATCCACGTCCAATGTGGTTACTACGTTACTGGTCGTTGGTTATGTCCAGCTCGTCCCGCCATCTTCTCATCTTCTACGAGGTGTGAGACGTTGCGTTTTACATTTAATGAACGCTGTTTTACAACCAACATCCGGCAATGCTCTTCAATAGTCTGCATTGATTGATTTGATCTGAGACAGCTAAACTTGAACACGTCAGCTGATCTAGATTGCAGTACTGAAAATAACCGAGTGTTTTGAATGAGAGTGAAATCCCGATTTAAACACGTTTAATATAAGAGTGAACGTGTTGACCTATTTGCACGGATGTGTTATTCTTTATGATGTTCAGCTTCTTGTAATATGATGTTTAAATATTTTTGTGCTATAGGTAACATTATTCATGTTGCTACAATTTTCAAAGATTTGAGCTACTGACAAGTAAAATTCTTAATTATTTCTTTGTAGAGTCCGCTTCTAATTATCTGATCAACATGAATCACGTTTCGAACTATCATTACATGCGAATTACAAAACATGACTTAGAAAATATGAGTTCCTGCCATTAGTTTCACAGTAGGAAGCTAAATTAGCGAGAAAATTTCATAATTACATCTGTACGTGACTTGGTGAAATCTTTGAATCATTTCTATGGAAAAACTTCACGTTCTTTCTAGAACAAATCTTGGCTTATTGTTTGGATTTTGAACCGAGTTTCATGCTCAATATATTGTTTTACAAATAAATACTTTCAACACACGAAAACAATTCTAAATTTATTAAAATTACCCTCTATTTCAAACATTTGATGACACACAGCGTAGATTCTTTCACGTAAGAATTTTCTTTTAGTCCGGAATGATGTAGGTACTTATGTCATCGTCAAAATGTGAATATTTGTTCGAGATAGTTTTTTAGGTATAATAGTCTCTAACTACATATTATTAAAAGCTATTATAGACCATTACCTCACCTCTGGCGTTAGGCGATTCGGCATCGAAAGATACGGCTCAGTGGCACACTTGGGTGCTATTTTGGGAAAATTACCTAGGTTAAAGATTTACTCTTATGTAATATATAATTCATTGATGAAATATGGCCATATTGAACCCGACATATTCGCATACAAGCTTTTCGAACGCGTTTGATCTGCTTGCGGTTGACTTAAGAGAAAAAAACATTTCTTTGTGTATTTCGACGAGTTTTAAGGAACAGAGCTTCCAAATTGTATGTTCCATATCTCATTGCTTGGGTTTTGCGTTGCTTGTCAGTCATAAATGACTGGCCGATAATCAGTCGATCGGTACAGGTTTGCTACTATGCAAATGAAATTGATCAAAGTTCACTTCGGAACATTTTACAGAGTTTTAAGAGGTGATAGAATGTTATAAAGCCAAGGGAATAAAAAGCACTAACGACTAATGGCCAGGCCAATCAAGTCTCAGTTTTTCATAAAAGTATCGGCCAATTTATTGATTTAAAAAAAAAAACTCAAAGCATTTATTTCAATTAGACCATTATGGCACTTTTGAAAGTCAAAAATACAAAAAAAAAAACAAAACAAAGCTACAGTCCCAGACACAAGACATAATAACTTGAGAAAGTACTGTAGTTGCCCATTCCCTAGCGTAGATCTCTATGGAGAAGAACGGGCAAGAAACTCCATGGACACTCTTTTAAATCAAAATATTGTTACAAAATCTTGGTTACATCATTCATGTTGAGATTATAGATATATGTGAGAACGATGTAGGAAGACGTGCACATTATGAGCGTCCAGAGTAAAACATTAAATCAACAAATTAAAAATAAAGTAATTAAAATGAACCGTGGCAGCTAAGAGATGACCAGTCCAAACTGACAGCGCCCGATCACGAACAAGACGCGTGTATCGGCGCCATTCAACTCAACCATATTGAAGGGAACTAAATGACCCGACACACCCGCCACCATCAGCGAGACATTTGAGTGAGCATGACTTTCTCTCAGCCACCAAGGCATATTCAAGTCAATGAAAGATAACTAAATGCAAATGGTAGCTTAAAAATACATGGTCCTCACATGTGCTATGCAATTATACAATACTAGGAGATGGAATCTATACAAAGCAAAGATACTTTTACAATCTTCTGCAGCTAGCACAATAATTTACCCAATTAGTTTTCCCCTATGGTTGTGGAGCAGGACCAGCATTGAGCCAAGCATTTTTATCATCAATGTAATCCACCATCTTATAATATGCTTGCCTACATAGTGTGCGTTTTATACAAGATTTAATTTTCGATTCAAGCATAAAGTGACGTCAGTTCTGACATAATTTGTAGATACATACTCTAGGAGCCAGTCTTTTGGTCATTAGGAATGAAACATGAGAAAAACAATTGAACTACGCAGTAATTGCAAATATAATCGATTAATTGTGTTAGTACCCACTGAGTACATAAAGTGGTTAATGATGACGTACTTAGATAAATAAATATGTAGAAAATTGATTAAGTTCCTAGGAATCAATGACAAATAGGCAAGGAGCTATAAACACCAAGTAAAAAACCTTGCGTTTTAGGGTTTTTTTTAAGAGCCATTATTTAAAACTTAGAATGACAAAACAAGCATGCATTTTTCTATTGAAACATGTCTTAGTGAACAATAAACACAACCTATGTATCTATCTCTGTAGAGATCTCAAAACTACTTGATCCAAGCAAACGTTTTATAAATCTTATCACACAATCCAACAAAACTCATCGAATAAAGTAAATATCTACGTCAATGTCTGCCGTGTCATTTACACAGATCTTATGTATGAGTTTATTTGTACTTTGTATGTGCAGCTCGATAGCAACCCGTTAGTATTCTATACTACAGTTTTCTTTATTACATCTTTTATTCTATATCTTTGCGAGCCATTGCATTTTCTTTACGTGCTTCTTTGTGAAACTGCCGCGAGTATTCCATGACAGAAAACGTTGTATCCATTGGATACTGAAGGTTTTATATTGAAAGTCAAAGTGTTACATTTTTCCGGGAGTTCCACACTGAAAAGCTACTTGTTTTGAGTTTGTTCTTTATGTCAAATTTAACTTCGTGTGTAAGGTTCAAGTTGTTGTTTTTAATAGATTTTTAAAACTGTTTTTGTAGGCCAATAGGGTATATGCATGTTTTTTTTATCACTCTAAACAAAGCGTATTAACATCAGAAATAGCAAAGAGATTTTTTTTTTTTAATCTATAAAAAATACTAAGTTTTTGAAACTGCTGATTAGACAGAGAGATCCGATACTGCATCGACGTACAAAATCCATACTAAGTTCTGTTTATCTAGAAAGAGATAGAAACAAAAGTTTAAATGGTTATAACTTTTGTGTTGTTGGACCGATTTATGACTTGTTTTCGCGTTTTGTCATTATTTTTATAGTACTTTAACAATGCGTATCAAAAAAAAAAAAATATGCATATTCCCTATTGTTTGTTAAAAATGTGACTGCCTATAAACTTGATTATTTTCCGAACTTCTTTTCATCCCATGTTTTAGCAAACTGGTAACAACATCTATAGTTCATTGTACAGTATAAATTACTTAGTTCATTATTTATTAATAGTAATAGGCAATAGGGATTATGACTGACTAAAAAAAATATGATTATGTTTAGTCAGTCAGTTAGATTTTCGAGAAATATTGGATTCCTACGTGTTTTTTGTTTTATCAAATTAATAAAAATTGACGAAGATAAAACATGTCAAAGAAGAAGAAGAGTGGGGGCTTGCGACGACGTCACATTTGAATAAAAAATGTACTTAAATGTGACATCACACCAGTTTTTGACGCAATGTATCGTCTTAATTTTTCGTTTCAAATATTTGTCCAATATTTTTTGAAAATCTATCTGACGGACTAGTTAGTTTTTTTTTTGTCATCTACCCTATTATTCAAATATATTTGTTTAACCAAATAAGCAGGCAATTTATAGGCAGTCCATATTGGGACAAAAGCAATGTCTAAATTACACAAATCATACATCGATTCCCATATTAGAATTTATATTAGCTCAATGAAAAACCCGCATATATGTTATAGCTCCATATGCAAATAGCACAAATACTGATTGGTTATAACAGCGTTGCGCCAGTGGAAGTGGTCAATCAGTCCTCATGACCCGCAAGTCTAGATAGTCTAGTATTCTAGATCCAGGCTAGGCTACCTAACGTATTAACTAACGCGTAATATCCCGTCTTGACTTGTTATGTAGTTACGTATACAGATTTTATAGGAAACTGGTTTTTCCTGCGGTTTCGTTTGCGTTGATGTCGGAAATTTTATGGGAACGTACCTACTACCAGGATTTAAAGAATACAAATTTCCTAACTCAGGTCATGGTTTACCTGTGTCCACATACAAACACACACACACACATTGTGTCACCTTATATAAAACTACTACATTTATATCTTTAACTCATAATGGTGTACACAATATAATTAAAATGAAGAGTATTCTTTAAGTTTCATCGAAATTGGTTCATTATTGTCACCTTTTACCACCTTATAAGGGATTTTGATATAATTATCTGTCAAAACAGACAGAAAGACATGGTTTTTTTTGCATTTGTTTTGCATGTTAGTTTGGAAGTGTGGATTAAATTGGGTCGTTTTTGCTGACGTGGGTAGTACGTAATAGGATGCAATCTAGTAGGTACATATTGTGTTCTGAAACTTGTGCTATACTGGACTAATTTTACCTACTTATGTACCTACATGTTGCTTGTTGGAAACTTTGCTACTGTCCAGTGTCTTAAGATTGTCGTTAGTTATGTGTTGGCTAATTGTTTGAGATTATATTCGGAATATTCAGGAGGGTGGCGGTTTAGTCACCTGCATCCGTCAAGGGAATAATTTTACACGTCAAACTAAACAAGTTTACCTATGAAATTTAAAACTTTTTATCCATGCATTCTCATCTACATCTCATCTACTATTTTATAGGAATTTCGGATGAATATAGAAGAAAATTATTTTGAGGCAGCCACGGAGTCTGGATTTGTGCCCGGTTGATGGGAATAGGCTCACCCCCTTTTACACGGGACTTATTTTGCTTGGTGTCAGTACTAGGCCAGAAAAGTATATAGTAGTATATGATGATTATTGTGAATGTGGGGACCATGTGGGTTTAATTTTTTATTTTGCTTGTTTTTTTTTCCCACAACTGACTGGCAGTTTGAGTACTATAAGCGACCTACCCAAATGTCCTTTATTTGGTATTGATCGTCGTTTCGTTGAGCTCCTTGAGTTATAAGTCGAGCTACACGATAACTGACAAATGCTTGCACTGACTGGACAGGTCCACTCAAATCTGTGTGGTTCTTTCTTCAAAAGACCATCTCAGACACTAATCTGCATAGTCCTCATGTGAATTGAGCAAAATTATGTCTGGACTTCAAAAGAGACTATGACCTCTGAGTTTGTTTCGGCTGTTTCTTCTCAGAGTAGTCAGGTACGAAACACCGGCCCCATCTAGTTTAAAAAGAATGACGTGTAAAAGTGTTTGTAAAAACCTACTGGCAAAATAAACATTATTTATCAGAAACACGATATTTTTATTCTAAATTCTTGCTTTAACATGTACAGAAATGTAGGTTAAATCTTCTACAACTTAGTACATTTCTAATACGCTATTGTATTTATTTTATACAAATTTTATACGAGTTTTTGTTGAGATTAGCTCTTTGCCTAGTTTCGCTTGACTGCCATTGTCATTTGTTTTTTTTTTCTACTTTACTAAATTTGAACTCGGGAAGTGTTCCGCAAAGTGTTGTTGCAACTCATTGATTCTGATAAACGTCATCAAAACTGTGCCACTGTAAAATTGATTATTTCAGGTCTACGTGCAAAATAAAAATTGGATAAATATAGGATAGGCATAGTTTTCAGTTTTTATATGACCGTAATAAAATGTTATCTTTAATGATAACAGCACTACCAGGTTTTCAGCAAGTTTTGAATGTTTCTAGTTCACTATTTAATGAAAGAAAAGATTTAATAGTTTTTTGTTATTAAATATAATGTTGTTAATTAGCTAGTTCCCAAGACTAATTAATTTTATTGGTAGGTATAAACCTATTTGTTGGAACTATCAATTACCTACTTATTTTACTACATAACAAAATTGCTGGAACTATAAATAATATGTTCAAATTGATAGTTACTATTCTTGTAAATCGAAATAAAATCTTTGTTACTACACTTTGATCGTGATCTCAAGGTAACGAGATAAAATTGTTATCATCGATTACGTTTAATATAATCATTGATGACTATCAAATTGAAAACCGTACTTTACATATAAATACAGGTTTCAGACACAATACCTACATAAAACGTCACAAGCCAAGGTCGTGATTTCCTCTCTAACATTGAGGTTTTTCAAAGTTGTTACATTGTAGGATTTTTATACGAACCACAACGATTGATACCGGCTGACATATTATAATTCATATGGCACCACAATAGTGTGATTAAATAACATTACTGAAGAAAAGTCTCCGCCTGATTCAATATTATTTTCAGAGTCGACACCTATTTTTCAGTTTAAATACTGCGCAATAAAACCACAACACAATACAATTTAAACACACTGAATCATCACAAACAACTAATTCCAAACTTACCTAAGAGTTTTATTGTTTGGCAAATTAAACTTAGAATTTTGTTTGCGTCCTATCCAAATCCTAATAAGTAATAGAAGCCATTGTATTTTCGAGTTCCTTCCCCGTTATACCTCCCTAAAATGGTTAAGATGCGTGTGTGCAATATTAATTAGCAATATACGATTTGAAGTGCGCCCGATGATAATTCAGTCGGACGGCATTGGTAGCGGGCGGCGGCGCGCGGGCTCCCTTCGTAGTGTACCGGCGCGCGCGCACCACAAGCGTACACGTCTCCGCGTAAAAATAAAGTCCACGGCCCGCGCTCTCGCACTTCAACCCATTTATAATTATCAGTAAATCGCCGCGCGAGTGCATGACTGCCGCGGCCGGCGACCGCTCGCTTAAAAGAAAATCACAATCGATAACCTCGAACCCGAATCTCACGTCCATGTACACCGGGCCCTTGTTCAACAAACGACGCGAAAACCCTAAAATACGCTTAGACGAACCTCGACGAATCGTCACTCCTACGCAATATATACCGGTGTCGCGAGACGCGTGAACCGACTGTGAATGGACCGTGTGTGTTTGTGATATGATTACGTTGTGCCAGTGATAACAGTGTAGCGATCTTCAACCATGCCTGAAAGACCGAAGCGCCGTAAAAATAATAAAAACAAACGTAAAAATAAAAACAATAGACCTGATGCGAATAAAAATAATAGTGACGAAACAAAATTAGACAATAGTGAATCGTGTAACACTCAAAATGACAACGAGGAAAATTGTGCTGAAACTGAGGTTACTGAAACAAAGGAAATAAAAGTTGAAATTTTACAACCTTCAACAGATAATCAAAACACGGCAAGTAGTACTTCTAGCGATGTAGTAAATTTGAACGGTGATTTAAATAATAACAACAACCAAATAATCGACGATGTGTTGCCAACACCAGTTGAAAAATGCCAAGATATTGTTCATGAGATCGTAGATACAAAAGCTTACGTCGTAGAAGCTCCTGAGCAATCCCATCAAAGTAAAGCTAAGTTAAAAAGCAAAGTGAAAAGTAAAAGTTTGGATGATGATGACGCTACAAAAATTATTGAAATCACTGATGATGACAATGATGTTGAGCCGGGAGCAGACAATGCTCTGGCTCTAATAGATAGTCAAAATGTTGTAGTTACTCATGTTGAATCTGATGTAGAGTGGGAAAGTGCTGCTGACCTTAATGAAATTAACGTCACAAAACCACAAGAACTTGCTACTGGGACTTTATCAGTTACAACGATCCCTCTTAATGTAGCACAATGTGACCAAACCAAGTCATTGACACCTGATGAAGAAAAATCTTTAAGGACTTATTTGAATACTCTCAATCTAGCAACACACCCGGAGGGTTTAAACGCTATTGAAATGAAAACGGAAATTGAGGAAATTATAAACCAAGAAATTAAACACAGGTTACGCAAAAAAGCATCAGCTGATGACTTTTTTTTGCATCGACTTGGACCTCCAAGAATGTTGGACGTAATTGATGAAGAAGGCAGTGGGAGTGGATCATCTATGACTTCACGTCGTCAGTCTTATCTGAGTGATAAGAGAAGTGATGTGGAAGACTTAGATGACGATGTATTTGAAGACAATAAGAACAAACTAACTAAGCAAAAGAAAATGATGTCTGTTGCGGTTCACAAAAAAACCTTTGGGCAGTTGGTTCCTCAAGAATGTGTTCTAGTTGGTGCAAAACTAAAAGAACCCGAAGTGTCTGAAGCCAGAGGTGACTGGACTATGAAAACCTATGAAAAAATGACCGGCGCTGAAGTAGTATATTTAACAGATACGTCTAGTAGCACTAGTTCTCTTCATGAGATTGAAGATGAAGATGATGGCGTTGATACTGATGTATCAGTGCGCATGATCACACCAACTATAGAAGTTACTGATACGGAAAATTTCCTAAAGAAGACATTTATTTCAAATGCTGATGACAATAAACAAGACATGTTAATTGAAAGACAACAAACTAAACAAGATAAAATCAATAAAACCGCTGAAGAAAAAAATGTTTCCGAAAAAGTTCAAGAGGAACTGACAAGTAAAAATATGAATTCTGAGCATATCATTAAAGTTGAATTAGAAGACGCTAAACGTAATAATAAAACAAATTCGGTGCCTGTCCCAGCAGGCACTGAAAGGATTGTGGAAATAATTCAAGACACTGGAACTAAAAACAAATCTGAAAACTTAATTCAGAACAATAATGAACATATCGTAAAGATTACTCGTGACCAAGATCAAAAAGAAAAGGAACTGCCTCCTAGTGGCAAAACCAAAGAAACCAAAAAAGAACGCATTATAAATATTGAACACGAAAACAGTTCCACGGAAAATAAAAACGACATTGAAAAGGTTTCTAGTCAAAACTCTCATGAAATAGTTGTTTTATCGACAGATAATATTAAAACTAATTTGTATGTCAAAGATATTGAACCTATTAGTAATGAGGACAATAAATCAACAACAAAACAAAGTAAATTAGATTTAGAATCAAAAGTTATAAAATGTGAATTTAATGATGCAATTAATAACTTAATTAAAGAAGTGGCCTCTGAATCAGAAGAAAATAATGAAAATTTAAAAGACACATTTTCACGCCAGGACTCCTCGAGCAGCGTGGATTCCTCTCAGTGCACGGCAAAATATAACCCCAATTATTCATCCCTTAATGACATATCTAACATGACGCATGATGAAACCAGTGTGAATAATAAGATAAATTTAGAACAATTATCTTCAACTACGAGTCATGTCAAAGATGTATTTGAATGTGTTACAGGAACTACTAAGACCAAAACTGACGATGACCCAAAAGAACCCCTAAAGCTTAGAGATATATGTGTCAGAAATATAGCAACATTGCCTTATGGTCAGAAGATACTTGAAGAATTAGCATCTGTATCTGAACGTTTGCAAAACATCGCACTTTATGGCACATCAACAAAGACAGTCGATAATAAGCAAGAGAACGTCGAAAGTATGCCACACTATCAGTTACCTGATGTTTCATCTATTGAGACGATATCTATTCCAACGAAACCAAAGGGTCCAATACCACCACCGATTAAACCTCGTCGTTCATCTTTAAATCGAAAATCATCACAGGAAGACGAGCACTGGACTGGTATACCAACTAAATCCGAACCTGTATACGTCTGTCTATCTCCTTCTCAAAAAATGCTGATGGAGAAAACAAACACTGTGATAACAAAAGATGATGCTAGTCACCTTGTGGATATGCATAGACAATATGTGGATCGCAGGGGATACAATGAACAGTATAAAAATGAAAAAGACCGAGAGGAAAATGAAGTCGATACTACTCCAATTATACCGTTCAAATCACAGACTGGAAGTCGCCTGCTTGCTTTGATTCGCGATCCAACTCTTACAACTACAATTAATTCTTTGAACCAACGATTAAATAGTAGTACAGACGAGGTAGAGAAAAAGCACAAAACTACAACATTTGCGAAAAGTAATCATGACCGGTTCCCAAGTCGAGATTTTTCATTCAAGCCGATTCCTCCACCAAGACCCAAAAAATACTCATCTTCATTTTACGAAAGTGATGAAAGTTCTGATTTTACCGATAGTTCTATGCGTTCAATGAAAAGTGAGAGGAAATTCTTCCATTACTCTACTGGCAACCTAAATAAAGAAATTGAGAGTGACATTTCTACAATACAAAATATGCATCGCTACTTTACCGACACCAGAGATGAGATAAGTAACTACAAATGTCCAAGAAGGCCTTCACTTCCTAAAGATTTGTGTGAACAACAAATGGAATATATTCGTCAAAAAGAGAAGGAAGTTGAAGCTGAAATTCAACGTCTTGAAGCTTTAAAAAACAATATACCTCAAATGCAAAAACCTAGAGCACCATTAGTTTCTGAAAAGGAAGTAATTAGTGAAAAGATAAGAGATGCAAATAATTATAGCATATCACGTAAAAAAGATGTGGTTATGAGTTCACACGGATCGGAAGCTAGAAAAGCAAAGTTATCAGCATTCAGCAGTAGCCAGGAAGAATTACTTCGTGAGAAAATGTATTCGGAGTACGTATCTCAGATGGCAGAACGTGAAGAAAGGAAGCAACACAAAGTCATTAAAATTACAAATGCTCCAGCGTCAACAAACCACATAACCATTTCCAAAAGTATGCCAACACTCGATATTCTTGACGGCAAGGTCAACAATAGAATTGAGAAGGAGTTCATATCGAAAGCTAGGGAACGGTGGGACAAGTTAGGTATCAAAGATCCCGAAACTGAAGACGAACGAGAATCTAATAATGTGTATAAAGAACCTAAAGTGATTGAACATAAAATTAAAGTGATTGAAGGTGGTGAAGAAAAGGACGTTAAAAAGTTGCCGAGTCACTTGCAAGAGTTCGTTCGGTTTACAGCCAAAGACAGTGAACAGGGCAGGAGCAGCTCTGGTGAGTCCAACAACGGACCAGCATCCCCGCATCTTGTGATTTTGTGTGCAGTGATTATAATTGTGATAGCAGTCGGCAAATACTTTTTGCGATTGTTACGAAACAAATGACGACTAACATAATATGTACATTGTGACTGATGCCCTAAATAATTCGAATGCTTTAGTGTGTATTGTTGTGTGTAGCATTGCATGAAATGTTAAACCAAAATTGTAACAAATAATTTATTTTAGTCTTATCATTAATCTAGTTACTGGACACTTCGTCGACATTGTTTTACATCAACATATTAGAATAAGCAGGTAAGTTATTTACATGATTTTTATTTACGTTATTATGCTTTACATGTCAAACATAATGCCTTATACACTTTTAAATTAAGTTTTATTTTACGACTAGATAATACGTTCCATTTGCTAAATGGATCTGAGTCAGAATACTACTCATGTGTATTGTGTTATAAATGTATCCAATTATTTAAACTACAATTTATTAAAAAAAAACACACCCATCACAATGATATTATATTCATTTTCCTGATCTCTGATTAGTTAATTACACATCCTTATTTTTACTCATTTTATAAACGAAATAAATTAAAGATGAACTATATCAAGGCTTGTAAATTTCATTTTGAATATGCAACCACTTATTATATATCCAGCTAATATACATCCAGCTAAATTGTCAAAACCGAATCAAATTTTAATAAGAGCATGAATGAATTTTCATTTTGGATCTGTTTCAAATTACTCCAGTATTTTCGTTTTACGATTCTAATAATGCCCCTCTGGTCTGACTGGCTGGTATATTGATCTGACGCAGATAGAAATTACACATTATTTGTGTATAGAAACAAAGCTAGGTATTTGTACGTTACATGTATTGTAGCCAGAATATTACAATTTCACGGTGTAGTAACAGCATTGGAGCAGGTGACAGACAGCTGTTTGTTATTCAGAACCGCTGCGGACTACGGTCAACAGATAACTCTTATCACAAATGCACACAATCACTAACATGATAATTAGATCGAGACCAAATTATATCGGTCGTGTCGTGCGTAATTATTTGATAAACATGTTTGTTGCAAAATGATCAGAATGTTTTTATCAGTTAATTTTTTGATTTGGGTATAGGTACTGGAATGTGATATTTTGATTGCTTAGATGGTTTAAAAAAACAGTAGCGAGGTGTTCTAAAGAATGAATCTGCGTGTAAGAAAATAACTGTGTCGTATACAAATTTCGCTATATCAGACGAGAATAATTTGCTTGCCGGGTGAGGCAAGTGCGTCGTCCGTGAAAATATTTGGATCGGCTAAATCGGTGCTAAATGGCCTTTGGTGACTCAAACTCGCTAACGCATACCTTGTTATTTGCACTGTCTTTAAATATGAATGTAATAGTCCATTAAAGAGTTTTCAGAGAATACATAAACAAGCAAAGTAATTTATGTGAAACTTTCTTACGGCTGTGTTCGTAATTCCTACATTATTATCAGTTGGAACATGAGTTTACAGAAATAAATCTAAGATAGATTTACGAGTACCTACTGAAATAATTTGTTCGTGTATTGATTTTCATTAACTTCACGTAAACGTATCTACGTCTTTATACTACGTTTCCACACACGGTATGTTAGAGCCACTAAACTTATCTGCTTAATTGAATCCCTTGGTCGTATCGTATAATAGTGTTAAAGTACTTTATAGCTTCAATTTATTCTACAATGCGCTGCAATTACGAGTAACAATTATATTCTTCTTTTACACAATTGTATTTTCTTTGTTGTTGAACTAAAACGATTCTATTGTGTTTACTTGTTTTGCATAGTAACTGTGTTGATGTCTGCCATTTTAATACGTGTGTTTTATTGAAATGAGGGCCTGGATTCGATTCATTGGACAAAGTGTTATTGAGTTTTTCCATCAGGTATTTCTCATCCACGGAGGAGCCATGGATTCTGGATTTGTGCCTGGTGGTGAATGGCAATAGGATCGTCCTCTATTACATTTACATGGGCCTTGAAATTGTATTAATGTCGAATTGTCGTTTGTACTATAATATTAGTTACACCTCTGCCTAATCCTTTGGGGACTACACCCGTGATGTTATGTCACGTGTTTAAATAATGAATCGTCGACGTCAACGTCAGTGAGGCTTCAATAATAATCTCTATCTAAATTATCAATCAGCGTCAATTAAATTGTCCAATCACGAACGCTCGGCAGCGCGCGGGCAATAACGATGGCATTTCAATTAACATCGCCCGCCGCTATATTTATCCGATAATGTAATCAACTTATCCCTGCCCATATGCTGACAGATAGACGGAGAAAGAGGGATGAGCTGTACCTGCTTTTCCAAAGGTTGGCTCGGCAGAAACAATAGATAAACTCCTGACATGATGAGTTATAGAAAATTATGGGAAAAGAAGTAAAACTGCGCGAACCTCAAACAAAATATAATAAGGGCAAGATAATGCTGGTGATGGTCCTTGCCAGTTCGCTAGGAGGTGTCGAGCAGTACCAGCCTGATAACCAGTCTTACTAGGGTGTCTCCGGTTTGAGGGCCTAACATGCCTCAAATGGCTTAGCATGATCCTCAGTCACGCCTTAAATACTGCAGCATTAATTTTGAAATAAATATATGGTAAAGTTGAGGATTAATGCTAGGTACTCGTACTATGTGTGACGAAAACACGATTTTCTCGATAGAAATAAAAACCAAAGTTACCTCCAAATCGAACAATCAACCGCTAGTATATTCAAAAAGTACTTCAAATTAGATCTTGAAACTTTGCATACTAACTGAACTATAAAGCAGGTCTAATGTGTTTTATTTTTTTAGTCCAATCAATAAATTTTTTGTAAATCGCAAAAAACCACTCATTTTGCACTATTCGGCCGTAGTGACTGACGTAACAACCGCTTTGTAGTGCAAGCTGATTAGAACTTTATTTTGACAGAATTTCAAACGAAGTTTGAAACATCACAAATAGAGTTGCTAATTTTAGGGTTAGAAGGGCCTTAACAGTAACTGAGTTGTAGAGGACAAATAGATAGTCGCTCCATGTAAAATACTGGTATTCAGCTGCATTCGGTTTGACTGAAAAACACTCATTACATTTAAAAAAAAAAGGTTTATAATTATTGAAATTCCAAATTATAATATGCACTAGGTTTGCTAAGTCTGTTAGGGTAGGATATGGTTTTAAGCTCTATTTTTGTATGTTTCATCCTTGTGTGTACAAATTTTCAAGCAAATAAATTATTTATTTTGAGATTATGGAGATTATGATGGTTTTTGACAGCTGTGGACAGACAGTGTTATGAATAGGTCACATCATTTATGTTTTTGAACTTAGCGAACGGGAGGACTTATTAATTTTGATTTATATAGATAAAGAATTAGTTTTAGTTTAGATAGTCTTTTATTAATTTAACCTTTTTTAAAAAACACTTCACTATTGATGTCACATCACTTGTCTATAAGCAGGCAGCCAAGATGGCGGTCTAACTAAATGTAAATACTATTTACTTATTAATAAAACCAAGTCTAAATAATTCTTTGTATTAATTTCCATAACACACCGACTAAAATACAGAGGTGGAAGGAGGGTAGGAAATCTGTGCCCAGCAATAAGACGATACTGGCCAGTAATTTGAAACGAGAAAGATGTTTTGCATTCCAGAACATGTTTGGCAATCGATGTGATTAGTGCCTGTAATCGATTAGTTTCGAAATCCGATTTGCGTCGAGGCAAAGGATTTTCTTGTACGACTGTTTGAGTTGCCGACTAAAATAACTTTTGTCACAATATGGCCGTGTGTTTTGCTTTTAAAATAAAACTTCAGTCGCTATGAATTCGACACGATAGTTTAGTAAATGTATTGCGAAGACGCGGTGCACAGAAATAGTTGTGATGTTTTTCGCTTTACTGAAGCTGCAGTCAGCAGTGAACACACACACGTGAGCGAATCGCATATAGTCTTGCATCCGTTTACGTCAAATACATCACATTTTTATTTATATTGCCAACCAGCTGTCTGTGTATTTTGCTTGCATTTTAACATACACTTATCATCCTACATTTTGCTCGTTTTGCAGGAAAAATGTTTGAGTATAAACCTAGACACAGTCTGGGCTAAAAATACGGGTGATCCAGATATAATGTCGTTTGCCAGATTTCCTTTAGGTACGAAAAAAGAGTGAAACGCAAGACTGTAATAATTACGCAATTCACGGAAATCCTACTTTAAAATATAATATTATAATTGCAAAAGTTTGTGTGTATGTATGGATGTTTGAAAACTACTGAACGGATTTAGATGAAATTTTGCACACAGATAGTTTATAACCTGGATTAACACATACTTTTTATACCGGTAGTAAGATCCCATGGGACAATTATCAAACTTTACGCGGGCGAAGCCGCTGGCAGTAGCTAGTCAAGAATATATACGTGTAGGTAAAGTCCCCAAAGGCCCTAAGTAATAAGGTTGAAAGTAGTCGACCGTCTGTGAACTCTGTAGTATCTACAGGGTGTAATTTTTTTTTTAAATCATTTAAATGCTAACTTTAAGGGTATGTGTATTATTGACACTATCTCGAATATGAATCGCTCTTGTAGCTGTTTTACCGATATACCTAATACACTATCAAGTCCCATCGCACTAAATACGGTAACCTTTTGTGTACCTACATAAAGTTCATAACGCAGTAACAGACTTTGCTGTCAAACTGTGTTTGCCACTCAATCATAAATGTAGCAGCTGAAAACCACGGATACACAACGCATCACTTTCCAATGAGTTTCCGAAAATATCTGGAAACTAACAAACACGGCTTCCATCTTAACATGGATGACGTCGGAAGCTGTACGTCTTACGTAATCAAGAACTATTAGATAAGTGAACTTGCTCAGCATCCAACAATAAACTTTTACTCATCCTGAAGAACAAAATACGGTTTCGTATTCGTAAATTACATGTTCAATGAGTTCCGTTTAGCTTCGTAATAGATTATACAATAATTAAGGTTTGTGCGCGGCCTTGCTCGTGAATATCGTAAATTATCAGACTTTTACGCCGGCGGGATATTATTATATCAGTTTTATGTCCTGACCCAGGTCATGGTCAATCCTTATGTCAAAGTTTATCTAAATCCGTTCAGCCGTTAAGACGTGAAAAGGTACGAGACAAACAGACACACAAACACAGTTTCGGATTTATTAATATTAGTATGGATGGTTGTAAAATATTTCTTATTCCAAATATTTCCAATTTTATTGTTATCGATGTTTGTTGGTAACAGTTTCCGTCTCTATAAGTACAATCTTTAAATAGGTGCGTGGGTTTATTTGCTATTTTTGGTTGTCTTTTTTGTCCCGCTTGACATTCGTTGAACTCTTGCTAAATTCGCATGAATCACAACAATGCTGTTCTAAGTAAATAAAAATGTAGGTACAGTCATGTTTAAACCGGATTTGATTTTATGATATCCAATTACCCATGTTGTTTTGTCACACAAATCAACAGGTGGAAATTTCAAACATTGGAAAGGATATTGTATTTACATTTCCCTCACGACATTTTGGAATTTCCACCATGGAAATGAAAACTACCATCGAGTTTATAGAAAACTGCGTAGAAAATGGCGCGAAGAGATGATTACTTTATCACTAGAAACATAATTTAAAATGTTGGTTAGATTATCTACATAAAAACACCAATAAACATTAATAAATTATGACATCATTTAAATAAGAACGCTGCGACCTTGTAGGTATCTAAACGCACTCATTTGTGGTCAGAGCAAAACCCAAAATTAATCACAAGAATCATTTATGCAGAAAAAAGGTGTTGGTGGTTAATGCACAATCCGCATTGTGCTTAAGGGCATTAAATTTAAAATTAACATAAATAGATTCTAATGCTTATTTAAGTACATTTTTTTTTCAAATATCAATTTTGAGCTCAATAATTATTAAATAAGTGCCTAAATAACACATTGGTATTTATCTACACTAATTTTATAAAAAGGCAAACGTAAATTTAGATGCACGGGTTAATCCTCGGAGCTACTGATTGGTGTCCGAAAAATCTTTCACATGCGAAGCTGCAATATCCCCAACTGTCATTGGATGTGGTTATAATGATAATAGGCATGACGACAGTATCAAAAAAATGCAAATCTATTTAGTCCGTCAGTTAGAGTATTGGAAATTAATGGACACGTATTTTTGGTTTTTGTAAATCAATGAATATTGACAAAGATAAAACGCATCAAAACTCGGGAGTCAAGGGCTCGTGACGTCAGAACTAGGTAAAAATTATACCTAGGCGTGACGTATCGAGAATTTTAAAAGCGTCGTATCTTCGTCAATTTTGGTTTACGTCACAAAAGAAAAAACACGGGTCAAATGTTTTTTGATAATCTAACTGACGGACTAATTAGTTTTTTTTTGTCGTCTCGCCTATTGACATAAGGCGAGCCTGCAAACACGCGGACAAAAAATAGAAATATACATAATAAAACTATAATACCGCCTCCAAATAAATCACATGTTTAAAGTCCCCACAACTTAGCTTCTCCAATAGGTCGCTAACTGCACTACTCGTATAGGTACATTTTCCACGTGGCTAATCATGACTCGTCATCCAGGAGATAATTTCACGTGTCAGTCTCCTAACAAAGAGAGCACGTCAAAGCACCCGCAGGCGCGCCGGAAGTGATTTGACTGCGGAAGTGACGTCACTAGGGGACTTGCGACTCACACACGCGCGTTTTTTATACAGGGTGAATCGGAATGAAATGTAATATGTTGAAACTCTTGATGTTCTTAGTCATAATTTTAGTCAGAAATCACCCACTAGTGCTGGGTACAAATTAATCTTCTCGTTCTTTTGCCAAGGACCCTTGTCCCGTTTCCGTATGTTCCTCATCCATGTATTTTCCGTGACTCTGACGATATTATACCTACTTTTGATGTAGTGTCAAATAAAATAAATAAAAGGAAACGAAGTAATGAGTTGATTACGTTGGCTATAGGAGTCATTCGTCATCTGGCGACTGTGAATCTCGCACTTGTCGCGAGTTGGCACCTTCCAATTACTATTTATTTTGTTGTCGTCTAATAATTCCTTGGTTTTTCGATTTTTATATATATATATTTTTTTTAATATATATTTTGTTAAATGATTTTTTTATATATATTTTTAATGTTTTTTTTTTATATTAAAAAATAATAAAAAAAACAATAACAATACAATACATAATTATAATATTATAAATATATTTTTTTTTTCTTTCTTATATTATACAAGCATTGCTCGTTTAAAGGAATTATTAGATTTACACAATACATTTTATTAGAAGTTTACGTAGTTGACTGTACATCTGACGTATTTTACGTAGGTGGCGCGAGTTGACGACAGCAAAATAAATAAAAATTGAAAGGTGCTATCTCGCGACCAGTCGCGAGATTCACAGTCGCCAGATGACTAATGACTCGACTGGAGCCACTTCCTATATAACATATACATATCATTCAGAAAGCAAAAAATATTTGTCTTAGTAATTTAGTAACAAAGGTTTTTTCCGTTCAGAAAAACTAAAACGAACAAATAAAATAACCAAATAGGTGCTTCCCGCAAGCGTCAAAGCTGACATGTCGCTTAGTTTCTCATAGCAATTTACTAAACTTTATTCCGATTTCAAAAATGGAACACGTAAAAAAAAAAAAATACCGAACAGTAAAACTCGAGCACCTGGAAGTAATTCCGAAACACTCTTTATGTGAGTATGTAGCTCTTTGTGCAAGTTATTTTTATTGACATTGACTTTTGATTCGTTTGCGTACAAATGTCGTAAGTCATTATTTTGTTGATAAATGACACATGTGACACACACACAGGGCTTGTTAGTATTAAAATAATATAGGTAGGTAATAATATATTTGTACTTGCAGTTTGGCAGATGTTGAATTTATAGTATGGATTAAATAATTTAAAAAAAAACTTTGCTTGCTTTGTATTTACATTTAGGTACTTACGTATTTAATTATAACATCTATAATACCACGTTTGTTGTTCCCGAAGGTCAAAAACAGGGGTCAAGGGGGGGCGTCAAGTGCATATGACACACTTTTGGTAAATTAAGTTTAAGTTATTATTATTGTTATTTATCATGAACCAGTCACAAATCTTGACTCCAGACTGCCTCTGAGAAATTCCGAATGAAAAAACAACATTTTGCCCGACCTGAGACTTGAACCCAATACGGCTCACCTGTAGCACTTTCCTCCACTAAACTCCCCGCGGTGATGTTTGTAGTGCTTGATGTTAAGTTAAATATTAAGATAACAATTAACAATATACCTAGTAGAACAAACCATTTTAATCTTATTAGTTCTAAGTTCCAGGAACGTGTGAGATAAGATAATAAATTACGAGTTTGTACCTAGGTACAAACTGAAACGGCCACAGTGCAATGAGTAAGGTGAGAGGTCGCGAGTTTGAGGTCGTGGCATCAATAATCACTAGTTCTTTATTAGTGATCGATGGGTTGTGGGTATCAAACTCACGACCCGTGATCAGTGGGTAGTACTGTAGGTAGTGTAGGTACCTACCTACTAAAAACGTGAAGTCACTCCTAGTACAAGCACATGCTCAATGGAAGATAACATAAACGTATATGATGACCTAAAACAAAAATATTCCGCCTCCTTCTGTAGGTAAAAAGCATTACACAATTATTAAAATCAAAAGATTCATTTGGCACACTCGGTGTAAACTTATATTTATTTTCCGTTACTCACGTACCTAATTTTTTCGCGAAAGTCTTTACACTAGAATATTTTTTTCCGCAAATATTATGTCACGTCATAATGCTGAAAGCTACCTTCCGTCCGCCCCAAACTTTTTCATTTATAACTTTCTTGTATCAGCGCCATCTATGTCTTGGAGCTGGAACTAAAGCAATAAGTTCGATCTATATCCACGAGATGTCTATTCAGTGTTGATTTGTATCGAGAGTTTTCAGAAACAATAATGACTAAACTTTATTGGAATAGAAATCAGGTCAAAGTTATTTCAGGTCTTCTGAGATGTGATATAATTTGACAGTTTTCTTTGTAACCAAACGAATGGTATATTTTACTGTATTTCACATTAGGTACTTTATGTTAGGCTTTTATGTAGGTAATCAAGCAAGATATTGTTTTTTTATTGTTATTTCGTAACAGTTACAAAGGGCATCGATAAGATAAAATAACTGAGGCGATGTTTTATAAAATTAATTAAAGAAATAACTCTATTATGAATCTTACAGTAATAGATTAAATGCGTAGATACCTAAACACTGTAAACAGTTTCCGAGCTACTGAACTATAAAATTATAAAGAGTAGGTACCTAATATTTCAAAACTACTATGGAAAGCGAGTCGTGTCATGTCAATAGGGAAAAAGAAAAGTTTCCACAGTATTTGCTGAACCCTGTTCCATCACAGAACACAATGAAGCAGTAGATGAACTCGAGTCTCGACGGTTATTTAGCACCCCGTATCTTCTGAGTGGAATGATACATTTCTTGTTTTAAAGGTTTTGTATATTAGATTAGGTCATGTATACTTAGATTTGATACCGGGTATTTTTCTTGTATTATCAGGAGATGGGCAATCTTCTTCTGCATGTGTCGATGGCAATCTACAGCTTCTAAAGGCGCTCCCTCCTCGCCTGTAATGTAACAATCCAGGTTTTGATTTTATACCGAAACAAGTGAATCTGGAGAAAGAAAGAAACAGTACCTACCTATTTATTATTAAGTAACTAACATCACGAAGAGTAGTAGGTTATACGATTTTTTTTACTATTAACTTTTTGAAAAAAAACCTAGTACCTCCTACCTATTTCAGTTTTGATAAAATAATCTATTCGCTTTTTTAAGTTTTAGTAACATTTTTGTACACCGTAGTTATCAACCGATACACAGCTTTCGTCGATGATGTTTTTAATTGTAATGTGTTAGGGGAAACGCCTGATTAAATTAGAAGAAGATTGATTGATTTAGAAGTTGGCAGACTTGTCCCATAATTAATTAGTAGTTTTTCATCATCGTTGTATTTTCATCTCTCTTGACTTTGTATATTTGGTTGTATGTATGTATTTATTGTTTTATTTTATTATTTCTAAATATATATATATATATTTTTTTTCTTGAAAATTTTCTGTACTTGCACCTACTGTTTTGTCTCTGCATCACCCTAAGGTAGACTGGTAGAAAATGCCCAAAGCATTAAGTCCGCCTTTGTACATTATGTGCATAAAGTTTTAATAAATAAATAAATTTAATTAATTAAATTATCGGACACAGTCTGGCCCCAGGCTGTATCAAAACGAGGATTCAGGAGTTAACGGTCCGCAGCAAACTAACATGACCGTAAAATATTTACTTGTTAAAAGTTAAAACTGTGTAACGGATCTACTAGTAATACTGATTGGGTAGGATCCGAATTTTGAAGCAGTATTCGATGAATAAAGGAACATTTTTAACTAAAATTGATTAGAGACCCACGTACCTTTTGGTATTTTCTTATAAAAGATAAATTGTCTTAAACAACCCTTTTAAATGCTTTTCCGACGTTAAAAATGTGTAGGTACCTATTTCATTAAGAATTTAATTAGTCCTTTTTTCAATTAAATTAAAAATGCACAACGAAAAATCAAATATTTAAGGAACGTTTAAGATTACAAAGCGATAAAAAGAGCTCATAAAAAACTGTTTTTATTAAAAAATGAAACGTTAAATTTAAATAACCTCACTTTTTTGTTTAAAAAAACTGAATTCTGATTGGTAAAGTTCGTGGATAGGTACTTATTACATTCTTGATGGATTATTGGCAGCAAAATATTCTGATTATAACCCTTAATGACAGTCAAAGAGCTTGTCTTAAATTAATATAGGTAGGTACCTTTTTTTTTCTTTTTTTTCGGATGTTAAATCATTAAATGACTTCTCCCGCTCTAGGCGGAGCAGGAGGGAGTGTTAGACTTTTACTGACTAAAACCCATCCATGTTCCTTCATCGCCCTTTGTGTTCCGGGGTCACGGTATCTCTTTCGAACAGTCCCGCAACCTATATAGCAACGCATATAGGTAGGTACCTAAGACAAGCTCATACATAGCACGACGTTCTCATAACATAACTGGCAAAATATGGATGCAAGTTTTTAGAACCTATATGTTTTTAGTACCTATATGTTTTTAGTACCTATATGTTTTTAGTGTTTTTGTTTTTTGTAATAAATAAATATGTCACCTCTACCTAAACCTTCATAGAAAACCAGGCGTAATACTAAACTTATACACAGAAATCACAGAGACGGTTGAAACTTAGTTACGATACACAATCTTTTGCAATTGTCAGTATAAATTCAACACTTCGTACAATATGTGGCATTTGAATCAGATGAAGATACAGATTTATGCGATATGATAGCGTTCATCTGGTTTCTAGTCCTTTGTCTCCTAGGTCTTAGGACACCTTTGTGGGGTGACGGTGGGAGAAAGGGTGAGAGGTCAACGAGCGAGAAGCTTATGTGCAGAAAGTAGATGAAAGTACATCAATCGGACTTCGTTCATTTGAAGATCAAATAAATTTCATAGAAGAGTTTGTTTTTGTTAACTAATGGTTTAGAGATCAAATATTTTTTTTAAGAGAGATTGTTTTTGTTAACTAATGGTTTCATATCAGTCGCTCCATGTAAAATACTATTTTTCAGCTGCATCCGTTTAGACTGGAAGCCGACCCCAACATAGTTGGGAAAAGGCTAGGCAGATGATGATGTTCTAATGTTTTTAAATACAGGTTAGAATTTTCAGTGAGTAGATTCTCCCTACTTGACAAGATTTTGTTTTGTATTGAACTCATTGGGTGTGTTAGCTATCTACATATACTTCACAAAGAGGTTTATCATGGAAGTTTGGACGTAGGAGGTAATCTCCGAAAATATATCCGCCGGCGGCAGTCGCCGACGCCACAACTGCAAGCGTCGACGGCAGCCGTCGACAGGTGGCGACGGCTGCAGTTTATCTGCCGTTGGAACGTGCCGCTCGTCTGTAAGAATCCTTAGTTAACTCTTATTCGAGTAGCGTGTGTTTCGATTCTAGAGAAAATCGGGAAACAAAGAGCCTTTGTTCCGTAATAATAAATCTATTAAAGCTTGAAAGAATCCATTTAAACTGTACCTACCTACTTGGTTACTGCAACCGATTACAAAATGGTTTTAAAGTTATTACAGACAGTCACTCTTGTTTCGATGAACTAAGAAAATGCGAGAATTAAGGCCTACGCACACGGCGTATTTTAAACGCGCAGATGACGCGCGTATACGCGCTTCAAACGAGATTTGAACTCAACCTTGTAACCTAAGCACACGGGGCGATCGTGAAACACACGTCTACTGCGCGTATAGTCGCAGATACAGCGATACAGACGCGCTGTAGTCGCTCGCAGCTTCCGCGTTTTGGTCAAAGACTTCTCGTCAGTTGTACAATGGCGTACGCGCTTCAAACGAGTTTCGACCGCGTTTGAATCTATAAAAACGCAAAAATCTACGGCGCAGAAAACGCGCGTTCCTGAAACGCGCGTCGTCTGTGCGTTCAAAATACGCCGTGTGCTAGAGCTCTTATGTTTAGCGCAAATTTAATTTTATTTCCTGCAGTGAAATCAGCCCACAGATTTGGAATATTCCAAAAATATCGATATTAGAATCCAACTGTATAGTTGTTTAATGCAGTAACACATTAGAGGGTTCTGGGATATATTCATGTTAAATTGGGGTAGGAGCTAGAATGTTAATGTCAACTTAGCATTTTGATGATGGGTTCTAATCTCTATGCATTAGTGATTATAACTGTATACATGCAATGCAACATTATGTACATATCCACGCAGTTTTTAAACGGGTAGATAGGAACTATGATTTCCCTACTACCTATATTCCCTACACCTAGTCGTAAGAGAGGAGGCGGCCATAGCGACTTTCAGACTCGAAGCATCCGGCACCCTAAGAAATGACTCCAGGATTAAACACACACGCATCAGAGAAGATGCAATCAAAGAACAGCCGATGATGACATCACCCATCGACAGAATCCTGAAGACCCACTGCTTCCAAAAACACTACAACATACAGCTCATAGAGGAGTTGTGCGACTACTCAAGTACAAGAGAGTTAAGGATTTATACTGACGGATCAAAAACCAACGATGGGACAGGCGTCGGAGTGTTCTCCGACGACCTAAACATTAAGATATCCAAACCACTTGGAATGTTCAACTCTGTTTACCAAGCAGAGTGTGTAGGTATTATCCAAGCGGCACACGCTATAGAGGCCAGGGAGGTTACGGATACCAATATTCGAATACTCTCCGACAGTGCCTCTGTTCTTCAATCCCTAAAGAGTAACCAGATCACGTCGAGACTAATACTAGAATGCCACAAGGCCCTAGAACGAATCACAGTACTAAATCACAACACGGTAACGCTACAATGGATTAAAGGTCACAGTGGATCACTTGGAAACGATGCGGCTGACGAACTTGCCAGAAGAGGATCCAGCACAAAACCCTACGGACCCGAACCCATTGTGCCAATTCCTTTCAAGCAGCTGAGAAGCTGGTTAAAGGATCACACTCGTATACAAGCAGAGAAATGGTGGACCTCGACACCAGGATGCAGGCAATCCAAGGAAGCTATGCCATTCCTGGATACAAAGCTGACCAGGCGCCTTCTGCGCCTGGACAGAGATAGCCTGCGTCTGGTGGCGGGGACCATCACTGGACACTGTTCACTGAATAAACACTTCCACACCCTAGGTATCACTGACAGTCCCCTGTGCAGAGCATGCATGGAGGCGGAGGAAACGGTGGCGCATGTGCTCCTTGAGTGCACAGGCGTTAACAAGATTCGCGAGGAGACCCTGGGAGCACCAAGATCCCTTGTGGATGCCCTGAGGAGACCGGGAAGTCTGATCTGCTTCTGGAGGGAGGTGGGCTGGTTGGAGTAATCGGCCACCATGGCTCACGCACAATGGTCCACTTCAAGGACTAAGTGCGGAAACCTAAACCCCATGATAGATAGATAGATAGGAACTATGAACCATAATCATCAATGCATCTTACAATGGGATTAAATTAAATTAGAGGGTTATATTGATGATTTTACGGATTCTGTAGCCATATTTGTTACGTCGCAAATCATATTTTCTTAACATACAAACCGACACTGACCTACAAATTGCAAAAAACGTAAGAAGAGTTAATTTCGCGGGCTACTCTGGCGCTTGCACCTTTAGAACGCTTTGGAAAATTGAATAAAATTGTAGAGAAAATTATGGATTTACATTTTGGTCCAACTAAGGCCATTTTTAACGCAGTCTTTCAAAATGTTGATAGCGGGCACAATAGGCGAGACGACAAAAAAAAACTAATTAGTCCGTCAGTAAGATTATCAAAAAATATTTGACCCGTGTTTTTTTCTTTTGTTACGTAAACCAAAATTGACGAAGATATGACGCTTTTAAAATTCTCAATACGTCACGCCTAGGTATAATTTTTAGCTAGTTCTGACGTCACGAGCCCCCACTCCCGAGTTTTGATGCGTTTTATCTTTGTCAATATTCATTGATTTACAAAAACAAAAAATACGTGTCCATTAATTTCCAATACTCTAACTGACGGACTAAATATATTTGCTATTTTTTGATACTGTCGTCATGCCTATTGCTGTGTCATCTGCCTTTCTGCAAATATCAAGGTATTGTGGTTTACAAATTCGATTTTATCATGGGTCAAATATTTGTACGGTCTACAGAATAAGTTACAGTCTGGCTGTGATTTGTAATGTACCCACAACGCGGTGTAGGGATGTAAGTCTAAGTGTAAAGCAAAATTAGTTTCAAAGAATCTACGTGACTTTGAAACAAGTTTCTGAAGAACGGCCTGTGTCAAACTTGAGATCATGTTTTCGACTGTTGTTGTTGGTCATTATAATCACCAATGCTATCTGGACCTTTGCATCCTACTAATAATATTAAAAATGCAAAAGTTTGTCAGAACGTAAGGACGTAGGGATTTGCGGATGTTTGTAACTATTTCACGCAAAAACTACTAATCGGATTTGGATGAAATTCAGCAAACAGGTAGTTTATAGCCTGGATGAACACATATAATACTTTTTATCCCGGTAGTATGATCGCAGGCATAAGCTGTATGTTTATAAAACGTAGCCCTGCAGGATCATTTCCGAAAGGAAAATGATGAAGACATAAGGTGGCTAACACAAGGCAGACTTGAGTGACAACACTAGAAGGGAACAAAAAGACATACACTGACATTATTGGTGAGGTTATTTGGAAATTTCAGATGAATAGTACTCGCAACCGGCAAGCGTGTATGACCAGATTTAAAAACGTAGACGAGGCAAAAAGAATTTAAGGAGGATCATTTATAGCAGAAAGCGTTCTGTGGTTTCTGCCAACCACCATGGGAAAAATGCCTAAGTTCATGTGTGTTTTCAGTTAAAATAAAATAATCAAGTTGTAGATTTTCGCGGATCATCATTCAATTCTACTCAAAACACCACGCCTTAAGTAGCTTTTATCGAGATTTATCTTCGACCATAGTTTTTCCTCTCTCCACAATTATGTTTTGAGAACTAGTCAACATAAGGTACTCGTATATTATTATCTACTTACTTTAGATAGGTATTCCAAGTAAGAATTCAGCACGTCTTTTCAATAGCTCATAAACTTTCTGTACTTAGAAACTTCTTACTTGTTAAATCTCCGTAGGCACGCCCCACGCAAGGAAAATGTGAACTGCCCACTTTCCTAGTAATCGATGGAAAATTACTTGACCTATGTAGTTTTGTGTAGAAAAAGTTGTTGAATTTTAATTACATAATGATTTGTTGTCATTAATCTTGAGTTTTTGCAGATCTTATCAACAGGTGGTTGTTTTTTCTCATATCCGATGCAATAAGTTACCTCATGAAGTCATGATGTAGATGAATAAAAAAGATGTGCAATTCTTGGCACCGAGATCTATGCTGACTGCTTTGATATGAGAGTTATTTTTAATTAAATTTTCCTTTTACCTATTTTTGTAGTTTTAGAAAGCAAATAATTAATTCTATTTTTAGCTGAAATGCAGAATTATATTTGACTAGCTTTTGCTCGCGGCTTCGCTTCCGTTATGTTCGAAAATTAACCAACGGGAACGTTTTAAATGTAGCCTATAGCACTCGAAGACAATGTAGCTTCCTGTAAGTTAAAGAATTTTCGGAATCGAATCAGCAGTTCCGAAGATTACACCCCTACATACAAACTAAACAAATTTACCTCTTTATAATAGGCTCGTGTCCTGAAAAAATCTAATTAGTCCGTCAATTAGATTATCAAAAAATATTGGACACTTATTTTTTATTTTGTTACGTAAACCATAATTGACGAAGATACGACGCTTTTGAAATTCTCAATACGTCACGCCGTGCTATAATTTATAATGCGTTGTGACGTCACGAGCCCCCACTCTCGAGTTTTGATGCGTTTTATCTTTGTCAATATTCATTGATTCACAAAAACAAAAAATACGTGTCCATTATTTTTCATTTGATACTCTAACTGACGGACTAAATAGATTTGCAATTTATTGATGGTGGAAACTAGCCTATAATAATATACATACATTAGTATAGATTAATCGTTACATTATATTATTGTAGATAGTTTTGATAAGTACCTAGTAGGTAGGTAACACACGCTGAGTGGTACCCTTTGCGGGCCACGTCGGTAAAGTACGACATTAATCAAACGAATTGTCATCATTATAATACGATCAGGTTAACAGTACCCCATCCTACGTTTATAGTAGATAAAATACCAGACTATACTCATAGAGGCTCGTTTACACGTCTCTAGTAACGTAGGTTGATTTTCGTTGTACAACAAACTTTCCACCAAATAGGTTAACCAGGATTCAACCTAAAAATCTGTATGAAGGTAACCAAACTGACGTAACTTTCCCTGGATTCAAACTCAAACATGAATATAGCCTTTGCCAACTATGTTGGGGTCGGCTCCCAGTCTAACCGAATGCGTCTAAATACCAGTATAATACATTGAGCGACTACCTAGAAAATATGAACTGAATGGTGTGATTTGAATGAAAAATTATTTATTACTAGCTTTTTCTTGCGGCTTAGCTACCGTTATGTACGAAAATTAATCAACGGAGATAATGTAACTTCCCATTAGTGAAAGAATTTCTGAATCCGATCAGTAGTTCCGAAGATTACCCCTAAAAATTTTACTTCTTTACAATACTAGTACCTATAGATATCTAAAACAATTGTTTCCACAGGTAAGACTAAGGCTGAACGCAGACCGGGACGGGATTAAATTTTTTACTTATGGACATTCAAACATATTGATATAGAAATACGACATAAATTGCTATGCTTCAAAATGATCCCGTGGCATCCCGTGGTATTCGTACGGTCGTATTTCAATATCAATACGTTTGAATATCCATTGGCAGAAATTTAAATCCTTTGCCATGCCGCGCCGTCCCGGTCTGCGTTTCCCTTAATTCTCGTAAACATTTTTGTGGGTAAATTTTCGCGGTGGTAATACCGGCATCAAACGAATATAAATCATTAGGGTACCTTTTCCCTATGAGTACCCGTGTTAACCCTCATTAATAACATGACACCATTTGTTCTTTTCAGATATCTGATATTTACCGTATTGATTAGCATTTCGACTTACCCTTCTCTACTAAACAATGGAGATTTGTGTTTGTGTAAACAGAGCTCTGTGCTGCGTTTTAAAGATGAGCGAGGGATTGCGTAAAACTAAGCAATCAAAGAGCTAGCTTAGATTAAGCTGTACAAAAGAAGCGATAGTATTGCTTATAGATTCACACAAATCCCTCGCTTCGCATCATCGTCGTCAGCCGAGCCTTTTCCAACTATATTGAGGTCGCCTTCCAGCCTAACCGGAAGCAGCTGAATACCAGTATATTACATGGAGCCACTGCCTATCTGTCCTCCACACTACGCCAGTAAATATATCGTTCTATATTGTAATAACGGGCTACTACGGAACCCTATACTGCGCGTGGCCCGACACGCACTTGGCCGGTTTTTTTTTGTAATCTATCACGTCAATATTGCATAACATTGCTGACATCTCTGTTGAAAAATGTTAGATAACCATATTTTTAACATATTACGTTACAATGTGTGTACTCACCCTTAGACAGGACATTATGTTGTAGAGTTTCTAGTTTCTAGGTTATGTTATTGCTATCACAATCAACAACGTACGTCGTAATTGTTGTCACAAGTGCCGGAGCTATATAAATCACAGAAGGTTGTAGGCAATATATTGCTCCTCCGCACGCCATAAACATCTCACTGAAGTGAGCTTTATAGAACCATGTGAAGGAAAATTAAAGGTTTTTGTATGTGTCGATTTATTGTGTGATTAGTAGAGGATTTTAAAATCTGCTTGTAGCTAAATTATGACGGCCGTATGGGTCGATTTTAAAAGTTAAGCAGGGCTTGCTTATTTTGGTCCGTAGATGGTGGACCATTTCTAACACGTCGTGTGTGCTCTGTGCTTCGAAAAGCACTTTAAGCCGTTGGTCGCGTCTGTCATTTGTTTTGCTAGCATTTCCGAGTAGACTGCAACTAATGACAAAGTTATATCAAATGAATGAGCAGCCATGCTGTCTGATAGAGGCATCTAGTTATTTAGTTTATCTCTCTCTCTACATAGATACAATACAGTCTGTATAATTATACATCGTTCAAAGAAATCATTGATCATTTCACAGTTTATATCCTATTAATATTATAAATGCGAATGTTTGTGAGGATGTATCGATGTTTGTACTCTTTCACGCAAAAACTACTGATCGGATTTGGATGAAATCTTACACACATATAGTTTATAACCTGGATTAAAACATAGGATACTTTTTATCCCGGTAATAAGATTTCATGGGACAATTATCAAACTTCACGCGGGTGAAGCCGGTGACAGAAACTAGTACGAAATAATCCATTTAATTTTGTAAATCTATTTCGAGAATTCAGACTTTTGTCCTGTGACTCCTCATAATTAGCATGATCTATCTATTTATCATATCTCTTTAACTGGGGTTGACTGTAATATGTAATTACAAGTTAAATCTGACCAATTAAGCTTTCTAGAATCTACAAAATAAACCATTTTTTCTCCGCTACCCTATGTTTTTACTCAATCTTGGTTATAATCATGTATATTTTATGCCGGTTTGCCTCTAGACGATAATAATACCATCTTCCTTCAGAGTGGTCGTAGTCATAGGGGACGCCCACAATTGCGGTCGCTGCCTTCGCGATTCTTTTACCACCGGTCAGTCTGTCCATCCTATCTGTGACCTTCTTTACCAGTGTCTAAAACATGAACTGGTTTCTGAGGACTAGACAATTTTAGGTTCTGCCCAAAAGGAGCGAAATTCCAAGAGTTTTTCGCGTTGTAATATCATAGGCCGAATATTGAATGAGTTATTAATAGTAGGTATGTCCGATGACACTTGATCTTCCTCACTTTTGCTCCAGCTGCTGGATCAGTCAATGTTCAATGTTCCGTGAAAGCGCCTTACGAAGTGTATGAGAGAGTAACATTTTTTCATATTGCGGCAACTCTGCGATAGTTCATAGCATTGAAGTGGGCAACCGGGAGTAACGAGTTTTATAAATATTTTGTTGAATTATTGTTCTCTGGATTACATGTACTAGACTAGTAAAAAGTCAAAGTGATGAAGAAATTTACACCGATTACTTAGTAATAAAACTAAAATATATTCATGAAATAGGCTTGTGTCCTGAAAAAATTGAATTAGTCCGTCAGTTAGATTATCAAAAAATATTTGACACGTATTTTTTCTTTTGTTACGTAGACCTAAATTGACGAAGATACGACGCTTTTAAAATTCTCAATACGTCACGCCGTGCTATAATTTTTTGTGCGTTGTGACGTCACGAGCCCCCACTCCCGAGTTTTGATGCGTTTTATCTTTATCAATATTGATAGATTTACAAAAACAAAAAATACTTGTCCATTATTTTCCAATACTCTAACTGACGGACTAAATAGATTTGAAATTTATTGATGGTGGAAACTAGCCTATTATGAGATCAATACGTCATAGTTATAGAATGGGATCGAAGAATTTGGAACTCATTGGGAGAAGCCTTTGCCCAGCAGTGGGATGGCATGTCAAGTCGTGTCTCCTGGTAACAAAACGACAACGAACTACATAGTTGGTCGTTAGCCGACGCAAAGTAACCCAATGCTTAAAAAGATAGTTTTAGCAGAAAAAATCAAGGAACGAAGCGAGGATTCGAAGAAAAATACAAGCTGCAGAAATCTAAGCCGACGGCGTCGGTGGCGAACATGTGCAATGTTCTCCGAGTAACGATCGATGATCACCCGAGAGGTGACACCTTGGATAAGACCTATGTACGGACGCGACTAAGTGTTTGTGTACGACGTCGATACATTTGATTGTATTCCTTTTATAGAAAAAGAGATTGTAGTGCATTTGGTTAAAGATAAAGTTACATTTTACATTTAATCTAATAAAAGTAAGGTACATTCTTAAGATAAGATGATTAAATTAGATTTATTTTATGTTGCTTTTACCAACAAACTAAAAATCCAAATGCGCAAATCTATAGATACGAGTACCTAGGTAGAGTTGCGACAAAAACATTTTGCCGTTGTAGAGCAGCTGAAAATAAAATCAGTGAACTTTTTGTCTTTCAAATAACAATAAAGGTCACTGGGGCAGACAAACAATCGACAACATCACTTTGGCCATCAATGTTTAACTTGCCATTTGTGCACAGACGATTAACCACGACTTTTCCATAAACTGACAACATTCCACACAAAATTGATGCAGGCTAGGCTATAACATAGTTTAATATGACATTTACACGATTTAATTTAGGTTGTCAGATCGTCCGGCAGGCTTTATGTAATACAAGTCATGTCAGTGGGAATTTGGCTGAAATGTGGCCACTTCGAATCGTAGTGCGGCGGGAATCCGCAACGGACAAGATTAATTAGAGTTGCGGTTAAATTAATAACAGGGCAAGCACGCACCCGTCCGGCCTTCAGACAACCCTACACAATGGCTAATCAAATCGCATTATTGTTCATGAAAGTGCTCTGTGGGATTATACTAGGGATTATTTTCGCTTGTTATGATGGAAACTGCTGCAAAGCTAGTCATGTGCTTAGAAGATTACCGTGATTGACCGACGGTGTTGGTTCCCGCGTTGTAAAACACAACTATTCTCCTAAATGTACAGTATTAAATAACACACATACAACACACAGGACAAAGGAATTACAATCATACGAGTATATGGACCAGGTTTAAGTGTAAGTTTCATAAAAGGAATGGGTTGTAATAAAAGAACAAGTGACGATTGTTGAGTACGTCTGGCACACCCTAGGCAGACAGTACCACCACCAATCTTGTTGATTGGTCAATCTTTTCGCCGTGTCTTGAGCTGTCTCGTGGTTATAGCTGGAAGAGGCTAGAATTAAAGTAACTATCAGCTTTTAAGACGATCGGAATGTTTCTGTTAATATTATTATCGACAACATTGTCTCAGAAGGAAACTTTGAGACACATACAACTGGGTTGGGCGGTATATTACGTAAGCTGGATGACGTTTTTAGGGACTATAAGTAACCAAAATTATGAACCACGACATACAAGGCCGAAACATGGACGCTTACTAAACAGATAAGAAGATAAGATGGCACAAAACGCTATGAAGGATGTCAACATTCTCACAGCGGACTAATCCACACCGATTCTTTCATTACTTTATAGGGCGAGGTCAACCTTTAAAAGCAAGTTGTTCAGCCCGAGTGGCTCTTCCCTAGATCTTCATCACTTTTTCTATTAAAACCCCTACTCGCTACAGACCGTGAACCCGTTATCAAACACCACACGATTAATTTGGCGAGCATCTGTTACAAACTGCATAGTGAATTAGCCTTGCATCTTTCTACGTAGGTTGCCAGAGTCAATTGGCAAATTGGATCATTTGAGCGGACAGAGGGGTTCGGCTAATCTGCTCTATTTATGTAGTACTAGCTCATGCCCGCGACTTCGCCCGCAATGAGTTCGGACATTGCCCACAGGATCGTACGCCTGGGATAAAAAAGATTCCAGACACTGATCTATCTCTGTGCTAAATTTTATCCAAATCCTTCTACCGTTCTGGCGTGATTGAGTAGCAAACATCCATCCAACCATCCAAACTTTTGCATTTATAATATATACCTAGTAGCAAGATTGAAATCTTTCAATTTATCTAATGATTCCTGTAATTGTACCGTACCGTTTTATATCAGTGTGTTAACATCTATTGTTTAAAAATGGGTTTCCGAAATCCGAGTACAGGGAAAGTAATCTCCTGCTTTTGCAGACTAATTTATTTGTGATCGTCATTTTTAATATTCTTCGACGGGAGATTGTTCACCTTTGTCTACATCTAGGTATAGTAGTAGTGTATCTTTATCCTTTAGTTGCTTTGCATATTTTCTTGTCTTCTACTTTTTGTATCACTGTTTTTTTTTTTCATAATGAGAATGCAGTTGGTGTCTTTCAAAAATTAAAAATAGTGCTTCTTTTTCCTGCCAGGAACAGAAGCGTTTTTGTAGCGTTTAACCTTAATAGCTAATCAAATTAAACTCATTCAACCGACCCGGAATCCTATCATCTATGTGAGTTTAAACATACGTTCATTAAACATACAAGGTTTGAACTGAATAATGATGTGCAAACACTATGGGAACCACTCTAATGGCCTCTATTACTTTCTCTCATCAGATATTACTTATTCCTCCATCGTTGTGCCATTTTCTGATTTTCCCATGTATTACAAATTAGCTGTGTTGTTTCCCGCTACTTGATTCGCATACAAACTTAAGTCCGGTCAACCTGCACCCTAATTACGTAACGCACTTCTAATGACAATCGCATTCATTTTGACGGCTCAAGAACATCGCTTGCTGTGATTTGGTAACAGACCTTTTGCAGTTATAAATTTTTCATTTGATAGCAGATATTCTAGCTCGCAGGAGATGGCGGGACAAGGTGGATATAACCAACGACCAGTGGTCCACATTGGCCCTGGATCGAAAGATTTGGAGGTCATGGCCTCCCGCCTTTGCCCAGCAGTGGGATGACAGAGGGTAACAGTAACAGCAGCTACCCAATTTTTAACAATAATACAAATTACTGCGATTCTACAGTATTTTCAGTGGGAGCAGTCAAACAGAAACCTTTGCTTTCCCTCATTCCCATCAATCGTTGCGTTGTCGGACTGTCAGTAACTAAACAGTTTCATATACAGGGCGTCCCACTGATATGCCACATGGAGGGAAAGTACCTTGAATATTGTAGATTTAACATTTACTGAAAGAAGACATTATTTTAATTTAAAAAAACAATTTAAACTGCATTCATAGATATTTAAATAATTACATGGTTGAACCGCGAATCGAACCCGTTACACGAGAAAAATAATCATCCTGTAGCTTTATCATACCGATTGAAAGGCTTCATCATAAGGATTATTTTTTGCTAAATAACATAGTGTCAGAAATAAAGGAAAACCATGAGTTTCAACATTTTTAATACAAAATTAATCAATTTATCAAATGCTCAAAATGAGTGAGTGATTTTTTTTTATAGGGTTATGTAAAAAAAATAGTTTACAAGAACCAGTATGAAAGTGTCCACGAGCTAGCAGAAGTTAGACGTATTATTCTAAATATCCACCACAACAAGATCAAAAAATCGACAGAGAGCGAAATAATTAAAAGAGTGCGACTTGTATTCAACAGGGACTCATTTTGAGCATTTGATAAATTGATTAATTTTGTATTAAAAATGTAAAAATTCATGGTCTTCCTTTTATTTCTGACACTATGTTATTTAAATAATAATTGTAATAATAATGTTATTTTATTAATAATATGTTATTTAAATAATAATTGTAATAATAATGTTATTTTATTAATAATATGTTATTTAAATAATGCAATCGAAATTTATTTATTTAAATAATGTGATCGAAAGGCTTCATAATGCAATGATGAAGCCTTTCGATCGGTATGATAAAGCTACAGGATGATTATTTTTCTCGTGTAACGGGTTCGATTCTCGGTTCTAACATGTAATTATTTAAATATCTATGAATGCAGTTTTAATTGTTTTTTAAATTCAAATAATGTCTTCTTTCATTAAAATGTTCCATCTACAATATTCAAGGTACTTTCCCTCCATGTGGCATATCCGTGGGACGCCCTGTATACAACCTGTTTTTTTTTATATCCCATAACTCTAGGGTTTTCTGTAGGTAAAAATAATACTAAAACTCCTAGAATATCTCAAAAAATGCATAGTTTCGGAGATATCATCAATCATAATTATAAAATATGTATCTAAGTTTCATTGATAAATACGAGTAATTTATTTTAATTTAAATCAATTATTCTTAACCTGTAGTTACCCGCAATTACAGACACAATTAAAATAACAATGTTTGTTCCCTTTCGGGAACGGCTGTGGATATACTGGTATTTAAAGCTAAGAAAATGCGACGTTGTCATATTTCACATAAGGGTGCTGTAAGTTAATAATCGTGACTTTGCCGAATTATTTTGTATGAAAAATGAAAAAAAAAAAAGGTTGATTGAAACATAATTCATATGCCAGTTGATCATACCCTAGACTTATGGGATATCAAAAAAACAGGTTGTATAGATAAACATTAATATCTGAGTTTCCAGTCTAATCACCGTCGTACGATTAATAATATTCACCTAGAGTGAGCAATTTAATCTCCGCAACTCGACTAGAGGGATACGGTATCCTAAAGTTAGACCGATTCCAGGCTTCTGATACTACCAATACTAACGGAGTTGAGTACATAACTGAGATACCGGATAGCATTTCATGCGGAAATGTTGAATCAACATTAGTCAGTCGACAATGCAGTCGAGTTATTACTTATTTAATTGAGCTAATTTAATTTGTTAAAGTATTTTTTTGTTGTTTCGTTAGGGAAAGGAATAAAGAGATGACCTAGAATAAAGATTTCAGATTTAATTGTTAAGTCAACATATTTCAACATATACTTAATATACATAGAATATTTAACTAAAATGACGTTGTCTTCCTTATCGACGTAAATATGAAAGAACTAGTAGAATTTATATCTTTACAAATATCAAGATTTTATTGGTCCTCGTAAAGCATTTCAAATGCCAAATGAATAAGATGATAATTATTGAAATACCTAACTCTCAAACACTAATACCCGGAAATCAAACAAAGGGTTAGGGTTATAATCAATATGTTTGTAATTTCATCCAAATCCGTTCAGTAGTTTCTGCGTGAAAAAATAACAAAAGTAGATCCTTTTTTTTTTTTTCGGATGGGCAATCATCGAATAACTCCTCCCGCTCTGGGCGGAGCAGGAGGGAGTGTCAGACTTTTACTGACTAAAACCCATCCACGTTCCTTCATCGCCCGTTGTGTTCCGGGGCCACGATAACTCTTTCGAACAGTCCCGCAACCCCGGACAAAAGTCGATCCTCACAAACTTTGGCATTTATAAAAGTAGTAGTAGAAGGTTGCTAGCCTGCATTACCTAACTCTTATGTTGACGTGCAAGTCATGCCTAGAGAGACGTATAGCCCAGTAACTGGCTAATGAAGGTCAGGTAGCCAGTCGCACCATGTAAAATGCTGGTATTTAGCTCCATCTGGTTAGACTGGAAGCCAACCGTTGGGAAAAATCGAGACAGATGCTGACTACTCAGAAATTGAACTCTAAGTTGATTGATTAAAGTTTTAAAATGCATTAAAATGTCCTCTTTAATTTCCTCTCCCTTACGAAGCAGCAGTATCAGCTAGTTTCTATAATAGAATCAGAGCTCGCTCGACACGGCTCGCATTGGTATGCAAATTACATTATAACATTCAATGATTATGAATGAGTTCACCGTGTGCACGCTGGTGGCAATGACCCAAGGTCATAAGAATTGACATTAGTTAATATATTACTGTTGAATTACGAATATTATGTTACCGGAAAGATTATGTTCATTTTTGGTGACGTAATTTTTTATTTAGCATAAATTTTATATCTTCGAACATTCTTCTAAGAATAGGTAACGCTCATTTTATCTAACATTAGCTTAAGCCTAAATTAGAGAGCATACTGTTGGATTTTCAACTCAATGAAATTCTAACAGCCAAACAGAGCAATAGTATTTAGGCACTAATTTCCGTGTCGCTTAACAACAGTGAAAACGCCTCATGAATGCTGAAAAATTTGTAGATCAGTACTTTTACACACACAGTATTGTAAAACACAATAAAATAGGTCGTAGAAAAGATTCGATAACCTTCCATAATTTACACTAAATGTCTAGGGCCTTGGAAAGTTGGTACGATGACGTGTTACATTCTACAATATTGACAGGAGAAGGTCATGCAAGGAAAAACCTACGCGAAATAGGGAGGGAAAAAACATTTTATACCTAGTCATGCATAGACATTGATATCAAAAGTATATAGCTTTTGCACCTACGTATTGTAAAAGAGAGCTAGACGTCCTGTATACGTCCATCTCTTTCCTACTCTAGAATAAGGTTACAAGAATCGTTTAGTCTACATTTGACAGATTCTACTTTTGACGTCATATTCTACATTTGACAGATTCTATATTTGAAAGATTCTACAATCAACAGATTCTATGTTTGACAGATTCTACAATCGACATATTCTACATTTCACAGATTATATCATGAAATTCTGTTTTTGTTAAGACGGGTAACAAACAAACAGACAGGCAGACTGACATACGGACAGACAGAGTTACTGTCGCATTTATAATGGTTTGTATGGATTGACATCCATATTTGAGGGACATTCCTATCAATATAATTAATCAAAATGACGCATACACTTTTCCCAATCACCCAGATTAAAAACTGCACGTGGTAGGTAGGTACATTAAAAGTCACCATGAGTAGCAAAGTAGAACAAAATCGGTCGCAATTTGGTGAAATCAGACGAATCTGAAATGAATAATGCAGTTCATTTGGTGACCGAATGCGATGCCATGTTTCTGACATCGATATATATGGATGTGGCTAATTTAGCCGTGGCAACTGCAATAATAGACCAATTTATTTTAACCTTTGTTGCGTTTCTGTACATTTTGTGTATGCGTTACGAATTTAATGAATGTACAATTCTAATTAGCTCGCCATTCGTTTTGTTGGCTGTCATTTTGACAGTCGTTTATGTTGTGGAGCAGTAAGACATATGGCGGCAATGCATTTCGTATGCTACAAAAGCTTAATTATATGGTAAAGATTTGAAAAGGTAAGCTGGTCTAAATTTGTATTATAATTTGTCGGTAATATGGTACTACTTTTTCCCTTTTACCTTTGAAGTAGTTTTTCGTTGAACTTACTTTTTTCACTTCCCATTTAAAAGGAAAAACTAATAACATCTCGTTTTACACATAGGTTCCAGGTAGCGTTATTGGATATTTTTTCTCTTCTTTTTGTTACCAAAGGTTAGTCAGGATACGGTTCAGTTACCTGTCTACAGATAGGTAGGTACGTAGCCCTTCAGATTTTGTATCTTATTTCTCTTTGAAGGCGGATAACATGACGTTTCAGAAAGCTTATTATTAAACTAGCACGTCGCCCGCGACTTTGTTCTCAAAAAATGTGATAGTTCGACTAATATACATGATATAAATCTATTTTATAGCCCAAAGCACCCACAAATAGTGCAGCTTTCTGCCAGTGAAAAAAAAATTGGATTGAATGATCCGTTCCGGAGATTACCCCCTACATGCAAACATACAAATAAACTTTTACCTCTGTACGAGTAAAATATTTTAGTCATTGAATATGACCAATTTCATACAAGGTAGCATATAATATTACACAATTTTGATCATTTTTTGTGACGATAGCTTTAGGTTACGACTTCAAACCCTTAGCTGACTTCAATCCTCCCAAACTTTGCCTATTTCCATTGGGAGCAGCCATTTTTACTACAGGGAAAGTCGCATAAATTCTACTCGGAATTCCATTGAAGTGCAATTCATGTTCAATAGATGTTGGGCACATGTAGGTAAAGTCTTTAGAATAGTGTGAGCATTTAGTTAGGCATCTACTAAAATTTACTGGCTAGAACCGTGTAAATAATAATAGCTTTACTAAAATATAGTATAATTGCTTCTTCGTTTTGGCAACGACATGAAAACCGTCAGTCTCAATGGGCAAACTTAATTATAGATAATTATTATTATTTTATCACTAAACAATGTTTAGACACCGAAAACTTTTTACGAAAACATCGAAAGAAATTTAATTAAACTGCCTAAAGATAACTGATTGACTGATTTCCCCATCTTCACTCATTCATTCATGATTTGTCTACGGTTTGCCCAACTGTCTCTAGCAACTCTTAGTGGATTCGGTCGAGTTTATTTCCAGATATTTTGTTCCAGTTTATTTTCGGGGCTTCCTGTCGCGACCGACGACGTGCGAATCTAAGGGCTAAACACGTCTAAACACATCGATATAAAGAAAAACTGTGTAATGTTTTTGATTTCGAAAGTACTGGCGTGTAGTGTTTGAACAGATAATTGGTAACCATTTTCATGTTTTGCGGTAAAAAAGTAAGCATTTTCCTTCACAGAAAATGAAATAAGTGTTGGTATGTCAATTAAGATTAACGAGCCATTTAACAGTACAATAGAAAATCATCGTTCTAAGTATGCGGACATAAACATACCATAAAATTGCCATACTTAACATAAAATTTTAACACATAAAGTAGCAACGAAACACATCAAAGGAATTGCATTTTTAATCGACCCCACTAAATCCCAGCTGAAGTGAATGGAACAACAAACACTCCAGACGTTACAAGCGCCTCAAGTGCTGCAACATGATGGCCACTCCATTATACGGGTCTTTCCCAACTCCTGTCCTTAATCCGATGCAAACTGGAGCAGCGAAAGGAATTCTTATCACTTTATACGTGGTTTGATTTAGTTGTTATATAATCTCATTACCGTTATCTCGCGAAATAACCATAACACGTCGCGTTTCCATTGTTTTCCATTTTCCGCGGAGTGTCGTCGCGTTATCAGTGTGTGGGTTTAGTTGGCCGGCGGCCGCCACGCTCGACGCACGCTCGCTCGCCGCCATTTTCCCGTTTCCCGAGTTTCCCGCGCGGCGTCCGAACGTCGGCTCGTATCGAACCCGCTCCCCTCGCCCTATCGTGCCGCATCGGGGGATATGTCACCCTGATATCGAATTAACGGTGTGTATAAACAAGCAGTGTTTATTCCTATAAGTTAATCGAGTTAATGATAAGTTAATGTGTGTCGGCCCCGTGTGTGTGGCACGTGATCGGATTACTGAATCGAGGGATAATATTGTTTTTACTGACGTAAGTAGGTACCTTTAGGGATTTGTTAATGAATTAGATCGCGATTGTGTAAGATTAGTGATAAGGACGGCGGCGTGTCGAAGGTCGCACAGATTCACTTGTTTATCTTTTTATCTGTGTGTACCGACGCTATCTTTATGCTATCTTTATGTCGTGAGTTTTTATTATTCTAGTAAGGTTATTTGCTTTGACAGTTTTCGGTTGTTTATTTCCTGTATTGAGACACGAAATTTACGATTTGATCATGTAATAAATTATTCTAAACACCCTGAAAGTAATAGATACAAAAAGGAAGAAAAAATACCCAATTTATAACAATACGCAGGGTTAATAAACCTCACAGAATGTGGAGACCTCTTTTTATATGTCACCCTCCCTACATATTGGTCACCCCACACTCTTCGCCGCTTCCTCCCCATAATGCGTATGCATATTTGGTTTATTGTATACTTTTGGTCGTATATCAAATACATTTCTTCATATCAAACGTCTTTTTAAATGTCACCCTGGTTTACAACGAAATGATAGAGACGTTGACAATTTTATGATTATTTCTTTACGATATCTACCAGGTAGGGGACATATTAATGTCAATAGGGACGATAATATGGTCCTTTTCACTACGATGATAACTAAAATATAGAAGATTGTACATTTTTATCAAGAGTGTGTTTAATATAGCATTCAATGTTGTTTATTTGAACAAACTCTATTATACTCTTTAATATCAACGTTTATAGAGCTTTCATGCAAATCACACTACAACTATTAATAAATTATACATCATAACTGCATTCGTTGTATATAATTGTATTTTATTAGTCTGTAGCTTATAATAAATTAATTAAAATGGAAATAGAATCAAACTTCAGGTTGGCATTAACCTACATAGCTTGAAATAATTAAAATGTACAATTATTTATTTATCAGAGACTTAAAACATCTGTATCAACATGTTGTATTAGTCACTTCGTTACGCCGTTTTATTTAAAAGGGCATAGCAGATGTCTTGGCTCACAATTTTTTGCTGATGATTGTTTTCTGTTTATAGGTCATGAAGTAGAGCGAGCTTTTTGCCATTAGTTAATGACTATAGGGTACTTTTTATAACGATAATACCAAAATGAGGAGAGCAGCGGTGGCCCAGTGGTGGCGGCCCCGACTTACGAACAGTAAATCGTGGGTTCAAACCCAGACAGGCGCATTACTTTGTGTAATTTATTTCATCACCACTGCTCTCGAAACGGTGAAGGAAAACATCGTGAGGAAACTGGCATGACCTAGAACCACAAATTTTAATACATGTGACATCTACCAATCCGCACTGGGCCCGCGTGGTAAATTATAGCCCATTCCCTCTCAATGAGAGGAGGCCGTGTCCCAGCAGTGGGAACACTATAGGCTGATGATGATGATGATGAATACCAAAATGATTTTTGGACTATCTGGGATTGAATAAAGGAACGGCAGTACCTATACTATGACTTAACATTTTACACACACAATAGCAGTAAAAGTTTCAGTATGTCCTGCTTTTGTTTTTTTTTTTTCGTATAATCCGATTCGATTTTTTGTAAGTTTCCATGGGATCGTCATTTAACATTTCCATTTGGAAGGACATTAACAACAGCGACTGAGAACAAATGATAATTAATCGACATTATAGATTTATCACAGAACAAAAAAACAGCTGAGCCAACAAAGAAACTCAATAAAACCTCAACAGTAAGTTATTGAACGAAGTATTGCTTCGTTTATTTAAACGTAACCTTACAAAAATACGTTATAAATGACGCACCACGCAATATTCAAAGGAAACAACATATTCTACATTCTTATATCACAATCTCGCATCTATTATACACTAAAAAGGAAAATACATTGGAGTCTGTCCAGTTAGCGGGTCGTGGGCGATCAGTAGCAGAGATGACAACCGGTGGGTCAGGGTTAAGACTCTCGGTAGCAGTAGGGTTGGTTGGTTTAACACAAACTAGCTTATGCCCGCGGTTTGGCACGCGTGAAGTTTGGTAACTATCCCACCTATCGTGATAAAAGTATATCCTATATGTTAATCTAGGTTTATTCAGTATAGTTTTTGCGTGAAACAGTTACAAACATCCATCCATCCATCCTCACAAACTTTCGCATTTTATATTAGTACCATTTAAGGGCAAAATCGAGGTAAGAATACCACCAAAGAGATTTAAGACTTATAGAGTGGACATTGAGAATATTTTCATTAAAAAATTTTGATCTTAGACAGACCGATTTGTTACAGCATGTAGTAACAAGTATTGTAATATTATTTTCTTCGTCTTGTTCCGTCTATTGCTTGTAAATATTTTAACCATCAGACCAACGGGGCGGGACTGCTGAGCGTTGGGTCCTGGGTTCGATTCCCGGGTCGAGCAAAAAGATCTATTGGGTTTTTTCCATTAGAAATTTCTCAGTAGTAGCCCTGAGTATGGAAGTTGGCGGTTAGATATCCACGTGCCTCGGAAAGCACGTTAAGCCGTTGGTCCTGCGCCTGATCTCTCTCCGGTCGTGCGTGTCGGATTGCCGTCCCTTCGGACTATGAGAGTATAAGGAACAGAGAGTGCACCTGTGCGTGCGCACACACTTGTGCACTATAATATCTCCTGCGCCGATGGCTAACCTCCGCTAAAATTGGCCGCCGTGACCAGAAACGGTCAGAACGACTATAATTATATTCTAAACAAAGTTTATTTTTGAGTAATTATAATGAACATTATGAACTATTGCAACAGTTAAGTAGTAGAATGCAAAATAGGAGTAATTTACAATTTAAACATTTTCTTTGTAATAGGCGAAATGACATGTCATACTCATAGGACACTTGTCATTTCAAGACTTTAATATATTTAATATAATATAGAGATTTTAATATATTTTTTCTAATTGTTCATTTCTGTTGTTATTATAGTTCATCTTTTATGTAATTCATCTTGTTTCTTTTGTATATTTTTTTGTGTAATGTATTTTGATTTGTTTAGATTTTTAACATTATCAAATTTATTGTATGTACCTACCTAGATTATAAGTGAATGATGTGGTCTCCTATAATTGGAAGCGCACACTTGTATTTGTCTCTGATCTATACATACTTGCATGTAATTGTGTAGTTTCTGTTGGAGATCCAATAAATAAATAAATAAATAAAAAAAGACATTATGTTAATTGATAGGTAGATTCCAAAAGAATCGGTACAATTTCGATGGACGCATGACAATATTGGTTATAATTATACCTTTGATGAAATCTTGTTACATTTGACCTACTTTCAACTAAAAACTAAAAAAATGTTTTGAGAAATATTCGAAGAAAAAATCTGTCCTGAACAAGAAATAATACACATATTGCCCATCCCTGGTGAGCAGTGTTATAATCCATGTAGAAGAATATAGACCTACTTTATATTATACCTATCTTTCATATTATCTACCTTGACAGCCCACGTCAATGAAAATTGAGATAAGTGGGCGTCATTTGCAACTTGTGACAACTGAATTAATTCGACGTCTAAGATTTAAGGAACCTGATGAAATCGATTCTTCCAAAGATGGTCATTATTAATTAACTAATAAACTTACCAATTTAGTTTATAATTATGTGGTCGGTCATCGATTATTTGCCTGTGTTGATTTTAAATTAACAAATTTCACTGTTTTTTTTTTATATAGTCCAAGCTTCCTATTTGTAGCATAAAATTATTATCCCACCAAAAATATTTTCATGTTAAATGTTGCTAAGACGAGACCATATGACTAGCACTGTCAAAAAGTTATCAGATCTCATTATTATTATTTTTATTTAAAACCATTATCACTAAATTAAATACTTAATCCTCATGTAGAGCCAAGCTTCTAACTCTACACGCCCTAACTCTACAAGGTCTAACTTCACAAACTCTACACCATAGTCAAAATATGTGGCTTGGCCGTTTTGTTACTACAAGAACTATTGTATAACAGAAAAGTAGAACAGTGGATACATTTTTCACCTTACGCCCATGTAAATGTAGCGAAAACAAGGTTTTTGACGAAATCAGGGTTTTTTAGATATCAATCAAATCTAAAGTGAAGCTATGCAATTGAAAATTTATATTTTAATAAGTCTGCTATTGACAACATATCCCGAGAATTTGTTTATCTGGTATAATCCAAACCCAAGTTATAAGGGTTCAAAAAAACAGGCACAGGACTCTAAGGCTAAGTCATCATCATTAGGCTTTATTTGGATACCTTTATAAGTAGTAGTAATATAAATACAATTAAACTGCCATAGCTCTGTCAATATTGTAAGTAACGATCCATTTGTATGAATTACACAATTTAATTACCAACTATTAAATTATATTACTATGGAACTCATTGGTGATTCGCTAACACTATTATTTAATATTATGCCACAGCTTTTTTTAAAGCTTGTTGTTTACTAGAATAAAAAGTAACTGCTGATGACTCATAGTTTACCAAGATCATACTTGTGTCACTAGGTTGCTCCACTAGCAAGGAAAACCTCAGATACATTCGTAATACGCATAATATCACTTGGACAGTCTAAAGGACATTTATATGCCTATTTCTTATGCCATAATTTAGTGACGTGGCTAACTGCAGACACGTGAACAGTCATAGAAATAATTCCACTAGTGCAGTACTTACCTACCTTCTTGTTTTTTTATATGTACACCAATATTGATTTATGAATACTAACTTTGGTAAGTGTTTTTGGCCAAATGAAAACATAAGTTTTATTTCTCTTAGCAACGACGAAGTTTACCCCAAAAATCTTTTGCCAAAGTAAAGTAATAACTGAGTACTTTTGGAACTTCTACATAGTTGACAGCCACTAAAAGCCGCCGTTTGGCCTTTTAAAACCTCTTGTTGATTTAAATGGGAAGATTTACGATTCAACAATAATTTAATGTCCTGTTTTTTTTTTTAATTTTTGTCAAAGAACATTTCAAATGAACATTATTATCGTACTGCCGTCATCAAAATAAAGTCGTCCAAAAGTGTCAAGTATGACAACCAGCAACCATCAATAATTCCAAAGCAAAATGCTTTTCTAATAACATAAAACATTTCGTCCCCACGGTCCTGAAATCTCTCACTATATTTCACACAATTATAGCTTCATTTGCCAAAATGATTGTGGAATTATTCAGTACACACCATAAGTGCATTTATGAAATAACAAACGGCCACTACCAACTCATTAGTCCTTACAAACAATTAGTTGGACATATAGTAGTCGTACTCATGTTCATTTGGGACATGCATGTACGCAGTTATTGTGAAATTCACTGAAAATTTTGGACTTGAATTAATTTATCATTCGAAACAGCCATTTGTAAAACAAGACTGTTAAAATAACCACAAATAGAAAGACAAATATTAAAGTAAAATTACTTAATATTTTAGATTTCCACAGGGAAGTATTCTTGGTCCCCTGGCTCTTAATCATATTTTCTCCAAGTGCAGTTTGTTTAAGGAAAGTGCTTTCATAATTTTCGTTATTAAACGACTGAAATGTATTTAAACTCCAGTGCCTTTTTAAGCTTGATTTGTATATAGTTGACATACATACAAAGTTCCGCCTCTAAACACAAAATCAATACATTTTCATTAAACAAAATTCCAATCTGAACGAAACTACTCGAAATCCGACTTATCGGCCATTCATTAGAGAGATTGAAGTTCTGACTCACGGTCCACGGATGAAAATAAATATATTATCGGTGTGTTTGGTAAACACACGTTGCAGGCAAGACCATCAAGGAGTATTTGGGTCAGGGACTCAGCACGTGGAGTCGTGGACTACGCCCATCCAACCATTATAGGCGCCGTATACTCTGTTAATCCCTGTCCACACTTGATCACTATGGACATTGTGTTTTGTACTACCCATAAATTGAATATGAACGGATATTAATCTTTAGGTAGGTTATTAATAAAGGTTCGTTGCTTTTCAAGAATTAACCGTTTTAAAAATTTGAAATTGTTTGGGCGTGATGATGTTGTAGATTTGGTAGCAAATGTGGTTTAGCTCTTGGGCTACGTTTTAGCTTGCGAGTAGTGCTTTATTATTTTATATACTAATACATAGGTACCATTTTCGAAGTGCCATAATATTAACAGTTCCGATTATTATTGAATGACTATTCAAACAGATAAGGTTATTGCCCTCGCGCTTAATCACATGGAAACAAAAATTCAACTACGTACCAGCATCTGTAGCCAAAGCCAACATCAAAAGCATGACTAAAATCTTCCATTATAATCTTATTATCCATGACTACACAAACAATAGCCCTTATTTCACGGTAATAAAGGCGATTGATCTTCCCCGGCGCCTTTGACCAGATGCCGTTACATCATAAATTGGCGGGCCAATCAATTTCCATGCCTGTTGTAGTAAATTGTAAGTCCACGGTGCCTCACAAGGCTTTGGGCAACCTTTTACGGTATTCAAGACTAGGCTTTAGTCATAGGCTTGCCCTAATGTATAAAACTTGTATTGGCACATATGGATTGTGCAAGCCATAGTAATATTAGATTTTCTACCTTGTGTTTATTCGTACTGAGTAATTCTGAATTTATGGCGGTCTTTACTATTATTATCATCGGTATCGTTTACATGATTATTTACAGCTTCCTCTCTCAACAAAACAAGGACAAAAGGGACGTCTTTGAATATAGAAATCGAATGATTTTTGGGTATCGTGACTATTGGAAAGCTCATTCCAATGTTGTTAACACAATAATTGGGCGTTTGCTCTCATTTTGCGGTATTTTCTATTCATTTGTACTGTAAAAGTTGATTATAATTTCTCCTATAAAGCTTATTTCAAGTACCTTCTGTTTCCATTTCTAATATCTAATGACTATAGTAACGCTATTGTTATCTATGTAAACCTAAACGGCCACAACGCCATTATGAGTAATACCAAGCTGGCAATAATTACTCCAATGCAGTACACTACGGTAATCTGTGTAATTACCCGAACGCACTAAATGATCATCTATAATATCTGGGGATATAAATGGGGTCAACAACAAACAACAACAACAACAGCCCATAACGTCCACTGCTGGACATAAGCCTCTCCCATGATGGGAGGAATTTGCCGTAATCTCCACGCTTGGCAGGCGGATTGGAGATCGCAGTGATGAAAGACTAACAGAAAACGCTGCTGCCCATTCTTTGGTCTACGGAGGCGCAAGGTGTTCTGCCTCAGACATTAGTCGCCTTATACGACACCCGTGAGTGTAATGGGTTGGTTCTATTCTACTCTGCCGGATACCACACGGTTTAGCCATAAATGGGGTCATACCGACTATATACAGGGTTAGTTTTCAATGACCAGCCAAAATTTTAAATTAAGATCCTAGGTATCAAATCAAAAGTGCATTTTAAATATTATTGTCGAAAAATATAAAATAAAATAATAGCATTCATTTGAAAATGTCCTATAAATTTCCTAAATCATAAACCTAGTGGGAATCAATGCACTTGTGTGCGTGCATGCACCGCCAAATTTATGTGTGTGCTAACTGCTACCTATCTAGGTTGTTGAACTGAATTGTGCTGTTGCAATATCAACACGTTCGCTTTTTAGTGGCAGACAGAAATGAAATTTTATTTAAGAAAAAAAATACCAATTGAATTGAGAACCTCATCCTTTTGGAAGTCGGTTAAAAAAAATGTTTTTTTTTCATTATATCGAAAATATTATCGATTCTAAACCATCTCTGAAAATTTGGCCGGTCATTGAAAACTAACCCTGTATAATAATTTTCCAGTAATGACAGTAGTTGTATATTTTAGTGTAATTAAAGTACCTACCAGTAGAAATGTGGAACATCGAAGGGTTAGCTGACGATTAGACAGCCATTAACGATGTTATGATAGGTCCAAAGTGAAAGGGGAGTCTACATTAAAGTCAACAGTTGTATTCGGTAATAACTCTCAATTTCTATGGTATGCTTATGCTAATATTATTATGTACGCACACCTTAAAAAGATGATTGAGAGAAATTGGGCAAAAGGGCTTGTTTCATGCCTTGCATCAGTAGTTTAAAGTATGTCATTTGAAGGCAGTTATCAGTACCGAGTCCGACATAAAAAAATTATAAGTAGAACATTGTCAACTTAAACTAGTTGCTTCTGAACGTGATCATTGTACAGTCGTCTCTTTCGACGTAAATAGACTAATGCAGTTTATATTTACCGATCACTTACCGTTGAAAGCAATACGCTTCAGACTAGTTCACTATTCTCGATAATTGTTAAGTAAATACTCGGCGAATATAAGAATGATCAACAAAACTGGAGTGGCCCAACACTCAAACATCACGTTCGCATATAATTTTAGAATCCCATATCGAATAATTACTCGTAATAAATTCTTCGAACCTGAATTGTAGGAAAGAGAATCGTTACAATAATCGGTTGTTCACTCGAATACAATTCAAATTCGTGGTAATTTTCTAACATTAACACACTTTAGGTTTGTAGGTGTTAGATTATACAACACGTTCATACTAATTGTGAAATTCTCTGTTACAAAGTAACCTTAATGGGTGAGTCAGACGGGGTGCGATGTCAGAAGTCCTCCACGTGTGTCTGGCGGTTGCTGGTCCCTCTCGATACGTCTGGAGGGAAGAGCAGCTGCTGGGCCGGTGCACCCTGGGCGCGGCAGTATCCTTCTCCGGGGAATGAGAGGAAATGAGAATTTCCTTTTATCCCTCGGGGAGAGTTACTGCCGCGGCTAATTATTCTGACATGGGTGGGGTCCTGCCAGGACCACCGGTGCGTTCCTCTGCGTGACCCTCTGTACAGCAGAGGGCATAGCAGAGGAGTGAGGGCGGGCTCGGTGTGCACTCACCCTGCCTCCGAGCAGACAGAGTAGGATGCGTCCTTCTTTGTCACCGTCAGTCTCGTAATCCCACTGTCGAAGTGCTGTGGATCACGTCTCGCGGCTTCGATAGGGACCGAGGGTCTTGGCTTAACCGCCCGGACTGCGAGGTAGAAAACCTCTATAAAAAGTTACCCCGAATCCCAAGCGGCGGCGCACCGCGAGGGGATGTATGGCTGACGGGTGTTCCCATGGACCGAATCAGTCGCTAGTGCTCACCCTCGCCAGGGTACCTGCAGACCCTCTGGCGAGTAATAAATGCTAAAATCTGCTTATCTTGGGTACAGGGGTCTCTGCCCAGATTGACTTTTATTTCCCCCATACTCGTGGGTTCAAATATGGAAAAACAAAATAAAAACAAAACAACCACCGCCGGTAACGGCATAGAAGAGGAGAGGAGGGATGCGAGATCGGAGTCCGATATCGCATCCAGCGATGGGAGCGCGGGATGCTCAGGGAGCTCCCGCCGCGCGAGGGCTGGGACGCCCGCGGAGAACGGTAAGTTCTTCCGCAAGCGGCCCAGGCGGGACGGCGACCGGGGGTCGTCATCCGGAGAAGAGGAGGCCTCGGCCCGAAAAATCCCCACCAACAAGCGTGGTGGGATCCGGGGCAAGGGGAGAGGGCTCTCAGCCTCAGTGAGGTCGGTAAGGCTCGCCGAGGAGGGGCGTCACCCGGGCAATGCTGTACCCGGGTCTGGCGACGAAGCAGGTGCAACTGGCGGCTCCGAGGCGGAGCGTAAGGCCAGGTTTGCTAAGGAGGTGGAAGCCGCGATAAGGGGCGTGGCCTTGAAGATGAAAACTTCATCTAAACTCAAGGCCATACCCGTGGCTTCCGCCTCCATCATGGCGGCAGCGGAGGCCAACTTTGTGAGGCCTCTACCACCTCCTTCGCCGGAGGGAGATGTGGCCAAACTGCGGGAGGAGGTGGCCCGCCTGACGGCCGCCACGGAGCTTCTCCAGCAGGAGAATGCGAAGCTCCAAGCGGACCTGGCAAGTCTGCGTAAGCCAGGCTCCCGCGTGGCGCCTTCAAACGGGGGCCACCAGCACCAGCAGCAACGACAAGGCCAGGCCGTGCCGGTGGAGAACCAGGTCCTGAACCTGGTTCGACAGGAGTTGGCTTCCTTCCAGGCGCGGTTCGCCGTCCTGGAGGGAATTGTCCTGCGTCCTCCCCTGGCGGCAAGCAAGGCAGCCACGGGCCCGAAGGCGGCCTCCTACGCGGCTGCTGCGGCTAACGCACCTGGACCGGGGCCGTCCAGCCAGCCCTCCGGCAGGGCTGTGGCACCCCTCTCCCCCGAAAAGCCGGCTCCGGCGAAACCGGCACCGGCTAAAAAGGGGGGTAAAAAAGGAAAGGGCAAGGCGGCTGCACAGGTGGACACTGCGCCAACGCCAGTGCCTACGGCGAATGGACCAGTGCCTGCGGCACGGCAGCCACCGCCGCCACCACCGCCCCACCAGCCCCCTACACCTCCCTCGGCTGAAGCCGGATGGCAGGTGGTCGGGGAGGAAAAGAAGGGGCGAAAGGCGGCCAAAAAGGCCCGAAAGGAGGAGCGGCAGCGCCAGCACAGGGCGCGAAAAATCGCGGCTAGGCTCCGCGCCCCGAAGACCGCGGCTGTAGTGATAACACTACAGCCGGAAGCGGAAAAGAGGGGCGTGTCCTACCGCGACCTGCTGGCGAAGGCGAAGGAGACGGTGGATCTCGGGGAGCTCGGGATCACCGGGGGCCTCCGGCTTAAAGTCACCGCGACGGGGCACGCATGCTGGAGATCCCCGGTGAAACCAGCGGCTCGTCCGCTGACGCTCTGGCGGAAAAGCTCAGAGCGTCCCTAAACGCGGACGAGGCCCGAGTGTCCAGGCCCGTGAGATGCGCAGACCTGCGCATTCTGGGTCTGGACGACTCGGTGACCAAGGAGGAGGTGGTGGCCGCTGTCGCCAGGTCCGGTGGGTGTCCTGCTGAGCAGGTCAGGGCAGGCGCCCTACGCCCGGACCTCACGGGTATGCATACCGTTACGGTATGCTGCCCTGTGACGGCGGCCAAAGCTATAGTGGAGGGCCGTAGGCTACTGGTGGGCTGGGTTTCAGCGCAGGTGAAGCTGCTGGAGCCCAGACCTCTGAGGTGCTATCGCTGCCACGTGGGACACCACGTGTCAGTACAGTGCGCCTCGGAGGTTGACCGCAGCGGCCTCTGCTTCCGCTGCAGCCAGCCGGGTCACGTGTCCGCAGCTTGCTGCGCCACACCGCACTGCGGTGCATGTGCGGCGGCTGGCAAGCCGGCCGATCACCGGGCTGGGAGCAAGGCCTGCGCTCCACCCACCAAAGCAACCAGAGGCAAGGGTAGGCCCTCCGCCGCCACCGCCACCGTCGCCTCCGCCGCAGCCGTAACTGCCGCCGCTGCCGCTGTCGCCGCCACAGTGGGGCCCTCACAAGGGGCCAGGGAGGAGGAAGCGGTAATGGAGTGCCAATAACGGCCCCATTACGCTTCCTCCAAGCGAATATCAACCACTGCGCCTGTGCTCAGGATCTGTTGCTCCAGAGCATGGCGCAGTGGTCGATTAATATCGCTGTGGTCGCTGAGCCGTATTTTGTCCTGCCCAGGGAAGACTGGGTGGCGGACCTTAGCGGCTCAGTGACCATAGTGTCGTCGGCCGCCGCCGGTACTCCGATCCTTGAAGGTGTCAGGAGGGGTCAGGGGTGCGTAGCAGCACGGTTCGGGGAGATTGTAGTGGTGGGAGTCTACTTCTCCCCGAGCCGAACTCTCGCCGAGTTCCACAACTCTCTCGCAGAGTTGAGTGTTGTCGTCGGAAACCATTCCCTCCCCGTGCTTGTCCTCGGGGACTTCAATGCCAAGAACTTGGCTTGGGGTTCTCGTTGCACAGACGTGCGGGGACGGATGGTGGAGGACTGGGCTCTGGAGAAGGGCCTGGTCGTCCTAAATCGGGGTTCTGTCGCTACGTGTGTGCGGATGCGGGGCGAGTCGGTGGTGGACATTTCGTTCGCTAGCCCCGCTCTGTCGCCGCGTGTCGTTGACTGGCGTGTCATGGAGGGGGTGGAGACCTATTCCGACCACCGGTACATCCGGTTTGACGTCTCCACCCAGACCTCAAGCGCGCCGGTCCAACAGGCCCCGGGTGGTCCGCGTTGGGCGCTGAAGCAGCTGGACCGGGAGCTCCTCCTGGAAGCCTCGATCGTGCAGGCCTGGGTGACATCACCAGACAGGCCTGCCGACATTAACAATGAGGCAGGGTGGTTCCAGGAGGCCATGTCCGATATATGCGACGTGGCAATGCCCCGAGTTCGGCCAGGAAGCGCCCGACGTCAGGTGTACTGGTGGTCGCGAGAGCTGACGTCTCTGCGCGAGGCGTGCGTGGCTGCGCGACACCTGTACGCCAGGCATCGCAGGCTCCGCATTCGTCCACCGAATGCGGCAGCCATCGAGGCAGAGCTTTATGAGGGGTACAGAGCGGCAAAGACCGCCCTCCGCGAGGCTGTCCTGCGGGCCAGGGATCTGGCCCGCGAGGAGATGCTGGGGACTCTCGACAGAGATCCGTGGGGGCGCCCTTATAAGATGGTGCGGGATAAACTCCGCACCTGGGCCCCCCCACTGACGCAGAGTCTCCGGCCTGAGCTCGTGGAGGACGTGGTGAGCACTCTGTTCCCCACGCGGGGAGAACATCCCCCCCCGCCTATGGCTCCGCCACCTGCGGTGCTGGAAGCGGACCACCAGGATGACGACGACGACACTCCGGAAGTGACTGGGGTAGACCTGAGAGTGGCGGTACGCAGGCTGAGTGCCAAAAATACCGCCCCGGGACCTGACGGCTTGCCTGGCAAAGCCTGGGTCCTGGCCTCGGAGGCTCTCGGGCCCCGACTGGAGGGGCTCCTAAGCGCATGCTTGGAGAGGGGCCAGTTCCCGCTTCGTTGGAAGACGGGGAAGCTGGTCCTCATTCGGAAGCCGGGGCGCCCTGCGGACTCTCCGTCCGCATACCGGCCCATAGTGTTGCTCGACGAGGTGGGCAAGCTCTTCGAAAGAGTCATTGCAAACCGCCTCGCCGAGCACCTTGCGGGGACGGGGCCGGATCTTGCGGAACACCAGTTTGGTTTCCGCAAGGGGCGCTCTACGGTGGACGCCATCATGCGCGTGAGAGCCCTCACGACGGGGGATGCAGTGTCCCGGGGTGGGGTTGTCTTGGCGGTGTCTCTAGACATCGCCAATGCCTTCAACTCCATGCCCTGGAGCTGCATTAGGGAGGCACTCCGGTATCACCGGGTGCCGACCTACCTTCGTCGTGTGGTCGGGGACTACCTGACGGATAGAGCCGTCATCTACCCCGGTCGCAGCGGAGAATGGAACCGGCGAGAGATGTCGTGCGGTGTTCCGCAGGGATCGGTCCTAGGGCCGTCCTTGTGGAACATCGGGTACGACTGGGTGCTGCGCGCCGACCTCCCTAGCGGCGTCAGCGTGGTCTGCTATGCAGACGACACGCTGGTGCTGGCACAGGGGGGGTCGCACGAGGCGGCGGCCGAAGCTATGACACGCGGGGTTGCGATAGTCGTTGAGAGGATCCGGCAACTGGGTCTCGAGGTGGCATTGCACAAGTCCGAGGCCATGTGCTTTCATGGGCCTCGGAATGCGCCACCTCCGGGATCCTTACTCACGGTAGGAGGGGTATCCATCGGTGTCGAGTCGACTTTGAAGTATCTAGGACTCGTCCTCGACAGCCGGTGGAACTTCGTGGAGCACTTCCGACGTTTGGCCCCCAAACTGGAACGGACTGGGGCTGCCTTCAGGCGGCTCCTGCCCAACCTGGGGGGGCCGAACGCCTCCTGCCGGAGGCTCTACGCGGGAGTCGTGCGGTCCATGGCCCTTTACGGGGCCCCGGTGTGGGCGCGTTCCTTGAGGCTGCGTGCAGCCCACTACCTGAACGCGCCCCAAAAGGTGGTAGCCGTAAGGCTGGCCCGTGGGTACCGCACGATCGCCCGCGAGGCGGCGTGCCTCCTTGCCGGATTGCCGCCATGGGATCTGGAGGCGATAGTCCTCGCGCGCCTGCATGAATGGCGCGCGGAGGCGCTTCGCCGGGGGGAAACTCCGCTGCCGCGACAAATTGTCGCTCAGCGGACAGACTTCCGGCGGGATCTCATGGCGACATGGAGAGAGCGACTGTCGCAACCCCGTGCAGGGCACGCCACGATAGTGGCGATAAGTCCCCTCTTTGAGGAGTGGCTGGAGAGACGCCACGGCGTCCTCACCTTCCGCCTGACGCAGGTCCTCACCGGACACGGTGTTTTAGGGAGGTTCCTGCACCGAATTGGGCGGGAGGAAACGCCCGGGTGTTTCCACTGCGAGGATCGACCGGAGGACACGGTGGAGCACACGGTGGAGGTGTGCCCCGCGTGGGCGGAGCACCGCCGTGTCCTCGAAGCGGCGATTGGCGGCGGCGACCTCTCGCGTCCGGCCCTGGTGCAAGCCATGGTCCGGAGCGAGACGGAATGGGACGCCGTCACCTCCTTCTGCGAAGCAGTAATGCTAGAGAAGGAGGTGGCGGAACGTGAGAGGGAGAGAACCTCACAGCGTCCCGGCCGCCGCGGGAGACGCCCCGGGCGTCGGGGGCCACCACGTGGCCCCCGGCCACCGTAGGCGCGGGCCTGTGGACGGTGGGCTATGGGCTAGCTCGCCGTCCGTCCGTCTCATGACGACAGGCCGTGTCGACGGCGCGTTCGTGTTCCACGCGCGCCTCAAAGAGAGTCAGCAAAAAGGAAGGGGTCCGCAAGGACCGATGCCTGCCGGGGTTGCGGGACTATTCGAAAGAGATACCGTGGCCCCGGAACACAAAGGGCGATGAAGGAACATGGATGGGTTTTAGTCAGTAAAAGTCTGACACTCCCTCCTGCTCCGCCCAGAGCGGGAGAAGTCATTTGATGATTTCCCATCCGAAAAAAAAAAAAAAAAAAAAAAAAAAAAAAAAAAAAAAAATGGGTGAGTCAGACTTTCGTTTAAGGAAACGGAAGCATATCGTTTAGGAGATTCCGAAAATGCTATTCAATTTATAAAAATAAAGTAATTGGAATTCTGGATCAAACAAAGACTTATGTATGAAGGAAAAGATTATTAAAAAATGGGAGTTACTGAGGAAGAAATGTTGTTTGAAAATATTGAGATAATCCGCCTGTATTTTAATTAGCAAATAAATCATCTTGAAAAGATAAAGAAACACAAGGTTATCTGTTAGTTAATAAATTGCTGCTATTAGTAATAGCAACACAAATGTTCATTTAGATAGTCGTAACTAGCCGATAATCGTGACCCCGAAAGTAGCCATTTTTGGTCAGACGAGAGCTTTCATTAGCTTTTACGTTTATCCATTCCTACGATTATCCCTTGATAGCAACTTAATGTAGGCACAATGGAAAAGATTGGATTAAGTGTTACGTTCCTTTACTGACCATCGAGTTTTTCCAATTCTATGTTTCACACCGTTATGGAGATGCGCTGGTGAGGTGTAGAAAACATAGAAAAAATCGCTGTTTTGTACTAACAAACGTTTTTATTACATTTTAACAAAAGAAGCAAAATGCACACGGAGCCATCTTATTCGAGACTCTAATTTCCATAGACTCCAAATTTTTACTTTTTAAAACTATTTTATGTTTTGGACCATTGGTCTTGAACATGCTGGGGCCTCAGCCAAAAGCTAATTTTAGAGAATTAATAAAAACAAAAACTATGTGATACAATTAACACAAAATTAGAAATTAAACTAGCAAACTTTGCAAGTAACTAAAAGATTTTAATTAACTTAAGGCTAATTAACTTATTTCTTAAAAAACCTTAGTAGATATCTTATCCTTACTAACTTAAAAATAGACAACAAACACTAATCTATAGGTAGCGGACAAACTTTCATTACACTTGTTCTAATAATTGAACCCTTAACAGTTTTTACATCAACTGCACGAACTAAATTATCTTTTCCTGGAATGACCTCTACAATTCTACCTACAGGCCAGTTCAATGGGGATACATTGTCAGACCTAAGCAATACCAAAGTACCCTTTTCTAAGTTAGGCTGTTGGGTTTTCCATTTAGGACGATTTTGCAGCATAACTAAGTATTGCTTATGCCATTGTTGCCAAAAATGCTGTTGCATTTGAATACATTGCTTCCAGAAACTAAGTCTTCCTACATTTACATCAACTAAATTTAACTCTGGATAAGAGGTTAATGGAGAACCAGTGAGGAAATGTGCAGGTGTCAGGTAAGACATGTCATCACAGTCCCTTGACATAGGTGTCAATGGCCTAGAGTTTAAAATGCTTTCAATTTGCACTAGAACTGTGTACAGTTCTTCATAGGTAAGCACACTATGGACAATTATGCGTTTCATATGATATTTAATACTTTTTACTCCTGCTTCCCACAGACCACCAAATACAGGAGAGTATGAAGGAATAAATTTAAACTGAATCCTTTCTGAACTACCATAATCAAAAACCTTGCTTTTATGATCTGTGGAATTCAGTAAATCATACAATTCCTTGAGTGCATTATCAGCACCTCTATAGTAACTAGCATTGTCACAATAAATTTTTGTAGGCTTATTTCTACGACTTATAAATCTTTTTAAACATGCTAAGAAAGTATTAGTAGTCATATCTGATGCTAATTCTATGTGAACTGCTTTAGTAATAAAACATATAAAAATTACAACATATGCCTTTGTAATAACAGGATTTCTTATCCTGGTTTGTTTAACATTAAAAGGACCGGCATAATCAGTTCCTACAATTTGAAAAGGACGAGTAATATTGACACGATCAAGTGGCAGAGATCCCATAAGTTGACTGGAAGCTTTAGCCTTAAATCTGAAACATAGTACACATTTGTGCAACACAGCTTTAACCTCTCTGTTAGCATTGATCAGCCAATACCGCTCGTTTAAACTACTAAGAGTTAGCTTCTGCCCTGCATGCTTAAGTCTTATGTGTTCATTATAAATGATCAGTTTAGTCAAAGTCGACCTTTTCGGTAGGATAATGGGGTGCCTTTGCTGAAATGTAAGATTTGCATTTTGCAAACGACCACCCACTCTTAACAGACCTTGACCATCAATAAAAGGATTTAAACTACTCAAATAAGAATTTAAGTTAGCTTTTGACTTTAACAATTTCAACTCATTTTCAAAGTGTTTACTTTGAGCAATTTTTATTAATTCATGCAACGCAAGAGCCATCTCCGAAGAAACTAAATGTCCTTGCCTTTTGTTAATATTTTGTTGTTTACAATTAAATATGAAACGATTGATATAAGCCATTATTCTAGTCATTTTATCCAAATTTGAATATTTTTCTATGAAACTATGAAAATAAATATTTTCTTTATTACAAGTATTACATGTAGCTGGAGGCACTTTAATTTCAGGAATATCAGATACATTCATATTCAGCTGTGAATTACAATGAACATAATCATGGTTTTGTAAATACTGAGGACCATGAAACCACAATGAGTGTTCTTTCAATTGTTCTGGTTTAAGACCACGAGACAAGCAATCTGCAGGATTCTCATTGGTGTTCACATAGTCCCAGTGTACATCTTTTGACAACTGTCTGATTTTTTCTACTCTATTAGCAACATAAACAGTAAGTTTTACAGGTTCAATTTTTAGCCATGATAAAACAATATTTGAATCTAAATATAAATAGGTATGGATATTATTATGCTTTAATGCTAAAGTGTCATGTACTTTGTTTGATACTATAGCTAATAATAAAGCACTATTAAGCTCAAGTCTAGGTATAGTTAAGGTTTTATGTCTAGGATTTACACGAGATTTTGAACATAAAAGATTGACATTCACTGTGTTGTCCTTGCCAACTACTCTCAAATAGAGGCAACAACCGTGCGCAATATTCGAGGCATCAGCATAACCGACTAACTCTAATTTTTGATGTGGGTGTACATTGATATTTCTGGGAACAGAGATACAGGACATATGCATCAAACTTTCAGTAAATTCAAGAAATCTCTTATTTAAGCAATCTGGTAATACATCATCCCACTTTAACTTTTCAAACCAGACCTGTTGCATTAAATATTTTGCTTGCACCAGAATAGGACCTACCAAACCCAGAGGGTCAAAAAATTTACTGATAAAACTTAACATTTGTCTCTTAGTATATGTTTGCTGCGTTTCAGTGACTGGACATTTCATATTCAAGGTATCAGAACTTACATCATAGGACAAACCTAACGTTTTGACATAAGTACTTGCTTTGTCAAAATCCTCTTTATTTAATTGATGAGTTTCAATAGGAATATCATTTAATATTTCGCTATGATTAGAGCACCATTTATGTAATGAAAAGCTAGCTAAGTTTAAAAGCTCAATAAGTTGTCTTTTTATTTCAACAAGTTCTGAAATGTCATTAGAACCACATAATACATCGTCAACGTAATTTGAATATCTCAACACAAAACATGCCAATGGATATTGCTCTTTGTACCTTTCAGCAAGCTCAATCAAACACCTTGTTGCCAAAAATGCAGAACTTTTCAAGCCATAGGTTACCGTTTGCAACTGGAGACATTGTACACTTTGATCAGGTGAATCTCGCCAAAAAATATTTTGTAGGCAGCAATGGTAATTGTTTACAAATATACCTCTATACATGGCCTTAATATCACAAAGTAAAATAAATTTATAAGTCCTAAATAGTGTCAAAATGTCAAATAAATCATTTTGCACAACTGGCCCGTTAAGCATAACATCATTTAAACAAATGCCTTTATTAGTTTTCATGCTCGCGTCAAAGACAGCTCGAACCGGAGTAGTTTTACTATTCAAATTAAAGACAGGGTGATGAGGTAAATAATACACATTACCTGCCTTGGGATCATAATTAGAGATATCCAAGTATATGGCATGGCCCTGTTCAAGATAAACCTGAATGAAGTTTTTGTATTGCTGATGCAACACCCTATCTTTAGCAAAACGTTTTTCTAAATTATAAAACCTATGAAGTGCCTGATTGAATGAGTCACCCAACTGAATGTCATTTAAATTAAGTTTTAAGGGCAAGTCTACAAAAAACTTTTTATCAACAAGTTTCACAGAATTTTGGAAACATTCCTCAGCTAGTTGGTGTTCAGTAGTACCTTCTTTATAAATTTCAGGTACTTTTTCACATTTCCAAAAATTTGAAATGGTGTCACCAATACTATCTAACTGCTCTTTATAAGAATTATTAAAAGGGGTACCTTGAACTGTCACACACAAATTTGATGAACATACTTTGCCAGCAGAGACTGGTAGACTGCCTGCCACAATATATCCCAAGCTGGTGTTAACCAGGTAGGGCCCATTCGGCGTTAAAGGCAGCGACTCCCTCTGGAGTACCTGGAAAAATACGTCACACCCTAATAGTAACAATATTTCACCAGATTTATTAAAATGTTCATTTGCTAATTTGACATGAGATGGTATATTGAACCCAACATTATAAAAACTTTGTTGTGGCAGCTCACAGGTTATGTTTTTTGCTACATAGCAAGTTAAGCATAATTTAAAATTGGTATTTGATGCATAAATATCAAAATCTGCCCTAAGATGCACGTTGCTAGTGCCCTGCATGATACCTGTAATAAGTTGATTGGCCTGTGTTATTTTGCAGTCAATTTGACTAGCCAGTTTCTCAGAAATAAAAGACACTTGGCTGCCTGTGTCTAGCAAAGCTCGTGCACAAATAAATGTACCATTTTTAGCGATAATACGCACCACAGCTGTAGGAAGCAACACATCTTTAACAGGTGAGGTACTCGACATAACCACCACACTGTCAGGCTTGCCAGCACCAGCAGTAAGCTCTGGAGTAGTAGGGCTAACAGCAGCCGCATTGCTTACTTCCTTTTTAGTCATTTCCACACCATGCAGAAGCGTATTGTGCCGTTGCTGACAGGTAGAGCATTTTAAACGCAGCTTACATTTACCACTGTGCGCATTCAAACAGATTATGCACAGCTTATGCTTTTTAACAAACAGACCTTTATCATTGTCAGTAGCAAGCTTGAATTTTGCACACTCATATAATTTATGGTTAGTATTACAATACTTACATGATGCCGGAGCTGCTACATTACAGGTAGGCTTGCTTGACTTCACACTCTTAGAGTTGTTCGAAGGTGCTGTTTCAATAACAGAATTTTCGCTGGCCAGGGCTCGTTTCTCTAGAAAGTCGAGGAACTCATTCAACTTAGGCACAACTTTTTCATTTCTCTCTAAGTGAAAACCCCTATTAATATAGGCATCAATCTTTCTAAGTAAAACATTAACCACTATTGGATCCCATGTTTCCACAGACACTTGTAAACCCTTTAAAGCAGTTATGTGCAAGTTGACACTTGAAACGAGTGACCTGAGATTTGAAGCTGTGCATTTTGTGAAGGAAGGCAAATCAAGCAATGCATTAATGTGATGATTTATGATCATTGGCTCATTGTTATATCTATTGTCAAGCAATTTTAATGCTGCAATATAATTTTGTTCAGTTAATGGCAAGTTTTGAATTAAATTTAACGCTTCCCCTGCTAAAAACGAACGTAGATAATATAATTTTTGACACAAACCCAAATTGTCATCAGCATCAATTATAGCTTTAAACATGTTGATGAAGGGAATGTATTCTATCACATTTTTACCATCAAACTCTTTGATATTAATTTGTGGTAACTTTTTAAAATTAGTGTTTTCCTTAGGCGTCTCCGCCACAGGCAGAGTGGATCGTCGACCATGGATTTCCCTGTCAATTATAGCAATGCAATTATAATACTTACTCTCATAAATTCCAGGGTCCTCCTCGTCTTTGCTATTTGCGTATAATATATGTTTGTTTAACTCCTCGTAAGCTTTAAAATTCTCCGCTAACCGGCTTCGACGTTCGTTTAGAAGTTCAATAGATGCACTTAAAATATCGGCGCTATTACAATATACTTCCACCCTACTGATGGCACCTTTGACATAGCCCCTACGGAGCTTAAGTTGCGCCAAATCATCGCCTTGGGATTGAGACATCCTGATTTCTGGTGCAATGGAACAAAACACTCAATGGGTTGGTAACGTGGTAACGCCCTAGGTGCTTGACTTTAATCTAAACTATCACTAGTAACTTAATACCCTTAAACTTTGTATTGTAGTAATTATTAGTAATTATTATGATTATTACTCTGTACTCTGAAGCTTGTACAAAAATCTCAAACCTTACAAATTAAACAAAGGTAAAGTGAGCAAACAAAATGGCGAAACGTGTTACGTGATCGGCGTCGTCGATGGTCGAAGAACGCTCGGCGCTCGGTCGGTACAACCTCGGAAATCTTCGTAAGGCTTCGGGACGAAATCGCTTCCTCATTGGTCGATTCACGCTGTTGTGAGGTTGGCAGCACGTAACTCTATAGACTATGCGTTGGACGCTCGTACACGACATGCAGCCACGGCTGTCACGGATTTTTTGAAATTGTAGCTTGCAAAATGGCTGACTGCAATTTTTTCGATTTGATGACGTCATTCACTTCCATACACACTTTTATGAGAAGCTCGTACTACGATGAATTTTCTCCCTCGCAGTTTTTTCTTAGAATTTTCGGCAATCTTCGTAATTGTAGCCTGGCAAAGGTTGAGAATGCCCACAATTTTTCCTGAAGTACCACGCCACGCACTTGGACGCTACGCCGTAATATTTCTTCAGGTGCAGGAAATCTCGTATGTTACCACCAAAATATTGAGGCACACAGTTCCACAGGCATACGCGGGGCCCGGAGGCTCTTCTGCAGCAGGGTTTTCGTTCCCGCCACGAGAGTTCAACTCCAAACTCGACACGTGTATATTTTTGAAAACGAAGACGGTTTCTCGAAGGACCAATTCTATTTCTGTAATTATGTTGTTTTATTTTGTTACTAGCTTTTGCTCGCAGCTTTGCTGCTGTATGTACGGAATGTACTCACAGGATCGTTTTAAATGTAGCCTATGGCACTCAGGGATAATGCAGCTTCCTGTTAGTGAAAGAATTTTCGGAATCATATCAGCAGCTCCGAAGATTACACCCTTACATACAAACTTACAAACAAATTTTACCTTTAAACCTATACTTCTAAGTATATGTAGATTTTCCTTCTAAAGCGTCAATCATTTAGCCAGGGTGTGCCTTATTATAATGCGTTATAATTGATTATGAGTTTGTACTGTAGAATTCATACTCTTCAAGTTTTTTGTTTCCATCAAGTAACTTTTTTCATTGTACCTTCAATTCAATTAAGCCTATCACTTTCCTAGAATGAAGCTTCATTTTCTTTTATATTTCTACTTCTATGCTACTGTTTGCATTTCCTAATAACGTCGTCTTATTTCCCTTGGCGCGTTCACATATGTAATAGGAATAGCCATATGATAAGCCGCAGTTGAGAATATCATAAAGCCACAGCACTTTTTAATTACGTAGCAATATTTAAAAGCAACGGAATAAAATTTAATTCCACTGTTACCTCAAGACAGAACTGATAAAGCATCAATTAGTGATCAGTTTTAACTGTGGTTGGTGAAGTTACGGAATTATTGCAAAGTTTTCCATCCTGTTGTGTTTCCTTCATTTAGCCCACTTTGTGGTAATGATTCAGCTCATTCATTAGACTATTATTACGTCGACGGACGTAATGTTGTGACTCAAATGTGTTGTAATATTTTTATTTTTGTAGCTGAAATTTACGTGTGTCCTTTATTTAGAACATGTTGTGTTAAGTAATCTGTTCCATTTCTGTATAGTACGATATTAGACTGTTACTAGTTCATGGGATTGGCCTTCAATTAAGATAATAGATAGAGGTAAACAGTTAAACTAAGCATCTTTGGCTTTCTACTATAGATTAAATACTAAGTTTTTCCCACAGCTTCGCTTGCGTTATGGTCCGATATAATGGACCTACTCTCGGAAATAATGAAGTAGCTTACCATTAGTGAAGGAATTTTCGAAGGTGGATCAGTAGTCAACCTCTATAAATATATAGATGCAATTGGGATATTTAAACAATAGGTAGTATGTCAAACGACCTTCGAGTGTTATACTAGTAATCAAAATAACGTTAGTACCTAACAAGGTCCTTCTAGAACAAATATTAGAACATCTGCTGCCAATTAAACTAGTAGAGTATTAAACTAGACAAACCAGACTATAGCTGTTCTTCGAAATCACATACAAGTGTTTTTAGGGTAATAATTACCATATGCAAGCAAATCAACTTTATAACTATTTATAGTTTAAATAGTATAAGAAGAAAATGGCTTCCCGAAATATGATGAAAATATTGAAATTAAAATACCACCATACAAGAGAAAGCTTTTAGGCGTACATCGATGACATGGCAAAAAGTCTACTGTCGACTATACAATACTGTTATAGTTAATAATAGAACAGTCGATATTTAATATCGTTTTAGAGTAGAGTGCCATGTCCATTCTAAAGAAAAACTTTGACTACTTCTTTATATTTAATTTCATGGAAGACTGGAAGCCGACCCCAACATAGTTGGGAAAAGGCTAGGCAGATGATGATGATGATTTAATTTAATAGATGCAGCACTGCCCCATGTTAATTTACCCTACCGCCAAACTTTGTAAATTTGCCTTTAGCGACAACAATTCCTCAAATGAGCCATTTTTCTTCACCCTTTCGTAAGTAAGACACCCTTTCGTATATACTTGTCCGTATTCACAGACTGAAAGTAGATACGTAAATCGATAGCTATCCTAGATATCATAAAATTGGTCATCTATCTCCTTTGGATTTAAATAGGATTCTAGCTGTCTTGTATGGATTACGTTGAATTGCCCAGGGAGATTTGTTGCTTTTTTACGTGCACGGAGAAAGGACGAATCGTATAGGAGACTTGGGTGCCTAGTTTTATAAGTAGGTTTTCTCTTTTGATACGAGTTTTAGTTCGTGTTATTGAATAGTTTTTTTTTTTATAATTTTAATACCTAATTTACACAACAGTTAGATATTGACTAGTGGCGGTTCTTTCAAAACAGTCTAAAAGCTTGACTTGCCCTTATAACATACTACTCTTCATGATGTTAAGGTTTCTGAATGATGGGCTTGCCGTATCGTTAGATCTAACTGAGCTACAGTCATCATCATTATATTTGCGGTTGATTTGGCATATCTTGTTCATTCCTGAACCTGTCTAGTCTTTTCCCAACTATGCTGGGGTCGACAAGGCAGGATCACGTTCACGTGGAACAACTGCTTATCTGACCTCTACAACCCAGTACTAGGCAAAACTTCATTCTTTGGTAATACTTTCATTCCATTTCACTCCATCTAACAAATTCAATCTACAACAAACTATAGTTTACTATCAAACAGTCATTTATGCAATAAAACTGATATTGCAGATAGTTTGATGGTGTGTGCAAATAGGCGCGGCATAGATCACATTCTATTCAGATTTTCAACTTCCACCATTAGCTGGAAGAATACACACAATCACACACCAACTTCTAACTGGACATTGCTACCGAATCCCCCTTATTTCTCTTTCAAATTTCGTATTCGTATGTGTTGTGTATGTGTGCGTGGCTGCAGATCAATGTAGGAACTAAAGTCCATGTAAATGTGATTGTGTGTGATGGGCGCGGCCGGTTCACACAGTGCACAGGATCTGGGCTCTATTAGGTGCGCCGGCGTCCACTCGGGTGTGGAGACTCGCCCTGATTCATAAAAATAATTCCTGTATCAATGACGCTTGGTGGAGCTACATAACATGGTGGAGGCGGAAGTTTTTCTTTCGGAGTATAAAGTTTCCGATACTTGAGAATAGTTTGGCAGATTTGTCATCGTTAGGTTTTGTGAGCGATCTGTCTTCTTTGTTAATAATGACGTAATGGCCCTCGTATTAAATAAGTATTTTATATTGAAAAACCTAGGTTGTGCTTTTTACACGACTGCCAAGGAAGTGTTATGTTTTTCGCGCGTATCTTGTATGTCTCTCTGTAAATTTTTCTTAATAACCTCGTATCTTCCAAATGGCTGGATGGATTTCGACTATTTAGGTATCATTACATTTGTCTTAAAAAGCCAAGTGTCCTTAGATACATTAAAAAATAAAAACAAAATGACGGTTTAATGGCGCTAAATATTGTGAGTCGTTAATTTTTTTTTTTCAACTTTTCGATTAGGGTATCAAAATGAAGAAAATTAAAAGGACATTACAAAACTATAAATACATTACAGAATTTGCAGTCGGATTTTTTTTATTCTTTTAATGAAATGTTACTTGTTTCTAAAATAATTGTCAGTTTTTTATTGATGGGAGGAATGAAAGAAAACTTTTTAAGAAACTTTCTCTCTTGTAACAAGATCTTTTTTGATTAATACTTGACGTGAGCTGATCTCTATAATCTGTCTAAGATATTGATTGAGCTATTAGCCCTTAAAATCTACTTTCACAAAAGCTGTGACTTAGCATTATATTCCAAGGATACTACGATATACTAGACAATGTTGATTTTTAAAAGCCCCATTACTTACTTAATTATAGAAATAATGTTACAAGCGGGATAAGTGACATATTGAATAGTGAATTAAAGTATTTAGAAGATAGAATTGTAGGTTTTACAAGACAATTCCGCATTAAACAAAATCCGTGTAAAATTACAATTCTATCAAATTAATGAAATACGTATAACTTATCTTTACACCGAAGAAGTGTAACTGCTTAATTCCGTGTAGAATACTTTGATTATACCAAACGAAGCGTGCTGAGATTATCAAAGTGATATTCATGTGTAATTTCAACTCGAACTAATCCCAATTTACACAGATGATGTTCTCAAAAATTATGTTCAACACTCGTTGTTTCTACAGTATCATCTTATTCGTGCTTAAATATTTAACTTATTACATGTAATTATTATGATTCATTGACAAACGACACACCTGTAATTTAGTATCGGATTCTCGTTTCAACGAACAAGATATTATATTCTGCTTATTTTCGTATCTGACAGTGAGCCAATTCGATTTCACGGACCAACCGCTGCGAATAGCAACACTGGTGGGCTGATTTACCATTCCAAATCATATTTTGCTCGCACAGTCGCACCACCCTCGGCTTAGGTGTACCTAACTAAACCAATTGTAGTCAGTATCAGAGGTGAATTGAAATTGTTTTACCTCTTTAAATTTACAAAGGATTGACAACGTATAAATCTTGCTAGTTTATTATTTTGTACATTGATATCGTCATTATCTTCTTCATGCTCTTATCCCAACTCATTTAATATTAGAGCACCATGTCTTCTTTTTTTTTACTTCTTAGGTACATCTCTCTTTGCCGTCATGATCGTTTTTAACCCGGTTATTGCCTTCAAACAATAATTCATCGTTGCTATGATCTTCCTTGATCTTCATCTACTTTTCAAAACACATTTATAGAATATTGACTTTACCTAAAAAGTCATCGACTTTTGCCTTTTTGTGTTTCCATTTCGCCCGTGCTTTCTGTCATTCCCTATTTCTACAAATCCGTAGTATGACGTCAGTTCTATAAGGTCGTCGTCAACTATTAGGGGCGGCTACACAAAACTAAGCTATTTTAAGTATTCGACCACAAAAGGTTCCATTCAGTGGTATCCTAAAATAAATGGTATTCACGTTCGGTTTGTCGGTGACCTTTACTTTCTCGATAGCTGTTATCACAAGTAGGTACTTCTAATCTATCTATAGACATGTTTAAAAGTGTAATTATTTTGTTTTAAACAGGAGGAAAAGAAAAGAAAAAAAAAATGGAAATGGATGAAAATAAATGTAATTCAGAATAGATCGACCCACATTAAAAATCTTTGGAACCCTTTTACTGTAATGGATGAAAATTAAAAGGTTTAATCGTTAATTAAACAGTCAGAGTAATGTAATATCAACCTACCTACATTTCAGCACTTGCTGTGGTCCGTAATTTTATCAGCCGTTTCTCATTTGGTCGCTCTTAAGGGTCGTAGCAAGAATTTTTCAAATCCGACTGTTCGATAGTTCCAGAGATTAGTATACAGGGTGTAAAAGACCTCATCACGAAGCCGTCAACCAAGCATTATGTACATCAAACTAAGTAACTGTACGCAAAAATTATTGCTGGGAAACGACTTTTTTTTTGGGGTGAAAAATCATGTTTTGTGGTAGAACTCAATGTAACGCACTCAAAACATTGTGCTGATGGATGGATTGAATAGTACGGGGGTCGTGAAGGTGTTTAAAGTAAAAATCTTACATTAAAAACTTGTGTTTAAAAAACTTGTCAAAAGGTTGGAACTTTGACCCCCAATATCTCCGTAACTAGAAGGTTCCCAGGTATGGTGCAGAACAAAAAAATGATCGCAATGACGAGGACAACAAGTGCCTTTCGGCTTCGTTAAGAGATGTTTTACACCCTTTAGATGTCGTGGCCATCTTAGAATTAATCACTTCATGATGTGGTAGATTAAGTTAGATTCAATTTCATGAAATGGTCGGCCACATCATGAACTGGATCAATGCTAGAACTGGTCACGTATCTATTTCATTTTCTTTTCTTATATTTTCAAGGCAATAAATTGAAGTCCCTACCTCCCAATTCTTCCCAGACCCTTTTCCAACTTAGTAGCAACAAGAATACACGCAAGAACATCAAAGTCTCCCCGTTATGACAAACAGAAAAAGCATACAGATAGTTATAAGGTCCCGTTGCGTTTACCTAAAGCGTCCTAAATACATAAAGTGATGGTAATGAACTCAATTTTAAACACTTGCTTGTCTCAGCTAGGGTTGCTATTTCGATATTTGAAAAGTCTTGACGTTTTAACAAAAACGTCCGAAAATTTTACTTAATACCTATGTCAGAAAGTAAAAAGGTTTTATTTCATTATGTTCTTTTTTATAAGCTTTTATTTAACTTGCCATGTTAGATATTAGTTAGTTTGTTAGTATGTATTGGTCAAATCCCTTTATTCCCTAAATATTAAATATTATTTTAAATATTTAAAAATACTTTCCGTTGTCCCCGTACACTATCCCCGTTAATATTAATTGAATTATATAAGTAAAAATTATTGCCCACAGTCCCGTGTTTTTTTTTTCTATAGCATTATGTGTTAGTCGGCATCTTTTACCCAACAAACAAAGTGTATTAGCCGAATGTATGTTATGGGGTCAACGGGAAATAAAGTTAATCACGTCCCGCTGTCCCCGTGACGGGGATATGGCATACGGGGACAACGGGAATAAAGGGTCAAATCTTGCAACTAATTTCAAACCAGTTCCCCCAATCGATTGAGCGATTGTCGCGTATGGTTTTTCTTTTGCCTTTACCATTCGCGCGACAAGCTTTTATGAAAGCTTTTCGTTTAAATTTACTGAAAGGTTTATTTTCTTCTTTTCAGTACATTTTTATAAAAACTTATTCTGACAAGGCCGGACAAAGTCCGCATGGAGGGCCAAAATGCCTGACACGCACAGACAATCGTGGAGCATGGAGGCATGGTGACCCTAGCCTCAGCTGATAAACGCTCGGTACACTTTCTCTGCAATTATTCCGTGCGCGTTAATTCAATATTAGTTTAGCATTGTTCTCGCTTTGGCCCACATCCTTCGCCTTCACCCTGATATTGTTAGGTGGGATGTAGGTGTCCGATTTTTCATCTAAGAAGATAAATTATGGGAGCCACACACATTGACATATTATAAAACTGGGCGCACCCGTCGTGTGTTTCTGTTAATCTGATTTAATCAACCATAGAATGTGATATAATCTTCGAAAGTTCTACAGATTTGGTTTATTTTCCGTAGGGTCGATCTCTGGGTCTACGTATTCAAAAACCTAAGAAATCGCATGTTCATATCCACCATCGTCTACAGTTCTTTACTATGCTCCTAATCGTTTCGACGATTTATAATTAACATACTATAGAGACAAGATAACCTCACATTGTTAAATTGAACGAACAAATGTAATACGTATGATAATGGACACTCACATTCCGAACTCGCATGGCCTTGCCCGAGGCTCGTAGAGATATGAGCGTCTTGTAGATAACGATGATATAATTTACTTTGTTTACATACATATGCATATAAACACTTTCTCTTGTAAAGTCATTACACGTACATTCGTAGCTTTATTAAATTAAAGAGGACGTTCTCGTTTCTTTTTCTGTTTAATTTTTTTTAGAAGACATTTTCTTTTAAGTGTGTATTTTATTGTGTGGTTCGACCTATACGATAATGAACGTAATTTAATACTACTGAACTAATTTGATAAACTCGATTTTCAAATACATTTTTTTTAAAAAAGTACACGCTTCTCTGACATTTCCATCCGCCATTTTGTTTTTTCCTTAGAAGTAGTACATTCATAGGTTTTTTCATCCATGCATTGTGCTGCACTGGTTTTATTCCCTTTTATTTTTCTACGAGAAAGCATTGGTGTGTGAAATTTATTCAAAGTAAATATATTTTCTGTTGTAAAGGAATACAATAGAAAATAAATACCGTAATAAAGTATATTCATTTAGTATGTTTACTTAAAGTAGCTGGTACGTTCGTGTTATACAGATTGCTTTTATAAGGAAAATATTGATGTTTTTGTACGGATTTATCGAAGACGTTTCATGTTATTTGAAAATAATTAGAGGTACTAAATATATACTACACATGGATACTTTACCTTCTTACTATGTAGATAGCAAGCTTGAAGATCCGGGATCGATTCTCTTCAAAACGTTTTCATCTGATTAAATTTTCATAGCTAAACATCAAGCCAATAATATTGTTTATCATAAAACTTGTGACAATGAACGTCCAAGGGGTGTGGGGTGTAAACAAAAATACTTTTGATCAATAGCGGCCGAACTTTGCCACGATTAGAGGCTTCCCAGTTATTTATATCAAAATATGGACGTTGTACAAAAACAAGAGTTACACCCTTGTCCTTTGTGGAAAACAATATTTTATAGTCGAAAGTCTCCGCGACTTAGTGACATTTTAGGTCAACTTTAAATTCTTTTTACTGTCCCACTGTGCAAAGGCCAGTGTTCCACTTTTATTTTACACGTTAGCTGCCAAAGAGAATTTTGAAAAAATTAAAAAAAAAGTCATCCATTTTTTATATTACTTTGAGTAAAGCTATACTGACGGACACATTAGTCCAACGTGGCCTGAACGGAATAATTATTTCAATTGCACCCACGCGGGTCACTCTGTCGGACACGCTTAAGTGTTTCAATGTTCAACATCGTTGGGTCTTTTTTCGATTTGTAATTATTTTTTGTATTTAAAGTGTAAGCCAATTTTCCCGAAAATGGCCTTTGAAATACAAATTATGTCCAGTGATCGCAAGCGCTTCTTCTGAGCATGAAATTCTGGGTTCGACTCCCAGGTCGGGCAAAGTGTTATTGGGGTTATTTACCAGCAATATCTCTCAGTATAATAGGCTCGTCCTATAAACTTACACATAAATGGCGTGGATAATAAATGTGGATGTAATTAACTATGGGTTAAAACTCTGCTTAACCCCGGGGATTATAGCCGTAATGTTATTTTAATCTACCTAAACTCTTTTAATTTAAGTATAAACTAGTCTAAATATACCATTTCATATATTTGATTGTGATTTCCAGAGACAGTCATGATTGCACCGACCTTCAAGGCGCGCTCGACCTCACCAGGTACCGCTACAGTCCCCGGCGACTAACTGACTTGATCCTGCTAGTTTATTGTACCCTGGTACCTATCGTTCGTATGCTTTGATTGTTTTATATGGTGGGTAGGGAAAGCAGTAGCCAGGATGTCTCAAAGGAGGCTTGAAAGTAGGAGTTAGTTACGATATCTAGATTCCATCCTAACTTTTTGAACGTAGGTAGAAAAAAGAAGGTAAATAAGAGAAAAATATTGAAAAATAGTATTGGAGTACCTATCTTAAATAAATAAATATCGCTGGACATTACACATTTGCCTCTGTCTTTCTATTTTTTTCTAAATGAAAGCTACGTATTTAGAGGGATAAGAATTAAGTAAGTTTTTTTCTGTCACATTTAGATTGGCAGCCATTATAAGCTGTAATGTGACAACGGCCTAATTTGAGAAGACAATTTCTGATTTCATAGCGATTCAAAGAAAGTAATCTCTTCGTATTCATTTTCATAGCTAAAGACAGTATGGCTTAGTGGAAAATACTGATACTTTACCAAAACCTGCAATATCGTATTGTATTGTATAACGGGCTGGTGTCCGCAACTCCACGTCAAAGCGCGTATTTTGCGTATGGACAAAATAAAAAAACCTGCAAAATTGTGTCTAAGCCTTACCTGGCTAGAAGGGTTGAAATACAAAAAAGTAATATTTATATTAGAGATCGTAAAAAAAACTCCCTAATAGCTGCCATTAGCGCGCAATTTCATTAAAACTCTACGGACTACTAATAGTGCAAAAGTTTTTTTCTTTTGCAAAATAACCAAAGTTTCTAGCAATATCGGCTCTGTCTATATAAATGAGCTCCATAGCTCTGAGCTTAAGTACTAAGAAGTTGGAGTATTAAAGCCTAGAGTTTATGAACTTTGTACTTAGGTCAATGAACGAAAATACTTAGCAGCGATTAAGAAAAATAAAACATACATATGTACCCCAAAGCAGAATGGCACTTAAAATAATAATGAGATAGCATACATTTTACCAAAACATGCTTACACCATTTATTTTTTCATCAGTCATACGAAATTATCCCGTAATAAAACAAATCCAACAAAAAGAAAAGTATAAAAATGTTGACAACAAAATAAAATATGAAAATGTTTTCATTCCCAGCTTTGCCTTACCTATATATAATGCTTGGAAAAGTGGATTCTATGAAATCAAAGCTTATATGGAAATTGCTTTTTCCAATTTCTCTTGTAGGTATATTCAGGTTATTAAATACATAATTTGTTACATAACATCAGAAACAGGTTTATGAATATTTATTTTATGCGTGGTACATGTTAGAAACAAATCAAAGCATATGAAGATTGTCAATTAAATAGAAATGTTCTTAAACTTAGATGTCATTAGCATGATAAAATATTTTTTTTAGAATTTTTTACCTTGCTAATCTCTAGATATTTTCTAAATTCTGATTTATAGCGTTTTCCGTGTCAAGTGAATTGATGTTAACAGGAGTGTTCGTGTTTTACAGAATTTGTTTCAATTGAATATAACAACTTTGTAAACAAAGTAATATTGTGAAATTGTCGAATTGAACAAATATGTTTTTTATTTTTACGATCAAACATTGAAAGAATCTGGTTATTTGAATAAGTTTGATCTAGAGTCATTAGAGCAATCAATTTCACAATATTTATTTGTTTACAATGCGGGAAATTCTATAACCATCAACTGTACTTGATGTATTTGATATGAATGTAATATGTGAAACTAATTTGATGTCGGAATGGAATGCCGTGTGCCGTGTGCCTTAACTAAATATTTTTCGGTTTGATGTGTTCTTTTTCAAATTAACCATTTGATGTTGTATTTTCTTAATACTTTTTGTACTTATTTAATACATTTTACTTTTTATAACTTCATAGGTTACTACTTAAGCATTTTACCGGAGTGTGATTAGGTAACAAATTATATTCCTCTGCAAAATAGTGCAATTTGCCTCGAAAGAAGTTATTTGAAAAAATATACATAAGTCCTTGAAAGACTAACGTAAACGCTGATCCATATGAAAACGTTTATAAGAAAAGTTCTTTTACGAGTGTCGACAATCATATCCGAAATAACCATAAAAAGAGGGGAAAGCCGTAAAACGGGCATTAGTCCCTTCATGGTTCCGCTGACGATGCGAGTTTCGGACAGGCGGATAGAAATGTTATATCTGACCACGGATTTGCATAACGTTGTCATCCTTATTATTAAAGTGGTAGAGCCCTTTATGCCAGTCATGTTTATTGGCGCATATGATTTTTGGATTATTATATTATTTGTTGAAATGATATTACTATTTGGATAAGTGATCACGGAATTGCTTTAGATGCTTTCTTTTTATGGCAACATAAGTATTAGAGTTTCTCTTCAAAATACTATGATAATATAATTGACGACAGATTTTTTAAGTTACCATCCATAATACAAAGAATAGAAAGATCTTATAGATCCAATCTTTCCACAACAAACTAGCATAAAATTAGGGCGCCACCATCATTATATAAAACTCCAAAAGCACAACTTTCCACTGAATAAAAAACTTTATGCATATCCCTGAAAGTCACGTAAAAAACGTGTTCACGGTCCCTATGAATATAAAATGTTGTTACGACATCGTCACATTAGCGCGACAGCCCTGTAATGTGGAACTTTGCGCACACGCCGCGTGTGGCCTCTGCTTTACGTGTAAAATGTAAATATTACGTCACGGTGTGATAACGATAAAACCATGCACTTCCTGGCTCAGTAGTCTTTGAATATAAATATTAATACAAGCGTAGCTACTTGTATGGTTATTACATCAAGTCGGCATATTTTGATTCTAAAAGTTTCTATGTAGTTAAATTTACTAGATCGTTTAATGAATATTTTACTTTATCTACCTATCTAGACTCGACAATCCTGTTACTGGCCAACATACCCTTTTTGTAAGACTAGTGGTCAGACATTCGGGCTTCTGATTACCTACGCGTGACGATTTTCAAAGATTTAAAAATAAAAGCTGTCGCCAACATCTTAACATGACGTGAGACACGGAGGGCCTACAAAATTAGGTCCAGACCGGCTGCGATGATCGTAGCTTAACCTGTGATCAACCCGTGCCACCAGCCCCTTTGGCTAATGGCTAAAAAATAACACCCGTAAGTGAAATTGAACAATGTCGAAAAATCGGTTATTTCCGCCAATAATAACAAATTCAAACAAATGCGTGGCCTAACGAAAATAGTAACAAAGTTCTCGTCCAAAAATCGAATTAAACAGTGCAACAAATTACAGAAAAATTTGATATTTAAAAAAAAATCGTCCACAACCACAACGAACATACTTTTAAACCTCGACTACCTTGAGATTCTGTAACCCTGGTACAAACATATAGTTAGTTTTACGACATCCCACATTCTGGTGATGACAGACACACTACCACTAACATGAAATCATCAATGTAACCATTAACCTGACTTCTGTTCGTGATATGTTTGTTTAATGATACATTTAGGATGTTGTAACTACAATGTCTTTAATTCGTGTCTTTTAAGTTTTTGGAGACAATTTTCCTCGTTATTTTTTCGTTACCGGAAAAATTGTAGGAAGTAATAAAGTACAAAAAATAATAAAAACCTAGTAATTGAGTGAATTTTGCCAGTGAATCTGAACGCGGTCAACACATCTAAACCTTGATCAAGAACTGGCAGTGTCGTAATTGATAGCTATTAAACGCAGGTTCAGTTTTTTGAAAAATCGTAACTTATGCAATATTCTGTAGCTTTTGTTTTTTGTAAATACCCAGTTTGCTTAATTTGTATTGCTTTGCTATGAAAGAGCGGGGCTTCCCAACACAGGCATTATTTACTTAAAGGGAACACTCCATGAACTTTTTTGTAAACTTATGGAGCAATAAACTATTTTGTATTACTTATATTGTACTTTGCCTAACCGACGATATGGTTCATTGTCAAACCCGAAACCGTTAGGCAAAAGTAAGAGCTTAGCGTGACTTATTTAAACAAAAATAATAAAGGTAGGTACTAGCATAACTCCTAGTATCTATATGTTTTCCTAGTAGTAATCCGTAATCCGATGCTGAACAAAGTTCTTTGTTACTAATTCAAGTTCCTTTAAAGATGGGGCACGTAAATAAATATTAATTTATATGGAGAATTTCCATGAACACTATGAAACTCTATACTCTTATCAATTTCAAGTTGAAAATTTAGAGATCCTAATAAATCCTTTTATACCCAAATAAATGTATTTTGATCAATCAGTTATTGAAGTTAGGTAGGTATACCAGTGGCGAAGCGTCAAATTTGTGTAAGGGACTACCAACAGTTCTCGTTTTACTTTAGGAACGTGAAGTAAATTATTCATTGTTAATGAGAGACACTTCATGACGTCGTCGTATCAATTAACCTTTGAGTTAGGTATTTCCTTTCAAGGTGAAGGCTTGCTGTTGTATACTTTGTATAATCAAGGATAGGAATTACATATTTATGCAAAATGCGAGATAAATGGCTTATTGGATTTATTGAGATGACGGTTTTTATTGGCGCCGGAGATGATCGATTTGTTGCTCCGGTTTTGATCACTCGTTGCTCGTTGACATTAAATTCCGATCTACACCCCTAGCCAAGTTGACAATCTACAATCGTTAACGCTTGTAGAAAACTATTCAAATGAATGGGAATGACATTATCTCAACGTTAAATCACGTGATCAACACAAACGAATAGAAAATTCGTAGACAAGTTTACATCGTTCAAAATGATAGAATAGAATGTTATCGTTTCTACAATGTTGATCGCTAAACTCTTTGGTAGGAACGCTCACCATAGACTAAAGTGTAGGTTTTTTCTACAGACATTAGAGAACGGGCGATCGACTCAGTCGTGTCAACTTGGCTACCAATTTAGCGCTTTCTACAATCGCTTACACCGAGGCGTTTACGATTGTAGAAAGAGAATCGATACGAAACGTTTGTAACTTGGCTAGGCCTGCTGGTTTTTCAAAGAATATTATCATGCCTCTTTAAAAATAAAGCAAATGGTTTAGAGGATTAGCGCCCTCCTAACGCATTTAATATAATTAGAAAAATTAGGTATCACATATATATGGAACTACGGAAAATCTGGAAAAACAAGTCAAGTCGGGAACAAAACCTAGCTGACCATATAATATACCGTAACTTGTCTTGTTACGGGCTTTGTACATTGTTAGTATATTGAAAAACGTAACGTTACCCTTACGAGTCTAATTAAAATGAAAGTTGAGAGAAAGGACATGCTTATAATATTTAATGAATTAACTTTTCTGCCTCTATTTTCTTCTCTTGTAAAACGAGTAACTAGATAATAAACTGGGTGGAAATTTTATCAGACTAGATCTTTTTCTATGTTATTTTCTGGCCAATTCTGACTAAATTTCAAACATAATTTGGAATAGTACTACAAGATGCAGGTTCAACAATTAAAATCAAATAGACGATGAGGTTATTTTTCTATTTTTTTTAGGCATTTGTGCCCGGTTGATGGCAATAGGATCGCCCGCTATTACATGGGACTTAAACATAACTGGCGAAATGTGGGTGTACAGGGTGTACTATTAGGTACGGTCGAACAAGCTATTTGGTTTACAGTTTAACCAACAAATTACATTGTAAAATGTAAACCAAATAGCTTGTTCGACCGTACACCTCTGCCTATCCCTTTGGGGATTACAAGCGTGATGTCATGTTATGTATGTACCCTCATGACTTTTATCCAGTCAAATTAGTAAATCTGCAGTCAAATCTCTAGATTGTCCTGAGTTATATACTTATCCTCTACAATGTCAAGTTATAAAAACGACGTAAAAACAACATATTGGCAGTACTTTAACTGCATTTCAAATCTTACATAAACAACAGTATTTATTGTAATCGTTAGTATACGTCTGACAGACGTCACGTCGACAAGTCTCGATAATTCACACTTACATCATCGCAATTTAGGTACTTTAGGCTATTAAAAATGGCTGCGTAATTGTCGAAGTCGTCAAACACTTAAATATTTAAAAAGAGAAAACGTAAAGTATAAATGACAAATTATTTATTTACTTCATACCAAATTGCTTCCTGAAAAACGTTCGTCGTCCTTTTTCTTGTACATGTATCTGTGTACATATGTCTGACAGAGGTGTCAATTATTGACTTTTAAATGATAATTATTGTAATGCAAATTGAATAATGTTTATTATTTAACGTGATTGTCTTCATGATGAAGAGGGTCTAACTTTAATATCGCTGTGACATTGGGTAGCGCCTTGACACTTAAATGTAACACATTAGTTGCTTAATCCTTAAACAACGAATAAATCATAAATTCCAGCCATTTAGACCCATTCACAGACTAAGTGGTGAACAGAAAAGGGTTTTTGCTTCCTCCAGAAAACATTTCCTCGCCTCCTACAAACAATGGACTGCTCAAAAAGGAAACGTTTCCATTTATATAAAATCCTTTTTTTATATTTCTTTGCCCACAAAAGGTGAAAAATTGAACCTCTTATTTTCCGAATACAGCTGGGAACCGTCTACTGGGTCTCGTCTCAGACTATTTACCTAGCTTCAATAAGGTATTCGTTGAGTAAATATAGGTAATAATTCTTTAATTTATAAAGAATAACCGGAAAATTGGGCCGACGGAAAACTTGTATTTATTTATGACCCAATTGATTTTATAATTGGATAAACAAATACAAGGTATAACGTGATTTTATATTAAGTGATTTTTAGGCACCTTTCTTTAAACAAAAAAAATACGAACGGCCATAATTCCTGGCAGGGTGAAGTGTAAAAGGCTGCAATTTCTGTCAAAGCCTCAACACGTTCGTCACACGTGCTGAAAGTTCGGATTGATTTGTGAAAGCGACACAAAAATCCTTTTACACGAATGTTCATCTTTCAACAAAAAAGTTCCGACTATACAGGCTGAGTTTTGAGAAATGGGATCACAGTGCCGACATCTTTTTCTTCTTTTTTATAAAACCTAAAAAAGAGAATTCGTTCTTTTCATTCTTTCCAAAATACCGATCAAAATTCATTTACTTGTCTTCTTTATACCGTAAAAGCACAGATTCCCTGAAATTTCATTTCAAAAACTCAACCTGTATGCGCAATAACACGTAAATATTAAAATTATAAGCTACCGCCATGTTCGTTCATTGAACTTTTATAGGGTTGCCAGCGTCGGGGACTCGTCAGAATATTAATGGCACATAATATGTTCGAAATACTTGTTACAACTTTTCCCATTACGCTGCTCAGATTTACACCAGGAAAAATGTGTTCGACGCGCAAAAGGCGCTCAGTGAAACTCAATGAAAGTTAGCCGTGTTACGAGATGTAAGCGACGATTACGAGGGACTGACAATTTTGTTTGATGCCCTTGTCGTTTTTATTTGGTGCGATTAGAGTCTTCATTTTTTTATCGGGTGTCAGGGTTATCTGTTATTCGTCACTTTGACATTTTGAAGTCACTTTCTCTACATCTTGTCAATAAATTGGCTTTTAGGTACATATATTAAATACAATGATTACTTTAATGATGATAAAACGTCACTCTTCAGAGAACCGCGTACACAATAGAGTTATTAATGTGTTCCGAAAAACTTGACATAAGCCCGGTGAGGTAAAAGTTGATTAAATTTTAAAATACTGTCAAATGACAGGCTGCGAAATTCATGTATAAATTGTCAGTTATTCTACCGCTTTATTCACAAACGACGATATACGTTGAGGACCTTTTATTCCTGGCCAGTAAATGATGTGTATGTCAGAAAGCAATACAGCCTTACAAAAAACCGTTATAGAAAGAAATCAAAATAGAAAGAACTTGTTACAATATTTCCCTCTCAACAAAATACTCTCTTTATTTGCATTCGTGTAACTCAAGAGCGCAAATGTGTTGGCGTAGTCGATAACGCACTTATATGAAGTCTGTTGCGCGGCTGCGGAGCGCAGACAAAAGACTCAGTTTACCTTAAAAGCCCCATTGTACCTGCATTGTTTGGCTCAAGCCCACTAAAAGCACGGTAATCGAAGGGCTGACCTTTTTCTAATATTTATTGCGAAAATTAAAACGATTTTTGGGAACTGGTTTTAATTTACGAAACCATATGGTTAAGGGATGAAATTGGTACGTAAATGGTGGATGGTGGAATCCATTTTCAACCGACTTAGAAGAAGAGGTTTGTGTTTGTTACCTCAGAACTTTCAACTGGGTGAACCGATTTTGATGATTCTTTTTTATTTGAAAGCTGGTGCTTCCCGTGTGATCCCATTTAAATTTTGTGAACATCTGATGCTGATCTGAAATATACAATGGAACTTTTCAAATCTGCCGTAATTGCTGCAATCGCTAGCTTGGGTGTTTATTGTTTATACAACATCATGACGTAACATCACGCCTGTACGCTCTAAGGGGGTACGCAGATGTGTACAATACACTCAGATTTCGACAGTTAGGTATGTTAAGTTGGCGCGTTCGTGTTCCGCGCGCGCCTCAAAGAGATGTCAGCAAAAGGAAGGGGTCTGCAAAGTCCGATGCCTGCCGGGGCTGCGGGACTGTTCAAAAGAGATACTGCGGCTCTGGAACACAAAGGGCTAAGAAAGAACATGGATGGGTTTTAGTCAGTAAAAGTCTGACACTCCCTTCCGCTCTGCCCAGAGCGGGATTGATGATTTCCCATCCGAAAAAAAAAGAGGTATGTTAAGTTCCTTATATTGGGGATACGCCTATTACCAAGACATGTATTGTTAACAATGTCAAATAAGTTCATGGCAAATATTTGTTTGGGAACAACTAAAAATGAAAAATAAAAAACTTTTTTTTTATCAAACAAAGGTCACCGACTTCTGAAGCCAACATTATTTTTCACTTTTTTGTTTTTAGAAGTCGGTTTTATTCTTTGCAAAAAAGTTTTTTATTTTTCCATTTTTAGTTGTTCCCAAAAAGATTTTCGATTGATAAACTTGAATTTCAATATCTTATTTTGAAGAAGAGTAGGTATATAGTTCCTCAAATGGGGGCTTTTCAGACGTGATGGACGGTAGGTACGCTAATGGCACAACTTTTTTTTTTTTTTTTTTGGGTTTGAAATCATGAAATGTCTTCTCCTGCTCTGGGCGGAGCAGGAGGGAGTGTCAGACTTTTACTGACTAAAACTAAAACCCATCCATATTCCTTCATCGCCCTTTGTGTTCCGGGGCCACGGTATCTCTTTCGAACAGTCCCGCAAACCCCGGACTAACGGCTCACCTCACTTCGTGTCTTTGAAATTTACAGAACTTCCAAGAATCTTAATTTCACAGAAATATTTTCGATGCGTCATTTTGTGTTTCCGGAAATACAATGGCTCTCTCAGTACATTTAACTGAAATTGATAAATTTGTTCATTTATATAGAAATCATAAAGGACACGTGAAAATGGGTAGTGTTTGCAGTTTTTTTTCCATTACTTCTAAAAATACAAATAACAGGTGTTATTTACCGATATTTACACAGAAATATACAAAATGTTATCAGCTTCATTGACATTGTCTGTTTATTGTACTCTTTATGTTTTAGAGGCGTATACTTTTAGGGTCAACGCACAGTTATAAGCACTGTATCCCCTCAAATCATGCTATTCGGGATTCTTTCACTGAAATTCCATACTACAACGCACACTTGTAGGTACAATAACCGCATCGCCATAGATCGGAATTAGATAATATTTTTATTTTATCAAAATCGTTTTGTTCTCTTTAGGAACTAAGACGCTATCAGATACACAGATACATAATTCGCACGTTACAATAAAAGTTATAAAACGCCCCTGTTTCTAAAAATTAAGTAAAGGGTTGGCGATCCAGTGCTGTGCTTATAAAGATAAAGATAAAAGATAAAGATAAATTTATTTATTTGCCTGAAATATGGTCTTTTACAGATTTTATAACAAATAAACAATAGTTCTTCATATTCCGCCAACTATGTAAATTCGGCATGCAAATTTTGTAACAATAACAATGATTCTAAATATTCTAATTTAACAAAACAATTAAATTCCAATGTCAACAATAAAATAATCACTAAATCGAGAATTGTCTATAGTATCAAATCACAAATGTCAAATACAAAAATTAAATTACAAATTTTCTAGAAATCAACTTACAAATGCTAACTAAAGAAATTCAATTAAAAAATATGTCAATTGCTTAAAATAAAAATGTCAAATATAATATATATAGTGTGCTATAAGCTTTAGTGAGCGATATAAGAGCGTTGAATGGCGGCGATAAAAATAGCGAGCACATGCGCTCCTACGCCAGATGCCCTGTGACCTTACGCTCGGCGGCTCGGCCCGTTTTATAACCAACATAATGCACCACACACTATAAATATTGGCAGCGTTTCCCGTATTTCACACTACATTAACATTTGGAACTAAATCGCCCATTGTCTTTTGGACAGCTACAACCTTGAACGTTACAATTTGAAATTATAAACTGATGTCCAACTGAGATCTGTGATTGATGGAGCGTTACTGTAATATTAGTCTTTGGCAGGGTATCGAGTATTCCAAATATATACATTATTATTATAATTCAGTCGGTCTTGGTGTCTATTCTTCTATTCTTCGCATGGGATTTTGATGCGGTTTTCACCATTATTAAGAGTTTTTTTTCGCGGAAAGTTGATATTACCTATGTAGGTCTAGCCTTTTTCCAACTTTATAGGGGTCGACTTTCAGTCTTACCGGATGCAGCTTAATACCAGTATTTTACATGGAGCAACTGCCTATCAGATCTCCACTAGTACTGGGTAAAACGGTACCCCTACGGTACCCCTTGATAAGACCTATATAATGTAGTATAGTATGACAAATAAATAATAATATCAAACTGACAAAAAAACTCGATATTTTGTCAAATCGTAAACCGTGCGAGGTAGGGGCATGTCGCTAAGAATCATTAAAAGAATCAGTTCTACCGGTGACATAAGTGTGATAAAATGTGTTGACGAAGCCATTGTCACTAGATGGATGCCATACAAAGTAAATTAATCGAATGTGGCGAGAATACAGTGGTCAGTTCTGGGATCAGTGACCTTTCTTCATGCTTTGAGGTTTTTGTGTCTCCACGGTAAACCAGGTTAAAGGGTTGAGCTGAACTGGCAAGTATCAAGTCGGTTAGGCAAAACAGTAACATGGAAGACTGACGACTAAATTAATGTTGAAGAAAAGAATGTATGAGACCCAGTTTGGAGACCTCAAAAATAATCTCGTATTTAATGACAAGCCGTGTGGATGAGATTTCCCATCGGCAGAAATGTGATGAGCTTCCATAACTAATTTCACGATCTATTTAGTTTAAGATTCTTTTTTTTTATTATTATTATTTTTGTAGTTCCAGTGCTTGTCCCAAATATTTTTTTTTCTTTCTTTTTTTTTTCTATCTATTTAATTTCCCCTCAGAGGGATGACTGCCTCGTTATTCGAGTGATCGCAAGCGCGACTGCTAAGCATGAGATACTGGGTTTGATTCCCGGGTCGGGCAAAGTGTTATTGGGTTTACCATCAGAAATTTCTCTGTAGCAGCCACGGAGTCTGAAATTAATGCCTGGTTGATGGCAATAGGCTCTCCCCCTATTAAATGGCACTTAATCATAACTGGTGAAATGTAGGTGCTATTAGGTATACCTTACTAACCCTTCGGCGATGACAGGCGTGATGTTATGTCTAAGGGATGATTTTACGAATTAATTCCTTAGTGTTCATCTTGAGGAGGCACCTTTGTGCAAAATGCCATGGTTGTAGGCTGTGCGATGTCTGTCAGATAAATATTTGAGATGTTTATTAAATTCACAAGCAGTGATTACCTAGTGGTGTGACTGTCGGACTACTAAGTCATAGGTCTCGAGTTCGAACCCAAGGCACGCACCTCTGATTTTTAGGATTCATGCGCGTATTGTATAATTATTACTTGCTTCGGTGAAGGAAAAACATCGTGAGGAAACGAGCATGCCTGAGAGATATTTCTCAACGGCATGTTAAGCCAAGTCAGAGGCCCATGGGCGGCTTAAAAACTCTGACACCAGGTTAGGCACTAACCACACGATAAAGAAAGAGAGAAAAGTAGTTGATACGAATATAATATAAAAGGTGGTAACGTCGATGTCATATTAATGATGATGATGATGATGATGATGATGAAACTGTCCAAAACTCTTTTGAAATAGTTTATAGTAAAACTGTGACTGGTAGTGAACCGTCAGCTAGTTAATTATTCATCAGAGCAGAATATTGAATGGAGTTCGTTTGTGCGCAATATTTTGGTTTTATTCATCCGTTGGACAATGAAATGCTATTCCGGACTTTTGAATATTCAAATTTTTGGTGGTTTTCCGAAAATGCATATGGATTTAAAAATAAAGGATTTTTTATGGCCACTAACAGGTTTTTTAATGTTGATAAATGAATATTAAAAATTCGAGGTAAATAGTATAAATAGTATCTTTCTTTTTTAGCCTGTCCCACGGCTGGGCTAAGGCTTCCCCCAATTCCTTCCACGAGCTCTTTTCCGTGCCTCCTCGAATCAGCCCTCGCGGTGCGTGTCGTCTCGCCACCTCTTTCTGGGATGAAATAGACTATAGTGTTCATTTAATTCACTTTTGGAACACTACTGATATGGCCATAGCTACATTAATGTCACTATTCTTCACGAATAGAAATTAGTCTTAAAACCAACAGACTCTGAATGATTCTTTTACTTTTTCTCTGACGTCTAGATAGATATATGAGGATTCGGTCGCATCTCGCAAATCAATGCTTACGAAATACCAGTTGCATTTTGTTAGTCTAGGTAAGGAATAGTTGCCAACATGCCTACCCAAAAAGCTCTGATAATGATGATTATAAAAGAGTGTCCATGGAGTTTCTTGCCCGTTCTTCTCCATAGATATCTACGCTAGGGAATGGGCAACTACAGTACTTTCTCAAGTTATTATGTCTAGTGCCTGGGACTGTAGCTTTGTTTTTTTCTTTTTATTAAAGTCCCGTAATGGTCTAATTGAAATAAATGCGTTGAGTTTGAGTTCGATTGCAGAAAACAACAAAAGCTTTTCTCCCTTAAATTACGAGGCAAAGTATTAAGCCTGCCGTATATCACTGAAAATACAACTATGATTAAAGTATACGAGGCCGACATGAGTATTTATACCTTCATTCATCACATTTTTCTTTCTTAACCCAGTGTAGCAACACTAGCAACGGTATGTTTACACCTTAACACTGCCACACAATTTTCAAACTTGTTTTAAAGAAATAAAACGTATTTTATCGTGTGTTTAAATACACGTACGATATTTTTGCAGGAGCTAATTTAGAAATTCTGTGTATCACATTTTATTCCAGTTTGATAATGAAATCAATTCTGATATATTGCTTTCGTAATGTATATAGATAGCTAATTTAGGAAGATGGAGAGACGTGAATTTGGTTGCTATATTTAGAGGAATAGAAACACATGAAATCGGAAATACGTGATGAGTGAAATAGTACTTTTAGACGTGAATAGCGCCAAGTTTTGGACCAACAGATGGTAATCAACTGAAACGTTTATTGTGTGGCCAGATGTGTTGCCTTTACTCCTAATGATAAGAACTTATAAATCTGTCAGTAGAAATAAATACTATTCATAATACAAAGAAAAAAAAAAACGTAAAATATATTTATTACCAATTTCGATTGATAATATTTGGCAACAATAACAACTTAGAGGGTGTCCTTTAAAATGTCTAAACTGACACAACTGTAACAAACAAGAGACTAACAACAATCACAAAACCTTTTACATTTTTCAGTACAAGAGCAAACTATAACAATAAAACCAAAATGTATCAATGCCTAACAACTTACATAATAAATATACAAAATATACAACTGTAGGTATATCGCCTAGTCATTACGAGACCGACAGACAGAAATAGAGTCTCTATTCGAGAGCCACAGATGTGTGTCAACACCGGCTTATTTTAACCGTCTATATTATTCATAACAAAAATTAAGGGCTCGGTGTTCTCATGGAGATAAAATATGAACTTTGTAAAAAAAGTTTTTTCATAAGTCATAATTTTTATATTTTTAAATTGTGCCAAAATTATGTCAATAAGCAAAATGTTTAAACAGAACTAGAATAAGGCCTTTACAAATTAAGTTATCAGCAGGTCTTAAAATTACAAACGCCGTCCGAATACTTAGTTCAGTATTTTATTATTTTTTTTACTTTATTTTATGTGACATGTATTGATTTGACATGAATACTTATTTTGTTAAGTATTTTACTTTTTTATTATTATTGTGACATTTAATGTTTATTTTTACTTTATTTATTTATTTTGACATTCGTTTTGTAAATTATTGTTAATTTTATTTAATTATTGTGAATGTGAGAACCATGTGGGTCACATATTTTATTATATTTTTTTCCCCACGACTGTCTGGCAGTTTGAGTACTATAATAATAAGCGACCTACCCAAATGTCCTTTCTTTGGTATTGTTCGTCGTTTCGTTGAGCTCCTAGAGTTATAAGTCGAGCTACACGATAACTGACAAATGCTTGCACTGACTGGACAGGTCCACTCAAATCTGTGTGGTTCTTTCTTCAAAAGACCATCACAGACACTAATCTGCATAGTCCTCATCTGAATTGAACAAGATTATGTCTGGACTTCAAAAGAGACTATGACCTCTGAGTTTGTTTCGGCTGTTTCTTCTCAGAGTAGTCAGGTACGAAACACCGGCCCCATCTAGTTTAAAAAAAATGACGTGTAAAAGTGTTTGTAAGAACCTACTTGCAAAAATAAACATCATTTCATCATCATTTCATTTCATTATATAATTTTCTATAGCTACAGGATGTATTAAGAATGTAACAAACTTTGAGCTAGAAATTGAAATCATTAAAACTTTTCTTTTACTACTTTTAGAAATACGTAGACGAAATTTAAGACAAATTGTTTGGGAAATTTCACGTAACTTAATATGTAGTTCTAAGAGTTTATGTACATTATTTTTTTCGTTTGGCTTTTAAAAGAGCAGTTCGGAAGTTCTATTTAAAGTCAGTCTAAATTACTTTCTAGTCATTACTAGTGTCGTAGTAATTATTATAAGGCTTCTCGTATTTCGGACTATTTGTATGTATTTTAGTATTTATATTAGTTTATTTTAGCATAAATATTATATGTATTAGTATTTATGTACCCATTTATGGTTTTTAATTGATGCTTGCAAAATGGTATTTTTCTTATTTATATTTGTTGTACTCTATCACAATGCTATCCTATTTGACCCAAAGGTTGACTGGTAGAGAATGCGTTGTGGCATTAAGTCCGCCTATGTACCACTATTGTACATGAAGTTTAAATGAATAAATAAAATTATTACAATAACCTTGTAGATACTTACTTACTTATTATGTTATTCTCACCACTCTAATAATTTACGTTAGCGCCAACAGTGGACTCCGATAACTTTATCAATTAATTTACTAAGTAGGCAATTGAACTAAAGTATTCATTACGAGTTATGACTATCGTACTGATAATATTCACTTACAATTTCCGTAGGTACTATTAATCGTAACGAATGATAAGAACTCCAGGTTTAATAATTATTATGTTATGAATCAAATAACAAGATACTCCGAGACATTTATTTTATTAAAATACCCAGTAACGGAGATTGTCATTAATTAATATAACGCCCATTTAGAAGTATATTTAGTAGAGCTTGTGGCTAAATAATAACAGCCGCTCAGATCAATCTTCAGGTTAAGTCGCGCTTGCCTAGGTTGGTCTGTGGATGGGTGACCACCCATCACATACCGAGTTTCCTTCGTGCCTCGGAGAGCACGGTAAGCCGGTGGTCCCTGGTGTGATCTTTGACAGTCGTTACAGGTAGTCAGTGGCCCGAAAGTCTGACAGGAGTCCAGTCTTACCAAGAAGTATCGTATAAATCAGCCGAAAAACTCATCCGTTTTTCACTGTCAGAAACCTCCTTTATTCCCGACTGCCATAGGATTTAGTTTATTGATGAAACGAATAATTTCTCATAGGCAAAAACGTGGGCGCAAAACTAGTCCTGAATATTTATGTAAACTACACTGGCCTGCAAAACTAAGTACTACACTTTTAAAATTTCAATTTTTTCTAAACTGTAGAAGTTGGAGATTTAAAGTAAAAAAACGTTTTATAGTAATTTTTATCAGCTTTATTAGTTTTTATGTACGAAATTAAACTATTTTTTGAGTCCTTATTGTTTCGAAAGTATATCTTGTGTACTTAAAAAGTTATTGCAATTTTAAAAGTGCGAAACTTAGTTTTGCAGGCCAGTGTATAAACCCAATTTCTCTTTTTTTATTATTCAATTAAAGATGTAATTTTTAGATTCGTTAATTACTAGATTTGTGTAGCATAAACAATAGAAGTAATTAAAGAAGATGAAATCTTTTGGAATTCACAAATACTTAGTTAGTAATTGTCGTTGAAGGTTTAATGAGGTCGCCGAAAGACTTATAGGCAAGATAAATTTAATTAAATTCAATTACTTCTAATCTCTCACTATTACAATATTCATTGAACTATTCATTCTTATCTCAAGTATTTAAGACTGCAGTTTGGCACAAAATTATATAATAGGCACTAGCTAATGCCCGCTGCTTCGCTCGCGTGGAGTTCGATAATAGTCCCACGGGATCATAAGACCGGGATAAAAAGAATTCTATGTATTAATTCAGGTTGTAAGCTAAAGTTCATCTAAATCCGTTCAGTAGTTTTTGCATGCATCCTCACAAACTTTTGCATTTATAATATTAGTAGGAAGTAGGATTGAAATCTTAGGGAACAAAAAAATAATCCATATTTTTCGAGCCGCTATAATTTCCACCTTTGTAGAGATATTTTTCTATTTAAAATACGAATCACTTTTCAATTAAAACCAATTTTCAGAATGGTTTTCCGACCGCAAATCGGTAAATACACTAGCGAATGTTTAAACACGCCAACTTACTGCACCGACGTCCATTTTAATTCGACCGATGTCGTGCGGTACATTACGCGATATTTGTAATCTTACCGCACGGGATCGCACCGAATCGCACGGCATCGGCATCGGTCCGTACCGTGCCGCAAATGAGCCCATAATGTGCTCCTCTTTTATTACACTTCATTATCTGTCCAGTTATTTTTCCATTAACGATTCTCTTAATGCGACCAATAAATTCAACCTGTCACAATTGTTAAAGGAAACATTACGAGAGCGATATAAATGATATCAATTTATCAATTATCCATATTTTATTAACCGCACAAAGATTTAAATATAATGACTTATCGGATGCCGACAAAAATAATATCCATTTTGCGTAAGCTGGGTGCCAATTTGAATGATATTTCGATACAAATGAGATTGCATTTTATTATCATATTTGTGAGACGCCTTTTTGAGGGCTCCGTACAAAAATGAAAAAACGAAACCCTTATGCGTCAGTTTGTCTGTACGTCTGTCTGTCACAGCCAATTTGATCCGAATCTACTGGACCAAATCAGGTGAAATTTGGTTGGATGGTGTAATCCTATGACCCAAGCACAGATGTGCAAAGTAAATATATTTTTTTTAATGGGTCATTTCCGGGGGACATATTAGGAAATAAAAAAAATAGTTTTGCAAACCTTACTGTGTCATACATCAAATGAAAGGGGACGACCCCTGAATGAGGATTTCAAATATATTTTTGTTATTATTGTAAAATAAATAGTTTTGATTTTATTCATGAAAGAAGACGAAAATTGACCATTCCCACCTGATCTCCGAAACTACTGAGCCTAGAATTTTTAAAAAATTACTAAAATAAAACTACTAAATAAGAAAACTATCAATTGAAAATAAAGTGGTAAACTCAATATAAGACTTTGGCATTGTACGGAATTCTCACTTGGCCGGTTTTTAAATTCTACCGTTTGTTATATTAAATCTAGGACAAGTACAACTGTTTGTAGCGTAACCTTAAGTCGTAAAAGGAATAGATCAGTCGTACGAGATCGTGGCATCACGTAGGGACATGAGTCACGTCATGTGTCAGCAAGCCGCGTCACTCCTGAGGTCACAACACCTGAACACTTGGCAGAGTGACAAGTTGCATAACCGACGAGCGTTAGCCGCGAAAACAGGAAACACAGACTATTTAAGTAACCATTATAAACCTCAACACAAATACACAAACGGTCTAGGGAAGACGACACGTGATTCATTTTTTTTTTTTTTTTTGTTTCAGGTAAGTTCACTACTGCTCTATTGCTAGCTTCGGAGAATTGAGACGGTAAAAGGTCAATTAGGATGTAAGTACGCCGGAAAACAGGAGGTTTGAAGTAAGTAGATCAACTGTCGAAAAGCTCAACTTTTCAAGCATGCATTTCACTTTTATATTAAGGCGCCTCCCCGAGCAAATGACCTTGAACGAGCAGTTTTTTGGAGCCTACTCCTCTTTATCCAAAAGAAATACCAACTAATAAAAAATACATTAAATTACTACATATTCTTGACTTCAAAATTGTCGTTTCTTTTTTTTTAAGTAGCTTAATGTTTAATAAATCCCCTCACAACGAAACCACAGAAATGAGAAATAATGATTTATAAAATGCTACTCCTGTAAAGTAACCATTATTTTGATTTGCTACTTATCTAACTAATGGATAGACAATTTAATAATTAACATAATTGTCGTTTTATTTTTTCCAAAAGACGTAAATTTGATTTTATAAAGAATAAAAACCACTCATTCGGCCTGCAGTGACTGACGTAACAAGCACTTTGTAGTGCAAGCTGATTAGAACTTTATTCTAACAGTATTTCAAACGAAGTTTGAACCACCACAAATAGAGTTGCTAATTTTGCTCGGGGAACCGCCTTAATGGTAGCGTATCGCCCTGCTTCGAACGGCGTCACCTATTGGGTCCAAAACTAACTTATCTTTGATTTACAAAATTTCATTGGAAACGGTGGAGGTGGTTTTGGAGATTAGCGTGATTTTAACATATTTAGTAATTTTAAAAAAACATTATCTATACTCAAACACAACATTCAGTTCATATTTCACAAGAGAAGTTGATAGACGAAGCCAAGGCCAATGTCGGATTATCTCCATAGCAACAGAAAAAATGTCTTTGAAGCTCTGGTTTCGCCACTGAAATTTTATATCCTTTTATTTCAATATTTTTTTAAGGATTTTGTCATAAAAAATGTACTGTTGTGAAAGAAACGCCGAAAGCGTTTCTTTCGATGTGATTGAATTTAAAGTTCATAAAAGATTTACGAACGTGGGTGGCTATAAGAGTAAGGGAAGACAAAATAAATTATGGATGGACTGTATGAATGATAAGATTAGAAAGGAAGTGACTCCTGAGAATGCGACTGGCTATAAGAGTAAGATTAGAAAGGAAGTGACTCCTAAGAATGCGACTGGCTATAAGAGTAAGGGAAGACAAAATAAATTATGGATGGACTGTATGAATGATAAGATAAGAAAGGAAGTGACTCCTGAGAATGCGACTGGCTATAAGAGTAAGGGAAAACAAAATAAATTATGGATGGACTGTATGAATGATAAGATAAGAAAGGAAGTGACTCCTGAGAATGCGACTGGCTATAAGAGTAAGATTAGAAAGGAAGTGACTCCTAAGAATGCGACTGGCTATAAGAGTAAGGGAAGACAAAATAAATTATGGATGGACTGTATGAATGATAAGATTAGAAAGGAAGTGACTCCTGAGAATGCGACTGGCTATAAGAGTAAGATTAGAAAGGAAGTGACTCCTAAGAATGCGACTGGCTATAAGAGTAAGGGAAGACAAAATAAATTATGGATGGACTGTATGAATGATAAGATAAGAAAGGAAGTGACTCCTGAGAATGCGACTGGCTATAAGAGTAAGATTAGAAAGGAAGTGACTCCTAAGAATGCGACTGGCTATAAGAGTAAGGGAAGACAAAATAAATTATGGATGGACTGTATGAATGATAAGATTAGAAAGGAAGTGACTCCTGAGAATGCGACTGGCTATAAGAGTAAGATTAGAAAGGAAGTGACTCCTAAGAATGCGACTGGCTATAAGAGTAAGGGAAGACAAAATAAATTATGGATGGACTGTATGAATGATAAGATTAGAAAGGAAGTGACTCCTGAGAATGCGACTGGCTATAAGAGTAAGATTAGAAAGGAAGTGACTCCTAAGAATGCGACTGGCTATAAGAGTAAGGGAAGACAAAATAAATTATGGATGGACTGTATGAATGATAAGATAAGAAAGGAAGTGACTCCTGAGAATGCGACTGGCTATAAGAGTAAGGGAAAACAAAATAAATTATGGATGGACTGTATGAATGATAAGATTAGAAAGGAAGTGACTCTAATAATGAAAAAGAAGACATGCTGCGTCGACCCCAAATAAATTAAGATAAGGGCAGGATAATGATGAACAGACTGTTTTTGGGAATTATTAGCCGTTAATGTAAAAACTCTCGTGAAATCTACACGAATGTACGCAGCGGAAACGATTGTAGGAGATCTAGAGTATACCGATAGTAGAATGTTTAAAGTTGAGTAGAACATCGCATTAGAGTCCCTAGCACCAGCGCGCGGTGGAAACGTAAAAGCGTAGATTTTAAAATTGAAAATACTCGTTTGACACATAACTTTTTCATTATTTTAAGAATTTATTCAATTATAGGGAGGTTACTGATCGTACGTGTTGCAAACAATTTTACTAAAATGCAATAGTATTGTATTTTTGATTTAAAAATGACGTATTTACGTTACGTTTACACCGCGGTCCCGTGTCAGGGGCCCTACTCTCTTACGCTTTGTCCGTATATTCGGATCTATCCGTCTCTCTCACTCGCACTCATCTGCAGAAGAGCGCGAGAGAGACGGATAGATCCGAATTTACGGACGAAACGTTAGAGAGTGCCCGAAAAACACTCAAAACACTATTTTAATGTTACTTTTTTAGTAATTAATAAAAAACAGTGTGATATTGAGAATGATAACCAGTTGTCTCGCCGCTATTGCCTTTTCCAAAAAATCGTATCAAAAAACTGATAGGTTTGAATAGTAACAGGCAGACGTAGTGAAATATCACAAGTTTACCTTTGCATGTGGAATTTGATACGTGTGATGCGAACGGTGTGCCTCGTCTATTTTTCCGCTGAAAGAGGAATATTTTTTTGGGAAAATGGTCCCGTATACGAGTACTTTGAAATATGGAGCAGAGGAATAAAAGTTGTGGGAATATCAAAGTGCTATCATTTCGAGCTACACTATGTCAATTGCATTCATATTAAAGTTTGCGTTTTTTGCATTCGTAATATGAGCCCGGAAAGTATTGAAAACAGGCCTTGAGTTTTTGTATTACATTTTCTATGTCCATAATGGTAAATAGATTGATGAACATAGTAAACAGAATTACATCACTGCTCTACTCTTTCCATTTTGCCTTGATGTCTTTAGTTGTAATGGAGATCCGAAACATAATAAAATATTAGCAAACTAGCAACCCGCCCCGGCTTAGCACGGGTGCAATGTAGCATATATATACATATTAATCTTCCTTTTGAATCACTCTATCTATTGCTGAAAACTGCATTAAAATCCATTGCGTATTTTATAAGATCTAAGCGTACAGATAGCGGGAGCGACTTTGTTTTATAGTACACTAGCGGACGTCACGCGGTTTCACCCGCGTAGTTCCCGTTCCCGTGGGAGTGCGGGGATAAAATATAGCCTATGTTACTCAAAGTGAATGTAGCTTTCTAATGGTGAAAGAATTTTTGAAATCGGCGCAGTAGTTTTTGAGTTTATTCATTACAAACATTCAAAAATACAAATCTTTCCTCTTGATAATATTATTAGTGTAGAAAATAATAAGAAAAGATACTTCGGACATTAACTTTACACTAATTTTTGCCTGAATTTTTTGAAATTCTCGTATTATTCCGCAACATAATTTGACTATCATAATAAAGTTTCGAATTTCACAAAATTAATTAGTACAATCAACAGAATTCCACAAAGATAGTCGGAATAAAATATATTCGCGTCTAATTTCTAGAATTTTGGCGACTATTTCAAGCGAATTAATCTATAAAGTTAGGCTAGTAGGGTGCTAAAGTCTGTTCCAGACATCTGCGGAGGTTTGAACATTGTCTTTGATTCAGAATTATTTGATCTTTAGGCCTGTAAAAGCTGCTTAAAGCGTTAAAGCCTTGTACATGAATGAGCAATGAAAATGGAAAACTTCTAGATTAATCTAGGATTCATTCCGATAGGAGATTGATTCCCTAGCTTGAGTTATCCCGCACAGTATACGAGCGCGGTTTGATCTAGGAAATAAGAAAGTTAGTCTAAGTAGATTGAGTGCCTCGTGGCAAAGGGATTGTGTCGAGAGATGTTACAGCATTCACCTCTTCTCTGCTATAAACTAAGAAGTGTCATAATAACTCTTTGCAAATGTATTTTAAAAAATATTATTATTTTTTGGTAGTGCTTGGGAGACCTTCATCCAACACTGGCTTTATAGGCTTTTGAAAGGCTCACCCTTTTTAACCGACTTCTTAAAAGGGGGTTTTCCAATTCGGCTGTATTTTTTTAGAGCAATGGTGTCTTATTGGTTCGTTTTTATCACCATTTTCCAGTTTTTGATAACGGTAAAGGAAAACACCGTGAGGAAACCAGCATGTTCTAGTACCAAAAAAACCAAAGACATGTGGCGCACCTCCTCTTTGTGTGTTTCAGCAGATGAAACATTATAGGCTGATTATACTTCTGGTCTAACACTTGTATCTATTGTCAAGTTAAAGTAATTACTTGAGTTAAAGTAATTAATTATACAACCATTTTTATGCAATAGACAAGAATTTGAACGAAGTTAGAACCGTCAAAGAAAGCAAAGCTTAGAATTCTCAATTTTGACAGTTCTAACTTCAAGCAATTACTATGTAAACTACAGAATATAAATCGTATCTTTAGTAATTACTTTTACTCAAGTTATAACTTTGATTTGTTCATTCATAGTGTGCCTTTCACCAAGTAACTAAATACATTTCGTATCAAAAGCTTTGCAACTTTATCTAAAGTTTTTGAAGCCAGTGTGGTCACATAAAATGTGTATATTATGTAAAATATCACCAAAACGCCACACAAAAACAGTAAAGAGATTAAAGCTTACCCTGGTAATAATTAATTTACTTATAGTAGGCTTAGCGTGAAAATTCACCGAAGCGACCTTTTATGTATCTAGGCGGATCATAAAAGGCCGTTGACTTACAAACGACAAAAAAGTAGATCAACATTTACCTAAGTATAGTACTAAACGCCATTTGTTTAGCTAAATTAGGTCGTTTAGTTTATTATGATACCTGCTACTATATTAGCATAACGTAGTACCTACTTATGCTCGATTTCAGTAACACTAAGCGCCAACTAACGAATGCCTAAATATGTTTGCACTAATGAGATGTCAACTCTCGAGGTTGAGGCTAGCGTTGAAAATACAACTGTACGCTGGTCACCTAATGATAATGAAAATTGGAATGGGACTACTATAAAATTAGGAACAAACAAAAATCACAGGTATTAAAATAAATTCTCAGCGCGCGCAGGGCTGTCGCAAATCTCCCGAAGCATAACAAACCATTAGTCTGGGCTCAGTTTTTGCTTCTTCGTTTAAGTGATGACCCTATTAGCATTCCTTAGACAATAATTTAATATCTCCATAGTCCTTTGGCAAAACGATTTGCGATGACATCTTTCTTTCTTATTCAGAGAATTATTCTTGACACTCTCATTTGTTTCTCGTTTATTTTACGTCTTATTTTTTTTTTGTTTTCTTTGTCCGTTATAAAGGCGATTAGAATTCGTGATTTGCGAGCAAAATTGATGGTACAAAAAATTAATTTCATGCTCTGAAATAAGGTTTGTATGAGCAGTGAGCGCCATGAATTTTGGACTTTTTGCTGCCTAAATTCCAAAATGTTTATGATGTTCATGTGTATTGAGAATATTTCCAACATTCATAGTCTATTTCAGGAGCTAATATGGAGGGTCTTTAACGGTAACCACACTGGACACTGAGTTTCTGGGTAATAAGACTGGTTTGTTAGACTTTTGGGCTCGACAAACTATTTGTATACAAAAATTAATGCTATTATGTTACCGTCATGGTCACTATTCAAACTAAGTAATTAATTACACCAAGTATCTGACAATACATAATATATTACGTTGTCGCGTGATACACTTCTTACGTACAATCACGAGCAACCAATTGCTTACACTTCATCAGCCTAGCCTTTACCAAACTATGTTGACGTCGGCTTCTTTCGTCTAACCGGTTGAAGCTGAATACCAGTATTTTACATGGAGTGACTGCTTATCTAACCTAGTACTGGGTAATACGATACCCTTGGTAAGACTGGTTGTCAAACTTTCGGGCCACTAACTACCTGTAACGACTGTCAAAGATCTACAAATTGTTTGTCCTTAAATAAATAAATGACAGTCGGGACCAACGGCTTATCGTGCTTTCCGAAGCACGGAGGAAACTCGGGTTGTAATAGGTGTTCTTCCATCCACGGACCAACCTTAGCAAGCGCGGTTTAACCAGAAGATCGACCCGAGCGGCTGTTATTATTTAGCCACGAACGCCTCAAATAATTGTTTGAGGAGAAAAAAATTAAAAATATTTTTGCTCAATTCTCCTACCCCCTCACTAAGAGACTACACACCCACTAATCATTTTCTTACCTATCCTGATATGAAATGGTTAACCTCAAAATTGCAATCATAATTTCAAGATAAGCGCTTTTGCTCTTTATTTTGTTAAATCTATAGGCAGGTACATAGTATCTGTTCTCCGTGTCGCTGGCACGACATGTTTTATATTTTGTTGTCCCAAAACAAGCACATATTGACGTTCGTGACTTTACATAAATAAACATATGTAACGCTACTGAAATTTCATTCTAATGAAGTTCCACAACACGTGCCTAGATATGTAGGGTACAACATTGGATTTTAATATCGGCCGGTCCCGTCCGATAACTCGATTGTTATCGTATGAATACCCGTGCCGGAAAATGGGTGAGCCGGAATGTTGGCGGCGAAAAACATGCTGGCATCCGACCCCAGCTGATTTAATATCGTGTTCGGTTGAATTCCTATAATGATATCGATAGGCTCTCGACAAACATCTGGTAATGATCCCTGAATTGGAAGTTGATTTTGGGTCCACTTATGTTCCACTTTTGGGTATGTTGGCCAGTAGAAAATTATTAAGACCTACTTTAGCTTACTTGAACTGCCGTGGACTTCGAACTAGGTTGTTAGCGACTTTTAGTTAGATTTATAGTTGATTATCCTATTTATCCTCCTATATCGATTTCCCTGCCAGAACACAGTCCCGAAAGGGGGAAATAGGCCCGCTTAGAGGATTAAGGTCCTTTACATATTTCACCAATTACGGGTAGGTTCACACATCGTGGAATTGTTGGTTCTAGGACATCCCTGGTTTCCTCACTATTGTCTCCTAGCAGCGTTCCATTTTCCAGCTATTTTGAAAGCAGTGGTGAAGTGCATACCCAGGTTCGACTGACGACATGTTATTCGCCACTAAACCACTGCTCAGTTTTAAAGCAACCATTGTTTTTAAGTTTTTTTATAAATATACCTTTCGTGTCCAGGTAGCTTACCCTTTATTCATAAAACCTGTCACTGTAAACGTTTTTATCTCCATAATATCTTTTCTTTGACATACAGAAGCTCATTTAGGCATGTTCTAATGCGCGTTGATTCGCGCGTAGAGCTTGTCCGGATAAAACGCTGTATGTGTTGTCTTCGATAAGCGATCGGTAATATGATTCAATGCGGACAAGGTTTTAGGAGTATTATTAGAACTATCTTTTTTATAACACGTAATATCGCGCCTGTGTTCCCCGAAGGTTTAGGTAGAAGGGTCTTTGTTTCTGTGGGTGTTTTTTCTTTGTTGAACGAGTGAATAAATAGATTTCAAATGGGATTTTTATTACGCCTGAGTTAATTGGACAACCCTATCCTAATGCGCAGATTAAAGCAAGGGATTTAATTTTTTACCAATGGACATTCAAACGTATTGATAGAGAAATACGACATAAACTGCTATGCTTTAAAATTATCCCGTGGCATGCAGCGGCATCGAAAGGGATTTGTATTGAAAGACGTGCCACGGTCGTATATCTATATCAATACATTTGAATGTCCATTGGCAAAAAATTAAATTCCTTGCTATGCCGTCCCGGTCTGCGTTCAGCTTTACACATTTCCACAATTTGATAGACATTAATGGACACGATTTTCGTCTGATAGGATATCCCATCAGTAAGCTTGTGATGAAATCCCAACTTTAGTACCCTTTTGGGGGTACATTTTTAAAAGTGCTCTCCATCGTTGTAAAAGGGATTCTTGTGCTAAATTATCCTAGACCCGAAACTCTAAGCTGTGTGTTGCCTACCAGAGTTTTTTTTATTATATTATACCTTCTTAAAACTGAAAAACCCCTTTGGTTTATACATAGAATACTACTAATTTCAAAGCGTAGCTTTTCAAACAAATTAAAGAGTAATTAGCCACACTGAAGCAGTACCAACTGCATTTTTGTAAACAACCGAACAAATCTCCTACAGTTGTACAATTACCAGCATTCCGCAAATTAAGCTCAGCCGGCCGTACTTTACTGAATAATGTAATTATTGCAACTCAATTACATTGTTGAGCGTCGGATACTTCTCAGTGTTTAATCTTATTCCACGGTCTAGGATTCCGCATTGAAACAGCAAATTATGAAACCTTAGTTTGGTAAGACCTTCACCAAACTAAGGTTCCCTAATTTCTCGCCTAATGGATAGCCATTAGGCGAGATTGAGGTCAAAAGGAAGCTCATCCATGGTATCCATAAATGCGAACGTAACTGTGTGTATCTGTCCGTCTACTTTTTAAGCCATAGCGGCTGAACGTATAACGATGACAGGTATGCAGGTAAACCATGACCTAGGTATAGGATATGTTTATTATCCTGAAAGCGCGTTCCCGTGGTATACTTTGCAACCTCTACATGGGCGAAGGCAGGGGCAGAAGCCAGCTTATAAACAAAAAACACTTTAATAAGTACAAACATGAATTAAATGTACCTCAATGTAGATTGCAAATTTTTAGGAGAAATGTGTACGTAAATGCCATTCAGGTGTACTTATAACAAGTTACCTAACTCATTTAAGGAACTTCCTGTCCCCATGTTCAAGAAAAAGCTGACAAATTGGTTATTAGATATTGTTTTTATGACATTGGCGAATATATGGAATATTGTAACAATCCAAGATGACATGTACTTAATTTAGACATTGGTTTTAAATCTATAATTATAATAATAAAGGGTGTAAAACACCTCTTAACGAAGCCGAAAGGTACATATTCTCCCCGTCATTGCGATCATTTTTTTGTTCTACACCATAGCTGGGAACCTTCTAGTTACGGAGATATTGGGGGTCAAAGTTCCAACTTTTTGACAAGTTTTTTTTTAAATACAAATTTTTGATGTAAGATTTTTACTTTAAACACCTCCACGATCCCCGTACTATTCAATCCATCCATCAACACAATGTTTTGAGTGCGTTACATTGAGTTCTACCACAAAACATGATTTTTCACCCAAAAAAAAAGTTGTTTCCCAGCAATAATTTTTGCGTAAAGTTACTTAGTTTGATGTACAGAATGCTTGGTTGACGGCTTCGTGATGAGGTCTTTTACACCCTGTATTAATTCATGCTAGACTTATTGTATCACAAATCTTGACATTTATTGTACTTAGCTTTCTTCATCTGCTTAGCCTTTTCCCAAGTTTTATTGGGGTCGGCATCCAGTCTAACCGGATGCAGCTGAATACCAGTATTTTACATGAAGCGACTGCCTATCTGACCTCCATAACCGTACTTAGCTTTATGAATGACATTTTATTATGTAATTATTTAATATTTGTACACCACATATTGTGGTAGAGTGTATAGAACTTAAAAATATATAAACATCATACTATGTAAAACTACATTCTTACAAATGAATAAATTGTGATTCTGATTGTGATTAATAGCTCCAAACAACTGAACGTCTTATTATAAAACTTTACAAGGGAAAATGTCAAAGAGCAAATCATTTTTCAATATTTGCACACAAGCTTAAAAACTGCTAACACATCGCGACGTTGTTGGTATTTGCGTATATAAAGCTTTGTCTGGAGCCAGCTTTACTGTATGTTCTAAGCTACAACTGTGTCCCATTTTAATCTGTTTGAATCCAAGACTAATAGAAGCTTTTGAAGAACTAAACTCCTTTGGATTGTTCCAACAAACACTGTTAGAAAAGTTCTAATAATGTCAGTCAATGTTCTAATAACGGATCATTAAAGTTTCATCACTGTCTATCTTTCGGAAGCTCGTGGCAAAATAATAACTCGATCGATCTTAAGGTCAAACTGAGCTTGCCTATCAGGTTGGTCCGTGGATGGCTGACTACCCATTACTCCGTGCCTCGGAAAGCACGTTAAGCCACTGCTCCCGGCTGTCATTTGTAGGTCTTTGACAGTCTTTACAGGTAATCAGTGGCCCGAAAGTCTGACAACTACCAAAGGGTAGGTACATGACTCAGTACTAACTGAGTTTTGTGGAGGTCAGATAGGCAGTCGCTCCATGTAAAATACTGGTATTTAGTTGCATCCGGTTAGACTGGAAGCTGACCCCAACACATTTGGGAAAAGGCTAAGCGAGTGATGACTGTTTTTTCTTCATCAGTTTATTTTTAAGTTAATATTCAGTAAGATCGACGTATCTTCATGATTCATTCTTTTCAACGATTGTTTTCACCATCTCAACCATGGTAGAAGAACAGTCAATTGAAAATAAGGTTTTAATTAAAGTTTTAAAGAATGTCACTTTATCCTTCTGACTAAGGAACCTTAAATTCCTGGTATTTTTCCCATCTCTAGCCGAAGCAATGTGCCTTGATTATCTCGGAGTAATTAAATCACTGAGTGGATAATGTGGGTCCAAGAATGCGAAGTAAAAGACGCCCCTTCTTTGGGAAAAGTGTTGAGATTGAATGTTGGGGAACGTGGGATGAAACTGGAGGATAAAATTAGATGTTATTACGCAACTTAGGGCTTTTTAAATCGTCCTTGTACAAAAATTTAGGAGATATTTCTTTTCTGTGAGTTTATACTGAAAATACAAGTTGTAAAATATTTTAAACAGGGTCTTTCTACACAATTTCTATTATTTAAACATGCTAATGCCTATAAAAGTATATAAATTGCGTGAAAGCGAACTATTTCTATTAAGTTAAAATAATTTTACTTTCAGGCCGTTTTCACAAATTACCACTTCAATAGAATTCCTTAGACCGTTAAAGACCGTTGTATTCTCTCTTCTAAATCAAGTCCCGAAATGTTTTATGCTCAGTATATTACTGTATACAGGGAGCTCCACATATTAACAACAACTATACAGGCACAAAGGAAACGTAATTGTGTAACAATTACTTTTCTTTGTGTGCACTACTGAGAGTTTTGTTCATATTTTTTTCGAAACAGTTGTTTTTTGCACAGCCTTTCGTTATATAGTATTCGTTTATATAGTAAATATAAACGAATTCGGTTTGTGAATGCTGGTATAGCTAGAGTTATGTTTACATTTAAAAAATCCCTTCGGCAAACTCCAGGAGAAGGTAGATTTCGAAGAAGGGTTCACCCATATTTTTTTCAACCCCTTGTTAAAATCCTCCCCTAAGAGTTTAGCATGAAAAAAGTAAAAAATAAAACTTTTTAATTTAAAATTGTAGAGTAAACAAAATGTTTACCGTTTCGGAGATATATTTGAATTTTCAAAATTTTGGAAATTTGAACCCCGTCCCCAAGTTAGGGGTTGCATCAAAAAGTTTAAACATACTTGCGACGAGTGTGGCTAAATATTTCTTGGCGCCCCACATACATACGTATACATATATACATAAACTTTTTAACCGGCGGTTGATTTGGGCTCTAGGGGTCATAAATAGACCCCCTATTATGAAATTTTCGGAAAACTCGACTTCAGGTGCATGACCAATAAGTCGATTTTTTCTGACGATATCTACCTAAAACCGATGGGGTTAATAAAGGTTGCATTGTTTTTATTGGAAAAAAACATATATGGGGAATCATAAAATAATTTCATGGTTTGCCCATTGATATCCCCGTGTATTTTTTTATAGAATTCCTTACTTTTTGCTGGGAATTAAGTTTTATCAGTACAACAAAGTAATTAAATTACGCAAATTAAATCGTTCACTATAAAATATGATTACTTAGATACTGTTGAAAATAAGCCAATGTCTTCACCAACCGAATAACCACAGCATAGCCAATAAATCGATTACAGTAGCTGTCTCTAAGCCAAGATCAGTCATGATACCCACACACATTACACAAGATTTACTTTACACCGTGACGTCATATTTCTATTGTCTGGTTCAATAATGGACGACAGGAGCGCCAGGCAACGTGGCAAGCTACAAACTTGCCATACTTTCGTAATGCCATTCTCATTTGGGTGGTGTAAATACCACGGCCTTTGTGGATACCCCATTGATGTCTCGTAGCTGTCTGAAAAAATGCTTAATAGATCAAGTATTTTAGGGTAGATTTCGTCAGAAAAAAAATTACCTATTGGTCTTGCACCTTAAGTCGAGTTTTCCGATTTTTCACCATAGGGGGTCTAGTTATGACCCCTAGAGCCCAAATCAACCGCTGGTTAAAAAGTTTATATATATATATATATATATGTATTTGTATGTATGTGGCGCCAAGCTAAATTTAGCCACACTCTACAGGTCGCAATTATGCACCGATTGCTTTCAAACTTGGCCCAAAAATCGAAAGGGTCAAAACTTAGGTTAAGTTCGTGAATTTGCGGAATTCGTCCATGGGAGGCGGCGAGGTGGTGGTTTTTCGAAAATCGGTTTTTTGGCCAGAGTTTTTTCCTTTGGAAAATTTTTGAACCGATACGAATACGGACAATTTAAAATTTAAACTTTTTTGATGCAACTCCTAACTTGGGGAGTGGGTTGAAATTTTCAAAAAATTAAAAAAACAAAAAAAACTCCGAAACGGTAAACATTTTTACCGTTGCAAATATTTTTTTTAAAGCAAATTGTTTGTTCTACAATTTTTGCTTTTAAAGTTTAGCGATAAAACTTATAGTTTTCGAAATAAAAAATAATAACTGAAAAATTGATGGTGTTTCCATGCTAAACTCTTATGGGAGGATTTTAAAATTTATGATAACCTTGATGATAACCATTAAGACGTTTAATTGTCAAACGTCAACAAAGTCGTTTCTATGACGACCAAGTCTTTTGGCATCTGACGTATTCATAAAGGAGGTACTGCAAACAAAAACAAAAAAAATCTGACAAAAAATCGGCCAGCGCAGCTGTGGCTAGCTATAGCCTCTGAATTTCCAGAATAAATATGGGTGGAACCTTCTTCGAAATCTACCTCCTCCTGCGGCTTGCCGAAGGGATTTTTTTTGTCTTGGTCTTTCTTCTTTATCGCGTCGTTAGTGCGTGACCTGGTGTCAGAGATTTATGTCGCCCATAGGCCTCTGACTTGGCTTCGCATCCCATCTAGAAATGTCTTTAGGGAATGCTGGTTTCCTCACGATGTTTTCCTTCACCGAAGCAAGTGATAATTATACAAAACGCACCTGTATCTGAAAAATCAGAGGTGCGGGTCTTGGGTTCGAACCCGAGACCTGTGACTTGGCAGTCCAACGATCACACCAATATCACTGCTTTTTTTGTCACGTTATGTTAATATTGCGTTAAGTGTATTAGGTACGCAGAAAAATGGTTCGAAATAATATTCGGGAAAACTGTAATATGAAAAACTAATTTCCCTGAACTCGGTACCACCAGTATAGTTTTCTAGATAGTGTTAGTGTTCTCCGTACCTTGATATTATTTGCATGAGCCCGGCAAACTCCAGTATATTAAGGTGAATGCTCCAACCAGCCCGCGAAATTCAAAATTTCTTACGTTTTTGCAATTTGCAGGCCCGTGCTAGGTTGAATAATGATTAGAATACTACTCGCAGCTGTAAGACGTATGTAGTTACAGAATTAAAATCATCAAAATAATCATTACAACCCTTCAAGTTCATAAAGGTGCAGGAATGACTTTGACCTTGAAAAAGTCATTTTTTCCACCTTTATGAACTTGCAGGGTTGTATTTATGATTTTGATGAATATAATTCTGCAACTACATACGTCTTGCAGCCACGACTAATATTGTAATCAACACATAACCTAGCACTGGCCTGCAAATTGCAAAAAACCTAAGAAAATTTGAATATCGCGGGCTACCCTGGAGTTTTTACCTTAAGCATAGAGAGTGATCGTAACTTCAAACCCGTTGCACTATTGACGAGATCCGTCTCCTAAAACATAACATTTAAAGATATCATCATCTGCCTAGCCTTTTCCCAACTATGTTGGGGTCGGCTTCTAGTTTTACCGGATACAGCTGAATACCAGTATTTTACATGAAGCGACTGCCTATCTGACCTCCACAACCCAGTTAGTACCGAGTAATACGATACCCCTTGGTAAGACTGGTTGTCAGACTTTTTGGGCCTCTGACTACCTGTAACGACTGTCAAAAATCTACAAACGACAGCCGGGACCAACGGCTTAACGTGCTTTCCGAGGCACGGAGGAAACTCGGTATGTAATGGGTGGTCACCCATCGACAGGCCAACCTGAACAAGCACGGCTAAACCTAACGATCGACCCGAGCGGCTGTTATTATTTAGCCACGAGCTCCTCCTAACATTTAAAGATCTAGATAGATCTAAGATCAAAACCTTAGTATTGTACAGTACGGCAACGCTGCTACAATGAAGCTTTACGGCGTAGAAGGCTACATTATCGTAGACCTCCATCAACTACTAAATAACCTTAAATACATACATCATCATCATTATCTGCCTATTAATGTTCCCACTGCTGGGACACAGGCCTTCTCTCTATGAGAGGGAATGGGCTATAATCCACCACGCGGGCCCAGTGCGGATTGGTAGATGTCACATGTCTTCGAATTTTTGGTTCTAGGACATGCCGGTTTCCTCACGATGCTGCACCGGGCCACCGCTGCTCTAATACATACATACAGACGTAAAAACTGCCTCTTTGGTGTAGTGATCGCATGCGCGACTTATGTGCATGAGGTCCTCGGTTCGACGTTCCCAGGTCGGGCCCGTCGGGCAAAGTGTTATTGGGTTTTTCCATCAGGAATTTCTCAGTCCCACGGAGTCTAGTTTGCGCCCGGTTGATGGCAATAGGCTCACCCCCTATTAAACAGGACTAAAACATAACTGGCAAAATGTGGATGTACTATTAGGTACTGCCTAACCCTTCAGGGATTACATTCGTGATGTTATGCTTAAACGTAAAAAACTCACACCTTTTTCCCTTGGGGGTGTAGGCAGGAACCACAGCGCGCCTTTAAATAACCTTAAAATGAACCAGAAAAACCAACACTGCCACGTCCACTTTACTTAAAAGTTAGGATTTAACGATAAGTATTTTAAAGCTAGATGTAACTAAATTAAATCCTAACGCTACTAATACTGTACCAACCATTACGGACTCAACAATATTTTAATATTAATTTATTCATTCGCAAAGTTAACGTCGTAAATAGGGAAGTGCCTAACAAGCTATGACTGGACCGGTAAACAGACTATTCCTTAACGAGAAAAGTTAGAACCCCTCCTACTAGATGCCGCATCTGAAATGTGTTATGCCTAGTTGTAGTCCAACATGTCTTTAGATGCTCTTTGTTGCATAACTTGCAAATGGAAGGGAACAGACAATTCGCTTAAAAACAAACGTGAGTTCCTCCTTAACAGGGTTTTCCAGAAGTAGAATTAATTTAAATCTGTTTAATGGAGACTAAATATTTTTATACTGTTGTCCCACTCGTGGGCAAAGGCCTCCTCCCATTCTTTACACTTCTCTCGATGTGCTTCTCCTCGCCAATTCACGAGGAAACCATCCAAGTCGTTGTATTTAAAAGTATTTAAACAACATAAATCACAGATGTGTTGTGTTTATGAGAGATTGGCTGAAGAAAACCGCACAGAGCAAAGAGTGGAAGGTTATGGGAGACCCCTTGGCCCAGCAGTGGGACAATATACGTGTAAAAATAAATCATAGGTAATTATTATTTATTAAAGTTTTAAAGCTATTATTCCAAAGCGCCAACAATAAATATTCTTGCTAACTGTTAGTGCAACATTTGATAAACAAAATACCTACTTTTAACGAGAAAACTTTCTTACTTTAGAATATATAACGTTCAGTTACCTATCATGTTATCCTTGTTATCTAAGAAGTAACAAGATCCGTGCGATATCCGCTTAAGTTTTTTTAGTTTACTTACTTTCTCATCTTATTTGAAAAAGAAAAACTATTTGTTACTCCTGCACTACCAATAAAAAGGAACTGAGGTGTTCTCATGAATACTACGTGTTCAAGTTAGATAAAAAGTTATTATGTAAAAGCTACCGCAATCGTGAACCATTATATGTAGATAAATAACTCAAGTGCCTAATTTTCAGCTAAGTCTGAAAAGCATTACCGCTCGATCGGTCGCCTCATTCATGAGCCTTGGACTTATTCAGCTTGCAATTTTTCATCTCCACACAATACATTACTTTCCCATTCTACCAATAAAACTCTCAAATCAAAAGACCAATACCCGTAAATACGAAAACAACAAAAATATACCAAACAACAGAGAAATAAGGCCATATAACAACAATCTGTTGTCCAAAATACGAGCGTGGTACCAAGAGTTCATAACGCAATTAGAGGTAAAGGCTGTAAGTTAGCCGGCGGCACGACCACCGCTCTGATTTGAATCCCTAATGGTCAAACGGAAAAATAAAGCCCCTGTGTGAGACGCAGAAACGTGACGTACGAGAATTTTCGCCATTATTTTTTAAAACAAGAGGATTTAAGCTCCACATCATTGGTCCGGTCATGTAATTGGGTTTGAGAACTGTTAGAAAGCTCTCAGTTATAATCCGGAGTTGGAATATTGCCCAGTTCATGTTCTTACCTTGGCTTGCCAGTGTTTGCACAATCTGACTGATACAGTCTGTGGTAAGTTGTGAGCATAGGAATTATAGAGTTCTGTTTAGAATACCATGGATATTTATCCTAAAAACTCATAGTCAGGAGATTTGTTTAAGCAATTATGTACATATAAGATAAACAGTATTCAGGGAAGCATGTCATAGTTGCAAGTAAACAGACCTACTAACTAACCACTCCGCCATATTAGGTTTTGTGTGATTAGCAGAGCAACTGTGTTGAGCGGAACAGTGGGCAGCCACTGTTTGTGTTGAGTTTTCTGCGACACTGACGCTTCCATTTATCAGCGTTAAAACAAATACGTTCACTGCCTGCGAATTTAGACGCATATTTGTAGCGCCCCAATCAACAAAAAAACTGGCCAAACCGTAAACAATGTGCAGCCCTGCAATGGATACCGTAAAAAAACTAAGAGTGGCCCCTCACGAGCTCGCAAATCCAACACACACATTTCACCTGTACACTGACGGGCAACTCCAACACCGACGAATAAACTGAATTTTTCTCCGTTGTGCCATAATTGGATTCGTTTTCAGCACACTTTTAATTTTATTTGCGTTCACTTTCTCACTTTGATGTCGGCGCACGGTCCCAGGGCTTTTAGATAAATAACCAATTATCGGATACGATTTAATCCTCACTGACTGCGGCATGTGATTTGGATTCCAGAACATATTGTTCTAATGTTTTAATCCTTCTAATCATGGGAAGCAATTCGTTGGAAAGCAGTGTTAATATGAAATGAGAATAGGATTCCAGTAAACGTTATTAAAGGCATATTGACATTGACGCTCGGTCCGGAACAATTTCAATTTTGATTATCAAACGTGTGTGCGAACCTATCAGTGCGCGAGTGAAGGTAAATATGTGAAGATCCGAATTGGGCGTGATCACATCACAGTCCTAACAGGCTAAGCGATTACGTCGACAGCAGGGCGCGGTACCACTAACCCAATTTGTTGAATACGACCGAGTAAACACACGTCGATTCTACGCCCCACCGAGATTTATTGCAAGATCGTAAAATGCAGCTCTCTGTGTAAAAACGTCCAAATTGAATGGAGTAGGTATATCATCCAGCCTTCAAATGGAGGTGCTCGTACTACATTTTATGAAGCTCGTATTGTTTCGGACAGTCTTAGACAATGGCAAATCTTGGTGATGTCATAAAAAATATATGGTCTCCAATGAGCTTTCATTCGCAGTTTCAAAAATTTATGTACTTTAAACGAAAGCTTTACTAAAGGCACGAATTACGGAAATCATCAGATTTTCCTTAATGCCATATTGTCTTTCTTTTCTTAGCTTTTATCTTTAATAGCATTAAGTACATCATTCAACTTTCGCAAAGGTACTATTACTAGTTTTATTGTGCCTGAATTTTATTGTTTTAGTCCGTCTTCGGATTGACATGTTGGCAGAGAGCCTTGGCAGTGTGAGGCGAGGCGAAATACGCTATAATATTTTATGAGCCCTATTTTATGATTGCCACGAAAGAGCTCTTTACTTCGTCTAATAATATTAATTAATACCTGTTACTTTAATGAATAGTATTACTGGCATTCTGCCATTGGTCTTTAAAGATGTACCCCTAGGTATTACCTACTTAGTTAGAGTTTTATGAAAGCTGCAGGCCTAGCCAAGTTACAAACGTTTCGTATCGATTCTCTTTCTACAATCGTAAACGCCTCGGCGTAAGCGATTGTAGAAAGCGCTAAATTGGTAGCCAAGTTGATACGACTGAGTCGATCACTCGTTCTCTAATGTCTGTAGAAAAAACCAACACTTTAGTCTATGGTGAGCGTTCCTACCAAAGAGTTTAGCGATCAACGTTGTAGAAACGATAACATTCCATTCTATCATTTTGAACGATGTAAACTTGTCTACGAATTTTCTATTCGTTTGTGTTGTCATTCCCATTCATTTGAATAGTTTTCTACTAGCGTTAACGATTGTAGATTGTCAACTTGGCTAGGGGTGCTGTTCTGGTTTGGTTATACCTACCTATTTAAATGTTAGGCAAATCATGATACCGTTTCTTCGCGACATGCAGTAATTAATTGAATTTAAATTAAAGAGGAAAAAAAAACAATCTTCAAATAAAAGTTACGATTATAATTATCCATAATTATATAGCTGCAACCAACTGATTACCATGTCAATTGTGTTTACCATCAGTAACTAAGCGAATCTTAAATGCATTTTATAACCCATGTTACGCAAGTTTCAAGTATAAAAGGCATACAAGGCAGTAATAAAGCCAAAAACTGAAACGACATATCCCCAGTAGTCTCATAACTTCAGCTTCCTTAACAGGGAAATACGACTACACCGTCCCACGTCCATATAAAATGTAAGGTCAGACTGTAAATGAAACTCAACATCTAGATACACGATCGCACTAAAACTCTTTGAGCCAATCGGGACTTGACTCATGCCTAATTTAAGAATGACTGAGCAACTGCACCTGAGTCGAAATGCATCGTGACGTGAAGGAGAACAGAAGGCTTACTTGTAACGATGATTACGCATTGTTTATACGTAGTGGATTTGTGCGATCAAGGTCAAAAGATGCGGTCTAAAGCTTGTGTTCTCAAGGAGCAAAACAGAAGTTCAAAGCTCAACTTGGACAAAAGGGTCGGATCGTACTGTTCATCATTTCGCTGCCCATTTCCCATGTTACTTGGGGTCGGCGTAACACGTTTTTTCTTCCATTCTCCTCTGTCAGCCCTTCATTCGTACTGTTACTTTAACGAAGATGTGTCTTATCTCTCTACTTCTTCAACCAGTATCTAACCAATGCTGAGCGTGTCTCCTCCACTGCCAGCCATTCTAACTAGGTCTCACTCCACCTGGATGGCCTGCCGAATTATCAGTTACTTGTCTGAATCACACGCTAAGACCTTAAAAGTACTGCTTCTGCTTCAAAAATCGTGTTTCCAGGCACCTCTATCTTTCTTGAACATATATCAACTTACCTTCTGTATCTAATCGAATTTCTATTTTTACAGCAATTTGGAGGCCGGGCGCGCCGGCCCCGACACCTGGCAGCTCCGCGCGAAGCCCGGGCGCTCCGCCCCCGCCGCCCCCGCCCCCCGTGTGGACTCCGGGCAGCGCGGGCGCTTCGCCCCAGACGCCACGCAAATCCTTCAGGCCAGTTCACTTCGAAGAGACGCCACCCAGCCGCCGTAAATTCCCGGTATGATTTATTTGTTTACAACGTTGTAAGAAGCGCGTAAATCCCAAATTCTACTCATGAAGGATCCAGAGATTTCTCTTGTTTAACTTTTGGTCCGAACGTGGATCTGCGAATCCGCGTTGTGGCAGTATAACGGGATCCACGTTCCAAAGGTTTATTGTTTCTTCGAGCGAGGGCGAATTTAACCAATGAAACTAAATGTAATCAGCATTGCAACTGCGTTCAAGAGGCGTTATCGTCATCGTTGCTGTGGCATATGGACGCTGAGAGTTCTTGAACTCGGCTCTTTGTAGGCACTCCTTACGGTTCCGCTATGAGAACATTATCCGGCATTATATCATTAGCCGGCAAAAAACTTAAAAGCATTTGTAGTCATCAAACCTCCACATACCACATTCTTTGAAGAGAACCTGTTATATATTGTTCCTTAATTTAGTTCGTTGACAGCTAACAACTAAATGTCTAATATATCCTTAGGTACTCTATCTCTCGGGACTCGTTACTGTAATCGTCTCACTGTAGATGTCACCGCGTAATATATGTATCTCAGACTTAACCTTCAAGCACCGCTGGAGATACGCCTGTTTGTGACTCGTAAAATATATTTAGGGCCCATTAACTACGTAATTCCTCTCCATACGAGTAGATAGGACTAGACTCCTTTAATTTAATATTATGCCAACTCTGAACCATCTAGGGAAATCAATATACTTATCAAGCTTCATTGTATTAGAAAACGCAAATAATGTTCAGATATTCCATCTAAAAATCGAAAATGAAAGCCAATATTTGATTTAAGTTGCCAATATTATTTGGTTATACTCTTTTCTAAGAATTCCGACACAGAGTAAATACCTCCTCTCTCATATATTTACTTTAGGCTTTTCTCAAACTATAAATCTCTGAATAAAACCCCGACGCGTCACTGAAAGTAGATTTCTCATAAGCTTCCTTTTACAGTAAATGGGTGCTTATGGAATCTTCTTAGCTGTTTAAGGAATTTCAACCTAAAAAAAAACATTGAAACCATCATCATGACTATGATATATTTAGGAGACATAGACATACCCAAGAACTTTTAACAAAAACTAATCTTGACAATTTCCTAATGGGTGCACTATTTAAGCCCCTGGAAGATATAGAACTAGGTACTAGTATCATAAAATATATAATATTATTTCGATACTGAATAACATTATTTTATTATTTAGTACTCACAGCAGAAAATTACTCGGGTAATTATGAAGATTTTAATGTAACATGGACATTAGAATTAACAAGTCTTTAAAAACCCCTTTAACCATGTTTAATACTGGTAATTATTATAACAAGTTTCATTACAGAAATTGCCTTTTTCTGGCATTTCGTTACAGAATCGTAAAATCTTAGAATTTCTTTAAGCACTTTCAACCACTGAGTAGAAAGTTAAATAATTGAATTCGAGTACACAGAACGAACATTTTTATTTTACAAGTTTAATTTTTTGCCACATCTCAAAAAGAAAGTATCATCAAAGCTACAAAACTTTGGGACCATCTTATCTTCTTGGAATATTGAAATCCAACGAGTGGTCGGTCTCTTGTACATATTTTATTAAGTTTCAGATCTCCTTTTAGTTAAGTAAATGTTTTTGATAAAGACTTCGACGTATTGGCAAACAAAGGTAAGCCAATAATCTGAAAAAATATGACAGAAGAGCTAATAATATTTCAAAGACTAAACGTCAAATAAAATTGACCTAGTGCGAGCGGTACCTCAGAGGTTTATAGACTACCTAACGAAGACATTTATTGTTATCATTCTTTACTGCTATGCTGGTTTCATAGTCAGGCGTTTGACAATTGCCGTGTCGACGGCGCGTTCGTGTTCCGCGCGCGCCTCAAAGAGAGTCAGCAAAAGGAAGGAGTCCGCAAGGGCCGATGCCTGCCGGGCTTTGCGGACTGTTCGAAAGAGATACCGTGGCCCCGGAACACAAAGGGCGATGAAGGAACATGGATGGGTTTTAGTCAGTAAAAGTCTGACACTCCCTCCTGTTCCGCATGATATCCCATACGAAAAAAAAAAAGTCGTTTGACAATTGAACGCTCGCTTTCGATAGCCGTTAGCTAGAGATACGTACAACAACCTCCCAAAGCCACTCATACATCGTATCCAGGTACATCGAACCCTGGCGGGACATACTAAGTGACATACATAGTGTCAAACTGTTGTGAGCGTAAAACGGGATACGGGTAAACTAGAGAAATAGCTCCTTTAACTTGTACACAGTTGATTATTATAGAATCAATTACTCTCACTACTTTACTAACTAAATACTCAAAACTTAAAAGGAAACACAGTGCAGTTCCCAAGGGAGTACCACAGCTCAACAATCACTGTCCTCCCATCCCCTCGACACACTTACTCCCCAGGGCTGTGCACAGCGCCGAAACAAAGACGCTTGTGTTTAATTTTATTTGCATACTCATCAAAGAGCTTATTTTATTCTCCATTATCTTATTACCAGCCATCTCTCACATAGTTACTGTTCTTCTACAGAATTCAGAACAGAACGGTTGCACAAGTGGATCAGAGAGCGAGGGTCGCCTGAGGACGTCACACAGCGCGCCGGTCACCGGTCTGAGTACCCTGGGCAGCGCCAACCTCAGCAGCCGCTTGCCCAAGGCACAGAATCCCACCGTTACTTTACTACAGAAGGCACGAGGTAAGGAAGTTTTTCGTTGCTCGTAATGGACTTGAAAACAGACTGACAGAAGCCATACTAAAGATAGAAACAAAAAACCAGTCAAGTGTGAGTCGAACTCGCGCATGAAGGGTTCCGTACCACCGGAGTAGGGGAGCCCCCTTTAATTTTTTATTTATTTTTACTATTTGTTGCTATAGCGGCAACAGAAATACATCATCTGTGAAAATGTCAACTGTCTAGCTATCACGGTTCATGAGATACAGCCTGGTGACAGACAGACGGACAGTGGATTCTGCGTAATAGGGTCCCCTTTTAACCCTTTGGGTAAAAACCCTGGGAACCCTGGACCCTATTACTAAGACGCTACTGTCCGTCTGTCTGTATCCAGGCTGTATCTCATGAACCGTGATAGCTAGACAGTTGAAATTTTCACAGATGATGTATTTCTGTTGCCGCTATAGCAACAAATACTTATTACTATAATAAAAACAGAATAAAATAAATATTTTAAGGGAGGCTCGCATACAACAAACGTGATTTTATTGCCGTTTTTTGCTCGAAATTAATAACGGCAACAGGTAGGACGCTTGAAATATCCACAGAATATTTAGTTGTATATTCACTTTAAAAATAAATAATTAAACTAAAATAAAATCAATATTTAAGGTTCCCGTACAACAAACGTGATTTGTTTGCAGTTTTGTCTAATGTTGCAATAGATAATGGTACGGAACCTTTCGTGCGCGAGTCCGATTCGCACTTGGCCGGTTTTCACCCTTTGGGTACGGAACCCTAAAAAGGAATTATAATGTTCTTAGAGGTACAATTAAGAAGGTGACAGCCTACCGTAAAGCCGTCCAATCACTACGACTGCCCGCAGCGTCACGACTGATTATCGATATCACTCTATGGTAACGCTTCCGTAGGCAGTGACATTGCCGCCTGTTACTGTTTCCATGTGTGTGACAGTGACATTAAACGAAGGACTATTTGTCCGCGAACAATTTACAACACCAACACAACCAATGGACGTTAACCGATGAAAAAACAACCAAACAAGAACAACCCAACAACAGACAACAACCCATGAACAAGAACGGTCATTTCTATCCGGCGGACAAAACTCCCTCGTTTGCGCAGGCCCATTATATCATTCGTGGAATTGTACCTCAAGAGGGTAGGAGTCTGTAGGAGATGGTAAATCTTGAGATTAGCTCTCGAGCTAATCAACAAATTCATGATTCATGGAATACAACGGACTAGTTTAATCTTTACTTCTATTGAAAACTTAGCAGATTTTATTGAAGGCCATCGTTAAGAAGGAAAATCCATTCGGTACTCAGAAAACAGTTTTACTATATATGTACCTCACTCTTTTCTTCAACAAAAGTAAATTTTTTTCTTAGGAAAAATAAACTGAACTAAAGTAATCCGTTCAGATATTTATACCCAAATCCTTTTACAAAACTTTCCGTAATAACATATTTTTAATATGATCGTCAGAACCCAGATAAAGTTCTATAACGCTTACATAGGTAAATAGGCCCTAAACTCACAAAACTGCTCCGAAAATACTTTTAACTACACGTTAAGAAATCTGATTCGTCAGCTCGATATTAGTTATACCGAAAAAATCTTTCGTCTTTTAACATTTTAAGAATTAATTGATAAGACTTACTTTGACGGAGGAGTACTTTGACGCCTGTCTCCTATTTTCGTCGTTATATTTTTGTGCACCTACTTAGTTTCAGTCTCAATCCTAGTACTTTTATTTAAATATTATGTTAGTATTACAAGGTTGTTCATTGGTAACAATTTATTAATTAATTTACAACTTGTGAGTGGCAAATAATGATCAACAATCCTTGTAACAAGCCTAAACCGAAGTTAATGCCTGAATAAAACGCGCTTTCGAATTTTAGACTTTTCAGCACTAAGCTCTCCGTTGAAAATCCAGTAACACGCTTTTATTTAGGCATTCGTTTAGATGTCCCCAAGCCAAGTACTAGTAAAAATAGGCATAATGCCAAGAACCTACAATCAACACCTGCTCTTTGTCATTACAATACCTAATGCTCCATCAAGTCGTACTTTCCCAACCTCCATGGGAAAACTTATGAACCTCCTTACAACGAGTAGAAAAACAAGTGTAAATGTCTCACAAAAACAAGTTCCATATCTAAATTACATTGCAATAGTTTCACAACTATTTCGAATTCGAATTTCGAACGGCCTTTAGCGTTGTGTTAATGAATCGCCAAGGACCCTTATGTCGGCTTGCCCGAAATTATATTGCTGGTTTTATGCCCCAAAACTTCGCAGTTAAAACTTACAAGAGGTACTGATGTAACCGTCTTAAGACTATAATTAATCCAGCTTAAGCTTAAGAAAATTTTAGTTTAAGTTAAATGAAGGCAAAATGTTTGAATGGTATATGGTATTTGGAAATGGAAGTACTGATTTTTTTGCTTGTCGTTTTTTTGTTGCTTTTGATAGTGTAGCTTATATGGTAGCTTAGTATTAAGTTAGTAGTAGCAAAAACAGTAGATATAAAGCAACATAACATCATAACTGGAATCCCAGAAGGGTTACTGAACATGAGCGTGACTGCTGAACAATGAGGTCCTTGGTTCGATTTCAAGGTCGGGCAAAGGGTTATTGGGATTTCCATCAGGAATTTCTCAGTAGCAGCCACGGAGCTTGGATTTATGCCCGACTCGCCCGTAGACTCGCCCGCGACTACATGAGACTTACACCATAACTGGCGAAATGTGAGTGAACTAATAGTAGGTACACCTCTGCCTAAGCCTTCGGGTATAACAGGCGTGGTGTTATGTTAAAATTTGATTCAGTTTACCCAATCACTTTGCTTCACTGTCAGGCAAAAGTGCCCGCGGTGAGTGGGTTGTAGTTTTCTTGCTTTCTTGGTATGCCCGACTGATTATTACACGATACGATAAAATTAATAGCTCGAGGATTAACAACTTGAGGAGCTCGTGGCTAAATAATAACAGCCGCTCGGGTCGATCTTTAGGTTAAGCCGTGCTTGCCTAGGTTGGTCTGTATGGGTGACCACCCATTACATACCGAGTTTCCTCCGTGCCTCGGAAAGCACGTTAAGCAGTTGGTCCCGGCTGTCATTTGTGATCTTTGTCAGTCGTTACAGGTAGTCAGTGGCCCAAAAAGTCTGACAACCAGTCTTACCAAGGGGTATCGTATTACCCAGTACTAACTGGGTTGTGGAGGTCAGATAGGCAGTCGCTCTATGTAAAATACTGGTATTCAGCTGCATCCGGTTAGACTGGAAGCCGACCCCAATAAAACTTGGGAAAAGGCTAAGCAGATGATGACGATAAAATTAATAGATTCCTATATCAAGTATTTGAATTCCCATCCACGTGTTACTACTGTAATAGAAGGTAGAAATATATTCCTTTATAATGGCCTGTGTCATATTAATTCAGTACCTAATAAGAACACTTTTTCCCTTTTAATAGTTACTCTTACAACATACTAACAAGTGCCGTTTCTAACGAAAAAGTTCCATAAGTATACTCTAGACTTCTTTTCAAGAAACACGTATTAAAAAGTCTGAAGTTTTCGTAACCCACTGACCTACTGAACTGTTTCACACAGAATTTTGATCATCCGAAAATTCCAAGTACTTTTAATGAAACTTTAGCTTTCTTATGTCAGAAACATTTACCAAGTTTCCGAGGGTCTTTACGTCGTGCTGTACTTTGAGTGTTATTTTTAGGTTAAGTAGGCATTATTTTGTTTTTGTTTTAGGTAGCATTTAGTAATTTTACTCGGAGTAGCTTTTATTTGCCTACCTTGTTCGTACAGGCCACGATAACAATAATTCTCCACGACAAACAGTTTCCTCGAAAATATTCGGTTGTTAAAACTAATTAGATTCACTCATTCAAAGTATAATTGAACTCAAACGCTGCCATAATTTCTTCAAACATTTAGATAAACACAAAATATATTCAAATTGCAATAACACTCTCTTCTCTCCGTATCTTAGCGAAGAATTGCGTGTTTTGCTTGTGGAGTCTTTGGTTTTATCAAAGTTAAATTATGCGGACACCGTGTATGGTCAACGGCTTCTCTCAAAAACTGAAAGAATGATCCAAAGACTCCAAAACGCCTGTGCACGCTTCTGCTTTAAAGTTCCTTTTAGGGGACATGTAACACCCTTCTTAAATGAGCATAACATTCTAAAAATGAAAGCTAGACGAAAACTGCACCTAGCAACCCTACTTTTTGGAGTTATCAAGTCTCACTCCCCTTCTTATCTATACGATAGGCTGTTATGGACTAGTAGGCACAAAATCGGTGAGGGAAGAAAATGTTGCCAACAGCTTTCTATTCCCCAGCATAAGTCGGCAGCCTTTAGAGGCAGTTTTCGTTACGCAGCTACCAAATGTTGGAACAATATACCGCCTCCCATAAAATTTAGTAAAAGTTGCTCGACTTTCAAGTCAAAATTAAAGTTATTTTTATTAAATCATCAAAATGAATTTCAAGATGTTCGAGCCGACATTTCAGCCATTTGAAACAAAACAATTATTTTATATATTTTTATCAACTCGGTTTACACATATCAAGTATTTATTATTTTATGCATTTTTAATTTTTAGCACTGTTATCAATTTTACACATTTTAAATTTTATCAATTTTATACTTAATTCAATTTTACCCATGTTATTAATTTTTACACATTCCTCCATTTTTACTTTTTGTTACTGATTCTTAGCGTATGTCATAAAATTTATTTTTGCTATCAATTTTATAAAATTATCTATTTCATCTTTTGTTTTTTATTATTATTGCCTTTTTGTGGTTTTTATTAATGGGCACAGTATTTTATAAATATATATTCTACCAATGTTACTAATTTTATACATTCTATTATGTTTACTTTTACTATTGAATCCTACTGTATGTCCTCAATTTTATACATTTCTCGATTTTGTCATATTTGCTGTTTATGAATGTCTTTTTGTTCTTTTTATTAATGGAAACAGTATTTATAAGTTATATAAGAAAAAATAATAATAATAATAATAATGTTTGTTATTTTATACACTTCATCATTTTTACTTTTTGTTATTGTTTTTTAATGTATTTATAATATAACATTTTATTTTTAGTTGGTATTTGTGCAAAAATTGTAGACTTTACTAAGTGTTTGTTTAAGTTGTCGAGCGTATGGCACTCGTAGGCTGCAGCTGAAAATCAGCGTCAGGTGGTACACCTTGTGTTGCCACCTGGCATTATGCTGAGCTGAGGCCCTTTTGGCATTATTAGTTTTGTTTTTTTTTTTATTTTGTGAAATTTTGTAATGTTTTTAATGCCAAATAAACACTATTTTCTTTCTTTCTTTCTTTCTCTTCGCGGCAGTATACTTTACGAGATATAACGGGGTACTCCGGTGAGCTCCGGGGTACTCCCGGGTAGCTGGATCAAGTACCATAGAGTTTATAATTTATTCCGAGGGCGGGTGACGGGAACCGGGGCTAATTGCCGCGAAACTTTCATTAAATGGCTTACGCATAGACAACACGCCGAATTTTTATGCTGAAAAAGTCATAATTATACCTTTTGCTTCAGGGACTGAGCTTCTGGCTTATTTATTTATTTAAATAGAACGGCCGTAGCCAATTACACTATTTAATTAACATATAATTTATTTAACACAGTTATGCATTCTTCTCACAAAAATTCAAACATTCTGACAGTATCACCTTCCATTCATTCGCAAACATATCAAGATCTGTGTTTGAGTTCAGGAGAACGTTAATGGCGGCTAATGTCCGGGGAATAGGTGACTTGGAGTGTGCAACACTAGAGCATGTTGGAACAGCCAGTAAGCGGTGTTTACTGCAACGACAGTAATCTCTCCCTCTTATGTCCTGTTGACTGCTATTTACTGATGGCGATGAGTATTAATTGTGTGCTAGTGAAAACATGCATTATTTCTACAGCCTGTAGGAGGATAACGCAAACTAACAAATTAGGTACAATTATGACTAATACTAAGTCTTTTCAAGCATAATTTTTAATGCTGAAAAAGTCGTAATTGTGCCTCGTGTCCCAGAGATATGCTTGTGTTGTGTCTAGTTGACTGCAATATACTTGAACTGATTATGAACAATACCTAATGATTAGGTAGAAATTAACCCCATACCTCTATTTTAGAACAATAACAAATAATAATAGGTAGGTACTACATACATTTGAAAAGAAATATTTCAACAATGCACTGATTATTTAGATTTGTTAACTGAATGAAAACATGTAGGTATAATCTTTTGTAATGATTGATACTCGAACTGTTATCAAATGTATCCTTGTGGATACATTTGATAACAGTTCAATAGACAACGTTGTTTGATAATAGACATCGGAAATCGATAGTGTTTGATGCGTTGTTGAAGGACAAAAGAGCTCCTAATGGATATTGTAGTCAACGTATTTGAATTTAAAAACGCAAACCAAAACTAAAAAAAAGAAACTAGAACTTAAAATACTATCATTGCCTTGTCTTTACATATACGAGACCGCATTGTTCGTCAAGAAAAATAGTGAATTGTTTAAAAAAGCTTCAGAGCAACGCTGTATGTCGTCAAGACAAGAATATCGTCACGAATTATGTCTAAGACCGCCCTTATGCACAAAAGCATCCTCTGCATGGCTCCGAAAATATTCAATATAATACCAAATGACATTTAAGATTTAAACTTGACACAATTTGAACGGAAACTAAATAAATTTTTAATTGAAAAATGTTACTATACCATTGACGAATTCCTTCTTGACAAAATTTAAAAAGCTAGGCTGATTTGTTTTATTACGTATTTTGACATTATACTCTGACATTACTTATCAATTTGTCTTATCTCTTAATTTATGACATTGCATTTTTATGAAGTATTCATTTGAATTTATAAATTGTATAATGTGTATTCTAAAGGTTCATAATATAAATTTTAAATTCTTATAATGTTAAATAGTGTATGCCCTAATGGGTAGTTTTTTGAGTTAGTATAACCTAACTGTAAGACCAAGTATCACCAAAAACCACACTAATAAATACTTTGACTTTGACTTTGAGAAATGAAAAAAAAAAAACACGCTCTTGTACCATAATTTATAGGGGTGGGTACCCACCACTTCTAGTTTGTTCAGAAACACTAAAAATAGGAGACCATTCTAAAGGTAAAATAATTTGAAACACGGGTATTCTAGTTTCTAGCTGATACTAAAGAATGGCAGGATTCGGCAGAATTCCATCTTACAGAAACAGAATATAGTCCCATGAAAGATCGAACATTTTCTTTTGAAAAAATAAAAAATTAACACGTACCGCTGTATGTACAGAGATATTTGACAAGAAATATTTGCCTTTTAAAATAACACGTCGACTAACAAGGACCGAAACAAACTATCATCACCTTTAAACTTAAACATAATGTTCCCTTCCCAAGTCAGATAAATCCGCGGTGTCACATCAGATACCTGCCTCACCCATCCAAAAGATGACACATCCTTATTTATACGAAGCCAATGTATAAATTCGAAAAAGATATGTCATCCATAACGTTGGTGACGAGGGTCGGGCCGTGTCATAAACTTTGTACACGTGGAGATGACATAGCGAAGGTTGCAACTGTTACTGCTAAGGAAAATAGTGCTGATTATTTTGTTGGTCGATAAGGGATGGGTTTGAAGAAGATATCGGGGTGTATGGTGAACTTTTTGCGAACGAGTTGATATTTGGTAGTAAGTTTTCAAAAGAAGCTTTAGTTCAGTATTCAGTACAAAGCGGAAAAGTTTGATAACGTCAAAGATATGACCAATCAATACGGTCACCAATGCAACTGTGTGTGTCGAACTGTTGTCTATAGGTCAGCCAATGTTGCATTACAGTGCTACAAACATCATGACGCGTAGACCCTCTAAGCCGCCACGAAATTCGTCCAAAAGAGATCTTAAGATATATATATATATACTATCTAGACGATAACAATGATGAAAAAGACGGCGATGTAGGTAGACGTTCTGAACATGGATAAAAAAACACCTTTTTATGAGATCTAAAGTATAAAATACCACAGACTTTTAAGTTATAAGATGGACATGATCAGTATTATCGTACTAAAGGTATTTTTTCTTTCATTTCCAGAAGGTCAAATTCCCCGTGGTTCCAACTATTTCCAACAAGAGCGTGACGCAGCGCGACTGCCGCGCGACCGACCATCTCCACCTAGAGGAGATCCAGGTAAACCAATGATCTCGTCTATAATGTTAGTCATTATAAAGATGAATCAATATCATCTAAATTATATTGGTAAAATACAAGTGTGTGGAGGAACCGGAGGAACTGCTCTTCCGTACATTCATGCTATTTGTTGCTGCACACAGTTATATACATAGTAACTTGACAGAGTAATAAACAGAGTTATATACAGAGTTGTAGACAGATTTATAGACAGACTTATAAGCAAGGTTATATACAGAGTTATAGACAGAGTTATAGACAAGATTATAAACAGAATTATAGACAGAGTAATAGACAGAGCAATAGACGGAGTTATAGACAGTGTTATATACAGAGTTATAGACAGTATTATAGACAAGTTATAGACAGTTTTATATACAGAGTTATAGACAGTATTATAGACAAAGTTATAGACAGAGCTATAGACAGGGTTATAGACAGAGATATATACAGAGTTATATACAGAGTTATAGACAGAGTTATATGTGTTACGTTGCTGTTGTTATTATTCTTAAAGAAATACTAAGTGATTAAATATCTCATTCTGGCTTTTACGACTTCTACAGAAACATTAGTCGAGTCAATATGCAAAAATAGAACAGGCAACAAACAACATTTGATTAAGCCCTGACGGCCCTCAGACTGCTATAAAATGTTAATAAGATTCTGAAATAAAACTGTTTTCACACTAGCAGTGAAAATAATATGTTAGTTATTAATTTGTTAAATGGAAATTAGGCGATGCCCATACCCAGCAGTGCGTGATACCAGGCTGATATGATGATCATGATGAAGATGATGAAATAGAAAAGTACGGATTAATTTGATGATAATACAATGTTACATACGAATTATTTTTTCTATCTTCATTCCAGTTCATGCGCTTCGAAAAGAATACGCTAGCGAAGGTGAGGCCGAGAGAAGTGATTACGAACGCGGTGGTGTCCGGAAGATGGCGGATGCCCACAGGAAAGTTGAAGGAATAGGACCCATCACCAAAGACGGCATGCCTGTCGCACTCAGATCTGTAAGTTTGTTTTGTTTTGTCCTTAATAGGATTTTTATGGCACCTGAACAGGAATACATTACGAGATAGTCGGTGACAGAAAATATTAAAAGCACCTTTATGGCAAATGGCTGATTTGCACAGTGCAAGTCTAATGAATGCATGATTCTATGAAAATTACAGTTTAATAAAAGGTTACAAGTGCCTGTTAGGTTAGAGATTTGTGTGGAAATTGCTTAGCCTCTTCTTTCTTTGGGACACATTGTTAAATTTTACATATAGACTGGGTTGAAGAAGTACCTCAGTTAAATTGTGAGGCGCAAATTGAAATAAACAACACGAAGTTTGCTACAATGAAGTCGGTTAAAAATCATTGCATACATCACCAAAACAAACACGTAACATCTGTTCTGCAAAGATAAATAAAGACTGACACAGGTTTTATTATTGTAGATTGTAGTCGTCACCTCTTGTTATCGAATACTGAAAATCTGTGCTGCCCATTAATTTAAATCAAGGGCCGTACAACGTTATATAACCATTTGTTGACGACGTTTGAGATTCTAGTAAAAATGTTTGCAACTGCTGCCTTTAGAAAAAAGTCCCAGTAAAAAAGTAAAAAAAATGATCAGCTATCGAAATTTATTTATTTATTATTTATAGTTAATTAAAACGGTAAACACCAATTACAATAATTAACACAGAAACACCAATTACAATAATTAACAAAACAATGGTTTGAATTACGAAAACTAATACTAACACAAAACAGTGGACACTTTTGAATACTTTATCTCACAGAACATCAGACATATTCGCATAACCTTACTCTATTCATCCGCAAAACACATCACATTCAGGGGTGGCAATCAGAAGGGCGTTGAGCGTCTTAAGAGTACGACATAGATTCAGCTCTGGCGACAAATTTAGATGACGGTGGGGCGAACAGATTGTGCCGGCGGCACTGGCGGTGTCCGATATATTTGTCGGGAACAAATAGCCGGCAGAAAAGGCTGTGGAGCTCAGGGCAGTCGATTAGTCCCCGTAGGATCTTACAGGCTACCGTGAGCTGTTTCGAACCTCTTCTCGCCTTCAAGGAGTTAAAGCCCAACACTCCTAACAGGTAGTTGGTGAAGGGAAAATAGAAATATAACCTCTTAGGAATATTTTCTGCACCTTTTCGAGCATCAGTGTTGGGGCAGCGATGTAAGGGTGCCAGATACAGGCACTAGACTCAAGTTTGCTTCGAACCAGAGTGGTGTAAAGTAATCGAAGAACATTAGGATTGCGGACGTCAGGAGCATTTCGCATCACAAAACCCAAACGCCTGAAGGATTCCTTCGCGAGGGTAGAGATGTGCTCTTTAAATGTCAGACAGCGGTCAAACGCCACTCCCAAATCCTTAACGTTGGTAACTCGAGAAATCACGTCGCCACCCAATCTGTAGTTGAAAAATATGATTTTTTGTTACATTATTTTGCTTCTTTTATTGCAGGAAGTCAAAGACCCCTCGAGGTGGTACAAAAAGATGTACGACACTATACACAAAAACAAATACGATGGTAAGCATAAACAATTTATTCGATTTTATTTAATTTTGTACCTTTTATTTTCTTAGGTACCCTTTTTTACAAGTACCCCATACTGTTCATTTTCTTTTTCAGACGATTATGTGACTATTCGGTACAAAAGTCGTCGAGGTGATTATTCGTATTTTTTTCCAAATTTTTTGTTACATCGGTGGCTGATACATCGCATATTTTGTGCCGTTTTAAACGCTTTATTTCATAACTTTATCCGCCATTTTGTAAATACTTCATTGCTTTTTAGAGACATTAAAAATCAATTGTGTCGTTCCTAATTGTACGTACTTATTTATAAGAATAAACTAATAATCAACAATGCATTCGATTTGATAATTTCAACAATTCAGAATAAAACTTAATTATTTTCTAACAAATCATAGTGATACTACAATATCGGCTTCAAAGCTTAATAACTTAAAATTAGTATTAACAAATTATAATTAAACTGTAATTGATTAATCTTATGATAATTGTATTAATAACAATAATTATCCATTCAAATAAACGCCTGCTAAAAATCGGCACTCGCACTTGTTTACTATTCTTTGCCATATAAATACTGGCAGGCGCTTAAATTGGTGCATCTGAATCTGAATACCTACATAAACACACACTTAAGGCAAGGCAAAGCAAGAAGCAATAGGAAAATGTTAAGAAAATAAAATTAACCAAATCATGACGGTGCTTTATGAGTCGTCTCTATTTTGAGAGTTTAAATTTTCTACACAGAGAGCGCTTCTCTTCACTAAATCAGACATTTCTCTATAGGACAACCTCCGGAAAGGGTACTCAGCAACAAATCCCAGTACGCTTACTTTGACCCCCGCTCCGGATACCTGAGCGAGCCCGAGGGAGGTCTAAGTAGACTGGGCGCCAGCACGTGGAGCGATGCCTATGACAGCGATGTTACCACTGGTCCTAGGAGACGAACAGCCTCGGTACAGGAAGATAGAAGGTTCTGTGAAGTTAACTCGCAGTACATACCAAATACTAATAAGTAAGTACAAATCAACTAAGTAATCTTAAAAATAAAAATATTATCAAAACACAAAACATAATTTGTCACTTAAACCTGGTGCCAATTAAACAATTTCCTGTTAAACAAAACAGCACTGCAAGTACGTAGCAATCGATAACGATCGAATCGATACGATTCGATAAATCCGACTTTTTGATTGGTTAAAAACTCATTTTATCGAGAATAACTGTCAGATTTATCGAATCGTATCGAATCGAGTGCTACGTACTTGCACTGCAGCAATTGACAGTGTTAAGACTCCTTTACGAATTGCTACATTATCTTTACTTATTAGTTGTTCCACAAACAATTATCCACTTAATGTAGTGTCCTGCGTATCTTGATGTCTGCACGTTACAGGGACTGATAACGCTACGGTAGACGTTAAACTCATAACTTAATTCTATGCCGTCTCAATTTGGATGTCATCGTCACTCAAGAAGAAGAAGATTTGAGTAGATGGATAGATTTGCTATCAAAGATATTAGAAAGGAACCATGAACACTACAAGTTATCTTTTTTCAGATACAGCACCTTAGCAACAGCGAGGGCAAGTCAAGAAGTATACAAGAACCAACCAGGAAGGATAGAGAACTATGTGCCCGGGAAGTCGTCGGTCGTAGACAAAGAAGCGAAACAGGTATCCTTCTTAAGCTTATTGCACCACATTGGATTCATCTTCTTCATACAGTCAAATGGGATCATCATGAAATGCTTCAAGAGTTATTCATACACTTCCATAATATTCACCGTTTGATTGAGCCATTAATTTGTCATTAGTATTAGTTACGATTAGAATATAAAGATTCTACGTACAAGACACGCTATTACAAGCATTCATTTGTAAATCTCAGAAAGATTTAATGGGCCTAGGAAACGCTATCGCACCAATGGCGAGGAAGTCCAAAACGAAATGGTCAACTTGACAGTTTTCGGGCATTGTGAGGATGCTTATCGGAATCGAGATATCAATGCGAGAGATATTATAGTGTAGGTACAAATACAACCTCACTCTCACTGTCCGTTTGAAAGGCCAGAAAGCACAAATTGAGAGAGTTACAAATAAACAAGTCTGTAACAAAGGACCATATATTGGTAATAAACAATATTATAGCTTACCAAAGTAAAAAAAAAGTACGTATAAGGACAAAATAGAAAAGCACGTCTAGTACGCAGAGATGAGAAAGATTCCATTGGTTATCACCTCCATTCGGACTAACTGCCTGAATCCCACATTCATGAAAATCAGCAAAAACGATGTTTTTTTTCTTTTCTAGTGGTGGGACGAGGTCATGGACATATTTGACGGGGTACGATTTTTTACTATTGTTATGTGTGTATTTGTTATAACCATTAATATTTGTAACATTTGTTCTTTCGTTGATTTTGTATTGGTGACTCTTATTACCAGGAATAATTAAAACAAAATTATTAAATTACTCGTGTCAAAATCAATAGTAATATTTGTTGAAAAAAATACTACTTTGTTCAAACGATTGCTTAGCTAACGAAATTGTGATATTAAAATCGAACTGTATGTAAATATGCCGTCAACTGATGTCCCAAAGCCTTAAGCTTCTGAATCATTGTACTATGATCCACTAACGTATGTTTTCCATCGCTGTCCGGTGCGTGTGGTGGTGGCACTAACAGTGGCTAGATGACAACTCTCCCCTCCCCCCGTACACCACCTTGCTAGCTCGCGCGATACAGAAGAGTGTAAGGCCCTTAACATGAATGTCTGCCTGTGTATTGTGAGCCTCTGTGTTTGCATGCACGATATTTATGACGAGAACTATGGATTTTGCGTTCAAAATAAGAATTTGGCTCTGGCCATTCCGCGACGTTCGGATGTCTACTTTATGGATTGGTCAAAACGGTATGGAAGAACTCCGAACCCTGCGCCAGACACCAGGTATTGATAGATCACGACTGAAGTATCTGTCAATGTCCATTGTCTGTAGCAGGTCCGCAAATTGTCTGTACCGAGTTGATTCGTTTAACTCCGTACGTAGAATTTAGCTTTTGTAGAATTTTCTAAGGTATAGCACGATTCTTTCAAATTTTATATCGTTTTATCTTGGTTATGGTCTGTCTTATTCTTATTTCGATTGCATAGAGTCTGTCTTTCTTTGGTATTATTACTTTTTACGGATGAGATTGGATTTTTGGAATATTAAATTCCCGAGTCAAAATTTTCGGGAATCATATTTTTTTGGGTTCATTTCATTTTTAACGGTGGTGGTTGTCATGTTCTGGTTTATTTATTTGCATGTTATTTGGTGTATCTTTAAACCTTTAAGTTCCTGTTTGAATAAGTTATTTAAAAATCCGTAAAATGTTTGTGTAGTAAATTATGCAGATCTTTATTTATTATATCATTGTTCGTAATCATCAATGGTTCTTCATCTTATATTTTGATAGCATGTTACAAGTATACTTATGTAAACATAATGGAATTATTACTTCTTTGTGCATTATTACCATTGTATAATTTCTTATTTTGTCGATTGTCAAATATTTTATGCTTTGTAGCATGTCTTTATTAATCTCACCAAATACTGTGAGTTTTACCATTCTGTCTTGTCTGACAATTATTGTACGTATTATAAATAGTTTAAAGTATATAATTCTTTTGCAGCAAAACATATCAAGTACTACATCCCTGCCACAATCTTCACCGAAAGATAAAAAGGATCTAACGACGACGATCCTGTCGAAATCGAACATGGCAAGGTAAATATCATTCATATTTTTTCAAGGTGTACAGTTTAATCATTGATAAATCTAATGCCTAAACCTCTTTGGCTTTTTTTATCTTCTCCAATATCTTTACCAAAAGCTTTCGGGGCTTTTGAAACGCCACTCTACCTGCTTGTGATTCTTAATACAATTTTTTCAAAACTTTGAACTCCTGTGTAAAATTTGTTTCTCAGTCTGTTTTCTCTTCAAAGATATAAAGTGCTATTAGGGCTGTATGATAGTTTCATGACTGCTACAAGAATCTTGAGGCGCTTGAATGACAATAGCAGGATCCCGTTGTTGGTAAACAAGATTGTGGTGGCGTTAGTTTCAATTCGCGAAAGATCCTTTTTCAATGAAATATTCTGAATACGATTTTTTTTTGTCTTAGGGCTCTGAAGGAATCCGGATACGAATCCGACTCGACTCTAGTATTCCGTCGTCGCGAGGACACAGAGGCGCCCCTATCACCAGCAGAAAGGCGTGCCGCTTATAGGGACCTGCAAGCTGGCGGGGAACCTCCACTTAGAGGGTTCCGATCTCCAGCACCACCAAGACAAGGTCAGCTTAGTTATAGTCACTGTTATGAAAGAGATATTGGCCTGTTTTCACTTACATTGGGCAACACTAATATTAAAATCCAACAGTGCAACAATATCAAGACATCTACAATATTAATTTAGATGCCGCTTAGTGTTGGTGAAAACAAGCACTACATTTTTCCACTACTGATAATTATGTATATTACTTGTGGCTTTAAAGCCATCTATTACGATTTTAAAAAACCTAATTTATAAAAAGTAGGTTATAAAAATTACTGATAAACTATTGCAGTACCTTCAGAAAAAAACTTTCAAATAATGCTTAAATTATTTTATGAAATCTGTCTACTTTAGATATAAGACATATACTAACGACTTTATTTATAAAATATACTAATGTATCTACGACGGGAAAACTAATACAGCATGGTTTTATATATAACTCGGGTATTTCGGTGTCAGCGTAAATATTTTTTAACTTATAAGTGCTTAAAAAACCCTCTTTAACTTATTGATCGGCTCTATGGTGCTCGTAAACTTTATATTTTAATCAATAAATAAATCTAACTAGCAAAGGAAAATCACATTTTCCATAAACTCGGTCAAGGCAAATGCAGATGTACACATGGTAGCAAACACACATGCATACAGTCGGATGTACCAACTCAAGGCCGCCATTTAATGACAATGATGCTTTCAATAGCGCACATACTAGTCTAAACTGTAATACACGAGAGGTAAGTCGAGATTTTTGCCTTTGCATGCTTTCATCAACTCTATATAATAAGGTGCTGGGTCTTCAGGCTGCTGTAAAACCAGGTAAATAACTTGCATGAGCACAAATTGACTCCAAAATTAAACTAGCACCGTAAATAGTGTTGAACATGTTACAAGTTTTTCTTGCGGCACAAACGTAGTTTCACGGTTAGAACTCAAACATCGCTTACGAGAGACACAATTAGAACAGAAGCACGGATCACGTTTTCATTACACCTAACGAGTGCAAACGAAAGAATATCATCACTGAAAAGTGGTTACATTTCACAGACGAATCGGAAATCGAATACATTCCGATTTCTTCGACACTGACGAAGATAAGAGTTCATAAGAAGACACCTAAAGTGCACGAAGTCATCTGCTACCCAATAACTAGCATAGAAACCGGAGATCAAGTTAAATTCAAAAGATTTGCTCCATCTTTCCTGAGCACTGATGTGCCAAGTATATTATCTGACTATCCACCTGCTCCTCCACGAAGGATTTCATCTAAAAATAGCCGGACTCTGAAGTTAGTGACTTCAACAAGACCTGTATCAACATCGCCAAAAAGATCATCTGCATCATATTCTCAAACTAATGTGGATTTCTTGAAAGATAAAATAAACCACAAACTTTCTCGCCAGAATACTCAAATAATTAACAAAACAGGCTCTGCAACAGATAAAAGATGTGTGATAGTTGATCAAAAATTGCTAAAATCAAGAATTATGTCTACATCAGCACCTCCTGCTGTCAATAGAAAATATAATTCAACAACTAATTTAAAAAGCTCCATGAAAACTATGGGAAGTGATACTAGAACTGGAGGCACAAGTAGTTTTGGCTCTTCACGTAGGATGTTGTTACCTACTGAATACTCCAACTCTATCCATAGCAAATATGGTGATCCACACTCTTCTGTAGTAATAGAGGGAGGAGCTGGCAGGAAAACACCCATTACAAATATTCTTGACAAGGTTACATCTTTAGACAAATTATGGAGTGCAGAAAAAAGAAATGAACGTATTGATGTAACAAAAGTCAGAGCCAAATCGCTATCCAAAGATAATACAAGTAAGCCTGTTGTTGCTAGACCAAGCACAACTTCAAGTACGAAGTCTCTTTCACCAACAAGCACTCACAAGAGTAGAGATATGATCCGAACTGCTGAAAGAGTACAAAAACTGAAGATTTCAAAACTGCATACTAAATCTAATCCTTGTTTATCAACCAAAAACGAAACGAAAGTGCCAAAACCTAGCTCACTTCAATCGGCATCAAGTATATCTAAATCTTCATCAAATATTGCATCCGGGTTAAAGAAACCGAACCAAGTAAAAACAGCTGTAGTAACAAACTTAAAAAAGAAAAAGTCTTTAGAGAGCGTTGTAATTAGACCCCGCAGCGTACCCTGTCATGAGTCATGCAGTAAAAAAGCTAAAGACAATGCTAAAAATGTAAAGAAAACACCAAAACCTAAAAATAATAAGAAGCCTAGTGTGAAAACTAATGAAGAATCTGAATCTGGCAGTCAATTTGGCGACACCTCAAACGAAACGTCTAATTTTGGCTCTTATGAAAACTTGGGTGCTAGACGAATCAGCTCTAAAGATATAAAAAAGTCTCATGATGCTATTGTCTCTGACACTTTTTTCCAACATCTGTTTCTTGGAAGAGCTTCTACACCAACTTTGGTATATCCGATGTTAGAACAAAATAATACCGTGCTTCAGAAAGCAAGAATGTTCCAATCTCCTCCCCAAGATAATACATCTCCGAAATCCTTGAATACTTACTTAATACATAGAAAACCAGTTTCTTTGTCTCGTTTTAAAATGTGGGATAGGTATCCCAGCCCATCACGAGCGTGCAGTCCTAGATCAGTATCTTGGCCGGGCCGAATGCATGATGAAATTCGTAAGTTCGATAGTTTATCTAAGTGTGATGATTTTGGATCAACTTCGTCCTTGGCGACAGTTAGAAGTAAGAGTGAGCCACCGTGCAATAAATTGTATTTTTCACAAACGTCTCGTCCAAAGTCGCCGACAGTAGTATTTCTTAAAAAGGATAAACCGAAAGAAATACTGATAAGGGGCCCAACATCACCATCAAGATTGGTTTTCACACAGACAAGAAGACCGGTTTCTCCCAAAGTTCTCCATAAACGCAAGGCTTCTCCTCCACAAGTGCAGCGTAAATCATTATCCCCATCAAAAATTATATTTACTGAGACTGTTCGACCAGTTTCCCCAATAATTACCAGACGTTCGCCTCATTTTGAAATAATGGAATCGAAATCTGATAATGAGAAATATCCTTCAACAATATTCTTTTCTCAAACTTCGAGACCCGTATCCCCAAAAGTGCCAAGAAAAAGCACAATGCCTAGTGTCAGTAGGAGTCATTCTACTTCGCCTGTTTCCATACGATCACCATCTTATCGTCGCATACACAGCGCTCGTTTACAACACAGTAAGCAGTATGCTGACACTGTACCAAAGAGTGTATTTCGAACCCGAAGTGCTGGCGATGCTGAGAGAAAAATACTCTTAGATAGCTTTCCGATGAAAACAAAAAGTGATTCTAATTTGCATGCTGCTGACCCAGATTATGACGAATACGTTCGTGACATGCAAAACACAAAAATGAGGTCAGAACGGTTTCGGGAATTAAACAGATATTACACATATTTAGAAAGAGTGGCAGAATTGGAAAAAGCTACTTCCACTAGTGATTTACGACACAGGAGGAAAGATGAAGAAATAATTGACTTTGACCGTTGGAAGAAAATAAGAGCAATAGAAAGAGCTGAGGAGGAATTAAACCATCTCTATCATAAGTTGAAAATAGCTCAAAACGAAAAAGATGTTTTGTTTTATCCTCGTGACCTAAAAGATTTTCGTTGGAATTACGATACAGACAGAGGTCTACGAATCAAGGAAAGATCTGTAGAAGATCTCAAAGATCATTTTCAGCAAGTACCCCAGTATGATTCCATGGAATTAGATCAACCACAATCTAGAGACTCTTACAAACCTTTATGGCGCGGTACAAGTGTTGCAGAAACTGCCTTTTACATAAACAAAAAGAATGACAATGATAGATTAGAACAGCGGGTTACCGTGAAACCTACTGTAACGTTGCAGCAAGAGACTTCCTTAAATGATCTTCGTAAAAAAATTGGCCTCGGCAGCCGCTTGTGGAGTAGTTTGTCTATGGATCAAGTAAACGCCCTCAAAAACCAACTGAATGCTATTTACAGCAAAGAACTAGAATCAAAATCTACTAAAGAGCCAGATGTGAAATATACTATTGATGTAAAAGACGATAAAGTAGAGGCTAACCCATCGTTACATGTGAGATGTAATTCACTGATCACTTCGGCATATAACGCAGAAAGGGAAAAGCCCCCCAAATTAACCAAGTCTGACTCTATAGCCGCAATTTCTTGTCCAATCACATCTGTTAAGGAACTCAAAAATAATGTTAATAAAATTCAAATGACTCTCAGTGAAAACGAAAAAAGAAAGATTTCCCAAACGTTAAGTAAAGAAATTTTAAATAGAATAAGTAAATTCGATAATCAGCCACAGGCTCCTCTGTCTTTAAAGGAAGAAATAGAAAATACAGAAAAGAAAGAAGAACCTATTACTGAACGAAGAGACGTAGTTGTCCACAAAACTTCAGAGGAAAGTGTAAAGCAAGCAAATATCAGTAGTGTTGAAAATGATCAAAAGAGACATGTCGTTTACACCAATGAAAAGACTGAAACACCTTGTCAATCTTCGGCTAGTGAAACTGAGACTGCTAGTTCCGATATATCCAATAAAACTGCCATATATAGAGGTCCCAGTAAAGAAGTACAAAAAAAAGTTCAATATTTTGAATCTGTAAAAAACACGGCTGAACAAACAAAAACTGTTTACCATGCCAGAGAAAGTTCCGATGAAAAAGAAAATCAAGTCCAAAGCAGTCCGAACACAGCAGTAGCTATCAAAGAATTCGTACCAACCAAAACCGAAACAAAGACAATTGAGCCGCAGAAAAATCAAATAGTGCAGTCACAATCATGCACAAATTTTAAAGAATATTTTGGGGAAAGCGAAAAAAATAAATTCCTTTCACTTCCCCTGAAAACTGATCTACATTCTAGGTCAGCTTCGCCTCATTCGGAGTTATACATTGCCGATAGACGGACGCCCGACACGCTACGTTGTTCAAGCGACGAGACGATCTGGCGCAGTCGGAGCCCGTCACCCGACCCGGAGAGATACTGGCGCGCATACCTTAACCTGGCGCGAGCGGGCGAAGTGCGCCGCTTGGCCCGGCGCTTCGACTCGCCCACGGCGGCAGGCGCCGTGCTGCGGCGGTATCGCAGCGATCCAGAGCTCGCACGAAATGCATTCATCAGCAATTGGTCATCTTTTGAAAAACTCTCATCACGACGCGACAAATGCAGAGCAGTACTCCCCGTGGCAAGAGTACCCTTACGAACCACAAATCGTTATATGCCCCATATTGATATCATATCTAAACTAGCGGCTCTCCGTAGACGTACGACTCCTCGATCTAGGTCTGCAGAAGAAGCATTAGAATGTCGCCAAGGAGAAGTGGATCGTATTCGGCGCAGGTTCGAAACAATGTCGTTACTTGGACAGATATACGCTTCCGCTCCTGACGTGAGTGAGTTACATGACATGGCCCCGTACTTAGCAGGCTCGTGGATAGCACATCGCTACCCAAAACGTAGTGATAACAACAGATCTTTAGAGGATCCCAACGTTTTGGTTCGCGGACGAACATCACCTGTAAAAAAAGATATAAAACGATCGGTACCAAAAGAATCTGTAAAATTGAGCTCAATCCTGAAAAGTGACACGTTAGCAAAGCAAGAATTTAATCCCGCGGCACATCGGCCAGCGAGTCGATACGAGCCTCCGAGAGCTCCGCCCCGGCCGCCGCCCGCTTCATGGCCCTACAGGCTCTCGCCCTACGTCACGCCATCACGACATACCGTCACATTCCAAGGTTAATTTCTTTAATTTCTAAAGTTTTCTTACCACTCAATTTAGTAGACGCTAATTCGTGTTTAATTTTGGAGTAAATTTGAATTTTGTAGAAGTTTGAATCCCTCGTAAAAGATTTATTGATCATCGTTATGGGTCCCGCTGTATTGCGTTTCGGCTATGCGTGTTTACTTTTCGTGATTACTGAACGCAAACAAGGATGGTTTGCAGTCCTGCATTAAATGTAACAATGCCACTTGATTTATTTCTGCTACTTTGAATGTACGGTTAAACAAGCTATTTGGTTTACAGTTTAACCCACAAATTACATTGTAAAATGTAAACCAAATAGCTTGTGCGACCGTACATTATCAGGAAATAGACGTAGCTGTATTATATAAATTGAAAATATTTCGTCTGAGCTTTTACTGTTAACACATAACGACATCAATGTTTCTTTTATTGCATACAATTTTCATTTTACCATGTTTTCTGTTTGGTCCCTTACCATGTTTTGTTACACACTATTAGAGGGCGACTCAGCACCGGAGCCTCCACGCAGAGCCTCGCACGGGAGCTATTCAGACACAGGCAAGTACATGCTCAATACTCACACACCGTAACTATTCGTGAAGTTATTTGTAAATAACACTGCCTAGAGACGTTCGTCTCACAAAAACAAATTAAAAAATGATCTAACCTACTTTGGTCCATTATGTAACACTTTGCTCAGTTCACTTCCGAAAATCATTCAGTGTAAGCATCATGAGAGCCAACACGCTTATATTCCTTAAGATTATATGCGAATAAAAAAAGAAACAATAGCCTTTGTTCACAAGAATCGGTGCCTTAACTTATTCCCCTGACCATCGCCGTCAACACACGTAGTCTAACGCGAATAAAATTTAGTCAAATTAGTTATTATTATAAGTATATTTATAATTTTGGAAGTGATTAGTTTTTATAAAGTAATTTACAATACCAGTGCCTTAACGACCTTAAAAAAATCATTCATATCGTGCGATTATCAGTCAGCCTCTCGCGGTTTACGTCATTCAATTGGATTGGACTTCCAAAACCTGTTCGTTGAGTTTTTTCAATTGTAAATAGTTCGGCTAGCCGCTTCATCACACGCGGTCTGCTTGTTGTTCGCAAAATATAATAAATAAAATTGTTTTGACTGAACGGACGCTCGGGTTATAAAACCGGACAGTATCGACAAGTGTTATCGAATATTACTCACTGATATAATACTTTTATCTTTGTTATCGCGGCTTCAGTTTAACGTGAACCATCTAGGTGTGTGCAGTGCTAATATGATATAAAGTAATTACTGAACTGTGTACCGCCAAAATGAGCGTAAATTTTGCAAGTGACACTGGAAAAAATCGCAACAGCAATATTCCAAGCCGCGAAGATATAAACTACGAAGATGATGGATTTTTCAGTGACGTACCCGGCTCAGGATCGTTATCTAGATCACTTCTCGCTCTAAACAAATATATGAAGAAGAATTTACTTTATGATGAAACTGAAGAGCATGAAAGTGACAGCGCCTATTTTTCAAAAGAAACCAGCCCTAATGAATCCCGAGTTAAATATGATTCCGACAGTTTAAAAAGCAATGAATCTGTTGAAGGTAAACCTGTTACCAAAACGACTAAAACTACTATTACATACGGTGCTACAAGTGTCACGCAGCTAACAGACGACTACAAGTATATGCAGTTGAAAGATAAATCGTACAATGACTCTGATAATGATACAGTTTCAGATAACGCTGACACACAAAGTATAACAATATCCGAAATAGTTTCAGAAGCGACTGACATTCCAAATGAACCCAAATACTCATCAGAATACAATTCTGCTTCTATGCACAATTTAACGAATATAATAGAACCTGATATAGAAATAAACATAGGAGACCAAGTTAAATACCGGCACAAAGCAACGAATTTAAAAAATGATGATTATCGTCACACGCTACATGAATTTTCCGATTGGGGAAACAGGACAGATATATATCCGGATGTTTATGCTCCATTGCCATACAGTGAGTATATACAGACTCATTCACAATTTATGTCACTTTTTGTATTACTATTTCCTATGGGCTTGTCTACGGTAACAAATAATGCCATTGTGTTTTCAAGGCTACTATGTAGAGTAGGTACATTCTACTCAATCTACTCATTTAGTATTACCAGCGACAACTTCTTCTTCACATCGAATCAAATCATTATTATTGTTGTTTTCATCGATGTCTGTAATAACGAGTTTCTAATTACCAATGTAACCTTTTTGTCTACATTACAAGTGCACATTTATTGGAAGAGATAACGTTATCTTTGTCATCACAGACTCATCGTTGAGCAACGTGAATTCTTGACATCATTAACGTGACCAAGTGATTTCAAATGTGGTATTTATAAACTGACCGACCTTATTCATAATATGAAATACTTGACCTTAACTTTTAGTTTGCGATAGAAGATAAAACACCCAAATATTCAACAATTCATTAATACAATTTTGATTTCAATCTAAGGAAGCCATTGTAAAAAGTAAGTAGAGTAGAGAAAGATAAATATCTTATGCGTTTCGCTGTTATAATTTAGCCTATATCTCCCACGAATAATATAGCTTTCTACCAGAGCAAGATTTTTTTGAATTGGATCATTAGTTCCGGAGATTACCCGTACATACAGACTTACAAACAAATTGTGCCTCTTTATAATATTAGCATAGATTGTCTGTTCAAAATTGATTCAATAAGAATTAAAAAAAAAAAACGGTAAACAACTACGGAAGCTAGGTACACATAAATTAATGTAGGTATAGATATACCTACATTAATTTAAGCAAAACATCAAAACAGACGCTACGAGAAACGACATAACCGGCTGCTCTAGCGTCAGCAACCAAAATTGTTAAATAATATCTATGTTGACAACGCGTGCGTGCCAAAGCGAAAGTACAAAACTACAAGTCAGCGGGTTTGGCGGGAGATGAGGTTGGAGGCGTCGATTCGAGTCGAAAGTGCATCTGATCTATCGCCGTCGACAGCCGGTGACAGACGTCGTCCCCGACGTTGGGAGTGCGTGCTGTGTTGTGAATTTATTGTGTACTGTGATCGTTCGTGTATTATGGGCATACTCAAGCAAATTAAGAAAATGACCACTCATGGTTTGTTCATCATCATCATCTTTACTTTTTCCATTACCACCATCAAAATTATCGTGTTCAACTAACCAAATGATAAATGATAATTTATTACCATATTTATTATGTGTGTAAGTTCTCAATTATCTTCGTAATAATCAGTGTTTACTTTCATAATCTCTTGTGCATTTGATCTATGTCATTTTACCTTTGATACGTGATAACGATGTAATTAATGTTGAGGAAATGTAAACATGGTTGTGTCTACTTACGTCCGTTAATTAATTAGATATTAATCTTAACAATACGTAACTAATCAATATTATTTTAACACATTCGTATGGGATTCAGAAAAACAAAGAACAATACAAAATAAGGCCATAATTTTCCGGGATTTGCGCAATTTTCAATGACACCTGCGACTACGCAAGATTAAACCAGCCGGATTGATTATATTCGGATTTTAGATCAAAGACATTTCGTCCAAATTCTGCTTCAATGACGAATTATGAAATACTTGGAGAGGTCGAGTTGTATTAAGATACCAACTTACCTAATTGTAACTTGAAACGGTAATTAAAAGCGAAACTTATTGCAAAATGTCGCGTAGATATACGAGTATTACAAGTACTTGGCTATAATGCAACTTAACGAACTTCGAAACGTAATACTGGTATGTGAGAAATTATATCTGGGAGATAAAATTTCTTAATCTTTATTAAGACTTTAAAAAAATTCAGAGAAAATTATCTTCCTAGATAATGTCTATGGAGTGACTTACCTATGTATTTATCCTCCATACCAACAATATTATTAACGGTTCTCAGTGTGACAAACTTGTATTCGAAAATTGGACTTCGCAAAAAACTATAAGGACCCAAATCACCATCATAAAATATCCTAAAATCAAGAATGTCAATGTAGTTACTTTACCAAAATTCTGTGATTATAATACTATTAAAGAAGTAAAAAAAATCTGCCAATCAAGTGTGTGCAATTATGCGGAATTTGAAAATAACTACCGAATAGCGGTAATGACAATAATCTCAATTACTTACTACAAATGCTGTTGTTTTTTTAGAGAACGTTAATTTGTTTACTTGTTTGTACAGTCAGCCTGTTCGTCTAAACAATATCTTCTAATCATATGTTTGTTTTTATATTATGTTTACAATAATAGACTTACGACAGTTTTGATTCTATTTATTCATTGTTTTATCCCTCGTTGTTTCTTTTGATTCTTACGTTATGTATCTCTTTAATGCTTCTCTTCTTATAATGTACGAGTATGATTGAAATTGTAAATTTGTCGTTATTTTTCCCAAAGCTGTTTTTCTTTTTCTAAATCCAATCGGACCATGTTTACAATTACGACTTCTTCTGATACTTCTTCAATTATTGAAACTTAATTGTCATCTCCTAGTCCTTCACTAGTTCCGTACGATGATACGTACCAACAGCGACCTAGATTGTTTAATTAGTCAAATCATTTGCAACACTACAATACACCTGATTCTTAAACCCATACTAAAAACGCTAAAAACTATCTGTGTTGTGCAAATGAAATTCCTCAGAAACAGCAAACGACATTTGCTTTTATTTTGCGAGCGTACCTTTAAGAATTCAGTTTTCTCCTAAAGACTAAGGTACGGAATCCAACGGATACATATTTGTCCATTGTAATCTTATCGTTGGTACTCTGGGCGTGTCGCAAGTACGTGCCAAGCATGGATTATCTGTATTGTAGTAGAAAGTCGACGACAATTGTTTAGTTATTCTGTCGAGTATCCAATTCGACATATTTGATGGCAGATCGGCATTTTGCGTAGGAATTATACGTGCGTGCAAACTGCTGTATTTGATAGGAACAAGAATGTGAATGGACATTATGTGATAGGAATATCAGTAGAATAGAATGTTTTCTATTGTCTTTATTATCTAGGATTTAGATTAGAATTATAAAATCACTTAAGATAAAACTACCCTGACTGATAGTTTCAATAAGGCATCGTTAAAATAATTCATTTGATAAAAATATTCTTATATTCATTAAACTTTTGTTTAACAAACGCTGACTATTTAAGATGCATACCAGACGTCCGGTTCTACCCAAACAATTCAAATTTTATGCTTTTATATAAATTTTTAGACAAAAATATAAAAACACGTCCGGTCTGACCGGAATTTCGTCCGCTTGAACGTTAATTACCTTATAAGCATAATCTCATAACCGTTTCAAATAAAAACACGTGCTTTTGGTTATAAAATCGTGCTCTTCCGTTACTAGGTCAAAATGTCTGGTTTTTTATTAATAAAATATTAATCTGATATCTCACTGAGTATCTGGTTATCAGTTTTTTTTTTCATTACCATAAAACATCGATTGATAATAAAGGATTTCAATTAACATTGTGATCAGTGTGATCATCATTGGTAGAATCGCAATATTAAAAAAAACTAACTGCTCTCTATTTTTCCTACCTACTTCAAGGGTCGCATAACAATCTAAAAAAGTATTATAATACTTTGTATCAATATTTTGCATAAACCAAGGGATGTTTTTTATTCAATAAATCAATGACTGGGTAATATACCTATTCTGGACCGGTAATCTGATAGTCTTAAAATACTACTAGTAATAAGTTTATTGTCTGATCTTTCAAAAGCTGTGTAAAGTACATATATTCTATTTATTATCGCTAAGATGTTCGATATTTGAAAACTCAATTCTATTAGGCTAAAAACTATTCATGCATTTGTATACAATAATGTCTATTCAAATACTGTTTATTTTTAAAAGTACATTAAAGAAAAAATAATAACCTAAAATCATAGATTAGACAGAGTTCCCCCCCTAGTACGCGCGCCTCTTACTTCCGCCGATATGTTACAATGGCTACAACCGGTCAACCGGTTCTTACGTGTCATCGCATAATAACCACTAAAAGAAAATCGCCAATCACGGGGCATTACATCGATGGCGAAGCCATAACATAACGTTGGAACACTTTCTCTTTCTGTGGAAAAGATTACTCTTCATTTTTTTTTAATAAAAGGTTTGCTACGCCTGGTGGGTTGTCTTAGTTGCTAGTATTGTCTTCTTTACGAGAATGGATCGAATAAGATTTAATGTTGCGTAATTATAGAAATTGAATGAGGAATCTGAAAAAATTCTATGTTTTGCAAGAGTTCTTGCTTTAGGTTTGTCTTAACACTCCGGAATAATAATATATATTTGATTTACTAGCTTTAACCCGCCCCTTCATCCGCGTGTATTCATTTACCGGGATAAAAAGTATTATATGAAATCATCCAGGTTATCGATTATCTGTTTACCAAATTTCAAATCCGCTCAGAAGTTTGCGCAAAAACGTAGCAAACATCCGTCCATCCTCACCAACTCTCGCATTAATTATCTATCTAATCATAAAATAAAATTAGTACATGTGCACAGAAAATGTTACGAACAAAGTACTAACAAAACTTTTCCTTTTACAACCAACTAAAGTGGCCCGTCAAATAGAAAATGCTGTTATTTTCCGACCCAGCCCTTTCCACGAAAGCCACTTATTGGCTATGTACCTAAGTACGATGCGTGTTAGCGTTTTCAAAGGCAATATTTGCAATCAACCAGGTAGATAGGTACTTGTTATGTGAAAGCTGGAAAGTATATAATTACGAGTATGTTACGTGTTGAAAATGTCCGGGAATTGCTTAAATACAACAGAAATGTGATTTTAGTACTGTTTAGTAATTTTATGTTTTAGTTACTTCGTGTCGCGTGATTAATATTTCTGCTTTGCGATTCGAAATTGAAAGAAATTGATGATTTGCTAGTAGCCCTAACTTTACACTTTAAAAATCAATATTCCTATAAAAATCTATAGACGTAAAATCCAGACACACTTTGAGCCTTGTTTCAGTAATTCTAGCAACAAAACATAGAGCTTGAAACAATGGTAGATCGCTGATATTTTCCACAATGATAGTTATGGCTTTGAGCTGAAACCATATTTCTTAAATATGTATTATTGTATTACCCAATAACAACGTCTCCTTCGACTCATGCATTTACAAATCTTCGACACACAAAAACAGCATTTTAAGTCTCTAGAAAGACCTACAACTTCAGTCTACTACATCTCTGCCTGTCCCCCATAGAATCCCCTCGGCGTTATGTGGAGAGCGACGTGAACATCCACTACCGATGCCCCGTGCGCCACGACCCGCTGCCGCTGGTGCCCGAGCGGGAGCTGGCCCGCCAGCAGGCAGAACACATGAAGAGGCTCTATAGAGAACAGAAGAGGAACAAGTACTTACAGGTATGTAACAAGCCCAGGCGTTACATCAAAGAGTGAATGTTGACATCCACTATCGACGCCCGAGCGCCACGACAACAGGAGCAAACTTTTACATAACATCACGCGTGTAAGGGTTTGAGAGAGGTGTACCTAATATTACACCCACATTGCGCCAGTTATGTTTAAGTCCCATGTAATAGGAGGCTAACCTATTGCCATCAACCTTTCCTATTCCAAATGGAACGTGAATTAATTACGCTGCAGCACTCAAGAGCTTGGGGAATACACCGACTAAAATTCATAACAATAAGAGCGAAGCAGAAACTCTCTACGCCTCCCTGTAGAACCCCAGGAAATGAGTATAGAAGCTACCAAGTTAACCACTGTTGGTATAATCATGATTTGCTTCAGATCACTGATTATATTAAAAAAACTATATGCACAAGTAAAAACTGTACAAAGGCGGACTTAATGCCTTGGGCATTTTTTACCAGTCTACCTTAGGGTGATGCAGAGATAATACACAGTAGGTGCAATGACAGAAAAACATATATAATCTGATTTGTAATCTGATTTTAACATCCAGATAAATGAATACAGCAGCCCAGCTTTAAGTATGTTATTATATTTTCTAAATCTATAAATACGTTCCTAGACACTAACGTCGGAAACGATAGTAGTTCTTATAAAAATAAAATGTATTTCAATGTTATAAGATATCGATCAATCAAAGATACAGCTGATCCGAATCAGTAACGATAAAAAACTCTGACTTTTTTATGCTCAAATCCTTTTGCGGTTTGTTTGTGCTCTCGTTTTTATATCATTGTATACTTAGACTTATCTAATGCTTATATCTTTCGGTAGACAAACCCCGGCTAAGCTCGCTTACAGAAATTTTCGAACTGAAAAGTAATATCCACCCACAGCTCTATTCAATGCCAAATGCTTTGAGATATTAATTAAACCATGCAATTATTAAATAGAATATCAGAAAGTTTAAAAGTTACTGCAATTTAATAGAGATAACTTGCAGCGTACGGACTATTATAACACTCTGCTTTGATCCTTTTCAGATTTCAAATTGTGATTCTAAAATCTGAAAACTTATTCTAGTCTAGACCAGCTCGGCTCTAGTCTAATAGTAGTTGTATTGTACTTATTGATCTTTCTTAGAATCTAATAAAAATAAGCACAAGTAATCCACTTAAATCCCAATACAAAAGACGATAAAGTTAAAGTAGGTCATTACAAATGCAACAAAGAAAAGTCATTACTTTCAATACGTTTCCATCAGAACTATTTCTCATCACATTACGTCTCGTTGCATGCGATCTTGGTAATCGATTTTGAACCGAGCATCGATATGCGCAATAACGTAAACAATTTAGGCATTGAGCAGACGATGGACTATTTGTCTGGCGGACAAACACGAACAATTTGCAACAACCAATAAACGTCAACCGTCATCCCAATTAGTTAGGGTTGGTGCAGCATGTCTTCTTCTTCCACACTTCTCTATTACCTATATACTCGTCATCTATTAAACCACCTTCATTCTAGCTGTATTTTCATTAACGCAGTTCATCAGTCGTGATTTCTTTGGTCTTCCTCTTGTTATAATCACCCAGACTTATACTCAAAACTTTCCTCACGACATTTTTCTTTTTCCTCCGCATCTCATGGCATACCATGACAGCCGATAATCCCACAACTTTTCTATCAATGGACGTCAACCAAAGGATGAAAAAACAACGCGAACTGAATTCATTTCAGCGGTAATTTCTGTCCCACAGACAGCACCGTCTACTCAGGGCCTTATCGGAATACGATTATCGCGTCAATCAATGTTGTTGCGATTGCGATTAACGATTAATCTTGTTAAACTAGGCGCCGGCACGCGACTGCAGTTTGATCTATATCGTGATATCCGCGAATTTATCGAATTTGGTAACGTACTCTGTAATGTGATCTTCTTAATAATGTGGTTAGAAGTGACAGCCTAGTGGTGTGACCGCCGACTGCCGAGTCTGTCTCAAGTTCAAACCCAAGGCACGCACCTCTGATTTTTCGGATTCATGTGCGTATTGTATAATTAACACTTTCTTCGGTGAAGGAAAAGATCGTAACGAAACCAGCTTGCCTTAGACTTATTTCTTGACGGCATGTAAAGCCAAGTCAGAGGCCCATGGGTGGCATAGAACACTCTGACACCAGATTAGGCACTAACCACACTATAAAGAAAGAATAATGACGTTTTTATTACAATACATCACGACTGTAATCCCCGAATGATAAGGCGGAGGTGTCTGGACACCACATTTCGCCAATTGATTCCAGGCTACTGAGGATCGTGGATCATTCTTATTTCCAGTATAATGCCTGTATTCTCTATCTTAAAATACAAGCATTCCTAACTTATACGTGTCATTTAGTCCTAAACATGTCAAATTCATGCAAATGTTGAAAAGAGTTCGAAATGATAAGTACAAACGTGCATGCTGCGCAGTTTATTGATTACTTTGATTGCACACTCGTAGATAAACTGTATCTATGCCGATATTACCACAAGTACTCACTGTCTAATGTTCCCTATAACGCAATATCCATACCATTACTGACAAGTTATTTAAGTGAGCGGTTTGCTGCCTTACTTAGAATTTAATGTAGGGCTAATAACAGGAAATGATCCGACATTAGTTCTTTTAATAAATGAAGCACAAAGATTATGCCTTAGAAAATGTTTCAACATTGGGTAATCAGGAAATAGTCACCTTAAATAAACTCAAATCCGAAATCACACAAAAAATACAATTAATTAAATAATACAGATATCACACCGTTTTTTTTTTTTTTCGAATGGGAAATCATCAAATGACTTCTCCCGCTCTGGGCGGAGCAGAAGGGAGTGTCAGACTTTTACTGACTAAAACCCATCCATGTTCCTTCATCTCCTTTTGTGAACCGGGGTCACGGTATCACACCTAACTACGTAATTACAGCTCTAGATTTCTTTATGAAATAAACAAACAATGCTCGCAGTTGGCATTGTGGTTTCTCTGTTTATTTCCATCCGAGTATCCACAAGATACCTACTGTATTGATTTACAAGAATGTACTTACAATTTACTTTAAATCACGTAGGTATGTGCATATTTTACATTCTCATTAAATGCTAAATTATGTGTTTAACGATCTGTTAAATAGTGTTTTGAGTTATAAATAGAATGAGTAGATAAGAAGAGGTGAAACTAATAAATACATAAGAAAGTATATTGAACAAAAAACGGTATTATTCTCTTTTGCCTAATCAGACTTTTTCTGAAATCTGACCACCATTTGACCCACTTTCAAATTTTCTCAATCTTTTTGTATCGACGGTACCTAATGTGGTTTGACTATATTGACTAAGTGAATTGTGGCATCATCACTGTAATATATCAAGTCACTAATGTAGTTACCAATTAGGCATCATAACTAATTTCCTAATAAAAGCCTCTCGCTCGTAACGTAACTCACGCATTTAGTAGGTGAAGTACGTAGTAAACAGAATGGTCGGATGCACATTTTAGTATCCCGAACAAACGACACCGCTACTCCGGATGCACACACGCAGCGTTTGCATAACGACCCAGTTGTGCCACACAGATACAAGCATTTCACTGATTTCACTCTAAAGTACTCGCGGTGAGAATATCCGCAAATTATCGACGAGCCAGTGATCAAGCCCTTGAAGAGAAATCTTCACTTTGCCTTCACGTAACTGTGGTCATTCGAGTTTTATTAACATACTAGCTGATGCCCACGGTTTCGCCCGCATGGATGTTTTTTTCCGACACCTCCGACAAATTTCTTTATATTTTAGCCAATGTATACAAAAACTTGACAAATTATATACTAAAACCTTTCTCGAGAACCACTCTATCCATTGAAGAAAACAGCATGAATGTCAGTGCAGTAGTTTTTAGTTTATCGCGAACAGACAGACAGACGCGGCGGAGGACTTTGTTTTATAATATGTAGTGACAAGTAGTGCCGCTTTTACTATAAATATCTGATAATTTTAATTACGTTACTGGTAAAGGATCCACGAAGGATCTAGCTCTTTTAGTCCAGGGCTAATGTAGGACACGGGGCGTTGGTTTGGTCCAGCTCGTACCGCAATTTTCCGCGGGAATGTCCCGTCGCGCGTCGGCTCCTGGCTCTGTATCGTAAAATCTTTTTTAACATGAATAAGGTTTTTTCCTAGTAGGGCGTTTACCATTCATACCAGCCATTATGGTAATACCAACCAGTTTCATTAAATAATCAAAAAATCCAAACGACCTTGTCTCCGCATACCAACTAAAATCCGTTGACCAATTGACCACAAGTATTTTTGACACCAACACGCTTACTAAAATTTCGACCTTAATGACTTTTAATAAGGCTTGTTTTTATAAAAGAAATGTAGATGTTAATGTTTTTGTTATATAGAGGTATTTTTGTATTGTTATGAGCATGGCACAGTTGCCGGTCGCCCCAGTGCGAGCGAAACGTGCGCGAGAGACGATCATGATATGCGTGCAAATGATTTTCCAAACCGATTACGTTCAATGAGTGTGTAATTACGTAAATAAGTTCTGTGAAATGATTGTAACTCTATAGTGATATTCTAATATAAGCCAGTCTGGACAGCAATTTAAAAATAACTAGAAAATACGGAAATGTTAAAAATGTATTCAACATCGGAAAATAGTGAGTTCCACCATGTAATGGAGGTAAAGTTTTTCAATCAAATATTAAACCTTTTCAGGAAAACGAAATACTACGCGCAGACATAGAAGCATTCGATGCCTCAATGAAGGTGACGTTTGAGAGAGTGTGTGAAAAACTATTCTAACTGATTCTACTGTTTGGATTTACTCTGTTCTCGTTTATTACCAAAAACATACACATGCTGTATAACAATATTCGGCCTAACTCATTTCTAAATTCACTGTCTCTTGCACTTGTCACACAAAGGTGCAACGGACGTGTCTTTAACAATATTCAAAATTTTGAAAAATTTTGAGCTTTGTATCATAGCCTTTAGATATAAAATAACCGAAACATTAGACAAAATAACTCTTGAATTATTACAGGAGCTACAAGACATGCAGAATCGTCGACATCAAGACAACTTCACACCTTCGCAAAAGAACATACTGCCCCTTAACAGATACGACGAAGCTGACAAAGTGATCGCTAAAGCCTTGTACACATTCAACGGACAGACTCCGAGAGAACTGAGCTTTCGGAAAGGAGAGATGATTCATGTGAGGAGGCAGATTGATAACAACTGGTACGAAGGAGAGCTGCATGGCAGGATAGGATTGTTCCCTTACAATTATGTTGAGGTAATTATACATTTGCAACCGTATTCGAGCGAATTACACCAATCAAAGTAAACATCTTCAAGTGCTGGCGAAATTAATATTACATAGCAATGATGACAAAGACAGCTTTTGAACGCTGTTTAATTTACTGATCGAGTTCAGTTTCATTGGCGAAATTCGTCGTAAGCCCCTAGTCAAAGTGATTGGCGCTATTTTCATTCTAGCACTTGTTATTTTTATTAAAACCAGGAGATTGTTTACATCGTCTTTAAAGTTTACTGAATATGCATAAGATAGATCGTGAAATCAAGTTTCTCGTATAGCCAAAAAACTTTACCGTCTTCATTTATTATCGAATCCTTGACCATCGTTACAATTTGATCGAATTGAATATTTACCACGCACGGATAAGTTTGTGCGTTTTTTCTAACAAATGCTAATAAATCTTCAGAAAACTATACGCCCACTAAAACGTTATTTCAGATACAGAAAGGAGATGTAGTACAAGCTCCCAAGAAGCCCGTGGTCATCGAGGGTCGAGCTCGAGCAAAGTTTGACTTCACAGCACAAACGAACTTGGAACTGCCTCTGAAGAAAGGCGAAGTTGTGGTGCTGACGAGGCGCATCGACCAGAATTGGTGGGAGGGCAGGAACAACACCAAGACGGGGATCTTCCCTGATAGTTATGTGACTATCCTACAGGAACCCAGTCCGAGTAAACCTGGTGAGTGCATTTTTGGTTAAGACTATTCCGCAATACACGATAAAAAATTGCGAGTGAAACTCCACAGGCGACAAGGCGGCTATCAATCAGTTCAAACACGATTTACAAAACAAAAACATATTTGATGATTTTTTGAGGTCAATGGCCGCAGGTGATGTCAAACGTTCATAATAATACATTCTTCAGACATACACCATAATTGTTTAGAACAATTATAAGACAACACTAACACAAAATGTGAAGAATATATAATATAAAAATAAAAACATGCACGAACCCTAAAAACATAACACTCCTTTTTATGGGCAGTCGTGTAAAAAAAACAAGACAGCATTTATGCCATTAACAGTCATCTCAGGAAATGCAAATGAATACATTCGATACGCCCAATTTCGAAGAGAAACATTGTGGTTACGACATAACATCCCATCTTATAAATTGAGAGCTGTCAAGACCATAATAACATGTTCGCGCTAATACGTCAAATTACGTAAGTTAATTAATAAACAAACGTTTTACTAATGAGGTTGACTAATGGCTTCGCAATGTTGGGCAACATTCCATAATTTTATCTTATCTTGGAGTTTTGATGATTCATTATAATTATTGGATGGAATTTCCCACAAAGACCTTTGATTGTGTAATCAGAGGATCTTTGGGTATCCCTTTGTCTTTCATACCCGGCATAATTGTTCCGTTATGCTTGCATTGCAATACTATTATGTTCAGAAATCATCTAACATTGTTGAATAGTCTCTTATCACGCCAAAATATTTCACACTTTTAAATAATACGAGTTGGCTTGGATAAAATTCTAGTCATCTGCTGTCTATCTTCTCGAATACTTTCATCTAGTGTATCACGTTTGTTTACAAACAACTAATTCCGATCGTCTCTGGTTTTCAGACCCTCAACCAATACTAAATAGTGACAAGCCAGTGGCGTCGCCAGCTGCTCATTGTCTTCTCAACGGTTCAGCTAAACGAAGCATGGGCTCCCATAGCTATACACCTCAACAGAATAATCCTGCGCTGTCCAATGCACCACCAGCAACGCAGCCACTTCCAGGTTGGTTTCTAAAATTGATTTGACCACAGATGGTAAAAATAATGGAGTGATCACAAAAAAGCGACATACTGTCACCGCCTTTATATCTCTATATTTCTCTTGATCTTTGGCGAATGTTTTCTTTTTTTTTGTAAAAATGTGCCGTCACCGCTAACTTTATTGAAAGACTTTTTTCCTCTTCTTTATAATGGATAGTTATGCTACCTATTAAAGTTCTGACGAATAATTAGATACTGGTACTCGGGTGACGTTATTGTGGCTAGGATAGTGGACCAACGTACCTATTGTTCCTGTGCCAGTGTGTGACGTACACATCTCAAGTTACGTGGCAAAACCGGCACAAGAGAGGCTTTAGTGACCTACTTTAAGTATGTAGTCTAATACGACATTCCTAACGTCATAACAAACTTACTTTCATCTTATCTTTATAATAATACCGTCTCGTCTTCTTATTGTTACTACTACCTACCGCAAACGAGTATGTCAAGTTACGTAACCAAGCTAGCAACCAGATATTTATCTTTGACATAATAACGTTTTACGAAGGATAGCGGACCAGAGTATTGTTTTATTTGTAAGCACTCTAAACCGTTTGGTCCCGGTTGTTAGTTGTAAATCTCAGACAGTGTCATTATGGGGTATCCTACCCGGTAACTTGGTTGTGAAAGTCAGATAAGCAGTCGCGCAAGTAAAATACTAGTATTCATCTCCACCCGCTTTGTCTGGAAGCCAAACTCAAAATGTTTGGGAAAAGACCAGGCATATATGTCATTGTTCCTCTCATTCTAAATTGTTACTTCACATGTCAGGTTACGTGGCGAAGCCTGCGCAGGCGACGCTGACGCCGTCGGAGCGCGGCTACGGGCCGCCGACGGGAGCGGGCGTCGACCTCAACAACACTGAGCCCTTGTACGTGGACACCAATGCGGAGGCTATACCGTTAGTATTAACAGTTTATATTTTTTTTTTTGCAGAGTATTCGGGAAAAAACAACGGCCAGAGGTCTTAATTAGCCCTAGATAAAAAAATTCAGTAGCAGCCACGGAGCCTAGATTTGTGGTTGATGGCAATAGGCTGGGCCCCCTATTATATGGGACTTAAAACATAACTGGCGAAATGTGGATGTACTATTAGGTACACCTTTGCCTAACGTTCCGGGGATTACAGGCGTGATGTTATTTTATATTCATTGGGAGAAGTCTTTGTCCAGCAGTGGGATGAAGTAGGCTATTAGTAACGGTTATGGTAATGAGTGATCAACGATGTGTGAAAAAACAATTAAATATGAACATAGCAGTTTAATTACACTATAAAAACAATTAACTTTCAATGTTTATATAAGTACATTTTCTCACCCAATGTTTATATTTGAATACGCGAGAATTGTGCAAAGATAATATCAAATATTATAACCTAAACATTAAAAACATAAATCTTCTTCCATAGATACTGAGTCATTCACCGTTTAGAATTTTAGATTAACTTTTCTTTGTTTAGGCATATTTTGATAACCAAGGAGGAGTGGATATGTTTTGATGATTAATTTGGTCTACCAAAAGATAAAAACAAAGCAGATGTGAGTGGATCGTATTAGTACTGTTCTTCAGAAAGGGCAGGTGCATCATACTCACAAACGGCGTTTCTATGAACAAATGTATAAATATTGACGAAGCAAAACGAGTATATAGACATCGGGAGTACCTGTCTGACTCCGAGGAAAAAAAGGGCGTTTGTTTGTGTATGTATTAATTATTATTATTTATTATAATCCCATTTCAGATACCGCGCGATGTACAAGTATCGACCACAGAACCCTGACGAGCTGGAATTGAACGAGGGTGACACAGTGTACGTACTGGAGAAGTGTGACGACGGCTGGTACGTCGGCTCCAGCCAGCGTACTGGACGCTTCGGTACCTTCCCTGGTACGTGATACTTCTAGCTGGGTCTTGTCTTGGGCTCAACAAATGTGCTGATGAAGTCTCCGGTGATCACCGTTTTTTTGGCTTAACATCAATATTTTCCCTGGAGTGTACTGTTTATGAGGTGCCACCAATCTGTGCTCCTTTTTGACGATCTCTGAACACCTGGTATCCCCTGGACGGTTACATCCACAACTTAAATGCTGAGTTTTGAGCAGAAATCTTTAGTCCAATGCATTGGATCGAGTGGCCATTTCTTTCCGTTCATAAAGGGTGTAAAACACCTCTTAACGAACCCGAAAGTCACTCATTCTCCTCGTCATTGCGATAATTTTTTTGTTCTAGAACATACCTGGGAACCTTCTAGTTACGGAGATATTGGGGGTCAAAGTTCCAACTTTTTGACAAGTTTTTTTTTTAATACAAGTTTTTAATGTAAGATTTTTATTTTCAACTCTTCCACGAGCCCCGTACTATTCAATCCATCCATCAGCACAATGTTTTGAGTGCGTTACATTGAGTTCTACTACAAAACATGATTTTCCACCCCAAAAAAAAAAAGTCGTTTCTCAGCAATAATTTTTGCATTAAGTTACTTAGTTAGAAGTACAGAATGCTTGGTTGACGGCTTCGTGATGAGGCTTCCTGATATGCAATCGATTCGGCAAAAAGACAGATATACCTTTTTTGTCGCTCACGACGGTTTTCAAAAAAAAATATGGGGATATAGTTAGCGATTCCAGTTATTAGTTATGCGATTTGGCTCACTACACAACAACACACTTTATTTATTTACGATTACATTCCATTGTAAAAAAAAATCTTTCTTTCTTTGCAGGTAACTACGTGGAGCGCATCTGATAGCGCGAGTCGTCGCTGTTGCGGCGGCTGGGCCGCGCCACGCTGTGCGCGCGCCGCCCGCGATAACACTCCACCGCACACGTATTCACTGACCATACTGCATTGGATAGAAACACTTGACACGGAGTAGTCAACAAATGAAACGCTAATGTGTAGCAATGTCGGCAAACTGTGTTTTTGTAACCAGTGAAACGTGTTCTGTGCAAGTTCGAAAACTTAGCACTACATTTGATTTCTACTCCGTGACCAAACGTAGCCAGTGAATATTCATAAACATTTGAGTGTAACAAAATGAAATTGAAAAGTTTGCCACCAAAACATAATATTAGTTCATTAAAGCTATCCCAAAAATCCCTCAATCTACCTTCTATAATAATAGGTTCGTATACCGCGCCCTCAATTTCTACGTATTTATTACCCAATGTAGTCACATAAGTACATGAAATAGTGGTGGAGGTCATGTAAGCTCCGCTTTATGTTAAATATAACCGATTATGTACCTTAGAGTCTATAAAATGATACCAAAATTACGCCATGACTTTTTTATAAAATTTTGTACAAAGGAAATAAGCTAAGCTGATACTACGGGAAGAGTTGGCCTTTGGCGGAACTCGAACCTGACCAAAGTGTACCAATATGACGGCATTAACTCGACAGCCTAACATACTAACAGTAGAATATCAATGTATTATCGGTGTACGTATATTTTCGCTTCTGTCATCTGTGAACTAGAATATCTAACCACATCACGTCAATGTAATCTATCCAAAGTTGTTTTATGCGTCCCAAAGAGTATGTTTATCTGATAATTACGATGTTGTATAATTGTAAAAAATAATAAAAATACTTATATACTTGTAAAATTGTTTAGTGTAGTATTTATTTATAACTTAGGAGTGAGTTGTTTGGGCTCGTCTTTTAAAAGTGATATTTTAAAAGAACGAAGCTAGATTACTAATTCTAAAATACTAACCGATTTATATACATCAATACATAAAAATTACATATCTACAAAAGTCAAACTTTGGAGTAATACTTTTAAAAATTTCTGGCGAGAACAAAGTTTAGACATTTTGTGAGCATTGGCATAACAGTTGTACCTATACATAACGTACAGTAATATATAAGTATGGGTATTAGTTACCGCATTAATCATATACCTACATATAATAATACTCAAGACTATGCAATGGTTAGTATATATAGGGCGAGTAATTATTTGGCAACGGTTGACAATATTATATGCTTAATTTAAAATTAGCTATATCGATACTAAGAAATACGCGTGCTATGTAATCTGGTGTCAAATGTTCAGGCATCTGTTAAACTGGTGTCAAATGTTCAGGCATCTGTTAAACTGGTATCAAATGTTCAGGCATCTGTTAATCTGGTGTCAAATGTTCAGGCATCTGTTAAACTGGTGTCAAATGTTCAGGCATCTGTTAAACTGATGTCAAATGTTCAGGCATCTGTTAAACTGGTGTCAAATGTTCAGGCATCTGTTAATCTGGTGTCAAATGTTCAGGCATCTGTTAAACTGGTGTCAAATGTTCAGGCATCTGTTAAACTGGTGTCAAATGTTCAGGCATCTGTTAATCTGGTGTCAAATGTTTAGGCATATGTTAAACTGGTGTCAATTGTTCAGGCATCTGTTAAACTGGTGTCAAATGTTCAGGCATCTGTTAATCTGGTGTCAAATGTTCAGGCATCTGTTAAACTGGTGTCAAATGTTCAGGCATCTGTTAATTCGTTTTTTTATATAACTTTCTATCAAAAGTATTACGGTAAGGTCTAGTCATGGTTCCGATTTTGTAACTATATTTTTACATTTTTTTTTTCTTTTCGACTTATCTTCTACCTAAAGTCGTTCATGTATACAAGTAGTGGTGATAGTAAAAGTTTTTTAATGTTTGTACTCCTCTAAGTTTTACCAAAGTATCCTCGCCCTATGTCAATGCTTCATTTGTGTAGATAAATTTTTTAATCTATTGTATTGTTGTATTTACTTTTGTTAATTTATTTTTAAAAGCACAAATGTTTTATTTTGTTGTTGACACCTCGACATACAATTTAACATTAACTGCTATTGTTCGATATCATCACACCTAATAAAATAATCTTTGTATTTATGATGTGTTTTATTTCTCTATGAAACCCATTTCATGGAATTTGATCATCAATACTTTCTCAGCAAAGTTATTCTAAACTTTCTTCAATAACGACAACGAACTCAGAAATAGCTTTCATTCACTGTTATTATATATTATCTTTAAAAAGATTTTCTGTATTGTAACGTAAATAAAAAGTATAAAACAGTTTGTATGGAAACCTCATTTGACGATAAATATCTAAATCGAATTGCCCATATCAGGCCATTCGGTTTAAAATAGCCGTTGGAAAATAAAAAGAAAAACCTATCGCTTCTTCAGTATCGCAAATGGCCTTCCGGACTTTTTTTACCAGCTCAAGCCAGTTTGTCGAGTGTTGTAATTTTGCGTTTAAATAATAATGAATAATTTATTAATATTTACATGCTCAAATAAAATTAATTAATATGATTAAACTCATTTACACCATTCCTAATGTTTCAACAAAAATATAACAAAACCTTTTGTTATTCCTTTGTCTATGCCATACGGCAACAATCATGCAACAATGGTGTAATACGTTGCTAAGCAACGGTGATTACAAACATTGTCTTGTGTTGGATCCATTATGATGCTCTTTGGTTGGATCGCAGTGAGTCACACGCGCATTGCAGTTTTAAAAGTTATCAATTAAACTTAAGTAAGATACAATTTTATATCAAAAATGGTTGAAACGGATTGGCGAGAAATATTAAGTTTCTCACAGAAGGAACTCACACAGTCAGACAAAGAGAAACTGTGTGAAAGTCTGTGTTGGATGGAAGCCGATGACATCGAACTTAATTTTACTGACTTGAAAACTCTGTTTCGACTCTCACAAGATATTCTGAAATTGAAGAGTGAACAGGTAAACAAATTTGTTTATACATATGTCTCAAGTTACCTCCTTAAGTAGGTTACCAGTTAGGTACCACCTAGGTTAGGTGTGGGATAAGTAATGTTACTGCAGCCTTAATTTAGTAATCAGAAATGAACTGGACACTGTCCAGAGTGGACAGATTCTAAGTAAATAGATATAATTTTAGTAGTGTATGGTAATCAGCCTCGTTTTGTTTATTCAATAAATATTAATGAGATATTTTAGAAGGTAGGGCAGCAGTGATATGTTTTATACTTATCCAAAGAACGCTATACATATAGCATAAAAACTGCCCCGTAGTTTCACCCGCCGTGTTTATTTTGCTCGGGTTCGTTGAGTATGATGTAAAGTAGGCTATAACCTTCACGTTTTTGTTTTAGGGTCGTAGCGTGATGTAAAATAACCTGTAATCTTCCTCAAGTGTTGAACTATCAAATACAAAATAATGTTCAAATCCGGCTGGTAGTTCTAGAGATTGACTCATACATACAAAAAAAACTGGCTGTCTGTAAAGTCGGTTTACGGACGATAAATTTTACGTGATAACGTCATAAGAAGACATTGATGAAAAATTGCATACTTTTATGAATTGAATTATTATCTCTGAATTATCATTATTTTTCATAATACAAAGGAGTTAATTGAAAATTACAATTTTCATCTCTATTTTACCCTCTTCTTGGATGACTTTTCAAAATCATTAATTACCAACCAATAGGCTAAATACATTTTTTTATGATATTAGTGATTTTAACCTAAAAAACAAAATTTCATCCCCCTTTTCACCCCCTTGAGGATTGAAATGCTAACAACACCGTTGCGTTAGCTTCCAACCATACGCTAGATAAATTTTGTAATTTTAACTTCGAAAATTAAGGACTTTCCATACACAACTTCATCCCCTTTTTTAACTCTTTAGGGGGTAGAAAAAACGCTGAGACACGTATAAATTAATTATCAAACGTCAGCCTAAACACAAAATTTTAAGATCCTAACTTTAAAACTTACGCACTTTCATACAAACTTTCATCCCCTATTTAACTCCCTTAGGGGTTGAATTTCGAAAAATCCTTCCTTATTCCTTGTCTACATTATAAAGGGTACCACTGTTCAAAATTTCAGTTTTCTAGGTCCAAAGGTTTGGGCTGGGCGTTGATCGCGGCGCGCGTAACGGTGTGATACTTTTTCGTGCGTGCAGCCGGTGTTCATCGATTTAAAAGACATTATCACGTCATAAACAAATCTTCAGTTTTATTATTTTAGTATAGATAACCCTATGCAAAAGTTGTCTTTATAGCTTTGAAAAATAGTTGCGATTGTGTTTATCGATGGTAACGGTACACTGAAGCTTACCCAACATGTTCACGCATCAGTGAATATTTATGAGCTGATCTTCAGCACACAGTCCTAACAAGACCCTATGCCTAAGTGCCTTGATATCACGTTGCTGAAGCTTATTTTGTTTTGTATGAATAACAAAGAATGCATGATACCTTTTCGATATGAGGAGCTCGTAGCTAAATAATAACAGCCGCTCGGGTCGATCTTTAGGTTAAGCCGTGTTTGCCTAGGTTGGGGGTCTGTGGATGGACACCGATAAGCTGTTGGTCCCGGCTGTCATTTGTAGATCTTTGACAGTCGTTACAGGTAGTCACTGGCCCAAAAAGTCTGACAACCAGTCTTACCGAGGGGTATCGTATTACCCAGTACTAACTGGGTTGTGGAGGTCAGATAGGCAATCGCTCCATGTAAAATAGTGTAATTTTGAATTCTAAAGACTCGAACATTTAGTCAATACAATTTAGTCATGTAAAATAGCTTGCTGAATGCGATTATACTTGACTAAATTCAGTAACGACTAAATTCAGTTTAGTGTAATAAGCACTTCCGTCTGCATTCATCCAGAAAGATTTTGATACTTTCCTTGTATCCTGCATGAGTTATCTGCTCATCAAACTTAGCAACTTCTGCAAAACTACCTTCTGCCTATAAAACCACCTTAATGCATATCATGACGCCATTTGTCACGCAGGTAAACAATCTAGTCGGCCAACTAAAGTCAACTCAAAAGAAAAGCGGTAAAATGAAAGTAGAGAGCACATACGCAGGTAAGCAGAATAAGTACTTTCTTTATTAGCCATTACATTAATATTACCAGACGACGACATTATGGCATGGTGTAAAAAGACTTTCCCATTTCACAGCTTAACTACTTCATTATGTGATTTGAACATTTTCCCTTGTCATTTATCTGGAAGCAGAGAGAAATTGGTTAGAATTATTATTAAATGGTGAATTTATAGCGGCTCATGCTTGTATTTTAGTATTGACTGGTGTTAGATCTAATTGAAACAATGTCCTGCATATATATTAATATACTCTTTGCAATGTCCGCAGTCATTGTCCAATTTGACTAGTTATAAAGTGATCTACCCACAGATTAGACCCGTTTATATGATAAAATAATAACATGACACATTATTCAGTATCACCAACCCAAAGTAACGACAGCGCCCTAGAAACCATAACTCATCAAGAAGACCTAATAAAGGCAAACAAGGAGATACTGGAGCAACTGTACGCTGACATCGCTGATTTGGAGTCGAAGAAAAGTAAAAAGGAAGAAAGTAGAAGTAATTTCGATATGGATAGTGATTCCAGTCGTGATGTACTATCAGAAATGAACGCTGTTGCTGAACTAGAACAGCAAGTTACCATGAAGAATAAACATATAAGAAAGTTATTAAGTGATGTCAAAGTAATTATCAATCCTTTTATTTTGTTCAACATGTTTGACGTCCCACCAAATTAAACTTTTGATGTTTTCTAGATATTAGAAGAAGAAAATACTAAGTTAAAAGATAAAGTATCAGTTCTTAAGGATAAGTTAACTGAAGCTACTCAGCTCATCGATAACCTGACGGAGCAAATAATGGCTATCAATAACGAATGCAGTCAGTTAAAAGGTAACAAGTTACTATAAATGTATTTTTTGTTAACTGGTTACATTATCCCATTGCTGGGAAAAGTTCTCCCCATTACTTCCAGCTTTTTAGACCCAATACTTATTTTTAAATATTGAAAGACAGCCTAGACAACTAGCAGAATCATTTCTACAATTAATTTTTATTTTAGAAATCTTAGGCAAATCGGAACAAGCCAAAGCTAATCTATCATTTGAAATGGAAGCATTGAGAAAAGAACTTTTCGAAAAAGATTCTAAAAGGGAAAACTTATATGAAGATATCAAATCTAAAGTCCAACATTGGAAAGTAAGTATCAACTTGGGCAAAACTCAAATACTCAATAGTTTTCGGAGTATATTTCAGTGCTTGCTTTTGCAGGTTATAGTTTAGTATATTGATTTTTTTCAAACCTTGTGTACATTACAAATAAGGTATGTGTAATATACAAAAGATAATTTGGCAATATTAGTAATTTAATCAAAAACGTCTAATTGTTTTGCCAACCTTAGAGCATAGCAAGATCGAAGAAAGCGGAGTTAGAAGCTATATCTAAAGAGAATACGAAATTAAAAGAAGATTTAAAGGATGCTTCAAAAATAACTTTATCACCTAAGGTGAGGATGTATACATAACGTTTTTACTAATAACATTTAAGCTAAGAATGAGTAACATAATACTTCAACATTTTTCTATAGAAAAGTGAAACAGAAAAACGAAAGATAAAAGAATTACAAGACAAGTTACTAGAAGCTTCAAATGAAATTGATCAAACGGCAAATCTTATCAATTTACTCAGAGCAGAAAATAAACAACTGAAAGCAGTTATAGAAGAAGGACCAGATTATTCTGTGTCTGAAGCTAAGAATATCAGCGATGATAACAAAGAACGATCAATGATCAATAAACTGAAAAAGAAAGTAAAAAGTTTAACTGTAAGTCTACAAGGCGCTGAAGAAATGATCGGGACTAGAGAGAAAGAGGTAACATTTAAGAACGACATTATATTAGTACATTTAATTTCAATAGTGGTCTTTATTTACAATAACTTTATAATGAAGTTGACAGAAATAACATCGCAACTACAACTTCTGCAATCAGATGAAGGAATAAATGCACTTCTGGAAGGCTTAAAACATAAGAAACGACAGCTGAAGTTTAAAGATGAGGGTATTAAAAGTTTAGTAAAAGAAACAAACACTTTGAATAATTTAATTAATGAACTGCAGCTTGAAAATGAAGCATTAAGGTGAGAAAACACTTCTTTTTTTGATCCCATATTCATGCATCTTTGAGATATGATTCGAAATAAATGTGCCTAGCGCTTTTTAATCTACTATGACTACTTATTTTTATCTACAGCGTGTATCAGAAAGGTGTGTTCATTAAGTGTGTGGTACAGACCATTAAACAGAATAACTTTCTACCAATTTTGTAATCGCAAAAAAAAAATCAGTTGTCCCATACATTTGGATCCAGAAGGTATTGAAGTATTGCACGAGACAGTGGACTTCATGACCTCACCTTTCTGATATAGGCTGGATGTATCCGTAGATTCTTTTTTTATATTTCAGGCAAAAATTTAATGTACCTGTTGAACAAAAAATACCAGTCAAAGGCATTATGAAAGAATATCGTAATTTACAAGAAACAAATTCACATATTAGTAAAGAACTAAAGAGACTTGAAAATAAACTGATTGGACTAGAATTAAATAACCGCAATTTGAATACTAAAATTAATAAAATGACAAGTCTTCTTATTAAATTCGGATATACGAAAGACAAAATACATGAAATTATTGATGACAGTGAAAGTGATGAAAATATGCATAAAGATGAAAAAGAAGAATCAACAGGGTAATTTAATCATTATTCTTATGGTCATATTTTTAGTCATTGAGTCGATTAAATTAAATTATCTTATGTATTCTAGAGCTTTAGCAAAAGAGTCTGAGAATCAACCAAGCGTTTCAGAAAATCAAAATCAGGAGAAAGATCTGCTAGCAATTATAGAAGAAAATAAAGGACTTCGGAAAGGCCTTCAAGAAATACTGGATTTCTTAAAAGATAACAGTATGTACTGGGATGTTAATCTAACTTTTGTCTGAATAATAACATTTTAGAAAGTCGCATGCACTTTGCCTCCTCTATTTTCTAATATTTGAAACCCTCAGGCAAGACTTCTTCTGGTGTACTGACATTACAATGCCCAAGTTTGGAAGCAATATTATTGTCAATGGAAGCTCGAAACTCAGCCGGCTGGTTCTCGCCACACATGTCAACAGTGATGGAGTTGAGAGCTGCTTTAGGCGGCAAAGATGCTCTTTTAACTGCTCTTCATGAAGCCAGGTACTGAACTCATAATAAAATGTACTAAAAACTTCGTGGTGGTATGTTTTCTAAATCCGTAATATTTTCACAGAAAGGAAACTTTCGGTGTAATGGCTCAATTATCTGATGCTACCAAAAAAACATCAGAGCTTGAAAAGAAGCTGAATGAAATAGAAGTAAAAAATAGAGAAAAGGAAGCCGAAGAAAAACTTTTACAAGAAAAAACTATAGATGTAGGCGAGTTTGGATCATGGATGTCAGAAAAAGAACAAAATGACATTGACTTTTACGAAAAATCACAAATTGACAAATTAGTAGAATCAGGAAATTTGATTTATGAATCTCAGCTCAAAAAAGGATTAGAATATTTCCACATGAAATTCAAAGAATTATTTAGTAAGTTCACGGCAATAGCCGTTCGTGCCAGCGATGACCTCAATAGATGGTCAATTCAAGAAGAACAATATAAAGCAGAAATAGAAAACTTGAAACTGCGACTGACCTATCAAAACGATTATGAAGAGGATAGCGACCATTCACCAGGAATCATTCCTATTCCTAACGTTAACTTCTTGGAAAGAAAGTGTACTTACTTGGAAGAATCATACAAATATATAAGAACCTTAAACGAGAACATGAAAAATGAAATTTTGGAGAGTCAAAAAGATGCAATGGAAGCGGCGTCAGATTATGAGACACAAATTCAGAAATTAATACTGGCCGTCGCTAATTTAACTGATAGACTACGTTACTCAATATCACTTGAACTGTTTTGGAAACAGAGTTTTGCTCTCAGTGAGGTTCTTTCAAAATACCGGAAACTTGTGGAATATGGTTTTAGGAATCAAAACCATTTATTACGCTTGTTTAATCGTCTAGATGAAGATAAAAGTTATATAATTAATATACTTCGGTTGGAGGTTAACCAGCAAAGCGGTAATTAGTAATTCAATAAAGTCATTAAGTATTTATTTAGATTATCAGTATTATAAACCCTTTACGAAAGAATTCATCCGGGAAAGCACCCCCACCATAAATGTTGCAAAAATATGCCAGTAAAGCATCCGCCAGCGCATTGCGCTGTAGCCACCATAAAATTGTTCAAACCTTGCATGGCATGTTTAATTAAATGAAACGGTAATGACCTAATAATATTATTATTTTTGTAGAAAATACACAGCCAGAAATAGTGCAAAAGATTGAATCAAATATAGAGCAGATGGTATTGAAGAAACAAATAGAACAGCTTTGTATTGAAATAGACGAGAAAAACAAGAAAGTTGAGAATTTGGAAAGTATAAACGCAGAGCTGCAAGAGATTCAAGCAAAAAAAATGTAAGATATGATTTTCAAGAAGTGAATTTCGTTTGTGCTACTCAAATCTTATTTTAAACTTTTTCCATCTGTTTCAGTGACAAAAGCTTAGCTTCAGCAACAGAACAAGAATTCGATCTAATGAAGGAGCAGCTTCAAAAGATTTCCGAAGATAATCAGTTATTCAAAGAGCAATACAGTCATATTAGCAGTCAGTTAGACATTGCACTCCTCCAGGTATTTATTATGCTTGACGAAACAAAAATAGACATATTGTAGGCACCTAGCCACCGTGAACGAGGAAGCGAATGCCTATCGAAACGTAGTTCCCGTGTTACTCATAGAGATACATCCAACTACGTTGTGGTCAGCTTCTGGATGCAACTGAATACCAGTACTTTATCAGAAGCGACTGCCTATACGTCCACAATCCAATTACTGGGTAACACGATATCCCATAGTAAGACTGGAAAGACTTATCCATTTAATGTGTATCTCTTTTCTGTTAGTAAAAGAGATTCATTTATAGTTGATCGCTGATTGTTCACATTGCTGACTGACGAGAACCCTCGTTCCACTAGTTTGTCGCAGTGACAAGAGGCATCAAATAATAAACTCCTTCAGAGACGCTCGCCTGGTGGGCAGAACAGTTGCTTGATACATGCGCATAAGAGCAAGTGACTGAGCGCGTGTTCGCCCGTCGCACTCGCGCTAGTCAACTAGAGCTAGCAAGTATACAGTCGTCAGCGCACCAATTTACTACAAACTGTCAAATTTTCTCATACGGTTTTGAACTTAAGTTGATGGTTTGGGGGCATCCATTAATTACGTGAGACAAGTTGGGCTATTTTTCGACGCCCCTCCCCCTTTTGTGATAATTCGTGAGATTTTGTTCGACCCCCTCCCCGTAAATGATTTAATCTATGCTTCAATTACAATACATTTATTAAAAAAAAAACAATGTTTTTCCTTATTACTAGTTAAGACTAGTATTTAAGACTTTTAAAGACGTAGCATACAATCACGATGAGAAAATTAAACAATAATAATTATATTTAAATAGGAATATTACTATTAAAATTTGTAAATTGCAGTAAGTGTAATTTATATAATTTGGTGTGTACCTAGTGAACTTGATCCAATCTGTGAACTTAAGCCCGAGTAGCTTGTAGTGGAGCACTCTATCTTTGTTTACGTGGCCGTGTTTAGGTTTATGTGACGTTAAATTACGCTCATCTTGTGCTCTCGCGGTCTCAAACATCCTTCAAGCGAAATACATTCGAGATTCCATTGTAATTTATGGTTTATGGTTTGAAATCATTTGGAGAAATTTGATAGTTTGTGGTAACTTGAGGTGCTGGGAAATGTACAACGTATTTCGCAAATTGTAAGCGGTGGTGCAGGTCTCTTAAAAGAGTACATACGTAGTTGATAGTTCTGATTTGAATATGTTTATGATTTCAGCTAAAAGACAGTGAACTTAGACAGATCAGCAATGATATGGAAATTAACATGCTGCAACACCAAGTGTTAGATTTACAATCTTCTAGTGACAATAAAGCCATCATTGCAAGGTATTGTTTTTTTTTAAATTACATTATTTAAGTACTTATTCAAACTAATATTAAAACTGGCAAAGTTACTCAGTCCGTCTGGTATCGTTACACGCATTAACAGCCGAACAGATTTTAATAAAGCACACGGAATGGCCGTAACATGCGTTAGATACTTTTTATCGCGGTAAAATGGGATAACTTTCGAAAACAATGCGGGCGAAGCTGCGGGCAAAAACAAATTTTAATATAAAAATCACAAACAATTATAAAATGTAAATGTTTGAGCCGTTTGAGGGTTGAAACACTTTGGCCATGGGGTTCGAGACTCATCGAGTATATCGTTAGGTACATATGTACATTGCCAAGCGGTATCCCAACTGTCCTATTCACCGCAAGCTACCAACTTTTAGGCACTTTTGACAGCAATGCAAAAGTTTTTTTTGATACGCAACCCAACGGGCGGTTTTCCCTTTGTAGGGTTCCGTAGTCAACTAGGAACCCTTATAGTTTCCCCATGTCTGTCCGTCCGTCTGTCCGTCCTCGCTTAATCTCTGTGACCGTTAGCACTAGAAAGCTGAAATTTGGTACTAATGTGTATATCAATCACGCCGACAAAGTGGTAAAATAAAAATTGAAAAAAATGTTTTATTAAAAAAAATCACTTCCCACTTTACATATAGGGGGGCTCCCCTATATGTAAAGTGGGAAGTGATTTTTTTTTTAATTTCAACCCTAACGTGTGATATATTGTTGGAAAGGTATTTAAAAATGAATAGGGAATTCCTAAAATCATTTTTTGATAATGTCAATAATTTCGGAAATAATCGCTCCAAAAGTAAAAAACAATGTGTCCCCCCCCTCTAACTTTTGAACCATGAGTTTAGAAAATATGAAAAAAATCTGAAATGTAGAACTTTATAAGGACTTTCTAGGAAAATCATTTTGAACTTGATGGAAACAACAGTTTTTTACAAAAAAGACAAAAAGTTGTACAAAATAATTTCGCGCGGAGCGCTGCTGGAGCGCGAACATAATGGATACCCACCTTTAAACTCATAAGTGGGAACACTTATTGTGACGGACGGGAAACTACGGAACCCTACACTGAGCGTGGCCCGACACGCTCTTGGCCGGTTTTTTTAATAATATTTTAACATTCGATAATTAACGATATTTCCCGATAAAACCGTCATTTACAGACTTAGTGGCGAAATACTCGTCGCCCATCTTCAAGTTTCAGAAAGCCACAATAAAATAGAAAGACTTCACGCAGCTCTCAATAAGGAGAGAGAGTTAAGAATGGAAGCCGAAGACATGTTCAGAACACGACAGAAAATCTTTGATGTTTACTCCATGAGATACGAAACTAAATTCAGGTTGTATTCAACTAGTTTTAATATTTATGCAGATATGTATAACTTATTGATCTTGAAAACTCCTGATAGCACAAATTCGCTACATTCTGGTTCTCACTTCACTTTAAAAATACTTCAAAACAGGTATAAAGTGTGTATGAAGGTGACATTTTTTGGTTTGTAGGCACTTCTATATTTTTAGGCATTGATAGCCAACCATTAGAAAACATTTTATCATTTTTATTCAATATCATTATAATATTATGTGCTCATTTGGTTTCACCTAAATAATTCTTTTTTTTTTCATTTTAGATACATTTACGAAATCTTGCAGGCTTTACGTCAACAATACCAGGGAAGTTTACCGCTTTTATCCGTTGAAAATTATTTGAACAGACTAGAAGAACTTACGCGTAAAAACCAAGATGCTGACGCAAAACTCAATGAAATAGAAGATCTACGATCTAATTTGATTACAAAACATAGTGTATTTGATCAAATCTTAGATGTGTCTAAACATAAATGTTTATTAGATGGAGATAGTTGTCCGCATCAACTTAAATATATGATGGCGGTAAGTCTTTCACAAAATAAATAATAAACTGATGTCTGTAACATAATTTGTGATACAAACTTACAAAAATTTTATCGTTTCAGGAATCTGTTAACTCGCGGAAGTTACAACATATTAACAAAAAAATGAAAGCCATGGAGTTGTCACACGAGAACTTGATAAAGCACTGTAATGATATAGAGAAAACACTAGTGTTAGTGAATCAAGGCTTTGAAAGGATAGCTATGAATGGCCAACAGAAAATTAGTAGTAGTAGCGGGGAAATCAAAGACCTATCCATCGAAGTTGAAGATGTCCAGTCTGACGAATCAGAGTCAAGTCCTAGAAGTAAGACACATTTATAAATTTGTTTATTTTCAAACAAAGTAACCAAGAATTATACCTTTGCTTTCATTTCAGGAAGTCTAACTATAACATTGGCAAAACCAGAAATTATCAAAGAACAGCCAAACCATACAAATGATTCACCGGTGGAAAATGGTAGGAAAGACTCCCCCATTAAAACACTTCAAAGAAAGCAGACAATAGACTTATCTGATACGGTTGTTCAAACTATCTCGATTGAAACAAGCAAAAGCTACAAATTAGTACAAACAGATGAAAATAGCGATACAATAGATGAATTGCAGGGTCAAGTTAAATTACTCAAGGAGGAAGTTGACAAAAAGACTAAGCAAGTATACGAAGCCATGACACTAGCACACAAACGTACTGAAGAAATCCTATTGTTGAACAATGAGAAAGTCACTTTCGAATCTACACTAAAAAACCTGAAGATTTCTGACAATCAAAAGGAAATTATTAATGAGAAATTACGAAATACAATAGACGATTTAAGAAAACAACTTAACGATTTTCAAATGAAACAGAATTCAGATACGAACCAAAAGAGGGATAACGCCAATGAAGAAAATAAAACTTTGTTGTTAACATTGAAACAATTAGAAAATGATAAAAATGCTATAATGGCAGAATACAAAGAATTACTGAGAAATGAAAGAGATGAATATGCTAAATCTGTGAAAGAATTGCAAATGAAAATAATGGAGCTACAGTCAAAGTTAGACAGGTAATTTCAACGGATGTTTGCATTTTGCTAACACGTTTAAAAATATTCAAATCAATCATTTTTAACAAGCAGATAACAAGTTTATTACGTATGATGCTAATCATGCCACTAATCACTTATTTATTGCAGACGAGCTAGTGACACTAATATCTCCAGCGGAGAAGCATTGAAGGAAGTGGTTACAAAGTACACAACGCAAATCGCCGAATTTGAAAACAAGTGTTTTAAACAGCAAAGTGAACTTGATGAATGCAAGTCGAAGTTGTCAGTATCAATTAGTGAATGTAAAAATACATAAATACCTGATGTTATGTGATCTTTCTAATAATGATTGGTTTTTCGTTTAGGACTACGTATAAAACTGAATCAGCACGTTGGAAAGAATTGGCAGCTGAGAGACTAACTAAAATGGAGCAACTGCATTCTCAAGTTGAAGAACGACATTGTCAAGAGGTGACCTTTACTCTTGATAAGATTAACGAAGTTATTATTATTATTATTATTGAACAGCATTAAAATGTGAATGGTGTTCTGTTGACAGGTGAAGTCATACAAGGATGAAAATGAGCACTGGCTGGCACAGCTGAACGAAATGCAACGTGAACATATGGATTTGAGGACAAGGCTTACTGAACAGAAAACTGTTTACCTGAAACAACTTTCGGATAAAGATACACAAATTGAACAGCTACGCCTGATCATTAATAATTTGAGGGTTTGTTGTTTTTATAATTTTACCTTACAGTTCCGGTATGGTTTATCTATAAACGCAACAAGAGAAAATGATTTCGGAGAATGAAACTAACCATTTTTGAGTACAGGATGATAATGCAACACTTTTTGCACATCACCTTGAAGTTGTGATTTTAATTCAAGATAAAATATTATTTACAGACTCAAGTGATGAACATGCAGACTCTGATATCGGTAAACGACCCGAGTTTCGATCTGTCTGCTATAGTGGAGATGGATGAAAGCGATGCGATGTCTCAGCACGGATCCGAGCGACTTGAGCTGAAGTTTGAGTCTACAGTCGATTTGCAAGATTCACATGACGATGTGGCCAGGATACCTGCTTCTTCCACGACTATTTGGTAAGTTTTGCATACTTATGAAAGAAGAGATTTTATATGCAAACGAACGAAAGGGCAGATGTGACCGCGGTCAATTGACAAATTTATCGGTATTTTAGTCTGAAGACACATTTTGACTCAACGGTTGTCGCCAATCGATCGCGGGCTGGTTGCGCCCTTACTTCTTAAGGTGACACAACTCACGGGCTCGAACTCATTGGTGGGCGTGGCCAAAAAGCACGCTGTCTCACCTAGCATCGTGCCCGACAGAGATAGTATCAGTGATGAGCAGTTAGGCGCTAGTCTTCACGCACGTCTAGTTCGTACGCACACACACAGCGTTCCGAACCGTTCCGAACAAAAAAGAAGTTACACCATGCACACATAATGCTATTCGACGCCGCTCAACACTCGCCATCAATATCTTTACAATATTTTAAAATAACGTTTTCTTATAATACTTTCGTCTGACCTATTATTTAAATGCATTTTATAGAATAAAATAAACTTTTCCTTTAAAACTTTTACTATCAACTCATTACACAATTCGCGAGATTAGTAGCAACAATAATATTGTATAATTATATTGTCTGTTATTGTTATTGTTGGCCTGAGGTCACGATGTCCTGGACGCTTTCCGCCAGGTCTGCTAATCCCTCGAGTGAAGCCAGCAGAGTCTGGACGTTGGTCGGCAGACGACTGCTTTATATTGTCCTCCTGGTATGGATTTTCTTGGCCTGATAAAATTTAGGATTTCCTTTTCAGGGCGTATCACGTCGGGGTCACCAATTTAGTGGTTGTTGTACACTAATTCAATAAAATTAAAATGTTTTATCATTCAATATAAATTTAGTCAACACAAGACAGAGAAGTGACAGATCAGAAGAAAAGTAAAAATCATATCGTAAAGGTTTTATGTATGTAAAGTTTCTAAATAAGTAGGTCGCTACACCATATTATAGGGTGTGCGTTTCGATGGCGCGACCACGGCGTTTTTTTTTTTAAATAACTATGCCATGATTTTAATTGTAAAAATATGTAAAATTTGGTTCAAATTTCCCATACCTTAAATTTGTCAAAGTTATGGTTAAAAAATTATAAGTGTTTGAACGTGGCCACGCCATCGAAATGCGGAGAACCGCGCGGCCACGGAAATCTTAAAAACTAAGCGTAGCAGAGACCTGAAATTTAGGTAAATAACAGATAGAATTTGTAAAAAAATTGAAAAAAAAACCTAGATTTATAATTTTAGGAGCTGTAAGACTAAAACCCTATGGCTGCGCCATTGAAACGGTAAAATACACGTTATCGCCAATATCTCGCTAAAAAAGCATCGCAGAGGTCTGAAGGTTTTGTAAAACCTAGATTTGAATTTGTCAAAATACACAAAAATCCTAGGTTTATGTTTCAGGAGCTGTAGTACGGTATCGCTTATAACCTTCAAAACGTTTTGAATGTGAAATTTATATTATATATGTGTAAATTGAAATTAATTAATTAATTAATTTAATTTTAAATTGATATTTTTACAAAATCTAGCCATAGTTTTTAAAAAAAAACACCGTGGTCGCGCCATCGAAACGCACACATTATAGGAATGCAATAAAAATGCACAGGCCCTTCAACTTCAGCGAAAAACAAATGACACGTCACTGACGTCATGCATTAAATGAAAAGGACAGAAATATAGTTCTTGTTCTTCTATCAAACAAAGTTATATGTGACATATTGTTCATATGTGTGAGTGAGCGTCGTCCTTCCGCACCGCACCAGGTGGGAAACATTATTCAATGAGATGCACAAAAATTCATAGTAAAAGGCGCGCCCAAAAAAATACGAAAATGCCTTTGGGAAATCGAATTTTATGAAAAAACTACTGCATAAGTCATTTACAAATAAAACTTAATGAATTCTTCGATAATTGTGCTGTGTCAGTACGGACTTTGTTTTGGAAATTTGACACTTCTTTTCTTACTAATTTACGCCCAAAGTTGCGTTAAAATTTATTTATGTATAGTATTGTACACACAGGAAAAGTTTATTTTTGAGTACAAAGGTAGTGATTATTTCTTAAGATTTGTAATTCTTTGTGATTCTATAATATGCCAAGTTATTTTTACAGGCAAGAGCCAGTCATCGAGCGTCTTCGCCGGGAGAAGCAACAGGCTACCAAGCAGAACGCAATCCTTCGCCGACAGATCAAAGTGCTCGCTTCTAGGGAGAGGCGTGCACGCTTGGATGCTCAGAACCTGAAGAATCAAGTTTTTAGAATGTATGTCTATATTTTCCTTTATAATCATTAAAATCTACAGCCCGAATTCATCCACTGCTGGGTATATATATGCCTCTCTTTATGTATTTCCACGATGTTGGTGTAAACTAATACAGGATTCACCTACACACATCTAAAAAAGTTTGCGATTACTTCGACGTTTTATAAAAATAGTTTTATTTTTTAATTTCAAACAGGGTATTTCTTATTAAAGAAAACAAACAACAAAGATTTTTTAAAGTTCAATTTAAAAAATTATATCAGCTTATGCTAGTGATCACAAACTTGATGTGATGTGTGTATCTCTTACCAGCCCTTTGACGCAACTCGGCCACAGCTTAACACCATCTGCCATCACTACGCCTTGCAATATTGTCCTTATTTCAAAAAAGTCCCCGACCAACTTCGCACTGCCTGCACCTACGTACTCTTGATATCATAGGGTCCGAATGACGAGAAAAGACTACACAACACCATCTTCTGAAACACGTAACTATTGCTATTTAATAAATGAGCAGCGCGATAGATAACTTTCCGAGTTTAACCATAAAGACGGCCGTGCTTAATGATTTCTTAAGGTGACACATCACTCGGGCTCGAACTCATTGGTGGGCGTGGCCAAAAACCACGCTGTCTCACCTGGCATCGTGCCCGACAGAGATAGTATCAGTGATGAGCAGTTAAGCGCTAGTCTTCACGCGCGTCTAGTTCGTACGCACACACTCAGTGTTCCGAACCGTTCCGAACAAAAACGAAGTTATATAATACTTTCGTCTGACCTTTTATTTAAATGCGCTAAAAAGAATAAAATAAACTTTTTCTTTAAAACTTTTACTATCAACTTATAACGTCATGGTCACTACACAATTCGCGAGATTAGTGGCAACAATAATATTGTATAACTATATTGTTTGTTATTGTTGGCCTGGGGTCACCATGTCCTGGACGCTTTCCGCCAGGTCTGCTAATCCCTCGAGAGAAATAAATGGCTGTCAAGCCAGCAGAGTCTGGACGTTGGTCGGCAGGCAACTGATTTATGTTTTCATCGTGGTACTGTGGATTTCCTTGGCCTGATAAAGTTTAGGATTTCCTTTTCAGGGCGTATCAAGTCGGGGTCACCAATTTAGTGGTTGTTGTACACTATCTAAACTAAATTAAAAAATTTCATAATTCTATATAAATTTAATCAACACAAGACAGAGATGTGACAGATCAGAAGAAAAGTAAAAATTATATCGTGAAGGTTTTATGTATATAAAGTTTCTAAATAAGTAGGTCGCTACACCATATTATAGGGTGTGCGTTTCGATGGCGCGACCATGGCGTTTTTTTTTTTAAATAACTATGCCATGATTTTGTAAAAATATGTATGCATGTGGTTCAAATTTCCCAAAACCTTAAATTTGTCAAAGTTATGGTTAAAAAGTTATAAGGGTTTGAACGTGGCCACGCCATCGAAACGCGGAGAACCGCGCGGCCACGGAAATCTTAAAAACTAAGCGTTGCAGAGACCTGAAATTTATGTAAATAACAGATTGAATTTGTAAAAAAAATATAAAAAATCCTAGGTTTATATTTTAGGAGCATACGTACGGTATCGCTTATAACCTTTAAAATGTTCTGAATGTGAAATTTAAAATTGAAATTAATTAATTTAATTTTAAATAATTTTTTTTACAAAATCTTGCCTTATTTAAAAAAAAAATAATGCCGTGGTCGCGCCATCGAAACACACACATTATAGGAGTGCAATAAAAATGCACAGGCCCTTCAACTTCAGCGAAAAACAAATGACACGTCACTGACGTCATGCATTAAATGAAAAGGACAGAAATATAGGTCTTGTTCTTCTATCAAACGAAGGACATGTCAATATCGCGTGTCCCCCTCCCGCACCGCACCGGGGGAAACATTCAGTGAGATGCACGAAAATTCATAGTAAAAGGCGCGCGTAAAAAAATATGAAAAAGCTTTTGGGAAATCGAATTTTATGAAAAAACCACTGCATAAATCATTATCAAATAAAATTTATTGAATTCTTCGATAATTGTGCTGTGTCGGTACGGACTTTGTTTTGGAAATTTGACACTTCTTTTATTACTAATTTTCGCCCAAAGTTACGTTAAAATTGGCAATAAAAATGAATCTTTGGTAGCTCGTAAGTTTTGAAGGGCTTTTTATTTTACTATTTTGATTCCGTACAGACACAATTAATAATGAGACAAAACGATATCATGTTTAACTTTAGATGTACCATGTCAAACAGTGGAGTAATAGCCCCCCGAAATTTGTATGGAAAATATGTTGCGCAGTTCAACCTTAAATATCGAATGAATATAAATTTTGATAGATTGAGAGGGAGAGGAAAATCAAAGAAAAGAATTATATGAAAAGGGAGAATGGAGTGATAATACCTGTAGTATGGGACAAGGGCAGTTAGATGGTAATGAAATATCTAAGAACAATAATTTTATAAACATGCGTTAACGTTGACTATAGAAGCACAACCGGCCACAAAGTGACGACAGCCGAGACAGCAGCGCTGCATAACAAGATCGCGACGCTTCAGGCACAGCTAATGAGTGCACGGAGGGACACTCAGTCCAACGTCGCGCTCTGGGACAAGTGGAAGAGGTAACATTAATCGGGCCCCAGTCCTTTGAAGACCTATAATGGTGCCAAGCCAACCGACATCATTAACATAATAATTTTCTTAATCATCATTATCATTACTCAGCTTAAAAACATCCATTGCTGGCCATAGAACTTCCCCAAGTATCGCACCAATGACTGGTCTACTGCTATACAAGGTGGTATTGAAATAACTGAAACCCGGATTGTGCCATCATGGTATCATCATTATGTACAACTTTAGTATGGTCAGCTGTTCCATACATTTGTCTTCACAAATAAAAATGTATAAAGCTCCACAATGCGGCTATTTCCACTATCCCGTTCTATCTGATTAAGAGTCATAATTTCTCAATTTCTGTTCAAGTAACAAATGCATTCGATGATGAATCATGAATCAAAGTCGTCTACGTCAAATTCTTCTATTCTCCAGAGCACAACAAACAGCAGAGCGTTGGCAGGCACGCCACGATGAGAAAAGCCAAGAAATCGTCAAGCTGGAGGCTTCCCTGAATTTATTAAAGTCAGGTGTAGCGCGACTAGAGAAGGAGAAACGAATGCTGCTTTCGAAACTTCAAGAACTTAAAGGTAAGAATTTCTGACATTTTCAAAATTTCCGTTAGAAAAACCAATACTAAACGCTTAACGGCCAATTTAATTCCCCGCTGAGTAAGTCAGCGGACAGTCAGTCGCTCAATATTTGCCTTAAGAGGACTCAGTTTTAGTATAAATATGTACCTATTATGGATGCCAACCTGATTAACTTTTCGGGGAAAACAATGTTATTTTAATATGTTTTAAATTCTTACAATCGTAATACTAAGGATTTTCTCATATAGCTAAGAACTATTCCAACTTAAAGATATGATAAGTATCGCTTACCGGGTATAAAAACACCCATAAGGAAGCCGAGAAGCGCTTGTTCTTTCCGTCATCTTTTTTTGTTCGGAACCATACCTGGGAACCTTCCAGTTGGTAGTCGTTCGCAATAATGTTTGTGCAGTGTGACTTGGATTGATGTACAGAATGCTTGGTTGACGGCTTCGTTCGAAGGGTCCTTTTACACCCTGTTTAACAAAACTTAATTTCAGATGACAACCATCTAGTAACAATAGAGAAGCAAGACGCTGAAACTCAGGAGAAGCCACCACACTCCAAAGAGTCCTTTTTTTCCGACGCAGCCTCTCTGCCCGTGTCCTCCCAGGCGTTGTTGGACCGAGTGGAAGCGCAGCAGAGGAGAATTGCTGCCTTGGAGATAGCTGAAAAGGTACTCATCGCATCATACCTGATGGCATGAGAGGATAAGGAACTTTCCCTGTTCCTTATTTCTCTAATTGAGAATAGCAAACAGACCAATCATGTCATGAATTCATTAGACTTGTTTGATTTAATTAATGACTGTTTCCACGATCGTATCCTTAGTTTCTTGTTTCTTATCCAGATTCAATCTTAATCAACCAATAATACGGCAGTACCTACATGAAGTCAACGTAATATTGGTCAAGCCGCTGGTGAAGAACTTTCTGAACCAAGGTCAAATATTAACAGTTACGTAGAATTAGGAGTTTAGGGTTAACTTCCTCGTTAGTCTAGTGGTGGCAGGACTACTATTAGCTAGTGGCTGACTGACTGGTTCGGTTCTTGGCTGTGCCTATAATCTGGCTTTGTGCCCGGTTTATGGAAACAGGTTCATCCTCTGTTACATGGTACTTAAACAGAATAGGCGAGACGACAAAAAAAAACTAATTAGTCCGTCAGTTAGATTATCAGTAAATATTTGACCCGTGTTTTTTCTTTTGTTATGTAAATCAAAATTGACGAAGATATGACGCTTTTAAAATTCTCAATACGTCACGCCTAGGTATAATTTTGAGCTAGTTCTGACGTCACGAGCTCCCACTCCCGAGTTTTGATGCGTTTTATCTTTGTCAATATTCATTGATTTACAAAAACAAAAAATACGTGTCCATTAATTTCCAATACTTTAACTGACGGACTAAATAGATTTGCAATTTTTTGGTACTGTCGTCACGCCTATTGACAAAATGTGGATGTACTATAGAGTACATCTCTACGGTCTACCATACCCTTCTGAGATTATATATATACGTCATCTTATGTTGTGGATCAAGTACAAATATTTTTAAGAGAATCTGCACACCTTCACTTATTACTTATTCTTCTTTATTATTTCAGGGCAACGAGCTTCTAGTATCGGAATACGAAAGGTCACTAGCAGAAATCACATCGTTGAAAGGACAAGTGTTAAAACTGGAGTCAACGCTACTAGAGTCGCAGATACGAACCCCGATCAAAGCCGCGGGAGATGCACAACCCGAACTTAACTACTGGAAAAGGTCCATATACCCATATAACCTTAATACTGGTTGTGTAAAAGCTATGAATAAACCGACCTTTAGTATGGGAAAACTCTTAGGGCGTACGCGTACTGTAAAACTACCTCAGGTGCACGGAGCGGATGCCTGTAAATATCTTTAGAAAAATCGTCTCACTCGTCTGTGCCTCTTAGCACTGCACATTCTATTTTTAAATGCAAACACGCGAGCGTGCACCTGCACCAGCACGTTTAGCGGAGATTCCATGACCAAATAAATAAGCTTCTCGATACAGTTGGATATAGATTTATCACAACAACACATCTCGGTTCTCCATCTTTTTAGCACATATTGTGCGTATTATTCCAAGTTAAAGCAGTACCGAGCTTGTCTCCAACTCTCTCAATATAATTTACTTCTATTACTTTGTATACACCATCATCATCATCTTCTGCCCTTGTCCTATTACATTGTCATATTACATGGGATCGGCACAATACGACTTTTTGACGTGAAACGTCTTTAAAATCAGTACCATGTCAGGAAACCGGACCGTATCGAATTGGCGTAGCGAATTGGGTTAGGTTATATCGTCTGACATTCATAACTACAAAACTGTTCATCGTAAATAAAAACATGAATTTAGTGTAATTATTTAGCGTATATAGTCAGCTCGGGCGGGGCGGTGGAGGGGCACTGCTTAGAATGCGCTCTCGCTGGATTCTATTCATTATAACTCACGACTCATACGTGATAGCGCGGTGATTCTTTCTTGTATTTACAGAGTTCGTTTAGACCAATCGATTTAAATACAAAATAACCAAGTGTTAAAAAAATGTTAAAAATTAACACTTATTGGTTTTCTTTCGATCTTTAACAAGTTATATGTTTAAAAGCCACTCGCTGAATAGACGTTTCACGTTAAAACCAACGGCCGTGTGCACCGACACAGCCCCACCCGATTTTTTGCTTCCATTCTTCTCTCTCAACATCGCTTATGTCTTTTACTTTTAATTCACCAACAAATCTTAGAGTCCACTAACCTTTGCATGTTACTCCACCAGCTATTGCGAGATGTTAAAAGAAGAGAACGTACAACTGACTCAAAAGGTCAACTCCATCGAGACGCATCCGATCACTGCACAGCAACACAGAGTCAATGATCTTGAACAAACCGTGCTCACGCTTAGAGGTATGTGCAAATTGTCCAAGCATGTTGAAGTGCCCCCTTTCGATCCCTGAAGCACATCATCTCGCCATCTTGGATTGGTGATCACACTGCACCAGACAGTGGTCGTTCGACATCGACAGTCCATGGGAACTTGCGACGTAACCCCATCACAAGTATCCAAACTTTTTTAACATTCTCACCCCCCCCCTTCCCCCCCATATAGAAATTACCTAATTAATTTAGTCATTTGTGGGGGGTATAGAACGGAATACGTGGTAAGTGTTTGTACGTCGGCGTCTCTTCTCATATTCATTACATCTGCATGAAAGGCCTGTTAACGTTCTATGAGAAGTGTCTGATGATATCAATCGATCACAGTTCGGTAGCTTAGTATCTAGTAGCCGACGAGTAAATGTTGTCATGTTATTTCATATGGATACCTGAATGTGCACGAATGGTATGGTTTCTAATTTATGATATCGACGTTTCGAGTTTCTTTTTACTTTGTTCAATCACCAAACATAGCTACACTTTTCACTCTTAGGATATGTTTACTAGCTGCACTGAGTACGGTGTTTCTCACAATTTCTTTCAGGTGTGATCAACAAGTTGCAAGCAGATCAGAAGTCAGGGCTGGTGTACAAGAAGTTTGACTCTAGGCCCAGCAGCAGTCGTAGCAACCGTAGTAGTAATACGGAGAAGGTAAAAAGAAACATTTAATTTATCCTCTGAGAATTTATCATCTTTCTGGCCTTTTCTCAAAGTTCTGTCACATAAGACTATGTGACAGAACTTTTTTTTAGAGAGAGAAATGAATAGACATTCATTTCTCTCTTTAAAAAAAAATACTGTCAAATAACACGTCCAAGTGAGAGAAAGAGAAATACAAAAAAAAATCTCTCGATTCATGCGCTTGACGTCACCCTAAACTGCTAAAATTCTATATTTTTAGGGACGTACTCAATCGGAATCACATCGAGTAGAAGTAGCAAATCTGAAAAGGACTATAAATGACAAAGATTTACTTCTAGAAAGATCAAAAGAAATGCTTAAAATTGCTGCAGAGAGGGAAGATGAGCTACTAAGAGAGGTATGAGAGGATTCAACTATATTCCAAATAATAGGTTAAGCATTTATTTCTATATGCGTTCATCATCTGCCTAGCCTTTTCCCAACTATGATGGGGTCGGCTTCCAGTCTAACCGGATGCAACTGTTATAATACGATACCCTTTGGTAAGACTGGTTGTCAGACTTTCGGGCCACTGACTACCTGTTACCTGTAACGACTGTCAAAGATCTACAAATGACAGCCGGGACCAACGGCGGTCAGCGGTTTATCTATATGCATTTGATATCAATATTTTTGGCCATTAAACTGAACCAAATATTCTATACTAAAATACCCCGATTGTTGAGAAAAATAGTAAGCAGTTACTACATCTACATTTATTTTTCAGAATGCGTATTTACACCGACAGTTGGAAGAAATTACAAGACCTAATGGTGGATTTTTGTCGGCTTAGATTGTTTGTCATGAGCCCTTTTTGTAAAGGTACTAACGGTCTCAACGAGCCTACAATGTGGCCGGATTTTGCTGCCACTGCTGCCTGCAGAATAATAAGCCAATTATTCTGAATTAAAATGTAGTCTAGAAATCTAGACATAGTCGAAAGTTTTGTAGTCATGTAGGTACTACTGTAAGTGTAAAAAAAATTAGCACGTTTAATAGCCTGGCCACGAGACATTCGCTGCAGCGACTATTCGCGCGAACGGTGAAGGCAAGCAAACTGTGCCGCATGGATTGCCGCCTCGCCAGACGCACCGCCACGTGCTACACGTTCGCGTCGCCCGTTCTCGTGGCCAAGCCGTAAATGTCCGTCAAAAATTTTATGAATGTGTATCTTTCTTTGTCATTTTGTGTTTTTTTTTTAATAAATAATACAAAATTTAAATATTTCTTTTATTTCCTTTCAAATAGACACGCATTTTTTGCCACCCATCCATGACTTTTTTCACAATATTCGTTTGCAACAAATTTGAAAAGCGAGGTGTTAATTCATAAGAATTTACAGTGTTTTCCCTACTTATATGCCGTTGATGCACACCTTATTATATTACACAGCCTATTTTGAACTATAAATCCACTTGGTGGGTCTTGGGACTCCTAGGTTCCTGGTACCACCACCTCTTAAAGCAGGCAACCAAAATCCTACTTCAGTGGGGAAAGACATGGAGTTATGCAGAACGTGTATTCTCCACACTAAAGTTAGATGTAATACTGCTAAATGAGGTGGTATATACTCTGGAAAAGATGACCCTTTTGCGCCCGTGGTCCCTTCTCGTAGTCCCTGGCACGGAGCTTTTTTTCTTCGTGGTCCCTATAATACTGGAAAATTCCGTGGTCCCTTCTCGTAGTCCCTGGAAGGGACCACGGAGGTTTTATGACGCGCGCTTGCTTCGCTCGCATATTAAATAGCACTCATTGACTTCTGTCCCCAAGTGCCGGGCCTCCGCCGGCCTCCTTCGTCAGCCTACGGCCTGGTGCCCATGCCGCCCATAAAGGATAAAAAAAATACACCCACTTTCTGTCACAAATGTAATTATATTTATGTAAAAACATGACATAAAATTGAATAAAAATGTCAATGACTGCATTTCAAATATCTAAGTAGGTACAATTTAATTCGGCAGTATATATTTCTTGAAGGAACCACGGGCAAAAAAATTGTCATGGTCCCTTCCAGGGACTAAGGGACCGGGACCATGTGCGAAAACCTAAGATAACACCATGAAAATGTAAACAAAAAATTTGAACAAGAATTGAAAGACGAAGGATTGTTAGTCGAAAGTCTGTCACAGTGCATAATAATATAACTAAACTAAAAATTTCTAAAATGCAACAGGTACCAACAATTCACAATAGTTTGCAATACATATTCGGTTTACCGAAAAATGGAAGACATTCAACATCATACTTCTATAAATATTATTTTTACGCTTTATCTATACAGTAACAGATACAGAATTATGTATGACAACAAAGCCGTAAACAAAGCCGAATTATGTATAACCTAAGTTTTATTACATTGAATATATTTTGTGCCTTATCCCATGTTCTAACCGAAAGTAACGTCGCGCAACTACGCAAATCGTTGATTGATCAAATAGTGAATTTATGACGAACAAATGAACGCACCTTTATTGATCGCGCGTACCTATACGTCATAATCACTGAGCATCATATTATTATTATTCTTATGATGCCGATCCCAACCAATCGATGGTTGCGTGTTTCCGTGACACTCGCTTTGGTTAAGACGCTTACACATATAAACGACATTATGACATTTTATATACCGCGTCATAAAGTATTTGCATTTTAACTGATATTTATTTGGTTGACTTAGGGTAACCAGTATTTTGAACTGCATGTAAAAACAAGTGTGCTCTTTTTTTAAACTACAAAAAAAAAACGTAATAATTGGAATAACTTTATAAAAATATAGCTTTTCATTTTCTTGTACCTATAAAGGTACTAAAAAAAAGTAATTGATTATGTCAAAAAATATATTAAAGAAATAGTGTGCTCCACCTATTCTGTTCAATATTTTTAAGTCCTGTACAATATATGTAAACATTTTCACGTTCAATTTCATTTTACGACTAGTAATAAATACGATAAATTATTTAGAATATATGAACATCACACCTACATTATAAATACTTATTTGCAAGCAACAACTACCAATGCAAAAAGTTTTAAGGCCCGAATAATCATATCAGCGTATTACATACTTAGAGATCAGTTGATATCTCAGGTTCAATTCCCAGGTCGGGCTTTTCCCATAAGAAATTTCTCAAGAGCACGTAGTGGGCATAAAGTGGCCGCTCTATCAGAATCATAATAGAATGATAAATAAATATCGCTGGACATTACACACACACGCCATCTAGTGCCAAACTAAGCAATGAGCAATTATCAATAAGTGACAGTTCTATGAACTGCGTCTTTGGCCATTTTAAGAATTTTGTCGTAATTCATATTACAAAGCGGCCATTTTAGGCCCCCCGAGTCTGCATTACTTGCTATTCTTCAATTCACGCACCCTACTATGTGGAACTTAAACATGGCAGCTGACGAAATATGGGTGTACTTATTTTAGGCACACCTCTGCCTTACCCTCCGAAGATTATAGGCGTGACGATGACACGAAGTCGTCCTTGTCGAAAAGTCGGTCAACGTATTGCGCAATTCGATTCTATTTCAGTTGACCCACTTCGGGACTCCTACAAAAAATACCAGTCGCGCTTTCCCCGTGAATTGAATTATGAGTAAATTTTTTACAATCATGTAGGAAGATACTCATCGAGTTCATTCACTTTAAAGGTTTTTGCAAACATTCATTCACACACAACAATTTGATAAGAAGGTACGTGAATCCTCAAAAAAAAACAAAATTAACCGCTGTTCTGGAGAACGAACATTCGTTTCGCGAATGAATATTCGTCGCGTAACAAAAGATCGCGTATAGGTGCCCCCTCACCGGTGCATTCGCCTGACAAAACAACAACAACAATTCGTACAAAAACATGTAAAATTACAAGCGAATGCTTGGTTAGGGTGCGCCCTAAGGAAGGTTTTGCAAAGCAAATTCGTAAAGCGATTGCTCGCGATGATCAGGTAACGTCCTATCATTTTGTCTGTATATTCGTGGTCCACTCGTATTTATTAATGGTAACAGTATTACGGTATTTATATCTACTGTTATCGTGCTTTGAAGTAACTCCAAAAAGCTTATTGTCAAAAGTTTAACATGCTCGGTAACCACACACAATAATTTAAAATAAATAATAGATTATTGCTAATTTTAATACTAATTTTGTTGTTATCATATTTTATCAACAGTATTCCAAATATTTGTTTCTCCTTTCACTATACCTTATTTATTTAAGTAACTTCCGTCCGTTTTAGGTATCAAGCTCAATTATTCTCGATTCAAAGTGAGATATTGTAATTATGAATTATGTACACCTAAAATATAAGTACAAAATCTCATAAACTTTAATTTTCATAAGTCAGAATAGTTACAGAAACCTTTTACTGTAACTGTTCTAAAACATCAAAAAAAAACCTTTAATCCTCAAGCTATTTAATAAAAAAAATAGTAAACAAGGACTTTCATGGGTCAAGGGTGAAATTCTTTGTCTTATTGAATAGTTTATGGATTACAAAAATATCCGCCTGAAATATACAAGTATGTATACAATCTTCGTAAACTAGGAATGTAACAAACAACAGCACTAAATTAAAAATTAAAAATCACAATGATTATTCAAAATCCTATTTCTTATTTTTAAAAATGTTCTTAAAATAAAATTGTCTACTTATTGTAATAAGTACAGTAGTTTAATCTTGAACGCCGTTCGATTGCAAGAGTTTACACTGAAAAAATTCAACAAAATGTAATTACTTATTTGTTAAAAAAATTACCCTAACTTTTACCATTCAATAAGAGTTAAAACAAAAAAAAAAACAAATATACCAGAACCATTTAAAACCATACAAACATTACTTTAATATGTAATTTATAAAAAAATATTAAAAACTTCATCAAACATAATTATAGAAATATAAAAAAGGGTAATTAATGGCACAAAATAAAAATCCATCATGCATCCATGACAATCAGGTAAAGCTTAATCTAAACGGGTTCCGTAGTTGGCATTAATGTTTACAAAGTCCAACAGTAACAGTAATATTGCACTTCACACGGACAGTTGCTAGTCGGCGGACAAAAATACGGTGCCGTTTTTGCCATTTGACTACGGAACCCTTAATAAATAAAAGGGAATAATAATTTATCAACTTACTCATACAAACGAGTCATGAAACAAACCATAATATAGTTGTTAATATTAAAATGTGCAATATTTTATATTTAGGGTCAGACCAAATAAAAAGGTAAAGACGGAACTCTGCCAACAGAGAAGTGAGGCTGGTTTCGTTTACATGTTGTGCACTTATTGAGGCATAGTTTAATTGTAGTTTGATGTAAATGTGTGCGTGTGAGCGTGTATGAACAGAGCGAGACGTTAATTGCGCTGGCCTCACTTTATTGTTCGCAGCGCTATGTCTTGGCTTTTTACTTGGTCTGAGTATTTAGGTAGCAAATAAAAACATGCCCATTGCTCATGCAAAGCCCCACTATGTACCTACCATGCAGCATGCATTACAAAAGAGTATAAAATATAAAGGGTGTAAAAAACCTCTTAACGAAGCCGAAAGGCACTTGTTCTCCCCGTCATTGTGATATTTTTTTTGTTCTAGACCATACCTGGGAACCTTCTAGTTACAGAGATATTGGGGGTCAAAGTTCCAAATTTTTTACAAGTTTTTTTTAATACAAGTTTTTATTGTAAGATTTTTACTTTCTAAAACACCTCCACGACCCCCTACTATTCAATCAATTCATCAGCACAATGTTTTGAGTGCGTTACATTTAGTTCTACCACAAAACGTGTATTTTCACCCCAAAAAAAAAAAGTCGTTTCGCAGCAATAATTTTTGCGTAATGTTACATAGTCTGATGTACAGAATGCTTGGTTGACGGCTTCGTGATGCGGTTGTTTACACCCTGTACACAAGGTGTATCCAATGGAACATCGTCGCGCAAACTGTACAACATGTGTTTCATACAAAATTGAATAGCTTAACAATCAAAATGTATGAAAGAAAAACGGGTTTAAATTATTTTGCCTGCATAACTTCCGTCCTTTTTATTTTATTTCAAGGTAATAAATTCTAACTTTGATAGCTTATATTTATATCTCGGAAACGTAACGCTTTAGAAGATTTTGTCTCCGGCAATGCTTGTTTGTATTGATACCAGCTATAGATTAATACAAGTTTTATACGTTTTCTGAATTAAAATGGCGGAAGTTTTGCAGGACAATTTGCTTTTTACAAAAAAAAACCAACCCCTTTCTTTGATCCCCATCATGTCCTGAATACATGGTAACAGTATGGCGCGTCGATGTCCCATAATGAGAGGTTTTCTTTTTGAGGTATTAAAAAAAAACTTAGTTTCCAAGAACTCTATAGATGGCGTTGAACTGACTACGATAGTTGGTGCCAAAGCCAAAACGTACTAAGTTCAGCGCCATCTATCCAGCGACTAGGGAAGACCTAAAAAGAAAATCCCTCATTCCTTGACTATTATATTATCATGTAAATAAAAAAAAACAAACCTTAAAAAAAGTTTTCTCACAAGAGATGCGCTACAGTAAGAGGTGTCAAAGCACACACGGTGTCATCTAAAACACAAACTACCACTCATAATGTTCACTAGTTAAATGATTATACTAATTTGTTAATCAAAAAGAAATAATCAGTACTGACTATGTTGTTACTGGTGTCAATTCTGTTCTGCACAAACTAAACTGAATTTAGGGTATTGCTATCTTTTTCTCTCTAATAAAACGAGAATGAGACGGACGTAATTTAGAGCTGTCAAATTTAATTGGAACTAATATTTCCATACATATGAAGGGTGCACTTAAAAACATGTCGACTAAAAAACACGGTGAAGCGCAAGGCATAAACTAGTTTGGCATCTCTAACTTAGTTCATAGCTATAGCCGTCCTTTTCTAGCACTGCCTTTTAGTAAAAGATGGCAATAGCCTAAATTAGGTATAGTTTGTGCACAACAGAATCGACACCACTATAACATTTATCTTTACATTTTATCCAATGAAGAAATTAGTAGGTATCATTAAAACTAATTCCGTAAAACTGTCGAAGTCGCCAATTTTAGCAAGCCCTGAGTTTTTGTCAACAAATATTAGGAAATATAGAAAAATGCTCTTCATAATTAAATATAATACCTTATTATGTGAGTGAGTGAGATTAATGTAACAAAATGTAGAGCTACATTAGTAAAATTGAGTTTAAAGTTTTTTGCACTTAAATAGTATACTTAATATACATAGGCCACTCCGTTACATTTGCCGTTAGTTACATTTGCCGGCAAAACGGCAAATGTAATTAGCATTTCTAAAAATATGAAGCGGCTATTAATTATGTATAATAGGTAAACTAGTTATTGGACATGAGAAGTGGTCTTTATATTTACAAACTGTGCATTATTTTGATGATATCAAAAATTTTAACAGTGAAAATAATCTAAAACCTTAAAATGAAAGGGCTTATTTATAAATGCTACTTAAGAGGGCGATCACAATTTTTCTTGTATTTGAGTGTTTTAAGAGTGATCTACAAACAACATGTATCTAAACTGAGTTTTTTGATGTGTGGTTATGGTTTAGATATGGCCACAAAATTTAAAAAAAAATATGCCCGAGAAAGTTTGATTATATCTTTAAGGAGCGCTCAAAATAAAGATCAATTTTTTTCTTGTATTTGTGTGCTAGACTCTTAAAACACTCAAAAACAAGAAAAATTGTAATATCCCTCTTAATGCTAAGTCATCATTAGCGACGGTTTATTAACCATTTTTTTATGAATAAACCCCACAATCTATAAAAATACTTTTAGCTTTGAAAGAAATACCCCGATAACAAGCGCCAAAACGACCCCAAAGGTTCTTTTCAATCAAGCCAAAATCAACTCTATTCACTACAAGCTGCCATGCATTCCACGTTGCTGCTAAGCCAGGATAAACACCGCCAGGCATCATGCACTATTCTACTCTTTGGTTACCTGCACGTCAGGTTTCTCCCCGCGCCTAGCTCTGAGAATCTTGGCTAGAGGGGGGGTGAAGAGTTCTGGGTCCGGGTGGGACCGGCCTGCTTTCTCCCATGGCTGCTGCTGCCGCCATAGAAGAGATATCACTGTTCCCCAGAACATAACCCAGATGAAACCGATCTGTAATATTTAGAAGATATTTCGAGGTTAGTTCAAAGAAGGAATGTGCAAAGACCAAGACACAAAAACAATAATCAATTTGAACAAAAGCGTTGGGGAAGACCAAAGAAACAATGGATGTCTCGTGCAATAAGAAGAAGACGTGTCCCGCTTAGTATTTTGTGTGTACATAAGTAAATGAAGAAAGATGACAACTGAGACTAATAGAAATGTAGTAGGTACATATAGTACCTTTATAAGAAGAAGACACACTGCGCCACACCGAAAGAGATTGGGATAAGTGTCAGTTGGGGTAAGTGTTAGTCTAATAAAAGATACGCTACTAGATATTAAAACGTCAGACAGACACAATAACAACTTTACAGTGTATTGACATCGATGACATTAATGAAATTGACTTGCGTAATCTTACGAAACAATGAAAGGCAATTTAATAAGAAATAAAATAAATTGCTAATAGTATTGGGCCATAAAAAGTTGAAGATAAAACTGCATAGATAATATGATGCACATGATTCATTCCTGTTAAAATTTGAGACATTTCTTATACCTACGCGGACCATAGCCTTTCTGAACTACCGTACTTGTCGAATGAGCAACCTGCAGTGCAAACATTGCCAATAATCACCCACTTATAGCAAACAGGTTTCTATTAGCACTAAACCTTTCTACCTATACACATGTGATGTAATTCCTTACTGTCCACTGACGAAACATTCACAAACAACTTATAGAAATAACAATTTTTCTGTCTCATACGTAAGTTGAAATCTTTTACCTTATTAGATACCATATTTTACTTGAATGCTTCGATAGTAAGAACTCACATTTAGACCAACGACCCATTTATCTCAAACCCACGACGATAACTATGTACTTACCTACTTACTAAACATTTTCCGGAAATAACACTCATACTACTTACCTAGACATTATTGATAACAGTCAGACAGATTTGTTATCAGTTACACAATAATCATACATCTACACTGGCAACCTTTTGACCGTATGACCGTGAGCTCATTCATACCCAAGTCTCTGATAATGATTCAAGTTATTCTGAGAGACCATATTGAATAATGTTACTGTGTGATGTAATTATTTGGTATCGAGACCGGAAAATCAAATAATATTCTATAGTAGATTATTTTCAATGAATCTATTTGATTTCCTGAACCATTATACCAGTCATGCCACCTTTATTTGAAGTTCCATCCTTGTACCCGTCTATGTTGCAAGTTTAAAAATAGCAATTACGTGTCTTAAAAACTCGAGGATAGAAGTGAACGTCTTCAAACAAGTGTATTCTGTAACATGAGAGGGAGCGACGAACTACAAAAAGGGAACGATTCCAAATTACACCAAGAAGGCTCCTCAAGTCATCGTCATCATCTGTCTAGCCTTTTTCAATTATGTTGAGGTCGGTTTCCAATCTAACCAGCTGAATACCAGCACTTTTACATAAAGCGGCTGCTTATCAGAAGGAAACTCCTCAAGTAAAGAACGAAATTTATTCAACCGCGGCATCAATCTTTGAGATTTTTTAAATAATCAACTGAAAGACCTAAAGTTACTCACCGGACTAGTCCACATATACGAAACTCTGTAGAGGTAGAAATAATCACTGGGGTTGGTAGCGGTGACGGCTGCTAGCGTCACGTTGGCACAACCGTCCACACTGAGAGGTAGTTTGGTGACTGGGGGACGTGGACCTCCGAAACTGATCCACAGCGTCATGGCCATGCCAGTTAGGAGGGATATTGATACTGCCTGGAAGAGAAAAAGGAAATAATTAAGTAAGACTGGATAAGCATAAAAATTATTTTGAAATAGCCCTAAATGCAATGGAGCAAATACCTAATTCTAATAACAATGACAGTTATAGCTGGTTTACCTTAGTTCTCATAGAATCAGCATGTACATAATATTCACTATATAATATGCACCATTTTATTTAAAAGCCATGATAGAGACCAAGTATTCAATGCTGAAACTAATAATCTCATATATTACATAATTAAAAAAGCTAAAATAACTACTACAGATAAAAATCCATGTTCCTGAAATATCAAACAAACGAGGTATTTGTAAAGTATTCAATTACGGAGCTGATGTTATTAATCCAAGTATTCCAAACAATGATTGTACTGACCCTCTCGTTAGCGTAGGTCGTGAACATTCCAAGGGTGAATACTCCGAGCAGTGGCCCTCCAACAGCGCCAAATATAGTGAGGGCAGCTTGCAGTACTCCTCCGAGGTATTCAGCAATGAAAGCCAGGGCTAAGAAGACCAGGCCATATGCGCAGGCGGCTAGCTTCGTCAACCATGGCACGTAGGACGGAGGAACTTTGCACCATCTTATAGAGAAAAATTGCAGAGACTGTTAAAGGACAACAGCATCGCCTTATTTGAGCCGTTCTCTTAGAATTGCAACTCACTAACGTTTTCTATAACTTACTTACGTATTACTGTCAGTTACACTAGTTCCACCATGGAACTGTTAATGGTACTAGTGACAATGAAGGTAATATGCCACGTCTCGCAGCTATCGGTGTTTCTATAAACAAAGTTAGCTTGGAATATCCTATTCGCGTCACCTACCTGTCACTTGATTCATACAAAAATCAAAGAAAGATTTTCTGTGACGTTTTGTTTCTAACCGTCTGTAAGAAAAATGTCGAACAGACAGAGATAGCAACCTACCGAAGCCAAACAGTAAGTTATTGAAAATGGCCGTAAAGTGAGAGATCCAATCGCACGTTGAAGTGCTTCCGATGCGGATTAATGCTTGCGACCGGACTTCTCACTCCACCAAATGACGCCTTTACGTGACAGAATGAGATAGAGGTACTCGAAAACGCTGATCTGTGCGTGTAAAGGCTCCCACTATCACAGGACGCAGAAACGCGTTTCCGCGTTTATATTGTGTGTGCGCACTTTCAAATTAGTATCAGAATACTAATTTGAAAGTGCGCACACACAATATAATAAGAAAGGTGTATTTTGAGAGTTTTGCATAAGGGGTGCATTTAGAGAAAGGTACGGTCGAACAAGCTATTTAATAATAATAATAATAATATATCATATAATTCAGGTAACAAAAGACCGATATCATAAATAAATATATACCTTACAGACTAACATACATATTTATAAAAACCACAATTAAACTATTGAACACGAAGAGACGGCGCGCGGCGTCATGTTGCGCTGCGTGGTGTCGCGTAGCCTCCCGCGGAATCGCCGATACATGACACCCTTCGGCCAAAACTCTTCCTTGAGGAAGGTCTCAATATGATGAGTCGGAACTCGCACCACGAACGACTTAAAATTCGTGTTGTGGTGCGACTCCAACTTCGCGACCCTCAAGGTCCGGCTGGTCTTCGCTCGGACATACTCCACGATCTCCTCAACCTTCGTGATGTGATGTAGCCGGGACACATAGAGCTGCGTCGTTGGTATCGCCGGACGCAGCATATTGGGTCCTTGCTGTCCAGCGCGGTCCCGCACTGGTTCCGGCTAGGAGGCTTCTTCCTCTTCTTCCTCTCCACCTTCACGAAGCCATCCTTGTTACACGTGGCTGTTGCTGGGCCTTGCTGTTTTGAACCCCTGTTGTCAGGTTCATAGCAGCTCTTATTTTCCCCTTTCTTCGTCTGCGATACAGGTTTGTGCGTGGTGACAATAGCTGCATAGGCAAGTTTAGGGGTCGACGTTCCTACACGAGTCACTGCCTCGAGTCACTGCTATTTGGTTTATATTATACAATGTTATATGTGGGTTAAACTGTAAACCAAATAGCTTGTTCGACCGTACATTCGCGACTGAACGATTCGAAACTGTGCAGACTTTTTTTGTGGACGTTTTGAGACGCTGAGTGAATCTTGGGTTACTTAATTATATCAATGATGAATAAGTAAGCTGTTAGCAGTTACGAGGTCATAAGTGAAGCTAATGTGTAAAATCGTGCAACATGCGATAAAATAAACGAATGTCATTGATAAAAAAATAACAATGTAGGTATTCTTATAAAAAAAAAACGGAAATTTCTACACTATTTTATGGCAATTTACGAGTATGCGTTCTAACTTTTTGCTGTTTCAAATCAATTTTTCTCATACCTTTTATTGAAAAGTCCACTTCTGAATGTAAAACAAAACAAGAATGTAAGTACTTTATTGACTGACACAAAAAATAACTACAGAAGAAGCCAATAATAATAGGTGAAGGAAAACATGGTGAAGAAACCAGCATCATCATTTCAGCCGAAAGACGTCCACTGCTGGACTTGGGCCTCCCCCAAGTGTCGCCACGTTGACCGGTCCCGTGCAACTCGCATCCAGCGGATTCTCCCACCTTCACCAGGTCATCGGTCCACCTAGTGGGAGGCCTTCCAACATGCCTGAGAGATATTTTCTGGACAGCATGTTAAGCCAAGTTAAGGCATAAAAATTCTGACACCAGGTTAGGCTCTAACCACACCATAAAGAAACAAGAAGCCTATAATTTTCTCAAGGCTGTGACACAGCAGGCCTCATCTCTGTGAGTCGGCCTAGGCTGTAATCAACCACGCGGGCCCAGGAGGCCTTGGAGAAAGATAGCAAAAGATGGACAAAGGATAGCTTACCTGCCTACATAATCATGTAACGTAACTGCTGCTAGAGCGTTGCATGAAGCAGATATGGTGGACAGTGAAGCACTGAAGATCCCCGCCACGAAGAGTCCCGCTAATCCGGGAACATCTCTCATGGCTTGTACCACGTAGTAGGGCATCAGTTGGTCTATCTGTTGGGGAGAAGACAAGGATTTTAACTTAGTCCTTGAAAGTCCGACGATCAGTCTTTCTTAGGAACTTCTACTCCCGCCACTCCTAAGAGTAATGTGATGCCCAGATACTGGATTACGTCAGATAGGCAGTCATCATCATCAGCATATTAATGTTCCCAATGCTGGGACAAAGGCCTCCTCTCTATGAGAGGGGAGTGTAGGCTATAATCCACCACGCGGGCCCAGTGCGACTGGTAGATGTCACATGACTTCGTATTTTTTGGTTCTAGGACATGCACCTCACGATGTTTTCTTCACCGTTTTGAGAGCAGCGGTGATGAAATAAATTACCCAAAGTAATGCGCCTGCCTGGGTTCGAACCCACGACCTACTGTTCGTAAGTCGTGGCCGCCACCACTGGGCCACCGCTGCATGTAAAATATTGGTATTCAGCTGCATCCGGTTCCGGTTGAAATGCGAGTGAGGCTATGCGAACCATGTTAATTCTTATCGAAAAACCGGAATATTGTAGTAGGATACCACAATTTTGCATGGAGCGATTGCTATTGTGACCGCCATAGCCCAAAATCAATACTTTAACAAGAAGTTTCCCTCTTAGACTGGTTCGACCGAACTTCCACCAACCTGGGTGGTTAACTCAAAGCTGCATCTTCAGTAAACCAAACTTACCGCTGAAATACTGCCACTGATGAAAGGATCACAATTTCTATAGACAGCGTAGATGCCAAGCCCGCTGATGCACGTCACCACGCTGAGGACTGAGAGGACCGGCCAGCTCCACCATAAGCACCATTGAGATCGATCCAGTGTGTTTACTGTCTGCAGTCTTTGCACCTGTGGAAGATGAACTTTGTGGTCAAAATTAGATAATAGCCACATAACAAGTTGTCGATGGCTAGGTAAAGTCTTAAATAAAACTAGGTGCACATAACAGCAGTAGAGGGCCGCAGTGCATCGCATCTATACAATATACAATACAAATAAATAAAATTGAAGTGTCTGTTTCCAATATTAAAACAACAGCTTTACTGAATGCATATTAAAATATAATAAATATAAAATAATGTAATATATAAAAACACATTATTTTCAGTTTTTGTCTGTCTGTCTACCTGTCCGTCTGTTTGTTCCGGTTAGTCCCGAAACGGCTGAACCGATTTTGATGGAATATTTTTACCGGAAAATAGCTGATATTATAAGGTCTAGCTTAAGCTAATTTTATTTTTAAAAAAATATTAGGGTTTCGTGCAAAAAAAAAAAAACCCTTGAAATTGTTAACAAAATCCGATTCAAAACGGGAAGTAATCGAACGAAGGCAACAGCGGTGCGGCCTGTCTGGGTTGTGACGATTCTATGGAAGATTCATACAATTTTTTTTTATTAAATCTCAATAACACTCTGGAAGCCACCATAATCGATTACTACATGTATAATCAACTCAAACAAACCTTTGCCGAGACAGTGTTTTGTGTCACTAGATGCCCGTGAGATTATTTCAGAGTTAAAGCGACCTGTTTAATAAATAAAGTCGTTCATTTAGACAAAGGTCAGACGGGCGACGCAGCGGCAGATTCCGAACCCAAAACAATTAAGAAAGATATAGACGGAATACCGTCATACCGTCGTCATATTTCTTCATTGTTGAGAGATCGATTTGAGAGAGGCATTCTTAGAACGTAATTCTGACGCCTTATTTCCAAATCAAATGTATGAAGATGAATGGAATAATTTGGGGAGAAACTTGAGCTCAGTGTAGTTGACTTAATTCACGGCAACAGACTGAATTGACTTGATTGATTGCTTGGTTGCTTTGTTTTGTTATATTATTATTATTGATACAATGGAGTTGAATGGGTATCCCATGTGAGTGGCTAATAGTGACGGGTACTGTGAATTTGAAGATTTTTTATTGTTATTATAAGTAGGGACGCACAGAACAGAAAAAATGGCAGAAGAAAGGAGAAGCCCATACCCAACAGTGGGTAATTTTCCGTTGAAATTATGCTGATAAACTTATAGTATTGTGATTAACATAACATTAATCATTCGTAAGCCTAACGCAGGCGAAAACGTTTTTTCATCGTCACCGTTCGTCGTTTCTTACCTGAAAGTAGGCAAGAAAACTAGCCAGCAGATGTTCCACATGGGTTATCAGGTTAACAGGTAGTGGCGGTGGCGGTGGTGGTTCATGGGTTCAGGTTGGTTTGGGTTAACCTGAATAGTTAGCTACCTATCTATACAACACGCTAGTGTTAACAAGTACCAAATAGATACACGACGGTTATGACGTAGTACTTTCTTAATTATTCCTAAAATACTCTTAAATATTCTTATTAATTTCTAAATAATATTCTTTGTATTTATTTTCTCATTTAAGTAATTTATTTGATTTATATAACAATCATTTAGTATTTTATAACTCATTTGAATAATTGACAGTTGATTTGAATATGGCGGTTAAGTGTATAAAAAGGGAGGCAAATCATTTTTAAGGGGATTATATTGTGAACTAGTGATAAGGACATTACTCTGCCCAAATACAGACTGAGTGTGAATTATAGTTCGTATTTAATTTAATTGTGTAAAACCTGCTGCTGAATAACATTTCAGAAGTGGGATTGTGATAAAATGTCAGGACCATATTTTCACGGTTTGGGGAAACGCAAACGAAAGTGCAGTGAGTCAACTAGTTCGGAAGATGACAATAGTGATTTTTTTTTCCCTGAGGACCTTCATAAGACCAAGTCGCACAAAAAAACGACATGTTGCTCCCAGTGATGCCGAAGTTATTCCTAAATTTCGACCCGAAGACAACAGCAGCAACGTTATAGGTTGGCTCCACAAAATAGACCAACTGGGCGATGTCTATGGCTGGGACAACACCGATCGAACATTTATCATGCAACTGCGGTTGCGTGGCGCTGCTCGAGAATGGTACGACGACCTTGACAACTACAATTTCACATGGGATGGCTGGAAGGAAATGCTTCAGGTCGCTTTTCCTCGATCAACTGACTACGTGGATAAATTGGAACGTATGCTGGCAAGGACAAAGGAAGATAAAGAGACTATGACGAAGTATTATCACGAAAAATTATCCCTACTGAAGAAATGCAACATAGACGGTGAAGATGCTATTTCCTGCATAATACGTGGACTACCTTCTGAATTGAGAGCTAATGCCAAAGCATATAGTTGTGGAACTCCTGAACAACTATACTATGGCTACCTATCTTCATTGGAAAACTTTAAACGAGTGGAGACTGCGCGGAAATTGACGAGTACGTGGAGAAGAGGAGCGAACAGTACCATGCAAAGCTCAACATCGGGTCATCAGCTTCAGCCGAAGATATGCTACATGTGTCGGCGGCCGGGCCACGAGGCGCGGGACTGCAGACAGCGGCAGCGCTGCGAGACCTGCCGGCGCAGCGGTCACACGACGGCGGATTGCTGGTTTGGCGCCGGGAGTTCGCGACAGCAACCACAAAAGGTTAGTAAAGTGCTGCATATTACCTATGATATTTATGTTGATGTTTACAAAAGAACTGTGATGGTAAATGGACAGGAGCTCAGAGCTTACATAGATACTGGCAGTAAAATCAACATGCTTTGTCTCACACAAGCTGAAAAATTGCAAATTAAAATGGAGCCTAGTGCAACCGTCATGAAAGGTTTTGGAGGAGCATGTGTAAACTCGCTCGGTTCATGTGGCCTAAGTGTTTTGATAGATAATGTAAAATTAGATGGAATAGTCGAAATAGTTAATCATATTACATCAGATATTGAGCTATTAATTGGGCAAACAATGATAAATAAAAAGAATGTTAGTTTAGTCACTTCTGCTTCTTCTGTACGTTTTGTTCCAAGTGAAATTATACAGGATATATTTACGGATATAAAATTACATGAAACGGACTTTATTGAAAAATTTCCAGTTTATATAAAGCATAATGTTATAATACCAAAGCAAAATCAATTATATATAGAAGTTTATGTTGACTGCAGACAAAACATTGGAAAAGAGCACACATTTCTAACGCACACAGTATGGATGCAGTTAGGTAATTTAACGTATTTAATACCTTCAGCTATTATTAATTCAAACCATTCTTATTTAAAAGTTGTAAACCTAGGTCATGTTAATGTCGTTTGGGAATCTCATAGGTTGATAGCTAGGGCGGAGTTGGTAACAATACCAGCATTTAGTAGTGAGTCTAGAGTATTAGCCATAGATAGTCCAGACACGGATAATATACAAATTAGCATAACAGATATTCATAAGGGCCACCTTAGTGATAATGAAAACAAACAATTACTAGAGCTTTTAAATAAGTATGCTCACTCATTTGCCAGAAGTACTAAAGATTTAGGTTGTACTGATCTTATAAAAATGCACATTCGTACAATGAATAACCAGCCTGTTTTTTGCAAGCCCTATAGATTGTCGCATAAAGAAAATGAAATTGTTAATGGAAAAGTTAAAGATTTATTAGAAGCCGGTATTATTAGGGAGTCAATGTCTGATTACGCTAGTCCAGTGGTACTGGTTAAGAAGAAGGGTGGGGATTATAGGCTTTGTGTTGATTATAGGGCATTAAATGCTAGTACTGTGAAAGATAGGTATCCTTTACCGCATATCGAAGACCAGGTTAGTAAGTTATCAGGCAAGTTCTATTTCACCACCCTTGACCTCGCCCAAGGGTACTATCAAGTCGGCCTTCATGAAGACTCGATACCGAAGACTGCATTCGTTACTCCATCAGGCCAATATGAGTTTTTGAAAATGCCCTTTGGTCTGGCCAATGCCCCGGCAGTATTCTCTCGTCTAATTCAAATGACGCTAGGTAGAATCGATCAAAACATTGCCCTGTACCTTGATGACGTCATGTTACCTACAGAATCCATTCAGGAAGGGTTTGTGCTTTTAGAGAAAGTATTAAAATTATTGACCCAAGCAAATTTAAAACTAAATTTACGTAAATGTTCTTTTCTTAAACGTAGCGCTACGTACTTAGGTCATGAGATTTCAGCTGGGACAATACAACCAGGCCAAGCGAAAATAAAATGTGTCGCAGAATATAATAGGCCGCGGAATGTACATGAGGTTAGGCAATTTATCGGTTTGACTTCATATTTTAGAAAATTTATTCAAAATTTTGCCCAAATTGCTCGCCCCTTAACAGAACTTACGAAAAAGGATGTCAAGTGGCATTGGGGTTCCGATCAAGAAAATGCATTTCAAGGCCTCAAGCAGCGTCTGATAGAAAGGCCAGTTTTAGCTATTTACAACTCTGATGCAAAGACTGAATTGCACACAGATGCTAGCAAAATAGGCTTAGGCGGGATCCTTATGCAATTCCAAATAGATAATAGCTTGAAACCCATTGCTTATTTTAGTAGGGTAACAAGTAATGAAGAAAAGCACTACCATAGTTACGAGCTTGAAACGCTTGCTGTCGTTGAATCTCTTAAGCGATTTCGAATATATTTAACAGGGGTTAAAGTTAAAGTCATTACAGACTGCTCAGCGTTAAGAACAACTCTTGTAAAACGAGATTTAATTCCGCGAATAGCTCGTTGGTGGCTCGCAATACAAGAGTTTGATCTTGAGATTGAATATAGGCCAGGGGAACGCATGAAGCACGTAGATGCGTTAAGTAGGAATCCCGCGACCAATGCAATACTTATGATTGAAAATTCCGATTGGTTGATAACCCTACAGATACAAGATGAAAGTATACAAAACATTATTTCTAGACTTCGTGATAACTCCGATTCAAATGTATCTGCAAATTATATAATAAAAGATAATATACTCTATAGGAAAACTGTCGCTGGAGAGCGGTTTGTCATCCCTAAGTTAGCTAAATACGGGTTACTACAAAAACTTCATGACCAGATAGGCCACCCCGGTCTTGAAAAATGTGAAAATTCAATTAAGGCTCAATTTTGGTTCGAAGGCATGACTAGATTTATACGGAAATATATAAACTCTTGTTTACAATGTGCGTTTAATAAGGGCAACTATGGTAGGTTGGAGGGTGAATTATATCCAATTAACAAGCCAGCCATACCTATGCATACGTTGCATGCTGACCATTTAGGTCCTTTTGCCAAAACTCGTAAAGGAAATACTTACATCTTGGTGGTTATCGACGCTTTTACGAAATTTGTATTTGCCCGACCAGCTAAAAATTGTAGTTCAATAGAAACCATTCAATTACTGAAAGAAATTATTATGCAGTTTGGCTATCCAGTTAGAATAATAACAGACCGAGGTAAAGCTTTTACGAGTAGATACTTCAAACAATTTTCAGAGGAAAATCAATTCAAACATATATTAAATGCTATAGCCAGTCCTCGCTCCAACGGGCAGGTCGAACGAGTAAATCGCACATTATTAAATGGTCTTAACACTATATCCGAAAGCGAATGTACTTGGGATAATAAGCTAGATGATGTAGTATGGGGAATCAATAATACACCCAATGCTACTACTGGCTTTTCGCCATTTAACCTTATGTTCGGTCATAAAAATTCTAGGTATCCATCCTTCCCATCTGACGCACCCTCGACTTCTGAAACTTAACAGAACCAACTGCAGGCCAATAGGGAAACTGCTAAGCTCCGTATCGATAGAAACATGACTTCCATGAAAACGCGATTCGACAAAAAACATAGGAAATGTATTAAGTACACCGTAGGTCAACTAGTTCTTTGGAAAGGTGGTGTAGCTAGAGATGCAACCACTGGGGTTACTAGAAAACTTATTGGGCGATATACAGGTCCCTACAAAATATCTAAGGCCGAACAGTCGTTGGACCGATATACAATTTCGAGTATAAAGGGTATGAAAGGCTACAAAAAGTTTAGCGCAGTAGTTCGTGGAGAAACTCTTCGGCCATACAAACCAACTATATCTGAGGACGACAGTTCAGGCAGTGACCGAGAAGTAGACAGAGACGATTTGATTGATCTTCTTGAAAGTTAATTAACACAATATACTGTGATCGTTGCAGATGTGTGACTCTTCATTATTTGAATCTTGTATTATCTTGTAGGTAAGTTTAATGAACCAAAAGTGTAAGAATACAATACAGTGAATAGTTATTTCTTTGAATTATACCTATCAATAATAATCATTTCATAATTTCACTGTGTGACAATAATTATTGGCAACAAATCCACGTACCTAGATATGTAGGTAAGGACAGCTGTGTGATCAAGTCCATCAGTATATTTTATGACTACGTGGTCTAAAATCTATTAGTAAAGACTGCTGTGTGATCTAGTTAATATTTATAAGGATGGCTATGTGACCAAGTCCATAATAATAGAAACAACAGGCAATTGCGCTGTGTGATCAAGCTTTGTGTACAAGTTCATGATAATGACCGCTTTGTGATCAATAAGGACGGCTTTGTGATCAAGTCCATAATAGGGACGCGGACGGCTTTGTGATCAAGTCCATAATATGTTAGCTGTGTGACCAAGACTTCATTTGTAAAGATAGCTGTGCAATACTTCTAAATGCGAGAACTGGCCTATATTCTACAAAAAGGAACTATATACATTATCTGGACAAATAAAAACAAATATTAAGGCTATGTGATAAGTGGAAAATAAAGAACGTAAACCAAAGTCATTAACTATATATTTAAACATATGAATAATAGTTCACAAACAACAAGTTACTGCTGTACATTATTTATATTTCAGGACGTCGGGCAAGCCGCTGAAGGAAGCAACGAGGGCCGTGGGACACGGCCTATGCAGGATGGCCGAGTGTTAACAAGTACCAAATAGATACACGACGGTTATGACGTAGTACTTTCTTAATTATTCCTAAAATACTCTTAAATATTCTTATTAATTTCTAAATAATATTCTTTGTATTTATTTTCTCATTTAAGTAATTTATTTGATTTATATAACAATCATTTAGTATTTTATAACTCATTTGAATAATTGACAGTTGATTTGAATATGGCGGTTAAGTGTATAAAAAGGGAGGCAAATCATTTTTAAGGGGATTATATTGTGAACTAGTGATAAGGACATTACTCTGCCCAAATACAGACTGAGTGTGAATTATAGTTCGTATTTAATTTAATTGTGTAAAACCTGCTGCTGAATAACACTAGCTACAACCAATAGGAGCGGAGCCTTAATAAAAATGTTGCGAAAACAGGGAAAATTTATTACTTTTGAAGGCTTCTGTTACGTGCGCTGCGTAAACGGTTTAAGTTACACAACAATCATGTATAGGTAACGGAATTGTTCCTCTTAAAAAGTTCTAAAAAATATCCGCGATAGCACATGTCTATATTTTAAGGTTGACTCATACTCTCTCTAACCCTCTCTCTCTCTTTTGTGACGCAGATGAAGTTGCCGGGTTAACTGTTATGCGGGTTGCAGACCAAGAGCTAAGCTAAGTTAGTTTAGCTTAGCCCGCATAGCTGACGCAGTTTTCCATACTTGTGTGCAGACCGCATACTATGACACAAGTATGAATAACTGCGTAAGCTATGCGAGCTAAGCTAAACTAACTTAGCTTAGCTCTTGATTGCAACTTGCTTAAATGTAACGATGTTTTCTTGGGCGTTGTTGTGTTGGGGTTTTTATAACTCAAACACGTAAGTTATCCGTCAACTTAGTTCTGAAAATATTCCATTCAATTTAGCTTAGTTTCATATTTCGTTTTGGACACCTGTTCTGTCGCTTGAAATATTGATTAATACAACCAATCACGCTAGGTATACATACGGTACCTGCTGACATTGACACTACTAAAAGTTTTAAACGCTTCTATAACGATACGTAAAGCAATAGTGTTAGCGATCTTAATTTCATAAAGGTAACTTGAAAAAATTCCGCATGGCGTGGTCGCTCTAGGCAAAATCCAACTCTCGAAAAAATCCAAAACTTTAATTATTAAAAGTTCAGCTTGGTAAGATCAATTGAAAAATCATAAAAAATGTGCTTATTAAAAATGCCTAAGCTGCTAGGTCTAGTTCCTCATATAACGAAGGTAAACAGGTGGATTTTTGAAAATCCATCATAAATATGTACAGGGTGTAAACGGATCCGTGACGAAGCCGTCAAACAAGCATTCTATACATCAAGCAAAAATCATTCCTGGAAATCGGTTTTGCTAATAGAAAATCTCATCGGAAACAAGGCTTGCAACAATAAGGTGTTAACTTCTAAACGAATTAGGACTTTGCAAATAATGATTTAAAAGCGTATCAAAAATCATACGGACGAGCATGATATTGTCAAACAATTGATACCGTGAGTCTCCGCACACAATGTTGTAGGTACATTTGTTTCTGATTACATAAATGTTATGGTTACATCTGCGATTAGCAGGAATTTATTGCAACTATTAGTAGCTACTATTAAATCATTAGACCTATCAAACACCTCTGTCTTTTGTGGCCACAATCTTGCGAATCTGGTTTGACTGGAAATCTGCCCTTAGGAAAGGCTAGGTCGACGAAACGCCGATGTAGAAGTAGGTACAGTTTAAGTCACTCATGGTGCGTTTAACCATTATCAGTAATACTTTTTTACACTCATTATCCCGTGATCATGGCGCTTGCAACAGCGTCGAAATATCGGGAGCTCAAAACTATTAATAATCACGGAAGATATCCCGTAAGTGACAATATAAGTTTAGTTCTTTAAACTCCATAATATTTATCAACTCAGTCTACCGCAGTCCACGGCTGGACAATCCGTTATAATGCGCATCTTTATTTTTGAAAAAAACATTAAAATAAGAATTTATTATATATATATTGTTTATTATAACATTCAAAACAGACACAATGGTGCTAGAGGTACTATAAATGTAACTGCGATTGTTTTCCTTTATTATCCAGTACTTTTCCGAAAAAGGCTATCATAATCCATAATCGGAGCACTGTGGTTCTCCTCTTACCTTCAGGAACGCCAGCAGTCAGTTCATGTTGGAGATTCCTCATCATGTTGGTGTGATTTGTAAACTGGTGTTCCTCAAGGCGGTATTCTTTCTCCTCTTCTTTTTTCTATTTTTATTAATCTCCTAACTTCTGAGCTTCAGTGTGCGTATCATCGGTATGCCGATGACTTGCAGTTGTACTGTCAGGGGAGGATTGACGAAATACGAAATTTGATCAGAAATCTAAATAGGGACCTGATGGCTATAAAAACCTGGTCAGACAAATTCGGTGTGGCAGTTAATCCAAATAAATGTCAGGCAATAATCGTTGGGAGTTCTCGCAGTTTGAGCAAGTTAGATGGTACAACCTTGCCGCCAGTTCTTTTCGACGGTACGATCGTTCCCTTTAGCACCGATGTAAAGGATCTTAGCTTGCATATTGACAGCACTATGAAATGGCATACTCAAGTCTCTCGTGTCAGCCAGGTCACTGGTTCGTTGCTGGCACTGTACCGTTTGAGAAACTTTTTACCCTCAAATACGAAAACAATGCTTGTAGAGTCCTTAATTTTTCCTATCATCGATTATGGTGATGTGTGCTACTTTGACCTGAATGCAGATCTCCTCGACGAACTTGACCGTCTTCTAAATAACTGCATTCGATTCGTTTTCAATCTGCGTAAATATGATCTTGTCTCCGAGCACCGGTCTCTTCTTAAGCAGTTGCCCATACGTCAGCGTAGGGAGCAAAGGGCGCTAACCACCTTGTTTTTTTTTCTTATCTCTCCCAATTCCCCTAGTTACCTTGCTCCCCACTTTCAATACATTTGTGCCAACCATAGTAAGAGCCTGCGTTCTTCGCAAAACCGTGTTCTTCACCGTCCCTCTCACCGCACCTCTTTCTCTGTGGAATGCGCTCCCCCAGGAAATCAGGATGGCAACCAATCGTTTATCTTTCAAAATTAAAGTTCGCGAGTACATTCGGAAGAAGCTGGCAGCTTCGTCACAACGGTAATGTTTTCCTCATTGTTTGTCTTTTTATTTTAGTATATCCGTGTAAATGTCTATTTACATCTATTTAATATATATTTATAGTATTTGATATATATTTATAGTGTTTGATATATATGTATAGTATTTATATATCCTTGTAGTATATTTATTTATTTATTTAAACTTCATGTACAAGGGTGGTACATAGGCGGACTTAATGCCACAAGGCATTCTCTACCAGTCAACCTTTGGGTCAAATAGGATAGCATATAGGATATAGGATAGCGTATATCGTAGTATTCAATAAAATTATTCTCTCATTTTCAGAAGTGACACCTACCACTGCTTGTCTCTGCATCACCTAAAGGTTGACTGGTAGAAAATGCCTATGGCATTAAGTCCGCCTCTGTACTTTGTGCTTGAAGTGTTAAATAAATAAATAAATAATCCTGGGGATCAGCTTGTCCATATACTGTGAATCATTTTGAAGACCTGGCAACTAAAGCAACGGCGTCAGTAAGTGGTGCAATATTTCCCAAACACATTTTACGCTCACGTACTCCCGGACCAAAATATACAAATAAACGACCTTTTAACTAAGAAAACTGAGAGCATTACCACCTCGCGTGGGCACTGCAAATATTGATAAGAAACGCAACTCCAAGTATGCCGAATACACTATGTTCTTATCTTTGCTAATATTTATAAGGTGATTTACAGGTGTAAATGGTGTGTGTGCGTTTTTTTAAACCTTTCCTGTATCGTGCGTCTACAAGCATTTATACTCACATACACAAACAGCCAGACCCTAAACAAGGAACTGTAGGCCATACAAATATTTGTTCCGTGCGAGAATCGAAGACGCAACACACAGTGCAGCCAATCGCTCAGCCACTGCGCCAAACGTGCCGTAATATCGTTATATTACGGCGTGTTATGTGTACCTATAGCTGGTTTTCTTTTATAATAGAAAACCCGCTATTAACTAAGCTAGACATGAAGTACTAACAAGTGATACGGTTACGATAATAACAAGGTATGTAGTGACAAGTATCAACATTTTTCCATTTCCTGTTTATACTCGTTTGTCAGAACTTATAAACAGCTCACAGATTAATTGTTTGATTTGTAAAGAAATTCATGCGAGTATCTTGATCTACTATTGTATTGGTTATCGCTAAGAGTAAGTACCTAGTAGTTTTATGACAGTTCCTTTTTCTAAATTGAGTCTACACCTTCGTTTGTTTTAGCAATCATAACTTTTTGAAGTGCTAGTGCGGCTACTGCAGAACGTACTTTTATGATAGTATGTATTACTGTATAACTTTTCGTATAGTTCTTACCTGCGTGTGGTTGACAGCATACAGTGATAGGTAAGTCACCAATCCTCCGAAAATCAGCGACCACCACGTGTGCCGCTCCGTAGGATCCGGACTGAAACTAAAGAAGCAGACAGTTTAAATACGATGTTTACTTTGAAATTATAGATAGCATATTTCTTCATACTTACTTTGAAAAATCAAGACGTCCGCCTTCCCTAGCTATCACAAATATTTCAGTGAAGCCTCCAACTTGCATAGAAGCGAACACAACAACACTGAACACAGCCCCAAACATCAGAGCCGATTGCAGGAGATCAGTAAACAGCACGGCCTTCATCCCTCCCAAAGTAGAATAAAACGTACAAACTAACCCTACCACTAATATAGAAATCAGTCTATCTAAACCCGTCACAGACTCTAGTACAATCGCAGGAGCGTATAAAACTATACCATTGTATAGCACCATTTGTAAAGTATATGTCAAAGACGCCAGCATTCTGATCTGCGGGCCGAAACGCATCTCTAAGTACTCATAAGTACTAGTTTTCTGTAGTCCGAAGAAGACTGGTAAGTACAATCTGCTGGCAATAGGCGTTGCCACGCCGTATGATATGTTGATGACGACGAACTGCATGCCGTAGTAATAGTTTTCTGCTGATACACCGAGCAGTGTGATGGCTGACATGAATGATGCCATTAGTGATACTGCTACGGGGAATATTGACATGTTGCGGTCAGCTAGCAGGTATTCCTAAAAATAATAAAGTTGGTTAGTCATAGAAGGTGGTAGCTGAGTCTCTTTAAACAACACGGAGAGAATTTATAAGATTTTATAGAATATTATTACAAATAACGGTTTAACAAACGACAATAATGCAGATGGGAGAGAAAAAGAAAAGGACGCCATCGAAAGGCAAAAATTAATCGATTTATTTGGTCTTGAACTTCTAAAAGCTCATCGTGAAGCGAACCAAATAGCTCACTCACTGGTGTGGTATGTGAGATAGTGGGCGACAAAAGTCAGAGAGAGAACATGGGGTCTGAATGGGAACGTGCAATTATGTAATGATGGCATAATCGGCCTATAACGTTCCCAGTGCTGGGTCTGGCCTTAGCCTTTCTATAAGAGGATAGGATCATAACTTTACACGTTGCTGCACGTTTACATCTTCGTATTTCCGGTTCTGGACACGCCGTTTTACTCACGATGTTTCCTACACCACTCAAGTAAATTTAAACATAGTTACCTCATTTGTTGCCTGTTTTCCACCGCTGAAACGGAAATATAAGCCAATAGCTATTGAAGCGACCATCGTAGCCGCCATAATGGCGTAGTCCCATGCCCCGAAGGCTGACACCGCCATTTTTGTCTGGAACAATGAAAAAATTGTATTAAAATAAATTAAAGGCAAGTAAAAGTTTGCTTTCACTTCAATTTTCTCAAAGAATCGATGAGAAAGTGACGCAAAAACACGATGAAGAGCCTTTTTGTAACAATGTCGAAATAAATCGATACTACTCAAAATTCTGGTAACACAGTATTAACATATAAAAGGTAGACAACAAACAACTAAAGAAAAACTAAAATATTCGCAAAACGATATCTGTTGACTTTCCTTTAAGCTTTCTAACTAACACAAACATTGCTTGCATAGATAATATTTGCTCTGCCGACATGCATTTATATACAATTCTAAAAGATACCATAAGATTACTGTTATCGTATTTAAGACCTTTATCTCTATGAGGGTCGATACTAGTAAGTGCAATTAATGTAACACTTTAAAAGGCCCAAGTTGCTAAGGACTTTAAAAAATGGCAGCGAAAATAAATGAGTTGTAGAAGTTACAAATCTGAAATCATAAAGAAGCAAATGATAAAAAACTTGTATCCACCCAAAAGAAACCAGGGCTGTCCAAAAGCGCGTTGGGTCGTCAAGATCGCGCGAAAGGTATGGATAAGGGCCGCACAGCGTAGAATGATAGAAGAGTGGCAGAAAAAAGGGGAGGCCTTTATCCAACAGTGGGTGATTCCGGACTGAAATGATGACGATGATCATAATAAAGTAGAAACGGGTTAATCGGAATAGTTTGTAATATATGTTGTGGTAGGTCGTAAAAGAAAACAATTAATGCAAAAGTAGGAAAACACACACTTGTAGATAAGCCAGAAGGAAAACGTACCCGACTTGAGATTACAAGGAAGGTAAGTCACACAAATATAAACAAACTATTGATTGATCAGAAGACTGAATCTTTAATAGACGGCGAATACTACTGACCCATTGACGGAGTTACTATCGGGAACTGTTACGGTAGCGATGTAAATAATGTAATAGCTGATTCATACACATAAGACGCATACAATGGATGTTAGGTTAAAGATAAATCTTGAATAATGATAATGCAAACTAAACTACGTCAATGAGATAAAAATGAAAACAGTCTGAAGTAACTCGGAAAGTTTATGTGTAAGTTATGCCGGCAGATATATAAAACAACATCACTAGTTTTTTTAGATAAGTGGCACAGATGATCCTGCTGAAGAAGTCCCAGTACTACATTTGCTACTATTAGACGGCTAAGTGCAAAATTGGAAACGCATATTCTTAAATGATAGAACGATGCCGTTGCTTAAGCTTAGCATAGAATAATCAGCCCCGCTTGCATGTTCCCACTAATGGGACCAGGCCTTCTCTCTATGAGAGGGAATGGGCTGTAATCCACCACGCGGGCCCAGTATGCCGTTGACGTGACAAATATTATCGCATGTAATTAACATTACTGCAGGTAGGCTTAAATTTGGAAAGAAAAATGTTATCTTTCGAGGAAACCAGTTGTAACTAAGTCCTACTCGGACATGATCTTCATATAACGTGCCTCAATAAGCTAATGGGTAATGTAACAGTTATTAACGATAAAAATGCACATTACGCAACCATAGACTAAGTATAATAAACCTAGTAACGATGCAAGCAAATCAATAAAACAAATAAATGATGACAAAAATAATGAAAGCGCTGTTCGAAGCGGTCAGCATTAATTGAAACAAGCGCAAGCCAGTAATTGATACAAGACTAGTGCTGTAGTAATAAATTAAAATTGATTGAGTCTTCATCAGTAGCTATTGTTGTCCATGCTTCTTGATCGTGACACGGAATTTTTACTACTATTGCATTTTGACGCACACTTGCACACTGTTCGATTTATAGCAGATCGCTCTAACAGTGAATTTGCTATTGATTAAAAATGGTTATTTGAGAAATATTACTTTCGCGTCGTGCGGTAAGTCAGCATCTCTCCTCTGTCAACCGTCACGCTCATTTACACCTTTTTCTTTCATCTCTCAGAATCTTGTGACTGTCAACCAAAAGTACATCGAGTCTTATGTCACTTGACATTTCTGCAATATGCATGATACAACTTTCTCAGGAAAGAATACTTGAGATAAAGAATAGAACACTATTTTTTTCTGAGTAATAGACAAAGCCAAGAATAGAAGATCTGTTAATCCTTTAGTCGTTTTCCTGCAGTTACTAGATATTTTTGCTGTATCGCTAATTATGAAGATGCTAAGCCATAAAAGCACGTATTTTTTGTTTGACAAAGATAACTGATTCTATAACAGACAGTGGTATAGATAATACGTAAAACTACCTGTTTAGCGTGTTACCAAATAGATATAGAATCTACAAGAAGTATGTTTAAAAATCACTGTTCAACTTTAGATCTTGGTAAGACTTTGCAGTAAGATTCCACAGAAACAATGAACAGTCGATATGATACACATTCAAAATACATAACATGGGTGTTATTCGCAAAATACTGATTCCGCATAGTCAATTTCTTGTAGAGATGTCGAAATCGAAAGCAGTTTATCCACATTTTTGCAAAACAATCTTCATTTCTACGGTGTTTGCCTTTATCTTCAATTACTATAGGAATATTATAGATAGCTAGCTGATTTTATCGAGGACATTTGCTCACAAAAAGTCACACGAATCTTGGATCACATAACGGTAAGGTCTGTTCATTTTTTTAACCAGTATTGTTGACGTAGACACCTACCTAATTTTCCTTAGATTCTTAAGACATAGTTTATTTAATAGGCAATTATTTAGCCGGTGACTCGTCTTTGTTCTTATTTTGCTCGTCTTTCTTTTTAATATTGCTTTCGTTCTTCCAATTTACTCCTCTTTTATTGGAACCATAAAATGCTTCTATAATCTGACGTCTATACAATACTGACCAATATAAACAATTCTTTAATTTCTGCAGAATATTGAAGAAACAATCTGGCATGCAGATGTCGTTCATCAAATGAATTAGGTTATTAACTCGATTTATCTCTGTCCATTGATCAAAGCTCTCCTTATTAAGTTGGTGCAGTTCTTAAGAAGTTTATGTAGACGATTATAAAATTACTAACTTTAAAGGTTGCATTGATACTCTGACTAATACATAAAATGTGCTTGGAAAATAGAAAATAAGTAGGTACCTAAATTAAATCATAATGTTGTACAACATACGATATACTTTAATTATTTTACGTAAGCCAACAATTTATTTCTGGTTTTATAAACTTGGAGTATGTCATTTATATGAGTTTATTTATATTCTAGGAGTCTAGTCTACGAAAATGGATTTTCCCGACGGCAAAAGTCGAGTGCATCTACATCATAAAATGCATCTTTACCTGTGTCAATTATAGTATAATTATCCATAGTTTCAGTAAATATAAACATTGCTGCAATTATTTCCTCAATTACCCTTCTCACCCGACACCAGTGTAAGAATTCTGTAAGTGATTGGATAAACGGTCTCACCTATGAAGAGTCTGAAAGACTCATAAAATGTTGTCTAAGCTATTTTAAGTGCCTCCTAATAAAACTTAAAATGAATACAATTAACGCTCAATTAAAATTAAGTGACAAATTTCAATCAAAATGAAACATTCCGAGAAAAACACTTGAATGAATTTGAATTTTCCCGCTGTTATTGAGTGTCAGCGAAGTATGTAAACAGCAATTTACTTTACGCATGGACTTTGTTATGCTTCCATTTCATGCATTACTACTTTAAAATTATACGGCTGTAATAAAGCTCAATGCATGCAATTGTCGCCTAGATAGTAACGCCGCCGGTCTATCCATATATTTGGCAAATGATTTAATGAAAACTTCAATTATATCTTACTTACAATTTTCTTCTGGCAACAAGAGCTAAATCAAACTTTCCTTGACTTCCACGGAGTTTTCAAGCAACAGAAAACGTTTCAACGCATCATATTTGTATGACAAACTCTTACATAGTTTTTACATCACTTAACCTTGGTTTTTCAAAATAATACTTCGCGGTAACGTTATTTACTAAAGGAAAATATGGAATTAAATAGATGTCACAACTCATGTACCGTCCGTTTTAGTCAGAAACACCTGGGAAATGAATATTCCGTGCGTTCGGGTCATGAGTGAATAAATTATTGTAAAGTCGTTCACTTCCTCGGCTCGCATTGAGTTAACTGTCAGCAGTGGCGTGAGGTTATGTTTTTGAGATCGTCCGATATCAGTGCACGTTGGCTTTTTAGCCAATCCAGCGCTTTAACACACATTGCAAATTGACTATATCTCGTGATGCGAATTTAAATGGGGCTTCAACTTTTTACTAGTAAAAAGATCTCTGATCGTGATACGTGTGGGACATTATTAATACTTTATAACGCATCTTGTGAAAAACTACGGTGACAAAATCAATGTCATTACCAGTCATTACCAAACTACGTTCACTTTTCGTTTTCAATATCACAAATATTCTGACACTTTTAGTTCCTTGAACGACATAACTAAATTGTATTAGAACAGTTATAAAACTAAGACATGTTAGTGCAAAAAACCACAGTACTTATTCAGGTAAAAATAATAATGACATTGCTTCCGCTTACCGCTGACACAAAAACAGCGCTTCAGCGCTACAAAGTAAACAAATGCGCGCGCACAAGGGGGAAGTTCAAAGACTTTATACTCTGACATTTTATTATGAAACTTTACCTATTGTGTTACCCGAAACTAGTTTTGTACCATATTCTATTTTGTATCCACTTTGCTGGACATACTATTTTTGGCGTGTTTGATTCTAACTAGAAAAAACTAACGACATCTATGTTTTCAATGATGCAACGTGTGGCTGAGCAACAGAGTTTGCCAAAAATATTTCTGTAGGCTCCAATGCTAATATCGCATGCGTATCACTATCAAGCATTGTTTCAATCTACATAATATGCTAATAATTATTGCAAATAATTATTATTGAAATTGCAACCAGACTACTCATTTAAAAAAACATTTGGTATAAATAATATAATATTATGTTATTTTATGTGGCTTTTAATGTATCCCAACAAAAAACCAAAGAAAAAAAACACGAAAAATTGCTATCATTATCCATCTCTGTGCTCTCACTTATCTAACAGGAAAAACTTCACCAATAACTATACGTTTAGATTGGAGTACGTACGGTAAGTGCTAACGATAAACTTGGTCTTACAACTAACTCCACACTGACAGTTAGTTCCTATGCTTAGTTTTCCACGTTGCTTAATAATTCAGGATAATCCTGACAGGTGGCGCCACATTACGCGATGGTAAATACAATTTTCCAGTTCCGCTACTTGGGGTAGACAGCCGGCCTGTGGCTGGCCGTTGGCGAGTCGGAGACGCGCTCCAGAGAAGAGCTGCTGGGGACTTTTGATGTGGCCGTGAGGGGGCCCTTACCGAACGGTCCGAGGGACACTTCGGCCGTGCTCGGCAGCGTAGAGGTCTGGGATGCGGCGATATATTTCTGCGAAACCCCCGGAACGAGGCCCGCAAGTCAAGCGGGCCGGCACTAGCCCGGGGCAGCGAAAGTCGCATTAGATCCCGCTGCTCCGCGACGCAAGTGTGCGAGGGTACACCGGTGTGGTTTTAGTCAGTACAAGTCTGAAAGACCTGCTCTGAGTGCTCTGACCGTCCCTGGGGAGAGCGGAGGACATTCATTGAGGATTTACACATCGAGAAAAAAATAAATTATAAAAAGACAGCCGTAAAACACATTTTTGTTTGGAGACAGCGGGAGGTTTTATTTTTGATTCTGGTATTTAAATCTGTATACCTGTCTGGCATGAATGCTGAAATGGACCTTTTTGGCGCAGCCGTGAGGCACACAGCTCATATTATGTTTTCCTCCTTAATTTGTATCTTTTTATATTATTGTATGTGTGCTTTATTAGCTGACGTCAAATAAATATTTTTTCTTTCTTTCTTTCTTTCTATACCAACATGTAAAAGTCTGTCAAACTGTAAAACACTTTGTCGGCAGTTCTTGTCCATTAATTATACAATGAATAAGGTGTAGCAGTGATAGCCTAGTGGCGTGGCAGTCGGACTGCCAAGTCATAGGTCTCGAGTTTGAACCCAAAGCACGCACCTCTGATTTTTCGGACGCATGTGCGTATTGTAAAATTATCACTTGCTTCGGTGAAGGAAAACATCATGAGTTAACCAGCATGCCTAAGAGTGCTAGATGTTTTATGCTCCAAATTTCACACTTCGATGCCAATTACAGTTTAACTTTGATAACTATTCTTAAAAGGAAAACCATTAGAGCGTTCACACGATACTATTTCAGTCCGAAAGAGTATCGTGCGTATACGCTTTATAGTGTTAATTGATACAAAATAAAAGTTAAAAACAAAGCAAAGTGCGTCTTGCACTAAAAATACCCGATACTAGAAATTGTTGTTTACTCCTTGGGGGGTATTTAATACCTATGTCACCGTACCCATCTTTCAGCCTATATTGTTCCCACAGCTGGGACTCAGGTATCCTCTCGATCAAAGAAAGTGGTCTGTTTTCCACCCTGCTGGCCTACTTGCGTGTTCTATATTTCTTGTTGGTACAATTTCGTCAAAATCTGATTCTTCTGATATTTTCTAAATCTTCAATCAGCACATATCAGCGTAATCAATTATCTTAAGTGCACTGCAATTATCAAGAAACAAGATAAAACAAAACTGTAAAGGATAATGAACAGAAAACACGGGAAAATGTACAAAAATATGTACAATAGCCTCAAGAAAGGTTGGCCTTAGAGCGACTCCTAAATGTTGCTTTAATTTTAACAAATTATTTCAATTAAAAACAAACACAGTGTACAGAAGACACCAAACACGCGTTTGTTATATTCTTAAGTTGTTTTTTTTTTTCAGAAAAAGTCAAGGTAAAAAGTTGGCGCCTCTGAAAAAACAAATAAAAAGAACAAAGAAGGTGGGCGGGGTTAAGAATGATCAGAATTTCTGTAAATAAATGTCAAAAAATCAACTACTACAGACCTAGTCCTACTTCCTACTAATATTATAACTGCGAAAGTTTGCGAGGATGGATGGATGGATGTTTGTTACTCTTTCATACAAAAACTACGGAACGGATTTGGATGAAATTTTGTTCATAGATAGTTTATAATACACATAGGATACTTTTTATACCGGTTGTATGATTCTGTGATACAATAGGCTTGTGTCTTGAAAAAATCTAATTAGTCCGTCAGTAAGATTATCAAAAGAAGAAGAAGAAAAAAAGGAGAAGAATATTTGACACGTATTTTTTCTTTTGTTACGTAAACCAAAATTTACGAAGATACGACGCTTTTAAAATTCTCAATACGTCACGCCGTGCTATAATTTTTACTGCGTTGTGATACTTGTGATGTCACGAGCCCCCCACTCCCGAGTTTTGATGCGATTTATCTTTGTCAATATTCATTGATTTACAAAAACAAAAAATACGTGTCCATTATTTTCCAATACTCTAACTGGCGAACTAAACAGATTTGCAATTTATTGATGGTGGAAACTAGCCTATTATCGAACTTTACGCGGGCGTAGCCGCAGGCATGAGCTAGTTACCTATGTGTAGGTATATCTGATAAAATAATAACCTGATTTCTCTATCGGCGAACATTTATAATTAATTCAGGAGAAATTAACACTTATAATGTCAATTCAAACTGAAGACTAATAATTATGTTACCTCTACGATAGACTTAAATCAAACCATCCTCACTTCATGAATAAATAATACAATGAAAGGGTGCTACTATTATACAGCCTGATTTTAATTTCAACAATCAGTTTTAGGTTTTTATTGTTTTCCTCAAAAACTTTGAACTCCGGTCTTTTGTTCAATTTTTGAAAGCATTGGCTTGTTCAGCCTACATTCGTTTTTTGTTGTTCCATTTCTAAAATAGCCAACAGACGAGATTCTTTTGTTTTCTAATTTCGAAAGTACTGCGATGGTTCATGTTTGGCTGAACTGCATCGAGCCAATTAATCTAGCTCTTGTTAACATGCCTGCCGATCTGTGAAGACATTGTAGCTTTCTACAGATAACCAAAGTGTGATTTTACATTTTCGAGTAAAACCTAGCCCCACCGTTTTAAATTCTATTGGTTTTCTTGCAATTAGGTACCTGGGGGATTGGAACAAATTGGCCCGGATGAAATTTCTGTCTAATCGGAGAAAATTATATAATTATAAGGTAATTAGCAGCTAAAAGAGGTTGAAAGGTATAGGCACTTTTAAACTATAGACGTCTAAAGATTTTTCTTGCTACTAACAAGACCCATAACGAATTTAAAATATTCTAAAGCTAGTGCCCCTTGGAGACGGAACCAAAGATCACAATCAAAATACCCGGGCAAGTCCTATTCTGGTCACGTTACTTACCTTACCTTCGTTCGTAGATAATACCCGGTGCTCATGACGGGTTCATCCTATCCGGTACTTACCGATTATACCTACTTGTAACAGCTTAACTGGAAGTGGATGTTTTCCTCCGTAAAACTAACAGCGTTCCAGCGCTGCTGTTACTTTTTGGCGAATTATATTTTGCTTCACCGCTAAATCTGTGTCCGCTTTTCGTCTCTTAGAACAAAAAATAAAGGCATAATTGCACCTTTTGAGGTGCAAGTAGTAAATGAATAATTTTGACTATTTATTAGCGGTAAATGTGGTACAAAAGGTGGTTAAAATAACATATATAGTGCAATGTCACATTTCACCATAAAAATAGCATGCATAGTAATAAACACAAACATTAAATTAAGTTTAATTAACTCAACACAAAACAGATTTGGCTGTTAAATACTTCAAACGAATTGTTAACATAATAAAGTATTTTTAGGATACAACAAATTGTTAGCACAATAAAATATTGATCAATGTATAAACACAACATCATTAAAATGAATACAATGCTATTCACATAATGCAATTATTGTCAAACATTATTTAAACTATGACAGAAATACATACTTAGTATGAAGTTTTAAAATTCCTTTAGCGCCCGTAACAAGTGCTTTGAACTAGTTTAAAAAGAAACTAAATACCTCATCATAGTGCATCAAAAGGCCATGGAAACTAACCACATAAATGTAATCGAAAAATTGAATAAAAGTCGTTGGTTTTTGACATCGTTGTCATTAGCACCTGAAACGGGATGTTTATCATTGTTTCTTTTTTTCAGCGATATTCGGCACTGTTGCAAACGCCATGATCACGAATAAATTGTTTAGCATCATTGTTTACCAGCAACATGATTATTATTGCGTGAAGTACAAGTACATCATTATCCATATCTTTATTTATTCGAAAAATGTATCTGCTCAACAACGTAAACAACGCATTGAATAATGTCCAATCAGCACAATGAATTGCATTGGGATGGTGAGTGTACGTGTAACACAATTAGCTCGCAGGATACTAGGTAATACACATTATATACAATTATATACTAAAACAGTATTATGTTAATTGGCACATAAAACGATACAGTTGTCCATTCAAAACACAATTACAACCACAAATTGTTGCAGGATTTTAAGTAGCATAAGCACAATCATCCCATAATGTTCCCACTGCTGGGACACAGGCCTCCTCTCTATGATAGAGTATGGGCTACAATCTACCACGTGGGCCCGGGGTGGTGCATTTTAAGCAGATTTTATGCATTTTAAGCTTAAAAAATAAACTAGAGCTGAAAACTCTTCAAAAATGACGTCACATTACGTGGAGGCTACATAAAATTCCAGCAGCGAAGTGGCGTCTTCTCTCTCACGTCATCCTTGCTGTCTCAAGGGTACATAAGTGGTATAAGTACGTAGATTACCATATTTTACGTAACGGTGTTAGCTTTCTTTGCGTTTTATGAAATACTAGCTAGCTTTTCAAAAGAATGTGAAAGTTCTATTAGGATTCCGTTGCCAAATGGCAAAAACGGAACCCATATGGATTCGTCCTGTCCGTCTGCCTATCTGTCTATCCGTCCGTATGTCATTGTCTTCCGAGACTGTTGGCACTACACTGTTGAAATTTGTGTCTTCTATGAAGTGTGAACAACACACAAAAGTGAGGTGATATCACGAATAAAGAAAATGAGTTGGCCCTCTAAACATGCAACTGCAGGCTGAAAACAAATTCTACGAATATAACTGTGTGTTGTATCTATCGATTGCTCTTAAACAAAGATATCGAAGTTCCTAAAATACTTTTTTTAGTCAATGGTTGATGAGATATTGGCTTCTAAAGACATGAAACTTATATTATGTTATACTAGCTGTTGCCCGCGGCTTCGCCCGCGTAAAGTTCGGTAACCGTCCCACTGGATCATATTAAAGGGATAAATAGTGTCCTAGTTACGTGTTAATCCAGGTTATGAACTATCTTTGTGCCAAATTTCATAATCATCACAATCACCATTACTATCACAACCACCATCATTATCACAATAATTATCACAATCACCATCATTATCACAATCACAATCACAATCACCATCACTATCACCATCACCATCACAATCACCATCACAATCACCATCACAATCACCATCATCATTATCATCGTAATCACAACCATTATCATCGTAACCACAATCATCATCATCACAATATCCATCCTCGGTATCACAATCACAATCACCATCACTATCAAAGTCACCATCACTATCAAAGTCACAATCACTATCAAAGTCACCATCGCTATCACCATCAAAATCACCGCCACTATCACAATCACCATCCCAATCACCATTATCGTTATCATAATCTTAATCATTGTAGTTATAATGATTATCATCGTAATCACAATCATTATCATCACAATCACCATCACCATCGCTATGACCATCACTATCACCATCACAATCACAATCACCATCATCGTTAGCACAATCACTATCATCATTATCACAATCATTATCATCGTAATCACAACCATTATCATCGTAATCACAATCATCATCATCACAATATCCATCCTCGTTATCAAAATCATCATTATCGTTATCACACGCATCATCATCACACGCATCATCATCATTACCACAAACACAATCACTGTCACAATCACCATCACAATCACAATCACTATCACAATCACCATCAATATCACAGTCACAATCACTATCTCCATCACAATAACCATCACCATCGCTATAACCATCACAATCACCGCCACTATCACAATCACAATCACAATCACCATCAATATCACAGTCACAATCACTATCACCATCACAATAACCATCACCATCGCTATAACCATCACAATCACCGCCACTATCACAATCACCGCCACTATCACAATCACAATCACCATCACCATCACTATCACAGTCACAATCACTATAACCATCACCATCACCATCACAATCACCGTCACTATCACAATGACCATCACCATCACAATCACAATCACCATCACTGTCACAATCACAATCACTATCACCGTTATAATAACGATCACCATCGCTATCACCATCACAATCACCGTCACTATCACTATCACAATCACCAACACCATTACCATCACCATCACCATTACCATCACTATCACCATCACCATCACTATCACAATCACTATCACGATCACCATATTATCACAATCATTATCACAATCACCATCACCGTCATTACCACCATCACCATTACTATCAAATCACTATCACCATCACAATCACCATCACTGTTATCACAATCATCATAAGAGAATGGTGATAATCTCGGTATCGACACCCATATTGATTTTTAGACATTTCAACCCCATCGCACCCCAACAGGGAATGCAGGCATTTCAGGTCCGCCACAATAAATCTTAAAATCGTTGTTTTAGTGATACACCCGACCCGATACACCATACAAACAATACCGATGTTGATTTTCAGACTTTGTTACCTCATTTCCCTCTTTAGGCGTTGAATTCTGAAAAAACCTGAAACAAATGTTAACCGATAGGAGTACTCCTGTGAAGTTTCGAATAAAACAGTCTTACCTAATCTTGTTTCCCCATACAAACTTTTGACTCCCGTTTCATCCCCTTAGGGGGTAAATTTTGGAAAATCCTTTCTTAATGCACCCCTTAACCTCATAATGAACGTTTGTGCTATTTTTGGAATCTCTAGACTCAGCGGTTTGGGTTGTGCATTGATTTTTAGACTTTGTCACCCCATTTCCCCCTCTTAGGGGTTGAATTCTGAAAAAACCTGAAACTCTTGACTACTCATTTATCAATAGGAGCACTACTGTGAAGTTTCGAATAAAATAGTCTAACTAATCTTGTTTCCCCATACAAACTTTGGAGCCCCGTTTAACCCCCATAGGGGGTGAATTTTGAAAAATCCTTTCTTAGTGCACCCCTAGACCACATAAGGAAACTACTTGCCAAATTTGGAATCTGTAGACCCAGCGGTTTGGGCTGTGCGTTGATAGATGAGTCAGTCAGTCAGTCAGTCAGTCAGTCAGTTTCTTCTTTTATATATTTAGATCTAAAGTAAGAGTTAGAAGAGGAGTAGAGGAAAAAACTGAAAAAAGCGAGTTCTAAATCAGGATGGGTACTTTGAAGTGTTTAAATCAATGAAAAAAGGTAACCAAGCGACAATAAATTAATAAGTTAAGGAGCCAAATTGTTTTTTAACAACCTCATCTTCTAAATTGAACAGGGCGACGGGCGACCCCTATATAGGTAATTACATGCACGGCCACTTTTTTCAGGCCAGTTACAGCCAACTGCCTGAAAAATTCATTATCTCGTATTAATGTAAATATGAATTAATGAGTTCTTATTTCTGTAAAATTCACGAATGTTTCGTGTAATATCGCTCTTAGAAAATATCAACGAAACAAGATTTTTTTTAAATTGATTTTGCATTTGTTAAAGAGAAATATACGAGTGAAGTTCGTTCGATTTGTTTTTATGGACCTTGTATATCATCACCACCACTTCAGCCTTCGCTAGAGTAAACAAAAACGCCATATATGGAAAAGAAAACACATGTAACCATATTTTGTAAAACTAAAAAATAAACAAGAATAGTAAATTAATAACTAGTTAAATATTCCTATCTGTGTGTATCTATCATGCACCACAATAACTCATAATGTTTTAATAGACAGCAAAATTTCTCATTAAACCACTATGGTTCCGCATCTATTCTTTAATGCTATCACCTCGTCTCGCCTTTTATCTACTTACTGAAATTTCATTGTAAAATACCTGGATACCTGTCTTTTTCATCTAGCTAAGCGCAAGCCAGACACAAAATGACAAATTCGCGAAGTGCTGCAAATCTAAAGTTTTAAACACCTGCAAATAGGTGTAAAGTCATTTATTTTATTAAAGTTTCTTTCGCGTTGTGTAATAAATACTGATTGGAGAAAAGCTTTCGATAAAGTATTCCACGAAATGCGCAACTATTTATGATTTTAACACTTATTTGTTACTTATTTCATAATCAAGGTTTCTTCAACTTCGTTCTAATGTATTTATCGTGATTTCTTTTACGTTTTTTGTTGCGATGTCCTTAATGACGTGTAGGAACCCTTTAACATTTCTATTATCCCTACCAATACCTAAGTTTTGAAAGCATTCAGTGCCTAAGTGCCTATACAGTACCATTAAAATGTTATCAGATAATTTCGACATTGTTGTTTTTGTATTGGCTCATATAGTTTTGTTTCCATTGTGTTGCCACAGTGATGTACCTACATTTAATTTTCATTCAAATTAAATTTCCGAGCTCTACTGAAAGCAATTTCCTTTAGCAAAAACCTTTCTATTTTTTGTCAAAGGTAAGATAATAGGATAACAAGCTAACAAATATATTACGTAAACTTTCAAATAAATAAACGGTATTTTCAGAACAGCCTGTATTTCCAAAGTACGAAACTAGTATTTATAATGTCTACCATGGGCTGCCGAAGTCACAGACCACAGAAAATCATTTACAAATCACCTTTCTGCCTACAAAGTCACCATGACTGAACCTCATCCTAAACACTACTTCGGTTTCCATTACCGTATCCTTCGATTCCTGGGTCTTGGCTGGTGGCACCACCCCGAGGAAGGCAAATTGGCCAATTTTCCAGGATGGTATCTCTACTACTCCATTGCCACCCAAGTTGTCTGGGTAGCTGGCTTCGTCGGTCTGGAAACCATAGACCCTTTCGTGGGCGAGAAGGAAATGGACCGATTCATGTTCAGTCTCTCTTTCGTCATAACCCACAATCTCACACTTATCAAACTGTATATTTTCTTCTTTAAAAACGTTGATATTCAGGAAATAGTGCGCACTTTGGAGATAGGGATGTACGATTATTATCAAAATGTAGCCAAAAACCGAAAAACGGTAAAAATATCTAAAATAATAACTGGAGCCTTTATTTTTTTTGGTTGGCTTACCATTGGTAATGGGAATGTTTATGGGACGATTCAAGACATCAAATGGAAATCCTTAGTTGCCACTTTAAACGATACTGATCTTCGTCCAGTTCGGACCTTGCCACAGCCGATTTATATACCTTGGGATTATCAGAAAGATGCGTCGTACATTCCAACTTTTGTGCTGGAAACTGTAGGTTTGCTATGGACCGGCCATATTGTGATGACCATTGATACATTTATTGCGTCTGTTATCCTGCATATGGGCTCGCAGTTTGAAATACTCAACGAGGCTATAACGACTGCGTATGATCGAACTATGAAGTCTCTACGGCAAGGAATACATCTCGATGCTAATGTTGTTCAAGAATCTGTAATATTGAGTCCAGAAGATAATGATGAAAATATTGTAGAATCTTTTGTACCGAGAGAAGAGATTGATGCAGCGCTGCAGACTACTTTCAGGAACTGCTTTCTACAACACCAGGTACTTATCAAGTGAGTACATTATAAAGATTATTTTATGTATCTAACCTTATAATAATTCAATACATCAATTTTATTATAGTTCGGCCCCAAAATCACGTGATTAAACCTGGTTCAAAGTTAATGTTTACATCAATACGACTCCATTTAATTTCAAAACAGTGTTACAAATCCTTTCTTTAATAATATTCTGCAATTCAAATTGTGAGCAGTTACAAGAAGGGAAATGGTAATAAAATGTCAAAAAGTAAAGCCAAACAAATCAAGTGAGGAAATAAATTTAATCCTTGATTGGTTCCCAAGATAAGCTATGGGATGTTCTCCATGCATCGTTTTTAGGGATCAGTACAAACTCTACTAACCCATACACATCTCCACACGTTTTCTCTTCTATACAGTAAGTAGTTATCATGATTCTGAAAACAATACTGACAATAGCTTTTTCTAAAAACCTGCCATTTTACCATCACACGCTAGGAAAAGTTGCACGAATACCGATTGTTTCCGAAATATATTACAAATAACTCGTTTATGAAGTTCTAGTTTATTTCAAGAATTTTATTACTGCGGAACCCACTTCGTATTTAGAGTACGACACACATTTTAATATTCGTACACACATAAGTAAAGTTATTTCTGTATCTTTCAATGAAATATGGATATAAAGAGATAGGTCAAATGTAAATAAAGACATAAGTTGTAATATCGCGCTCTATATTCAAGAGGCGTTCGCAGAGAAAGGGGATATCTATATAACGTTGTGTTAACCTAGGTAATCACAGCCACTTTGTATTCTAGTCTGACTTTTCAATCTGTTTGCTCAGCTTTTCAGTGGATTACATAGGAGTTGTCATGTTTTACACTTGTTCGAGAAGATAGCGTGTTTTAAGGAGCGAGTGACAAATGGGGTTCGACCGTCATTTTTCAAATGGAGAGTATATCTTTGGAAAGGATTTTTACTGCAGTGACGACTTTCTGCAAAGCCTGGCACATTGTTACAATCAACTATGCTATTTTTATACTGACATTTACTAATTAATAGAAGGACGAGGACACAAATTTAGCTGAATTCATTATTTTTATGTTACAACGATATTTTTCCGAGTTAATAGGCAGTAGTTGCCTCCAAGATCCATACTCGTATGAGTATGGATCGTTTGGTGGAGTATGCGTCTAGATATCCATGGGTAAACATTTGTCTGATTATGTACTCTGACAAAATCATTCATATTCAAGTGCCTCCATTCCATAATACGACTTTATCGTGTACGTTACCCCAGCAGGAAAGTGTCTCCTAGAGTTATATGAGTGGAACGTTTAATTAGTGCCTTATCTGCTGTAAATGTGTGCCACATAAAAAATGTGTGCCCCCTGTCGTTTTGGAAAAAAACGGAAACAACGATTCCTGTTGGGGAAACGTTTTTCCAGCAGGAAAATTCTAAACGAATGATCGGAGAGAGAAACATTGGGCATGGCCTTGTAGCTTATATTAGTGCCAAAGTGTGCCCCCAAAAATTAAATGTGTGCCCCTTCAGGTTTTCGAGATCTTGCGTTTCCTGCTGGAGTAACGTTTTGCATAATCGTATATCGCTAAAACCATTGCATGTGCCCCTGTAGAATAAACATACACGAGTAGCTCTTAATGTGTGCTCCTTAGTGCCCCAATTATATTTAAGAAAATATTTATAATTTCCAAGTTATCGCGGTTTTATGAAAACTCGAAAAAACATCGCAGCGCCTAAATGAGACAAGGTATAAGCTCACTGAAAACTGTATTTGGTCCGTCTTGACGCTAGTAATAACCATACAAAGTTTCAAAACTGTTCATGCATGTATTTTTGAATAATCTTGTTATAAGTCCAAACGATGGTGACATAACTTTGACGGCAAAATACAAGGAACCAGCACAATCCTAGATGTGTAGGTGTAGACCAATAAAGTGTGCCTTTAGTCAAAAATATATGGTGAAAATATTCAGCTTGGAATGTTTCGTTTCCGTTTTTTTCGAATTAATAATTAATATTAAGGGAATAAAAATATTAATTTCCACATCAACAAGCTGTTTCATTTCATAAGGTCACAAGGAGCATTTAATATATTTTTTAATTAGCCCCCAAAACTTTTGAACGCGACTGTACGGACCACAGTTTATGTATAATACGTCCAATAAAGAAGGTCATCGATATGTATGAATCCGTCGCTTTTTAGTAGTCATTCGAATTTGGTCGGATAACCAGCCGTTGTTTACATGTTTTGTTTTTAGTTTAAATTTACTTAATGCGAAACATTCCAAGCTGAATATTTTCACCATATATTTTTGACTAAAGGCACACATTATTGGTTTACACCTACACATCTAGGATTGTGCTGGTTCCTTGTATTTTGCCGTCAAAGTTATGTCACCATCGTTTGGACTTATAACAAGATTATTCAAAAATACATGCATAAACAGTTTTGAAACTTTGTATGGTTATTACTAGCGTCAAGACGGACCAAATACAGTTTTCAGCGAGCTTATACCTTGTCTTATTTAGGCACTGCGATGTTTTTTCGAGTTATCATAAAACCACGATAACTTTGAAATTATAAATATTTTCTTAAATCTAATTGGGGCACTAAGGAGCACACATTAAGAGCTACTCGTGTATGTTTATTCTACAGGGGCACATGCAATGGTTTTAGAGATATACGATTCTGCAAAACGTTACTCCAGCAGGAAATGCAATATCTCGAAAACCTGAAGAGGCACACATTTTATTTTTGGGGGCAATTTTTGGCACTAATATAAGCTACAAGGCCATGCCCAATGTTTCTCTCTCCGATCATTCGTTTAGAATTTTCCTGCTGGAAAAACGTTACCCCAGCAGGAATCGTTGTTTCCGTTTTTTTCCAAAACGACAGGGGGGCACACATTTTTTATGTGTGGGTACATTTACAGCAGCTAAGGCACTAATTCAACGTTCCACTTATATAACTCTAGGAGACACTTTCCTGCTGGGGTAACGTACACGACTTTATCGTTTCACCTGTGTCTCCTGCCACACTTTAAGTATTACTTGACACAAATATTGTCGAAATTTTATAGGTATATAGATATTTCTTCCAACGCACAAACACACAGTTACTACGCACAAAAGCCAGTCTTTACATCCATTACTAGTCGTATTCGCTATCCCAGACTAAGTACTATAAAGTTTTTGGCAGCCGACCGACTTGGACCAGCCGAACATCCTAAACTGCCATAAAGTGCAATGTGAATTAACTGGAAGGTTTGGCGGCGGACGTCCCGAGCCAAACTTCGGCGTACTTCGGCAAATAAGCCCGTAAACTGTGACCAATTATATCAAAATACATGTCACATAAATAAATTGAATTTCCCTACTATCCGCACTTCTTCATCTTAGGATGTAAAGGAGAGGATCAGAAAATCAACGACCTCCAAAGAAAACTTTATGTATCACCGAGATAATATTATATGAGCTACCAGTAAGTTCTAACAAAAGTTACACATACAATAATTATAATTCTTGACCATTTTCGTGCATTCGTGTACATAATCTTCTGTGGCTTCTTAAATCCAACAATGATTGTAACGGATAAACAAACCTTTTTACCTAATAATATCGAACACATATCTGTTTATACTTATCTATACCATCCGCCTATTTTCAATTTTAATACAATACGAACATCGCAATCGTCCCCCTAGTTATTGGAAACGTGCCGCCTACTACAAATACAGATATTTGCGGGGTCAATAAGGGACAGGTCTGAAAAATGATGGGTATCCCGCTGCGTAAAAAATGTCAATTCACAGTCGATACGAAAGCAATAAGGGGACCGAGTTCCGTGGATATGACATACAGTAATATCTGAGGATTACACCCTCAATATTGTCAGTTGGTTTGCTTTTTTTCCACACTTAGATCAACATAATCTGTGCTTTATATTCACCTTTCTGCGCTGATATTAGAATAAAGTTTTCACTAGGTATAGTACAGTACTGTGACGAGTCTTTTATATTTTATTAACTTTATTTCCAGTTGCGTGGAGAGATTCGCTAGAACTTATTCGTACGGCTTCATGACTCAACTGCTCTCAAGTATGGCTGCCATTTGCGTAGTAATGGTTCAAGTTTCGGTAAGATTCATAGATATGCGGCTTTATTTCATCTCCATATTTTTGCATAAAATGTTGTTTTTTTTTTACACGATACAATTTATCCTATCCTAACAAGAACTTGACTCGGAATGTAGTCGTGTTACCTTTGAGCTCGCCCATTTTCCGTCGGACTAAACCAATTTCTTTGTAAGCCAGGCCAAACGGTGATACGGAATTGTTTTAAGAGGATCCCAAGTAGCATCCTTCTGTCTGGGAATTACACAATTCGATCAGATGACCTTCGACAATTAATTCCTTGGCTGTCTGGTGGTTACTGGTTATGCCAATAGTATAATTACCATTTATTACAGAAGCGACAATTGGAAGGTTCTTTTATGCTATTGGCTGAATTAATTGATTGGCGGGCTTTTCTTGCAGCAAGACGCGTCGAGTTTCAAGTCAGTGAGGTTGATAACGTCTGTGGCTTTCTTCGTGGCCATGATTATTCAGCTCGGTATGCAGTGCTTTACGGGGAATGAGTTGACGCTACAAGCAAGTTGTTTTTTTTTTAAATAAATGATTATGGTTACAACTCAAAGAAGAGTGTGATAGTGTGATATTCACCAGCCCACATTGGCCCTTGTGGATTACGGCCCCCTCGCAGATATTATTACAAGAATTGTTGGTGTATAAAATTAACAAGCTTAAAAATATTTTACACACACTATGATTGATTCTCGCCAATGGCAAGCATCCCGATTAAAAGATATTATTAAATAATTTCACTGGTGATTTGTGTTCATCAATGATTATGACTATTGACCATGATAAAACCAAAAGTTACAAAAAATGCTAAAAAATTACGAAGAATCTCTTATACTTTTCATTGAATTGGTGATCTTTCTAGGCCGAGCGTATCTCAGACGCAGTGATGCAGTGCAAGTGGGAGCGCATCAAGACGAGTCAACGACGTCCTCTGCTGATGATGATGATGAGAGCACAGCGACCGCTCCGGCTCACAGCTGCTGGGTTCACGAATATGGACAACGCCTGCTTTCTAGCGGTGAGTCTATCATTGTCTGTCAAGAGAGAACTTCACCAAGAAACTGAACATAATCAGCATGACTTGAACGTGGTTTAGCCACGTTCAAGTAAGCGATGATGATCCTGACTATTCCTACACCCCTAGCCAAGTTGACAATCTACAACCGTTAACGCTAGTAGAAAACTATTCAAATGAATGGGAATGACATCATCTCAACGTTAAATCACGTGATCAACACAAACGAATAGAAAATTGGTAGTCAAGTTTACATCGTTCAAAATGATAGAATAGAATGTTATCGTTTCTACAATGTTGATCGCTAAATTCTTTTGGTAGGAACGCTCACGTGTCAACTTGGCTACCAATTTAGCGCTTTCTACAATCGCTTACGCCGAGGCGTTTACGATTGTAGAAAGAGAATCGATACGAAACGTTTGTAGCTTGGCTAGGCCTGCTGACAGGTCATCATCGTTACGGAATATTGACACCGACGGCTCTTAAACGCGGTTCAGATGTCCTGTTCTCATTCAGTTTCAGTGATAAAATTTGCGCCAAGTCTAACAACCATTACTAAGGGGTATGGTATCTATTACATAGCAGTTACTATGTAATAGATACCATACCCCTTAGTAATGGTTGTTAGACTTGGCGCAAATTATATTACCCAGTACTAACTGGGTTGTGGAGGTCAGATAGATAGTCGCTCCATGTAATATACTGGTGTTCAGCTGTACACGGTTAGACCGAAAGCCGACCCCAACATATTTGAGAAAGTGTAATGATATATACATTTCATTACACTTTCTCAAATATGTTGGGGTCGGCGTTGTCCTATTCCAATGCGAAACTCGTTGGTTCCATTACAATAGGCATGACGACAGTATCAAAAAATAGCAAATCTATTTAGTCCGTCAGTATTGTCGTATTGGAAATTATTGGACACGTATTTTTTGTTTTTGTAAATCATTGAATATTGACAAAGATAAAACGCATCAAAACTCGGGAGTGGGGGCTTGTGACGTCAGAACTATCTAAAAATTATACCTAAGCGTGACGTATTGAGAATTTTAAAAGCGTCATATCTTCGTCAATTTTGATTTACGTAACAAAAGAAAAAACACGGGTCAAATATTTTTTGATAATCTAACTGACGGACTAATTACTTTTTTTTTGTCGTCTCGCCTATTACGTTTACACTTTTGTACTGCTATAACTTGTTAAATCATAACTTTGTTTGTTTCAGATCATGAAAGCAGCTTATTCTTATTATGCCGTTCTCAGCCAAAAACAACAATAACTTACAACCACTTTACAACAGATTGAAAAATAAATTAGATAAAGGTGTTTATTTTTATATAATTTAATTAGGGTCTTTATTTCTTTTATTAATTTATCACAGTTTTATCGCATGTACCTATAAAATATAAATAATATAAATTAATTGCAGGCATAGACTACCTTCGACAACTTATAGTTAACCAATGTAAAACATCTTTAAACTATTTGTCTACTTTGTTAATCGGCTTCTAAAAAAGGAGAATGTATTCCACCGCCATCTTTTTTTTTTAGCAGTTTTAATAAAATATTTATTTTTTTATTACTAATGTATCATTTGTGTTATTTGTTGAATTCTGTGTATATTAATGAGTATAAATGAATAACATTATGTTAACGAAAATAAAGGTCTCAGAACAAAGGTTCAGCAAAATCAGAACTAAAAACAATGAAAAAAAGTTAATAATCTACTAAACTATGAATACCCACCCTGTTTGACCATATATGATACACAAAATCATTTGGAATAACATATGTAGCGTCTTCATTGATTATGTATTAATATTATAGGTATTACTTTAGTGAAATTAATGTGAAATTAGTATGTAAGTATTTTAAGTTAACTGTTACGTACCATTAGCTTTAGGTTCTCACGGCAAGCCCGCAGATGTTTTTATTGCGGGTGGTTTTGTTCTTTGGCTATGTAAGGATAAGAAAGAAGAAGAAGAAGAAGAAGAAGACGAAGAAGCAAAGGTATTAACAATCAGACAACTTTATATACTGCAAACGGTAATAAAAAAACATTCCTCTATAGACGTTTCTACGGCTAAACAAAAGGTTAATACTAGACGATTCTATGAAGTCTGTGAAACAACTCCAGTAAAAACCTCTTTTGCCAATAATTTCTATATAATCAGATCAAGCAGACTGTATAATAAAATTAATAAGATTCTTGAAATTGTTAATCTGTCTAGGGTAGAATGTAAAAAGAAGTTGACACAATGGCTTTTAGAACTTGATTATGAAGAAACTGAAAAACTGCTCACTATATTATTCTAGTCTAGCGTTTCTCATAACTACATACTGCCACCCCCTCGCGCACACATTTGTATTTACATCCATCTATGAACGTACACACACATTACACTATCTTACTCTCGCTGTCTCACACACATACACACACACTACACCACACCACATATGACACCTTCCACTTCACACTCACACTTCACACACAAACACACACGCATTTTTAGTTTTTTATTTTATTACATTAGTACTTTTTCTTGTAATTCTTTTTTAAAATAGTCCTACAATGACATGTCTCTCTAAAATTGTCATAATGCCAATCTCGGCGAGGGGGGCCAGGAGTCCATAGCACAGGGTATCATCCTAGTTTGAACTCCTGACTCCCACAAACCTTTGTACCTCCAATATTTAATTGTAACACCTCTATATTGTAACTTTACTTTGTGGGAGAAAATAAAATTTATTATTATTATTATTATTATTAAGGATAACAATTGTTTATGGTAGGGCCTTGCCTATTTTGCTTATTGTTCATATTAGCTTTAAGAATTTAGAGTTAGCCTTTGATATTTTTGTTGAGATGCCGACGGTTCTGTTTGTGTTTCTATTTTTATTGTGTTAGCTAGCTATAGAAACCTTTGTACAGTTTTTAGTTTGTAACGTGCCGCTCCGACCGTATCCCAAGTTTTAGATAATTGTTAAAATATAGAATTCAGCCAGTAACTTTTCGTCTCCGGGTTCGGTCGGTCGGCATTCTTGCTCCTTGTAATTTATTTTAATAAACTTACTCCATCACTAAGTAAATCAAGTACTTATTTTGCTATTCCCATAACGCCGACACTAGTTAACCGACCTAAGTGCGCGAAACATACATACCATTTGTTCAATATTATTAATTATTTATTTATTTTATTTGTGAAAAGCCAAGTTAAAACGATGAATAAAAAGTCACCAGGAACGAATAGATGCGCAGTAACCAATTAGAATTAACTGATAAAATAACAAATTAATTTCGTGATCCGCGACATAATTTATTCACGTGAAACCACCACTTAAAGGTCAGTTCAAGACTAGTTATTATGTTACCACTTCTATATAATTAAATTAACCAATTCTCAGTTTATAAATACGTAATGCAATATACAGCCTGAATTTGTCCTAGTACCTAGTGAAAAACAGTTTCTAAATAAATGTTTATTTCTGTAAATGATTTGCTAAGCAATGTAGAACAATTTCGCGTCTCTGAACCTGTTACATGTAATCCTGAACAATGCAGCTCATACACACAGCCCCCAAAGTATTTGAAAATCTAACAACAACACATCTGCAGCATTAATCGCAACTTTAATGAATTATTGATAATGATGGCTAGGCAGCAATTACATTGTGGTATAATTGTATTATCAGAGTGTTGGCTCTCTCAGGTATCCAGACTCCCTAAAATAAATGGCTACAGTTCACATAAGACATCTAAAAATTACAATCAATGAAATGATGGTATTGTGATCATGATAAATGATCGACATAATTTTAAAATTGAGGAACCGCTGTTTATGGAAGCTAACTGCTTGGCCATTAAGATGGGAGCAAATCATGCCGTTATAATAATTATATATCGACGGGTGTTTAGTAAACTGGGGGCCTACCCCCAGTTTACTAAACACCCGCCACACACACTACACTAGGGTCTGCTATTACAATAGTGTCACAATGATCTATCATTGATTTCTTAATTGTTGAACGATGCCATTGTCATTTTGTGAAAAGTTCGTAATCTGCTAACTTCATAATGGTCGATCATTGGTCGGTCAATGGCAAGACCATTGACCGACCTATGTTTAGAATTATGTTACAATTACATTGTTGTATTGCCATTAATATAAAACCTGTTAATGGAAATGATTTTCGAACAACTAGGATTAAATTTGAACATCTAATCATGCCAGATTTTATTTATATATGTTTTTACATATTATTTATTAGTGTTCTATGCAATCTGAAGAAGTAAGAAGTTCGTAAATAGCAAAAAAACATTAAGTTATGTGTAACGCGGATTAATGTGAAACTATACAATTCAATAATATTTTATCTGTTTAGCTGTCAAAGTCAAATGTGACATTACTGCTTACTGACATTTTATCTGTTTTTATTTCTAGCGGCCGGTGTTTTGATTTATTTTCATTTATGTGTTTTAAATTATCTTTAATAAAGAAGCTTATTAAATATTTATTGCAATACACAATGGTACTAATTGTGCAAATTTCGGCTGGAACTGTCAAACTGTTTGCAGATTACCGCGTAAGTCAGTGATTCATTTGTCATTGTGTACGAGATTACCATTCTATGCTATTTCTTTCAATGGAGTGTCAGTGGTTGATCATCGGAAAGTCATAATGACGCCACTAAATAATATATTACCAAACTTGTATAAATCAACAATTATGAAATCAATGATAGATCATTGTGACACTATTGTAATAGCAGACTAGGCCCCCTGATCCCACACAGGTAGATTCCGCGGGATCAGTCGACCTACTGAATTTTTGAATTGGTGAACTCGCCGTCATTTACAAAACTTGATAACTTTTTAATATCACTTAATGATCTACTTGATAAATTATCTAATTTTAGGAATATTATTATAACGGGTGATATCAATATAAACTTATCAAATTCAGATGCTAACTCTCTAGCTTATCTCGACATTACCTCTTTCCACGGTTTACTACCAGCCATCTATTCACCGACTAGGGGTAATAATTGCCTTGATCATGTTATAGTTAAGACGAAACAAAATGCTTTTACCTTTAATTTAAAAACTACGATATCTGTTGTCTCGAGTCCCGGGACTTTCAGGTCGAGACTCGAGACGAGACAAGATTGTCAAAATTGATAGGTAATCATTTTTAATTTCAAATAATTGAAGGAACCTAGCCTGGCTATAAAGCCTTAAACACATCGACACACAACAACCGACCTCTGTTGAAAACGAGAGAGTGTTCTCCTTGTCCGGTGGCATTATTACAAAAATCAGTAACAGATTGTCGGACAAAGCTGTTGACGCTCAGATTTTTTTTAAAACCTATTTTATTAAATCAGCAAAAAAGTCCAATTTAATGTGTTAGTTGATTATTTAAAAGACTGATTTATAAGTCTGTTTTAATATTAATATTATTTAATTATGAAACAAATCTGTGATTATTAGAATTAACAATGCTGTGATTATGACCAATGATGAATTACTAGATAATAGTCAAGTTATTAAGAATTAGTATCATTTATAACTAAGTTCGTTTTATAACTTTAAGATTTAACTGAATCTGTGTGTGATTAAAAGAAATAAACAAAGCAATTATTAAGACTGAAATTAGCGTTAAAGTTAATTTTATGAAACAAACTATGCATTAAATCAGTCTAATCATTATGCACGTGTTATTTTTCAACTATGTATTACAAGATAACTACTACCTAGGTACTTAATTGCTATATAGATACCTAACTGCTACATAGGTACCTACTTATTTACTAAAATAAAGCTCACATTACTGTGCTTCGCCTACAATGATTGTGATAACGATAATGATGATTGCGATAATGATGATGATGATTGTGATTACGATGATGATGATTGTGATTACGATGATGATGATTGTGTTAATGATGATGATGATTGTGATTACGATGATGATGATGATTGTGATTACGATGATGATGATTGTGATGATATAATGATTCTGAGTTAGTGACATAAGCTTTGTTTTTGTATAAAAATATTTGTACGCCATGTTATGGCAGGATATGCTGGAAATAATATTGTAACATCTATTTCTATCGTAAATCGCATTTTCTATTGTAAATCGCATCCGGTATGTCTCCAAAAACATCTCTAGACAACTGCAATCAGCATTTTGTCTCAGTAGGAGAAAAACACTCGGCCAAGATCCTCGACAAACTACCAACCACTCACCAATCACTAATAGACTCACACATAACTCCGAGCTTTAACTCTCAATCATTTTATTTGCACCTGACAGACGAAGAAGAGGTCTTTAACATAACCTGAAAATAGATAGGGCACCGGGGCCAGACCAACTAACAGTTCCACTAATCACAAACTGCAGAGAAAGCTTAATTAAACCACTCACACACATATTCAACCTCAGTATAGAAACAGGTGTCTTCCCCGACGCCTGGAAAGTTGCTGCAGTTTCTCCTATCTATAAAAGCGGTCCCAAAGACTTGCCAGAAAACTACAGACCTATTGCTCTGCTAAGTATAGTCTCCAAAATTCTGGAAAAGATAATCAATAAAAGACTGGTAAATTTTCTGGACAAAAACAAAATAATCTCGGACAGACAATTCGGATTTCGACGAGGAAAGTCTACTGAAGACGCGGTGTCTCTCTTAACTAATCAAGTTTCACACCACATACAAAATGGAAAATGCTGCGTCGGTGTTTTTCTTGATTTGGCAAAAGCATTCGACACCGTGTGTCCCGGTATTCTTCTAAAAAAGTTAGAGGCTACTGGGATAAGGGGCTTTGGAATGGTTTCGTAGCTACTTGACATCACGGTGCCAATACTCCAAAATAGGCAGTCTCCAAAGTACCTTGCTACCCATCACGTTTGGTGTTCCGCAAGGCAGTACCCTCGGCCCAACGCTTTTTACGCTGTATATAAATGATCAAAGTAAGCCTCCTAATAAACAGCGCGGTGATCTTCTACGCCGACGACACTGTCATCATCTTTCACGACTCGACTTGAACTTGACTTTTGGAACGGGTGTATCGTTTGGCGGAACAAGGCTCTCTCAGATAGCGCACGCCCTAGGCACTAATCTACTCACATTAAATGCAAAATAGACGTTCTGCTATACAGACCATCTGATAGTTGGACGTTTTGCTACAAGGACATTTTGCTAATTAGACTTACTGCTCATTAGACATTTCGCGATGTTGGACATTTTGCTACTTAGACCTTCTGATCAGGAGGGAAGTCATTGAACGAACTGACACAATAAAATACCTCGGAATAACCATAGACAACCAATTAACTTACAAAGTCCACATATATGCCATAACCTCCAGAGTGCGAAAACTGATCCATGTCATGAAAAAACTCCGCGACTGTACCCCAATCGATGTACTGCGAACGGTCGGTCTACTACGCACTCTGCCAGTCAATCATGCAGTACTGCATCGGTATATGAGGTCGGGCTTGTAAAACCACATTCATTACATTAGAGAGGGCACAACGGGCACTGATCAAGGTTGCACTAAGGAAACCTTTTAGATTCCCCACAGACCTTATTTACCAGGAGTTTAAAGTTCTAAGGGTACGACAACTTTTCATACTACAAGCAACGCTTTAGTATCACGCAACAGTAAAAAAACTGCCTGATTACAACAACTTAATAAACAAGCGGGTATTCAGAGTACCTATACCAATTGCCAAATCGGAACTAGCTAGACGTTGTACTAAATTTTCCCATCCAAACACCTTTAATAAAGTCAGTAAAATTTGCGACCTACGAGACTGTTCAACCTCCACCTGTAAAAAAATATAAAGAGTAGCCCTTTTAAAACTGACATACGACGCTACCGAAGCCTTGCTATAGGACCTGCACACACACACACACACACACACACACACGTACACTAACAAGAACTAAAACACACCAGAACACAAGCCCAACAAATGCAGACGATGATAATGATTGTGATCACGATGATAATAACGATGATGGTGGTTGTGATAACGATAATGGTGATTGTGATAATGATTGTGATGGTGATTGTGATTGTGATGGTGATTGTGATAGTGACGATGATTGTGATAGTTATTGTGATATGGCGATTGTGATTGTGCTAAATTATTGTGATAATTATGGTGGCTGTGATAGTGATGGTGATTGTGATGATAATAATTGTTATGATTATGAAATTTGGCACATAGATAGTTTAAAACCTGGATTAACATTTAGGACACTATTTATGCCTGTAATATGATCCAGTGGGACAGTTACCGAACTTCACGCGGGCGAAGCCGCGGGCAAAGCTAGTATCACATATACCTTACAGACTAACAATTTATGAAAACCAAAAAACCTAATTATACAAAACAATTCCATCAGTAGGTGTAGATCTAACGCATTTTACTTTTGATAAACTTAAAATCATAGTCCTACATTAATCGTTAGTACAATCTGTTTGCATCATCTACAAATTATATTTGACTGTATACAATAAGCTAGCACCGAAACTCATTAACTCACTTTGGTTCCGCCTGTGTACTTTCAACAAACAACCTTTTACTGCATTTCATTTGTAAAATACCTGCCTTTTTCAAATGAAATCAATTGACAATTTTGAAAAGTGCAACTGAAACTAGAGTTTAAATACTTGTAAATATAATCTTTATTTTTTAATAAGAGACAGAATGTACAAAGTTTTAGCATTTCATAAACAAAACATTTTTGTCCTGCAGAGTATTTGTGTAGCACACTCTCTAACTCATAACCTAATCTAAAATCTAACTAATCTAATCTAATCTCAATTATATTTTAATAATTCAACAATACTCATTACACTTAAGCAATGGACTACAAACTTTCTTTACAATTCCTTCGGGATTGATAGAAAAGTGTGTAACGCAATTGTAGTGCCGATTACTACGTTATCGCAATTCCTATTGTGTTCGTTTTATTGCAATTTTACTACGGGCTCCTAAATGTCGCGTGGCGCGGTCTTATCGCGCATTCTGTATGCATTCGATAACTATTTACTTTCGTATTGCTTCTACCTCAGTCTTGAGTACAATTTTGTATTTATAAAATTGACTATCGGTCAAAGTACCTCTATTTCTAAGTCAGAGTTCGATTTTCATACACACGCAGACACAAACCGTGGTTTAAGAACAGCTCCCAGGTGTGGTCGATTCTGCGAGTAGAACACGGGCGAGTCCTTTGGGGAGGCCCGGAGTAAGTATGAAGTAGGCGCGGCTCCAGTGCTAGTAGAGCTCCTGAAGAGTGTTGGGTCACGTCAGCACGTCAGACCTTAACACTGTTCACTTCAGAGGTGAAACCCGCGCTCTCACATTCGCGATGGAGAGGTTTCTCAAAAGAAACTCTTAACGGACTTTACGCGACGGCGTTGGCTCTTTAGAGAGACCAGATTCGATGGTTCTTGTCCAGAATACAGTTATCTTTTACCAGGAATGTTTCAGAAATCCCCCTTTTTTATGACAATCTCAGCGTTTTTTACATCAATTGTTTTATTTTCTTTTCTTTATTCTTTCCAGAATTTAGTTTTTGATATCAAAAATTGTGAATTGCCTGTATTTAAAACGGCCTGTATTATTCAGTCAAAAACTTCCTCGAAGGATTCTGTGAGCGTGTTAATTAATTGTATAAACTTAAGATAAGATATTGTTATCCAGTAAACCATAGTGATTATCAATAAATTACATTATTTAAGCTAACACAAAAATAAATCAAATTACATAAATCAAAAGTGACCTTCTTAGTAATAACCACTAAGAAAAACTATGACACATTAGAGAAAAAAGTAACTGACAGCTTGACAACTGACGTAATGTCAAAAGAAAAGTAAATATTGAAAAATTATTAGATTTTGTTCAGCAAAATTAAAGTTAATAAATCGAATATGATCGATTGTAAGACTGCCAACAAAAATAATTGTCGCCAAGGCGCGACATAAGATGTAAAAGGACATCTTATAAAAAATGAGTATGATTGATAGTAAAAGTGTAAGTATAGCATTTAGATACTATATTTCCTTATAAGTATAAAGTGTGAAACATGAATATCACTCAAAATAATAAAACAAAATTCAGAGCAACCTGTATTTCAGAAGTTCGAAGTAGTGTTTATTATTTCCACTTTAAGCGGACTAGGTCACTGAAATTCATTTACAAAACTGCAGTGCGCCTTTAAAGTCACCATGGCTGAGTCTCGCCCCACAAAGTACTTTATTTACCACTATCGGATCCTTAGGTTCCTGGGGTTGGGGTGGTGGCATCAACCAGAAGAGCGCAAAACGGCCAACTTTCCAGGATGGTACTTCTACTATTCCATCTTCACCCAAGTTGCCATAGTAGCAGCCTTTGTTATCATGGAAACTATTGACCCATTCGTAGGTAATGTAGACAAAGACCGATTCATGTTCGCTATCTCTTTCGTCATCACCCATAATCTGACCCTTCTCAAGATGTACATTTTCTTCTTTAAAAACTTGGACATTCAGGACATAGTGCGAACTTTAGAGATAGATTTGTACGATTACTATCAAAATATACCTAGGAATCGTAAAACGGTAAAAATATCTAAAATAATTACTGGATCCTTTATTTTCTTTGGATGGATGACCATTCTTAATGGGAATGTGTATGGAGCATTTCAGGACCTCAAGTGGAAGTCTTTAGTTGCTTCTTTGAACGATTCTTCTCGTCCTCCAATTAGGACGTTGCCACAGCCAATTTATATACCTTGGAACTATCAGAAGGATATAGTATACATTCCTACTTTTATGCTAGAGAATGTAGGCTTATTGTGGACTGGTCATATAATATTAACGATTGATACATTTATTGCGTCTGTTATCTTGCATATGAGCTCGCAGTTCCAAACTCTAAACGAGGCCATAACGACTGCGTATGATCGAACGATAAGGTCACTACGGGAAGGCTTACGTCCCGATGCAATTAGTGTCCAAAACCGGGAATCTCCTACATCCTTGAGTGAAGAAGAAAAAAATGAAGAGATCGTCAAGGCTTTCGTATCAAGAGAAGAAGTAAACGCAGCACTTAAAACTACTTTCAGGAACTGTTTTCGGCAGCATCAGGTGCTTATCAAGTGAGTGTGAAAATGTTACATTATGAAACAATGGATTTTATTACAATATCACGGAATCAACACTCAAGATCTTTTCATTCGCCTTTTATTTATTATATAACTTTATGCACAAGTAAAAACTGTACAAAGGCGGACTTAATGCCTTAATGCTTTTTGTTTTTGCTTTGCTTTGCCTTTTATGTGCTGATATCAGTGTTTTTTTTCAGTTGCGTGGAAAAATTCGCGAAGACCTATTCGTTGGGCTTCATGACTCAACTGCTCTCTAGTACGGCAGCTATTTGTGTAGTAATGGTTCAACTTTCGGTAAGTTTTTCCCACTATCCTTGTATATCCTTGTATTAGCAATCTCACATGTAAAGGCTACAACCAGCCAGCACCACCAGCCAGCCCCCAGCACAGCCACCTATTAGATGCACCTTTATTTCGTCTCCATATTTTTGAAGGTGTCTTCGGCAGACTGGATATGAAAGGCGAGATGAGAGAAGAGACAAGGTGTTGTGGCGCAACTTTGGGTGGCATAAGTTCTGCTGTGGCCTGTGGTAGACCGAGTAGATTTTTGCATGAAATATTGTAATTTTTCCTAATAGTTTCATTTATTTTCTGGTTTTAATACTTTAGGTTAGATACCCTAGAACTAGAGTCAGATCCAGCCATGTTACCTGTGACTATTTGCCGTCCGAATAAACCAAATTCCGTGTAGGATAGTTTGGAAGTCAAAGGGAGCACTCAAGCGCTCGGCTAAATTGACGAGAACATTCAAGAGCTTCAAATCGAACTACTCAGCTATATGTACCTTCCACTATCTCTGCAACATGTATCAGAGGTCATTTGAGGATGTAGTATAGACCATCAAACGGAACAGCTTTCTCCATGGGACCATCATTTGATTGTTGTCGCAAAAAAATATTACCAGTCTGTCCTATACAAAAACTCAATATCAATGAGGGCTATCGTTTTTGGACTCACCAGATGGCGCACTGTCGAGTAAGGTCCTGTCAATACTTTTTTTTAATACTTTAAAGTACCACTAACTTCATAAAAAAGTTTATTTTATTACGTATAACAATATAGCAAAACCTAAAATTAGCAAGCATGAAACATTTAAAAATCATTCTACCTCCAAGTACCGACAAATGAAATCCTAAGTTGCTACTTAAAATCATCAAGTCATAATTAATCAGGAATGACTCAATCTAGAACACCATCGTCAGTATTGGTATAAAACGTGATAAAAAAGCACGCAACGCGCGAACACTCTCTATGACATCTGACATTTTGGAAGACCTTAGTCTACACAAGCACCTCTAGTGGCAAATTCACACGCGATAGACCCCATTCGACCTACATTTATGGGACAGCTGAATATTTCTTCGGAATAAGAAGACAGGTTTCACACACTTATCATCATCGTTCTCTTGCCCTTCTCCCAATTTATGTCTACTTCTTCCATACTTCTCTATTACTCGTCATCTAAGCAGTCACCTCCTTTCCAACACTTTTTAATGATTTAACACCCAAGAAACAACTTCAAAATTAATCAACGAGTATGCAAGAATTAATCAAACAATGTAAGTGTCAACACTGAGTACTTGATAACTCGAACTTCAGACTCTAAATGGCGAAAGGCGCGAAGTTTCCAAGATAATAAGACCATAAGCAGGAACCAGGGTAATCCGAAACTTAGGTGAACGTGAGTGGTGTCCTACAAATGACAGTTTGATGTCTTTCCTCTGGCAACGTGCCAAAAATAACGAGCCCGTTGTTAGACTTCAAATAAACCTCCATGTTGTGTGCTTAAAATTAATTACTTACACGTCTTTTGTACTGATGTTGGGAATAAGCCCTTTGTCGTGATAAAGGAATTGTGTCAAGATGTGTGCAAACACCTTTCTCCTGGTAATGACGACTGTGATCACCTTTTTGACTGATAAGAGTACTGTTTTAGCTGAATGGAAATGTATCAAGCAGTGTTATTACCCGAATAATGCCAGTTTTCTCTTACAATAAACTGCACGCCTGTAATCCCCAAAAGGTTAGTCAGAGGTGTACCTAACGGTGCACCTAAACACAGTTATGTTTTAAGTCCCCTGCATTATAGGGCGCGACCCTTTTAAATCCGGACTCCGTAGCTGCTACTGAGATTCCTGATGGAAAAACCCAATTACACTTTGCCCGGGAATCGAACCCAGTACCTCGTACTCAACAGTCGTACTTGCGACCGAACTGTGGGTGTACTGTTACACTCTGTACCTACTTTTACACCTCTGCCTAACTTTTAGAGAAACGTAACCATATTTGGTGTATATAGTGGTTTTTTTAACATTTTTAATGTCGAAACCCACCGACTGAATCGATTGATTGACAGGCTTTCCTTACAGCAAGACGTATCCGGTCTAGCGTCGATGAAGCTGATGACTTCTGTGGCATTCTTCTTCGCTATGATCATCCAGCTGGGCATGCAGTGCTTTACTTCGAATGAGCTGACGTTACAAGTAAGTTTTTTGTTCGGCTAACATTTTTGGTAGAGCAGCATTTTTAATAGAAATTAATGCCTCTAAATACATACATTTACCGCCTTTTTCTCATGTGTGCAAACAGAAATTATTGTAACATAACTAACTTCGTAACTTCACGCCTGAAATCTCCAAATAGTCAGTTAGAGGTGTACCTAACAGTATCCACATTTCGTCAGTTATGTTTAAATTCCCTGTAAAAGGGGCCGAGCCTATTCCCATCAACCGGAAGCAAAGAGAGCGGCTGTTATTATTTAGCCACGAGCTCCTCTTGCACCTCACTTATTTGGATTATCCATTTGTTATACAGGCCGAGTGCATATCAGACGCAGTGATGCAATGCAAATGGGAGCGAATCCCGACGAGTCTGCGTCCACCGCTGGTGATAATGATGATGAGAGCACAGAAGCCGCTCCAGCTTACAGCAGCTGGATTCACGCAGATGGACAACGCGTGCTTTGTAGCTGTAAGTGATTCTAAATGATGTAACGAAGTAACTTGCTTCTTGACTAGCAATGAAGTAACTTGCTTCTTGACTAGCAATGAAGTAACTTGCTTCTTGACTAGCGATGAAGTAACTTGCTTCTTGACTAGCAATGAAGTAACTTGCTTCTTGACTAGCAAAGAAGTAACTTGCTTCTTGACTAGCAATGAAGTAACTTGCTTCTTGACTAGCAATGAAGTAACTTGCTTCTTGACTAGCAATGAAGTAACTTGCTTCTTGACTAGCAATGAAGTAACTTGCTTCTTGACTAGCAATGAAGTAACTTGCTTCTTGACTAGCAATGAAGGAACTTGCTTCTTGACTAGCAATGAAGTAACTTGCTTCTTGACTAGCAATGAAGTAACTTGCATCTTGACTAGCAATGAAGGAACTTGCTTCTTGACTAGCAATGAAGTAACTTGCTTCTTGACTAGCGATGAAGTAACTTGCCTCTTGACTAGCAATGAAGTAACTTGCTTCTTGACTAGCGATGAAGTAACTTGCCTCTTGACTAGCAATGAAGTAACTTGCTTCTTGACTAGCGATGAAGTAACTTGCTTCTTGACTAGCAATGAAGTAACTTGCTTCTTGACTAGCAATGAAGTAACTTGCTTCTTGACTAGCGATGAAGTAACTTGCTTCTTGACTAGCAATGAAGTAACTTGCATCTTGACTAACGATGAAGTAACTTGCTTCTTGACTAGCAATGAAGTAACTTGCTTCTTGACTAACGATGAAGTAACTTGCTTCTTGACTATCAATGAAGTAACTTGCTTCTTGACTAGCGATGAGGTAACTTGCTTCTTGACTAGCAATGAAGTAACTTGCTTCTTGACTAGCAATGTAGTAACTTGCTTCTTGACTAGCAATGAAGTAACTTGCTTCTTGACTAGCAATGAAGTAACTTGCTTCTTGACTAGCAATGAAGTAACTTGCCTCCGACTGTGGACAAAACAAATGAAAGCAGTTGCTTCGATTCTCACACGACAGTCTTAGGCATCAAGAGATTTCATACAAGCCACGAGAATTCCGCTTCATCGCACTACCGCGTGGACTAGCGGTGTCGTGTCGAAAGAAATTAATAAAAAATTTAAAAACAAAAAACCGACTTCCAAAAAAAACACTAAAGAAGTGAAAAATAACTTTACTTTCGGAAGTCGGTGACTATGTTTGTTTCATTGACTTTATTGCTACTGACTTCCTTGTATACGGTACCACCACACGAACTTCCTCTACCAAATGAAATAAGAATCACGAAAATCGGACTAGTAATCAAAAAGACATCGGTGAACACACTTGAAAAAAATAGATACTGGAAAGACAGAACCTCCTCCTTTTTGAGAAGTCGTCAAAAATGGCCGCCTGACGCTTGACGCATGTCGCATCGCCCAAGTTTGTGAGCATTTCCTGTCTAATAGAATAACAGCGACACATTTCTGGTAGATTTGTGAACTGTAGGAGCGTTTATTGGGATCAAACTACCCGTCTACTTAGTAACTGTAGGATGACGCGGCCACCATTACCGCAATCTAGGCCGGAGACGCTTCAACCGAGATACTATAGTTTTAAGTTTGGCCGCAAATCGTCTCCAGCCTTTGTCTAGACTTGAAATTTTACATAGGTACCAGTTCAATAGAACTGAAAGACAAAAAACTGGCCAAGTGCGAGTTGGACTCGCGCACAGAGGGTTCCGTATAATCTTGTAGGTATTTTGTTATTAAACTACATATTTACGGTTTTTAGATTTTTCTCTTTTAATGTGCTGTGTAATACATTGCTTCTCGCCAAATTTCATGATTCTAGGTCAACGGGAACTATCATATAACAAAAACTTATAGGGTACTTCCGGTTGACCTAGAATTGACAATTTTGGTTAAAAGCAAGGTCTTACAGTACAAGTAAAGGAAATAGTCCGAAAAATAAAAAAACTTGAAAATTAAGGTAAATTATGGTACTTACAAGTTTTCGTGAAAATCTAAATTTGCCCATATCTTTTTATCTTGTTGACTCAGGAGCTTGGATACTCAACTTGATTGGTCCATCCGTTCTAGAGAAAATCGGTGATGACAGACGGACAAGAAAGTGATCTTATAGACACCATTCTTTTATTTTTTCGTTATTTTTAGTGTTCCTTTTTTACCTCTCGAGGTACGGAACCCTAAAAATAACGAAAAAATAAAAGAATGGTGTCTGTCCTCTCTGTTTCATTTAGTCTTAATACAAAAACTCACCTTTGTATGGGGTATTCGGTACCTACATCATTCTGAGCATAGACATTTTTCATCGGTTGTTAAAATAAACAGCTACCTACAGGTTCAAAATGTATTTATTGAACAGCTGATTTTACAACTCAATCCCTGAAGTAGGAAATCTCTTCTATATTTTTGACACAGGGTTGATGAATTATGTTCTTTTACTGGTATACCGTTGAAATAGTCAGAAATTAATACTTACCACATTTCTAATGCTACCGTTTGATTAGAATGCAACTGTGCGCACACTCACACTTCCCATCAATTGCATTCATCACAGTCCGGAGCTCGAGCCAGTAATTGATCATTGGTGACGTCATCAGTCGCTATGATTCGCATTGATTAATTCAATAACTTGTTTCATTGACAGTCCCGACATTATCCTCGTGGAATGTAGATACATTTATGATTTGCAGACAGGAACTCTTGAAAATTGTTAAGTTGTAATTGTTTAGTGGGAAATGAAAAAAAATACTGGGTTTTTAAATTCCTTTAGTAAGCGATCAGAAATTCCGGCTAATCTCCAAGACGACGGGACTTTTACTGGCCTATAGCTAATGTTATGCAACGTAAATTATTTAGCTTTTATTTTAGAAAAAGAATTAAGGTTCCGTGCAAAAAAATTAAAACTCTTAAAATTGTTAAAAATCCTATTCAAATAGTAGCAAAAGTAATAATTTGCGCGAACGCGGGCAACAGCTAGTCGAAAATAAAAACTTCTTCGGTAAAACGAAGGTATTTCGAAACTTGAGTCTTATATTAGCTTGTAAAACTCAAACTCTGATGTAACTCAAAGTTATATTAAGAACGAACGCTGAGGAGTACACTGAATAAATATTAATGAAAATTAATATTTCAACGAAAATAACTTTGTTTGTTTCAGATCATGAAGGCAGCGTACTCTTATTATGCCGTTCTCAGCCAAAAACAAGAATAACAGAATGAAAAATAATAGACATAAGTTGTTTTATAATAATTTAATTATAATCTTTTACCGCTGAACTTTGTCGCACATAACTACAATCTAAACTATCACAGTTTTTTCGTACGTATAAAAATTATAAAAGTAATAAATTAATTAGATGTAGTACTAATTTTAACACCTACTTTATACTTGACCAATGTAGAACAACTTACAAAAAAAGTAATTTCCGACAAAAATAAGTAGAAATATTCATTTTACAATATTTTCGTATTTTCTTACGGTATTTTTACATCAAAATCATAATTTTCTACGGTATTCAGTTTACAAAAATTCAAATATTTTCGTTCCTTTTTTATTTTTCTTTGTTGACAGAATCAAGTTGTTCATGGCGCAGTGGTGTTGCCATAGGCGATATTTTATTAGCTAAAGTAGTCTAGCCTCGTACAAACATATTTCACGAATCAAAGTTCAGTAGTGGCGGCTTCGGGGTCGTTGACCGCGATCTGTCTGTGGTCTTTATGTCCAGGACTGTCATCTCTTCAGATCTGTGAAAGGGAATAGAAATTAATAGTTAGGGAAAACAAAACATAAAGTACTACACTACTAAAAACCAGCAGTTGAAAACCTGAGACTTTATGGAATAATTTAAATATTAAAAATATCTTTTATTTCAGAAATCGGTGACTGCCGACTTCCGAAAGTAAAGTTATTTTTCAAATAACGGAGTAAAATTTAATCGAATAGAGTACCTCCTCCTTTTTTGAAGTCGGTTAAGAAAACAAGATATCAACTTTAAATTAGGTAGGAGGCCATTGGGTTATGTATTATTATCGCAGTTATCCATATAAATCGGCAAAACCAATTATTATTTCTAGTCAGAAGCCTCCAAACAAGACAAAGGAATGTACACATACGCACACCATAAGTACCAACACACACCCAACTCATTTAGCGTTATGCTAATAAGTTTGCACTTCGCGTTAAGCGCTCTATTCAGAGTGCTATAGGAAATTACGTATACGGATAGGTAATGTACTATTGGTACCTGTATCTCTGTACCTTAACCGAGAAACCATCTCACGTGATTATCTGAATCGTGTGAAAATCAACTTAATTTTTCTAGGTTACTGCTTTGTTGGTCTAGTGAGGTCCTCTGCAGGGTTCTCAGGTCGGGCAAATTGGGGTTTTCAATCAGGAATTTCTTAGCAGCAGCCACAGAGTCTGGATTTTTGCCCGGATGGTGAGCAATAGGCTCGCCCCCCCTATGATATGGGGAAAAACGTAAAAGACGTGATGTTCATGCATTATTCTAGATAAATCTGCCGATCCATTGCATATAAAGAAGGTGATACAAGTTGAACCAAAATCAACACCCAGTCACCAGTGATCCATATTAGTTCTGAATCGACAAAACTGGAATTCACGGAAAGAGGCTTTTGCCCAGCAGTGGGATGACGCAAGCTAACAGTAACTGTAAATGGCGACCCAGCCTATAGCTTAACAGAGGTGAAATTTAATAAATGGTAGACTAGAGCTAAGAAGTTCGAAAGGGTTAAGCTAAAAACTTATTAGGTGCATTTCATAAATAGCAAATACTTAACAGTCGTTACAGGTAGTCAGAAGCCCGCAAATCTGACCACCAGTCGTACCAAGAAACATCGTAATACCCATAACTGAGTTGTGGAGGTCAGCTAGGCAATCTAGTCTCTACACGTAAAATACTGGTATCGAGCTGCATCGGGTTGGACTGGAAGCAGATGCCGCATACCTAGCAAATCGTAGCTCTGGAATTTCTTAGTCCCAAAGCAACAGTTAGCGGGTGCTGCGCAAAATCGCAAATAGTCATATTTATGGCTCCTGCCGAAGTTTCAAGTTGTTTTGTTGCATTATAAATTATTCAGTTATTGACGGAGATTCGCTGGAATATTCAGAGATGCTGTCGGTCGTTTGGGTAAGTTGCTTGAATATAGAGAACATCTCATGAAATAGCATGCTTTTTGATTCCTGTCTCCGAGACCTGGTTGCATATCTCCGTGCCTCAAGATAATGGAAACGTCACAATTATGATCGAAGGATCAGGGTCACATAATGATGGTATGGACATGTGATGAGGAGAGACGAATCGCATGTGACTAAAAGAGTGATGAATATAAAATTGATGGATGGAGAGGGAGAGGAAGACCAAGCAAAACTGGATGGATTGTGTGAGGATAATATGAAAGAAAAATGTGTAAATGATTGCGTGACGGTTGACAGGTAAGATTGGAAGAAAAACACGTATTGCGCCGACCCCAAGTAACATGGGACAACGGCAGGAAGATTATGATGATGACCAGGGTCACATAAATAAACAGTAGTTCTCTTCTTCGGCTTAGCCATTGCTGCTGTTTATAGCTAAGCTTGTACTTGGATCAACGTTTAATATACTAGGCGATCATAAACCAGTAGTAGGTACCTGTCTTCCTCAGTATGCCCCGCTGCTGGCTTAACACAGCGTACGTCACTCATCAGCTATTAAGTGAAGGTTACCAGGAGATCATAAAGCAATAGTACCTATCTTCTTCAGTATGTCCTGCATTGTAGAACACGTCGGGTAGTGGCGAGTCATGCTGACTCAGCAGTGAGCTGCCGGCTCTCGGGGAGTGCGGACCGTGTGTCGCGTATGGAGAGAACGGCACTGCTGCTCTTAAAGCTGCTAAGACCAAAAGCATACCTCCTGTCAACAATGAAATTAAACATTAAGTACTGGGGCTATAACGTTTCAGATGAGGGTCTTGGCAAAAATACCCTTTCGACTTTAACATACAACCTCATCGACACTAAAGTCAAAGTCAAAGTCAAAATTATTTATTTGCAGTAAATGTGGTACAAAAGATAGTAAAAATAATATGTAGTGCAATGACACATTTCGCCATAAAATTGGCATGCAAACATTAAAGAATTAGATGCTAATTTCAAAACAATAACTGAATGTGAAACAAACATTAAATTAGTTGTGTAGACTGGCAAAATATACCTCTTGAGAGTTTTCTCACTAAACAAACTATTCGATAAAATGCTCTATGCGATTAAGTGAACTTCAAAGTGTCTGGAATAATTGTATTTTCTATCTTTGTCACCAAACTTCGCTAGTTCAGTTTCAGTAAATACAAGTTTTCGTTAACGCGATCGGATAAGTCTACAAGCTTGTACTTGGCTTGAATTGTACTGAGCAGACTAAAATATGATTCAGCAATAATAAATTTTGTAAAAAAAGAGAACCCTACACCCAGCAATGGGTTAAAATTAGGCTGTAGATGGTGACGATGATGAAATGCCGAACGGAGTTTTTAGCTCGGCACGACGAAATAAAACCCAATACCGACCCGAAGCGTGTATCACCCTGACACATCATTAGTGTATCTTAACCCTCGAAAGATACATTACCTCAACCTATTATACATCGGCTACGCTTGTAATCTGAAGGGTCACATAAGATTTATGTCTTACACCCACAATTCGTCAATGACTGACGGTATTAGGTTATGATAAAGGGCAAACCCTTTGGCACCCGGAAATGTATAAATCTCCTTTCACTAGCGAGACGTTTGGAAGTATTCCACGAGGACCATCGGTCTTTTGTTTGACCTGCCTCATAAGTACTGCGACCATCCTGCCAAAATAGCTGATTCAGATAAGCTCACCACCGTCATTATGTTCCAGCCCTTGGCCCAAGATTATTTTGACTGATAAAATGAAATACTGGTATTCAGCTGCATCTGGTTAGACTGGAAGCCGACCCCAACATAGTTGGAAAAAGGCTAGGCAGATGAGGATGATGACTTCTCAATTTAATGTGAGTACACCAATAGGGAAATATTTTGATGAGAGACGCACAGAACCGAGATGTATGACAGAAGAATGGGGAGGCATATACCATCCACTGCTGGGGTTTAAGAGAATCATCAACACAACGAAGAAGAATAATTTTGGAGAGCCAAGCAAAACCAAAAGTAACCGCTTGTTTTAGGCCCGTTTTCTATAACTTACTTACATATAACTGTCTGTCAGTTAATATGCCACGTCTCGCAGCTATCGGTGTTTCTATAAACCAGTTGAAACTATGAAAGTAGTTAGGTACCTACTTACTTGGAAAATCCGTTTCTCATGGACTCGATAAATAAATACATAGTACCTAGTTACGGAAATTTTAAGTGCTATAAACAAAGTTAGCTTGAAATATCCTATCCGCGTCACCTACCTGTCGCTTGATTCATACAAAAATCAATATATTCTGTGACGTTTTGTTTCAACCGTCTGTTAACAAAATATCAAACAGACAGAGATAGCAACCTACCGAAACCGAACAGTAAGTTATTGAAAATGGCCGTTAGTGATCTTTCGCTTACTTTAATATAGATTTGCATGAGTAATAGGGTGTAAAAAAGCCTACCCAATCCAAAAATACAAACATTTTACCAGCACGAAAACTTTCCTTGACCCAAGGGCCCAAGTTCCGGCATCGTTGGTACTTAGTTAGCCAATGAGGCTACAAAGAGTAATGGAACTAGAAATACTTTCCTCAAGTCCCGTTTACCCGTAATACACGTTACCGTCTTAGCACAAAAACATAGCGCGTAAACATCTCTTAGGTTGCACAAACAAAAATTCGGGTCGCGCGGTAACTGTCAAAGCTAAAAGAAGTTCTCAAGTGGGGGAGTTTATGTTTGCGACTTGCAAAGGAAATGGAAATATGTACGAGAAAGAATACTTAATGAATGATTTAAATTCAAGGATTATGAGAGCTACAAAAATAGTCTGTCACATCAACATTCATGGCCTAGCAGGCATTAAGTGCGTAGACGAGACTTTTTATAAAAAAAGAGCGCTAAAGTGAATTGCTCAGTGTTATTTCCATCTACTGCTCTCAAGTACTTATGTACATTATATCACGCAGACTAACATAAATTGATATAAAAAAAGGTGTTAGCTGCCGCAGACTAACAAATCTTGCTATAAAAATGAAAAAGTTGGTGTCTACTTGTATATTATTATTATACACACATTATAAACCTTTGTGGTGCCTGAATGTCCGATTGAGTTAATATTTGAATACGTCCTACGCACCTACTGCTTTTCTACCAACCTTACTGTCTAGCTAATTATCCAGGGTATATTAAATACCCTGGATAATTTAAATTTTCATATACCTATGCACTGCATGTAAAATACTGGAAAAAAAAAACTAGGAATAAATTGAATAAATTAAAAAAAATATAGATGAAAAAGAATAGAAGAGAATAACCAAAGAAATTTTGGAAACTATAGAGAGGCTCTCAGAAAAAATGCCATAGAAAAATATCATCACATGTCCCATCGACGCCTTGAAGCAAATTTACAAATTGCCAATTTTGACAGCAGGTTATTTCGCGAATAATTCCAATGTCTACTAAGCCCTTATACTGAACTAGGTGAGCGAAAGATGGACAGCTTGTCCCTTGCAAGTAACTTACGATTTGTTTCGCATTACCCGTCTATCATAGAGTGTTGCCCCAGATCGAAATTCGACCGTAATTCGATTTTTTTAAGTATATTCCTTCTACTTGTGACCTAAATCTCACAATCATCCGTGCGCGCAATGTGTTTAAAAAGAAGTACAAGGTTTTTAACATATAGATTTGTACCTGAAATAGTAGCAAGCAGCGTCAGATGAGCGAAGAGCAGCGCCGTCGCCGCACACGCGTACATGGCGGCGCGGGCGCGACCACAAGACCAGCGGAAGAAATCCCAGCAGCGGAGAGACAGCGTGTACTCTCCTCGTCGGCACAGGAGGTCCACAAACAGAGCTGCCACCCACATCGTCTCCAGGATTAGGATTACTGCTGCTCCCACACTGTGTAGAAACGTAAACTTTGAAAAAGGCCAATAGAAGGTTTTTGAACGTCGCTTTGCCTACATGAAATCCTCTTCACCGTACCCGGTGGCAGCTAGCCGGACTAAATCTTTCCCTTCGTGAGCTATCTGGTGACAAGCAAAGCCAAAATCTTGTCTCGGTCACACCGTGGCCGTCTACATAAATAAAAAAATACGTATTGAAATATCTGTATAAACTATTATTTTTGAACGAAAATCTGTCAAGAAGTTGTTTCAGAAATAATAAACTATCATTTCTAGTAGAATTATTAGTTGGCACTCTGTTTGATCTTCAAATGCATTCACTCAGCACTTTACTGTTCAGGAAAGAGTAGGGTTTATGTTGCAATTTAAGAAGTAATCTCATCTTTAAATTCAGACATTTTCTTTCGTGTTACACATGAAAAAAAATATAGCCCCTACAAACAGTTAACTAATAACTGAAAACATTACAGCTACTGATTAGTAGGCAGTAGAAACTATTCGGGGTACAAGTGACATTTACGAGCATTAAGATTCATGCGACGTAAACTGGAAACAGACGTTCTACATACATCACCGGAATAAACGCTCGTAGGGATATATTTACTTCAGAATAAAATGTGCTAGCACCAGTTTAGCGTGTCTTTACAGTCAGCCTAGAACAAATGCACAGAATAAACATAACGTTAATTCAAACGATTAAAAAAATATCAAATGTCATTTTAAAATACGATACATATTGTGCTAGGCTAGTCACAAAGAATTAATCTAAAATGCTTTTAGATTCGATTTTAAAAAAAAACACGTGACATTTAAGTCTTCCGTTCGTGTTAGGGCCCCAGAATTCATAATATTCGCTTGTTCGCTTGGTAACTTTAGCTGTAAAAACGTACAAAAATATATGAATTAATAAAGGCATACTATACACACAATGAAGCCTTTTAAACACTTTTGCATTTATAATAAGATGGCTTTTTCGAATACTGTTAAAAATAGAACGGATTTTTTGTTAAGATTTTATTTTAAAATAAAGTCGACCGAGATTCTTTGAGGGGAAATTATAGTGCAACATACGACACGGCTTTTTCCCTTTGGGGAATTTCAATCTACAAAGGAATGAGACCTTTTACGCACATACGCCAAAATTATGATTTGTTTTTTAAAACCACACATGGGCACGGGTTACATTGTTTAATTTTAATGATAATAAAAAGCAAAAAAGGTTTCGTAAAATAAGTAATTTCAGTAGAACCTTTGTTATCCTCGCTTGGCTGAAACTTTTTTGGAAATTGAAAGCTGTAAAAACATTTATAGCAGTTTTCCGATCTTACGCTAGGAGTCATAAATCTGAACTTAGTCTTCGACTCTCTTGCAAAATAAAGGTAGGTACGATGTACTTTAGTCCAAAGTTATTAATGGTATTAAAAATATTCACGGATTTTGTTGTAACCCTGATTTTTCATTGTTGCACGGATTTTTGTTGAACAAAACCGAACCGAAACAATTACTGCACATAATTATTTGGCCATCATTCGGCTCGTGTCGATCGGCAAATCCACTCGAGATCTACCCCCACTGAAATATGCCTCTAGTCGGCTCGACACAATAGGCTTGTGTCCTGAAAAAATCGAATTAGTCCGTCAGTTTGATTATCAAAAAATATTTGACACGTATTTTTCTTTTGTTACGTAAACCAAAATTGACGAAGATACGACGCTTTTAAAATTCTCAATACCTCACGCCGCGCCGCCCGCCGTGCTATAATAATTGTTAGTGCGTTGTGACGTCACGAGCCCCCACTCCCGAGTTTTGATACGTTTAATCTTTGTCAATATTCATTGATTTACAAAAACAAAAAATACGTGTCCATTATTTTCCAATACTCTAACTGACGGGCTAAATAGATTTGCAATTTATTGATGGTGGAAACTAGCATATTGGAGCTGACCCGGTTTTTTTCTGTAGGCTAATTTACGTAACTAAAGAAGTGCAGTTGCAGTTAAGTTTCGATCAAAACAACGCTTTTCGTATTCTCTACCGCTGTCAGACACGCTCGCGTCACGCGAGCGCAATAACGGCATTCTACTGTTGTGCGTCTTTGGTGCGTGCTTCGGAATTCTACTAAGTAACAAAAAGCACTAAAATCTGTGCTGGGGTATTATTTTAATAACGTCATATTCATTGAAATGTAATCCATTCTATTCGATTATTTTTATTTAGTGAGTAATATTTTTTCTCTCATTTGGCCACACCATGAGTAAGTTTGGTAGAGTTTGGTTGTCGTACAGTTGACGTGCAGTTCACGCGCAGCTTACGCGCAGTTCAAAGATTACAAGAATACAGTTTATCACTCGAACTTGAACTTAACTGCAACTGCACTACAACTTCATCGGCGCGTCATAAAATTACGTGAATTAGCCCTCTGATAATTATTTTCAACTTATATTCTATTTTGGCGCACAGTTGTGCCATCAGCCGAGCAAGTGTTTAACAGCCCTTAGAGAATTTTCTTCCCAAAACATAAACAGGAAATTCGCCACTGACAGAATGACGTGTTGTGCTTATGTAACACGCTTACACGAAGCGAGGATATCGACATTTTATCTGATACAAATTCAATCAGGCTGTGTCAAAGATTTTTTTCTGAAAACATTCAATAAGATAACTCTTCCGGAGCAAGGGTTTGAACTGCCGAGCTTATAAACACCGATAAGCCAGTAAATAAATAATTAAATGGTTTGAATTAAACACACGCTCCACGATGCCATCAACCAAGCATTTTGTGCATAATAAGTAACCCTACGTAAAAATGATTGCTGGCAAATGACTTTTTTTTTTGGGTGAAAAATTATGTTCTACGGTAAAACCCAATGTAACGCACTAAAAACATTGAATAGTAAGGGTGGAATAGGGGTGGGGGAATGGAGGTATTTAAAGTAAACAACATAACATAACATAAAAAACCTGTGAAAAAGTTGGACATTTTCCTTTCGGCTTCGTTAAGGATATTGCTACACCCATTATACAGGCTGCTGAATTTCAGAGTCAACAGAAGATTTCGCATAAGATACACAACGCCAAACCACACGGAATTGATTGCTTTATGTAACGTGTGTAACGTACAGACGGCGACATAACAAGCTATACATTTTCAGTAAAACAAAGCCTCGCTTTGTATAGTTTTCTTGTACAATGACAGTTCCGCTTATAATGGTTTTGCATAGCTTGATTGGACGCCTTAGGGTTCAGACGACGCTGCTGTCGCCACCTGTCGACGGCTGCCGTCGACGCTTGCAGTTGTGGCGTCGGCGGCTGCCGCTGGCGCGTCGACGGCAGCCGTCCACACACATTTACGCGGCATGCCACAACTGCAAGCGTCGACGGCAGTCGTAGACGCTTCGGCGGCTGCCGCCCGGCGCGTCGACGGCAGCCGTCGACAGGTGGCGACGGCTGCAGTTTATCTGCAGTTGGCAACGTGCCGCTCGTCTGTAAGAACCCTTAGATATCTACTGGCCGAGGGGAAACCACTATCCAACAGGTATTCCGTAAACTTGATTGAAAGGCTTTTAAAAATACATAGTTTGGAGAAGAGGCTTTTGCCCAGCAGTGGGACAGTTATAGGCTGGTATTATTATTATTATTAAATAGTAATACTCACAGTAGTCCCGGTGCAATTTCGTATCCTAGAACCAGCAGTTCTGTGCCGGCACCACTCATCACTGAAACAATGATACAAATGTTAGGAGGACGACATTTTCACTAGCAAAGATTAGAGATGGGATGAGGTAGGACTGATGGTTGACTGAACTTCTAAAAGATAACCGTCAGAAACAAATCCTGAGTAATACAATGTAACTAAAGATACTGCTAAGCATTATCTATACATCTAGACTAGATTTCTTTACAAATAAATAAAATTTAAGTGTCTATTTGTAATTTCAAAATAACTAAAAATCTTTTTTTTTATCTGTCTGTTGTCAAACAAACAAACAGACAGGTTTGTTTGTTCCGGTTAATTTCCTAAACGCCTTAACCGATTCTGTCGTAACTTTTACTGGCAGATAGCTGATGTTATAAGGAGTAAATTAGACTACTTTTTGTTTTAGGAAAAGGATAAGAGTTTCGTGCAAGAAAATTAAAACTCCTAAAATGGTTAACGAAATTCGATTCTAATAAGGAAGTCATACTCACTATCACTAAATATTATAAAACACGCCGCGTCTGTCTGCCCCTATGTATGCTTAGATCTTTAAAACTACGCAACGGATATTGATGCGGATTTTTTTAATAGAAAGTGATTCAAGAGGAAGGTTTTAATATATAATTTGAGGGCGGGCGAAGCTGCGTGCATTAGCTAGTATTTTTATAATAATTTCATTCGGATGAAGGTTGTGGACCACAGCTACCTAATTTACTAAAGGGAATGGCTAGACTCCTTACTTATAAGAATTGATGATGATACAACTTTATGCTGGTTCTTAATATTGTTTATTCTCATCAAAGTAAATTATTATCACAACGTAAATTCGATTCCGTCCACAAAGACTATTTTCTGCAGAAGGCATTAATTCGGTTAGGTACTTATCCAAGGGTATACTCTTGTTGCTAACGCCTGTTTCCAAGAGCCAAGCGAAAGAGCTCTTCAAGGCATATTAAATCAAATTTATTGTCAAAAACTAGGTAGGAGGTATTGTGTTTCAAAGGACACAATGAATAAATACAAGATGGGAAGACGTTCACGAATCGTCGGAGATGACTGGAAGGACGAAACAATTGACAATCGTAGGCTGTAAGGATCTAGAGATTTGTACAACTTAGGGTTCTTACAGACGAGCGGCAAGTTGCCAACTACAGATCAACTGCAGCTGTCGCCACCTGTCGGCGGCATGCCACAACTGCAAGCGTCGACGGCAGTCGTCGACGCTTCGGCGGCTGTCGCCCGGCGCGTCGACGGCTGCAGTTTATCTGCCGTTGGCAACGTGCCGCTCGTCTGTAAGGGCTACCGCACACTTGAGACAAAACTGTCTTAAGACAGACTATTTCCCTACTAGTGCGAACGAGACAGACTATTTATCTCTCGCTCGCGCTAGTAGACCGTGTAGAAATTGGAGGACGACGAGTCTTTAACTTGATCGGTCCGTCTTGGTGGTAAGCGACCTCGCGATCTCTTGCCTTCGGTGTTTTCAACCACTATCAATTTGGAAAATTGATAGTGGTTGAAAACACTTTCGTCGCCTCTACGTACCGTGTGGCTGAAATAAGAAAGGATGCGTTGTTGGCATACGGTGGACAAGCGAGTTTTAATTTGGAGTTGGGCTAAGATGGATGCATTGGTGCGTTTCGCTGTCCAGGGTACTCTCAGCATTCGTCTCCAGCACCACATCTGGAAAGCATCAATCCTATGCCTTTCTCGGGCCAGAATTGTCCACGTTTCTACTCCATACAGAAAGATAGGGAATACCAGCGCTCGTATCAATCTGATAAAACGTGCGTACTTACATAAATATTTATCTACGACAAGACTCATAAAACAGGTAACTCAATCTAGCATGCAATTTAAAAAACAGTTGTATATTTATTTTAAAACAACAGTCAATGTAGCCAGACAGTTTATCAGTTTCTCCAGCTGCAGCCCTCTGTCTGATAGTTTGTTATTTAAACAAACAAATCCCTCCTCCTGGGTATACCTTTCATATAATATGCATATTCTACATAATACCTTGGCTGTTCTGGGAACTACATTTAATATTACTACGCTGAAGTTTATTTTGGAGATTCCGAGAGCTCGTGAACGAATTTTAGTTGTAGTTGAACTTGTTATTAAATATTTCGTCAAAGGAGGTTGAACTACAATACTCATTTCTGTTGTTTTTCGGAATAGTACTGTGTTCTTCATTTGAATGGTGTCTTTGGATGTTGCCGAAATCACAATAGGACTTTTTGCTTTTGTGTTCAGGCAAGTAAAGGGGTTGTTACATCACACCCAACCCTCAATAATATAACCCTTAGTCACTTTGATTTTAAAAATCATTTTTTCTATCTTTGGACACAGATAATATAATACCTTTGGATAATCATTATCTGGGTTTTTAAAATTGTGGAACAGAAAGTTTGTGAATCTTCGTTTTTCATATAAAAGTGAGAAGTTATTTTGTTAGATTGTCAGAATAAAAATCATTACGATATTCGATATTAGTGTTGATGCGGAATTTAGTTCAGCTTTACGTACTGAATAATGCCGCAATAAACGGGTACCTACTGAGTCCAAAGTCGCAATATAAATCTTCTTCTTCGTGTTCTAATTTTAGTGTTATAGTTTTTTTTTATTCTGTTTTTGTATGTTCTGTTGTGTAACTTATATTGTGTGTCCAGTATGAGTCCATAAATACTTTTTCTTTCTTTTCGTTTCGATGTTACATTGATAATATTATAATGTTTGAGCCGAGTAAGTGGTCACGTTTACTGCAGCTTCAGGGGCGTTGTTTAGATCGTCAAGGGTGCAGGTAGTTTATTGTAGCTTCAGGGGCGTTGTTTAGATCGTCAAGGGTTCAGGTAGTTTATTGTAGCTTCAGGGGCGTTGTTTAGATCGTCAAGGGTGCAGGTAGTTTATTGTAGCTTCAGGGGCGTTGTTTAGATCGTAAAGGGTGCAGGTAGTTTATTGTAGCTTCAGGGGCGTTGTTTAGATCGTAAAGGGTGCAGGTAACGGACACCAGAGACTCCTCGCAAAACGCAGTTATAGGTACCTAATTGATTAAAGCTGAGAACCTATCAACCTACATTTAAACCAGCTGAGCAGCTGACTGGGTGGGTCATCTGGCAGTTTTCTCAAAACAATATATAATTCTATTGTTCTCGATTTGTCTGGGTGATTATGGTAATCAGAGGTTTCTTTGTGAGGTTGTAACTATAGCTATTACAGAACCATGCACAGCTGTAAACGATTACAGATTGTGTTATGACGTCAATTAATGTAATGACTTGCGTATCGACACCAACACTTATTCGGTGTTCATTGCTAGAATCGTGAGATATGTTTCCAAGAAGATTAGCACTCTAAACGTCAGTGAAAAAAACTAGTATTTATTCGTTTTTGTGATATAATGAAGTACCTTATGTTAGTCCAACATCTTGACATTGAATAGTGCTCTAATGCATAAATCAATATCAAATTGAGAGAACTACTTTGACTTCAGGATAGATCGTAAGACACACGCAGAATGATCCGGCTGACAGTTTCCGAAACGCTCTTCTTTTAATTTAGGTATAACCCTTAAATATTGCTTGGCCTACAGGTAGTTATTCAGGGTCTGGCTCTTTGTGTATCTAAGTTTAAATTTCTGTAAACGCACCTACGATACACGAGAAATTCTGAGACTGGGAAAAAGTTAAAAGAAAAAAACTTCTATCAACTCTAAAAATAGTTTATAGATAAATCTATAGTCTTTATAATTCCTTTTTACAAAGCAACATCGTATCTTACTTATCATAATGCTGTCACTAAGTCAGCTCCATTAGTCAAGGTGATGGGTACTGAAACAAAGCAATGAAGCGCGAACAGAATCACAAACTTTGTTCAGCACTCTGTCCGAAGGCGCTGAAGATTGAAACATTAATTATTTAGCACCCACCTACTTACTGTACTTACCTTGTGCCCTTAATATTTGTATACATTTTAGCTTTTACCCGTATATCAATTTGCCCGCGGCTTCGCCTGTGTGAAGCTCGGAAATTAGCCCACGGGATCATATCTCCAGAACAAAAAGTGTTCTTGGTCCTAACTCCTAACCTAGATGGTCGGATCTGTGTGCCAAATTTCATCGAAATCCCGGATCGTAAGCCGGTAAGGTAAGAAAAGGGAACAAACGTACAAACAGAATTATAATATCCTTCACATTTATTGTTAAATATTAATAAATATGGAAATGGATTTATACGCCTTATTTTACTCGCGTCTCTATTTAAAACCACTTTAGAAAACAGACTGCATTTCTGTTTACATTACGTCGATATTAAAAGGATTCTAAGAACTTAGATAATCTACAAAGGAATTTTCTGATAAACCACTGCAGAAAGCAATAATGGCACTCAATGCAGATTGAATTCTTTAATAATTTTAATTAAACGCGAGCTCGCAAAGAAACCTTACATTATAATTTTCCATAGGGATATTAAAAACTGCCACAAGTTACCTACTGAAGTATCACAGATAATAAATTAAGAAAAATCTTCTCTCTTCTGAAGACAAACTGAAACCGTCAGAGACAGGTGTCCACTTTCAGTAAAACTTTCATTTCTTCCTTGGTCGTAACTTCAACACAACGTTTTATTTCACAAAGATCTGGAGAAATCTATCCATTCAAACTAAGTTTACGTCAAATACATTTAACTATGACTGCTGAGCATGAGGACCTGGGTTCGATTCCTGGGTCGGGCAACTGTTATTGGGTTTTTCTCAGTAGTAGCCACGGAGTCTGGATTAGTACCCGGTTGATGGCAATAGGCTCGTCCCCTACTACATGGGTCTTAAACATAACATAAGTGTGGGTTTACTGTTATAGGTATATCAGGGTGTAATCAACCTCATCACGAAGCCGTCAACCAAGCATTCTGTACATCAAACTAAGTAACTTTACGCAAAAATTATTGCTGGGAAACGACTTTTTTTTTTGGGGTGAAATATCATATTTTGTGGTAAAACTCAACGCAACGCACTCAAAACATTGTGCTGATGGATGGCTTGAATAATACATGGGGGTCGTGGAGGTGTTTAAAGTAAAAATCTTACATTAAAAACATGTATTTAATAAAAAAAAACTTGTCAAAAAGTTGTAACTTTGACCCCCAATATCTCCGTAACTATAAAGTTCCCAGGTATGATGTAGAACAAAAAAATGATCGCAATGACGGGGAGAACAAGTGCCTTTCGGTTTCGTTAAGAGGTTTTTTACACCCTATAAAGACCTCCCCGTTCTTCTGTCATACATCTCGGTTCTGTGCGTACTCACATTAAATAAAGAAGTCATCATCCTCATCTGCCTAGCCTTTTCATGTAATTTAAATAGCTGTGAAATGGCTAGGCAGATAATGAGTAGGTTATAATTAGTGCCACCACTATTTATTAGATACCTACTTTCAATAGACTGGTAGCTAACCAGACAATTTACGAGTATACTCACTAAACACACTACAGATAGATACTCTATCTATAACTAAATAATACACAACAATAGAATTACCCGCCCTTATCCCACGGCCTATGAGGATGAATGAAATAAATTATCATCCACAGTATGTGGAGACGTGACCACAATACATTACATAGGAACTTCGAATTTCCACGACTCAATGAAAAGTGAAGAAAGTTTCTGTTACAAGTTACAGTAGATGAAGATATTTCCTGCTACTTTTGGAAATGTCAAGTACTTATTGATATGAACTTTTTTCTAATTCAATTACTAATTTTAGTTACGTTATTTCGCGTTGTTTTGATGATGATTTTTTTGGTGTAAAATAATAAACGCAAGACCCCGTGTATCGTGTGGTGTCGCAGACCATGAAACTAAACAACTTTTGTTATAAGACTTTTGGAAATTCGTAACATTTTCTTTAGTTTTACCACATGTTGATCAGCTGATGGCGTCAGTTTCTATAGAAAAATAAAATAAAAAGTAGATGAATGTACTTTTTTTTCGAATTTCAAGAAGTTTTAGTTTTCAGTTTCATGTTCCGAGAAACGACACGGGAGGTCTTGCGTTTATTATGGTACACCAAAAACCTTGTATAGTAGAAAATAGGACTGGTCCAGTACCAACTAGGTACATTCTTTTCAACGCACAGCAGATTCGTTTGCCCGTACTGTATATAGTCACCCTATTATCGTTCATCAATTGCCAATTAACGCTTATTGACGACAGTGAGTAGAGCAGTGTGTATGTACATGATTTTTTGCAACAGTAAATAAAAAAATATAGAGAAATTGACCCATATCAACAAGGCATGCCGGTTTGCGTACACACCCACTGTTCATGATCAAATCAATCAAAGAAACTTTATTGCGTAGTTGAGAATATTGTTTTATTTTCATTGGCGGGAAATTCCATTGATACTGCCTTTACCCTCCACAGGGACTAATATTATTAATGCGAAAGTAACTCTGTCGATCTGTCTGATACCTTTTCAGAATTTTGTCGAATTCGGCACACAGGACATTTTCGACATCCACGAGGGCGTAGCCGACTTTATTTGGAACAGTCCTAAATGCAATACGTTACTCTAGCAAATTGGAAACTACATAACAGCAATACAAACGTTGCTACGACGAACAAAGAGTTATGGGCACAGAAGTTCCGCCCACCTTTGAAATGTCATCAGCTATCTTTCGAACATATTCAGGGCAGCTTCTAATTTGAGTTGAACGACCGTGCTTCATTACTTATTGTCTTCGATAGTGCGTCAGTACTGTAATGCAGTGTACAGTCAGTGGCCTGCAGTATCTGACCTTTCATGACCTCTTCTTCTTTGTTAGAGAAGTTAGATCATGCACGACACTGACTGCATGTGCTTTTGAAGCAGATGAAAAGGCATCTTGTAACACTACACACACACTATAAATAGTGACGATATTTAAACTATATTAATTATGATTGACAGAATGCGCACTACTCATTTTGCTAATAACACAAATAAAATTCTCCCGACTGAGTATCGGTCCCGATTGGCTCCATGTCTCAACGGACACTGGCCAAGTACGCAGAAAATGTTATAGTGCACAAGTATATCCGCAAAAAAGTGCACTCTGGTCCTTTTCCCCTATAGTCCAAAAAACAGAAAATCGACACAACCGAGGAGAAATCAAACGCAGGTCCAGGCTTCTACTGAGAAGTTCCTAATGGATAACACTAGGCACACTAGACACTAGACTCACTGGATAACACTTTTCTCGACCTGAGAACGTACCCAGGACGCCGCGGTAAGCAGACGCTTGCGACGCAAAGCTAATAATACTTTTACAGTGATCATCAATGACAATATATTCAGAATTTATAAGATCAGCCATTGTAGACATGAAGATAGCCCTATTTGTAAGTGGATGCCGATAATCCACATCCACTCACTCACAAATATTACTTCTCTAATGAACCAAAACAAATCCATTGTCTACCTACTCCTACAATAGCTCCAAACACCCCGAACTAACTTGTTGCAATACGTTACTCAAGCAAATTGAAAAAGAATCCCGAAAACATTTCGGTCTAAGATTTATCACGCTTGCTGGTATAAATAGGAGCGCATTAGACGCTTCCTCGAACGCGATATTTATAGCTCCCTGTGATCTCCTAGACGATGCAATGGATAGCTCACCAATCTGATGAATATCGCTCATTATTGGTCTATCGTTTTTTTAGGGGTCTATTGTGGAGCAAAACCTTTGGGAAATTCATCATGGCCATTCGTTCTTTGTCTGTCGGATAATTTTCCACGTTCTTGTTTTATTAGGCGTAAATAGGAAGTAAACAAAACTAAGGTGCCTACAATAAAAAAAAACACATCCCATTGTTGTTTTCCTGAAATACTTATGTCAAAAACAAACATTTGTGACAAGGTCGTAATAGATAGTAAATGAGTTTATCGTGTTGAGGTCAGGATTCCGGTCAAATCACACGAGAACGAAAATGAGTATTTAGTACCTACAAATACTGGCCACGTACAGTCCTTACTAATAAATGCGAAAGTTTGTAAGGATGGATGGATAGTTGGATATTTGTTACACTTTCACGCAAAAACTACTGAACAGATTTGGATGAAATTTAGCACACACATAGTTTATAACCTGGATTAACACATAGGATACTTTTTATTCCGGTAGCATGATTGGGTGGGACAATTATCGACATGGGCGTGCGCCCCTAAGAGGCAATTAGGCAAAGCCTACCCTACCAACTGGGCATTCATTATAACGAACTATGTAATAAAATATCACATTATGTACAAAATATAAAAAAAAAGTTCAACTCCTGTTAGAATACTTATAGCAATTTGTCGCTTCCGTGTCACGCAACTAACACTTTACTGGAAGTTACTACAAAGGTTGGAGCTCCGCCGGACAGGCAAGCACTGGACTTGCCTTAAACCCATTGATAATTTTACGCACACATTGGCACATTGGTGCATATTTTCGTGTGTATGAACTGCGCACATGTATAGATTGCAGTAATTTTAGGGCGGTAACTCCTGCGAGTGTAGCTGGGCTGCTGGGCTGTGATTGGCTGCTACAACACAAGGCCAGGATTCAAGGTGGATGTTCTTTAGCCCGCGAAATTCAAATTTCCTTACGTTTTTTGCAATTTGCAGGCCAGTGCTATGGTGTATGTTCAATGTTGATTAAAATAAAGATTCCTGGGGGTTATTGGCGCGTATTATTATTATAATAATCAATAATATTATTGTTATTATATTTTACTTCATGGGTGTCGTTTTTGTGGTTTTTGGGGTTGGTGATAATGAAAATGAGGTCAAAATGAAAATCCAAGATGGCGCCGATGAAAATTTTCAGTTTTTTCTTCATGGGTGTCGTTTTCGAGGTTATTGGGGTTGGTGATAATGAAAATGAGGTCAAAATGAAAATCCAAGATGGCGCCGATGAAAATTTTCAGTTTTTTCTTCATGGGTGTCGTTTTCGAAGTTATTGGGGTTGGTGATAATGAAAATGAGGTCAAAATGAAAATCCAAGATGGCGCCGATAAAAATTTTTAGTTTTTTCTTCATGGGTGTCGTTTTCGAGGTTATTGGGGTTGGTGATAATGAAAATGAGGTCAAAATGAAAATCCAAGATGGCGCCGATGAAAATTTTCAGTTTTTTCTTCATGGGTGTCGTTTTCGAGGTTATTGGGGTTGGTGATAATGAAAATGAGGTCAAAATGAAAATCCAAGATGGCGCCGATGAAAATTTCCGGTTTTTTCTACATGGGTGTCGTTTTCGAGGTTATTGGGGTTGGTGATAATGAAAACGAGGTCAAAATGAAAATACAAGATGGCGCCGATAAAAATTTTCAGTTTTTTCTTCATGGGTGTCGTTTTCGAGGTTATTGGGGTTGGTGATAATGAAAATGAGGTCAAAATGAAAATCCAAGATGGCGCCGATGAAATTTTCAGTTTTTTCTTCATGGGTGTCGTTTTCGAGGTTATTGGGGTTGGTGATAATGAAAATGAGGTCAAAATGAAAATCCAAGATGGCGCCGATGAAAATTTTCAGTTTTTTCTTCATGGGTGTCGTTTTCGAGGTTATTGGGGTTGGTGATAATGAAAATGAGGTCAAAATGAAAATCCAAGATGGCACCGATGAAAATTTCCGGTTTTTTCTACATAGGTGTCGTTTTCGAGGTTATTGGGGTTGGTGATAATGAAAACGAGGTCAAAATGAAAATACAAGATGGCGCCGATAAAAATTTTCAGTTTTTTCTTCATGGGTGTCGTTTTCGAGGTTATTGGGGTTGGTGATAATAAAAATGAGGTCAAAAAGAAAATCCAAGATGGCGCCGATTAAAATTTTCAGTTTTTTCTTCATGGGTATCGTTTTCGAGGTTATTGGGGTTGGTGATAATGAAAATGAGGTCAAAATGAAAATCCAAGATGGCGCCGATGAAAATTTTCAGTTTTTTCTTCATGGGTGTCGTTTTTGAGGTTTTTGGGGTCGCTGATAATGAAAATGAGGTCAAAATGAAAATCCAAAATGGCGCAGACGAAATTTTTTTTTGCTATCATTATTTCGTGGCCTGCCCTTCGTGGAATACTACTGCACGCCACTGATTATCGAACTTAACGCGGGCGAACCCGGGGTCATAACCTAGTACCTATCTAATTGAGAGCACACACACAGTATCAGCACAAAGAGAACGAAGTCAGTTTTTATAATTGCTATACAAGTAAAACGAGTTCAGTTGGTTACAGTTGTGAAAACACGTGGAAACCCGTTTCCTTTAAGATGAGATAAAATAAATAGACAGATAAGATAGTTAACGATAAACTTGTATATTTTACATAAAATAGAAATGGGAATATTTTCAATAACTGTTAAATTAATTTTCTCAAAAATGGTATGTAATGTTGCCATAACATCTCTAAAAAGTATCCAGAAAATGAACCTTACCGACTTATTCACAACTGTCCAGTAGGAAGCGAGATTTTAAATTTGGAATCTCCTACTGTCCAGTAAGTAAGTATGTAATTTACTTACTGGGCAGTAGGTCATCCTCTTTAAATCTGCTTAGAAAAAAAAACATAGTATCAAACACAGATTACAGTTTAGCCATTATAACATGGTTATAGGAGGCTCCAAATATATATCTCTCTCTCTTTTTGGTATGACATTTTATGAGATGCATATATTTTTGGAGCCTTAAACAGCCATTTTATAGCCATTTTAGACACTTAACGCGACGCAGAAAAAGTATACACGTTGCGTTTTGTACTTAGTAATGTTGTAGAAGTATAGTGTGGAATTTTATGTTTGTATTTAGTAATTTCAGTTTATAAATCATGTTGGATTTAAATTTTCCATTCTAAGATTAATATGGAGTTTCAAAAACAATAATTTACTAAAATATTCATATAATGTAAAAATAGAACAATGTTCAAAACTAAACGCAAACTTTATAATAAAAAAAAACGACTAGCGGGATTTCACATTCAATTGCGACAATTGTGTTTTAATTTACCGCGTGAACATAAATAATCCCAAAAAATGAGTTCAAGCGAATCTGATTCGGAAATAGATGGCACTCCTCGTGATTTAAAAGCTGAGGCCAAATTAGCAAACAAATATAAATGCCCCCGGTAAATCGATCACAATATCTATCAGTAATTGCCCTAATATGAATGAAACCTTCAATATTAATTAAACGAATTTGTCGTTAAACTTTCTTTCATTTTTGAAAAAAGCATTATACAAACCTCAACCAGTAAGAAAGCCATCCTCGCCTCGGCCTCGTTATAACCGGACCTCACCTGCGGTTCGGTCCGGTTAACTAATACTTGGCCAGAAAGGCTTACTTACTGGATTCTGCAGTAATGTACTAATTCCTTGTCGGTAAGCTGAAATATTAAATTTGACACCTGTAAAATTGAAACTAGAAGAATGGAAAAAAGCATGAGATTTTATTACTACTAGAAACTATCGATATAATATTTGAAAACCATTTAAATTATTTACCCGTAAGGTTACTACTAATTCAATTATTGACGGGACACTAGTTTTCATTTAACTGAAATCAATAATTTTCAGTTTAGAATGAAATAATTTTCATTTCATAGACTAACTAGCTGACATCACGCGGTTACACCCGCGTAGTTCCCGTTCCCATGGGAGTACGGCGATAAAATATAGCCTATGTTACTCGCTGATTATGTAGATATCCATTGCTGAACAATTTGCTGAAAGAATTTTTCAAATCGGTCCAGTAGTTTTTAGGGTCCCGTACCTAAAGGGAAAAACGGGACCCTATTACTAAGACTCCACTGTCCGTCTGTCTGTCACCAGGCTGTATCTCATGAACCGTGATAGCTAGACAGTTGAAATTTTCACAAATGATGTATTTAGGTTGCCACTATTAAGACAAATAGGTACTAAAAACAGAACTAAATAAATATTTAAGGGGGGTTATACAACAAACGTGATTTTTTTGCCGTTTTGTCTAATGTTGTATAGATAATGGTAAGGAACCCTTCGTGCGCGTGACTCGCACTTGGCCGGTTTTTTTAATAACCGACCAAAAATTTCTATGTGGGTTTTCAGAAGGACGTAGGTACGTTTTGCGGCGGTGTCTCTTCCTTTCTGTAAAAGCAATGAACACCAACACTCAGATAAAACAAATCCTACTAATATTATAAATGCGTGTGCGTAAAAGTTTGTGAGTATGGATGTATGGATGTTTGTTACTCTGTCACGCAAAAACTATTGAACGGATTTGGATGAAATTTTGCACACAGATGGTTAATAACACCTGGCTTAGAACATAATCCTATGTTCTAAGCTAATCCTATGTTCTAAGCTAATCCTATTTTCTAAGCTAATTCTATGTTCTAACTTTTTATTCCGGTAGTAAGATCTCATCGGACAATATTATCAAACTTCACGCGGGCGAAGCCGCAGGCAGAAGCTATACCAATACACTGGCCTGCAAAACTAAGTAACACACTTTTAAATTGGAATAACTTTTTAAGTACACAAGATACACTTTCGATAATTTAATTTAATTTTGTACATAAAGCTGATAAAAATTGCTATAAAACTTTTAAGTTGAAATCTCTCACTTCTATAGTTTAGAAAAAAATTACATTGTAAAAGTGTAGTATTCAGTTTTGCAGGCCAGTGTATATTTCAGCATACTATCAAATATATTTAAGCGTTATTCTCTCTTATTTTAGAGTCCTCTCCACATCAACAAGTTTCCTCGGAAAACTAAAATATTATACAAGTCAAGTCAACCTAACTCTACCGGACGTTTGAACACTTGATCTATGTCCATCAGTCCGTCTCTAAAACGGTTTTATGTACAAAGTTGATGCATAGTTATTGAATACCGAAATGAAACACTAACAGGCCAAACAGTTAGATTCCATTGAATCAAAACTAACTTTAGATATTAGTTTCCGCTCATTGTTTAATGCAGGCATACTCGTAAACTGTTCCACTCTGTTTTATTGAATTGTGTGAGAAACATTTCTGATTTAGAACAATAAATTCGCTGGCGTTTCAATTAAGTAAATGATAATGTTGGTTTCTTCGTTCGCTTTCCTACTGGGTGCTAACTTCAAACCTTGTTTTAGTCTGCTCAGGATTTATGCTTCAGTATTCGATTTTTTGACTGCCTTATTGGGCTGAGCACGAGGTCCTGTGTTCGATTCCCAGGTCAGGCAAAGTGTTATTGGGTTTTCCCGTCAGGAATTTGCAAGTAGCAGCCACGGAGTCTGAATTTATACCCGGTTCATGGCAATAGACTCGCCCCCTATTACATGGGACTTAAACATAACTGGCGAAACGTGGGTGTATTATAGTCTCCGCCAGATAAGTAAGAATTAAAGGTCATTAACCCGCATACATTTATTCAAATACATAATTCCGAAAACAGAAATAACGACATAAACTTGTCCCGAAACGACCTTTATCGTGGTCCTTGACTTTTTCTAGTAATAAAAACGATTCATAATGTCAGCATCGAGCATCTGAGGCATGCTGGAGTCCACCTGTCGCGCGTCCTATCCTTGTTTTATAATCTCTGCCTTTGTCACGGTTACTTACCAGAGGAACTTACTAAAACCATAGTAGTTCCAATTATTAAGATTAAAACTGGGGACATTTCGGATTAGAGTAACTATCGTCCCATCTCGCTTGCGACCATAATGGCCAAAGTGTTGGACAGCCTGCTTAATAACATTCTTATCAAACACATAGAATAGCACGATGCCCAGTTCGGTTTCAGAAGAGGGCTTTCCACTGAAAGTGCCATATTATGTCTTAGGCAAGCTGTCCAGTACATACGGACAGGAAAACGCCAGTATACGCGTGTTTCTTGGACTTGTCAAAAGCATTTGACACAGTTCTATATGATAAGCTTTGGGACAAACTGGGCAGGGCGGGGGTACCGGTAGAAGTCATATTACTGTTGCAAGATTGGTACCATCGCCAGCGGAACCAGGTGAGATGGGCAGGAGCCTTGTCCGAGCCATATGGCATGGAGTGCGGCGTTAGGCAGGGTGGACTGACCTCTCCTTTGTTATTTAGCCTGTTCATAAATGACCTTATCGGTGAGCTCAGCAGCACTCATACCGGTTGTCATATCGATAGTGTATGCGTCAATAATATTAGCTACGCGGACGATATGATGCTGCTAGGACCATCGGTGGGTGCTATTCGTAAGTTGTTAGCAATATGTGATACATATGCCGCATATGCGGTGGAACATGGACTGACGTATAACATAGCAAAAAGCCAAGTTTTGCTTTTCAAAGGTAAATCTAGTGTTTCCGTGCCAGTTTGTGCTCCACCGATTAAATTGTATGGTGAGGAACTGCAGAGTGACTAGTTTTAGGTATTTCGGGCACATTGTGACGGAGGATTTGTCCATTGACGCGGATCTGGAGCGGGAGCGCAGGGCATTGGCGGTCCGAAGGAACATGATTGCCCGTAGATTCGCTCGCTGCTCCATTCCAGTTAAAATTACTTTGTTTAAGGCATATTGTCAATCGTTTTACGCGAGCAGTCTATGGGTAAATCATACCCGTCGGGCTGTCAGTGTCCTGCGCGTTCAATATAACAACATCTTTAGGATGCTGATGCGGCTGCCTCCCTATTGCAGTGTATATTCCATAATTCGGAAAAAGGTTGCTTCTTTATTAAGACGAATGAGAGACAGTATCAATAGCATCCTCGAGATGATTGCTTCCCGCACAGACTGTCCGATCCAACATAAGTGGACGTGTATATTTATTGGACAATATTGATCTGTTATATTATTTAATTTAATTGTAATGCATTTGTGATTGATTGTACAATTTCTAATTTTAATCGATTGATTGACGTAGTATTACGTAATATTGACATTGGATATTTAATATTTTTAATTGATATGTATCTTCATTTCCAGTGTATGTATATGCTATTAATTGATTTATTTTATTATTTTTAATTTATGTATTTTTTATTATTTGTGCGATGACTATTTTATTATTACTATTATACTTTATGGATTGTATATCTGAAATAATCATTTTATTATTATTATTATGTTTTGTCGGGGTACCTACGCAGAGAAATTAAGGAAAGAGCAATGACCTTTAATTCTTACTTATCTGGCGGAGACTATAATGGGTACCTATACCTAACCCTTCGGAGATTACTGGCGTGATGTTATGTGTTATTCGATTGATTTTACTACAGTCCTTACCCATTTTACCCTCTATCTTGGCATCACTGTCAGAATCACATTGCCCTTTACTATCACCACTATTAGTTTGATCTTGGGTTGCTTCCACTGACAAGTCTCTCAAGATAACAGCAATCTTATTCTCGTCGCAATAAGGTTGCTGCTGTGTTGCTTTTTCACATAAGTATCTTCGTACGTCAGTTTTGTCAGTGGTATGAGCGGTGCGTTCTCGGTAATTCGGTCAAGGAAATGTTTTTTATTTACGTTGAAAAGATATCGTGATAGATGAAGATGAATCATGCATGATAAAAGAGTGTTATCACCTTATCAGTGATTAACGGCCTTAATCATCATCTCTAACAAACAACCCAGGATATTTGCGCTAGACCTTGTACTATTATGTATTCAGTGGCTAGACAAAATCTACCAATCAGCATTGGGCCTTAAAGGATGACGGCCCCACTGTCCGAGAGCCTGTTTTCCAGAAGTGGAAATGTTATGCTTAGTTTTTTTTTTACTTTACAAACTTCTACAATATACCGGATGACTTTTTTATCACTTTCCGCAAAAAATGGGTATATTAGGTGAACGGAGTAGAAGCTTATGGCATGCCTAGTTTTTTTTTTCTTTTTTCCATAGCTTATAAAAAAAATGATCTATCATCAAAAACGCTACAAATTTCAAGTAAACTTTTCTTAGTAGAACAAAGATAGAGAAAATTTGAAAAAAAAAAAGCTAAGTGTGCCATTTGCTTCTACTGCGTTCACTTATTATACCCGTTTTTTTTTTGGAAAGTGATAAAAAAGTCAGTCTGTAGAATCTTGCATAGAGGCCTCCTTTTAAGTATGATAAATACTAATAACTAAATAAACTAAAATAAATGTAGGAGTGTACTGACATACAAAGAAAATAAATTAAACTTAAATCTAGGAGTATTTGTACGTATGTGCGTGTGAGTGTGTGTGTGTCGCTTTCCATCAAATTATCACATGATGCTTTGTTAGAGAGTTTCAATGTCGTCATAACTCTTGCATTTTAACGATAACACATAGGGTATAGTATAGTTCTTTCTTTCTTTTTCATATGGTTAGTGCCTACCCAGTGTTAGTTTCTATGCCGCTCATTGGCCTCTATAATAACTTGGCTTTACATGCCGTCGAGAAATATATCCCAGGCATGCTGTTTGGTTTCCTCGCGATGTTTTCCTTCACCGAAGCAAGTGATAATTATATTATACGCACATGAATCTGAAAAATCAGAGGTTCGTGTCTTGGGTTCAAACGAAACCTATGACTTGTCAGTCCGATGGTCTAGGTTATGCAGGTTTAAGTTAACTACAACATAATTCTATACTAGCTATAATAATGTAGTACAGAAATTATTCATATATCCACGTTTATGACTGTGATACATACATCTACATAACATACGTTTCTTATTCTACACTGGCCTGCAAAACTAAGTACTACACTACTACACCGCGTGAAGTTTGATAATATTGTCCCATGGGACCTTACTACCGGAATAAAAAGTATCCTATGTTCTAAGCCAGGTTATAAACTAAAAAAGTTATTGCAATTTTAAAAGTGTGATACTTAGTTTTGCAGGCCAGTGTATATTATTTCTGAACACAAACACTCATCTTCATGTAAAGACGCAGTGTTTGAGATTCACAAGTCAAATGTAAATGTATATTTAACAATACATAAAGTATCTACCCACCTACTTCTGTACCTACCTACATAATATTCACGCTTTTGAATTCCATAGGGACTAACAGGAATGTGTGACCCCGAGATCAAAGAAGGCACTTGAGACCTAGCCAGTCCCTTATCTCTCATGAGGGATTTGCATTGGATTTTTTAAGGGAATACTTTTTAGAGTCGGAACACCAATTCAGAAGTGTTCAATAACTCATTTGAGGTTCAGTTATCTTAGTAAACTTTTTCGTAATTTATTTAAATCCATTTTGCCGTATCAATGGGATGTTGAATCGAAAATGCGGTCATACCGAAGGCATTGGAAGTAATAATAGTAAAATATAAGCGTTTAGCTGTGACAATGAGTCGTAATCTATTCAGTATGGTATCAGACAGTTCTGAATGGGTTATCTACTTCTACTTAGCGTGTCGATGGCATATTTTAATTCGATATATCATTATCATCATTATTCTCAATTTATTTGGGGTCGGCGCAGCATGTCTTCTTCTGAAATATATTTGGCCCATAATTCAGCTATGCGAACACACACCGCTCGTCAAGTGCGCAGGAGTCAGGGCATGCAGCGCAAGATTGAAGGTTGGCCATTGTCTGTAGAGACACGCCACATAAACACTTGAGATCGGAGCCGTCCATGAAATCCCACCTGTAGAGATTGTGTTTGCTATGGTCGACTTGGGTTCGGAGCAGTGGCGCGCATTATCATACAAGCTGAAAAGCCCGGCTTGTATTACAATAAAACTCAACTAATAAGAAAAAAATCCTTACAAAAACAAAAGTTCATATCAAACAATAATAACATCAAATTCCGCGTGGCACACGCCAAACGTTAACTTATAATGCGATGCGTGGTTACCAGGTGGCCTACCATGACGTCTTAAAGCAGGATCGTTTTAATCTTGTTCCAGTGTGGGAAAGAGATGGCGCCATCTCTTTCCCACACTGGAACGCGATCCTGCTTTAAGACGTCATGGTAGGCCACCAGGTCTACACACTCACTTCGGAGTCTTTTGGGCTATCTGACTAACCACTAGCCAGACTAGCCTACTAACTAACTACCATGACTCAAAACAGTTTTGTTTTAAATAAAAATGTGATCTTCATGATTCTCTATTAGTCGTAATCTTATAAGTCAAGCCCCTGTATAAGTAACCATATCACCTTTCACCCAGTCCATCCATCAGTTTCTTCGGTCTTCCTTTACCATCCACACTCAAACAAACTTTCCTCGCGACATTTTCTTCATCCCTCCACATGACATGACCATATCGATTACCACACAACTTTTCCAGTAGGTACCTAAACCAGTAATAACATACGATACTGTATTTTTGTTTTTGCAAAAAGCGTCTTCATCTTTATACAGCAAAAGTTTTCCTGAAGTCAATATTGGCCGTCAAGCCTGCGCACAAACCTTTGACGAATATTACAAAGCGTTTTTACTGCAAACGAAAATACTTCCGCAACAAAAGTTAAATATTATTTTAAAAGTCGTGATTTGGAGGCATGTAACAATGTTTAAATAGGCACCTCGTAAGTCAAGTCAATAAGCCTAATGATGAGACAGGCAAGCGGTTTTTTACTTCTTCATACGTCAGTCGTGTCGTCGACGTCAGGTTTGGGGAATTGTCGTTTGTTTTATCTTGTGCCGACGACGAAACGCTAGCTATCGACAATTTTCTCCGTGAAGAAACGTGTAGTATTTATTTATTCAGAAACAAAAGTTCAGATGTAGGTCCCATCTCAGTAAAACATTTGTTATAAATAGCTGATGCCCACGGCTTCGCCCGTGTGAATGTCGGTAATCGCAACCAAAGGTAAAGCTCCCAGACGGCTTATTTTTTGCCGACACCTCCAACAAATATCAGTACATTTTAGCCAATGTATACAAAAACTTGACGAATTATATGTAGGTGTACTAAAACCTTCCTCGAGAACCACTCTACCCATTGGTGAAAGCATGAAAATCGGTGCAGTAGTTTTTGAGTTTATCGCGAACAGACAGACAGACAGACTTTGTTTTATAATATGTAGTGAAGTGAAGCTACCGCCTACTGCGTTTGGGGTATTGGGTTCGATTCCCAGGTTGGGCACAGTGCAATTGTGTTTCTCCATCAATATGGAATATCTCAGTAGCAGCTACGAAGTCTTGATTGTACCTAGTTGATGGCAATAGGTTCGCCCCCTATAAAATGGGACTTCAACATAACTGGCGAAATGTGGGTGATGTACCTACTATTAGATAGAAACACCTCTGCCTAACATTTCGAGGATTACAGACGAAATACTATAAATAAAATAGATGTCGTCTGACTGTTCACAAAGCCGATGCCTGCGAGGAATCTATCTCCACAAGTTAGTCCAACAAACTCGTTTCTAAATGGTGTAAAACACCTCTTAACGAAGCCGAAAGGCACTTGTTCTCCCCGTCATTGCGATCATGTTTTTGTTTTACACCATACCTGGAAACCATCTAGTTACGGAGATATTGGGGGTCAAAGTTCCAACTTTTTGACAAGTTTTTTTTTTTAATACAAGTTTTTAATTTAAGATTTTTACTTTAAACACCTCCACGACCCCGGTACCATCCAATCCATCCATCAGCACAATGTTTTGTGTGTGTTACATTGAGTTCTACCACAAAACGTGATTTTTCACCCCAAAAAAAATGTTGTTTCCCAGCAATAATTTTTGCGTAAAGTTACTTAGTTTGATGTACAGAATGCATGGTTGACGGCTTCGTGATGAGGTCTTTTACATCCTGTATATAATTGCTAGCTCTAACTCGCTTTCTTCTGTTTGCTGACAGGTGCCCGATTGTGTTTCTAATATCTTTCAGTATTTCTCAAAGGGGCAGAGGCAGAGGTCAGAGGTCCAAGCTTGACCCACATTTGGCCAGGCCAGTAATAAATCCCAAGTCATATCGAGGGCGAGCTTATATTGGCAATAACTGGGCACAAATCCAGACTCAGGGGTCTGGTCTGCTATTGATAATCGAAGCCTAGGACATCAAGCTCGGCAATAAAGCTTAAGTACGGACCCGTGCTTAAAAAACCGGCCAAGTGCGAGTCGGACTCGCTCATGAAGAGTTCCGTACCATCGTAGTAGGGGAGCCCCCTTTGATTTTTAATTTATTTGTATTATTTGTTATTATAGCAGAGGAGCTCGTGGCTAAATAATAACAGCCGCTCGGGTCAATCGTTGGTTAAGCCGTGCTTGCCTAGGTTGGTCTGTGGATGGGTGACCACCCTTACAAACTGAGTTTCCTCCGTGCCTCGGAAAGCACGTTAAGCCGTTGGTCCCGGCTGTCATTTGTAGATCTTTGACAGTCGTTACAGGTAGTCAGTGACCCGAAAGTCTGACAACCAGTCCTGCCAATGGGTATCGCATTACCCAGTATTAACTGGGTTGTGGAGGTCAGATAGGCAGTCGCTCCATGTAAACATATACTGGTATTCAGCTGCATCCGGTTAGACTGGAAGCCGACCCCAATATGGTTGGGAAAAGTCTAGGCAGATGATGATTTGTTATTATAGCAGTAACAGAAATACACATTCTGTGAAAATTTCAACTGTTAACCTATTACGGATCATGGGATAGCCCGCTGACAGACAGACAGACGGACGGACAGCGGAGGCTTAGTAATAGGGGCCCGTTGGTTACCCTTCGGGTACGGAACACTGCTAAAGATGTCTACCAAAGAACAAAAAAATTAAGTACCAACACAGTTACTAACCTGAAACCTCGTCATCTGCCTAGCCTTTTCCCAACTATGTTGAGGTCGGCTTCCGGGCTATCTGACCTCCACAACCCAGTTAGTACTGGATAATTGGGTACCTCTTGTAAGACTGATTAATCTGAGAACTGTTTAATGTAAATAAAAATATTAAATATTCTATTCCAAAGAGGATGACAATCGGTACACACGGCGACACATAAACCTATACATTTCCAGTATAAAATGGCCTCGCTTTGTATACAGGGTGTAAACAGACCCTTCACGAAGCTGTCAACCAAGCATTCTGTTCATCAAACTAAGTAACTCGATGTAAAAAAATATTGCTAGGAAACGACTTTTTTTTTGGGATGTAAAATCACGTGTACGGTAAAACTCAATGTAACGCACTCAAAACATCGTGCTTAAGTAAACGGGTTATAGGGGTATTTAAAGTAAAGTTGTGACAATAAAGACTAGTATATTTGAAAAAAACTTGTGAAAAAGTTATAAATTTGACCTCCAATAGCTCCGCAACTCGTAGCTTCCCAGGTATGGCCCAGACGAAAAATTGATCGCAATGACGGGGAAAACAAGTGCGTTTCGGCTTCGTTATGGGTCTATTCAAACCCTTTATTTAAAATACAATGAGAGATCTGCATACACTGGTTTTGTATTGCATGATTGTCGCCGTGCATACAATGGAAGATTAGTAGTACAATTACTATGTAAAAAACAATTTCGTAGGCTTTGTAATCTTGTTTTGGTCTTTGCTTCCGTATTTGTTTGTCCATGACAGTTCTAGGTGCCAGACAAATTAATCTCTAGACATAGATGTTATCAATCTCAATGTTATCAGTCTCATGAATAAATAATCAAGATTCTAGACTAGATAGAGGCGGTCTTATGCGCAGGTAGATCATATCATTGTTGATAGCAATAAATCAATTAATATTGTAATGAGTAGGTACTTAGTTTTTAGTAAATGTTGCTTATCAACACTATTCAATGTTTATCTTCTAAATACGTAGGTAGTTTTAGACCTACACCAAACTATATTCTATGAAGATATACAGGGTGTAACAGAATAATAACAATACCTCTTCAGACCACTGAACTGGACAACTTTCTATAAGGAGGGGAGGGGTTTTTCTAAACGGAAAGAAAAAATAAAAATATGGACTTCCCATACAAAATATCGCATCGGTTGACGCAAGAAATTAGTATGAAGAGCTCAATTTCTTTTCGTTTGGTGTTCTGAATCACCACCGAAGATTGCGTGTCTGTTTCATTCTGTAGATAACACAAGCAATCACGACAAACAATATCTTTCCATACTCCTATTTACAAACCGACTATCTACAAAGTCTCTATAGATATGAAATGTATCTACTTACATTTCATAATCCCTATAATAACACAAAAACATTATTTACTCACACCTCAGCTGCTTGGTGTGCCAAGCACATGAGGAAACATCTGACATATATTAGCGGAAATTTAACAATCTATCAGTTGACTGCAAGCAATATACATTTGGATAGTAGATTTATATAAGTATACGTCACACATTACCAAGCCACAGTATTTCTCATACCCACTCACAGATTGTGCCGAAATTGTTTACCAAATTATCTTGTAACACGCAATGGGGGACTCTTTAAAACAAATTTTGGCACTTGTTTGTTCAATAGTCCTACAAAACTTTATTTCGAGATTATTCAATGACACGAACAGATGTTTTGATTTTATTAAAATTTTCCTCAATGGTATCTGAGGGAGGTATCTGAGTATGTATTATACGTAGTCTGACCCGTTGTTGAGCCAATTTTCCTAACGCTGTATGGGTTTAATTAATTTTCTTACACCGTGTTAGGAAAAAGCTGGCGCCCCGTTTAGAGCCAGAAAGTAATGTGAAAGGTTTTTGTTTAAAATGTTTTTCGAAATCAACTTTTTATTTTCCAAGAGACGGCTTGATGATCCAAGCAGATGGATTTTAGATAAATATTTTTCCCATACTAACCAACAGCTGTGATCAGCCCCCATAATCTGGCCAGGGGTTGCAATAAGTCCCATAGTTTTGAGGCTGTAGACTTCTTAGGAGGTCCAGCAGACCTCGGTTGCAGGCGAGAGGTGCTCTGGGTCTGAAGGTCCACCTCCGAATCCGTTTTATTCGTTGGCACATTCATGGCAATGTCATTGCCTAGTATTTGTATAGGAAAAAGTGCTCTATGTTTTCACTTGCACATCATTCAAACACTGTTATAAATGAGTTTTTGGTATGTGATTATTAATGGTAAATTATGGTCCATTGTTTCATTTAATTATAGATGCTTATTTTATTGTTCTAACTGTCTTTGCCTGTTTAAGATTATTCAAATACTTAAATTAAATATCAATGACATCAATGTTTACTAATCACATGGTGATCGTCACAGAATTATATTAAACACAGTTTGGCGTATCGCCCGGGTACCAAAATATCTTTCCACCTTGGATATAGATATATGCATACGACCTATATTTTTTTATTTGTTGTTAGATATTTTTTATTGAAATTCACCAAAAAATAAATTAAAATGAAATTCACTATTTTGAGAACGTATTTTTAAAGTTTTTGTTGAATTAAAATTAAAATGTCCGGAAAATGCGTCTCGGATTTTCGTCACGGAACGCGTCAAATTTTGTTTTGTGCGGCACGAGCGCTCGCGGCTATGTATTGCAAGAAACTGAGGCAGGAAGACAGAAAGCAAATATCTACCATACTAATATCTACATGGCGTGCTCTCGAGAGTATTATACGAGTATTCAAGAATCTCGTCGCGTCTCAATATCTCCCCTTTTTAGTAAAGTACTTACGTACGCTATGTAAGTACGTATACTTACAACATTTTCTTTGGGTTTTCAAGTAATTAATTTCATTTTTTCTTTTTGAGATCTGGTCAGTATATAGAGATAGAGAGAAATAGAGAGAGAGACAGTAGGTGAAATGGTCTAGGGTGATTTTAAGAATGAATAGCAAGATCGTTTCTTTCTCTATGGCTCAGTGGTAGCGAGTCCTGCTGTGGCTGTAGCTGTGTGTGCTGTGTAGTCTTCGAGTTCCAGTTTACATTTTCCTATGTAACTGTAACTTTAACTATTTCTTTGTGATCGTTATCGCATTAACGTTGCTTAATATTTTGTAATCGTTTTGGGGCGCCGAGCGCCGCTCGCTACGGAGCCCCAATACGCGCGCGCGTTGGCCGGCCGCGGCACTTTCAATGACCAACGTAAAAAGAGCTCCACTTTGCATACATTTTGTATAGCATCTGGAGCTTTTCTTATATTTGTAGAATTACAGTAAAGCAAGGCATGTTAACATGGGTACGTTTTGGCTTGTTAGGGTAAACACCAGAACACCCTGTATAATTCTAAACACAGACAACAGCACATCATGGTATCTAAAACTGACAAATTTCTTCTTAAAATTTAATCTCCAAACAAAAGAGTACTTAAGTATTATTATCCATTGGGGAAATTTGTCAGTTTGTGGTAACTTGATGTGCTGTTACTTGTACTTTGTACCCATTCCATTTTGACCGCGCTTACTAGGGGACGCGACGCGGACGCTAGGGTAATGTTTGCACACGGGCGCTACATGAGCTAGACAATATAATGACAATATAATATTGTTCGCAGGATGAACATGGCCAAATATCGCACAAGATAGAGAGGTTTGGAAGGAGAAAAGAGAGGCCTTTGCCCAGTAGTAGGTAGAACACATGACAGAGGAAAAAAGTATTTTTAAATATAAAAAAATATATTGAAGTGAATAAAGGATTTAAATTAAATTAATTTTGATTGCTGAAGATCCGAGAGAGTTGGCTGAGGATCCGAGAGAGTTACTATGATATACAAATTGAGAACAAGTGAATTCAGTAGCACTCATTAGCAAGTACCTAAATAGCCTAGACAGTAGATAGGTAGGTGACGTAGGAAGGTACCTCTTTACAGGGGTCATCTTTATGGTTATGAGTGTACTAAAACTGTTAAGTTATGGATGCTGTTCCAAATGTATGTATCTACCCATAGAGTACCCACATGTTTTAGCAACCGTATCACAGTGAGGCACCAAAATATCAGCTCATTCTTACTTCTTATTTATTGTAATCATTCTTACGTCGCGCGTCGAGAGAGTTCCGTAGGTACCACGGACTACTTCTAAGAGCAGGCTGAAATCTTTAGCATAATTCGAAAGTTGAAAACACTTTGAAAAGCCAGAGAGAATAAATACGATTGCTAAGTAGTTAAAATTATCTGTACTATATATTATACTAAACATAAACTCTAAGAAGTAAGTTTGTATGTAGAGAGTAATCTCCAGAACTAGGTAACGATCCAATTCTAAAAAAAGTACGTCTAGCAAAAAAAACACGGGCCAAGTGTGAGTCGGACTCGTGCATGAAGGTTTCCGCACCATCGTTGTACGGGAGCCCCCTTTAATTTTATTATTTGTTGATATAGCAGCAACAGAAATACACATTCTGTGTTTTCAACTGTCTATACCTATTACGGATCATGAGATACAGACCGCGGGACAGCGGAGGCTTATTACCTAGTAGGGTACCGTTGGACTGTGTGAAGACTGATATGAATGAAAGAGAAAGGAGAAAATGATGCCGTGAAGAAGAAAACGTGTTGCGCCGACTCCAAATAGAATGGGACAAGGCAGGAAGATGATGTGCAGCTTGATTTTCAGGCGTCTGTACATTGGAAAAAAATGGGAAAGGTCTGATTAAAGGGTATTGGTCAAAATGGGCGTAAATCCAACAGACTTCAAATATAGATCTCAAATCATAAGACGTATTCATACTTTTGCGACAAGTACCAGTCACCGGAGAGGAGACCAGTGAGGCCCTAGAACGAGCGTGCGATGTTTATAGAAAAATGCCCATGGCCCTTTTGCACTTAAGTTGTCTAAATATTGTGGAACCGCAATTTTTGCAATCTTTTTATTCTTTTACGGCTAGAGCTCTGAACGAAATGAACAGTGTCAAACTCAACAGTCTCGTGACAGACTGACAGTGACAGTGAGAACTGACAATAAACATTTTTTATTTTCATTTTTAGTGCCGATTTTTCTTGGAGTTGAAGGTTATTTTCAATCAAATAGTCTAAAGAATTTTCCGCTGCTGGTTTTTGTATTATTTGCCAAAACATAATTACGACAACGATCTACATTTACCTTTAATTCTAGAAAATGCGTTTGATAAACACTCCTTTATTATTTTCATTTCGGAAGACGCTACTTGTATGTAGTGTGCCTAAAACGATAACAATACGGCATTCGAGTCAACTTTCATGGTTTAAAGAGTCTTTGAATACTGCCAAAAACATAGTTATTATCTCTGGTGATGATATCAGTAATGAAACAGGTCTTCCGACGTATAGCTCTAATGAGCAATGGAGGAGGTACCCAGTGTCTTCACTAGGAACTTCTGAAGCTTTCTTGACCTTCCCCAGTCTAATTTGGGAGTTTTATCACCATAGACGCGACATAGTGTCTCAGGCGCAGCCCACTGAGGTAAGAAAGCTATGTAAGTTTTTAACATTCTTTGAAAAATAATGGTCTGAAGTTTGAACTCCATATTTGGCCTTTAATAATTTCATTATGTACAATTCAACAACAATACAATCCGGCTTAGCCGTGTGGTATCCGGCAGAGTAGAATAGAACCAACCCATTACACTCACGGGTGTCGTATAAGGCGACTAATGTCTGAGGCAGAACACCTTGCGCCTCCGTAGACCAGAGAATGGGCAGCAGCGTTTTCTGTTACGCCTTTCATCACTGCGATCTCCAATCCGCCTGCCAAGCGTGGAGATTACAGCAAATTCCTCCTATCATGGGAGATGCTTATGTCCAGCAGTGGACTTTATGGGCTGTTGTAGTATGTACAATTTACAAACTAAAAATATGTAAGCACAAGTCTAAACATAGTTAATTATTTGGTTATGTTATGTTTCAAGTTGTTCCAAATTCATTGTTTTAATCCAAGTAGAATAAGATTGAAGTCAAATACCATCATTAGCCAAAATATTTATACACCCGGGCCATCTTTTTGAAACTTAACTTATCCCAAGGACAAGATGGCAGGATACTAAAATGTTTTGAGCTCGCTCTGCTTGCTTTTCATCTAGTTTTTTTAGCATAGCAAGTCAATAGTCACGTAGTAAAGGATGTTTTTGATTTGTTAGCTGCTTCTTGTTCATTGCATGTCGATGAAGTCAAATAATACCCAACCATTATATAGCCACCTGCACAGCTCTTTCGTTGGATTCATATAAATTCTGGGAGGAGCAGGTGGCTGTGTAGGATGGGCAAAAAAGGAGGTTGGGCATATTCTGCAGAGGGGCTCCACACTGGCATTGTATTTGGGACGGTTGTTGCTAATTATCTATTTGGTCTTATTTCAGGCGCACAAAGCTATCGCTCAATTTGAACAGAAGTACGGAACAGACAAATCAATAACAGTGATCACACAGAGTATTGATGGGCTACATGCTAGGGCTGGCACGAAAAAGCTGGTTGAACTGAATGGTAGTCTGTTTAAAACTAGGTGCATTAAGTGTGATGATGTTCTAACAAACAATGATTCCCCAATATGCGAGGTATGTGAAGTTAAGTTAATAGATGCTGAACGTCAAGATTACGTAGTTTGCCCTTTGTCACTAGCCGAATATTTGTATATTAATCTCCTTGGTTTAGCTTTGTTTTTCAACTAATACTGAAAGGAGTGAAATAATGTGACAGAGTGATGATGATATTAATAGGTGATAATTATAAATGTAACTAGGAGCTAGTATGGTAGGACTGGCTGCATGTTGCAGGTTGTAACTGCAGCCTATCATATTAAAGTATAATTGTCTCTATGAGGACACTTAGACTTGAGTGTACTGAAGACTCAAAATAAAAAAAGATTTAAAAAAAACATTCTGTCAAATGAAATGTGTGTGTCATGCACTCCATGTGTTAATGGAAATGTACCATTCAAAAACATTTTTGTATTCCAGGCACTAGCCAACAAAGGTTCTCCTGATGCAAAAGAGGCTAGTTCAAATATCCCTGAGAAGCTTCTACCACACTGCAATAAGTCTGACTGTAGTGGTCTACTTAGACCAGACATTATCTGGTTTGGAGAACCCATGGACCCTTCCGTACTTGCAAAAGCAGGTAAATAATATTATCAAAGAAGAAGAAAGCCCTGAAAAAAGGGAAGTCATAAAATATATAAAAACTGGCCACTTATTATTGGAAGAAATTGTAGATTAATTTATTTATGGAAAAACCATCCAAAAACAGAATAGTATTCTTCATAATTTGAAATAAGTACCTTTACAAGACTTATACAATGCTTTGTTTCATTTCAGAAGAGGCAATTTCAACTTGTGAAGTATGTCTTGTAGTTGGATCAGCTGCGCGGCTGTTCCCGACGGCCCTTTATGCATCTGAAGCTAAAGAAGGAGGGGCGATTATAGCAGAATTTAACAAGTATCCCTCTAAACAACTTGAGTTCCACTACTTCTTTAACGGCCCCTTCAGCAAAACAATATCTCAGGTTCTAGAACTTTAGGACTGAATGCATTTTGGTTTGGACTTCAAAGTATTTTGTGAATGCCGTGTCATTACAGACTTCACAGTAGACAGTGAAATATTAAAATTATTACAAAAAGTACTTATTCGGGAAGGAATCTGTGGAACTAATGGCGCTAGCATAGCTGGTTCCCAACATCGTCATTGGGTGAAAATGTGGTAATGTAAATAAATAAATAAATATAGCTGGACATTAACACACATTTAAAAATAGCTTAACCTCATTGGTCAGATTGAGACCAGCTATGGTGGCGCCATCTGAGATTTACTTTGCCTTCGCCACCCCATTGAAAGAGTCGATGATAAAAAGTCTGTACAATAACAGTTTTGATTAATGTATGATGAATACATTGTATAATGCTTTACGAATTATTTCTATTATTTTTCCCGGGTTTTGAGGAGCTCGTGCTAAATAATAACAGCTGCTCGGATCAATCATCAGGTTAAGTCGCGCTTACCTAGGTTGATCTGTGGATGGGTGACCACCCCAGAGTAAAATACTCTGTGTATTGTATGTACCTATAGAAATGATCTGTGCGTTGGTCCCGGGCGTCCCGGCTGTCATTTGTAGATCTATAACTGACAGTCGTTACACGGAGTCAGTAGCCCGAAAGTCCAACAACCAGTCTTATCAAAGGTATCCTTCATAATACCCGTACTAATTGGGTTATGGAGGTCAGTTAGCAGTCGCTCAATGTAAAATACTGTATTCAGCTGCATCCGGTTAGACTGGAAACCGACCCCAACATAGTTGACGAAAAGGCTAGGCAGATGAGATTTTTTCGGGTTTAATAATTTTTGAACGAACCATACAATGTCATTACAGTAATTCGACACTGACAGTGACACTTTCTTTGCTTCTTGACACTGACAGTTTTTGGGAATATTTACTTATTGATTGATTGATAGAACTTCGTAAACTCGTGGTGATTTTTTGTTAATTATGTGCATTAGTTTTTTAGGCTCAATACGAAGAACAATAGTGATTGGTAGTCTTCCTAAAATCATGGCTTCGCGGCAGTCAAGTGACTTCGCAAAATTTAGAGAAGCCTTGAAATCGGCTAAAGATGTAGTGTTCTTATCTGGGGCCGGTATCAGCGCTGAATCAGGTATACCAACTTTTCGCGGTGCAGGCGGATACTGGAGGAAATACCAAGCATCAGCACTAGCTACTCCTGGAGCTTTTAGATCCAGCCCAAGCTTGGTGTGGGAGTTTTATCATTATAGGCGAGAAGCTGCAGCTAAGGCACTGCCTAATGCCGTAAGTTCAAGATCATAAATATTTTGTGATTATCATCATACATTATTTCTATATTGAATTGAAACTACAAGAATCTTCATATAAAGTCCCTCACCAGATACAGTTAATACCAGACTATGGTCAAAAGAATAATGATGACCGCTCTCAGGCAGACCAGTGACCACAGTTTACTTGTCACTAGTGGAAAGGTTAACTCAGGACAATGGTCACTTTCAGGTCTCTGGGCTCAAACTCAAAACTCAAACTCGAAAGCATTTATTTCAATTAAACCATTATGGCACTTTTCAATGTCAAAATTACAAAAAAAAACAAAGCTACAGTCCCAGACACAAGACATAATAACATGAGATAGTACTGTACTTGCCCATTCCCTAGCGTAAATCTCTATGGAGAAGAACGGGCAAGAAACTCCGTGGACACTCTTTTAAATCAAAATATTGTTACAAAATCTCGGTTACATCATTCATGTTGAGATTATAGATATATGTGAGAATGATGGAGAAAGACGTGCACATTAAGAGCGTCCAGAGTAAAAGATTAAATCAACAATTTAAAAATAAAGTAATTAAAATGAACCGTGGCACCTAAGAGATGACCAGTCCCAACTGACAGCGCCCGAACACAAACTGGCTACCACCACCAACTGTCATGATACAGTCTGTGTCATTCAATTCCTTGAGTTACCTATTAAAACAGATAGCATGGGGATAACTCACTGTTTTTGGCAAACCACAGCACAAAATGACGAATGGAAAAAAAACTTGGGTATCCTCATTAACCTTTTGACTGCTAGCGCATAAACGCATGTGCGTACCTTCCATGCCTTGGCATGGAAGGTACGCACATACGTAAAATTATATTTGTAATTTAAATTGTATTTGCTCAAATATATGTGACTATGGAGGCCAAAAAGTTAAATACTCTTATTTGCTTTCAGGGCCATGTAGCCATAGCGCAGTACGAAGCCAACTATGAAGCAGAAAAAAAAATAACTGTAATCACACAGAATGTGGATGGATTACATGTTAGGGCTGGGACTAAGAACCTGATTGAGCTCCATGGAAACCTGTATAAAACTAGGTGCACTAAGTGCAAAGAAGTCTTAGTCAACAATGAAAGTCCTATCTGTGAGGTAAGTAAAACCAGCAACATGCAGTTTTTCTCTATTTTTTTAACATAGAGTTAATATGTTAATGAAAAGAGGATGTAAGTAAGCACTGAATAGATGTGACAGATAATGGCTAGATAAATTATTCTACACCTGGATGATATTATTAGTAGTTTGAATCTATGAGTGTTGTTGCCTATGTTATTAAGAAAGATATTTCATTATGTTCCCAGGCTTTAGCAGGCAGAGGTGCTCCAGAAGAAAACGTGTCTGGTTCTGATATCCCTGAGAAGTCGCTGCCACACTGTAAGAAGCCTGACTGTGGTGGTCTACTGAGACCTCATATAGTTTGGTTTGGAGAGAATTTGGATCCTGCTGTCTTGGAAAAAGCTCGTAAGTTAAATGAGTTTCAAGTAAGATTGAATGTAACAATTTATGATTACAAACGTAGGATCCATATGGTCTGCTCATGGCCATTTTTTCCAAAAACAAAAAATTTAAAATAAATATGGACATTAACACACAGCGCCATCTAGTGCCACACTAAGCAACGAGGCTTGTGCGCAATGGGGTGGCGAATGCTAAGTAAATCTCAGATGGCGCCACCATAGTTGGGTCTCAATCTCAATGTGATTAAGCTATTTTGAAATATAAAATTACATACCACATTTTCAACCAATGACGATGTTTGGGTACCAACTATGCTAGCGCCATTAGTTCCACAGTTTCCTTCCCCATTCAATAAAGGAAGTCCCTGCTGTCACTTTTTAATAGAACTATTGTTTGTTTCAAATGGTCTCAAAAACTAAACTAACATTTTAGGGTGATTTACCTTTTGAATTTTGAATTACGGAGACAAAAAAAAGAACAGAGGAGAGGCCCTTTACCGAATAAACTGAATTGCCCTGCAGTGTGACATTAAAGGATACATTCAGTTTCATTGAAGTTCCACTAGTATATTATTAATTCTTTTTGCAATTTCAGAAGCAGCTATGAACACCTGTGACTTATGCCTAGTAGTGGGAACATCATCAATAGTATATCCTGCAGCTATGTTCGCGCCTCAAGCGGCGGAAAGAGGCGCAATTGTAGCTGAGTTCAACTTGGAACCCACACCTGCTACATCAGACTTTCAATATTACTTTGAAGGACCATGTGGCACTACTCTGCCAGCGGCTTTGGCTGATTAGAGCTGCTTTATAAGCTATCTGACTAAGTATGACTATTATTAAAGGCCTATCGCTTACCTGGGATAGTGCGTGAGTTAGCTGCGTGGCTCAAAGGGTGTCCTAACGTGTTGCGCACCTCTGCTGCACCTCGCATGCACCGCAGGTATAATCTCAGTTAAAAGGTAGGTCTGTAGGAATATTTTGAAAATCTAATTGGTGGTTGCTGTCTATATTGGAATAGATGTCTGTGATAGTGGATTATGTATAACAATGTATCTCAATAAGTTTAGAATTTGGATGTTTAATTAGATTAGCAGAATAAAAGCTTTTGTCTATTGTAAATAATCATAATATAGGATTAGTAGATAAAGAACAAGCTATGTAAATATGTAAAAAATAATTTATTTAAGTATCACATATTTTGTTTAACAATAAACATCATTATTTTAAGGCAAATCTTTGTTATTTTTCTTTGTGTCTTGCAAAAAACTTAGCTACGTTTCCTATTGTCATTCCGAAATTGCAATTTGATATCAGTGATTTCTGTAACAAAAATTAATATTAAATATATTAATTTCAACATTCAGATGCTGTTCATGGATAGTTTTCAATTACAGATATTCAATAATATGCTAAGTTACCTGCACAAATGAAGGTAAAGCAGACATAGTTTGAGGTCTCGAATATCTTTCGTCAACCAATAACACGCAAGCGTAATCGTTAGCATGTCTCACAGCTCTTCCTGTAACAATATTTTTCAGTTTAGAGTATTTTTCTATAAACGTGTTTGCTACATAGGTCCTCCAATGTTCCTCTTGGTTTCTAAAAAGGTTACTTAAGCTTAGCGTCACCAAGGACATCATCATCATCATTCATCATCATTTCAGCCGAAAGACGTCCACTGCTGGACATAGGCTCCCCCAAGTGTCGCCACATTGACCAGTCCCGTGCGACTCGCATCCAGCGGATTTCCGCAACCTTCACCAGGTCATCGGTCCACCTAGTGGGAGGCCTTCCAACGCAACGTCTTCCGGTTCGCGGTCGCCACTCCAGAACTTTTCGACCCTATCGGCCATCCGTTCTGCGTATCCGCCATGCGTTCTGTAATGCCCTGCCCACTGCCACTTAAGTTTGGCAACTATCCGGGCCACGTCGGTAACCTTGGTTCTCTTCATTTCTGATTCGATCGCGCAAGGAAACTCCGAGCATAGCCCTCTCCATTGCCCTTTGGGTGACTTTAAGCCTTCTGATGAGGCCCATTGTAAGCGACCACGTTTCGGTCCCGTATGTAATCACTGGCACTACACACTGGTCATAGACTTTCGTCTTGAGTATTGTACGTTGCCAGGTCCAGTCGTTGGTATAGGCAGCCGGATCCCTTCCGGAGATTCTTCGCACCCCTTGCCACGCCGTAGCCTCGACCGCTGCCGTAGTCGAGGTTAGACGGGCTGCCGGGCACTAGGGGCCATTTCTGTGATGCGCTAATCATTTGGGGGGTTTTGCCATAATCGCCACGCTTGGCAGGCGGGTTGGCGATCGCAGTACGGTTATTACAAAAGCACAGAGAACGCTGCTGCCCATTCTCTGGTAAGTCCCTTAGTCGCCTCTTACGACACCCACGGGAAGATATGGGTTGGTGCTATTCTTTACGTCCGACACCGTACAGACAGGACAAGATGATTTTAATGCCACTGGGTAATGAACCTTATTATTAAAAGCATAAAGTGAAGTTGAATGAACTTCAGCGCATGCACTATACGGTTCGACTACTACCACTAGCTGAAAAATTTAATATCTACGTTAGGATTCTAGAACCATCTGGTGAATTCATGGTATGAGTTAGTATGCGGGACGGCGCATTATTATGTAATACCAGCTTCTGCCCTCGACTTCGCTCGCACCCTAATCACCTAGGGGTATAAAAATAGTCTACGATATTATATTATTTATTCAAAATCTGAATATAACATATAAAAAGTCTGCCAAACTGCAATACATTTTGTCGGCAGAAACAGTTTGTCTGTATGTATGTGATAACAAACACAGACACAAGATTTTTATACATCAGATTTTCTGTATTTATGTAACTATTAAGAATTCAAGAAAGAAAATATATTCGGCACTCACCAATACATTGGTTCACAGCTTTCATACACAAGTTCTCATAATAAATGTTACCGGCGCTACCGCCAGCAGTTTTGTTTAAATAGCTCATCTTTTCCTGCAACTCTGGTGATTTCACATTCGGGTAGGGCATGCCAACTACCATTACACATCGTCCAAGGTCATCACTGAAAGAAAAACAATGTAAGTACGTATTGTTTTACAATTTCTCATTAGATTATTCAATAGAATTAATTTCCCATTATTAGTAGTTACATTTTATCGTGCAAACATCCAGATCTTATTAGTTTTTCTTCATAGTGTAGGAAAGATGCGGAAAATAGCTCTACGCAAAAATTATTGCGGGAAAACATTTTTTTTTTTACTAAATAATAATGATTTTTGTAGCGCACAATCTATAGTCCACCTATTTCAGACACTGAAGATAACACTTATAAATAAACTGCTCTATGAAGTAAACTAAACCGAAAGACGTCCACTGCTGGACATAGGCCTCCATCAAGTGTTGCGGATTCCCTCATCCTTCACCAGGTCATCGCTTCACGTAGTGGGAGGCCTTCCAACACGTCTTCCGGTTCGCGGTCGCCACTCCAGAACTTTTCGGCCCCATCGGCAATCCATTCTGCGAGCAATGTGCCCTGCCCACTGCCAAGTGATTCTCTTGCGGATGTCGTCATAAACCTATTAATGAATACTAGGTACCTGAAGTTCAATCCTTCACTAAGTTTCCCGCCAACAACACTCAACAAAAGTGCTCCTGTGTGTTCTCCCTCTTTACTTTTAACTGCTGATGCAAATTTATTTAGCACCTAAAAACAGTAGGTTTTATTTTTACAAAACAGTTTTACAATTTTCTTTACAAAATTTACTTATAAACTTTGCCTAGATAACACCGTTGGCAACATTGAAAAAGGTCGAAAGAAAAAAAAATACCCACATATCAACATTATTTAAAATTCTTAAGAATCAAACTCCTCCAACTTACCTGATCAACATCAGACGCAGATTTGGGCTCACGGAATATAGTTTTCTTCTTAGAGATAGCCTCAATAATTTTGTTGTTTCTTAAGTGGTCGTATACAGTTTGTTCGTACGAATATGACGGTAGGAAGCACACAACTCCGCCTGGTACTATGCTACAGATGTTTCTCAGAATACGGCCCACTTCACTTAGCTGAAAACAGGTCTTAATTAGGTCGGAGGTTCCATTGTTGGGATACTGGGCGCGGAAGTAGTGTAAGTCTTCTATTTTTTGTTCAAAGACACGCTGGTATCCTTGCAATGTTATCTTTCGCCGTTTTCAGTAGTGATGAAACAATTATTGATACAAAGTAGAGCCTGTCAACCTGCCATACTCGTACATACTCATTACCTATGAATATGTTACTGCGAATCTATGGATATCTAATCATACGAATAATATGAATTTATACGTCAAAACTAAAATGTGATAAGTTAAAACTAGGTTGCAACATACAGGGCAAAGTACTTCGGTAACCCAGGTACTCTCCGCGAGATTGTCAACAACACCAAGGCGCTGCTGGCCTTTCTCGGGGAGTTAGGGTGGATCAAATAAATTTCCCACCCACACGCAAAATACGCGCTTTGACGTGGAGTTGCGGACATCAGCCCGCTATACAATACAATACAAGTTAAAACTATTTGTATTTGTTATTTTCTCATTCATACTTACCAACTCATTATTATGAGGAGCTCGTGGCTAAATAATAACAGCCGCTCGGGGTCGATCTTTAGGTTAAGCCGTGCTTGCCTAGGTTGGTTTATGGATAGGTGACCACCCTTACATACCGAGTTTCCTCTGTGCCTCGGAAAGCACGTTAAGCTGTGGTCCCGACTGTCATTTGTAGATCTTTGACAGTCGTTACAGGTAGTCAGTGGCCCAAAAAGTCTGACAACCAGTCTTACCAAAGGGTATCGTATTACCCAGTACTAACTGGGTTGTGGAGGTCAGACAGGCAGTTGCTCCACGTTAAATACTGGTATTCAGCTGCTTCCGGTTAGATTGGAAGCTGACCCCAACATAGTTGGGAGAAGGCTAGGCAGATGATGATGACTTACCATCTCATTAGACATCCGATGTTCATACGAGAAGTTAAGACTGAGACTGGTCGGTCCCCTGGACATACACACACCTAACACATTGTCTGAAGGCACCACATGTTCACAGCGAACTACATTCACTACATCTTCGTTCTTTGAATTAGTTGTCAGTAATGCCTGGAATTCTGCAATAGGTTCCATTGTTCCTCCGGCTACTATCACCTGAAAAACAAAGTTTTTTGTTGATGGGAAAGTTTTAACACTTAATTGTTGTTGATAATAATAATAATAATAAATGCTTTATTTCCAAGTTTACAATTTAGCAGAAATAGGCACTATGTATAACAGACTATATAAACCTAAAAATTGTAAAAATACCACTGAGTTTGAAACCTCTGGCACCCAAGTTAAGATTAAAGGTTATGGGTGTCAGGGCTTTCTCTTTAGATTGCCAAGTTTTAACACTTAATTGTTGTTGATGGCCAAATTTTAACACTTAATTGTTGTTGATGTCCAAGTATTAACAATTAATTGTTATTGATGGACAAGTTTTAACACTTAGGGCTATAGTAAAACCAATTGGTTTTTTGTGCTTGTGAATCTGATTTGTTGGCGAAAACGATTTATTACAAATGTTTTCACTGCATTTTAATCAGTTAAAAAAATAATCTGGCAACAAAAACTTACAGATCGACACTGTTTCACAACCTCACTAAAATGTTCAGCAGGGTTTAGTAACAAATACTTCAGTAGTCCAGTCTGGTCCCTCTGCGCTAATACTCGGCCGTTCTCACTGCGATCACAGAGCATCTCTAGGAAATCTAGAACTGCATACAAACCACTGCCAGCTGATGTTTCTGATGGTACCTGAAATTACTAAGTCGTATTATTTTGCTAAATTTTGTTAAGTATCACAGAAATTTAAATAATGTTTTTTTTTTCCAATTAAATTCTCTTATGTGATACCAAAAACGGTATGTAACGGTAGGTATGTTTGTGTTTGGGCCACATTCCGTGCCACTGAGTGTATTATTACTTATTCGATGCAAAAAACCGACCAAGAGCGAGTCGGACTCGCGCACCGAGGATTCCGTACAAACTTTTTAAAGGACAAACTTAACTTTGCTGTTCGATTCCTAGAAACGGCTATTGCACCAACCGCAAATAATAAGTTTGTAATAGTAAAATCGCTTTTTTTTTTTTTGTTACAAGCTACATATTTACGGTTTTCAGATTTTTTCCTTTACATGTGCTGTCAAACCTTGCTTATTGCCAAATTTCGTGATTCTAGGTCAACGGGAACTACCATATTATAGGTTTTCGACCCAAAAACCTATAGGGTACTTCCGGTTGACCTAGAATTGTCAATTTTGGTTTAAAGCAAGGTCCTACAGCACAAGTAAAGGAAAAATTCCGAAAAAATAAAAAAAGTTGAAAATTAAGGTAAATTTTGGTAGGTACTTACAAGTTTTCGCGAAAATCTAAATTTGCCCATATCTTTTTATCGTGTTGATTCAGGAACTTGATTTTTATACACAATAGAGACTATAGACCTCAATATCTGGTATAAATTTCAACTTGCTAGGTCCACCCGTTCCTAAGAAAATCGGTGGTGACAGACGGACAGACAGACAAGAAAGTGATCTCATAAGGGTTTCTTTTTTTACCTTTTGAGGTACGGAACCCTAAAAAGGACTTACATTTACTTGAACAGGCACATTTTCCTTTACTTCAAGTTCAGCCTCTTTCTCCCCACCCTTTTTCTTAGCAATATTATTCATAAACGTTTCAAACGAACTCTTTTTGCTGACAGTACTTTTCTTCATTTCTTCTTCTAGCACTTGCTGACTGTACCTCATAGAGAAACCATGTAGTTTAGGAGCTAATCTCGTGTTCCTAGAGAATTCTACCAAAGGTCGTAAGTTCATGTGATCAATTTCAGCCTTTATTACAAAGTCCTCAAGGGTGAATATCGTTGTTTCGTCTTGTTTCTTTTCGCTTGGTTGTTTGGCTTTGATCATGCCTGAAAAAGATGACTTAATGAAGACAGGAATATGGTTCACACTTCCAAAAATAATAGCTAGGTACTGAAAAAGGCTACAAGAGCAGAGGATTTCTTTATGACAGTGAATAACAAACTTCGCTGTGAATGCAGACAGAGAGTTGCAGACAACAAATACCTGTTTCTAGTTTAAGCTGCTGATAATAAGGTTTATAATTGAATATAACTTAACATTGCCTGTATTTCCCCAACAGTTTGCCAGAGAGAGCTCATCCACATTTCGTCAGTTATGTTTAGGGCCGGCCGGAGAATGAAGATCATTTATAAGTCAGGACACAAATCTAGACTGTGCTGTTGGGGAGCATGGTGCCTTAAAAATCCAAAGAAACTCACCTAAAAGCTTCCCAACAACAAAACTAATCTGGTTCAACGTTAACAAACTCCTACTACTTAATCTCGCTCTATACTTATTTATATAAAACTGTAAGAACGTCTTCACTGAGCTCAGTTGCTTCACAGTCACAGGGGCTGAGTGAGCGTTCTCTAAAGCTGCTGTTAGACCATGAGCTTCATCCAGTATTAGTATGTTGTTTTGTAGTTTTAGGGATATTCCGGAACGAGCTCCGGAGCTTACTATGCCTGCGTGACTTATTAGGACTACCTGGAATCAGAAGAATGGTGGTTAAAAACTTAAGTGAACATTTTCGCGTTATTTCATGAATGTTCTTAATGCTTCTTGCGATAATGGTTCCTTGTATTAATGATAAGGCGAATATTTGCTTAGATCAGCCAAGTGTAGTGGCACCATAAGCAATATTCTTATTCTGGTCGAAAAACCAGTAATTTAAAAATACTAAAATAATCTCTGCTGTGGCGCTCAATTATCACGCTTCTAATCTAACAAGCAATCGTCGCGCCGACAAACGGCGCCTTTCGGTTTTCCAAACAAATAAGTGACCGACGCTTACATTACGACACGGCGTTTTAGTTATCAACAAAATATTTTGCTAAGATTTTGCTGGATGCTTTTATGAAGTGTTCAAACACTTTTTATTCCAACAAGTAAAATATTGCCCTCCACAAGTTTGTTTTACCATATCAAAGGGAAAAAATTGTCATTTCTGCCTACCCCCACACAAAAAGGACCTGGTAAAAAAATTAACAAGTGCCATTACCTCAGCATCATCCATAGCCATTCTAGACGCATAGTACGGGCAAGCCTTCAACTCTTTACCAGACTTCACTAGATCTTCCATATCCATGATATCAACAAGCATCCGTTCCTTCAGTTGAGTGATGTTCGTCTGATTGTAGTATGGACAGGCAGTACATGATCTTGTCTTGGTCTTTTTAAGGACTTTGCCTTCTTCTCCTACAGCAGTTGATTTCGTTTTAGATTTTTGCATGTCTAGACATCTGTAACAAATTGATTATAATATAATATAATATATAATAAATTTATTTGTTAGAATATTGTTGTTACACAGATGTTACACATAATTCGAAGTCCATAATATTCTGCTGTTTCCAGCGTACAAATATTTCAAAGAATTAAAATTAATAATAAACAATACAAAGTCGAGAATAAGAAAAACGTTAACTACTATCAAATACAATGTCAAGGGTTATCAATTAAAATGTTAAGAATTATTAAATACAATGTCAGGGGTTATCAATTAAAATGTTAAGAATGATTAAATACAATGTCAGGGGTTTCTAGTAATAATGTCAAGAATTATTAAATACAATGTCAGGGGTTTCTAATTATAATGTCAAGAATTATTAAATACAATGGAGAAAAAAGAAAAGTTTCAATACTATGTCAAAGAAATGAAATTTCATTCAATTATTAGGAGGTAATTCATCGTCTAATTTAAATTTTGAATCAAATTTTTCATTTAAAAATTCATTCGTTGAGTAGTAACACTTTTGCAATAGAAACTTAAAAAGTTTGTTTTTAAATGTCATGAGATTAAGACTTTTAAAAACATTAGGTAATTTATTATAAATTTGAATTGCCATACAGTAAACATTATTCGAAAATAGTTTAATTCTTTGTTGGGGTGCACATAATTTGTAGATATTTCGACTTTTCCTTATAACAACATCATTATGTACTTGAAATAAAGCTAAGTTTTTACGTACAAAGATACAGAGTTCGAATATAATAATATATAAAGATGGGAGTGGTAATATTTTTAATTTTTTAAAGATTGGGACACAGCTTTGTAATGGTTGGGCTTTAGTCATTGATCGAATACATTTCTTTTGGGCTCGAAATGCTTTAATAGTATCAACAGAATTTCCTCATATTATGATACCGTAGCGGAGAATTGAAGCTACGTAACCATGATAAGCATAAAGTGCTGCATTGATACCAGCTACGCGAGTTATTCGGTTTAAAACAAATACAAATCTTTGCAGCTTAGTGCATAACTTATCAATGTGCTCTTTCCAGTTGCAGTATTTATCTAATATTATCCCCAAAAAAGTAGCACTTTCAACCTCTTCTACAGCGTTATTTGCATATTTAATTTCCAATTGGTGACGTTTGCTATTGTAAGTTTGGAACTGCATAAGTTTGGTTTTACTAATATTGACATGTAGATTGTTGTCTTTTAGCCATTCTATTATTTTATTTAATGTGTCATTAATCTCTTTTTCGTATTTGCTGATATTGTTATCGGTGAGTTCAATACTAAGAGTTGTATCGTCGGCGTACAAAATGCAAGAATATGGGGTTATTAGTTATAAATCACAATATTTTGAAGCCATTTTAAAAAAAACAAAGGATTGAAACACTGGCCAAATATTCTACTGGTAATGAGTTTGATAAGGCTGTGTCCACAGCCTAGGGCAATGTGGTTTACGTTTGGTATGGGAAACAATCTATCTCCCTGCGAAAAAGAACAACCCGTAATGCACCATGGGGATTGAGGGCTCGGTGCGAGTTGGTAGAACTGACACATGTCAAGTCTTCCACTTTTTGGTTGTAGGATATGCGAATTCCTCAGGATGTTTTCCTTCACTGTTTTGAGACCAGTGGTGATTAATTAAATCACACAGAATCCCATCCAATTCCACCACCACTGCTCTCTCTAAGTGCATTTTACAAAATAAAGTAAAGACAAGGTTGCTCCCTTTACCTTTCATTTATAAGATTAACATTCTTCAGCCTGGTAACTTCAGAATTGATGCAGTAATGTTGCCTAGAAGCCAGTGTTACCACTCTTGTGTCTTCATTAAACACTGTCCTCTTTATTTCACCAATGAACTGGGACAGTTGACTGTGAGTCCTGCTGCTTATGTATATCTGGAGACGATGAATTAAATTGAGGATACTGGTTGAATAGAATTTTTAAATAATTTAGAGAATAGTATGGTTACTTCATATTAGTTTGGGAAGGCCAGTAAGGCCAGTTAGTAAGGCACATTATACACCAGTATTTAAGTGGGAAATAGAACTTGTTATCATGTTTGTGTTTTGTCTTCTCATTTTATTGGGGCTATTAAAGAGATGACTACTTGGAAGCTCTATTTTTTTGTCACTTTTATTGAAAAGTTCAACCTATCAGGATAGTTATAGATACTGTTATAAGCCATCATTAGGTATAGACCTAATAATCTGGCGCACAGTCAACATTCTGAAAGTCAATCTTACTTTTTTTATTTGATTATCATCATCTTCCGCAATTTCTTCACCCTCTGAATCCCCATCTTCTTTCTCTTCACACTCCTCAAGAATAAGATCTCTATCTTCTTCAATCTCTGCCTTCTCTTCTAGAATATTCTCTTTACCGTCTCCAAATTTCTCACTCTTATCTTTCTTATTAAAATAGAATTCAATAGTCTTATTGGCTGAATTTGTTTTTTGTTTAGAAACTCGAACTTTCATCTGATCGAAGAGATCTTTTCTTTTTTTAATTTTGTCTAATTTTAGTTGTAGTGTGACTAGTGCCTGTTTCTTCTTTATGTTTTCATATTCTTCTGTTAGCCAATCATCTGAAGCTGGAATGGAAAATTAAGTTTCTCAAAATGTGAGGGGTGTAGAAGTTTTAAAACAATTTGTTGTTTGGTCAAGTATGGTTGTTTGCAGTCATAGGAGTTCAGTATTAAAATAACCTTTATTCATTATATATTATTCATATTTCGTTTCAATGTTCATTCCAGATCCAGATGCAATATAGCAAACAAAATGTAGAAAGATATTTTACCAGTGTTGTTGGATATTTCTGCTTTTAGTTGAGCCACTTCTTTTTCTACCTCTTCAAATATTTTCTGGTTACTGTCTCGTAGCCATTTCAGAGCTCCACAACAGATGCTTAATGATTTTCCCTAGAATATTAAACATTATTATAATGATGTCAGGACAATGAAATTGTGTATAAAAATGTACTTTTTATTATTTCGAGAGATCAGTGAATGCCGCATTTCCGTTAAAATCGTAACATAATAAACAGCTTACTGTTCCAGTAGGGCTCTCAAATATTCCAAGTTTATGTTCCTCCAAAGTTGAATAAAGTTGTTTCATGAACTTTTCTTGAATGTCATATGGTTTGAAAGGAAACGGAAATTTAGTTTCCATTTTAGTATAATACACATAGGTTAACTGTTTGTAGATTACACCTAAAAGCACAACGAAAGGCGATTACTTTCGCGCCCTTTCACTTAGCAGATGATATTGACAATTGACACTTCACCAATCACCGAAAATAAATTGAAAGTGACATTGACATCCTGTGATATTTCCCCGAAACTAGAGAAGAGACGCTACAAAACGGTTAAGTCGAAAATCGAGAATAGTTCATATAAGGCCTGGTCACACCGGATGCGAAGCGTGACGTGACGTGCGACGTGACGTTCGCACGCGTGTGCGAGCCCTGTCACACCAGCCAAGACCGGTGCAGCACACGTCGTGCGCGCACGCATCACGTCACGCAGGTAACTGCAGGGTTAGGGCTTGGAGGGTTATATTGATAGTTATAATTCTGTAACTACATACGTCTTACAATCGCGAACAATATTTTAATCAACATACAACCTAGCACTGGCCTGCAAATTGCAAAAAACGTAAGAAATTTTGAATTTCGCGGGCTGGTTCGAGCATTCACCTTAAAATATTCTAAGAAACTTTGGCTGCGTTCCGAATTATGCTGTAATCGATTTGAGCGTCCACAAACCCGTTCCGAATTACCGTGAGCGCGATTTCGATGTCCCTTGAATCGTCATAGATGACGTCATGACATGCACCATCTTGCGATTACACCGACCATGCCCCAAATAAATATCACCGTGAGCGCTGTCAAAAAGACATTTGTTTTTACAGGTTGTGTTGTTTTGTTTGACTGAAATGAGTTTCAAACTCATGAACAATTTAATTACCGTTGCATCTATGTAATTTGTAATTCGTGGGAAGGGGTAAATCTTTGCCGGGAGCAAAATACGCTAATATAAACAACGCTTTCGTCATCCTTTTCATCACTGGACGAATCGTCGTTCTCTATCTCAAAATCTGAGTTAACAGAGTCGATAGAGTCAACCAACATAACTTTTATTTTCAAAAATAGGTCTTGTGAAATGTTTTGGTTTGGGTTATGTTCACTGTCAATGCGTTCACGAGCGTTCCGAATTGATGTCAGCTCTTAGCTGTCATAATCGTAATAACTTTAGGGTGCATTCCGTATTAGAAAATAATCGCTCACAGCGCTCACATCGATATTTTGCGTTCCGATTTAGATATCACGATTATGACAGCTAAGAGCTGTCATCAATTCGGAACGCTCGTGAACGCGTTGACAGTGAACATAACACAAACCAAAACATTTCACAAGACCAATTTTTGAAAATGAAAGTTGTTGGTTGACTCTATCGACTCTGATAACTCAGATTTTGAGATAGAGAACGACGATTCGTCCAGTGATGAAAAGGATGACGAAAGCGTGGTTTATAATAGCGTATTTTGCTCCCGGCGAAGATTTACCCCTTCCCACGAATTACAAATTACATAGATGCAACGGTAATTAAATTGTTCATGAGTTTGAAACTCATTTAATTATTTTTCAATCAAACAAAACAACACAACCTGTAAAAACAAACGTCATTTTTGACTGCGCTCACGGTGATATTTATTTGGGGCATGGTCGGTGTAATCGCAAGATGGCGCATGTCATGACGTCATCAATGACGATTCAAGGGACATCGATATCGCGCTCACGGTAATTCGGAACGGGTTTGTGGACGCTCAAATCGATTACAGCATAAATCGGAACGCAGCCTAAATCGGAACGCACAATATCAATGTGAGCGCTGTGAGCGATTATTTTCTAATACGGAATACATCCTTTGAAGTCTAGTGACAGTAGTGACTACTGACACCTACTGTCAAATTGGTGATGAATCGAAATGTCAATCATCTAAAATTTCGAAAAGCTGGAAATAATTTACCATTTGTTTTATTTACTCCTTTTTATTTTAATAAAATAATCATTCCACTATCTGAAGGTTCGTAACTTTAAAACATGTCTCATAGGTAAGTTACATTTCGATTTTAGGCTCATTTGCCATTTGCCCATCCATGAATGGGAAATAATTACAATTCAGTGTACTATTCGTTTCAGCGTTAAAATTCTTCCCGGTGCTACAGTTTGCGAGGATTGCACTCTAGAAGGTGATATTACGATCGGTGGAGGAACTGTTATCCACCCAAGAGTGACAATCATTGCTGAGGGTGGACCCATTATAATAGCTGAATATTGTATTATTGAAGAGTATTCTACTATTATTCACAAGTAAGTGTATCTATTATCTAACTCTGTAGACCTTTGAGTTTTAATTCTTACAATCTCCATGTAGTGGTACATATTTCGTATATTTAAGCATAAGTTTAAGAACTTTAATTTTTGTCCTAAGCCCGTATTGGGCCTCTCCTGAGGTTTAAAAAATAAAACTATAAATTATACCTGAATACCAGATATTACCAAGTCATCATCATCGCCAGGCTCCAGCCCGACTTCATCCACTGCCATTTATAGGCCTCTTTTCACTTTTGTCAATCTCCACAACCAGCACTTTTTTCCCATCTAGTAATCAATAGGGAATATGCATAAATTTATTTTTTATTATTTTGTTACGAAATGGTAAAGTACTATGAAAATAATGATAAAAAGCGAAAACAAGATATAAATCGGCCAAACAACACAAAAGTTATAACCATTTAAACTTTTGTTTCTCTCTTTCTAGATAAAAGGAACTTAGTATGGATTTTGTATGTTGATGGAGCGAATGATGTCATTCGCTGTATCGGATCTCTCTGTCTAATCAGCAGTTTCAAATGCCTATAACTTAATATTTTTTATAGATATTAAAAAAATAATTTGACTTTGCTATTTCTGATGTCAATGAGCTTTGTTTAGAGTGATAAAAAAAAACATGCATATACCCTATTACTTTATTGTTTCAGAAAAAGTGACAAACAAGAAAATCCTCTAAAGCCACTGTTCATTGGAGCTCACAATGTATTTGAAGTGGGCTGCAAGTTGGAGGCACCTTGCGGCCATATTGGAGAGAGCAATGTTTTTGAGTGCAGATCCTATGTAGGAGTTGATGTCAAAATAGGAAGTGGATGTGTTATTGGTAACTTATTTTGTATTTATTATAAAGATGGTGTTAAGGACTCTGTGACACAAACTTTTACCATGATTCTGGATCCATGACCATAGATATTTTTATTTATTTATTTCAACTTCATGTACAAGGGTGGTACATAGGCGGACTTAATGCCACAAGGCATTCAAGGTATTTTTCATTGTTTGAAACATTTTGACTGTGCAGTAAGTACTGTGCTGTTCTATGGAACAGCTGTTTTTATTATATATACAAGTTTGTGTTTCACTGTATGCTTAGAATTGTGAAAGGAACATCTTAATGGTCCCTACATAGAAAGCGACAAACACACGGTTTACAGGAAAGAGATATTGTAGCACCATTATAACTCTCCTTTTTGCCTTTTGAGGTGCGAGTCAGAGTTTGAGGGAATAGACTACTATTTAAAGGGACCAATAACCATTTTTATAGTTATAGAAAACTGTACATAAGAACTTAACTTTTTTGTCATTCTATTTCAGGTGCAGCTTGTCATCTGACGGCACCACAAACCTTAGCCGACAACACTGTGATATGGGGATCTGATCATCATGTCAGAGAAGCACTTGAAAAGCAACCATCACAACTTTTGCAGCTAGACTTTTTGAGCAAAGTCATGCCTAATTACCACAGGCTAAGGAAACCAAATGTTCATAAAAGACAGCCTTCTACGAGACAATCTCAAGAATCATCCCCAAAACCATAAAGAATAATCACTATTTGTTGTTAATGTTGCTGTAATATATTAATTCTTACTAATTTGTAGCTTGTAACACACTATGTTAAGATTTTATATTTATTTAATGCTTTCACTGAATAATCAAGTATTTTGATAGTGAAATATTAGTTTGATTTTTTCGGACATACTGTTTGGTTTAGATTTTTAGGGCAGCCATAAACACTTAGTTTTCCTGATTCGAAAACCGTATTCATAATTCCGTACGAACATCACATTTTTCTTTTTTTCTTCACATAAGATGAATGCTCCAACCAGCCCGCGAAATTTTAAATTTTCTTACGTTTTTTGCAATTTGCAGGCCAGTGCTAGGTTGAATAATGATTAGAATATTACTCACGGCTGTAAGACGTATGTAGTTGCAAAATTATAATAATCAATACAACCCTCCAAGTTCATAAAGGTGCAGGAATGACTTTGACTTTGAAAAAGTAATTTTTCCATCTATACGAACTTGGAGGATTGTATTTATGATTTTGATGAATATAATTCTGTAACTCTATATACGTCTTACAGCCGCGACTAATATTGTAGTCAACACACAACCAAGCACTGGCCTGCAAATTTTCTTACGTTTTTTGCAATTTGCAGGCTAGTGCTAGGTTGTATGTTGATTAAAATATTGTTACGAGCTGGGTATGGGATAAATTAATTACTACCGAAGAAACAATTTATAACTTTAATAATCACAAAACACTTATAACTCAATCACAAATACACTACTGATCACTATTCGCTTGGATATCGCACTTCTAGTTCACTTCGATTCGCTTCGTTGTGTAGCCAAAATCAGACTGCCTGCTCCCGCAAACACGTCGACTATTTATATGGCGATCGAACGTTCGAGAAATATCCACGACTTCCTAGAATCTTCTAGACAATTCCACAACTTGTACAGAGGAAAGAAGTAGTGACTTTATGCCCTCGGCGTACGGTCGAAATTACAATGATGTTCTTTTGTAGGTAGTTTGCGAATTTGTACCTACATCATTCGGGACTCGTTTTACCTACCTACCTACTATTACCTACCTACCTACTATTACCTACCTACCTACTATTACCTACCTACCTACTATTACCTACCTACCTACTATTACCTACCTACCTACTATTACCTACCTACCTACTATTACCTACCTACCTACTATTACCTACCTACCTACTATTAGGTACCTACTACCGTAACTGTAGGTAAGTACGGGTACGACGTAACACTGCCCCCTCCTTAGACATGCTCGTCCCAAGCATCATTAGCCCCGTAGTATCGCGCCAATCGGTCTACATGGACAATCTTAGGCGCACCTCGTGGACCCTTCTGTATTCGGTAGGTGACATCGTTGATCCTAGTCACGACTCGGTATGGTCCATTCCATTTTGCTTGCAATTTCGGAGACTTCGCCTTGCTCCGTACTGGGTTATGCAACCACACCAGTGAACTTTCGTCGAAACCCCTACTATTTGCCTTCCGGTCATAACGGTCTTCATCTTCTCAGACATCTGTTGGCCGGATTGTCTGATATGGTCATAAACATCATTCAACTTGTTACGCAAGTCAATCGCATAATCTGTTACACTACGTGGAGCATCAGGGGGAGTTCCAGTGATTAAATCAGCAGGCAACCGTAATTCCCTTCCAAAGTTCGCGAAGGCTGGCGTCACAGTCGTACTTTCGTGGACGGCGCTACGGTAGGACAGAAGAAATGGCTGTATATGCTTGTCCCAATCCCTTTGTCTGCTTTCCACGACTTTTGCCAGATATCTTTCCAACGTTTGGTTGAATCGTTCCACCATTCCATCAGATTGTGGGTGGTAAGAGGTGGTTCTGGTTTTGTGGGTACCCATTAATCGACAAGTCTCCTGAAATACTTGCGATTCAAAATTCCTTCCTTGATCGCTGTGTATTTCTAAGGGTACTCCAAAACGACAGAAGACTTCCTGAACTAATTTATCTGCGACAGTTGTAGCTTCTTGGTTAGGAATAGCAAAGACTTCTGGCCACTTTGTGAAGTAATCCATGACCACCAGGAAGTATTTGTTTCCGCTCTCACTTTCTGGAAATGGTCCCGCAACGTCTAGTGCTATCCGTTCCCAAGGGGCTTCAACGTTGTACACTTTTAATGCACCTCTACTGCGTGTGTGGGGTCCTTTTACGGCCGCACAACTGGTACATTTGCGACACCAGTCCTCCACATCATCTCGACAGTGGATCCAGTAAAATCGTTCTCGAATTTTTAGTAGAGTCCTTTTTACCCCCATATGTCCTCCTGAACATCCATCATGGTAGAGCCGTAAAACATCCGGTACCTTAGCTGTAGGGACAACCATTTGTAGATGACAGCTGTCCCCTCGAGCGTTTTCCCATTTACGGCACAAGACTCCATCCTAGATCACCAAGCTGTTCCATTGTGCCCAATAACTCTTCGTGATGGAACTCATCGCAGCCACATCACTCCACTTAGGTTTAGGAGCACCAGCTTTGATCCACTCGAAGATCGGTTTGAGGTCCGAGTCATTTTGCTGAGCCTGTTGTATGGTTACCTTCCATTCGTCGCTGAGATCCGTTCTTAGCATCCTCACGGGCACCACTTCCTTAGATTCCTGTCTGGAACTGTGCTTCCAATCTTCAGGCAAAGGTCTTCTTGACAGTTCATCTGTTTTGCTGTGGTTTCTCCATTGTTGCTTGGCAGTCATTCCAGCCGCTTTTCTCTGCAGGGATTGGTTTTCTCTCGGTGTGCTTCGTTTGTTACAGTTTGACCGGAGGTGACCCCTTTCTCCACAATTGTAACACTTAGGGCTGTACCCTTGCGAACGCTGGCGTATAGGTGATGCCACAACTTGCTTTGGAGAGCTTGACCGAAGATGATCCCTTTCTCTACCAGTGTAGCTCCTAGGGCTGTACCTTTGCGCACGGTCGCGTACAGGTGATGCCACAACCTCCCTGACGTGGTGTGTTCGATTGTCTTGCCTCGCTGCCTCTACTTCCAAGGCATGGGCCAACGCCTCTTTCAGTGTCTCATGATGCCCAAGTCGCACAGCGGCTCTAACTTCCAAGTCACGTATTCCATCAACGAATGCTTGTACCAGATTCCCGTCGATAAGTGCAGGGGCAGACTGGTATGCTTTTCGAACCAGCTTTTCAACTTCCAGGGCCCACTGCTGCAGGTTCTCGGTACTACGTTGAACACGATCCTTCAACTTAGCACGAAATACGTGTTCCAGGTGCGCATCGCCGTATCTGGACTCTAACGCCTCCAGCAGCTGCTCGTAGGTTACATCCCTGCCGAGCGCCTCAAGAATGTTTAAGGCCTGGTCTCGAAGGCCCAAGGTGAGCGCGGTCATGGCTTGCGGTTTTGTCCATCCATTCGCCTTCATAACGGCCTCAAATTGAATTTTATATAAGCCGACCACGAAGATGTTCCATCGAATGGAGGCACCTTAAAGCCCCGCGCTGAAGGTGCAGCAACTACTGAAGCCACAGTCACGTCTCCAGTCTTCAGTTCTCCCAAAGCCTTTTTCACCCCAGCGATCTGAACTTCGGCCTCTGAGATACGGTTCTCGTGCTGGTATACCTGATCCTTCATCACTTTCAGATCTTTGCCAAAAGTTGCATGAAGATCCTTTATGAGGAGCATCTGTTCATCCTGGCGGCGGGCCTGCTCCTCTTTATCTTGCTGCAACTGCTCTTCCAACCGGCGAGCCTGCTCCTCTTGACGGCGAGCCTGCTCCTCCTTATCTCGTTGCAACGTTACTGCTCCTGTAACTGGCGAACCTGGTCCTCTTGACGGCGAGCTTGCTCCTGCAGCAGCGCCATTAAAGCTGACAAGTCTGGCGCCACTGATGCTGGAGAAATGGATCCGGATGGGCCAGCGACTGGCACTGACGTAGACTGGACACCACCCGGTGTCTGTGTCGGAGAATCTCCAAACCGCCTTTTGTCCATGTCCTGCTGTCGCTGACTCCTGGTACGGATACCGTCCGTGTCGTCCTTAGGTAGAATTGGCATAATTTATCCCTCACTTCTGACACCAAATTGTTACGAGCTGGGTATGGGATAAATTAATTACTACCGAAGAAACAATTTATAACTTTAATAATCACAAAACACTTATAACTCAATCACAAATACACTACTGATCACAATTTTTCTTTTACAATTTTTCTACGACAGTTCAAACGTTCGTTCCTGTCGCGGCCATTCCTGTCATAGTGTTTGACGTCGTTTCCCTCTATCTTCGGGTTAAATTTTGTATAGCCTTCGCTCCTCTCATCTTTGGAGGCATCCACAGCTTTTAGATAAAATCGATCAAATCATTAGGAACACTCTTACTTCAATACTTAATGTGGCCCTGGACGACCGAGCTTGGCAGCAAGCCACACTTCCCATTCGCTTGGGTGGTCTCGGCGTCCGCAAAATTTCAAGTATAAGTTTATCAGCCTTCCTCTCCTCGGTCTACGAAAAATTAACCAGGGATATTTTATCTTTCTCACTGGTTGATGTTGAGGTGCCGTACTTGACCGATGCGTTGAACGCTTGGAAAATGGCTTGTCCCAATGCGAATTTATCCCGACAACCTGACCTCCCAGAGACAGTGGGACGTGCCGCTCTGCAGTATTGAACAGAATACCCTTTTACACACGTCAATCAATACTGTGGAGCGTGCCCGTCTGCTGGCTGTGGGGGAATGGGAGTCGGGCTTGTGGCTTCAGGCACTTCCGTCATTCACCATTGGCACTATGATGGATGACGCATCGTTCCGGGTCGCTTCGAGTCTACGCTTAGGTGCACCTTGTGTTGCTCCGCATCGGTGTCACTGCGGTGAAGCCGTCGACAGCCTCGGACACCATGGCCTGTCCTGCTACAGGAGCGCAGGTCGCATTGCACGGCACGCCAGCATTAACGACATTATTCGTCGAGCTCTTTCCATCGCCGGCGTACCAGCGGTTTTAGAACCAAACGGCTTGGTGCGTGACGATGGCAAGAAACCGGACGGCATGACGTTGGTGCTTTGGAACGTGGGTAGGCCTTTGGTGTGGGACGCAACCTGTGTCGACACCCCTGCGCCTTCTCACGTTGCAAGCACGGCGGGCTGTGCAGGCGCTGCTGCTGCGGCTGCTGAGATCCTCAAACGGCGCAAATACTGTAACCTTATTGGTAACTACAGCTTTGAGCCGTTTGGGGTCGAGACGCTCGGGTCATGGGGTCCGAGTGCGCGTCTCCTTTTTAAGGAAATCTCTTACCGACTGGTCGACACTTCGCGTGACCAGAGGGCTGGCTTTTTCTTTGGCCAAAGAATTAGCATTGCCATTCAACGTGGCAATGCTGCCAGTCTTCTGGGTACGTTTCCGAGTGACAGCGATGCGGAGGAGTACTTTGACGCTTATTGACGTCGTTGTATATATGGAGGTTCTTACTTTTAGTTTTTATTTTTGTAATTATATATAGCCACAAATGTGTAATTTAAACAATAAAATAAAGGTTACATTTTTTAAACCTATCTACCGAATTGTCTTAAATATCTTTTGAATTGGTAAGGTTGAACGGACGAGACTTACGAATATAGAAATAGCTATAAAAAAGAAATTAAGCGGAATTACCCGGGCCGTTGCCGTATATTGGATGGAAGATGGGGAAGAAAAGTGCTGGAGACCGCGGACTGGACACGAAACCGGCAAATACTGACAGATTTGAAAGAGCACACACACACGTGCACAACAGCACACTTACCATTATGTGACCAAAGGTTGAAAAGGAAAGAAGAAAAGAATTAATCTCTACCGAAGTCTAAGGAATAAAAGATATAAAAATCAATTTTAACTGATAATGGGGAAGGTTGGTCAAAGCTGATTGTAGATGGCGCGTCCATAGCTTAGACCCAATCTGACCAATTAGGTCAAACTATTTTGAAATATAAAATGACATTGACAGATTTTCAACCAATGACGGTGTTTGGTTCATGCGGTGCTAGCGCCATTAGTTCCACCAGTTGCCCACCCTATTATCTGTTTCAAGATTTTTTTTATTTACTTACCCCAGAAATGAAAATTCGAAATCATGATTACCTACTTCTGTAATATTCTCAGCTTATAAAGCATGTATTTTTTAATGTAAAATGTATGGTCACATCATTTGAAAGAGACAAACATCACAACCTTGATTCTCTCTTTCGGGGCCGGTTTCTTTTTGTGCAAGTAAGCATTCCAGTTGCATGTTTTGCCTTCCATCAAATAAGGTAGTTCTGTTTTTTTATATATTGTAGGTGTTAAGTAGTTATGTTAAATCCAATTTTCCGACCTCCAAAAACCTCCGGATCGTTGTTAAATTTTTGAAAAACCATTTAATTTTCGTACTTTTTTTAGTTATTGACATTTTTTTCCACCAAGAACCTTTGCTACGGCGAAGTATTATATTATCTGTGGCTACGGTAAAAGTCACTCTAAAAGTTTAAGAATAGACATGGGCAAAATGTATCACTAAAAAAAAAAGATTGATATGTATCTTTCGATCACTGGGATATGACGTATCACTCTTTTATATCTTTATATCCTTATGTATCAGTAGCTCACGCTGGCGCGCACGACACGCAGCGTATTGAGCGCATTGCACAGCGCTGCTCAGGCTCTCTTTGCTCAACTCAATTCAATAAATCAGTAAGAGTGATAGATAAATAAGCACTTTTCTTGATCGTTATAATTATGTATCTTCCTGATTTATTTTGCTGCTGTTCCGGTTTCTTTCTAGATATGTATCGGATCTTTATATGATGGATGAATAATAAAAAAACACTCGAAAAATTAACTCGATTTTATAGTTTAAAATATTAATTAAATTTAACTTAGGTAGGCTTGCTTGACGTTCAACCAAAGACGCGCAACGAAGCTATCCGACGCGATGACCGACGAGTGAGTGAGGTGTAAAGAAAGATATACTGATACATTCGGATACGAAATGATACGAAGAGAGATTGATTGAAACGGAATGATTCATATCTTTTGTATCTATCACTCCTGAGTTACCCATCTCTATTTAAGAAGACTAAATTTGCAACAAAATGAAAGCAATTTGGTTATGTTAGACTAAATAGCTTCTAAGATGCAGCTGTTCAAGGTTTGCAAAATTAACAAAAAAAACAGACCTGCCGTGTGATGATATTGAGGAACCATTTATCGATGACCCACCATCAGATGACAAGTTCGACTTACCTGAGAACAACATTATTTGATGCAAGGCAACCCCCCTTAAATGGTACATTGTACAAGACATCATGTTATCAAATTTATGCCAAAAAGAAAAAAAACGTATTATAGGTAAAACCAGTTCGTAAAACTCTATCAAAGTGAATAAAAATGTATAATTAAGGGACCACCGCGCGGGCTTCCTCTACGAATCACGTTAATCGGGTACAGTAATCAAAAGACACTGGTGTACATTCGTAAAAAATAAAAAAACACGAATATAGAACCTCCTCCTTTTTGGAAGTCGGTTAAAAAAGAGGTTGTACTCCAACAGTTAGTTCTGCTTTACGCCGTATATAAAATATACTTAGAATTCTGTAGTTAATAATCTGTATCAATAATGTTGCAAGTTCAAAAATGTGGTAATTTCCGTGACTGCTCACGGAAAAAAACCCACAAAATGAAAAATATTAGGATGTCGTCTCGGTTGGAGCGTCATCGATTTCTTTAATTTTGAAGAATTTGTTTCTTTTAGTACGCCTACCGTTGATTTTATTAAAAAAATCGTTGTAGTGTTTTTCGTTGTTTGTTTTTTTTTTCACTCAAATCGCTGGGTTACGTGTTAAAAAAGTTTGTAGGGCATTCAAAGGTTTACATACCAACTTTACTTGTTTTAATTGCTTTGTAATGCAATTTATATTGATGGTATATCGACGGCTGTGAGTAGATAGTTTTGTTGGGAATTAGAGTAAAAGAGCCAGAGCAAGTGGTGTCTGTCTGCGTTTGTAGTATTCGACGGACGCCATGTTGTTATTTACTTTGTGATTTTACTACGGGGAGCTGTAGTGACATGGGTATATTGTGTTGTGCCGCTGCATCGCGAGTGTGAGAATGTTAGAGGATGTACCCGTCCACGGAAGTCGGAGCGACGTCCGATCCCCTAATAAAGCCACGACTCACCAGAGAAACCTCAGCCTGGATTTCAGGTATGTTAATTAGTTCCGTTCACTATTTTGATAACAAGAGATGAATATGTTTTGTTTTTTATCGTGCAGAGCATTATCACGTTTCTTTGCCTCGTGTTTACAGATTATTATACAGAAACTTAACAGTGAGGTAGGGTGTTGTTTACATTTTCATCATTAGTCATCTGCCTGCAACTTGGCACAGAGATAAGAATATTATGTACTTACAAGTTTAAGAATTACCTTTGAATACTTATATAAATCCACATTTTTTAATTCTCTAACTTGATGCAGATATCCAAAAATTACACTAAGATATTTACTTGAACCTGTTACTCATAGAATTTAAATTTGATTAAGCAACATGTAACTCAACATACTGTCAAGCTTTGAAGATAAAAGGAGTTTGTTATCCATGAAAGGCGTAATTATTAATTTTGCTCGAGGTAACAAACCGCAATAACTACAAACCTTTCTTTCACACAATTATTCTATAGTTATTTAATTTAAAATAACCCATTAGTGACTTACATTTATCCTGATAATACTTTACAACTTATAAATTACCATCAATCCTTTAATCAAACTTTCAATTTTACATTAAATTGGTACTTAATAGAAAATGTGAAACATATGGTTGTTCTCTGCATCAATATTGAGTAATAACTTAATTATTAAAGTCTTGACTACAAATTTATGGCCCATAAAAATATAAATTGCAATTTATTAACAATTTTAATGGTCTGTGTACATGCTTTGGTATATTAAAGTAGCAACAAAACATGTTGCCAATACCACACATGCTTTGAAATATTTACTGGGCACATGTGAATTAAATAGTACGGTCGAACAAGCTATTTGATTTACACTTTACAATGTAATTTGTGGGTTAAACTGTAAACCAAATAGCTTGTTCGACCGTACATTAAATTATGTATTTTTTTTTTGTCTCAGCAGCGCACATGGACTTGCATGCCATGTTTTAAGTAGTAATCTGAAAAGATCAAGTATAATTATTTTCCTAAACTTAAAAGGAAGTAAGTATTGTAAAGAAAATATGTCCCTTTAAAATTCAAGACCATTTTTAAGTCAAATATGAGCGAGGCATTATCCACATGTTACATACTTCCGTTTAGCTATATATGTACAATACCTATAACAGTCCCTGCCTACCATCTATCAGTCTTGTACATAATTATGTACAAGACTGATAGATGGTAGGCAGGGACTGTAATACATTAATGTATTATACATGTGTAAACATATGTTTCCAATTATGGTTAAAACAATATCGGTTAAATAACATTACACTGCTGAATAAAAGCATGATAATAAAAAAGTTAGTTACTTTCAAAACTGAAGATGGTTTTTATCTGTAGTTAATGAATTATATCTTATCTAAATTGTCTGACTCACATAATGCACTTAAATCTTACTAGATAGGGAAATTCGTGATTGATAACAAAAGTATTTTAGGCACTATTTGACAATCAAAAATGAGATTTTTATTTTAAAAATTACATAAATTAAGTTTGGACCATGGTCTTACCTGTCTGCTAGTTTAATGTTTTATAAAAGGTGGCATTGAGAATGTAAAAAAAAAAAAACAAATTTCAATTGTTAGTTTCTAAGGAAAACTTTCTTTTACTTAACAAATCAGTAAAATACAATCAAATGAAAAGATAACGTAAATATCAATCACAGATTAGTTTAACTGAAACCAATATATTATTTCACAGTTCATAATTTTATTCTCTGTTGAATATGCATAGGCATTAAGTCCGCCTATGTACCACTATTGTACATGAAGTTTAAATAAATAAATATGCCCTAATATACCTTATGAACATTTTTTTTTAACTTTCCAAACACATTCTCATTTGCATAGCTAAATACAAATGGCTCAACAGTCTTACCTTCATGAAAACTTTTAAATTTTATGACCAGGGCATACACTGTTTAATGACTTAATTAAAGCTTACTATGTTAATAATAAACATTAAATTACAACATTAACTAGCCTTGGGATCTTGCTCATTAGCTCACTATTTCCTTTTTTAACTTGCATTCCAGTGTATGCCGCTATATTCACTCATAGGGTATGTTCTGCTCTGGTAACTTGTTGAACACCTGTTACTGATTTTTAATAGTATGTAGCTACTAGCTATGAATAAATAGTTGCCAGTGGAAATAATTGTTTGAATGTACAACAAGCAATTAAAGTTGCATTATGAATGGTGGATGTTTGATGACAATATCCTGTTAAAGCTTGTATTTCCTGTGTTAATTGCAGTTCTTGGTAAGCTTTTAAAACTGTGCTTACAGTTTCACTCATTGTGAATTTCTGCATCAGTGATGTGGCTTTTTTTAAATGAAACCATCTAGATTCCAATTTTGATCCAGTTCATGACATATGATCAGCCCGCGTAGCATGACCACCGTAGAAACGAAAGAGAATCGACAAACCTTTTGTTTGTCTGTCATTTTGTCGATTCAATGGCAGATGAACAAAAGATTTGTCGATTCTCTTTCGTTTCTACGGTGGTCATGCTACGCAGGCTGGACTGTCTTTTCGAGCTGCTCTGTCTACCCCCGATTGGCTTTTAAAAGCCTCCACTCAAACAAATAGAAAGGTCTTTGGGATGATATAAAACATCATACTACCTACTTAGAACTTAAAATACGCAAGATAACTTCTTTGTTTGCAAAATCGACCATAAAATAACCAGTTTTCTGGCATTTGTTATACTGGCTGATCTCTGACATTTATTTACAGTTGGAAGTTTTGAACAGACAAATATACTGATCATAACTAAACAAATTAAAACTATCTAGTCATGGTTTTAATGTGATCGTTTAACTGTAATCAAGCAATTTGCGTGTTTCATTAAAGTAACATAATGAGGTGTGGATCTTAACATTCTTAACCACAACAAGTCGTTAAAGAAGAATTGCCTAAATCCGGTATAATTAGCACGTAAAACCGTAAGTTTACCCTTTCTTTCAGTTCATAAATTCTCAATTGACGAACGATTTCATCATCATCATGTGAGCCCTTGTCCCATTCTATTTGGGGTCAGCGCAACAAGTTTTCTTCTCCCTTCTCCCCTATCAGACGTCACTCACTCCCCATTTACTCTTTTCCCTTTCATATCATTCCTCACCACAATCCATTAATCTTTTATTTGGTCTTCCTCTGCATATTGACTCACAATTCCATATTATTCTAAATCAATTAAGTCAGTGTTTGGATGTTCAAGATATATAGTAAACATCGAGCGGTATGTAGGGCGTCTTTGACCGCGGCTCTCGGCCCAGGTGAACGCACGGGGGCGAAAGTAAAAGTGGTCAGCGTCTCGAGTCTCGACGGAAAGCGGCTACTTCGATTTCCTACGTTCTCACCTTAGCACGCCATGTTTTTTCTCGGATATAATGGTAGAACCCTTGACATTAAAGTAAACATACATATTATCGACATTAAACCACCACCATTATCACCGAGAAATATTCAATTCAAGTACTTATCCGATTTCCTACGGAGAATCCTCACGAAAAACGTAGGTAGGTACCTACTCATTGTTATTTAGATTGAGTTTTTCGTAGGTTTTTAATATTATACGGCTTTCGCAAAATTCGGGGCTCCAAGGAATACTTCCATTTCGCGTAAAATTAATATTTTCTGAGCCAACTAGAGCTTGTAATTAATTTCTGTCAAAGCTGATCTTTATTTATGTTTTTGAGGATAGATTAATGAACATATATGCTGAACTAGTTCTGTATACTTACAATATTATTATTTTCTCCTGAAACGAGATATAGCGAGATATATAACGAGATTCACGTTAAAAAAATTAAAATTCTTAAAATGGTCTCTAAGCTTTTGAACATAAAGTCCATTTTAAGAATTTGATATTTTTAACGTGATTCATATGATTCTGGTAAAGCAGCCATTTTAGGCCCCCTGAACGACACGTCGTAGTACTCATAGTATAGTACTCATTTCATTGAATGTTGAAACTTTAGTTGAAAGAACCTATTTGTTCGGTAGGTTGGAAGTACCTAGTAAGAGATTCTTGGTGCAAAAAAATGTTATTATCATCAACATGTCGGTTGCCCTCATGACCGGTTCATTAAGTAGGTAGGTACATTGTTTTCTATTGATTTCTCCATTTCACACGGTAAGCATGCCAAATGCCATGTCAGACTAACATTAAGTAATTTTCTTTTTTGCGGTTTGCGTCTACTTCAATGTATGGATTATTTAAAAATAATTGTACATCATCATCATTCTCTTACTCTTATCCCAATTCATTTGTGGTCGGCGCAGCATGACTAGTTCTTCCATACTTCTCTATTTTTCGTCATCTCATCAGACACTTCTTTTCTTGCCATATCATTCTTAACACAGTCCATCCATAGTTTCTTTGGTCTTCCTCTACTCATATACCCATCCACATTCATACTCAAAACTTTCCCCACGACATTTTCCTCATCCCTCCGCATCACATGTCCATACCACGACAACCGATTACCACACAACTTTTCAGTCACCGGCGCCACTTTCAGACTTCCTCTTATAAACTCATTTCTTACTTTATCCATTCGCGTAACACCACACATCCCCCTTAGCATCCTCATCTCCGTGACATGCAAATACCTTTCATTCACCCCTTTTGTGGCCCAACATTCTGATCTATAAAAGACAGCAGGTCTAACCATTGTTTTATCAATCTTCCCCTTAAGGTTAAGGGGAAAGCGGGAGTCGCAGATTGTTCTCGTGACTTGCCGCCATTTCATCCATCCCGTGTTAATTCTGCGCTTTACACTACGATCTATTTCGCCATCGCTTTGCACGAGTGAATTGAGATACCGAAAGTCGGAGCAGACAGGAAGAGGCGCGCCATCTAACGCTATGGCTCCAGAACTGAAGAGACCGCTGAAATCGCAGAACATGTATTTAGTTTTACTTCTGCTGATTTTCAAACCAACATTCTCCAGTTTCTGTTGCCATTTCTCCAATCTGCTCTGGATCTCAGGTCCATCTTCACCAACAAGAACAATGTCGTCGGCAAACAGCATGCACCAGGGTGCCTCTTCCTGGATGTCCGACGTTAAAGCGTCCATGATCAACAAGAGAGGTAAGGACTTAAAGCCGACCCTTGATGCAAGCCTACGGCCACACTGAACTCAGCCGCGGTGTTGCCAGCAGCTGACCGGACGTAGGTACAAGATTTACTGTACATAGCACGAATTAATTCTATATACTTCCCAGGTATACCTTTCTCTTTCAAGGCCCACCACAAAACATCACGAGGTACCCTATCATACGCTTTATCCAGATCAAATAATTGTACATCAGAGATTAAAAATAAAACTTGCAGTACTTCATTATATGCAGTGCTTATAATTATATTCCCCATTGCTATCCATCATACTCATCACTGAAAAACATCCACTTAAAAAGTTTTTGCAAGTAACGAGGCAACGCACCATGTATTGTATAAAGTACTGTAGGCTATTTTCGTCAGCTCGGTGACATTCAAAACCAATACAACACAAGGCTGGCAAATTGTCGTCAATCTTCATGATCAGTAAATTATAAATGTAAATTCCTTTTGTGCAGCAATGAAGCCTTAGGTACCTACCTTTTTGTCATGCTTTAATGATTTCCTTGACTTTGTTTTTCCTCTCCGAATCTCCTCAAAGCGCTGCTCATCCGTGCTACGGAATACATTAGCAGAATTAAACGAGACGTTTCAATGAACAATAGAGCTTCGTCGTCATGTTAAATATTTCTCTCAGAGCGTAAATATTCACGTAAACCTAAAACTCAGTTAGCGATTTTGAAAAGATTAATCAACGGCCTGGTCCAATGATTAATTGCTTTTTATTCATGTTCCGCTTGAAACAAAAGCGTTTTGTTCGACCGTAATCGATCATTTGATTTAGAACAATTGATAGTAATATAGAATGTGTTGAATGTAACCTTGTTTTTGTCGCTTCAAAGACAGCAGTGGCACTGGTTTTATGTATAAAGTCAATTAGTAAGTGTTGGGACACGGTCACGCGACCCACCCATATAAGCATTACAAGATTTACAAGGCTGGAATCCTAGTCTCTAACCAGTGAAATGATCAACAAAAAGCCATGATGAACCAGTGAATAGGGATCATAACTTATCTCCAGTGGCCATAAGCGGAACTCGGAAGTTAACACATCGCTAGCCAAACTTTTTGCTAGCAAACTGAAGCTGGAGCAAAAAGTAGATAAAAGCAAAAGTTTGTTGCGCAAACTATTCTATAGCAGAGCTAGTTTTTACTCCACGCTATCTGCTTGGTGCATGCGAAAAGTGCTGTCTGGGTTCAAGTGATCCCATTTTGTTTTGCATTACAGTATCAACAACCTTCGTCCTTTACCATGTAATGACTCATTTGGCGCCCACGTCAATTTCGTTATCTAGTGTCCTGTCTGAATGCAAGCAGTAGCTTGCTTAGCCAATTACAACACTAATTATGTTGACCCTTCATTGTTGCCAATCAACATCGGCACTCGAGGAATGCGACACGCTACTGGCCAAGACGCCCGCGATTAATAAACGAGCTGGTTTATTGTTATCGTCCAAATTAACTAGACCTGACCAGCATAACTCTTTTCTATTCGAACACAATACTCTTCAAAGGATCCCAAGACTAAATGTTCCATGGCAGCGATGTCTTTTTAGGGCTCATAAAATTATGGTCTTGATTTATCATATGCATTTTTTGTAGTCAATCCGTGACACGATTGCGTTCGTCGGTATATGATATGAGTACTAATTACTAGTACAGTATGCTTCATGCATTTTTCACCCGTATGTTATTGTACACGTCTCCGAATATAATTAGCTTGTGCAAATAGCACTGGCGAAATGAAGAGATAAGATAGTGTGGCTTATTTAACTAGTCTAGGTACGTTTAAGTCCACATTTGAATGACAATTACTTTTAGCGACATTGTCAGTAACTTCATCATCATTATTTCAGCCGAAAGACGTCCACTGCTGGACATAGGCCCCAAGTGTCGCATATATGTATTTAGCAATATGTATTTCTATAGAGAAATACATATTAGTACCTACCTCATGGTCGCCTGGAGTTCGGTAATTGTCCCACGTGATCGTACTAATGGGATAAAAAATCCAATCCACGTTACTTATAAACTATGTGTGCCAAATTTCATCCAAATCCGTGCAGTACTTTTATACATCCATCCTCACAAACTTTCGCATTTGTAAAAGTAGTAAGAAAACGAGTGATATTAGTAGATCAAAGATTTTTTTATTAAATCCTACGTACCTTTTGGCGCCGAGTCAGAATTGTATCATTGCGTCATCGTTATAGAGTCGATAAAAAAAATCTCGAAACGCGTCTAATTCGGTCGCTTGATAAGTCATGAGTTTGTACTCACCCCGTACACGTGCACTAAGAACGTTGCCGTAATCACGTGGCCACCAATGAGCATGAGTTCCTTGTTCAATGTTGATTGACTAGGTACTGTTTTTTTTGTTTTTTTTTTTCTAATACTTTGAAGTCTCTTTAATAAAATAATAAGTTGAATTAACGTCTTAGGCATTTATGATAATGAAGAATACACAGATATAATTTGATTCGAAACTCCGACCGTCAGAGGTTTTCCCTGTTGTTAATAATCTTGGTTTATTAAGTTAATTTATTTCTCTATTGTCTGCAAATGGTTCTGGAAAAAAAGTGGGTATTTTAAAAAATCCCACCAAAAAACAACTAGGTATTTAATTGTTCAGCTCCAAAAACCGATAATTTGTTTAATGTTTTAAAAAATGCAGTCGAATACAGAAGCCAACATTGCTTGTGGAATTTGTAACCCAATTGTTCCGTGAAATTAAACCGAACGAAATTTAATACAACTGCACAGTTGAAATTGTATACTAAACCTCTTGTATTACTTTTCCCGGAGTTTGATATTGTAAAAAAAAATATTTGGAAATAAGTCGTGGCTGAATAAAGTTTAATGTGTCACTCACTGTTGACAATATTTTAATTACAATGTTGTTCCAAAGTCCAAGTTGAACACGGTACCCGGTTCCGTACATGTGATTCATGTTTTATTTCTTGTTTACGCACTCTTGTTAATTACCAGTGTTTCACAAATGAGAATGAGTTGTTCGATTTATTTATTTATTTAGTACAGTATTTAAAACCATTAACACTAAATTAAATACCTAATCCTTTTACTCGGTCTTCTCGCAGAACCACAAACATTCCAATAATATCGTCTTCCATTCATCAGCAAACAAGTCGATAACAAACTGATTGAAGGAACACTGCTAAATATAGCTTTGTTACGCCATCTCACTGCATGCATATTCTTTATTTGTTGTGCCACTTCCAAGAGTTGATAAAGGGTTAAAATTAAATTAAGAATTCTAATTTATTGCACCAGGAAAGATGCGTAAATTGACACAGGTTCGCAAAAACTCGAGGATGGACGGGCAACGAAATAAATTAACAAATTAATATTGGAAGGAAAATCAATGCAAAATTACTGCAATCAATTTGCAGAGGAAAATCAATACTACTAAGCTAGCAGCTAAAGAAAATCAGCACCACGTAATGGTGTTGAATTTAATAATGAAAACATTCTTGTGGTCTAACTCAACTGCTTGCGATCCAGAGCAAAACCAATACCACACCAATACTGTATAACTAGACTCCTAGAGCCAATCTCAGTAATCGTTGTAGTATCCACTGGAGCCAATCTCGAAGTATGAATAAGACAATCCGTAGCTACGGGCGACGTCTAAACTGCTTGTTTTGTCTAACAGTACGGACTGGCAGCCGAATGTATGGATTTGCTAGTAACAACATAGGAATTCCTGTCAAAAATCTAATAAAAAACGTGCATGCATGCATTGAGGCAACATAAAATTCTGTTACAAGTAATGTTACTTGAGGCTTGATATTAAAATATGGAAAGTAGTTAAATGGCTTCTGTTTAGATGAAGGTCTACAGCTTGTCTTATTTTCACTTGAAACAGAAACATGAGCCAATCTCTCTTCACGCCTCAAGTGTTTATTGGAGGCAATCATAACGGATGGCGTCGCATTAGCAATCTCATGGGACGTGTAACGGACCCAACAACGTATGGAACACAGACTCAATTGTGAGACAAGAGCAACCATATTGTGTCTTCCCACGGATTTATATCGAGGTCGGACTAAAGGCTGCAGTAGACGATCGATTTAAAGTGTCCGTAGCAGACGAAACTCCACTGTCGTAATCATATAACCAGCCCGCAACGCTGTAGAAACGAAAGAGAATCGACAAATCTTTTGTTCATCTGTCATTGAATCGACAAAATGACTGATGAACAAATGATTTGTCGATTCTCTTTCGTTTCTACGGCGTTCATGCTAAGCGGGCTGAACTGAAAGAGTTCGCATGATATTGTATTAAACGAGCATAGGTAGGTTAGTGTCAGACCAACAATACGATACACGTTCAATCTTTCATTGTTTGCTGATTTGTCACCGAGAATTGCCGATTGTTTACAACTTTACCGTTGCGTACGTCGCATCTATCTACTGCTACACACACAAATTTATCAACTGATATTACATTACTGGATATTTGAAGGTTTCTCTACACAGTGTGCTGTAATCCTTATACACCCACGGGCTTGATATAAGATTAGCTTACCATTAGTCGATGATTAAAAATACAGTCGTCCGAAGAAACATAGTCCGATGACGCATTTACAATGAAATCTTCAAACTTGAGGACTTGTGGAGGTGAATATCTCTGCGTGACTTCATTGTTGCGAAAATGTTATTATGTTCGCCTATATATAGAAAAGGGTAGTAATACTAGTAATGGAACAAGGGCGACAACCTGCGAAGATGAATAGAAAGTATTAGGGCTAGGAGACATGAGAGACATTGTAACGGCTGAAGATTATTATACAGCATTAATCAGACCTTTTCCAAGTCCAGCTCAGATAGAGAGTAGCAACAAAGCTTCATAAGCAATCGAGACAGCGTAATGTTCTCAGACAGATTGTTTTATGTCAGGGAGAAAATAATAACTAGAACGATCGGCGTCGACATTGAAGAGATGTCAGTTATGTAGATTATAAATCTCTACATAACTTGCTGTGATTTTCCACGTACCTAGCTCAGTAATTGCTTATCTTTACGTTTGTTATACATTTTAGAAATTGTGGCTAAAAGATGCGCAGATCGCTAATGTATTTTATCAGCAACAACATCCGCAATTCTTTTTGCTTTCAGAGCTTTTACGAATTTATTAACATCGTTACCCAAATTCTGGGATTATCAGACAGATTTATCAAAATATGAGTGATTATGTCAACTAATCTGCGCATATATTAGATGTATAATTTCCTGTTAGTCGTCGTATCTTACTTCGCGTTTTATATTTTGCAAGTTGACTCACCCAGTCTCCTAAAAAGTCTGTGTCAGTTACTTTTTATTTCGTCTGCGATTGCTCAGTGTCCGGGGAAATGCTGATGCCATTTGATTATACAAAAGAGATATAATTTAAAACATGACGTCATTTCCCTCGTCCCACAGTAATGTAGACATCATATTCCTTTGTTTGAATTTTATATTATATGTGGTAAATACCCTTGTTGGATATGATAAATGGGGAGAACTGTACCTCGACCCTGAGAAATGGGGACGCCCCAGAAACCCTGAAATAGGTTATTATACACATGATTGAACGCACCTATATATCTAAGCCGATGTCACCAGTGTAGATCGTAAACTCGTAACACCATTTGTATTGATTTGAATGTAATTATCCTTCCATGATAAAGCTAGTATTCAATTAACTTTTAATTGAACATCGTCTTAACTGAAACCAATTACGTTTATTTATATCTGAAAAACAATTCTCCAGACGCTATCAAGACGTCAGATATTTATAGAAACAAGGAACTTACGTCAGTTGATGATAGTCTATTTCGATGACATTTGTTACGGCGAGCTCTAGCCGAGCCGAGTATTATGGGCCCGTGGGGTGTATAATAAAGGGAGTGACACAATGGACGGAAATGATCAATCAGGGGCCCTCACCCACAAGAGGGACACTGGTGTAATGGTCGCCCACAATCCAATGCAACTAACTGCCCCCACTCCAAGATGATTAAATCTACGTAATCTACGGGTCAAGGGATTCAGACGTTACGTACATAAATTAGTAATCTCGTCTACTGGATGAAGGTTAAGAAACAATGCGTATGATGGTCGAACTAATAAAAGTTAGGCGCTACTAATTTAGTTAACCATATCATGAAGGTTCTTTGGAATAAAGAACAGAGTACTTCCTTTTCACGGTTTCGGCATCTAAAGAAATCTTTACTTTGAAATCATTATTAAAAATAACAGCACACGTAATAACTTTTTAATTCAGTGAAAAACTCAAATCATTCGAATGTTTCATCCAAACATTGGAATAAATCCCAATTTTGCCCAGTCGCAGCGGCAAATTGCAAGAAATTGGCAGACGATTTTCCATGCCACAGTTAGTCACGGTTGTTTTGGTAACCGACAACCAAAACATAGTCCGGGGAAATCCTTGGAAAAGCGTTTTTAGCAGTGAATAAGAATAAACTGATAATGATTTTATCCATTATGAATACTAATGACTGCAACTGTTTAGTGTCTCGCTGGTTTCAATTGGAGCATGTTCGGATAATTCGGCGGTCGGCCTCGTTCAGTTCGGAAGTGGCAATTCATAGGTTCAACTCGCCTTGCACACTACAAGGTCGATACTATCGTAAAAATTAAGCGGACCACTATAACGTGGGTTTTATTCGGTTTATTAGCGAAATATTACTTGTTAGGGGCCTAACATGCTTCAAATGGCTTAGCATGATCCTCCGTTACGCCTAAAATACTGCAGCATTAATTTTGAAATAAATATATGGTAAAGTTGAGGATTAATGCTCAGTACTATGTGTGACGAAAACACGATTCCATAAACGTTTCTCGATAGAAAAGAAAATCCAAAGTTACCTCCAAATCGAACAATAAACCGCTGGTACTAAAAAAGTAATTCAAATTAGATCATGAAACTTTGCATACTAACTGAACTAACTATATAGCAGGTCTTATGTGTTTTATTTTTTTAGTCCAATCAATAGTTTTTTTGTAAATCGCAAAAAAACACTCATTTTGCACTATTCGGCCGCAGTGACTGACGTAACAACCGCTTTGTAGTGCAAGCTGATTAGAACTTTATTCTAACAGTATTTCAAACGAAGTTTGAACCACCACAAAAAGAGTTGCTAATTTTAGGGTTAGAAGGGCCTTACACTATTATAAGTGTAAATCGATCTTCCTACTGCCTACGGAGCTTGATTATAATGCTAACCGCATGAATGTTATACTTAGGACCAGAGTGCATGTGGTTTCTTACGTGATAGGTTTACCCAGGAATAGATCATTGACAGTCACTTACGGCCGTTTTCTATAACTTACTTACGTATACCTGTTAGTTAATATGCCTACGTCTCTCAACTATCGGTGTTTCTATAAACAAAGTTAGCTTGACATATCCTATCCTCGTCACCTACCTGTTACTTGATTCATACAAAAATCAAAGTAATCTTTTCTGTGACGTTTTGTTTCTAACGGTCCGTAAGCTAAATGTCATACAGACGAGAGATTTCGTTTAGATTATGCTTCCGTTACCTGAAGTTATTGAAAATGGCCGTAAGTGTTAGCTCACTAAACGATCCGTTATATAATGAACTTCCAAAATAATGTTTAGAGTAGATATTGATCTTTTGTTTAAAATTTATGCGTTAAAATAGAAACGAATACTATTGTAATTGCAAATATTATCAGCCAGCACGACGGGAAGTGAGCGAAACGAAGAAATAAAATTTATCCGTTACTGTTGTGATTTCAAGAAATATTCTGTGCCATTGTTGTGATTAGGTAATGGAGTATCAGGGTTTTATCCACGATCAGTAGCAGCACGTAACAGTGTATTTACTGTATAACAGTGATTACTTACATCGATCTGGTTAAAGGCAGGCTTTCTGTAGCCAATAAAATAACAATGAGGCCACTAAGAAACGAGTAGCCAGTAATACATTACTGCATGATGTGGGTGTCTGCGAGACGTCGTGAAACATCGCTCTAATGGATTTATTGTATTCTAACTAGACTGGATTATATGCGGGTTTCTTTCCAACCATTAGCCGAATTGCAAAGGTCTGATTAACTAAACTTTACCTACAAGAATCTGTAAACCTATTGTTTTGCACTTGGAGGACAATCATCTGAGTTAAATCTGGGCGTGGATCTCATTCATCTTATTACGTAATAGTCGCTACATTGTTTGATGGAGTTGGTGAATGTTGAATATGCTGCCCCTGCCCCTAGATACTGTTACGTCGAAAATGACCATCGTGCTTTGAAGGGGTATTGGTGAGCGTAGTATGATGTCATTTCTTAATCTGACAACTTGGCTTTTACTTCGATCCGTAGTTTGGTTCAGCTAAAACCTTCCTTTCGTTCACGTCATAGATTACATTACACGCTTCGAATAGAATAGAATATGTTTATTGTAAAAACATGACTATACATCAAATATATGCAAGGTCTTAAAATAACAGTTGTTGTTGTAACATGTTTTGTCATTCATGGCGAACAATTTTTTTTTTTTTTGTTTAAAAGAAACCATAAAAAAAAACATAAAACTAGAGTCTACACAGTAAACTAAAAAATAATAACAAAAAAAAATCCTAATGCTAATAAAAAAAAAAATTCGTGCTAGACTATTCTGTATTCTGAATATTCTTCATCCAAATACTATTTCTGTGTAAGCGTAATACGTTTCTATGAATCAATACATTATTGTTATCGGTTATTTAATAAATCGTTTCGACTACGATATTTTCTGTTTGATAAATTTACGTCTGTGACAGATTTATGATTCAGACTTCAATTGCCATTATCTAATATTTTTAACGTGACGTTTTTACGATCCTTGTATCTTTTTTGTTTGCTTTTACTTGCGTTTAAAACAAAGCTGTTACGTCACTATTGAAAAAAAAACGCCCATTCATTCAAGGTGATACCAGGCGAGATTGCATCAGGTCTATTTGGTTCAGGATTTCCTTCTTCGGAATTTTAAACAAATCAAATAAGTTTTTCTTATTCAACGTGGTTGAACTACATATTATGCGCACGAGTTTGCGTTTGTTATTACAAAATAAAGTGCTACACGGGTAGTAAATCTCAGAATTATTGCCACATGAAAGAGAATCACTGTTGAATTATTGATATCGGCAGAAACTTGTGAAAAATAAACAACAGAAACGATTTGATTTATTATTAGAATACAATCAAGCAGCTTTCAGAAACGGTCTTCTAAAAACGTGTAACTTCGGTATATTTAGGTAAAAACAAACAAAGGTTAATTTTTTTATAGCTGTCGAACTTAGATTTGGTCGTAGAATTCAGTTGTGTCACCCTCACTTAATAATTGTTGCTTCGTCACGGTAAGTGGCTTTTACATTCTATTGTGTTTAGAGGAAGCGGTATAATTGCCCTTGCTATGGAAGGAAGCGAACGTTTTTGAGTGTTTAGGAAACCACATTGTGTTGAGAGGAAAGCGATGACTCCCCGAAGCGTTGTTGTGGGGGTTACGAAATATTTGTGGGAAAAGGGAGATAATTGTGCAGCTGGCTCAAAAGCTACATTTATGTTACGTCAACATTTATGGTCTACATCAAATACGTGTTAGAATTACGACGAAATATGTATTAATCATAACATGAGTTTGAATAGGAACACCTATCAAAGGTTTTATACAGATCAACAGATTTTGACCGACTGTCCCAGACGTTTTTGGTCAATAAGACAAAGGCGATGAGTGATAGCTTGAAGTAACCTCCTTTTAAGGGGCTCTCCCCCATTCACACTAGCGCCACTTTAGTAAAAAAATCAGAACTCGTTAAATACACAATTAATATAAAATCTGATTGACAAAATCAATCTTTTGGTCTTCTAAATTATTTACGTCTGCTTAACTCATTGAAACATAGCTCGCTGTCGTTACAGCAGTGCAAGTACGTAGGAATCGATTCGATAAATCTGAAAGTTATTCTCGACAAAATGACTTTTTATCTTTGTTATAAACTCATTTTTTCGAAAATGACTGTCAGATTTATCGAATCGATTCCTACGTACTTACACGGCAGATACAAAATGAAAAAAAAACGGCCGTTTTTAGCAATTTTTCTAACTGTAACTACAGTGAAGTATATTTTAATGAATTAAATAGACGTCAATAATCTAGAACTCTAAAGCATTGATTTTGTCAATCAGATTTTATATTAATTGTGTATTTAACGAGTTCTGATTTTTTTACTAAAGTAGCGCTAGTGTGCATGGGGGAGCCCCTTAAGGTAAAGAATCTTAGTCTTTATAGGTCACCGTGTCACTAACACAATACCTTACCTTTTATTAGAAAACAAACCATCAATTTGATGCGTTAAGGGGAACGAATGGCAATCTTCAAATCTACCGTGCAAGAACCAAAAATCCATGAAGTATTTGGAAATAACGTTGCGAAATATCTTGCAATGTTCTAACGCAAAGCTAACCTGAGTACTCCTAGTGCCCAAGTTGAGGCCCGTTGGGCTTAGCTGTGCCTCCTGAAGAGCCTTTATGGAAAGCTCAACACGTAAAGCAATTAAAACTTAGCTGGCTAAAGACATGGAATGAGCACCGTTGGGATGGGTAATGCATTTATGAGATGAAGCTCTCCTACCACAGTTTAAAAGTGCAAGCAGTAGGTAATAATACTTTTAGAAGAAATTTAATTGGATAATATCGCATTCTGGCAATGCCAAAATAAGTGCCATTTTCAGAGCTATTTTGTTAAATAGTCTGCTCTTTAGAACAATTTAACAGATATGGGGGACACGAACTAGGAAACAGACTGAACTGACTTGGAGTCCACAACTAATTCAATCAGAAGAGATAAAATAAAACCATCATATATAATGCATCAAATTATAATCAATGATACCTAATTGAACTCTGGTCTAAACTTCTAAACTAATATTATAAAGAGAAAAGATTTTTTGTTTGTTTGTTTGTTACCATTTAACTCAAAAACTACTCAACCGATTTTAATAATTCGTTCACCATTAGGAAGCTCGATCTTTACCGTCGTTTGAGTAACATAGGCTATACATTATATTGATATCATGCATATTAGCCGAGCTATCACAATTTTCGCGGACGTAGTCGCGGGCGAAGTGCTAGTATTGCTTTAGACGCTAGCGTTAATTGAGGAAAACAAAATTTATTCTTCGTCGACACGAAGCATTTATCATGAAATCATGTTCGAAATGGTGTTGTGAACTTATGAATGAATCAGAAATCCGTCAGTCCCTGTTGGCCCTGTTCAATGACCTCGGAGAAACACTTGAACATTCATTGATGTATTAAATATGAATGTAGCAGATGGCATTAACATGAATGATGTACGAATGGAGATCAATTTGAGTTAGGAACTTGAGACCAATATTTTTTTTATTGAAAAGCCAGACATTGTTAATGTTGTTTGCAGTTCCGCTCATCAGGGAACGAAAATTGGCGTGAAAATGAAAGTTGTAAATGATAAAGCCTCATAAAACTCAACAGAATACACTCACTCTATTACACTGAATCCATACTTGGCACCAAATCCACGAACTTTAAAACCTGTGATAAAAGAGATCGTTATCGGCAGACACAATTTCTTTTATAGACATTTGGCTAACCTGCTAATACTACGAACACCTGTTTCTACATACAACACACCATACATACTTTTGTAATAGAGATGGGTAACTCAGGAGTGATAGATACAAAAGATATGAATCATTCCGTTTCAATCAATCTCTCTTCATATCATTTCGTATCCGAATGTATCAGTATATCTTTCTTTACACCTCACTCACTCGTCGGTCATCGCGTCGGATAGCTTCGTTGCGCGTCTTTTGTTGAACGTCAAGCAAGCCTACTTATGTTAAATTTAATTATTATTTTAAACTATAAAATCGAGTTCATTTTTCGAGTGCTTTTTTATTATTCATCCATCATATATAGATCCGATACATATCTAGAAAGAAACCGGAACAGCAGCAAAATAAATCAGGAAGATACATAATTATAACGATCAAGCAAAGTGCCTACTTATCTATCACTCTTACTGATTTATTGAATTGAGTTGAGCAAAGAGAGCCTGAGCAGCGCAGTGCAATGCGCTCAATGCGCTGCGTGTCGTGCGCGCCAGCGTGAGCTACTGATACATAAGGATATAAAGATATAAAAGAGTGATACATATCCCAGTGATCGAAAGATACATATCAATCTTTTCTTTTTAGTGATACATTTTGCCCATGTCTATTTTGTAATGCGCACGCGCTCGCTTATCGTTTGTTTCGTCAGTAGAACAACGTTTGTTTTCAAATTTGAAGACTATATTGGTAAACTGGAAGCTGGAATTGTACTCCCGATTAGTCGTCAGGCGAGCAACAGCCAGATTATTAGGTCAAAGGAAGCACGTAGCTCGATGATAGATGCTTGTAGAAATAGACTGATCCGGTGGGGAATGGACGGAAATTGCATCGGTCACTTTGTCTGAGGCTAAGGAGAATGTCTTGTTCGCTAAGGATAGAAGCATTTGCAGGGCCGGGCGGCGCGGCGCACATATTATGGCTGAGAGCAGTGCAGAGCATTTTTCACTATAACTTAGCACTATTATCGACATTATCCTCATTTATTTAAATAATATTATGGATTCTCGGATTCATTGATTTTAGATACTATTTCAATGAGGACAATGTCGATAATAGTTTGACAGTGAAAAATGCTCCGCGCTGCGCTCCGCCATATGTGCGCCGGCCATAAGAGCGTGAACTGCTGTTCAGTTTGCATTGCATTGCATCCAGTCTAAATGGGCCCTGGTCCTGTGGTTTTAATTGGCAACACGATTTTTCTTTGCCTATTAGTTACCATGGCTTATTGTTAAGTACAATAAGCCCTTATATGACTTTATAATCACATTGAGCTTGAAATAGCTTTCAATCAATTACATTATGCGCGACAGCGCGATAACGACCCCTTTAACCACTAAAAGGGGACTACTAAATGAAAACTGATGTTTAAATAACATGAGAAATTCCCTCATCTTTAATACCGTTATACGGGTGACGTCATGATATTATGTGGTTGTCATGAGCTAACCCTTCGACAAACACTATACGGGTCGATTGGATCCCCGATTCAATTTATTGAAATTTAGATTACAATAGGATCTCCACGCCTAGTCTTTTCTGACCTTGTTAACATTCAAGGTCTTTTTTTTTTGTTGAATATTGGTTTCAGATTTTTCCCACAATAGATACAGCTGTTGTCTGGAATCTCTGAAGGATCAATTTATGAGGACATTATTCTGAAATAGGTGTTTAGTTGTCTTTACATGAACCAACTGATTATCCTCATTAGTGTAGTAGTGATGAGGATTACATTGATTAGATACATACACAGATCAAACTGTTATCTCCGAATCATTCACAGCCAATTTATTTAATAGTCAAAACTTGAAATGTAACTAACATTTCAAGTTAAAAAAAATATATTTGATAAAAACAAAAACAAGAGTCATTGCTCTCGTTATTATCTCGATTTCACAGTTAATGGAATAAGTAAGTAAAACCTTTTACCCACTTTGGTTAAACTTTCTACTCAAAACAATGATACCAGAAGGCCTTGAGAACATTAACGGAGAAAGTCCTCATTAAAATACGCCTACTACTTTTAATTGATATGCTCGTCAACATAAACACATTTGCTGTTGGCTCCGCAGACTTTACTTACATAAGGGATGACACACCACTTTATTTCGTACATTCGTCTGACTTTCAAAGCAAGAACCGTCAAGCGCTTCGAACACTCGGTGCAGTAGCACTCGGCGAGGCCACACTTTGTACTAAAAACAAGTTACAAATGTACTGTTTTACATAAATTTTGATATCAAACATTCACCCATATTCATTTTATCAACTTTGTGTACTACTAAACAGTTATATTACTTATCGGTTAGGTATAATGCACGTGTTCGGTTGTATTGCATGCGTTAATGCGTGTTGGTACCACAATGGCATTATTCCTTCCTCGGTTTACACTGTTACACATCAAACGCTTGATTTATTTTATACAGTACTGTGGTTATTCAACCAAATGGGAACATGTAGCCATCCGGGACAGCTTCTATTACTGACTAGCTTACTATAAATAGTAAGTTCAAAGTTCAATTTTTCTTATCATTGCTTAAGTCTCTCTGAGTAAATAATTTCTGTGACGAATGTAAATAATTTGCTTGTCGTCGGGAGTCACAGGAGCTCTTTGAATTGTTGTTGTCCATTCATACTATGAATGTATTATCGTACCTACACGTTGGTAATCTCAATGTGACTTTACAATCTGCGTTTATTTATTTTGTTTCGAATATTTTTACATCTGTCGTTATCCACTTATCTCTGTATGAAATCGAAACGAGTGGCAGATGGTTTGCGAACTCCCGCCAATCCGGATCCGTTAAATTCGACAGATGTACACGACCCGCAGATGCAGCCCTGCAAACATTTGCGATTCTGGGATGAAGGCCGGAACCTTTTTTTCGCATCGTGTATCCCAAAAACCTAATTTTGCTCTTTATTTTTGCCTGGCAACATGTGCGAAATGTTGCTGTTGTTAATTTGCCTTCATTATCTGCTCCAGTGTTGACGTTACTACGTTTCTCTACATTTCAGCCATGAATAAGCAAATCGACCTACAGACCTAATACTAATTGTACATTTCAATATTACCTCAAATGACTACTGCGCAAACAAACTTAATTACCTTAATTACTTCTCACGTACGTATTTATAGTTTAGTTGTGTTTTTAATTAGAATTGTGTTTAGTTGTCCGTAAAAGAATCAGACGATTCTTAATACATACAGTCTTTCAAAATATCAACATTTCTGAGGGGTTGTCAAATTCTTGGAAACCATCAATCGAACAATAGCTAAATGTTTATCATTTTAAAAAGCACAAGATAATGTGTTTTATATAAAATTGGTTATGTTTCTAAGAATAGTCTACTATTCAAATAGTGTTGTCTTTCTAAAATGGAATTTCGTAGTATTCGTTCTCTAAAACGGTTGCAAAGATCCGGCAAACATTGTCTGTATCAAAATCGTAAATACTCAGTTGTGAATGTGATCCTAAAAACATCTTACTCCAATTTATCAATTCGTTTGTAAAGCATGATGTTTCGACCGGTATCCCCCCAGGACAGTCCCTACCCTACTCTATTATAACGGTCTACGCGGGAGCCTGTTGGCTTGTTGAGATTTATGTGACGAAACGATGAAATTCGTCTTTTCATCTCGGTATCATTTAATTTTGAATGTCGGAATGTCGTTGGAGATTATTTGTTTGTTATATTCCACTATGTGGGCTGTGTTAAAGATGAATGGCTAGAAAGGGGGTGACTCATGATGACACGTAATACAGAAATTGCGATAAGGACAGATGATCATGATGATGATTATGTTCCAATATAAATTTCTTTACAACAAACTATCTGATTGTCCTTCTTCAACCTTGCAGAGGACTTGAAAATTCAATAAAATCGCGTAAAACCAGTGTCAAAGAATCTTTACAAGTGATTCAAGTGTTGTCGGTTGGTTGGAGTCGTCTATTGGATTACCTACTTACCCTTAGACAAAGTTAATTTTGTAGCACGTGGTAGTAAACATCAGCTGCTAATTCATTTATTGATTTTACTACGGTCCCACGTGGTTTTACAGCGTGACCAAAACTCAACCCCTTTTTTTTTTTTTTTTTTTTTTTTTTTTTTTTCGGATGGGAAATCATCAAATGACTTCTCCCGCTCTGGGCGGAGCAGGAGGGAGTGTCAGACTTTTACTGACTAAAACCCATCCATGTTCCTTCATCGCCCTTTGTGTTCCGGGGCCACGGTATCTCTTTCGAATAGTCCCGCAACCCCGGCAGAAAACTCAACCCCTTACGACTCAATAACGAAGATATCCACAAACATAATGACTTTACCTTCTTGATTTGAAAGTCGCAAAGGTTTACAAATAAAACGGAATAACAAACAACAATCGTCGCCTCTGAAACGTGGTTGTTATTGGCAGAGGTTTTTATAGCCTTTTGCGGTGTAGACTTGTGTCGAGAAGTCTGCTGACGTTTGTTGGTTTTTTGTCTGTTTTTAAGAGCAGCGCCAAAGCAAATAAAGTCCCAAGAATTTGCCATATTTCTGGTGATTTATGCTACGATTAAAACAAAACATGTTTGTTTAAATGTGACTCCCAAACAAATCCATTAGATCAGAATCATTTTTATAATCGCACAAAGCAGGAAGACTTCGCTGATTGAATTTTGTAAGAACAGATATTATTAATGCAGAAATTATCTAACACTCTAATCTCTTCACTTATTAGAACTTAGTAGATAAAAAATTCGCAACACAGCGTTCACAATATCTTGCATAACTTCAATATTACGGTCCAGGTGCCATTGAGAATACATTCGGTTGCCTAATCGTATTTTGTATTAGTTTACGACTTTTCGTTTGTGTATGGCATGCTTACAACAGTAACAGCATTATGTAATTAGAGCATGCATCTAATTAAGCTGAGGAAGTATGGCGAGGATCTAGAATAATAAATGTGCGGAATTTTCCAATGATCCCGTTTTATTGGCGCGCTAGATTGGAAACATTTCTCTGTGAACTATTTTCCAATCTAACCGGGCTTCGAATCCATTATTTTCTTCTACTTTACATTTTATTCCTTAGTCTGACTTCCGTATGTCCATTTTGGTTTAATGATAGCTTTGTACACTATCATCTTGCTATAGTTGTTCAACTCAGAATGGGGTCCGGTTAGCCAGTACAGGCTGCGAAGTTTGCTGTCTAGTTGCTTACGTTTGGACCAAATATTTTTTTACCATGTTAGTCTCCTGTCTAGTTGGATTTCTAGGTATTTGGCATGATCTTCTTGAGGGATGCCCTGATTATTTAGTTTTACTGGTGGGCAAGTTCCTTTCCTAAGAGTAAAGGTAACATGCACACAGCACACAGGTACACTCTGAGTTTGTTTCGGCTGTATCTTCTCAGAGTAGTCAGGTACGAAACACCGGCCCCATCTAGTTTTAAAAAAATGACGTGTAAAAGTTTTTGTAAAAACCTGTTGCAAAATAAACATCATTTATCATTTATCATGTGTGGATTTACTTTGGTTGGTTTTTATTCTGCATTGTTTAAGCCACTTTTCAATTTCATTCAGATGTGCTTGCAGTTGAATCGAAGTAATTTCTGTGTTAGTTCTGGTTGACAAAGGCAGTATCATCGGCATATGTTGCAGTCATTGTGTTTTCATTTGTTGGAAGATCTGCAGTATAGATGAGGTAAAGTATCGGTCCGAGTAGGCTACCTTGAGGGACTCCTGAGTTAACATCGTACAGTTCCGAACACTCGTTCCTGAGTTTGACCCGAAAGGTTCTTTTGTTGAGGTATGATGTGAGAATATGCAGGAATGGGTGAGGAAGTGTCTTCTTTACTTTGTACATGAGGCCATCGTGCCAGACTTTGTCAAATGCTTGACTAATGTTTAAAAAGACTGTAGAGCACTATTTACGGTTTTCTAGACATCTCCCAATAATGTCTACAGTGCGATGGACTAGCTCAATTGTACCATAATTGTCGAAAATTCGAATGGAATGAATTCGAATTAGTGGCTTGGGATCACTTTATTTAGGTGTTCTTTACACACCTAACACCTAAATAAAGTATTTTCAAACAGTTTCCCAGTAATCGGTAGTAGACTTATAGGCCTACACGAGGTTGTTTCCTGTAATGGTTTCCCTGGTTTAGGTACCATCACTACTTGCGCAATCTTCCATTTTCCAAGAAAGTGCGATAGTCGTAGGCAGGCGTTGAAAGATTTTTACGAGTGCCATGATTCCCTTGTGTGGTGTTTTAAGAGCGTTGCATCATTGAGGTCAAACCCCGGTACTATGCCTTCTTGGAGTTGCCTTATTTCCCGTAGGATTTCTTTAGGGGTTGTGTTTTTCAAAGGCAAACACATCGTTTGTTTACGGGTAAAAAGTAATAAGTGCAGTTAGTGTCAATTCGAGTAAATGACTTTTTAAAGTTTACGTTTTAATTTGATCTAATTCACTAACTCTAAAAAACTGTTAAAACAAAATGTTGCACTAACTATCCTACTTTTTAGATTTACTCATATATAATATTTGGTGTACGTAAAACTGTATAAAATTTAATTGAGATCGAAAGGGGTTCGCATTTAATATTTTTTACCTGTAATTATCAAACATGTTAAATCTCCTGAATTCATTGATTTCAAAAGTTCATTTCAGTTTTTGATAATAGCTTATTTTATTTTACATCAATTACTGGATAGGAAAGATTATTTTTTACAAAATTTCCCAAGATATTTTTGCTACATTTAACCTGTTTTACCTGTAGAGTTTTAGTGAAATTATGTCTATTACTTACACTGAAACTAATCATGTTTATTACTTACTACAAAATGTTGGTAATCAAATACTTTTGGAGTCTGGACGGTCATTATGGCGTTTTCATAAAGACTTCTCAGCACTTGGATGTATCGCCAGTCTACTTGGCATCGCTGCAATCTCCAGAACTGACCAGGTCTCGATACAGTCAAAAGCCTTCTCATAGTCCACAAATGCTAGACACAGAAGCCGATTATATACTTCGGACTTCTGTGTAATTTGCCGTACTGTGTGGATGTGGTATATAGTGCTGTATCCTCCTTGAAACTCTCAACTCTAGTCATACTCCGGTGGCTGGAAGTCGTCGAGTTTTCGCGCTAGACGATTCGTGACGGCTCTTGAAGACAGCTTAAAAACGTGGCTAAGGAGCGAAATGAGTCTGTGATTCTTAAATAGGGTCTTGTTCCATGCTTCTGGAGTTCTCCCAGAGAACAGGACCGAGTTGAAAAGCTCCCGAAGCTCTCCTAAAAGTGGACTTCCACTCGGTTTTAGAAGCTCAGTCATTATCCCATCCTTACCAGGGGCTAGTCCATTTTTAAGCTACACTTAAAATACTTACGGGTTAATATCCGTGATTTTCTTTTTCTATTAGCTCTCAATACCGTGAAAGTCTAAAACAGTGCACAGTGCAGTGCGGTTTTATCTTGGCTGACTTCTGGCAGGTCTTCTATGTTTTGATGGTTTTACCAGTAGATAGAGCGTAAAAAATTAGCAGTTTCAACTCAATTTAGTAAAAAAATGCATTTATCATGTTTTCCTGTAAGCAAACGACATTTGTGTTGCTGACTGTTATTGCTTTCGTATGTTCCTTACAGGAATCTGGTAAAGGTTGGAAAACACCACTGGGGTGTTCGGCGAAGGGTGTAGTCTTCTAAGTCAGATCTTGCCCAATTTCCATTATTGCTTCTTATAGGTGGCATTTGAGTTTTAGGTTTCTTCAGGTTTTTGGTGGCTTTCCATAGAGATTAATTGGTGTCTAAAGTGGGAGACGAGATGCCAAATATGTTTGTAAATTATTATTGATTAAGGTTTTGATTAGGTTTTTCAATTCCTCAGAGCATTTATTGAAGAGTTTTTTATCTCTCGGATATTTAGTGGTATGCCATATTTTCCGAAGCCTTCGTCGTTGTAGTATTTTTTCTTTTATGTTCTTAGAATAAACATTATGCTTAGGTGGGATTCCTTTGGCCTCTGGCGTTGCTTTTTATATTATATTTTACATACATTCGTGGAGTGGGTTCTAGAAGCGTAACCATGGTGTTGATATTGAGGATAACTGGGGTATGGTCTGAGCTTAAGTCATCCGACGATTCCGTGCTTATGCAATTATTGTCTACATTTTATTGGTAACATAAAAGTCTAGCAAGTCTGGAATCTTGTTTCTGACTGTTGGCCAGTAAGTCTGTTTGCTGCTCCTCGCAAGTTATAATATCTATACCTATCTATTTTATCTGTTACTCTAATTAGTTGCCTGCCCCTTGGGTTAATCAGTCTAGTACTAGAACCCCAGTGTGTGTGTTTAGCGTACCAGTCACCGCCACAGATGAACCTTGTACCCATTTTTAAGAAAAAAAAAAAATATTATGGAGTACAGCCAGTTATAGCAACATAGAAATACTCGAAAGATTTCAGAGTAAAGCATTACGGACTATGTTCAACATCCCAAAGAGTATCAGTAATAGATACATGTACCAGATTTCAACATAAGGACAATTAAGCAGGAAATAAGTATACACAGCATGAAATACCAAACCAGACTTTCAAACCACGTGAATGAACTTGCAACGGCACTAAGTGGAGATGGCCTACATCACATGCGGTTGAAGCGAAGCGACATCCCCAGCCTGAGCAGCAGATTCGCATAAAGAGAAGAGAGAGTCTTGGGATTAAGAAAGGGATTTTAAAAAACATTGAAAACATTAACAGATGTGAAATCGAACAAAGGGGTGGCTTATTGTTTTCTAAACAGATTGCCATAAAGCATCTGCATCTGACTTTATTAAACCTTTGATTGGTGGAGCGAATTCAGCACTGACGTAATATTTAGGTCATCCATTACGAAGGATATTTATGTAGTTATACATGTACCAAATTCATTAGCTGGCATGTATTTAGTTGATTAGATAGTATTAATATTACCTTAACTGACCTTATTTTTCTGGCGTTGTAATTGATTTATCTGTTTGCACATGTGTTAGTCTGGAACAAGACACAATATGTTTGTGAATCTGTGATACTTAGCTATTAGCGTGGCTTAGAGACGACAATGCCAAGATTAGTTGGCCGTATCCGTATGTAATGGGGGAGGTATCCTCTGGGAGGTTTAAGCGACCAGGGGATTCGATACGGACAAACAGTAGTAAATGTTGGTTGCTAATACCATTGTACTGTCTGTGGTAATAATCCGTCTGCAAAGCGGGATTTGTATGGCAAAGTTCTCTCATGACTGTGTTCATAATCAAACAACAGTAATGTAATCCTCTTCTTTGCGTGTCGATAGACTCAAATAATACCGGACCAGTATTATTATTATCGGGGCTTAAGAAGAAGAAGAAGTAATGCAATAATGGATAGGTAGATGGATTTATAACAAGACAAAACAGATACTCCTGTAATGATGAAAAAATACGGAAACTCTCATCCTGCTTCACCATCTATCTATGTATCTATCTATCTTTAACACTAACGTGTTCTAAGATTGTAAACATTTTTGCTTCTTTGTCATCTTTTAAAGGAACATCATCTTTCGGGAAATTAGTAAAATTCTTCAGGAAATTTCGACATTAAACTAGTCATAACTACTCTATTGAGCGGTTGAATCGCTGTTCCTTACAAATATTATAGTTATGATTAGAAACAAGATACCAGATAACCAGACTGATCCACATAATGTAAATACGTCCTACTTGGAAATTATTACAAACTCACAAACAACAGACAGTTGTTTGAGTCGAGTAAAGTACGAGTATGTATGAAATAACACAGATTTTACTAGCAACCAGTTGTATACGAAAGGTACTGTGGTAATGTAATATTTCAACCTAGTAGTAGAATAATAAAATTTTCGTAATCGTAATGAGTACTGCTGTTATAAAATGGCATACAATTAACGAACCACCAGATTTAGCAAAATGTAACGGCAAAAAAATCACTTTTCATTGCCAAAATGAGTAAATGATCACCAAAAGTAATCCCCATTTTATCGTGAAATTAGAACCAAAAACTTATTTTTTTAGTTAATGACCACCAGAAATTGAACTGCATCCGATATGCTTATGCTCTTGCATCCGAGTCGAGGGAGACCCGGTCGACGGAGACCAGCTCTGCGGGGCTCCTACTTCTGAATGGTTTATAAAAAAATAACCACGAAGGGTATGCCCTTCTAACCTAATCTATCCGTGTCGGCCTAGGCAAAACTAGTTTGTCATCAACCACCTCATTAAAATTTGGTGCTCAATTGACTAAATTTGGTGATCAATTGATATTTTAGGTGGTAGATGTTATTGGTCACAAAGTTATTTTTGGTGGTCATTATATTTTCCCCCATATAAAATCCTTCATTTTATTTGACATGTATAACAATAGTTTTGTTACTTACATCAATTTAGGTAAAATCTCATTGAATATCAAATTCAAAACATGTTGGAAGTCACAGACATAACAAGTCCATAAATTTCAATATTTGAGTAAAAGCATGTTGAAAATAAAAGTCAAATGAGTATTTTGTACATTTTGTACAGCGCAGTTGGCTTAACTAAAACTAACTGTACTCTGTTTTATGGTTACTTGAAATTATCTTCACAAAGACATGTTTTAAAAAAACCATTTCTACTTTCAAACAATGAGTATTCCTTTAAGATATGTTTTGGTCTGTATCGAGCTAAGTGTCTTGGTACATAAGATTTTCTGTATTCTGTGGGGCTGCTGTTTCGTTAGGAGAGTCTTTGTGTATCTAGAAACATGTGCCAGCCAGTGCTAATACAAGGTCGAAGGAGGCGTTCACTTTCGCTACCACGATTTACTAAGAGCGCACCCGCACGATTTTCATGTTCCGCTGCGCCTCGCCGTAGACAGTCGACACTTGGTGATCATTGCTTATAAAAGCAATTATACTCTAACGACTCTAACAACTGTTGCCACGATCTTTGTTTTCATGTCTTTTATTTTCGCTCAAATTGCAGCATTTCCACAAAACTTTCTCCATCTTCCAAACTTAATGTTGATTCGCAGTGTTTATTAGAGATCATCAACGCTGTACAAGAGTATGGTATAGATTTGAACAAAGCCGACGAAGTTTCGTTTCGAAATGGATTATAAAGCGGAACAGGTGCTTGCGTCGATGGATTAAATGCTTACAATGATCGATTGTGTACGAAATCAGTTTGCAGAAGCCGACTGGCTTTCACCAATATTCATACAATAACAACACGGTATGACGGTATGGTGCCGAGTCGAATCAATCCGCCATTGTTTGACGTTGACGTCAATACGCGTCGTGAAATGTGTCCATAACGTGTGAGTACACCAGTACTGAGGCCTTAAAGTTTCTCGCTAGCCAGTGCTCGGTAACATTCACCTGTTACTTGCTAAGATCGCGTGCCTCCAACAAATATGACGAGATCATTCATTAAAAGCTTTTCCTAATGTACCGGAATTGTCTGGCAGATACACGCCACTTTTACTGTTTGCTTTTACAATTTGCGAAAGCTCATCGCGGTACGCGTTTTATTTCTTTAGGAATGCCGTAGACTTAAAAATGTCTACTGGCGTCACTGGAAGCTGTAAATAGTTCTAATTGAAATCAATATAGGAAGAGTCGCCATAAGTGGTGTGTCAATTCATTTAGTATTTTTCATTGGTGCTGTTGTCAGAGGTCTTATATCCAATAATTGTTTTGTTGTGTCCAATGTGTTGTGTTCTCGTTCTCGTACGTTGTCACATACGCAGATTGGGTTTATTGTATTGGCGTGATTTTCAATGCGTGGTATAAAGTTGTTAGAAATCTTATTGAATTTGCCCGGTCGTTTCTTACCTGCCGGGCACGCGAGGTCGGAGAGCGGGTATTTGTATAGTACATCGGTCGTAGTTAGTTGGTTGACCTACTTGGGGTGATAACGTAAACAAGTTGTCGCATAACACCGGAAAAGGTTTTAAGTCAAGATGTGAACGCCAAGTAAGACTCCGCACCTTATTTTAAAATGTTTGTCCGTTAGCTATTTTCTGTTTTCTATATTTTCACTTTATTGAATTCAATGGCATTGTCTATAATGTAACGTATTTAGCTGAAGGTGAAATGATCATCATTAACTGACCACAATCCACTGCCGATTTATGCGTTTCCGTAAAAGAAATTAACTTTTTTCGAATCTGTTGACCTGAGAGTCAGGTTGAAGGATTTTTGATCAAGACTGATTGCACTTAAAACCACTGTTGGTTGCCTGAATATTTTTGTAAGCTCTCTCGCGATCTCGCTCCTGTTGTGACAATCTTTACCTCGTTTAGTGCGCGTGTTTTGGTAGTAGATTTTGGCCAGTTCGATGCGTCGCTGGAACCTGGCTGTTAAATTTTATGGAATCTATCGACGACCATCAGTTTGGTTTTCTTCTGTTGAATAAAAAATCCCATTTCACGACCGACGCTGTCCAAAGACTCATAAGCTGTACTGACTCATGTGGACGATAAATTGATCGTAAATATTAAATGTTATGATCGTTACTTTAAATATAGCATTATGTATTTGTAGAAAACGTATTAGCAAGTGGACCTACAGCGTTGATTTCTATTACATGCACTTCAGAAAACATTCTCATTACGACATTCCAAATTATCTGCACGAATGCACGTTTTTCATACTTTATCTTTCTTCAAATGATAACATTAATAACTTTATCGTTTCCTCTTAGTATCTTGATTAACTGATATGTTAATGGAGATTTCCGTACTCCACATTTTAGTGCTCCGTACGTAACTAAAATAGGTTTGGATGAATGGGTCCTCTCTTTCGATGCCTCAACACTGTTGAACGGCACATCTGTTGGCAGGACGCACCACATGCACGATTCCCGATAACGTTCCAAAAATAAACCAACGATAATTCGTTTACCACTCACGCTCCGCATGGAATGTTCACTCATAGAGTGGCTACTATACACGCTTCCACTTCCTCTACTTTCTTGTGTGACTACGCGGCCGCATTAAGAACGCCATCGCCACTTAAGACTGCACTGCGTTTTATGTATCTTCCGAGAATGATAGCTAAGTCGGATGGAGTCGGTGATAAACTTTTCGGGGTCATCGGCCGCTTTCTCCTACTTAGTGAGTTGGTATGCGTTCTTGAATCTCGGTTATGTCACGGTTTCTGCTAGTTGTTGCAAAAAGAGAACAAATATGTCCAGAATACAAGAAGACATCCTAAAAGTCCTAGATTAAATGTTTACGATTGTAAAGTAACTGTTACCGTCTCATTGAAATTCCTAGCAACATTAGCAAATTCGCCGCGCAGTCTCGTAAGGAACTGGTGGCTATGGTAATCGTCCTTAGAATATAAAATACGAGGCTCTAATGTCATATTTTATAATACGGCGTGAATTGCCTGCCTTACGGAATATTAAGTCATTGACCACTAAACATTTCCAACTATCAATTTTACTGCTGTAGGTCTTGCTTGGAAATTCGTAGGTAAGTCTTGTAACACCGGGTTACTGAATAAAGTTACGTCAGTTTGCTCAAGTGTCTCGTCAAGTCTGCGTAAAATTTAAATAAAACATAGAAATTAGTTCCACGTTTCCGAGAAAACGTAAACTCTGCATCGTAAATTCGGTCGACGAAATCTTTGGCCTGCAATGCAAAGATCTTTGTTTATAGGTACTGTTTCGAAGTTGTTTAGTTGCGTTTCGGCTGCGTAATCGAGGTGATCCTTATTCGAATGGTATGCGGAGCGGCGCGTCTATTTGTTGCGTAAAACAGTTTGCCATACGGCGTCCGCGGGGTAGGACGTGTGTGCAGCGTTTGCACAATGTTCAGTGTTTAATTACGCGCTATGATATATCGCAAGGCTGCTCGCATTGTTTTAACGCTACGCCAGTGTTTGAGCTCAGCTACTATGTTTATGTGAGGAGGCTAATTGAATAATCGTGATCTGTGTTCTAAATAAGTGTTGAGTTTCTGTGCGCTATAGTGTAAATTGAGCAAATGGTTAGAAAGATTATTGTTGTCGGAATACAGCATTACGAAGACCCGTTTTATAAGTACGTAACTTTAGTTTGGTCTAGGGTTTACTGACTTGTGATGCCCTCAAGGAAATTGTTATTCTGAAATATTTTTTCATAAATATTTTTCCTTTGTTGTAGGCATGTGACGGGTGCGAGCGGGCCGCCTCCAGGATGCGGCCACCAAAGGAACAGATCCCTGGACTCTGTGCTCCAGCGGATACCAGAAGATATGACACCTACTTCGCCGGAGGGGGCGCCACTTCGACTCCCTATCGAAGTGCCCGCTCCGAGATTAGCGCTTCCACCGGAGGTGCCCACGGGCTCTGACGATTCCGGCATCCACACACCTCCCGACGGCAACGATGAGGAGCGACAACAACCCCCAGCTGCTGCGAGGTCCAGAGAAAGCCTCGACTCCGGCAACCCAGAAGACACAGACAAACCACCTGATCCCCCCGATACGTTAACTGACTCAGCAGTGAAATCCGATATTTGTGCCGCTGAAACATCTAAAAACAAAGACTTTCTGCTCCGGTTGTTCGAAAGTAAACTGTTCGACATGAGCATGGCGATCTCATATCTATTCAACTCTAAAGAGCCGGGCGTGCAGACCTATCTGGCAAACAAACTATTCTCATTCCCATACGAAGACGTGGATTTCTACCTGCCACAAATAGCAACCATGTATATAGAAATGAGCGATGTGGCGGACGTGTTGAAACCTTACTTGGTGTGCAGGTGTAAACAAAGTGCTGAGTTTTCACTTAGGCTCGCGTGGTTATTGACTGCTTTCGGGGGTGACGTTAAGAGATCGAGAGCGACTAAACTAAGGGACTCCATACTGGCTGAGGAGATCAGGCCGGCGGCAAGGAGAGGGCATCATAGATCGCAGTCTGACGCGTCTGCGTTAAGGCTAGCGACTCCCTCGGGGAGGCACCTTGGAGACTTGGCGTCTGGTCGGGCGTTCGATAGTGGATGCCTTTGTGGGGAACAGTGTTCGTGTGGAGCACCGAGATTAGCACCGCAAATACAGGTACACAATATTTACATTAAATATATTCCGTAATGAACCCTTTCTCTATACTTATTATAATTAGCCGTCATGCATAGCTCTGGTGTATTTGTATAATTTAGAATGCTTTTGTGTGACTTAAACATTGATTATGACGAAACATATGGCCGCTGATAACGAATGAAGTACTTAATATACCTTGGTGGTTATACCAAGCAATACTTAACCGTGTCACGTAGTCAGTTATTCTACGATATTTAGGTCTGTTGTAATGGTGTACTGTGCTAAGAGCCAGTAAAACCCTTTATTGATGACACTTCAGGCGGTTTTCAAAATAATCCTTCATCAGATAGGTAGCTGACACTTTTCCATATTTCACTCGTGATATGACGGATATTTCATAGGCAGAGAGCAGTTTTGCCACGATACCAAGTAATTCCTCGAGTGTAGTGTCGAAATGTTTTGCAAAATCGTTAGTACTGGGTATTCACGTTCACATTCTGTAACACGCGTGTATCCGTGTCGTGAGCCAGTCGCCAGCCTACGTTGAACCTTGGCTAAACTAAAGAGGCACTGCAATCATTAATTTAATAGTATTACGACAGTTCTCACTTACTTAATAGTAAGCAGAGCTTGGGGATATGAGTTTAAAACGTTTAGAACAAGAAAGTGATTTTGAATAGTCTTATAGGCCCCATGGTCGGGGAACATGATGAACTATCCAAGTCTTCCAGGCGCCCTGGCCAAAGGTAGCTGAATTTCTTGAAGAGTCAATCTGACAGACTGCCCCCCCCCACCCCTGTCAGGACCATAAGAAATGCCACAGCAAAAAAAATGTTTACTAATAAAACATTTTACTACCTACTGCATTCAAGTGTTTATTGCGTCATCGTCAATGTCTGATCGATTGACGAAAATACATCCAGACAGCCAAACTTTCATTTAATATTTATATTTTTCTGACTAATTATAAAATATGTATAGCTCTGGGCTAATATGGAGGTCAGAAAAATAAGCGTGTATTATTTTTATATTAACAGTTGTCCTCGTACTAGATTCAATTAAATAGGACTTACAGAATATTATAGCTGGTACTACCCTGAAACAATTTCATTGACCTTCGATCAACTAACCATTGAAGAAGAAACATAACTCATTTCTAGAACTCATCACTTGTTCTCCTGATATTGCGATCATTTTTGTGTTACCATACCATACCTGGGAACCTTCTAGTTACGGAGATATTGGGGGTCAAAGTTCCAACTGTATTCATGATCCGAGATCATTTTATTGGCATTAAATGAAAAGAAAATTTATTCTACGTCTAAAGAGTTTATTCTAGTTGATTTAATTTATAATCCTGGAAAAAGGTCACAAGTTATTAGTACTTAGTTCAGCTGTTTTGCAAAGCTCAGCAAGGTCTTTCAGTAACCTTCACTTTATGATCAAGCGAGAAAAAGTGGTGTGGGCATTGATCTTGAAATGTTACTGACATTTAACGTGAGTACATGACATTACGGATTAAAGTAGCGGCTTGTATCGCTTATGCACTTTGATTAAGTACAATAAAATCAAAATTACGTACTCTAATACAGAAATAATGTTTCGGCCATACAGGGTGGGTTATCAAGTAAGTATCATCATTCTGAACCACATCGAAATTTTTCATCGATAATTTAAAACTAGTGCGAGTCGGACTCGCGCATGAAGGGTTCCGGTACTATCGTAGTAGTAATTTTTATTAACCGACTTCCAAAAGGAGGAGGTTCTCAATTCGATTGGTTTTTTATTAACCGACTTCCAAAAGGAAGAGGTTCTCAAAATTTCTTTATGTATGTACACCGATTACGCTGAGATTTATGATCCGATTTACGCGATTCTTCTTTAGTTTGATGCGGAATAGTTGCCATTTGGTCCCATAAAAGTTTAACATAGTTTGGCCCAGTAGTTTTCGTTTTATGAACATTTTTATCTTCAGTCGTGAGATCTAATTTCAACATGTTCACCGATTTCTCCCCCATTTGTGGAGCGATTCTCAAAATTCTTTTTTTATTTGAAATAATATACTCCTGAGATAGTCTCATTTAAATTTGGTGAAGATCTGATGTTGATCTTTGGAGATATACAATGGAACTATAGACGGTAAATCGGTCGTGATTACTACAATCGCTTTGATGTTTATTGTTGATACAACATCATGACGTAACATCACGCCTGTATGCTCTGAGGGGTACGCAGATGTGTACAATACACCCAAATTTCGACTGTTTAGGTATGTTAAGTTCCATTTATTGGGGATAAGCCTATTACCATGACATGTATTGTTAACAATGTAAAATAAATGCATAGCAAACATTTGTTATAATTCAACTAATAATGGAAAACAAAAAAAAACTTTTTTGCAAAAAATAAAACGACTTCAAAAAACACAAAAAAATGAAAAATAACTTTAGCTTCAGAAGTCGGTGACAAAACAAAACGAAATGTATCAAACAAATGTCACCGACTTCTGAAGCTAATGATATTTTTTCACTTTTTTGTGTTTTTTTGAAGTCGGTTTTATTTATATAGCAAAAAAGTTTTTTTTATCTTTTTTTTTATCATTTGTTGTTATAGTTTCAGAAGTCGGTGACAAAAAAAACGAAATGTATCAAACAAATGTCACCGCATTTGCAGATCCTTGACAGCCGTTACAGGTAGTCAGTGGCCCAAAAAGTCTGACAACCAGTCTTACCAACGGGTGTCGTATTACCCAGTAACTGGGTTGTGGAGGTCAGATAGGCAGTCGCTCCATGTAAAATACTGGTATTCAGCTGCATCCAGTTAGACTGAAGCCGACCCCAACATAGTTGGGAAAATACTAGACAGATGATGTATAGTTTAAAAATAAAAACCGAAAGTGTCAAACAAACTCGGGCACACTCTTATAGTATAATTAAAATGTATTCGAATATTTTCGGTGTTTACCCTGTATAATTATGTAGTAAGCACTGGTTTTCACATAACAAGCAATATGACAAAAGGTGCAAAAGAAATAACGAATAAAATTCACGTTTTGCTTTCCTGTTTTGACCACACAAAACAAACTCATCTTTCGACGTGTATACTTTGTAATCCAAAAACATAAACAAACATTATTTAAATATACTACTCTGTCAAGAAAGTACCGGGAAAAGATCAATAAAACACAAAATGTCTGTTATTCATCCAAATTTATTTTATCACCTTCAAAGTATGCTCCTTCAGAACCGACACACTTACGCCAACTAATAATCCAATCATAAAAATATTTTTTAAATGCTTATTCCAGAATTGAGTTCAGTTCTCGCCGCGAATTCTCCTTTATGTCCTCTACTGAATGAAAACGGGTGCCACGAAGTGGTAATTTGAGTTTAGGAAAAATAAAGAAGTCGGCTGGAGCCATATCTGGTGAATAAGGTGGTTGCTCGATGGTATTTGTTGAGTTTTGGTCAAAAAATCGTTCACAACTGTGCGAAGGCGCATTATCGTGGTGCAAAATCCAAGAATTTTCTTTCCACAAATCTGGCCCTTTTATCTAATTTGCTCTCTTAAACGCTGCATAACGTCCGAATAATATTTTTTATTTACCGTTTGACCTTCCGGCAAGATTGTCAGTCACTATTTCCTTCACTTTTGCGATGTTAACTTCAGTTGCAGACGTTGATGGCCTACCAGAACGAGGCAAATCTTCCATCACACCTTGACTGCTTTTGAACGCTTTGTACCACAAATAAGCGCGTGTTTTTGATAAAGTCGATTCACTGTAAGCCTTCTGTAACATTTTCAGAGACTCCGAACTCGAAATTCCATTGGCGATGCAAAATTTAAGACAAACTTTTTGTCCGATATTTTTGTCCATTAAGAAATTCGCAATACACACTAGATATAATATAACTAAAATCAGTACTGTATTTAATCTAATTAACAGATGTAACTCAAACTCCGCGCCAAAATGGAAAACAGTTGTGCTAATCTAACAACAACAAAAAAAAAACAAAAAAAAATTTGGAACCATAAACAAATCATCCATTCCCGATACTTTTTTGACTGAATGTACATACATGTTGTTGTTGTTGTCACATGATTGAAAATTCCAGCTGTCAGATTTTCATTCATTGTTTATTCAGCCGTTATTTCCCCTTTTAAGGGTCAAGGCCTTCATATTATTTTCTATTCTAATTGACACTATAATATTTATTTATTTAAGTAATTTTAATAGAAATGTAGGGGAAAAGTAAAATTTATTTTATTAGTGTCTATAAAACTTAATGGTATTTTACTGCATGACCTTACACCAAACCCATTGTTTCTATTATTGTATTTTTATAGGTTTTTGGACATCCTTAGGAAAAAGATATATTTTCTTTCTTTACAGAACCCTAGTTGTTCTGTGAAAAAGAAAATATATTCCTTTACGTTTTTGGTTGTCTAGTCGAAAATGTGTATTTTATTATTATCCATGATTTTAATATCCAGGTTTTTGCTTCCCCAGCAGTGAGAAAGTAATAAGCTAACTATGCTGTTATACTATCTAGGTTTACTCTAACGAATAGTAGTCAAAGCAATTTTACATTAGTCCTGAGATCAAGTCATACTAAGCTTATAATTGAAAACCTAAATATAGACAACCTTGGTGCTAGAATGACCGCTCACCAAATAATTTTATAGCAACCTACTCATGCGATATCACTAACGCTGTTTACACCTACGGCGCTAGTAGCATTTCTAATCACCTGTATATGTACTACTCTGTCAAGAAAGTACCGGGAAAAGATCAATAATACACAAAATGCCTGTTATTCATCCAAATTTATTTTATCACCTTCAAAGTATGCTCCTTTAGAAACGATACACTTGCGCCAACGAATAATCCATTCATCAAAACATTTTTTAAACGCTGCTTCCGGAATTGAGTTCAGTTCTCGCCGCGAATTCTCCTTTATGTCTTCTATCGATTGAAAACGGGTGCTACGAAGTGGTAATTTGAGTTTAGGAAAAAGAAAAAAGTCAGCAGGAGCCATATCTGGTGAATATGGTGGTTGCTGGATGGTATTTGTTGAGTGTTTGGTCAAAAATTCGTTCACAATGATAGCCTTGTGCGAAGGCGCATTGTCGTGGTGCAAAATCCAAGAATTTTCTTTCCACAAATCTGGCCTTTTTCGTCGAATTTGCTCTCTTAAACGCCGCATAACGCTCAAATAATATTCTTTATTTACCGTTAGACCTTCCGGTAAGAATTCAGAGTGCACAACACCGCGATAGTCAAAGAAAACAGTCAACATGACTTTGACTTTTGATCGACTTTGGCGTGGTTTTTTCGGTTTCGGTTCAGTTGGAAGGCGCCACTCCGAAGCTTGTTGACTAGTTTGCATGTCAAACTCGTAAACCCACGTCTCGTCACCAGTAACAATGCGTTTCATGAATGTTGGGTCCGAACTGACTCGTTCTAGCATGTCCTCAGCGACTTTCATGCGATTGAGTTTTTGGAGAAAATTCAGATCTTTTGGGACTAGCCGAGCAGCAACATGTTTCATACCCAAATGATTAGTTAAAATGGTACGGAACGACTCGTGAGATACAGAAAGTTCGGCGGCTATCTCTCTCAGAGTTGAATGGGGATTTTCAGTCACTATTTTCTTCACTTTTGCGATGTTAACTTCAGTTGCAGACGTTGACGGCCTACCAGAGCGAGGCAAATCTTCCATCACATCTCGACCGCTTTTGAACGCTTTGAACCACTCATAAGCACGAGTTTTTGATAAAGTCGATTCACCGTAAGCCTTCTGTAACATTTTCAGTGACTCCGAACACGAAATTCCATTGGCGATGCAAAATTTAAGACAAACTCTTTGTTCGATATTTTTGTCCATTATGAAATTCGCAATACACACTATATATGATATTACTAAAACCAGCACTGTATTTAATATAAATAACAGATGCAACTCAAACTCCGCGCCAAAATGGAAAACAGTTGTGCCAATCTAACAACTACAAAAAAACAAAAATTTGAATTTGGAACCATAAACAAATCATCCATTCCCGATACTTTTTTGACTGAATGTATAGCGCTAACGTTCATCAATGCAGCTATATGTATTTGGAGAATGTCGACTATTAACATTGTCTGCTTCCATAATTGTCGACGTTGCTTTGCCATTTGCATTCTATATTAATTTAGCTACTTCGTCTGAGAATGTTTTTCTTCGGTTTCGAGTTTCAAACATCAGTTCCCAGAGAAGCCAATACCTGGAAGGGCCAGTTCCCAGAAAGTTAACGCTTTGTTGTTGGTTCAAAGTTTAGATGTTCGAATTTTAGATCGGTTAATGCGTTTGGTTGGAGAATAGACCTTAATAATTAGTAAAAGGGTCGTTGTGTATCTCAAAAAATCAGTAGAAGATATTAGAGGCTGAAACTTTGGGAGTCCCACAAGGGTGACCGTTGTGACCTATTCCGTTACAGTTGCCCTCTGGACATAATTCGCAGCAGATACAGATAATATAAAATTATTGAATTTTACTGTAGCCAATCATTCCATTAGTGTCTCCTACTAATACAATAAGGATTATAAAGGCATTTCTGCAATTAACCAAAGCCGCAATGTTGTCCAAACTTTCATAGCCACTAATGATTCAGAGATAGGTATTCGTACCACCTTTATTTATAAATGAAGTATTTTATTGAATGTAAATAAAATTGTTGTATTTAATCGTAATGCAAGGCATGCAAGTAGTCCTGCTGGGGCTGCGGGACTGTTCGAAAGAGATACTGTGGCCCGGAACACAAAAGGCGATGAAGGAACATGGATGGGTTTTAGTCAGTAAAAGTCTGATACTCCCTCCTGCTCCGCCCAGAGCGGGAGGAGTCATTTCATGATATCCCATCCGAAAAAAAGGCATGCAAGTAGTCAACGGTAGCTCTATACTGATAACAATAGGATAGAAAGTTGCATGAACGTTCTATTCAGTGTTGATTATTGTAATTTGCTGTTGATACAATCATTATTAGATAACAAATGCATGCCGCTATTGATTTCCGATAGGTTACTGAGGACATGTTATTGCTCACTTGACGTATTTACTGCTATCATTATCACTGATAAAAACAATATGATATTTCGGGTATACTGAGCTCATTCACTTTTACGCCAAGCTTCATTCATACGTTATGTCTAATACTTTGTTTGTGTCTTGTGAAGTAAAAATAGCAATGAGGAAGTAATTTTGGATTTAGGTAATTATTATGAGATACTGGTGTCGATTCTGCCCGCATATCATGACCACCGAAGAAATGAAAGAGAATCGACAAATCTTTTGTTTATCTGTCATTTTGCTGTCATTGAATCGACAAAATGTCAGATGAACAAAAGATTTGTCAATTCTCTTTCGTTTCTTCGATGGTCATGCTAAGCGGGCTGGTGCACAAACTAAACTTAATATAGGCTATTGCTATCTTTTACTAAAAGGCAGTGCGAGAAAAGGACGGCTATAGCTATGAACTAAGTTAGAGATGTCAAACTAGTTTATGCCTTGTGCTTCACCGTGTTTTTAGTCGACATGTTTTTACGTGCACCCTTCATTTGTATGGAAATATTAGTTCCAAACAAATTTGACAGCTCTAAAATTACGTCCGTCTCTTTCTCGTTTTATTAGAGAGAAAAAGATTGCAATAGCCTAAATTAAGTTTTGTTTGTGCACAACAGAATCGACACCATTGACCCACGTAGATACAAGCTTACATTCTCTATTCGAATGACGATATTAGATTTCATAAAGTAGGTTAGTTTTAAGGATTAGTATAATTACAATAACTTACTCAGTTATATAACATTACCAACGCAGAGGTATTTCGTGAAATTTCAATTAACATGTTATAAAATTGTGTTAGAATGTGTAAAAGCTGTTACAATCGTATGTATCGTACGTAGCATCTAGCATTCCTGGATGTTAGAACTACCTGCGAGTGAATGGGAAATAATTATGAACGTTTACACATCATTATATCTCATTCAAAAACATTACTTGTTTTCATGTTCGGAAACTAAATTACGAACGCAGCAGGATAGCTATAACGTCGCATGCTTCTATAAAATAATGCGTTGGAAGCATTCACCATGTTGTATGATGTGTTTTATGAGGTCAGTATGAAAGTTTTCCACCTACCTGCTGACCTGCAGACCCTGCAGTAGCCCTGAATTAATACAATCAGTTTTACTCATCCCCAAATCATACTACCCATAAATGCGCGAAACCTGACGTCACATGATTGTTCCGGCTTTAGCACTTCATGTTTTCTTTCAAAGCTATGTAGGTACTTTCTACACCGCGATTTCTAATAAAGTTGCTACGATGTATTACGTTTCCACTCTGAGCGAAAAGTAGCCCTGAATTAATACAGTCAGTTTTACTCATCCTCAAATCATCATACTACCCATAAATGCGTGAAACCTGACGTCAAGTGATTGTTCCGGCTTTAGCACTTCATGTTTTCTTTCAAAGCTATGTATTATAGGTACTTTCTACACCGCGATTTCTAATAAAGTTGCTACGATGTATTACTTTTCCACTCTGAGCGAAAAGTAGCCCTGAATTAATACAGTCAGTTTTACTCATCCTCAAATCATCATACTACCCATAAATGCGAGAAACCTGACGTCACATGATTGTTCCGGCTTTAGCACTTCATGTTTTCTTTCAAAGCTATGTAGGTACTTTCTACACCGCGGTTTCTAATAAAGTGGCTACGATGTATTACGTTTCCACTCTGAGCAAAAAGTAGCCCTGAATGAATACAGTCAGTTTTACTCATCCTCAAATCATCATACTACCCATAAATGCGCGAAACCTGACGTCACATGATTGTTCCGGCTTTAGCACTTCATGTTTTCTTTCAAAGCTATGTAGGTACTTTCTACACCGCGATTTCTAATAAAGTTTCTACGATGTATTACGTTTCCACTCTGAGCGAAACAGCGAACTTTTCAAAGTTGTATGCCCCACTTTGTAATGTTCCTGGGTATCCCGTAGCGCAAGAGATAAACGACGAGTAAACAAGGTAAAGCGCTCAACCCACGTCATAGTTTCTGTTAGACAGATTAATACCCCGCTTTTAGTACACATGTACTCGAATACAGCTGTTAGTATCCAGGTTGACCTAGTTTAGAAGTCAGGGCCAGTCTGCAACAATACAAGCAATACAATCAAACGTTGCTGCCTAGGGCGAGAAAGGTCGTGGAAACCCTGCTTATCCAATGAAATTAACTTGCTTGTTCAACTATATTTAGATTTAATTGACTGTACAGGGAAAAATGATCCGTAAAGGACGTTCTCTGTTATATTTTTCGCAGGACTTTTCCTCGTTCGGATTGCGTACTAATGTACTATCGGCACTGGTTTATTTTTGTCCTATCCTCTGCGATGTCTAATGCCTATTGTTTATAATTATGGACCTGTTTTGCTCTAAAGTGTTCAGTTCAATACTCAGTTCATTCAGCATTCAGTGTTTTACGCGTGCATGTCAATATCCTGTATTCTCTGGTCTGCCAATAGAAGTAAAGGCTCAATCAATGTTGTGGGTAGTGAGACTTGATGGGTTTCCTGTAACCATCAACTTTACTTTTACGTTGAGAAACTAGCACACCTTGTGTATGAAGTAACGAGATCTGTCTAGTAAAAGCGCTCTCTATCTTTACCGGGCTGTTGAAGCATTCCTAAATAAATGACACGAACTCTCTAGTGCAATTTTTTTGCAGAGAAGGCACTTAGGGTTCTTACAGACGAGCGCCACGTTGCCAACTGCAGATATATTACAACAACTGTAGATTAGAGACTGAGATTATCAACTGTAGATACATTTACGTGGCATGCCCACAACTGCAAGCGTCGCCAGTCGCCACCCGTCGACGGCAGTCGTCGACGCTTCGGAGGCAGCCGCCGACGCTACAATTGCAAGCATCGACGGCAGCCGTCGACAGGTGGCGACGGCTGCAGTTTATCTACAGTTGGCAACGTGCCGCTCGTCTGTAAGAACCCGGAAGAGTTATGGTGTCTATCCAAGCCTGTCGTAAAACCCTGAAATATAGAGAACCATCCCATCCCTTTCAAAACAGTACTAGTATACTTCCGTAGCTAAAACCCTGGAATGAGTTCAGAAGCTCCTTCATCATGACCTTGCCCATGTCCGATATTCTTTAACACCTTTTTTTCTACTATTCTCCCCTTTCAACCGTCCTTCATGCTATCGTATAATAAAAGAATCGATTAAGTCTTCTTTGGTCTTCATATCCCTCTCCATCCATTAACATTCATATGCATCAGAAGCTGTTTAGAAACCATAATTAGTTCGTAACACGTGTCGAAGGCAACAGCCGTAGTTTACCTCCCTTTTACCTGAGTGACCTGCGTCAATAATATGCTTTACACGTTACGGTGACACGTGCCCGTGCGCCGCTGATTCACATTGCCTTTGCTTAGAGGTCTACGGGCAAGGAGAAAAACATGTAAATGTTCATGATTTAATGCAGTAACTACCTAATAAATCTTGAATGTTATGTTTTGTGTTGCTACACTGTTTTTTAAAGTCGTAAAGAACAAATATTTTGCTGTGGTGAACGTGAGGAATATTAAGTTAACTGAAGATTCAAGACACCTTAGGTATTTAGGGGCATAATAGGCTAGTTTCCACCATCAATAAATTGCAAATCTATTTAGTCCGTCAGTTAGAGTATTGAAAAATAATGGACACGTATTTTTTGTTTTTATAAATCAATGAATATTGACAAAGTTAGAACTCATGAAAACTCGGGAGTGGGGGCTCGTGACGTCACAACGCACTAAAAATTTTTGCACGGCGTGACGTATTGAGAATTTAAAAAGCATCGTATCTTCATCAATTTTGGTCCACGTTACAAAACAAAAAATACGTGTCAAATACTTTTTGAAAATCTTACTGACGGACTAATTAGATTTTTTCAGGACACAAGCCTGTTGTATTTATTTGGTAATTAAAACCTTATGCGTAAGTGAAAATTAATACACAATACAAACGCCTTTGCCAAGAATTGAGCCAGACAATCAAACTTCTTCTGTACTTACAAATTCTTTGTTTTCAACAAAATAGTAGTCATGTTCAAAATCAGACAGTAGTGAACTTTCGCTTTACAATAGTACGGCCTACTACCTCAGACTTCTCTATTACGTAAAATAAACATCACCATTCCACATTTCAGTTTCTGACGTCATTGACGAGCATCGGCCGTCGTCTGGCCGGGGTCGCGGACAAGGAGCGTCGTAATGGCCGTCTCAGGGCTGAACTTGCCGCGCTAGACCTAAACCTACCTGCAAGGGTGTGGTTACCTTTACATCAAAGGCCTCACTATGTGCTAAGGATACCGCCTCATGCTGCCGCTGTTCTTAATAGCAAGGATAAGGTGAGAATTTTGAACTTTATTTGTATACTTAAAGTGGTGAAGAAAAACGTCGTCGAGGAAACCGGCAACCGGCAAAATTTCAAAGACATTTGAAATCTAAAAATTGTACTGGGTTCGCGTTTTCAGTTACGAATTACTTTGCGTCGTGATGCAAAATATGTGAAGATCCTTTCAAATGATGATTAGTGATTTGTTCTTTTCGTTGTCTAGACACCAATAAGTTGACAGGGCGGTCTATATACTAATGAAAGACAATAGCCTTGGAGGCGAGTTCCTCAATTAAAATGAAAGATGACTGACTGTTGTTAAGTGCCAGATCTGGACTTAAATTAAGTACGTTTACTTGTCCGACAAAAGGCTCAGCGATAAGTGCTTAATCTTAAAGTCAGATCTTAAAAGTCACTGGTGATTTAAGTCTAAAAAAAAGTAGAACAAATTACCTACGTTCAAGAATTTTATTCCTTCATAGATCTTGATTATTTAACTACATATTGTGTTAAAAACCAAGGTCGTTTACCTTCGATTGCGTTAGATATGATGCACGAGAGCCATTACAGCGATTGAATTCTTTTAATAATGAGAAGGTTGCGCACTGCGCTCGAATTAGCAATCAATGTAAAACATTTAGTTTGAACTGCTAATACTGCTTTGAATGCACTACGTATTGTTGTGCTTTTTCGAACTTTGGAATCGGTTGTTGGTCAATATTGGCTTGTGAAGTGTTGAATCGTCATTTTTGTAATAAGTTTTGAATGTGTTATGTCTACTTGTTTATTAAACTCTGTAAACACCAACTCCTTTGTTATTTGATATAGTATTTTTTTAGAATAGAATCTTTATCTTCAGAATTTAAATTATAATAACAATACGAGAAGTTTCAGTTTAATTTGTTATCAAGTTTCTAAGCCTGTTAAGTGTAATTGAATCCTTGCTTTAGCCTTTCTAAACAAATAAATTGATAATGATATTGAATGTAGTCTAAAGTCTAGTGTTTACGAGCTACAATTTAATCTGATTTATATCTATACGACTCGCGTAATTTATAATATTCTCGTCACGTTACAGGGCATTGTATTTTCTCTCTTGTTATAGAGAGATATATATATAATAACAGTGCGATCGTCATGCTGGTAATCCCCTAAGGAGATTACAGAGGCAGGCAGTATAGTTGTGCACTTAACTACTATTTCGACATGACGATAAGAGCATGGGACGTTAGGTACTGGTATTTATCAAGTTAGTAAAAACAAAAATTACAGCAATTAATATCCCTAATATTACTTGCTGTAATTTTTGTTTTTATGTAATACTAGCGGATGTCACGCGGCTTCATCCGCGTAGTTCCCGTTCCCGTGGGAGTACGGGGATAAAATATGAAAGAATTTTAAAATCGGTCGAGCAGTTTTTAATTAAATCGTAACAAACACGCAAACAAACAAAAAACCAAATCTTTACTCTTTATAATATTAGTATAGAAAATACCGACTCAGAAATTATAAACGGGTTCTCAGTCTCGCTTTTCACAGTCTTGGAAAATTCAGCTTTCCTCAGTTAAGCTCATTTTCTCAGTTAGGAGTGTTTTAATTAACTACCTCAGACTATTTGCAAAGGAGTTTCCTACGGAATGCTATAATTGGTCAATGAGTGCGACTAGTGTCCAATAAATGCGTGAAATATACCAAGCCGTTGGTAAATCACCTTGGCACGGTGTATCCACATAAAATCCACGGTTTACGCCCAAAGGGGGTGGCCTCATTACTGCCAAGGTAAGCTTTAAGAGTTGAAAGCATTGCATGTGGATTTCCTCATAGGATTTCCCTTCACCAAATGGCGTTACACTTAACTTCGACTTGAGTTATATATGAACATATAAAATGTTCTAACTTTAGTTTTTATTACATTGAAGTGAGTTAAAGAAGGTAATTAAAAGAAAATTTGAATTCTTATCGTGTTTAATTACATATTGTATTATTGTATGCATGGTGTTTCCGTTATTCTTATGATTGTAATAAGGTAGGTAAGTGTGCAGTAACAAAATGGAATTCCAATAATTTATTATTCCATTAAAAACTCCATTCGATTATTGGATTTTCAGTAACGCGTTTATGGCCTTAGTAAGTACTTACTACGATCTTTATAGCTGTTTATCTGAAAGATTATTTTGCTAGATTTATCTATGTACATTATAATTTTGATACATAAATTGCGAAAGCAATGTATCAAGACTAGGGACGCTTATTGGCACTATCCTAAAAGAGAACACTGTGACGACAACGAAATACGAATAGGAATGTACGTGATAGCTCAATGGAACTATTACCATACAATATGCTTCAACAACGCTGATAAGAACGGTCTGCTGTTCACTCTATCAGATAAGTTCAGATAAAACAATACTTCGATATCAAAATGGTAATAAAAGGAGAATATTGAATGTGCCAGCTGTTTGTAGATACTGGGACGTAATTGTCAATTAAGGAACACCGTTTGTTTGGGAAACGGTCGCTCCAACAAGACAGTTTTGGGACGAGATAATTGTCTACGTTTCATTCGCAATGCAGTCGGCGCCAATTTTAACGGGGTTTCATTTTATCGTGTTGTCAAAATGTTTGTACTGCCATGTCAACTGATTGAAGATTCCACGAAATATGATAGCATTTTGCAGAAAACCTCATAGGTACTTGGTTGTACTTAGTTATCGGTCGATTACTAATTTAGTATTAAGCATAAGATAACGTGATTATCTTAGATCAGTCAGTCATAATTATAGAAAAAAGTACTTCCCTGGAATATGTACGTTGGTTTTCATTTTTAGCTTCATTAGTCACTAGCAATTAAAATTTAGATGGGGATATTGACACTACAATAAAGATTAGAATAAAGAGTCAGATCTGACTACAACCCGAATGAGCTAAGTTGACACCTTACTGGAATGTCAGGCCATCAACTCAGGTGTAAACTCAGCCTGTTTGTAGTTGCATTGTTGTCATCTAAGGGTTCTTGCGGCACGTTGCCAACTGCAGATAAACTACAGCCGTCGCCTCCTGTCGCCGTCGACGCGCCTGGTGGCAGCCACCGAAGCGTCGACGACTGCCGTTGACAGGTGGCGACGCTTGCAGTTGTGGCATGCCGCGTAAATGTGTGCCGCCGACGCCACAACTGCAAGCGTCGACGGCAACGTGCCGCTCGTCTGTAGGAACCCTAAGGGACCGTCTCCACGAGCAAGAGAATCGCCGCGATATTATCGTCGTGCCAAGTATTTCTATACACTCTCTCAGGAGCCGTCTCCACGAGCGAGAGAAAAAAAAAAAGATGTAGAGACTGTCTGTATAGAAATACGTGGCACGACGATAATATCGCCGCGATTGTCTCGCTCGTGGAGACGGCCCCTTAGCAGCCGAACCTCTTCAAAATTTCACCATAAAACTTTCTTCCTCGCATGAAATCGGCTGCAGTAGGATTCTTTACAGTACTAACAATTAGTCTTTTTCCACAGGCACCCTATATCATGTACGTGGAAGTCCTAGAAACGGACGGCCACGAGCCTCTTCCCCCGCGCCTCTTACCACCCGCGCCGCCCGCTCCTCATTCACCTCCCATTCGACATACGAAGAGTGAAGAGAACCTCGTTCCTGAGTGGCCAGCGTTGTCGTTATACTCGGGATTGGATGATGGAGATGCGGGTGACTGTTGGAGTCATGATGACGAGGATCTAAGTACGCAGTACTCACATAGAGCGCCGGCGCCGGATAGTTTGTCGCAGGTAATTTGTTGATTTATTTTGTTGTTTCATTGACTGATGGTTAGTTCATGTGGGAGGTTTTAAAGACGACCAGCGGCTTATCCTGTGTTAAGCCTCATCCACGCCACTCCACGTTTTGTCTTGTAAGGATTTTGGTGATATTTGTGATAGGCAAATGAAAATTCGCACTTTTGCCGAAACTTTGTTGTGGTACGTACACAAATGTGCCCCAGTCGAAAAGAAAACGCTATCTTTTACTGAACTATGATAACTATTTTGACAATTTTTGAACCGGAAGGGTGCTATGAACAGTAGTGAATCAGAACATAATATGATTGCTGTTGAGCATCTAAAAAAATATATGACACATGCTCCTCACCCACAACCCACATAAACTACTTATAAATTACCAGTTAATACATCGCGTTCCGCACCGCCAACGCTTACGTACGGACCCCAATTTGTCAATTTTTAACCGACTTCAAAGAAAGGAGGAGGTTATGCTTTCGGCGAGTATCTTGTTTTTATTAATCATATGTAAATATTGACACACATTCTACATCCAAACCGGAACAGCTTGGAAACCAGTCAGTGTTTCAAACATGCATCTGATTGACTTATTAGATACACCTTTTTTCACTTTTTGTCTCTCACTGTTTGACGTGTTTCAAAACCATTAAAGTAAATTGGATACTTATACTTTGAACATTACCTCATATTTAGAAGATTCTTTTGTTTAGCTGTCCCGTGTAATCGTTTGTTTAGTGGAAAACTAGTGTCTTTATCATACAAAACAATGCAATATTCTAGAACAATGCTTTTACAATAAATCTTGTATTATGTCAAGATTGGTTGTCATCGTTCTAGAAATCTAGAATACGGACAAAAGTGTGTTACCATTAACAAAAATACATACATCAAGGAAGAATTTATTGACTTTCCAAAAACTGATTAGATTTCATAACTATCTGAAAATGACTTTTTTATAACAAGATATCGAGTATCGTCTGATAACACATAATTATTGTAATTTACAATGAATTTGCGTTTTAATCGCGAAAACGGTTAATATTATCGTTTTGGCGGTATTTTTAGTATTAAAGTTATGATGCCAATTTTAGTTTCCTGTCGTGTGTTGAATGATTGCCCTCGAATATGACGAAATAAGTACGTATGAAATTGCACAGACTTTTGTCAGAACGCATAAATAAGCAGTTTTGAAAAGATATAATTTTTTCTTAACTGCCATGATGAAACTTTGTTACCGGTAGCCTCTCTTTATGTAATCTGCAGGCATGATACGTACCTACTTCAAAATAAACAATAGCTACTTGTACTTGCCTGAAGTGTGCTTCAGTAGCAAATAACTTACTTCTACAACCTGAAGTTGTATCGGTGGCATTACCTTCTTAAAGTCACAAAGCTTGGCTTGCCGTTGAATTCTACTTATTTATATTACTAGCTGTTGCTCGCGATCGTCTGCGTGAAATTATTATCAAAATACTTTTTCCCCCGTTTTTGGAACATTTGTCATTGATGCTCTGCTCCTATTGGTCGTAGCGTGATGTCATATCAAAAAAATAAAGCCTATAAGCCTTCCTCGATAAATGGAATATCCAACATTAAAATAATTTTTCAATTCGAACCAGTAGTTCCTGAGATTAGCGCGTTCAACCAAACAAACTCTTCAGCGTTTATTATATTAGTCAAGTATACATTTAAAGATTTCTGGATATTCTACATGCCATAGCTTGACCCCTAAACACGCCACTGTGTTCTATCTAGTCCAGTACCTATGTAAATTGATCAAATACTTCCACAAATTACACCTAATCATAATTTATTACTAGTCTAGCCTAGTCTAGGTTCAAACTTCAATCCAGTCTAATACGGTTGTTTGTCCTAGTTTATCGGTAAATGATCGTTCTAATGCCATTACACTCCACGTGCGTGTTAAAAGGGCACGTGAGGAATAAAGGTGAATGCTTTCTTAGAACTTTCGTGAAAGCAACATGATTTTTTCAAAATAAATAAAATGATTCGTATCTCAATAGGTTGTACTTAATATGTACATCCTAGTTCACTGACTGTCAGACACTTTTCATCCTTATTACTTAGAACATAAGGGTGAAAGTGGCAGACGGTCAGTGAACTAGGTAAGTACATAATAATATTATGCAGTTTTTTTATTTAAGTATAGTAGTGCAAGAAATATTAAATGCTATATTTATGTAGGTATTGCTGTGTCTGAGAGTATTTAAAAGTTATAGGTTATAATAATTATCTAGTTCTGATATAAAGTCTTATTCTTATCACAAACCGTTATCTACCTATGTATTACGCATATCATAAAGATTAATTCAATAGTCTTTTAAAGTATGCTGTTATTTGTTGTTATTTATATTTGCATTCATTCGTATGAAACAACAATCAACAAAATAGTTCTCCACTCTCAGCATTTTCTTTAGCGACTTGAATACCATCCATCCAACTCAGTGGGCATTTGTGAGCATAGTATGTGCATAGAAATACAGTCTCATAATTCTCTTACCATTATCTCAATTCATTTCGGGTCGGCGCACCATGTCTACTTCTTCTCTATTACTCGTCATCTCATCAGACACCTCCTTTCGTGCCATATCATGCTTCACACAGTCCATCTTTAGGTTCTTTGGTATTCCTCTACTCTTATACCCATCCCGTTCATACTCAAAACTTTGCTCACATTTTCCTCATTCACAAATACTTTTAGTCTATCATAAAATATTTACCCTTTTGGATTGTTATATTTTTGGTTTACCGATATTTTACCTGCTCGTATTATTCTAACAATACCTTCAATACAATAAATGTTAACAAATAATTTTGAACAATCAAATACCATTAACATCTTTTTAAGTCAACATAATAGATGATCGTTTACAAAAAACAGACTAAGAAATAATAGCTTAAACAAATTTTAATAGCGAAGATATTAGCAAGAGGTAACAATCTAGTCAAAAAAGAACTGTTTGGAGTAAACAATTCTAGCTTCCAACATCAGTCTACGACACAATGGTGTACAATGACTGCTACTTAACTTTTTTGTTCCACTTTTTTGTTTATTTTAAGTCATTAATTTGTATGAAGCGTTAACGTTAGTGCTTAGGGCAAACTTTGTTTTAATTTTACGTATTTTTCAAATCTTTCATGGTGATTAAAATCTAAATTAACTGGTTTTTAAGGTAATTAAGGAACCGGTCGTTGTCTGAAGTTTTTCTCGAGTTTGTGGTGGCAAGTAATTATTATTAATCATTTTAGTTTCTTGTCACCTTGCTACGTCATTATGACTTGTATCAAGAAGAGTTATTGTACGTCAACATTTTTTATGTAAATTATAATAATTTATGATATTTTCTATGTATTCAAGTAGCAGTTTATGAGTTGAATAACAAATTGAACCAATCATAGATCGTTGGCCTCTCACGTATAGAATGATATAACGGTATTATATATTATATAAATCAGTTTAAATGTAAATGTTCCACATCTAGAAGATATTTTAGATTCCAAATTAGATCTACAATGATACAATCATCTCACATTCAACCAAAGTACTCACTATTTCAACAGTAAATTGGGCTTTGATTTTATATTAGGTACTCCATTGAACTCCATTTACAGCTTAAGGTGCGTGGGAATTAATGATACAATTCTGGCATTGTACAAAACATAGTTAATTTTGTACATTGACATATTATTACAAAAATTATATTGTGTTTTAATTCTATTCTACCTGGGAATTCTTGTAATTGGCTTATTAACATGTTCTACTTATAATTATGTAACTGTTAGTTTTCATCATCTGCCTAGCCTTTTCCCAACTATGTTGGGGTCGGCTTCTAGTTTTGCCGGATGCAGCTGAATACCAGTATTTTACATGAAGCGACTGCCTATCTGATCTCCACAACCCAGTTAGTACCGGGTAATACGATACCCCTTGATAAGACTGGTTGTCAGACTTTTTTGACCTCTGACTACCTAACGACTGTCAAAGATCTACAAATGACAGCCGGGACCAACGGCTTAACGTTCTTTCCGAGGCACGGAGGAAACTCGGTATGTAATGTCACCCATCCACAGACCAACCTAGGCAAGCACAGCTTAACCTAACGAGCGGCTGTTATTATTTATCCTCTAGCTCCTCCAACTGTTAGTTTTCCTTAATTTATATAAATAAATAATTACTTATGTTTTTAGTTAATCCCAAATTAAATAAGGAAGTTGAACTGTACCAAACAAGCATACATAAAGTCACGGCATTTTCTCATTGGGGTAGGCAGTAATTACAAAACGTCAGTTTCCTATTGACTTTCCCTGTATCTGTGGCTCATATAAACACGTTGTCTACCAAGGAAAACTTCCCCGCTACAAGATACGGGGAAATTGCTCTCTGTAAATACACATATGAGAGAGGTAGTGCGTTCACAGTTTACACCACCTTTCACCTGACTAGATTATAAATTACTAGCATATGCACGCGGCTTTGCTCGCGTTGCGTTCGATTATTGCTAAACGGGAACATACTACGGGGATAAAAAGTATCATATGCGTTAATTCAGGTTATAATCTATCTGTGTGCTAAATTTCATCCAAATCCGTTCAGTAGTTTTAGCGTGAAAGAGTAGCAAACATCAGTCCATCTATCCTCACAAACTTTCGCATTCATAATATTAGTAGGACTTGCGGAAAACTGCTAAAGGAATTCATGTTTCCATGCCAATATTATAGTAAAGAGTGCATCATGTTTTATAGGGCCGTTTAGTAATTCCTGTCGACCTTTTAACGGCGGAATTTTATTATTATTAAAATGTTCATATTAATAACTCTCTTATTTATGTTATTATTACCGGAAATATGGGACACATGCAATGGTGTGTTGCAATGGTTAATGTATAGGTAATTCATGTCCCTATGCAATTACCTACTTCCGTGTTTTATGAAACCAGTTGGCTATTAAGACTTATGTGAAACTCGCTGTTGCTCACGACCATCGTCCCTGTGAAATTATTATAAAAGTACTAGCTGTTGCCCTCGACTTCGTTCGCGTGGAAATTTTGATATGTATATGTGAGACTAATAAGAGAGACCTATTCTCAGACCTACAAAATATACACAAAAAAAAAAAACAAAAATCTGTCTAGCCGTTTCGGAGGAGTTCGATAACAAACACTGTGAAACACGAGAATTTTATATATTAGTTCTCTAAAGTTACTCTTGTGTATACTCTTCGTAAAGTTACTGAGCTACTAGATACTTGCAATCAAAATTAACTAACTATTTTACTTAAATAATCTTCAGGCTGACAATCAGGTTAAGAAACAATCACCCATCTTTCACAATTACATAGTTTTGAAACTAGCAGCAAGTGAATTTTCCCAGGTTCTTTTCTCATCCTGACGACATAAGTGAAAGCTTTTCCATAATTTTCCTAAATTTATCTTTTTCTCAGGTGTCAGCAATATCAGCGCTATCCACATCATCATGCGGGTCCCGCGAGTCAGTGGCTGTGGGCGCGGGAGAAGTTAGAAGGAGGCTAGCTGATGCGACCGCTGCACCTCCGCCCAACGCCTTCCGACATGATCCCGCTGATCCTTCCGCTACCGCGCTAAAGGTGAATATTTTCATTGATGATTGTAGACTTTATGATGTCAGACGATATAAAAATACGCAGCGAATGCCTTGAATCCGCTGGATGCGAGTCGCACGTTACGGGTCAATTTGGAGACACTTGGGGGAGGACTGTGTCCGGCAGAGGACGTCTTTCGGCTGAAATGATGATGATGATGAAAGTCTTGAACACTGGTGAATGAGATAAATGTAGAATTTTAGTTGCTTTACTAGACTTGAACAATTGGGTTGATTTCATCACCACTTCATCGGAGTAATCTTTTTCCAATTCAGTATAAAAAAAAAAAAATTATGAATCCATTATTAATATTTTTAAATTCACAAAGTGTGAAGTGAAGTTTAAGATAGACTTTTTCGTGCAAGTTACTGTTGTTGGACTGATATAAAAATGTTACACTGAAGATTTGTATAATTGGTAAAGATAAGCATGCATAGTCTTAGAAATATCCAACATATTTTAAAGAAATCTATTTTTAAAACAGACAAAAAGAGTCATTCCATGTATTGATTCAAAAATCTCTCAGGTCTCAAATCCATAATCTGCTTTATAGGAATCATGGGAAAACAAATACGCCCGCATGCGGTCTTCCTCTCCATACGGCGCTTTGAGCGGCTGGCGTCTGCTGGGCTGCATCGTCAAAGTGGGCGACGATCTGCGGCAGGAGATGTTGGCGGCGCAGCTACTGCGGCGCCTGCAGACCGCCTGGCTCGCCGAGCGGGTGCCGCTGAAGTTACGGCCCTATGAGATACTGTGTCTGGATAAGGAGTGCGGGCTTATACAACCTGTAAGTACTGACTTCACTGCAGACCGCCTGGCTCGCCGAGCGGGTGCCGCTGAAGTTACGGCCCTATGAGATACTGTGTCTGGATAAGGAGTGCGGGCTTATACAACCTGTAAGTACTGACTTCACTGCAGACCGCCTGGCTCGCCGAGCGGGTGCCGCTGAAGTTACGGCCCTATGAGATACTGTGTCTGGATAAGGAGTGCGGGCTTATACAACCTGTAAGTACTGACTTCACTGCAGACCGCCTGGCTCGCCGAGCGGGTGCCGCTGAAGTTACGGCCCTATGAGATACTGTGTCTGGATAAGGAGTGCGGGCTTATACAACCTGTAAGTACTGACTTCACTGCAGACCGCCTGGCTCGCCGAGCGGGTGCCGCTGAAGTTACGGCCCTATGAGATACTGTGTCTGGATAAGGAGTGCGGGCTTATACAACCTGTAAGTACTGACTTCACTGCAGACCGCCTGGCTCGCCGAGCGGGTGCCGCTGAAGTTACGGCCCTATGAGATACTGTGTCTGGATAAGGAGTGCGGGCTTATACAACCTGTAAGTACTGACTTCACTGCAGACCGCCTGGCTCGCCGAGCGGGTGCCGCTGAAGTTACGGCCCTATGAGATACTGTGTCTGGATAAGGAGTGCGGGCTTATACAACCTGTAAGTACTGACTTCACTGCAGACCGCCTGGCTCGCCGAGCGGGTGCCGCTGAAGTTACGGCCCTATGAGATACTGTGTCTGGATAAGGAGTGCGGGCTTATACAACCTGTAAGTACTGACTTCACTGCAGACCGCCTGGCTCGCCGAGCGGGTGCCGCTGAAGTTACGGCCCTATGAGATACTGTGTCTGGATAAGGAGTGCGGGCTTATACAACCTGTAAGTACTGACTTCACTGCAGACCGCCTGGCTCGCCGAGCGGGTGCCGCTGAAGTTACGGCCCTATGAGATACTGTGTCTGGATAAGGAGTGCGGGCTTATACAACCTGTAAGTACTGACTTCACTGCAGACCGCCTGGCTCGCCGAGCGGGTGCCGCTGAAGTTACGGCCCTATGAGATACTGTGTCTGGATAAGGAGTGCGGGCTTATACAACCTGTAAGTACTGACTTCACTGCAGACCGCCTGGCTCGCCGAGCGGGTGCCGCTGAAGTTACGGCCCTATGAGATACTGTGTCTGGATAAGGAGTGCGGGCTTATACAACCTGTAAGTACTGACTTCACCATTTTCAGAGTGCACTTTCAACCTAAAGGTCTTAGCCCAGTTACACGACTCCGCTCCTTCCCGGTAAAAATAATATAATTCAAATAAGGGCTTGTAAGTATTTCTCTTTGCGGCGTAAAACTAACCAATCGTTTAGCTCAAGCTGTGCAAAAGAAGTGATATTATTGGTTGGTTTCATACACAACCCTTGCTGCGTATGCTCGCACATTTCAGGTGTAAAAATAGTCTTAAACAGTTGCTTCTAATTTTGCTGTTATATAATAACCCCCACCACCTCATTTGATGATCTAGATGTTGTTTTTTAGGGTATGTCATTCTTACATGAAGGTGATCCAAATTTTTTCAAGCTCCCTATTTTCCTCTAGTCCTTCGGTGGTTTAGTTGCGTTGTCTGTAATAAATCGCTGCATTAATTCGTTACCATTATTGAGTGTCAACGCGCGGATACAATAAAGAATACATGCTCGGGACAAAAAAGTGTGGGTCATCTCTTGTCTACTATTGACAGTATTTGTCTATATTTATTTTAAGCTGTTATCTGCACGAAAGTGTGTATTGGCAACTGATTCACAGGGTTGATTCACTTTACAACAATATGCCAGATTTTTTCAAAACAGTGAGTCATCTGCTAGTGGTTTGATAATTTAAACGCAATCCCTCAATCTTGATAATAAGAGATACAATGGATATAACTTAGTCTATTAAGAGATAAATAAGAACTTGAGCACTCAAAATATGATAATAAGGTTACAATATCTTGTAGTACCTATTAAATAATAGAAATGCTTAACAATATTCACATATTACGAACGGCCAATACACAACAAACATAGAAATATGATTTTGCACATCATATTAGTTCCTTTTTAGGGTTCCGTACCCAAAAGGTAACCAACGGGACCCTATTACTAAGCCTCCGCTCTCCGTCCGTCCATCTGTCTGTCAGCAGACTGTATCTCATGATCCGTAATAGGTAGACAGTTGAAATTTTTACAGATTGTGTATTTCTGTTTCTGCTATAACAACTAAATAAATACCAAACTAAACTAAAAATAAATTAAAAACTAAAGGGGGCTCCCTACTACGATGTTATACGGCACTTGGCCGGTTTTTATACTCACCATTTAATTTTATTTAATATATTTTTTCCAACAGGTTCTAAACTCGGTATCCCTGCACCAAATAAAGAAGCAATCGGGCAAGACCCTCCGCGCCTGGCTGGAGCTGGAGCACGGGCCTCCCAACAGCGAGGGCTTCCTGCGCGCGCAGAACAACTTCGTGGAGTCGGCCGCTGCCTACGCGCTCACCAGCTACCTGCTACAGCTTAAAGATAGGTCACTATACCATCATATGACCATAAACAAGCATAATCAGCCTACGATGTTTTGAGAGAGTGGGCCGTACTCGACGAAAAGGGCCTAGTGCGAGGTTATTGGGCCATAGTCCGTGTGCTAGTTATACCGTGCATGCCTAGGTTGGTCTGTGGATTTGTGACCACTCATTAGTGAGTTGAGTTCCCTCCGTGCCTCGGAAAGCACGTTATGCCGTTGGTCTCAGTTCTCGTTTGTAGATCTTTGACAGTCGTTACAAGTAGTCAGAGGCCCGAAAGTCTGACAACCAGTCTTACAGGGTATTGTATTACTTAATAGTACAAATTGGGTTGTGGAGCTCAGATATGCTGTGATAATTATGATGTATGATATGGTATTCAGCTGCATCTGGTTAGACTCGAAGCCGACTCGAAAGTAGGCAGATGATGATACGAGTGACTTAATCCAATAAGGACTATCGCGTGTGAATTTGCCACTAGAGGCGCTTGTGTAGACTAAGGTCTTCCAAAATGTCAGATGTCATAGAGTGTTCGCGCGTTGCGTGCTTTTTTATCACGTATTTATACTAATACTCACGATTGTGTTCTAGATTGAGCCATTCCTGATTAATTATGACTTGAAGATTTTGAGTAGCAACTGATCTTATTTGTTAGTACTTGGAGGTAGAATGATTTTTAAATGTTTCATGCTTGCTAATTTTAGGAAGAATATTGTAAATGTGTATCTAAAGCTTACACTATGTGTATACGTAATAAAATAAATCTTTTTTACCAAGTTACTGGTACTTCAAAGTATTAAATAGAATTATTGACAGGACCTTACTCGAGAGTGCGCCATCTGGTGAGCTCAAAAAAGATAGCCCTCATTAGTGTATTACGAGCATAGGGCCTTCAGCCCCGTTAGTGACTCTGCTAACTGGCTAATTCATCTCTTTACCAGAGTCGGAGCTGATCTAGTCTGGCCAGTCTAGTTTTACTTACGTATTTTATTTTGTTACAGGCATAATGGGAATATTTTATTGGACAGCACAGGTCACATCATCCACATAGATTTTGGATTTATATTTTCAATATCACCCAAAAATCTTGGATTTGAAAGCTCGCCTTTTAAGGTAAGAACTACTTATTGGTCTTGCATATTTCGTTATCAATTACTTCTAAACATAAGATTTGAATGTATATTGGACTCTCATTTTCTAATTTGTAGCCTAATAATGTAGTTGATTGTGTAAAAAATCCATTCAATAATTAATAACATTTTTTTTTATTTATAGTTGACGCATGAGTTCGTAGAAGTGATGGACGGCGAGAACTCAGACATGTTTCAGTACTTCAAAATCCTCATCCTGCGCGGACTCATCGCCGCGCGCAAGCACTGCGATCAGATCATACACGTCGTGGAACTCATGCGCATGGGTATGTACTGAATAATTTCGAAGATTTTATAGATTTGACCTTTAAAAACGTGTTGATTTTCGATCTAATTTGAAAATATGATAGTTATTTTTTACCATCGCCACTCGAAAAAGGGCATTTTATTCATCGATAACAGTGAATAAAACTCTCTTTTACTCACTGAGTGAATAAAAACATTTTGAATTTGGAACAATAACACATGAAAATTACTTTGAGGGCTTTACGTACTTTCTGACGTACGGAGGAAAATTGGTATGTAATGAATTAGTGGTCACCCATCCACAGATCGACCTTGGTAAGCATGGCTTAACCTTAAAGATCGACCCGGTTAGCTGTTATTATTAACCCACGAGAAATATAAATACTATACTTCTATTTATTTTCTCGCAGTCAATGGTAAAAAATAGAGTACACTACTCTTGAAAAAAACAATTATCTTGGTTCTTGTATCCCTCGTTCCGCTCAGGATTCTACTCTAGAATCCTTCGCTGCTCTCAGGATCCAACTTAGTCCCTCGGAATTAAATTCAGTTTTTTTTCGGTTGTTGTTTAATCTACTATTTTACCATCGCCACTCGAAAAAGTGCGTTTTATTCATCGATAACAGTGGATAAAACTCTTTTACTCACTGTCGATAACAGTGAATAAAACTTACTCAGAGTGAATAAAAACATTTTGAATTTGGAACAATAAAACGTGCCGACAAGAATATAACACTGAATTTCGAAAATTGCTTTAAGAGATTGACCAAGGGCTTTACGTACTTTCCGACGCACGGAGGAAACTCTGTATGTAATGAATTGGTGGTCACCCATCTACAGCCAACCTTGGTAAGCGTATCTTAACCTTGGAGATAGACCCGATTGGCTGTTATTATTAACCCACGAGAAATATAAATACAATACTTTTACATATTATTACGTAAAAAGTTGAGTACACAACTCGTGAAAAAAAATCATTTCGGTTTTTGTATCCCTCGTTCCATTCATAAGTCTACTCTAGAATCTTCCTAATTCCCTCGTTTTTTCACTTGTTGTATAATCTACTATTGTCGTCTCTCTAACATCTTCTAGTTTTCAATGTTTGCTATTGCGTATTATAGGGTACTTATCTAGATAGTCGAATGACGTAGAATGCCCATGATAGTGGTCCCAAAAAAATTTTGGCAAAATGAGATTTAATCATGTTGATTATCAGGCCTGCGCAGATGACAGACTTTTTGTGCGGATGAGTATATGGCGCACAAAATGTCTGCATGGCATACAAAAAATCCGTCGCGGATTTTACACAGACTCGACTCGCACGACGCACATCTTCGATCATTCTATTCTAGTGCAGATTGCATACTAAAAATGTGCGCCGTCTGCGCGTTGAGGCAAACGTTCTATTTTTTTCGTGCACTTTTGTGCGGCGCGGCGCGATCTGCCAGAATGACACGGATTTTTTGGCCACCGGACTTTTTGCGCGCCGTATGCGTTATTGCATATTATTATTGCTTAGGTTCTATTTTCAATTTTTCACAGACTAAAAAGTCCGTCACGGATAGTCTGTCGGTAGCACCGGACTAACAGATAAGATTTTCCCACAGGCGGGCAGCTAGCGTGCCTCCGCAGCAGTAGCGCGGTGTCGTCGTTCCGCGGCCGCTTCCACGTGGGCCGCACGGAGCCGCAGCTGCAGGCGCTCGTGGACAAGCTGGTGCGCGACGCGCTGCACTCGCTGTCCACGCGACTCTACGACAACTACCAGTACTACACCAACGGGATACTGTAGACTGTAGCCTGTAGCCTGTAGCCGGGCAGGCTGTAATACATTTATATGCTAGGGCTACATTCGTGTCGATTCTGTTGTGCACAAACTAAACTTAATTTAGGCTATTGCTACCTTTTTCTCTCTAATAAAACGAGAAAGAGCCGGACGTAATTTAGAGCTGTCAAATTTAGTTGGAACTAATATTTCTATACAAATGAAGGGTGCACGTAAAAACATGTCGACTAAAAACACGGTGAAGCGCAAGGCATAAACTAGTTTGACATCTCTAACTTAGTTCATAGCTATAGACGTCCTTTTCTCGCACTGCCTTTTAGTAAAAGATAGCAGTAGCCTAAATTAAGTTTAGTTTATGCACAACGGAATCGACACTGTCGGGTGAAAAGTTTCATCGAACTATCGCGACAATAGATCGTTATCCTTCGGCGAACTTCAAGCCAGTGACAAATGTTCTGGCTTCTCACTTATCCCGTTAATGCAAAGCCGGACAGTGTCGCCCTAGGGTTAGCATACTCAGTTATTCTTTAAATCCTCTGTCGTGCTTATCGTGTAGTGTTTTGTCTCTTGTTGACCCTTTGATGGACTTGTATGTAAAATGAGCCGACGAATGTATGGGAATTAATGCTGAATCTCGTTCGTTAGTGTTCGCCTGTTTGGACCAAACCACGAAGCTATTGAAGTCATTCGTTTAGGTTCGTTGACTAACTGCACATATCCACTTCGCCACGCCAATCTAACAAATTGTAATTTTTGGGACTGAACTCTTCATGTGGCGAATTAGACAATTGCATGGTTTAGTACTGAAGTCAACTGTCGTTGAAGGGTACTTTATTCCTTAGTTTCGTTACTATAGCTTACTATATGAGCACCTGCACTTTAGAAAATGACTAGTTGAAACAGACAAAGAGATTCTTTAGTAATATTTGAATTGAATGTGTTAACACTCTCACTGAAACTCATACTTTTTCTCATTGTACAGAGTGTTTTAGAGAGTTGACATCGATCTTCAATCCACATATTGGTTTAGAAAATTTGAGATTCACAAACTATGTTAACTTGTAAATCGTAGCTTACATCACGTAGATTTTGTAAATTTTAGTGCCATAACCCACTGACACGCTGTACCTTGGAATCTTAGTCTTATTTGCTCAAACATTGACACTCGATCATTCACGAATATGTTTGACCCGTCCACTGTAGATCCCGATAGTGCTTTGTAAAGATAACAGATTGACAGATTAATATTTTTCATGTATAATGGTTACTGTGCAAATAGAATGTTAAAAAAAAACTAAAATAAAAAGTATGTAAATAATAAAATGAAATTATGATAATTTTCGCAATGAGAAGACTGATTGTTCAGGCATGAAGAGTGGTTTAGATTTAGGTTTCTTAGCCGATTAAATTTAAGTTTTATCCTGTATGTACATTGGAAGACATGAATGCGAAACGAATGATAAATAAAATTGCTGTCACTGACATGAATGCGAACGATATGCCAAAGGAATGTGTAAAAATGGCATTGTTTTAGATGTTAAATACTTTTAGAAATAATATGGAAATCGAAAATCTTATTGTTAAATGTCCAACTCTAGATAGACTCAGATACACCAAAATAAATTAGGTGGATCTATATAACAAAATAGACGTTTTATGAATTATATCAATGTATGTATGATATATGGGGTTATTGTTATTCTGTGTTGTGGGCAGCGTTGCCATTAGTTAGGTAATGGAACCAATATTGTACTATTTAATGAAGGAGTCAACATTGATTAGAATATTATACCTTGTATCATTGACCTTTCTACATCTAAAAGGGTTTGTAAAGGGAGTGAGAATGTTGCCAAATTTTTAACTATAGCAATGACGAGATGTTTATATTTATAAATATGTCCACTCTAATATTCCGATTATCTCCTCAACTGTAAATGACATACGATAAGTAAAGACATACAGTAGAGCTCTGATTATATCTATTTGGGAATGAGGTGAGAAAGATCTAGAAAACAAATCGACTTATGATCAAAATCCACACATTCCCAAACCGGTTATTTAAAAGCTACTGTAGTGATAGGAAACAGTCACAGATATAATGCTCTTTATATCAAAATTTATTGCCTGATTTTACGGCAAAAAATCGTCTGTCGAGGCAAGGATGTATAAACCGTGCATTTTATTTTATGACGTCATATATTTTGTATTTCTTGTATAATACGATAATAGTCTAGAAAACAGTGTCAAGTTTTAGTTGACACATACTTTTTATGGCCAGTTTATGTTGTTGCTTTGTTTTTTGTATTAAAACGCTAGAGATCAGTGTAATTTTGTTTAAATGTTTGTTAAAAGCATAGCATTGTGATACATTGATATGCACGAAGTAAGATTATGAAATGAGACCTTAGCAGTGGTCTAGACAGAAAATGCAAGGTGCAACCCTAAGAGCCTTATCACACTAAGGGCGCAACGAATTCGCCGCGAATAGCAGCGTGAAAGTGCACTCAATTGTCAAAGTAAGGCTGCAAAGCCTAGCGTTGAGAATTGAGTTTGCGTTGCGCAGCGAATGCGCAGTGAATTCGCTGCGCATCCGCGGCGAAATCGTTGCGCGCCCACAACGAATTGCCCGATTTGCCCGCTCCGCTTTGAATACGCTCGCAATCCGCTAGTGTGATAAGGCTATAATGCGGTGTTAGCCTCTACTTCCTTATTCGTGAATGTGTGTTCTGTATATGAATCAAGCAATAATATGCCTTATACTAGATTAATTAAGATTATTTTGCGCTTTTTGTGTACTTAGCTCTTCCGCTAGGCGTTCTAGACTATCCTTCGATATAAACTGGCCTTTTAATGATGCTACTCAATAGTGTTGTATAAATTGCCTCTCAGCTTGAAATCTAGCCTTAATAAATCCATATTTATTACCATTATATTTGTGTGTGGGTGAACTATTGTAATGTCGCATTGGACAAATAGATAGTATATAATTGACGTACCTTTAAATATTATATTCATTATAGTCTCATATTTGTTTCAAGTTGAAAATTATAATTATATCTGTATATAAACGTTTTCGCTTACGGTCAATATTAAATTATTCTGTTTAAGAAAATATTGCAAATGTCCGAAACTAAGATAACTTTCTCCTCGAAATTAATTCGTTATTTATCATCATGTACAGGTAATTGTAAGTAGGTACTCTAACAACTATCGTTTATCTTAATTTTTTAAATATACATAATCATGATTTTTTATGTGACTTTTATTTCCCCTGACAACAATGCATTTTATTTGAAAAGTGGGCAATGAGCTCTTTTGAACCTAGCCTTTAGAATCTTCATAATCCAAAAGTTTGTTAGTGATGAGCATTACAGACTGACAAAAACTTTGCGGGCTAAAAGGCAAAATGCCCACCGATTACGGTGTTTTTTGTGGAGATGACAGGTACATAATCCCCGATTCCGATAATACCGCGAGGGACGAGAACCGACGAAATTGGTGCCTGTCTAAAGAACTATTCTATGGAACAATATTTCTACTCACTTCATTGAATAATTGAAATATGTGTGCACAGATAAGAATGAACGTCAAGATGACGGGACCACGCCAGCGCGCCAGGCAACCTAAACGCGTCCACATGGCGTCCACAAAAACGTGCAGGTGTGGGGTGCGGGTATATACGCTCGCTCGCAAATAAAATTTGTGCTATGTGCCTCTGACCACTCACGGGTGTCATATAAGGCGACTAATGTCTGAGGCAGAACAACTTGCGCCTCCGTAGACCATGGGCAGCAGCGTTTTCTGTTAGTATTTCATCACTGCGATCTCCAATCCGCCTGCCAAGCGTGGAGATTACGGCAAATTCCTCCCATCATGGGAGAGGCCAGCAGTGGACGTTATGGGCTGTTGTTGTAGTTGCCTCCGACCGTCCGCACGAAATTCAAATTTTCTTACGTTTTTTGCAATTTGCGGGCCAGTGCTAGGTTGTATGTTGATTGAAATATTGTTCGCGACTGTAAGACGTACGTAGTTACAGAATTTGACGTATGTAGTTACAAAAGTCACGAGCAATATTTTAATCAATACACAACATAACACTGGCCTGCAAATTGCAAAAATCGTAAGAAAATTTGAATTTCGTGGGCTACCTTGACGCTTTCACCCTCTTTTCTCAGATTTCCGGATCCCGAGTCATTTCTTGGTGCTATTTTTGGTATATGGCAACCACTGGCAATGAACGAACGAATGAATGCCATTACAATGTGTCAAATGGCTGTCATCTGTCGTTGTGATCGTTCGCGACTTCGCGCTGCAATGTCAAATGTGGTCAAAATAAAAACACGCTCGCACGTTGATTTCACGTGCGTCTGTAATATTTAATTAATTATATGTTAGAACACAAATGTATATAATATAAAGCAATGAAAATGTCGAAAACAAAAGATCTGGAAGACCATCTTCCGGGTTTTGATGCCCCAGACGAAGAAGACACACAAGATGATTCTCAGAGTAATAAGAAGAAAAAGAAGAATTCTGGTGGGTTCCAGTCCATGGGACTGAGTTTCCCTATAATTAAAGGTATAACAAAACGAGGCTATAAACAGCCAACACCTATACAACGCAAGGTAAGCAGAACAAATACATATTCCTAACCTAACCTCAAAAAACTTACTTAGGTCAAATTATTGCAACATACACACATAATATTTATTTTGACATCAAAAACTGCCGTATAACGATAAATACTACGCAAGAACCCAAACTGAAAGACATGCCAGAGTGATTACATAATTTGTTTTTATTTATTTCAGACAATCCCTCTAGCATTAACTGGCAAAGATGTGGTGGCCATGGCTCGGACAGGGTCTGGTAAGACAGCATGCTTTGTACTCCCAATACTGGAGAAACTGCTGGCTCCGAACAGTAAACCTATGCCTGGCAAGAACTTTAGGGCTTTAATATTGTCACCTACTAGGGAGTTGGCGCTACAGGTAAGATGTATTAATTAAAATTTGATTATAGTACTTTTCAGACAATTACCTCTAATAAATTGGGATAAGGGCAAGAGAATAATAATGATCAGCCAAAGATATTTCTATAAAATCTGCATCTGTGATTGTACACTATTGTGTATCTGTTTTTTCTTGTGTTTTATGCCCTTATCCAGTGTAAACCATTGTTGGTGTAGCTTTAGTTCAAGAGAATCTTTAAGTTCGTGCAAAGTACCACAGAAAATGTCTGATAGGTCTCCTAAGAGGTTTTCATTAGCAATACACTTGTATTGTTTGTTATAGATGCCATTAGCAATAGGCATGACGACAGTATCAAAAAATTGCAAATCTATTTAGTCCGTCAGTTAGAGTATTGGAAATTAATGGACACATATTTTTGTTTTTGTAAATCAATGAATATTGACAAAGATAAAACGCATCAAAACTCGGGAGTGGGGGGTCCTGACGTCAGAACTAGTTAAAAATTATACCTAGGCGGGATGTATTGAGAATTTTAAAAGTGCCATATCTTCGTCAATTTTGATTTACATAACAAAAGAAAAAACACGGGTCAAATATTTTCTGATAATCTAACTGACGGACTAATTAGTTTTTTTTTGTCGCCTCGCCTATTTCAAATGTTACGAAACATGCAATAAAATTATCACAGCCATTTTTCATTTATTATATTTTATGATATTGTATTGTTCCAGACATTAAGATTTGTCCGAGAACTGGGCAAGTTTACTGGCTTGTCTTCAGCAGCAATCCTTGGTGGAGAATCAATAGATCAGCAGTTCAGCGTGATGTCTGGAACTGCACCAGACATTGTGGTGGCAACACCTGGACGTTTCCTACACATTTGTATTGAAATGAGCTTGAAACTTGATAATATAAGTAAGCATTGTATTTATGTGTAGTTTTTATCAACGCATGATCAGCGTTTCTTTTCTAATTTTTAAATGAATATCAACTTTGTGTCAGTTGGCAATTTTATTTCTACTTGTTTGATAGTTATTCTTACTCAGATTTGACATCTATTATGGCCATTATACTCGCATTTGTATCTGGCATATCTGTTTGTTTCATTGGGATATTGGCAACATCACATATGCACCATATGTGATGTTGCCAATATTTCTATAGTTTTTAAGAACTTAAAATTAATTATTCTTCCTTTATCTCTACAGAACTAATAGTATTTGACGAAGCAGACCGCCTCTTCGAGCTGGGTTTCGGCGAACAGCTTCGCGAAATCGTCGCCCGTTTACCATCAACACGTCAAACACTGCTATTCTCTGCAACATTACCTAAAATGCTTGTAGAATTTGCTAGAGCGGGTCTAACAGACCCTACACTAGTAAGATTGGATGTTGACTGGAAGTTACCATCAACTTTGTGGCTTGGTTGGATCGCAGTTAGAGCAGAATTGAAGACTGCAGCCTTATTGATATTGTTGGATAGAATTTTGTCTTCAAAAACACCTCAAGCTGTTGTTTTTGCAGCTACTAAGCATCATGTGGAGTATTTGAATCTGGTGAGTTCATTCTTATGGATATAAATTACACTTTTCTGGTAATAGTGCCATGACTGCTATGAGTAAATAATAATGAGTAAATAATGTTATAAAGTGTGTAAATTTAATTGAGTGTAGAAATAAAAGGATTTTTATTTGATTTATTTATTTGATTAGTGCCATATTCTGTTTCAAGCCAAGATCAGATTTGGAGATGAAGCTACAACACAGCAAAACTAGTTTACTGTGGAGTCAAAGTGAACCTTTTTGCGTTAACGATAAATGTTCAGAACATGTTCTTAAATGCATGCTTTTAAATTGTTGATTTAAGATTTTATTCTGGACGCTCTTAATGTCGACGTTTCTATGGCTCTCACATAAATATGTATAATATCAACATGAATGATGTAACCAAGATTTTGTAACAAAATTTTGATTTAAAAGAGTGTTCATGGAGTTTCTCACCCATTCTTTTCCATAGAGATCTACGCTAGGGAATGGGCAACTACAGTACTTTCTCAAGTTATTATGCCTTGTGACTGTAGCTTTGCTTTTATTTTTTGGAATTCAAAAGTGCCATAATGGTCTAATGAAATAAATGCTTTTGAGTTTGAGTTTGCTCATTTCTAAAAATTAAAGTTTTTACACCTCTGTAATATAAACCAAATAGAAATATTGAATTAGGAGCCAGACAGAGCGAACTTTTCCGTCCGTATTAGTAAATGCTGTTTTTATTCCTTAAACTGTATCAGTTTATAAGTTTCTTTTTTTCCCCAGGTCCTACAGCAAGCAGGCATTTCATCAACATACGCATATTCTGGCCTAGATGCGTCTGCGCGTAAAATCGCGCTTGGTCGTTTCACCAACAAGAAGTGTTCCGTACTCATAGTGACTGACGTCGCCGCTAGAGGGTTAGATCTACCAGCATTAGATACCGTTATTAACTACAACTTCCCTGCCAAACCGAAGCTTTTTGTCCATAGAGTTGGTGAGTTCTAGTGAAATATACATGGACTCATTTCATATTATCCATACTAATAACATAAATGCGAAAGTAACTCTGTTTGTTAATTTTTCACGACAACCGGCTTTAAACGGCTGATCGGATTGCAATAAAATTTGGCAAGGAGATAGATTATATCCTGGGGAAGAACATAATTGTAGGCTATATTTTATTCATTCACACATACACTTCAAAAGTTCCAAGCGAACGAAGTCGCGGGCAACAGCTAGTTATTGCAGAATCATTTTGTCTCTTTCAAATTGGTCCATGAATATCTATAATTATGTGATGTGACTATATTTTAAAGACTTGTACCATCTCTTTTCTTCTTTAACCTTTGTTCACCCAATGCTAAGTTTAGTTCTCAAATTATTTTACTGAAATATTAATTGTGTCTTAATTTTCTGAATTTCTTGCACTGAGCAGCAACAGCAACTTTAGGAAATCCGAACATCTCTTTAAATGTGATTATCAAACCTCTGTTTATCACATGTTTTATTCATTTACTGCCAAATCACGCAAGTCCAATCACCAATCCACTTTCCAATTCGTCATCACGACACAACCCTCAACCAACATTACCTATTTTCCAGGTCGTAGTGCCCGTGCCGGCCGCGCCGGTCGTGCGTTCTCCCTCATAGCTCCCGAGGACGTTGCCCATCTGTTAGACCTGCAACTGTTCCTCGGAGCGGAGATGATATCACCTGCCGTTGTAAAGGAGAGGGGCCTCGCGTGTCCCAGTGGCGTGTGGGGAGCTATACCTACCTCGCAGCTGGAGCTGAGGCACCAGGACGTCAGAGCTTGGGAGAAGAATTATTCGGAAATTGTGAGTATTTGCTGAACAGGGTCCTTTTTTGTACAAAATGGCCATTTCTCTGCTAACAGTACATTTTTTTGAAAATTGAATGGTGATCAAAATTTGCACGAAATATTATGGATAATCTACAAAGTCCATTTTCGTGAAGCTGCAACGGTTAAGCTAGTTCTCCTTACTGCCTTGTTGAACGTATCAATTCAATTTAGTTCAATTCATTTCAGGAACAATTAACATTGTGTTTGACCCTGTATTTGCCATTATTTTACTTAAAAATCAAAAATCAATGTAATTGATAATGTCCAGTACGTAATGAGAATCGATCACTTTACTGTAATTATGAAAGGAGTAGGTTACACTAAATAAGGGCCATTTACCACCTGGGTGGTAAACGCCACTAGTTAGTGCCAGCCACCACCCCGGTGGTAAGCTCAAAGGTGGTAGATGGGAATAAACGATTAACAGTACATTGTTGTTAAGGACTGTAAGTAAGGAATTACGATCGAGGCTCTAGTAGAAGCCCGAAGTCGAAGACTGAGGGCTTTCTGAGTCGAGGTTCGTAATTCCCGTACCGCCCGTGATACATACAATGTTTTTCATCACATTTGCGAGTAAATATATAAAATTATAGGGTAGAAAAACTTATTACTTCAAATAAATAATTTAAATAATTATGAAAGACAGCTTTACTACAAAAGTCAGCACAACTAATATTACGAAATTTGTTTTTTTTTATAAGCGGATGGCGGGCTTTTAACCCACACCACATAACAGAAACATTAAGGGCAAATACAGCAATGACGGTGTAAAAGTAATATGTAGCGAGGATGTAAACTCCTTGCTTGATCTTGAACCTGCATGATCTGTGTGCAGTGCTACAAATAAAAAAAAAAAATACCGACCTTGGGCTTCATGGGAAGAAAAAGGGTCGAGGGTTTTATACCGCATTAACCTGCATGTTACGATACTGTTTACGTATAAGTGTGATGAAAAACAATAAAATAGCCTTCGCGACCACCTCGCTCACTGGCCAAAATCTATACCATGCCGTAAGCTACTCACATCACTCGTGATCAAAATCAAAGCCCAATTGTATTACCAACAGTAATGAATTGTTTTATAAACAGGAAGACGCATTTCGCGTTTGCGGCCGCGGCTGGCAACAATACATAAAATGGCGCGAACCCGCCTCAGCCGAAGCGAACAAGCGCGCGAAAATCACGCCGTTCCCGGTACTCACGCACCCGTTTTTAGTGGACGAGAACGATAGCGCTGCTGTCGATATGATTGAGAAGATCAAGAACTATACGCCTAAAGGAGTAAGTATTTTTTAAATAATTCATTTGCTGATTTTAATTTAACATAAAACGGCTTTTCGCAATAGTTAATAGAAAAATACTAATACAGTACTACAAGTCCGTGACAATTTTAATATGATATTGATAGCGCCTTTATTTCGAACCATTCTTTCTTTAAACTGTACCTCCTCCATAGTGTTTGCAGTGGCTCTTGACCTCAATCTTGTCCTGAGGACAGTGATGAGGTCGACGATGGAACGAGCTAACCCAAAAGTAGCCTTTTAACTCGAACACCGACGCAAACATGGAATTCCACTCCTTGTATTGCTTTATCCGATCAATGACTAATGAAGAAGTCCAAGTCGTACACAAAAACGTGAACATTTGCATACAGCTTGTTATCTGTTTTTAACAAAGTCCTTTATTTGTTTCAGACCATTCTAGAGCTCTCCGCTAAAAACGACTCGCCGAGCTATTTAGCTATGAAGAAGAAGAAACAGGCACATGGAAAGACCGTTCAGAAAGTTCGGGACATTAAGAAACTAGCGGTAAGGACCTGGATCCTATCTTAAATCTTATTAAAGTTGTGCCAAGAAAATGAATAGCTATACAGGGTGTAAACAGACTTCACGAACCGTCAAAAGCAGTCTGTACATCTAACTGAGTAACGATGCGCAAAAATTATTTGAAACTACTGTTTTTTTGGGGTGATAAATCACATATTACGGTAAAACCCAATGTAACGCATTCAACACATTGTGCTGAAACGGGTCATGGAGGTATTTAATGTAAAGTTGTAACATTTAAAAAACACATGTATTAAAACAGAAAAAGTTGTGAATAAGTTGGAACTTTGACCCCAAATATCTCCGTAACAGGTATGGTGTAAAACAAAATAATGATCGCAATGACGAGCAGAATAAGTGCCTTTCGGCTTCGTTAAGAGCCTATTAAAAAACTCGGCAGTTGAAGATACAATCCCAAAGGCGGTAGCAACAGCATTCTGCAGCGGCAATACCACTATATACCAATATGGCGGACCACAGCGACACACTTGATTTCTAACTCCTTGGTTTCGAACACCCTAGTTGTGGTTTCGAACTATTTGGTTTTGGTTTCGAACTCTCTGGTTTATAGCTTATTGGTTTCTTTCTATGAAATCTTTGTAGACCGGTCGTGTCATTGCGATTTCTGCTTTACCGCCGTTGGTTGCGGTCGATTTCAGAAACCTTCCTTTATTATAAGAAAAAGAAACAATGGCGAATGTTATGCTAATTGTAGATGGCGGGACCATAGCTAGGTCTCAATCTGACCAATAATGTTAAGCTATTTTGAAATATAAAATGTCATTACCAGATTTTTAACCAATGACGATGCTTGGAATCAGCTATGATAGCGCCATTAGTTTCACAGTTGCCATCCCCATTACAAAGATGACTGAAAAACTTTTTTGCGAGTATCATAGCACTCACATTTACTCACATTTCTAGGCTGAAGGTGTAGTACTAGAAGACACAAGCAACACAAAACCAAGCCGACCTCCGAACCAGCCGCCAAAGAAGAAGAAGAAGGAAGTAGTTCGCGATGAGAACTACATCTCCCATTACGCTAGCGATCAGCATACTGAGATGGGGTAAGTGGAGAAAGCGTAGATTCTTCCAGACACTTCACAAGTGTTGTTACCGTGTTAAAGGTTCTGTGACGTCATCAAAGACTAAAAAAAAAAGTGTTTGTATCGTTGCAACAAGGTTAAATAAAATTAGCTAGGTGAACTCCGAAACGCGATGAATATTTACACGATTGCCCAAAAATAGGAGTGCTATATCAGGTAACACTAACAGATACGTGATTTATGTATCGTTAACTGTCTTTGGCAAGAACTGCATAATTATGACGTATACATATTATAATGCCAAGCAAATGGTAAAGTGGTAGTCTAATGATAGTGGAAGCAGTGGTAAATGGTAAAGGTAAAGGTATTTTTTGATTTAAAATACGGTTTTTTTATTAGCTCCACTGCATTTTGCAAGGGCGGGCGTTTTGGGGGTCTCTTTTATGTAATATTGACGTTCAAGAAGTGGTGATTTTCAGCTTAATTTGAATAGGGCTTTCAAGTTTTTAGACTAAAATTGTAATAAATGTTTCCAGTATGGCAGTTAACTTCGCAGTGGGCGCAGAACAAGCTCAGCTAGAGTTGAACGCGGACAGCGGTGACGGTGCGCGCGCCAATAAAGCGATGCAACGCTGGGACCGGAAGCGGAAGAAGATGGTGCATGTTGATCCGGTGAGTGTACGCTTTATACGCTTTTTTTTGCTTTTAGTTGCTATGTTCGGTAGATCTAGAAGTATTTTTGTTGGTGCAATTTGAACCCTAAATTGATCGTAGTTATCATTCCACCTAATTTCTGAGTAAACGAATGCAGCTATTTTCCGGACTTCTTAAGGTGGATGAATGTAAACAAAAAAAAAAATTCACCGATTTTGAATTTAATTTTGAAAATCAGTGTATCACTTGCGCAATCGACTTTATATGATGTTGTATGCACTTTGAAACAGCCTATGCCAAAAGATTCCTTGATGATCACACATTGAATACTCTTGGCCTTCATTTAGGGCCTACTTGCCTACTATAACAGTATTACTTCAATATTACTCCAGTGAGCGAAAGAGCTGGAGCTAGAAGACCGGTATAGCTCGAACTCTTGAAACACACTGTGAAAGGAATAAAATACTGCTAAATGAGGTAATGGTACAGGTACGCCTGATCTTTGACTTCTCTAACCCTTTAGTTTAATTGGCTTGTGTACTGAAAAAAGCTAATTAGTCCGTCAGTTAGATTATCAAAAAAAAATTACCCGTATTTTTTCTTTTGTTACGTAAACCAAAATTGACGAAGATACGACGCTTTTAAAATTCTCAATACGTCACGCCGTGGTATAATTTTTAGTGCGTTGTGACGTCACGAGCCCCCACTCCCGAGTTTTGATGCGTTGTATCTTTGTCAATATTCATTGATTTACAAAAACAAAAAATACGTGTCCATTATTTTCCAATACTCTAACTGACTGACTAAATAGATTTGCAATTTATTGATGGTGGAAACTAGCCTATTGTAACAATTTAATTTTCGTCAGGACGGCGGTCGTAAAATGATCCGCACGGAGAGCGGCGGACGTGTGCCCGCGTCCTACCGCAGCGGCCGGTACGACGACTGGCGGAAACGGAACGGAGCCGACGCGGGCTCCGATGATGAACAGGCGCACGATACTAATCGGAAGAAGGCTGGTGAGTTACTGTGACAATCATATTTAGAACTTAACCCGTGAGAGTATACATGGTGTAAGGGCTATTGACGTGCAAACGGTTAGGCCCCGTTCCCACTATGTCAGGACGATTCATTTATCGTTGGTCTTTAGTTGGCAAAACTCGTAGACGACAGTAATCGTGTCGTCCTATATGTGAACACCACCATTTAAATACACAAGCCACGACACTTAAAACTGACGACCCGTACGCGCAGCAGTAGTGAGGCTGCCTTACGTTCTTCGGGTCCCGGGTTCGAATCCTTGGTTGGAGAAAATATTTGTGTGATGAGCATGGACATTTGTTTCCGATTCATGGATGTTATATACATATACAGGTATATGTATAATAAGTATGTATTTAAAAACAACAAGTATCTATGTAGTATATCAACTATCAGTACCTCTACCATGAGTTTACACAGCCAAAACTCGCAAGCGTCTCCGTAAATTGTTTGTATGAAATATTGTACAGCGCCCTTAGCGGTCACAAAAAGAATTAAAATTCGTACCATGAGCACTATAGATTACGATAGCTTAAAAACCTAACGTAATCTATTCGATAGTCACTGACGTTTTTCAGCTGTCACCATACAAAACGGTACCATGACTCACTAATTTCACTGAAGCTATCGAATAATACGCTTACGATAGTAGTTACGTAGCTCACTAGCATTTTGTCGTGTGAAACATGTGTTTACATTAAAATTATATACGTTTTTAGTCTAATACAGTCAAAATAATGTCCGCAAGAGCTTATTTAGCATAGAATATGACGTGAACAATGTGAATTCAAGCCAAAATGAGAATTCATGTCGGATACCAATTGGAAAATAAAAGTGAAAGAAAGTATAATAAACTTTAATAAACTTCACAGACTCTATAAGTATATTAAGTAATATTAGAAAACGTAATTTCTTAAAACGTAAATTATTAATTAATTTATTTATAACAATCCATACAATAAATTGAATAGAACGTTGAAACATGCCTTTCCATGAACTTCACCAACAATGGAAACTGTGAGACACTGGTCCTCAATTTATTCAATAATCTGTTTCAATCTATTATTGTAAACTTTTAAATCACACAACACAGCTCTGTGACACAACGTACAACGTAAACAAACCAAATTACAAATTGAATAGACGTCCTTGACTAATTAGAAGGAATAAAAATTCAAAAACCACTAAATACCATAAGTAGTCTACTAACCGTCAACTTTTCTATTTAGTCGGTTTATTTATGATATTGACTGTCTTGACATTTTTAGCATGGCGATAATAGTACATTTTGAGCTTAAGAGCCGTTCTCTCTTCTTATTAGTGGGTATGAAAGAAACAAAACATAAGTAGTAGTGAGTAGAGTGAAGTTAGCTAGACGAAACGATCTATCGAGCTTACCTTAGCGCCTGCGTAAGACTCCGTAAATCTCATGGTGCAAGCATTATCGAAATCTATTTGATCCACGTTAGCACGCTAGCGATTTCAACGCTAGCGAGTAATTTTTCGATGACAACTCATGGTAGAGGTACTGGTGTACACGACACAAGCCTCGTTGCTTAGTGTGGCAGTAAATGGCGCTGTGTGTTAATGTTCAGCGATATTTATATTTATTTATTAACTACACGATTATCTGTTGTCACGACATAGTGGGAACGGGGTCTTACCAGTATTCAGTAGGTACAGTCCATTAGATTTTGAACTTAACCATCAACATTTTATGGTTTAAAATCATTTCAAGAAGGACAGTTTGTGGTAACTTGATGGCCATTGGCATGAAGTGAGTTGAATTCGTGGTAATAGTTCACTTAGATGTTGCTTACAACGTGATATTAATAAGTTGGAGTTCAAGATATAAAAATTGTGTAGACAATATTGTGTTATAATGTAAGACTTGTGACATAATTAGCAAAATACGGATGCTTTTTCAAAACAAGCGTAATGAACGTTATGTTTTTTTTTTTTTAATGTTGACTAATGTTTTTCCGTTCTCCAGAGTTCTTAGTTCTTATTTTTCTCTCCAGCTTCAGAGTTCCGTCCCCACTGGGTGAAACATAACGAGCGTATCGCCAAGAAAGCAACAGAAGGGAAGTCTAAAGAATTCAAGAACAAACAACAGATCGTCAAGGAAAGAATACGCAAAGAGAAGATCAAGCAGAAACTTAAGTTTAAATCTAATAAGAATAAGAAAAAGAAGAAGAAATAAGTGTTAATAGATTATTTTTATTCAATAATTAACCTGTTTTATTGCGTCAAAACACATGCCTTTGTTGTGCAATATTTATTATCATACCAGACAAAACAAAAAAGATGTGACAGTATAACGTTCTCTCATTGGCTCGTTATAAGAAAGTGCGCGGGCACGAGAGCAAAAACGACTCCCATTGGTTGATCGCAAGTGCGTCATAGTTTCGCTAACGCGTTCTGATTTGCTGTAGAACAACGGCTGACCCAAAAAGTCCTTCGAATGTGGTTGCACTCAAAATATTCAAAACAAACTTTCAAATATTACGATATTAATTTATGAATACCTGTTTCGTTAGTGAATCAATCTTGCCGTCATATTTTGAGAAATCGATAGTTGTTCATCATAAAAAAAAACGTATTAATTAATCAATGTTTATTATGTTATTAAATCATAAAAAAAGTTGTTGATAGGTAGCTGGCACACGGTAAAACAGCATTTTTTTTTGCATGTGATTTATTATTCAACTCTCTATAACGATACGTAATGACGACGATGATAAAGGGAACGTCCCGTACTCCCATACAATCAGACTCCAACCTCTGCTGACTGGCTGATACGGATATTTTAATTATGTCATTATTTCAGCCGAAAGACGTCCACTGCTGGACAAAGGCCTCCCCCAAGTGTCGCCACATTGACCCGTCCCATGCGACTCGCATCCAGCGGATTCCCGCAACCTTCACCAGGTTATCGGTCCACCTAGTGGGTGGGCGGGTGGGGTTAATTATATTGTGTCTTTAAAAAGATTTTCTTAGTGACATAAAAAGAAAAGTTGTTCAATCATAGATACTCGTAGGTACTACCGACTTTCAACCTTACTGCTTAGGACATAAGGGTGAAAACTCTAATCGAACTTACCTCGCGTGGTTCAATACGGCCCCGGGCCCACTCCCTGTCATAGAGAGGAAGCCAGTGTGCTAGCAGTAGGAATGTTATAGGCTGGTTATGAGGTATACTCGTAGATGAAATAGTTTTACAATAATGTCTACAAAACGTCCGGCCCTCGGTTGATTAAAGCTCAAGAATAAGATTTAAATACTACATTGTTAGCATTGTTACAATGTAGTATTTAAATCTTTTTAAGTAATTTAAGTGTTTTGTCTACGTATCGTTAAAATCCTTCTGAACGGATGTCGCCATCAAAATCACGAGTCTGTCGATAGTTCGAGCCATGTCTCACTAATGTGGTAGGCTTAGGCCGGCTGATAAAAAGTTGGATTAATCCAAGTTGTACCAGTGGGACAGAGTCGAATGTTTAAAATTTTTGTGTCCACTTGGCCACTCGGTAATCAATTTATGGAAAACATTATACAAGTGTTGGCAGTGTCGGTCCTCAGAAGACTAGGTAAAATATTACCCCTTAACGATTGCGTGATTAGACAAAAACTAATCCTTACACGAACCTTACATGATATTACGCGGTACTCCATTTTCGTTGGCAGAATATTATTTCTTTCCTGTCGGCTTATACATAAGTATCTGATAATCCTTTCGACGCTTGTATTAGTATTATTTATTTGGATAAGGAAAAGGAACGAACTTGTTTGGTCGTCTATCATGCTTGTTCGAATTTTTTTCTTTAACACCTGATAAATCAAATCGAATTAGGTATCTACCTATGATTTACTCGTGTTTAAGTGAAGCTGAGAATCTTAGCGCTTTTTAGAGGTTAAAGATACAAAGGCGAGCACGATTTAAATCTTTAGTGCATTCATAACGAAGATATCTACTTAGTGTTGATCAACGAGATAACTTTTTGTCATCCGCCCATTAAAACTCTGACACACGTAGACGTTGCTTCACAAAAAGTAACTTCGGTGTGGTCAGATATAGCACTATTTAGCGAAAGATGTGGTATTCGACAGGAGTTTAACATACACGATGATGAATCACGCAATCAAGCAGGTTGATCACTAGATCAACCTGGGAAGAACGTAGATCTAGCTTGAGCTTGTTCAAGGTTGTTTTCTGAAATAAAAGATCGATTCCTTCTTTTCGTATTTTCCTCAATGCTGAGGATCACGCCACATACGACAAGTTTCCAAGCCATGCGGTCTACTGCGGTGTGGACCGCTCGGTACAGGCTGCCTCGAATAGCTTTCTTGATCGCGTCTGACCATCTTGTCGGTACTTACTCTGACTTGCGCGTTTAGGTACAGTCGTGGTCTTTTCCGCCTGATTAAGTAATTTTTTTTTCGCTTATATCGTGCGGAGGCATCGAGTCACGCCCCCGTGTTCGCTCGGCGCAGTCTTAAAATTTAAGCCCCCTTACGTGCGTGCTTCGTCAGTGCGCTCGGCCGATCGGTATCTTTTCATTCATTATTTCTATACAATGTCAACAGGGTGGGGCTAGAGAGCGTTTCTATGTTGAAAGTGCAACCAAAAATTAGCTTAGTGGTGATCAAGCGGGAGTATCCTCGATAGTACCTTCTACCCGGCCCAGAAACATTAGAGATCGATTAAGTAACAGTAAACTTGGTGGCATAAGACTTTCTTGTTTTACGTTTCATAATAATATTTTATAGCTCTAATTATTTTGATATAGCAAGATTATGTACCTACCTAGATTGCCTTGCCAATCATATTATTATAGTTAGGAAATAAAACATACATTTATATACCTGCCTTATTTTTTGTACTTAATGGTCACTAATTATTTGACTACTTCCGTCCGTATCATGAACAAGTGTCAAGATCATTGCCGAAACGAAACATACCTATTTGATTCCTACACGAATTAAATTGCACAACAACAAGCATTAAAGGCCAAGTTCACACTGCAGCAGGTAATGTTATTTAGATTATGCAGTTCAATGCTCCATAACAATTTCACAACTTCAAACCGCAACTATTCCAAATTCCTCACAGCTGTGTTCCATGGTTAAGCAGAGGAGACGTGTGATGTGAACCCATTAGTAGGTATTTACATCCCCATTTCGCCAAAGTGATGACTGAAAGGGGAGAATGGAAACCTGGTCTGTGAGGAGGAAACTTGACCTAAGGTAACGCGCCGGCCCTGGTGCAAGCCATCGTCCGGAGCGAGACGGAATGGGACGCCGTCACCTCCTTCTGCGAAGCAGTAATGCTAGAGAAGGAGGTGGCGGAATGTGAGAGGGAGAGAACCTCACAGCGTCCCGGCCACCACGTGGCCCCCGGCCACTGTAGGCGCGGGCCTGTGGACGGTGGGCTATGGGCTAGCTCGCCGTCCGTCCGTCTCATGACGACAGGCCGTGTCGACGGCGCGTTCGTGTTCCACGCGCGCCTCAAAGAGAGTCAGCAAAAAGGAAAGGGTCCGCAAGAGCCGATGCCTGCCGGGGTTGCGGGACTGTTCGAAAGAGATACCATGGCCCCGGAACACAAAGGGCGATGAAGGAACATGGATGGGTTTTAGTCAGTAAAAGTCTGACACTCCCTCCTGCTCCGCCCAGAGCGGGAGAAGTCATTTGATTATTTCCCATCCGAAAAAAAAAAGTAGGTATTGTAAACTTGCTAAACCTCTATGAGCAGACCGGGAAGCGAACCCGTTACCGATACGCGCGTACGCGTACCTAGTGTACCTACGCGTTACGCTAATCAAATGCAACAGAGCGAGTTTGCATTTACATTACCTATGTTTACATTTAGGTATGAGGTAGGTACATTTCATTTATCATTCGTCGTCTATCATCTTTGTGTTGAGTACCTCAATGATATTCTAACATATGTATGTTATACACCTACAACACCACAAAAAAAAGGGTTCCGCGGGGCAGAGCCAGCTCACATACACGCAGTGACGCAGAATAAAGGCAAAACGAGCCGATTGCCCCGTTTTCGAGTCTTCACGATTGCGCGCTCACAATATATCTGTTTATTAGATTATTGGAGTACCTATAGTTATATTGAGAGGATCTATAATGGTCAGTCAATAAAATTATTACGCTAACCACACGTTAGTTGTATTCGTTTTGTGTGTCGGTCGATTTAGGTGTAGTAAGTGTCGTTATCGCTTTGTGATGAAAAACTTGGTAGGTAGGTGTTAATGACCTCTATTACGATCTTAGCTGGCACCAACTATAGGTACCCCATTAGAACTGGGTAATACGATACCCCTTAGTAAGACTGGTTGGCAGACTTTCGGTTTAGTACTACCTGTAACGACTGTCAATGCTCTACAAATTGCAGTCGGGACCAACGGCTTAACGTGCTTTTTGAGGCACGGAGGAAACTCGGTATGTAGGTAATGGGTGGTCACTCCTCCACGGACTAAACTGGGTAAGCACGGCTTAACCTAAAGATCGACCCGTGCGGCAGTAATCATGAAGCCACGTGCTTCTCTACGGCCTATCTAATCCACCATGTAAATTGTAATAATTGTTGAATTATTTACGCGCTAACCGGTAATAATAGACTAACTAAAGATAATAAACTTTATCACCAGAAAATAATGTTAATGCATAATCGGATATCTTAATTACTATTTTACGGATGCGGTGACTACTTTGTAGTACCTACCTAGGTAAACAAAGTTCTTTAAACATAATTAAGTTAATGGAGACATATTTTATTTTCAAAATTGATTATATTTTCATGTTTAGGAGCTTCCTTATTACCGAAGTCGGATCAAATCCATCAAAATCAAGGTATTTCCCTATTATTGTGTGATTTTGCTGAAAAAGATCAATTTCGACGACGGACGAAGTTAATTTTTATAACTATGCACACCAAATTCAAATTCACCCGACTTCCTCTTCAGTACAAAAATAGTCACCGATCAGGCTATTTTATGTCACGCTAATGCTATCAAAAATATTATTTAAATTGAATATGTATTGCATTAATAAATAAGAACGTATCATTAGATAGTTAGATATAATCATTTTTGAAAATATTGGTACGAAATGCCTACGACGCAGCAAGGTTACGGCGTAGACCCAATCAAAGCATTTACTTGAAATTGTACCTACTTTGGGTACCAATTCACCAGGATATGTACATAGGTACCTACTTGATAATATTATAATAATAATAATATAACATTGAAATATATAATTAACTAAATAATAACATAACATTACCTACTCCTATTATTTTATCTCGTTTGCAGCGTATGACCTCGTGGCAAAAAGCGTGAGATTTTCCTTCTTTGCACGTGGTTAAAATAATTAATTCACCAAAACAATATTTTGCTAATGTTAAAGTTAATATTATGACTTCCTAAACATTGGATTGCTTCGAATTAAACAATAATTTTAATACTTATGTAACGATATTTATATCGGTAGTAATCTGGTCTTTGGTAGATGTATAAAACCCATTGCACACTTCACCGACATCCGATCGGGATTGCCTCTTCTCGAGTTGAACTAGCTGATGTCGATTCAAACTCAAACTCAAAGCATTTATTTCAATTAGACCATTACGGCACTTTTGAATGTCAAAATTACAAATAAAGAACAAAGCTACAGTCCCAGTCACAAGGCATAATAACTTGAGAAAGTACTGTAGTTGCCCATTCCCTAGCGTAGATCTCTATGGAGAAGAACGGGCAAGAAACTCCATGGACACTCTTTTGAATCAAAATATTGTTTCAAAATCTTGGTTACATGATTAATTTTGAAATTATACATATATGTGAAAACGATGTAGAAAGACGTGCACATTAAGAGCGTCCAGAGTAAAAAAAGAACAATTTAACAATAAACGAATTAAAATGAACCCTGGCAGCTAAGAGATTACCAGTCCCAACTGACAGCGCCCGTTCACGAACATGACGCGGGTATCGGCGCCATTCAACTCAACCATATTGAAGGGAACTAAATGACCCGACACACCCGCCACCATCAGCGAGACATTTAAGTGAGCATGACATTCTCTCATTCTCAGATTCGAGGCAATGTCTCTCAGATTCGAGGCGATGTCTCTGGTGCTTAAAGTGTGTTGCAGTAGCCTGTATGGGTGGGAGTTCATAGATACAATCCCGAACGACTCATGCTGATCTCGTGCAGTGCAGTGCTTATTACTGAAGAATAACTTATAGTGAGACCTTGACTGTGATCTATGCTTTAGTTCTTCCTTGGTAGCTTGTCCAGAATATAGTCAGCTAACTAACTAACTAACTTTAAGAAGCTAAGTGGCATTGTAGCCTCATGTCCAAATAGTTTAAAATACCAAAATTAGCAGCAAATGATGCGCTCTGCATTCAAATATTTCGTACAAAATGTTCCTTCTCATGTGATTTATTCGTTACCATTTCCGCCTTCACTAAACTATTGGTATTCGTCATGCAAGACTAATTTTGCCAAACATATCAACAACTTTCCATTTGATTTTCAACCTTGATGCTTGCACGCTACGGTTGAAACAAGTTAGTAGCGTTTTGACATGCACTCACGATTAGTGTTGCCAGCTTCCTGTTTTCCGGTGTCAGTACACTTTACGGATAATGTGTTGTTTATCAATCGAGTTCAAGGATGAACGTGTTTGGAGTGACAAGAAAAAAATGGCATGATTTAATATCAAGGTATTTTAATATATAATTTTATTAATTGAAAATAATTTTATTATGTATTCGTTACGAAAAATCATTTCAAATAATAATACCTGGAACATGTTTTTCAGGATATACTTATTTTTACATTTAGTCTTAGGTATAGAATGCTCTCGAGAATCAATATCTCTATTAACTAGACTTGTGAATTCTCGCTGTATTTATCTTCTTTAATTCCATTGTGTGAACCTGTCGTTGTCAATATAATGGCAAAGACTTGATGATTAATTAGAATTACCAAGAGAAAAAAGAAAGGTCATTTTTATTTCGCAAAAACAATTAAAAGAAACAACCGTTATTCATTCGATAAATCTACATACAAAGAAACGGAATGGGTTTTCGCACAAAAAGTTAATTAAAAGTGCATTTATAATGGTTGATGTGATGACAAAAGAGTAGGTAAGTACCTAATTATATAATGAGCACGCAGTGTTCTCACATAAATCCTACAGTAGTTGTAAATATGTACAATTATGTAAATGTCTTTATTTTACGAGAACAAAGTCCGGAACATCATGGCTGTTATTTTACATCTGAGAAAATTACAAGGAAATTTATTTTATTATAGTTACTAACATATTATGTTCTGAAGACGTATTCTAAGAAGTTCTATTACCTAATTAGGTCGGTCGGAAGAACACTGAAACAAAGTAAACTGCACCTACCTTACATAACACAACATCACGCCTGTAGCCCGCTAAGGGTTAGGCAGATGTGTACCTAATGAGTCCTAATGGTACACATATCGCTAGTTATGTTTTAAATGTAATAGGGGACGAGCCTATTGCCATCAACCGGGCACAAATTCAGACTCCGTGGCTGCTACTAAGAATTTCCTGATGGGAAAACCCAATGACATTTTGCCTGACCTGGGAATCGAATCCAGGACCTCATATCATACTCAGCAGTCGCGCTGGCCACCATTCGACCAATTAGCCAGTCCTGTATGTTACATAAAAGGTTTTATATCTGATGGGACCGAAGGACGTAAAATCGATGGTTCCGGGTGTTATTAGCACCGGTAGCACTTAGATCTTTGAGTTGTCGAGGTCGCATAAGCAGTCGCTCCATGCTTTGTTTGACGACCCGAATGGCGCAGCGGTAGTAAGGCTGCCTTACGTTCTTAGGGTCCCGGGTTCGAATCCCGGTTGGAGCAAATGTTTGTGTGATGAGCATGGACATTTGTTTCCGAGTCATGGATGTTTATATGTATAATAAGTAAAACAAAAAGTATCTATGTAGTATATTAACTATCTGGTGTCCACGACACAAGCCTCGTTGCTTAGTGTGGCACTAGATGGCGCTGTGTTTATGTCCAGCGATATATTTATGATAAATAGACTGGAAGCCGACCCCAACATTATTGGGAAAGGGCCAAGCAAATGATCATCCGATAGTACGGAACATACGAGAGTGCACCTTTTTTTTTTTTTGCGGATGGGAAATCATGAAATGACCGCTCTGGGCGGAGCAGGAAGGAGTGTCAGACTTTTACTGACTAAAACCCATCCATGTTCCTTCATCGCCCTTTGTGTTCCGGGGCCACGGTATCTCTTTCGAACAGTCCCGCGACCACGTGGTGGCGACGCCCGGGGCGTCTCCCGCGGCGGCCGGGACGCTGTGAGGTTCTCTCCCTCTCACGTTCCGCCACCTCCTTCTTTAGCATTACTGCTTCGCAGAAGGAGGTGACGGCGTCCCATTCCGTCTCGCTCCGGACCATGGCTTGCACCAGGGCCGGACGCGAGAGGTCGCCGCCGCCAATCGCCGCTTCGAGGACACGGCGGTGCTCCGCCCACCCGGGGCACACCTCCACCGTGTGCTCCACCGTGTCCTCCGGTCGATCCTCGCAATGGAAACACCCGGGCGTTTCCTCCCGCCCGATTCGGTGCAGGAACCTCCCGAAACAACCGTGTCCGGTGAGGACCTGCGTCAGGCGGAAGGTGAGGACGCCGTGGCGTCTCTCAAGCCACTCCTCAAAGAGGAGACTTACCGCCACTATTGTGGCGTGCCCTACGAGAGTGCACCTATGTTTTGTCAACTCTCATAAATAGGCATTTCCACGATGACAGTCTCCGCTGTTATTAGCTGCCATCAGCCATGAGTCCATGACCACAATTCGGCCATGAGGATCTATTATTATTTAAAGTTTACTACATAAAGGGTGTAAAAAACCTCTTAACGAAGCCGAAAAGCACTTGCTTTCCCCGTCATTGCGATTATTTTTTTGTTCTACACCATACCTGGGAACCTTCTAGTTACGGAGATATAGGGGTCAAAGTTCCAACTTTTTGACAAGTTTTTTTTTTAATACAAGTTTTTAATGTTAGAGTTTTACTTAAAACACCTCCACGACCCTCGTATTATTTAATCCATCCATCAGCACAATGTTTTAAGGCCGGCTACGCCAAGAAAAGTAGGTATTTAACGCTACCACCCTTTACGCAAAACGAGCCGTGCGCACGCGTCGCCGACTTGAACTTACGTGAACCCAAAGCTGAGCGAAGTGTCACAGTATAGGTAAGCGTGTCGTGTAGGCAGTACATCAACTTATTTTATGAAATTGTCAGCTTGATTTACTATAATAGGTAGTAATTGCGAAAACCTAACATTTAAATGTAATAAATTAATTTGAATAGATATTGTAAATGCAAAATGCTGCAAGTCGTAATTTATTCAATTATTTGATTAAGTTTCTTACATTGTTTTTATCTCACGAAGCGACACGCGCTTTATTAGTTGCATCTGTCACCATAAAATTGTAAATACCGTTAGATTATAATCAATCTCTCGAGATTGTAAACTCTCGAAAGATTGTGACCCTTAAAATATCTGCTTTCCAACAAAAAAAGAATCATCAAAATCAGTTCATAAACGACGAAGTTATCCTACGGTCAAATTGAGAAACCTCCTTTTTTTAAGTCGGTTAAAAAAGACTATACTGTTATATTTACACTACGTTCTATGAATAAATCGTTCGATAAATCGGCGGGACAGCCGTGCGCCAGCAAAAGGGATATAGGTCCTACGGTCCTACCTCGTTATGGCCTGGCGGGCGACTGCTTCCACGTACGCAAGCCACTTTATTATTAAAAGGATTAAACTCTTATGCAAAATGTAACCACAAATTATTGTTCTTTGTGTTATTTAATTTGCTTAGATCTTTTTCTTTGGAAGTAAAACTTTCATATTCTTCAAGAAAAATAAGGAAAACAAAAAAAAATATTCAAATTAGGCTCCTGTTCGGATTTTTTTTTATCGAGTGAAGATTTCGATATCATGTATTGAACCACAAATTTTCAAAGTAGATATAGGTAGTCAATTATAATATCTATTTTTGTTGGGTTTAAAAATGACTATTTGTTTGTTTACTATTGAATTAAAGTTATGCCCATATCTGCGTTACATTGAGTTCTACTACAAAACATGATTTTTCACCCCCAAAAAAAATAGTCGTTTCCCAGCAATACTTTTTGCGTAAAGTTACTTAGTTTTCTATACAGAATGCTTAGTTGACGGCTTCGTGATGCGGTTAATTGTTTACAGCCTGTATAAAAAAAATGACAAAATATATTTTTGAACTCTACCTACGGTAGGTTTCTTTCATTTTCTTAAATACAATTTAGCATTAGCAGAATGCAGTTCATCTACCTGTTATGTTTAGTGTTCCGTTTCAACCCGTTGTACTTATATTTATATTTCTCCAATAAGCAAGGAAAAATGCCAACAGGATGTTTCAACACAGGCTTATAACCGAAAACAAAATAAAAAAACAGCACACTTCATTTTAAGTAAGTATACCTAATCACTTCATTCTCACGGTTTGGAGCAACGGCAATCCTCTAATAGTGCATCCTGTGTGCTTAAAGTAATTTAATAATTTTGCAAAATCTTATAAATTGTTTTGTTTTCTTAGCTACTTAACGACTTCAGTTTTAGATAATTCGGAGAACGGAACAACAAACGAATATTCATGACCTTATAACTACCCACATTAAAAAAAAAAACAACACGCAAGCACGCACAAGACTTACATAATTTTACTCATAATAACTATAAAAAACCTTACGAATAACTATATAGGTACTTGGCCGATTACACTAGAACATTCTATTTTAAATTCCGAATGAAATAATCGTAAGTAATTATTTGTTTACCATACAGAGGTGTGAGTGCGTCAGTATAATTTTAGCAATATAGTAACAATGATCTTGAAAATCTTCCATTGCCTTTACGAGCAACAACAACAAGACTTGGGGAAACCCGCTGTCTACGGCTTTTTTTTAATGCACAGTTAACCTTCTATACTGCCAAGTTGCGGTTGGCTTTACATAGTAGGTAGGTATCATTATAAGTACGGATAAAACTATGTTTCTAGGTCACGTTTCAATTCCTTTTTTTTTTATTTAACGTAACCTTTTTACGGTGTATCGTCAATTAGGTACATGTACCACAAAACTTTCCAATAGGGATTATAATAAATCTTCATAAATGGACATGTGAAAAATCGTCAGAATCAATCACAAGACGGTGTTGATTTTGTACTTGTTAAATGGTTTTAGCGTGTGTGGTCAACAGTAAAACTATAATAACGCCGACATTATGTTTTTCAATTCAATTTTTACAGTCTTTTTCACAAGCGTTTGTTTGCCAACAGCGCCCTCCCGAAAATGTAATTTAAGCGCGAATAATATTTATTTATTTATTATTATTCTTCAACAAATTTACATTTGTGTCGAATAGTGGGCTAAAACAATAATAAATGTAACACAAAATTAAATACCTAATTATCATAAAGTCATCAAAATTTAATAATAATACATTCCACACTGGTCATAACATTATTATTTTGTCGTAAATAAAAAAAATATTGTCAATATAAAATGTCAATATAAATTCAAAGAAATGTATTTCAATAAAATTAATTAAGATGCAATGTCATAGAATGCTGAAATATGTTATTTACATTCAATAAAATACAATCAATCTTTAGTTCGAACTACTTATTATCTTTGAGAAACTGATCTTCTATGCTGTAATAACATTTCTTCAATAACAATGACTTGGAGCTTTGCACTTGATGTGTGATAATTCAGAACATTTTAAAACCGATTAATCAAACTGCATTATCTAGAATTAAGCATAGTTGATATTTGATTTTATTTGCATAAAATACTCATTAAAGTAGACAATAATTAATGACGAGAATAGGTAAATGACGTAAGTAACAAAAACTTCGTAAACATGACACGAAAATACCGTGAATTTAATTTAAAATCGTTGTGTTAGAGCGTCATGGTTTGTTTATATAAATTGCTAATCCATTTTAGGGAAAGCAAACATAACATGGCGTAGTATTTGGAGATCCGGGTTTGTGGCTCAAATTGCTATGAACGGAACTGCTTTAGATCATCAAACTTCAAGTTTGAAGTTGTTGTCATCATACAAACTAATGTACCTACATATAATATATTAAAGATCTTTATCTTAGCGTGGCAATAGCGGTCATTACGTTAATATTGTTGTTCATTGGTTGAAATATTTTGAGGATCACGATTGATGTCCATTTAGTATTTCCGTATTTGAAATAAAGAACGTCAATAAATGCAATGACCGCTTATAGTTAAAACTAATACAAGATACAAACATTTATAAAACACACTGCTTTTATATTTACTATTTTATTGATCCGTTATAGTTGAGCCACGTAGACACCGCGTAGGTTTCACGATACGCTCCCCGGAGACTCGCATAATCTTCCCGTAAGTTCTGCGTAGGCTCCACGTAGGCTTCCAGTAATCTCTGGTAGTCTCCGCGTACACGTCGCGTACTGTCTATTTGAGAGCTTCAAATGCACAATAACAAAAATAACTTATTAATAGTACTAATAATACCTACCGCGTCTACGTCAGGTCTGACCTAATGAACTGCACCTGCGACCCAAAGATTTGTCTGCAAAAACTAGTGACGTCCGTCGAACTGTTGGTAAGCACATTATAGATACAATGATAATGTTCAGTGTGTCCTAGATTGACTTCAGAAAGTCCGAAAGTTGTTTACGGTTTTGAAACTGTAGTAGAGCTTTATTTAGTGGTATTCATTAAATCATTATTAACCTTTCTAATTTGATTTCAGTATTTAATGAGGAGCTTGTGGTTAAGCCGCGCTTGCCTAGGTTGGTCCGTGGATGGGAGACCACCCATCACATACCGATATAACGAGCTTTCTTCCGTGCCTCGGAAAACGGTAAACCGTTGGTCCCGGCTGTCAATTGTAGATCTTTGACAGTCATTAAGTAGTCAGTGGCCCGAAAGTCTAACAACCAGTCTTACCAAGAGGTTATCGTTTTATCCAGTACTATCTGGGTTGTGGAGGTCAGATAGGCAGTCGCTCCATGTAAAATACTGGTACTCTACTGCTTCCGGGAAGACTGCAAGCCAACCCCAACATAGTTGTGAAAAGGTAAAGCAGATAATGAATTTTCTTTTCGTATTTATCCTGAACTAACGTTTTGCTCATCTGTCGCCTTAAATATACCTACTGGGAGTAGGTAATCATTTAGGTACGATTCTGTAATTCAGTGTTTTCCTTTGGGACTTGCTAACTTCCCCATTCTTACATAGTGTGGATTTCTATGTATGTCAGATGTACCTTATCATAAAAAAGCCACTTTCAGGATTTCCTTTCATCAATTGCAATAAATGAAGGAGACCACCCATTTGTAGCAGTGATAGCCTTGTGGCGTGACCGTTGGACTGCCAAGTCATAGGTCTCGAGTTCGAACCCAAGGCACGCACCTCTGATTTTTCGGATTCATGTGCGTATTGTACAATTATCACTTGCTTCGGTGAAGGAACTATCGTGAGGAAACCATTGCCTGAGAGATATGTCTCGACGGCATGTAAAGCCAAGGCCCATGAGGTTAGACACTAACCATACGATAAAGAAGAAGAAATAAAGGAGGAAAGAACATCGACTATTTAAATATTGACCTTCCTTTCCTCTGGGAAATCAACGGTTTTTGTGCAATTCGAGATTGTTTAGAGAATATTTATTATTTATCATGGCGCTGTTGAAATTACTTGGTTCATTTAATTCCTTACTCATAGAAGCTTTTGCCATCAATCATCGCTGTGAAAAATTTTGAAAGCTGAAAGGGATCCTGAAGGATGTCCTTTCATCGCATTTTTATAAATTGGGTCAATTCAATGATGAAATCTGTACTATCATTTACTTCTTTATTCTTCATGTGAGAAATGATGGGAAAAGAAGTAAATGATTGCGTGACGATTGACAGGGGAGAATGGAAGAATAAAACATGTCACGCAGGAAGGCGTTTATGAATTATATGAAATCTGAAACGATTTACGTCTGTTAAGTAATACTTAACATCCTGATTTTACTTCTCAAATTCCTTGTTAAACCTTCTTAGATATAAATATACCTCACAATAACATTCAATAAGTATTTTAAATACACGGTTAGTCTATCTTTCAGTCATTCATTAACAAAAATAAAATTATGTAGTTTCACAACTCCTCACATTGGAAATACCCCAAAATACTAATATAAATTACGCGCAATCAGTTTGTTTTCTTTATATTTTGCACTTCTATTCTTAGAATTTGATAAACAGGTGTGATGAATATTTAATTGAGGCTTATGTTTGCGTGCGCAAAACTAGAAAACATACCAATAACAAAAACAAATCGTGTGTGTGTGGGGGAACTCCCCTTTGACATCCTGCCAATTTTTTTTGGACACAAATACAAACAGATATCTATTTCCAAAGATCAATTAAGGGCCCTCCTTAATTTGTTGAAAGTTACTCTGTTCAGACAGATTGTACTATAGGTGTAGGAAGGGAATTTTAATTAATTAACTCAAATAAATTCGGTTGCAACGATGATACTTGCTAGTAAGGCAAGTCTCTACATCCAAGATGCGTTTCTCCTAAGCATCATCATTACAACCGAATTTATTCGTTAGTAATTAGCAATCGAAAGTAAGCAATTTTGTCGTTAACTCTGTCGAGACTGCCGGCTCGATATGGAAACATTAAATGCATTTTACGTCATAATAAGTAAAAGTACGTGTTTAAAGTCACATTGTAACGATACCTAACCTCAGAGTACTGGTATTACCCGTAACTGGGCTGCGGTGATTAACACTTATTAGGCGTAGGTACCTAATATCAACCGCAAAACGACGTTGTAGCCCTATTAGTTTTCCGCGACATCCTGGTTAATCCTTACATCATCAAACTGATGGAAAATCATATAAATTAAATTAAATTAAAAATCAGTCAAATGAATGCACATGAACGTGGATGTGTGAAACTGAAGTGTTTACATGTTGTGGCACTATGGTGGTCAACTAAGGAAGTCCTCTGAGACCCATTATCAGCTAAACTGAGCAATTATATGCCTCGCATGTTGTACACTCAGACTCAACGCGACGGACAAGTAACCTAGATAATTACAAAAAATTTAAAGACAGTTAGGATATTATATACCTTAATAGGCTGAAGCCCGCGGCTTCGCCCGCCCGCAAATTATACAGGGTGTAAAAGACCTCATCACGAATCCGCCAACCAAGCATTCTGTACATCAAACTAAGTAACTTTTGCTGGGAAACTACTTTTTTTTTTTTTGGTGAAAAATCATGTTTTGTGGTAGAACTCAATGTAACGCACTCAAAACATTGTGCTGATGGATGGATTGAATAGTACGGGGGTCGTGGAGATGTTTAATGTAAAAATCTTACATTAAAAACTTGTATTTAAAAAAAAACTTGTCAAAAAGCTGGAACTTTGACCCCCAATATCTCCGTAACTAAAAGGTTCCCAGGTATGGTCTAGAACAAAAAAAATGATCGCAATGACGGGGAGAACTAGTGCCTTTCGGCTTCGTTAAGAGGTGTTTTACACCCTTTATATTAAAACCTTCCTCTTGAATCACTCTATCTATTAAAAAAACCCGCATCAAAATCCGTTGCTTAGTTTTAAGCATACATAGGGACAAACAGACGCGGGCGACTTTGTTTTAAAATATGTAGTGACAGTGATTCGAAAGTAACCGTGACTGTCACAAGCCCTCAAAACTTAACGAACTTCGGCACTCATGTAGATTAACTGACCTGGGTTAAGGCATAGGATACCTTATACAGGGTTAGTTTTCAATGACCAGCCAAAATTTAAAATTAAGATATCAAAAGAAAGTGCATTTTAAAAATTATTGTCGAAAAATATAAAATAAAATAATAGCATTAATTTGAAAATGTCGTAAAAAATTCCTAAATTATAAACCTAGTGGGAATCAATGCACTTGTGTGCGTGCATGCACCGCCTAATTTATGTGTGTGCTAACTGCTACTTGAACTGAATTGTGCTGTTGCAATATCCACACGTTCGCTTTTTAGTGGTGGACAGGAATGAAATTTTCTTTAAAAATGTTGTTTTCTTTTCATTATATCGTAAATATTATCGATTCTAAACCATCACTGAAAATTTGGCCGGTCATTGAAAACTAACCCTGTATAATTATCTACTGGTAGTAGCATCTCGGGGGATAACTTCAGACCTCTACTCTGCAGAAGTCACGAACACAAAAACCAGTAGGTATTTAAGCCGACCACTACCACTGATCCTGCTAGTATAACGATACATTTAAGTACCAAAAACTCACGCTTAAATATGGAACCCCCAAAATTAAGACACGATAAAGAAATGAATACCAATATTACCCGCATTTTTGCTACTCAATTTTGCTATGAACTTCCGCAATAAATGCCCGTTTCCATTCAATGTTTTTGTTGAGTGTACTTCCATAAAGGTCAAGTACGACTGACTGTCGTATTAGTGTACTGGTAATTGACCGGATAATTACAGTAGGTACGGTATGATGTTTGGTATCTAGTTAATGCTAGGAATGTAGCTAGATATTACCGACTTGTGTGTTCAGGTATACACCGGGGACGATTGCTTCTGAGAATCTATTTTTATTAAATAGGTAATATTGTAGTTTTGTTAATGTGTGGCCGTCATTAAGAATACCAAATATGAACTACGCGTTATATAACCTGATGCAACGACCCGGGATATTACATAGCTATTTACAGAAACCCGGTTGTGTGTGAAGGATGATATGGCTAGAAACGAGGTGACTGCTGAGATGACGAGTAGAAAATAAATAGTATGTATAATAGTAAGTATTACCTAAGTATTATAGTATGAGGATCCATGCAGAACACGAGACAGGTGTCAATCATTTAAGGCCCTCGTTTATGAGTGAGACTAATAAGAGTTCTTTCTGAAAGATTTTGGCCATATTATTTGAGTGAGCCTCTACCTCTTGATAGAGGATATCTATTGTATTGTATTATAAGGTAAATTGTAATAAAATTATGTACTATCTAGGACACTCCCGCCTGATCACCACTAAGCTAATTTTTGCTTGCACTTACAACATAGAAACGCTCTCTAGCCCCCCCGTTGACTTTGTATAGAAATAAAGAATGAAAAGATTAGCGCACTGACGACGCACGTCAAACGAGAGTTCATGTTATTTTGTGCGACAAAGTTGACGCTTTCCTAATACCCTACACTTTAAGGAGGCGGGGTTCGGCACCTCCGCATGATTTAAGCGAAAAAAAAAATAACTGATCAGGCGGGAAAGACGACGACTGTACCTACGTACATGATCACAGCTTTTTATGGGATATTATTGGAACTAGACTACAGATTTTATAAAAATAGTGCCGATTGTACAGATATCAGCACCTCAAGCTACCAAAAACTGTCAAATTTAAAATATAAGGTCCGAAATAAAAGCCGATCGCAAAAATAATAACTACCAAGGTCACAAGTACCTATAAGTATGTCAAATTCCGACCAAATATACTTGCTAACCTACTCCCAAATTACGTTACAATATTATAAAAAAGAACAACGCTCCATAGTCCTTTGTGCCCTTGAAATAAATATGGTAATCGCTTGACCGCAGTTCTGTTGCTTGTGACTTTGATCTTAGGACACTGGATTTCCCTTATACTGCAATTGACGTCAGTTCAGTTTGTTTGTTTACGTGCCTACAACTTATCAATTGTATGCTTAGAGGAAACATACTGGAGTCATACTACGGGCTATTCAAATGATGGGTGTGTCAATATTGAATCCGTGATGTAATTGAAATAAAAATATACGAGTACTTAGTTTTTACCGACCACATCAACTATATGTAGTGGTTACATTAGTTGTAAACAGGGTTTAAACGGACTCTTCACGAAGCCGTCAAACAAGCATTTTACGCAAAAAAAAAATCCTGGAAAACGACTTTTTAAGGGGTGAAAAATCACGCGTTACGGAAGGACTCAATGTAACGCACTCAAAACATATGCTGATGGATTCATTGAATAGTACAGGGGTCGTGGAGTTGTTTAAAGTAAAAACTATACATTAAAAAAAAAAACTTTTGAAAAAGTTGGACTGGTTGGTAACTTTGACCCCCAAATATGTCCGTAACTAGAAAGTTCCCAGATATACCTAGTCTAGAACAAAAAAAAAACCGCCGCAATGACGGGGAGAGCAAGTGCCTTTCGGCTTCGTTAGGGGTCTTGTTAAATTATCCTTTATAATGGGCAGGTAACAACTGTAACAAGATAGGCTTTATTTTTAAATCGGAACAATAGCTGTGTTTTATGTTGTTGTTTTAAAAATTAACAGCGTTTGAAAGTCTGAATTTAGTGGGGACTACTTGAGCCGATTTGTCGGCGCCTTTTGCCGACTAGTCGCTGCCTTTTGCCGACTAGTCGCCGCCTTTTGCCGACTAGTCGCTGCCTTTTGCCGACTAGTCGCCGCCTATAAGAATTATGGCCGGCCGGAATATAACTTATTTTACGTCGTATTTTTCGATCATGATAGCCACGTGTAAGATATTAGTAATCTAAGTATAGGAAAAAAGACTATAATATTTTTCTCTATATTTGACATTTGTAACTTTTTGACAAGTGTTGCCAAAAATAACGACCTACGGTCTAACTATCAGTTTTGTTTGATTTTCGCTTATTCATACATCTTTTCGCACGTCACTAAATGTACATAGGTTCGCACTATGTATGTACTATTGATATAAATAGGTAATGAAAGATTCCATCAAAGTTAACGTCAATCAAAAAAGGTTAACCAACATATAAAGTCAAATTTTTTTGCAAACGCACATCGATTCCTTCTAGAGAGTACTATAGAATAAACTCATTAGAAAAAATCCATAGTTCTCTGTCTGTTTTTACGCTGTTAAGTATTAATAGACCTAGCAACATAATAAAATCTATTAATAGTTCACACTGTAAATAAACCTCCGCTTAATTTATTTATTAATATCACACTTCGCAGTAATGTATTTGCGTATTTAAAGTATATAAATAGATAGACTTTACTGTCATAAACATTATAATTAAAATAAATATTGACTGTGTTTTGTAATACTTACGGAGGTATGTGTCAACGTATATCGCTTGGTCGGCGTTTTTTTCTTGGTAGTGTATGACAAAGAAAAATAAAATGAAAATTGCTGGCGTAATTGGAAAAATTGATTCGGTTTTTACTTAGAAATTCGGAATCATCGAGGCCTGGGCCTGCCACGAACGCACAGAGTAGGTAAAGACAAAGAAAAATAACAAAGACGTAAATCAGAACGCTTTTAAATATAAAATTTTAGTTGCGCTCATAACTTATATAGTTTCAAGACTTTATAAATACCTACTTTTGTGTTGGTCGCAAAAAAAAAAACTAAATAAGGTTCGTCAATTTAAAAAAAAAACGTATTCACACAGGTACTCTATGCGTTCAGGCTGGGCCCACTGGTATAATCAATTCCAACTTCACTTACTTAAAAAAAGGGTTGTGTCATGTCAACGTTACCTGAAACTGTTCCATATTATTTCTATTATTTGAAATAGGCAATTTTCCGTAAATATTGTGTACTACGCGAAACTGCCTACCCCGAACAATCGTCTTTGTGTATCTCTTCCTGCTTCATCCGCTCCTGGTAGCTGTAGGCAAGACTACGTGGAACTGTGCAGTGAAGAAGTGGATAACATAGTGGACGTTATCCTCTTCTTCATGACACTGTTACACAGAGCCTGTCATCCTCCTTTATTGATTTGGGATCTTGGACAAAAAATATACACAAAATATGACAGAAAAAATTGTCTACAAAATTGAGTTAGTGCAGTACTTCTTTACCTAGGACCACAGTATGCACAATGAAGTAAGCAACTAAGCTATCAAACTTAGCTATCTAACTTTTGCCAGCGGTTTCGTTTGCATTATGATCCGAAATTATCCTCCGGAAACAATTAAAATAAATCTAAATGCTATGACGCTCTGGGTAGTAGCTTACCATTACTAAAATGATTTTCGGAATCGGATCAGTAGTTCCGAACATCCCATAAAATCAAATTAAAAACTAAAAAGTCTTCCACCAGTCAGTGTCCTAAAGAACAAAATCTTCACCCCCACAATCCATGTAGGTTTAAGTAAGTGATTAAGATATTTCCATTGCTCTCTCTCTCTCTTGTTGCTAATTCTTAGCACTATTCCCTGCATGATTTAATAATATTAAAAATGGACGCCCATCTTAGTACTATTAAATAATGCAGGTGATAGGAAGAGTACACTAATATTATACAGCGTGTAGCAGAAATGTGGGTCATATTAGAGGGTGTGGTACAGATCATCAACCTGAACCACTTCTTCCATGGGACCGATAATCGCGAAGAGAGGTTTCTGCTTCCTTCAGGTGCTTTTGTTGCCAACAGACCTAACAATCCTCTTAAAGCATTGTATGATGTGAGAACGCCACATGACCTTACTTCGTACAATCCTTTTATACGATATTGTCGAGATCCCTTCAGGCGAAGTATACTCTAGAATGATTTTTTTTTAAACAAGCTCTTATTACTTGTTAATAAAAAGAACTAAAAAGTTAAAATTAACGCGTTACACCTTCTTTATTTCGCTTGCTGTCAAAATGTAACACTTTAAATAAAAAAACGAGATTTATGAACCTGTAAAATGGTATATTTCTTGTCGAAATTTTGCAATTTTTAACATTATAGTAAGTAAAAAAGTTTGATAAAAAAAAATATAATTAAGGTTCATAAAGTTTTGTAGTACATGAGGGATTTACAAAGTATGCAGTAACAATTACATGTTGTAGGTACAACCAATTTCTGGGTGAATCGCTGCTCTCCTAGCTAGATTGCTGAGCGGAGAGACAAATCTTTATTTTAAACTTTTTAGTATTTATGATCTGGGATTTACTACGGCGTAGTTCGTAGCGCGTAGCGATGTTTTTCCGTAGCCACTAGTAATTTGTAGTACGCACACCTATGTGATATTTTGAGCACACATTATCTGGGACCAAACTACTCGTCCAGACGAATAAAACGAGCCCAAACTCGATGCGGTTACGTCGTTTTATTACGAAGATCTTATGGCCACCTTCCAGGTCCATCATCAGACCCTGGATACACTTTACATTTTGTTTTCACTACAGTAACGACATAAACTACACTCTTTCTTTACTGGAATGATGGACCAGATCACTTAGTTAAGCAAAAATTTGGCGCACTCAGATACGGAGGCTGAAAAAGACGGCTATTTCTAACTTTTTTCTCAACCATCCACTTGCAAGGAGTGGTCAGCTGCAACTGCTGCGCTGAAAATAGAGCATATTTAAGTAGTCATTGTAGTCACGCATTGTTTGTTTGTTTGGATTTAAGAATACGATTTCTTCAGAAAACGATAACGAGTCTTTTGCGTAAACGCCGAAATATTCACAACCAATTCGTGGGAAGGATGTTTTGCTCTTTATCATGTTAGATGTAGTTGTTTTTAGTAATCCACTACGCTAAAAACATTGTGTTGTGGCATTCAGAGATGTCAAATAGCTACAATTTGTTTATAACATACGACATATGTTTTTAAACTGTCATGGTACTAACCGGGAATAACGGCAAAAACCGTGAACTCATAGCAAACAGTAAACATGGTAAATATCCTGTTTTTTTTGTTAATGATAATATACGACTATACCATATTTTCACTGTCAACTGCTGTCGCCCTTGTGATTTTCAATAAATGGTCATTTTAAAATTATTACGTCAGATATTTTTACGGGAAATTGCATAAGTCAGGAGGATACTTACCGAAATATTTGAGTCGATGGAGTTATCATTGTTTTATAATTAATTATCTTAATGTTTATACAGCCAGTTTATATTTTAAAGCAGTCTATTTATACCATAAATTGTTGGTTAGTTGTTGGCACCATAGAACCTGGTTGACAGCATTCGTGAAGGTCAATTGAGGGTTAAAATTGTGTTTGTGTAATTTACGACTACACCGAATAATTATTTATATCACTATTTTGAGAGGAAAGTTTAAAATAAAATAATTGAGACGCAATTTTATTAAATGACAATAAATGTGGACTGGTTTTAGTTAATAAAACCAGTATAAAAATAAAAGGACTAATATGAAGTCGCCGAGTTTTATTTTAATTCGATGGTTTTCATGGTGTCAAAGTCAATTACTGACATTGATTGCATTGTTCACAGCAATACCTACTCAAGACTATGGTATTCGGGAGAGCCGTCATTCTCAATCGACGAGCGGGCAGTTGTTTTATTGAATTTTAAACTATGCTAAAGCCTGGCAATTCGGTTTTTAAAACCACGGTTCTGTGGTGATCCCTCACAACTACCAGCGAACTTTACCGGCCCGCCACAACACCGCTGTACGTCTATCACAACCTTAAGGCTGCGTTTTCACCAAAGAAATGCTCGGAAAGCGACCTTCGGGCTAAACCGTTTCCTTTTATTAGTGTAATCTTTCTGTTCAAATAGTTCAGGATTGGACCTCACAAACCTGGCAACTTCGTTAATATAAATGCATGGGACACATGATAGTAGCGATAGGAACAGAGGTGTTTTAGCCGGTAATAGTTCGACATAATCCTCCACTCGCCCCGGATGGGAGGTACCGATGAAGATTTCCCAAATCAAAAACAAAGAAAAGGAGGAGTAGCGAGGGAATTCCCTTTCACACATCCCATCGCTACGCATCCTCGCATATCTCCTCTGGTGGAACAGCAACCTTACAAAGTCAAATGGAATCCCATTTGGGACCTGTTTGTCTTTTGTTCCTCAATATTAATTTTATTCTTGTCCCTCGCTGATGGATTTAATTTCACAGAAAATGTAAACCTAATTTATTAGAGTTGAGAGAGGAGTATCAGATTCTTGACTTCAAAAAATTTCATTAAGTGAACGGAATTATATAACGAAAATTAAGTACCTTCCTTCCTTAAGTATTTAACCGTTTTGATTAAATTGCTCTTGTATTAATTTTATCAAATAGATCATAAATTACGCAGTTTTTACTTCGAATAACATAAGGTCGCGCTATTTATACCCGAAAGGCTAGGCGTAGGTGTATTTCTTTCGTACCTATTTCTTGTGAACTAAAATTTTGCCAGGTAAAATGTCCATACATGGGACGTAAAATTACCTGGCGAAATGTGTGTATGTGACTGTCTTTGTTGTAGTAGACCCATGTCTTCCAACACCAGTTTTGATTTTTTTAAATAGGTTATTGTATCCAAAGGTTACGTATTATTTCCCTGATCAAAAGTGACCTACTAATTCTAGTTTAAATAAACTTCAGTGTACGTTATTAATAAACTGACAAAAGGTCAACCAAATGTGAAACCAAACGAATTAGCCGCAAAGCAATACTGGAAATATGAAGTCCAATAATTGTGTATTTGTTTATCATGTTGCAATGTGGTGATACAATCAAATTACGTGAAAAAGTAATTAATTACACTAATGCAATCGTAACCATGAGGTTCAATATTTATACCAATAACTATAAAATTATAGGTAGTAATTAAAAACCTGTACTATTTAGTTGACTCCATTAAAAAGTCATTTATCTCATTTATTTTTCCACAACATTCAGTATAATATTGCTAAAATACTAAACTTCTGTTTGTATTCCATATTTTTTCTTAAGGAAAAGTAAGGTAATTTTCCGGCTCGTTTTTAGTGTAACTTGGTATCTTAAGTCGACGGAACATTTCAGCCACATGACAGATTTAAAACTTAGACATTGGGGCAAGAGAAAAAAAAATCTTTAGTAAAAATAATACCTATATTTGGCTACAGCATTATGATGTGAACGACATTTATCAAAATTATTAAAGAGTTGAACAAATTCTAAAAAAAAACATGTAGATCCGAAGGCAATGCTAGTTTAACCGCTTCTAACGTCAATTTAACAATACACAACCGATGTTTACGAAGAAAAAATTGATTTTAATGTACTTTATGTGTTTTAAATTTGTTTGTACATTAACTTATTTCATTTTTCTATCAGAGTAATTAGGTAAAGTGGCATTTTCCAGACAATTGACGTCAAACTAACAAGGCCTTAATTGTTACTGTTTTAGAGATTTTATATGACACAGATTATAATTTAATTGTTTGTATGATTTAAAGTAAATATTGTGGGAATCTTAAGTAGAACATTGTACAGTTACTTTTTGTTGAATTGGAAGCTGACATAGAACATGAAAGCATAAATGTTTGTAACACCTTGATGCAATGTCCTGGAAATTGGTTAATCAAAATAATACTCACGAAAGTCTTTTGCATTATGTTGGAACTAACTGTTTTGTGTAGGTATGCTTTTGACAACAAAAAATACGACATTTGAGAATGAGGTCCTGAGTTCGATTCCCGAGTCGGGCAAAGTGTTATTGGGTTTTTTCATCAGCAGCAGCCACGGAGTCTGGATTTACGTAATAGGGGGCGAGCTTATTGCCATAAGCTCGCCCCCTATTACATAGGACTTAAACATAACTAGCGAAATGTGGGTGTACTATTAGGTACCTCTGCCGTACCCTTCGGGAATAACAGCCGTGGTGTTATGCTATATAAATACGACATTTGATTTAAAATATCCGTTTTACTAAACGGATATTCAGCCAAAAATGTAGTAAATTGTACTGGCCGAAAAAAATAACATATCACACTACAGCTAGATATAATAGGTAATCAAGTAGAACTTTTCCGGACAAAGAGTTAGCTTAGGTAATGTTCTGATGGTAAAATTCCTACAGCAGCAAGATAATTAATTACACAACGCGTTGGTTCGGAAAACAAAAGATCTGTGTTCGGAATACTTCGGAATTATCTCTTGCGTATATAAGGCACGTTTGTTTTCAAGCCCCTATTTTTCCATTACATAGTTTTCCATAGTGCTCACATGTGTGATAATAAATTATACAATACGCACACGGATCCGAAAAATCAGAGGTGCGTGTCTTGGGTTCGAAACCAAGCAACTCGAAACCTATGACTTGGTAGTTCAGCGGCCGCTCCACTGGATTAGCAATACTTATCCATCTCAATGACATCCTGCAACTATGCTCATCATATCTGGCTGGAGTCGAGTGTGATTTATTTCCTATACCTCCTCTTATTGTGGCCAAGACACCTTTAGCCATCATCGGTCCTATGAGCCTGTGGGAAAACCATTTCCTGTGTACATTGCACGACGTACCTACACAAAATCCTCTTCCTACCCAAATTCCGTCTGTTACCGTAGGTCTCCTTGTAACGGACTTCCCTCTCGGATAACCAACGTAACCTACGTTTGGTGTGGTTTGTATGGTAGGCTAGGGCGCTAGGATAACTTTTACTAGGGTGCTAGGTAGGTAATTACTATATATAGGGCTAGGATAACTAGGGTGCTAGGTAGTTACTGTAGGTCAAGGTTTGGCGTCATTTGGGCTTTAGGATAACTTTTGCTAGGGTGCTAGGTAGGTAATTACTATATATAGGGCTAGGATAACTAGGGTGCTAGGTAGTTACAGTAGGTCAAGGTTTTGCGTCATTTGGGCCTTAGGTACTTATCCAGGCTCAATTGTCTCAAACGTAGTCACATCATACGCACTTGGAATAACGGCCGTACTAAGCTGTAAGTCCCTGTGTGTGCAAGCCCGGAATCACTTTTTTCTAGCAGAATACTCGGTTTGGTACCCTGGTTTCTTTAGGCTAACCTTGGCCGCTAGTTATAGGGATAGCTTATTTAATACTTAGGCTAACCTTGGCCGCTATTGGATAGCTATGCTATAGTTTGCATTTTTTTTCTTCAGTGTGTAAAAGAAAACTGAAGAAAAAAAAATGCAAGTTATTATTACCACTTCATAGGCTATTTATTATGTTTGCTTAATCACTAGATATTATTACTATAATCCAAGATCTAGATCTAGATCTCAATTTCAACTGCTCAGACCAAGCATCGTTGAAAATCTGTATTGTATCTTGTTGAGAGGCAATCAATATGTCAGTATCGCACTGAGGGATTTTCTTTTTAGCTCTTCCCTAGTCGCTGGATTTAGTATGATAATGCAAGGAACGGAACTTAAAAAAACTGATTTTAACAAAGCGCGAGAAAACTAGGTTATATTCGGAAGGTTAAGCAAACGAAAGTGTCAGTCAACGAGCGTATGTGACGTGACGCAAAGTTTTTTTTCCAAGCGTTTTGGCTTTGGTACCAACTATCATAGTCAGTTCAATGCCATCTATAGAGTTCTTGGAAACTAAGTTTTTTTTTAATACTTCAAAAGGAAAACCTCTCCTTGTAAAGTCATGATGAGTACTTGACATCCATGTCACTGTTAGGCCGCGTTCCCACTATGTCACTATGTGTGTGTTGGTCTTTAGTAGGCAAAATTCGTGGACGACAGTAATCGCGTCGTCCTATATGTGAAAACCACCATTTAAATACATAAGCGACGACACTTAAAACACGATTATCTGTCGTCACGACAAAGTGAAAACGCGGCCTTAGGAGTTGAGTATCGTACAAGTTACAACCAACTTATCTGTGCAGGCGGGAAAACACAGAACTAAAATAAATGTACAAAGTTTGACATATCGATGCATTTTTGCTTGACAAGCATACTGTATAAAACTGACTTACAGTCAAAATATTTCCAAAATGTATTTGGTGTATGAGTAATCACGAGCAAAATGTATGTGTACTTAACTTGAACTTGAGTGACACTTCACACTAATCGTGGGAGCTTTGGAAAAGTATGTAGATAAGCTTTTAAGTTTATTTTGTTTGTTTTAGACTAACTCGTTGGTCTAGTTATAGTCGACTTTGCTTTTTGAAAAAATAAATCATCATCATCATTTCAGCCGAAAGACGTCCACTGCATAGGCCTCCAAGTGTCGCCACATTGACCGGTCCCGTGGGACTCGCATTCAGTGGATCCCCGCAACCTTCACCAGGTCATCGGTCCATCTAGTGGGAGGTCTTCCAGCACAACGTCTTCCGGTACGCGGTCGCCACTCCAGAACAATTCGGCCCATCCGTTCTGCGAGCAATGTGCCCTCCCCACTGCCAATTAAGTTTGGCAATTCTTCGGGCTACGTCGGTAACCTTGGTTCTCTTGCGGATGTCTTCTTTTATGATTCGAAAAAAAAAAATTAGTAATGAATTTATCATTTTCGGATATAATATTACGGGCAGAGATTGGGGAAGGACTGTGTCCTGCTGTAGACCACTTTTATCTCAATGATAATAGCAAACAGCAAAATCCGGCTGTAACATTCTCACTAAACACAGGCCATCTCTTTGTGAGAAACTTACATGTCGTTACTGCCTATAACTGCTTCAATTTCATTTTTGGGGTTCCGTACCCGAAGAGTAACCAAAGGGACCCTATTACCAAGCCTCCGCTGTCCGTCCGTCCATCCGTCCACGGTGTCTCATGTTCCGTATTAGGTAGACAGTTGAAATTTTCATAGACTGTGTATTTCTGTTGTCGCTCTAACAACAAATAATAAAAATAAAGTAAACGTTGCCCCTGCCCCTGCCCGTTGCCGTACGATGGTACGGAACCCTTCATGCGAGAGTCAGTAATTTAATGATAATTTATAGCTAATACGAGTAATATTACTATACTTTTACTACGCTAATAATACTATCATTTTACTCTTTAACGCAAAAACTCCTGAACCGATTTGGATGAAATTTAGCACATAGCCTGGATTATTATAACCTGGATTAACACATAGGGTACTTTTTATCCCGGTAGTAAGATCTCATCTGACGATGATGACTAATTATGAATGACTAATTATCATAATCATACACACATTGCACTAGAACGTTAATGAGGTGTCAGCAGCGGTGCTACGAATACATTATCTCTCCCAAATCTCAGAGATTACGAAAGTTTACTTTCTTACAACGAATGTTAGCTAACAGAGAAAGCCCGTTTGATATTAGTTAGCACGTGGCTAAGGCAGATGGGATGCTAAACAATTTGTTTATAAACTTCTCTTGTCTTGGCATAAGATTGTAGGCTTAATAAATTAATGTGTTTATCCTGTATTGTTTACTAGTCGCTCCATGTAAAATAATGGTATTCAGCTGCATCCGGTTAGACTGGTGGACTGCTGGTTAAATATGAAGGAATTATGAATCGCTTAGAACCCTTTCGAAGTTTCAAATTCAAATATGTTTATTGTTGAATTGTCAAATATGTATACACTGGTTTAGGTGTCACTTGCTATTAGTGAAGACAAGCATTTGTTATCTTGAAGATACATTTCATTCTGAAAAAGGGTTCTAAGCGATTCATAATTCCTTCATATTTAATGTGTTAACGTCTCTCATTCAACTCACCTGTAGCAAGTCCGCTGGAAGAAATTTGTTATGAAATAAACAGTAGGTACCTTTGTGCTCTTCTGTAATGTAATTTCCTTTGTTTTCTACATATAAATAAGAATATATTTAGCCGTGTGGTATCCGGCAGAGTAGAATAGAACCATCCCATTACACTCACGGGTGTCGTATAAGGCGACTAATGTCTGAGGCAGAACACCTTGCGCCTCCGTGGACCAGAGAATGGGCAGCAGCGTTTTCTGTTACTCTTTCATCATTGCGATCTCCAATCCGCCTGCCAAGCGTGGAGATTACGGCAAATTCCTCCCATCATGGGAGAGGCTTATGTCCAGCAGTGGACGTTATGGGCTGTGGTTGTTGTTGTCATAGGCTCTATTTAAAACGTCCGTCCCCTTGGGATAATTGCCACCCAGAACGGGACCGAAGCCGCGGGCGAAAACTCGTCAATGAAATAATAACTTGAAGCACAACTTAGTTTACATTTAAGAACCAGACCTTTTACATAAATAAAAACGAATTTATGTAGCCTATATTTTGCCTAACCACAAACGTTATTTTACTAAAATATTTACGGAGATCGGGGATTTTAAGTGAACCGCGCCAGCTCATAACTCTAGAGTCGTTGCCCTTAGCTTTGATAACAGTAAAGAACACATCCCTCTAGGCACAATGGGTTTATAAATAAATTATGTTATACTTACTTAGTTACTTCATTTTTCTTTGAAGCTAAACTCACACGCACGATCTCTATTACTCATCTTTTGCTACGTTTATTTTGTGGTGTGATCTTTGTAATGTTTCTTTTGATGATCAAACATTACTTTTATAGTAGCATTAACTATCTAATTTCCAACTCTATAGTATCCTCCCTGTACTACAATAAATAAAACGAAGATAGCTTTCAGGTGGAGCGACGATCTTCGTGAGGTGGTTGGTAGCAGTAGTGAATCGAGATGGATAAAAACTAGATAGTTTTAAAATCAGTACCATGACTTTCTTTGGCACGGAAACTTAGGAAAGATGACTTATCATACATTTTAGTTGACATGAGATGCCATGGCTGACCTGGTAGTTTTAAATAGACTCCGGACCCAGGTTGGTCGCAGCAAGGAAAACCTGCTCAGGTTTAGATTCATTAATGACTCTGCCCTGGGGTGTAAGTTAGTGCTGTTCCAGAAATGATGAAGCACTTAATATCGTGCTCTGCGTGTCCTGTTGTGGTTCACTACAGGGACTGATGGACGCAACTGAAGTGCCAAATTAGTAGCTCAGTTCTGGGCCAACACAATTTAGATTGCCATCGACATAATGCTAAGAAGAAGATTAACTTTAGAAGGTCATCATCGTCTATGTTGTGGTCGGATTCCAGTCTTACCGATTCAGTTGAATAAACATAAACTTCGGAAGGTATTTATTGAAATTACTACGAGTATTCTAGCTACTCAAATAGTCGTTAAGGATTAAGCTTGCTTTGACATCAAACAAAATTTGAAACCAAGTCTCTTGACGTCCATACGTGTTTTTTTTAACTAAAATAACTTGTAAGTCTGCTTAGTTTTAAAGTCTGGCGTTAATCCGACAGGACAGTTTTTGTGGGGGACGTACGAGTATACAAGTGTTATTTCAGGTCTAAAGATACAAATGTATAAAGTTATTTTGAGTGGCTGAGAAGTTTCTTGATATTTATGTTAGGATTTTTTTGCTCCCAGTTTAAGATTGGTTAGACCAAAATCTATACTTCTAAACTTACTAATATTATAAAGATTTCTTTGTAAGTTTATTTGTTAGGGGGAACTAAATGGTTGTTTGGCCCTGGTTCAAGCCATGGTCCGAAGCAAGACGGAATGGGACGCCGTCACTTCCTTCTGCGAAACAGTCATGCTAGAGAAGGCGGTGGCGGAACGTGAGAGGGAAAGAACCTCACGTCCCGGCCGCCGCGGGAGACGTCCCGGGCGTCGGGGGCCACGAGATGGCCCCCGGCCACCGTAGGCGCGGGCCTGTGGACGGTGAGCTATGGGCTAGCTCGCCGTCCGTCCGTCTCATGACGACAGGTCGTGTCGACGGCGCGTACGAAAATTCTTTCACTAAGGGGAAGCTAAATTATTCCCGAGTGTACATTTAAAACGTTCCTTTGGGTAGCGATGCCGCGAGCAAAAGCTATCATGTATAGCCTAAAATACGATATGCCACTCGGCATGAGGTCCTGGGTTCGATTTCCGGGTAGGGCAAAGTGTTATTGGGTTTTTCTATCAGGAATTTCTCAGTAGTAGCCATGGATTCTGGATTTATGTCCGGTTGATGGCAATGGGCTCGCCCCCTAATACATGGGATCTAAAAAATAACTGGCTTAATGTGGGTGTACTAATGGGCACATCTCTGCTCTAACCCTTCGGGGGTTTAATTAGGTTTTTGTGGTTTTTATAAATATGTACGAGTATGTTAGTCTGTAACATATACAGGTCGTCCCACGGATATGCCACATGGAGGGAAAGTACCTTGAATATTGTAGATGGAACATTTTACTGAAATAAGACAATATTTGAATTTAAAAAACAATTTAATTAAACTGCATTCATAGATATTTGCCCTGTATATGATATGGGTCTTTTGATACCTGAATTAAATGATATATATATATATATTGCAGGCTTGAGTAACATCCTTGTATATTATCAACTTTAGCACCTTGTATATTATCGTTATTTTATTTGAAGTATGTCATGGTGGAGGAGCTCGTGGATAAATAATAACAGCCGCTCGGGTTGATCTTTAGGTTAAGCCGTGCTTGCCTAGGTTGGTCTGTGGATGGGTGACCACCCATTACATACCGAGTTTCCTCCGTGCCTCGGAAAGCACGTTAAGCCGTTGGTCCCGGCTGTCATTTGTAGAGCTTTGACAGTCGTTAGGTAGTCAGTGGCCCAAAAAGTCTGACAACCAGTCTTACCAAAGGGTATCGTATTACCCAGTACTAACTGGGTTGTGGAGGTCAGATAGGCAGTCGCTCCATGTAAAATACTGGTAATCAGCTGCATCCGGTTAGACTGGAAGCCGACCCCAATAAAAAACTTGGGAAAAGGCTAGGCAGATGATGATTTGAAGTATGTCATGGTGTTACTATACTTAATTTCCTAAATATGTTCTTCTCTTTGTATATTGTCACCTTGTTTTTAATCATGTAAATTGTATCATTTAATTATTGTACCTCTGTGTGTTGTGCTATGTCTTTTGTGTTCACTAAATAAATGTTTTATCTATCTATCTATCTAGATAGATAATTATATTTCAGGATAGATATCCTGAAATATAATTATTTATATCATGTTATGTAATATCTCTGAGCGCCACATTCCATTCAAACCGTTGGAATCATTATAGTTTGTGACATCATAATAATAAATAAGTGTGCTTGTCCCTAAGTGTCACTTTTCTTGTGAATAAATAAGAATTGTATCGTTGCCAGCCTAATCTCCTCCACCTCGAGGCCCACAAGAACCTGTTCCTTGTAAATCTCATAAACTGCCGCGTTGATCTATTGAGAATATGAAAAAACCTGTATACAAACGTATTTATTATAATTTCTTATTAAAGGACAACTCAAACTGGTTGGAAACATGTTTTGTATCGAGATTATTGATGGCGTGATACCAAATTGTTTGCTTCGTCCATATTCCGTCGTTCTTATAGAATTGTCTTCACCAGATTTGAGCGAATTGCCTCGTTGGGTTGCATTCCCAGGTCGCGCAAAGTGTTTTTGCGACAACAAGTCTGGATTTGTACTCAGGGCCGGCGTCTCGACAGAGATAACGACAAAATCGCTAAGTTTTGATTGCTAATTACTAAAGAACAAATTCGGTTGCAATAACGATACTTGCGACAATTGCATCTTGGATGTAGAGACTTGCGTTACTCGCAAGCATCATTACTGCAACCGAATTTATTCGAAGTAATTAGCAATCAAAAGTTTGAGATTTTGTCGTTATCTCTGTCGAGACTGCCGAGTTGACGGTAACAAGCACTTCCGCCGTTAGGTGGGTCTTTAACATAATGTCGGATCTGTGCACTATAGTTACACTCTGTATAACCCCGTCAGAGCTTACAGACTGCATGTAATGTTTTCGTGGGATTAACTTTTCTTCTGCGGCGATCGTTTTCTTAGTGTATGAATCCACTCGTGTCTCCAACGTGCAGGTGTCAGGCTCAGGGTCAAATTATGCAAATGCTCCATCGTTTTTCTTGTACAATTTTGATAAGAATAGGAAAATGTATTGCGGTAGTTTTTAATCAAGCTGCTATAACGGTCACTGACCCATTGAAGTGATAAGAATCGGAACTAGAGTTCTATTTTCGAATCCATGTGTTTGATAAAGATATGGGTCAATGCTTGCCTGATTAGCTATCTGCTGTGTTTGTCTACTATCAGACTTATTGCGCAAGTAAGTAGGTATAGTTTCTTTTGAGATAAAGCGCATTGATTTGTTTCTTAACTTGTACATTATATTTAGACCTCAGAGACTGAACTATATAGTTCGAGGTTAAGTCTGGGTCTGTGTGTTTTTCATCAGTCTTGTGAGTGTCTTATTTTTAGTTAAAATATGTATTTTATGTGTCTAATAGTATCAGATTTTTACATATTGTTGTTTCAATATCAGAATAATGTCTACAGTTTATTCTGTCACTCATTCGACAGATATTTTAAATGGCAAAAAATTTTAATTCTGCCATATACAATATATACCTAAGTACTAGGTTATCAGAAAGATATCTGTCAGAATAACATCTTACAGAAGGAGGTATAAAAGTAGGCACATTAAATATGTGTATTATAGGAAACAGTTCTCAAATAAAAGCAATAATTTAAAATAAGAATGACATTTATTTATTTAATCATTTTGTTGGGTAAAGTCCCTTTTCCACTGGCCTCCGTGCTACTGACGTCAGTCAACCGGTCTCGAACACACTCGACCTGGGGGCAAAAGAAAAATAACTTTTAGACTTTCTATTCACTGAAATTGTTTATGGTATGGTATTCCCGTTAACTGTGATTGTTTGCAAGATGATGGTCTTGTTAATAACAGATCAACAATTAAGGGCAATGTGGTAATCAATGTGGATAGAGACAGTAGAGTAATGAGAGGTCTTGGAGTTTTAGAATGTAAACTTTCGAATTATATACTTTCTTGTTTATGGACGGGCATTTCTTGGGTATTCTCAACTACCGGTATCGATTAGTGCTTTTGAACATTCGCATGTTTAGCGGTAATCGATAACTGATAAAGTATATTGAGCGCGAGTTTCAATTTATTGAAAACAACTAGATCACAATTGATTTTAATTATAAGATTTCTTTGCAAATAATCAAGATTTGATACAATTAATTTACCTAATGTTTAGTATTTATAACATGAATAATTTATGAGTGATTTTGTCCCTCAAGCCTTAATAGATGATTTTGCCTTCATATACACTACATTCACAGACTTCATGCCTCAATTATAATAATTTAATGGCAATTAAGTAACGTGGGAATCTACATTCTTGCTAAAACTAGTATAATTATTTGCTACACAATGGCAGTTTTAATTAAAGCGGTCAAGTTGGGTTTTCCCAATTAGATCTTTAACAGCGTTAATGCCACGAAAATATTCCAACAAAACTTGTCGCTGGCAAGTTGGATTGTCCTGTTGAATTCTAAGTTATCAATTATCGCGCTGTATAATTTAAAAACATGTGACATGAAACGGCTCTGGACTAGCATGGTGTGTAACGGCCCATTCCTTTTACAGAGAAGATTCCTGTGACCCAGAAGTGGAATTAAGATAGGATGATCACGCTGTCAAATTAAGATAGGATGATCACGCTGTCAAATTAAGATAGGATAATCACGCTGTCAAATTAAGATAGGATGATCACGCTGTCAAATTAAGATAGGATAATCACGCTGTCAAATTAAGATAGGATGATCACGCTGTCAAATTAAGATAGGATGATCACGCTGTCAAATTAAGATAGGATGATCACGCTGTCAAATTAAGATAGGATGATCACGCTGTCAAATTAAGATAGGATGATCACGCTGTCAAATTAAGATAGGATAATCACGCTGTCAAATTAAGATAGGATGATCACGCTGTCAAATTAAGATAGGATAATCACGCTGTCAAATTAAGATAGGATGATCACGCTGTCAAATTAAGATAGGATGATCACGCTGTCAAATTCTTGTGGTAGATTTCATCATCATCATCATCTTATCAGCTCGGAATCACCCACTGCTGGGTATAGGCCTCCCCTTTCTTCCGCCACACTTCTCGATACTGTGTGTCCCTTATCCAGGTGGTAGATTTACCACCACCAATAATAAGACTTTACAATTTTTTTTCATTTTCGACTTTTTATTAGAAGTTAAAATGATTTCACTAAACGCTTGATATTTCTGCGCTTCTATTTCTACTATGCTGTAAACTGCTGCCGTTACATTAATATTCGACCTTATTTGTGTTTTGGTCGCAAATATTGTTGGCAGCTGTTCTACATTTAGCTACAAGTATTTCATGCCAGATTGTATTTCACCCCAATTCATTTGTGTTTCAATGAAACCAATTCCGGGGATTGACAATTAACCAATTAGAGCAATTTTATTGGAATAGCAGTTTTTCGAACATTTCACATTACATTTCCATTTAATTTTATTGATAAAGTTGAATAGTTCTCAATAAAATTGTTTTAACATGAATTTAAATTGAAGCTCGAATTGAATACAATTACATCAATAGGCCATGAGAATGGTATTAAAATTAACAAATGTTATCTATGTGAATTGGTCTTTGAGTTTTAAATACTGAAACTTCCTAAGTCGAACATAATCTTTTAAACAACTAAAGAGGACTAACATAGATGATTAAATAGATTTGGCTCGACGGTTGGGTACCAATGAACGGCATAAAAGAGTTGGTGCTAAACAATATGATGATATGTCTAAAACTATCAATAAAAATCACAAATACCAACCTTTTTCGTGAGTGGAACTGGCAGAATTATTTCACTATCACAACACTTGCACTGTTCTCTTCACCTCTTCTCATTGAACTTAGGTTTGTAGTCCATTGTCGAAGAAACCATCGACGAAGTACTACTGCTAGAGGACTTGGATAAATCCGTCTTCTTCCTGAAGCTGAGCCGAGTTTCGCCTCTGATGAAGCGGTCAAGGGCCTGCCTCAACGATGAGTGTTTTCTCTCGAAAGGATTGGTGTACATTTTGTTTGGAGTTTAATAGAAATTTCAACACGTCTGTTCGCTATGAGCGTTCAATCTGTTGTAAGGCCTTGCACCTCCCACTTCTTATATATACAGATTGCGCGTGCGCTTAGGTCAGCCGGAGTTCAAACATTGGTCGGCCACGGACGTCATAGCGGCTTTTTGTTTTGATGCGCAGTAATTGGACGGTTCTTTTTGATGAGCGGGCGTGTCACAGACGTCCGCTTTTTTCTTCGTAAAAGTTGTATTAGAGATTGGTTCTGTTTTTGTGACTACATTCTAGAGCGTCAATCAATATCAAATTAAGGAAGTTTATATCTTTCTCGACATATTTTGTTATGTCAATAGTTTGTTGTTATTTATTCATTCAGTTATGTTTCCACAGTGAATGGATATGTTCTCACTTTGGGTTTGAATCGGAAAAACCTTACATATTTTTTTATTAAATCGTTAAACATTCTTGGGATTTCAGAATGTATATTTAAACATTTACGACGTAATTTGTGATATTTGTATGTATCATTACTATATATTTAGAACCCTTTTAATCAGACTATCGAAAATTAAGATTTATTTAGTTCATCCATATTTTTTATTAAAAAGAAATCAATTTTATAATTTTTAATGAAGAACATTACGGATTGTGATTACGATGATTAGGGATTACGCTTTCTTTTAATAATGTAGAATAATTTAATAATGTATATTTATTTTTATTTATTCTTACCTATTCAATGAATTTGAATGAATGTAATTTAATCACCAAATTTCTTGCCATTAACATAGTTCTTAAGTACTTCTTTACTAACCCATATGGACGTTGTTGTTCGAAAAAAAAAAAAAAAAACACTCTTTTTTTTTTGACTAATACGGAAATAGAAACAGCAACGTTTTTTCCACAAGTGAAGATTTTTGATTTTTGATTTCTTGGAAATGTTCTTAATAAGGATGTGGAATAAAAAAATCCTTGTTTTTATGAAAATTTAAACTGCATCGCTTTCCGTGTAGGTATTTTTAAATAGTGAAACAGTCTATTGTTGTGAATTCTAATCTACGTCATTCTATTAAGAATATTTCCATTATCGATGCGTTAAGCAATATATAAATTGTATCTCATTATGTTATTGTTCTGTGAGATTGTGTTCATTATATCAACGTGCTTATTATTATGTACCTACTAATAAATAACGATGTTTATTAATTTACCTGGCATGCTAGATAATTACTTCTGTTGTTAACTTTTAATTATACCTTAATTTTAAGTATTTGTAATTAAAGGACCAGGAAATATTGGTCCTTTCTCTGCTATCATCATTTTTCATTTTTGGCGTCAAATGGACCAGCAGTAGTATACTTTTCGGCGTTAAAAGGTAAGTTATAAAAAAAGGTATTAGATTGCGGAAATCCATGAGATTAAATGTTCATCAAAATATTATGTAATTTCTATTCTGCGAAAAAGAAAAGGTAAGTAAGGTAAAGGTGAAAAGTTAAGTAAGGTAAACGTAAAAAGGTAAGTAAGGTAAAGGTGAAAAGGTAAGTAAGGTAAACGTGAAAAGGTAAGTAAGGTAAACGTGAAAAGGTAAGTAAGGTAAAGGTATTAAAAACTACGATGCATTTAATTAAGTATGCTGTATGGTAATATTCCTTAGCGAGGTAAAATCAAAATCAAAATCAAAGCATTTATTTCAAGTAGGCCAGTTACAGGCACTTTTGAATTGTCGAAACAAAGATGAAAACTAAATGTAGCTACAGTCCCAGTCACAAGACATAAAAACTGTGAAAGTACTGTAGTTGCCCATTCCCTAGCGTAGATCTCTATGGAGAAGAACGGGCAAGAAACTCCATGGACACTCTTTTAAATCAAAATATTGTTACAAAATCTTGGTTACAGCATTCTTGCTGAGATGGTATATTATGTGAGAACAATGTAGCAAGATGTGCACGTTAAAAGTGTCGATAGTAAAACAAAAAATACAATTCAAAAATAAACATTCAATATAAGCCATGGCAACTAAGAGATGACCAGTCACAACTGACAGCGCCCGTTCACGAACATGACGATCAGCACCATTCAACTCAACCATTTTGAAGGGAACTGAATGATCCGACACACGCGCCACCATCAGCGAGACATTAGAGTGAGCGTGACATACTCTCAACCGCCAGGGCACATTCAAGTCAAGAAAAGACGTAGGATTTCAGTGAATGATAGCTTTCTACACACACAATATGGGCTATGCGATTATATAATACTAGAGATTGATTCTATACAATGCAAAGACAGTTGTACAATCTTCAGCAGCCCTAACAATTCTATTTAATGCTATCAATTTATGCGCCCCTGTCCATGTGGATAAAGGTAGGTATAAAGGAAGCCCCGTGTTTAGCGATAAGCGATCACGTTTATGGTAACTATAATATTACTATGGGTTTTCTCAAGCTCTTAATTGTAGGTATACATAATACTCGTTTTACAAGAAATCTGAGAATTAGTTTAAGTGTTTTCAGATTTAATGTGTGGGATTTTGGGATGATCAATTAAAACTCCCAAATAGATGTGAGATATTGTATAATCGCTTGCTTGGATTAAAAAACAGAGATTTCACTTACGTAATCTACCTTATGGAAATTCATTTGATACTCACATAAAGTTCTAACTTTAGATTGAAAATGTGGGAAAACTAAAACACATTATTTATTAATTTATTTCATGTATGCTGTTTTCTTGATAACGATACCTATACTTCTTGGCAGTCATCTAAATCGTGTTGATAGACATCATATTCAAATTAAGAATTGCCTTCTAGAACATTTTGCGCGCACCATTCTGCGGTTTTGTGTTTAAATATAGAAATTACTAGAATGGATGATAATGTATATATTCGGAAATGTTATTTCTAATACATTGATCTAAGACTCCTTGCTTCGTTTTTCTCAAAGTGAGGGCCGTGATCTATGGTAATGTTTTTTTTTAACAACTAGGTACTGGGTTACTTTTCATCTGACCACGCACATAATCTGAGGATCTAGCTAGACAAAGTGATAGTGATGGAAAAGTCAAAAAAGTATGATGCCTTGCTTTTCCCAACTATGTTGGGGTCGGCAGTCTAACCGGATGCAGCTGAATACCAGTATTTTACTTGGAGCGACTGCCTATCTGACCTCCACCGTTCCGTTTGTATTGTTTAATACGATACTGGAAGACTGGTTGTCAAACTTGGCCACTGACTATCTGTTTCGACTGTCAAAGATCTACAAATGACAGCCGGAACTAACGGCTTTACGTGTTTTCCGAGGCTTGGAGGAAACCCTGTATGTTATGATGGTCACCCATCCATGGACCGACTATTATTTAGCCATAAGCTCCTCTGCAATACAATTCATTATCGATAGTTTGATGTATAAAACGCTTAAAAAGCGGTTTTCCCTTGACTGGCCCCTATTAAATTTTGAAATAATATTCAGATTCTTTTGTTATCATTCTTCAAAAATTTCTAGAAAACGACTACGAGTTTATAATTAGAAATAAACATGTTTATAACAAAGGTTTTGTCTCTGGCGACATTAAACAAAAAATTGACGAACGAAACAATGGCGGTCGATAGGTTATCTTCAAATAGGTACATATTATTATAATAATAGCACAAATTAGCATGTGTTTATCGTAAGAAGATTGACTTTGACACCTAGCAAACAATGACATGTTGCCACAGTTTAAATAGATACCTACCTATTAATAACATAGTAAATACGCTAGCTAGGGGGTTTTCTAGCTAATTATCTGGTGCTGCGAATGTATTCTGAACGTACGTAAAATGAAACGCTAGATTCACAACTTACTAAGAGAATACATTATTTTTGAAAGAGGTACTAACTTTCATATTTAGAGCTTCCGAGTTTAGAAGTGATGCTGAGAGAATATCAGTAGGTACGTAGTATTAACCGCAGGCCACACCGCCAGCTAGATAGCGAGCGAGCCGGGCAGGCATTGTTTCACCTCCTGCCCGCCCATCGCCCGCCCGTCGGTCCGTAGTTTGCGGTGTGAACCCACATAGTTTAGCTCGCCAAAGCTTCGCTTAGTTTATAAATGTGTAGTTTTCCTCGCCTCGCTTCGCCCGCCAGCTCGCTAGCTGACGGTGTAGCTTGAATCCAGAATCCAGACTAAGTGCTAAGGAGAGCACGTTGTCTGTAACGATTTGACATATTATGCACATCAGAAGTCAGAAAGGCACAGTCGGAAGACAAAGGGGCCAACTGGATGAATTTATAAACTGAACCTTTCTTCTAGATTGCAAAAACACACTTGATTGAGACTGGTCAAATAGTCAAAATCTTACTTCTTTTTTTTTAAGATTATAGATGAATTGCCACATGTATGATGGAGTATCACTTGGAGACGGCTGTACCGATTTGTATCAAAGAAAAATTTGATACTTCTTCACAGAAAATGGTACCCGTGCGATGCCGTGGTGGCTCGCTAGTAGTTGATAAAAGACAAGGTCAGATGATGAATGAAGCCATTTAATTGACCTAAATGTTCAAACAAATGTCCTGTGACGCACGTAAAGTTATTGCGCATCGATTCATTTAATTGATCGTCATTTAAAATTCGGGTGTGTGGAGGGTGTGTCTCATACTTACCTAATTTAAACAACTGCGCATCAGAACCATAATATGACACTAACATTATGGCTAGTTAGTGCGCAATTGATTCGGCATTGACTGCCATTACAGTAAATTAGTAACAGAATAAATGCTCGCTTTTGCAATGAAAGGCAATTTGTTAGGAAATTTTCAATTACACACATCAAAAAAGTCTAAGCAACATGTTCGGTTTTGATTTTTTTAAACGATTTTTACTATTGTAATATATTTATATTTCTTGTAAAAATAATAACAAAGCATATTTTTGATGTATTAGTGACTAACAAATATAATATATAATAGTCAGATAGGCAGTCGCTCCATCTAAAATACTGGTATTCAGCTGCTTCCGGTTAGACTGGAAGCCGACCCCATTAAAACTTGGGAAAAGGCTAGGCAGATGATGAGTGACTAACAAAATGCTTCATTAAATTAGTAATTAAATCACAATAATTAACAATTTGTGTACCAAACATACGTAGTATAAAATAAAATTAAAACGAAATTAATTTTTACATGTTTTACAAAATTAAATACCGACTCCTTTTATTTTTTTTTGTAATACAAATATGATTTTTTAATATAAATATACAAAGTGTGACCGCTGTTGTTTAGAACTTGTCGGCAACGATCGATTTTTTATTGAATTTATAAGATTGTTTATTTGATCCTGCGGCAATCGCTTCCAGTGGAATTTTAACAAGTCTTTCAGTTGTTGGGTTGTCGACACTCTATCCAGGTTCTCTAGAACACGCCTCTGGAGCATGTCCCATGCGTGCTCTGCCAACTACTCTGGTCCTCCGAGCTGTGTGCAAACGCGCTTTGTCATGCATCAGCGTGAAATCTGAGCCAAGACTTTGTGCAGAAAAGTGAACATGAGGCCCGATTACATCTTCGACATAATTTTCAGCGTTCATATTGCCATCTACAAAAACGAGCTCAGTTCGTCTGTTCTTCATAATACCCGCCCATACTATCACTATGGAGCCACTGTAAGGGTGCACTTACTGGACGCATCTCAGACGTTCAGCATTTCCGGGACGACGATACACTACCCTTCTCGTATCAGGCCTAAATCCAAACCAGGACTCATCGCAAAATTAAAATTTATCTTATTGCTCCTGGGTCCATGTCAAGTGTTCCCTACACCATTCGTTTCGACGGGCGCGATTCCCATGGCGTACACCTATACGCCGGCACCTAATTGGGCGTCGTGCTTGCAGCCTATTATACTCACGGTTTGGTGGCTAACAACAACGCCGCTTGAGAATTGTAGCTTTAATCTCCCGGGCGGTTAACATCAGCTGACGTCTTGCAGTCAGTTGTATGTATCGGTCCTGTCGACCAGTTGTTCTCCTTCCACGTCCTTGGTGCTGCTCAGCAGGATTCCCTGTATTAACCTACTGCTCTCAAAGACGACAAATCACGCTCCTATTGACACCAAAATGCCGAGATACCTGGGACTGATTTCTTCCCGCTTGGAGCATTCCTACACCTCTCTGCATTTCACCAGCAGTCAAATGGCGTCGCTACATGACATAAAAAATGACTCGCCACTCTATTTTAAAAAACTGTAAATTTCAAAATGATAAAAGTGAGATTAATACCAAATATAACAAGCAACGAAAACACATGAAAACGGGAGAAAATAATTAGCTTTTGTTTTGATGAAAACAAAATACAATCGAAAAGTCTTTTTTTTTTAAATCAGCTAGTATCTGTTTCCGAGAACAAAAAGATTGTATACCAATCTACTTTGTTAAGAAAAAATAAAGTATCAATTATTAAAACATGCAGTTTCTCTAAAATGTTAAATCAGCTAGTATCTGTTTCCGAGAACAAAAAGATTGTATACCAATCTACTTTGTTAAGAGAAAATAAAGTATCAATTAATAAAACATGCAGTTTCTCTAAAATGATGCGTGTTGGTTAGACTTTTTTGATGTGAGTATGTTCGCTTTTTTTTTGTTAGCCTGTACTGTCTCACATCAAAAGGCCTCCCCGAATTCCTTCCATGAGCTCTTTTCTCGTGCCTCCTCGGACCAACCCTCGCGGTACGCGTCCAAATCGTCTCGCCACCTCTTTCTAGGCCGGCCTCGGCGGTGCCGTCCGTCTTCAGCCAACCATCGTGTGGAGACTTTTGCCCAGCCGTCATGTTCGCATAACTCGATAAATGAAAACAAATCACCATCAATCATTATAATATTGAAGTAACGCAACCCAAGAGTAGGTAGGCTTGGATGCAGAATGCACCACCAGCTTCTTGTATCACTTACATAGTGACATTATGCACGTAAGTCCAAAGAATTTGTTATTTTATCTCATAATTAAATAAGTACACGTTATTCAATTATGTTCTTGTTAATTATCAATTCACGTTAAAGCAATTGACTGAGACCTTTAATTGTTTAATGTTATTAAATAGTGAATATTTACCAACATATTTTCTTAAGAATAGCGATTTGATCCCTAATGAACTCATACGATTCCAATGCATCATCATGATTCAGCAAAAACTAACAGCTTAGCACGTGCTTGCTCGTTTAATAGTAGTTAGTAGGTTGACAAGCTTTTGCCCATGGCTTTACCTGCCAGGAGAAAAGAAAGAAATAAAAAAAACACTCCTCCACAAAAAAAAAACTATATACGCAAGTTCCTTACATTTTATTCAGATAAGAATATGATTCAAATGTGTTTTTTGCTATTTCAGTAATAAAAGCCCTTGATTAATATTCGTCTTGCTGGTTACCGCTTATAATTAGGTGTGAGAGACCTGGGACCACATCCCGGATGTTATTATTTTGCCACAAGAGTAGACAAGTGGGTCTGTCAAAATCTAAAATTCAGATTAATTTCGTTTAATTTTACCGTCACTTACACCTAAATAATTCCTTAACACAAACTTATAGACTACACGAAGTGCTAGAAGGATGAGTGTGATGGCTATCAACAACGCTCCGAGTAATGTCAGAACTAGTTCAAGTTCTAGGTACTGGCTCCACGTGATGTTGGCGCTGGGTGAGCGCAGGTGCTTGGCGCCGCCGTGACGCAGCACGTACTCCGTCCACCACACGGCGCGCTCCAGCGGGCTCTGTGGCGCGTCCTGTATCAAACTGCGGAAACGCTCCATGTTTCGCCGGTAGCTGTAGTGCATTTAATATATCATGTATTTTTAATCGGAAGTGTCCACATCAACTATAACTTGCAACGCAACAAACATTAGATAACATGGATTTAGCATTGTTATCCTTATTTGACAATTAAAAATATGCATAATAAGCCAATATTATGTGGCTTATTTAATATTAAAGTATTGATCAATGGTACTTCAAATGTAAGTAAATTTCACAGACCTGTCATCATTAACTGTCTTAGCAATTGCATTTTTCAATTTGGCGTCAGTCAGTGTTTCCATGTCGAGTCTGACTCCAATCTTGTGGAACTCGTATCTCTCTACATTGAACCACTGGTCACCTAACATCGGCATGCCAATGAGTGGTACTCCTGCGGTGATAGCTTCGTCTGTAGATTGCAGTCCTCCTTGTGTTATGAACACCTTGATTTTGGGATGCTCTACAAAACATTTTAAATTAATAAACACACATAATATTACTCCTGTAATTCCCTAAGTGTTAGACAGAGGTGTACCTAATAGTACCCCTATATTTCGCCAGTTATGTTAAAGCCCCCTGTAATAGGGAGCTAGCCTATTGCCATCGAACGGGAACAGATCCACAATCCGTAGATGCTACGAAAAATTCCTTTTGGAAAATCCCAATAACGCTTTGCCGATCTAGGAATCGAACCTAGGACCTCTCGCTCAGCAGTCCCGGTTGATACCACTAGACCAATTAAGCAGTCAACTTTTGTAAAATCTTAACACTCACGTAACTAAATTATGGAGTCTTTCCCGGTAAAGCGAATTACTTTGAATATGCAAACGGCAAAAACTAAGTTACCAAAAAAAAAAAAACTCACTAAGTAGATCTGACTGCGGCAACCACTTGGATATCCGAATGTTGTCAGTTCGTCCAGGCAGTTCATCTTTGTTCCATTTCCACAGAACATCGTAAGGCAATTGAGAGAACACCCGCACTAGCGTCTGTATTTTCTCCGGCGCTAAAAGGGAGGGATCCACATTCGTACCGAAGCTTATGTATATCACGCCATGTTTGGATGAGTTCAAGAATGACTTGAGATCCTGAAACATAGACATTGCTTGACTTCAAGAAACTAAATACCGCACAATGTTTTCGATTTCTATACGAACCTTTGGTAGTTCTTTAGTTGGTTTTTGGTGCAAGCCACTCATGTAGATCACAGACGGAGGAACAGGACGGATGCCTTCAAACATAGGATGTATGTTCAGGAACAACATATCCACGTTATTCATCAATTCTGAAGTCCTAGGAACGTCTGGTCCAAAGTGTTTTCTTAAAATAGGGTTTCCTAATATCTCGTAATTGTCCAATATTATTTGTTCTAACTTGTAGTTATAATATAGTTCTGTCAATTTCTCCCACATTGTGAGATTGTTTAGTTTTCGACGAACATTAGTTGGGTACAGCAACGGATGTGTAGGAGCGCCCACAGTTTCATAATTTCCAAAAACAGCACCAAACGAGCTGACTTGAATCACTGGTACCTTATAAATATGAGAAAATGCCAGCATAGGTAACATATAAGCTTCTACCAGAAGCAAATCAAACTGTTTTTGTTTAATTAAAGTCTGTATCATTCCATCTTCTAGTTGCTTGTCAAACACTTTTAACAATGCTTGCATCATTGTGTTCATTGGTGCTAAAATATTATCTTCGCCAGCGCCTCTTTCTTCTTTCATTACTTCTTCTGTCCATATTTCGTAAGATATGTCATGGACGTCTATTTCTGTCAAGTTTGGAGGCGTTCCTCCTTTTGGGTAGGCAGGATCTGCAGTGATGACGGTGACCTCGTGTCCTCGACTGGCCAGTGCCTCTGTCAATGGACGGAACACTACTTGATGACTGATGGACGGCGTTGGAAAATAAGCCAGGATCCTCGCCGCTTCGATTTGACTTATAAATAAAATATAAGCCGAAACTATGTGCCAGAACGAAACCGACATGTTGCTTGAGAGTCAGAAAACGAATTAATTAACCACAACTACTTGATCGTCTTAAATATAAGAAACAAGATATGATTTGTAACTCATCACCATGACCAGGCTTTATTCAATATATATACAAATATTTCCTATAGATAACAGGCATATTATGAGTGTGGCACGGCCTTATCAGTATCTGAAGTGTCTGCATCACATAAATTATTAGTTTTGAAGAAGTAGCTGTAACCTCGATAGATAAACCAGATGTCAATTTTGCTAAACATGAAGTACGGTCATGACTCTACCTTAGTTTAAATTGGCATAGTGGAAAGCATGGAAAAAAAGAGTTCTTTTCCAAAAACTAGCATGGCTGTGGCAAGAAGAAGTGTTTAATACAGTAAGCTAATACAACTTTTCAAAGCATTTCTAATTCTCTTCGTAGTTGTTCTAATATACGTTATAATATGAAATTAAACGAAAATCCATCATAATCAGTTAATCTGAGATTGAGACCGTAAATAGTGTGTGGATCAAGGAGTCTTCCCGGACCTAATTAATTACAGTAAGCTAATACTACCACGGCGTAGATTATTGCTGACTTTGATTAAATTAAAAATAGTTTACTTCTATTTTTAACCGACTTTAAAAAAAGGAGGAGGTTTCTCAATTCGACCGTATATTTTTTTATGTTTGTTCGCGGCTAACTTCGTCGTTTATGAACCGATTTTGATGATTCTTTTTTTGTTGGGAAGGAGATATCCCAAAAATAGTCCCATGATAAAGGAAACAGGATCTGATGTTGACATCCCAGAGAAATCAAAGGGATCCTTCGAAAATCGTAGTGCGACTAGTGCGATTGTTAATTTTTTTCATTAAGTATTTTAATGCACTATTATTTAATGAAGGTTTAGAGTCGATCTGATGATGGAGCCGAAACACAGTCGAAGGAACTCTTTAACGATTTACAGCAATTACCTGGTGTTTGGGCTTGATTAATTTGTATTGATGAGAACTTTACACCTAGGTGGTTCGTGACTGTCATTAGGAGTCTGATGATGAAGAAGAAGGACAGTCAAGGGAACTCCTCAACGTTTTACGGTAGCTACCTTATGTTTGGACTTAATTCATTTCTATTGATGAGAACTTTGCACCCATATGGGTTATAAGTGCCATTACGGGTCTGATGATGGAGACCATAGACAGTCGAGGGAATTCCTTAACGATTTACTATTTCCCTGTGTATTTGTATCTCCAAGCTTTCAATTATCTGTGCAAACTATCTACCTATAAAAATCACACCACTGACTGTACATCCGTATGGTGTTGCCGGCTTTCGCAAGGGGTTTTAAAGGTAATGCTGAATACTAGTATTTTACATTGAGTGACTGTCTATCTGACCTCCACAACTCAGTACTGGATAAAACGATACTTCTTGGTGAGTTTGTGTGACAAACTTTCGGTTCACTGACTACCTCTATATACTGTCAAAGACCGATGATCTCGACCACGTCCTTGGAAAACGCTGCTTAACCTTGAAGATCGAACCGTGCGGCTGTTATTATTAAGCCACGAGGGTTGACAAGAGGGTCTGTATTAAAAAAGCTAAATGTCCCATTAAAAATAAAAATTTAAAATTCAGATCAATTTCGTTTAATTTTACCGTCACTTACACCTAAATAATTCCTTAACACAAACTTATAGACTACACGAAGTGCTAGAAGGATGAGTGTGATGGCTATCAACAACGCTCCGAGTAATGTCAGAACTAGTTCAAGTTCTAGGTACTGGCTCCACGTGATGTTGGCGCTGGGTGAGCGCAGGTGCTTGGCGCCGCCGTGACGCAGCACGTACTCCGTCCACCACACGGCGCGCTCCAGCGGGCTCTGTGGCGCGTCCTGTATTAGACTGCGGAAACGCTCCATGTTGCGACGGTAGCTGCAAGTGCGAAGGAGCATTTATAGCATAAACTTTACTGTATCTTGATTTTTTTATTTGGTAGTGTCCAGATGAACTATGACTCGCAACAAACATAAGATAACAGGAATTTAGCGTTATCTTCATTTGTCAAATGATAAAAAAACTTTTTTGCTAAAAATAAAACCGACTTCAAAAACACATCAAAATGAAAAATAACTTTAGCTTCAGAAGTCGGGTGACTTCTGTGTGTTTGATTCAGTTTCTTTGTCACCAACTTCCGAAGCTAAAGTTATTCATTTCAACTTTAACTAAATTTCACCTGTTATCACCAATTGTAATAGTAATTGCATTCTTCAATTTGGCTTCAGTCACGGTTTCCATGTCGAGTCTGACTCCAATCTTGTGGAACTCGTATCTCTCTACATTGAAATATTGGTCAGCTATCATCGGCATGCCAATGAGTGGTACTCCAGCGGTAATAGCTTCGTCTGTTGATTGCAGACCTCCTTGTGTTATAAACACCTTGATTTTGGGATGCTCTACAAAATATTTCAAATAAAATTTTAAAATTCATTGAATTTTTGCAGTCTTCGCAACATGATTCTAATTATAATGGAGTCTTTTACGGTAAAGCACCTTACTCTGCAAGTGAGAACAGCAAATCAATTCTACAAACATAAAAAAACTCACTTAGTAGATCTGACTGCGGCAACCACTTGGATATCCGGATGTTGTCAGTTCGTCCGGGCAGTTCATCTTTGTTCCACTTCCACAGAACATCGTAAGGCAATTGAGAGAACACCCGCACTAGTGTCTGTATTTTCTCCGGCGGTAAAAGAGAGGGATCCACATTCGTACCGAAGCTTATGTATATCACGCCATGTTTAGACGAGTCCAAGAATGACTTGAGGTCCTGAAACATAGAAAATGGTTGATTTAAAACAAAAAAACTTGATACTTTTGCTTGTTGTGTTATTATAATTTATAACACACAATGTTTTAGATATTTATACGAACCTTTGGTAGTTCTTTAGTTGGCTTTTGGTGTAATCCACTCATGTAGATAACAGATGGAGGAACAGGACGGATGCCTTCAAAGATGGGATGTATGTTCAGGAATAACATATCCACGTTATTTATCAATTCTGAAATCGTAGGTACGTCTAGTCCAAAGTGTTTTTGTAAAATGCGATTTCCTAATTTATCCCAAATTTCAATTACTATTTCTTCTATCTTGTAGTTGTAATAGAGTTCTGTAACCTTCTCCCATAACGTTAGGTTGTTTAATTTTCGGCGAACATTAGTTGGGTATAGCAACGGATGTGTAGGAGCGCCCACAGTTTCATAATTTCCAAAAACAGCGCCAAACGAACTGACTTGAATTACCGGTACCTTATGAACATAAGAAAATGCCAACGCAGGTGCTATAGAAGCTTCTATCAGAAGCAAATCAAACTTTTTTTGTTTGCCGTTAATTAAAGGTTGTATCTTTCTATCTTCTAGTTGCTTGTCAAACACTTTCATCATTGTTTGTACTATTGTGTTCATTGGTGCTACAATATCATCTTCGTCAGCGCCCCTTTTTACTTTCATTATTTCTTCTCTCCATATTCCGTATGATAAATCGTGGACGTCTATTTCTGTCAAGTTTGGAGGCGTTCCTTCTTTCGAGAAGGCAGGATCTGTAGTGACGACTGTGACTTCGTGTCCTCGACGGGCCAACACTTCCGTCAAAGGACGGAACACTACTTGATGACTGATGGACGGCGTTGGAAAATAAGCCAGGATTCTCGCAGCTTCGATTTGACTTATAAATAAAATACAAGCCGGAACTATGAGCCAAAACGAAACCGACATGTTGCTTGATTGTAGAGAAACTAATAAACAACAATTACTTGTTCGTCTTAAATATAAGAAACAAGATATGATTTTTAACTCATCACTGTGACCAGGTTTAAATGTAATTTTGATAAAATATATGTACTACAGATGACATAGGCGTTTTATGAGTGTTACCAGCCTTATCTGGACCATGCCTGGACTTTGTCTCGACGGTCTGGCGTCACATAATTTATCAGTTTTGATGCTGTAGCTGTCTACAATCTAACCTCGATAGATAAACCCGTTGACGATTTTGCCAATCATGGAGCATGGTCGTGACCTCGCCTAAGTCCAAGTTGGTATCATGGCAACCTTAGAACAGGGTACATATTGGCACACGTAAAGTTCTTTACCAGAAATTGTTCTTCCTAATGATTTGTAATCCGAATGATCACTCTTCCTAAAATTTTACATCCTAAAGTTTTCATTCATACTATTTGTAGTGCTACCGGCGATGTTCATATCACTCATGTTTCCGAAAATTGCAATTAATAATATCATAATGTAAATATATTTAAACTCCTACTGTTTTTTATCATAACGCTTCTATCCCTAAACATAAATTCAGGTCCGAGTGTCGTCTTGGGGGCACAATGAAAAAAAGACTTAGAAAAATTTCGCGACCAATTTCGAGGTAGCGCTCGCTTCGCTCGCTCGGCTCGCGCGTAGTAGGTCACAGTTCTAACCTAACCTAACCTATGGATATCTTTGCAGGTACACACCGCTATAAATAAAATTAAAGAAGACGCTTTCAATAATAAAAACAAAAAACCAATTCATATAATTAGTGAGTGCGAAGCAAGCACTTCCTCAAGTATACGTGCTAATATGCCAACAAACTTGAACTTGAGACAAGTAATATATCGTCAAAGAAACAAAAAAGAAAAAATACAGAACCTGATACTATTAACTTTGAAATAAATGATAATATTCTTCAATTGGACAAAAGTCAAGACGATATGATCTTAATTGTTGAAAAATGGCATGAAAGAAAGAGAATAGTATTATATACAACTAAACAATTTTTTACTTTTTTTATGTGCTTCCACTTATTTAATATTGAATAATAGTGCAAAAGATGGTTATGTTGAAAAAATATAGGAAAACAAATAAAAGTATAATAGATGTTTATTGCTACTGACATTATGAAGTTGAATGCTTCGGAAATATGAACATTAGAGACAGAGTAGTTAGGAATTGTGATTGTTAGGATGAAAAATATTAGGAAGAACATTTTCGAATTTCCAATTATCGGAGTTGAAAATTTAGGTGAACTTTGGCGCACCCCTTAGAACAAGACTTCCATTAATCTACATTGTCGGATAGACATTCTGCTGCTGCTGGGTGCTGATATTGGAAATCTAATGAACGTCAAGATTTCAATTATAAACATGTAACCTATTTGGTAATTACAGTTTTGAGTATTTGGTTCAAACGCTTGGGTCATTCTGCCCAAAAGCGAGTTTCGTTTTTAAGAAAATCTATGCGACACGGATGAAATGATTTGCTGTATGATAAATATGAATGTTATACAGGGTTACTGGTAACTCGACGTATTCCTTGCAGGACGTCATCATAGGAGTAAAATGCATCAAATTAAGTGGCCAAATGTGCTACCGAAATTCAGTAGTTGTTTAGTTAGTTAGATTTTTTTTATGAAAAATCCCCGATTAAATCATTTGAAAACTGATTGATTGATAGTATAGTTTTATTAAAGGACGTTGTACGTCTGACCCCGTTGACACCCTACTAAAACACATTTTTACTACGAAAGATACCTTAGGAATCTTCTATGATCACTTCAAGGCATTTGATTGCGTAAATCATAAAATTTGCTCTTGGAAATTGATCTAATAAAGGTAATTTTGCTCTCAGTCTGTGTAAAGTTATTTACATGATAGTCAGCGGTAAGTTCAAATAAACGGTTTCAATACACTGGGCTCAAAAGTAAAAATTTGTGTACCACAAGGGTCGATACTGGGTCCCCATATTTTGTGATCCCGGTTATCCAAAGTACAGAGAAATTATCGCGTATCTGAGGGCAGTTTGAGGTATAATTTCTTACAAAGTTCAAATTTCTTTTAGTCCACATCAATTTAAAATTTAATAAAAGTAATCCATAATTTAAATAAGAAAAACTGTTGAAATCAAGATCAATTTCGTTTAATTTTAACGTCACTTGATCCTAAATAATTGCTTAACACTAACTTGTAGACAAAACAAAGTGCTAGTACAATGAGGGTGACACCTGTCACCAACGCTGCGAGTAATGTCAGGAGTAGTTCAAGTTCTAGGTACTGGGTCCACGTGATATTGGCGCTGGGTGAGCGCAGGTGCTTGGCGCCGCCGTGACGCAGCACGTACTCCGTCCACCACACGGCGCGCTCCAGCGGGCTCTGTGGCGCGTCCTGTATTAGACTGCGGAAACGCTCTATGTTGCGCCGGTAGCTGCAAGTGAAACATTACTTATGACATAACCTGTTGATATTTTTAATGCTCGTCGTCGCGTGACTATCATTCGGGACCGTCTAGTTGATATTCTGATAAGAACTTTTGCTATCTAAGGATTAGCGCTCATAAATATTTTTACAACAATGACATAATAACCTAAATCAAATGAAATTGCACGGACCTGTCATCTTCTATTGTTTTTTTAATTGCATCCTTAAACTTTTCTTCTGTTAGCGAGTCAATTTCAAGTTTAACTCCAATTTTAAAGAACTCGTATCTCTCCACATTGAACCACTGGTCACCTAACACCGGTATGCCGATGAGTGGTACTCCTGCGGTGATAGCCTCGTCTGTAGATTGCAGTCCTCCTTGTGTAATGAACACCTTGATTTTGGGATGTTCTATAACAAATTAAATATACAAAAAATTACTTTCAATGTCTTGGGAGCACAATGATGATGACGTTTTTCTTCAATAAAATACAATTACTAAAGAAAAAAACTCACTAAGTAGATCTGACTGCGGCAACCACTTCGATATCCGGATGTTGTCAGTTCGTCCGGGCAGTTCATCTTTGTTCCACTTCCACAGAACATCGTAAGGCAATTGAGAGAACACCCGCACTAGTGTCTGTATTTTCTCCGGCGGTAAAAGAGAGGGATCCACATTCGTACCGAAGCTTATGTATATCACACCATGTTTAGACGAGTCCAAGTATGACTTGAGATCCTAAAACAAACATGTTGGTGAATTTTTCTATGATCATTTGATACCTGTTTTACAAAGCTTCTGTTTTCTTGACTCACCCGTGGTAGTTCCTTTGTAGGATGTTGGTGTATTCCACCGATGTGGACGACGGATGGAGGAACCGGTCGGATTCCTTCAAACATGGGATGTATATTCAGGAACAACATGTCAACATTGTTGATTAATTCCGAAATTGGAGGTATGTCTGGTCCAAAGTGTTCTTTTAGCATCTTATCTCCTAAGTTCTGGGAAGCATCCCATAGTATTTTTTCTGCATTGTAGTGATAATATAATTCCGTTAATTTCTCCCACATGGTGAGATTATTCAGTCTTCGACGAACGTTAGTTGTATACAGCAACGGATGAGTAGGAGCACCCATTGATTCGTAATTTGGATAAGTTGCCCCGAACGAACTGATTTGGATCACTGGTGCCTTGTAAATATGGGAAAATGCCAGGAGTGGTGGCATCAGAGCTTCCAACAGAATTAAATCGTATTTTCTGTTCTTGTCATTGATTAAAGCTCGTATTCTGTCATCTCTCAATTGATCGTCAAACATTTTAGTCGTTGCTCGTATTATTGACTTCAGTTGTACTAAAATGTTATCTTCTTTGAAGCCCCTTTTCTGTTTTGTTACTTCTGCTATCCACATTTCGTAAGATATGTCATGAAGGTCTATTTCAGTCAGGTTTGGAGGCGTTTCATCTTTCGGGAAGGCAGCATCTGTAGTGATGACGATGACTTCGTGCCCTCGACTGGCCAGTGCCTGCGTCAGAGGTCGGAACACTACTTGATGACTGATTGATGGTGTTGGGAAATAAGCCAGAATTCTTGCTGCTTCAATTTGACTTATTACCAGAGAATAAACCACAAACACGTACCAGAATACCAACATTTTTCTTGAGTGTAGCGATAGAAATGAAGAAGAACTGCTTGTTTTACTTATATAGATGAGAATCTTAAGCTGAAATCATAGTTTTTAACTAAAATGATTTAATTCATCATGACTTGGCAAAAATATTGAAACAGGTAATTGCACGAACGAAAACAATAATAGCGTGATAAGACCTACCTATCTTATCTAATGTGTGGTAAGATTGCAGCGTAATCAAGCGTTGCTTTAAGCCAGCTGGCGGGTTTCTGGGGGCATGGCGGGTATCTCGTGGTACCAACGACAAGCAATCACTTTTTAAAAGAGCTTATTAGTTATAGTCTGCAGGGATTTGTAAGATCTCAGGGTCTTGCGATAGTATGTTTTCAGGCGCCGTTTTTGCAATAGATGCTGTTCAGTCGGATTCTATGGATTGAGCATCACTACTACATCTTATCGAACGTGCGAGTGAATTGATTCAGTTGCTAATTTTTCGATCTCTGATCTTAAATCTAGGGATAGTGCTTTTGGTTTTTTCCAGTAGGAATTTCTTAGAATCATTCCAGACTTTGAATTTGTATACGGGATCTAAACATGACTGACTAGGAAATATGGGTGCAGTATGGTACACTTCTATCTAACTACTACGAAATACAAGTGTGATGTTATGTATGTCGAATCCGGTCATTAGTACGGACATAAAATGAATCGCAAGCGCGCTAGTGGTGACATCACACGACCCACTTGTCAGTCTAGCTTGTTTCTTTGTACACAACAGTGTATCGCACACAGTGTCTTTATTGCACGAAACCCATCTTGGTAGTAACATCGCATTGGCGGCATAGCTGTTAAGGTGTTATTTACATAATTTTAAATAAATTAATAATAATCTTCTACCCCTATGATGTACGAGCCTAACGGAATAAATCCTGACAACCCGACATGTAAATCTGTAATTTTCTAACCAATTGTATCACAAAACAGGCAAGTACTCCCATGGTTGGCATGGCTTGTACGTATAATAATTGTTTGTCGTTGATCTTGGTATAATCCAAAAAAAAAAAAGTGTTTCGGCCCCTTTCCTTCAAAATAACAGTGAAATATCTCTCATATACTCTTGTGCAAATAATTGACTATCTAAACTTATCAATTAAAGTGTTAAACTATCAAAATTTAGTGAAAAACTAAGTGACATCTAAGCCACGAGTGTTTGACCGGTGGCTGCATGACAAGTCAATCAGCGCGCAGTGCACGCCACACGCACGGTTGTGCGGTCGGCGTAAGGAGCAGTTTGGCGTGCGCTCGTACCCCGTGACGTACCAGAACGATCGCGGCATAGATAAAGCAACGTAGACGGCGCAGCTATTTTTACCTACGAAGTGTTGCCTCTGGGAGGCAAGGATATCTTGTGTACTATTTCTGCAAGTGTTAACAAGCAAATTGTTCAAAAATGAAGTGTTCTGCATTTAACAATGAATTGAATCCTGGAGAAGAATATCTTCAGTGTATGATTGAGCAGTGTAGTAGGCTGTATCACTACCTTTGCAACAACCAAAAATTGTCATTGGAAGAAAGAGCTGTCTGGACCTGTCCTGAATGTCGTTGTGCCTCAAAAAAAGGGTGGCAACAACTCAGAGATTGCTGTTGGCACCCCACAGTCTGCCCGCAACTCAAATAGTAATAGAAAAGTATCATCTACCAACTGTAAGAGTGACTTCCCTGAGGACTTGAGCAACATTGTGCTGGAGATGAAGGATTTGAAGGAACGAGTTTTGGAAATGAGTCTTAAGGTAACTAAAATATTCATCTATATGCATCGCTGCCACGAAAATATAGAAGAATGCAAAGATAACCTGATTAGTCTAAGCGGAAAATTTAAATCTATGGAAGCTAATATCATCAGTAAAGTCAACAGTAGTCGAAACAGGCAGATCCAATTGCCTCTATATCTAATCCTGAGGGGCCAGAAGTGCCGAAGGCGAATGAAAAAAAAAAAAATGAAAAAGCGTTTATTCGTGGTGACATCGTATTAATACATAAAAGCAGTTTGTTGGCAGATGTAGCTCCCATATAAAACATTCTGCTTTAATGTTACCACTACTCTAGGTAATTTTCCATCAATATAACGAACTAATAAACTACGTTAACTAAAACTAAACACTAATATACCACCATAAGGCGTCCTAAAATTTCGCAGTATGTGTCTAAAAATTCGCAGTCTGCTTCTAAAAACTCGCAATCTGCGTCTAAAAGTTCGCAAGTAAGACGCGGTCAGATTTTTTACCAAGTCTTGACAAGGCCCGAATCATCACTAGTAACCATCCTATAGTTGGAGACTCGGACCTCGTAAGTTCAGCTCACCCAACCGATGAACCACAAGTCAATAATGACGATCCTGTCTACGTCGACACGGAGCCAGCTAGGGATTTGGATCTTACCAACTCGTCGGTGCTCGCAGCCCCAGTCGTAACTGTCTCTCCACCACACCACACTACTGTAGCAATAGATGCTTCCCTGGACTCTGCCCACTCTAAAAGCACGAATCACCGGTATTCCATGAGGGAACAGATTGTGAGAACCTCTGACGGAACGCAGGTTTGTGCTGCTCCTACTGATGGACTGCCCAGCAATAAAAAACAACAAAGTTCTATTCGTTGTACTGCTGGGCCTAATATTACGAAGAAACCAAAAGCATACACTTGTGGAATATGGTGTCCGGCCCCGACGAAATTGCAGAATACCTACAACAACTGTATCCTCAAGCGAAATGTGTCGTCGATGAAGTAAAAACAAAAGGTAATTATAGGTCATACAAACTGGTGGTACCGATAGCTTACTACGATTGCATTCTCTCGCCGGAGATTTGGCCAGAGAATGCTCGGATTAAGCCGTGGATTGCCTTTCGTCGATTTCGCACCAATGATCAGGACAACCGATTTCCACATACCAAATAATCCTATGCCTGTCGTAAAGAATCGCCTTACTCTCATGAGAGCAATAACTACGCTTAACATGTTTTATCAAAATGTTCGTGGTATTAAAACCAAGTTGCATAGATGGAAAACCAATATGTCACTTCTGGATTATGACATTATTGTTGCTACTGAGACTTTCCTAGATACGTCGGTGGAGAGCTCTGAGGTTGTGTCCACTGGCTTTAATGTAGTACGCCGAGATAGAAACAGACCACGCACCTCCTGGTTCGCACCAATGATCAGGACAACCGATTTCCACATACCGAATAATCCTATGCCTGTCGTAAAGAATCGCCTTACTCGCACGAGAGCAATAACTACGCTTAACATGTTTTATCAAAATGTTCGTGGTATTAAAACCAAGTTGCATAGATGGAAAACCAATATGTCACTTCTGGATTATGACATTATTGTTGCTACTGAGACTTTCCTAGATACGTCGGTGGAGAGCTCTGAGGTTGTGTCCACTGGCTGGAATGTAGTACGCCGAGATAGAAACAGACCAGGAGGTGGCGTTCTAGTAGCTGCCAAGCCGGGGATCTTTATAAATGATTTGAGAGGCAACATATTTATAATTGGTGATATCAACCTCAACAGTGCATCGAAATCTGTAAATAGCTATTTTGCGTATTTCCTTTCATTTTGTTCCATGATTGAGAATAATAATGTTTATAATGTTTTTGGCGGCAAGTTGGATGTCGTCCTTTCAAGGGATACTGATTGCGCTGTGCAAGTCCAAGCCGCTGAGGCTGGTGGCATTGTGAATGTTGACTCATATCATCCTCCCCTATACATCGAAATGAGACTTCTTACGACGTTTAGCGAGGAGAAGACCTGCCCTGGTAATCTTGACTCGGCGACGGACTGGAATTTTTCTAAGGCTGACTTTCTCTTACTGTATGAACATATATCACAGACTGACTGGAGCTGTGTCACTAATGCCACGGATGTACCATCAGCTACTGGTGAGTTTTACAGAATGCTTTATAGAATATTCGATATTTGTGTACCAAAAAAAAAGAGAGCAATATCTAATAGAAAACGCTATCCTGTTTGGTTCTCCTCTGATATTATTAGAGATTTGAAGTATAAAGTTAAGCTTCACAGACAATGGAAACGTTGCCCTGACCCTAACGTGTATTTTGCTTTTAGTAGAATTCGATCTGAGCTAGAGGAGCGTATTGATTGTGCATCCAAAATTTACACTGCATCAATTGAAAATTGCATAAGAAGTAACCCACTTCAATTTTGGCAGTACATCAAAAGTCTTCGGTCCAAAGGTGGCTGTGAGCCCACGATGAGTTACAAAAACAAAACCTTTACTGGCAGTGACGCAGCGAATGCCTTTGCTGAGTATTTTTCTAGTGTATTTTTGAAACAGAACCCTAAGTTGGATGCTGATAATATATTACCTGTCACAGCTACGACTGACGGGGGCTACATAAACATCGAAAATTTCACCATATTTCAGGTTAAGACATTTTGCATGCGGACGATTTAAAATTAGTACTCGAAATTACCGAGAATTGCACTCGGGAGGATCTTCAAAGCGACATTGACCGAGTCTTCCAGTGGAGCCGAACTAATAAATTGTATTTTAACACCAGTAAGTGTTATGTTTTTATGTAGTCAAGCCGTATACACATTAGGTGATACAGAGGTAACCCGCGTATTCAACATCCGTGATCTTGGTGTGACATTCGATTGTCGCCTGACATTTCACGAGCACATCACTTTAGTGGCCGCCGAGTACAGACGACTGGGCTTCGTCTTGCGTAATGCACGTGACTTCCGTAACCCTAACATCATGAAAATATTGAATAATTCCCTTGTCAGAAGTAAATTGGAATTCGCAGCTTGAGTTTGGAGTCCATATGAATCAAAATACATCCTAATAATTGAAAAAATCCAAAAGGCCTTCCTACGCTACTTATATAAAAGAAACCACGGGTACTATCCATTTATGTACCCCACGGATTTTTTGTTAGGTATTCTAGGATATAACTCCCTAGCTGTCCGGCGGTCTGGAACGCAGATCATCGCTGCACTAAAAATTTTGCAGAACGTAATTGACTCCCCAGAATTGCACAACATACTATGCTCATTTTATGTCCCTGACAATTACCTACGCCACCGGTCCAACCGCCGGCACAGACTATTCGCGACTGCACAGAGCCACACGGTGTCCCGTGCACATTCCCCGCTGTGTCGCATGCGCAGCGCAATCAATGCCCTTATTTTTGATCTTCCCGATTGTGACGTGTTGAATGACAGATTCAATCAAATTATGTTATTGTGCTCGAGATTTTGTGAAAGACATTGTATTTGAATAATTGTGTATCCAGTATAGTAATTGTGTGTCCAGTGTTGTGTAGTAATTAGTAACCGATGAAATTGTAGCTTATATAACACAAGAAATTAATTAATTACTGTTACTGGTGTATACCGTTGTAATTAATAAATAAATAAAATAAATGGTTGTGACAGTGCTATATTGTTTGATCTCATCATTTCGAGTTCATACCACCGAATATACGAGTATGATGATTGCTGATTGTTTTTTGGGTTTTTGTATAAGGAATTTCTCAAAAGATCAACTGTAAAAGTAAGTTTGTTCTTGGGAAAAAAGATTTAATTATTTCACCCTTTACTGTGCGTGAACACGCACTTGGCCGGATTTCCTTAGATGATAGGCTGCTTTGAGTAATAAAAATCTATTATCCAGATCAATTTTGTTTAATTTTACCGTCAGTTACACCTAAGTAATTCCTTAACACAAACTTATAGGCTACACGAAGTGCTAGAAGGATGAGTGTGATGGCTATCAACAACGCTCCGAGTAATGTCAGAACTAGTTCAAGTTCTAGGTACTGGGTCCACGTGATGTTGGCGCTGGGTGAGCGCAGGTGCTTGGCGCCGCCGTGACGCAGTACGTACTCCGTCCACCACACGGCGCGCTCCAGCGGGCTCTGTGGCGAGTCCTGTATCACACTGCGGTAACGCTCCATGTTGCGACGGTAGCTGAAAGTAAGTAGAGGTATTTATTGTGTAACACTTGCCTCCCAGTCATGCAGCAGTGACCTATCTGGAAAACACTAAATCGACTGCAAACTCAAAACTCAAACTCAAAGCATTTATTTCAATTAGACCATTACGGCACTTTTGAATGTCAAAAATACAAAAAAGAAAATCAAAGCTACAGTCCCAGTCACAAGGCATAATAACTTGAGAAAGTACTGTAGTTGCCCATTCCCTAGCGTAGATCTCTATGGAGAAGAACGGGCAAGAAAATCCATGGACACTCTTTTAAAATCAAAATATTGTTACAAAATCTTGGTTACATCATTAATTTTGAGATTATACATATATGTGAGAACGATGTAGAAAGACGTGCACACTAAATGCGTCCAGAGTAAAAGATTAGATCAACAAACCCATTTAGGCCGCCGCAAACACAATCCGGAAAAAAGAAATTCATCCAATATCGTTCGAAGAAGATCTGCATTTATCGGTCTACATTTTAATGACTTCTTTTACAAGTTTACAAACCTGTCATCACCAATTGTCGTGGCGATTGCATTTTTCAAATTTGCCTCTGTCAGTGTTTCCATGTCGAGTCTGACTCCAATCTTGTGGAACTCGTATCTCTCCACATTGGACCACTGGTCACCTAACATCGGCATGCCGATGAGTGGTACTCCCGCGGTGATAGCCTCGTCTGTAGATTGCAGTCCTCCTTGTGTAATGAACACCTTGACTTTGGGATGCTCTAAAAAACATTTTAAATTAACTGTCAAAACAATACACTTACGAAACAAAATTATATTGGTTTTTTTTTACGGTAAAGCGACTAACTTTGCGACAACTTTGCCAAATAAAAGTTCACATCAAAAACTCACTAAGTAGATCTGACTGCGGCAACCATTTGGATATCCGGATGTTGTCAGTTCGTCCAGGCAGTTCATCTTTGTTCCACTTCCACAGAACATCGTAAGGCAATTGAGAGAACACCCGTACTAGTGTCTGTATTTTCTCCGGCGGTAAAAGAGAGGGATCCACATTCGTACCGAAGCTTATGTATATCACGCCATGTTGTGACGAGTCCAAGTATACCTTGAGATCCTGAAACATATTATGATGATTGGAACACACTTGATATTTTACTTGTTGTCTAGGATACAGACGATGTTTTCTTTTTCTCTGCGTACCTTTGGTAGTTCTTTAGTTGGTTTTTGATGTAAACCACTCATGTAGACCACATTTGGAGGAACAGGTCGGATGCCTTCAAACATGGGATGTATGTTCAGGAACAACATGTCTACGTTATTCAGCAATTCCGAAATTGTAGGGACGTCTGGTCCAAAGTGTTTTCTTAGTATGGGACCTGCTACGTTCTTGAAATTGTCCAACATTAATTGTTCTGCCTTGTAGTGCAAATAATATGAAGCCGCTCTCTCCCACATCGTAAGATTGTTCAATTTTCGAAGAATCCCAGTTGGCCACAGTCCTGGGTGTGTAGGAGCGCCCACTGATTCATAATTTGGATAAATGGCGCTAAATGAGCTGACCCAAATCACTGGTACCTTGTAATGATAAGAAAGTCCCAGGACAGGTGCCACAAAACATTCCAACAGGAGCAAATCAAATTTTTTGTCCTTGTCATTCATTAAAGACTTTATCTGTTCATCTTCCAGTTGCTTGTCAAACACCTTGTACGTCGTTTGTAATATTATATTCATTGGTGCTAAAGTGTCGTCTTCGTCAGAGCCCCTTTGTGCTTTCATAACTTCTGTTTTCCATATTCCGTAAGATATGTCATGGACGTCTATTTCTGTCAAGTTTGGTGGCGTTTCTCCTTTCGGGAAGGCAGGATCTGTAGTGACGACTGTGACTTCGTGTCCTTGTCGGGCCAGTGCCTCCGTCAGAGGACGGAACACTACTTGATGACTGATTGATGGTGTTGGAAAGAAAGCCAGGATCCTCGCCGCTTCAATTTGGCTTAAAATTAAAAGATAAACCACGGCGACGTGCCAGAACGAAACCGACATGTTGCTTGTTTGTTGCGAACTAATAAATGCAAACTGTTTCACTGTCTTAAATACAAGAACTTCAATTCCGTTACGATTTTTTTACTAATCACCATGATTAAGTTTTATTTTCAGATAATTCGTATAAAAAAACTTCATTATAGCTGCAGATAAAACGCAATGTTATGTGTGATATGATAATATACCGTTTAGTATCGGTTTTGTTGTATGATAGTAGCTGTCAACCTCAGATACTAAATCAATTAAAGAATTTGCTAATCTGGGGGCAAGGCCGTGACCGCCCCAAAGTCTAAGTTGGTTGAATGACAACCATGAACTCACGAAGGTTATTGAATTGGACATAGGTAACGGATTTTGAGGGTGTTATTACTAAAAAATGAGATGGCAATGGTTACAAAAATCAAAAACGTTGTCTTGGTGTTTGAGAGTGCGTCATAAAACAGAAAGTAAGTAATTTGAAAATTAACTGTAATTGAAATAGGCCCATAAAAACCACGAATCTCCGCTGGCTCGATCATACTTAAAAAAACCCAATATCCCAATTATTTTATTTGGAGTGGGCGCATCATGTCTTCTTCATCCATACTTCTCTATAGGTTGTCATCTCATCAGACACCAGAACTATCGATCCCAATTGAAACTTACTAAGAGCGTTTTTTTTTTACGCGCCACATTGAGAAGCAAGGTGTAAAATGATAGGATGATGCTCATTTTTTTTTTATAGTAAACTACGTTGCCTGTTGCAACTAGGGCCACATTTTTTGTTGTCATAAGTGTTTATAAACAATCAAAATCAAAAATCGCCTTAAAATTCAAGTTTGGTGGCTTGTCCCAGTTCCATTTTTTAGGGTTCCGTACCAAAAGGGTAAAAACGGGACTGACGTTGAATATAACGTGTTTTAATAGTAAGCTACACGTTATAGCGATTTGGGTAATGCCCTTATCAGTGATATTAATTTAATTGTAACTTAAAACCCTATTTTTAAAGTTGATTTTTTATATAGCCAGTTTTACGTAGCACGATAGTTTCATTAGCAAACAAATAAATGTTATGTACTTTACAGTAAGGAAGTCCTAATATTATAAGGGTGGCCATGCTAAAGATGAAGATTCTTATTTTTATTTTGTTGCTTTTTAGAATGCAAACAGACCAATGAAAAGAGGCTGCTTAAAAAGAGAATGGATGAAAGAAGAAAAGCAAGAATAATCTTTCATCATCAGTCTACAGCAGACCACTGCTGGACTTAGGCCTCCTCAATGGAACGCCACTTATCTCGATTCTCAGTAACTCTCATCCAGTTGCCACCCTGCGAAAATCGTCACTCCAGTCTCTCGAATCTGAGGGCATCCCACCTTGTGTTTGCCGATTCGCGGTCTCTACTCAAGAACACGTTTACCCCAACGGTCATCGGTTCTACGGCTAAATAACCGGCCCATTGCCACTTTAGCTTATTTATTCTATGAGCTATGTTGACAACTATGGTTCTCTGTCGGATAACCTCGTTCCGGAAAGCCACCCCACCTCAGAGAGACTCCAAGCACAGCCCGTCCCATAGCTCGCTGAGCGACTTTGAATTTATGGACCAGCCGTACCGTGAGTGTCCACGTTTTGGCCCCGTAAGTCATAACAGGCAGGACGGGCTGGTTGAAGACCTTCGGTCTTTAAGCACTGGAAACGCGACGAGAAGACCAGAAGAAGGTTCCTAAATGCTGCCCAGCCCAGCTGAATTCTTCTGTGAGTCTCAAAGTTGTTCCTACCAAATATCAGAGATAAACAATATATTCTCGAACGACCTCAAGAGGACCGCTATTGACAACTATAGTTCTGGGAAGACTTTAGAACTGACCAGGTCTCGACAGAGTCAAAAGCCTTCTCATAGTCCACAAATGCAAGACAGAGCGGCCGATTATACTCTTCGGACTTCTGTATGTTTTGCCGCATAGTGTGGATGTGATGTATGGTGCTGCATCCTCCTCAAAACCCGGTCTGCTCCGGTGGCTGGAAGTCGTCGAGTCTTATAAATGTGGCTGGCTAAAAAGCGAAATGGGTCTGTAATTCTTTAATAGGGTCTTGTTCCTCTTCTTAAAGAACCACCCCCCCCGCGCTTCCCCTTCTCCACGCTTCTGGAGCTCTCCCAGGTAACAGGACGGAGTTGCCAAGCTCCTGAAGCTCTCTCAATGCAGGCCTTCCTCCCGCTTTCAGGAGCTCTGTTGTTATCCCATCCTCATCAGGGGCTTTTCCATTTTTAAGCTGTCTAAGAGCCGCCTCGATTCATCTTGGCTGAATCTTGACAGGTCTTCTGTGAAATGACGGGTTAAGGTGGTTCTGGAATCCTCATTTTCGAGATAGGTCGAGATATACAGTACATGCGATGCATATTCAATTTTGGTGCCACTGATTATCAATTTTGGTAGGCACTTTCGATTTTGGTGGGTGATTTTCAATTTTGGTGGTCACACTACACTTTAAACTAAAATATCTCAAAAAGTTATCGGGATATTCTTGGGCCTCTTGAAGATTCTTTAAGCTTGAACTTTCTATTGTTATACCAGGTCCTTATTTTTCACGAAAACTGAAGAATAAATTTCGCCACCAAATTTGACAAAAAATGCACTTTGCTGATATTCACCCATTTGAATTACAAAAATAAAACAGCTGAAATCAAGATCAATTTCGTTTAATTTTAACGTCACTTACTACTAAATAATTCTTCACAAACTTGTAGAAAAAAAGAACTGCTAGAACAATGAGGATGACACCTGTCAACAACGATGCGAGTAATGTCAGGAGAAGTTCAAGTTCTAGGTACTGGCTCCACGTGATGTTGGCGCTGGGAGAGCGCAGGTGCTTGGCACCGCCGTGACGCAGCACGTACTCCGTCCACCACACGGCGCGCTCCAGCGGGCTCTGTGGCGCGTCCTCTATCAGACTGCGGAAACGCTCCATGTTGCGACGGTAGCTGCAAGTGCGAAGGGGCATTTACATAGGATGGTGAGGACGCATTTTGTCATACACGCATTTGTCTTGTAGTGGCAAAGATAAAAACCTACAAAAAGTACTGCATGATAGATCGCTCATCTATGACAAGCCCTATGGGTGGCATCAAAACTCTAACTACACGATACAGAAAGAAAGAATGAGGGATGTCACTTTGTATCAGATTTAATCACTTTAAATAATTTTTCACATCATTATATTTATTAGTCAAATGCAAATGAATGGCGTAGAACCGTCATGGCAGGGAAAGTACTTTCGATTTCCACTTCAAAGTTCCGCACGATAAATTTGGTACTTTGGAGCATACCAGGACATTTATAGTTTGTTTAAAAATCTCTTCTATACACATGTACCAGTCTCATCCTGCATCACACACAACTGTAAAGTAATGATAAATGATAAATGATGTTTATTTTGCAAGTAGGTTTTTACAAACACTTTTACACGTCATTTTTTTTTTTTTAAACTAGATGGGGCCGGTGTTTCGTACCTGACTACTCTGAGAAGAAACAGCCGAAACAAACTCAGAGGTCATAGTCTCTTTTGAAGTCCAGACATAATTTTGCTCAATGAGGATCACATGAGGACTATGCAGAATAGTGTCTGAGATGGTCTTTTGAAGAAAGAACCACACAGATTTGAGTGGATCTGTCCAGTCAGTGCAAGCATTTGTCAGTTATCGTGTAGCTCGACTTAAAACTCAAGGAGCTCAACGAAACGACGAACAATACCAAAGAAAGGACATTTGGGTAGGTCGCTTATAGTACTCAAACTGCCAGACAGTTGTGGGAAAAAAAAAAGAAAACAAACAAAAATATATAAAAATTAAACCCACATGGTCCCCACATTCACAATAATCAAATAAAATTAATAATAATTTACAAAATCAATGTCAATAAAAATCACAAAAATCATATGTATAAAATAAGGATGGGGTAACTTAACTATGGCATCTATAGAACATAGTTTAAACTTCTTTCACAGACCTGTTATTATCAACTGTCGTTGCTATTGCATTCTTCAAATTCTCCTCAGTCAGTGTTTCCATGTCGAGTCTGACTCCAATCTTGTGGAACTCGTATCTCTCTACATTGAACCACTGGTCACCTAACATCGGCATGCCAATGAGTGGTACTCCAGCGGTGATAGCCTCGTCTGTTGATTGCAGTCCTCCTTGTGTTATGAACACCTTGATTTTGGGATGTCCTACAAACATAACGTGAATGAGATTTAAACATTATTATTTTTAAAGAAAAAAATTTTTTAATCATCATCATCAAAGGGCTACAGGAGTCAAAAAATTGTAAAAAAAACCTCACTGAGTAGATCTGACTGCGGCAACCACTTGGATATCCGGATGTTGTCAGTTCGTCCAGGCAGTTCATCTTTGTTCCACTTCCACAGAACATCGTAAGGCAATTGAGAGAACACCCGCACTAGTGTCTGTATTTTCTCCGGCGGTAAAAGAGAGGGATCCACATTCGTACCGAAGCTTATGTATATCACGCCATATTTAGATGAGTCCAAGTACGACTTGAGATCCTGAAACATAAAGGATGGATGACATAATGAACACTGTAATATTTTTAATTATTGTCTTATTACGGAAAACGTTCTCGTTTTCTTCGCTTACCTTTGGCAGTTCCTTTATAGGTTTTTGGTGTATACCACCTATGTGAACGACAGACGGAGGAATAGGTCGAATGCCTTCAAACAGGGGATGTATGTTCAGGAACAACATGTCAACATTTTTCAACAATTCCAAAACTGTAGGTATGTGTGGTCCAAAGTGTTTTCTTAGCATAGTATTTCCTAAGGTCTTGTAATTCTCAACCACTAGTTCATCTAACTTGTAGTGATAATACAATTCAGTCACTTTCTCCCAAACTGTGAGATTGTTCAATTTTCGACGAAAAGGACTTGGGTACAGCAACGGATGCGTAGGAGCTCCCACAGATTCGTAATTTCCATAAACAGCACCAAACGAACTGACTTGAATCACTGGTACCTTATAAATATGAGAAAATACCATGGCAGGTGCTATACAAGCTTCTAACAAAAGCAAATCAAATTTTTGTTGCTTGTCATTTATTAAACTCTGTATCTTTTCATCTTCGAGTTCCTTATCAAATGATTTTAACAATGCTTGTACTATTAGGTCCTGTGTTGCTAAAATGTCGTCTTCGTGAGAGCCCCTTTGTTCTTTCATTACTTCTTCTGTCCATATTCTGTAAGATATGTCGTGGACGTCTATTTCTGTCAAGTTTGGAGGCGTTCGTCCTTTCGGGAAGGCAGGATCTGTAGTGATGACGGTGACCTCGTGCCCTCGACTAGCCAGCGCCTCCGTGAGAGGACGGAACACTACTTGATGACTGATGGATGGCGTTGGGAAGTAAGCCAGAATCTTCGCCGCTTCAATTTGGCACATGACCAAAATAGAAACCACGGCTACATGCCAGAACGAAGTCGACATGTTAATGGATTGTAGCTGACTATTAACTAAGAACTTATCAACTGTGTTATATACTAAAATCAACGGAACAATATAAATCGATCTTATTCAAAAAAACGCAACTCACCATGACTAGATAAAAATTGTATATATTGTTGATAAAAATTAAATTTAAAGTAGCTTTGGAAGCATGATAATGGAGATAACCTCGATAAATATTGTGAAATTGCGACGATTGACGATTGTACGTTTGCCTGGAAGCACGGCCACCGCAAAGTCTCGCAAACACTTCACGATAAGAGCGTCCCAGTCTTCTTTTTCGTTTCGATAATTCCCATAATTATTTGAGTCAAATAAACTTCGACTGCCACTCTGCTACATCGACGGCATTTGAAGTGGACTGACTAGAGAGGCTACGAATAGTTGTTATAGCGAATAGTCGAATACCGATTAATCGCCATTACCTATGGCGAATAGCAGAATACTCGACATATATAAAAATAGTTACATTTATACATAACAAATGTTAAAAATGTGTATACATGATAAATACAGGAAATAATACTAACTGTGTTTGGTTTTAAAGTCTTTCTTTATTTAGAGGGTTTTATCGCTGAGCGATAACGTCGCCCTATAAGATCAACAGTAAGACTTACAACTGACTATTTAAAAAAAACTGCTAATTTGCATAAAATCCGAGCTTGTCCCGATAAAGGACAAGCCAGGATTGCATTACACTCTCCAACATCATATATTTTGGTTGAACCTAGTTAACTATTGTAAGAGCTCAGAGGAACAACGTAATAGATGTATAAATATTTAATTAAAAATACACTTATATGTAGTACAAAATGCTAAGTTGTTGAGCCGTCGGTGTCCGCGAGCCAAGAGAGCAATTCCCCGGTGCGGGTCCAATATATTGTCGCCGCTCGCGCGTTGCAAAAATTGCTGAAATAAAATATTATCATAATTTTCATGTTTTGACACGCCAAATTGTCAAACTGTCAATTACTTTTTAATTCTCTTCCTACCTTAGTCTATGATGATTTTTGGTTTATAATATTTAAATTATTTTTATCAATATGTTTAGCTATTATATTTTAAAAGATTATTACGATTGTTTACTAAATAGCTTCATTTTAAATTATGTTTATAAAATTCTTTACGCACTCATGGATATATCCTGGCCGACTACACTTGTCAGATGAGATGATGGCCACAAGAAAACTAATATTTGAAAAATTAAAAAAGGAAGACTACTTTGAAAACGAGCTGACGAACCGCTGGAGACAGTCTACCATTAAATCTGATATAGTAACTAATCTGATAAGAAGTATCAGAAAACAGTTTGGTTTTTGCTGTTACATATCTACATCACCCAGGGGATTCCACTAAAGATTCCGCCTGGTGCCTCTTCTCCCGGTCTTCGGAAGCTATCTACGCATCTGGGACCTCTACTCCCGATCTTCTGAAGCTGTCTTGCTACTTGTCTCGCCCACCTTAGTACAGAGCTGACCTGGTGGACTCTGAGATCTGCACGACGCCCTTCCTGCAGAGGTTTCCTGAAGCTGAACCTCGAAGTTGCCCAGGTATTGACCTGCTACCCGGACGCCTGTTCCCGTCTCTCCTACAGTGCTGAACTTCCTAACCATCTAAGTGCGTGAACTATAAAACTATCCTAGAGTGCGTGTTAGGTAGGTTTTTAATATTTAGCTGTATTGTTTTATTCCTAATTCTAATCTTTCTCTAATTAAATTTTAATTGAACAAGTCTGCTTATCCCTTTATTTAATAGGAGCAAGTAGATTTGTTACAATACAGCAGCGTGTCCCGCGTAGCCCTCGCTCCTTGGTGGTCACTCACGAACTCCCGATGTGGCGACAACACGGTGGGATTGGCATCTTAATGTCAGCTTGAACTGAAGTCTGAATGTCAGTGTGTTTGACGTCTTAATGTCAACTTGAACTGACGTCTGAATGTCAGTGTGATTGACGTCTAAATGTCAATTTGAACTGACGTCTGAATGTCAGTGTGATTGACGTCTAAATGTCAATTTGAACTGATGTCTAAATATCAGTGTGATTGATGTCAAATGTTAACTGAACTGACTAAATGTCAGTGCGATTGGCTTCTGAATGCCAACTTCAACTGACTTATTAATGTCAGTATGAATAACTTCTTAAGAGTTGCCCGTTATAAGTTACTAGTGTTTGGTATCGTTTGAATCGACTACTGTCAAGACCCAGAGGTAAAACGTTTGCAAACAACTTTTTTTTTTTTTTTTTCTTTGGAGGGGCTATCATCAAATGACTTCTCCCGCTCTGGGCGGAGCAGGAGGGGAGTGTCAGACTTTTACTGACTCAATCCCGCAGGCATCGGTCCTCGCGGACCCCTTTCTTTTGCTGACTCTCTTTGAGGCGCGCGTGAAACACGAACGGGCCGTCGACACGGCCTGTCGTCATGAGACGGACGGACGGCGAGTTAGGCCATAGCCCACCGTCCACAGGCCCGCGCCTACGGTGGCCGGGGGCCACGTGGTGGCCCCCGACGCCCGGGGCGTCTCCCGCGGCGGCCGGGAGGCTGTGAGGTTCTCTCCCTCTCACGTTCCGCCACCTCCTTCTCTAGCATTACTGCTTCGCAGAAGGAGGTGACGGCGTCCCATTCCGTCTCGCTCCGGACCATGGCTTGCACCAGGGCCGGACGCGAGAGGTCGCCGCCGCCAATCGCCGCTTCGAGGACACGGCGGTGCTCCGTCCACGCGGGGCACACCTCCACCGTGTGCTCCACCGTGTCCTCCGGTCGATCCTCGCAATGGAAAAACCCGGGCGTTTCCTCCCGCCCGATTCGGTGCAGGAACCTCCCAAAACAACCGTGTCCGGTGAGGACCTGCGTCAGGCGGAAGGTGAGGACACCGTGCCGTCTCTCAAGCCACTCCTCAAAGAGGGGACTTACCGCCACTATTGTGGCGTGCCCTACGACTTAGAGCCATATGTAAAGTAAAAATAAGGTTTGAATTTGCTGGTACGAGTTGTTCCGAAAACGGAACAACGGGGCTCAAGGGTTGTAGCACTTTGTTCCAAAAACGGAACAAGCAGGCTATAAAGGTTAACCCTTTAGGGTCCACATCATAAATGTCGTGTCACAATCACAATAGCCTCCTAAGGCATTGTCTTCCTCCTAAGGAACTACTCACAACCAATTATCAATAATACACCCTCTTAGGGCTAAATGTATAATTTAATTTAGTTTTTAAGGTTATGTTAAAATTAAACACCTCTGAAGGTTAGCTCTATTGAAACAAAGATCGATCATAAATAAAATTTAATATCAACAATTAAAATCAATGGATCCATTTAACAATTTTTAACTGTTTCTAATTGTTGATCGAAGCTGTGCACTAATCAAATGAAATCAATCGTCCTGAACAACATTACTTTTGTATTTCTTTACTCAGAATTAGAATTGTCAGACTCATCGGAATGATTACAATGGAAGTTTTAACTTATCCCTGTTCAAGACATTTACATAAAGTCGACCACGGTTACGTGTAGTTACTCTTAATCACGTACCGATCATGAGGCAGGACCTTCACAATTTTATATGTCCCGTCAAGACGAGGCATAAGTTTACCACTGCTTAATCCCTTACGAATGATCTTTCTTTCGGCAAGAACTAAATCACCTATCTTAAAAGGTGCTTCATAACGCCGTTTTGGATCATATTTGTCCTTTCCCTGCTGAGACAAATTAGCTGATCTCGTGACAGCGACTTCCCTAAATTCGTCTAAATTAGGTGACCTGCCGGGCACAACCATATCGCCTACGAGTCTAGGTCGAAACCCATAAAGAAGTTCAAATGGAGTCTTACCCGTACTATTATTTACGTTAGAGTTTAATCCTAACTGTACTTTAGGAAAGTATTTCTCCCAGTCATTTTGGTCCTTACCAACGTATATGCTAAAAGAGCGTCAAGTATAGTTCTATTAAAAAGTTCTATCTGCCCATTCGCCCTTGGGCTAGCGACCGCCGTCATGACATGCTTTATTTGCTTTTGAGTGCAATTCTCTTTGAAATCTTCGCAACTAAAAGCTTTGCCACGGTCACTTATTATACGACTTGGAACACCAAAAGTTTTAATTAATTGGTCAAACATCTGCAATACATATTTACAACTGACGTTTCGAACAGCTTCGATCCATATAAACCTCGTGAAAGCATCTATTATTGCTAGAATGTGCATTTTGCCTGATGGACTTTTACAGAACGGGCCAAGATGGTCTACATGAAAAAATGTGAAAAGATACGGCCACCTTTTCAATTTCAATTTTCAATTAGATGTAACAAGCCCATACGACGGCCAGTTGGTGTTTTAGCATATTGACATGACATACAACCACGAGTGTACTTTTGAATAAACCGACGCATACAGTGAAACCAGTACCTTATGGTATTGTAAGTTTTATTAAAATTAACGTGACCGTTATTATCATGGAAACTTTGAACGAGAGGCCAAGGTGACATTCGTAGAACGATTACGAACTTATCCTTCAACTGGTTCACGAGTCAAAACCTTAAACTTCAAGCCACCACCGGGCGATACGGGGTGACAAATCTCGTTTGCTCCATGTCCAGCGTAATGCGCTACAATCGGTCACTAGCACAAATTTTTTTGGCAGACTTTTTGCTTAGGTATTCTGGCTACTCGCATATGCGACTGGTTTCCACGCACCGTCCGGCTGGTGGGTTGCAATAGTTCTTCCCGCTTTTGAGCTGTAAGAGCTCACAGAAACAACGTAAAAGATGTATAAAAGATTTAATTTAAAATACACTTACCTATATGTAGTACAAAATGCTAAGTTGATCTTGAGCCGTCGGTGTCCGCAAGCCAAGAGACAAATTCGCCGGTGCGGGTGCAATATGCCAGCTGGGCGTATTTTCGCAGCCATCATCTTCATGACGGTGCTCGAGCGCTATCTACAGCGCCTTACACTATATATCATGGCCTCATTCTGTAAACATTCCATCAAAACATGTTTCACTGACTATTCCACATTCTTCACAATTTGCAGAAGTGAGCTTTTTCACATGAACGCCAAATTTTTTTGATGGAATATAACTGGAAAGAAGTCTTAGAGCCATCACTAGACCACTCCTACTAGCGAATTGGCAATCCAATTGAGTAACAATTAGTTATTGGAAGAAGCGGCGGGATGGTTTTTACCAAATTTCCTATTTAGTTGATCTCCGGTCAAAGTGTTCACTCTATACATCTGTACACTGCTGCATAATAAATTTATATGTAATCTGCATTCAGAGGCGAGACGTTTACCGAAATTCCATCTGTCACGGCTTGGTTGGACAAACAATCTGCTCTTTCCTTATCCTCATTCTGTACGTGAGATGGAATACACTGTAGAATTACCGTAATTGACTTTAGCAGCACCACTACCAGCAACAGTCTTAGTGTAAACCAAAGTCGATTCGCCAAAATTTTTACTCCCGCGAGTGTCCATTCTGTTGCGTATTCGCGGATTCGCGTAAATATCATTCTCAGAAATAACGTTTACTCATTCGAGTTACCATGTAGGTATGAAGTATGAACGCACCTCCTATGCCGTTGAGAGTATATTAGTGGAGCACTTATGATACCAGTACCTTTTTTTTTTTTTTTTTTTTTTTCGGATGGGAAATCATCAAATGACTTCTCCCGCTCTGGGCGGAGCAGGAGGGAGTGTCAGACTTTTACTGACTAAAACCCATCCATGTTCCTTCATCGCCCTTTGTGTTCCGGGGCCACGGTATCTCTTTCGAATAGTCCCGCAACCCCGGCAGGCATCGGTCCTTTCGGACCCCTTCCTTTTTGCTGACTCTCTTTGAGGCGCGCGTGGAACACGAACGCGCCGTCGACACGGCCTGTCGTCATGAGACGGACGGACGGCGAGCTAGCCCATAGCCCACCGTCCACAGGCCCGCCCGTGATACCAGTACCTTTAGAATCAAAAATAACAATAGACTATGGCAATATAGAAAATGGGAACAAAAACTTTTGGAAACATTCTGGGTATCCAAAGTGCAGAGCAAATTACTTCGTATCTGATGATTTGCATAGTTTTTACATTCATGGTTTAAATTAAAAAGAACCCAAAATCCAGATCAACTTCGTTTAATTTTACCGTCACTTACACCTAAATAATTCCTTAACACAAACTTATAGACTACACGAAGTGCTAGAAGGATGAGTGTGATGGCTATCAACAACGCTCCGAGGAATGTCAGAACTAGTTCAAGTTCTAGGTACTGGGTCCACGTGATGTTGGCGCTGGGTGAGCGCAGGTGCTTGGCGCCGCCGTGACGCAGCACGTACTCCGTCCACCACACGGCGCGCTCCAGCGGGCTCTGTGGCGCGTCCTGTATCACACTGCGGAAACGCTCCATGTTGCGACGGTAGCTGCAAGTGCGAAGGGATTTATTATATTATATTTATTTATATAGGATGGTGAGGGCGCATTTTGTCATACACACATTTGTCTTGTAGTGGCAAAGATAAAAACAAACAAAAAGTACTGAACAGCCATCTATGACGCAAATGAAGAACTAAAAATATAAGTCCTGCATCGCGCTATAAGAAATACCTGACAATAACTGTCGGGCAGAAAGTCACCAGACACAATACTCCCCGATACCCGTCCGGCCGGAGGATCCTCATTTTTCAATGGGGGATATCAAAATGTATCAGATTGAACTACTTAAATTCGCATAATTATATTGTTTATTAATTGCAACTGAATGACATAGAACCGTTGTGTCAGGGATGGTATCTACTTTCGAGTTATTTTCAAAGTTCCGGGGCACGATAAATTGTAATTTTTTTTTTTTTTTTATTTATTTATGCGGGTAAGAGGCACTTTTGAGTATCCCAGGACGTTTGTTATTTGTTTAAGAGTGCCTTATACACACACATCCAAGTCTCATCCTGCGGCAAAACTGTCCGAAAAATTTAAAGATGGTGATGATGAGGGAAGATGATGATGAACCATGTCATCTACAGAACAAAGTTTAAATTTCTTTCACAGACCTGTCATCACCAATTGTAGTGGTAATTGCATTCTTCAAATTGTCCTCAGTCAGTGTTTCCATGTCGAGTCTGACTCCAATCTTGTGGAACTCGTATCTCTCTACATTGAACCACTGGTCACCTAACATCGGCATGCCAATGAGTGGTACTCCTGCGGTGATAGCTTCGTCTGTTGATTGCAGTCCTCCTTGTGTTATGAACACCTTGATTTTGGGATGCCCTACAAAACATTACATGAATGAGATTTATTCATTATTTTTTCAAAGAAAATAACTTTGGAGTCGTCATCTTCATCGGCTTACAGATGTCCAGTGCTAGACATAGGCCTTTCCAATTGCATGCCATTCTCGGCAACTGTCATCAAGCTGTGAATAGCGTCGCTTTACCTAGCCTGAGCGCGTACCACCTTACGCTTGCCGATTCTCGCGGTCTCCAACAGACATCGGTTCTATTGATAATATGACTGGCCTATTGCCTCTTCAGCTTGCTTATTCTGTAAGTTATGTTGACAACTATGGTTCTTTGCCGGATCACCCTCTTCCAGATCCCTCAGCGAGACAAAAGCATCCATAGTTCGATGTTATAACCTTGAATTTAAGAAACAGCCGTACTGTTAGTGTCAGGTTTGTAGTGCTTTATGTAAAAGTGACTAAACTTGCAGGTGCAAACCAGCTAATTGCCTACAACATAACTTCTATAAAAATGTTAATTACTTACTAAGTAGATCTGACTGCGGCAACCATTTGGATATCCGGATGTTGTCAGTTCGTCCAGGCAGTTCATCTTTGTTCCACTTCCATAGAACATCGTAAGGCAATTGAGAGAACACCCGCACTAGTGTCTGTATTTTCTCCGGCGGTAAAAGAGAGGGATCCACATTCGTACCGAAGCTTATGTATATCACGCCATGTTTAGACGAGTCCAAGTGTGACTTGAGATCCTGAAGCATAAAGGCTGGTTGACCTAATAGACAGTGTAATATTTCTGATTATATTCTGATTACGGAAAACTTTTTAGTTTTTTGGCTTACCTTTGGCAGTTCCTTTATAGGTGTTTTGTGTATTCCACCGATATGAACGACAGATGGAGGAACAGGTCGAATGCCTTCAAACATGGGATGTATGTTCAGGAACAACATGTCAACGTTATTCAGCAATTCCGAAATTGTAGGTACGTCTGGTCCAAAGTGTTTTCGTAGTATAGAATTTCCTAAGTTCTTGAAATTCTCCAAAGTCATTTCTTCTGACTTGTAATGATAATACAATTCGGTCACTTTCTCCCAAATGGTCAGATTGTTCAATTTTCGACGAAAAGTACTTGGGTAAAGCAACGGATGCGTTGGGGCGCCCACAGATTCATAATTTCCAAAAATTGCACCAAACGAACTGACTTGAATCACTGGTACCTTATAAATATGAGAAAATGCCAAGGCAGGTACCATACAAGCTTCTAACAAAAGCAAATCAAATTTTTGGTGTGGGTCATTTATTAACGTCTTTATCTTCTCATCTTCGAGTTCCTTATCCAATACATTTAAGACTGTTTGTACTATTATGTTTTGTCTTGCTAAAATATCGTCTTCGTAAGAGCCCCTTTGTTCTTTCACGACTCCTGCTATCCATATTCCGTATGATATGACGTGGATGTCTATTTCTGTCAAGTTTGGAGGCGTTCCTCCTTTCGGGTAGGCAGGATCAGTAGTGACGACTGTGACCTCGTGCCCTCGACGAGCCAGCGCCTCCGTGAGAGGACGGAACACTACTTGATGACTTATTGACGGCGTTGGGAAGTAAGCCAGGATCCTTGCCGCTTCAATTTGGCTTATGACTACAATATAAGCTGCAACTATTTGCCACAATGAAACTGACATTATACTTGATTGTAGAGAAACTAATAAGCAACAACTACTTGATCGTCTTTTATATGAATAAGAAACAAGATACGATATGTAACTCATCACAGTCATCACCGTGACTGGGTTTTATATAATTTAGATAAAAATTATAAGATTTGTTTGTAATACTTTAAATACTTGTAATTGCACACAAAATTTACTTTTATTTGGTCAATAAAACGCCATGACTTCAGTTTTTTTTTGATAATATTCTCCAAATGTGAGTAAGATTCGCGCCCTGAAGGTTCCGTCATTTCAAAAGTGAGCCTCTTTATTTTTAAGGCTGGCTGCGAAATCATTTCAGTAGCACGGTTTATGAATCCGATCCAATGTTCAATTTCGAATTAAACTTATTTAATTTGCAGTTGCTTAAAGAGGAGAAGATTAAATTCGGAGTAAACAGAATTTGATGAACTGCAGCAAATTATGCTTAAAAAATGGCATTCACACGTAATTGTACTAACCCATTTGTATAAATGTTCAGTGTGATGGCTATCAACAACACTCCGAGTAATGTCAGAACTAGTTCAAGTTCTAGGTACTGGGTCCACGTGATGTTGACACTGGGTGAGCGCAGGTGCTTGGCGCCGCCGTGACGTAGCACGTACTCCGTCCACCACACGGCGCGCTCCAGCGGGCTCTGTGGCGCGTCCTGTATCACACTGCGGAAGCGCTCTATGTTGCGCCGGTGGCTGCAAGTGAGAACCAGAATGATGAACATCACCATTCATCATGATTATTTTAGTACCTTTATCGTTTATTACTAAGGACTGTCTGGCTTGGTTTGCTATGCAGACGACACGCTGGTGCTGGCACAGGGGGGGTCGCACGAGGCGGCGGCCGAAATCATGACACGCGGGGTTGCGATAGTCGTTGAGAGGATCCGGCAACTAGGTCTCGAGGTGGCATTGCACAAGTCCGAGGCCATGTGCTTTCATGGGCCTCGGAATGCGCCACCTCCGGGATCCTTACTCACGGTTGGAGGGGTATCCATCGGTGTCGAGTCGACTTTGAAGTACCTAGGACTCGTCCTCGACAGCCGGTGGAACTTCGTGGAGCACTTCCGACGTTTGGCCCCCAAACTGGAACGGACTGGGGCTGCCTTCAGGCGGCTCCTGCCCAACCTGGGGGGGCCGAACGTCTCCTGCCGGAGGCTCTACGCGGGTGTCGTGCGGTCCATGGCCCTTTACGGGGCCCCGGTGTGGGCGCGTTCATTGAGGCTACGTGCAGCCCACTACCTGAACGCGCCCCAAAAGGTGGTAGCCGTAAGGCTGGCCCGTGGGTACCGCACGATCGCCCGCGAGGCGGCGTGCCTCCTTGCCGGATTGCCGCCATGGGATCTGGAGGCGATAGTCCTCGCGCGCCTGCATGAATGGCGCGCGGAGGCGCTTCGCCGGGGGGAAACTCCGCTGCCGCGACAAATTGTCGCTCAGCGGACAGACTTCCGGCGGGATCTCATGGCGACATGGAGAAAGCGACTGTCGCAACCCCGTGCAGGGCACGCCACGATAGTGGCGATAAGTCCCCTCTTTGAGGAGTGGCTGGAGAGACGCCACGGCGTCCTCACCTTCCGCCTGACGCAGGTCCTCACCGGACACGGTGTTTTCGGGAGGTTCCTGCACCGAATCGGGCGGGAGGAAACGCCCGGGTGTTTCCACTGCGAGGATCGACCGGAGGACACGGTGGAGCACACGGTGGAGGTGTGCCCCGCGTGGGCGGAGCACCGCCGTGTCCTCGAAGCGGCGATTGGCGGCGGCGACCTCTCGCGTCCGGCCCTGGTGCAAGCCATGGTCCGGAGCGAGACGGAATGGGACGCCGTCACCTCCTTCTGCGAAGCAGTAATGCTAGAGAAGGAGGTGGCGGAACGTGAGAGGGAGAGAACCTCACAGCGTCCCGGCCGCCGCGGGAGACGCCCCGGGCGTCGGGGGCCACCGCGTGGCCCCCGGCCACCGTAGGCGCGGGCCTGTGGACGGTGGGCTATGGGCTAGCTCGCCGTCCGTCCGTCCCATGACGACAGGCCGTGTCGACGGCGCGTTCGTGTTCCACGCGCGCCTCAAAGAGAGTCAGCAAAAAGGAGGGGTCCGCAAGGACCGATGCCTGCCGGGGTTGCGGGACTATTCGAAAGAGATACCGTGGCCCCGGAACACAAAGGGCGATGAAGGAACATGGATGGGTTTTAGTCAGTAAAAGTCTGACACTCCCTCCTGCTCCGCCCAGAGCGGGAGAAGTCATTTGATGATTTCCCATCCGAAAAAAAAAAAAAAAAAAAAGGACTGTCTGGCTGTTAGGTAATCAAAGAAAGCGCTATCGTCTTTTGTTTATTCTGTACTTATTTGGATTTGCTTCGATAAAAACATTCAGTTTGACGTCATCAGACGTATTTACTTTTCGGACTTTGATTTACTTACTTCAAAAGAGTCGTAAAAAAAAATGTGTTTTAAGTTTTTGCCTGTTTGTGCTATAAACAGTTTGATTGCTTGGAAGGCTCTTCAAAACTAGACAAATTATGAATTTGATCATTTCACCTATACGAAAATTGGACAGTAAGTTACAAATTAAAATGAATTCATCGTTATAAAATATTCTTCTTCTTCTTAGCGCGTCGATGGCAATCTAAATTGTGTCGGTCCAAAACTGAGTCACGAGTTTGGCGCTTTCAGTTCCATCAGTGATAAAATATTTACCGATAGGGTTTTAATGATGGGGTTTTACTGATGTTGGAGAAAAAACAGCCAGGCTGAAGTGGAAGTGGGCAGGCCACGTAGCACGGATGCACCCGGAGATGGACAAAGATCGTTACACACGGGACGCCTCACGAAGGACAGCGCCGTCGAGGGCGACTTCGGCGAAAGTAGCGATCTGATCATGTATGCGGGGCTAACATGGCCGGAGATCGCACAAGATAGAGAGGTCTAGAAGGAGAATGGTGAGGCCTTTTCCAAGCAGTGGGGCACTACGTAGGCCAGCAAAAAAAAAGAGTTTTAGTGCGATACTTGTCAAATCTTACTCATTATAACAGTTGACGTGAGGGTTCTGTGTAGTAAAATGGTAAAAACGGAACTTTTACAATTTGTTCGGTTCGGTTTTAATCAATAGCAATTAATTGATTTAAATTCATAGGTCTGGAAGTCAAACTCAAGACACGTATCTCTGATTTTTTGGATTCATGTGCGTATTGTATAATTATTTACCTACTTGCTTCGGTGAAGGAAAAACATCGTCAGGAAACCAGCATGCCTGAGAAATTTCTCGACGGCATGTAAAGCAAAGTTAGAGGTCCACGGCACAAAACTATAAAACCAGGTTAGGCACTAACCACACGATAAAGAATAAGATGCAATTCATTATTAGGTGGATAAATGGATCTTCATTCAACATTCGAATGAGAAACAGTGCCAGTTAAAGACGTAGGTATCATCATAAGTTTTCCTGTTCATTTTGAGTCGAAACTTTTTAAAAGATCAACAATTTCATGCGTCATTTCCTGAATTTGTAGAATTCTGAGATTTTCCGTTGTCTATTGACAGTGTTATAGGGTATTGTGAATTTACGAGGCAGGTACCGTCGTTCTTAGATTTTCACACTGATCTCATGTAAGTAAATAAACTGTTGCCACATCTGTGTTAATTCCCACACAACACATTTTATAAGTATATATTCCGTAAATGATTCACGTTTCCGTCGTCACTTCGAATGGCCTATTTACCGAAGTCCTAGTAAAAAAACAAAAAAAAAAAACAACAATCACAACAACAACAACCCTAACAACAACAACAATCAACAATTACTAACTATAGGAAAAACCTATAATTAATAATTATGGAAATCATTGACACGAAGAAGAAGAAACCTTCTTAATTGCACTACTTTATGTAATTACTTGAAGTTATACGTTTAGTTGACACTTCCCGTGACCCTAGGGCTGGCTTTTACCTTGGCCAAAGGCTTAGCATTGCCATACAGCGTGGTAACGCCGCCAGTCTCTTGGGGACATTACCAGTTGACAGTGTTGAGGAGGAGTTTTTTAACGCCATTTTTTAAGTTTTTTAGTTAAGTTAGTTAGTTTAGTTTATTTTAATAAATTTGTAAATTGTTACTTTATTAAGTTTAAAATAAATCAAGTAAGTTGCTTGAAGTTATAATATTTAATCTGTATTAGTTTTATTACGTTGCAATGTAGGGAACTGAACGCGATCAGCATATTATCTAGATCATGTTCAAGGGCTGTCAGTGTAATAATTACTTAAAAATATCTTAGCTCTTGAACGCGAAAGAATAAGTCATATATCATTACAGATGTCGTATAATATCATTTATACGATGACTAGATTACCTAGTAATTAAATTAATAATTAAAAGATTGTATAATAGATAAAGATTAGCCAAGATACTTCCCTCATATTACAGATAAGTAACATACTCATTCATTTTGTTGTGGGAGTTTTCCATATATCAGGCATTTAAAAGATTTCAATTATTTTTTTTAAAGCTAATCAGCATTTAAAGAGTTGTCTAGATAGCATTGCCTCCCGTGACAGACACAAGGAGTTATATTAGTTCAAATTGCAATATTTCTCAGTTCCACAAGCCGAATGCTTGATGGGATTTATCATCGGCGAAAATGAAGAATAACTTTCATATCACAAACACGATACGACAAACGTCCAATATTTAACGCGTTTTAAGGACGATTTTTCAAAAAATCATTGCTGCTTTGGTGGAAGGAACACCAAAATAATATGTGAGGACAATGTCATCATCATCATTTCAGCCGAAAGACGTCCACTGCTGGACATTGACCTACCCCAGGTGTCGCCACATTGACCGGTCCCGTGCGACTCGCGTCCAGCGGATTCCCGTAACCTTCACCAAGTCATCGGTGCACCTAGTGGGAGGCCTTCCAACGGCTCGTGGTCGCCATTCCCGAACTTTTCGGCCCCATCGGCCATCCGTTCTGAGCAATGTGCCCTGCCTACTGCCACTTAATTTTGGCAATTTTTCGGGCTACGTCGGTAACCTTGGTTCTCTTGCGGAGGACATGTACCCGGAATAAATCACATGGTATACCACCATGAGAAAATAATTCACTCCGACCTAGAGTCGGGTCGAGTTCATGATTATACAGATATTTACGCTCTGTCAATGAATGAATTGCAAGATTTACGATGACCTAATAAGAAAGTAAACAAAAACTGGTAATCCACAGTGGTTTACATTGAAAAAATCGCTTAGTAATATTTGCGTTGTGTATCAATTCCGTTCTTATTATTTCATGACGTCAATGGTTATAGGGTTTTTCACGTTTCCAGGTGTAACAATTTCGTCATCAATTGTTTACCATTTACGTAGTTGTTGACTATAGTTAATTTAACACAATATGCACTAAACTAGTTATTGGTCTTCGTTTGTAAGTAACTATATTTTAACGACTTCGGACTTTGATTAATCAGAAATAATGCCGTGGAACTTGAATGACTAAATTAAAGAAAAGTGTTCTTACGTTATAGTTCACAACAATGTAGAGGTATATTAAAAAAAAAAACAAAAACTTTATTTTATAAGTGTTTATTTCATTAGTTGCATACGAAACTGCGCTATTGCTGCTGTTAATGAAGGTACACCTAATTATTGAGAAATAAAATTACTTCTTTGACATGTTGAACTTACCCCCGAAAAGACACGCCAAAAGAAAATAAAATTGAAACACATACTTACTTTTAACTATATAGTACATTTTTTAAACTTAAAAGTTGTGCGTTTGGCCGCGACTCGCCTAATGTGAATCGATAATGCGGCCTAGGTTGGAGCCCGCTTTCCTAGAATTCATTAATAATTAATCGTTTAAAATCTTGCTGTATCCTGAGTAGAAGATGGTGTTTATTGCTCAAAGTATTGTTATAAATAACTTAATTACAACAATGATGATGGCAATTTGGCATGTGCCTAATATACATCATGGAGTTCGTATTATGTCCCAGTATAAACCCTGTTAGTATAGAGTAAGTTTTCTAGAGAGATGTCACTCTTGTAAAGTTGTCTTTTACTTCTGATCGTTTTCCTGTGCCGGATGCACAATATATTTTGGAGTATAATATGGTATTTTATTGAGTAGTTCACGGAATACTACAACAGCCCATAACGTCCACTGGCTGGACATAAGCCTCTCCCATGATGGGAGGAATTTGCCGTAATCTCCACGCTTGGCAGGCGGATTGGAGATCGCAGTGATGAAAGACTAACAGAAAACGCTGTTGCCCATTCGCTGGTCTACGGAGGCGCGAGGTGTTCTGCCTCAGACATTAGTCGCCTTATACGACACCCGTGAGTGTAATGGGTAGGTTCTATTCTACTCTGCCGGATACCACACGGCACGGAACAACCAACAAGTATACGTATCAAAATATATGATTACAAAAGCAATGTTTGCGTAACTTAACTATAGTCACGAGATAACTCGACTTTTAAGATAACCCATTGATACGAAAATAGGTGAAAAAACAAAAATATAAATAATATTACAATTACTTACGAGATAGCAATTTTAGGAAGTTGCGCATTTATTATTAGAATGACAAGTCAAAGTTCAAATCAATGTTTATTGTTTGTATTAAGATGACGAAAATTAAATCTTCAGTTAACAAGTGAAAATAAGTATTATCAGAAACAATGATAACTTATTATGGCACAAATGCGTGGGCGTGTGCAAATATTGTATTTTATAATATTTCGTGTCCTCCTTCCATTATCTACCACCAAGTGACCTGATTCCTGCAAAATTCAACCTCGAATGGTCCACATGTATGACCCTGAACCGCCTTCGGACCCAAGTAACAAGTTAAGCTGGTACCCTAACCTCGTGACGAGGGGCTGCCCACTGATGCTCCACTGATCTGTGGCAAAGTCGTGGAAGTGGCAAAGTTTTGGGCTACGAACACTGTTCGCCGTGCTGAAAAATGGTTTCCAAATTGGCGTCAACTAAATAATTGTATTTTTAACATTCAACATAAGTAGGAATTAATCGTTGAGTCGCAAAACAACACAAAAGTACATACATTGACATAATGACCTAACAGTGTTATTGGAGTTCTCTTGAAATTTTATTTTGGGTTTTTCAAATCGTGGGAATTTTTAGCTATCTTGTTAAATATTCAAAAACTAAATATAATACTATTATGAACAGAGAAATAGAAATGATTGCTTTCAAATTTTTTTTTTCCAGTTCTAGCTGGGTTGTGGAGGTCAGATAGGCAGTTGCTCCATGTAAAATACTAGTATACCTACTAGTAGAATCCGGTAAGACTGGAAGCCGGCCTCAAAATATGTAGTTGGGAAAAGGCTAGGCAGGTGGGTTAACTTTTTGTACGTACATAATAAGGTTCTCATTGGCTGTCATAGCGGGGTTAACTTTTTGTACGTACATAATAAGGTTCTCATTGGCTGTCATAGCGGGGTTAACTTTTTGTACGTACATAATAAGGTTCTCATTGGCTGTCATAGCGGGGTTAACTTTTCTGTACATAATAAGGTTCTCGTTGGCTGTTATAGCGGGGTTAACTTTTCTGTACATAATAAGGTTCTCGTTGGCTGTCATAGTGGAGTTAACTTTTTGTACGTACATAAAAACGTTCTCATTTTCTGTCACAGCGGGGTTAACTTTTTGTACATAATAAGGTTCTCGTTGACTGTCATAGCGGGTTTAATTTTTTTTTGGAAAATATATTTTAGATTTTAAAATTCCCTGTGCTGCTGTAAAGTCAACAGCAGCGGTAAGTAACAACTTGAAATTGACAGTCTACATGTGTCGTAGCAAAGAAAGGAGCGTTTTTCCTACTGCATGCCTATTATTAATTAGGTTGCCAATCATCCACATGTTTAATGAATAATAAAAAAAAAATTAAAAAAAAAACGCAGTAACAAAAATTATACAGCACAATTTCAATAAAAAAAAAGTCCGGAATTTGCATCAAATGTCCGGATTTCCCCCAGAAAGCATTTTTATGGATCTGGGATATATGCGGTGACAGAACCGTCTGTGACAGAATCGTCATCGGAATCATAAAAATGACGATGATGACTACAGGCAAAATTTTGTACGGATACGGTAACATGTTAATAGTCCGTTTAATATTCAGATTGAATTATCTAGATTTCGATTCAAGGATTACTCGAACCGGTAAAGCAGGTTAATGAGACCAGACTTATGTTTTTATGCATATTAGTCAACTGATTGAGGAGATTGTGTGAATCAGATGGTTTTTCGAGTTTATTTATTAAAACTAAGCACATAATGCAAATGCACTCTGGAACGCGCTAACCCTTGGCATTATAAAAGCAGAAAGCAAAATGGCTTTCAAAAGAACAGTTCGGAAGCATTATTTTTGTCAGACTAAATTGCTCACAAGCTAGTCGTAGTAATTATTATGTAGTTTCTCGTATTTTGGACTATTTGTATGTATTTTAGTATAGGTATATTAGTTTATTTAATTTTATCTGTATATGTGTGTATTAGTATGTACTACTTATGTATGTATATCAATTTAATTTAACAAAATTGTATTTTTCTGTTTTTTTTTTGTACTTTAGCACAATGCTGTCCTATTTAACCCAAAGGTTGACTGGTAAAGAGATTGCCTTATGACATTAAGTTCGCCTATGTACCACTCTTGTACATGAAGTTTAAATAAATAAATAATTTACTAACAAAGGCGGACTTTAATGCCTTGGGCATTTTCTACCAGTCTACCTATATCGGTCTAAGGGATAAGCAGAATGGTTTTATTTTTGCTGGGTGGTTTGTTTCTCCACTTGTTCTTCCTGAGTTGGGGAAATTGTGAAGGACCTACGTTATGGAGCGAAAAGCGGCTGGAGTATTTTGGGATGGTATCGCTGGAGAAACGCAGGATAATGCTGGATTTGGTTTTCCTGAAGAAGCTAGTAACGGGCTCTCTGAACTGTCCCGATTTGCTCAGTAGGGTCTTATTCCATGTGCCACGTAACCTGCTAAGAAGTTTTCTGTATGCCAAGATGTCACACCAACTTAAGGCAATTCTGCCCACTATCAAGGATGTATGCTGCATACAAAGAGCACGAAGGGGACGTTGATCTATTTAACTTTCGGTTACGTGCTCTAAAAAGGTTACCCTTGCCATTTAATCAGCATTTTTCAGCCGTGTGGTATCCGGCAGAGTAGAATAGAACCAACCCATTACACTCACGGGTGTCGTATAAGGCGACTAATGTCTGAGGCAGAACACCTTGCGCCTCCGTAGACCAGAGAATGGGCAGCAGCGTTTTCTGTTAGTCTTTCATCACTGCTATCTCCAATCCGCCTGCCAAGCGTGGAGATTACGGCAAATTCCTCTCATCATGGGAGAGGCTTATGTCCAGCAGTGGACGTTATGGGCTGTTGTTGTTGCCATTTAATGGATCTCTACTCTAGTCAAAAATTTACCCCATCTTTTACAAAAAATTTAATGTATAAAAAATCAATTTAAATAATATTAATTTAATTTACTCTAATTTAATCAATTCTAATTTAATTTATTCTATGTTATATATTTTAATTTAAGTAATTAAATATTCCTTGTTTTAATTAATGATTTAATTGTATATTTGTCTGCGCATAATGTAGTGCATGCTGTGCTTTTCTGTAAGTGATGAGGCGCTTTAACTTTAGTTTGTAATGTACAAATTATAATGTAACAGTGTGGTCATTGTAGAGAAGCCTTATAATAAATAAATACATTAATTCACATCATTTTCCATGGGGATAGGCATAAACCACAGAACACCATCTGCTACACATACTCCGTTCGTCTCATCCATGTTCATACATCTGGTCTGGACACGCACGCCGGTTGCGAGTACCACGCAGCTGACCTTTCTGAAGAACCTCACCAATAAGGTCAGTGTATGTATAGTGGGCGTCCCCTCCCGGCGCGCGGCGTTGACGTTCATATCACCCTTGTAAATACTTTTTGCCTGTCGACTTTCACTCATCCCCTCCACGTGACCAAACTATCTAAGCAGATAATAACTATTGTTACTATACTGTTCAACAGATTTTTCCCTGAAAAATATTGACGGAACCATCTCATGCGGCACAGTCCATTATCTGAGGGGTGTACAAATAAAAACAAAGCACCATCTCAGTGAGCTTACGTGACTTCAGTCATGCTGTAATGCTCATTAATACATAAATAAATATTAATTGTAAAATAAACAAATACACACATTTTAAATTAGAATACGATTATCGAAGTATTATTTATTTATATCCCATTGAGGGCATTAAATAACAAGAGAGGATAGGTATTACTTATGCGTGTATTGTTAGGTAATTTTAGTTACTGATTCATATAATAATATAATTGTAGGTATATGTATTATTTTCCTTAATGCCATGAAAATCTGCTTTTCACGTTTAGGTCATTTAGTGCATGAAATCACGCCTGTGATCCCTGTGTACTATTAAGTACACCGACATATTGTCATATAAATAGGGGGCCAGCCTAGGGGCCCATCAACCGGTGGCTGCTTCTAAGGAATTCCTGAAGTCTGATTCCTGAATTCCAATAACACTGTAGCCTAGCTGTGAATCGAACTCAGGACCTCATGATCAGAAGGAGCGCTTGCAACTATGGTAGTGATGCAGTGCAGTGATTTCCAAAGTTTGTACCATCATTGCCGAAATCAGGAGAACAGCGGTGGCCCAGTGGTGGCGGCCCCGACTTAATGCAGGCGCATTCATCATCATCATCATCATCAGCCTATAATGTTCCCACTGCTGGGACATGGCCTCCTCTCAATGAGAGGGAATGGGCTATAATCCAGCAAGCGGCCCAGTGCGGGTTGGTACATTTCACATGTCTTCGAATTTTAGGTTCTAGGACATGCCGGTTTCCTCACGATGTTTTCCTTCACCATTTTGAGAGCATTGGTGATGAAATAAATTACACAAAGTAATGCGCCTGTCTGGGTTGGAACCCACGACTTACTGTTTGTAAGCCGGGGCCGCCACCACTGGGCCACCGCTACTCTCGCGCATGCGCAGGTGCGCTAAGGCGCATTACTTTGTGTTATTTATTTTATCACCACTGCTCTCAAAACGGTGAAGGAAAACATCGTGAGGAAACCAGCATGTCCTAGCACAAAAATTCGAAGACATGTGAAATGTACCAACCCGCACTGGGCCGCTTGCTAGATTATAGGCTTGTGTCCCAGCAGTGGGAACACTATAATAGGCTGATAATGCTCATTATGGGACGTTTCCAAAGTAATGCTTTGTAGTTCTACTTGAAGTAACATAAAGCAGTAGACTAGCTATAAAGTTTGACAGTAATCAGGTAGAAAAATTGCCTAAACTAAAAGACCAACAAAAAAAAACAGAGAGCTTTTAGCATTTACGTCCGCTGACCTTAAAACTGCTGTCGCGATGCGTGCTCGCGACAGCAGCTGTAAGGTCAATTAACTATTACAAACGTTTTCAGCCGTCATTTGTCAGCTGGGCCACGCTTATTTGTGGTTCAATTGACATTTATCATTTTGCATTCTATATCATCACAGCTGTTTTTAGGGTTAGGCTATTCAATAATGGGAAAAATAACATTTTTGGCGGTTTCACGAAGTAAAAAATAACCTAATATAACAGCCCATACTGTCCCACTGCTGAACAAAAAGCGTGTTTCTCCATTTCAAAAGCGTGTCTCTCCATTTCTGACAGTTCTTGGCTGTTGTGGTTCAATCTCTCATGAAGGCGTCCAGTTCGATTCGCTATCTTTGCGTCGGTCTTCCATCGTCGCTTTTTGGCAACCATTCAGATGTCAGTTTTGTCTAGTGATCTACCTACATGGAATGCCCAGTCCCATTCCAATTTTGTCATGAAGTAAATAAATTTATTGTTCACATTTCTCCCGTTATGGTCGAAAATTATTTAATAAGAATGTTTCCTTACTTGGGGTTAATGTAACTTCCCATTCGTAAAATATTTTTTGGAATCGCACCAGGAGTTCCGAATATTACCCCCTTTTTTTTTTTTTTTTTTTTTCGGATGGGAAATCATCAAATGACTTCTCCCGCTCTGGGCGGAGCAGGAGGGAGTATCAGACTTTTACTGACTAAAACCCATCCATGTTCCTTCATCGCCCTTTGTGTTCCGGGGCCACGGTATCTCTTTCGAACAGTCCCGCAACCCCGGCAGGCATCGGTCCTTGAGGCGCGCGTGGAACACGAACGCCCGGGGCGTCTACCGCGGCGGCCGGGACGCTGTGAGGTTCTCTCCCTCTCACGTTCCGCCACCTCCTTCTCTAGCATTACTGCTTCGCAGAAGGAAGTGACGGCGTCCCATTCCGTCTCGCTCCGGACCATGGCTTGCACCAGGGCCGGACGCGAGAGGTCGCCGGCGCCAATCGCCGCTTGAATATTACCCCCTACATTCAAAGTTTACCTCTTTACAATATTAGTATAGACTTGCTTCGTGGTGTGATGCGGTTGACATTTGATTGTAGATAGATATAAGAAATTAGAATTGTATCATATCATATCATACTAGTTTATCGTATCGTGAGTTTGGTTCATCAGTTTTCCTAGTTTCTGTAGAAGTAACACAGAGTATAATGTATCGTATTTAAGTTTAGTAGTACCTACTTCAGCTGATAACGGCGTACGGTGTGACTTTAACTCATTTACAAAGTTTATAAACTTCTTGAAAATGCAAGCTTTAGAAGCTGTGGCTGTTGCCTGACTTAGTTTTCGTAGTAATTCGTACAACTTTCTTGATATTTTTTACTAAGAAAGTGGTTTAACAAGAACAACAAGTTGTATGACAACTATTTAATAGTTGCAAGCGTTGCTGAGCGTTTTTGGACCTAAAACTTTTAGTCAAAGTAACCCCTGGCGCATTCATCATCATCATCATCATCAGCCTATAATGCTCCCACAGGTGGGACACGGCCTCCTCTCAATGAGAGGGAATGATCTATAATCCAACACGCGGGCCCAGTGCGGATTGGTAGATGTCACATATCTTCGAATTTTTGGTTCTAGAACATGCCGGTTTCCTTACGATGTTTTCCTTCACCGTTTTGAGAGCAGTGGTGATGAAATAAATTACACAAAGTAATGCGCGTGTCTGGGTTCGAACCCACGACTTACTGCTCGTAAGTCGGGGCCACCACCACTGGGCCACCGCTGCTCTCAACAATATATCAATAGCTATATGACATGGGAATTAAAGATAACTTATAACTATAAATATATATCAACCGGGCACAAATCCAAGCTCCACGGCTTCTAACACATTGCCCGACCTGGTAATCGAACCCAGGACCTCATGATCAGCAGTCGCACTTGCGACCATAGCAGAACAACGAGTCAGTTTGACAACCCTACAGTTTTGTATTCAAATTGACAATCAAAAGAATCGATGTCAAATTAAAAAAACAACATTCTTTTCAATATTCCGTCTGCGTCGCTTTTGATGATAACCTATTCCGTCCAGCAGGCCTAGCCAAGTTACAAACGTTTTGTATCGATTCTCTTTCTACAATCGTAAACGCCTCGGCGTAAGCGATTGTAGAAAGCGCTAAATTGGTAGCCAAGTTGACACGACTGAGTCGATCGCTCGTTCTCTAATGTCTGTAGAAAAAACCTACACTTTAGTCTATGGTGAGCGCTCCTACCAAAGAGTTTAGCGATCAACATTGTAGAAACGATAACATTCTATTCTATCATTTGGAACGATGTAAACTTGTCTACGAATTTTCTATTCGTTTGTGTTGATCACGTGATTTAACGTTGAGATGATGTCATTCCCATTCATTTGAATAGTTTTCTACTAGCGTTAACGATTGAAGATTGTCAACTTGGCTAGGGGTGCAGACTAGACATGTTCGTTAGACAATCTTTATAAACTTTTACCACGTATAATAAATATGTAGAATAGTAATATGTGTAAGTATCAATTGAAAACCAATACAATTTATTGAACGATTTATTGCTCTTAATTCTCAACTACAGTCGATGTCTCCGATGTCAATGAAACATGATTGACAAATATGTCTGGCTAATTCAGATCGTTATACATAGAAATATGGTCGAAATTGATCTTGACGAACGGAGCCTATTCTAGCTTATGATAAAGAATCAATTTCGTTATACTACAATGTCACAAAATTGACGACCAAATTGAATTGGACAATTGTATAAAATGCCTACAACGCTTTTCAGTATCTAGACTTACTTTTCGTGCCTTAAAATCTGTACAGTTATAAAAACTGCTCGGATTTTCTTAACTTTATTACTGCATTTTGTACTTTAGAAGGCTTTAGGAAGGTTATTCTGTCCTACTGCTGGGCAAAAGTCTCCCCCATTCCTTTCCATATCTCTCTGTGTTTGCCTACTCTGGCCAAACAGACAGGAACGAGTCCAAGCCTCGGTGGCGACGACCGTCTTCAGACACCCACTGTGTTACGATTCTGGCCCATCTGTGTTGACCCATCCTGGAAATGTGACCCGCAGTCCCATTTTAACATCGCAGAGTTATCGGCAACATTGGCGTTACCTGTCTTGCAGCGTATTGCGGTGTTGCGCATTCGATCGGTGAGTTAGATATTTAAAATGCTACGCTCCATCGCTCTTTGGCAAACCAAAGTTTGGACTTAGGCTGAGATTCACAGACCACACTTTACTTTACAGCAAAGGAGTCTTCATAAAGTAAGCTTTGTATTACCGAAGTTTACTTTCATCTTATTTAATTTCAGAGACAGTTGCTTGACTTTCCTTAGAAAAGTAAGGCTCCAAAGTAAAGTTTAGGGAAAGACGTGTGGCTGTTACGTTAAACGCATAAATGTTTTGGAGAACATATTTTTAAATCAAGTTTTATTTCCTAAAAAAAATAGTTATTAACATATTATTCAAGACGAGTGTTTATAACGTGCTCTTGCTTAGATTTATATTAATATTATTATCATTTTATATCAAAACTAGGTGTTTGGAAAAAAACATGTATTACGTGGAACGAAACGAAACATCGTTGACGTTGACGTTCTGTTTACTGCTTGTACGTAAAATTCAATTTCATATTTAATTTACTTATTTGATTCGATCTACGCATTGCCTAAGGACTCCCGAATTCCGATACCGCCTCACCTGTTAACTTGTTGGATCGGTAACCAGGTAGGTAGTATTTGCAACAATTGTCAGTCAGGTAGTAGTATCAAGTCCGTTAAAACAAGCCAGGGTCGGGAAGATTATTAGGAATATCAGAAACCGGTAGACACAGCAAAATTCGTTAGAAAAATATATTATCATAAAGTTAGGCAAGAAAACAAACGACACGACGAACCGCCAAAATACAAACACACTATAAATGTCAAATCGACATGACGTTTTGAGCTATAACCCAACCAAAATAAAATATGCTTCGGTTCTTAAGAAATTAGTTTTACATGAAGGACTACATTATTTATACGTATAGTAATGTAAAGTTTACTTTGAGGCCAAAGTCATGATTATCGACTACTTAGCCTTTACTAAGCAAAGTATAATTTTTGGAAAGTAAAGAAGAGCTTGACAGAACTAAGAAATATATTTTTGGGTGAAAGTAGATCTTTCCATCAAAGTAAAGTTAAAGTGCGGTCTATGAATCTCAGCCTTAGTCTCGAAGTGTATCTTTTTTCTTAGCTTATTTTGTCCCACTGCTGGGCAAAGGCCTCCCTATAACCTTCCATTATTCTCTATGTGCGGTTTTCTCCGGCCAATCTGTCACAAACGGTCGTCACGCCAGCGTTTTCTAGGCCACTCTCGGCGACGACGCCCGGTTTCTGGCACACACTGCGTGACGATTGCGTGTCCCATCGGACCTGATGCATTCTACAGACATGGCCAGCCCAATCCCACTTCAACCCAGCAGTCTTATTTCCCACATCAGGGATTCCAGTTTTTAACGAATTGTGGTATTACGAATTCTGTCGTATAGTAATCTAACCAATCTAACCAATCTTGAAGTTCTGACAAATTGCCATTGCACCCGTGTGAAGCAGGGCCGGGTTGATTTGCTAGTCTTATACAAATATACTTCGAAGTATAACGTTAGACGCTAAAAGATATCTGCGTTTGAAATCTGCGTCTTCTTCAAATATACAGACTTCAGTAAAGTTTATTTGAATTCCATTAAATGGTGTCTACTGGATTTCTAGATTTATTCGTTTATTTTTACTAAACTTTGGAAGCAGAGGAAAAATGATGATCCAAAATTGTTTGAAGAAACAAGGCTTGAACAAAAGTGACGTTATATCAGGGGCAACGATAATTGCGGGACTGTTCGAAAGAGATACCGTGACCCCGGAACACAAAGGGCGATGAAGGAACCTGGATGGGTTTTAGTCAGTAAAAGTCTGACACTCCCTCCTGCTCCGCCCAGAGCGGGAGGAGTAATTTGATGATTTCCAATCCGAGAAAAAAAAAAGGGGCAACGATAATAGCCAAATTTATTTACGCAAAAAACTGGTGACTTTGTTTGTTTCATTGCCTTTACTGCCACCGACTTCTGAAAGCAAAATGATAAGAATGCAGATCTTAACATTGGCCTCAACATACCAACGCGAACGTCTGATTGAACCTTAAAGGTTATTTTTCTTGGCGCCATCGTTGCATCGTCAGTACAACTAACTTTGGCGTGTGTCCACATAGAGTATAGCCACCAGACTGCAAAATACTTTGAGTAATGTTTTGAACACAAAAAGATCAACTAAAAATGGTACATCTTCCCCTCTTTTAATGTTGCTGTGCCTGACAGGGTCCATATTGATCTTTTATTATTTGATTACACCATCTATGTAATACGTTTATGGAATGCAATAAAAATTTGAGGGTTTTGGTCTTGATGGCAGAGAAGATACCTCTTACTTGGACCACACACTTAGATTATTAATTAGTGCTGTTACTACTAACTTATCACAAATGTCGCGACCTCTGAACCCGAATATCATTTATGTAGTCCAATGCCCTCCCTTGATCTAGTTCTCTAATCAGTTTCGTAATAAACAGACGACTAGAATACTTAGGTATACTGTGTTATACATATAATGGACAGGATAGATAATTATCAGAATCATTTGCTGTTCGTGTGGACATCACGGGGACCAAATAGGCATATATTTTACGCTTTCATAATTATTATAACCAGTTCATGTTATAAACCTTCAGGGCTAGTCATAGTTGTTTCCCACATTTGAGATAATACTAGCTGTCAGCAATATTTATTAATTTCCTTTTCTAATCTGCTCAAGTAGATTCTGATTTGAACAAATATGGTAACACTACTGGTTGATGCTCGAAAGCGAAAGGCATGTTAAGGTGAAAGCGTCAGGGCTGGGTAGCCGGTGAAATTCAAATTTTCTTACGTTTTTTGCAATTTGCAGACCAGGTGGCCTACCATGACGTCTTAAAGCAGGATCGTTTTAGTCTTGTTCCAGTGTGGGTAAGAGACGGAGCTATAGAGGACGTCTAGCGCCATCTCTTTCCCACACTGGAACAAGATTAAAACGATCCTGCTTTTAGACGTCATGGTAGGCCACCAGTAATAGGTTGTATGTTGATTAAAACATTGTTCGCGATTGTAAGACGTATGTAGTTACAGAATTATAATCATCAAAATCATCAATACAACCCTCCAAGTTCATAAAGGTCTAGCAATGACTTTGACCTTGAAAAAATCGTTCCTCGACTTTTATGAACTTAGAGGGTTGTATTGATGATTTTGATGATTATAATTCTGTAACTACATACGTCTTATAATCGCGAACAATATTTTAATCAATATACAACCTAGCATTGGCCTGCAAATTGTAAAAAACTTTAGAAATTTTGAATTTCGCGGGCTACCCTGGAGCATCAGCCTTAAGGCGGTTCCCCGAGCAAAATTAGCAACTCTATTTGTGGTGGTTCAAACTTCGTTTGAAATTCTGTTAGAATAAAGTTCTAATCAGCTTGCACTACAAAGTGATTGTTACGTCAGTCACTGTAGGCCGAATAGTGCGAAATGAGTGGTTTTTATGCTTTATAAAATCAAATTTACGTCTTTTGGAAAAAATAAAATGACATTTATGTTCATTATTAAATTGTCTATCCATTAATATAAGTAGCAAATCAAAATAATGGTTACTTTACGAGGAGTAGCATTTTATAAATCATTATTTCTCATTTCTGTGGTTTCGTTGCGAGGGGATTTATTAAACATTAGGATACTTAAAAAAAAATGAAACGACAATTTTGGAGTCAAGAATATGTAGTAATTTAATGTATTTTTTATTAGTTGGTATTTCTTTTGGATAAAGAGGAGTAGGCTCCAAAAAACTGCTCGTTCAAGGTCATTTGCTCGGGGAGGCGCCTTAAGGGATAAATTCATGAATAACGATAAAGAAAGCTGAACAGATTAAAAATAAATATAGGTAAATACCAATGTTTACGTAATCATAGAAGGCGGAGGGGGTAAAGACATTGCTTACTTTTGCATACAGGGGAGGGAGAGGGTTGCCTTTCAAGTACTTATTAGGCCACTTAGTACTTATTGACGTAATACTTGAACGACCGCTTTTTTTTTTTTTTTTTTCGGATGGGAAATCATCGAATGACTTCTCCCGCTCTGGGCGGAGCAGGAGGGAGTGTCGGACTTTTACTGACTAAAACCCATCCATGTTCCTTCATCGCTCTTTGTGTTCCGGGGCCACGGTATCTCTTTTGAACAGTCCCGCAACCCCGGCAGGCATCGGTCCTTGCGGACCCCTTCCTTTTTGCTGACTTTCTTTGAGGCGCGCGTGGAACACGAACGCGCCGTCGACACGGCCTATCGTCATGAGACGGACGGACGGCGAGCTAGCCCATAGCCCACCGTCCACAGGCCCGCGCCTACGGTGGCCGCCCGGGGCGTTTCCCGCGGCGGCCGGTAGTAAAAGTTGTTCATTATCGTGTGTGTACACTACCTTTTTATGGCCTATTGTTTAGTACACTGGTGTATACAAGGGATGTTACGGAGGTGGTTTTAGAGGAACCGAAGTCGTAGTCAGAGTTTTTGTCGGAGTTGGAACCGGAATCGGAGTCGAAGTCGGTTTCGGGGATGGTGGTAGAAGGAAGCTGATTAGGCCAGGTTGGATTAGGCTAGGACCACTAAAAAGCTGTTCGCTTGCTACTGAGTCTGGTGGATACGACAAATATTCGCGGGCAATCGATTTTAGAGATTCGAATTTTGTATTTCCATTAATTTTTCACGTTTTTTTTTGAGCAGCGGTGGCCCATTGGTGGCGGCCCCGACTTACGAACAGTAAGTCATGGGTTCGAACCCAGAAAGGCGCATTAGTTTGTGTAATTTATTTTATCACTACAGCTCTCAAAACGGTGAAGGAAAACATCGTGAGGATACCGGCATGTCCTAGTACCAAAAATTAGAAGACATGTGACATCTACCAATCCGCACTGGGCCCGCGTGGTGGATTATAGCCCATTCCCTCTCATTGAGAGGAGGCCGTGTCCCAGCAGTAGGAACATTATAGGCTGATGATGATGATAAATTTTCCAGCATAATGGATCGCTACTGATATATGAAAGAGTAATCGACGGCAGAAAGTGCGTGGGGAGGTGGTTTCAGCGCGCGACATGCATAAACCTGTTCGTACACGTTGACCTTGGCCGCCGCAAATCGCTATCGCTATCGCCATCACTTTGATTTCCGATTAAAACCTCAGATTTAAAATTTATCGGAGCCGACGTCCGAACTGGAGATGTAATGTAGTTCTGGTGGCCTACCATGACGTCTTAAAGCAGGATCGTTTTAATCTTGTTCCAGTGTGGGTAAGAGACGGAGCTATAGAGGACGTTTAGCGCCATCTATTTCCCACACTGGAACAAGATTAAAACGATCCTGCTTTTAGACGTCATGGTAGGCCACCTGGACTTCAAAAGAGACTATGACCTCTGAGTTTGTTTCGGCTGTTTCTTCTCAGATTAGTCAGGTACGAAACACCGGCCCCATCTAGTTTAAAAAAATGACGTGTAAAAGTGTTTGTAAGAACCTACTTGCAAAAATAAACATTATTTCATTTTAGTTCCGACTTATCGGAGTCGGAGTCCAAACTTCGTAACTTCCCTAGTGTTAACCGATCGGACACTGTCTAGTCTAGACAGCGACTGTTGACTCGTCCGTGTGGTGAAAACCATGGTTTTCGTCACTCGCCATACTGTCCTTAACCATGATTAATGTAAATCGAGCCTTAAAGTACCTATGTCCTTAGTTCAACTTAGAACACCATCTATAGATTATATATCTTTGCCTATAAAATTAGTCAATTTAATTAGAAACACTGAATACAATAGTCACACTTAAGATTAATTATCTTCTAATGAATACCAACACGTGATGTTACGCACCTGACCTGCATTATTTCTTAAGTCACCATGACAAATAAACAATGTTAGGTATAAAAAAAATTGTATCACGACTCACGAGGCAGATTAGTTTCTTACTATTTATTGACACTGTTAAAGCCTGTCATCACTAGGTGAGAACTGACCGAATGCCTTAAATTATTGCGCTGCTGGAATTTCAATTCTCGACGCTGAGTGGAGTGTTGAAAATTCAATAGGTATTGTGATTTGAAACGGGTGTACTGTCCAAGGGATCATAAAGGTGAGTGGCTAGGTATGTTGGTCAGATTATGAAGTTCGGTCAAGGCGGGATCCGTAATAGAATTAATATGATCTGACCTGGTTTCACGATACGCTAGCTTTTACGAGCGGATGCGCCCGCGTGAAGGTCGAGATCGTGCGATAGAGTTAAAAACGTATCCAAAGTCCTAATATAATAATCGAAGCCGAAAGGCACTTGTTCTCCCCGTCATTGCGATCATTTTTTTGTTCTACACCATACCTGGGAACTTTCTAGTTACGGAGATATTGGGGGTCAAAGTTCCAACTTTTTGACAAGTTTTTTTTAAATACAAGTTTTTATTGTAAGATTTTTACTTTAAACAGCTCCACGACCCCCATTCTATTCAATCCATCCATCGGTACAATGTTTTGAGTGCGTTACATTGAGTTCTACAACAAAACATGATTTTTCACTCCAAAAAAAAAAAGTTGTTTCCCAGCAATAATTTTTGCGTAAAGTTACTTATTTTGATGTACAGAATGCTTGGTTGACAGTTTCGTTATGAGGTCTTTTACACCCTGTATAGGTCATAGTTTACCTATGTGTATGTTTACCCGACTGACCCGTTTGACTGCCTCGTTAGTGTAGTGGTTACAAGTGCGACTGCAGGCTGAGCACGAGGTCCTGGGTTCGATTCCCAGGTCGTGTTATTGGGTTTTTCAGGAATTTCTCAGTAGCAGTACTAGCAGCCATGGAGTCTGTTAGTTGATGGCAATATCCCCCTATTGCCATCAACATAACTGGCGAAATGTGGTTGTACTATTAGGTACACGTCTGCCTAACTCTTCGGGATTACAGGCGTGATGTTATGTTATGTTTACCCATCAAAGTTCGTCATCAGTTAACGCTTGGAAAAACGATAGATTTCCTTTAGAATTTTGTAGGTTGTGATAATTATTATTGTTAGTGGAGATTGAATAAAAACCGGTTACTTAATACGTTAAGGTAGAAGGTGTTTAGTTGTTTACTGATAATTTATCACCTGGTATGCAAACTGCAAATGGTGTAACTTGTTTCTAGGTCATTTAGGGCTTATTCTCCTTTGAGCACTTGGTGGACAGTGTAAACGTGGTGTTGTCCTATTAAGGCCCTTCTAACCCTAAAATTAGCAACACTATTTGTGGTGGTTCAAACTTCGCTTGAAATACTGTTAGAATAAAGTTCTAATCAGCTTGCACCACAAAGCGGTTGTTACGTCAGTCACTGCGGCCGAATAGTGCGAAATGAGTGGTTTTTTGCGATTTACAAAAAATCTATTGATTGGACTAAAAAAATAAAATATAAGACCTGCTTTATAGTTAGTTTAGTTTGTATGCAAAGTTTCATGATCTAATTTGAAGTACTTTTTGAATACCAACGGTTTATTGTTCGATTTGGAGGTAACTTTGGTTTTTTTTTCTATAGAGAAAATTTTATGGAATCGTGTTTTCGTCACACGTAGTACTTAGCATTAATCCTCAACTTTACCATATATTTATTTCAAAATTAATGCTGCAGTATTTTAGGCGTAACGGAGGATCATGCTTAGCCATTTGAGGGGGTATAGGCCCATAAAGTTGGAAGTCTGAATAAGGAATATTCCTACCTCCATGGTTGGAACTAATTTCGTGGGTTAGCCCCACGAAATTAGTTCCAACCATGGAGCAAAAAGCAGGATCGTTATAATCTTGTTCCAGTGTGGGAAAGCGATGGCGCTAGACGTCCTCTATAGCTCCGTCTCTTACCCACACTGGAACAAGACTAAAACGATCCTGCTTTAAGACGTCATGGTAGGCCACCTGGGCATCCTGTTGTCTGTACGTACAAGGACGGATGGACGCTACTAAAGACGCTTAAACTCGACGAGCTAAGAAGTTGAAAGGCTCATAATGATAAAAATAAGGGTAATTCTCGGAGTTGTCAAGACACTGTAATATTATTAGGGGGTTGGTTTTTTTCAGAGCAAAATTGGCCAACAGGCTTCTTTTTGTCATCGCCAAAATTTTCGCATCGAAACAGAAAATGTTGGTGGAACATTCAGGCATTTCAATCCAATGTACTTAACGAGATTTAGAACCCCATTAAAATACCTATTAGGTAAATGACGTCATTAGTTTGTAAAACAAAACCCCCATAATATTTACCACAACTGTCCTAATGCCTTTCAAAATTTTGATTCTCCGATCCATCACAGTTGTTGATCCACTCTGTGGGGGGCAACACACGATGCGTGCGTCAATGTAATCCATACACGCATTTTTATGGTTATTAAGGCAAAAAATAACTGGTTTTACAACTGGCATAGGTAGTCTGAATGACGTGTTTTTTAGGGTCCCGTACCCAAAGGGTAAAAACGGGACCCTATGACTAAGACTCCTCTGTCCGTCTGTCTGTCTATCACCAACCAGGCTGTATCTTATGAATCGTGATAGCTATACAGTTGAAATTTTCACAGATGATGTATTTCTGTTGCTGCTATAATAACATAGTAAAAATAAAATAAAAATTACTTCCCACCACGATGGTACGGAACCCTTCATGCGCGAGTCTTTGAAACATAAATGGTTGTCATTTATGTTCCAAAAACCGGCCAAGTGCGTTTGCCTGTTGCCGTTGGCCTGTTTACCTGCGTCTACGTCGTCGAATCTACGTAGCGGTCGAGATGTAGATTATAGAACCAGTTGTTTTAATGTTTTACCTATTAATCGAATTTTATAAGTTTTTATTGGCGCACTTAACGATGATGTAATCTACGTAATATTATTATTTCAGTGTAAAACATGAGACAATTGACCTTATACACATGTGGTTTTAGGCCGGATGGGAACCAGTTTTTCTTGTAGTTTTTCAAAGTGGTCATTTAACAGTCAATAATGTCCTGACCACCGATGACCTGGTGAAGGTTGCGGGAATCCGTTGGATGCGAGTCGCACGGGACCGGTCAATGTGGCGATACTTAGGGGAGGCCTATGTCCAGCAGTGGACGTCTTTCGGCTGAAAAGATGATGATGAATGTCCTGACCGAGTTTTGGTCATGGGAGGAGGTCGTGGCTAAATAATAACAGCCGCTCGGATCGATCTTCAAGTTAAGCCGCGCTTGCCTGGGTTGGCTCTTGGATGAGTGACCACCAATTACCGAGTTTCCTCCGTGCCTCGAAAAGCACGTTAAGCCGTTGGTTCCAGCTGTCATTTGGCGATCTTTGGCAGTCGTTACAGGTTTTCAGTGGCCCGAAAATCCGACAATCTGTCTTACCAAGGGGTTTGGTATTACTCAAAACTTACTGGGTTCAGGAGGTCAGATAGGCAGCCGCTCCATGTAAAATACTGGTATTCAGCTGGATCCGGTTAGACTGGAAGCCGGCCCCAACACAGTTAGGAAAAGGCTAGGCAGATGATGACCGAGTTTGGAACATGGTAGCCATTAAACTTTTATTTATTTATTTAAACTTCATGTACAAGGGTGGTACATAGGCGGACTTAATGCCACAAGGCATTCTCTACCAGTCAACCTTTGGGTTAAATAGGATAGCATTGTGATAGAGTACAACAAAAATAAATAAGAAAAATATCATTTTGTAAGCATCAATTAAAAACCATAAATGGGTACATAAATACTAATTACATATAAAATTTATGCTAAAATAAACTAATATATACTAAAATACATACAAATAGTCCGAAATACGAGAAACCTTATAATAATTACTACGACACTAGTAATGACTAGAAAGTAATTTAGACTGACTACACTGACTGACTGACTTTATAGTGCACTACTATGTAAGCAAACACAGGTCAATCATCATTTTTCGTATCGAACTCATTTCACACTACAATAAACTTATTTTCAAGCAGAAAACTCACCTATATAATTAACGCAACTGCCACATTAGTATAATTTCAGAGACCATTATTGTACGATGTTATAATTGGTCACGTTGAATAATTGAAGTGAAACAACGCAATGCGGCAACCACTTTATTATGTAATTATACAAGAATTAAAGGTACTTTGTATAAGCTGTGATTACACCCTCTTATTACGCTATCACCGTGGATCACTTAGTTAATCGCGGGCTTGTAGTGAATTGGTTATGGTTTGTTAATAATTGGGTGGAAAAAGACTTAACGAAGTCCGAAAGAGGATTTGTTCTGCTCGTCAATATGATATTATTTTTGTTCTAGTCCTGGGAGCCTTCTGGTTACGAAGATATTCCAACGTCAAAGTTCCAATTTTTTTACAAATTTTAATGTTGTTACTTTGATTTAAATACCTTCACGACCCCCGTACTATTCAATGCATTTATCCGCACAATCTTATGAGTACGTCATTGAGTCCTACCGACTGCGGCGAAGCCCAAAAGGAGGGTAATGTGTTTGACCTGTATGTATGTATGTCCGTTTCTTTGTTCCCTCGTAACTCCTCAACGGATGGAGGGATTTGGATAGATTATATGTCGTTAGATTCTTCTTGATGGCGCAAGTGTCATTGGCTATATTATAATCAAAAAACAAATAAAAACAAATAAAAATCGTGGATTTGGGATGCCATATTGTGGAGTTCGAATTTTTTTTTCTTCTTGTACCATCGAGTGAGGTATCAAAATGAAGGGTTTACATAAATGTTTGAATGTAATTCGAAATGACAAATAGTTCAAAAGTAAATAAAATTTTAATGTTTGGTACGCTCTGCAGCTTGTACGGCTAGATGGTTTTTAGCTTGAGAGGTGTCGTTAGATTCGTATTTACTGTGAGGGTGACACTGGGTGGGCAAGGCAGCCCCACAGGCGGTGACTGTGCCGGTGCCAGTGCCAGCGGCGAGTGGGCCAGCGCCTGCGGCACGGCAGCTGCCGCCGCCGCCACCGCTCCCCCAGCCCCCTACACCTCCCGCGGCTGAAGCCGGGTGGCAGGTGGTCGGCGAGAAGAGGAAGGGGCGAAAGGCGGCCAAAAGGCCAGAAGTGAGGAGCGGCAGCACAGAGCGAAAAAGATCGCGGCTAGGCTCCGCGCCCCGAAGACCACAGCTGTAGTGATTACACTACAGCCGGAAGCGGAACAAAGGGGCGTGTCCTACCGCGACCTGCTGGCGAAAGCTAAGGAGACGGTGGATCTCGGGGAGCTTGGGATCACCCGGGGCCTCCGGCTTAAAGTCACCGCGACGGGAGCTCGGTTGCTGGAGATCCCCGGTGCAAACAGTGGCTCGTCCGCTGACGCTCTTGCTGAAAAGCTCAGAGAGTCGCTAAACGCGGACGAGGCCCGAGTGTCCAGGCCCGTCAGATGCGCAGACCTGCGCATCCTGGGTCTGGACGACTCGGTGACCGAGGAGGAGGTGGTGGCCGCCGTCGCCAGGTCCGGAGTGTGCCCTGCCGATCAGGTCAGGGCAGGCGCCCTACGCCTGGACTCCTCATCCGCAACTTGCTGCGCCACGCTGCACTGCGCCGCATGTGCGGCGGCTGGCAAGCCGGCTGATCACTGGGCTGGGAGCAAGGCCCGCGCTGCACCCGCCAAGGCCAAGGCCAGAGGCAGAGGAGGGCCCTCCACCGCCACCACCACCACCGTCGCCACCGCCACAGCCGCAACCGCAGCCGCCGCCGCAGTCGCCGCCACCACCGCTGTGACAATTGCGCCTGCAGATGGGCCCTTACAGGGGGCCCGAGTGGAGGAAGCCGTAATGGAATGCCAATAACGGCTCCGTTACGCTTCCTCCAAGCGAATATAAACCACTGCGCCTGCGCTCATGATCTGCTCCAGAGCATGGCGCAGTGGTCGATTAATATCGCTGTGGTCGCTGAGCCGTATTTTGTCCTGCCCAGGGAAGACTGGGTGGCGGACCTTAACGGTTCAGTGACCATAGTGTCGTCGGTTGCCGCCGGTACTCCGACCCTTGAAGGTGTCAGGAGGGGTCGGGGGTGCGTAGCAGCACGGTTCGGGGAGATTGTAGGGGTGGGAGTCTACTTCTCCCCGTGCCGAACTCTCGCCGAGTTCCACAACTCTCTCGCAGAGTTGAGTGTTGTCGTCGGAAACCATTCCCTCCCCGTGCTTGTCCTCGGGGACTTCAATGCCAAGAACTTGGCTTGGGGTTCTCGTTGCACAGACGTGCGGGGAAGGATGGTGGAGGACTGGGCTCTGGAGAAGGGCCTGGTCGTCCTAAATCGGGGTTCTGTCCCCACGTTTGTGCGGATGCGGGGCGAGTCGGTGGTGGACATTTCGTTCGCTAGTCCCGCTCTGTCGCCGCGTGTCGTTGACTGGCGTGTCATGGAGGGGGTGGAGACCTATTCCGACCACCGGTACATCCGGTTCGACGTCTCCACCTAGACCACAAGCGCGCCGGTTCAACAGGCCCCGAGTAGTCCGCGTTGGGCGCTGAAGCAGCTGGACCGGGAGCTCGTGACATCACCGGACAGGCCTGCCAACATTAACAATGAGGCAGGGTGGTTCCAGGAGGCCATGTCCGACATATGTGACGTGGCAATGCCCCGAGTCCGGCCAGGAAGCGCCCGGCGTCAGGTGTACTGGTGGTCGCGAGAGCTGACGTCTCTGCGCGAGGCGTGCGTAGCTGCGCGACACTTGTACGCCAGGCATCGCAGGCTCCGCATCCGCCCACCGGATGCGGCAGCCATTGAGGCGGAGCTATATGAGGGGTACAGAGCGGCAAAGACTGCCCTCCGCGAGGCTGTCCTGCGGGCCAGGGATCAAGCCCGCGAGGAATTGCTGGGGACTCTCGACAGAGATCCGTGGGGGCGCCCTTACAAGATGGTGTAGGATAAACTCCGCACCTGGGCCCCCCACTGACGCAGAGTCTCCGGCCTGAGCTCGTGGAGGTCGTAGTGAGCACTCTGTTCCCTACGCGGAGGGAACATCCCCCCCCGCCTATGGCTCCGCCGCCTGCGGTGCTGGAAGCGGACCACCAGGACGACGACGACGACACTCCGGTAGTGACTGGGGTAGACCTGAGAGTGGCGGTACGCAGGCTCAGTGCCAAAAATACCGCCCCGGGACCCGAAGGCTTGCCTGCCAAAGCCTGGGTCCTGGCCTCGGAGGCTCTCGGGCCCCGACTGGAGGGGATCCTAAGCGCATGCTTGGAAAGAGTCCAGTTCCCGCTTCGTTGGAAGACGGGGAAGCTGGTCCTCATTCGGAAGCCGGGGCGCCCTGCGGACTCTCCGTCCGCATACCGGCCCATAGTGTTGCTCGACGAGGTGGGCAAGCTCTTTGAAAGAGTCATTGCAAACCGCCTCGCCGAGCACCTTGCGGGGACGGGGCCGGATCTGGATAAGGAAGGATAGAGCCGTCATCTACCCCGGTCGCAGCGGAGAATAGAACCGGCGAGAGATGTCGTGCGGTGTTCCGCAGGGATCGGTCCTAGGGCCGTCCTTGTGGAACATCGGTTACGACTGGGTGCTGCGCGCCGACCTCCCTAGCGGTGTCAGCGTAGTTTGCTACGCTGACGACACGCTGGTGCTGGCACAGGGCAGGTTGCACGAGGTGGCGGCCGAAGTTATGACACGCGGGGTTGCGATAGTCGTTGAGAGGATCCGGCAGCTGGGTCTCGAGGTGGCACTGCACAAGTTCGAGGCCATGTGATTTCATGGGCCTCGGAATGCGCCACCGACGGGATCCCTACTCACGGTAGGAGGGGTATCCATCGGCGTCGAGTCAAAATCAAAATCAAAATCAAAGTATTTATTTGAAGTAGGCCAGTTACAGGCACTTTTGAATTGTCGAAACAAAGATGAAAATTAAATGTAGCTACAGTCACAGTCACAAGACATAAGAGTCGACTTTGAAGTACCTAGGACTCGTCCTCGACAGCCGGTGGAACTTCGTGGAGCACTTCCAACGTTTGGCCCCCAAACTGGAACAGACCGGGGCTGCCTTCAGGCGGCTCCTGCCCAACCTGGAGGGCCAAAGGCTCTACGCGGGAGTCGTGCGGTCCATGGCCCTTTACGGGGCCCCGGTGTGGGCGCGTTCCTTGAGGCTGCGTGCAGCCCACTACCTGAACGCGCCCCAAAAGGTGGTAGCCGTAAGGCTGGCCCGTGGGTACCGCACGATCGCCCGCGAGGGGGCGTGCCTCCTTGCCGGATTGCCGCCATGGGATCTGGAGGCGATAGTCCTCGCGCGCCTGCATGAATGGCGCGCGGAGGCGCTACGCTGGGGGAAAACTTCGCTGCCGCGACAAATTGTCGCTCAGCGGACAGACTTCCGGCGGGATCTCATGGCGACATGGAGAGAGCGACTGTCGCAACCCTGTGCAGGGCACGCCACGATAGTGGCGATAAGTCCCCTCTTTGAGGAGTGGCTTGAGAGACGCCACGGCGTCCTCTCCTTCCGCCTGACGCAGGTCCTCACCGGACACGGTGTTTTCGGGAGGTTCCTGCACCGAATCGGGCGGAAGGAAACGCCCGGGTGTTTCCACTGCGAGGATCGACCGGAGGACACGGTGGAGCACACGGTGGAGGTGTGCCCCGCGTGGGCGGAGCACCGCCGTGTCCTCGAAGCGGCGATTGGCGGCGGTGACCTCTCGCGTCCGGCCCTGGTGCAAGCCATGGTCCGCAGCGAGACGGAATGGGACGCCGTCACCTCCTTCTGCGAAGCAGTAATGCTAGAGAAGGAGGTGGCGGAACGTGAGAGGGAGAGAACCTCACAGCGTCCCGGCCGCCGCGGGAGACGCCCCGGGCGTCGGGGGCCACCGTAGGCGCGGCCCTGTGGACGGTGGGCTATGGGCTAGCTCGCCGTCCGCCCGTCTCATGACGACAGGCCGTGTCGACGGCGCGTTCGTGTTCCACGCGCGCCTCAAAGAGAGTCAGCAATAGGAAGGGGTCCGCAAGGACCGATGCCTGCCGGGGTTGCGGGACTGTTCGAAAGAGATACCGTGACCCCGGAACACAAAGGGCGATGAAGGAACATGGATGGGTTTTAGTCAGTAAAAGTCTGACACTCCCTCCTGCTTCGCCCAGAGCGGGAGAAGTAATTTGATGATTTCCCATCCGAAAAAAAAAAAAAAAAAAGTGTAACACTGGGTATCTCAAAATAATAAAAAAACAAAATGGCGGATTTTTGGGCGCCAAATTCAATGTCTCCTAAACTTGTTTTATTCTTTTCAGTTTTTTTATTTAAAGTTATTAGTTATTTTTCACGCAGTCGGGTTTTTTAATATTTTTGTTCTTTTACTCTCCAGTGAAATTACAATAAATGAAGGCTAAGTCCTATTAAGCTAAAGAAGTGCTGGGCAAATAGCTAATTAAGATAAAGCTAACAAGATTCAATGGCGTCTCTGCATCTAATGGCTCGGTAGCTGACGTCGCGTCGTTCGCGTCGTCGCATCGTTTCATACAGAAGATATGGGTTAGTGGGAGTATTAAATGCAACGTCTTCCATTTCGGTAGTTTTATTGTGTGTAAAATGTTTGCTTAACGAAACGGAGTTAGAAAATAAGTGAAACACTTGTACTTGCCTTTCCACACTCTTTATACGCGAATTTAAAAGCAAAAGCAGAAAACAAAAATCTCCACCTGGCAACACTAAACGTCATTGTCAATATTTCAGAGCCCCCAAAGAGTGAAAATTAATTTAATTGAGGGAGGGCGGGATGTTCTATCTCGGACTAAGTACTTCATATAATCAGGATTGAACTTTACTTCAGGTAAGTTCGTTTAATCCTATCATTATAATCGTTCTTAGTCCGAGATAACTGATGTAGATGTTCAGAGAAGAATAAAACACTTAAAATTACAAAACATTTATTTTCTTTCAACTTCTGCCTTAACATTTACACATCACTTAAAGTTGAGAACGGGCGGTATAGCTCTGATTTTAGTAAATCCGCGGAAAGCATGTCTATTTCAAAATATTTTTTTACCAGTACCGCAAGTAAACATGTGCACCACAAACTGCACCACGCGATAAAACACGTGTTTTGTTCAGGCACATCATTAGACACAAGAACGTGCTCCAACCAACGTGTTTCTTAATCGTTAAATAAGCTACTGTTTTTATCTAATGACGTTATTGCTAATCAACTACTAACTTAGTAGCTTGACGTTGGGCGAAAGTGTGAAAGGTCGGTGGTCCGCCTGCTGCACTAGACATAAGTCAGTCCACTTCTTATAAGTAAGTATTGTTCAATTAAAAATAGAACACAAGGATTATGTTATCTGTAGTTTTTAAGGTGAAAGATTTTTTATCTGTGGCTCGCTCTCTCGCCATTGTTGCACCGCTGTACGTACCAATAAATTTCTTTATATTCTAATCAAGTGTTTTTATGATCTTCCCGATCAAGTATATTAAACTTTGTGCTTCAAACACTGGAATCTTAGACGAGGACTAACATACCGAATGACTTTTTTATCACTTTCCAAAAAAAATGGGTATATTTGGTGAACGGAGTAGAAGCTTATGGCATACCTAGTTTGTTTTTTCTTTTTTCCACAGCTTAGAAAAAAATTGATCCATCATCAGTAAACGCTACAAATTTCAAATAAACTTTTCATATTAGAACAAAGAAAGAGAAATTTTGAATAAAAATATATCGAATTTCAAATCATACGCAATACATATGCTCATATGCTTCTTCTTCTAAGACTAGAATTTTTAGTAGTATTTTTAGTAATTTGCAAATCAATTGATTGATTGGTTTCAATGACGCCGAACCAGAGGATAAATTTTGAAGTGGGCGTGGATGGCCAAATGCGAAACTATGAGGAACATCGAAAAACACTCAAAGGAGGTTCGAGCCAGATTTTGATGACCTTGTATATTTGTGTTTATTTTTCAGTATTATCGTTCATTTTTGTTTTCTCTCTGTTGTGCCTGTCCTTTCATACCTGTTTTCTATAACTGGATGTAGCTGGAAATAACATACAAACTCATCAAAACCAAGCAGCAAACAAGGGGTACACATACATTTTCTTGTTGGACCGCTGCCGAGAGGCATATAAATAAATTATCTAAAAGACACATTAAAATAAATAAGGCAATGAGAAATATTGTTTACTTGACAACTCACGCAAACAATGTGAGGCAATGCACTGCGGTTGGAAAATTAGATGATTAATTTTATTACTATTACAAATTCAAAAACAAAATTATTCAATATTATTTGAAAACGGGTAATAACATAAAGTTGGCAAACTATCTTGCTAGGTATTGTCTTTCAGGTTTCTTTGTTGTTAGGATTTCCCCTACTTTCATTTTGGTCGTAAATAAAGGGTGTAAAACACCTCTTAACGAAGCCGAAAGGCACTTGTTCTCCTCATCATTGCGATCATTTTTTTGTTCTACACCATACTTGGGAACTTTCTAGTTACGGAGATATTGGGAGTCAAAGTTCCAACTTTTTGACAAGTTCCTTTTTAAATACAAATTTTTAATGTAAGATTTTTATTTTAAACACCTCCACGACCCCCATGCTATTCAATCCATCCATCAGCACAATGTTTTGAGTGCGTTACATTGAGTTCTACCACAAAACATGAATTTAACCCCAAAAAAAAAAGTCGTTTCCCAGCAATCATTTTTGCGTAAAGTTACTTAGTTTGACATTATTTGATACTTTGTGCTCAATAATTTATTGATTCTGACATTATTTGATACTTTGTGCTTGATAATTTATTGATACTGGAATTATTTGTTAAATTTTGCATGCCAAAACTCAGGCAGAATGTACCCGGCTCACTATATTTTCTAACAACTTTATTGTACAAATACCTACATTCTATGCGAATAAATGATTTGATTTAATTTGATTTGATTTGATGTACAGAATGCTTGGTTGACGGCTTCGTGATGAGGTCTTTTACACCCTGTATGTATAGTTTGGGATATCCTAGTTTTCCTCCAACAGACAATAAAATAAAACAACATCACTTTTGTAATTCCCGAAGGGTACGGCAGAAGTGTACCTAATAGTAACATTGCGTATGTCATGTTGATGTCCTATGCAGCAGAAGGCGACCCTATTGCCATCTCTCAAGCACAAATCCTGACTCCGTGGCTGCTACTCAGTATCTCCCGATACTATCACATTGATATTTCTCCCAACCTGGACTAATGAGGCAGCCAAACATAAATGTACTGGAATACTAAAATTTGCCACCTAAAGACGACCTACGTTCTTCTGCGACGATCTTAGTTTACAAAACTTAATTTATTTTAATTATCGTTGTGTAATTAACACACAAGTCAAGTAGTGACCGGTGAATGATGTTACTAATTAATGGCTCTTTATCAATCGACGCGACGGATGTGTCCTTAAGAGTCGACTATGTTTAGGGCCGGATGACCGTTTGCATTTTTTTTTTTTTTTTTTTTTTTTTTTTAATATTGTGTTTTTATTTATCTGACAAACTGACTAATAGCTGTACATTAACAAATAACACAGCAAAATAACCTAAAGTAAAAACTATAAAATAACATCAAAAACTGGTCGTCAACTCTATGAACAATGTACCCATGAGATTCGTGGCGTTGCCATGATGAAAAAAATAAAAAAAAGTTTTTGCCATGTTTTTCTTACAAACTAGTGTTTCCTTTTAGGTGTCTAAAGCCTGTGTTAGGAAACTCCACTCTTCCATAACTTAAATTAACGTTAGCAAACTTGTTTTTTTTTTACAATTATTACAGAAGAAATAAATTAAAAAATACAAAATTAAGATATAACATAAATAAAAGTGAGAAAGTGAATGTGCTTGTCACTAAGACGGTATATGGGGAATGGTTAAGTGTGAGTGAGTGTATGATGTAATTCTGTGTGGGGGAGGGGTTATGTTGTGTAGGGAGAGTGGATGAGTGAGTGAGTGTTGAGAATATAAGCGTGGGTCTGTGAAAGGGAGTGTATGGTGTGCTTATGGCTGCGTGAGTGGGATAGAAAATGATCTCGGTTTGTGTTTTATTTTAGCAGCCCCACCGTGTTTTCGTAGGTAAGTGGTTTAATCCAACTAGTTAGTATTTTTTTTACATTCATGTTGTTTCTTGTTATGTACATAAATCTCTCTACAGCTGAGCTGAGCGTTTTTTATATTGTATGAGGGCAACTTGGTTTTCGTCTGGGGAACTTCTGCTATTATGTCTTTTATTTTTTTCAAGGTTTGGCCAGGGACATAAGGTAGGGTCTTGTGTGACTTTAGAATAGTTTTGACTATATATAATTTTCTTGCCGACAGTAAGTTGCTAATTTGGAAAAGACCTTGGGTAGGATCTAATCTTCTTAAAATACAATAGTTTTATCAGAGTACGTTGTGCCCGCTCAAGATTAATAAATTTAGTCTTAGCCGCTCCTCCCAATATGGGAATGCAGTACATTATGACAGATTGGAGCAGCGGTGGCCCAGAGGTGGCGGTCCCGACTTACGAGCAGTAAGTCGTGGACCCAGACAGGCGCATTACTTTGTGTAATTTATTTCATCACCACTGCTCTCAAAACGGTGAAGGAAAACATCGTGAGGAAACCGGCATGTCCTAGAATCAAAAAAAATCTAAGTCATGTGACATCTACCAATCCGCACTGGGCCCGCGTAGTGGATTATAGCCCATTCCTTCTCATTGAGAGGAGGCCGTGTCCCAGCAGTGGGAACATTATAGGCTGATGATGATGATGACAGATTGTACCAAAGCCAAATATATTTCGTTGAGGAGATGTCTGGGGGTTTTTGTGTTTGTGGGAACATTTTTTGGTACAATATGCCTCAGAGTTTTGAAGATCCAGCTCAGTTTTCTAATCCTATTTGTAACTTGTTCAAGCTGGGGATACCAGGATAGTCTATAGTCAACAACAAAACCCAAATATTTGCTCTGTGACACTCTGTATAGTGTTGGACATAAACAATTATGTGCATCATCACCACTCGTATGCTGAAATCTGTACTTGGTTGTGTACGATTTGATATACTACTCTGTCAAGAAAGTACCGGGAAAAGATCAAAAATACACAAAATGTCTGTTATTCATCTAAATTTATTTTATCACCTTCAAAGTATGCTCCTTTAGAAACGATACACTTGCGCCAACGAATAATCCATTCATCAAAACATTTTTTAAACGCTGCTTCCGGAATTGAGTTCAGTTCTCGCCGCGAATTCTCCTTTATGTCTTCTATCGATTGAAAACGGGTGCCACGAAGTGGTAATTTGAGTTTAGGAAAAAGAAAAAAGTCAGCAGGAGCCATATCTGGTGAATATGGTGGTTGCTGGATGGTATTTGTTGAGTGTTTGGTCAAAAATTCGTTCACAATGATAGCCTTGTGCGAAGGCGCATTGTCGTGGTGCAAAATCCAAGAATTTTCTTTCCACAAATCTGGCCTTTTTCGTCGAATTTGCTCTCTTAAACGCCGCATAACGCTCAAATAATATTCTTTATTTACCGTTAGACCTTCTGGTAAGAATTCAGAGTGCACAACACCGCGATAGTCAAAGAAAACAGTCAACATGACTTTGACTTTTGATCGACTTTGGCGTGGTTTTTTCGGTTTCGGTTCAGTTGGAAGGCGCCACTCCGAAGCTTGTTGACTAGTTTGCATGTCAAACTCGTAAACCCACGTCTCGTCACCAGTAACAATGCGTTTCATGAATGTTGGGTCCGAACTGACTCGTTCTAGCATGTCCTCAGCGACTTTCATGCGATTGAGTTTTTGGAGAAAATTCAGATCTTTTGGGACTAGCCGAGCAGCAACATGTTTCATACCCAAATGATTAGTTAAAATGGTACGGATCGACTCGTGAGATACAGAAAGTTCGGCGGCTATCACTCTCAGAGTTGAATGGGGATTTTCAGTCACTATTTTCTTCACTTTTGCGATGTTAACTTCAGTTGCAGACGTTGAAGGCCTACCAGAGCGAGGCAAATCTTCCATCACATCTCGACCGCTTTTGAACGCTTTGAACCACTCGTAAGCACGAGTTTTTGATAAAGTCGATTCACCGTAAGCCTTCTGTAACATTTTCAGTGACTCCGAACACGAAATTCCATTGGCGATGCAAAATTTAAGACAAACTCTTTGTTCGATATTTTTGTCCATTATGAAATTCGCAATACACATTAAATATGATATTACTAAAACCAGCACTGTATTTAATATAAATAACAGATGCAACTCAAACTCCGCGACAAAATGGAAAACAGTTGTGCCAATCTAACAACTACAAAAAAACAAAAATTTGAATTTGGAACCATAAACAAATCATCCATTCCCGATACTTTTTTGACTGAATGTACTAAAGCATGTAATTTGTTTTAGCTGTGAGTAGGTTAGTTGTGTGCCATCTAGCTATTTGGGTCATACCAACTTCAGCACTTAAGGCAACCTCACGCCAGGTATTCCCAGTAAATACAACAGCAGTGTAGTCGGCCTAAGAAAATACTTTTGCATCGTTGATTTTGAGATTGCAGAGGTCATTGATATAGAGCAGGAAAAGCGTAGGCCCCAGCACACTTCCCTGGGGTACTCCGAATGTGACAGCCGCGTCGAAAGTTACTAGTTCTCCCACTTTAACCCTCTGCTTCCTGTTTGAAAGGTAGTCTCTAAAAAGTTTGAGTGGGATTCCTCTTACCCCTGCTTTGGCCAATTTGTTTATTAGATGTTGATAGCAACGTTTAGCCACTGGCAAGGTAAGTGCCCACTGTCCCCCGACGCAAGTGTGCGAGGAAATGCCAGTGTGCTTTTAGTCAGAACGTGTCTGACAAAATCCTCAGCTCTAACATTATTTAGGATTTCAACATCGAGAAAAAAAGGTGTCAACAATTGGCCAAAGAATTAGCGTTGCCAGTCACCAAATCACACGGCAAATCATTATAAAAATTTTCAGCATTTCCGATAATACCTATAGGAATAGCTGAAAAATCGTCTCTTTGTACATGGATCGAGTTTAATTTCCCAAGAGTTTTTTTGTAAAGTATGCTTTCATTACTTAAAAATGCGTGCAATCACATTGCGTCCGTGGTAATTAACAAATAAAAACGATTTGAAATTAACTGATTGTTTAAATGTTTCCATAATGTTTTTTTTTCCTTTACGATATTACCAATGGGTGTGATATTATGTGTGTTTTATTTATTTATTGCTGCAAACATGAGGTAGGTAGAAACTACACAATGCCACCCGCTGCGGTCCTAACAAACTCCTTATACTTCGTCCAGGTATCTGGTCATACAGCACCTACGTGCTGTATGACCAGATACCTGGTGGTTGCTACGTACCTGAACTTTCTGAAGAACGTTACAAATAAGGCCAGTGTATGTACAACTTCTAGAGCGTCCTCTCACGGCGTTTCCACTGACATCTACGGTTTCATGATACACTTATCAACTTCATAGTACATCATAAAGCTTTTTCAAGAGGTATACTTCGGTTCAATTTAATGGCGGCTCGGAAGTTAGCTGCGAGTGACGGTCTGCGCAGGAATAACGCTTTAAACTTTAAGGCGATTCGGAACATCTTATGTAAAGCTGCGCAGACAACAATTTTAGGTATCAACGGGGCGCAGATGACGCATCGTTTTGTCTGTATAATGCGCAGACCGTCACTTGCAGTTAAATTCCGAGCCGCCATTAAGTTTGAACCAAACTATACGGGCAACGTACTAGTGCGACGGAAACAATATACGGAGTGGGACACCGACGCATAAATTCCCACGTACCAACTCTACCACGTATTCAGTACATGACTCTGAACGTTGATATACTGAAAACAAATTGAATTTTATTGTAGTTTATTCAATTTGTACGTGGTTATAGTTTGTGTGTCGGTGCCTCTTCCAGTTCTTGTATAGTACTGGGGTAAGCTACTCGTGCAGACAAAATAAACTTTGGAACTCAATTAATATTGTTCTGTATTTTAGATATTTAAACCAACACGGGCGTAAAAATAAATACCAGATGTGTTTATCTTACCAGTAGTTGTGAGGATGGATGTTTTCGTTAAAAAGTTACAAACATCTGTTTGTAACTCTTTAACGCAAAAACTTCTGAACAGTTTTGGTTGAAATTAAGCACACAGACAGTTTTATAACCTGGGGCTAACATATTATATTTTATATACCGGTAATATTATAATTATGGTGGGAAAATTACAGAAATCCACGCGGCGAAGCCACGGGCATCTAAGCAAGTTGATTATTATTTTAGGCATAAAATATATCAGTATTACGTTCAATTAAACATTGTTATAACAGTTATTTTCCTGTTTATTATTTTGAAATCAAATGCTTGGTAATTTCTCGGCCTAATTCGGTTGTTTACCTTAATTACAGTTTTTGGGGAAAACAAATTTCAAGCAATTTATTATTGTTAAAATAAACATGATGCGAGGGAAATAAACAAAGATTTATGCTGAGTTTAGTAGTGCCTCCGTCTCAAACACGATTCCGAACTTAAATATGCATCATCATCTGCCTAGCCTTTTCCCAACTATGTTGGGGTCGACTTCCAGTCTAACCGGCTGCAGCTGAATACCAGTATTTTACATGGAGCGACTGCGTATCCGAACTTAAATCTTCTTCTTAGTCGAGACACTCTTGTCAGAGTGGTCGTGGTTGCACAGACGAGGTACACGGAGAGATGTTCGGTGGGTCGTTGACTTCCCCGAGGATTGCCCTTTCAGCGATGTGCTTCCATTTCTGCCGATTGGAGACGTTGCGAGTACACTGGACCATGGTAAACTCAGTAGCTTTCTCGATCAGGTCAGTCCAGCGAGTTGGTGATCGGCCGCGTGATCTCTTGCCCTCCACCTGGCCCTGAACCACCAGTCTCTCCATGGAATTTTCATTTCTAGTGATGTGTGAACTTAAATAGGGTTTGATAAAAATATCGTACAGATTTGCTAGAAAAATGTTACTCGCGCTATTATGAGTCAACTAACGCCACCTCATTTGTTGATATCAGTTCACGCTTTTAGCCTCTAGTTGGGGCCACAGAGACCAACAATCAAACATCATAACATCACGCCTCTAATCCCCGAACGGTTTGCCAGAGAGGTAGATATTTCGACAGTTAACATACGAACTACTGAAAACCACAGTCGGCCAATGAAAAAACCCTTAGCTTATTAATAGATGTATTTTACAGATTTATCTCAACTAGAGACAGTCTTAGTACAAGTTCAACTACAAAAGTCTGAATTGTCTGAAGTGGCTTAAAAACGTTTCATCATATAATTTCGTTTTTTTGCCATTTAATTACCTACATATTTAAATCAACAGTCAGTTTTTTTTTTAACTGCCTTTTCTAAATGTCAGAATTATCTGAAGTGGCCTTATAAATGTTTCTTCATAAGATTTTGATATTTTATTGCCATTCATAAAACAGCTTTTCTTTTTTTGAGAAATATATTTTGTAAAGTAGGTACCTATAGAAGTTAGAAAAAGGTTATTAAAGGTAACTCCCCTCCTCCATAATCGATATTTTCCTTATGCTTACAAACTATACGTTGCATCATTCTTATCAAACTATACCGACATTCTATTTATAATTACTCAATGTTTACAATTAACATGTCTATATAAATGTTTTCAGTATTTATCGTATTGTAAATTCATTAAAATGTAAAAAAAGCTTCCACAATGGGCAATAAATGTTACTTAAAGTTGCTTGAATAGATTTTTTTGACTGGTACTATTGAAAAAAGACAATTTTTTGAAGTTGTACAGCAAATTGAACTTTAAGACTTTAAACTTTGGTTTCCAAAAACACAACATTTGTTTAGCAAATTAAATCGAGAACGCAGTACAGTTACGTACGACTGTCGCATTCTGAATTGTTAGGTTAAACTACTTGCGATCTTACTAAATATCGGTAACTGGTTTATCTGTTAACTAAACCTGACCTATTCGCGTTGAAGTCGTGCCAAGTTTAGATAATACTGTATATGTTTTTATTAGTTTCCGAACTATTCATTTCACACAGACTCTTATCAATGGAACTTGGAGGAAACGCAGTTGCAGGGAATCACTGGATTTATCCTTAGGAAAACGTTTGTATTTCCCTATTCATAAAGGTTCTTACCCAGTACCGTAGCAGCAGCCGCAGCAGATTTATGCAAATATAAAGAGGTACAGTGCTACTAATTACTTATTCACATTCCTGATTTCAGCGTGAAAGCTAATAGTGATTCGACCTTCGTGTTTTGGCAGAAAGAAGTGTTTTTCTTTAAGCAAAATGAGGGTTATTCTGTTCTTAACGTTAGTTATTAAGTTAACGGTAGAGGCAAAAGGTAAGTTTCTGAGTACCTAATTAATTTTGTTGATTCATTTAGAAAGTTTTCTCGTGAGAAAATAATCATTCGATAGAGTGTTTTCCTTTGAGAAGACCATTTCTCATAGTCTATTTTAGAAAAATTCTGCAGCCGTGTGAAGAATCCCGATCACGGTTCCGATTTTCGTAACATTTTTTACATATTATTATACGGTCTATGGAAAATCTAATGGACTGGATTCTGCTTTACTTACTACCGGGTAAAGCGGAGTGAATAGGGTCACGAGAGTGAATCGGGACCAAACATTCAAAGAGCTTTTGACGTTATTGAAATGTTATTTGTTGCCTGCAAGTCCTTTTTTTTTTGTAGTCGATTATTTTGTAGCACGGCATAAATATTTTCTGCTGTTCTAGGTCTGATGGTGTGTACATGTCAGCATTGGTTCTAATATATCTACACCGGTCATACCCTGAAAAACTTGAATTACCTTAGCAATCTTTTCCAACTGATGTTATTTTTTTTCTTCTAGATGGGGACTGTGGAGTAATTCCAATTACCGAATGGGGCAGTTCTCCACTCCTGCGACAGGACCCTCTTTCGAATCCTGTAAACATAGCCGTGATACAGCATACCGTTGTTCCTGAGTGTAACAGTGATGAGGAGTGCCAGAAAGCGGCCAATGGCATTAGGAAATATCATATGCAAGATCGGGGATTCACTGATATCGGACAATCGTAAGCATGATTAGTTCTTGGAACTATTGTTGCAGTGAGCCAGAGGTCGGTCGAGATCTCTTCTTCGTAATGCTTTTGTTTCGCTTTTATTCTTCAACTTTTTGTAATGGTTATGAGTACTTATGAGTAACGACCAAACCTTAAACAGTGAAAACTTAAATTAGTATTTAAGTTTTATGTTGCCGTGTTAGTATATGCATTAAAAAGTAACAATGTTTTCAGTTTCGAGAGCACCGTAGGCACACATTTATACTTTGATAGCATTACAGCTATTTTAGTTTTTTTCTTTTTCAATAGTTTTAACCTTGCCAAAAATATGGACGGATTTATGACCAAAACTCATATAAATCAAAAAGCTTCCATTACTGTGAGCTATTCTCAGAAACTTCCATTACTGTAAAAAAGGAATATTCATCGCGATGACGTTATTAATCTCAAGAATCAGTCTTCAGAAATAGAAAAACTAAGACGTCAGAAGTTCAGCACACATTACAGACGCCAAAAACCTTTGGAAGTACGAGTCGTTTGGGGAACTGATTTGTAGTCTGCAAAGATAACAAATTGGTCAAATTACAGTTCCCAGTCTTGTGTCAATTACGCGATTTCCCCGAAGGCTTACTGTTCCTTTGAGTTCAGCGAATGTTTTTGATGAATCCCTAGGTTCCTAATCGGTGGTAATGGGAGGGTGTACGAGGGAGCTGGCTGGCATACTGTGGGGGCACACACTCTCGGATATAACAGGAGAGCCGTTGGGATTTCCTTCATCGGTGATTTTAGAAGTAAGTAGTTTTGTTTCGAACGAAACTCCGATATCTATTATTATAAAGAAGTAAAGTTTGCAAGTTTGGATGTAGAAGGCATCTTTTAAACTATTCATCCGATTCCGAAAATTATTTCACTGATGGGAAAGCTTCACCATTGTCTAGTGCCTAGTACATTGCCTAGTATAATCTCGACCAGTTTTAAATCGAGACCCATTCATCATCATCATCATCATCATCATCATAATAAACCTATAATGTTCCCACTGCTGGGACACAGGCCTCCTCTCTATGAGAGGGAATGGGCTATAATCCACCACGCGGGCCCAGTGCGGATTGGTAGATGTCACATGTCTTCGAATTTTTGGTTCTAGACCTATTACTGAGTGAGATTGAAAAACTGAAAAAGTAGTTGTTGACGTTTTTAAGTACTTATTAAATAGTCATGTCTTACCCATCTGTCTCGTTGGTCTTGTGGATAGCGCGGCTACTGAGCATGAGGTCCTGGTTTCGATTCCCAGGTCGGTCAAAGTGTTATTGGATTTTTCCCTCAGTATTTTTTTTTAAATAGATTTTTTTTTTCAACAGCGAAGATACCATCTTCACAAGCTCTAGAAGCTCTCAAGAGTCTTCTTGCTTGTGGAGTAACAAACAAGTATCTGGCTGAAGACTACTACCTGGTGGGTCATAGCCAGCTGTCGACCACTGACAGTCCTGGAGCAATGCTGCAGAAGCATGTGAAGCTGTTGCCTCATTGGCTGGATCATGCTAAAGATGTGTTGCACTAAGGCTGATAGAGGAAAATTATCTTTTTTTTTTATTTGGTTCCCTTCTACGACAACACCGTATAATTGGTTCTTCCAATACCGAGGGCGAGGGCGGCGCTCCGGACCAAATAATACCACACCTGCTGGAGTGTCCCAGATGTCCGTCTACCTGCACTCTTGACGACCTGTACAGCGTCTCTACCGCTGGAATAAACATGGCCACCTACTGGGCCCGCACTAGAAGCAAAATCTATACGATAAGAAGAAGAAGACAGTAATTTTTGATCTCGTTTTCGGGTAATGGTACGATTACACTTGGTCGTTTGCCCGTATTCGGGGATTCGAATAACTTTACTGGAATACAGACACGCGATGCTTTTATTTCATGCGTCATCGCAATGCAAACATTGTTATTATTTTAATTAGTTGACTAAATTAAGAAACCTTCATTTTTATATACGGTACCTTTTTACATTGTGGTACCAATAAAATGATGATGATGATTACATGATATGTGATTTTTTAATCAATTAATGTTACCTGCAATCGTTTGAAGCACAGTATTACCTAGTTCAGGCACATATCGTGGGTGAACTGGACGTAGATTTAAGAAAAACTTTAAACTTTGTACCTTACTTATTTTTGTTTTTTTTTTAAATTGGTGTCGAGTATACGAAATTGGGTACCTAAACGGACGAGATTGCCCGAAGACGGGCGTACCTACTCGACTTGGTTCATTTACGTTTGCCCGAATTCCATTGGCAATCTAATTAGGGCGAACGTCCAAGAGCAATTGCGCTATAAAGTTACTCTTTAGTCCGTTTGTATTGGAGTCGAGAGGACGGAGAGCGAAAAATTATCGTAGTTAAAAATTATCGTTAAAGTAAGGGGCCCAAATATGTTGGATTTAGCATCTAAGAGACATGTCGATGCTAGACTGTAATGTGTTATTAAATCAAAGAAAAGTATTATAACTCCTGTAGCGTATGTGTATTTAACACAAGTAGAATGCTGTTGTGTGTACGAGAAATGTTACACAGATAACATAAATATTATTATTTGATATTAAGTTTTTACTTTAAAGTTTTTCATCCCTGAATTAAACTCCCTGATAACTTCAACGATCCATCAGGAAACCTCCCACCTGGGCACGCGTTGCCGTGGCCAACTAGGAAATCTCTAAACAGACTTCAAACCCAAGTTGGCCGGAGCAAAGTCAATCTCTACAGATGGGGGGTCATGGACGGCTCAGATCTCACATGCGTATGCGGCGTTCCCCGCAGACAATGGCCCACCTTCGATCTTGCACCGCATGCACCTGCGCACTTGATAATCTATTTAATACTCCAGTGAGCGGAGTTCGCGTGACTGAGTTTTGGGCTAAACACATTTGAACTTTTTGACATCAATACGCTAAGAAGATCCTTGAATTACAGATATTGTTTTTATTAGAGATGTTGAGTTGCAGAGAAACATCTAATTTAATTTCTCAGTAGCAGCCACGGAGTCTGGATTGGTACCCTGTTGATGGCAAAAGGCTCGTCTCTATAACATGGGACTTGAACATAACTGGCAAAATGTGCTAGCATAAATATGTATTAGGCACACCTCTGCCGAATCCTGGGATAGCAGACCTTATGATTTGTTAAGGTATAATATATGATATACAACAAAGCAACGCTTATTTGTGTTGTAAATTGGGAGCAGAACGAAGTAATTTCTTAGATGGGCATTTTCCAGAGAATCTTTATCTTAATTTCCTGAAAGCAAATGTTTGTTTTACTAATAAAGCCCTGTATCTTCTTGCTCGAGGGAATTTTCCATCCATCCACATATGTAGGTATGTCATGGTTGACTTTGATAGTTTCGGAACAACAGATTAAGAAATTAGATTTTCCCTACATATATATGTTCGCAAAACACGACACAATTGTCGTGTTTAGCGAACATATATTTATTAATGATGTAGGTTTTATATTGACAGACCTTCTTAATGTAGGTAAACTATATAAACCACATCTGTTATGTCATGTGGAATAAACCCTAATTCTGAAAGCAGGGCTGTTTTATTATAACAGTTTTTAGAGTACATAACTTTAATTATTATTATTTTATGCCTTTTTATTTCCAAGACAGCAAAACAAGAAAAGAAAATCAAATAAAATTGAAAAAAAAAAAAAATATTGAGGCAATTTGAGGAGCCCTATCCTCCTCAAATTGCCTCCATTTTTTTTGGTGTTCGCCGCTTCCAACCAGCCACTTCCTGCTACTTTTAGTATGTCGTCGACCTAGCAAACTTGTGGTCTGCCTTTTGCTCTTTTACTTCCAGGGCTATTCCACTTTACTCATTTGGACCATCTTTCTTTTGGATAGCGTAACGTAACGCGTTAGTAACTTCAATTCATCATCATCATTTCAGCCGAAAGACGTCCACTGCTGGACATAGGCCTCCCCCAAGTGTCGCCACATTGACCGGTCCCGTGCGACTCTCATCCAGCGGATCCCCGCAACCTTCACCAGGTCATCGGTCCACCTAGTGGGAGGCCTTCCAACGCAACGTCTTCCGGTTCGCGGTCGCCACTACAGAACTTTACGGCCCCATCGGCCATCCGTTTTGCGAGCAATGTGTCCTGCCCACTGCCACTTAAGTTTTGGAATTCTTCGGGCTACGTCGGTGACCCTGGTACTCTTGCGGATTTCTTCATTTCTGATTCGATCGCGCAAGGAAACTCCGAGCATAGCCTTCTGATGAGGCCCATTGTGTGCGACCACGTTGCGGTCCCTTATGTAATCACTGGCAACACACACTGGTCATAGACTTTCGTCTTGAGACACTGCGGTAAGTTGGACGAGAAGATACCGCGCAACTTCCCGAACGCTGCCAAGCCGAGTCGGATCCGACGATTGACCTCTTTCTCGAAGTTAGACCTACTAAACTGGACCGTTTGTCCCAGGTACACATAATCGTCTACAACTTCGAGTGTTGAGTCTCCGATCTTGACAGGAGTGGGTGTGACATGGGCATTCAACATGACTAACTTCAATTACGAGTACTTCTAGTAAATACGTTATATACTGCATAAACCAAGAAGACTTAAAAGAAAAATTACTACATTGTTTTGAAACTGCTTCACTTTAATAACAATTAAACGCTCACGTCACATTTAAGTAAAAACAAAATTATGTAAATGTGTTATAGGTCAGGAGTCTTACGCTTGTACACAATAACACATTCATAATAAAACACACCCGTAATAATACACAACACATACGTAATTAATAAATTAAAGTACTTATTTTTATGTACGTTATTACTTTGTTTCGTAGTTTTGCATCTTACTATGTTATTAGACGTAATTAAATAGTAATGCGTAGTGAACAATAATAATAATTGTGTTTTGCGTTTGCACTAACGATGAGATTAATGAAAAATATTTTTTTATCCGATCTAGCTGTGAGTTTCTGTTTGTTTTTGAGAGCCTTGTGGCTAAACAATAACAGTCACTGTTTGATTTACAATTTTAATCATTTCTAGCCTAGGTCGAGCCTTGGATGGGTGACTATCCATTACTTACCGAGACCCCTTACCTCAAAAAACACGTTAAACCACCGTTGACCGCGAAATTCAAATTTTCGTACACTATATGGCCTGACACTGATCTGCAAATTGCAAAAGTCGTAAGAAAATTTGAATTACGCGGGTTACCCTGGCGCTTTTCCCTTAAATATGATGCAACCGGTTAGACTGGAAGCCGACTTAACACTGTTATCAAAAGGCTAAGTAGGTCATGAGTATTTGTTTGCTTTTAAGATAATGAACCAGAATCATCATCATTATCTGCCTAGCCTTTCCCAACTATGTTGGGGTCGGCTTCCAGTCTTACTGGATGCAGCTGAATACCAGTATTTTACATGGAGCGACTGCCTGTCTGACCTCCATAATTTAGTTAGTACTTATTGGGTAATACGATACCCCTTGGTAAGACTGGTTGCCAGATTATGAACCAGAATATAGATGCGATATTTTTAAATAAGGCTCATTGTTTGTTAATAAAATAGCTATTTTATTCCGAAAAGTTACAATTAATCTTACATACAAAGTCACCTGCTATACGAGATAGAAACATGAACAAATCAGTTGTCAATTACGTTTGGTGTAGGTTTTCTCATTTCTTTGATAAAGTTAACAAGTTTCAAGTTCCACCATTGTAACTGAATCTTTCAGTGATGATAACTAGTTTATTTCGTCTTTGCTATTTTTTTGCTATCGATTAGAAAGGGTACCACCCTCAACCGATTTGATTCCCATAAAAAAAATATTTTATAAGGAAATCAATATACCACTATCATATCATTATCACCCACAGCCCAACATCACCCACTCCTGGATATAGGCCTCTCTATGCTTGTAGCCAAGCTCCACGTTCTTCTGCCAGCCTCATACAGCATATTCGCACAATGGCAACTTGTCGTCTGCCCATCTCGCCACCGGACGACCAACACTTATCTTTCCAATCCTTAAAATTTATAAATACAGGATGGTTTTTTTAACACTTTCCAAAAAAATGAGTATTATAGGTGAACGGAGTAGAAGCAAATGGCATATTTAGATTTTAATTTTTGCGAAAAAAGAAATTAAAAAAGGTTCGATAGAGATTAGGGATCGAGAGAAATTAGATTTTTTTTTTTTTTTCTTTTTCAATATTTTCTTCTCTTTGTTCTAATATGATAATTTTACTTGACATTTTTAGCGTTTTTTGATGCTGGATCAATTTTTTTCTAAGCTGTGGAAAAAGGAAAAACTAGGTATGGTTGGTAAGCTTCTACTCCGTTCACCTAATATACCCATGTTTATTGGAAAGTGATAAAAAAGTCATCCGGTATACCATAAGGAAATTATAATGGTTATAGGAACCTAATACAAGTATTTTCAAATTCGAGCAAAAGATGTGAAGAATAAAATAACATTTTCGAGCGAGCTTTTGGTTTGGCTTTTTACAGAAGACGCAAAGGTTCCATTCGTTAATCTTGATGTAATGCATGGTTGCTTTGAAAAAAAGAACGGAAAACTATGCAATAGTACAATAACTCACACTTACTACAACAGCCCATAACGTCCACTGCTGGACATAAGCCTCTCCCATCATGGGAGGAATTTGCAGTAATGTCCACGCTTGGCAGGCGGATTGGAGATCGCAGTGATGAAAGACTAACAGAAAACGCTGCTGTCCATTCTCTGGTCTACGGATGCGCAAGGTGTTCTGCCTCAGACATTAGTCACACTTGAACTCACACTTGGTAAATTTTAATTAATTAACTTATATTGAGATAGGCAACATCAGGCGAGTGTCGTCTCGTGCAATAAATTGGATAAACACTTTCATTACAGACTCCTTGATAAGGAAAGTTGCTATTTGTAGTGTTGCAGTTTATTCACTTGTTGGGGTTTGTCTGATTAATGCATTTCATTGTCTACTGTTGGTATTATCTGTCAAATTGTCCTTGAAGTTTATATTGTTTACGCATTTGTGCTCAGAATATTCAATTCGCAAAATAGACAAATGTCAAAATGTCCAATTTGTTTGTGCAATTGATCGATGAAAAAATGTTGTCTGTCTTTGTACATAGGTTAGGCAGGTAGGTGTAAAACTTTTGGTATATCAACATCCGACGCGACGTAAATATTACAAAATCAATACATTTTAACGTCATAGCTTTATGACGAAAACACATTTAAGCCTATGTCCTTGTGAGAAACAGGAAAATTATTAGAATTGGTTTCGAATAATAAGCTTTATTTGCTGTGTTATTAAGTGCATGTTATGTAGTGTGTCAAAAGATTCTTGTATGTTATTCATTGTTCATCTTCCCGTCTTTAGTGTAAGCAGTGGTTGTAACGAGTTTAATAATCATGGTTTTACCTAATTGAATTAACAATGTTATTGTTGACATAAAAGCTAATTAAATAGTGACAGATCGATTAAAATGGCAAACAAGAACGATTACATTGATGGTTGTTTTTCCACTTTGTTGCTCCAATTTTTTCAGTGAATGGCGGGCGTTTTGGGGTCTGTCAATTAACGTTCATAAAGTGCTGATTCTTAGCCCAATTTAAATAAATGATTTCGATATCACACATTTGACTGGCTCGTTGGTCGAGTTGTCGCAAGCCCGACTACTGAGCATGAAGTCCTGGGTTCGATTCTGGGTCGGGCAATATTGGGTTATCCATCAAGAATTTCTCGAAACGGAGCCTGGATTTGTTCCCGGTTGATATAATAGGCTCGACCACCTATTACATGGGACTTAAACATAACTGGTGAAGTGTGGGTGTACCATTAGGTACACGTTCACACGCCTAATCCTTTCGGGGGTTCGGGAAGAAGATTCTGGGTTGTGGAGGACAGATAGAGAGTCGCTCCATGTAAAATACTGGTATTCAGCTGCATCCGGTTAGACTGGATGCCGACCCCAACATAGTTGGGAAAAGGCTACGCAGATGGTGGTGGCCGTAAAGATCAAATCAAAACAAAAATATTTATTTTCTAGAATATGGTACATTTAGGGTGATACAGTAAATTGTAGTTTCAGTCAGTTAAATTTAATATCGCCACCATGATTAGCTTGTGACGCACATTTACACACAAATACGTCTAACACGATACCTTTGACAGAAATTTAATTAATTTATCTATGTATCAATGCATCGTTGTTTGAGTCAAAAGGTCATGACGGTTATGTACTTGCATATCTAATAACGTAATTGATTTTCATAAGAAAAGGTTTTGTGCAAAAACGACGTAAAACGATGATTTGCAAATTCATTTTAAAGACTTTGTTCTTCGTAACAACAACAACAACAGCCCATAACGTCCACTGCTGGACATAAGCCATGATGGGAGGAATTTGCCGTAATCTCCACGCTTGGCAGGCGGATTGGAGATCGCAGTGATGAAAGACTAACAGAAAACGCTGCTGCCCATTCTCTGGTGTACGGAGGCGCAAGGTGTTTTGCCTCAGACATTAGTCGCCTTATACGACACCCGTGAGTGTAATGGGTTGGTTCTATTCTACTCTGCCGGATACCACACGGCGGTTCTTCGTAATACTTTTCTTATTTTTCCATGTCCTCTTTTATATGAAGACATCACTATATCTAATGTCTTTGTCCCAATTTGTTGTTTGAATCATGCTTTCTTCTTCTGTATTTCTATTTTAGCCTTCATCTCAGTAGTCACCATCTACCTCAGATAGTCTAGATACCTCAGACCAAATAAAAAACCAAGACATAGCGCTGCGAACAATAAAGTGAGGCCAGCGCAAAATTACGTCTCGCTCTGTGCATACACGCTCACACGCACACATTTACATCAAACTACAATGAAATTACATCTCAATAAATGCACACATGTTTACGAAACCGGACTCACTTCTCTGTTCGCAGAGTTCCGTCTTAACTTTTTTATTTGGTCTGAGCTAGATACATATACAGCGTGTAAACAACCTCATCACGAAACCGTCAACCAAGTAACTCAAACTAAGTAAACTTTACGCAAAAGTTATTGAAACGACCTTTTTTTTTGGAGTAAAACTTCTTTGTGGTAGAACTCATTGTAACGCACTCAAAACATTGTAATGATGGATGGATTGAATAGTACGGGGGTTGGGTTGAGGTGTTTAATGTAAAAATCTTACTATAAAAACTTGTTTTAAAAAAAAACTTATCAAGAAGTTAGAACTTTGATCCCCAATATCTTTGTAACTTGAAGGTTTCCAGGTATGGTGGAGAAATTATTGCAATGGCGAGGAGAACAAGTGCCTTTCGGATTCGTTAAGAGGTTTTTTACATCCTTTATTATTCCTCGTTTCTTCGATCTTCCCTTTCTTTCATATAAACATCCACATTCATACTCATAATTTCGGTACCCCGACCCTTGCTCGAGCCAGCCCGCGATGTTGAGCCTGTAGTTTTAAATCAGCCTTTAAGCAATTATCATCAGCCTATTAACACACACACAGGACACAGGCCTCCTCTTATGAGATGGAAACCATTTATCTTCTTTCTCTTTGTCTTTAGTACCGACGTTTCCACAGGTCAATTTCCGGCCTCAAACGCAGGTAATAAATAGCTAGTATATAAAGTAAAGTAAATAATAACTCTTTTCCTGAAAGGTGTCATGTCATGACCATGATTGACGGGTTATAAAGGCACAGTATTGTATGCTAATTGGATATTCAGTTTGAACACGTGTCGATTACTGCAGGTATGTCTTCATCATATGGGCAACAGGTGCCTACATGCTACTGCAGAGACCTTAACCTTTGTGGTCATTTAGGAACTAACTCTGGCACGTTATAAAGAAAAAAATAATAAACAATAAGGTTCAAATTAGAATCAGAAATGAGGAGACGGTTGAGGCGGGCGTCAGAAGTGTGACATGTATTTATTATGAATTCTTTTACAATAATTTAGACACATTTAATTTAAGTAGGGGTACCAGCTTGTAAACGGGCCAACAAACTTATAAAGGAGGCTAGGTCAAACCGGATGCGGAAGGCGAAGAAGAGGGTGTTGTGGGCATAGCTTGGGAAAGGTCTTGGTTCAGGTGTAAATTTCGAGACTGTGTTTTTTTTAGAATAAGCTCATACTAGTATTTCAATTATCATGACAAACATGAGCCTTGTGCATGTATCTTTAAGTAAATCATACATTAAGAAACATGATACACACACGATCTTTCAAAGTTCATACGTGCTCTACAACTCCAAATTAAATCAAATTAATTTACTAATTGATTGTAGGCCAGCACTAACTAATTAATCCCAAGACATTCACACAGACCGCACGGACCCCTTTAATCTAGCCTCAATTGACCACACAAAGACAATGAGTATTCTTTCTATACAGAAGGCCCATTCAGTTTCATGCAGATTTTTGGGTGATCATCATCTGGTTAGACTTTTCCCTAGCTATGTTGGGGTTATTAAGGGCGGCATTCAGTCTAACCGGATGCAGCTAATTGTTACATGGAGCGACTGCCTCTCAGACCTCCACAGCCCAATTACTAGGTAGCACGATACTCTTTCGATGGACTGGAAGTCAGAATTTCGGGACTGTCAAAGACAGACAAATGACAGGCAGGATCCAACGGGTTCAATTAAGTAATAATAAGTTTTTTCTTTAAAAATACAAGTTGGAGTTTGATTGAAATTGGATATTTACAGCAGGTTAAATTAATTATCCACATTAATTGTTTGTTATATGTTATATCTTTTCCTCGAGTGTACAAATTATGGAAACTGTCGAGTTGACGCAACTGTCGAATTCACAAAACCGTCCAATCAGCGGAACTGACTAATCAACGAAACTCGAAGTCTCTCGACGAAGTCGAATTAAATAAACTGACGACTGAGGGAAACTGATCAGTGTTACGCGGACTTCTTTCCGAGGTACGGTTCGATCATGTTCCCTTAATATAATAGAACAAAGTAAATTACCCTTACCTAGCTCGTACATATTTTTTCTGTTATTTCCTCCATGTTCCACTTTTTGCATTGTATTGTATTGTATAAGGGGCTGGTGTCCGCAACTCCACGTCAAAACGCGTATTTTGCGTATGGGCTATAATCCACCACGCGGGCCCAGTGCGGATTGGTAGATGTCACATGTCTTCGAATTTTTGGTTCTAGGACATGCCGGTTTCCTCACGATGTTTTCCTTCACCGTTTTGAGAGCAGTGGTGATGAAATAAATTACACAAAGTAATGCGCCTGTCTGGGTTCGAACCCATGACTTACTGTTCGTAAGTCGGGGCCGCCACCACTAGGCCACCGTTGCGCTCTTGTGTTCTACTTTTAAAAATAGGTCGAAAAACACGAATGGTGTCGGGAAGTTGTTGTTTTTTTTCTTGATGTATTAAAGCGCCCAAAATGTGCCCTCAGACGAATACGTATGTTTTCTGGTTTTTATACAAAGATAATAACCTTTTTTTCTTTCTTTTCTTCCTTCTAACCTTAATAATTGCCTACCTTTTTATAACCAGAAAATATCATCATCTGCCTAGTTTTTTCCCCACAAAAATCTACTGCTTCTCAGAAAACAAATTAATATAAAAATGTGATCTTTCCGAGCTAGATCATTATTCGTTTATTACAATACCACAAACATTCTGAGAAATTACTTCTACCATAATCTGTAAAGATTTTTATTTTCCAAGAAAAAAATATTTAGGACTTATAATATACACACATCAAAAATGTCTAGGGATCAAGCATTTTTATGCGGATTTCTTGAGATTGAGATGTGGCTTTGTAATAAATTTATGATTTTATAAATTTATATGGATCCTTTTTGGTGCATTTCATAATTTGAATCAGGAACTCTCAATCAAATTCGAGTAAAAGATGAAAATAAGCTGTCAATATTTTCCCTATAAAAACATACAACGCATTGAAGACATTATTAGTGCTACTGTTTCCCTACTACTGATTAAAACCAACGTTATTATGGAGCGGCGACGTCATTTAAGCAGGGAAGAAATGCTCAGAGCCGTGGGAATGATAGAAGCTGGTTCCCGGCAACGTACTGTAGCTTTAGCTCTGAATACAAGTCAGAGTGTTATCAGTCGACTTTGGACACGTTACCGAAGCACTGGTACCGTGGCTGAGCGCCATGGAGGACGGTATCGCTGCACCACACGGAGACAAGACCGATACATTCAAATCTTAACTCGAAGAGCTCCAACAATAACCGCCATGATGTTAGCCGTGAGGCTTCATCACTCTTCAGGGAACTTAATTAGCGACCAAACAGTCAGAAACCGCTTGCATGAAGTGAACCTTCATTCCCGAAGACCGCTACGGGTACCACCTATAGCAATGCACAATCGTAGGATTCGATATCAATGGGCTCTTGAACACAGAAATTGGGCAGAAGAACAATGGCGTTTCGTGTGCTTTTCTGATGAGTCTCGTTTTGGTATGAGACCGGATACAAGACGTATACGACACAGGAGAACCCCTGGACGCCAACAGCGATTAAAATCCTGCCAGGAAGTCCATCCTTATAGTGGTGGAACCATCATGGTATGGGCGGGTATTTGGATCGGCGGAAGAACTGAGTTGATTTGGATCAGAGGCAACCTCAACGCTCAAATTTATGCTGAGACGATTGTATCAGACGTCATCGTTCCTCTACAAGTGCAAATCGGTCCCTTATTTCAGTTAATGCATGATAATGCACGACCGCACACCGCAAGAGTTGTAAGACAGACTCTCGCCGCAGCTAACATCAATGTCCTGCCCTGGCCTGCTCAGTCGCCAGACTTGAACCCGATTGAGCATGCATGGGATATGCTACAGAGAAGAGCTCTGCCGAATATGGAGGGTATCCAGTCGCAAGAAGACCTTTTTTTGTTGTTGCAACGAACATGGGCGGCCATTCCACAGCGTGATTTGGATGAACTCATTTTGAGTATGCCAAACCGATGTTCTTGTGTTGTTAGTGTTCGCGGTAGAAACACGGATTATTAATTGTTTAAGTTACCCAATAAAATTTTAAAGAAAACTGTTATTTCAGTCTTTTTTTCGAACTTTAATGTTAGTGGTTCAAATGACAAAAATCCCTTTATTAGGAAAATGGCAAATTTCTTTATTAATGCAAAGGTGACTTGGTTTATCGTTACTGTGACAAACGAAAACACTTTATTTGATGAATCCTTAAAGAAAATTTTAATTAATATCAATCAGGAGAAAAGTTATTGCAAAAATATATGTTGATCCCTAGATACTTTTGATGTGTGTACTTACAATCACAATCACCATCACAATCACCATCACAATCACCATCACAATCACTATCACCATTACAATAACCATCACCATCGCTATCACCATCATAATCACTGTCACTATCACTATCACAATCACCATCACCATCACCATCACCATCACAATCACCATCACCATCACAATCACAATCATCATCATCGTTGTCACAATCATCATCATTATCACAATCATCATCATCGTTATCACAATCATCATCATCATTATCACAATCATCATCATCGTTATCACAATCATCACAAGAAATCAACAATAACCATGTACAAAAGTCGAATCCGTCGTCTTCTGGATCTCAAGATAAATGCCATATTCGTAATCAGCACCCCTGATAATCTCGGTATCGACACCCATACTGATTTTTAGACCTTTGAACCCCATCGCACCCCAACAGGGGATGATGATAGTATTTCAGGTCCGCCACATTAAATCTTAAAATCGTTGTTTTTGTAACACACCCGACCCGATACACCATACAAACAATACCGATGTTGATTTTCAGACTTTGTTACCCCATTTCCCCCTTTAGGGGTTGAATTCTGAAAAACCTGAAACACAGATGTTAACTCATTTATCGAAAGTCCTGTGAAGTTTCGAATAAAACAGTCTTACCTAATCTTGTTTCCCTATACAAACTTTCGACTCCCGTTTCATCCCCTTAGGGGGTACATTTTGAAAAATCCTTTCTTACTACACCCCTTAACTTCATAAGGAACCTATGTGCCAAATTTGGAATCTCTAGACTCAGCGGTTTGGGCTGTGCATTGATTTTTAGACTTTGTCACCCCCATTTCCCCCTCTTAGGGGTTGAATTCTGAAAAAACCTGAAACTCATGTCTACTCATTTATCAATAGAAGTACTCCTGTGAAGTTTTTAATAAAATAGTCTAATTAATCTTGTTTCCCCATACAAACTTTAGAGCCCCATTTCACCCCCTTAGGGGGTACATTTTGAAAAATCCTTTCTTACTGCACCCCTTAACTTTATAAGGAACGTATGTGCCAAATTTGGAATCCCTAGACTCAGCGGTTTGGGCTGTGCATTGATTTTAAGACTTTGTCACCCCATTTCGCCCTATTAGGGGTTGAATTCTGAAAAACCCTGAAACCCGTTTCAACTCATTTATCAAAAGGAGCGCTCCTGTGAAGTTTCGAATAAAATAGTCTTAACTAATCTTGTTTCCCCATTCAAACTTTGGAGCCCTGTTTAACCCCCTTAGGGGGTGAATTTTGAAAAGCCCTTTCTTAGTGCACCCCTAGACCACATAAGGAACCTACTTGCCTAATTTGGAATCTGTAGACCCAGCGGTTTGGCCTGTGCGTTGATAAATGAGTCAGTCAGTCAGTCAGTCAGTTTCTTCTTTTATATATTTAGATAGAACTTATAAAATAAATAAACAGAAGGTAGGTAATTGAGGAATGATCTGATTACATTATAATCACAAGGTTATAGGTGAGGGAAACTTATCGCAAGGGGCACGTGTCGGAACGCATGCTGTTATAGTAAACATGTGCCCGACATGTGCTTGAACACTAAACAAAAAATGTTTTGCACCACTTTACACGCGCAACCAAGCGTGCGCGTCTCTAGTTTTGTTTACATGAATACCGAATACCTGGACAAATATACCTGGGACAAACGGTCCAGTTAGGTAGGTCTAACTTCGAGAAAAAGGTCAATCGTCGATTCCGACTCGGCTGGGCAGCGTTCGGGAAGTTGTGCGGTATCCTCTCGTCCAACTTACCACAGTGTCTCAAGACAAAAGTCTATGACCAGTGTGTGTTCAGTGATTACATACGGGACCGAAACATGGTCGCTCACAATGGGCCTCATCAGAAGGCTTAAAGTCACTCAAATCGTAATGGAGAGGGCTATGCTCCGAGTTTCCTTGCGTGATCGAATCAGAAATGAAGACATCCGCAAGAGAACCAGGGTCACCGACGTAGCCCGAAGAATTGCCAAACTTAAGTGGCAGTGGGCAGGGCACATAGCTCGTAGAACGGATGGCCTATGGGGCCAAAAAGTTCTGGAGTGGCGACCGCGAACCGGAAGACGTTGCGTTGGAAGGCCTCCCACCAGGTGGACCGATGACCTGGTGAAGGTTGCGGGAATCCGCTGGATGCGAGTCGCACGGGACCGGTCAATGTGGCGACACTTGGGGGAGGCCTATGTCCAGCAGTGGACGTCTTTCGGCTGAAATGATGATGATGATGATGATGAATACCGAATTAAACTGATGTCTCATTGTACGAGAAGCTCATACAAAGCGCGGCCAGGTTGTACTGGATAATTATGTAAGTTCGTATACACGTAAAACGCTGGCTACCGGCGCCGACAAGCGCCGAACGTCGCCGACAAGTTCCGACCTGCTTACGCCGTCAGAAATTGTCGGCGCTTATCGGCGCTGCCGTGCAAGTACGTAGGAATCGATTCGATAAATCTGACAGTCATTCTCGCCAAAATGAGTTTATAACAAAGATAAAAACTCATTTTGTCGAGAATAACTGTCAGATTTATCGAATCGATTCCTACGTACTTGCACTGCTGGGTCGGCAGTTCGGCACAAAGTATAAAGACTGATTGACTACATGCGCGGACCGGTATCGATAAGCGCTGGCAGGTCGCCGCCCGCCGGCAGACAGCGTTCTACGTGTATATATACCTACGCCCATAGGTTTGATTTGTCGCCACGTGTACCGTGTTGCTCCCCAAGTTGTGTATCACGGTAACTCGTGTCATGTTAAGGGCCCAGTCTAATAAAACTGTCATTGCGTCATTGAGCTTTTACTAATACGTATAAAGAAGACAGCGCGAACCAAATTTGTGCGCAGTGCGGGCGGTTAACCCCGTGTATATAGATGCTGTGGCGAGCAAGCGACTGAGTGAATTGCAGCCAGCCGACAGCAGTTGAACGGAGCACAGATTTTGTTCGCACTGTCTTCTCTATACGTAGTAGTAATAGCTCAATGCATTGCGTCAAAATAATCGCGCTTGTTTACACAATTTTTTTAATGAAAATGATTAATTAAATGCAGTTATTTTTAGTGAAAAATAAGATTTGTACTATAAAAGATAGATTCTATTTCACTACTGAGAAATTCCTGATGGAAAACCCAGTAATAATTTGCCTGACCCAGGAACCGAACCCGGGACGTCATGATCAGCAGTCGCACTTGCAAAGAAAAAGAAACGTCACGTGTTTTTTCCCAGGTGGTGGCATCACACATGCCACAAATTTTCTGAGAACACTAATGCCTCCTGCTTTGAGTTTCAAATTTGACACTGAACTTTTCAACCCAATGTACGTACACTTGCAGTAACTCTTTTTAATTTTAGGCTGTATGTATAACATTACTGCATAGTGTTCTTAAGACCAAAATTAAAAAAGTCAAATGTCAACATTGTTTGATTAATTATCTATGACATTTGTTTACCCGCCGTATTGAACAAGTGACCTTACTCTTTGAAAAAGTTTTGTGCAATAAACCCTTGAACTAGTTTTCTTTTTGCGAATATTAAAAATAGTTTTGAGGTAAGTGTCTTATCTTTCATCATCACCATCAGCCTATAATGTTCCCACTGCTGGGACACGGCCTCCTCTCAATGAGAGGGAATGGGCTATAATCCACCAGACGGGCCCAGTGTGGGTTGGTAGATGTCACATGTCTTCGAATTTTTGGTTCTAGGACATGCCGGTTTCCTTACGATGTTTTCCTTTACCGTTTTGAGAGCAGTGGTGATGAAATAAATTACACAAAGTAATGCGCCTGTCTGGGTTCGAACCCACGACTTACTGTTCGTAAGTCGGGGCCTCTACCACTGGGCCACCGCTGCTCTACAATATTTTCTTTTTCGATTGTCTTCTTTGCTTGAAGAAAATCATGCTATTTTTGTGGGTATCAATTTTGATACACAAGTTTGAAACCTCCCGACTAATGCTTTAGCTAAACATATTTGTTGGATGTATCTTTGCATTTTTGTTATTTTTCTGGGTGGGTTGGTGTTGGAATTACTTTTGACATCGAAGCCATTTTGAGAGAGCTCGAAAATGGTGAAATTTCAGAGGACGAGTCCAGCGATAATGAAGATGACATCGACTACTATTTGAGTCAAAGAGACCTTCAGATGGAGATGGAGCTAGAAGATGAAGATGGTGTCGTGAATTTTGTGCAGGAAAATGTTCCTCTTATTTTTAAAGACATAAAAACTGAGACGGCAAAAGATTCTTTGTTGAATAAAATATATGGTTACGTAATGTTCGGGTGGCCAAAAACAAGTAATATTGAAACTGAAAAAGCATATTTTAATCGTAAGGAAAGTATTTGTGTGGATCAAGCTTGCTTGATTTGGGGTTACAGGGTAATAATTCAGAAATCTTTACGAATGTCAATTTTGAAAGATATTCACGACGGCCACCCAGGCATCGTAAAAATGAAGAAAGAAGAAATGAAGAAGAAAGAAGAATTGATATCGAGCGAACAGTACAGGAGTGCATCGCTTGTTGGTCGCAGCGCTCAGCTCCCGCCCCAGCTCCCCTGCATTCCTGGCCGTGGCCGGAGGAAACATGGGCTCGATTGAATTTAGATTTTTTAGGGCCATTTAATAATAAGTATTATTTAGTTATTGTCGATGCCCATACAAAACGGATCGAGGTTGACCATGTTTATTGTACGTCCGCTGCGGTGGTAATAAATTGTTTACGAAAAAGTTTTGAGCGTTTTGGCTTACCTAAAAGAATTGTTAACGACAATGGACCGCCTTTTTCCTCGGCAGAATTTAAAAAATATTTAGAAATTAACGGTGTTCGCCATACCTTAGTTGCACCATATCACCCATCGAGCAATGGGGCGGCTGAAAATGCCGTGAAACTGGTTATGAGGGCATTAAAAAAGGCCCAAGTCGATAATGAAAATGTAAATACGGCACTCAGTAAATTTCTGTTCTCGTATAGAAACACAGAACATAGTACCACTGGTCGTGAACCCGCAATGCTTATGTTCGGATGACGGTTGCGTGGTCGATTGGACCTGTTGCAGCCCAACACGCGAGACTGCGCGTGACAGCGACAGGAGAATAGTGAGCGGCGACGGGACACCACCCTGCGGGTGGCCGAGCCCCAAGATCCTGCGCTAATACGGGACTATTTTAAAAACCGGGGTAAGTGGACTGAAGGGACGGTGGTACGTCGAGAAAGTCCAGTTTCTTATACTGTAAAATCTCAAAATGGTCAAGTACATAAAATACACATTGATCAAATCTTAACAACTAAACATCCAAAGTCTACATATTCATTGTCAAAGGTTGAAGAGGGAGAATATGACAAAACTGATGCAGAATCAATAGCAACTCCTGACGCTGATCAGGACGATCAAGTTGCAGAGGAATGGCAACTGGCTTAGGAGTCGCATCCATCGAGAACTGTGTCTGAAAGTCGTGATGATCCACTGCTAGGAATCGTGCTTATAGGACGGCTGATAAAGTAAAAAAGTTGTAATTATATTTTATTGTTTATTTCATACATCAATCACACTCATCATTGCACAGTTGCTAACGTAGGAATAAAACACATGTTGCTACTATAAACATATAATATAGAAATAATTGGATAGATATTATAAATATAGGTTTATCTATTGTATGTTTGCATCTCGTTCATATATTTATGTTTAAACTAGTTACTACATCCATAACCATGATTAGTGGGTTTAGTTGTGTTCCCTTAAACATTCGTATGTTGTTAAAAATGTACACATTACTTTCCTGTTTGTTTATGTAAGTCTATTTAAAATAAAGGAGGAAAGTGTTATGTCGGTACTTCGATAATAAACGTATGTGGGTTGATTCAGTTTCCAATAAACCAGTAGTTACCAGGTCTCTGCCTTTTATTGACGTGTACATAACAGAAACATGGTATGGAGAGTAAGAAATATCGATTTTGTCCAAAAGGCTTTCAAGTTTGAAGGAAACACTGAGTGTTCACAAGAAATTCTGGATTTGGAAACCCCTTTTCAGTTTTTTTTCTTACTTCTTTTATGAAGAAATATTCAAATTTCTTGAGGAAGAGTCAAATAAATATGCTTTCCAAAAGAATCCCAACTTTACAGAACCTATTACTGTCTCAGAATTACGAAAGTTTTTTGGAATTGTTATATTTACTAGTGTATAACATTACCCTAGTGTCAGGTCATATTGGTCAAACATCGTCATGAGACGGACGGAATTTGTTTTTTTTTTTTTCGAAATAAATAAATGAAAAATTGCATTTTGATTTTATTCATTATTTTTCCCTTTATCTAAGCTCCTGCAGTGAACACATAGGTATTTTTTTAAAATTTAATATGGAAAATCAGGCTTCTAAGGGCTAGAAAGCAGCCCAAAAATTTTGTTGGTTACGGCGCTAATTCCATTGTACCCACTTGCTTGTACCGAGGACTGAGCGTATGAGATACGTAGATACGCATGAGAGGTACCCGGAACATCAACGCTGTTCTTACGCCATTTGCGCATAGTGCTCTTCCTCAATGCATAGGTAGAAGGTTCCAGGAATGTAAATGCTATGCTTTTGTCAATAAGTATAAGGAGAATTAAATCGCGGTTCTTATTTATCCATAGTTTCAGTAGGATCCTCTTTACAACGCTGAACAAAATTAATGCGACGGACGTTCGAGTGATGTAACTCGACCTAGCTGTATAATGATCTACACGTGGTCCCCAATTGTACAATGTCTTACCGAGTTCACGGCACTCAACCACTTTAACAAACTTTCAACCTTATTACTTGGTGTATAAGGGTGAACAGTGGCAGACTGTCAGTGAACTCGGTAGTACGAAGCAGAGTTCGAAAGCAAATATCATCCATATTAACCAACAATCTTCATCTATTTATGATTTTGACACAAAGCAAATAACATCCTTTTAGTAAATTAAAATGAAAACAAACAATTATTATTGAATTAAGAAAATCGACCTTCACATTATTCCGGCAAGGTCTGTTCCTTAGTAAATATTATACCACACAGTGAAGCGTTTCTTATCAAATTGAAATGAAGACTCAAATTAATATAAACCCTATTACTGACAGTTATTTGGACAGAGGATTTCAAAATGTGCTTCTTCCTTTCCGTTGCTTTCAGCACTTTGTGTTCCTATCATGTTTCTCCATCAAATACAATTGCATCAGACCTCATCGTGCGTCTTATTATATTGTGTCGCTCATTGCTCTCCTTGGATTTTTATATTTTCACATGCAAAACCTCTTTTCGAAAAATTTTGTTAACCTGGTTGATCCATATATGATATTTTTCTTTAGGTTTCATGTATTCGTTTTGGTTATACCTTTCGTTTCCTATTACATTCTAAATATTTTTCAAAGAAGAGACCACATTCGATTAATATTGAAGATTCAAAAAGCTTTTAGATTAATAAATTTTATGCAATACAAAATAGCTGCTTTTAGAAATTGGTGCGCTTTATTGCTGTACAGTGTGGGCTTTGTTGTCTATGCGGCAGTGAGTCGCGATTTATCAATGCTAGTATATTTATATACTGTGCTGTTTTTTGATGTGACCATAACGTATGGTGCTTCTATAATCGCCCTGATAAGAGATGGAATAGTTTTATGGATGGCTGAAGTTGAGTACTACAGTAAAATCTGCTTAGAGCTAGAAGAAGAAAACTATGATGATAAAATACAAAAGCTTTTCCAAACATATGTCAATTTAATAGAGGCATTCCACATTTTCAAGGAGATATTTAAGTTTTCGGTAAGGAGCGACTTTTGTGAAGTATCTTTTAAATGTAATGCAGGTATAATAGGGGCTAGGCTCTCGAAACAGCGGCATCGTCAGAAAGCCGGCCATGTTCTAGAACCAAAAATTCGAAACACATGTACACATCTCCAACCCGCACTGGGCCAGCGTGGTGGTTTCAGCCCACTCTCTATTATAAAACGGAGGCCTGAATCTCAGCAGAGGCAATATTAAGGCTTTAAGACTATGCTTTTGAATGTCAAGTCTCTTGCTCGTTTTTTCAAAACAGATCTGTTCAATTATTCGACAGATGTGTGAAGTGACTCCGAAAGTTGCGATAGGCTGTCACTTTGATAATTAATCGATTAATTGATCATTTTATATTTAAAAGTGTGTACCATTCTACTTTTTTCAAAAAAATATTTTCAGGCATTATATCAAACTTTGAGCACATTTTTCTACAGTTTATTGTACCTGCAAGCAATTATAAAAGTAACAGAATCAGGAATAACGCATTTGGGCACGGTAAGCATTTTGTACAAATTTGGGCGAGATTGGTAAACCTAAACGCTCCCTAATGTTTTTGTTATATTTCGTTATTGGATTGTACATAAGACGTATGTGTGCAGGTATTTGTGCACCTTGTTTTTGTATTGTTATTTCCTTAAATTGTGTACATATTTTAAGGGTCGTGTGTTTTGCAATAAATATTTTAATTTGTTAGTTCATAACCTAAAAGAGAACGATCGTGCGGCGAAAATGCGATCATTTCTTCGTTAAAGAACGCATGGTCGTGCTATTTTCCGAAAATTATGGTGAGACTATCGCTTATATTAGGTAGGTCCCGCTCTAATCTCGGTCAAGCTAAAATCAAACTTGTAACGCAATGTTGAACATTGTAATAAAACTTTTTTTTTCTATTTTTCAGGGAGACGCCCTATCTTTTGAAATAGTAGCCGTCCTATGGACTATTAAGAATATTGTTATGGTCAGTGTATTCAGTGCTTATTGCGAAAGATACTACATGTCTGTATCTGAGGTAGACGCTGCTTGCAGTAGGTTGCTGAAGAGCCTGCAGAGTACTGGTAAGAACAGACAGTTGTCAAATAGAGAAATTGATAATAAAACGCTCTGCTGCAGTTAAATTGATATTTTTGCGGCTTCGGCCCATCTCGTAACTTTCCCATTTCGACAACTAAACAAAATAGCATCACAAAAGTCCCGTCGACAACTAAACAAAAGACGTGCGAAACATCGCACGTCTTTTGTTTAGTTGTCGAAATGGGAAAGTTACGAGATGGGCCGGAGGTTTTTTTTGCACTGCTGTGGTTTATTGAAGCCTTTTTTATATCAAGCCACTCTGAAAATTTTGGGTTTAGTTTTGAAATAATTCTAGGAAGTTTTGATAGCTAGTTTTAACATTAAACTTCATATTTATTGCAGTTCCGCTGAAAATTCTTAACTAAGATTAAGATTTATTGTAATAACGTAATATGTGAGGTTGTCGTTATTTTTCTTCATTATTATTTATTATTCTTCGTTACAGTGGAATCTAAGAAGCTCTGTAAGAACGTGAAGCGGCTGAACCGAGCAGTTTTCGAGGAGATGAGAGCTTGTCGGATGTTCACAGTCGATGGAAGACTACCTCTGAAGTTTAACAGTCTAGTATTAGAGTACACTGTTGTGATACTGCAGTTCGCTGTCGTGTCATGGAAAAGCAAAACTAATAAAACATAATTTGTAAAAAAAAAAAAAAACTTCATTTCAGACCTACTTTTATTTAAGTCCGTAGATTGTTAGTGGTTAGTAACAGATTGTGTTATTATGCTATGTTAGTGTTACTAGTAGTCCTTAATTGAATTTAACATAAACCTATACTTATTTGAACCCAGTGTCTTTGGATGGGGCAGTCTACTCTGCCAACAATTATTTTCAGAATGCTGTTCCGATAGCTACGAAAGCGTTGCAGTAAGGAAGCCACTTTCTTGCGCATGATGGCGTGAATGCCATCTGTATGAGCTGCAGGAAACAACACAACCCGAAACAAACAAACAAACATTCCCGATGCACTGCAATATCGCGGCAACCGCAACAGCATCCTGTAAGCGTTGTTGAATTGTACGCGCAGGACCTTTTAGCTCGGCTCCTATATGACACCCACAGGCCGCTGGTGTAGAAGGACTGACAGAACGCCCACTTTGACGTCTGCCGTGCAGCGAGCAAACATACGGGCGAGCATATTGCTCCTCACCACCAATGTCCCGCGCTCACGCATCCCGTAGGTCACTGGTGACAACATGACCTAGGCATTTAAAACTATTCACCACAATCAGTACTATGCCGTTGAGATATACGTACTGGAGGTATAAAAAGGGGCCGTTGTTTAGGTGCTGTAAACACTAACATCTCACTCTTTTTTGAGTTGTATTTAAGGGCGTGCACCTCCGCATACGTCTCGCATATCGTGAATAGCTTCCTCAGTCCGCTCATCGATGGACTGAGCAACATCATGTCGTCACAACACGGTGACACTACAATGGATCAAAGGTCACAGTAGATCACTGTGGAACGATGCGGCTGATGAACTTGCCAGAAGAGGATCCAGCACTAAACCCTGCGGTCCCGAGCCCATTGTGCCCATTCTTTTTAAGCAGCTAAGAAGCTGGTAAAGGATCACACTCGAATACAAGCGGAGAAATGGTGGACCTCGACACCAGGGTGTAGGCAATCCAAGGAAGATAGCCATCCCTGGGTACGAAGCTGACCAGGCACCTTCTGCGCCTGGACAGAGAGGCCTGGGTGACATCACCCGACAGGCCTGCCAACATTAACAATGAGGCAGGGTGGTTCCAGGAGGCCATGTCCGACATCTGTGACGTGCAATGCCCCGAGTCCGGCCAGGAAGCGCTCGGTGTCAGGTGTACTGGTGGTCGCGAGAGCTGACGTCTCTGCGCGTGGCGTGCGTAGCTGCGCGACACCTGTACCCCGGCCACCGTAGGAGCGGGCCTGTGGACGGTGGGCTATGGGCTCGCTCGCCGTCCGTCCGTCTCATGACGACAGGCCGTGTCGACGGCGCGTTCGTGTTCCACGCGCGCCTCAAAGAGAGTCAGCAAAAAGGAAAAGGGTCAGCAAGGACCGATGCCTGCCGGGGTTGCGGGACTGTTCGAAAGAGGTACCGTGGCCCCAGAACACAAAGGGCGATGAAGGAACATGGATGGGTTTTAGTCAGTAAAAGTCTGACATCCCTCCTGCTCCGCCCAGAGCGGGAGAAGTCATTAGATGATTTCCCATCCAAAAAAAAAAAAAGTGTCTTATTGTCGTCGTTATATATTTATAGGTACTTACTTTTAGGGGCAGCGCAGACGACAGACTTTTTGTGTGCGACAGACAAAAACTCGATGACAAATTTTGCGTAATTGATTTTTGTCTACTATAAGGATCTGCTGATGGAAAGAATCCTACTGATCGCCTTATAGTGGACAAAAAAGTAGTCGAACACATCAATCACGCAAAATTTGTCGTCGAGTGTTTGTCTGTCGAGACTTGTACACACAAAAAGTCTGTGGTCGTCACTGCCCCTTATTCTTAATTTGTATAATTTTTGTAGATCTATTTGTATGTAATGTACATAGTAATGAATAAAACATTAAGAAAGAAAAATGTTCCGTACTTCGATTAAATTATGGTTTGTTTTATAAAAATTTAAATTGATATTTTATTAACTGCTAAAATAAGTCTAGTTTCTCTAGTAGTAGTATTTAGTTCTTTTATAGGATTCTTAGGTGCCGTCGAATAAGGTATCAAATAGGTAGAATGTGAGTGAACTTGGACAAAACCCAGGTTATGTTCAACGAACACGTCACCTATTGTTGTCAATGGCGGTCCTCTCGAGGTTGTTCGAGAATATATTTGGCTCGGGCAAACTGTAGTGCAACAACTTTGAGAGGAAAGACTAACAGAAAAATCCAGCTGGGCTGGCCAGCGTTCGGGAAGCTTCGTCGGGTCTTCTCGTCGCATATTCCACAGCCTAAAGACCAAAGTTTTCAATCAGTTATGACTTACGGGGCCGAAACGTGGACACTCACGGCATGGTTTGTTCATAAATTTATTTTAAATAAAATTATTTAAAACCAACTATTTGTGCCATCTAATACAGTCATTACGAAGACAACGACATCCTTTTAGCTGATTAAAATGAAAACACACTACAATTATAGAATTAAACAAAATACACTTCCAGACCGTCAACCATTCCACAGTAGGTATTCTACTTCACAGTCAAACGGTCTGTTTCAATTTAGATATGAAGACCCAGATTAATATAAACCCTATTACTGACAATTACTTGGACAGAGGATTTCAAAATGTGCTTCTTCCTTTCCGTTGCTTTCAGCACTTTGTGTTCCTATCATATTTCTCCATCAACTACAATTGCATCAGACCTCATCGTGCGTCTTATTATGTTGTGTCGCTCATTGCTGTCCTTGGATTTATATGTTTTCATATGCAAAATCTGTTTTCGAGGGATAATAACGCATTAGTCGATCCATACATGATCTTTTTTATTAGGGTTCATGTATTCATTTTGGTTTTACCTTACGTATTCTTTTACGTTCTTAATATTATGCAAAGAAGAGACCACGTCCGATTGATATTGAAGATTCAAAAAGCTTTTAGATTAATCAATTTTATGCAATACAAAAAGGCTGCTAATAGAAATTGGTTCGCTATTGGGCGGTATAGTGTGGGCTTTATAGTCAATGCGGCAGTATGTCACGACTTATCAATGTTAGTATATTTATATACTATTTTATTTTTTGATGCCACCATATCGTATGGTACTTCTATAATCGCCCTGATAAGAGATGGAATCGTTTCATGGATGACTGAAGTTGAGTACTACACTAAAATCTGTTTAGAACCGGAAGAAGAAAACTATGATGATAAAATAAAAAAGCTTTTCCAAGCATATGTCAATTTAATGGAGGCGTTCCACATTTTCAAGAAGATATTTAAGTTTTCGGTAAGGAGCGACTTTTGTGAAGTGTCTTTCGGATGTAATGCAGGAAGCCGCCTTGTTCTAGAACTAAAAATTCGAAGACACATCTAAACATATCCAACCCGCACTGGGCCAGCGTGGTGGATTACAACCCACTCTGTCTCATAGAAGGGAGGCCTGAATCTCAGCAGAGGGAACATTGAGGCTTTAAGAATATGGTCTTGAATGTTTAGTAAATGGTCTTCCCACTAAAATTATTTGTTTATTCAAAACACAATTGTTATTTTGCGACAGATGTGTGAAATGACGCGGCAAATTGAGGTAGGCTGTAAATTGATTAATTGTTATTGTGATTGCTGAAGGTCTGGCCAGGAATGTGCATCCGCTGCATGCTGGTGGTCCGGAATACACATTTTAGGCTGGCTGGCAAAAACATCACAAAATGTTTCAACGAGTTAATCTACTATCGACCTTGTTTTTCAAACCCCATAGATAAGGGCAGTAGCCTACCGGACATAACACCCGTCTGGTCGGAGGATCCTCCTTTTTCCAAGGGGGATGAAGACCTTTACACCCTGTTCTTCATACTTCCAAAAGTTAATTTCCGTGATTGTATATTATATTTACTAGTGTGACACTTATGTATTTTTGTTTCGAAAATATATATTTTATTATTAAACGTCATTTATTTTCAGGCATTATATCAAACTTTGAGCACATTTTTCTGCAGTTTATTGTACCTTCAAGCAATTGTAAAAGTAACAGAACCAGGAATGACGGGTTTGGGCACGGTAAGTATTTCATACTGAATAGGCCGAAATTATTCCACGACCACGACGTGGAGCCCTGACACAGCCAGAAGGCGACGCGGTAGACCTCGCAGGAGATGGCGGGACGAGCTGGACAAAACCAACGACCAGTGGTCCACATTGGCCCTGGATCGAAAAATTTGGAAGTCATGGGGAGAGGCCTTTGCCCAGCAGTGGGACGACACAGGCCATCAGTACCGTCACCGGCAGAAATTGGTTAACGCCTGCTTAGATGTGTATATTTCGTTATTGGATTGTATAAGGGACGTATGTGTGCAGGTATTTGTGCATTTTGTTTTTTTTTTAGCATCTTAAATTGTGATTTTAAGGGCGTTGTGTTTTGCAATAATGATTTATTTTATTTTATTTATAACCCCATGTCTTAATAGAAAACGACAGTGGTGTCGATTCTGTTGTGCACTAACTAAACTTAATTTAGGCTATTGCTATCTTTTTGTCTCTAATAAAACGAGAAAGAGACGGACGTAATTTAGAGCTGTCAAATTTAATTGGAACTAATATTTCCATACAAATGAAGGGTGTACGTAAAAAGATGTCGGCTAAAAACACGGTGAAGCGCAAGGCATAAACGTTTGACATCTTTAACTTAGTTCATAGCTATAGCCGTCCATTTCTCGCACCGCCTTTTAGTAAAAGATAGCAATAGCCTAAATTAAGTTTAGTTTGTGCGCAACAAAATCGACACCATTGGCTGTGGTGGCACTATGTTGAACATTGTGATCAAACTTGTTTTTCTCTAATTTTCAGGGAGACGCCCTTACTTTTGAAATAATAATCTTAATATGGACCATCAAGAATTTTGCTTTCGTCAGCGTATTCAGTGCTTATTGCGAAAGATACTACATGTCTGTATCTGAGGTAGACGCTGCTTGCAGTAGATTGCTGAAGAGCCTACAGAGTACCGGTAAGAACAGACAATTGTCAAATGGAGAAATTGATATTATGTTTAGGGTTTTGTTCAACAGATGCAATGTACCGCAGCAGTAAAATTGATATTTTATGCATTGCTGTATTTGCTGTGGTCTAATAAAGATATATTTTTTTATCAAAACTCTTTGCAATTTTGTGGTTAGTTTTGAAATAATTCTAGGAAATTTTGATAGCTAGTTTCAACATTAAACTTTACATAGACTATTTATTGCTATTCTGCTGCAAATTCTTTACACAGATTCAGTTAGAACTTTCAATGTAATTACGAATCCTGTTATTTATCTTCCCTTAATTCATTTAATATGCACATTTTAAACATTTATAAATATTTCTTAAAAATAAACATAAAGGGTGTAAAAAATCTCTTAACGAAGCCGGAAGGCAGTTGTTCTTCACGTCATTGCGATCATTCTTTGTTCTACACCATACCTGGGAACCTTCTGGTTACGGAGATATTGGGGGTCAAAGTTCCAACTTTTTTTTAAATACAAGGTTTTAACGTAAAATTTTTACTTTAAACACCTGCACGACCCCCGTATTATACAATCCATCCATCAGCACAATGTTTTGAGTGCGTTACATTGAGTTTTACCACATATGATTTTTCACCTCCAAAAAAAAAAGTCGTTTCTCAGCAACAATTTTTGCGTGAAGTTACTTAGTTTGATGTAGAGAATGCTTGGTTGACGGCTCCGTGATGAGGTTGCTTACACCCTGTATAAAACAATTAAAAATATTAAAAAATAGTGATCCGCCTGTGGTTAGGGCTCCAGAGGCAGGAACCTCCAGGACCTCCTCACAATGCGAGCCGTATCGAGGAGTACTGCCTTCTGAATCAGGCCCTTGATCCAACCGCCTGAGAAAAGCCTCGAAAGATGTTCGTAGAGGCTCTTGGCCCTCAGGCCATTGGACGTTACGAAAATTGGCACAATAATAGCAGAGTTCATATTCCACATGTCGCGAACCTCGTGTGCCAAGCCGAGATATTTTATTTTATTTATCTTAATTATTCCTGTAAAAATATTTTCTCTGTGTTACAGTCGAAGCTAAGAAGCTGTGTAAGAACGTGCAGCGGCTGAACCGAGCAGCCTTCGAGGAGATGTCAGCTTGTCGGATGTTCACAGTCGATGGAAGACTACCTCTGAAGTTTAACAGTCTAGTATTAGAGTACACTGTTGTGATACTGCAGTTTGCTGTCGTGTCATGGAAAAGCAAAACTAATAAAACACAATTTGTTTAAAAAAATAATGTTAAATATCTTTAATTCAGACCTATTTATGTCCATACATTGGTAGTGGTTAGTAACAGACTGTGCGTATATGCTATGTTAGTGTTATTAGTAGTCCTTAATTCAATTTAACATAAACCTGTACTTATTTTGTATAGGAACCTTGGGACCTTGTGTAGTACCCAGTATACTTTAGGATGCTGTTCCGAGTGCCACGAAAGCGTTGCAGTAAGGAAGCCACTTTCTTACGCATGATGGCGTGAAAGCCATATGTGTGAGCAACAAACAACAACACAACCCAAAACAAACAAACATTCCCGATGCACTGCAATATCGCGGCAACCGCAACAGCATCCTGTAAGCGTTGTTGAATTGTCGCGCAGGACGTTGTAGTCTCGGCTCTTATATGACACCCACAGGCCGCTCGTGTAGAAGGACTGATAGAATGCCTTAAATAAACTCACTTTGACGTCTTGTGTTCTTAATGGGCCGTGTGTTTTGTAATGAAGATTTTCTTTGATAGTTTATAACCCTATGTCCTAATAGAAAACGCGATCAATTTTTTCGTTTAGAGGAACGCATCGAGCTATTTTACAAAAAGACTGATAAGACAATCGCTTATATTAGCTGGTAGTTCCCGTCCTAATCTCGGTCCAGCTAACTCAATCAAACTTGTGGTGACGCTATGTTGAACATTGTGATCAAACTGTTTTTCTCTAATTTTCAGGGAGACGCCCTTACTTTTGAAATAGTAATCTTAAATGGATTACTAAGAATTTATTAAGAATATAGCATTCGTCAGTGTATTCAGTGTTTATTGCGAAAGAGTAACAAAAGTAACATATTTAACATCTATTATTTTGTACATATGTACAAATAAATAAAATCGGAGTGTCGTTTGTAATTTCAAAATAACAGCTTTTTACTGAATGCATGTGAAAGTATAAACGGTACTAATAACAAAAAAAAAAATGGTTCTCTGTCTATTTGTTCCGGCTAATCTCCAAAACGGCTGGACCGATTTGGCCGTAACTTTTATTAGCAGATAGCTGATGTTATAAGGAGTAACATAAATATTACTTTTAATAAAAAAATATAAAATAAAAATGTGCATAAAAAATAAAACATTTGAAATTGTTAAAAAAATCCGATTTAATCAGGGAAGTAATATTTTATCATAATTTCACGCAGTCGAATTTTCTTTTTTCAGTTTCCTCGATCCATAAATTAGTGTGCTAGCGAGCAAAGACATTTTAAGGTGCCGTGGCATAAGGTATCAAATGAAAACTCTGTGAATAGTAATCTAAAGTTCGGAACACTGAAAGGTACCTCGTGTAGATGCGGTTCCCTGTATAATATCTCTGCTTTAGCAGCCTCTTATTTTTTCATTTTTTTTTTGTTAAATATTTCAGTATTTACTACCGGCTAAATGATGTACACAGCCCTTCTTTTTTTTTTATTTTAATTTTTAACTTCCTTTCTATTGTATTAGAATCCATTTATTCTGTTATAAATAATCTTAGGTACTTGCCCTTATAATATTCTGCAAGTGTTGTGCACTTCTATAAGTGACAAATTCACTATAGCTAAAATTGTTTGTGATTTATATTTATGCATGTTTTAGTGAGTAAGTCGTTGAAGTGCCATAATAAATAAATAAATAAATAATATCCAATGAAGGCGATGATTGCCTCGTGTTCAATAACAATACAATGTATTTAAAAGAATGTCGAAAACAATTACGGGTTTTTTCATTTATCACAATTATTTGTGCCATCTCAATACTACTCAATACATGACAAACAAAACGACATACTTTTAGTTGATTAAAATGGAAATACACTACAAAAGTTATTATAGTATTAACGAATTGGTCCTTCACATCGCAGAACGTCAACCATTCCTCAGTAGGTATTCTACCTCACAGTCAAACGGTCTGTTTCAAATTAGAAATGAAGACACAAATTAATATAAACCCTATTACTGACAATTACTTGGACAGAGGATTTCAAAATGTGCTTCTTCCTTTCCGTTGCTTTCAGCACTTTGTGTTCCTATCATGTTTCTCCATCAAATACAATTGCATCAGACCTCATCGTGCGTCTTATTATATTGTGTCGCTAATTGCTGTCCTTGGATTTATATGTTTTCATATGCAAAATCTGTTTTCGAGGGATAATAACGCATTAGTCGATCCATACATGATCTTTTTTATTAGGGTTCATGTATTCATTTTGGTTTTACCTTACGTATTCTTTTACATTCTTAATATTATGCAAAGAAGAGACCACGTCCGATTGATATTGAAGATTCAAAAAGCTTTTAGATTAATCAATTTTATGCAATACAAAAAGGCTGCTAATAGAAATTGGTTCGCCATTGTGCGGTATAGTGTGGGCTTTATAGTCAATGCGGCAGTATGTCACGACTTATCAATGTTAGTATATTTATATACTATATTTTTTTTTGATGTGACCATATCGTATGGTGCTTCTATAATCGCCCTGATAAGAGATGGAATCGTTTCATGGATGACTGAAGTTGAGTACTACACTAAAATCTGCTTAGAACTGGAAGAAGAAAAATGTCATGATAAAATAAAAAAGCTTTTCCAAGCATATGTCAATTTAATGGAGGCGTTCTACCTTTTCAAGAAGATATTTAAGTTTTCGGTAAGGAGTGACTTTTGTGAAATGTTTTTTCGGATGTAATGCAAGTATAAGGCTAGGCTGTTGAAACGGCGGTGGAAAACATCGTGAGGAAGCCGCCTTGTTCTGGAACCAAAAATTCGAAGACACATTTACACAATATCTCCAAGTCGCACTGGTTCAGCCTGTTGGATTTCAGTCCACACTCTTTTATACGTGAAATAGAGGCCTGAATCTCAGCAGAGAGAACAGAGATAGAGAGGGAACGGGGAGGCTGTAGGATTATGTTTTAAGTGTTAAATATAGGGTTTAGTAAATGGACTTCCAACTAAAATTGTTTGTTTATTCAAAACGAACTCGGAACTGGTATTCTGCTCGGCAAATTGAGATACGTTTGTTTCATAATTAATCGACCATTAATTAATTTCCGTGATTGTATTATATTTGCTAGTGTGACATTAATATACTTGTTTCAAAGTGACATTAATAGACTTGTTTCAAAAATATATGTGTTATTATTAAACGTCATTTATTTTCAGACATTATACCAAACTTTGAGCACATTTTTCTACAGTTTATTGTACCTTCAAGCAATTGTAAAAATAATAGAATCTGGAATGACGCATTTCGGCACGGTAAGCATTTCATACAGATTAGGCCGAGATTGGTAAATGCCTGCTAAAATGTGTAATATTTCATTCGAATGTGTGCTGGTACACCTTGTTTTTCTTTATCAACTTTTTAAATTGTGTTTTTATGGGTTTGTTTTTTATTGTATTTTTCAATAAATATTTTTTATTAATTTAAACCCCTGTTCTAATAAAAAACGAACGCGGCGCTAAAATGCGATATTTTTTTCGTTAAAAGTATCTGAAACAGTTAGCTTATTGCCAACATTAAAACAGCCAGTGTCATAATAACCATTATAACATCCAAACGAGTGTTATAATGTTGTACTAAATTTCATTATGCAACTCGTTTTAAAAAAAGAACATTGTCTAGCACGTGCGATTCACTACCACAGCGCTGTTATAAAAAAAAACTTATATAGGTTAATTCGAATTCACGTCGTATCCCGCCATTTTTGTTCGATATTAGTATTGCATTATGTACGTATACTTTGTTGTTTACAAAAATGAATGATACAAGCTTTGTGCATTTTAATAATTGTACAATCCAAATTGTAAAAAATTATATTATTACCTATTCATGGTTTGTTTGTATTAAACACTCAGCAATTAAACTTTCCATGAATTTCCACAGACTTCTTACAACACTACAACACCCTATGTTTTCAGAACCTTTTATGGAGGATTCATATCATGGATGTAGATAAAGTCTTGTATGCAACTGTACATAATTAGGTATTAAAACACTCATGTGATACTATTATCACACTCGGCTTCGCCTCGTGTGATAAACCCACATTCGTGTTTTAATACCCTCATTTTATAACAGTTGCATAAATAACTATTATTAACTCAAACATGTGTTTACATGCAGATTAAAGTATTACATGCATGCAAGATCTTAAATAGGAGTGGCTTCGGTACAATTATTATTATTTAATTAATGATTTTTAAATTTAACACTTTATATTCATTCAATATTTTTATTTCCGCCCTAATATCGGTCTAGCTAACTCAATCAAACTTGTGGTAGCGCGCTGTTGAACATTGTGATCAATTTTTTTTTCTCTAATTTTCAGGGAGATATCTTAACTTTCGAAATAGTAATCTTAATATGGACTATTAAGAATTTTGCTATCGTCAGTGTATTCAGTGCTTATTGCGAAAGTTACTACATGTCTGTATCTGAAGCAGACGCTGCTTGCAGTAGATTACTAAAAAGTCTCCAGAGTACTGGTAAGAACAAACAATTGAATGTGGGTCCCGTAAAATGGTCATTTTTTTTTGTTTATACATGCCATTATTAAGTTTGACTTTTTGTTTAATTCAATTGATAAATAAAACCACTTAGAAGAGATGTAACTATAAGTTTAATGAAATCACAACATATTTTTGATAACAAATGCTCTCACAATTTATATCTCTGCAGCACTTAAATTGTTTTTTTTTGCACCGGTGTGGTTTATTATAGCCATTTTATCAAAACACTCGATAATTTTGTGTTATTTTTACATAATTCCAGGAAGTTTTGATAGCAAGTTTCAACATTAAATTTTACATTGACTCTGTTCTGCTGCAAATCCTTTACTCAGATTCAGCTATAATTTTCAATGTTAATACGAATTTCGGACTGCTATTAGTTTCCTTAATTATTACAGTAATAAGTATTTTTTCTCTGTTACAGTGGAAGCTAAGAAGCTCTGTAAGAACGTGCAGCGGCTGAACCGAGCAGTCTTCGAGGAAATGACTACTTGTCGGATGTTCACAGTCGATGGAAGACTACCTCTGAAGTTTAACAGTCTAGTATTAGAGTACACTGTTGTGATACTGCAGTTCGCTGTCGTATCATGGAAAAGCAAAACTAATAAGACATAATTTATTTCAAAATTGATATTTTAATTTATTAGAAAAGTAAGTCTAATTTTTATAGAAACAGTTTCTCGATCCATACATTAATGTGCTAGCGGGTTAAGTCGTTTAAAGATACCGTCATATATGCTATTAAATTAAAACTCTATGAATAATACTCATATGTTCAGAACATTGGAAGGCAACTCCTATCGTTCGCTGTATCCAATCAAGGCAATGATTGCTATTGGTTGTTAGAAGTAGACCTGCAGACTTGTATGGGTCAGAATGTTGGGTAACAAAAGAGATGAATGAAAGACATTTGCATATGGCTGAGATGAGAATGCTATGGGGGATGAGTGAAAGAAGAGTGAAGAAATGAGGAACAGGAAGTCTGGAAGGGGGGCGCCGGTGATTCACAAGTTGTGTGGTGATCGATCGGCTTGGCATGGCCATGTGATGCGGAGGAATAAGGAAAATGTCGTGAGGAAAGTTTAGACTTTAGAGTTTGAATGTGGAGGGGTATAATAGAGTAGAGGAAGACCAAAGCAACGATGGATAGACTGTGAAAGATAATATGACAAGAAAAGAGGTGTCTGATGAGATGACGAGTAATAGAGAAGTGTGGAAGAGAAAGACATGCTGCGCAGATCCCAAATAAATTGTCAGGATAATGAAGTTGGTGTTTCCACTGCGAGGATCGACCGGAGGACACGGTGGAGCACACGGTGGAGGTGTACCCCGCGTGGGCGGAGCACCGCCGTGTCCTCGAAGCGGCGATTGGCGGCGGCGACCTCTCGCGTCCGGCCCTGGTGCAAGCCATGGTCCGGAGCGAGACGGAATGGGACGCCGTCACCTCCTTCTGCGAAGCAGTAATGCTAGAGAAGGAGGTGGCGGAACGTGAGAGGGAGAGAACTTCACAGCGTCCCGGCCGCCGCGGGAGACGCCCCGGGCGTCGGGGGCCACCACGTGGCCCCCGGCCACCGTAGGCGCGGGCCTGTGGACGGTGGGCTATGGGCTAGCTCGCCGTCCGTCCGTCTCATGACGACAGGCCGTGTCGACGGCGCATTCGTGTTCCACGCGCGCCTCAAAGAGAGTCAGCAATAGGAAGGGGTCTGCAAGGACCGATGCCTGCCGGGGTTGCGGGACTGTTCGAAAGAGATACCGTGACCCCGGAACACAAAGGGCGATGAAGGAACATGGATGGGTTTTAGTCAGTAAAAGTCTGACACTCCCTCCTGTTCCGCCCAGAGCGGGAGAAGTCATTTGATGATATCCCATCCGAAAAAAAAAAAAAAAGGATAATGAAGTTGAAGGCGATGATTGCCACGTGTTCACTAATAATATAATGTATTTAGAAAAATGTCTGAAAGCAATTACAGGTTCCTTCATTTATCACAAACTATTTGTCATCTAATACAATCATGACGAAGTAAATGACATCCTTTTAGTTGATTAAAATGAAAACACAATAGTTACTGAATTAACGAAATTGATCTTCATATCAAACTCAAACTCAAACTCAAAGCATTTATTTCAATTAGACCATTACGGCACTTTTGAATGTCAAAAATACAAAAAAGAAAATCAAAGCTATAGTCCCAGTCACAAGGCATAATAACTTGAGAAAGTACTGTAGTTGCCCATTCCCTAGCGTAGATCTCTATGGAGAAGAACGGGCAAGAAACTCCATGGACACTCTTTTAAAATCAAAATATTGTAACAAAATCTTGGTTACATCTTTAATTTTGAGATTATACATATATGTGAGAACGATGTAGAAAGACGTGCACACTAAGAGCGTCCAGAGTAAAAGATTAGATCAACAATTTACGAATAAAGTAATTAAAATGAACCTTGGCAGCTAAGAGATGACCAGTCCCAACTGACAGCGCCCGTTCACAAACATGACGCATGTACCGGCGCCATTCAACTCAACCATATTGAAGGGAACTAAATGACCCGACACACCCGCCACCATCAGCGAGACATTTAAGTGAGCATGACATTCTCTCAGCCACCAAGGCATATTCAAGTCAATGAAAGATAAATAAATGTAAATGGTGGCTGAACAGTACAAAGTACTCACACATGTGCTATGCAATTATATAATACTAAGAACTGGAATCTATATATAATGCAAGTATATTTTTACAATCTTCTGCAGCTTCCACAATACATTAACATGGGAATCAATTCTTCATCTTCTTCTTTACGTGTCGATGGACTCAAATAATGCCCGACCCAAACAATCAATTAATTTGCATCTATCGCAGAGCGTCAATCATTCCTCAGTAGGTATTCTACCTCACAGTCAAACGGTTTGTTTCAAATTAGAAATGAAGACCCAGATTAATATAAACTCTATTACTGACAATTACTTGGACAGAGGATTTCAAAATGTGCTTCTTCCTTTCCGTTGCTTTCAGCACCTTGTGTTCCTATCATGTTTCTCCATCAAGTACAATTGCATTAGGCCCCATCGTGCATCTTATTATGTTGTGTCGCTCATTGCTGTCCTTGTGTTTATATGTTTCTATATGCAAAACCTTTTTTCGAGAGATGAGACCGAAATAGTCGTTCCATTCATGATCTTTTTTATTAGGGCTCATGTATTCTTTTTGATTTTACCTTTCGTTTCCTTTTACATTCTTAATATAATTCAAAGAAGAGACCACGTCCGATTAGTTTTGAAGATTCAAAAAGCTTTTAGATTAATCAATTATAGGCAATACAAAAAGGCTGCTATTAGAAATTGGTTCGCTTTATTGCGGTACAGTGTGGTCTTTATTGTTAGTGTGGCAGCGAGTCGCGACTTAATAATTTCAGTACCTATATTTATACACTTTGCTTTTGTTTGATGTGATCATAATGTATGGTGCTTCTATAATCGCCCTGATACGAGATGGAATAGTTTCGTGGATGACTGAAGTTGAGTACTACAGTAAAATCTGCTTAGAGCTAGAAGAAGAGGAATATGATGATAAAATAAAAAAGCTTTTCCAAGCATATGTCTATTTAAAGGAGCCGCTCCGCATTTTCAAGAAGATATTCAAGTTTTCGGTAAAGAGCAACTTTTGTGAAGTTCTTTTGAATGTAATGCACCTGCATTATGCTGCTCTGGAGACTGGGCCCGGCGAAGAAAAGCATCGTGTCCTAAAACCAAAAATTCGAAGACATGGTCCATAATATTTCTACACATCTACCAACCCGCGGGTTCTACAACTCAGTGCTGGTACCGCTCTTTCTTTCTTTAAGAACGGACGCATGAATCTCAGCAGAGGGAAATAAGGCTTTAGGATTATTCTTTTAAATATCCAGTCTACTGTTTAGTAAAAGGACTTCCAACTAAAATTGTCCTATTATTCTTAACAAAAATGTTATTCTTTGACAGTTGTTTGAAAATGACTCTGCAAATTAAGAAAGGCTGAAACAATCAACCATCAATGAATTTCCCTGAATATTGTATTTACCAATGTGACACTTACGTACATAAGCTAGAACATCAAACTACCCGAAACTGTCAATTTTTCCCAATCAACCTTGAACCTAATGCTTTTGAGATAAAGTTGAAAATCTATTAAAGTTTGACAGATTGTAGTGGCTTGATATGCATCTGTGCTTTTTTTTAAAGTAGGTATATTTTAATGTTAAAAGTCATTTATTTTTAAATATTATTCCTTATTCCTTATCCCTATAAAAAATACCTTACCACGATGTGTACGGAACCCTTAATGTGCGAGTCTGACTCGCACTTGGCCAGTTTTTTGTGTTCAATTCTCTCATTTTCAGCGTGACGTCCTATCATATGAAATAGTCACCATCTTTATGACTATCAAAAATTTTGCTTTCGTTATTGTATTCAGTGCTAATTGCGAAAGATACTACATGTCTGTATCTGAAGCAGACGCTGCTTGCAGTAGGTTGTTGAAGAGCCTGCAGAGTACTGATAAGAATACGTGTTTAACTTTTATTATGGAGACTTTGATGTATTGCGACATGCACTGCGACTATTAGTAGTAATACTAATGTACAGGTGACTTTAAATGAATATAGCATTAATGCTATAAATGTTTACAAACATTGTACTGAGGAGGATCCATGTGTCACCGTAGAGAATTCTCAATTAGGGTCTTTTAGTATTAGTGATAGGGTCTTGTTGTCTGAGGATGGCACGGGAGTCTCCGGCCTCACTCCAAATATTAATTTAAACTAGAAAATGAGACCACAATATTGTTAATCCTACCAACGTATCTTCTTGCACTCAATTAGTTAGCCAAAAAGGGCCTCAGCAGAACACTTTAAAATTATTCCACCAATATATCGAAGGCATTTCTTCCAAATTATTTGAAATTGAATTGTTTTTAGAAAATAGTAAGTTTGACATTATTTGTTTTACTGAACATTGCCTAAAGGATTATCAAATGCTTATCAATTATGAGAACTATATGGTGGGTAGCTGCTTTAACCGTAAAACTATGCTTCGTGGAGGTTCCCTAATATTAATAAAAAATTGTTTTCTTATATAAGCAACGTAATGACATAGTAGGTCTCTCGGTTGAACATTGCGTTGAACTGTCCTGTGTTGAGCTAGATAAGCATGTAATTGTGTGTGTGTACAGCCCGCTAAACTATCAAAACTTTTCCTTATTCGAATCAATAATGGAAGATGTGATGGCAAAACTTGCAGCCAGTAATAAATCTACAATTATTTGTGGTGATTTTAATATCAATATTTTAGAAGAATGCTCAAATAGCAGTCGCTTATTAAATCTTTTTAAGTCATTTGACTTGACCAACACTTTTAAAGAACCTACTAGAGTCACTCCATCTTCTGCTACTTGTATAGATAATATTTTCTGCGAGTGTGATTACTTCGATAAAGCAATAGTAAATTGTCTGCCTTCTGACCATAGCGGACAAACTGTAACCTTTAGGTGTAATACACCCCCATTGCAAAAAGTTCAAATTAAATTTAGACCTATAACTTCTAGGAGATTAAATAGGTATAATATTTCGCTACAGAACAAGTTAAGTGTTATGAGCCTTGATGATATTAATATAGATCAATTGTATGATCGTTTCTTTTCAATAGTTCACACGGAATTCAATAAAACTTTTGAAAAGAAGACAAAAAGTATTTTCCCTAAATTCATATTTAGTGATTGGGCAACTAGAGGTATCAGAAAAAGTAGGGGAAGACTATTTGAGCTTTATGGCCTTAAGCCTTTTATAAACACTGAAACTTTTAACAAGTATGTTGCTAAGTATTCAAAAATTTTTAGAAATACGTGCACGGTTGCTAAAGCACTGCACATTAGCAACAAGATCAAAACCGCAGAAAATAAAATAAAGACAGTTTGAAAAGTTATTAATAACGAGACTAACAGGAAAAAAATAGGTAACACTAGCTACACATTAGATACTGCATGTGGTCCTAAAAGCTCTAATCAGGAAGTAGCTCAAGAATTTGTAAATTTCTTTACCGATATACCACTAAAAACAACGGAGGCTCTTATTTCCTCACCTGAACTCTCAATTGGCTTATTAAAGGCGAATGTGTCTGGCTACCTGGCTGAATTTAAATTTAAACACATTAACCCTATGATTGTTATTAAAACTTTCCGGCAAATAAAAATCAAACTAACCGAAGATCTATGGGGAAAGTCTAATGGAAAAAGTAATGCTTAATCAAATGCTCTATCATTTTAACACCAACATAATCTTACATGATCAACAGTATGGCTTCACCAAGGGACGTTGTACAACTGACGCCGGTGTAACCTTATTAAAGCACATATTTACTGCGTGGGAGAGTCTCAAGACGCCATAGGAATTTTTTGTGACCTCTCCAAAGCGTTTGATTGCGTAAATCACGACACATTACTTTTGAAACTTGAGCTTTACGGACTGGGTAAACTTGCACTTAGTTTGGTAAAATCTTATTTGAATGATAGACTACAACATGTTCAAATAAATGGTGTTAATTCACAGGGGTTAAAAGTAAAAATGGGGGTTCCACAAGGCTCAATATTGGGTCCTTTTCTCTTTCTAGTATATATATCTCAACATGAATGATGTAACCAAGATTTTTTAACAATATTCTGATTTAAAAGAGTGTCCATGGAGTTTCTTGCCCGTTCTTCTCCATAGAGATCTACGCTACGGAATGGGCAACTACAGTACTTTCACAGATTTTATGTCTTGTGACTGGGACTGATGCTACATTTAATTTTCATCTTTGTTTCGACAATTCAAAAGTGCCTGTAACTGGCTTACTTGAAATAAATGCTTTGATTTTGATTTTATTCAGTTTTTTTTGCCAGCAAGAACAGAGACTGTTACTTAAACGAAAATTGCTTTTTCATGCACTTTTGTGGACTATTCAAGAGTTTCTCTGCAGACCAGTTCTTCAAGGCCTAGCTGAGTGTTAAAATAATTACAGGATGAATTTAGAGCTTGTTAAATCTTTTCTGTGATATCATCTAACTATCGTTTGTTGCTCAGATTCTTATTTCAAATTTTATCAAAATGTTTTATTGCTGGAAGCTTCGCACGAAAGTGGTCTCAGGCAAAGGCAAAACTTTAAGCGCCATCTCGAGGCAAAATTTTCAACAAGGAAATCAAGCGTAGCGAAATGAAGGCAACAAACAGCGCCATTCACAAGAAACAAATATGACAGTTTTCTTCTCCATATAAAATTATATTTTAACTTAAATTGTTCAATGATTCTTTATAGAACTTTTATTTTCTCCTTCTTATTTTTTTCTTCATTTTTATTTTTTGACTTTGTAACAGTCGAAGCTAAGAAGCTCTATAAGAACGTGCAGCGGCTGAACCGAGCAGTTTTCGAGATGCCAGCTTGTCGGATGTTCACAGTCGATGGAAGACTACCTCTAAAGTTTAACAGTCTAGTATTAGAGTACACTGTTGTGATACTACAGTTCGCTGTCGTTTCATGGAAAAGCAAAACTAATAAAACATAATTTATTCCAAAATTGATTTTTTTTATTTACTAGAAAAGTAAGTCTACTTTTTATAGGTACAGTTTCTCGATCCATAAATTAATATGCTAGCGGGTTAAGTCGTTTAAAGATACCGTCGTATATTGTATTAAATTAAAACTCTATGAATAATACTCATATGTTCGGAACATTAGAAGGCAACTCCTATCGTTGGCTGTATCCAATGAAGGAGATGATTGCAAATGATTGATAGACCTGCTGTCTTATATGGTTCAGAAAGTTAGGCCACAGAAGAGATGAAGGAAAGAAATATGCATGTAGCTGAGATCAGAAAGCTAAGGGGGCTGTGTGGTGTTACGCTTATGAATAAAAAAAGAAATGAGTTAGTAAAAAGTAGTCTGGAAGAGGCAGCGGTGACTGGAGAAATAAGGAAAATGTAATGAGGAAAGTTTAGACTTTAGAGTATGAATGTGGAGGGATATAATAGAGTAGAGGAAGACCAAAGCAACGATGGATAGACTGTGTGAAGGATGATATGACAAGAAAAGAGGTGTCTGATGAGATGACGAGTAATAGAGAAGTGTGGAAGAGAAAGACATGCTGCGCCGATCCTAAATAAATTGGTATAAGGGCAGGATAATGAAGTTGAAGGCAATGATTGCCACGTGTTCCCTAAAATAATACAATATATTTAGAAGAATGTCTGAAAGCAATTACAGGTTCCTTCATTTATCACGAACTATTTGTGTCATCTAATACAGTCATGACGAAGTAAACGACATCCTTTTAGTTGATTAAAATGAAAACCACCATAGTTACAGAATTAACGAAATTGTCCTTCATATCCCAGACCGTCAATCATTTCTCAGTAGGTATTCTACCTCAGAGTCAAACGGTCTGTTTCAAATTAGATATGAAGACCCAGATTAATATAAACCCTATTACTGACAATTATTTGGACAGAGGATTTCAAAATGTGCTTCTTCCTTTTCGTTGCTTTCAGCACTTTGTGTTCCTATCATGTTTCTCCATCAAATACAATTGCGTCAGACCTCACCGTGCGTCTTATTACGTTGTGTCGCTCATTGCTGTCCTTGGATTTATATGTTTTCATATGGAAAATCTGTTTTCGAGGGATAATAACGCATTAGCCGATCTATACATGATGTTTTTTATTAGGGCTCATGTATTCTTTGTGGTTTTACCTATCCTTTCCTTTTACATTCTTAATATTATCCAAAGAAGAAACCACGTCCGATTAGTATTGAAGATTCAAAAAGCTTTTAGATTAATCAATTATAGGCAATACAAAAAGGCTGCTATTAGAAATTGGTTCGCTTTATTGCGGTACAGTGTGGTCTTTATTGTTAGTGTGGCAGCGAGTCGCGACTTAATAATTTCAGTATATTTATACACTTTGCTTTTGTTTGATGTGATCATAACGTATGGTGCTTCTATAATCGCCCAGATACGAGATGGAATAGTTTCGTGGATGACTGAAGTTGAGTACTACAGTAAAATCTGCCTAGAGCTAGAAGAAGAGGAATATGATGATAAAATAAAAAAGCTTTTCCAAGCATATGTCAATTTAATGGAGGCGTTCCACATTTTCAAGAAGATATTTAAGTTTTCGGTAAGGAGCGACTTTTAATGAAGTGTATTTTGAATGTAATGCAGGTATGCTCTCGAAACGGCAAAGGAAAACATCGTGAGGAAGCCGGCATGTCCTATTTACAAAACTTCCAACACATGTGCTATATTCACATCTACCAACCCGCACTGGGCCAGCTGCTACATGGTGGATTACAGCCCACTCTCTCTTTTACAAGAGAGGCTTGAATCTCAGAAGAGGGAACTTTAAGGCTTTAGGATTACGTTTTTGAATATCCAGTCGACGGTTTAATAAAATAGTCCGTTTATTAGAAACAGAACTGTTTTTCTTCGACAGCTGTCTGAAATGACTCAGCAAATCTAGATAGGCTATCAATTTGATAAACAATCACTTATAAATTTATTTATTTAAATATTGTATTTACTTATGTTCTAACACTATTAATAATGGTTGTATTTTTCTAACGCACATTTTAATATGAAACGTCATTTAATTTCAGATTTTATTTCAAACTTTGGGCCCATTTTTCTATAGTTTAATGTTCCTTCAAGCATCTTTAGAATTAATAGCATCACGAGTGTGGCTGATTGGCACGGTAGAGTATTATTTTTACCCGTATTTAAACAAGCGAAAATAAATTCAATTAAAAGTGTAAAAAATACTGATTAGGGGCTACTGAAATAACGAATAATAATAAAGCCTTACTAGTTGTTCAATACGATCAGTGTGATAATTTAAGGACTCAGAAAACAAGGAAAACTAGATTGTTGATAAGACGTAGTCGACGTAGCCCCGGTGCACGGGGCTCCTATTTCTGTTTATAGCATTTAAAGTAACCTACTAATACGAAGAGGATGCCAATGTCCTTGTTCGCTTACTTCGGTCGCTCACTAAATCCCGCCATCCCCTTTGAACCTAGCTTGTTCGAGTGATATCTCTTATTATATTAGGACACGGTTTACATCGTTCTTGTGTTATTGTTAAACGTTGTGATTTTTGAATTTTAACTTCTTTCATTTTCAGCGTGATGTCCTATCATATGAAATAGTCACCATCCTTATGACTATCAAAAATTTTGCTTTCGTCATTGTATTCAGTGCTAATTGCGAAAGATACTACATGTCTGTATCTGAAGCAGACGCTGCTTGCAGTAGGTTGTTGAAGAGCCTGCAGAGTACTGGTAAGAATAATTGTTTAACTTTTATTATGGAGACTTTGATGAATTCAGTATTTTTTGCCAGCAAGAACAGAGACTGTTACGTAAACGAAAATTGCTTTTTCATGCATTTTTGTGGACTATACAAGAGTTTCTCTGTAGTGCGGGTTAAAATAATTCCAGGATGAATTTAGAGCTTTTTTAATCTTTTGCTGTAACGTTTGCTGCTCAGATTCTTATTTCAATTTTTATTAAAATCTTGTATTGCTGGAAGCTTCGCCACGAAAGTGGTCTCAGGCAAAAGCAAAATATTAAGCGCCATCTCTAGGCAAAATTTTCAACAAAGAAATCAAGCGCAGCGGAATGAAGGCAACAAACAGCGCCTTCACGAGGAACAAATAGGAGTTTTCTTCTCCATATAAAATAATATTTTAACTTAAATGGCTCAATAGTTATTTATAGAATGATATTTTTTTGACTTTGTTACAGTCGAAGCTAAGAAGCTCTGTAAGAACGTGCAGCGGCTGAACCGAGCAGCCTTCGAGGAGATGACAGCTTGTCGGATGTTCACAGTCGATGGAAGACTACCTCTGAAGTTTAACAGTCTAGTATTAGAGTACACTGTTGTGATACTACAGTTTGCTTTCGTGTCATAAAAAGTAAAACTAATTAAACATTTTATTTATGTAAAATGGTAACTACAGTTTTCTTTCTCAATATTTTATTTATTACTGTGTACATTTTTTAAGGTGTAGCTTTGCATCCTGGTCAAATTCAAGGAAGTATCTATGCTAATAATTCTCGACCCGAATCAACAATAAAATGGGTAGGTTTTTATTCTTATTTACGGAAATCAGTAAGTGTAAACCACCCGTTTTAAAACGCACACCGTCTGTTACTATAGCCCTATAACCGCACCTTCACACACACTAATAAACGCCCAAAGCGACATGTCACGCGATGGGAAATTCTGTTTATGACTTCGTGTTCTTCTGATATACTGTCAAAGTTGAACAATTTTAGCAGCTTTATTAGTTGACCAGGTATCGTAACTTAAATTGATTATTTATGTCTTTTGTGACAAGCTGCAGTTTAGTTTTTTTACTAAGGTGCAGTTTTGCATCCTAGTCAAAATTCAGAATTTTGACTAGGATGCAAAACTGCACCTTGTATACAAACTACAAAAATCTAAAATATAAATAATAAAACGGCGGTATCTTTTGTTTGGTTAATTTAGAAGATTGATTTTTTCACACCTCCGAGGGACTGTAGACTTGAGTATATAGTTTTAATTTCAACTCGATACAGAAAAAAAGTCAACTTTTTGTAAATCTCTACCGTTTTCTCGATCTACCTCCTGTCGGTGAGGTTTGCTGTATTTTATGTAATGAAAGTGACGATTTCCACGTGTACCCCAATAACACAATGCATTGAGAAGAATGCCTGAAAGCCATTAAAGTTTTTTTCATTTATCATCAACTATTTGTGCCATCTAACACATGACAATAGAAACGACATCCTTTTAGTTGATTAAAATGGAAACATTACAAATTATTAAAGAATTAACGAATTGGTCCTTCACATCGCAGACCATCAACCATTCCTCAGTAGGTATTCTACCTCAAAGTCAAACGGTCTGTTTCAATTAGAAATGAAGACTCAAATTAATATAAACCCTATTACCGACAATTACTTGGACAGAGGATTTCAAAATGTGCTTCTTTCTTTCCATTGCTTTCAGCATGTTGTGTTCCTATCATGTTTCTCCATTAAGTACAATTGCATCAGACCTCATCGTGTTTCTTATTATGTTGTGTCGCTCATTGCTGTCCTTGTGTTTATATGTTTCCATATTAAAAACCTATTTTCGAGAGATTATACCATAACAGTTGTTCCACTCATGATCTTTTTTATTAGGGCTCATGTATTCTTTTTGATTTTACCTTTCGTTTCCTTTTACATTCTTAATATTATCCAAAGAAAAGACCACGTCCGATTAATATTGAAGATTCAAAAAGCTTATAAATTTATTAATTTTATGCAATACAAAAAGGCTGGTTTTAGAAATTAGTTCGCTATTGTGCGGTATAGCGTGGGCTTTTGCTATCAGCGTGGCGGCGAGTCGTGACTTAATAATATCAGTTTATTTATATACTACGCTTTTTTTTGATGTGATCATAACGTATGTTGTTTCTATAATCGCCCTGATAAGAGATGGAATAATTTCATGGATGGCTGAAGTTGAGTACTACAGTAAAATCAGCTTAGAGCTAGAAGAAGAAAAATATGATGATAAAATAAAAAAGCTTTTCCCAAGCATATGTCAATTTAATGGAGGCTTTCTACATTTTCAAGAAGATATTTAAGTTTTCGGTAAGGAGCGACTTTTGTAAAGTGTCTTTTGAATGTAATGCAGGTGTGGTCTCGAAACCGCGCGCGGCAAAGACAAGCATCGCGAGGACGCCAGTATGTCCTAGAACCGAAAATTCAAAGACGTTTGGTGACGTAGCTACCACGCTGGCCCAGTGAGGGTACAGCCCTCTTTCTCTTATAGAACGGAGGCATGAATCTCAGCAGAGGGAACATTAAGGATTTAGGATTATTCTTTTGAATATCCATTATCTACTGTTCAGTAAATGGACTTCCAACTAAAATTTTATAAATATGGACAGTACCGAAATTAAGCCTAGTTGATGCAATAATTACCTGCGCTCCATTGAAGACATAGTGTTGTCCCTTTTAATGTCGTTGATATTGTTTTTTTTTACCCACGACGGAACGAACACGGTATATGCGTTTTTATTAAAACATGTATGTTCTGTTGTGATCAATCGATGGAATTGAAATACCTAGCTTACAAATACAATTTAAATATTATTTATGGCGTAGTTATCTTATGGCGTTGGTTAATCTCAACAAAAGACGATAGTATAAACACGGAAAACAGTTAAATATTAACACACAACAACTTGAACTATACGAGAACTAATACGAGTAGATCTTTAACTTTGTCATTACGGCGTAACCTTTTACAAGTTTTGGCGGGAACGAGCCGCGGTTGGACGATAACGTTTCGTGTGCACGTCGGAGCGGGCGCGCGCTAGCCGCTGCCGCAGAGCAGGTGGCGCGCGGGCAGGGCTCATGAGCGGCTTCGAAAGTGCGAATCGTACCGTGCGAATCGTACGTAATATGACATATTAGTATTAAAAGATTATTCATTTATATTATTTTACATTATTATTATTATTTTACACACATCAACGAACAAGAATGTAACGTGACGAAAACTTTATGTACACTTAATTTAAGTTGAGGGTTGGTATACTTACATAATTTCACTCCGCGCATGAATAACACTTTGTCACAACACCAATTTATCTCGTCTGCTCGACGTCCGTATGTCACTACAGGGATCCAGCAGAATATCAGCGTCAGGTGCATGCCTGACACATGCTGAGCTGGACTCCCATTTGGTGCAACCTTGAGACGCACACCGCACCTTGTAACTTGTTATTTTAGTTTAATTGAAGTATGTCATGGTGTTACTATACTAATTTTGTAAATATGTTTTTCTTTTTGTGTAAATTGGCACCTTGTTTTTTATAATCATGTAAATTGTACTGCTGTGTGTTGTGCTATGTCTTTTGTGTGCACTAAATAAATGGTTTATCTATCTATCTACCGCGTTTCAAATCGAATTGGCAAGCAAAAATTAAAAAAAACTAGGAAAGGAAAAAGAAACCAGGAGAGGTTAATTCCTAGGGATTACCCCCTGCCCCTCCTGGCAGGGGGTAATCCCTAGGAATTAACCTTTAAACTATATAAAAAAAATACCTTTATTACTTAAAAATATATCTTCGTTATTACGTTATTGCAAAACAAAAAGATCTCTGCGCCATCAATATTATAAGAGCAAAAATTTACGAATTAAAACTAAATATTTACAATACTCGAAGATTTTACAGAAATGCGTTTACACATAAAAAAAAAACGCAAACATCAAATACATAAACAATAGTGAAAACAAATGTAAAGCTGTCTGGAGAGTAATAAAGGATGAAATCGGGAACATTAACGATAAGGACAACATAGAAAACATTCTACTTGATAACACAGTACTTTCAGATCCTGTAGAAATAGCAACAGCTTTCAATAACCACTATACTAATAAGGCACAATCTTCGAGTAAGGGAGCAAAAATAAACAGTAACGAATGTTCAATAGTCCATTCGATGTTCCTTAAACCTGTGTCCAAAAATGAAGTTAGTGTAGAGATTATGTCATTGAATAACACAAACTCTGAAGGTTATGACGAAATTAACACGAAAATCATTAAAGCATGTACTAATGAACTTATTGAAATTATGACAAATTTAATTAATTTATCATTCTCACTTGGCATTTTTCCAGAAGCTCTAAAGCTGTCAATTGTTAAACCACTTTATAAAACCGGTGAAAAATCAGACGTTAACGACTATCGCCCAATAACTTTGATACCTATTATATCTAAAATCTTCGAAAAGTGTATGTATAAAAGACTGACTGACTAACTACCTTACTACAGGGCTGTTTTTCGATATAACTAAGGCCTTCGATCTAGTCTCTCATGATCTGTTATTACAGAAATTGGAGGCAACTGGGATTAGAGGCATTACACTTCAATGGTTTTCATCATATCTAAGTAATAGACAACAACGCGTCACTATTACTAAAATGGATACAAGTAACAATATGACATCTCACTATTCTGCTTTCAAATCCAATAAACAAGGCGTCCCACAAGGAAGTGTACTAGGCCCTATCTTATTCCTATTGTATATAACTTCTATCACTATTATATCTAATCATAAATGTATACTATTCGCTGATGACATCTCTAATTGTGACATCTGATAAAAAAGTAATACAATTAAAGACCACGAGACAGAAATTAATAATGTGACTGAAAGATAAAAAATGGCTAAAGGAAAATAACTTATACATAAATTAAAAAAAATCCGTTTATATACAATTTAATAAATCAAATAATGCAAAACACAATACTAAAATGAATATACATAGAATTCACGAAGTAACGCAAACAAATTTTTTAGGAGTAACCTTGGATCAAGACATCAACTGGAAAGCACATGTGGATACAGTATCCAAACGAATTAATAAGTTTTTTTATGCACTGAAACAGATTAGAAACATAACAAACATGAAAACATCTATAACAACATATCATGCATATGTTGAATCAGTTCTACGCTATGGCCTTATTATGTGGGGAAACAGCACTGATCAAAATAGAGCATTTGTCACACAAAAGAGATGCATGAGCATTATGTGGCCTTAAGCCCGACGAATCTTGCAGGCCGATGTTTAAGAAACTTGATTTGTTACCGCTGCCGTCCCTTTATATTTTTGAAATAAGTTTGCTTGTGTGGAGGCATAGATAATTGTTTGCGAAAGCAAGCGATGTGAATTCTCGCTGCAGGCGCGACCCCTACAGGCTCGTGTTAGATGTCCTACCAAGGCTTGCGAAATATAATAAAAGCTGTATGTTTATGTGTGTCCAGGTATACAATAGAATACCAAATGAATTAAAAACATTAAATACAAGAATGTTCAAAAATAAATTATATAAATGGCTCTCTGCTAATAGTTTTTACAGTGTTAAGGAGTTCCTGTCGCATGATGACTGATTGTTTCGTTATGTATGTATTTGCACGCTTATATCTATTAAGCAAAACATGTTTGTTCATATTATTAACATTACCATCTTTTATACCATGTTTTTAGCAAATAAATGATTATTATTATTATTATTACAAATTATTTACAGAAAAATACTTCTGCTATGACAAGTTCGAAATTCTTTATTATTGAATTTGATTGTGTAAAAAATTCAAACAGCCGTTTGCCGCGCAATATGTTCGTGGCATTTTTAAAAAGGATGGGAGATATAAACTTATACGTGACCACTCGTCTCGGCGCGACACGCGCTACTGACAGCACCGCAACGTCCGCTCAGGGGGCCCCGTCGGTCGACGCACATGTTTGTGTGAGTGTTTCAAGCGTTTGTAAATTGTAGTTATTTTTCGTACTGTCCATATTTATATTGTGACAGAACTGTTATTCTTTGACAGCTGTCTGAAAATTACTCAGCAAATTGAGAAGGGCTGTCAATTTGATAAACGATCAACAATCAATTAATTTCCCTGAATATTGTGTTTACCAAAGTAACATTATTTTGTGTACAGACGGGCCATCAAACTATGAAACTGTCAAACTTGAACCTAATGCTTTGAGATAAAGTTGAAAATCTATTAAAAAAAAATTGACAGATTGTAGTAACGTCTGTGCTTTTTTCCAAAGTAGGTATTTTTTAATGTTAAACGTTAGTTATTTTCAGATATTATTCCAAACTTTGGGGACATTTTTGTATAGTTTAATGTTCCTTCAAGCAAGTGTGGAAGTAATAGCATCAGAAGTGATGCAGTTTGGCACGGTAGAGTATTATTATACAGGGTGTCGCTTTGCATCCTGGTCAAATTCAAGGAGGTATCTATGCTACTGATTTTCGACTTGAATCGCGTAGGTTTTTTTTAAATTGAATTTAGTAAGTGTCCACCCGTATTAAAACGCAGCCCGTCTGTTACTAGCCTTATAACCGCGCTTTCACACACACAAATAAACGCACACAAGGACAAGTCGCGAGATGGGTGATTCTATTTATTACTTTCGTGTTATTGTGAAATACTGTCATAAATAACAATTTAAAATAGCTGTTAATTATTAAATGGTATCGTAATTTAAATTGATTATTCATGTCTTTTGTGACAACCTCCTGTATGAATTTTAACTAGGATGCACCTTGTATTAGGACACGTCCTAAATCTATGTTTTTAGGGGTTCCGTACCCGAAAAGAAGCCAACGGGACCCTAATACTAAGCTACGGCTGCCCATCTGCCCGTTCGTCCGTCCATCCGTTGTCTGTCAGCGGGCTGTATCTCATGATCCGATGATAGGTAGACAGTTGAATTTTTCACAGAATGTGAATTTCTGTTGCGGCTGTAACTACAAATAATAAAATTATCCTGCTACAACTACAATGGTACGGAACCCTTCCTGCGCGAGTCCGACTCGAACTTGACCGGTTTTTTTTTGTGTTATTGTTAATCGTTGAGATTTTAGGAATTTTAAATTCTCTCATTTTCAGCATGACGTTCTATCATATGAAATAGTCACCATCCTTTTGACTATCAAAAATTTTACTTTCGTTATTGTATTCAGTGCGTATTGCGAAAGATACTACATGTCTGTATCTGAAGCAGACGCTGCTTGCAGTAGGTTGCTGAAGAGCCTGCAGAGTACTGGTAAGAACAGATGGTTTAACTTTTAATAAGGGAACTTTGTCAAATTTTAAATTAAATTGTTTTATTGCTGTAAGTTTCACCACGAGAGTTGTCTTGACATGGCAAAGCAAGCGCCATCTCGAGGCAAATTTTTCAACAAGGAAATTAAGCGCAGCGGAATAAAGGCTATAAAGACCGCCATTCACTAGGAACAAAAATGACAGTTTGCTTCTCCATATAAAATCTAGACACGCAGTAGCGAGTCAAGCCAAAGTTCAAGCTAACTGAGCTGGCGAGCAGCACCTTGTGTATTACACGAACCATTTGGAGCCATTTTGATCCCCTCAACTCAAAAACTATTTCAGATAAACATGTCAAATTTGGTTCATATATATTTAGACTTGCGAGATACATATGTGCTCTAAATTTCATAAACACCCCTAAAACGGTTATTTAGATATTAACGTCCAAAAATCGTCATTTTTATGACGACTGACTAGAATTTTGAGATCAAAATTCTAGTCAAAGACCGGCTGTCATCTATTGATGACAGCTGGTCTTTGACTATATATATATAGATTTGACTATATATCTATATATATATATAGGCTAGACGACAAAAAATAAACTAATTAGTCCGTTACTTAGATTATCAAAAAATATTTGACCCGTGTTTTTTCTTTTGTTACGTAAACCACAATTGACGAAGATATGACGCTTTTTTAATTCTCAATACGTCACGCCTAGGTATAATTACTATTAACTCCCGAGTTTTGATGCGTTTTATCTTTGTCAATATTAAAACTAAAAACTAAAACAAAAATTACGTGTTCATTAATTTCCAATTATTTGATACTGTCGTCATGCCTATTTTGATTGCTGACTCTTACATTACAGGCACTATAAGTAAGTGTTCCTAATAGAATCAATTAATAAAAAAAAATTAAAAAATAATAAAAAATCCTAATAACCTAATATTTCCTATATCTATAGGATCAAAATTCTAACCCAGTTCCAGATGACCTAGAAAGTTCAAATTTGGCATCCAGATACGCAGTTGGGTGAATACAATAGAATAAATCAGAAACTAGTAAATTTGTATTATTTTTCAATTAATTGATTCTATTAGGAACACTTACTTAAAGTGCATGTAATGTAAGAATCAGCAATCAAAATTGAGGACAGCCGGTCTTTATGTGGATTTAAGGTCTTCACGTGAATATAATAACGAGTGGAAGTGAATTTCTTCATATACCTTAGGATAATATATTGAAGCCTAAGGTCTGACTTGGCTAGTTCTCATATACAAATTATTAATAAGTACCTACTAAACAGTCATGGAAGAGCGCTATGTTCGATGGGTAGTTTCTACCAGCAAGCCAAATCGGAAGAATAAAATAAGCTTTAGAACTTGCGAAGGCTATATTATAAGAACTAGCCAAGTCAGACCTTAGGCTTCAATATATTATCCTAAGGTATAAGAAGAAATTATATTTTAAGTTTTTGTTATAAATAAATTTCAAGACTGAACGTGAACTTCTATTATCTCCTTCTTATTTTTACCCGACTGCGCGACGCAAAGGAGGGTAATGTGTTTATCAGTCTATGTATGTATGTATGTATGTTTGTTTCTATGTGGCCTTCTAGAGACCAAATGCGTAGGCCGATTTTGATAATTCTTACGTCAATCGATTCGTCTTAACCTTGCGAGTGTCACTAAAGACATAACAGTAATCAAAATTCACCACAGCGACAACCAGACGCCATATTGTCAAAATGAAAAAAAAAAAAGTTGATGAACTATGTCAAGTGGGGTGTCGTTGAATAGGTATTTTAAAATCATCTTTAGGTTTTTTTATCATTTTTCATTATAAATAATAGTTTAGGATATATGTATAACGATTTAAAGTTGTTTAACAAAGCAATCATTCTCGCTAATTCTTACTTATTGATTTAAGTTTTTATTTCAAGTATTAACGATATACAAACAAAAAAACAGTGAAAAAGCATGAAAAACAAATATTTTTGGTAAAAAAATAACTTTTATTCATCGCCAAGTCGCCGAGAAAAAAAAGTTTACCACCAAGATCGATAGATGGCATTGTACATTTGATGCACGTTTCTGAATCGCGGTGTTAAGATTCTCCGCGTCTACTAATTGAATTCTTTGTTATGGATTTAAGTTTTCATACTTTACAACTGATTTAAGCTCACTAAGAGAGAATAGTTAACATACTTTAGTACGTACGTAAATTTGAAAATACTTAATTTGGATTCCTATTGTTGTTTGTTATCATCATTATTACATTTTCGTTATCAAAACTATTACGATTCACGACTCATAGTTCGGTAGGTAGGGTACATAGATCAGTAGTTAATAAGTTGCTGTTTATATAGAATTTGACGACAAAGCAATTAAAAACAATGTTCCTGGAGTAGGAGTCAGAATCGAACCATCGACGACAGAATTCGATGCACTTCGCAGACAGGGTAAAATAGAGCGAAGAATGTTGCCATTGATATTGTGCTGGGGTGTAACTGTACACAAGCTCCAAGGAACTACTTTGGATCGAGCTGTGGTTGACTTAAGTTCACGCATTTTTGCTAAAGGTCAAGCATATGTAGCTTTGAGCCGAGTTAGGTCTCTAGAGGGACTAATCATCAGTAGTTTAGTCCACCGCAAGTTACTTAATAATCCCCACGGTATTAACTCCCTCAATGAAATGACTAGATTGCGAAATTTACCATCTTATAACGAAGTCAATGAATCGTAACTAAAAAGTATAAAATAAAAAATTATAATTTAAAGAAAAACAAAAAACCCGACTGTGTAAAAACTAATTTTAAAAAATACGTGAAAGAATTAACTTAAATAAAAACTAAAAAGAAAGAAACAAGCCCAGTAGTTTAGAATTCTGTTAAGTAATACTAAATAACTACACAATTGAAATAGTTTTATAATCGATACACACATAAAACAAATCATAAATTCTAATGCAGAACAGAACGACTCACAGTCGGGGCCCATTTAAATTTTACCAATCAAATCTTCCCAAGGGGCCCCGACTGTGAGTCGTTCTGTGTTGCCTAATATTATATAACAAAAAGGTTTTACATTGGCCCCAAACTAGGCATAGCCTGTATCTTGGGCACCAATACAGATGCACAGTTATTTTTATTTTATTTATTTGGGAAAACAAACAGTTACACATTACAGTATTACATAAACAGAATTATATCTGGGGTGTGAGTAAATGTACAACCAACGACATTTTCCACAAATTATAAAAACAGTTAGTTATAAAAACAATGCGACTTGCGCTTATAATTAAATGCGAACACAAAAATGACATAATGTGTTAATGTTCATTATAGCAGGCATACAAATTAAAAGGAAAAAATAAATAAGAAATACATGAAATGATAATAATCTAGTTAGAAGGTACGAGTGACAATTTCGTTAAACCTATCGACTCTAAGGTATCTTCTAGCTCTCAATTAATAAATTGTCAAAAAGGGGTTGAGCTGAATTCCTTTACATTATTTCATCAGAATATTCAGGGTTTTTCTTCCAAACAATTAGAAATTGAACTATTTTTAGAAAAAACCAAGTTTGATATCATCTGCATGTCTGAACATTGGATGAAAGATTATGAAATGCAAATTAATTTTGAGAATTATAGTGTGGGCAGTTGCTTTAATCGGAAATCTAAGATGCGTGGGGGTTCATTAATCTTAGTAAAAATTGTATTAAATTTAAGCCTCGTAATGATATTGTCGAGCTATCGGTTGAACATAGCATCGAATTGTCTTGTGTTCAAATCAAAAATCAAATCAAATCATCTTTATTTGTGAACACAGGTATTGAAATAAAGGTCTTATTCATACATTTTAGTTGAGCTCTATGTCCTACCAATAAAATTGGTGTACAAATATTGTTTTTTAGTATTATGTCTGGATTTATACAATACAAAGTAGGATTCGAGTAATTAGAGAGAATTCAATGTACCTATTATTAATCATTAATGAATCAATAATAATTTATGTTTCATGCATGTCAAAGGTAAATCATTTATAAGGCTAATAATGTCAAATTTTGTAATATTGTAAATAATGTCAATTAAATGCACCTATAACCTACTAACAAATAAATTAAAAATAAATTATAATAAAGGGCTGGTAATGTCATATATTATCATTTAAAAATTCTTCGATAGAGTAATACGTCTTACCTATTAGAAATGAACGCAATTTACTTTTGAATTTGCTGACATTAGCTTCGCTCCTTATACATTTTGGTAATTTATTATAGACCTTTGGAGCCATTACAAAAATACTATTTCTGTATAGTGCAGTACTGGATCCGACTGTTTGTAACCGATCACAACGGCGCTGACTAGTTACTTGAGCAAATTTATTTAAATTATTTTTTACGAACATAGACGTTTCATAGATGTACAACGACGGCATAGTTAATATTTTTGTATTTTTAAAAAACGGTTTGCAGCTGTCTGTGGTCTGCAAATTATAAATAGCTCTTATGCACCTTTTTTGGCACTTGAATACCATATCTTTACCCGTGGCATTGCCCCAAAATATAATTCCGTATCTCAATGTTGAAGCTACTAGACCGTGATCCGCCGTTAAGACTGTTGCTCGATTGGCCGTTTTACTTAACATGTGTAAAGCATAGGAGTGTTGGTTTAGCTTACTGCATACTTTGTCAATATGGGAATTCCATTTTAAAGTATTTTCTATGTTAAGTCCGAGGAATTTAGTCACTTTTGCTTCATTAACAGTTTTGTCATTGTATTTAATATTTAAGTCCAGATTGTGATTTATTCTTTGTTGAAATTTCATTAATACTGTTTTATCAAGATTTATAATCAAATTATTATTATGCAGCCAGTTCACAACTGATACTAAAGTAGAATTAATCTCAGCCTCCAATGTACTTACCTCGTCACTATTGAAAAGTAAAGTGCTGTCATCTGCAAACATTGTCATAGGATATGATGATGCTGTCGGAAAGTCATTAATATAAACAATAAATAAGGGGGGTCCGAGTACACTACCTTGTGGTACTCCATAATTTACCGCTCTCTGACTGGATTTATATGTTATTTCGTTTTTTTTTGAAATTCTACTAATGGACGTTATTTGTTGCCTATCACACAGAAAAGATTCTATTAAATTGGATATATTTCCTCTTATTCCGTAAGCGTTAAGTTTATTTATTAGTAATTTATGGTCTACACGATCAAAAGCTTTTGACATGTCCATATAAAGCGCTAGCGTTGGTAGCCTCTTATCCACTCTACTACTAACCATATGTAAGAAATCGTAGATGGCCATGTCAATAGATCTGTTTTTCCTAAAACCTTTCTGGTTATCAACGAAAAGGCAATTTTTCTCAAAGTATGAAGTAAGTTGATAATATATTGCTTTCTCGAATATTTTTGAAAAAATCGGTACTAACGCTACAGGTCTGTAGCAGGACATATCTTCTCTGTTGTCTTTCTTAAAGAGAGGTTTTATAATTGTTATTTTTAATTCTTTTGGAAAGTAGCCATGGTATATGCACATATTGATAAGATGACTCAACACAGGAGCAATTATTGTGGATACCCGTTTAACAATGTTTGTACATATATCGTCATACCCAGTACTAGACGTATTCTTTAGTGACATAATAATTTGGTAAATTTCTTGTGGTAGTGTAGGTGACATAAACATGGAAGTAATGCTACTGCTTATTTTATGTTTATTATTATTGTCTAAATTACTAACTGGTTTCACTTGATCTACAAAGTAATCGTTAAAAGCTTGTGCTATTTCAAGAGGATTAGTTATGATTTTGTCATTTGATTTGATTTTTGTTATGGTTTCGCCCGGCAAATTATGTTTATTATTATTTTTGTTTATTACTTTCCATGTTGCTTTACATAGATTCTGAGCTGAATGTATATAACGATTATTATGGGCTCTCTGTGTGAGGTTTATAATTTTCTTCAGCCGATTTGAAAGCTTTTTAAAGTTTGTTTTATTTTGCTTGTTTGGTAGTAACCGGTATTTCCACAGCAATTCTCTTTTTCTCTTACTGCAAATTCTAATGCCACGACTAATCCATTTTGCTTTTTCTTTAGTCGATATCCGTATTTTTATATTTGGAAAGCATAAATCATATAGCAACCTAAACAGGTCATAGAATAATTTGAATGCCTTAGCGGGATCCGTTTCCTCGTATACGTCAGCAAAAGTGATAGCTTTGATGTTGTCTATGAATTTCTGAACATTTTCTTTTGAGTAATCTCGTTTAGTTGAAAACCAGTAATTTAAGATGCATGTTCATCTAACTGGACATCGTAACAGTTGTGCCGTATGATCGGATACCGCCAGCTCTAGAACTTCGCCTTTTGATCCTCGTACATTGTGAATTATGTTATCTATGCAAGTCCCACTGCTTAATCTTGTTGGTACCTTTATTTCAAATTTGAGATTGTAGCCCGTAATAAGATATTTGAATTGCTCTAGACATGTGGTCTTTTTTAAAAGATCAATATTGAAATCACCGCATAGAATAAGTTTTTTGTTAGTGTGTAAAGAAAAAGACTTTAAGAGAATATTCAGGTTATTGAAAAATATATCAAGTTTACTTTTTATGTCCCTATTAAGTGGACTCCTATAGACACACATCACAATGATGTTGTGGTCAGTAAGTTCTACTGCACAACATTCAATTATATTAGAAACACAGTACTTTTCCACCGACTCCAAAGCTCTATACTTAATTCCGTTTCGTATCATAATACATGTACCTCCATGTCGGGATTTCCGAGTGAAATGTGTAGCAAGTGTAAAGTTAGGAATATGTAACAAGTTAACATCTGATATTGTCATATTGTGCTCCGAAAAACACAGGACATCAATTATTTTGTCTGAATTGAATAGTTCATTAAGTGCGACAGTAAACATATGAGATTTGTTTAAGAGACCATTTATATTTTGATGCAGAATATTAATATTTTTATACACGAAAAAAGTTTTCTGTGTGAAAGTTTTAAGTGTTGAGCTAGATAAGCATGTAATAGTGTGCGTTTACAGACCCCCTAATTACCTGAACTACTCTAACTTTGAGTCAGTAATGGAAGATGCTCTAGCAAAGCTTGTAACTCGTAATAAACTAATAATTATCTGTGGTGACTTTAATGTTAATATCTTAGAGAATAATGTAAACAGCAGTAGATTTTTAAGTCTCTTTAAATCATTTAATTTGTCAAATGTTTTTTCAGAACCAACCCGAATTACTACAAATACTGCTACATGTATTGATAATGTTTTTTGTTGCTGCGACTACTTAGATAAATCCATTGTAAATTACCTTCCTTCAGATCACAGCGGACAGACTGTTGCTTTCGCGTCCAAGATACAATTGCAAAGAATTTAGAAAAGTTTAATAATAATTTAATAAGCAAACTAAATATACCAGGCCATATTAGAAACAATGTAAATGAATTGTATGAAGAATTCTTTTCGGTAGTGCACGCCGAGTTCAATAATACTTTAATAAAGAAAACAAAAACTATTGGCCCAAGGTTTATTTTTAGTGACTGGGCAACACAGGGTATTAGGAAAAGTAGGGAACGTTTGTTTGAGCTGTACGGCCTTAAGCCTTATAATAACACAGAAACTTTTAGTAAATATGTTGCTACTTACTCGAAATTTTTTAAAAACTCTTACAAGGTAGCTAAATCCCTCTTTATAAGCAACAAGATTAAATCAGCTGATAACAAAATTAAGACAGTTTGGAAAATTATCAACAGTGAAACAAATAGAAGTAAAAAACAAAGTAATGACATAACATTAGAGACCTCACGTGGCCTCGTGAACTCTAATAATGAAGTTGCTCAAGAATTCGTAAATTTCTTTACCAGTATCCCACTTAAAACTACAGAAACCTTAAATTCCTCTCCCTTGCTCTCTATTGATTTATTGAAAGCGAACGTTCCAGCCTGTTCAAATGAATTTAAATTTCAGCATATAAACCCCATAACAATCATAAAAGCTTTTAAGCAAATCAAGATTAAATTAACCGAAGATCTATGGGGTATGTCTATCAAGGCTTGTACCTCAATTACTGAGACTGTAGCACCGTATTTAGCCTTGATATTTAATTTGTGCGTGGATCAAGGGGTCTTCCCGGATCTAATGAAATTCAGTAAAGTAATACCCCTTTTTAAATCCGGGGACAGTAAAGATACCAATAACTATAGGCCCGTATCCGTGTTGCCGGTTTTCAGCAAGGTGTTTGAAAAGATAATGCTCAATCAAATGCTTTACCATTTTAACACCAATAAAATCTTACACGAGCAACAGTACGGTTTCACCAAAGGACGTTGTACGACTGACGCCGGTGTCACTTTATTAAAACACATATTTACTGCGTGGGAAGAGGCACAAGATGCCATAGGAATCTTCTGTGACCTTTCGAAGGCATTTGATTGCGTAAATCACGAAACCCTGATCTTGAAACTTGAGCATTACGGTTTAGGTAAACTTGCGCTCAGTTTAGTAAAATCGTATTTCAACGATAGACAGCAGCATGTACAAGTAAATGGCGTAAATTCAATAGGTTTAAAAGTAAAAATGGGTGTACCACAAGGTTCGATATTGGGTCCCTTCCTCTTTTTAGTGTACATAGGTGTTGTTTGCAGACGATACTTCTTTAATATTTAGGATAAACAGACGTGCCACAAATCTGGACGACGTAAATAACGCCCTACTGCAGGTTCATAATTGGTTTACCGCTAATAATTTAGTTCTAAATGGGAAAAAAACAAAGTGCATTAGATTTGCTTTACCAAATGTCAAAAGTCGTGATTGTGACGTAGTATTGAATCAAGAGAAACTAGAATTTGTCGATAAAACGGTTTTCTTGGGAATCACGCTCGACTCAAGGCTACAATGGGGTCCTCATTTAACATCTCTTGCAGGACGGCTGAGCTCAGCAGCGTATGCTGTTAGGAAAATCCGTCAATTTACTGATGTTGATACGGCGAGGCTAGTCTATTTTAGTTATGTTCATAGTATTATGTCATACGGTATTTTACTATGGGGACGCGCTGTAGACATCGAGTCTATATTTATTCTGCAGAAAAGGGCTATCAGAGCCATTTATGAATTACGTAGACGCGATTCTCTAAGAGAACTGTTTAAGGAAATTAATATCATAACAGTACCTTGTCAATACATCTATGAAAATATCATGTACGTTAGGAAAAATCTGCATTTATTCAGTAAAAGAGGTGACAGACACCACTATACTACTAGAAATAGGGACCAACTAGTTCAGCCAGGTTTCAGGCTTGCTAAAGTAGATTCATCTTTCATGGGGTACTGTTTAAAATGTTACAATAAAATACCTCCCCACATTCTACAACTGAATGAGACGAAATTTAAATCTTGTATAAAACGCACACTATGTAGGCAAGCATATTATAAGTTGGTGGATTACATTGATGATAAAAATGCTTGGCTCAATGCTGGTCCTGCTCCACAACCATAGGGGAAAACTAATTGGGCAAATTATTGTGCTAGCTGCAGAAGATTGTAAAAGTATCTTTGCTTTGTATAGATTCCATCTCCTAGTATTGTATAATTGCATAGCACATGTGAGGACCATGTATTGTTAAGCTACCATTTGCATTTAGTTATCTTTCATTGACTTGAATATTCCTTGGTGGCTGAGAGAAAGTCATGCTCATTCAAATGTCTCGCTGATGGTGGCGGGTGCGTCGGGTCATTTAGTTCCCTTCAATATGGTTGAGTTGAATGGCGCCGATACACGCGTCTTGTTCGTGATCGGGCGCTGTCAGTTGGGACTGGTCATCTCTTAACTGCCACGGCTCATTTTAATTACTTTATTTTTAATTTGTTGATTTAATGTTTTACTCTGGACGCTCATAATGTGCACGTCTTCCTACATCGTTCTCACATATATCTATAATCTCAACATGAATGATGTAACCAAGATTTTGTAACAAAATTTTGATTTAAAAGAGTGTCCATGGAGTTTCTTGCCCGTTCTTCTCCATAGAGATCTACGCTAGGGAATGGGCAACTACAGTACTTTCTCAAGTTATTATGTCTTGTGTCTGGGATTGTAGCTTTGTTTTGTTTTTTTTTTGTATTTTTGACTTTCAAAAGTGCCATAATGGTCTAATTGAAATAAATGCTTTGAGTTTGAGTTTGAGTTAAAATAAAAATATCACTCAATCCAAAATGGTTTTACGAACAAGGCTTTTAAATTGACCTATTGGTACAGCAAAGATGTCAACACTTTCGAACAGATTGTTGTACTGGCTAGATAGGCAACGTAGGGGTGCTCGTAAGCCTGCGTTCGTACGACTAGCAGATACGGCAAACAGGGGTTGTGCCCGTGCTCGGGTTACCCCACGGCTTATAGTTGTTCTAGGTACTACGTAACTAATCTTATTAGTGATGTCCATACAATCACACACATTATTACATAAATCATATAAAAACATTGTCTCTTTCTCTATATATTTTTCTCTTTATATCTTCTCTCGAAGCTTTAAGATTATGTAGTTTATACTTAATCAAAAGGTCACTATAGGAAGCATACGTACGAATACAACGGAAATGCATGGATTTCAGAAACTTGCTTTAAACTTTTTCGATCGCATCTGAGTATTTCCTATAGAAGGGACTCCATACCGCAACAGCATACTCTAACTGGGACCTGATTAACGATTTGTAAAGGTATAAATATGTATATGGGCGAACAAATTCAATGGCTGACCTCATAACAAATCCGTACATTCGGAAAGCATTATTCACTATCATATTAATATGAGCGTCAAGGTGTAATTTGTCGTCTAATAGAACTCCAAGATCACGCACTAACGTTTCTCTTCTTAATGTTACATTATTTAAGGAATACGGATGCATGATAGTATTTTTATTTTTAGTAAAACTTATACAGCAACATTTATTTACGCTAAGTTGTAGTTTATTATTTGAACAGTATGCAGAGAATCTGTCCAGGTCTTTCTGTAAGAGTAGGCAATCTTGCAAATTCCTAACAAGCCTAAAAATTTTGAGATCGTCTGCATACAGTAACAATTTTAAATTTCGAAAACATTTGTTAATATCATTAATAAGTTCTTTACCTTTGGAAAAAATTAAAGCATATTCGGTAGCGAAAACATAAATTAAAATAATAAGTCAATAGGTTTATCGCTATGTTAAAGATTGTGTGATCTACAAAACTAGTATAATATTTCTAATTATCTCGAGTTTTTTTGTGAATGATCAAATAGATGTACGCATGTCTCAAAACTACCTACGTCAAACTTCATCCTGTGCTAACTGGTATGCCACTTTACAAAAAGGTATATGGCAGATACTTTTTTTTACGATTAAGTAAATAAGTAGGTACTGACCTCATCTAGTTTAAAAACATTTTTTTTTTAAAGTTTTTCCAACTTAAGTACAGAAATAATTGCTTAATAATATAACTTTTTCATGAAATAGTCATTCGATGGGATTAAAGGAACTTAATTGGTATTAATGATTTTAATGATTATAACTCTGTAAAATCACTAAAAAAATACAGATAAGTCCGGTCACTGACATTTTTTGGTATACAATTAACGAACCACCAGATTTAGAAAATTTTAACGGCAAAAAAAACACTTTTGCTTGTCAAAATTAGTAAATGATCACCAAAATTAATCCCCATTTTATAGTAAAATTAGAACCAAAATTTTTTTTTTATTTAGTGACCACCAGAAATTGAATGCTCTTGCATCAGAGTCGAGTGAGACCCGGTTGACGGAGCCCCACTTCGCTAAAAAAATAACCACGAAGGGTATGACGGGGTCTATTCGCTCGCTCATTCGTCCCCGCCGTACCCTTTTAACCTAAGCTATCCGTGTCGGGGTGCCCCAAGTCGGCCTAGGCAAAACTAGTTTGTCATCAACCACCTCATTAAAATTTGGTGCTCAATTTACTAAATTTGGTGATCAATTGATATTTTAGGTGATAGATGTGAGGTCACAATGTTATTTTTGGTGGTTATTATATTTCCCCCCTTTTTTTCATATGTTTGACGTCAATGCGGTAATCTAGCTACTGGCATGTTATATACAGACGCCAGTACATACAACGCTACTAAAATCTATCAAATTTCTTTAATAGGTTTTCAACTTTATCGCTAATGCAGTAAGTTCAAAGGTTGATTGGGAAAATTTGACAGTTCCGGGTAGCTTGATGTGCTGGCGCTGTACAGTGTAATTAGGTTTATCACGTTGGAGGGCCGGGGTTTCGGCACCAAAATGTAGCCACTATTAAACGAGGGAGCGGTGGTGCCAAAATGTAGTGGCTAGCTTGGTATGGCGTAAATTTTGGCACAAACTACCGTGACTAACTAATAATTAAAATAATTATGGCAGTATAAATGCACTTAACTTAGGACGTCCTTCTAAGGTACAAATTTAAAGTCTGTTGAGACATTGGGGGACGTGTGGATTTTTATTGAAGACATTAATTTATTTATTTTCGACTTCCAATTGCACACATGACATGGCCTGGCATTATGTATCTACGGTGCGAGATTTTTCCTATTAAATTGGGCCAACTCAGTTCTCGACGTTACCCGAAGTCTGCGGTAACACCATGTCGAGGGAATTGTTTCAAGTAAAATTGACCCTGTCATAATCTTTTGCCCTTATCCCAATTTATTTGGAGTTGGCCAAGCATATTCTTCTTTATTACTCGTCATTTCAGCAATCACCTCCTGTCTAGAGCCATAACATACTGTATGAGCCAATTTCAAAGGTGTGATGCTTTTTTGAGGTCGATAGACATGACAGTATATCGTAAACATTATAATGTGTATTATGAAAATAAGAAATACTAGTTAAAAACATCTTGTCATGATGGACGTCATCGTTTTTGTTTGAGATCAAAAGTTGAAGTCCACAGGGCCTCAAGTCTGCTATTACAATAGTGTCAAAATGGTCTATCATTGATTTCATAATTGTTGATTTTGACGAGTTTGGTAATCTACTAATATAATGGCGTCATTATGACTCTCCAATGGTGAACCACTGTCACTCCATTGAAAGAAATGGCATAGAATGGTAATCTCGTACATAATGGCAAATGAATGACTGACTTTGGCAGTGCTATTTACGAACTTCTTACTACTTCAGATTGCCTATAACACTAATAAATAATACGTAAATATATATATATAAAAAATACATATAAATGAAATCTGACATGCATGACCAATGATCAACCATTATGAATTTAGCAGTTTACGAACTTTTAGCAAAATGACAATGGGATGAGAATGGGATCGTGTTGGAATGATGAATATATAAAAATAGCAGACTTGGGCCCCTGGTCAGTCATGTTTCTGCTTACTGTAGCGGTACTTTCATACAAGCCTGACAGCTTGGCTTGCCCTTATAACCTGACTCTTGATTTTAGGGGTTCTGAATAGTTTGCTTGCCTTATGGTCTTGCTGTATTATGTTGGCTCCTTAAGGTGGATGGTCCAGTGTAGCCCGCGAAATTTAAATTTTCTTACTATTACTACTCGATTGAATGACTTTTATATGAAATATTCATTCAATCGAGTTACATGAACTTGGAGGGTTGTATTGATGATTTTGATGATTATAATTCTGTAACTATATACGTCTTACAGCCGCGAATCATATTTTAATCAACATACAACCTAGCACTGGCCTGCTAATTGCAAAAAAAACGTTAGAAAATTTGAATTTCGCGGGCTACCCTGGAGCATCAGCCTTAAAGACACACCACTGCTATACTTATGTATGTTATATTACCAGAATGATAAACAATTTTTTATTGTATTTTTATAGTTAAGATCGGAGATTCTAAACTCGAGTTTCAAATCATTTCTCATAAACTTTGTGCTAGCTGCCCACATAAACATTTAACGCCTGTGTTTCCTCGGATAGAGTAGTTAGTGTACCATTAGTACATACACCCATATTTCACCATCTTTGTTTAAGCCCCATGTAATAAGGGCCGAGCCTATTGCTATCAACCGGGCACAAACCCGGACTCCAAACTACTGACATAATTACTTTTTTATTTGTTTTCATAGCCTTTATTGTGTCCCACTGCTGGGCAAAGGCCTCAGCTTTCTCCTTCCAAACCAGAGATGTCACAAACACAGATGTTTTGTGCCCTTTCTGACCACGTTTGCCCCGCGAACATGATCAAATCGCCTCGGTCGACCTCGACGGCAATGACCACCCTTTCTTTTTTTTTATTCGGATGGGAAATCATCAAATGACTCCTCCCGCTCTGGGCGGAGCAGGAGGAAGTGTCAGACTTTTACTAACTAAAACCCATCCATGTTCCTTCTTAGCTTTTGTGTTCCGCGGCCACGGTATCTTTTTCGAACAGTCCCGCAGCCCCGGGGCAATGTCCACCCTGGTAGTGGCAAAATTCCTAATTAAACGTTTTTTAAGATCCACTTTTTCGAACAATCTTTAACAACCTGAAATAAGATAATATACGGTACAGTTTAATCGCAAATCACGAGCTAAAGCTCTCTCGTGCCGTCTCGATCAAATCCCACGATACCGCAGCCATTGACGTCATAGGGCGGCAATCAAGAGCAGAGAACCAGTTCAACGAGTCAAGAATGTGCCTTGTAATGTGCAAAAAGAACGACGAACAAAAAAAGTTTTAACGTATGATTGCACTTTAAGATTTTAGATAAACGGTCATATTTTGGGTACAGGAAGACCAAAGAAGTGTGATGGATGACATGGTTGGAAAGACGACTGCTGAGATTAAGAGTAATAGAGAAGTATGGAGATGAAGACATGCTGCGCTGACAATTCTCAGCTCTGGTATAAAGGTAATTAAGCAATAAAATTGTTTATACTACACTTGCTTAGTAAGTGTACCAATACCAAATAAATAAATATCGTTGGACATTAACACACAGTGCCATCTAGTGCCACACTAAGCAACGTGGCTTGTGTCGTGGACACCAGATAGTTGATATACTACATAGGTACTTTTTGTTTGTAAATACATACTTATTATACATCCATGACTCGGAAACAAATGTCCATGCTCATCACACAAACCTTTTCTGCAACCGGGATTCGAACCTGGGACCCTAAGAACGTCAGCCTCACTACCGCTTCGCCATTTGGGTCGTCATACTACCCCACTAAAAGGCTTGAAAGCTGTTCATTAAACCTTCTCAAAAATCTAGGCAGTTTTATTGTATGGAATTTCATTACTGCCCTGAAAATCAGGGTAGTAATCCATTACTAACGCGTTTTGTTTTTTTTTTTTTAAGTCTTGATAACGTTGGCAATCAAACGATTTAATTTTACCGTAAAAAGTACTTTTAATATTGTTAGCATACATTCCGATATGGCCGGCAAACTTCAAACCTCTATGCGGTAGAGCGAGAGATATAAAACACTCTCTCGCTTTAACACGCGCGTAAGTTGGAACCTGCGAAACGGGACGTTTTTACCTTCTCTAACGTCTTTTGGCACGAAAACTGTTTGACGCGCTTAAATTAAAAACATTTAACAATGTCAATATAACTTTTTAATAAAATGCTTTTTTTTTGCTTTTTTGTCTTTTGCTTCTTTGTGCTTAAGTGTAGTATACAGCAGTATATATCACTCGAGGGTAAGTACAGATTACACAGATTACTAAACTCGTGTGGTTTCAAATGCACACACGATTAGTAATCTGCACCCCTAGCCAAGTTGACAATCTACAATCGTTAACGCTAGTAGAAAACTATTCAAATGAATGGGAATGACATGATCTCAACGTGATCAACACAAACGAATAGAAAATTCGTAGACAAGTTTACACCGTTTAAAATGATAGAATACAATGTTATCGTTTCCACAATGTTGATCGCTATATTCTTTGGTAGGAACGCTCACTATAGACTAAAGTGTAGGTTTTTTCTACAGACATTAGAGAAGGAGCGATCGACTCAGTCGTGTCAACTTGGCTACCAATTTAGCACTTTCTACAATCGCTTACGCCGAGGCGTTTACGTTTGTAGAAAGAGAATCGATACGAAACGTTTGTAACTTGGCTAGGCCTGCTGTTTCTAACTTCCCTTGGTGAATAAATAGCTATTGTGTTTATTTCTGATATGTTTTAATATGCTTGCCCTCTACTAAGAACTTACATGGGTCTTTAACGTAGACGGCCAAATGTAGGTGTACTGTGGGTTTACCACCGCATAACCCTTTGAGGATTATATGCGTGATGTTTTGTTACGATGCTGGAAATAGTTAGAAGCAGAATGGAATAGTAGAAAGTAAGTTTTTAAAGGTTACAAAAAAACTCTAACCCTTAGTCGATTATGGGCGTGATAGTATGTGTATTCTGCGTAAAATTATTTTAAATGATATACGAATTATCGTCTACACGGGTTACTTAAGGGGTGAATGTTTGTATGGCAGATTATCGTTTTTGTCCATTGTAAATCACAAACCAAATAGTAACTAAATGAGTAATTTATGAAGTTCAGCGTGAATGCCCTTCCTCGTGATTATTATATTTTCAAGACAGGTTATACAAGATGTGTTTATAAACATGTGCATCATCACATGTCTTCTAGAAGGTTGGACAGACATGCGTGGAATGTCTACAATATCCTTGTCTTGATTGGACTAGACATAGAAAAATTACTTCACGTTTTATATTGCCCGATCTTGAGGCCGACGTAAGTAGTTCGTAGTATAACTAAAAAAGTAGTTTTGTGAACCTGTTATGTATTTGTAATTATGGTTTTTTAGTTAAAAATATGTTTTAAGTCCCTATGATGTTTTTATTGTTATGATTAAATAACACAGCTATATTGGATACAATTGCAGATCATTTTATTGGCGGAAACTGTGGTAGCGGCATTACAAAAAGTACTACAGCGTTATCTATACCACAAATGTAGATCTAACATCAAATTCCTGAATCGCGCAGTTAAAGTTATCCGTGACTTAAGACTATTATAAAAGCACCCGGCAGCAAATGTCAGGCCAGATACATATTACCCGTCTGGTCGGACGATTATCCCTTTTTATGGGGGATGAAGCACTTTACACCGTATCCCTTTACAAATATAGCCTCTTGATCATTCCCTGATCTGGATTTCACCATTATCAACATCTCAGCCTGTTTTCAAGCACTGCGGGGTACATAGGCTTCTTTATAACCGACTTCCAAAAAGAGGACTTGGAGAGGAGTTGGTTGTAGTTGGATGTTGTGTAAACAATAAACATCCAAGCGATTGCAGCAATCACGACAGATTTGTTTTCTTTTATCGAATCGATCGAGTCGGTGACTTTTGTTTGTTTGATTCAGTTTTTTATGCCACCGACTTCTGAAGTTAAAGTTATTCTTCACTTTTTTTGTGTTTTTGTTACTTGATAAAATCTCCAATTTCGTGTTCCACACTCATCTAGGTTTACATGATCTTGATGTAACAATGATAGCCTTGTGGTGTGATCGTCGGACTGCAAAGTCTCGAGTTCGAACCCAAGGCCTCTGATTTTTCGGATTCATGTGCGTATTGTATAATTATCACTTGCTTCGGTGAAGGAAAACATCGCGAGGAAACCAACATGCCTGATATATTTCTCAGGCATGTTGATTAAGATGTTGGAGATGTTAGTTTAGGTAAGATATCTTTAGGTTGACGGCATGTAAAGCCAAGTCAGAGGCCCATGAGCGGCAAAAAAACTCTGACACCAGGTTAGGCACTAACCACACGATGAAGAAAAGGGACTTGACTTCTGCGCACCCCTTTGAATCCGCATTGCGATCATCATCACGAATAAATAATCCACCTCCTATTACATTTCTTTGAAAGTAATCAAAAATAACGGTCTTTTAAATTGCTGACGAAGCGAAGTAAAAAATAATCTTTCTTTTTATTGACCCTTTTTTTAATCTTGATATAATTAATGATCAAGCCTTCCCACCATTGTGTTGACAATTACTTACATAAACAATGAGAATTAAAAAAAAAAACAACAATTTACAAGCATCATTTAATTTTAATAATTTGATTTAATAAGATTTTTCATTTAATTTGTAACCTAGTCTACTTAGTGTGCGGCCAGACTGGCAGCGCATTGCAGGGTGCGGTGCGGGTGAGGCAACGCGCCTAGTTTCCCTGGCCAGACTGGCAGCGCGATGCGGGATGCGGTGCGGGTGCGGCAACGCGCGCGGTTTAGGCATACATGTTCAATCTTGTACCTATGCAAATTTTTTCGTCTTGTCACACCCAACACGCTTCATCCTTGATTGAACTCAAGCCATAAACAACATTATCTGCAAAGTGTACTGACACCGGAAAACAGGAAGCTGGCAACACTAATCGTGTAGGCACGTCAAATTACTGCATAGGTACTACGAGACTTTCAATCATCATCACCAATAATCAAGGTTGAACATCGAATGTTTTGCGAAAGCCAAATTATTGAGGCAAGATGATATAATTGGGTTTATTAAAGACAGAAACCGTAATGTACAATTAATAGATAATTCAGGTACTTACCGACCTAAGTTGTTTCACGAGTCATTGATTCTCTGAAACTATAAAGTTCGGTACCCAGTCTTATTGGGTTTTTTTCAGGAATTTCTCTATACAAGTCGCGGAGGTTATTTATGATCATTGTTTTAAGCTTACACGGTTTAAAACTAAACTTATATTGTCGCTTACGGGATATCTTCCGTGATTGGTAACCAAATTGTAATATTTATATAAATAATTGTACCAATCACTGGATCGAAATTCACAAGCCACGTATTTTGTCTAAGGACAAACATTACTTACCTAGGCTGACAAGAGAAGCAATAGAAATAAGAAAACATACAAATTTCAATCGAGAGGATGGGTTCAAATTGTCTAGTGCGTGGAATCCAGTTTTGAGTATGCTCTAAAGTAGCAGCCGGTATCATAATAATGACTCCACAAAACCTGGTGATAATGTGAGTGTGTTTGTGTGCGCGTAGCAAAAGACAAAGACAGAGGGTAGACAGATTTGTCTGCTCCTAACAATTTATTTTCCATCCACCAGCATTCTCCAGTCACCCGCGATCATGGCGCTTGCAATAGCGTCAAAATATCGGGAGCTCAAAACTATTAATAATCTTAGAAGATATCCCGTAAGTGACAATATAAGTTTGGTTAAATATGATGTTGGTGGCAATAGACTCGCCCCCTACTATATCGACTTATATATAACTGCAAAATCTGCAGGTACACCACTGTCGTATGGTTTATGTAAAATCACTTTCAAAGTTTCGGTAACTTATTACGTCTGCCTTTCTCTAAAGAACACGGTATCAATCCGTTGTTGAAGAAAATTGCCTTTTTTTGCTGATGACGCTAAACTAAAGAGGCAGATTAAATGTTTCCGCATTCCTCCGTTCTCTGTCTTTGCTACATGCATCTAAACTACCCTCTTTTAAGGCCCAAAAATGTCTAGTACTTACTGTTATGGACTGCGAAAAGAGGGTTAGTGTTAGTATGTATGTTTTTTTATAAGTTGACTGCCTAGGCCCGGCAGTCTCGACAGAGATAACGATAAAATCGCTAACTTTCGATTGCCTAGGCCTTTTTTTTTATTATTTTTTTTTTGGGATGGGAAATCATCACATGACTTCTCCCGCTCTGGGCGGAGCAGGAGGGAGTGTCAGACTTTTACTGACTAAAACCCATCCATGTTCCTTCATCGCCCTTTGTGTTCCGGGGTCACGGTATCTCTTTCGAACAGTCCCGCAACCCCGGCAGGCATCAGTCCTTGCGGACCCCTTCCTATTGCTGACTCTCTTTGAGGCGCGCGTGGAACACGAACGCGCCGTCGACACGGTCTGTCGTCATGAGACGGACGGACGGCGAGCTAGCCCATAGCCCACCGTCCACAGGCCCGCGCCTACGGTGGCCGGGGGCCACGTGGTGGCCCCCGACGCCCGGGGCGTCTCCCGCGGCGGCCGGGACGCTGTGAGGTGCTCTCCCTCTCACGTTCCGCCACCTCTTTCTCTAGCATGCCGGCCCAAACCTTGGATTTCTTTAAAAACAACTCTTACATAAATACCAGACAATTCGGTTTGAAACACCAATAAAACCCATAAGTTGCGTTCGTTATTCAGCCGTCGAGTCAGTCTGATGCGTGCTTACAGAAACCTTCTCCTGTCTCAATTTTTTGTTCCCAAGAAACATTTGGTGAATTATTGACGAAAATAAAGTTTTTTAGTTCTATTTCAGTGGAATTTTACAAAAACCAATGCAAGTGTACTTTAGTCTTTCTTTTAAACTCTAAAATACCTATTTTACATGCCTGTTTCCCACCGTAATCACAACTCCACAGACTACCTACGTATCTAGTCAAACTGACACTGACAGCGACATGACAACTCGCACATCTTTTTTACTCTGGTACGTTCGAAACAGAAACATAATTTTGTTATATTACGTCGAAATAAAAAAAAAGTATAATAAATAGCAAAAGGTAAATAAATATCTACTTTGACTAAGAATTATTTTAACAATAGTTACCGTATTAACGTGGAATCTTAAAAACATCTGAGTGTCTTTTTTACTGTTACTGAGTTAAAAACAAATAAAACGTTACTTGCTTCTGAGCGTGTCTGACACTAAAATGGGCGCGAAACAAAGTTATTTGATAATATTAGCGTTGTCTCTTTCTCAGCCACAAATTGTGATCTTTCGTTCACTTTTAACGATCCAAATGCCGCTGAGCGTGCTGCCGATCATGGTAGGCCTCCAGGTCATTTGCTGGAGCGAGAAACATGGCGGATATGCACGCACGCGGCAGCATCGACGATACGGTCAGCAGCAAGCTCGTGTGCAACCTTAACTTTTACCCTAACCTAGCCTAGAGTAGTTTGGAGTTTTAGTAAAACAAGAGGCCAGCTTATACTGGATTGGTTACCATTGACGTGCGACCTGTTCAAAGTGCAAAGTGCCTGTGCAAAGCTATAAATAGGTAAATAAAAGTTTTGCTAATGCATGCAAAAACTCCGAATCACTGACACAGCTAAAGTTTCTGAAGTATTTTTTTTTATTCCACAGCAATAAAACCTTTTCGTTTCATAAAAAATAGTTCTAGATATTGTTTAGTTATGTAATAAGAAAAATGATCGACATTTCGTGCTCTTTATTGTTACTAAGGTAGGTTATTGCTTATTCTATTGCCCACAACTGCTTCTATTTAGCTCCAAATGGTTTTTAACCTCGGTAAAAGAAGAAACGGTGAATTTTTTCAGATGTTACGCCCAAGAGTAAATAAGAACTTTATATTTTTTGATATTTTCGTCTTTAGAATTTCAAACCTTGTAAAGAAGAAACTTTTACTTTCATGTAGAGTTAGTTTGTTGCCTATCTGTCTGTCTGTTACGTTAGATCCTTTCCGTAAAAAGGATTGGACGAGTGAAGTTTAATTTAGCCTGAAAAAATTTTAAAACTTTTTTGCAATAATCTTCAAGATCGAGTCGGTGACTTTTGTTTGTTTGATTCAGTTTTTTATGCCACCGACTTCTGAAGTTAAAGTTATTCTTCACTTTTTTTGTGTTTTTGTTACTTGATAAAATCTCCAATTTCGTGTTCCACACTCATCTAGGTTTACATGATCTTGATGTAACAATGATAGCCTTGTGGTGTGATCGTCGGACTGCAAAGTCTCGAGTTCGAACCCAAGGCCTCTGATTTTTCGGATTCATGTGCGTATTGAAGCAAGTGATAATTATACAAATTATCACTTGCTTCGGTGAAGGAAAACATCGTGAGGAAACCAACATGCCTGATATATTTCTCAGGCATGTTGATTAAGATGTTGGTGATGTTAGTTTGGGTAAGATATCTTTAGGTTGACGGCATGTAAAGCCAAGTCAGAGGCCCATGAGCGGCAAAAAAACTCTGACACCAGGTTAGGCACTAACCACACGATAAAGAATAGGGACTTGACGCGGTGCGGGTGCGGCAACGCGCGCGGTTTAGGCATACATGTTCAATCTTGTACCTATGCAAGTTTTTTCGTCTTGTCACACCCAACACGCTTCATCCTTGATTGAACTCAAGCCATAAACAACATTATCTGCAAAGTGTACTGACACCGGAAAACAGGAAGCTGGCAACACAAATCGTGTAGGCACGTAAAATTACTGCATACTACGAGACTTTCAATCATCATCACCAATAATCAAGGTTGAACATCGAATGTTTTGCGAAAGCAAAATTATTGAGGCAAGATGATATAATTGGGTTTATTAAAGACAGAAACCGTAATGTACAATTAATAGATAATTCAGGTACTTACAGACCTAAGTTGTTTCACGAGTCATTGATTCTCTGAAACTATAAAGTTCGGTACCCAGTCTTATTGGGTTTTTTTCAGGAATTTCTCTATACAAGTCGCGGAGGTTATTTATGATCATTGTTTTAAGCTTACACGGTTTAAAACTAAACTTATATTGTCGCTTACGGGATATCTTCCGTGATTGGTAACCAAATTGTAATATTTATATATATATAATTGTACCAATCACTGGATCGAAATTCACAAGCCACGCATTTTGTCTAAGGACAAACATTACTTACCTAGGCTGACAAGAGAAGCAATAAAAATGGAGGATGAGGAGAAAACGAGAGGATGGCTTCAAATTCTCTAGTACATGGAATCCAGTTTTGAGTATGCTCAAAAGTAGCAGCCGGCATCATAATAATGACTCCACAAAACCTGGTGATAATGTGAGTGTGTTTGTGTGCGCGTAGCAAAAGACAAAAACAGAGGGTAGACAGATTTGTCTGCTCCTAACAATTTATTTTCCATCCACCCGCATTCTCCAGTCAACACGCGATCATGGCGCTTGCAACAGCGTCAAAATATCGGGAGCTCAAAACTAATAATCACGGAAGATATCCCGTAAGTGACAATATAAGTTTAGTTATATATGATGTTGGTGGCAATAGACTAGCCCCCTACTATATCGACTTATATATAACTGCAAAATCTGCGTGTACTATAAGGTACACCACTGTCGTATGGTTTATGTAAAATCACTTTCAAAGTTTCGGTAGCTTATTACGTCTGCCTTTCTCTAAAGAACACGGTATCAATCCTTTGTTGAAGAAAATTGCCTTTTTTTGCTGATGACGCTAAACTAAAGAGGCAGATTAAATGCTTCCGCATTCCTCCGTTCTCTGTCTTTGCTACATGCATCCAAACTACCCTCTTTTAAGGCCCAAAAATGGCTAGTACTTACTGTTATAGACTGCGAAAACAGGGTTAGTGTTAGTATGTAAGTTTTTTATAAGTTGACTGCCTAGGCCCGGCAGTCTCGACAGAGATAACGACAAAATCGCTAACTTTCGATTGCTAATTACTCACGAAAGAATTTGGTTGCAATAACGATGCTTGCGGGAACTGCACGTCTCTACATCCAAGATGTGATTCTCGCAAGCATCATTATTGCCACCGAATTTATTCATTGTTATTTTAGCGATCGAAAGTTAACGATAATGTCGTTGTCTATGTCGAGACTGCCGGCCCAGCCGTGCAAGTACGTAGGAATCGATTCGATAAATCTGACAGTCATTTTCGACAAAATGAGTTTATAACAAAGATAAAAACTCATTTTGTCGAGAATAACTGTCAGATTTATCGAATCGATTCCTACGTACTTGCACTGCAGGCTTTGGATTTCTTTAAAAACAACTCTAACATTAATACCAGACAATTCGGTTTGAAACATCAATAAAACCCATAAGTTGCGTTCGTTCTTGAGCCGTCGAGTCAGTCTGATGCGTGCTTACAAAAACCTTCTCCTGTCTCAATGTTTGCATAAAATACTAAACAGGCCAGGCCATTACGTGTAGTCTAGACATTTTATTGGAAATCAGTCCCTGTAGGCCTCGCATATTTATAGGGAATTGCTAATACCGTACGTAAATAAAACGAAAAGCGAAATAAAACTTGCTGATCGCGTTATTTCTGATACTATAATGGTTTGAAACGTTATTTGCCTTAGTCGTCTAAGGGTAGGCAAAACGTAAAACGTAACACTGCCGCCGGACCAAGCCGGCAGCGGTGTTGTTTGGTGTAGGATTTTTATATCACTAAAACCACCCCTTTTTTTTTTTTTTCGGATCGGAAATCATCAAATGACTTCTTCCGCTCTGGGCGGAGCAGGAGGGAGTGTCAGACTTTTACTGACTAAAACCCATCCATGTTCCTTCATCGCCCTTTATGTTCCGGGGCCACGGTATGTTTTTCGAACAGTCCCGCAACCCCGGCAGGCATCGGTCTTTGGTTCATCTGTCATTAAATCGACAAAATGACAGATGAACAAAAGATTTGTCGATTCTCTTTCGTTTCTACGGTGGCCATGCTACGCGGGCAGAAGTTACCTTATTATCTGCCATAAAAGAAATCGCACTCATGCTAAAATGAAACAACTAGTAATTGAAACAAGTAATGTTTTATTTATTATTATTTGTCGGCCTTAGAAAATTTTCACTAGTGCATGTTGTCTTTGTTTACAGAAAAAAGAAATGACGAAATTGTCCGAAAAGGATCGAAACAACACACCAATGTACTAGAACAAGAATTAAAAAAGAAAAGAAAACTTGATCTACAATAAGAGTTCCTCGAATTGCAAAATTACAAATTAAAATTAGAAATATTAGAAATGGAACGCAAATTATATGTCGAGCCTTCAGAACTGACCAAAAAAATAAACCAATGCCTCAGGAAAATACAATAAAACGCGGCTGTAATCATGATAACTCAAATCAAATTTTATTAATTACCAACGAAAATATATATATATAATATATATATAATTTACAAAAAAGATGGCACTCAAACGGTGTTGATATAGTGTACCTAATATTTTTACGATTCCTACAAAAATACTTAAGTCATTTGTTGTCATGACTTTTTGTTGTTTTTGTTACTTTAAATTTAATTTAATAAATATAAAATTTTGCTAATTTCTAAAATAACTGATTATTCTTTCGAGACTAGTTCGTCCCCTATCATCTTGGACGCCATCATCAGAATCAGAGTTGTTTTCGTTATTCGAGACTAATAAAGTTACACAAGGTCACGCAGCAATTAAAAATATCGTAAGCAAATCTGGGTTGAACTCTTAAATAATTTAAACACAGAAACTTTTCTTTCAGTATTCCAATAGCATTTTCAATTACTTGCCGAGTCCATTTATGAGCATTAAGAAATCTGATGTTTGCTTGATCGGTTCCATCTATTACTATAGGAGTAATGAGCCATTCCTTCAGAGGGTTAGCAGAGTCACCAAGGTGAACCCCTTGTGCAATAGGTCTCCAGCCATTTTCAAATTGCTCATATAACTGACTGTTTCTTAAAACTCTACTGTCATGGGTGCTTCCGGGCCAATTAGCATAGGAATAGTAAAACCTTTTGTCAGGACCGCACACAACCAAACAATTAATGGAATGATTTCCGTGTCGATCTACGAATACTTCTTCATGTTGATGTGGGGCATCAATTTTTATCAAGGTACCATCTAGACAGCCACAAATTAATGGCATTCTTTTCAACATATGAAACTTCTGAACTACCTCCTGCATATTATTCGACCATTTAACGTAGTTTTCAAACATTACGGTATTGATGGCTGCTACAACAATGTGGACTGCATTACATACACTGCCTTTTGTTACATGTCAGAAAAGGCATGGTATTGAACTCCAGTTCCCAACCAATGTAGAGCAATTTGTAATATTAATTTAGTTGATAGGGCGTGGTTTCTGTTTGTATTTCTTTCTAAATGGCTATCCAAAATGTTAATTAATTGTTCCAATTTTTCAACTTGAAGTCGAAACCTTTCGTTAAATTCATAGGTCGTCTCCATATGACCGTAGTCAATTCTTGTTTTATAAGCTCTTGGTTCCATTATTCAAATATTTTCATCATCGCTTGAATCACTTGACCACATTTTAAAAAGAAACTAAATTTAAAAATGTATTGCGGTCTAAGCACGACACTTGTAAGACGGAATGAAGAGTCACCGGACACTCTCAGGATTTGATATGATTTACTACAAAATGTAACTTACAATGGGATTTTTGATGAACAAAATGACGACTACAAGTGTAAAAATATAAACTTGTGAAATGAATAATGACCCTTGTAACTTGTAGTTTACACGTGTAGTATTGATAAATACATATTTGCAACAATATTTTTTTTTACGGGAAAATTGCTTGTAATAAAAGGCTTGTAAATTTTGATAAACAGGGCACAGATAGTTGATATACTACACAGATAATTTTTGTTTGTAAATACATACTTATTATACGTATAAACATCAATGACTCGGAAACAAATGTCCATGCTCATCACACAAACATTTTCTCCTACCGGGATTTGAACCCGGGACCCTAAGAACGTAAGTCAGCCTCAGGACCGCAGTCACACTGGTGTGACTACGGATAATTTAACCTGATCCGTAGTCTGGAGAAAGACATTTAGCTCATCCAAAGGTATTGTCTGGAAAATATCATTATCAGCGATAAGACCGCCATTGTAACCATAAAATCAGGAATATTGTAAAACAGTTGTGTTTTATTTTGATGTACAACATAGTAAGTATTATATATTCTATTCTATATATTTATTTGGCACGTGCCGCAAGTGCAAACAATAATAAATAGCAAAAAGAAATAAAACAAGAGAGAAAATACTGTGTGTCTCACGCACGGCTGCGACAAATAGCTGAGTTCATCAAAATGCCAAACAGCTAGTGCCTGACGCCGGTTTTCAACTGAACCTAATGGCGAGTGTGCGGATGTAAATCAGTTTCGGTGTGATAAGTTTAATTTAAAATAGTAAACTGAATTTACTATTGTTGCAAAAAAAGGTATTAATAAGCACAAAAAATTGTTCCACCTCCATGAGGCAAACAACACTTAGACCCGGACTCCACCAAAGTGGAGACGAGCAAAGCGGAGAGGAGTTGAACAAGATTCAATCAATCACAGAAGAGACGAGAGACTCGATGTAGATATCAACTAATGTGATTGGTCGGTTTCCCCATGTCTCCTCTCCGCTCCACTCGTCTCTGCTTTGGTGGTTTTCCGGGCCTTAGGGTTGTCTTCCTGCATGCATAGATATTTTGCTTACGCACTTAGGTAGCAGAGGCCCAGTGGTATTAGCCCCGACTTCTATGTCGTGTTTGTGGGTTCGAACTCAAGCAGGCTCTTTACTGTGTCATTTATTTCATCACCAATGCTCTCAAAACCGTGTCCGTTAGCCGTGTGGTATCCGGCAGAGCAGAATAGAACCGACCCACTACACTCACGGGTGTCGTATAAGGCGACTAATGTCTGAGGTAGAACACCTTGCGCCTCCGTAGACCAGAAAATGGGCAGCAGCGTTTTCTGTTAGTCTTTCATCACTGCGATCTCCAATCCGCCTGCCAAGCGTGGTGATTACGGCAAATTCCTCCCATCATGGGAGAGGCTTATGTCTAGCAGTGGACGTTATGGGCTGTTGTAGTAGTAGTAGTAGTAGCTCTCAAAACCATGAAGGAAAACCTCGTAAGGTAACCGGCATGTCCTAGGATGGATAGGAGAGATTTAATGTCTCAGCCACCAAGTCGCATTGGCCCCGTTTGCTGGATTATAGTCCACTCCCTCTAACAGGTCCTGTGTCACTGCAGTGGGACTTTATAGGCTGATCACGCCATGGTGCATAAATAACATAACATCACGCCTGTAATCTTCGAAGGGTTAGGCAGAAGTAAATAAATAAATAAATATCGCTGGACCTTACACACTGCGCCATCTAGTGCCACACTAAGCAACAAGGCTTGTGCCGTGGACACCATATAGTTGATATATTACATTGATACTTTTTATTTGTAAATACAGACATAATAAACATCATTTGCGATTCGATTCCGAACTCCGGACGGGATTCGAACCCGGGACCCTAAGAACGTAAGGCAGCTTCTCTACCGCTGTCCCATTCGGGTCGTAAGACTGTACTTAATAGCACAGCTACATTTCGCCAGATATGTTTAAGTCTCATGTAATTGGGCAAGCTTATTGCCATCAACCGGGCACAAATCCATACTCCGTGACTGCTACTGAGAAATTCCTGACGGAAAAGCCCAATGCCTTTTGATCCGTCCTGGGAATCGAACCCAGGACCTTATGCTCACAGTAGTCGCGCTTGCAAACACTAAACCAACGAGTCATTCAGTGCCTTATATAGAAACTGAAATATACCGAAACGGTAGCGAGCTAACCTAAAATAAATGTTTATGCAGCAAATCCAATAAAATCTGGTTCGTATATTGATTTTATATCGCAGAACTAAGCGGTGGCTGTCATAACAAAGTATTGGACATTGCGAGGGAATTCCTTCAGGTACAATAGTACTTGGTTTTGGCCATGAGAACAGGAGTTCTGCATTGCAGTTGCAAAGGTTATCCTAAAATTAAAAAGGATTGAATGACAATCAGTCGTTATCGTTCATTATTTCAAGCTTTGAAATTGGTTTTGAAGATCTAAAGTAGTCACAGTACCTACCTTACTTGAGGTAACATAAATTTCAAAAATAAAATGATAAATTACATAATTGTATGGTCGAACAAGCTATTTGGTTTACATTTTAAAATGTAGTTTGTTAAACTGTAAACCAAATAGCTTGTACGACCGTTCATACAATTTGGTGGAGAAGAACTTTTTTGCAAAAAATAAAACCGATTTTATTTTTCTATTTTTAGTTGTTCCCAAACAAAGATTTTCCATGAATTTTTTTACATTGTTAACAATACATGTCATGATAATAGGCTTATCCCCAATAAATGGAACTTAACATACCTAAACCTGTCGAAATCTGGGTGTATTGTACACATCTGCGTACCCCCTCAGAGCATACAGGCGTGATGTTACGTCATGATGTTGTATAAACAATAAACATCCAAGCGATTTCAGCAATCACTGCAGATTAGCCGTCTATTTTTGAAGAGTTCCATTGTATATATCTCCGAAGATCAGCAACAGATCTTCACTAAATTCCACACGGGACCACACGGGAAGCACAAGCTTTCAAATGAAAAAAGAATTATCAAAATCGGTTTACCCAGTCGAAAGTTCTGAGGAACAACAAACACAAAAAAAAAAGCTGTCGAATTGAGATCCTCCTCTTTTTGGAAGTCGGTTGAAAATATGGACTGCGCTTATATCAACCTACGGGTCTTGATATCCAGGTGCGCAGTTAAACCTTCTGAAATACTTAAATCTTTACCAACTTCGTGGCCACACTTGTATGAGCAGTAAGGTATTAAATGCCTCAGGGATCCTGTTTTAGCCTTCACTGTTGAAAGTCCGTATTCAGCTGAACTCGTATTTCTCTCATTTGAAAATACCATGAAGTCTTTGTGTTTGGTTGTAGGGTCACAAGTGTGCACGAATCATAATAGTACATTTTGATACAAGTGGAGAAAGTTTGTTGTTGCATTCGAGGCTGAATTAACTTACGAGCCATAGGCGAGGGTGTTATTGAGCCGAGAACTGCAATATCAAATGTCCACGTGTATTAAACAACGCTTTTCAATACACTTTTGAAGAAATAAATAGTACATTTTGATACAAGTGGAGAAAGTTTGCTATATATATCTTTGGGCATAAATCCAGACTCTATGGAACTGAGAAATTCCTGATGGAAATAACCCAATAACACTAGGCCGACGAGGCAGTCATGACTTAAAAATAAAATTACTAATATTGTTTATTGTTACGGTTAGTAAGCCAACAAACGGTACAGACATTGTGGAGAAAAAAAATACACCTTATTTTTTTTTCGGATGGGAAATCAACAAATGACTTCTCCCGCACTGGGCGGTGCAGGAGGGAGTGTCAGACTTTTACTGACTAAAACCCATCCATGTTCCTTTATCGCCCTTTGTGTTCCGGGGCCACGGTATCTCTTTCGAACAGTCCCGCAGCCCCGGAAGTTATCGAAGTATGGGCACGTGGGTTTCAAGCCAACAACCAAACTCCACAGGGTTGTTATTATTATTATTCTTGATGGCAAACCCCCCAACAACACTACCCGACCTGCAGGCCTATTACGTATCTTTCTGATATCCAGTGACTATCAAGCTTCGGTTGTACACCGAACTTTAATGACAACCGTGAATGTCATAATATTGGTATTACGTATCGCACTGAGTGGATATCACTTTACGTTGACTAACAGCCCGAGTACGGTGTAACGTCTTTCACGAAACTCACTTCAAACTCAGTTGTCATCAATGTCCACTATGCTTTCATAATCGATATAATATATGTATCGATACGAAAGCGTCTGTCAAAATGAGTTACGTTGACTATCAGCCACGATGACAACTAATGACGTCATATTTGATCGCGACTAGTCATACATAATACGAAACTAGCCTTTTGACAGTTATTTGATGGACACTGAGCCCAGTTACTACCATTTTGAGCTGTCAACTGAGATACGTTACAGCCCCGCTGGTAATCGAACCCAGGAACCCACGCTGAACAATCACGCTTGCGATCATGAGATTTTATAATATTAGAGAACGAAAAGTTCATACAAATGCTAATTTCAGAAAAGTTACAGTAAACACGACGCAATTAGACGTCCTTATAGGTATTTTTAGACGGGTAAATACTAAAACCGGTGCTCAGAATGGAGATGAGGTACGTCTGCTAGGATTCACACCTAGAATGTTAATGACATTACGGACACCCTAGCACGAACGCGCGGTCTTAAATACGTCGATTTTAGAATCGAACAGCATTTTAGTTAATTGTTTGCAATAAGCACAATCAGTCTCATTCATGGAATAGTTAAGCATAATCAGCCTATAATGTTCCCACTGCTGGGACACAGGCCTCTTCTCTATGAGAGGGAATGGGCTAAAATCCACCACGCGGGCCCAGTGCGGGTTGGTAGATGTCTCGTGTCTTTGAATTTTTAGTTCACATGCTGTTTCCGCATGATGTTTTCCACCGTTTTGAGAGCAATGGTGATGAAATAAATTACACAAAGTGATGCGCCTGCCTGCGTTCGAACCCACGTCTTACTGCTTGTGAGTCGGCGCCGCCACCACTAGGCCACCGCTGCTCACCAATGCAATGCCATATTGTTTCTAAAATAATATAAAAAAAACAGGTTAGCAGAATTGTATTGTCCGCAACTCCGCGTATTTTGCGTACCGTGGGAAAATTATTTGATCCACCTCAGCTGTGGACTTTTATCTATCAAAGACTTCTTAAAATTATTAAAATATTACATTTGAATTAAGTAATTTTAATTTATAAATCGACGTATTAACGTTTGCACCACGCATTCGTGCACGGTTGGCCCTACCGTTTTCAACCAACAATAATAAAATGTCCATCTTTTTTCCACTTCTAAGTTTTAACAATGAACAAGCGACCTGCTACCTACGTTTTAAGCATTTTGCAGTACATTTGCATGCAACGGAGGTCTGTCAACGAATTAGCAGTCTCTTCTACTCTGCATTTCATTAGTGGCGGTATATTTTGTACCTAAATGCTATTTTTACCATTCAAAGTGTTTTAAACTTTTCACTGAACATGTGAAAAGTTCCCCGTTAAGAGGCCGGCGTGACCGATGCGTAATACCAAAATAATTTGTAAATCAAACATATTCCTAAGGTAGTGTGTCTTTATTCCGATTGGAATACAAAATTTCTAGGTTCCCAAAAATATGTTTTGAATGGACACTGATATGGCTTAGTACAGGAGCAATTCAATTTCATGTGTTTTTTTTTCATTTTTCTGTTTAATTTTTTTATTTTTTATTAGCTGTACTGTTAATTTAACCATATTAATTTGTGTTTTGTCCTGTGCGGGCTAATAAATGTTTTTTTCTTTCTTTCTTTCTATATAATCAAGTAAATATAATAAATCAAGAGTTATGAGAAAAATAAGTTTTCTATTATATAAAAATTTTAAATTCCTCAAATCTCGTTTTATATCGCTGTCCTTTCAAAATATATGTTTGGGAACATAGATATTCTGTAATCCAGTCGAAATAAATACAAACTACCTTAAGAATATGTTTGATTTACAAATTATTTTGGTATTACGTTTGTATGAACTACGCATCGAGCCTCTTAAGTGTTTCAAAAAAGAGATTTAAAAAGACTTACACATAGAGCGGACATTGGGACTAATGTCATACAAAAATTTTGATGTCGTCCGTCAGCAACGCTATCTAGCTATGAATAGAAAAAACACAAAAATATATATTTTTTAAATATAATTCAGCTATTACACGGTAGATCGCACTAGTAACCACCTATGATAGTTTAGGATGGCATCAAATTATCGATAAATTTTATCGATAACGCTTGGTGAGATTAATTAATTTTTTGTATTATATTGAGACTGCCTCGTTGGTCTAGTGGCCGCAAACCCGACTGCTGAGCATGATGGGTACGATAACCAGATCGGGCAAAGTGTTATTGGGTCTTTCCATCAGGAATTTCTCAGTATCAGCCACGGAGTCTGGATTTGTGCCCGGTTGATGGCAATAGGCTCGCCACCTATTACATGGGACATTAGCAGTTGTCCCACCGCCAACGATGAGTGAGAAGCGAGTAGAGCTGGAAACTAGAAACACGTTGGGGAGCAGCGAGAAGCGAGGATGTAGTTCCGATAGTTTTGTAGCTGGGCTATGAGCGAGTGTGCGAGTGCGATGGGCGATTATTCGCACCACTCGCTCGAAGCGACTAGCCCTGTGCAACACTGCACGTGCTACGCAATTGTTCCTTTCCCAACAACAATGATACCGGTAGTTATAGTAATTGTTCTGATTCATAATATGTGCACTCAGATCCGAATTCTAGGTAGAAATGACCGCTGGGTCTCTTGGCGTGAATTTTGACCGCCAAGCGAGCATCGCTGAGCATGTACTTATCGCTGAGCGAGTATTATTTTTGATAGCTTTTTTAAGTAATTTTAAAGAAATATACGCGAATCCAATAACATTTATTCCCATATTGACACTAAAACGACATAACATGATTACCATACCAGTAAAAAAAAAATACTACGACTGGATTCAATCATTTCACTTTTAGGTTAGTTTATTTAATTGCTAATGAAACAACTTGATACTTTTCGACTATTTATAACAAATCGTAATATCTTTCACGGTGTATCTACTTTTCAGGAAGTATTAACAACGAGTAGACAAAACTTAAAATTGTTGAAGCAGTAAAGAAATTTAAAACACTCGAAAAATTGAAATGTTGACTTGTGAATCACATTATTTAGAAAAGATATCTTCAATGACAAGTATTACTTTAGAAATTATAGATTTTTAACAGTTATTTCGAAGGGTTTATACATATAAGATAATGTAAATTTAATAATATACTATCTTTGTATTTTATTATGGTTTTTGACTTAAATGACTCATTAGTAATAATATACTGCTACATAATTTATTGTATTTGTTCTCTTCAGATGTAAGTGTAAAGACCCTAAGAAGAATTAAAATGGAAGGGTCTAAAAATCAAGGACAGTGGAATACACTAAAACAACTTTGGTCCTGTCGCTTGTGCTTCCCATTATCGACTATGCTGATGTTTGTTACTCTGATCTAACCCAAGAATTTCTTAACAAATTGGATCGTCTTCTGACTATTGCATTCGTTTTATTTTTGGCCTTCGTAAATACGATCACATCTCTTCGTACTTAAATGGCTGCCTATCAGACTCAGGAGGTCCCTCAAATCTCTCTGCATGCTTTTCACCATCATGAACGATCCATGTGCCTAAACCCCGTGTACCTAAAAACTTTTTTCAAGGTGTTGGGCAGTTCTCACAGTCGCAACCTTCGAGCTTCCAAAAACCTAATCCTTCAAATTCCCTCTCACCGTACTGGTTTTATGTCCTCTTCTTATGCTATCTCCACTATAAAACTCTGGAACGCGCTACCCCTTGGCATTAGAAAAGCTGAAAGCAAATTGGTTTTCAAAAGATTAGTTCGGAAGTTCTATTTAAAGTCAGACTAAATTGTTTACTTTCTACGAGTAGTAATTACTAGTGTCGTAGTAATTATTATAAGGTTTCTCGTATTTCGGACTATTAGTATATATTCTAATATATATTGACGACCCGAATGGCGCAGCGGTTCTGAGGCTGCCTTACGTTCTTAGGGTCCCGGGTTCAAATCCCGGTAGAAGCAAATGTTTGTGTGTTGAGCATGGACATTTGTTTCCGAGTCATGGATGTTTATATGTATAATAAGTATGTATTTACAAAAAAAAAGTATCTATGTTGTATATCAACTATCTGGTGTCCACGACACAAGCCTCGTTGCTTAGTGTGGCACTAGATGACGCTGTGTGTAATGTCCAGCGATATTTATTTTTATTATTTATTAGTTTATTTTAGCATAAATATTATATGTATTAGTATGTAGGTATCCATTTATGTATGTATCCATGTATGTATGTACTCTATCACAATGCTATCCTATTTGACCCAAAGGTTGACTGGTAGAGAATGCCTTGTGGCATTAAGTCCGCCTATGCACCACCCTTTTACATGAAGTTTAAATAAATACATAAATACTCTATGGAATAATCGTCCACATTCAGCAACAGTTTCCAATTTGGATAATTTTGATATTTGAGATTTATGAAACAAAATAAACGAATTTTATGGAGTTTTAGTATTTGAAAATAATAAAAAGGCAGAATTATACTATACTCTTTTATTTAATATTCTTCATAATACACTCCAAAATTACAGCTCATTAAACATAAACAGATTTTACTTGCTGAATAATAAATAGTATCAACTCCGTTTAAGCAGTGTATAGCCAGGGCTAACAGTCTTGATTTTTTAAAATTCCCGCCCTTTTTCTTGGACAGCTTTCGTTGGCCAGACTCTAACGTGAAAAACTATCGATAGCAAAAATCGATAAACGAACAACTCTCAGTAGAGAAGTAGTGGTACAGCTACCTGAGCAACAGAGGGCGCGTATTGCAATTTATGTAAATATTCTAGAACATTATCAGAAAATATTCTTTATATCCCAAATGCTGGGTAAATAATGAAAATACTAACTAAAATTAACTAAATTCAGGTCCACTCGTTTTTCCATATCGAGATTTGCAATGACGCAAAGCGCAACAGATAGGGATATATTTTTTACAATATATTTTCTTCTATTCAATGTTATGTCACATGATTGCGACCTGTCAAGCGGACGTATCGCACTAGACTGATCGATTTGCTACTAAGGTGTAACAAGTTATTGGAATGTCAGTTTCTTCGTCTTGTTCCGTCTATAGCTAGGCTAGTAATATATTTGAATGTCTTTGGTTTAAAACTAGTTTGACGATTTAATAACGTTTTAATGAAAATTTCGAGAATTTGTCAGGGACTGTCTCGTTGGTCCAGTGGTCGCAAGCGCGACTGCTGAGCATGATGTCCTGGGTTCGATTCCCGGGTCGGGCAAAATGTTATTGGGTTTTTCCACCAGGAATTTCTTAGTAGTAGCCACGGAGACTGGAGTTGTGCCTCGTTCCCCTATTACATGGGACTTAAACATGTAACTGGCGAAATGTGGGTGTAGGTACTATAAGGCATACCTCTGCCTAATCCTTCAGGGATTACAGGCGTGATGTTATGTTAGGGATCAGGTATTCTCTCACTTTGATTTAGGTACCTTTTTTACTCAAAAGGAACCTTTCTAGTGAGCGGCTTCAAAGATTTCTTAGACGATGGTAGGCAATCAATCACTCCAGTACTAATTTTAAAAGTAATTTATTTTTGTACGTGACTTCTTCACGTTTTTGAAAATAGGCTACTTTATTGGTCATGTTCTTCAGAAAACTCACGTACATACGTAGTTCTTAATACTCATAATCGGCGTGCTTTTTAACCGACTTCTAAACTAGGAGTAGGTATTACACCAGTATCTTTTTATTTTTTTCCTGTCTGTACACCGATTACGCCGTGATTACTGGGCCGATTTACGAGATTTTTCAATTGATAGAGGAAGCCCGCGCGGTGGTCCCATTTAAATTTTATTAACTTTCCTTGCAGTACGTAAGTAGTTTATGATTTTCTTGGCCTATGTTTACAACATGATCCTTTTATAACTTCTAGTTACAATGTAAAATTGATTCCTGAAATCATGACGAGAATTTGTGTGAAACATTTAAAAAGGGAAAAATAAAATAAAAAAATTGGAAAAAAAAACACAAAAAGTCGAAAATAACTTGGTTTTCCAAATTCGGTGGCAAAAAGTCAATGATTAAGATTTTTTTAGAAGTCGGTTTTATTACTAGATGTAGGTATGAACATTGACATCGTATCGTCTTACGGCAGTTTTTGCTGGCGGGATCAGAGATAGGCATTTTATTTCAATACATAAATAATCGTATTTTAAAATTACCTTAGCAACAGAATATTCTCAACATTATTTTCAAGGCTTAGTATTATTCCGTTGAAGATCTAATTCCCTTATCCAAGCCAGACCAGACAATATCTACCTATCTTACTAACAGTAGGCGGCAAGACGTGTGAACACGTGAAAGGTCTTAGGAGAGTGTCATTGAAAAAGAAAGAACAATGAAAAGAAAAAATAAATACGAAAATTGTTCTTTGATATTTTTATTGGGTTAAGTTATTTTTTTGTTGTTGTTAGGTTTAAGCACGTAAAAGACAACGTTTTTGAGTAAGTAAACAATGTTTGAAATAAGAAGACATATTTGATTAAATGTTCTTTCGTAACGATGGCTGGTGACTAAATCACCATTTAGTCTCCAGGAATCGTTAAGGGGGTAATTCTAAAAGAGGCATTATAAATAATAATCGGGTCGAGATTATTGCCGTCAACTGGGCACTAATCGAGACTCCGTGGCTGATACTGAGAAATTCGTGTTGGATGAACTCAATATCAATTTGCCCGACCCAGGAATTGAACCCAGGACCACTAGACCAACGAGGCAGGGAACTTAGGTATATCCAATTCGTTTGAAAAATAGAATTGTGTCTAGTTGATGACGATAGGCTTGCCCGTTCCATGAGATTTGGCGAAATGTGTTTGTTACTATAATACATGTCTGCTTAACTCTTGAGGAAATGCCTCCAGGTTTATGTTGTGTGAATATTCAAAACCATTCAATCACAGTGTCAATCATGATTACATAATCAAATAACTTAATTGCAAAATCGAGCTCAATATTTTTGTATTTTGCTATTATTATTTTTTGTGAAGTCAATCAGTATAAACACCTCACGTTGGTTTTCAATAAAATACAATTTGATTGAGCCCAAATTAATTACTTGCACGGATTTTCATAACCACATGTCAGAGGTTTTTCATTCAATTAAGGTATTTCGTATCACATGTAACAATTAATTTAAGCGTGTTTCACTTAATTAATAATTTATTTTCGTTCCAAAGTCTGAGTGGGTAAAGTGCGTGAAATAAAATGTTACATTAGCTTGCATTTTACGATAACTTGGAAAAATAAATATAATAGAATTAATCAACTTAAAATTAAATTACACATATTTTTAACTAAGTTAGGTAGCTTAAAAGCGGTCTGTGGACGTTGGACTTTTTGTCCATTCAAAAGAGCCTGAAGCGATTTGTCTTGAACAAAAGGTTAGTTCTTAAAATAATTTATACGCCATTATCCTTTACAAATAGTGATTAACTAGTATATTGTGTATCATGGCCACACTTCCTTTGTGATTGGACTACTAGAATAAATTCGATGTCCTTACTAATTCTGACATTCAAAAGTGCCTTTTTTAATTGCTTATTAAAATAAATGATCAGACTTCGGTTTTTAAATATACCCTCCTGTAATGGGAGCTATCGTTTTTAAGCTCACCAGATGGCGCACTGTCGAGTAAGGTCCTGTCAATAATTATATTTAATACTGTAGAGTACCAATAACTTCATAAAAAGTTTATTTTATTACGTATAACAACATAGTGTAAGCTTTAGTAAAATATTTACAATATTCTTCCTAAAATTAGCAATAGCATGAAACATTTAAAAATCATTCTACCTCCAAGTACTAACAATTATGATCTTAAGTCGCTACTCAAAATCTTCAAGTCATAATTAATCAGGAATTGCTCAACCTAGAACACAATCGTGAGTATTAGTATAAATACGTGATAAAAAAGCACGCAACGCGCGCACACTTTATGCCATCTGACATTTCGGAAGACCTTAGTCTACACAAGCGCCTCTAGTGGCAAATTCACACGCGATAGCCCCCATTGTCCCATTACACGATAAAGACCAATAAATTCTCCTTCCGACAGAAAAACAATTGAGCGGACACATTGATTTATTAACAACATTATTAATTACACCATACTTGGTATAAGCCCGTGTCATGTTCAGGAAAATAATAATCACGTCACCTGCACCAGATGTTTTATCAATTCGTGCTATTAAGAGATTATCCGGAAAGCCGGTGGAAAGGGAAACGTGTGGTATAAATTTCGATGAATGAGTGATGAGAGAGAATCCTAGTGGACACAGAGTAGCTAATACATGGAGTAATTTCATTGGAAAGGGAAGTTGTTGAAAATAAACATTTATCCTTTGTTAATAAAAGTAGATTAAAGATACAGCCATTACTATAAACCTCGTCAGATAAACGGATTAGTAAATGCTCCCGAACTCTTGGCGGAACTAAGAATAGCTGTACCTCGACAAAAAACTATTAGATCTGGACGCGAAACAATAACTTTTGCCACCACTGCAAGTCGTACTAACCTTGGCAGGACCGCACCCATCAACCTACTAATGAAAAACTATAATAAAATTGCCGCGCGAACCAGTAGCATCGACATCTACTCTAACCCCTTCCGTCAATACCGCATGAGACTCTTAACTAGCTCGGAGTCTCGAGACGCCTGTGCGATATCAGACACCGGGTAATTAAATGCATCCACCTATATTCTCTTCTTTAGCAGCCTCTTAATTTTTATTTTTTTTTGTTCATAATTTATCTGTACATATTCTTTTTTTGTTAAATATTTCAGTATTTACCCCCGGCTAAATGTTGTACACAGCCCATCTAAATTCTTTATTTTTTTATTTTCTTTCCATTGTATGAGATTCCATATAATCTGTTATAAATAATTTTACTTGCCCTTATAATATTCTGCGAGTGCTGTGCACTTCTATAAGTGACGAATTCACTGTAGCTAAAATTGTTTGTGATTTATATTTATGTATGTTTTAGTGCGTAAGTCGTTGAAGTGCTATAATAAATAAATAAAATAAACGGTAAATAGGAGATTACAACAGCGAACATCAAAACTCTTTAAAAGGACTAGTGGTGAGCGTTGCGACGACGAACCGTTTTCAAAGACCGTTTTGTGTTCTGCGATGATGAAACCGTTTTACATCCTGGGTTCAAACACTCTTCGTTGCACAAGTCTTCGAAATACTTGGTGCGATTTTTTATTTTACGCCTATGAAAATAAAGTTGATTGGCACTCCATTATTTTATTCCCTACTCTGTGTGGGGCTTTCAGACAGCTTTTTAGATTGGAAACTGATATGATTGCGAGAGATCGGCTTTTCCTGTATTAAAATATACTCGGCTTAGGTTCCATTATAAAAAAAATGTCCAGACTTTTTATGTCAGAGATTTACGCTTTGAAAAAGTTTACTACGAGTATTTTTTTTTTATCGCTATTTTGGGAGCATGTAAATTGAACGAGTTCGAACAAAAAAGTGGTTCAACTAGTTGTAAGTGCATTTAGATGGTGTACTTGCCTTTTGTATTCTCGATACTGGATCGTTTGAGCAATTTGCAAATGTATAAATTAGTCCATTTGATGTCTCTCTGTATGAACACGTTTTTCTTTTAAATTACGCAACGGCACGCAACCGCGTCAATATGATGCGGTTTTCATAATAATTAAGGAATTTATACTATTATTACTACTATACTAATAAAAAACTTGTTTGTCAAGTCGTAAGGATCTGGACAGCATGAAACAGGGATGGGTAGCTAGCTTTTTGTTTCTTATAAACAAGGCAAAAAACTTAACAGGTAAACGAACAAAAAAAATGTTCTCTTTCCTATATCCTAACATGAACTATGATAGGCCCTTATATCCAGGAAATTGCATAGTAACTGAATCTCTGAGAACCTCTCACATCCGTTAAGTTGTTCACGACATTAATGTAAGTTAAAAATACAATCTGTGATATGATATCGGAGGTACGATAGTATTTCATGAGCTAAATAAGATCTCAGATAAGATAATAGGGAATATGCAAATTTTATAAATTTTTATTTCGATACGGAATGTTAAAGTACTATAAAAATAATGACAAAACGCGAAAACAAGACATAAATCGGTCAAACAACACAAAAGTTATAACCATTTAAACTTTTGTTTCTATCTCTATCTAGATAAACGGAATTTAGTATGGATTTTGTACGTCGATGCAGCGAATGACGTCATTCGCTGTATCGGATCTCTCTGTCTAATCAGTAGTTTTAAATGCTTATAACTTAGTATTTTTTACAGATATTAAAAAAATAATTCATTTAGCTATTTCTGATGTTAATACGCTTTGTTTAGTGTTTAAAAAATATGCATAAACCCTATTATATTCTAAACCATACTATTTTATTTTTTAACAACGTTGTTCCTATGAATGACTTTGTCTTATAGCAGCTTAGTCTTTGATAGATAAAAGTCTACAGCTGGGGTGGATCAAATAATTTTCCCACGGTACGCAAAATACGCGCTTTGGACGTGGAGTTGCGGACGATACAATTCTGCTAACCTGTTTTTTAATATTATTATAGAAACAATATTATTTTAGAAACAATAGAGCATTGCAATGATAAGTACATAACATACATTTGGGTTGAAATTTTGTAAGGTGAAGCTGATATTTTTTTTCGATTTGATGTTGGTCCCATGGAAAAAGTTGTCATTTTGATGGTTTGTAGCACACTCTTAAGTATGAAGAAAAGATAGAGATGATGATGATGTGAGATGTGTACGTGTGTTCCCTTTCTGTTAATATGTACGTGTATTAAAAACGGAAAATAATTACAGTGCGTCAAAAAATCGTCCGCTTCGCTGTCAAGGGGAAAAGTGCCAAGAATGCTGGAAGCATCGTCACGTTGGATGGTAATGCTGATTCTTTGGCCAAAAGAGTCGATCAACCACTTAGCGATATCCTGAAAGACTAGGTGGGCACTCGGACCCCATTGCCCTAGTGTTATATACATGTCGGATCCGGTCATGAGTACTGACGGTCGAATGAATCGAAAGCGCGCCAGTGGTGACACCACGCGACCTACTTACCAGTCTACCCCACATCGCGGGCTTCTACAGAGTCCTGATGTTAACAGCTCGTGGCGAAGAAGACATTCTGGGTCTGATCGCAGCGGAGTTAAGACGTCTTGAACTGTACCTGATTCATTGTGCCCAGTGTTATTGTGTGAAAGTGTAATGTCAAGTAATTTGTGAGATTACTCAGTGTATCTGTTTGAAAAGAGTAACCATGGAGTTTCTTGCCGGTTCTTCTGCATGGAAGCGACCAACCCGAACCGTGCACCATTAGGCCTATATGTGAAATAAAATACTTTGATAGTGTATCGCTTGCTGTGTATTTTCATTGCACGAAATCCATCTTCTGCCTACAAAATGTTAGAGCCTAGCGAAATAATTCCTAACAACCCGACATACATAACCATCGTTTGACGTTTGACGTTTTCCTCACTTACAGCAGCCTAGCCTTTGTTAATTACTTCGATAACTGTGGGCAAAACGACCAATCAACAATTTATTAAAAGAAACCCCTTCTTCTCTCTATCGCTCTATCGCAGTGGTGGGGTGAAAATAAGGTTTACACGTGCCTGAGTTATCCTGGAAAATCATTTCTTTCCCATTTTATATTGACCATCAATATAGACAACCAAATCCATCTTCAATTTCGGTTTTCTTCGATACGTTTTTTTCGCAATCCCGTTACTAATATTTCTGCCTAAAACCCACAATGATCGCTCGCCATTCATCAAGATACATCATCGATCTATCAAACGAAACATAAAACAAACGGTCCCTGTGTGCTGGACGGGAGTGATAAAACGCATTACTAATAAATCTGGCGTAATGGCGTTTGAACAAACCCTTTAAAATTTCATGCCTCTTATTTATGGGCTTCAATAAAACACGTAAAGCTATCGCAAATATTAGGATCAAAGATCGAGGTTTGCAGACCAAGAGTCAGTTTGATAAGTTGAGGTACTTTTTATACATAACATAAATAATACCCGAAGTGAGAGGCAGAACTGTACCTAATAGTACACCTACATTTCGCCAGTGAAAAAACCCAAAAAAACTTTGCTCAACCTGCGAATCAAACCCAGGACTCATGCTCATCAGTCGCACTTGCGATTACTTTTTGGCAGTCTGCATACAAATGAAAAGAATCCTCAGAGTATAGCTTAGGTCTCCGTCTGCAACCGACTTTAGGCTTTATAAACAGGTCATCCTACCATCTCTTCACCGTATTCCCCTGACTTCGAATATAGAACCATAGCACATTCTTACATTTCGACCAAAACTTAATGAAAAGTTATCTTATAGCAACGCAGTTAAGGTACTTTGGATTTTCAGGACCTTTATGACCCCTGTGAGAGACACAAAATAGTGGATGGTAAACCTTTAAACCTAAACCTCAGTTGTATTCGTTTAAGAGACCTTCAATGGTTTTTAGAAAAATAAAAGAGACACTGGCTATATCGGGATGCGATTTTGGAATCGTTTTTCTCTAAAGCTGTTGTAGTACGGAATATGGAAAAAAATCAAGATGTAACCCAAAGTCACGAAGCCGTCAACCAAGCAATTTGAACATCAAAACACGTAACTATACGAAAAAAGCTGGAAAATGACGATGAATTTTTTTTTGAGGTGTAAAATCACGATTTACGGTCGGACTCAATGTAACGCACTCAAAACATTGAGTAGGAATTTTGACCCCCAATATCTCCGTAACTAGAAGGTTTCCAGGTATGGTCTAGAACAATAAAATTACCGCAATAACGGGGAGATCAAGTGCTTTTCGGCTACGTTATGCTTAACTTTTGCACCCATTATAAACTTAAAGTTTCAAATTCAAATATTTATTGCTCAACACAGTACATTTTATACATTTCCAGATGTCAAGTGAATGCGCAATCCACTGTATTGTACCAATTCAGGCATGCAAAATTTATAATAGAGTTATACAATTTCATAAAATCCAATTAATACGACAGAGTCGGAATGAAAATAAAATAGAATAAATACCCTATAAAATGTCATAACTTCAAATTAATACGTTATAAAATGTAATAAATAAAAAGTTGCAGTTCTCCTAGCTGTGCGTTGACCTCGAATTAAACAAGAAAACCTGTAATGTTAAAATCACGTGTAGACGCATGCGGCAGTCAACAAAAACGATGCTTACCTAAATTACGCGCAAATTAAGCGCACGGTTAATAGAACACGATGAAAATATGTTGCATTTAAGGTGAATGCTCCAGGGTAGCCCACGAAATTCAAATTTTCTTAATCAACATACAATCTAGCACTGGCCTGCAAATTGCAAAAAACGTAAGAATATTTGAATTTTTGCGGGCTACCCTGGAGCATCAACCTTAAGCTTAGGTTCACAAAAACTAGAAATTAGAATCCTCATGGGTATACTTTGGTTTATTGACGAAGTATAATATCTGTGGTTTAATGCCTGTTTATATGTCACTTCTAAAGTTGTGACGTGTGTGTAAAAAGATATCCGTGAGACAATACAAGGTGACTGCTGAGCACATGGTCCTGGTTTCGATTCCCAGGTCAGGCAGTGTTATTGTGTTTTTCTACCAGGAATTTCACAGTAGCAGCTATCGGCTCGTCCCTAATACATGGGACTTAAACATGACTGGCTAAATGGGAGTGTACTAAAAAGGACATTTTCGACAAACCCTTCAGCGGTTATTGGCGTGAGTTACTTGTATGTTAATAACATTCTGTTAATTTCGAACTTAGTGGGAATGGATAAACAAAGGAAGCTGACAACTGGGTCAAAAGAATTATCAGCAATACAGGAAAAAATCCATATGTTAATTACTAAGAGATAAAATATTCACTACAATCATGGACAGTGAACGATTCCGACGGATCAACAAGTCGTTTACGCTCCAATAGGATTTTCAAAAACCGGATGCCCAACCGCAGTCAAGAACTGGTCTGAAAACGTGCAATTGACGTCATAGGTCAAGTTATAAAAGAGATACAACATTTTAAACATTTTGCCAACATAACTTGAAACCTATACCAACAAATATAACTTAAAAACAATTGGAACCTTAACGGTAACTAACAATGTACAGTCATCACGTGGCATACACGTCTTAGTAAACTTATTTTACTATATTGTTACGAAACCTGATTGTGAATGGATTCCAAAATCCAAAGTACTGATTTTAATTCCACCAATGAAGAAAATGTCTAAAGAACACACACATAGAGAAAGTAGAAAGAAAAGAAAGAAAAGAAAGGAAAGAAAAGAAAGAAAGAAAAGAAAGGAAAGAAAGAAAGGAAAGGAAAGAAAGAAAAGAAAGAAAGAAAACGTATTTATTTGGCTTTAGCCGCAAGTCAAATAAAATAAAAGCCACTCAGCCATTTATTAACGCAAACACACACACACACACACATACATACACCCATATGCATACACACCCACACCACTCTCATACGCTCACTCACACAATATGTTCTTACTCACACGCACGATAGTAATAATCAAATTAATAATATTGTATTAGTTACACTTGCACCGCACCGCACTTGTAATGGCAGCTCGATCACGGTGGTGACGGAAGTAACTGGTGCTTATAGCACAGGAGTCCCCTAGTTTAAGCCCAGTTGCACTTGTCTTGTATCTTGCCACTAAGTTAGACTAATTAAGGTACAATAATTGTAAATAGGTTTAAGTCTTAAACAAATAAATATTGTTTATTATTTATTGTTTTTGTTTACTATCAAACATAAATGTGTATAATGTGTTAAATGTGTATGTCGGATCCGGTCATGAGTACGGACGGGCAAATGGATCGAAAGCGCGCCAGTGGTGACATCACGCGACCTACTTACCAGTTTACCCCACCATATGGGAAATAAATCCTGACAACCCGACATGTACATAATATTTGAACTCATGACTGTATATCCCTAGGGCAGTGGCTAAAAACCAGTTTGAACTTATCATTGAATTTTGAACCTTGTTTGAATGGTAGACGAATCGAGATCTCATTTGCTAGTTTAGCCACGATATTCGGTAACGCATGGCATGCAACGTGACTTGATAGGCATCCTAATAATTGCCATAATATGCATGAGATTATACTTTTGTTCTTGTAATTTTAACATTAAAGCAATTGCAAGCATGAAAGAATTTTAAGTTTAAGCGTGTTATCGCAAATGAGATTGGTTTATTTTAAACATGGTAATGGCCATTATAATTCACTAAAATCATGTGTTCAAGATCACACCTGTTCTCCCTGAACGTTTGAGAAAAAGTTACTTTTATTACACCTATGCAGGATGAAAGACACACCAATGCACAAACGGATAAAGTGGAGGCCTATGTCACAAGACAGTCTGACCTGGTAGCCGATTAAAGATATGGGTTGGGATGGGTTGGCAATCATTTGTAAATATTATTAGTTAATAATTTTATTTTGAAATTGGGTTCGAAGTCGTAATTAGCACTATCATTTTGCACAATCTATAATCTGCAAAGTGCAACTGGTTATCCTACAAACGCATTTAGTGATCTTCAGCTGTTACAAACATCCATGTTTAACTGTTTAAATGCCTTCTATAATCCGGTAACATTATCTCTGGACCTGGCGTCGATACTTTTAAAACAATAAAAGTTAAATAAAATGTTCAAAAATAAATATTTTGACATTCTTAGGGTCCCGGGTTCGAGTCCCGGTTGGAACACATGTTTGTGTGATGAGCATGGACATATGTTTCCGAGTCATGGATGTGTTTATGTATAATAAGTATGTATTTACAAACAAAAAGTATCTATGTAGTATATCAACTATCTGGTGTCCACGACACAAGCCTCGTTGCTTACTGTGGCACTAGATGGCGCTGTGTGTTCATGTCCAGCGATATATATTATTATTATTATTATTTTATATTTCATTTGAGAAAAAGTAGTGTATTAATTTAAATTTTATTTTGTCTAGTTATAATATTATTGTGTGGTGTGTATATTATTTGTCTCTGATTATTTGATTTCCAAGTAACATTATTTTGAGTGTGTAATTTAACTATGTTATGGATCGTTGTGTCTGATTCAAATAAATAAATAAAATTAAACCCCTGATTGCACGAAAATATCACGACATGTATCGGCAAAGAAAGTACTTATTTTTGAACATTATATTGTTTTACGTTTGGATTTTTATTGTTACAAAAGTCGACGCCAGGTCCAGAGATAATTTACCGGGTTGTACAGAGAGGAAAGGGGCTAAAAGCCAATTTTAATTAATCTGTTGTCAAGTGCTAGTGTAATATGCATTAAGTTTCGTAATCTACTAAAAATAAATCTCAAGAATTTTTGAAAGTGGTGGTGGAAATGGAAGCATGAAAATTAGTCATTACTGAAGTTACAAACGGGGAAGTTTTCTTTTAGAAGTTTTTCTTTTAGACTTTTTCATCACTACATTATTACTATAAGACTATTAAGTCCCACCACTGCGTCTGTCTGTTTGTCTGAACGCAATAAATTCAAAAACTACTGAATGGATTTTCATACGGCTTTCACCAATGAACGAATTCATGAAGAAATTCTGTCAACCAGTCTTACCAAGGGGTATTGTTACTTAAGGGGCCCGTATTACCTAGTACTAATTGGGTTGTGGAGATTAGATAGGTAGTCGCTCCATGTCAAATACTGTTATTCAGCTACATCCGGTTAGACTGGAAACCGAACTCAACAAGGCTAGGCAGATAATGATTGGCCGTTCACTACACTTACATCGCATGACAGTTAGGAATGCACTTTGTGGAGAACAGCAGATTCTTTTCCATATTTCAGGGTTGGTCCCGTAGTTGAATCACTGTCTTGAAAGTAACATCCTGTATCGATCAGTTATCAGTTTTCCCAAATAGTAAACAGGCAATCATCATTAATAATCTTTGAGTTCCTAAATAGGATGTTGTTGTCTTTCGAGTTTACCATAATGATGATGATGATGAATCAATTGACCTAATTACACTGGGTATTAATTTTCTAATTGTCAAAACATCCGGAATAGATCGCATGACTCAAAGACATTAAGTATTGTTATGAAAACAAAAGAAATACTTTTAAATAAAAAAGAAATTGTCCACAATTAAAAACCTAGGTGTAGCGGGCAGTACAAAAAGTACTACAGCGCCATCTATGCCACAAAGGAAGAACCAACAGTTATCCGCGTCGTATACCTACTGGGTACAACACCCGTCAGGTCGGAGGATCTTACCTTTTTTATGGGAGATGAAGAACTTATCACCCAGTTCTTCATACTCCTATAGACAAATCGCTGCTAACTCCATTTGTAGCTGGTAGTTAGAAGCCCGAAAGTCTGGTTGCCAGTCTTACCAAGGCGTATCGTGTTCCCAAATAATAGGATTGTAAAATTCAGATTGGCGGTCTCTCTATGTAATTTACTAGGTACCCAGTTTCATCCAGAAGTATAGTCGATCTGAGCCGTTGAGCTTTTCGGACTCTGTGGCGATCTACAACATACATCTCCTTCAAATAAGTCTATTAACTAGACTATAACACAAAAAACTCTTTTGCAAAAAATAAAACCGACTTCAAAAAAGAAAAAAAAGAAAAATAACTTTAACTTCAGAAGTCGGTGACCTTTGTTTGATTGATTTCGTTTTTTGTCACCGACTTCTGAAGCTAAAGTTATTTTTCATATTTTTGTTTTTTGGTGTCGGTTTTGTTTTTGCAAAAAAGTTTTTTATTTTCCATTTTTAGATGTTCCTAAACAAATATTTGCCATGAATTTATTTTACATTAAATATAAGATTCGACCGAGTATCGTTAATTTGCTCCTAAGAATTGAATTGAGTTCCGTTACTTTGTCATGGATCAAATAATCAGAACCTAACCAAACTCTCATCAAACTATCCTTGAAGTACATCCTTTCAAATAAAAAAAAACAATACATGCCATGGTAATAGGCTTATCCCCAATAAATGGAACTTAACATACCTAAACCTGTCGAAATCTGGGTGTATTGTACACATCTGCGTACCCCCTCAGAGCATACAGGCGTGATGTTACGTCATGATGTTGTATAAACAATAAACATCCAAGCGATTCCAGCAATCACTGCAGATTTGCCGTCTATTTTTGAAGAGTTTCATTGTATTCTCGTATCTCCGAAGATCATCATCAGATCTTAACCAAATCTTAAGAAAATGGGACCACACGGAAAGCACCAGCTTTTAAATAAAAAAAGAATCATCAAAATCGGTTCACCCAGTCAAAAGTTCTGAGGTAACAAACAAAAAAAAATACAGTTGATTTGAGAACTTCCTTAACTTTTTGGAAGTCGGTTGAAAATAAAATATATTAATTTACGCTTACAGGTGACCGATTTCTCCAATATTGGTCCCAAACAAACTACCTCAACATGACCTAAATTATGGTAGAGGGATATTTAAGGGAGATCGACGACATTGAATCGTTCCAAGCTGTTGGTTCAGGGGAAATTTATTACCTAATCTTATTACATGAGCCAAGGGAATGTAAAAATACATCCGTTACTATAGGCCTGAAACTGCATAGGTAAGGGATGTCTTTACTCTATTGATAATATTGGAAGAGGGTTAGGAATTGCAATTATCTCTAGGAAAATAATTTAGCTTGAGGAAAGTTAGTATAAGAGTAGAGGAAGACCAAAGAAACGACGGATGGACTGTGTAAAGGATGATATAACACGAAAGGAGGTGTTTGATGAGATGACGAGTAATAGAGAAGTATGGAAGTAGAAGGCATGCTGCGCCGACCCTAAATGACGCAAGGCAAGAAATGATGACGATGAAATATTAGCTATAATAGTTTAGCTTGAATAGGACTTTACCGGTTTAAAGTTGAGTTGAATATCTGTGACTAGTTCATCTATGCGTCAAAGCATAGAATACAAAGCAAGCAAAGATGAACTGGTCACAGATATTCAAGTAAGTACAGTCCAAATATTAAATCAAATAGACGCAAATAGCTATAGAGACAGTATGTAGCAAGGATCGTATCTAAAGACGTGTATACGAAGCAATAATGAAGTATTGACTGTACTGAATTCGTAGAACTAGTATTTGTGTGCATCCGGCAGCTCGTGCACAAAGACGCATTGCGATGCTATTACTCCACAAGAGAAGACACGAATGCGGGACCCAGACGTAAATCGAGTGAGATCCCTTTTAACAATTTGCGATGTGGAGTTGAAAGCTGTAATTTAATTTAATTATATAATTGATTTTCGTAAACCTCAACACACTTTATACCCATCAACTTTGTAAACAAGCAAGTTTTTAAAATGATATGACATAAAAGTCTGAGCAAAGCGAAGGCGCGATGAGCAGGGTGCCAAAATATTTGTCCAGCCTTCATAATATTTGTGACAAGTCTGGAGGTTTTCGCACCATATTCTTAGAAGTTATTTTAATGTGACATTGAATAATTATATGTCATGCAAGTCGTCATGTTTTGACGTCTGAGAAAAAGCTTCGTCACTATCTGGCAGGCCATGAAAACTTAAGCAGGAGTTAATCTACGTGTTTTTCTAAGTATTACTTAAATGCCGTTTTTGTGACATTGTCTCGTTGGTCCAGTCGCCACAAGCGTGACTGCTGAGCAAGAGGATTTGGGTTCGATTCTCGAATAGAGCTAAGTGTTATTGGGTTTTTTCATTAGGGATTTCTCAGTAACAGACACGGAGTCCGGATTTCTGCCCGTTTGATGGCAACAAGCTCGCCCCCTTTTACAAGGGACTTGAAAAACAGAAGTGTCCAAATGTGGGTAGGTATACTATTATGTATACCTGTGCCTTACACTTCGGAGATTACAAGCGTACTTATGTATGGTTTCTTAATTGAGGTTAAAAGTTGAACACTTCTAAAATTCTGCGTTATTAAAGATGACTTTGAAATTCAAAATTTCGTTTGCCAAAACGTAATTTCGAGGTCGACTAGGACCGAATTACCATGCTAAGACACAGTTTACAAGTTCTCAATTCATAAGCCGGATAGCCGTTGCATATTTAACAATCAAGGTACAAGCACAGAATACATAACAGTACAAGTACAAGTTATAAACGGGAAAATCTGTAAGACGAAGGACGACACATAAATGTCGATGCCTCAGGGTCTATTTCGGCATTTTCACGGCCTTTGTTCGAACAAATTAAAAAAACCGGCCAAGAGCGAGTCGGACTCGCGCACCGAGGATTCCGTACAATTTTTTTAAAGGACAAACTTAACTTTGCTGTTCGACCCTAGAAACTGTTATTGCACCAACCGCAAATAATAAGTTTGTAGTAGTAAAATCGCTTTTCTTTTCTTTTATTTAATACACCACATAGTTACGGTTTTGTTATTTTTCCCATAACATTTGCTGTAAGTGTGTGTAACCTTGCTTTTTGCCAAATTTCGTTAATCTAGGTCAACGGGATTTACACGGGAACGGGATTTTTTTTTTTGTTTTTCGACCCAAAACCTATAGGGTACTTCCGGTTGACCTAGAATTGTTAATTTTGGTTAAAGCAAGGTCTTACAGCACAAGTTAAGGAAAAATTCAAAAAAAAAAAAAGTTTAAAATTAGGGTAAATTTTGTTAAGTACTTACAAGTTTTCGCGAATTGCCCATACTTATATCTTTTTACCTCAATATCTGGTATACAATTTTAACTTGCTAAGTTCACTCGTTCCTGAGAAAATCGGTGGTGACACACAGACAGACGGATAGACGGACAGACGGACAAGAAAGTGATCTTATAAGGGTTCCTTTTTTACCTTTTGAGGTACGGAACCCTAAAAATGGAACAGAATTTGTATGTTTATTATCTGCTAAGTAAATTAACGGGAACTTAATCGGAGGTGGTGAAACAGGCCTCCAGTCTTCTATTAAAAATAAAAGAAAAGCGCCTGCAATTAACTCGAAGATTAATTAAATCGTCGAAATATACAGAAGCATCTAATTGCTCTTGTCAAAAGCAGACTTCTATTTCCGGAATTAATTTACGCGTTTTTGTGGACTTTTAAAAACTGGAAAAAACATGTGGTTATTTTCAAGGAAACAGGGCCTTATTTTAATTTTTTCACCACAAGTTGATATTCACGTTATTGATAAATTCCACATTCTTATGACTCATTGAAATCAAGCTTTAGGCCTCTAGTCATAATGAAAAACCGATATTTTTCTCATGTTTAAATTTTATAGATAGGGAAATCCGGGCAGGGTTTTTAGTGTTTCAATTATATATTAACAACCGTATCTATAAACAAGTCAAAGTGAATACTTGAGTAAAATTCATAATTGAAGATACGATTTTGTACTGTAGTTAATTAAGTAATTGTTTGAAGTTAGAACTGTCCAAAGTTAGAATTCTTAGCTTTTCTTTCTTTAACGGTTCTTACTTCGTTCAAATTCTTGCCTATTGCATAAAAAATTCTGCATAAGTAATTACTTAAACTCAACTAATTTCTTTAACTTGACTGTAGATAGGGGTGTAAGTACAAGTATAAATCATTCTCAAACTTCAATTAGTCTAGTCAACTTTGACTTTTAGGCAAAAAGAAACCGGCCAAGTGCGAGTTGGACTCGTGCACCGAGGGTTCCGTATAATCTTGTAGGTATTTTGTTATTATACTACATATTTACGGTTTTCCGATTTTTCCGTTTACATGTGCTGTAAGACATTGCTTCTCGCCAAATTTCCATGATTCAAGGTCAACAGGAACTACCATATATATATAGGTTTTCGGCCCAAAACCTGGGTCCGGTTAACCTAGAATTGACAATTTTGGTTAAAAGCAAGGTCTTCACAAGTAAAGAGAAAATTCCGAAAAATAAAAAGAGATTAAGATTTCGCGAAAATCGAAAGCCCATAATATACCTCTTTTTCGTGTTGACTCAGGACCTTGATTTTATACACCTAATAGGGACTATAGACCTCAGTATCTGGTATATATTTCGACTTGCTAGGTCCACCCGTTCCTGAGAAAATCGGTGGTGACACACGGAGAGACAGACGGACAAGAGAGTGATCTTATAACGGTTCCTTTTTCACCTTTTGAGGTACGGAACCCTAAAAATTTTGTTTTCTTTTACTACAGAACTACTACTTCTGAATAATTCTGTAGTAAAAAGAAAACTTTAATAAATTATCGTATTCGAACTTTCCAGGTCCGACTTTCGGTCTCGACTTTCGACTCTACTTTATTTAGACAACATTTTGTAACCTCCAACACATACATAAATAATTGAATACCAGCCTTGTCTCAACACATATTTACCTTAAAAAATATCGTTCTATTTACCCAAAACTAATTTTGACTAACATACATTTATTATATTTACAAGTAATCCCAACGTTTATTTATACATAATTAATGGATAACCCTGTACTAGCAGATGGGGGACCCCAAGAACTATACTATAAAAAAGTCGATGGGCAAGCGCAAATTATCGTCTTTACATTTTTTCTTGAAAAGTTGCTAGCTTAAGTCACTTCCTTGGTGACTGTGCTCACAAACGAAAGAATTTAAAAAATCTGATTTCTGCATAATATTTTTAAATAAACGTGCTCTAAGATGTGTATTACAATTTAAGAGTACCTCATGTGGCTTTTTTAAATCTTATAGTGAAAAGATTACGTTTCTATAAAAAAAATCTCCAAAGTTTGAGTTCGTCTGGTGTAAAAAAAATAATGGAAATCTAGCTGCCCATATTTTTGTACACTTGTCCCTTTATTCCAGATTCCAAAATTAATCAACATTCCATATCTTTTTTAGATACAAAATTGTTGCTATTAAACTGAGGAAGGAGCTGCTTTTATTTTTTGTTGCATTTCAACCAAATAGTCGTTAATTTGATCAATGCACAACTTGTAATATGATCTCAATGTCATTAAAGGTTTAAGAGCAAGAAAAGCAGAAAAAGTTTGGTTTTAATAACAAAAAACATGAAAAAAATTACATAAAATGCGAGGAGCATTTTATGTAATTTTTTTCTGCTGCGATACACGCTCTGCACCGCGATCATACGTTTGATCAGACGTGCAAAGCCTTCTGCATTTATGTCTTGAGCAGCGATTCGCACCCGTTCACGCAGTTCCTCGACTGAATTCACTTCTATCTTGTAAACTTTTCCCTTCAAACGTCCCCAGTAGAAATAATCCAATGGTTCTGGGTTCGATTCCTAGGTCGGGTAAAGTGTTATATGGTTTATATATAGTTTTTTTTTTACATTAAATAGGCTTGCGTCTGGCCGCAACTGGAGTGATGTGTAGCAATTGTTGAGAGTTGTATTTCCAGGGTTTAAGGCTGCTAGAATTGAGAGAGAGCTTTTGGAAGCAAAAACATGACTTGTTCATGGAGACAATCGAGGTGCTATATTTCTTGAACTGCTTGACAGTTGATGTGACATAAAAAATGACATTGACACAACATGACAGAATATGAGGTGTTACAAGACAACAAATATAATTAATAAAATGTTGGGGATGCCAACAGCAATGATGCTGCCTAGGGTGGAGCACGCTTGCCTAAAAGAAACCGATTCACTTGAATTTTAAAGAGCTCCATATTATAATGATCGGGAAACAGAGAAGCCGGCAGTGAACTCAACAGATTGACGGTTCGCACAATAAATGTGGAAGCAAAGCGCTTAATAATAGCAGTTAGTAGCAGTAGCAGCCACAGAGTCTGGAGTTGTTCCCTGTTGATGGCAAAAGGCTCGCCTCCTATTACATGAGACTTTAAAACGAAATGTTGTTGTAGTGTTAGGCAAACCTCTGTTTAACCATTCAGGGATTACTGTCATGACATTGTGTTAAGTTTAACTAGACCAAACATTTATTTATGCATGGTACTATCATAACTTACGGAGAGAATGTCATGCTCACTTAAATGTCTCGCTGATGGTGGCGGGTGTGTCGGGTCATTTAGTTCCCTTCAATATGGTTGAGTTGAATGGCGCCAGTACATACGTCATGTTTGTGAACGAGCGCTGTCAGTTGGGACTGGTCATCTCTTAGCTGCCAAGGTTCATTTTAATTACTTTATTCGTAAATTGTTGATCTAATCTTTTACTCTGGACGCTCTTAGTGTGCACGTCTTTCTACATCGTTCTCACATATATGTACCTATAATCTCAAAATTAATGATGTAACTAAGATTTTGTAACAATATTTTGATTTTAAAAGAGTGTCCATGGAGTTTCTTGCCCGTTCTTCTCCATATAGATCTACGCTAGGGAATGGGCAACTACAGTACTTTCTCAAGTTATTATGCCTTGTGACTGGGACTGTAGCTTTGATTTTCTTTTTTGTATTTTTGACATTCAAAAGTGCCGTAATGGTCTAATTGAAATAAATGCTTTGAGTTTGAGTTTGAGTTTACGCTGATGACACTGCTTTACTTTTTTCGGCTGACTCAGAAAATGAAGTCTACAAGCTTGCGCAACACGGATTTAATATTGTAAATAACTCACTAACTCTAAATGCAGAGAAGACAAATTATATTAAGTTTTCGATGCGCAAGCATATATCCAATATCCCCTCAGCGTTGCATGCTCATTGTTGCCAGTCCCTGCAGATAGCCAGTGTAAGTGTCCCAATATTAGGAAGACTGATAAAATAAAATACCTGGGTATTATAATAGATGAAACCCTTTCCTTTAAACAACATATGAAAGCTCTAAATAATAGAATTCGTAAGCTGATATTCGTATTCAAAAAGCTACGTTTTATAACAGATCCAAAAATACTCAGGCAAGTATGTTTTGCTCTTTGTCAGTCAATTCTGACTTACTGTATTACTTCATGGGGTGGGACGAGTAAAACTCTGTTATTGCCCATTGAAAGAGCTCAAAGAGCTATTCTCAAGGTTGCTACTTGCCGCCCTTTCCTTTTCCCCACTAACCTCCTGTATAAATCTTGTGAAGTACTAACAGTTCGACAGTTATTTATTATGAGCACTGTACTAAAACAACACGCAGCACTTCCATACAGCACTGAATTTACTAAAAAAAGACGGAAAGATATAGTTTGCCTCAAAAAAGTACAAAACATGCTTGCACAGTCAAGTTTTATATGTACCTCGGACCGCTACTCTATAACAGGCTAAATGAAAAAGGAAGCATCGACTCCTTAAATCACAATAAGTGCAAGAAAATCCTTAAGGAAGCTCTTCAAACTATGTCCTATGAAGATGCAGAGAAGTTATTACTTGTGCTAAAGTAAATATTGTTCATATTATTGTAATTTTTTTTTTTTTTAAATTAGTTAGCTAAGTTAAGATAGTGTAATTTCTATATACCTTTTTACATTGGTACCACTATTATTAATATGTATGTGATTATTTAATCAATTTATTAATATTACCTCAAATCGCCTGAAACACAGGATTCCCTAGTTCAGGCTCACAGCTTGGGTGAACTTGACATAGATTTAAGTAAAACTATAAACGTTTACCTTAAATTTTGAATACATTTATTATTATTATTTATACGGACTAACAATAAACAGCAAAATATAGTCTTAGAATTTTCCTTTGCCAGCCGTAATCTTATAAAAGGAAAATATTTCACGTGAGCTTACGGGTAGGGATGTTACGAAAGTGGTTATGTATGTGTTATTCGGAACCGAATTCGGAAACGGAATTTTTAAAGGAGATTTGGTTTTTTTTTTTGGCGGGCAAAAAATTACCTAAACTTTTTATATATAGAGCATACCGCCTGTGCATTGACCTCCAATATAACTTCCGATTAAATTTATCGGAACCGAAAACGGAATCGAAGGTGCAAAATCAATCGGAAGTTCCGAACTTTCGGAATCGGAATCGAACCTCCGTAACATCTCTACTTACGGGTACGAGCAGGTGAGGACGTAACGACCCCATTGAATAGACCCATGTCATGAATGCTTTGTATTAATCCCTATGATTGTCTCTGGTAACATAACCTTTTTCCGGGGCATTGTTTTTATTTATTCGACGAGATATGTAAGCATAATTTATTGTTTTACGGAAATAAAAGCATGTTGTGTATGGAGAAATGTGTGTATTTATTTAAACTCCGTGCCCTTATTTACAAATAATTCTAACATGGTCAAAAACAAACATGCTTTGATACAGTCTCGTTCTTCATCTTGTTGATTATCATCATCACTATTATCACCCTTATCCCAATTTATTTAGGGTCGCGAACAGTTACCTCCTTTCTAGCCATTTCATCTTTAACACAGTCCATCTATGTTACGAGTATTTTATGTTTTTCATCGTGTTAAAGATTCCCATAATTATTTCAGTTGCCTATGGTTTGACTAGAATTTTGAATAAGTAGTTGATTATTGCTGTATTGATAGGACGTTGGTCTAGTGGCCTGGGACTGGGTTCGATTACCAAGTCAGGCAGTGTTATTGGGGTTTTTTGTAAGTCGAGCTTTTTAGTAGCAGCCACGGGGTCTTGATTTGTGCCCGGTTGATGGCAATAGACTCGCCCCCTATTACATTAGACATTAGCGAAATGTGGGTGCACCCCTGTCTAACTTTTCGGGGTTTACAGGCGTGATGTTATGATACCGCTTTAAAAATAAATCTGCTGTTTTAATAAAAACTACAAACAAAATATGTTATATGGAGGTAAATAGATCAAGATTTTATTTCAGTTCACATCTGGAAGTTTTCAAATGATTCCATTTACACCCTTTTTATCAGATTGCAAATCATAACGATCGACATTGAATCTTAAAGTGCAATAAATACCGGATAAAGTTAATCATCAAAGGTATTTTTTAATAGAATTAACTATTATAAAAACCTTGAAAATTCGCACCTGGCATAGTGTGGCACAAGCAGAAACACGTGCAGATTACATTTGCATTTCCATAGCATTCTTAGAAGAAGGACAGTTACCGACCTTTGGTATCAATAAATTATAACTATTAGAATTTTATTAGTCATTATCATCATTTGATCAAATTACCTTTACAGATGAACACAGGTTTCCCCCAGTGTCGTAACTATGTCCAGTCTTGAGGGCCTAAACATAGAAAAGTGACAATCTTTTGAGTGGTTCATATAGGTAGGTACGAACTTTTCAACGGGTTTAAAATCTACGTTTATATAAGTCTACTTTAACTCCTATGTCTGCAAGAATTACGATAATTACGAAATCATAACTGATCACAGAAGCTTGTACATAATGTTCAAACCAAAGGGTCTAATCAAAACCCTTTGGTTTGAACAATCGCAGCTACAGTAGTACACACTTAAAACAGTATAATTACCTTTATTTTTGCTGTGTAAGAAACAATTGAACGAAATAGTGTTGCGTGTTTTTTTGCGCTTGTGCGAAACATTTGTGAAATCGATTTTAAAAAACAAAGAAAACAGCATTAGCTCCTCCGACTATTACCACGCGCTGAAAAAACCATACAGCACTGTATGGGTTTCTTTGATGAAATCGGTATAAGTCAGTGACGTAGGTGAATGACTCGATTAATAATTATTGTTTATTCGATCATTAAATCTCGGTTCGTTGTACTTTTCAATAACTAGAAATCCGACCCTGACCTTGAAGGATCCGTCTATGAACATAATATTATGTTTGAGTGTGACTTTACTATTAAATAAACTGGTTTACTTATGTATCATTAAGCTGTGTGTTTGTTCAACTTTTTAAAATTCCTCGTAGGAACTGAATAAATTTTGAATTGTCACCTTGCAATTATAGCTGTAAACGTTTCCGTCACATTTTTTCTCAGTAAGCCCCTTACCGAGAAAAAATGTGATTGAAAGTTGGTGTTCAACTACATCTATGTACTCGATAAATATTGACTCAGTGATCCTTTTTGGCCCTCGTTTACCCCAAGGGCAAATATGAGGATATCCGTAAGAAAATACCTAGAAATAATTATAAAGGAATGTGCGATTTTTGTAAAAGTTAGTACAAACTTACTTTATGCTTCACTTCAGTGTAATCAATGGATAGCACATATCATGTCCCTAATAGAAATAAATTTCTTAGTAGCATAATAGCGCGGAGTATGGATTTTTACCCGTTTGAGGGCAACAGGCTTGCCCTTATGGGATTTACCCCTGCCTCTGCTTTGGAGGATTACAAGTGTCATGATGTTTTATTTAAATAGAAGTCAATGTTTGCAGTATCCTAGGCGTCTAACTTATCGACGATGTACGCAACACAACACTGCACTCCAAAACACAAATTACTGACGTTGCCCAAAAATCCGCAAAGCTAAAGTGGGACTGGGCTGGCCATATCTGCCGTATGCCCGACGAGCTGTGGGCCAAAATGATCACGATGTGGAGCCCTGACACAGCCAGAAGGCGACGCGGTAGACCCCGCAGGAGATGGTAGGATGAGCTGGACAAAAACAATGATCAGCGGCCCACATTGGCCCTGAGTCGAAGAACATGGAAGTCATGGGGAGGCCTTTGCCCAACAGTCTTTACAGTTAGCCAAGGGGCCCGATCCCTGACTAACTGTAAAGACTGTCAGAGATCTACAATGAAGGCCGGGACAGACGGCTTAACGTGCTTTCTAAGGTACGGTGGAAACTCGGTATGAAATGGATGATCACCCATACACGAAGCGACGAAGATCGAAACTACAAAAATACGACCTTGGATCGAAGTCCAACTCTACTTATATTTTTTTAATATATTTTTTTGTGACGTCATTTGTTGTTTTGCTACCATAAACTCGCTAGAGTAGTCGTGGCTACTGCGTGTCTGTTTAGGCAGCAGTGCTGCCAATAAAAAAATCTCGATTCCCCGAGTCAGTGATTTCAATTCCCCGAAATTCCCCGCTTCGTTTTGTTTCAATAGCCACAAATTCTACAAAATGATTTTTTTGGAATAAAAACTCTGTTTTATACATAATTTGTTTAATATACCACTAAAACTTTAATAAAATACTATACCGTAGAACAAAATTAACTCTTACATACATATATAGACTACATCCATAATATTCAAAACAAAGTGCAGTGCAGGTAAAAAATAAAAAGTTTTTATTTAAATCTTATGGCCCTTAATTTGGAATATTATATATTATAGAGAATCTCTATATACATATTTGTTCGGTCTAAGCAACCGAACACTTGCTAACGCAGCAATTTACAACAATCGTTATACTTGTCGCTAAGTGACAATTTTATTAATACTTTAACATCAGTGCATTACGCGACATCAAACGGACCGGGTGCATTCAAAACATTTAACATAACATTTTACTTTAAGACATTTTAACATTAATCCTGAAGAGCCTTTAATAAACTCTTTACAACCAATTCCAAACTGTGCTTTAATACTACCTACGACCTTGCACCCCGAACATAATGGTCCTTCGAGCCGGATCGCGCGCGTTTCGAAAAGTAATCGCGAGTGTTGCGTAAACAACAATTTGGTGTGTTGTGGTCTAAGGTGGTATCCTGAACTGTTTGGTGACTGGATTACGCTCCTGATCCAAGAAGAACATCAACGGTGGTATAACAGCAGATAACAAGTAAGATCTTTCCATTATTTTCTACACCTTGGGAGATTTTACGTTCTTAAACAATGGGCGAAATGGCTGAGGTCTACGACGTCCAACTGGCGTTCGCCATCAACATTGAAAAGATCGGGGTTAATTTGAAGAAGACCAGTATACAAAGACAAACCTTCGAATACTTGAAGAACTGTTTAAGCAATTTAGAAAAAAACTGGAAAGAGTATCAATTTAACCACGATCGCCTTTCAACAGAAGTAAGTGTGTCGCATGCATACTTTACCAAACAGGAGTATGAGAAAACAAGTAAGTCGTACCAAGCCGTAAAAACGCTGATCAACCAAATGCATCAACAACTGCTGGAAGCTCCATCTAAAAGTGATGAACAGGAGTCAGCAGAGGAAAAGCAGCCGGGAGAACATAGTCAACATTCGGAGTTGGGTCAAGAAGCCCGTCGTGCTTGGATGGTAAATCAGGGTACAAACAGCAAACTCGACGAAATGCTTCGCAAGCAGGTAGCTAATTTTAAGGCTTTCCGTAGAACGGTCTCAACCATCAACTTGGAACTTATTTCCGACAAATGGGAATTTGAAGACGTCCTCAAAACACTGCAATCTAGGTGGATAGCAGTCGATACTCTACATTGGGAAATTGATTCTGAATTAAGCGAAGAAAATGGAGAGTATGAAAAAACATTCTTGAGCCATGAAAAACAATACAACAATCTGAAGAAGGCGATTAATACTAAAATGTGGTCTGTGGCTCATAGAGAAAAAACTACACCTACACTAGAAATACCCGTTTTTAGTGTTAATTATAACCAGTGGACGTGCTTCAAAGATTTGTTTCAAGAAGCAATACATAACAATCCGTCGATTTCAAGTGCCCAAAAAATGCAGTTTTTAAAAAGAAAAGTCAAAGGCGAAGCAGAACGGCTCATCCAACATTTACCAATCAGCGCAGATAACTATTCCGTATGCTGGGATATTCTGCATCATAGATACAACAACAAAAGGGCTATATTCTCTTCCCACATGAACATTCTTCTAGGATTGCCCAACATGCAACAGCAGTCCGTACAACAAATCAAAAAACTGCATGACACAACATTAGAATGTCTGAATGCTGTCCGCAATTTAGACATTGATATAACATCGTGGGATCCTATGGTGGTACACATTCTATCCCAAAAACTAGACTCTGACACGTATACCGATTACATAGAGTCTTTAAAAAATTCGCGGGAGCTACCCGTACTCCAAGAATTTCTGAATTTCCTGGAGACCAAATTCATCAGTTTGGAGTCAGCTCGTCGCAAACAGGACAACGTCCAACAAAAAGGGCCTAACAACCAACAACATTCCTCAACAAGTTTCAAGAAACATAACAACAGTGGGAATAATGGAACCATGAAAAAGACACTACACGTGTCGAAGTTCAAATGTCCACAATGCAGTGGAGAACATGGCCTCTACAATTGCAAAACATTCTTGGAAATGCCCACTGAACAAAAGCTTGCAACTACGCAAAAATTGCAAGTGAGCAGTAATTGCTTGATTAGCCATAACGGCAACCAGTGCACTTCAACAAAACGATGCCGCAAATGTACAGCTAACCATAGCACGATATTACATGACGCCTTTGTAGGGCCGACTTCCTCTCAAGTTTCTAAACATACTGAACCGACAGTCAGAGTTTCTAATGCGTCACAGGACGGAACTGCAGAAATTCTGCTGACAACTGCTCTCGTGAAGGTTACGGCAGCCGACGGGACTTATCATAACATGCGTGCTCTTATCGATCAGGGTTCGCAGATATCTTTAATAACCGAAAAGGCCGCTCAGTTGTTGAAGACAAAACGCCAAAAATGCAAAGGGGTTGTTCTAGGCGTAGGCGCAGGAGGAGAACAAATGTAAAGGGTTAGCACACATAACATGCAGGTCTATAAACAGTGACTACACTTTTTCAACAGAGGCCATGATTATGAACAATCTACTTAAAAATCTCCCCAACCAAACTTTTTCGAAGCCTTCATGGTCATTCACAGAAAACATTACCTTGGCGGATCCGGAATATTACATTAGTAGGCCAGTTGACTTGCTGCTCGGAGCCGAAGTTTACGCTAACATCATCATGGAGGGAATCATCAAGGGGACGAACACAACACAGCCTATCGCTCAGCAAACCCACCTTTTTTTTTTTTTTTTTTTTTTTTTCGGATGGGAAATCATCAAATGACTTCTCCCGCTCTGGGCGGAGCAGGAGGGTGTGTCAGACTTTTACTGACTAAAACCCATCCATGTTCCTTCATCGCCCTTTGTGTTCCGGGGCCACGGTATCTCTTTCGAACAGTCCCGCAACCCCGGCAGGCATCGGTCCTTGCGGACCCCTTCCTTTTTGCTGACTCTCTTTGAGGCGCGCGTGGAACACGAACGCGCCGTCGACACGGCCTGTCGTCATGAGACGGACGGACGGCGAGCTAGCCCATAGCCCACCGTCCACAGGCCCGCGCCTACGGTGGCCGGGGGCCCCCGACGCCCGGGGCGTCTCCCGCGGCGGCCGGGACGCTGTGAGGTTCTCTCCCTCTCACGTTCCGCCACCTCCTTCTCCAGCAAACCCACCTGGGGTGGATATTGTGTGGAGGCTCAACAAAAACATTCCAATGTAATGTAGTTCAGCACAACTTGGAAGACATGCATAAATTTTGGGAAATAGAGGACGTAACAGAACAGCCTAATTTATCTGTCGAGGATCAGAAATGCATTACGTTTTATTTAAATACCACAACTAGAAAAGAAAACGGGCACTACGAAGTTAGGCTACCGTTAAAGGATAACATAGAAAACAAGTTGGGTTCCTCAAAACAAATGGCTTTAGCTCAATTTCGAAATTTGGAGCGCAAGTTCCAGAAACACGAGACTCTAGCCCAACATTACAAAATGTTCATGGAAGAATATTTACAATTAAAACATATGAAGCTAGCTTTGCAAAGTAACATGACTCCGGAGTGCTACTTACCTCACCACAGAGTCCTACGAGAGGAATCGACTACAACAAAATACAGGGTTGTGTTTAATGCATCTGCGATAACAACTTCAGGATACAGCCCTAACGATTCGATGCATAAAGGACCCAACCTTCAACAAGATCTGCAACTGTTATTGCTAAAATGGAGGCAATACCAATACGCTTACACAGCAGACATCGAGAAGATGTATAGGCAGATCCAAGTACATGAATTGGGTCAACTTCTACAAAAAATAATTTGGTGCAACAATGCTCAATGTCCTATACAATCTTATCAACTGACAACAGTAACATATGGAACAAAGGCTGCTCCATTTTTAGCTTTAATGACACTGAAGAAATTAGCAGCAGACGAACTGAAACATTATCCTGACGCGGCTCAGGTGTTAAACAACAATTTTTACATGGATGACCTTGTTCATAGGTGTCATTCTATTGAACAGGGTAAGAAACTCATATCAGATTTGATGACCTTACTACATTCAGGAGGTTTTAACTTGCGTAAATGGGCCTATAACGAACCAACACTAATCAACGACATACCAAGTCATCAAAATCCTGACACAAACATTGTATTCAATTCGAAATCGGAGGCAACCTCGAAAAGACTGGGTCTGTGTTGGAACACAAACACAGATAGATTCTTCTTTCGTTGCGATTTTTCTAAACAGTCTTCAAGGCCAACAAAACGCAACCTACTATCGGAAATATCGAAATTGTTCGATCCGTTAGGCTGGTTAACGCCACTATCAACTAAACTAAAATTACTGTTCCAAAAACTATGGGAAAACAATTTACATTGGGATGAGGAAGTGTCCGATGACGTCTACAACGATTGGGCCAAAATAAAAGCAAGGCTGCGAGGTACCAAGGTGGTTGAAGAACAACAGTGATGACATCATCGAAATTCATGGGTTCTGTGACGCATCCATGAAAGCATATGCATGCGTAGTTTATGCGCGCATAAAACATCAATCGGACGTGATACTCATCGCCGCAAAATCTAAACTCGTGCCGCATAAGAAAGCCCTTACGTTGCCAAAACTGGAACTTAGTAGCGCATACTTACTCTTTAGACCAATAAATAAAATACAGAATGCCTTAACAAATAGACTAGAAATATTTGGATGGACGGATTCAAAGGTAACACTCAGCTGGATACAGGGTGAGCCTAACCGTTGGAAGGCGTTCGTCGCAAATAGGGTTGCCAAACTCACAGAAACAATGCCTCCTGACTGCTGGCGTTATGTAAAATCAACGGATAATCCAGCGGATTGTGCCAGCCGTGGGATGTTAGCGTCGCAGTTGAAACAACATATTGTGGTGGCAAGGCCCCCAATGGCTGAAAACATGGACTTCAGAAGATGAAACTGAAAAACAAATATTTATCATCAACGAAGAGGTCAAAACAGTTAAAGAACAAGTTAACATAGTGCAAGATTGCCCAAATATCATCGATCCCTTCTTAGAAAAATACAACAGTATAAAGAAAATAACACATATATTAGCATGGATATATCGAGCGATAACACCTGCACGTTGCCGTAAACATTTTCCGAGCTATCTCACATTACAAGAGTTGTGCAAAGCTAAAACTATTGTTATAAAACATGTGCAAAATAAGGAATTTGCGACGGAAATAGAAAACATGCGCAAATATGGTAGCGTTGGCTTAAAAAGCCAATTATTAAAATTAAATCCAACCATGGATCGTAACAGATTGTTACGCGTTGGGGGGCGATTGAAGAACGCTAACATAAGTGAGGAGATGCGGCACCCGATAATCATATCATCTCCGCCAACCGACACTTATGTGGTCATAAGTGTCGGTTGGCGGAGATGCTTATCGACGAAGCACATCAACTAACATTTCACGGCAGACCACGTGTGACCCTCGCCAAACTACGTCATTATTATTGGATAACGAGTGGGAACAATGCTACCAAGAAGCAGATACGAAAATGCGTGACTTGCCGAAAACATGAATCAGGAAGACAGTATCAACTAATGGGCGATCTTCCCGAGGAGCGATGCAACCCCGCTCCACCCTTTTACCACACAGGCGTCGATTACACGGGGTTTGTGGAAATTAAAACAAACAAAGGACGCGGAGTAAAAACAACTAAAGGATATGTGGCGGTTTTCATTTGCATGGTCACTAAGGCCGTGCACTTGGAGCTGGTCTCGGACTTAACAAGCTCTGCCTTCTTGGCTGCGTTGAAGAGGATGGCAGCTAGAAGAGGAGCTCCACGACATCTTTACAGCGACCAAGGAACCAATTTCGTTGGCGCCAACAACATTTTGGAGAATGAATACCAACAATTACAACAAATTTTCCACGATAGTTTCTTAGCAGAAGTGACCGAAATGAAAATCGAATGGCACTTTAATGCACCATCATGACCGAGTGCCGGAGGCTTATGGGAGAGAGCTGTAAGAAGCCTTAAGTTCCACCTTAAACGTGTAATTGGTGAACAGAGACTCACATTTGAGGAATACTCGACTATTCTTGCTCAACTTGAGGCTTGCTTGAACACTAGACCTCTGTGCTCCATAACAGAAAACATAGAAGACCTCGACTTTTTAACACCGGCACACTTTTTAACCGGAGGCACAGGATTAACAGTTATTGAAACAGAAAGGGATGCCAGGACACGTTGGCATTTAATTCAGAAGCTATCCGAAGACATTTGGAGAAGGTGGAAGTCAGAATACCTAAGTCAACTAACAGCGAGAAGTAAATGGCTGAAACCACAACAAAACTTGAAAATTGGTGATTTAGTCATCATTCGAGAAAACAACATACCTGCAGGAAAATGGGCTATGGGAAGAGTGGTAGATGTACACCCGGGCAGAGACGGACTTGTACGGGTGGTGTCATTAAAAACTAAAAATGGAATCTTGAAGAGACCTATTACAAAGCTTTCCCTATTACCTATTAATTCGACGGAAACAAGTGAACAAGAACATAAAAAGGAAGAAAAACAAACAGAAGTCAGTCAAGAAGAGAACAAAACAAAAAGGGCACCGCCGGTAAGACTAGGCCATGTCAACTTCATTTCTTTGGCCCTAGCATTAACATTATTCATGTCAGTCGCAATCAACACTGCGCATGGCATGATGTATAACATTACAAAATTAAGGAATAATCAGTCCTTATATTTTGATCCTGTGGCCAAAATGAATCTCATCCGTGACAAATGGACTTTAGTCGTCTATTACGATATGTCACCCTACTGGGAGGGCACGACGGCGCTAGAAAAACTATTAACTCATTTAAATAACACGTGTACTAATATAAACAGCGGTGTTTGTAACATGATAGTGCCACAATTACAGCATGAGTTCCTCGAACTGAGATACTACAACACGCTCCTGCTGACACAACAATTCATAACACACTAGACACCGTCGTGGGCTTATCAATGGGATAGGTTATGCGGCGAGTTCGATCTCTTCGGCGTATTGGATGAGCGTTTCGCTGAACAATACACTAACGACATAGAACTTATAAAGCGAAATCAAAATCATTTGGCTAAACTATGGAAAAATCAAACATCAGTTGTAGAGTCGGAATACAATATTCTGAAACGAACTGAAAGGATTATCCATAAGCAACATAAAACTATAAATCAACATTTAGATACATTGGACAGAATAACAAATGGAGTACAACTAGCAATGAGTAACATGAGTGCAGTACAAGGACAGATCGTAACTGCATTGACTGCAAATACTTGCTTCAAACATTAAGGAGGAATCAAGATACTTTACTAGACACTTTGACGGACATTCGCCATGGTCAGTTCAACATACATTTATTAACTCCTAAACAACTACAACAAGAACTCAACGTCATTGCTGGTCAACTTACGGATGATCTACTGCTACCTGTCGAACAAACTGATGTGAAAAAACTGTATCATCTATTGCAAATAAAAGCACGGACCACTGAAAAATATTTCATATTCCAAATAACATTCCCATTAATCAGCAGAGATCGGTACAAATTATACAGAGTAATACCGATTCCTAAACAATTCGGTAAGAATATGACAAGCATCCTGCCAAAATCACAATACATGGCAGTGAATCTAAAAAAGGACTCATACATACCAATTAACTACGATGAGCTTTCAACATGCCTCACTCAGGAAGAGACGTACATGTGCCTGCTAAAGAAGCCTGTTTACCATCTAGGCAGTGACAACAACAATTACTGCAATATCGATCATGAGACTAACCAATGTAAAGTTGAACAAACTTTATGTTCAAACATGTGGGTACCGTTGAATAATCCTTCTGAGCATTTATATTACTGCTACAACAACTATTCCATTACAATACTTTGCGGAGAACATATCACAGTCGAACAACTCAACCAAGCAGGATTAATATACCTCGGAAAAGGTTGTGTTATCAAAGGGCAAGATTTTACCTTGCACGCAAACACAAAATTTGATAACAACATAACGGTTCAGTCAAATATGTATTTACGTACCCAAGATTGACCAACTAAACAACATTACCAATGTGAGCATACCGATGGAGAAGGCCCACGACAACCAAACTGAGCAAGACGAAGTAGATGACGACTTGGTCAAACTCTACAAACAAATCAAGCAGATGAGAAACAGCGACGTAGAACTAGATGAGATATTGTCACCACATGACATCCATCACTACGTGGTAATCTACACCCTCGTGCTGGTGGCAGCTGCGGGCATGGACGTGCTCCTGTGGCGGTGGCGACGTCGCCGCATGCGATGCGTGCGCCTCTCCCCAGACATCGAGCTACAAAGTGTTAACGACGCGAGTGCTAGTGCTTGTGCGCGACTACATAAGGCTGATCATCAGCCCAGTGTCCAAAGTGCAGTGCAAGTGTGCGTGGTTAAAAAACAAAATAAATCGTGTTCGCCAATCTTAAACAAAAACTAGAGACATTAAGATTATACCCTAAGTGCTTCTCTAAACGCTATTGTTTTTATCTTAAGAATCACTACTAACATTAGGTTACTATCATCTTAGCTAACATGATTGTACTATCATCAACTCATTTCAACTGCATCGTTGCCGGCCCGGAATATGTTCGGTCTAAGCAACCGAACACTTGCTAACGCAGCAATTTACAACAATCGTTATACTTGTCGCTAAGTGACAATTTTATTAATACTTTAACATCAGTGCATTACGCGACATCAAACGGACCGGGTGCATTCAAAACATTTAACATAACATTTTACTTTAAGACATTTTAACATTAATCCTGAAGAGCCTTTAATAAACTCTTTACAACCAATTCCAAACTGTGCTTTAATACTACCTACGACCTTGCACCCCGAACAATATTAAATACTACAAAATCGAGTTCAAATGATAGTTTTTTAGTTGTAAGTTACCCGACATAAAATTGTTTTAGCCCACAGAAAAATTGGCCTGGATTCCTCGAAATTACCCAATTTTTGTCATTCCCCGCGCTCTCCCCGCGCTAGTCCTCAATTCCCCGCAAATCGGGGATTTACCCAGCGATTGGCAGCGCTGCTAGGCAGTGCCTCCCTGTGAAGCGGATGTGAATATATAACAAAGAGATAAGCCAACCAGTACATAGTTACTGTATAGTTATGGCTTATTTTGATTAATTAAAATAGCCCGTCTCACCTGACTGCCTCGTTGGTCTCGTGGTCGGAAGTGGTAAGTACTGCTGAGCATGGAGTGGGGATCGGGTAGCCAGTAGGAGTGTCCCAGTACCTTGAGGCTAGATTTGTGCCCGGTTGTTGGCAATACAATCGCCCCTATTTCATTGGACTAACGTAACTAGCCAAATCTGCTTGCATTTATTTATTTTATTTTATACTGTTCGGGAACCTTACAGCTAATATAATTGTATTGTATTGTAGGTACACCTTTTTTTTTTTTTTTCGGATGGGAAATCATCAAATGACTTCTCCCGCTCTGGGCGGAGCAGGAGGGAGTGTCAGACTTTTACTGACTAAAACCCATCCATGTTCCTTCATCGCCCCTTGTGTTCCGGGGTCACGGTATCTGTTTCGAACAGTCCCGCAACCCCGGCAGGCTTCGGTCCTTGCGGACCCCTTCCTATTGCTGACTCTCTTTGAGGCACGCGTGGAACACGAACGCGCCGTCGACACGGCCTGTCGTCATGAGACGGACGGACGGCGAGCTAGACCATAGCCCACCGTCCACAGGCCCGCGCCTACGGAGGCCGGGGGCCACGTGGTGGCCCCCGACGCCCGGGGCGTCTCCCGCGGCGGCCGGGACGCTGTGAGGTTCTCTCCCTCTCACGTTCCGCCACCTCCTTCTCTAGCATTACTGCTTCGCAGAAGGAGGTGACGGCGTCCCATTCCGTTTCGCTCCGGACCATGGCTTGCACCACGGCCGGACGCGAGAGGTCGCCGCCGCCAATCGCCGCTTCGAGCGGCGGTGCTCCGCCCACGCGGGGTACACCTCCACCGTGTGCTCCACCGTGTCCTCCGGTCGATCCTCGCAATGGAAACACCCGGGCGTTTCCTCTCGCCTGATTCGGTGCAGGAACCTCCCGAAACAACCGTGTCCGGTGAGGACCTACGTCAGGCGGAAGGTGAGGACGCCATGGCGTCTCTCAAGCCACTCCTCAAAGAGGGGGCTTACCGCCACTATTGTGGCGTGCCCTGCACGGGGTTGCGACAGTCGCTCTCTCCATGTCGCCATGAGATCATGCCGGAAGTCTGTCCGCTGCGCGACAATTTGCCGCGGCAGCGGAGTTTCCCCCCGGCGTAGCACCTCCGCGCGCCATTCGTGCAGGTGCGCGAGGACTATTGCCTCCAGATCCCATGGCGGCAATCCGGCAAGGAGGCACGCCGCCTCACGGGAGATCATGCGGTACCCACGGGCCAGCCTTACGGCTACCACCTTTTGGGGCGCGTTCAGGTAGTGGGCGGCCCGCCGCCTCAATGAACGCGCCCACACCGGGGCCCCGTAAAGGGCCATGGACCGCACGACTCCCGCGTAGAGCTTCCGGCAGGAGGCGTTTGGCCCCCCCAGGTTGGGCAGAAGCCGCCTGAAGGCAGGCCCTGTCCGTTCCAGTTTGGGGGCCAAACGTCGGAAATGCTCCACGAAGTTCCATCGGCTGTCGATAACGAGTCCCAGGTACTTCAGCGTCGACTCGACGCCGACGGATACCCCACTGTCAGTGAGGATCCCGGAGGTGGCGCATTCCGAGGCCCATGAAAGCACATGGCCTCGGACTTGTACAATGCCACCTCGAGACCCAGTTGCCGGATCCTCTCGACGACTATCGCAACCCCGCGTGTCATTATGCGTGTCGTCTGCATAGCAGACCACGCTGACGCCGCTAGGGAGGTCGGCGCGCAGCACCCAGTCGTACCCGATGTTCCACAAGGAAGGCCCTAGAACCGATCCCCGCACGACAGCGGAGAATGGAACCGGCGAGAGATCGCCGGTTCCATTCTCCGCTGCGACCGGGGTAGATGACGGCTCTATCCGTCAGGTAGTCCCCGACCACACGATGAAGGTAGGTCGGCCACCCGGTAATACCGGAGTGCCTCCCTAATGCAGCTCCAGGGCATGGTGTTGAAGGCATTGGCGATGTCGAGAGACACCGCCAAGATAACCCCACCCCGGGACACTGCATCCTCCGTTGTGAGGGCTCTCACGCGCATGATGGCGTCCACCGTAGAGCGCTCCTTGCGACACCTTTGTCTTACATTTCAGGAATTACAATTATGTATACTAAAATGACCTACACATCATATAATATGCTCGATGGACCTACATTAGGATAAATTCATTCATGTAAATCTAGATCACCCTGGGAAGTTACTAGTCAGCCCGGTTACCTCTGCTTTGTGTTACAAGGACCACACAGACCCTTCACGAAGCTGTCAACCAAGCATTCTGTACATGAAACTAAGTAACTCTCCGCAAAAATTATGAAATCACATGAAAAATCACGTTTCACGGTAGGACTCAATGTAATGCACTCAAAACATTGTGCTGATGGATGCTTTAAACAGTACGGGGGTCGTGGATGTATTTTAAGTAAAGTTATACCATTAAAAACTTGTATTAAAAAAAAAGTTGGATCCCCCATCTACGTAACTAGAAGGTCGAGGTATGGTTTAGAACAAAAGAATGATCACAATGACTGGGAGAACAAGTGCCTTTCGGCTTCATTGTAAAAGCACCCTTACTTTTACACCCATTAGGTATTTATTTTGTAAAAACATGAGTGAACGTAAACAATATACAGGTCTAAATTGAATAATCCTCTTATAGTTTCTATCTTTACGAAAAAAGGTTTTGTTTATTTTCGGATGTAAGCCTTTCGCAATCATTATTTGATTCCTTTATTCCTTACAGGATTATTGAGGATCATGATTTCAGACTCTACGCACCCGCTCCTTAAGCTCCAGATTACTATGTTACCCTTTAATAGATAAGAATTTTGGCTGTTGTTGTTGTATTTCTTTACCTAAGTCTAAGTCAATAGTGCGAAAAATAGAAAGGAAGAATCGGAATAGAAATAAAATAATATCTGAAAGATCTGGGTAAATTCTTTCCGGTCGTCTTGACTGCCGCGTCTTGGTATACTTGTTATTGACCTGATGTGTTTGTTATGTAGAGGAAATAGGCGAGACGACAAAAAAAGCTAATTAATCCATCAGTTATATTATCAAAAAATATTTGACCCGTGTTTTTACTTTTGTTACGTAAACCAAAATTGACGAAGATATTATGACGCTTTTAAAATTCTCAATACGTCACGCCTAGGTATAATTTTTAGCTAGTTCTGATGTCACGAGCCCCCACTCCCGAGTTTTGATGCGTTTTATCTTTGTCAAAAGGTGTCTGGAACAGATTGGATGCAAAATGCAGAGGATAGAGTGTTGTAGCGCAGAGTTGTGCGACGCCTACATACAGCATATGATAGGGTAAGCGGATCCTTTGATTGAGAGCAAACTTGTGAATTACTTTACCTTTTTTACCTTTAATAAAAATATGTACATACAGGGTTAGTTTTCAATGACCAGCCAACAATTTAAATCTAGATATCAAATTTATCAAATATTATTGTCGAAAAGAATTATATATTATTGTCCTAAAACTTTCCAAATTCATAAACCTAGTGGGAATCAAAGCACTAGTGTGCATGCACGCGCATGCACCGCCAAATTTATGTGTGTGCAAACTGCTACCTATCTAGGTTGTTGAACTGAATTGTGTTGTTGCAATATCCACACGTTCGCTTTTTAGTGGTGGACAGGAATACAATTTTATTTGAAAAATTATGTTTTTTTTTTCATTATATCGAAAACATTATCGATTCCAAACCATCTCTAAAAATTTGGCCGGTTATTGAAAACTAACCCTGTATAGAAAAAAAGCAAGAGCATTAAAGAGCGTCAAAAATTCCGCCCCAGTACAACTCGTTATGCTAGGAACATGGGATGGCGTAGGGGTGCACATGCTGCGCCCCACACCAAAGGTCTTTCCAACTTCCAAGGCATTATCATACCAGTCATACCACCTGGTCTCTTACCATCGTCGCGTGTAAAGCCATTGGGATCTAAAACAGCTGGTGCCCTGGCGGTGATAAGAGCACCACTTATGCTGTCACTAATGCTAGCTAATATGGGCAAACTTGGAAATAGTTTGTGACTTTTTGCTAAATATATGTTCTGCTATACAGACCACCTGATAGCTGGACGTTTTGCTACTGCACGGACATTGCTAATTAGACTTACTGCTCATTAGACGATTCGCGCTGTTGGACATTCACGAGTAGCTACTTAGACCTTCTGATCAGAAGGGATTGTTTTTTCATAACTTAAACATGTTTTCGTTTGATTTCTATCACGTGGACAGAATTAGCGTATAACTTTGGCAATTATCACTATTTCGGAAATATCAACATTTGCGTTATTTCTGACATCACATAGACAGTTTAAATTAGAATCTTGTTTAATACATTCTAGTTGAAACTAAAAATAACATGCATTACTTCACCTTTTCCTCTCATCTCGTAACTCGGAGTGAAGTAAGTTGAGCGTCTGAGTCCGTCCATTGCGACATCTCGACAGGTTAGGTAACGTCTAGTGCAATAATATTAACATATTATCTGTAGCCTGCTCCACCTTGACCAGCCTTGACATTTTGCCGGAAAGTAATTAATATAAATATAAATATCGCTGGACATTACACACAGCGCCATCCAGTGCCACACTAAGCAACGAGGCTTGTGTCGTGGACACCAGATAGTTGATATACTACATAGATACTTTTTGTTTGTAAATACATACTTAATATACATATAAACAGCATAGTATTTTTATTTTTAAAAGTAAGAACAAAAAGTGTATCCATTATTAAAATTAGGTAAAATAATAATAGTCCTCCTGACCGTTTTGGGTCACGGCGGCCAATCTTAGCGAAGATTAGCCATCGGCGCGGGAGATATTATAGTGCACAAGTGTGTGCGCAAGCACAGTTGTACTCTCTGTTCCTTTTTCTCTCATAGTCCGATGGGACAGGAATCCGACACGACCGGAGAGAGATCAGGCGCAGGACCAACGGCTTAACGTGCTTTCCGAGGCACGGGGGTATCTAACCGCCAACATCGCAACTTCGGGCTACTACTGAGAAATTCTTAATGAAAAAACCCAATAGCACTTTTTGCCCGACCCGAGAGTCGAACAGGACCCCACGCTCAGCAGTCGCGCTTGCGACCACAAAACTAACAGGGCAGTTAAAAACTTGGGTAGGTATTACGATTTACTTATGAGTATGAATGTAAAATCAGCTTAGCAAGCAAAGTCTTTTATCTTTTTTTGAGACTGAAAAGGAAAATATGCTGTGCTGTTGTTATGGTATACGTAGAAAGTACCTTTATAAGATTCCTGAAGTAAAATATACTGTGCAGTTGGTATGTTATACGTAGAAAGTATCTTTAGAAGATTCCTGAAGTAAAATATACTGTGCAGTTGGTATGGAAAACGTAGAAAGTATCTTTAGAAGATTCCTGAAGTAATATATGCGGTGCAGTTGGTATGGTATATGTAGAAAGTACCTTTAGAAGATTCCTGAAGTAAAATATACTGTGCAGTTGGTATGGTATACGTAGAAAGTATCTTTAGAAGATTCCTGAAGTAAAATATGCGGTGCAGTTGGTAATGGTATACGTAGAAAGTACCTTTAGAAGATTCCTGAAGTAAAATATACTGTGCAGTTGGTATGGTATACGTAGAAAGTACCTTTAGAAGATTCCTGAAGTAAAATATACTGTGCAGTTGGTATGGTATACGTAGAAAGTATCTTTAGAAGATTCCTGAAGTAAAATATGCGGTGCAGTTGGTAATGGTATACGTAGAAAGTACCTTTAGAAGATTCCTGAAGTAAAATATACTGTGCAGTTGGTATGGTATACGTAGAAAGTATCTTTAGAAGATTCCTGAAGTAAAATATGCGGTGCTGTTGGTATGGTATACGTAGAAAGTACCTTTAGAAGATTCCTGAAGTAAAATATACTGTGCAGTTGGTATGGTATACGTAGAAAGTATCTTTAGAAGATTCCTGAAGTAAAATATGCGGTGCTGTTGGTATGGTATACGTAGAAAGTACCTTTAGAAGATTCCTGAAGTAAAATATACTGTGCAGTTGGTATGGTATACGTAGAAAGTATCTTTAGAAGATTCCTGAAGTAAAATATGCGGTGCTGTTGGTATGGTATACGTAGAAAGTACCTTTAGAAGATTCCTGAAGTAAAATATACTGTGCAGTTGGTATGGTATACGTAGAAAGTATCTTTAGAAGATTCCTGAAGTAAAATAATAAATGAATTCCTTGTTGGTCTAGTGGTCGGAAGCGCAACTGATGAGCGTGAGGTCCTGGGTTCAATTTCCAGGCCGGGCAAAGTGTTACTGGGATTATAGGCGAGATGTTGTGTTACGTAAAACAATAAATACTAACCCGATAAATTTTGTAGGTATGAACCGAAGACAGGAAAAATAAAAGTCATTCATTTGGTAGGTGATTTTTAGTAAAACTAAACCGCATTCAAGATCTGACAATTATCAATATTTCACTCAAAGATATTCAAATATATTACTAGCTATAGACGGGACAAGACGACGAAGAAACTGACATTCCAATAACTTGTTACACCTTAGTAGCAAATCGATCAGTCTAGTGCAATACGTCCGCTTGACAGGTCGCATTCATGTGACTTAACATTGAATAGAAGAAAATATATTGTAAAAAATATGCCCTGTTGCGCTTTGCGTTATTGCAATCGCATTGTTGCATCGTTGGCGATGGTATAACTGCCTAATGTCCCATGTAATAAGGGGCGAGCCTATTGCCATTAACCGGGCACAAATCCAGACTTCGTGGCTGATATTGAGAAATTCCTGATGGAAAAACCCAATAACACTTTACCCGACCTGGTAATCGAACCCCATCATGCTCAGTAGTCGCGTTTGCGGCCACTAGAAATACGGGGCAGTCTCATCATTCATCATCATCATTTCAGCCGAAAGACGTCCACTGCTGGACATAGGCCTCCCCCAAGTGTCGCCACATTGACCGGTCCCGTGCGACTCGCATCCAGCGCATTCCCGCAACCTTCACCAGGTCATACAAGAGAGGCAGTCTCAATATAATACAAATATTTAATTAATCTTAATCTACCAATCTATTATCTCTATTATCTATCTATTATCTTTATCTGCCAATTGTAATGTAAAAAAATATAAATAATTAATATGTTTTTGGTAAAGACTGTGACAAGTTACTGTTTCCATACAAAATTGGGAATCTAACAAAAAGTGTGTTCCAAATTAAAGGGTAAAAATAGAAATCTCGGGCGCCAGGAGCACACTGAAAATAATGCCATGAATAACTCACCTGCAGGAACTGGTACTTTTAATCTTCAAGCGGGGTGAATTAATAAAAATCAACCACCAAGCTTTATCGATAAAAAGTATCGAATCCATCAAATGAATGTAAATGGCATCAAATCCATCCTAAACTGTAGCACCCCTATCATAGGTGGTTACTAGTGCTATCTACAGTGTAATAGCTGAATTATATTTAAAAAAAAATGTATATTTGTGTTTTTTTCTATTCATAGCTAGATATCGCTACTGACGTACGACATCTAAATTTTTTGTATGCCATAATGACATTAGTCGCAATGTCCGCTCTATGTATGAGTCTTTTTAAATCTCTTTGATTTCACTACAAATTACAACGATGACACTGACAGCTGTTGAACACGGTTTATATGTGCTGATCCTGTTAAGTTATACAGGGTGACAGGAAAAAAAAATCAGCAGGTCAAAATGCACTGAACGGCAATGTTTTTTTTTCGCGATTTCAGGTTTGGTCCCATAGTAAAAGTTGTTTGTTATCTTGAGTACAATCACGTGTTTAAGTATCGGTCACTAATTACCAGTCACCCTATACAGGCTGTAAAAGACCTCATAACGAAGCCGTCAACCAAGCAGTTTGTACGGTCGAACAAGTTATTTGTTTTACAGTTTAACCCACAAATTACATTGTAAAATGTATACCAAATAGCTTGTTCGACCGTACATCAAACTAAGTAACTTTACGCAAAAATTATTGCTGGGAAACAACTTTTTTTGGGGTGAAAAATCATATTTTGTGGTAGAACTCAATGTAACGCACTCAAAACATTGTGCTGATGGATGGATTGAGTAGTACGGGGGTCGTGGAGGTGTTTAAAGTAAAAATCTTACATTAAAAACTTGTATTAAAAAAAAAAAACTTGTCAAAAAGTTGGAAATTTGACCCCCAATATCTCCGCAACTAGAAGGTTCCCAGGTATGGTGTAGAGCGAAAAAAATGATCGCAATAACAGGGAGAACAAGTGCCTTTCGGCTTCGTTAAGAGGTGTTTTACACCCTTTATATTAGTATAGTTCCGGGTTCAAAACTTCGGGAACCACTACATCCGTAACAAGAATTATCGCTGATTAAAATGCTATTAAAAGTATTATTATTTCCTACAAATGTCAAAAAAGGGCTATAAAAATTAATGATTTTGGTGAAGACATGATTTATCATAATGTTTTGATACAAACTTAATCTTATCATTGCGACATGCTGCGCAGATTTTAATGACGCAATTTTATAATCACATTGTTTGAACAGGAATATAATAAATAACAGTAAAAATATGATTATCATTTTTATGACAAGACCTATTTTATTCTTCTCACGGAAATCATTCCAATTTACAACCTAATCGTTCCACGCCGTCGTAAAAGATGATTAAAAGGTTTTTTTTTTTAATAATAGGAAGTAACATCCTCTAGTACTTTAGTACATTGTTTGTATAGAGAAGCTCTTGGCTAAACAATAAGAGTCACTCGGGTCAATCTTCAGTCTAAGCCGCGATTGCCTAGGTAGGTCCTTGGATGGGTGACAACCGATTACATAACGAGTTTCCTCCATGCCTCGGAACGCACGTTAAGCCGTTGGTCCCGGCTGCTATTTGTAGATCTTTGACAGTCGTTACAAGTAGTCAGTGGCCTTAAAGTCTGACAACCAGTCTTAGCAAAGGGTATCGTATTACCCAGTACTAACTGGGTTGTGGAGATCAGAAAGGCAGTCGTTCCATTTAAGGCTGATTCTCTAGGGTAGCCCGCGAAATTCAAATGTTTATACGTTTTTTGCAATTTTCAGGCTTGTGCTAGGTTGTATGTTGATTAAAATATTATTCGCGCCTGTAAGACGTATGTAGTTATAGAATTATTATCATCAAAATCATCAATACAACCCTCCAAGTTCATAAAGGTGTAGGAATGACTTTTTCTGCTTTTTTTTGTTTCCTACACCTTTATGAACTTGGAGGGTTGTATTGATACGTCTTGCAGCCGCAAATAATATTGTAATCAACATTAACCCTAGTACTGGCCTGCAAATTGCAAAAAACGTAAGAAAATTTGAATTTCGCGGGCTACCTTGGAGCATCCACCTTAATATACTTGTGTTCAGCTGTATCCGGTTACACTAGAATCTGTCCCCAAAGTAGTCAGGAAAAGACTAGGCAGATGATAAATCGATATTGTAATGGTTTTACTGCCATAAGAATGAATGGGACATGCACGACATACCTACATACCTAAATCGAGGACTACTTTTGCTTTTAAAAATGTAATAGTTAACCTTGGAGAAGTTTCAATTTACTTAAGAGGTTTTAGCAAAACGTGGTAAAGCAATAACGTAATTGACTGTACTAATAATAATAGGTACCATAGATGATGTTCATTTTGCAAATAGGTTTTTACGAACACTTTTACACGTATTTTTTTTTAAACTAGTTGAGGCCAGTATTTCGTACCTGAATACTCGTAGAAGAAACAGCCGAAACAAACTCTCAGAGGGCATACTTAATGACATCGCATTGAAATTAATAAACACGTGTCAAAAGTCGTGAATGATCAGACCGAAGATGCAATCAACGCCTTAATCTCAGTCTGAAAACAAATGAAAACGTCGACTGTCGTAAAAGGCGATAAAAAAGCGGTTATCATTATTATTTTTTATAAAAGGCAACACCATCCTCTAGTATCAAAATAAACATACTGTTGAGAGTGTTAATTATTTAACACCAAGTGTGACTGATCACGAGACCTTTTAAGATCATCGGCCTTTAATGGGTTCAATGTGGAATTAAGATCCACCTACATAAATTATATTGTGATACTGGCTGTTGCCCGTGAACTTCGTCCGCATGAAATTATTATGAAAAAACCGGCCAAGAGCGAGTCAGACTCGCACACCGAGGGTTCCGCACAAACTTTATTGAATGAAAGGTAAATTGCGCCTTACGATTAATGACGTATTAAAAAAACTACTTACTAGATCTCATTCAAACTAATTTTCGGTGGAAGTTTACATGGTAATGTACATCATATATATGTTTTTTGTTTTATCATTCTCTTATTTTAGAAGTTACAGAGGGGGGACCCACATTTTACCACTTTGGAAGTGTCTCTCGCGCAAACTATTCAGTTTATCCATATATACCCCACAGTATAGGTTTGATTAAAAAAAAATGTTGAGTTTCAGTTCTAAGTATGGGGAACCCCCAAAAATATTGTTTTTTTTTTCTATTTTTGTGTGAAAATCCTTTCACAGAATACATCTATTTACCAAGTTTCAACAGCATAGTTCTTATAGTTTCTGAAAAAAGTGGCTGTGACATACGGACGGACAGACAGACCGACATGACGAATCCATAAGTATTCTGTTTTTTGCCATTTGGCTACGGAACCCTAAAAAGTGCTTATGCCCGCGGCTTCACCCGCGTGCAGTTCGGTAATGTCCCACGGGATCATATTACCGGGATAAAAAGTATCCTTTGCGTTAATCCAGGTTATAAACTATCTGTGTGCTAAATTTCATTCAAATCCGGTCAGAAGATTTTGCGTGAAAGTGTAACAAACATATTTGAATTGGATTTTGTTGACGATTTTAAGGGTTTTAATTTTTTGCACGGAACCCTAATCTAAAATAGTAGCAGTTACTCCTTATAACATCAGCTATCTGCCAGTAATAGTAATTTCAAAATCGGTCTAGTTGTTTCGGAGATTCAAACAACTTTCGTAGAAACAGACAGACAAAAATTTTTAAAAAAAAATGTTATAAGTACTGTATATTCTTTCAAATGCATTCAGTAAAAAGCTGTTATTTTAAAATAACAAGCAGACACTTCAATTTTAATTAATGAATATAGTAACTTACTATATATATTATTTAAATACTTTCATAATTTTATTTTAGTTTAATTTAATGTAATAATTTAGAATATCATAATAATCGTTGTTTTTTTTGTTATAATAATTTGTATGTCAATTAGCAAAACATAGCGCACTACCTAATTTTTTAAGATCTTTTTGTAATTATTACTTATGTTTACGAATAAATGATTTCTTACCCACTTTCTTACTTAACTTATTTTCAAGATGGTTATTATCCTGTGACGCAGATTTTATATTTACAATGCGCCATTTTGCTTTCGAAAGTAATTGATTGAGCCCCCTATATAAACTGCGTGGTATGGTATTTTCTGTTAGTATCTTAGGTGATTATATCGTAAATGTACATACTTACCTGAACTCAAGTTAAACGACATAGTTTACTTTATGTTAAGTGAGAAAGTGATAGAGAGTAAGAGATATATATCTTTGTCTTTCTAACCATACTAAATATATGAAACCGATATGCTTCTGATGCGACACAGACAACACAACACAGTATTGTATTTCTACCTTTATTGTGTGTTAGTTTACGTTGCTGGTTGTTTTAACAACTGTGGCGGCATCTATATTGCCACTTACGAAACACGCAGCACGCCATGACGACACACAAATCCTACATCGCGTAAACCGTAAATAAATAAATAAATATCGCTGGACATTACACACAGCGCCATCTAGTGCCACACTAAGCAGCGAAGCTTGTGTCGTGGACACCAGATAGTTGATAATACTACATAGATACTTTTTGTTTTTAAATACATACTTATTATACGTATATACAACATCCATGACTCGGGAAACAAATGTCCATGCTCATGGATGGAGCTGTTATTCAAGCGACTAACACTATTTCCCAACATTACGCCTGTTATCCCCAAAGCTTTAGGTTTAGACAGAGGTATCCTAGTTCACCCCATATAATAGAGGTGAGCCTATTGCCATCTACCGGGCACAAATCCAGACTTCAAGGCTGCTACTGAGAAATTCCTGTTGAAAAAACAAAATAACACTTTTCCTGACCTATGAATCGAACCCGGGACCTCGTGCTCAGCTGTCGCGCTTGCCCAACCGTTGAACAATAACTTTCTAGACACCACCTGTCTGGCCGGAGGATCCTGCTTTTTCTGTGGAGACAAATACTTATCTACTTTGCTCTTCATACTTCTAAACTGATGACTCTGACATGATTCAGTTTGGAGGAAAGAAAATGACCGCCACATAATCGTAGAGCAGTGGTGGCCCAGTGGTGGCAGCCCCGACTTACGAACAGTAAGTAATGGGTTCGAACCCAGACAGGCGCATTACTTTGTGTAATTAATTTCATCACCACTGCTCTCCAAAAACGGTGAAGGAAAACATCGTGAGGAAACCGGCATGTCCTAGAACCAAAAAATTCGAAGACAAGAGCCCGCGTGGTGGATTATAGCCCATTCCCTCTCATAGAGAGGAGGCCTGTGTCCCAGCTGTGGGAACATTAATAGGCCGATGATGATGATGGTAATCGTAGACGCGTAGAAGTTATATGCGGGTTAAAATTATTTCAAGATAAAAAAACACTTCGGACATAGCAATCGTCTTATTGTTTGTTTACTCGTAAACAACACTACGCCTTGATCTCATGAATATTACAATGTAAATATGAAAATCTGGGACATGTTTTTGTGTACATCTCACGATCAGTTCAATATACTAAATCCATAATGACATAAACACGATGTAGTTCAATGCCCCGTCCTTTGAATTGTGTTTAAAGTTAACAAAACTATATTTGTGTCAGTTTATTGTGCCTCAAGTGTAGTTATGCTTTTAGAGATAAGGTTGGGATCAAAATAATATTGTGATTCATCGAGATATTTTGCTTAGGTGGGTAGGTACGTGAGATTTAATTAAAAATGGAAATAATGTAAACATCTTTATTGCTAGTAAAATGAGTACAGTAAATCTCCCTAAATACAAATCGGGTTGAATATAATGTGTACTTAGGTGTCAGCCGTGTGGTATCCGGCTAAGTAGAATAGAACCAACCCATTACACTCACGGGTGTCGTATAAGGCGACTAATGTCTGAGGCAGAACACCTTGCGCCTCCGTAGACCAGAGACTGGGCAGCAGCGTTTTCTGTTAGTCTTTCATCACTGCGATCTCCAATCCGCCTGCCAAGCGTGGAGATTACGGCAAATTCGTCCCATCATGGGAGAGGCTTATGTCCAGCAGTGGACGTTATGGGCTGTTGTAGTAGTAGTAGTAGTTAAGTGTCAGAGGAGTGCTTTGACACTCCTATGTAGAATTACCCTGTACCTGTCACATAACATAACATAACAACACGCTTGTAATCCCCAAAGGATAAGGCAGGGGTTTAACTAATAATACACTCAAATTTCGCCAGTTATGTAATAGGGGTCGAGCCTATTGCCATTAACCGGGCACAAATACAGATTACATGACTGCTACTGAGAAATTCTTAGAAAAACCTAATAACACTTTGCTCGACCTGGAAATCGAACCCAGGCCTAATGCTCAGCAGTTTTATTCTTACCCACTTTTATTTCAGACTTGGATACCAAAAGATATAAGTACCATATTTAGGTTAATGCATTTGTATAAAAAAATAAGGAGCATATTCCATCTTTGTTTAGAATTATTATTCCATTACTCAGAAAATATACCAACGCAAGAAGCTTTATTTAAAAATAAACAATGTTTTGATTCATATCTTCACTACAAGAATTACATTTGCATAGTATAATTTTATAATCTCCTCTTGGTGTATGTTTGTCAGTATTTATTTCTAATTAGTTTAGCTGTGCTACAATTTTATCACCAACAAATAAAAAAACCGGTCAATTGCGAGTCGGACTCGCACAATCGTAGTAGGGGAGCCCTCTTTATTTTATTTTTATTATTTGTCGTTATAGCGGCAACAAACAGAAATACACACTCTGTAAAATTTCAACTGTCTACCTATTACGGATCATGAGATACAGCCCGCTGACAGACAGACGAACAGCTGAGGCTACTAACTTAACTGGTTCTGATTGCGAATTTGCTGAGTCTATTTTAAGGCTTTACCTGTTCGGAAAATAACCGCAAGGCAACTTAGATTAACTGGAAAACAGGAACTAAGTTTAGATTATAATCTTGAGATGCCTTGTAAAACTAATTTCTTGGAACCTTTTCCGGAATATCATATGACATAGACATATGAAGGCTACGGCGTAAATGCAACGGAAACTTAGGTTCTTTAAATAAATGTTTTGTAATTGTCAAGGTAAAGGTCGAAATGCATAGCTAATTATAGGAACTAGATTGGATATCTCAAAGATGTTTGGTACCCACGAAGACCAATCAAGGTATACAAAACCAGTTTATGCGGATCTCTCATTGTACGAGAAATCTAAAATAAATAAATAAAATAAATATCGCTGGACATGAACACACAGCGCCATCTAGTGCCACAGTAAGCAACGAGGCTTGTGTCGTGGACACCAGATAGTTGATATACTACATAGATACTTTTTGTTTGTAAATACATACTTATTATACATATAAACATCCATGACTCGGAAACAAATGTCCATGCTCATCACACAAACATGTGCTCCAACCGGGACTCGCCGGGACCCTAAGAACGTAAGGCAGCCTCACCACCGCTACGCCATTCGGGTCGGAATATCTATAGAGTGACTGGTAATAAGTGACCGATACTTAAACACATGATTGTACTCATGATAACAAACAACTTTTACTATGGGACCAAACCTGAAAACGCGGTCAGAATGTCCTGAGCAGCAGATTTTTTTTCGAGATTTCAGGCTTGGTCCCATATTAAAAGTTGTTTATCATGAGTACAATCACGTGTTTAGGTATCACTATTTACCAGTCACCCTATATACAAAGAGAGGCATGTTATACTGAGCTTTAATACTTTTAACAACATACTGCATGAATCTTTTGCCTGCTGTTGAAACAATGGGGTAGATGACACACCAATCAATTGAGATACTTTTTAAGAGCTGTCAAAACGCGGTTATCTCATAGATTTTGTGTGGCAATAGGCGACTGTGACGTCACTGTTTATTCAACTCAATTACTCAACTATTTATTGATTTCAAAGTTAAAAAAATTGGCAATTAATTGAAAAAAAATCGGCTTTTCAGGCCCAAAATAAAATGTTTTTTTAGAGATTGGGGTCTTGGAATTATTGTTTTATGGTGTCATCTACCCTATTGTTTTGTAAAATGTAATCAAGATGCTAGATGATGATCCATGTGGGTCAGATAGGCAGTCGCTTTCATATAAAATACTAGCGGACGTCAATTGGTTTCACCCGTGTAGTTCCCGTCCCCGTGGGAGTAGGGAGATAAAATATAGAGAGATTTGATCTATATGATTGAACCTACCGATTGTTGTCAAAAAAATACAGAATATTATTTTTTAGAACTTTAGTCGATCCATCCTGGGTTCGATGCCCGATTGCGGCAAGCGAATCTTCGAAAATCTGTGAATACAGATTATTTTCTTTTAAAAAATTAAGTAATGTTTTCTTTGAGTAAAATTTTCTATCTCCAGTATTTAGGGTACTTTCTCTCCAGGTAGCATTGAAAAATTCCACCCTGTATGTATAACTAGCTGACGTGCGGTTTCACCCACGTAGTTCCCATTACCGCGGGAGTACGGGGATAAAATATAGCCTATGTTACTAGCTAATAATGTAGCTATCCATTGCCGAAAGAATTTTTCAAATCGGTTCAGTAGTTTATAAGTTTATTCGTTACATACAAAAATACAAATCTTTCCTCTTTATAATATTAGGATAGATATACACTGATATTCAGCTGCATCCGGTTTAGACCGGAAGCTGACCCCAACATGGGGAACTACAACAGCATTGTGAAAAGGATAGGTAGATGATGATGACCAAAAGATCCATGTACAGTTTTATCTAACTCCATTAGTTAGTATGGTAGGGCGAATCGTGTGTTCAGGTTGCCTACCATGACGTCTTAGAGCAGGACTGTTTTAATTTTATTCCAGTGTGGGAAAGAAAAGGCGCTAGACGTCCTCTATAGCTCCGTCTCTTACCCACACTGGCACAAGATTAAAACGATCCTGCTTTAAGACGTCATGGTAGGCCACCAGGCCGATTATGTTGACCATAAGTTACTCTAAGTGCACGAAACACAATCTTTTTAGATGCTGTGTCGGGTTAAGTCTTTCCATAATAAAATGTCAAACTATACTGCACAAAAATACCATGATTGGTTAATACGAATCACGCTTCATCTGCAAAAAAATAACTATTAGCCAGATAAAAAAATACTTAAAATGTATCACCCGTTATAACGAGTCCGCGTAACACTGGTCAGATAGACCAATAAATATATTATCTTGTTGTTTCATGACAAGCAATTCGTGTTTAAAATAAAGGTGAAAAAGTAGTTAATTAATGGACTATATGTTTGTTAGTCACAGACACGTGCAAGAAAACATAATTGAGAATAATTTTAACACACATGCTTTCGGGATTCCTCACGTGTAACGTTAACTAAAAAGGATTGTAAAAAGGTTTCGAAATTAAACACCAAAACACAATCATTAAATTTTTATTATCATCATAAATTTTTTTTTTCACAAATATTTATAAATAAAACTGCGTAAATTAGAGGTTTTAGGGTTTTTATAACTTTATTATATCATTAAAGCTTCCAATGGCATTAATACTTAAAAAGAAAAATATTTGGAAAAACATGTTTGTGTATTTACAGTTTTGGTATAACATACATCTTTGATATCCAAATAAAAAAATACATGAATAAAATAAAGTGAGTAAAGAAAACATTAAAAACAGATTAAAAAAACTACTAGTAACAATGCGCATAATTTAAATAGAAAACAATGATAAAAATATACACACCAAAATTAACTAAAAACTTGCGGAAAACTTTAGATTATCCAGTACTTTGTATTGAGACAAAGAACTAATGAGTAGGTAAAAAAATATAATTTTAAATGTTTAAAAATACCTTGTTGTAATTTTATCTTACAAACATATAATAATAATATAGGTGGTACCTAAATGAATATTTTTTTGCCATAATCATAATAATAAAATCAATGTCTGAAACGGCAAAGAACGAATTAACCATAACAATTGGAAATTATATAAATGGCTACTACTAAAATTTTTAAAGTTTATGTACGGTTAGAGAATTAAATGTTAAGGCGATTACATGAGCTAAACGCGAGTTTTATAATGCAAAAAAGCATATGATTCACTGCAATAAACAAAACCAGAAAAATATATAATATTTTTTAGGATATATGCTAGTACGATAGTGTTTTTAAAACATAACATAACAAATTTTATTTGATAGAAAAAAATCACGAACTTTTAAAAAAATTCTTTTAACGAGTAAAAACCATACTAAAATATATGCGATCATTCTGATTTTTTGGCAAATAATTCTACAAGCAAAATACTAGTGTTTTACTTTTTTAGTCCAATCAATAGATTTTTTGTAAATCGCAAAAAACCACTCGTTTCGCACTATTCGGCCGCAGTAACAACCACTTTGTCGTGCAAGCTGATTAGAACTTTATTCTAACAGGATTTCAAACGAAGTTTGAACCTACAAAAATACAGTTGCATAATTAGCTCATGTAATCGCCTTAAGCAAAATGACCATCGTCAGTGTTATAGTCATTTTATACTGTCTTACAGAGCAACATACTTATCAATGGTAAAAAAATAACAGGTGCTATTTTTATCTGGGTTTACATAACTTAGTGATTATTTTTCTTAATTTTTTTTATTGGCTTTACAATTAAGAAAATATGATAAGTTTACTGATATACTATTTAACCGATAATTGAATGCTTCTCGTGAAGTAAGGAAAAGTTTTGTAAATTAAATAATAATAATAATAATATAACAATACGTATTGATACTGGCATTGTGTGAATAAACGAATGTCTAAATACGTTGTGGTATTAAGTAAAAAAACTTTATATTCACAATCTACAAACACAAAAAGTAAATATCTCAAGTGAATACCTTAATTAATAACCTTGTATGAACAGAGTTGTTTTATTTGCTACCCCTATCTTATTTATTAGCTTAATTATAATAAATGTGTTTGTTCTTATATTTTACATAACGATATGGAAAAATACTATCTAGTAATATTATTATGAGAATATGTACACTGTAGGTATGTTAATTTAATTAACCTAAAGTAGTTTTTGTTCTTACTTGTATTGTTGCCTATTTGAGCTCTTCTAGACAATGTAAACGAACGAAATATCTCCTTGCTACAAGTTGTACGAAATAATTTGAATGTATTATTAATTTATGGTTTATAAAAGTACTTATTAAGTGCAATATTAAAAACTATACTTAATAGGGTACAGTCAGTGCCCTGCACTACTTGCCACCTCCTGAAAGGGCACCAGGTTATGCACGGCACTGATTGTACAAGTGCATTGACGATTTTTTTTTTCTAATCTGTTAAATTCATAAAAAACTGTATTGACATATAAACTCTTGAATGACCACGTCAACTCTACTGTTAAATAGTTCTCTTCGGCCACTACAAGAAATTAAGAAACTTTTCGCAACTACCAACTCGTATTATACATGCAATTTCTTTACCAGACATTTAATTTTATGAATTCTTACGCGCCATTCACGACCTTAAACCGGCCGTAGACGTGTGTAGGAGAAAACTGTACAGGTTTACTTGCCTGTACATGCCGAGCGTGTGTCGCATGCTCAATTCTTAGTGGTTTTCTATTTTTTATAACAAGTAATAACAACCAAATCGTACACTTATACTTGCCTGTACATGCCGAGCTTGTGAAGCAGGTCGCATGCACAATTCTCAGTGGTTTTCTATTTTTTATAACAAGTAATAAATCCACTAATGCAACCAAATCGTCGTTACATGTTGCCTGATATGCTTGCAAATGTGTGAACCGACCGGCTTGCAGTTACGTGTGTGTCTTCATGGAAGTTGGTTTTGCATGCATACAGGGTGTAAACAGACTCTTCACGAAGCCATCAACCAAGCATTCTGTACATCAATTTAAATAACTCTACGCAAAACTTCTTGTTGTAAAACGACTTGTTCATACTGCACACTATCTTGAAGCAACATACGAAAGTGAACTTTAAAAAACGAGATATACCATCCAGACGACGAAAACCTATAGCCAGCACCGACAGATCCATGTTTAAACACCCGTTCGTTAACAGATATTTCTGCTTTTTAGGTCCATACCTTTATAGCTGTATTGATGGAATTGTCGATATACAAGCTTCGAATTTCAGAAGGTGTAAGAATGAAGTGTTTGAGTACATTCGTAAACTAACATATGACGAAACCGAAAACCTCTTAAAGGTACAACATTAAATTTAACATACTCACCCTCCTACACACACTCACTCATCTACATCATACACAAAAGGAGGCCATATTTATATTTTTATTTTTATTTGATTTTTTATTTTTACTTTAATTTATTTTTTATTTTATTTGCTCCTAGATGATAAAACCTAATGTAATATATAATCAAAGCCAATTTGAACCTCAAGCTTATAAATAAATGTATTATTTAGGAAGAGCGCTGTTGTCTGAGATACAGATATTCATTTATCTAGTTCAGACACAGATGTCTTGTCGAATCTCTGTTTATATAAGCTCACTTACGATAGTTTTTATGTAATGTATGCACTTGAACTGAATAAATTATTATTATTATTATTATTCTGTACATCAATTTAAATAACTCTACGCAAAAAATATTGCTGGAAAACGATTTTTTTATTGGGGTGAAAAATCACGTTTTACGGTAAAACTCAATGTACCGCAATCAAAACATTGTGCTGATGGATGGATTGAATAGTACGGGGGCCATGGAGGTGTAAAAATAAAAATATTATATTAAAACATGAACAAAAAAAAAAAAAACTTGTGGAAAAGTTGGAACTTTGACCCCCAATATCTTCGTAACTAGAAGGTTCCCAGGTATGGTCTAGAACAAAAAAAATATCGCAAAGATGGGGAGAACAAGTGGCTTTCGGCTTCGTTAAGAGTTTTTTTACACCCTTTATTTAAAACTGTCATGACCTATCGGCTATAAGTAATGCGACTTGCGACACACACACACTAGCATTGTCACTTGTTTCTTCGGATGAGTGATGTCGCGTCTCGGTGACTCTAAGACAGTATGCTCTAAGCAATTTCTTTCAATAACATTTCTTTACACCGTAGTCGCAAGCGCAACACGCATATAGATTGAGACCATACTTCTAACAAATATAATATATACTAAAGTTTTGGTTATTCCGAGTAAAAACTGCGTATTTATTAGACTGACATACTTACAGTAATTTATTTTAGCTATACTTTAAACCTATACTAATAATAACGAGGATAAAAGTCATTCTGACGCAAAATTTGAGGTGAATAAAATTGACAGACTCACAACAAAAAAAAAGTTTCACACAAGACACTGTTTACCGTCTTTCATTAACAAAACTGAGTTCATTCTTGCGCGTGCTTTTTCTTCAAAATATTTCTTACAACAGAATCCAATTTCACAAAATTGTATTCGCTGATTGTGTTTCAGATTGCATACATTATTTTCTAGGAACACTCAACTCCCAGTAGACTAACATGAATAACAGTTTGATATTTTTTTTAATCAGAGCCTCAAAATATTATTTAAATATTACTACGACTCATAAATTTATGATTTATGTAGTTATAACATTTACATATAAATATTTAAATCTTTGTTTATTTTAATTTTCCGGACACATCTACACCTTTTATATTCAAATGACTTTTTTTTTCACTAGGAAGTACTCGCAAGTTGTTTATTTTGTCCTTATTTGTATTCTTTATCAGGATTATCTTTTTGGGATAATATCTTTTCGTTTTGCAGTCCAAGGCGCCCCATCACGTACCTGTAACAAGAAAATAATATTTTAACTTAGGTATTTTTAAAGGTGGAAATAGAGTGACAAATGCCCAACCCAATGTAACCAACGGTTTAAGGGGGTGGCATCTGCTAACGAGAGGTTTTCTCCATGTAACTCCTCTTTGATGAGTGAATATAAATCTGCAAAAAAAAATATGTTGCTTATTAGACTCTAAACATTAATTCGTACAATTGAAATAATTCTAACTTTATTATTACTATATGAAAAAAATATTCAAAGTGAAGCATTTTTTCTTTGAAATTTCGTAACTACTCAAACGGCATTAAGTTTTAGTTTTTTTTTTTCACATTAATATTTGTCACTTTTTTCTTCACAAAGTGTACAAATGGCATTTTGATCTAACGAATTATTAGGCTACAATTAAATAAAAACCCCTCATTTCGCACTATTTGGCCCGCAGTGACTGACGTTACAACCAGTTAGTAGTGCAAGCTAATTATAACTTTAATAATAATAATAATAATAATAACTTTATTTCACAAAAATACAGATTTAACATGTTTTAAACACAGTATTAAATGAGCTTTGGTAGTAACACAATGCAACATAATCTAAAAACTGAAATCTGAACACAATATGGAAAACCCTGCCTCTCAAACTAGGAAACCTGTATCTTGAGAGACAGTGATTCAGCTAAAAAGTGATGCTATGAGTATAAGTAGACAGTGTCGATCTACCTGAGCGACTATGAATATAAAGCTAATTTAAGTAATAGCAAATATTTTATACGTGATGTGTGTGTGTGTGACTGTTTGCGTGTGTGTGTGTGTGTGTGTGTGTGTGTGTGTGTTGTGTGAGATTGTTGATATATGGGTGGTTAGGAGACGTACTTAAGTAAGGATTCTGTTCGTAAATAGTCCTGTTCTAGTAGCCATTCCGTTAGTTTTAATTTTATTTCATATTTATTTAGATCGACAATATTTAGATTTTTGTGAACTTGTTTGTAAATGTATGTACTTAGAGTGTAGTATTGGTGTTGAGCGAAGGCTGTCTTGTGAGGGGTGCTTATGGGTAGTTTCTTCCTTTTTTTAGGGTCAGTTGGGGGAACGCTAGCGTGTTTTCTAACAGTAGACTGCAGTACAAAAAGCTGGCGTACTGAAAGTACTTTAGAATCGGCGTATAATTGCGTAGTGGGATATCGATAGGGTTTGCGCGACATCACCTTCAGTACGGCTCTCTGCGCTCTTTCAATCCTCAGAAAACTGGTTTTAGTTGCACCACCCCATACTGCAATGCAATATCCAATGACGGATTGGCATAATGCATAGTACACCATCTTCAGGGTCTCAGGCGCAGCCGAGTCTCTAAGGGATTTGAAAATATGCAAAAGTTTCAGACATCTAGTGGTAGTGGCGTCGACCTGTTTGTCCCATCGTAATCCATCGTCTATTTGGACACCGAGATATTTCAGATTGTCAGTTCTTGCAAGCGCCGGACATAAGCATCGCGGGGATTGTTTGGAGCAGGTGTGCGCTGTTATGGAGAAGGATTTGTCGGGCAGGTTGTTACGCCGGATAGCGAAGGGAATGTACGATGTTTTGTCGCAGTTTAGAGTAAGCAAGTTTAGGTTAAGCCATTTCATTATAGTTGACATTGCCGCTTCTGCGTAGCGCTTAACGCTATCCCAAGTTGGTCCGTGAACTACGACTGCGGTGTCGTCTGCATACGCAATGATCTTGGAGTTGGGGATGGTCATTTTGCACAACTCATTGACGTATATTAGGAAGAGGGTGGGGCCCAAAATGCTTCCCTGAGGTACACCGTAAGTGGTCGATACTTCTTCACTTAAATACTCTCCAATTTTTACTCGTTGGGTCCGGTTGTTAAGGTAGTCTTTGAAAATATCGAGGGTATTTCCTCGTACCCCTAGGAGTTCCAATTTAGAGATAAGTTTGGGAACAGAGACTGTGTCAAATGCTTTAGAAAGGTCTAGAAAGATCCCTAGACTTTTGGTTCTGCTGTCAAGATTCCTAGCAATCAATTGTGTCAGCTCAAGAACTGCATCTTCAGTAGAGATTCCTGTGCGGAAACCATACTGATTATCAGCTATGAGCTGATGTCTGCTAAGGAATTTATTTAAACTATTATTTAGGATCCTTTCTAGTATCTTAGAGAGTGCTGATAGGACCGATATGGGTCTGTAGTTATTGACACAGTTCCTGTTCCCTCCCTTATGAATTGGATGGATGATAGCTTTTTTTAGCGCAGCAGGAAAAATACCTTTTTGGATGCAGGAGTTGAGTATATACGTCAAGGGTGGCGTCAAGGAGTGACGGCATCTCTTTAGTACTAAGGGAGATATGCCATCCCAACCAATTGCACAATCACTACGCAGTTGCAGGATAAGAGACTCTACTTCTGATTCATCAACCTCAAGTATCACAAGGGAGTTGGCGGGGCTGGACGAGGTGTTTTGACAAGAGCTCTTAGGTGTGTTTGTAGGTTGATGAGATTGGGACAAGATTTTTTCTGCCAAGTTAGTGCCTATGTTACTGAAAAACCTACATACTTCGTTTACGGATGAAGTAGCGTTATCGCAGATGTCCAACAGTTCTACTGGGCAAGTTTTCTTTTTGGTGGTACTGGTGATTTGTTTTATCGTTTTCCAGAGGGCTTTGGGGTTGTTACGAGATTTTTCAAGTTCGCCTTTTTCATGGGCTATTTTTAGTTTCCGAAGCAGGTCGTTACAATAATTCCGGTATCTCGTATAGGTAAATTTAAGGATAAGATTATTGGGATCTTTTCTTGAACTGTTGTGCATCTGGTCACGGTTTTGTATACACTTTAATAGGCCGGTGGTTATCCATGGTTTGATTATTCTTTTTTTCCTTGGAATTTTAATTTGTGTAGTGTGTTTGGTAATTACTGAAGAAATAATGGTTATGAACATATTCATGGATACATTGGGGTCAAAAATTTTGTATAATGGGGTAAAATCAGAATTTTCCAAATCCACCCTAACTGCATCGTAGTCTATGCGGGTAGCTATGTGAGGCGGTTTATTATCTGGGTTTGTGTTAGCAATATTGAGTAGCACCGGTTTGTGGTCCGTGATGTGTGAGTCTAGTACAAGGGTAGTAACGGGAAGGGTAGTTTTAACAAGTGCATGATCCAGACAGTTATCCAGCCGAGTGTTGAGCCTGTGGGTTGGGAGAAGACCGTGGGACGCATTTAGAATAAGATAGTTGAGACCGCGGTCATCTGTACTATTGGGCTTGAGGTCTATATTAATATCACCTATGAGGACTATATTTTTGTAGGAGGAGAGGCTTACGTAGACATTATTTAAACTATCCAAAAAACTTTCGGTATTTTCCTTGGAATTGTATGACGGGGATCTGTACACTGCTACAATAGCGATATTTTGGTTAACAATATGACATACCAAGCAATTTCCACTCACAAATTGAGGTTCCCACTCAGAGGTTCGGAGCGCTTGTTTTGTAAAGATAACAATTCCATCATTTTGGTTACTATTTATTTCAGTAAAATAGGAATCATATCCAGCCAAAACGGGCATTTTACTGACTTTGCTGAGCCAACACTCAGTAAGAATTACTACGTCTAAATCAAGTTTTATTGAGTGCATTAGTACCTGGAGTTGGTCAAAGTTTTTATTTAGGCTACGGATGTTTATGTGTAGTATTTTTATGCTGGTATAGGTGGAGTTGACATATTCAATACATTTCTCTGGGGCACAGTTAAATGAGTTACCTACTGTTGGCGAGTCCAACTCGCTGCATATACTATTTATGTTAGCCATTGGGAGGGTATAGAATTAACGTAGGGTGACTCAGAGGTACGACTTCTATTGATAGGATTTGTTTAGTATATAATATGTCGTTTATTATGTGGTTTTTGTGTAAAAGTTGTTTTTATACCAGATGTTTTTGTGGGAGTGGGTTGTGAGTGTATTTATGTATAGAGTGCGTGTGCCATGTTGAGTTTTTATTTGTGTGGTTATGTGAGTGTTAAATAAAATGTGTATCCTTTTAGATTTAGAAACAATTAATAGAATAACGAGAAACAACAATAGTAGACATATGCATGCTAGTATAAAGATCTTAACTATACGAATTACCAGTCACAAGCCAGTGTGATCTATATCCTCAAGACATTTTTCAGAGTTGATTAACAGTTGTTTGTCTCCTTCCTTTTTGCGCAAAAATATGTTACCGTTGGATACCCAGCAGAATTTGAACTTATGGTTTTTCGCAAACTCTCTTGATTGGTAGTACAGTTTTTTGGTGTTACCCGGAAGCTGTTCAGTGACATAAACCGGCTGACAAGTACCTGGAATGCCGATTAGACCAGTATTCAATTTATCTTCCTTGTCCTTGGTTTTGTTGAACGTTCGAACTGCAGATAAAAGTCTCTCCTTTTTCATAACAGAAGAAAATTCAGCTATTATCGGTCGTGTAGTGGAAGTGTGTACTTTATTCTAACAGTAATTCGAATGAAGTTTGAACCACCACAAATAGAGTTGCTAATTTAGCAGACACCCCAGCCTTAACGTGCTTTTCGAGGCACGGAGGAAACTCGGTAAATAACGGATGGTCACCCATCCACGGACTAACCTAGGCATAAGAAGCCTAACCTGAAGATCGACCCATGTGGCTATTATTATTAAGCAATAGGCTCCCCAAATGCCCATGAAAGGGGTTATACCCCAGAAACAAATTTAACGAAAAGTAAGTGAAATTCACTTAGCTAAAAGAATGATAAAGCAGGATACAAATTTGTTAACCAGATTAACCCTTATCATTCTGGCGGTGTCAATAGGCGAGACGACAAAAAAAAAGTAATTAGTCCGTCAGTTAGATTATCAAAATATATTTGAACCGTGGTTTTTCTTTTGTTACGTAAACCAAAATTGACGAAGATATGACGCTGTTAAAATTCTCAATGACGTCACTCCTAGGTATAATTTTTTGCTAGTTCTGGCGTGACGAGCCCCCCCACTCCCGAGTTTTGATGCGTTTTATCTTTAATAATAATAATAAAACTATAAATACTCTAACTGACGGACTAAATAGATTTGCAATTTTTTGATACTGTCGTCATGCCTATTTGATGGTAAGATTTAACAAATTTTCCTGTTAGCCTCTTTGCTCCCTTTCTCTAAGGTGCAGTAATTCGTCATAGCTTTTCTACACCGCTCGCTTGAAGAGTTACTAATTAAAAACAGTAGTACACATAATAATACGATATCATTCTTAAGTACCTAAAAGCGGTAATGGTCGATAACCGAAGCATGCTTATTAAAAAAAAACATTATTTCAAGGACGGAAGGCATCGCATCGGAATCCAAACGGTATTAACTCATTCGGAAATAATTATTACTTCCACCAATACTTCCCGTATCCCTATAAAAATAGCTGTTTTTTTTTTGCTGATATTTAATTGAGTGATTAATCAATAAAATTGTAGGAAACCCATAGGTTTTAAATGCGGAATTAAATTCAATACTTTAAATACGAGTAAGTAATATAATTGTAGGAAACTATAGTATGCCATGGTCTGATTATTAGCACGAACAAGGTTAAATATTTTGTAATATGTACTTGATTTTATGTTTTCTAAGTATTTGCTAAACTTAGTTATTTTTAATTGAAATGTTCAGTACGAATCACAAGCAATGTTCGATTCAACAATTTAACAGTTTTTTGAAATTATAAAACAATATTTAAACGTCAAACCGTTTATCAAACAGTATCATACAATATAAATAAATAAATAAATATCGCTGGACATTGCACACAGCGCCATCTAGTTCCACACTAAGCAACGAGGCTTGTGTCGTGGACACCAGATAGTTGATATACTACATAGATACTTTTTTGTTTGTAAATACATACTTATTATACATATAAACATCCATGACTCGGAAACTAATGTCCATGCTCATCACACAAACATTTGCTTCTACCGGGATTCGAACCCGGGACCCTAAGAACGTAAGGCAGCCCCACTACCGCTGCGCCATTCGGGTCGTCAATATATTGCATTTACAATAACAACAATAAAGCATTTTTATTACTGCTCTTGAAATATACATACTGGGTGCTATGGCATCTATGGGAAGTCAGATGTAATCCTAGTTAATATTAGCAGTAAGATCCCATGGGACAGTAGGGTATATGCATGATCTTTTTTTATCACTCCAAACAAAGCGTATTAACATCAGAAATAACAAAGTGAAATTATTTTTGTAAAATCTATAAAAAATACTAAGTTATAAACATTTGAAACTACTGATTAGAGAGAGAGATCCGATACAGCGAATGGCGTCATTCGCTGCATCGACGTACAAAATCCATACTAAATTCCGTTTATCTAGAAAGAGATAGAAACAAAAGTTTAAATGGTTATAGCTTTTGTGTTGTTTGGCCGATGTATGCGTTGTTTTCGCCTTTTATTATTATTTTTATAGTACTTTAACATTCCATATCGAAATAAAAAAAAGAAAATTTATGCATATTCCCTATTACCAAACTACACGCGGGCGAAGCCGCTGGCAGAAGCTAGTATAAAATATATGGGTAGGGTTTTAGTTTAGGGCTAGTCTATGACTCTACTCTTGTCTATTTTGTGTTAGGTACAGTTCATTATAATCTTGTAGAGTGACAATTATGAAATAAATTTTCTTTTAGAAAAGGCTGCTTTTTTCATCAACGTTCGTCTAGACGTTCATTTAGTTATCTAAAGAAAATACATAAATTAATTGGTATGTAAAGTCACGTCATAACTATTTTATCCACCTACTTGGTTGATCTTCAAAATATAAATTATTTATGTGGCCTTGATCTTGTTTTGTTGAATTCTTATGAGAGAAAAAAAAGCATGTTTTTTGATATAAGGTTTTTCTGATGTATGTTTCAAAAGCAGTAGGCCTCCCTAGGCCCCCCTACTTAACTTAAGAAAACAATATAATGGGTGTAAATCGATCCTTCACGAAGTCGCAAGGCACTTGTTCTCCCCGTTTTAAGGTTCTGTAGCCAAATGGCCAAAACGGAGCCCTAATAGATTCGCCCTGTCCGTCTGTCTGTCTGCCTGCCCATCTCTATGTCACAGCATAGTCATAAACAGGGGTTAGAATAGTTTATAACTTACAACAAAAATGCCGTTAGCAATTTTGTACAAATAATCACGAAACCCTTTCACTTTCAGTTCGGCGTAGAATAGGTGTCCCATAGCATTTATAAATAGGACAAAAAAAACGACTGGGCCTAGTTTTCAGGCCTATTTCTTATACGAATGTAGCCGTTATTATTAATATGATAAAATTGACACGCAAAAACAATAAATGTCTAAGCTAAGAGATCATAAAAACTAAGTTAGTATAGTTTATGCGTTTTGCCAATCTAACAAAATAATTAAATAAGATTAATTCAACTAAATTATCAAATAAGTCAATGATTTATAAGCAGGCGAGTGTGTTACGTTTGTTTTAAAAACGTGACCGACATGTTTGTAAAGCTTTTAGTATCACATGATAGAAGCTGTGGACTAATATAACGAATTTATTAAAATAATGTTTTGATTGGAGACTCGTAAATGCATGCGATGACGTAAGTAGTTAGAAACTTTGTTTACAGCATAGCAGATATCACTTTAATTATAGTACCGTTTTAATAAGATCGAGATTTGAAAAGAGACAGTCTCTCGGGGATAACCCCGACATTCTCTTTTCAAACGTTTACTTCTACATCCTTTTTTTTTTTAACAACTGTTGTGTTCAGGTTTAAACTTGAGTCATCATCTGCCTAGCCTTTTCCCAACCTTTTCCGGCCAACGGCTTAACGAGCTTTCTGAGGCACGGAGGAAACTCGGTATGTAATGAGTGGTCACCCATCCATAGACCAACCTAGGCAAGCACGGCTTAACCTAAAGATCGACCCGAGCGGCTGTTATTATTTAGCAACGAGCTTAAAGGTTTAAACTTGAGTACTAAAGTGTTACCAGAACAAATATTGTTCTGGAAGTAATGTGTTGTTGAATGGAGTATTGCCTAAATTAAATAGCAAAATACCTGTTGCCGTAGCTTTTTGGTAGATCTAAAAAAAAATATGCTATGGTTGAACAATACAAGAACCTTTTCCCTGCAGGGTTATAGGAAGGGGTATTCATATCGTACACCCCCATTTCGCTACAAGGATACCCATGTAATAGGAGTAGACCCTCTTGCCACCAACCTTGTAGAAATCCAAAGTCAGGACTGATAGTGAAAAAGTTTTGAAGAAAAAATCTCTCTCGACTCGATTTCGATGCCCTCAGTGTGTGCGACCACAAGGCCATTGAGTAATAACGTAATACTTGATTGCTATAATCCCTAAACTTTATCTCAACTAAGAAACATTGTAAACTATACACAAAAACGCACGAAGCATGAAAAGCAATCCAATAAACGGAATCAAACAAATCAGAGTCAAAAAAATACATCGTGAAACAAACGTATGGAAAGTGTTTATTTCGCCACGCGATGCGTTTGCGCCGTTACCGAGACCGGTCGGCGAGCGCGCTGCTATGCAATGCAATGTATGTCGGCACTCAGTATTTTATAGGCATTAATACTCATAATTCATAATTGTTTTAGTACGTGGTGCTACTGTTTGATGGCTGGATTAAGGAAAAATACTGTTGCAGTTGTGAAATTGTGCTTAGAAAACACTGTGCGAGAAACACTTTACTATTACAAAGAGTTGTAAACTAGTTGCCATTAAATATTTATGAAGAACAGGGTGTAAAGCCTCATAGAAAAGAGAGGATCCTCCGAGTAGACGGGTGTTGTGTCTGGTAGGCTATAAGTGCTATAACTGTCTGGCAGTTGTTGACGGGTTTTTTGCTTTTAAGTCGCGGACAACTTTAATATCGTCAATTAGGAATTTGATGTTAGGTCTTCATTTGTGGCATAGATGTCGATTAGTTGATTTCCTCTTTGTAATAATAATATGTGCTTTTTAAATAGTGCTTTTTGTAGTGCCGCTACAAATGGATAGACTAAATTTATTAACCATGTAGTTCTGAAACATTAGGTCTTATTTGAATCGATCACATTGGTACTAATATAAGATGTTAAAAGTGACAAGTGATCTGACCTCTGATTAAAACACTGTCAATCTTGTATGTAAATGATAATAATAAATAAAATAACTAAATAATAATAATATCGTTATTTTCAAACCAGAGATCCATAACAAAAATAAACAAACATAACAAACTTGGCACTTACAAACTAAAACACGTTAAACAAACCAACTATAGCACATATCTGAATGACGGTCTGTGTGCCGCCACCAACGACACATTATTTGGCCATCCATCCTGCCAGCTACAGTAGCCACGAGGCTGTTAGGGGTTCGCGCACCCGACGCATCAGTGATGCGATTCGCAGACGCAGCAGCGAGCCGAAATCCGGTACGCGTGCGTCCGCGAACATCCCAGAGCTACAGAAGCGCGGCAACCCCAGCCCCAGCAATAGCCGGAACGTGTTATAATATTGGACTCGTAGAGCACTGTACGACCCGTGTATAAGACCCGCAGGGCGCACGGAATAATGCCAAAAATCTGCATCTTATAGAATACATGGTTGTATTCTATAAGATGCAGATTCCAGAAAACTCATTTACCTTTGAAGATTAACCTAGCCACACCAAGGTCTACATTTAAAGAAGTACATATTCTAAAACACAAAACTATTAGTTCCAATTTTAAATGAACAAGGACAAACATTAGCCGTGTGCCAGTAATCAGTACTTATTATTACAAGTTTCCCTCAATTGACCTGAACAAATGATTAGCGTTCAACACGCATACATGCTTCATATAAATGCTGAAATGGTATTTCATTGAAATAATTTGGTACTTCTTAATGACGTTCAATTCGTGACGGTCGTGTATTGAAGTTTGTATGGAGATTCATGCAAAGATATGTATGAAAAATCTTTGAAAAATTTAACATATCCTCTGAAATAACTCCGTGATAATTCGGAAAGGGGTGTATTTTCATTAGGGTTTAATTGTAATTAACCTAATAAAATGACATCCTTTGCGGTTTTGTAATTTAATGCCGGAACACGAATGCGAGATGACGAAGACAACTTTGGAATATTTTTTAGAACAATTTATCTTATAACATAAGTACACTTTATATGCCATAACATTTAAGGGTATTTATTTTGCTGTATTTATGGTAATTTTATGTTTAATAAGCTCTCTTTTCACTGTAGCTGGATTAAAGCTCATCATCAACATCAGTCTAGAATGTTCCCACTGCTGGGACACGGCCTCCTCTCAATGAGACGGAATGGGCTATAATCCTCCACGCGGGCCCAGTGTGGATTAGTAGATGTCACATGTCTTCGGTTTCCTCACGATGTTTTCCTTCACCGTTTTGAGAGCAGTGGTGATGAAATAAATTATACTAAGTAATGCGCCTGCCTGGGATTCGGACCCAGCTTAAAGCACACTTTTGCATAATATGTACATCAGACTACGCTACAAGAAAATTCACAAACAAAGATTGCCAACATTGCCCCTTCCCAAACAAAAAGGTGTTGGCACTGTTACCGTCATGTTGTCATCAAAGTTGGGCGTAATTCTTGACTTTGACCGGCCCATGCGCAGCTACGTCAATTGGCACATTTTCAACAGTATCATCTTACGTCATTATCTGACCAATATCGGTTTAGCATACAGTTTCAAAAGTCGTATTTGTGTCATAAGTTGAAAGTTATATAACTTGAGGACCTACTAAGTTGAAGTGGTACTTTAATTTTTAGCATTTAAACGGGATTATTGTTTGAGAGCATTTTTTCTTTTGGAAATCCTATACTTAGGACATTAGATTAATTAAACAATCTTACTTGCATCGGTTTTATTTTGACCCAAAATTTATAAAAAGCGCCCCGCTGGCCTCTTCACTGTGATTACCACTCTCCGGTCAAGGTTAGGACTATAATATGTATAAAGGGTGTAAAACACCTCTTAACGAAGCCGAAAGGCACTTGTTTTCCTCGTCATTGCGATCATTTTTTTGTTCTACATCATACCTGGGAACCGTCTAGTTACGGAGATATTGGGGGTCAAAGTTCCAACTTTTTGACAAGTTTTTTTTTTAAATACGGGTTTTAATGTAAGACTTTTACTTTAAACACCTCCTTGACCCCCGTACTATTCAATCCATCAATCAGCACAATGTTTTGAGTGCGTTACATTGAGTTCTACCACAAAACATGATTTTTCACCCCAAAAACAAAAGTCGTTTCCCAGCAATAATTTTTACGTAAAGTTACTTAGTTTAATGTACAGAATGCTTGCTTGACGGCTTCGTGATGAGGTCTTTTACACCCTGTATATATAGAATATATTTAATATAATAATATACTTGATTATTTATATATTCGAAACAACATGATTTTTAATAGGGGTTTCAAGACAAAATAAAATCTTTAAAAACTTCGAAATATTGTTCAATGGATCACAATGCTTCACTTGAACTTTAGGATAATATTTTGGATCATTATTTTAGGGATGACGCTTTTGTCAAGGTCATCTCGATGCTAGCTTGATGAAAATTGAATAACGTCACACAAGATTTATTTGTCTGCTATTCCCACGTACTCCTAACTCTAAAGTTCATTATCTCCATAAAAAAACTGCAATAATGCGGAAAAGATGCATTAGAATTTTTTCAACACTCATACATAAGGTATTAGTTAACCTTGAATAACGGCACTTCTTGTTAGGTAATTTGATGCTAATAATAGAAAAACGACACACAAGATTTACTTGGCACCTACTCGTAGCTGTAAAGTTCATTATCTCCATAAAAAAACTGCAATAATGCGGAAAAAGTTGCATTCGATTTTTCAACACTCATTGGGTATTAGCCTTGAATAACGGCTCTTCTTGTTAGGTCATAGGCAAAAACAAATGCCAATTGGTCTCCCAAGCTTAACTACAGCGGCAATAATATATTCTGTCATACTGCTGTCTACGAGCGGTGGACTGGCTCTTTTAATCTTGACCAATGTTTCCTCACGAATCGTCTAGCCTATGTCGATAGAATTCGCAGCCGATGTTGGCTCAAGTGGTTAGCACATTGATTGATTATTATACAACTGTAAAGCAAAGCCTATGTGGCTATTTGGCACCTTTTAAATGTTCACTTATTTACAAAATACAATTATATCTAAAAGAATAATAAAAATATCTAAACAATTCAAATATCTAGATCTGGCTCGCCAGGTTGTTGACATGTAGGACGCGAATACAGCAGTCATTGTGCCGATAGTCGTGTCGGCTAATGGCTTAATAGCCAAGAGCCTCGACCAACATCTTAGGAGGCTCTTGGCTCATGATTTCCCATCCGAAAAAAAAAAAAAAAAAAAAAAGGAGGCTCTCGCTTGGCAGCTGGATCAAGGGCTTGATTCAGAAAGCAGTACTTCTGGACACGGCACGTATTGTTAGGAGGTTCCTCTCTCAAGAGCCCTGACCACCGGCAGCTCGGACCCTGTTCCCAGCGCTAGAGGGCTACTATTTTTTATATTTTTAAATGTTTTTTTATAGTGTTTTGTACTTATAGAAATATTTAAAAATATGTAATATAATTAATAAAGGATAATAAAATATCTACAAGTATCAAAATAGGAAAAGAATTATAGAGCGTCAAAAATCCGATCACATCGCTGACAATAGGAAAAGTGCCCAGTGGCTGGCAGCATTACCACGTTCGGTGGCAATGCTGATTCTTTGGTAACAAAAAAGCCAGAGGAAACTGGTCACGTGAAGAGTCCCTTTTTGTTTTTTTTTTTACACTAAATAGGCTTAAGTTTGATTAGAGCACGCTTGCGTAGAAGAAACTGATTCACTCGAACTTTAAAGGAAGAATAACATTCTATGGTAGATCGATGCATCAAACAACTGCATTTAAAGATAAGTACATGAAACTTTTCTAAAACATAATTATTTCATAATGTTAATAGAAAAATATAGTACATAAAAATATATTTACGAATACAGTGTTAAATTAAATACATGAAAAAATATACTGCTTAATTCTTTCTTTATCGTGTGGTTAGTGCCTAACCTGGTGTCAGAGTTTTTACGCCACCCATGGGCCTCTGATTTGGCTTTACATGCCGTCGAGAAATATCTCTCAAGCTGGTTTTCTCATGCTCATTAACTGCATAATAATTAACCTTTATGTATCTCGTCACATGTTACTTATATGGTTTGAAACGTACCAACATATTTCTTATTTGTTTTTATAGGTAGGTGCCTGATTAATTTGTAGATTCTAGCAAGTTCGAAGTTACTTAATTACGAATTCTATAATAATGTATTCTTCACATTATGTGTTGCACTTTTATTTATGTAAATTTCTGTAGCGGAAAATTTGGTGTTCTGTCAAGGCCATACACTTTAGGTAAGTAGAAAATAGGTAGGTAAGGTTTGAAAAGAATATTCGTAAAGTCCTACTAATCCTACTAATATAAATGCCTGCGATAAATGTTTGCAAGGATGGATGGATGGATGGATGTTTGTTACTCTTTCACGCAAAAACCATTGTCCAGATTCGGATGAAATGTGGCACATAGATAGTTTATAACCTGGATTAACTAATAGGATACTTTTTATTCCGGAAGTACGACCCCGTGGGACAAATATGGAACTCCACGCGGGCGATGCCTCGGCCATAAGCAAGTATAAAATAGGTCTTTATAAGTACTTTGTTAATGTTATATTAAAATCATTAAAACTTGTAAACTAACAACCCAAGTTACGTCATGTAAAGATCTGATCTATAGCTGAACCTAACTAACTACAACAAACTCTTTCAAACATACACGATTATTTCTGTTCCAAAACTTCCAAGTTTATTCGATTTTGAGAACTTTCCACAACCGTATGAGATAAGAAGTGACTTCAGAACGATCTCAAATTGTTATTGGGTCTATGTATAATAGTAGTACATATGTATATAGGTCTAGTGGTTACAAACGCTACTGCCGAGTATATCCGAGGTTCGATTTCCACGTCGGGCAAAGTGTTATTGGGTTTTTCCATCACATTATCTTATCTATTCATGCCAGTGTGGAGCCCCTCTGCAGGATAATGCCTCATCTCTTTTCTTGCTCATCTTCATCTTCTCTGCACAGTCACATGAACCTTCAAGGATTTAAACGAAGTCAACTAAAGAGCTGTGCATCAGGTGGGATATATACTGGTCGGGTGTTATTTGAGTCCATCGACTGGAAAAGAAGACCACATTGGAATTTCTAACTTCATAGCTCGGAGTCTGGATTCGAGCCCTGGGGCAAACCTATTCCTATCAAACGGTGACAATAGGCCCACTCCCTATAACATAACCAGCCAAATATGGGTGTAGTGTAGGGTTAGACACACTTCTGCCCAACCCTTCGGAGATTATAGGCGTTATGTTACGTATAATAGTCGCAAGGTCGAACACAACGAACTGGTTGCTTGCGAAAGTCTGCCGTCTTCGTTTATAAAAATTAAAATTGCTCAAGTTTAAACAGCATTGGAATGGTGTAATGAATTGACTAAACGTATGCGGCTACCGGCGATATAGAGACGGGCTGGCAACAGCGATTAGTCATTGTGGAACTTATACAAGGAGTCATTTGAAAACGTACATCTTGTCTTTGTAAACTAATGTCTGTATATGCACCCACGATAGAGGGGAAATGTTTACTGTGAGGCAAAGAACAAAAGAAACGTCCCACCTAAGTTCTCACCTCTGGAAAGGAGGAAATATATAATGAGTATTGAGTGTTCAAATAACTGAAAAATCAAGTTCTCAGTATATTTTGTCGAGTTGTACTAGGTAAAGAACTGAGAAGGGATTGGTTTCGGGCCACAATTGTCAAAGATCTACAAATGACAGCTGGCACCAAAGGCTAAAAGTGCTTTCTGAGACACAGAGGAAACTCAGTATGTAATTGATGGTCACCCATCTACGAACCGACCTTGGCAACCGCGGCTTAACCTGAAGATCGAAGTGCCAAGTTTAATAATAGTTGAGAAGGTCACTTGGCTATTGTGTACGAACACAATAGCCAAGTGCTTATGATAAAAATTCATTTAAAGTTAACCTATGTAGCTGTATCTATTTTTTCTTTTAACTTAGTTTTTAAATAGGTATTTTATTAGTAAATAGTCAAAAACTTACAATAATAAAATCAATTTTAAATTAAACTCTTTTAATTAAAAGGCGTTCGAGGTAATTAAGTACAAAGTTATAAAAAAGAAGCACTAATTGAACATTTTTTTCTAATTCTTGTAATTATAGTACTTGTTCTTGTCTACTGATTAATTAGTTAACAAAGTACTGACTTAGAGTTTGTAAAATCTGTTTCAAATCTGTAATACTTACTTAATATAGGAAATTCTTGTAAAAAAAATTGTGCAAATCGTAATTTATGTACCTGTACCTATTAAAAATATTGCTTAATCCACACAAAATAAATGTCACTTTATACTGTCTGTCTGCGTGACTGTTTTTATTCTCATGCAATGTAATTAGACATTACTTAGAGGATTTAATTCGGTAGGTTTATCATCATCTGTAAGTTATAAATATTGCTATCAACCAGGGAAAAATCCAGCCTCCATGGCAGCTACCGAGAAATTTCTGATGGAAAATCCCAATGGCAATTTGCCCGACGCGGGAATCGAAACCAAGACCTTATACTCAGCAGTCGCGAATGCAAACACTAGACCAACGAGGCAGTCAGCAGTTCAGCATAAAACAGGTAGTAATCAGACTCTCCATTGTTTTATTTGTCTTGATATTCAAGGAGTAGAAAACTAGTTTCAAGGCTCTTAGCATATGAACTTAATCAAAGGATGTTAGTGAAGAATGAGGTCTCATATTACGGTGGTTCAATAAGGTATAGCTAACCGCACGTCTGTGGAAGCTATGTGTCTTAGAGAGCGCCTTTGTTTCGTAACATCAAAAGGCGGTTATATGTTCTTGATCATGTGAGAATCGGTTGAGAATGTCATTTTGGACCAGTCCGCCACACTATTCCCAAACTACTGCAACTCCTGAAAGCCAGTATCAACAGTGGTGACCACGTGTCATTGACACTGGTTTCGCCACCATCAGGGAATTCAATTTTGATAACACAAAAAAATTGTCGCTAATTAGTCGAAATTTGTCGCCAAATAACAGAATTTGTCGGTCACTGGTTCAAAAGATAAAAGGGTTTATAGGTGGCCGATTTGGAGAGAGTCTCCCCAGCTGGGCCACATTTATATCTCAAATACTAGGGCACCTATCGAAGATCTGTTTTCTTCCATGTTTTGTCACCATTTAGTCGCAGTTTGTCGCCAAGTCACAGATTTAATCGAGTCTTAGTTTAGAAGATATAATGAGTTAAATTAGTATGGTAATTATAGTTCAAGAGATAGATCGTAAGAATTTAGAGAGTTCATTCGATCTAGCTTAACAACTACCTTGGATCCCGCAACGAAATTAATCACAAAAGAATGGAGGAGGAAAGGAGTAGGAAAACACATTTCACAATTTCCACTTCTCTCCATATGAGCAGGAGACAGAACAAAACAGGGCCAATAGGCACAAAGGGACGTTTATGCGGTTGAGCGTAGTTTAAGAGGACTTGGTAAAGTTGTAATACGGACTTAAGTACAGACGACGCACATCAGCTTAAAACAATAGAGACAAAAACCTTTAACAACACCTAGATAACGTAGATTTGTAGAAATGCAAATAAAAGAAAGATAATAAAAAGCCGGCCGAGTGCGAGTGAGACTCGCGCACCGAGAGTTCCAAGTTCAAACTTGTAGACTTACAAGTTTGAGACCGTAGATCCAAGTATTTGATTTAAATTTCAACTTAAACCTTTACGCGTTCTTGAGGAAAAGGGTCTTGACAGGCAGACATACAGACGGACAAGAGATTTAAGGGTTCGTTTTTCCTTTTGAAGTAAGGAACCCAAAAAAATAACGTAATGAAGTGGTAATTTTCAAATACTATACCCTAAAATAATGCAAATCAAACTCATCTAAATACAACTCATTTTAAGGTAACGTGCGTTTAATAACATACAATTTTACATAAACATGCATAATGTTTACGAAACATTAGTTTTAATTACTAAACCAAGAAAAAACTTAATGATTATTTTCCCCCGTTATTAGCAAAGATAGAGATTTAGGTCAGTAGTATCTATCGAGCCGACAACATGAGAAATTGCTTTTGCAACAACAACTCATTTGCCAATACGTACAGAAATGAGTCTAAAGACTTCACCGACGTACCGTGTAGGTTTACCTCAAGAAATATTGCTTGTATTTCTACTGATACTCAAGGGGAATCTGTTTTGAGAATCAGACTGGGTATATAGGTATAAAATGGGTTGGTAGAGGGTGTATTTACGTCTCTTTATGACAGGGACTTAGGAAAGATACTTAAACTATACACAGCAGCCGAATCGAATAATATATTTTACTTTGCTAGCCATACACGCTAGGGTAAACCTGGCAGGATTGCTTGTACGGTTGGACTGACAGGTAAACCGGAGCGTGTATGTTGCAAAACTATGCAGGTTTCCTCAAGAGGCAGCTCAAGCTTACCTGACGAGTGACAAGGTACACCCTAGGCTACTTTTAGTTATGCAGGTTTACTGGGCGATATGAAAATAAATGTTTATAAAGAAGTACTTACTAAAGTGTCAAGTAGTGAAAGTGAACCGCTGACTAGCAGACTGCAACGAACCATCACGATTACAAATCACAACCGCACACAGACTCAGCGCAAACTAAACCCGAACATCTTTCGGCTTTCCGAACTTGTCGCGGAACAAGATGAAGTATTACTATTCTTTCTCGAAAGTACATTTTTTCGAACACTTTTCTCTCGAAATATTCTGTCGAGAACTTGTCTGATCGTCGAATGTTTTCTGTCAAACGGATTTGGGTACATGGTCGAGTCGTGCGTTCACTACGGCTTGTCTTTCGATATTGTCTGACAGTGTAGTAGTTTCTAGTGGGGGGCGTTTTGCAAGCCCTAGAGGTCAAGTTCAAAGACACCCCGTTATCTTGACTAAGTGTTATGAAATTTATTGACTGTTGAACGGGCAGCTTTAAGGCAGTTATGAAATGATTGCGCTGCTCTGTCGCGTTCGCGAGATGTCTTCATTCATATGTTGTGTGTAAGCGACAGATCGGCTTTTGATGCTTTATTTTGAGTAGTTGCAGAGTAAATATGGTCAAGGAATATCTAATTATATTAGTGTCGCTGTGAATTGGATTATCAGGCGTTGTAAGAAGGTATAGGTACTTTACGTTCACCAGTTCATTATAATCAAATTTTGTGGAAAAAAAAGAGATTAATTCAGTATCATTTTGATGGACAGCTGAAAAAGTTCCTAGCTCTAAAAGAAATCTAATAGATAAAGTAATCTCATGAATGTTATCATAAATGAAAAGTTCTAATGAGCCTTATCTTTTTAAATTAAGATAGGTATAACTTTTTTAATTAAGATTTATGATGTATATAAGCAATGCATGTGGTTAAATATAAAAAGCTCAATATATTTAAGAACTAGGGCCTATATTGGTCGATTAGTCGTATTAAGATATGTGTTTTAAGTTTAAGTTTTGTTTTTGTCCTATTCTTTCTATATTGTGGGCAGTGCTTTTCACATTCCTTTTTGAAATTCTGTTATTTTTTAAGTAAAGAATTGACATTGGCTGTCAGTCTCACGATATATTTTAAATCTGTTTTGTTAGCTGTTAGTCTTTCATAGATGATAAATAAATAAAGATAAACACCAAAGCAAAACGTAATTTTCTTTTTCTTTGCGTAAAATTAAACCGTATCATGCGGTCAGTACCTAAGTACGTACCCAAGATTGTAACAAGAAACAGTGTGGTGGAGTCAGAGACCTGTAGAAGGTCACCAAGATTACGATCGAAAGTTTTTGGTCATTGAACTGTTACTACAACTAACTGTACTTCGACCTGTATGAAATAACTGGTCACTAATTCACTATCAACATTAAAAAAAAAACGGATCAACCTCACGGTTCCACTTGAGATTTTGACGGTTGCCGCAAGCGGAAATGGCTTAGCGGAAACAGATATTACAAAAAAAAAAAACTGTTGAGTAAAAACCACATGAGCTAAACGCTATATTAAATTGTGCTCTTTTACAAACACGATTTATTCCAATTTTTAAAGAAGAGAAGTCATTAGAAACTATAGCGACGCTCTTGGAAATTGTCATAGATAAAATGAAATCCCATGTCTCATTGACACCGTATAAGGACATAATTGGGAACCAGTTAGCTAATGCACGTAAATTAAAAAGTTTTTCGTCTGTCGTTAGTTCTTATTTATTTGTCTTTGGGTTTTCTTCTGCCATTTTGCGGGGCGCATGCTGACTCAACTTTTTCGTAGTCTTCATCACAAAAAAAATATCAATGCTTTTAGCGATGTTACATTTAAATAGTACTTTACTTACTTACTTACTAGACAATGGTGAAAGGAAACATCGTAAAGAAACCCTGGACCAAAATTAAAATCAAAGCATTTATTTCAAGTAGGCCAGTTACAGTCACTTTTGAATTGTCGAAACAAAGATGAAAATTAAATGTAGCTACAGTCCCAGTCACAAGACATAAAAACTGTGAAAGTACTTTAGTTGCCCATTCCCTAGCGTAGATCTCTATGGAGAAGAAAGGGCAAGAAACTCCATGGACACTCTTTTAAATCAAAATATTGATACAAAATCTTGGTTACATCATTCATGATGTAACCAAGATAAAAACAAAAAATTCAAATTCAAAAATAAACGTTCAAACAAGCCATGGCAACTAAAAGATGACCAGCCACAACTGACAGCGCCCGTTCACGAACATGACACATGGATCAGCACCATTCAACACAACCATTTTGAAGGGAACTAAATGATCCGACACACGCGCCACCATCAGCGAGACATTAGAGTGAGCATGACATACTCTCAACCGCCAGGGCACATTCAAGTCAAGAAAAGACGTAGTATTTCAGTAAATAATAGCTTTCTAGTATATAGTACTCACACAATATGAGCCTCGGTCTGAAGTGATGCAAAAGTGGTGATGAAGGTCATTCCTTCTATTGAGAAGTGGCCTTTAGTATTCTTTGCCTTTGATATTCGGGAGATTACTGGCAACAAAAACATTAAAATAATCAATGAAAAAATGTTTTATCATAAACTTCGTTCACAGTATTTTCATTTACCTACTCAATTCTATGAAATAAACTAGGTATCAACTGATAATATTATTTATCAAGTACACACGGCGACACATCAAGATATATGTACATTTCCAGTACAACACGGCCTCGCTTTGTATAGATTTCCCTTACAATGAGAGATCCACATAAACTAGTTTTGTATTGCTTCATTGGTCGTAGTTCGTACCTGAGGACCATTCCAAAAAAAATCCCACTAGTTCTACCGTAGAACAAGTGGGTTTTTTTTTCCAACTAGTCCTAAGATTTAAGGTGGTACAAAATCGTAGAACTAGTAGGAATAAATAAGTCTCATTAGTTCTACTGTTCTATTACACAAAACTGATGGGGTTTTTGTTCAAACTCAAACTCAAAGCATTTATTTCAATAAGACCATTACGGCACTTTGGAATGTCAAAAAAACAAAAAAAAAAAAGCGTAGCTACAGTCCCAGTCACAAGGCATAATAACTTGAGAAAGTACTGTAGTTGCACATTCCCTAGCGTAGATCTCTATGGAGAAGAATGGGCAAGAAACTCCATGGACACTCTTTTCAATCAAAATATTGTTAAAAAAATCTTATAGGTTATATCCTTTATGTTGAAATTATACATAATTATATTATTATGTGAGAACGATTTATAGATGTTCTCAATAGTACTCGATACTACGTTAGCCCACGGTACGCCCACGCTTAAAGTTAATAACTTGTTTGATCACTGCAGGGTAAGCTGTGGGCGGAAGTAACTTATTGGAACTTTCTGGATAACTTAGAACTATTGTAATTCACAAGGAACCACTCAAAGACAGATTCTGATCAAAGATAATGGTGTCGATTCTGTTGTGCACAAACTAAACTTAATTTAGGCTATAGCTATCTTTTTCTCTATAATAAAACGAGAAAGAGACGGACGTAATTTAGAGCTGTCAAATTTAGTTGGAACTAATATTTCTATACAAATGAAGGGTGCACGTAAAAACATGTCGACTAAAAACACGGTGAAGCGCAAGGCATAAACTAGTTTGACATCTCTAACTTAGTTCATAGCTATAGCCGTCCTTTTCTCGCACTGCCTTTTAGTAAAAGATATCAATAGCCTAAATTAAGTTTAGTTTGTGCACAACAGAATCGACACCAATACCTATATTCTAAACTATTTTATAAATGATTGGGTAGGTGTAAACGTTCAAACTACAATGATTATTTTGTATACAGAGAGGAGGTCTGTGTCCCAGCAGCAGCAACGTTATGGGCATTGATTTATCATTGAGCCTTGACTACATATTCTAAAACAAAGTCACCCGCCGCGTGTGTCTGTCCCTATGTATGCTTAGATCTTTAAAACTTCACAACGGATTTTGATGTGGGTTTTTTAAAAAAAATAGAGTGATTCAAGAGGAAGGTTTTAGTATATAATTTGTCAAGCGGGCGAAGCCGTGGGCATCAGCTAGTCAAAAATAATTGTAAATTTGACTGTCATGAAAATCTGATAATTTATGTATTAGGTAAACTTGACATCTTAAACATCTGAATACATAAAACTTACAAATATAAGATTATAGCCAATTACAAAGTTTGTCAAATTAACTTTCAGTACCTGGGCCACCGAACTCTGATCGGGTGGAAATAGAGAAAGATTTTTAGATGATTTAGAGTCGTTTTCGTGAACGTGATTAGAAATAAAAACTTAAGTAAAGTTTACGTGGCGAATACAAGATGCAGGTAGAATATGGTCCTACATAAAATAACGTAACGTATGTATACTGAAATTCTTTCAGTAATGAACGCGAATTCCAACCTTAAACCACAAGCTGACCATTAGTTTTGCGGTCACGTTCAACCTTTTTACTAAATTTTAGGTAGAATGGTGGCTAAGGGCTATTCGTATAAAAAGGAAATTCCACATTTGCATTAAAGATATTTCCAAATATTTTGAGTGTGGGCACTATTTACCCAAGGTTATCGAAAAAATATCCAACTTGGGGTGAACCACAGAAATCTTAATAAAGATATATAAATTTCTGTGGGGTGAACGCTCGGTTTGTGACCTCTGATTTTGAAACTCCATTTTGTTTTTTTATTCTGTTCTTTATTATTTTGCACCTGAGCCAATTGGAACTTGATACTGGGGTACTTGTTTGATCTAAATTGAGGTAAAATGGCAGATAAGAGAAAGTTCCATCTATGCGGGTCAAAGATATTTTTTGGAAAAAAAAATAGAAACTCAAGTTACCCAAATTACCCCAAGTATATCGAAGAAATTCGAGTGGGGTGAACGTTCCGGTTCCTGACCCCTGATTCTTCCATTTTATTTCTGTCTGTTTGAGGGCAAGATTTACAGATCTCACTTTATAATTATTTTTTAAGTTGCGTCTCGTACGAATTCGAATTTGATTCCATAAATAATAAAGTTCACAATTCATCATGTTCATATTTTATAACTGGACCGATTAAGCGCAGTCATGGAAGCCACACATTCCCGCGTTTTTACATTTCATAACATAACATCAAGACTGATGGTCCAGAGTCGCCACGTAGTGGGTGCTAGTAGACGGGCATCGTGGTCGAGGGAGGACTAAAAAACGCTGACGTGACGATTTGGAGGCGTTTGCAAGAGTGGAAGGGTATGGGGAATGCCTGCTTGCCTAACAGTGGGACAATAGAGGCTGAGTAAAAAAATAAACATCACGCCTGTAATCCCTAACCTTTCCGGGTTCCTACTTTCGGAAGTCAAAATCAAAATCAAAGCATTTATTTCAAGTAGGCCAGTTACAGGCACTTTTGAATTGTCGAAACAAAGATGAAAATTAAATGTAGCTACAGTCCCAGTCACAAGACATAAAAACTGTGAAAGTACTGTAGTTGCCCATTCCCTAGCGTAGATCTCTATGGAGAAGAACGGGCAAGAACCTCCATGGATTTAAATCAGAATATTTTTACAAAACCATCACATTAGGTTACATCATTTATGTTGAGATGGTACATTATGTGAGAACAATGTAGCAAGATGTCCACGTTAAGTGTCCATAGTAAAAAACAAAAAAAAACCATTATTAATTCAAATAAGCCGTGGCAACCAAGAGCTGAAGTCGGTGACAATAACATCGATCATCATCATCATCATCATATCAGCTCGGAATCACCCACTGATGGGTCCCCCCCTCCCCTTTCTTCCGCCACACTTCCCGGGCCTGTGCGTCCCTGATCCAGGTGTTTCCCGCGACTTTGACGATATCGTCGACCCAACGAGCTTTAGGACGGCCCTGATGGTTATGCGCACTTCGTCCTATTCGCATTTCGTCCCACATTCACAATTCATCCCATTCGCTGTTGGTCCCATTCGCATTCCATTTGTTATTGTATTGTTTCTATTCAAATTCTTATTCATTAAAACCTACATTTATTGAATTTGGATGTTTCATTACAATTTTTAAAAATCCCTGACCTTTTTGGACCTATAAACCTACTCTCCTTAAAAACTAATTCCACTGAACGAATTGCGAACGGGACCAACTGCGAATGGGATGATTTGTAAACGCGGGAAAAAGTGCGAATAGGACGAAGTGCGCATAACGCGGCCCTGGTTTCTTTGGCCAAACCTTGGCCACCAATCAAAGTCAAAAGTAAAAAGTTAATGAAACAAACAAAAGTCACCGATATCCGAAAGTAAAATTATTTTCAACTTTGTTTTTTATTTTTTTTGGAAATTAGTATTTATTTGCAAAAAAGTTTTTATGCATAGTAACTTGTTTATGTATGTGTGGTAACTAAATAATATATTTATACTAGCTTCTGCCAGCAGCTTCGCCCGTGTGAAGTTTGATAAATGTCCCATGGGATCTTATTACCGGGATAAAAAGTATCCTTTGTTTTAATCCAGGTTTTAAACTATCTGTGTGAAAATTTCATCCAAATCCGTTCAGTAGTTTTTACACATCCATAATCACAAACTTTCGCATTTCTAATATTAAGTACTAGGTAGGTTCTGTGGTATGAATATTAAACACAAAAATTCATATCTGAAATAATGTCTATGGATCTTGCTCCTAACACTTATCCGCTGGATACTTCCCAGCTTTACCTTCGACAATAGATTTACTCAACAATGACGTACTTCAGTGCTGTCTGGACTTGCTATAAATAACCTTTTAATAATTCAGACGTGGGTTTACCGACGAGACGACGGGATTTTAAGTAAAGGCACGAGCATTTAAATAAATATGTCCTGGCAAAATGTCGAAGTGAATATAAACTTAAGAGGGAACAGATATAGAACAGTTATAGAACAGATAGAGATACAAAATTTGTATGGAGAATGCGATTCTCCATACAAATTTTAACGCCCCTGTTCCCTCTTCCCTCTTCGACGTTTCAAACACGAAATTGATTTGAAAAATAGGTATTTGAAGATATTATTGCCGTCGTTCTGCGTCAAGCCTGCTTCCGTAAGTGCAATAGGGACAGCTAGGTACAGCTCAGACCGATCATACCAAAGTTTTGACGAGATCGACGTATCGTATTCCCCTTTTTTCTCCTCGAAAACTGAGCCAATTCAATTATTATTGCATGTAAATGTTTTAATAAGTACTAACTGCTTTGGTTTTTTATCAAACAACGAGAGCCTTCGCTTCGATGACCAAGTAATGAATATTAATGTTACAAAATGATGTTTTATTTCATACATTTGTAGACGTGTTTGAACTACGCAGTAACATAAAAAATAAACACAAGAAGAGTTTGTTTTTAATTACTTATTTAAATAATATATTGCATAATATTAGTTTCGAGTAAATATTTGATACATTCGTGGTATTAGAATTACGTAAACTGCATAGCTAGAATTTTAATTTTATAGCATTCTCAGCGTCTATTTCTGAACAAACATGTTTGCAACGTTTCAGTCTGAAAACCGCTTTTATTTGATATTAATTTAACTCATTGTTGAACGGTCAGGGTGAACTTTAAATTAATTTCAAGCGTAAAATAATCTAAAGAAGGTCTGAAAATAAATGATTACTTTAGGAGTTCTATTCGATTTAAATACACGTCATATATCAACCCGATTATCCGATCAGTTTGCGTCTGACAAATAAAACGCGGGCGTACCGCAGCAAGCCGTAGCAACGTAGTAATCTCTACGCGGCGTACGCTGGATCTTTTGCCACATCTTGGAAACTGTAATAAAAATGTACACTCTTTTTTTTTCACTTTCATAATATAATATTACACTGAAATAAAGATACGACTGACCGAACCAAATAAAAAGAATTTGTGCAAACTCGTTTCACGGAAGAATTGCAAATAAAAGACATTGAAATGAATCCCCGACGTGATTTTTCATCTTTATTACGAAAGAAATAAATGGATTTTCACTACAGTTTAAAATCGCGTATTTCTTCGCTGAATTGAACATCTTGAAATTCTTCCTCGCATCGATACATACGTCTTCTGTTATTCTGTATTTGCATTCATTTCTAACAAATGGGTTTTCAATTTCTTTGTCTAAAAAGTAAAGATATATCAGTGACTTAAATAGTTTCGTAATTATCTTTGACTAACTGTTGCCGGCGACGTTATTGTATTGTATTGTATAACGGGCTGGTGTCCGCAACTCCGCGACAAAGCGCGTATTTTACGTATGGGCCATAATCCACCACGCGGGCCCAGTGCGGATTGGTAGATGTCACATGTCTTCGAATTTTTGGTTCTAGGACATGCCGGTTTCCTCACGATGTTTTCCTTCACTGTTTTGAGAGCAGTGGTGATGAAATAAATTACACAAAGTAATGCCGCCTGCCTGGGTTTGAACCCACGACTTACTGTTCGTAAGTCGGGGCCGCCAGCACTGGGCCACCGCTGCTCTCTCCGGCGACGTTATCCGCGTGAAATTATTATAAAAAGATTACTTCCCTATGTTAATCAGATTTTGTTAACAATTTTTTTTTTTGCAAGAAACCCTAATCATTTTTCTAAAATAAAAGAAGCCTAAGTTATTATTTATAACTTTAATCATCTGCCAGCAAAAGTCTCGTCAAAATCAGTCCAGCCATTTTAGAGATTAGCTGGAACAAACAGACAGACAGACAGACAAAAATATATAGGTACACATATTTTTTTTGTCATAAGTACCGTCTAAGCTTACCTATGCATTCAGTAAAAAGCGGTTATTTTAAAATTTAAATTTAAAATAATTCTTCAATTTCAATTTAATTGTATAATAGATAACGACGAAGCACAGCAAGTAAAGATTAACTGCACAATATAATCGCCTAACTGATCAATTTATTTCTTCGATTTCCAGGTCGAGCAAAGTTTTATTGACTTTTCCCATTCGGAATTTTTCAGAAGCAGCCATGGAGTCGTGAGTCGTGAGTGGATTTGAGCCCGGTTGGTGGCAATAACCCCAAGGACCTAATACCAAGTAATAGGGGGGGGGGGAGGGGCTATTACTTGGGACTCAAACATAAGCCTTGCCGAATTTTTCGACGTTTAATAAGTGCCCATCTAGGCCAATGTGAAATATGTTTTATTATAATATGTTGATTTTGATTTGAACTCTTCGGGGATTACAATGTACGGATCAAGGCTCACCCCTTATTAAGTGGGACTTATCATAACTGCGAAATGTGGGCGTACTATTAGGTACTTTGCTTAATCCTTTGGGAATTAATAAAGGCGTGATGTTATGTGATTATTCAAAATGCCAGCTCTCAATTTTCACAAACTCATCCAATCTAAATAATTATCCTACTCAATAGTCCCAAAGCAGCACGTCCCAACTAACTAAGTTTGTTTGTTACCTTTTCACGCCTAAACCACTGAACCGATCATCCTGAAATTTTCCATATACGTTGTCAGGTGTACAGAAACGGACATAAGGTAACTTTCGTGCCGAAAAAAAGTACTGTTCCCGAGTAAAACAACAATAACGTTCTTATGATAATAGATGGCGCTGCGTGTCTTTCTAACCATGATTAAATCTAGATAGCGTGTCAAGCCAAGTTCAAGCTTATATTATTACAAGCAGACTACAACCCTAATTGATTGTCAAATTCTAAAATAACGCGAGCGAAGCCGCAGACAAAAGCCAGTACAAAATAAAGTTTCTGTAAGCAATTCACAGCGAAGCGTCGCCGCTGGACGAAGCGACTAATTAAGTAATTAGGATTCAAAGTTAACGAGAAAACTTTCTCGTTGTACCGGTCTTTAAAAGATTTATACCTAGTCTTCTGCCTTTTGTAGGGGAAGTTGTTGGATTTTAGTATTTATTATTTAGCTGTGAAGGAGTTAGTTTTTTGGGAATTTTGGTTCGAAATTACAGGTTAGTAGGAAGGATTAACAATACTCAGTAAGCTTAAGTTCATTTTGTTGTGCACACTCTATTGCCAAATATATGTCGGGTTGTCAGGATTTATTTCGCTAGGCTCGAGCATAATGTGGGCAGAAGATGGGTTTCGTGCACTGAAAACACACTGGATGCGATACACTGTTTATAACAAACCAACAATTACTTGAAATTACACTTTAGCACAATAACACGGGGCACAATGAATCGGGTACAGTTTCAGGATGTCTCAACTCCACCGCGATCAGACTCAGAATATCCTCCTCATGTTAACATTTGCAGGCCTAGCCAAGTTACAAACGTTTCATATCGATTCTCTTTCTAAAATCGTAAACGCCTAGGCGTAAGAGATTGCTACCGCTAAATTGCCAGCCAAGTTGACACGACTGAGTCAATAGCTCGTTCTTTTATGTCTGTAAAAAAAAACTTACACTTTAGTCTATGGTGAGCGTTTCTACCAAAGAGTATAGCGATCAACATTGTAGAAACGATAACATTCTATTCTATCATTTTTAACGATGTAAACTTGTCAACGAATTTTCTAGTCGTTTGTGTTGATCACGTGATTTAACGTTGAGATGATGTCATTCCCATTCATTTGATTAGTTGTCTACTAGCGTTAACGATTGTAGATTGTCAACTTGGCTAGGGGTGCAGGACACTATACTTCTGTAGAAGCACGCCATGGTGTGGGTAGACAGGTAGGTAGGTTGCGTGATGTTCCCACTGGCGCGCTTGCGATTCATTCCATGTCCGTACTAATAACCGGATCCGACATAATTATATTATGTTTATAGCTTTAAGCTACATAATAACAGCAGCACGGGTCGATCTTCAAGGTTAAGCCGCGCTTGGCCGCTTGCCAAGGTCTATCCATGGATGGGTGACCATCCATTACGTACAGAGTTTCCTCCGTGACTCAAAAAGCACCTTAAACCGCTGGCCCCAGCTGTCATTTGTAGATTGTTGACAGTCGTTACAGGTCATCAGAGGGCTGAAAGTCTGACAACTAGTCTGATCTTTCACCAGCTAATCGGGTTGTGGAGGTCAAATAGGTAGTCTCTCCATGTAAAATACTGGTATTCAGCTGGTTAGAGTGGGAGCCGTTACCAACATAATAGGCGAGACGACAAAAAAAAACTAATTAGTCCGTCAGTTAGATTATCAGAAAATATTTGACCAGTGTGTTTTCTTTTGTTACGTAAATCAAAATTGACGAAGATATGACGCTTTTAAAATTCTTAATACGTCACGCCTAGGTATAATTTTTAGCTAGTTCTGACGTCACGAGCCTCCACTCCCGAGTTTTGATGCGTTTTATCTTTGTCAATATTCATTGATTTACAAAAACAAAAAATACGTGTCCATTAATTTCCAATGCTCTAACTGACGGAATAAATAGATTTGCAATTTTTTGATACTGTCGTCATGCCTATTATGTCGGTAACGGCTCGGGAATAAGGTTCGGCCGCTGATGACTGTCGTGGTCTCCTACAAGTGAAAGATTTCTCCTACTCAATACCTTTTGTCGTCCATATTTAAATGTCATCTCTTGAGTGTACCTATATGTTTTGTTGGAGATCCTAAATAAATAAATACTATAAATAGGCAAGTAGATATCTTAATTAATCTACCAATTTATTTATATTCGTACTCATGCTATTTATAAAATAGTGAGTGGGACTTTTGTAAATAAAGATCAATTATATGAGGTCGATACGCCCTATGCTCATGAATAGGGTGGTAACCTTCGCCCACGACTAGAAATCAGTGTGCATCGTGCTCATAATAAACTGCAATTAGTCACAAGCGAACTCCTTGCTCGAGGTATTATAAGAGGCAACTTTTTCTTCTTTCGTGTCGATGGTTCGACTTGTTTACTTGAGTCTACTTTTATTACGTTACGTTAATCGCGGTGTCTGTGGCGTTTTGTAGGTCTCCTAAGCTGCAGCTGTCGGTACTCTTCGGACACTCCAGCAAGTGGGACATCGTCGCATTCACACTGTGTCGGAAGGATCTATGATACCCCATTATTTCAAAATTGTGTTTAGGAGCTCGTGGCTAAATAATAACAGCCGCTCGGGTTAGTTAAGCCGTGCTTGCCTAGGTTCGTCTGTGGATGGGTGACCACCTATAACATACCGAGTTTCCTTCGTGCCTTGGAAAACACGTAAAGAGGCCGGCGGCGACCGATGCGTAGTTCATACAAATGTAATACCAAAATAATTTGTAAATCAAACATTCTTAAGGTACTGTGTATTTATTTCGATTGGATTGCAGAATATCATAAATATATACACACATCAACACGGTCTAGGGATATTTCATACTCAATTAAATAACTCGAAAAGTACTGGCCGCATTGGAATCTTTTATACACCGATTTGTTTGTAATTTATCTCAGACTAATTCCAAATTCAAATTTTTGAAAATTCTTTTGTTTCGGTGGCATAAAAATGTCTTGATGTATAGGAGAGGGAATTTTCATTTGTGCGAAATTTAGAAAACGATACGAATTACGTTTAGTTACAGTTTTTTTTCATTTTTAAACGAAAGATAAAGTTAAAATTGAGGTATTGTAGCCATGCAACGCCGACATTTGACGAGGGCGGAGATGTTACGAGCTGTGGGAATGCTGGAAGCTGGATCTGTTCAGCGTAATGTTGCTGAGGCCATAGGGACCCATCAAAATGTAATTTCAAGATTGTGGACACGCTATCGTGCCACAGGTGAAGTAGCGGAGAGGCACCGGGGGCCAAGTCGCATCACTACCCCCAGAAAAGACCGATTTTTGCAAATTACTGCGCGAGCACAACCAAATGCAACGGCGACTCAATTGGTCCAAAGGCTGCGAGTGGAACACCAAGTGCTTGTGAGTGACCAAACTGTAAGAAGGCGACTGCATGAAAGCAATCTACGCTCTCGTAGACCACTCCGGGTCCCACCTTTACGGAGAGGCAATCGTGGAAGACGATTAGAATGGGTTCGGAACCACGTGGACTGGGGCCGTGACCAATGGTCCAATGTGCTGTTCACGGATAAATCCAGGTTCGGCTTCCATCCAGATTCACGAAGGACGCGTGTTTGGCGAGTTCCTGGACGATGGAGCCGTCTCCAGAACCCTCAGGAAGTTCACCCATACCAAGGAGGAACAATTATGGTTTGGGCAGGAATTAATCTTGGAGGACGGACGCATCTCGTTTGGGTGCGGGGCAATATGACGGCAGAACGATACGTCCAACAGGTGCTGGGGCCCGTAATCTTGCCCCACAGAACACAAATGGGGCAAGATTTCCTGCTCATGCACGACAATGCCCGGGCACACACGGCGAGAACGGTAGCAGCTTGGTTACATACACATAATGTTAGGGCCTTAGACTGGCCTGCTCAATCGCCAGATCTAAATCCCATTGAGCATGCGTGGGATATGCTGCAAAGAAGAGCTCTGAAGGAAGTTCCTGAAAATCTGGCTACAGAAGATCAACTTTTTGCGCACCTCAGAAGGACATGGGACAATATTCCGCAGCAAGACATTGACAACCTTGTTCTGAGCATGCCGAATCGTTGCCGATGTGTTATGAACATCATGGGCGCTTTCTCAGACTACTAACTTCAAGTTTATAAACACAAATTAAATGATTTTTCTATTTTTTTCAGTTTTTACTCACAAATTAAAAGTTCATTCATATACGGTTTCCGTCTATGCTTCATTTTTTTTCCATAAAATCCTGAAATTTTAATCTATACCTTAACCATTATTAAAAAATGGTAGAATATTAAATAACGTATCTTTTAAATATATACATGTCATATAAATAATTAACACATTGATAGTAATTCGCTTTTTTAAAAATATCCCTAGACCGTGTTGATGTGTGTATTTGATCAGAAATATATATTTTGAAAGGACAATGTTTTAAAGACGAGATATGAGGAATTTAAAATTTCTATAGAAAACTTATTGTTCTCATAACTCTTGTTTAGATCAGTGTCCAACCAAAATATATATTTAGGAACATAGATAGTCTGTAATCCAAGCGAAATAAATGCACACCACCTTAAGAATAATGTTTGATTATTTTGGTGCCTATTACGTTTGTTTGAACTACGCATCGGTCGCCGACCTCTCAAGCAGTTGGTCACGGCTGAAATTTGTAGATCTATGACAGTCATTACAGGTAGTCAGTGGCCAAAAGTCTGAAAACCAGTCTTACCAAGGGATATCGTTATGCCCAGTACTAACTGGGTTGTGCTTGTGGAAGTCAGATAGGCAGTCGCTCCATGCAAAAAAAAATACTTCAGCTGCATCTAGTTAGACTAAAAGCCGACCCCAACATATTTGGAAAAAGGCTAGGCAGATGATGATTTGGAAAATTGTGTTTACAGCGGCCTACTTGGGTGCGCAATCGGTTAAGTGCTTCCCATACAGAACGATATGGAAAGGAAGGTGTACCCTCTGTTTATGAAATGGATCACTGTTCGTTGTTTAAGGGCTAAATATCCCTCAAATGGCTTAGCATGATCCTCCATTACTCCTAAAATACTGCAGCATCAATTTTGAAATAAATATAAGGTAAAGTTGAGGATTAATGCTAATTAATTATTAATTAATTAATTCTATGTGTGACGAAAATACGATTCCATAAACTTTTCTTCATAGAAAAAAAATCCAAAGTTATCTCCAAATCGAACAATAAACCGCTGGAATTCAAAAAGTACTTGAAATTAGATCATGAAACTTTGCATACTAACTGAACTAACTATAAAGCAGGTCTTATGTGTTTTCTTTTTTTAGTCCAATAAATAGATTTTTTGTAAATCGCTAAAAACCACTTATTTCGCACTATTCGGCCGCAGTGACTGACGTAACAACCGCTTTGTAGTGCAAGCTGATTAGAACTTTATTCTAACAGTATTTCAAACGAAGTTTGAACCACCATAAATTATAGAGTTGCTAATTTTAGGGTTAGAAGGGCCTTAAGTAAATACAATATAAAAGTATCGCTTATAAGTTTCATATCGTGGCTCATGTCTAGCCAAGATGTCTCGTTGCTATTGAATGTTATTCTCTGTTTACAGAGATAAAGTTAAAAGTCTAAAGTGCAATAAACGCATAGCAATGTTTTGCAAAAGGGGCAACCACAACAGAATTACTTTTCTGCAAGGAGCTCAATGAAGAACGGCATTGCTATTGGGCAGCATATTTGCATTGTGGTATTTTGATTGGGTAGATTGATTTCGGTCAAATTATGATTAAATGTATATTAATTTATTTATTATTAAACTTACACACTATCTTTACAGGATGACCCCAATACAATAGTGGTTTCCAAACACACACCAGATAAATAGTAAAATAACTTAGGTACGGCTAATACTTAAAAAACTAAACTTTAAAAATATATGTAAGAATAATAAATAAATAAATATCGCTGGACATTGCACACAGCGCCATCTAGTGCCACACTAAGCAACGAGGCTTGTGTCGTGGACACCAGATAGTTGATATACTACATAGATACTTTTTTGTTTGTAAATACATACTTATTATACATATAAACATCCATGACTCGGAAACAAATGTCCATGCTCATCACACAAACATTTGCTTCTACCGGGATTCGAACCCGGGACCCTAAGAACGTAAGGCAGCCCCACTACCGCTGCGCCATTCGGGTCGTCAAGAAGCAACGCTTACAACAATAAGCAACAATGACTAAAATAATAAAATTATATGTACTTAGACTACCTATGTATATACAAAAACATAACACTACATACATAATGATTTAAAAATGTTATGATTAGGTACATTTATTAGTCTTTGACCGAAATCAATATTTGAAGAGTATCTTCGAGAATGTTTGTAACCGCTGAATGTGGTTTCAAAATCACATGGCTTTTCTTCTTTAGCTGATGATGACCCCTTGCCCGTGATGATGATGATAATATAGGATAAATTTCGACCTCCGAGTAGACGAAGCCGCGGATAAAATATAACACAACCTTCATGTCAGTGTAAAATATTAACGCCGCGCTGCAAGAAATTCGCGGGGGCCTACTTGGCCTGTGGACGGTGGGCTATGGGCTAGCTCGCCGTCCATCCGTCTCATGACGACAGGCCATGTTGACGGCGCGTTCGTGTTCCACGCGCGCCTCAAAGAGAGTCAGCAATAGGAAGGGGTCCGCAAGGACCGATGCCTGCCGGGGTTGCGGGACTGTTCGAAAGAGATACCGTGACCCCGGAACACAAAGGGCGATGAAGGAACATGGATGGGTTTTAGTCAGTAAAAGTCTGACACTCCCTCCTGCTCCGCCCAGAGCGGGAGAAGTCATTTGATGATTTCCCATCCGAAAAAAAAAAAAAAAAAAAAAAGGGGGCCTACTTGTGATAGATAGCGCGGTTCGCCCATTTTCGTAAGATAAAAGATTAATCAATGTCACGCAGATCACGCTCATTCCTTTAGAAAGTAAATATGAGTTATATTATCTAAGGAGTTTTTTGGCAATCCGGAAAAAGCTAAAAATGTACTGAAAATTAAAAGAAAAATTAACATATAAAATGTTATGTGCTATATTTTAGAATCACGAGACAAAAACAAAAAAAAAACCCTACTTGTCTAATAAAAGATTCTCTGAGAAATAAAAAAAGGTTTGCAACCCTTTTTTCCAACATGTTTATTTACGAAATGAAGAAAACATATTTATCAACGAGCCGACATCACGCGTTTTTAGTCTACAATGTTTTAATTTTAAAGAAAACTGAACACAACATTTCAAATGACTTTGGAAGACGGTTCACTTGGAATAACTAACTTTGTAAATGACAACAAATTTAATCATCTAGTCAGTAGACAGCATTCTAAAAAACTAATTTCGATTTATTGCTGGGTTAACGACTTACATTCATGAGTTAAATCACCTGTATGTCCCTCGCAATGACATAACTCTTTAAAACTACTGTACAAAACATGAGTTTGAATCAACATAAATGAAAAGTTTAAAAATAAACTAATAATGAATTGATAATTAGAAAATGAAAGAATAACAGTAATAGTAGCTAAAAGGCTTCGTACACACCCTTAGGCAACTTGCATTGTTGTCTGGGCTTGTCCAGAAAGGGCGAATCACGCGCGAGTCGAGGGTCTGGCATTATGCACGCGATTTACGCGCGTATTTTGAATTCGCGCGATGCTTGTGGACGCGATGTATTCGTGCCTAGTATCTCAATAGCGCGCGAATGAATTCGCGCGAAACGTTTCGCGACGAATTCGCTTCTTCTGGACAAGGTCTTCAAGCGAAACGCGCGCGTTTCATTTGATTCCTTCGCTTGAGTACGTCACTCCACAAGCTACGGCTCTTTGGTCATGAGTGTGGCATATTGTTAACCTCTTCTTTTATTTGTTTTTACCACAGTCGCCTTCAGAAGACGCGTGTCGCTTGAGCTTGTAGGTCGTGGCCAAGAGGTTACTCGAAACCATAATATCTACTTATAGCAATATGCCTTAAGGGCTGTATATCCCTCAAATGGCTTAGCATGATCCTCCGTTACTCCTAAAATAGTGCAGCATTCATTTTGAAATAAATATATGGGCAGGTTGAGGATTAATGCTAGGTCCTATGTGTGACAAAAACACGATTCCGTAAACTTTTCTCGATGGAAAAAAAAATCCAAAGAACTTGAAATTAGATCATGAAACTTTGCATACTAACTGAACTAACTATAAAGCAGGTCTTATGTGTTTTATTTTTTTAGTCCAATCAATAGATTTTTTGTAAATCGCAAAAAACACTCATTTCGCACTATTCGGCCGCAGTGACTGACGTAACAACCGCTTTGTAGTGCAAGCTGATTGGAACTTTATTCTTACAGTATTTCAAACGAAGTTTGAACCACCACAAATAGAGTTGCTAATTTTAGGGTTAGAAGGGCCTTAACCAAAATCCTATCGAGCAGTTGTATTTTAGATTCAAAAGTTGTTCGACACGTGTTCATGAAAAATAATACCCTTCTGAAAATAGAAGTGAAATGTCTAATAGTAGCAGTAAAACCAGCCAAAAACCAATAGCAGACATATCCCTAAATCCGGAGACATCTCACAATGGCATGTAGTTAAGTTGACAGCAAACCATTAAAGAATGTTCTTCAGTTTTCTACTATTCATTGAAGGATCCGAGATGATTTATGTGTCCTTGGCTTGACGGAGGCTTGGCTCAAGATTCGGAATAAAAGCTACGTGACAATTGAAGAAATAGTTTTTGCAGAAAGCCTATGTTATAAAAAGGAATAGTGAGTCTTGTCGGTTTGGAAATTTAGTTTCAATTAAACTGGCTACTGAAGTATATTTGTACTAGTAACCATGGAAAATAAGGCTGGGGTAAGTTCAGCAGGACATCACTAAGTAGGAGACGAAAGCCACCGTGGACGGGTTGCGAACGTCATGCAACGCAGTAATCGGGGCCTGTATAAGAAAAAAAACCGGGTGTTTTATAAAATAATCATAATAAACGTACGTAAGACTGCATGCAGTCTGTAGACTGCCATGTTTTAGAGGGCAAGTTATGAAGAATATGTCTTTCAATAAACACTATTATATAGTTATGTTTAACACGTTCATTGCCACATCACGCGACGTCGCGTGAAGCGTCCTGTTATATTGCAATGGCCATGCACGCGACGTCGCATGATGGTGTCTTTTTGATTTTGTCCATATAGGTAAGTTCAGCATTTTGGCTTGGCAATGAACCTGAAGTTTCCAATATCCCTTAGTAATTTGGTCGTAATTGAAGAATACCAATTTAATAGAATGTTTGTTTCAATAACAACAATAATAAAACAAAATTTAAGCACTTTCTCTATTAAATGTGAAAACATGCCAAACATATTATCAGTAACGCATATCGCGCTGTCTACACAAGACAGTCGTGTCTTCTCACGTTGAAAAATAATGCGGTCGTGTTCATCCTGCTCGACGTTTCGACGAATTTCAGCGTATCTTTCATACAATACGACGTTTATATCATCACCTTATCATGAGACAGTGATCACGAATAAAAGTTAACGTGAATTCCTTCATAAAATATTCTCTCGAATAAGAACTACAGAAACACCTCTATCGACTCCAACCAGCTGTCAAGATCAGAGGAATAAGATTTATCTTGTTGTAAATGGTGGAATGGAAGAAAAAAGAATAAACCGGTAAAGAGCGTGTTGGTTCCGTACGAATATTAAGATTATAAGAACCAACAATAAAACAAAAAAAAAACGTCATGCACTATTCTTGAATGGGGAATTTATTTCACCTTTATTAATTAACTTTGTTTCAATTACAAGCGCGACTGCTGAGCGTGAGGTTCGATTCCCGGTCCGGGCAAAGTGTTATTAGGTTTTTACATCAGGAATTTCTCAGTAACAGCCATGGAGTCCGGATTTGTGCCCGATTGATGGCAATAGGCTCGCCCCCTATTACATGGGATTTAAACATAACTGGAAAAATGTTGGTGAACTTAATTGGGTGTACATGGGTACACCCATTTAATTCACCAACATTGCCTGTAATCCCCAAAGAGTTCGGCAGAGTCCATACTCTGACTGAATTACAGGCATAATGTTATAAGCTAAAAAATTAAAGAATTATAATTAAATTATTTATTTTATTATTATTATATATATATATATTTTTTTTTAAGTATCTATTTATAACGGTGCAAAAAATACACTCATGTGTAACAGACGGCTAGAGTTGCCTGGAGGGACCTTTTGCCTCGGCAGCTTTTAGGTACGGACCCCTAAAATAAAATCTGTGTCAGTATCCACGATATCTGGAGCACAAGACTTATACACAATTTATTTGAACTTATTCAGATCTAGCTAAGATTTAGCCTCGTTGAAAACTGTTTGACAATGTAACAGGATAACAGTTCTCTCATATAGAAAGAATTCATAGTGAGTGATACTTATTTACTGTCCCGTGTTCTAGGCAATTCCATTTTATGTCGAAAGCATCAGGATGATTGCGAAATATAGCGAAAACCATTACAAAGTTCATCAAAATTGAATAGGAAGTGACCAGTCTAACCACAAAAATGGTGTGTGGTCTTCGAACGATATGGGTTGAAAGTTGAACATAATCCTGAAATGCAACATAAACAACAAAGTTACGATTCATAACTGGGGCCGGTATTATTATCTACCCAGTTATGAAACCAGTGTCAGCAGAAGTTAAGAGTTGGCGGTTTTATGTCTTAATTTTTCCCCTAACAACTTAGAAGTTTCTGAAGATCTCGTGGAGGTAATGCTGCCAAAAAGTGTTGTATGCTGACTATCAGATTTCTCACTTTACGTTTATAGGAAACAGCAACAAATTCAACCAGGGTTTTTCTTTAGGAAGTATTGCCTCGTTGATCTTGTGGTCGCCGGTTTACATACCATTTGAGGGTCTAATGCCAGATCAGGCAAAGCGTTATTGGGATTTTTCATCAGGAATTTCTCTTCAGAAGTTTGTATTTATGCATTAGGCTCTCTCTTTAACACACGACCCAAACATAATCAGCAAATAGGCATGACGACATTATCAAAAAATTGCAAATCTATTTAGTCCGTTAGTTAGAGTATTGGAAATTAATGGACACGTATTTTTTGTTTTTGTAAATCGATGAATATTGACAAAGATAAAACGCATCAAAACTCGTGAGTGGGGGCTCGTGACGTCAGAACTAGGTAAAAATAATACCTAGGCGTTTTGTCACGCGTATTGAGAATTTTAAAAGCGTCATATCTTCGTCAATTTTGGTTTACGTAACAAAAGAAAAAAACACGGGTCAAATACTTTTTGATAATGTAACTGATGGACTAATTAGTTTTTTTTGTCGTCTCGCCTATTGTAGGTGTATGTGTTAGATAGGTACACCTCTCTAACGTCTAGGGATTAAATGATTTTCCCTGATAGCCTGTAACTTGCACCTTTTCAGAGTATAAAACTATGATTGGTTGTTAAGTATCCTCATCGCGAGACACAAGGCCGACTCCCATCAAGTGGTAATAAATGGCAGGACCTTCCAGCAGTTATCGTTTTATCGATAATTAAAAGATGAGGGGGCGAGAGATTGAAATCCCTATTACGTTTAATTTAAGAGAGATAAACTAGAAATATTGTTTAGAACGAATCGTTGCAGTAAGTCCAATGTTTTTGGTTTGGGAAAAAGTCAGGTAGTTTTAATTAATACTTTATTTGACCTATGATTTTCTTAAAGCAAAGAAGAGACTCAGTATATAATATAGGAGAGAAAAAAATGTCTGAGATCATTATAAAAAGTTAGAACAAAATATTTGATATTTATGTCAATCAATTTTTCTTACTGGTACAGTTACCATTGTGATGTCAATTTACATAAGTAAAATGCTTTGATGAATTTTCTTACACGTCTTTTGCCATGTAGACACCGTAGGCGACAAATAATAAAAAAAAAACACTTTATGAGAAAAAAATAACATGAAATACAACAATTAAATACTCGGCCTTTACGCACTTTTATTCTTTTAAATATAAAATATTTTTCAGTTCAATCTATACCCATACCAAAATGGAAAAGGAAAATATTGTGATTAACCGTGGACTTAATAATTCATAACTCAACACGTAAGGAGCACGTGTAGTGATTAATTATACTTTCCAAAAAAGTATGTACATGAAGAAGTCCTTGCCTTGTAGGAAAATAACAAGCGGGTATAGTAAATGTGAATTTATACAAGACAAGTTGTACTGAGAAATATTGTTAAAGTTTTTAAAAGACGTACGTAGTTCGAAGAAATCATCCTGTCACTGCAAAATTTGAAGCTATTTTAAACACAAATAGAGGTATAGAAGTCTGTATACAAGGTGTATCTGTATAAGGATCCTTCACGAAGCCGTGGCGTCAACCTAGCATTCTGTACACCAAGTCGTTTTGCAACACTACGCAAAAATTATTGCTGAGGAACGACTTGACGATGAAAAATCATGGTTTGCGGTAGAATTCAATATGTCTTTTGGCTTGAGGGTCTTTTATAGTTTTTTTACTTGCTTGTTTAGTTATTTGACCTGGATCAAAAGATTTGGAAGTCATGGGGGGGCGCCTTTGCCTAGCAGTGGGATGATACAGGGTAACAGTTACTTAACAAATAACAGAGATTATATCACCATTAATAGAATTTTATTTAGAGTTCATTTTCTCATAAGAAATGGCACTTCATAATTCGCAGAACCAGCTCAATTTAAATGTACGCTTAGTTAAACTACTAAATGCTACGTCGAGAGCCGCGCGATGCAACCACAAATTGTGTAATGCGAAGTCACATGAGCGCGTGCAAATAGACCCTAAGGGAAATTAATTTGCATGCTTTCGCGTGTGGAATTTCTGTGATTTGTACATGAGGAGTCGAATTGCGACTGTTAATGATACTGGTTTATATATGTCGGGTTGTCAGGATAAATTTCACTAGAGTCGTGCATTTTGTGGGCAGAAGACGGGTTTTGTGCTATGAAAACACACTGGATGCGATACACTATTTTATTTCACATTGCACGGTTCGGGTTGGTTGGTTCCATGGAGAAGAACCGGCAAGAAACTCCATGGTTACTCTTTTCAAACAGATACACTGAGTAAACTAACAAATTACTTAACATTACACTATCACACAATAACACTGGGCACAATGAATCGGGTACAGTTTCAAGACGTCTTAACTTCGCTGCGATCAGACCCAGAACGTCCGCCTCGCCGCGAGGTGTTCACAGGTGTTACATCAGGACTCTGTAAAAGCTGCCATGGTGGGGTAAACTGGTAAGTAGGTCGCGTGATGTCACCACTGGCGCGCTTTCGATCCATTCGCCCGTCCGTACTCATGACCGGATCCGACATATGTAAGTAGTTCTCTTCCCTTAATTCTGTGTAAAATTTCTCAGTAGCAGCCAAAGAGTCCAGATTTGATTTCTAAAATTGTATAAACTGTTCTACAAGGCAATAAACGAGCAATGGTGAAATTAATAAAACATTTTTTGAGATTCGTACCTAATATTGGTCTAGTGGTTGCAAACGCTTCTCATACCACGTTTACCTTGAGGTAATGACCTGGGTTCGATTTTCAGGTCGTTAAAAAGTACTATTGGGTTTTCCCATTGGGATCTTTTTCGTAATAGGCCGGAGTTAGACTTCGGCCTATTACGTGCCCGGTTGATGTCAATAGGCTCTGGCATAATTAGCGAAATGTGGGTGAACTATTAAGTGCCCTTCAGAGGTTATGTTATGTTATCTTCTCTCGTATCACCACATAATGTAGATGAGTAATATCGGATACAATATTTTCGGTCACGGAGGTCAATCTCGACAGAAATTAGCCTAGTATGCAGTTTATTTTTTTATTTTATTTTATTTCAATATCTAAAAAACTTAATTTATTACAGTTTGGTTTTAGCCACACATCGAAAACCTCTCAGGGCTTATGTGTGTGCTGGCAAGCCGTTCGTTTAAATTTTACAAAATGTTACAACTACAATGATACAATAAAACTAACTTATAAAAATGATGGTGATAATAATTCATAGGTACATACATACTTTAGGAGAAGTTTTGTGTAAGGAAACGCTTTGATTTATATTTATAACTTTTCGAACTCGTCGTTGTAGCAATTAAGTAGTTGTAATAAAGTGTTGCAAAGTAGTTGTAATAAAGTGCAGAAATGTGTGCGCAAACACAAGTGCCCTTTACTGTCACATAATCCGATGGGTCGGCGATTTGACACGACCGGGATTATACTCGTACAGGCATAGGACTAACAACAAGGCATTGCATAATTGCAATGTGCAAATTAGGAAATTAAAAATGATGGAGCTGATTTGAATGGTGTGTGGCTATTCTTGCCAGTAACAAAAAACGGTAGTAGGTCCCACGTTCCTAAACGAGCCCTATTAGATAAAACTTATTACGTGCGGATAATCTTTCGATTTTAGAAGAAGGTAGTTTTGTCCGTAATGTGGAAACAAGAAGTTTCTTTCTCAACTATGTAGTTTAAGTTCGAAATTGTTTTAGGTTTTATGTTCAATTGCCGCGAAGTGAAATCCCTTTTGGTGCCTTGCGGTCGATCTCCAAACATTGTAATCTGTATCTTGTTACCTTACCAGTAGCCTTAGCCTAGCCTTTTTATGCACTTTCAACTCTTTCAGATTGAGATCTATTGGTAAAAATGAGGTGAGGCGATCCAGTGCAGTGCTTATAAACACCAAAACCGCCAGCCATATCGGCGACTTCCGTTCGCGTTTAGTTGGCACACCTAGGTTTATTTATTTTATTACTAAGATTATCATGGTAGAGTGATCTAACATTATTAAACCTACATTGTTAATTTTAGATTCGAGAGGAGCTCGTGGCTAAATAATAACAGCCGCTCGGGTCGATCTCTAGGTTAAGCCTTGCTTACCTAGGTTGGTCTGTGTATGGGTGACCACCCTTACATACCGAGTTTCCTCCGTGTCTCGAAAAGCACGTTAAGCTGTTGGTCCCGCGCACTCATGGTTGTCATTTGTAGATCTTTGACAGCGTTACAGGTAGTCAGTGACCCAAAAAGTCTGACAACCAGTCTTACCAAGGGGTATCGTATTACCCAGTACTAACTAGGTTATGGAGGTCAGATGGGCAGTCGCTTCATGTAAAATATTGGTATTCAGCTGCATCCGGTTAGACTGGAAGCCGACCACCCCAACATACATAGTTGGGAAAAGGCTACGATGATGTTAATTTCAGATTCATGTTCTATTTATTATCTTTTGGGATTCTGAATAAAGATTTTATTATGATACCGCCAACATGTGCCGGCTTTGGTGTGTTGAGCTATGCGTGGGCGTTGAGCTTAAACGGTTAACAACCAACAACCACTTTTATCCTCGTGTTCTTCATTTAGAAGGAAAATCGGACAAAACATATCGTAGGCAAACTGGTATAAATTGCTCCTTTAGGCGCCTTAATTTGTTAGGGATTCAGTCATGGTTTAGGGCAGGAAACTTTTTGTTTGTAAAATAATAGCAAAAGCTTTTCTTTTTACGCTAATTTGCGTTATTGATCGATATCTGATAATTTAGCTACATATTTGCATACTTTACGTGCACGGCCTCGGGCGGTATAGATCCAAAGCAGTTTGCGAGAAAAAACGCTCCACAAAAAACTGTAGTGAGTGGCGTGCTGTAGGTTACCTGCTGCAAGCGGTGTGCTGTGTGCGACCTGCGGTGAGCGGTGTGCTGAGAGCAACAGCGTACCGCTTTGCAAACCTTCTCTCCTCTCTGCTTCGCACGTCTCCGCTCGTCTCCACTTTGGTGCAGTCCTGACCTTACTTTCATTCGTTAACTCTGCAGTCACAGTCAAGAGTGACGCTTGAAGGTGTAGGACGTTCCGTCGTCATAGGTGTTTGTTATTTGGGATTTTGTGTCTAAAATGCACACACATAGCATTTGGGTTGATTTGCAAATCGAGGCTGGAAAGCGATTTTGTCGTATCTCAAAAAAATGCGATTTTCTGTAATTGCATCATTTAAATCAGAAAAAATACTCTCTGATTCAGCTAGTTTATGCTTATTGGTTATTATTCAGCGATTTATGAATTTTTTAAACAGTTTTTTTGGCTCTGGTGTAATATTTAAATTTTCGAGATACTACAAGATTGCTTTCTTGCGTCGATTTAGCATTGTACATATAAATGTTCCATAATCACACCTGTAATCCCCGGAGACTTAGGCAGAGGAATAACTCACATCTGTATTGTACCTGTAGTTTACCTACAATATCTCAAAAACAATGACAATCTTTTAGCCACAAAGTTTGCGGTTAACCTTTGAGACCCTATGTTATCTATGTGAGACAAAATATTTGTAACACGGACGAGAAGCTTGCACGACCCGAGAATTGGTCGTCTCTTTATGACTTGGCAACAAATTGCGGAATGTTCGTTGGAAGATAATTAAGAAAAAAATGGATCGATATTTTTTATGATAATCGTTGTGAAATATGATAAGGTGAACCTTAATTGGTTTTTATAAGATTTGGTACTGAAGGTTTTCTTAGGAATGTCTATGTTTAGCCCATCACTGAAGTAATATAATAAAAGTACCTATATTCCTATATTCCTGTTAATTTTTAGGGTTCCGTACCTCAAAAGGTAAAAAAGGAACCCTTATAAGATGACTTTCTTGTCCGTCTGTCCGTCTGTCACCACCGATTTTATCAGGAACGGGTAGACTTAGCAAGTTGGAATTTATACCAGACTAGCTGTTGCCCGCGACTTCGTCCGCGTGGTAGCTAACATCAGACATCTTAAAGGATACAACCAATCACTCAAGATCAAGGCTGACTGTTTGATTCACTGACTAATCGATCAACGCACAGCTGAAACTGCTGGGTCTAGAAGCATGAAATTTTCCAAAAACGTTAAGTGTTTATGCCAGTATTTCTTTATAAACAACACTCTTAATCATTTTAGTGGATGAAGAATAAATACCCAGAGTGCGAGGTGAGCTCATACAAGAAGACGCAATGTAAAACTGCCCATGTGAAAAACAATCCTACCGCAAATCGATTCCCGCGAATTTCAGAGTTTGGCTTTGTGACTTATTTATTGTCATGGCAAAGCAAACTCTCAGAGGAAACAGAAGTCTCTTAAATTTAAACGGCAGATCATAGGGAGTGAACGGTATACGCGGTACAAACACTGTTACTCATTACATAGTTTCGGTGGCAGTAAATTCCGAAGTAACACCACAGGTGTGCCGACAGGCAGCCAGAGCTTACAATATGGGGAACCTGCTGTATGTATTAAAATACTCAACAGGATAGTGGACTGCTTGGAATCTCTACATTTGTCAAACTAATGGACAATTTCAAGGCAGAGAGCGCTGTCCTGCATCTTACTAATAACGTAGTGGCTGTAAATAAATTAATGAGATGGGTTTTAATAGTTCCACCTGGAGCATCAAAAATAATTTTTTCCTTTGCAACAATACTTCAAATAATTTCATACTTTTGTTCCCCTCATAATAAGTTTTTGTTATTTTTTACGAATTCTTGTCAGGTAGATACATCGTAGATAATTTTATTTACATGTACTCATAACTCATTTTCTACAATCCTAGATGTACATTATTATTATTATTTGTTTATTTATTTTATAAATTACATGTTCAAACACACTTAAATAGAAGATTTTCTAGCTCTAGGTCGTGCCTTAGAAGATTACGCTTTACTAAAACCATGCTTGGTTTTGGTAAAGCGTAATCTTCTAAGGCACGACCTAGAGCTAGAAAATCTTCTATTTCCGATAGGCATTTATTGAAGATTTTATCCAAGAATTTCTCTACCCTGTCTTCTTCTACTTGCCTCTTACTTATTGCTTAAAGTCTTCAGAAAGGTGTTCCAAAGACTTGAAGTTAGAATTGTAAAAATTGGTAGATGAGCTCATGCATGGTTACACTGCATCACTTTGTTGGAACTTCAAAAATGACGGAGTTTCATACAAACTTTCATCCCCTATTTTACCCCAATAAAGAAAGTTTTTTTAAATTTACATTTCTAACTTCGAAATTGATCAAGTTTCATACAAACTTTCAACCCACGTTTGAACCCTTTAGGGGAGGAATTTAAAAAAATCTCTTCTTAATGCACACTTACGTCATTCAAGGAAGGTTTGTGCAAAATTTCATGCTTTCGGTTTCAGCTGTGCTTTGATCGATCAGTCAGCCAGTCAGTTCATAATTTCATACGCCTTTTCACCCCCTCATGGGTTGGAATTCTAACAACACCGTTGCGTTAGTTTCCAACCATAAGCCTAGGTAATAATTTTTGTGATTATTACTTACAAAATCAAGGACTTTGCATACATAACTTCATCCCCCTTTGTAACCTAATATCTTGATCATATTAAAGAGGCTACTAGCTTTTTAACACTATTTTTTTATAAAAAAAAATTTATAGCACATTACGATATTAGTGCGTTAAGATGGTTATAACATGCGAGGCGGAATTTCAGCCCGAGCCGAAGGCAAAGGCGTAATTGAGCCGAGCATGTTATAACCAATACGCACGTATATCGTACGACGTTTTTTAACACATTTGCGAGGAAACAGAAAAAAAAAACATTTCACAATTCAAGTACTTACGTACAAAGAAAAGAAAATTTGAGAAAAATGGCGCAAGGATTATTTTTTGCCGTGGCTGCGTGAAAATGTTGGCAAAGACGCTAGAGCATGCAGCCAAGTTTTTAAATTACCGAATAAACTGTGTTTTTTTATTTTAAATAAACTCAATCTGTGAATACACACCGCCATTTTAACAGCGCGCTAGCGCTGCCTTCTGAATGGCGCCGCGCGGCGATTAGTTCGAAATTTGAATAGCAACAGCGCGCTGCTCACTAGCTGGAGTCGTGCGGCGGCGATCAGTTCCATATTTGAAATGGCAAATAATACTGTTATGGAATTTGTATGGACTATAACTTAAATATTTGCTTTGGTAACACACGCGTTTTTTATGACCCGCTTTACATATTTAAAACCGGTGGAATTACATCAGCTTTACGAGCTAGGGTGTTAAAAATGTAATTTACAAATGACTTTTACTTTCTATCATGAGTGTACACATTATAAAAATGACTTTATGCTATATACATGTTCTGCTATACAGACCATCTGATAGGTGAACGTTTTGCTACATGAACATTTTCCTAATTAGACTTACTGCTCATTAAACGTTTCGCACTGTTGGACATTTAGGTACTTAGACATCTGATCAGGAGGAACCAAACTTACCTTAATTTTTAATTATTTTATTTTTCGGAGTTTTCCCTTTACTTGTACCTACTGTAAGACCTTGCTTTTAACCAAAATTGACAATTCCAGGTCAACCGGAAGTACCCTATAGGTTTTGGGTCGAAAACCTATATGGTAGTTCCCGTTGACCTAGAATCACGAAATTTGGCAAGAAGCAAAGTCATACAGATACACATGTAAAGGGTAAAAATCGAAATACCGTAAATATGTAGTTTAATAACAACAAAAAACGATTTTCCTTTTACAAACTTATTATTTGCGGTTGGTGCAATAGCCGTTTAATAGGATCGAACAGCAAAGTTAAGTTTGTCCTTTAAAAAGTTTGTACGGAACCCTCGGTGCGCGAGTTCGACTCGCTCTTGGCCGGTTTTTTTAAAGGTGAAGGTTAAGAATCTTTATTAAGAAACTCAAATTAAATATGTACATACCTAATACCTTAGAAATTTCTTTCCTAGCTTATACCTAACGTTCAGTAAATGTATACCTACATAATATATTATACAGGGTGTAAGCAACCTCATCACGAAGCCGCCAACCAAGCATTCTGTACATCAAACTAAGTAACTTTACGCAAAAATTATTGCTGGGAAACGAGTTTTATTTTTGGAATGAAACATCATGTTTTCTGGTAGAACTCAATGTAACGCACTCAAAACATTATGCTGATTGATGGATTGAATAGTACGGGGGTGAGGGGGCGTGGAGGTGAAAATCATACATTCAATACTTGTATTTAAAAAAAACTTGTTAAAAAGCTGGAACTTTGACCCCTTTGTTTAAGTTGTAACTAGAAAGTTCCCAGGTATTAAGAATAATTTTTAAGAATTAAGAATAATTTATTTAAAAAAGTATTACAAAAATGTACATTTAGGTGCAGTAGTGTTATTTCTGAAACATATAATTATTGCATAAAAGTAAACTATAACTAAAACATATTTAACAATTGCAAGAAACGATAATGTGGAATTCAAATGTTTGTTAGCGACCTGCCCGATCTAGGTTTATTTAAACCTGTGTTTCAGGCCATCACTTTACATGCCACAAATTAACTAGGACAGTCAATGTTATAAAATAAAATAAAAAATAAAAAATCTATGCGTATGGCGTAGAACAAAAAAATGATCGCAATGATGGGGAAAACCAGTGCCTTTCGGTATTTTACACCCTTTATATAGCTTTCAGGAAGTCTTTGGCCACGTGTAGGCATGAACCCGATAGATTGAGTAATTCTGTTCACTTTTCAACCGACTTCCAAAAAGAGGAGGTTCTCAATTCGACTGTTTTTTTTTTGTGTTAGTTACCTCAGAACATTCGACTGGGTGAACCAATTTTGATGATTCTTTTTCTAATTGAAAGCTGGTCCCATTTTAATTTGGTGAAGATCTGATGCTGATCTTCGGAGATATACAATGGAACTCTTCAAAAATAGACGGCAATTCTGCAGTGATTGCTGGAATCGCTTGGATGTTTATTGTTTATATAACATCATGACGTAACATCACGCCTGTATGCTCTGAGGGGGTACGCAGATGTGTACAATACACCCAGATTTCGACAGGTTTAGGTATGTTAAGTTCCATTTATTGGTAATAAGCCTACCATGACGTGTATTGTTTTTTTATTTGAAAGGATGTACTTCAAGGGTAGTTTGATGTCGAGACGGAATGGGACGCCGTCACCTCCTGCGAAGCAGTAATGCTAGAGAAGGAGGTGGCGGAACGTGAGAGGGAGAGAACCTCACAGCGTCCCGGCCGCCGCGGGAGATGCCCCGGGCGTCGGGGGCCACACGTGGCCCCCGGCCACCGTAGGCGCGGGCCTGTGGACGGTGGGCTATGGGCTAGCTCGCCGTCCGTCCGTCTCATGACGACAGGCCGTGTCGACGGCGCGTCCGTGTTCCACGCGCACCTCAAAGAGAGTCAGCAGTAGGAAGGGGTCCGCAAGGACAAAGTTACGGAACTCTTCAAGTCTTAGGAGCAAATTAACGATACTCGGCCGAATCTTTTACATAAAAGCTATCCGGATATTTGAGTCACCTACCGTAACGTCGTTATGATCAAGTTATTGTCGTATTCGAATATGATGGTCAATAGAACTCCTTCTAATGTTGAAAAATCGAATCTGAATGAGAGTAATATGGTAGTAAATTATTTCTCTAATAGGTATTCTGAACCGAGAGAAATGATTTAACCAAGATAATATTCGATTTCAGCATCGTACGTTGATCCCGTAGCATTAATTTACATTTAATATTTATTTATATTTAATGTAAAATAAATTCATGGCAAATATTTGTTTGGGAACAACTAAAAATTGAAAAAAAAAAATTTTTTTGCAAAATTTCAATCAAGCGAAGGTCACTGACTTCTGAAGATAAAGTAATTTTTTACTTTTTTTGTGTTTTTGAAGTCGGTTTTTTTTTTTTTCAAAAATGTTTTTTATTTTTTGTACCAGAATCTTCGTGTTTTATAAGGATTAATTTATCAAAATACTCTTTATAAGAATGAAGAACGGTACAGCGTGTAAAGATCCTCAATTCTCCATAGAAAAGGGAGGATACTCCGACAAGACAGGTGTTGTGTCTGGTGGGCGGACCAATGCCCGATATTTGTTGTCAGGTTTAGGTCATAGATGGCGCTGTAGTACTTTTATTTATTAATTTTATTGATCGTCCGTATGGTGTCGGACGTAAAGAATATCACCATCCCATATGTTTCCGTGGGTGTCGTAAGAGGCGACTAAGGGATTACCAGAGAATGGGCAGCAGCGCTCACTGTGTCTTTTTGGAAGAACTGTACTGCGATCGCCAACCCGCCTGCCAAGCTTGGCGATTATGGCAAACCCCCCAAAATGGATACCGCATTACAAAAATGGCCCCTAGTACCCGGCAGCCCGTATAAGTACGGGTACCCTCAACTACGGCAGCGGTCGAGGTTACGGCGTGGCAAAGGGTGCGAAGAATCCCCGTTTGGGATCCGGCTGCCTATACCAACGACTGGACTTGGCAACGTATAACACACGCACACTCCGGACGAGAAGATAGCGGAACTCGAAGAGGAATTGAGCAGGCTGCGATGGAGTATTATGTGATTATCTGAAGTCCGAAGAGAGGGGGAGGACACGATAATCCTGAAATCCGGCAACCTGCTCTATTTCCGAGAGGGTGACCGGCAGTCCCAGAGTGATTTTGGGTTTATCGTCCACAAGTCCCTTGTGAACAACGTGGTGAAGATCGAGAGTGTGTCGACCAGCGTGGCGTACCTTATACTCAGAATATCCTCAAAATATTCGCTGAAGGTCATACAAGTCTACGCCCCGACCTCGGCACACCCCGACGAAGAAGTGGAGACCATGTATGAGGATATCTCTAAAGCCATGCATGGTTTCAAAACTCACTTCACCGTTGTCATGGGGGACTTCAACGCGAAACTGGGCAAACGAGACGGGGATGAGCTGCAGGTGTGACAATTTGGAGTTGGGCGTCGGAACTACCGGGGCCACCAACTGGCTAGTTTTATGGAGAAGGAGGGCCTCTATATGATGAACTCCTTCTTCAAAAAGCGTGAGCACAGGAAGTGGACCTGGCAGAGCCCCGATGGTGCAACCGAAAACGAGAATGACTTCATCATGTCAACCAAGAAGCAAATGTTCAATGATGTCTCTGTGATCAATTCGTTGAAAACAGGGAGCGATCACCGAATGGTAAGAGACACATTAAACATCAATATCAAGCTAGAAAGGTCTCGACTGATCAAGTCTACGCTCCGTCCAGCACAGATCGAAATCCAAAACCCCGAGAGCTTTCAGCTTGAACTCCAGAATCGTTTCGAATGCCTAGGAAGCTCAGCGAACGAATACAACGATGGGTTCGTGGAAACCAGGTCGAAGTTCTTCAAGACACGTTGTACAGATCAGAACAAGAGACTCTCTGATCAAACTCTCAAGCTCATGAAGGAGCGGCGTGAGATGATCCTGCAGTCTTCAGACGAGGCGTTAAAATACCGGCAGCTCAATAGACGGTGTAACAAATCTACTTGATCCTATCAAAATAAATGGATATAAGCAGACTTGTTCAATTAAAATTTAATTAGGGAAAGATATTTACAGGTGAGATAAAAAAAATCAGCTGATTATAAAAGACCTACTTAGTACGCACTCTAGGATAATTTGAAGAAGGTAGTTTTATAGTTCATGCACTTAGTTGGCGACAAACCATTTCAGCACTGTAGGAGAGACAGGAACAGGCGTTAAGGTAGCACTGCAGATCAGTTAGCAGGACAACTTCGAGAATCGAGTTTGAGGAAACCTCTGCTGGAAGGGCGTCGTGCAGTTCTCAGTCACGCACCTGGTAGCTCTGGTAGGAAGGCACCAGTGTAGTTCTTCCACGTCAGGGTAGCTCTGCGAGACAAGCGGTAGCCAGGCACGAAGTTAGCTTCCGAAGATAGGGAGTAGAGGTCCCAGATCACGTAGATAGCTTCCGAAGATCGGTAGTAGAAGTCCCAAATGAATCTTAAGCTGGATCTCCGGGGTAGTTTAAGTATGTGACAGCAAAAACCAAACTGTTTTGATGCTTCTCATATCAGATCCAACCGCAAATTTGCCTGCGTGTATTTTGTATTTCATCATATCCTACCCTACTACTTGGATCGGTTGTAAGTAGCTCACCTTACGAAATAAACCTATTGAGAAATCCCAGTTATCAAAGGCTTATTCTTACTGTATTTTACATACATTAAAGATTAATACAGCTACAATTTTTGTTCGATAAAAAGATAACAATTAAGCACAAGAAGATTATTTGAAACTAGAACAATTTTATTATTATTAGAAAATAATACGTAATTTTATGAGGCATAAGTCCAATTCGTTTTATCAATAATGTAGTGTAATGTTACTAAATTAATTTAGCCCAGTAGGTGGCCAAGTCAGTTTCTTTATAAGAGACTTGAATGAAGTCCAATAATATGTTGTAGATACCAGGAGTGACGCTGCAGCAAATCCTACTAATATTATAAATGCGAAAGTTTGTGAGTATGGATGTATGGATGTTTGTTACTCTTTCATGCAAAAACTACCAAACGGATTTGGATGAAATTTTGCACACAGATAGTTTATAACCTGGATTAACACATAGGATACTCTATAACTCGGTAGTAAGATCCCATGGGGCAATTATCAAACTTCACGCGGGCGAAGCCGCTGGCAGAAGCTAAGTTAAATATAGTTGAAAGAGGTCTAGTGTCAATATGAATGATGTAACCAAGGTTTTGTTTGGACTTTTTTTATAAAATTAATTGTGCCTGTAAATGTAAAATGCCTGTATTGACATAATTAATATCGTAACCTTGTGACATTTGATGTAATCTTATGATAATTTTCTATTTTATTGTGATTTTTATGATTTGATATCTATATATTTATATAAAATGGTAAGCTGACTGACTGACTGACTGGGTGACATATCAACGCACAGCCCAAACTGCTGGTCCTAGAGACATGACACTTGACATGAAGCTTGGAGAGGGTGTTCTTTGTGAAGAGTAAGTATGCACTAAGAAAGGATTTTTGGGAACTCTCTATTTTACCCTTTAGGTGTCAAAAGGGGTAAAATAGGGGATGGAAGTTTATATGAAAGTCCGTCAGTTTTAAAGTTAGGATCTTCAAATTTTGTGTTTAGGCTGACGATTGAAAATTAATTTGTAAGTGTCTCAGCGTTTTTGATAATTCCAACCTCAAAGGCTTAAAAAGGGGGATGAAGTTGTGTAAAGAAAGTCCTTAATTTTTCAAGTAAAAATCACTAAATTTAGTATCTAGGCTTATGGTTGGAAGCTAACGCAACAGTGTTGTTAGAATTTCAACCCTTAAGGCGGTGAAAAGGGGGATGAAATTATGAACTGGCTGATTGATCGATCAACGCACAGCTGAAACTGCTACTTATTTTACTGACTAAAACCCATCCATGTTCCTTCTTAGCCCTTTGTGTTCCAGGGCCGCGGTATTTTTTTCGAACAGTCCCACAGGCCCGGCAAGCATTGAGCCCTTGCAGACCCCTTCCTGTTTTGCTTTGAGGCGCGCGTGGAACACGAACGCACTGTCGACACGGTCTGTCGTCAAAAGACGGATGGATGGCGAGCTAGCCCATTGCACACCGTCCACAGGCAAACACATGGCCCCCGACGCCCGGTGCGTCTCCCGCAGTGGCTGGGACGTGAGGTTCTCTCCCTCTCACGTTCCGCCGCCTCCTTTGCTAACATGACTGCTTCGCAGAAGGAATATGAGGACGGCGTTCCATTCCCTCTCGCTCCGGACCATGAATTGAACCAGGGCCGGACGCGAGAGGTCGCCGCCGCCAATCGCCGCTACGATCCCCCGCGTAGAGCCTCCGGCAGGAGGCGTTTGGACCCCCAGGTAGGGCAATGGCCACTTGAAGGCAACCCCGGCCCGTTCCAGTTTGGGAACCAAACGTCGGAAGTGTTCCACGAAGTTTCACCGGGTGCGTCTCATAACATATAAAGTTATTTGGTATATTTTCATTTCAATAACGTTCACAAGAACGAGAGGTGAGGTTGGTGAGTTATACCAACTGTTGATATAATTTCTTTAGATATAACATTTATATACTCCAAAGCTTATTTCGTATAACGTTATTGGATATAAGTTTATTGAATCGAAAATCATTAGGCCTATCGTTTAAAACATATAATATTGATATAACGTTTATTTAATCGAAAAGCGTGACAGAAACGAATCGCTGCAAAACCGACTCCACGTAGTCTGGTCTGCTCTACCCCTAGGGTGTTATTTAAAATCGCGTAGGCGCGGAGGGGCGAGGTGGCCCGCGAGCTGAGGAGCAGCGTGAACCACATCTGCGACGATAAGCTCGCATGGGACCGCCGAAGCCCCGCAGCGCCGGAGCCGTGACAGAAACCATGCCTGCTGCGTGTTGCATGCTTGCTGCATGCTTGATTGCATGCTGCATGTATGCTTGCATGCTGCATGCATGGTGTATGCTTGTTTGTATGTTTTTTACTAGGCGTTTTATCATACTAGACTACATAAATAAGTTTTATGTCTTTGAGTGGAGAGAGTTATAACAAACGATTTTATATTCAACGTAGGTTATGCTTATAAAATTAGTATCTTTAAAATTATATTAATCGTTTATTATATCGAATAAAATTATGGATTCAGTTGTTATGTCTTGTAAATATTAGAGGTTTTGTAATTATATCAAATATTACTTACTCACCCAGTTCCACCGGCTGTCAAGGTCGAGTCGATTGTCGACTCGACGCCGATGGAAACCCCTCCTATGATCAGCAGGGATCGTGGACGGTGGCGCATTCCGAGGCCTATGAAAGCACACGGCCTTCACCATTCATAAGCTCTCGCTGCCTGTCGGCACACCTGTCATGTTACTTCGGAATTTACTACCATCGAAACCACATATGTAATGAGAAACAGTGTTTGTGCCGCGTATACCGTTGACTCCCTATGATCTGCCGTTTGATTTCAAGCGACTTCTGTTTCCTCTGAAAGTTTGCTTTGCCAGGTCAATAAATAAGTCACAAGGCCAAACTGTAAAATTCGCGGGAATCGACTTGCGGTCTGGTTATTTAAGCTCCATCCACTAAAATGGTTAAGAGTGTTGTTTATAAACAACACTTCGCTTCGTAGGAAACACAGGGAAAGCTATTGTTGGTTCGGACAATAATTTCAAGGCAGCGAGTACTCAAGTTCCAATCTATATTTACAATGTGTCTAAAGAGACGTCTGAAAGCGATATAAAATCTTATCTGCTAAAGAAAACAAACTTAGACATAAAATTAGAGAAGATGAATATGAAATCAAACAAGGATTACAATGGATACATTGTTTTTGTGCCTAAATACAAGTTTGATATGTTTATGGCGGATGACTTTTGGCCCGACGGGGTACTATATCGCCGTTATGTTGATTTTAGTCGCAACGCGGACAGACCCACCTATCGGGAGATAAATGGAGCATTATCGTCAGTTAATGGATAGTACAATTAAGCTTGTTACATTTAACTGCAAGAGTGTCACTAGGTCGGTGGAATGTGTGAAGGGTCTCTGTGAGTCGGCGGACATTGTGGCACTACAGGAGACTTGGCTTTTGCCTCACGACGTTCAGTTCCTGGGCAGCATTGATGACGCATTTTCCTTTACTGGAAAGTCTGCTGTTGATACATCCGCTGGAGTGCTAAGAGGAAGACCGTATGGTGGAGTCGCTTTGCTGTGGAGGAAGGCGATGTTTCCAACAGTGTCTGTGATCGCGTGTACGAGTGTACGTCTCGCTGCGATAAAGGTAGTGCTTCAAGACCGGTCTATGCTAGTGATGTCAGTGTACATGCCTACTGACTCGATCGAAAATCTGTCCGAGTTTACAGAGTGCCTCAGTGAGTTAAACGCGATTATTGAAAGTAATGATGTAGAATCTGTGTTCATTCTCGGAGACTTCAACGCACACCCAGGTGAGCTGTTCGCTAATGAGTTGCTTGTTTTTTGCGCGGAACAATCGTGGTCGTGTCTAGACGTTGAGTGGCTGCCTAGCGATACGTATACATTTGTGAGTGACGCGCACGGGTGCCAGCGATGGCTCGACCACTGTGTAGTGACAGGTGCGGCGCGGCGCACAGTCGTGGATGTGTGCGTACTGTACGATACATACTGGTCTGATCACTATCCGTTAATGATTGAATGTAATGTGAATATTATTAAACCTAAAGTTACAACCAGTCCAAATACTGTCAATTATATAAAATGGGGACTTAGGGACAATAATCAAATACAAAACTATACTAGTTACTGTAATTTAAGATTTAAGCAGATTGATTTTCCATCTGAGTGTTGTAATTGTGCAGATGTAATGTGTAGTGATCAGAACCATAAAATGACAATAAATAGGATGTATATTGATATTGTAAATATTTTGACTGAAGCCGCTAAGAGAAGCTGCATTGAACCTAAGCGCAACAATTTTAGGTATGTAACGGGGTGGAACAGGCATGTGAGTGACGCTCACCGGAGGGCCAGGCTTTGTTTTCAAACGTGGGTGTCTTATGGGCGTCCTAGGTCTGGGCATAATTATAATAATATGTGTGAGTCTAGGAAACTGTTTAAAGAAAAATTAAAGTACTGCCAAAATAATGAAAGTCAAATAAAGATGGACATCATTGCGGAACACCATGGGAAAAAAAAGTTTAGTGATTTTTGGAAAAATACCCATAAACTGAATCCAAGGTCGGGCTCTCCGGCGAGTGTTGGTGGTGCGCATGAGCCGCGGGACATAGCCTGCGCCTTTCAGCGGCATTTTAGTGTGGTATCACCGCTTGGGTCAGCGTCGCAGGTGCTCGATGCTGAGGATCGCCCTGGGCATGTTAACATTAGATTCTCTGCCAAGGATGTGGCCCAAATTATAAAGAAGATGGTGAGAGGCAAGTCCCCAGGTCACGATAGTCTTAGCATCGAGCACTTAAAGTACGCGGGCGTACACCTGCCAAGAGTCCTTGCACTATTATTTAACTTGTGTATTAGTCATAGTTATTTACCCGATGATTTAATGCACACAGTCGTAGTGCCAATTGTTAAGGATAAGACGGGTGACTCATCGGATCTGTCTAATTACAGACCGATCTCGCTTGCGACTGTCATAGCTAAGGTGCTGGATAGTTTGCTTGACCGACAGCTGGAGAAACACCTCCACTTGCATGACGCACAGTTTGGGTTCAGACCTGGTTTGTCAACTGAGAGTGCTATCCTCTGTCTCAAGCAAACTGTTCAGTACTATACGGACAGAAACACACCAGTATATGCATGTTTCTTAGATCTTTCAAAAGCTTTTGATCTGGTGTGTTATGACAAGCTGTGGCAGAAGCTAAAATGTGAAACAGATGTGCCACATGAGATTATATCCTTGCTGCGGTACTGGTACAGTAAACAACAGAATGCCGTTAGATGGGCGGGTGCGCGGTCGGACGTGTATAGGTTGGAATGCGGGGTGAGGCAAGGGGGTTTATCTTCCCCTCGGATCTTTAACCTGTACATGAACCAGCTGATCGGTGAGCTCAGCAGCACTAATATTGGATGTTCCATAGATGGAGTGTGTATAAACAACATTAGTTACGCAGATGATATGGTGTTGCTGAGCCCATCTATCGGTGCGTTACGAAAACTTTTGCGTACTTGTGAGACATATGCGGAGGCCCATGGGCTCAGTTACAATGCTAAAAAAAGTGAATTTATGATCTTTAGAGCCGGTACCAAATGTTACTCATCTGTACCTCCTGTCACTCTTTGCGGCATTCCTTTAAAAAGAGTGCAGCATTTCAAGTACCTGGGCCACTGGGTCTCTGACGACTTGTGTGACAATCTGGACATTGAGAGGGAGCGCAGGGCGCTGTCTGTCCGGTGTAATATGTTGGCTCGCAGGTTTGCGCGATGTACTAGACCTGTGAAGGTGACTTTATTTAAGGCATATTGTCAGTCGTTCTACACGTGCAGCCTGTGGACCAACTTTACGCAGCGGGCGTACAGCGCACTGCGCGTGCAGTACAACAATGCTTTCAGGTTACTGTTAGGGCTTCCGCGGTTTTGTAGTGCTTCGACTATGTTTGCTGAAGCGCGGACGGATAATTTTTTCGCGATCATGAGGAAGCGGAGCGCTTCACTATTATCTCGCCTACGAAGCAGCTCAAACAGTTTCCTGAGGGTTTTGTCCGAGCGGTGGGACCTGTCCCTGATACAGAGGTGGATGCAGCTTCATGTTAGCGCCTCTCCTCGTGACTTTATATAATTGTGTATGTTTAATGTTAAATTGATTGATTGTTATAATGTGTCCTAATAATAATAAACCTACTATTAATTTATATTTAATTTAATTCAATTGTATATGTAATTTTCTTTTTTATTGATTATTTTAATGTATTTTACTTTTATGTGTTTTTAAATTTTTATATTCTGGAACTATGGACTATGTCTGAAATAAATGAATTTATTATTATAAAGAAATATTGTCATAGACACTTTACGGTTGTGCAAAATTTCAGCCCCAGCAGTTAGCCCCAGCAGTTTCAGCTTTGCGTTGATCGATTAGTCAGTGAATCAAACTGTCAGCCATGATCTTGAGTGATTGGTTGTATCCCTTACGATGTCTGATGTTGGCTAATACGCGGACGAAGTCGCGGGCAACAGCTAGTTAATTTATAAAATGGAACTATAATTATAATATTCTAATTTTTATTAAAATTATATTAATTGATTATGATTTGCATGCCCGTGTGGCGGCAGAATATGGAGAACTAACTTCTATGACAACATGTATGTACCAATTTGTACACCCATGTTTGCAAAGAAATAAATGATTTGATGATTTGATTTGTAACAATATTCTGATTTAAAAGCATTGCATAGAGAATCATAGCAAAGCATAGAGATCTACGCTTTGGAATGGGCAACTACAGTACTATCACAGTTTTTATGCCTTGTAACTGTAACTACATTTCATTGTTGTCTTTGTTTCGACAGTTCAAAAGTGCTTGAAACTGGCCTACTTGAAAAAATGCTTTGAATGATTTATTTTCTGAGTAAGAGGTCCTGGGTTCGATTCCCGTGTAGGGCAATGTGATATCGGGTTTATCCATCAAGAATGTCTCAGTAGCAGCTACGGAGTCTGGATTTGTGCTCACAATAGGGCAATCTATAGGCTCGCCTATATGTGTGTAAGGTACACTTCATTCCGCTGTATTTCTTTCCACTTTTCTTTATAATAAATTAAATAAAATCCTCAACATAAATCCCCTAACGACTCGTGAAACAAAAAAGCGGGTAAAAATCTGGCTACTGACACAGGACTACAACTCTACTGAAAATTTACTGCAATCAACATAAATAATTAAGAACACAATTAAATGGTACTCACACACATACACACACACATACACACTCCCACTCCCACATACCAGGACCACATGCACATTGACATAATTATTTCTAATATTATTTTGTTTCATCTTAGCTGAATTGCAATTTTTTTATTGAACTTTTATTTTTACTATAATCATAATTTTTTAAATTATTGTTTTTAATTCAATTATTAATCTAAACTTTTAATCCTGATTTTGTTCTAATTCTAATTTTAGTGCATAAGTAATAAATAAACTAAATGTAAAATGATAACTATTGAACTTAATTTTAAGTCATTTAATTTTGTCACCTTTTGCTGCATAAGACTTGCCCAATTGTAGCTCTGGAGCCAGGGTCTCACATTTTTCTGTAACCTGTATTTATGCCAATAAAGAAATTATTATTATTATTATATTATTACTTCAGCCAAATCTTTCGGGGTATATGACTTGTGGTGATGATCTTTGTCGGATAAATCGAATAGTAAAAACAAATATATATAATTACTTATTTCCCTTTGCCATCGACATACTTATTTATCTAAAGTCAACTCATGTTTGTCAAACAGTATTACATCCATATCAATCGCTTATCAGTCCGCCGAGTTGACTGACATACGCCCTTTCTTAATTGCCGCTCAAACTCGTGCGAATCAAGTCGTTTCGATAATTAATGTTATATTAAAATTAATAATTATGTATCCTAATCCATTTGAAAGAAGGCATTCTATTGTTTGGCAAATGTTTGAAAGGATTTTCTTGAAGGATGTGCGATGTAGGAGGAAAAGGAAGATTGGTTGACGGATTATTTTACTCCTATTTGTATATAGCAGGTATGTGTGCATTTTGATTACTTTTGTTGGTTAAAGATAACCTCATTTTGTAGTGTGGTAAGAATGGGAGATTTGGGAATATTTTCATAGTAAGTGCTTGTGACGCGGTCGCGGCAGACCTACGAGAAAGTGGCGGGAAGTCTTGGATGGCTTTCTCGCGAATTGACCAGAAAAAACACACCATCGTGAGAAGTGGAAGGAATATTGGAGAGGCCTTTGCCCAGGAGTGGGAAAGAACGGATTTTTATTTTGTTACATTTTTACTGAAAGTATTTAATTTTGTAAGCCGCTATGAAATGTGAACATATGGTAGCCAAAGTTTTTTTTTATAATTGACAGTTCTTTGTGAGTATTAATTAACCAATAACAGATTCGTACAGCACCATCCAAACCTATTAAATTAGCACTATGTTTTCCTATTTAACCCAAAGGTTGACTGGTAGAGAATGCCTTGTGGCATTAAGTCCGCCTATGTACCACTATTGTACATGAAGTTTAAATAAATAATATAAATATAGTTATGCTGCAAAGTATTTTTCTAAAGTTAATGCAAAATAATAGCAAACCACACTTTCTCTAAGAATGTGTGTCACAGAGGAGATAGAGCATTGTCCTTTGTTTTCACAGGTCATTTTTAAATCACAAAACAACACAGTTATCCCGTAGTTGTGCATAAAAATTGATCTCTTATTTTTTGCCTTTGCTACAGTATTTTAAAACTTATTTCTTTTGTTCACAGTTGGAAAATAATAAATAATCTTATTTATATGTGGATTTAAGTTCCTATAGTGTAAGACACAATAAATAAAGAAGAGACTCGACAGCTGACGTTGATTATACATGACTGGGATATGAACAATGGCCAGAGTTCAAAGAACGGAGCTGTGTTTAAAAGAAAATCAAACGAACAAGAGAACATTTTTATTCACTTGAAGAGAAAATATTCATTGTGTGTGAACTAAATTAATGAGTAAAGAACTACTTATAAAGTTATTTTAAAGATCTTTCTTTTTTCTTTAATTAATGACATGTCTACATACATGTGCGTTTAATTAATTATTATGTACTTATTTACTGAAAGTGTGTATACATAGTTTTTGTTGCCAAATATTTTTTAAGTTTCTCAAGCTCCTTGTCAACTAGTAAAGCTGAAGTTGGAATTATTTTATAACTTGAACATTGTGATGTTTAAGTTATTTAATTTTTAAAGACTTTTATAAATCTTTTGCTAGAACCGTAGAGGAGTTGATTTATACTTACTTAATTTTTGCTTTCATTGCAATTTCCATGTAACTGAGCACGATGATACATTATAGAAAATAAAATGTAGGTAAACGTTAAAGTAACTACTTAATTTGGGTAATATTTCCTAATAAAACGACATTTTGTAAATTATGTGGGTTTTGTTTATATTATTATCATAGCGCCTGTAGGATATACCATTTCATTTGCCGTACTGTCGTAATTGATTTATCAAATTGCCAGGCACTAGAACGTCTAGGAAATCATTGAGCTGGACTTACCAAGACTGATTTTCAAGCTCATGCTTCACTTATGTTTAGTTTATATGATACTGATTAAAAACTTTTTTGCTAAAAAAAAAGGTGACGACCGAATACGTAACCTCCTTCTTTTTTATAGGTCGGTTAAAAAGCACGAGTAAACAGTATGTTGCAAATACCACAGAAAATGTCTAAATGTGTATTTAATGAAAAATGACGACCCGAATGGCGCAGCGGCAGTGAGGCTGCCTTACGTTCTTAGGGTCCCGGGTTCGAATCCCGGTTGGAGCAAATGTTTGTGTGATGAGCATGGACATTTGTTTCCGAGTCATGGATGTTTATGTGTATAATAAGTATGTATTTACAAACAAAAAGTATCTATGTAGTATAACAACTATCTGGTGGCCACGACACAAGCCTCGTTGCTTAGTGTGGCACTAGATGGCGCTGTATGTTAATGTCCAGCGGTATTTATTAAAAAAAAAGCACCAACATGCTTTTTGGGGTTTAATCCGGTTTTATTCAAGCTATCTATAAATATATCTGCCCGATAGCGTAACGGTGCGTGCTCTCCACTCGTGCTTTGACGAAATTATCATCTAAATCAGTTCTTAGAACTGAATAACATTGCAGTCTGTGACGATTTGCCCACCATAAAACTAAGTATTAGATCATCAGGTCATGAATGTTAGATTTCCTTCTTTATTTTACCATAATAATTATGCCGTCATTCAAACCGACTGGTTATTTTCCCCGGCATTACGTTTCAGATACCCTCTCGAATCAGATATAATGGTTTTATCATTCTGTCTTGCCACATAACAAATATTATGTTGGGGTCGGCTTCCAGTCTAACCGGATGAATACCTGTATTTTACATGGAGCGACTACCTTTCTGATTTCCACAACCTAGTTAGTACTGGGTAAATACGATACCCCTTGTCTGGCTGGTTATCAGTGGTTGTATACCTAAGTGTTCTCATTTACAAGGTCAAAATTACAAAGACGCGATCAGCGATCAAAGTATCAATATGTAATGAAGTGTATCGCGTTCCACTTCCTAATAATAAGCAGATCATGTTAATTACAAGTAATACGTCCTAAATGGTCACTTTGTTCTCAATTTATATTACTACTCGTATCATATTCGTTGACCTCTTGACCGGACAGTGGGTGATAGATAACATGCTCTGATAGAACTCAGACTCTTGTAATGTTGTTTTGAATTGCCCATACATGTGATATACGTATAGAAACGTGATGTATACTTTAATATTAGCACGCTGGATGCAAGACGCATGGGACCGGTCAATGTGGCGACACTTGGGGGACGCCTATGTCCAGCAGTGGACGTCTTTCGTCTGAAATGATGATGACACTTGTGTTAATTTTCATTCGTTAAATATATTCATTGATGCATGTTGATTGTTGTCTTACCCCACGCTTATAATGTTTAAACACATTTAGTTCATCATACATAATTTCAAAATCATTCATTAATTTTTTTTTCATTGTTTCGTCATTTTGAAATGTTCGATAAGTTTTTATGTGCAAACAAGAAACGTAACCTAATACACACAACATTTAGAATACATGTTTTATACCTTGCACAGTATAAAAAGTAACGTAAACTTGCTCTGTATAAAGCTTATACGGTTTCTTCGAAGAAAGAATCGACAAAATGACAGATGAATAAAAGAAATCTGTCATTTTGTCGATTCTTTCTTCGAAGAAACCCATTTCTACGGTGGTCATGCAACGCGGGCTGCTAACATTAGTTTGTCGTCTGCCACATACCTTTCAGACCAATTATCTCCCAAAGACATTCATACAGGGTGTGGCGTAAGTAGTGGTCCACCGTTCAGGATTCGATGAACCAGATAATTAACTATAAGAATTAAAAATTTAAACCATTTATACCCAAGTGTTCTGAAAATATTTCCTTTTTGTCTTTTATTTACGAAATTTCTACCCTTTATTACAAATTTGGTTGTAGTTTCAACAAAAGTCATTAATCTTTCATTTTGATTTCTGTTAATTACTGCTGAATACTAGAGCTACCACGATAAATTATGATTTTTTATGTAAATTCAGCTCTTTTGAAGAAAAAGTTGGTTCTTCTCTAATTTTAACCCAAATTTTTAACACACCATCAAGTTCAAGTGCGATTTTTGTAAAAAAAACGTACTAAATTGTCAGTGCCCATGTATTTAATAATATGCCTACTAAATTTCAATTTCAAAATGATATCATTATAACAGATCCAATAATTTAACAAAAAGATATTCAATTTTAATTAAAGAAAAGAAGATTTTCATTAAACTACTTTTTTAAACTTTATTGCGTTAATACTATTACAAAACGTATTAAAACTTAAAAAACGGATACAATCTAACTTTTTACATTTCTAATGTGATTTGTGTTGAAGCACAAACATGTCAGGTAAAAAAAACCTGACCCTTTTTTTACCTGAGACATCGTTTGTTAACAAAAACCCGTTGAAGCTTTCGCAATCGAGTTACGCACAATAGGAGTGATAAGGAACAGATATGGTAGGGTATTGCTATCTCTTTCATTACTAACGTTGAAATATCCAAAAATCTCGAAATGATTTAGTACGATCTCGTCACCCATGTCGTGCGTCGTATGCGTTTCGTTTTTATTCTGCCTGTGTTTACCTCCGCCATTTCTTTACCCTTGCCTGACCCCGGACTCTGTTTAATTTGCCTACTGATTGGACTTGTTGTTTTGGTGATCTCTGCGATATTGGCTACGTGTACTGGTGACTGGCTTGCTCAACGATTTGGACAAACGTGCAGTGCAGTGACAATTAAAAAATGCCTCAGTACACACCGCGCGAATATGCTGACATGCATTTTATTTATGGCGAATGCAGAGGTGTCGGTAGAGAAGCAGCTCGTCTTTATCGGGAGAGATATCCCGATCGAAGACATCCAGACCACCGAGTTTTTAAAAAGGGTCAGGTTTTTTTTACCTGACATGTTTTTGCTTCAACACAAATCACATTAGAAATGTAAAAAGTTAGATTGTATCCGTTTTTTTAGTTTTAATACGTTTTGTAATAGTATTAACGCAATAAAGTTTAAAAAAGTAGTTTAATGAAAATCTTCTTTTCTTCAATTAAAATTGAATATCTTTTTGTAAAATTATTGGATCTATTATAATGATATCATTTTGAAATTGGCATTTAGTAGGCATATTATTAAATACATGGGCACTGACAATGTGGTACGTTTTTTTTACAAAAATCGCTCTTGAACTTGATGGTGTGTTAAAAATTTGGGTTAAAATTAGAGAAGAACCAACTTTTTTTTCAAAAGAGCTGAATTTACATAAAAAATCATAATTTGTCATGGTAGCTCTAGTATTCAGCAGTAATTAACAGAAGTCAAAAAGAAAGAATAATGACTTTTGTTGAAACTACAACCAAATTTGTAATAAAAGGTAGAAATTTCGTAAATAAAAGACAAAAAGGAAATATTTTCGGAACCCTTGGGTATAAATGGTTTAAATTTTTAATTGTTATAGTTAATTATCTGGTTCATCGAATCCTGAACGGTGGACCACTACTTACGCCACACCCTATATTTTAAATCTCTTAATTTAAATCTCTTTGGCGTGACGGTGTACTGTATGATCACCATGTTCACTGGCATCGCAAGATATTCTACTTAGGGTGGGGTCAGGCCATTCTCGCTTAGAGACGAAGTCTGAAAAGAGATGGGAGAACATGAGAAACGTTGCCAATTATTTTTCAAACTAATTGAAATATAATGTTCATATCTTTTATGTTTATGACAATCATTATGCGCAATGTTTCTATTAAAATTTTATCTTCTGGACCCCTCTTAGTACTGAAAATCAATTAAATCTAAAATACTGACCTCAATCAACAGTCGCTAAGATAATTAATGTGTAACAAAAATATGCTACAAAATATCATCTTGTTTTATTATACTAGACCTATTAAGTATATTACGCAACTCTACTGTACGTCAAACTTAATAAATACATTAAATTGAAGCACTGGGATACCTAAACTATAAACGTTATTAAGAAACAAATCATCCTCTTGCTGTCTCTTTCTAGTTTAATAATGAGCGAAAGGGATAAAAGTGGGTAAGTACTTAGCATTTTCGGTGCAGTTTAAAAAATGATGGTAAAAAAATCTGTTTTAAATCGAACGAAACGAGCGTCTCTTTGTCTGATCGACTCCTAGACAATGCTAAAGTTTTGCGTTTGAGTTTGAAAACTTTTATTGACATTAGAAATCAGAATGTGAAAGCCCGTGCCACTACAGTTGGCAGTGCTTTGTGTCGTCAGTTCCACTCGCCTCTTTGGCACTCTCCACACGATTAATCTGCAAAAATCTGTCTGTCGAGTAGCTGTCAAGTGACTGTTTAGTATAGTAGACTATTAACTTCACAGTCCAGCCTGTGAAGTTAATGTAACAATATTTACCTAGATGGAGTTCCAGCAAGGTTTAAGCACATTTATAAATATAGGTATGTAAACAAGATAAACAATGAATTGACATGTCACACATTCGCAAGATAAAGTTTTGCATTGTCGTCGTTGCAATTCATTTTGTGACTCTACTACAACAACCTTAGATTCAAATTAAAATGAATGGCTAAGAGTACGGTTTCCTTTTATCTAATTGCTAGAATACACAAGTCTTAACCTTATTTTTTATCAAAGCGATAATTAAGAAACGGTATAAAATTTTTTTTGAGATAAAGTGATGTTTATATTTTGTGGAGGAATCCCCGGGTCCAAACAAAACATTGTTGAAACTCAATATGAGTTCAAGGTATTAGGGATCCGTAGTCAAAACAAAATATGTTTAAAATTAAACTTTTCCTTCATTGACTTTATTATATTTAATTCCTTATTTTAACCTCCTGAAAGGTCGAGGAATGCTGGGCCATCAAAGCCAAACTTATCTAGTTGTAGGTAGTTATATAGATCGATGCAGCATCCCTGCGTGCGCACGGCCGTATCAATAATTCCTGTTCGAATGAATTTTCACAGCATTTTCGTCCCTTCATTTCTGCTGTTACGCAAAACCATAAAAGTTGTTACTGCAACAAGGCCAGCTTTGGAATAAAATTGTCTCCAAAATGGAGATTGGAACGCATCAAATGGAAATCTAAAACGTTCATTGTCGAACACTGGGTCAAACCTCGATCCGAAATAGATTTAAGACGGGTTTGCAAAAGATATAAAAAGATTTCCCGATTATTGACGTCACTGATACTTATTTTCTGCGTAGCTTAGAGCCCTAGCACACGGCGTATTTTAAACGCGCAGACGACGCGGGTTTCATTAACGCGCGTTTTCTGCATCGTAGATGCTGTTCTTTGCGTTTTTATAGATTCAAACACGCGTAAAACGCGATACAAACTCGCATGTGAAGCGCGTTCGAAACTTGTTTGAAGCACGTACAAAGGGTCAAAGACAGCGTAAGCAGTGTTGTCTCAACCGACGCCAATGTACAATAGACGAGGAGGCTCTGACCAAAACGCGGAAGCTACGAGCGATTACAGCGCGTCTGTATCGCGTATACGCGCAGTAGACGCGCGTTTCACGATCACCCCGTGTGCTTAGTTTACAAGGTTGCGTTCAAATCTCGTTTGAAGCGCGTATACGCGCGTTATCTGCGCGTCGTCTGCGCGTTTAAAATACGCCGTGTGCTTAGGCCCTAGTTTTTGTGTAAACAAGTCTATGAAAGATGAAAACATTGGCTCCACTTTTTCTTTGTAAAGTATTTTCTTTCTTTTTTTCTTTGTTATCCCGGACGCGATTCACAAGTAACTCGTGAACAGTAGATTTTCTATTGTGTCCTTTCCGTGTCCGTTGTATGGCGTTCAAAGAATTTTGATAAGTATACATTGATAGCTTTGAAGACGGTGAAAGTTTATTTATTTAACACTTCAAGGACAAAGTACAGAGGCGGACTTAATGCCATAGTGATGCAGAGACAAACAGTGGTAGTGCTAGTAGGTAAAGTCAGTGCTCTGGTTTTTTTTGTAGGTAACTGTCGCCTTTACTTTGGATATTTTATTAGCGTTATAGGTCATTGGTTTTTGAGTTTAAAAGTAAATCTATACCAACAGATTAGGTATTAAAAAATGTGCTCGCTATAATCTATGAAAATTTCAACGTGAACATAGCATGCAAACCATGCGTAAACCGGCATGTCCTAGAACCAAAAATTCGAAGACATATGACATTTACCAATATGATCTGGGCCCGCGTGGTGGATTATAGCCCGTTCCCTCTCATTGAGAGGAGGCCGTGTCCCAGCAGTGGGAACATTATAGGCTGATGATGATGATGATGATGAACATAGCATCATTATTCTCCTGCCCTTATCCCAATTTATGTCCCATGTCTTCTTCTTCCATACCTACTTCTCTCTTACTGGTAATTTGATATTTAGATACAAGGAGTATTTTTGACATACTAAAATTATTTACATAGTTATTAGTAAAACATTTTCTGTTTATTCCGAACAGCAAATTGTCTTAATAATTGCGATGTTGTAAATGCGCGGAACCTGATTGACATTCGAGCAATAATCTTTGCTGCGCGTAAGCATGAATCACTTACTCCCAAACATCAAGTTAACTATAGTATCTGTCTCGTTTACACATGATAGAAAAGAACAGAGATAGCATGAGGATCCTCTTCATTACTTAAAGAAGTTTATTGTTTAGGTCTCTCACTTCTCAGTTTCTTTAGTGTTAATCTAAAGTTTGAATGGTAATGTTGCATTTAGTTAAACAAAATGAAGTTATTTTGTAGCATTTTTGTTTTATTTGTTATTTTGGTTACTGTAAACGGAGGTGAGTCTTTTTCTTTTATTGTATTGTTTTGTTTAGAAACTTTTCTTTTAATTAAAAATAATAAAATATTGAGAGGAATAAATCGATTAACGATTGAAATAACGTGAATTGCCTACTGCAGGTCAGATATAATGTAGGGTATTGACCCCACATTATTTCTGACCTATGCAGTAGGTATATTTACACCTAATAAAATATGCTGGCAACCAGTTGCAATCTGGGCATTATTATTACTTATTATAGTTTTTTTTATTTCATAAATAACGAACAACCCAAACCAAATGTCTAGAATAATTTAGACATTTGGTTTGAGTTGTTCGTTATTTGGAAGTTAATCTTTGAGAAAACTTTTTGCTGAACTGGGGTAAATGAAACGAATTTAATAAATACTTCATGTATAAAGAGTCATGTAGGTAGGAATCTTAAACGGGTTGTACGGTATTAACAATAGATAGATAGATAAACCATTTATATATTTTTGCACACAAAAGACATAGCACAGTACACGGAATACAATTAAATGATACAATTGACCTGATTATAAAACATGGTGCCAATATACAAAAAAAAACATATTTACGAAATAAGTATAGTATCACCATGACATACCTACTGACTGTATTTCATTTACAGTATTTTATTGAAGTGTTAAATGGTCACAAAGTCAGGTTTCCCAAAATGCATGAGATATTCAGGTCTGCCTATCAGATTTTTTTTTAAAGTTGCCCCACCCTAGGAATTTCTCTTGTATCATGGGTGCGTTGACAAATATTTAAACTCATATACACAAACTGCCGGCCCCGGAACAACTAGGCCATACAAATAGATGTTGCGTGCGGGAATCGAACACGCGACACTCAGCACAGCAGCCAATCGTTCAGCCACTGCGCCCACCGTGCCGTCTATTCCAATTTATCCACTAATTTAGTTCAACATTTTCCATTTGTTTTCAGACTGTGGTGTCGTCACCAAGCGAGAATGGGACGGCCTAACTCCAGTCCACGTGGAATACCTTGCGAGGCCGGTGGACCTGGTCATCATACAGCATACTGTTACAACAACCTGCAACACTGACGCGAGATGTGCGGAGATCGTGAGGAACATACAGACTAATCACATGGACAACTTAAATATGTGGGATATTGGATCTTCGTGAGTATGCCTACCCACATTGTTTCGTACTCTACACACCAAAGCCGCATGTTAGCTTGGAAAAAGGTATCACACGGGAACGGGGGAAACGGTGTCCGCTAGCGTCTTAAAAATGGAACAGGATTAGAAAATCGTAAGATAGTGGTGTCGATTCTGTTGTGCACAAACTAAACTTAATTTAGGCTATTACTATCTTTTTCTCTCTAATAAAACGAGAAAGAGACGCACGTAATTTAGAGCTGTCAAATTTAGTTGGAACTAATATTTCCATACAAATGAAGGGTGCACGTAAAAACATGTCGACTAAAACACGGTGAAGCGCAAGGCATAAACTAGTTTGACATCTCTAACTTATTTCATAGCTATAGCCGTCCTTTTCTCGCACTGCCTTTTAGTAAAAGATAGCAATAGCCTAAATTAAGTTTAGTTTGTGCACAACAGAATCGACACCAGTGTCATAACAAATACCGACTGATGAATTTTCTATCCAGGAACATTTGACTGACGGGCTGATTATTATATGACCTCATTCCTGTGCTTTCTAAAGGGTAAGGTAGGGGAAATGTACACCTCCCCTATACTAGGTCCACGTTTCGCCATTTATGTTTATGTCCCATGTAAAATGGACTAATTTCATAAATCAGCACATATCAACATTCCAGGCTGATTGACAAATCCCTAGCAGCAACACAAATATGACCTGCACTTGAAAATATCAATGAGGCACTCGGGTTAAAATGAGCGATTGTACGCTATCGCCCAGTATGACTTGCGCCGGGGCGTGGCCCCAATAGCCCACACTTTAACAACTTTGACATGCTGTGACTTTGGATTGCCCCATGTAGTTTGAATAAGTATAGGATTTGTTTCAGAAGAAATCAGTGTCAAAATTATGTATTTAAAGTAGTAGTGTCAAGTGAATTCTGTTAATAACAAATTTATCTTTGTTAGTGAATGCTTCCACTAACTAGATAAACCTTAAATATCACAATCAGATCTGAATATTCCAAGCTTAAAACTGGTTGTCATCACATTTTTTCCATGTAGAGGAAAAAGTACAGTGATTTAACTTCTCAGAGACCAAACAAACTGGCAGCAGACATCATATTACACAATTTGTTACAATTTAATGAGGTAGCGCACAAAATAAGTTTAAAAATAAAGTTTACCTCTAGCTTCTGGTGCCTGGGGCACCTAATGGAGAAAATTGCGTTTAGAAACACGATCTCCGGGGTGAACTAAATGCAGGCATATAGGGCAACTACGTAATTTCTATTTTAAAATGTGTAGGAACCAATAGTGTTTACAAACGGATAAACACTTAATTATTATTTATTTTGGATTTGGATATTTTAGCAGTGACCTTTGAATGTCAAAGACTGTACAAATTGTATTGTTTTAAATTGTGTCGTTACAGTCTGCGCACTGTAATGCTTGGTTCTCCTAACTCACCGATATAACGCTTTTATTTTGAATTTGAACATGCATTGCATGAATGTAATGTAAAAACGCGGAGAGCGCCTTAACGATTAAATCTTTGTCTTGTATCCATTTTCAACCGGCTCCCAAATAGAGGAGGTTCTCAATACGACTGTGTTTTTTACCTCAGAACTTTCGACTGGGTGAACCGATTTTGATGATTCTTTTTTTATTTGAAAGCTCGTGCTTTCCGTGTGGCCACATTTCCCATTTGGTGAAGATCTAATGCTGATCTTCGGAAATATACAATGGAACTCTTTAAAAGTAGACGGCAAATCTGCAGTGATTGCTGGAATCGCTTGGATGTTTATTTTTTATACAACATCATGACGTAACATCACGCTTGTATGCTCTGAGGGGGTACGCAGATGTGTACAATGCACCCAGATTTAGACAGTTAGGTATGTTTAGTTCCATTTATTGGGGATAAGCCTATTACCATGACATGTATTGTTAACAATGTAAAATTAAATCATGTAAATTATTTGATTGGGTTCAACTAAAAATGGAAAAATAAAAAACTTTTTTGCAAAAATAAAACCGACTTCAAAGAACACAAAAAAGAGAAAAATAACTTTAGCTTCAGAAGTCGGTGGCAATAAAAACTGAATCAAACAAATTAAGTCACCGATTTCTGAAAGTTTTTTATTTGTGCCTATAAAGGTTATTATTGGTGCTCAAGTGCCTGTCTCTTTCCATGAAGTATTCAATTCGTAGCAAAACCTGCTTAAACTGCAAGTTGAATGTTTTATAAAAATTTTTTTGAGGGATTTTCTTTTTACAGTCTTCTCTAGTCTCTGGATAGATGGCGCTGAACTTGATAAGTTACTGCAAGGAACGGAACGTAAAAAAACTGATTTTAACAAAGCGCGAAAAAACTAGGTTACTTATATTCAGAAGCTTAAGCAAACGAAAGTGTCAGTCAACGAGCGTATGTGATGTGACGCTATGTTTTTTTTCCAAGCGTTTTGGGTTTGGCACCAAGGAACGTAGTCAGTTCAACGCCATCTACAAAGTTCTTGGAAACTATGTTTTTTTAATACCTCAAAAAGAAAACCTCTCATTCTAGGTTCATTATCGGCGGTACGGGCAAGGTGTACGAAGGTTCCGGTTGGTTGCACGTCGGCGCACACACATACGGCTACAACAGGAAATCTATTGGGATCACTTTAATTGGAAACTATAACAGTGAGTATTATTTCTTTGATTTATGACGTATTTATGACCTATGGTCGCGGAAAATCGCTGGATGGATGTGGATGTCATAGGACAAGTGGCTGTGGCAATGATTGCCCCCCGCCCATGTCCAACAGTACACATTCTTAAGCCTTACAAAGGGCGCGTAAAAGACGCTTAACGAAGCCGAAAGGTACATTTTCTCGCCGTCATTGCGATATTTTTTTTGTTCTGGACTATACTGGGAACTAGTTACGGAGATTGGTGTCAAAGTTTCAACTTTTTCACATTCACATGTTTTTAATGTAAGATGTTTACTTTAAACACCTCCACGACTCTCGTACTATTCAATCCATCTATTAGCACAATTTTTTGAAAGCTGTACATTGAGTTCTATCGTAAAACGTATTTTTTCACCCCGAAAAAAAAAAAAAGTCGTTTCCCAGCGATGTTTTTCGTGTTGGCATTGATTCCTTGATACTGTTACTTTATACATAGCCTGAAAGTTGGACAACAGATCTTACCGAAGGATATTGACCTGCACAACCCATTTAACCAGTAAATTGGTTGTGGAGGTCAAATATTCAGTCGCTCCATGTAATATACTGGTGCTTCAGCTACATATATGTAGTAACTAACTACATAGATGCAGCCTTTTTTTTTTTTCGGGAAATCATCAAATGACTTCTCCCGCTCTGGGCGTAGCAGGAGGGAGTGTCTGACTTTTACTGACTAAAACCCATCCATGTTCCTTCATCGCCCTTTGTGTTCCGGGGACCCGAACCCAACATAGTTGGAAATGGCTAGGCAGATGATTATCACTTGAGACTTGGTCTTGCTAATGCCAATTTGATTCAAGAGTATCTTCTCTTTCCACCTACATTTGCTAATCGTATTCATTAAAACTTGGTCTCCTTAACCATAAAAAAGAACCATCAAAATCGGTTTACAATTGGCGAAGATATCGCTGAACATACATACGAAAAAAAAAGGAACTGTTAAAAACACACACCGACAATTAAATCCACATTGAAAATATTATGTATGCAAATTGTTCTTTTGTTCCACTTTATGCACGTTCCAAGTTTATTTTGTAATAATAAACGATCAACAAAACGAACAAGCATTTTCAGCGACTGCGGACTAAAATGAAAACTATAAATTTTAATGCACGAACATTTTCTCTCGACATACGAGAACGTAATTATTTAAATTGCACCTAGAATGCGGACAGAAAGTTCACAAAGAGGAACCATTTTACAAAAGGTAAAAGTTTCAAGTCATGAGTTTTATTCGCATAAACTAATAATGGGCACTTAAAAATAGTTGATTCTACTTCTATAAGATTTAGTATAAATAGGATAAGTATAAAGTTCCTCGAAGAGAAAGGAGTGACGTTGGCATCGGGGGAGGGGGGTACACGTCTGGTTACGATTGATTTCGTGCGAAAGCAATGTTTATTCTATGCATCATATAAGTGTTGCTGGTTACCTAAGTATTTATTATTTTTCATTCATATGATTTGCATGACATATAGGATGTAAACCACCTCATCACGAAGCCGTCAGCCAAGCATTTTGTACAGCAAACTAAGTAACTTTACGCAAAAATTATTGCTGGGAAACGACTTTTTTTGTAGGGTGAAAAATCATGTTTTGTGGTAGAACTCAATGTAATGCATGCAAAACATTGTGCTAATGGAAGGATTGAATAGTACGGGGGTCGTGGAGGTGTTCAAAGTAAAAGTCTTACATTAAAAACTTGAATTAAAAAAAAAGTTGTCAAAAAGTTGGAACTTTGACCCCAAATATCTCCGTAACTAGAAAGTTCCCAGGTATGGTGTAGAACAAAAAAAATATCACAATGACGAGGAAAACCAGTGCCTTTCGGCTTCGTTAAGAGGTGTTTTACACCCTTTATTATTATTGACGAGAATCGTTATCAGCCTATAAAGTAAGTGTATAAAGTGTGTAGTAGGTAACTGTAGTGTAGTAAGTTTCCAATGCACTAGATACACGCCTCTGTAATAGGGAATGCCATCTCACTGAAGGGCCTGACTCGGGCTACTTGCCGCATTTCACCGAGCCCACTACTGTGATTTGGGTTTAGAATTTGGAATATATTGAAATTTAAAGTTTCTTAATTAATTACGAGTTATTATTGATATCGATTGAGCGGTATAGAAAAGAAAACTACAATCTTTATACAATATCTGTGTATAATTTGTCTACCTCATCAAGACACCATGGCAACCAATCAAATCGGTCCACAAAGGCTAATCACCCAAAAACTATCCACGTTTCAGATGCCACTCCAACCGAAGCCTCATTAGAAGCATTGAAGGCGTTACTTCAATGCGGTGTCGAACAAGGTCACTTGACGACTAACTACCATCTTGTAGGCCACCGACAACTCATCGCCACTGAGAGCCCTGGCAGGAAGCTGTACAATGAAATCAGAAGATGGCCCCACTACCTTGGCGATGTCAGTTCTATCAAAAACTAATTAGTTTTAACGCAATCGCCTGTCTTAATGCCTGTTTCATGAGCTATTTTGTCCGTAACTAGTCTTGAGATTACCGACTCATGAGGGGTCGATAAGTATAGACTGGAGATAATATACCTTATATCATTTTAAGCAATAGTTCAAACTTTATGGCGGCTCGGAAGTTAGTTGCGAGTGGTCTGTGCATCATACAGTCAAGGCGATGCGTCTTCTGCACCCCGTTAATACCCACAAAAGTGATCTACATAGATTTACGTTAGATGTTTCGAGCCGAAATAAAGTTTGAACCGTTATATCTACGCTGACCGACACTCGCAGCTAACTTCCGAGCCGCTATAAAGTTTGAAAGACTTATAATCATACCCTGAGGGACAATTTGAATAAAAGTCAATGATGAACTAAATTCAGCTACCAAAGATATGAAAGCAACATGTTTGTTTAGCACTTAAAAACCTGTAAGAACTTAGTCTACAGTATACATAGTACTGTTGAGATAATATTTTTTAACAATTTATGCAATTTTGCATTTTTGCAAATGGAAAAGTTAATCTATTATTTGAAAGTAAACGCTACGACATTTTTTTTTTTTTTTCATTTTTTTTGTCATCATCATCATCATCATCATCAGCTTATAATGTTCCCATTGCTGGGACACAGGCCTCCTCTCTATGAGAGGGAATGGGCTATAATCCACCACGCGGGCCCAGTGCGGATTGGTAGATGTCACATGTCTTCGAATTTTTTGGTTCTAGGACATGCCGGTTTCCTCGAGATGTTTTCCTTCACCGTTTTGAGAGCAGTGGTGATGAAATAAATTACACAAAGTAATGCGCCTGCCTGGGTTCGAACCTACGACTTACTGTTCGTAAGTCGGGGCCGCCACTACTGGGCCACCACTGCTCTCAAAAATCAAAAAAATCTAAATTATGTCTATGTCATGCATATTAGCCGAGTTATCACAATTTTTGCGGACGAAGTGCTAGTACATAGTTCATAAATGGCGTTGTAGACACTTTAAAGGTCCTCACGATGTTTTCCTTCACCGTTTAGAGAGCAGTGGTGATGATATAAATTACAAATTTTTATCATCACCATTTATTGTTATTTTATTATTTTTTTGTTGTAAAAGAGACGACACACAATACCACACCACTTACGACACTTTTCACTTCAAACTTCACACCCAAACACACACACGCATTTTTAGTTTTATTTTTTTGATTTTATTTCATAAATTAATCCTTTGCAACCGTGTCCTGTTACGCGTGTATTCATCATGCTTGTATTTCTCAAAAAGGTTGTCAGAGTCTAATATCTAATAAACATAACATCACGTAAGGCAAGGATAAGGCAACTTTGTCAGTTATGTTTCAATACTAGGCGGCGTTCCATTTACCATCAACCAGGAACAAATTCCTGATGAAAAATTAAATATCATTTTGCCTATCCTGGGAATACACCCCAAGACCTATACTAGACCAAGAATAAAACTGTTAATGTAAGAATGTTAATTTAAATCAATAATTTAACATTCAGGAAGAGCTCGTGGGTAAATAATAATATCCGCAAGGGTCTATCTTCAGGTTAAACTGAGCTTGCCAAGATCAATCCGTAGATGGGTGACTATTCGTTGCATTCCGAGTTTCTTCCGTCTGTGTTAAGCCGTTGGTCCTGGTCATTTCTAGATCTTTGATAGTCTTTACAGGTTAGTTAGCCGAAAGTCTGACAACCAGTCTTACCAAGGTGTATCGTATTCGTATCGTATCGATGTCCTGCCTCGATGAGCGAAATATAATAAAAACTCTGTGGCTATGTGTGTACGTCTCTATAATAAATTACCAAAAATGTTTAAAACATTAAATTGTAAATTATTTAAAATCCAATTATATAAATGGCTCAATAATAATAATTTCTATTGCATTTATGATTTTTTTAATATGAATTCATAATGTAGTTAGTTTGCATGCTTTAGTATTAAGCAAAACATGTCCGATCTAATGTTTTTAATAACACCTTGTATACCATATTTTAAGCAAATAAAATATTTTATCTCATCTTATCTTATCTATTACCCAGTACTGACTGGGTTGTGGAGGTCAGATATGCAGTCAAAGATACTGGTATTCAGCTGCATCAGCGTCAAAACACGAAGAACGGGGAAGCTGTGTAACAATAAAGATAATAATTGGATGATCCTTTTCTCTCCTTTCGCAGAATCGTGTCTTTTTTTAGACGTGTCGGCCCATCACAGGAATGTTTTCAAAAAGTGGCCGAAGATCATGACGGCAACATTTTTGAACATAATAATTATAAAAGATTTCTACGATATTTTTTCCACAAAAATTAGGATTTTCAAAGGATTTTATTTTAAGCTTGAATAATAGGTAGGTACTCAAGTGATTATCGAAAGTCGTTTCATCGAAAGTCATTTTTACTACGCCATATCATTGAAGAGCTATTTAACCGATTGGTTATTTAATAGATGTGCCATTTCATCAAATGGCCACATGTACGACCTTCCATTTCAACGATAGTACCTTTCTTGGAATGCTACATTGTCGAAGGTCAAAATTACAGAAGTCGTAATGATGATTCACATTCGCCACTGCCAGGCATTTCGTGTGGTGAATACCCGCCACCAGACACCTCGACCACCCACATAATTTTTACCTATAGGTACTTCCATGGAAAAAGTTTTAGATTTTATAAAATGGCGTATAATAGGTCTGGCTGGCGACCACAGATCAAACTTAGTAATGAATAAAAAAAACCTTTCGTGTGCAAAACGAAGAAGGAACTATGTCTGCTATTTTATTCACTCAGGCGTTTTTATAGTGTTTAAAACATTGTGTGGTTCTTTGTAGATGAAAAGTTTTGGCATTAGCAGTGAGTGTGTGATAATGAGTACCAAAGCACTCACAAAAAAACCTTTTGTGTAACAGCAAAACGAAGAAGGAACTATGTCTGCTATTTTATTCAGTCAGGCGTTTTTATAGTGTTTAAAACATTGTGTGGTCCTTTGTAGATGAAAAGTTTTGGCATCAGCAGTGAGTGTGTGATAATGAGTACCAAAGCACTCACAAAAAAACCTTTTGTGTAACAGCAAAACGAAGAAGGAACTATGTCTGCTATTTTATTCAGTCAGGCGTTTTTATAGTGTTTAAAACATTGTGTGGTTCTTTGTAGATGAAAAGTTTTGGCATCAGCAGTGAGTGTGTGATAATGAGTACCAAAGTACTCACTAACACACACTCACTGTTGATCGCAAACAAACCTAGAACCACATCTTATCTGACTACGGTAGAGTCCAACAGAACTAATCAATAAAAGCACTATTTTCTTGATTGTTTTTATTACAAGCTAAACATTATTATTTCGCGTAATTATAAAATATGGACTTCTAAGAAAAAAATATTTAAATATCAAAGTGTTATAATTGTTCTTCGTTTTCTTGCAACTGGAGTCTGACTTCGTACTGAGAACGGTACCATATCCACCAGCCAAGGGCATGGCGGGTCGCTGCAGAAACTATCCAGCAGTAGTAACATACCTGGAATAATAACAAATTCGATGTGATTAAATAAATTATAAATATAAATCTTCATGGATGGACAGGAAAACCAAGGAAGCGATGGATAGATTGTGTGAGGAATGATATGAAGGAAAAAGGTGTAAGGGTCAGTTCACACCGAGATGCGACTTCGTGTAGAATGGGGAGACACAGGCAAAGATAATCTAAGGTGGTGCCACTATAGCTGGTTTCAATCTGACCAATGAGGTTAAGCTATTTTGAAATATAAAATGACATTCCCACATTTTCAACCAATGACGATGTTGGGAACCAGCTATGCTAGCGCCACGCGCCATTAGTTCCACAGTTTCCTTCCCCATTGATGCAGTTCGGTCGAATGCTCGATTGAAAATTATAATGATAGACTGAGATCTTGTTATAATCGGACTTCTTGCAGAAGAGGAAGAAGACTACAAAAAAATAAAACCGACTTCAAAAACACAACAAAAAAGTGAAAAATAACTTGAGCTTCAGAAGTCGGTGACTTTTGTTTGTTTGATTCAGTTTTTTTTGCTACCGACTTCTGAATCCAAAGTTATTTTCACTTATTTTGTGATTTTGAAGTCGGTTTTATATTTTCCATTTTTATGGAACTCTTCGATAAGTTCTATAATAGACAGCAAATCTGTCGTGATTGCTGCAAACGCATGGATGTTTATTTTTTACAGAACATCATTAAAAACATCCACATAATGTTTTTCTTTCACCGGCAGATAGCTACATTATTCGTGGATGCTATAAATTATATCTCATCATCTTCATCAGCCTATTAATGTTCCCACTGCTGGGACACAGGCCTCCTCTCTATGAGAGGGAATGGGCTATAATCCACCACGCAGGCCCAGTGCGGATTGGTAGATGTCACATGTCTTTGAATTTTTTGGTTCTAGGACATGCCGATTTCCTCACGATGTTTTCCTTCACCGTTTTGAGAGCAGTGGTGATGAAATAAATTACACAAAGTAATGCGCCTGCCTGGGTTTGAACCCACGACTTACTGTTCGTAAGTCGGGGCCGTCACTACTGGGCCACCACTGCTCTCAAAAATCAAAAAAATCTAAATTATGTCTATGTCATGCATATTAGCCGAGTTATCACAATTTTTGCCGACGAAGTGCTAGTACATAGTTCATAAATGGCGTTGTAGACACTTTAAAGGTAAGGTTTAGGACCTAACTCAAACCAACCTTTAAACAACCAAAACAACCTCAAATCAACCTTTAAAGTGTACCAACACTAATCTGTTGATCTAACCGTTAGGTCAACAGATTAGTCTGTGTTGGTAAATGCTGTTTAGCGCTCAGAACAATGTTATGCCAGTCATAATAAATGTGGTCGGAGGGGCAGACAAATGATTATAGTATCAAGCCTAACATACTTTTTGCGTCTATAACTGTACTACCCGGTTACATTACATTTGACGACCCGAATGGCGTAGCGGTGGTGAGGCTGCCTTACGTTGTTAGGGTCCCGGGTTCGAGTCCCGGTTGGAGCACATGTTTGTGTGATGAGCATGGACATTTGTTTCCGAGTCATGGATGTTTATATGTATAATAAGTATGTATTTACAAACAAAAAGTATCTATGTAGTATATCAACTATCTGGTGTCCACGACACAAGCCTCGTTGCTTACTGTGGCACTAGATGGCGCTGTGTGTTCATGTCCAGCGATATTTATTTATTATCTTTGGACCTGATGTCGATGACTTTTATAACAATAAAAGTCCAAACGGTTTGTAAAGGCTTACAAAGGCGGGCCCACCGCAACGCAAAATTCTTCTACGTTTGTTACATTCTTGTATTTTATATTCGATCCCTCGCAGATCACAGGCCGGCCACACTGAAATGTTGAGTCGAAATTCCATGTCCGTGTGAGGGGGTTGGCCTTGTAATATACGCATTCTTCTAAGATTTACGCTTTGCTCGCCAGTTAGCTATTTTTAATTGTAACAATCAAGCGTTACTGTACCTGTTTACAAACTCTAAATAGACTTAAAGCCATAAACATAAATGTGCAAGTATCAAAAGGGGACAAAAATGAAAGGGCGTTAAAAATCCGCATCGCTGTTAACATAAAAAAAAAGAAAAGAAAACAGAAAAATTTAAGAGTTATTACGTCTTAAATGACGCGTGACATAAGTACAAAGGGTGTAAAAAAACCTCTTAACGAAGCCGAAAGGCACTTGTTCTCCCCGTCATTGCAATCATTTTTTTGTTCTACACCATACCTGGGAACCCCCGTACTATTCAATCCATCCATCAGCACAAAGTGTTGAGTGCGTTACAATGAGTTTTACCACAAAACATGATTTTTCACCCCAAAAAAAAAAGTTTTTGCGTAAAGATACTTAGTTTGATGTACAGAATGCTTGGTTGACGACTTCGTGATAAGGTTGTTTACACCCTGTATTCACGTTGGTTACCAAACAAAACATCTTTTAAGGACGTTAAAATGCACTGCAATGCACTTATACGTCCCGTGACCAATGAACTGCTCGGTTTTTTTTTGTGATCAATGAACAAAATTAAATCATCACCGAGTTCAAGCCTCTCCCCCTGTACCCGCCGCGACGCCAGCACGATATCCACTCTCGAATATATAGGCACTAAAAACAATCAAAACCTATTCTCGGTAATTTAACCTTGGTCATTAATCAAAACAAATCAATAGTTTACTTGACTGTGTAGTCGATTTTGCACCACTACACTGTCATCTCTATTTCTGTTGCTATAAGGCTGCTTTCAGCAGTTTAACAATTGCAAAAAGATTGTTTCTATCACGGGAAGTGGTATCTGCCGGTTAGATGTTACCACAGAGTGATTACGAGCAATAAAAGTGGAGGAAGTTTGAACATAGGTACTATTGCTAAGTGTATTTATCTTTTTCAGCTTTAAAAGTTGCCGGTTGGTCACTCTTCATCATTATTACTTAGAAAAGTTATAATTATGGTGAAATAACTACATCAAAACTGACAATCGACTGTTTTAGATCTGCTCGCCAACATTATCGACTGTGAGAAGATTACTGCAGTACAGTTCGGTTGGTAGTTTTGATATAGTTAATGTCAATAGCAATAGAACGGAACTGCATCTAAATTGCAATTATATTATTGGTTTATTGTAATAGTGCGAGGGATGTGTGTGAAACTAACCAATAATAAGCTTCTTTGCTTTTAGTTTTACGCACATCCCACGCTGGAATTTTGAAGAAGAACACTTAATAATACCGTAAACTTCTAAAACAATTACGTACAATAATTGCACTTACTAGCGTCATACAAGCGAGTACGAAGGTTGAGGCTAGAGGCCAAGGCGTCACCTGGCTCTCTTGCGTCATGAGGCCGGCCAGCGTACGTCCTGACAGCCACGCAGCCAGCACAGCCAGAGGGGACATCAGCATGATACCGAGACTGTCTACCATCAACTGAAAACATTTCAAAATCACAAATTCGTACACGCTAATCTTCGAAATCACCCAACCGATTTCAATTAAATTTTGTGAATGTGTATGGTTCCAGCTTGTAAGTCAGGACAGACCTGCGCTAGGCACTCTGCGAAGCAGGGCAGGATCGCTTGTCTTTATCTAATATAAAAAAAATCTCGTGTCACAGTGTTTGTTATCGAACTCCTCCGAAACGCCTTGACTGATTTTTATGATTTTTTTTGTGTATATTTGGTAGGTCTGCTGAGAATAGGCAAACCCGGGAGGGACCCCACTTTACGGTTTTACCCACGTGGTGACAAAAAAAATACACTCTGCGTATTTTTTGTTGTCACCACGCGGGTGAAACCGCGGGGCGCAGCTTGTATTACTATAAGATTTTGCTGTGCGTGTGTTCGTAATTCTTCAGGAGGTTAAAACGGTTTGGCAAATTTTGATAAAATCTTATTTGGCTAAGCTTCATTTCTGTCATAGATAGATAGAGACGGGATCATGATTAAGCCAAGGCACGTACTAAAAATCTTTTAAAGATCTCTGCCTTAATAATTATTGTATACAACTGAGGGCTGAAAATCAGCACATAATGAACATTAAAATCACATCCCAAAATACACGCCCTTCTCCACTTCCTAGTGATTTAACTGACAAGAACAAGTGATAACCAAGGTTTTGTAAAAATATTCTGATTTAAAAGAGTGTCCATGGAGTTTCTTGCCCGTTCTTCTCCATAGATCTACGCTAGTGAATGGGCAACTACAGCACTTTCACACTTTTTATGTCTTGTGACTCGGACTGTAGCTACATTTAATTTTCATCTTTGTTTCGACAGTTCAAAAGTGCCTGTAACTGGCCTACTTGAAATAAATGCTTTTATTTTTATTTTTGATTTTGGTGCCACAACGTCCCATGACAGGAGCTTACCTACAATCATTAACCCTTGCTATTAATGAGGCTATATAAACACCAATAAGGTGTGTATTATTACTGAAGTCATTAGGAACATAGCTTATGATATGTACAAAACAAACAACATTGCGTGGCTAATAACCATAAAGATCAGGCCTAGTTTAGACGTAAGTGACCTGTAAGGGTTGTAAAACTTGAACTGTAACACAATTACAAATGTGAATAAAACTGTAAACCAATTAGTAAGAAAAGCACTGGACGGGATCGCTAGAACCACACCTTATCGGCTCGTCGTTAACTTGGAATGGGCCAACTCTAACCTCGCTGACTGCTGTGTACTAGCTGATGCAGAGCCTAGGCGACGCTCACATGCTCTAAGTTTACATCACAGTATTGAAGTTTCATAGAAAGAATCTTCAACGCGTCGAATTTAACCGATGCTAACTCCGTGCAGTGCTTATGCGTGTGCCTGCGTGAAATAATTTTGAAAATTACGCAAAGATAGTAAACATACCTGTTTCGCATTATGGCTCAACACCCACATAACCAGCGCCCTGGGAACACCGTACTTATGCACACGTCTTGTTGCATACCTGGACCCACACAATTCGCATCTTGACTTCCCCGATTCTGTCAACCATCGCTCCAGACATTTCACATGGACCCTTCCAACGGTCCCACGACAAGAACACGCAGATATCAACCGTCCGAGCTCGGACGATAACGAGTCCCCACCGTGGCAAATGCGACACATGTCGTCAAAAGAGTGAGTACTCAACCTTTCCTCATCTTCAGTCGTGTCAATTAGGGTGGGCATATCGTCTACACTGTATAATTGAATTTCTGCACCCCAATTGATTGCAGATGTAGCAGTTGAATGTTTATTATCGTCTCCGTCTATTTTATTTGGTTGATCTATCATTGATATACGGCGCTTGGGGCTCCTGACTTTTATGCGATGTTGATGCAGATGCTTACTTCTCACGGGTGCTGTCTCCCTAGACGATATCTTTTCTTCTTTTTTCTCTGATCTCAACTGTTCAACATATGATGAATGTTCACTGGTACTTATTATATTATAAAGGTCTATGTTACTTGAACTGGCTGTGACATCTTTATCCATAGTCGCGTGTGAACCCGCCTTGACCTTTGATATTGAAGCAGAGCTTTCAGGTACGACTGATAGATTCAAATTTTTAGAACTATTCGCATTCGTTTTGATTTTATGTTTCTTAGATGATTTTGATGCGACAGCAACATTACTGATCGTCAGTCTAACTGGGTCGGAGTCGGGATTAGGCAGGCTGAATGAAATAAGATAAAAGGGTTATTAGTTAACTAGAAACACTAGCATATTTGTTGATTTGTAAGGAGCTATATAGCCATGATTCAAAACCACCAAAAATTGAGAGATTTAGAAGAGACCTACTCGTACACTCAGCATTGAGTGGCCAAGGGTTAAAGAAAAATGAGAACCTCACGTCCTGGCCGCCACGGGAGACGCCCCGGGCGTCGGGGGCTACCATGTGGCCCCCGGCCACCGTAGGAGCGGGCCTGTGGACAGAGAGCTATGGGCTAGCTCGCCGTCCGTCCTTCTCATGACGACAGGCCGTGTCGACGGTACGTAAAAGTCTAACACTCCCTCCTGCTCCGCCCAGAACGGAAGGACTCATATGAGGATAACCCATCCGAAAAAAAAAAGGGTTGAAGAAGAAGAAGAATATACCCTGTGCTGTTTAAATCTTCACAACTGCATCCAAATTAAGGCTAGAAAAATTTTCAGAGCATTTGAAGAATTAGAATTAGGTCGGAGTGGTAGCTACGTCTCTATCATAAACCTCTAAACACTCAAAATATCAGATAAAAGAAATGAGAAAATAGTAAAAATCAAAAGATGTTTTGTTTAAAATAATTTCGCAGGGGAATTCAAAGGTCGTTTAGTTTGCAAGGCTTTGAACTCTTTGCTTTCAAAACCATATTCCGTCAAGCTGTCTAAAATATATTTTTCAGTAACTTTTTTTAAAGGTTCTTGGTTTCTTTTGTACCTTTATATTATAATTAATTTGCAATCGTTAATTAAGGTCTGTAAATCGGGATTTAAACCTTTGTTTTGGAACGTGGCTCCGCGAAAGGCGAATCCACATTACGTGTTTTTTTTGATAACTTTAAGGAAATTCGTAAGCCATTATTTTGCTTCATAATGTTTGAAAAATTCGTCTGCCAGACTTCTCTAACCACTAACCAAAACAAAACTTGCTGTTGAAAATTTCGAAAATCTATGAAATTAGTTTGATTTCCCAATTCTGTATTTTAGGCCATTCTAACATGTGCCTCGGAAAGCATGTAAAGCCAACCAGCTCTTCACGTGATCTTTCCCTGGTCGGAATGCCATCAGACTATAAGAGTGAGAGAAAAGAGATAGTATGTGTGAAGCCAAACACACTGTGCTCTTTAATATCTCCTGTGTACTGGGCTATTCTGCGTTCAGATTGGCCGCCCGTGGCCAAAATTCGGTTGAAAAGATTTTATTTATCGGGAATAATGGTATTGGGTTTTTCCAACGAGAGTTTATTTATTTACTTAAGGTATTTCTCAGCAGAAACCCAGAGTTCGGATTTGTGCCTGGCTGATGGCACTATTAAATAGGACCTAAACATAACTAAACATGAAAAAAATAGTCTCCTAATACAGACTTTTTCTTTGCCTAAAAGGAGGCTCCAATCAATTTCAGCTATTTCTTTAACCAAATCAAAACAACTAGTCAGCTAGTTGTTTTGATATGGTTAATGAAATGGCTGAAATAGTTAAAAAACCTGGCAATATATAGTTACAATGGCACGTCTAATCATGAATCATAATTAGACGTGCCATTACCCGTGCCATTCTGCCCTTACCGCAACTTATTTGGGGTCGACGCAGCATGTCTTCTTCTTCCATACTTCTCTATTACTCGTCATCTCAGCAGTCACCTCCTTTCTAGCCACATCGTCCTTCACACAGTCCATTCATCGTTTCTTTGGTCTTCCTCTACTTTTATAATCATCTACATTCATGCACGTCTAATCGTTTGGGAAAATACATGCATCTTAAACAACGGTTATACCTGGGTTGTAATTGCAAACCATTGTGCAATTTATTGTCTCTTCCAACGACATCACATTCTCTAACAGAGAACTTCCGACGCCTCGTGTTGGGCATCTCACTTGAAATTTAAGAAAATTTTTAGTTTTGTATTTTGTAATTGTCTAAATTTTTTTTTGTTACCACATTTGCATGTTTTTTTTGGTAGTAGTTTTATTGAAGTTGTCATTGCGGATTTTTTTTTTAATTTGTGGTTTGGTGAGGTCGAGAGGTCGTTTTTGTAATGAAACTTTTTAAAGGCTGAAAAGTATTTATTTGGATTAGTCAACTTAATTTTTTGAAATAAACCGTGCGAAGCGCTTTTCACATTATGTGAAATTAATTTATTTTATTTTATCTGTTCGGGAAAACAAACGATTAAACATTAATAATTACAAAAAGATAAGATACAAAAAATGTGAAATCAACCACGTTTACATTTAATCCATCAATTTGTCACAAGCGTGACTGCTGAGAATGCGGACGGTTCGATTCTCATCGGGCAAAGTGTTGAAACTATTAAGTTAGTAGTTTCCACGGAGGCAGGATTTGTGTACGTGTACGTTTAAGTACACGTCTGTCTAACCCTTCAGAGATCACATGCGTGGTGTTATGCTGTACAGTTTACAATTTCTGGAAATACTTAATCACAAAATAATGTAAATACTAATTTGCAAATTAATGCATTCAACTATGTATTTTGTTCAAATCCAAGAGTTTGCCCCGATTTCAATTTGCATGATTTGGCTGAATAAATAAAATAAGCTTTGAGTCTTCGTTTACTCCGAGCTAATGTCGCAAGCATTTTCAATATTGACGTTTGGGATTTCGAATAACCTCAGCATATTAGTTAGTATCTTTCAAATATTTGATCTGCTTTCATCTGTAAGCAAATGAAATTGATCCGTAGAATTGTTTGCAGTAAATACCTTAAACATGTAAGGATCATCATCCACAGCCAAACTTCAACCACTGCTTGTGCCAAGCTCCACATTCTTGTGCCAGCCTCATCAAGGATATAGCTTTTCCCAATTATTTTTGGGTCGGCTTCCAGTCTAACCGGATGCAGCTGAATACCAGTATTTTACATGGAGCGATTGCCTATCTGACCTCCACAACCCAGTTAGTAATGGGTAATACGATACCCCTTGGTAAGACTGGTTCTCAAACTTTTTGGGCCACTGACTACCTGTAACGACTGTCGAAGATCTACAAATTACAGCCGGGACCAACAGTTTAACGTGCTTTCCGAGGCACGGACGAAACTCGGTATGTAAGAGTGGTCACCCATCCACAGACCAACCTAGGCAAGCACGGCTTAACCTAAAGATCGACCCGAGCGGCTGTTGTTAATTAGCCACGAGCTCCCGCGATGGCAACAATACCAAATAACGCTTCTCTTTTCAGTCCTTGGGGCCACTCGGTCACAGCTTTACACCGCTAACCATCACTGCTTGCTAGGTGTCCTGCCCAACTCCATTTGAGTTTTATAACGCGATTTCCAATAAAATAAATAAATAAATATCGCTGGACATTACACAGCGCCATCTAGTGCCACACTAAGCAACGAGGCTTGTGTCGTGGACACCAGATAGTTGATATACTACATGGATACTTTTTGTTTGTAAATACATACTTAGGATCGGTTCTAGGGCCGTCCTTCTGGAACATCGTGTACGACTGGGTGCTGCGCGCCGACCTCCCAAGCGGTGTCAGTTTGCTACATAGACGACACGCTGGTGCTGGCACAGGGGAGGTCGCACGAGGCAGCGGCCGAAACTAAGACACGCGGGTTTGCGATAGTCGTTGAGAGGATCCGGCAACTGGGTCTCGAGGTGGCATTGCACAAGTCCGAGGCTATGTGCTTTCATGAGCCTCGGAATGCGCCACCTCGACCTCGACAGCCGGTGGAACTTCCTGGAGCACTTCCGACGTTTGGCCCCCAAACTGGACCGGACCGGGGCGGCTCCTGCCCAAACTGGGGGGGGGGGGGGCAAACACCTCCTGCCGAAGGCTCTACGCGGGAGTCGTGCGTTCCATGGCTCTTTACAGGGCCCCGGTGTGGGCGCGTTCATTGAGGTAGTGAGCCGCCCACTACCTGAATGTGCCCCAAAAGATGGTAGCCGGCGAGCCTCCTTGCCAGATTGCCACTATGGAATCTGGAGGCGATAGTCCTCGCGCGCCTACATGAATAGCGTGCGGAGGCGCTACGCCGGGGGGAAACTCCGCTGCCGCGGCAACTTGTCGCTCAGCGGCTGTCCGCTGAGGGACGATTTGCCGCAGCAGCGGAGTTTAACGGTTTAGCGGTTAACGGAGCGGAAGTCTGTACTTCCGGCGGGATCTCATGGCGCAACCTCGCCACAATAGTGGCGATAAGTCCCCTCTTTGAGGAGTGGCTTGAGAGACGCCACGGCATCCTCACCTTTCGCCTGACGCAGGTCCTAACCGGACACGGTTGTTTCGGGACGTTCCTGCACCGAATCGGGCGGGAGGAAACGCCCGGGTGTTTCCACTGCGAGGATCGACCGGAGGACACGGTGGAGGTGTGCCCCGTGTGGGCAGAGCACCGCCGTGTCCTCGAAGCGGCGATCGGCGGCAGCGACCTCTCGCGTCCGACCCTGGTTCAAGCCATGGTCTGGAGCGAGACGGAATGGGACGCCGTCACCTCCTGCGAAGCAGTCATGCTAGAGAAGGAGGTGGCGGAACGTGAGAGGGAGAGAACCTCACGTCCCGGCCGCCGCGGGAGACGCCCCGGCCACCGTTATAGAGCGCGGTCCTGTGGACGGTGGGCTATGGGCTAGCTCGACGTCCGTCCGTCTCGTGACGACAGGCCGTGTCGAAGGCGCATTCGTGTTCCACGCGCGCCTCAAAGAGGTCAGCAAAAAGGAAGGGGTCCGCAAGGGCCGATGCCTGCCGGCGTTGCGGGACTGTTCGAAAGAGATACCGTGGCCCCGGCACATAAACGGCAATGAAGGAACATGGATGGGTTTTAGTCAGTAAAGGTGTGACACTTCCTCCTGCTCCGCCCAGAGCGGGAGGAGTCATTTGATGATTTCCCATCCGAAAAAAAAACAAGCAAAAATGCATCGATATGTCAAGCTTGGTACTTACATTTATTTTTTAAACACAGGCACAGATAAGTTGGTTGTACGATACTTTTATATTTCACAAAGATACTGTTATTGAACTTAGCTTAAGGGACCACTGGAGCTTAGTGCATCCTGTCTGGATTTCATAAAATAGAAATTCTTCGAAAACTTTTCCAATATACTGATGCAAAATTATAGAAGATAATAGAGGTTGACTTCTCGATTGTTTCTTTGTTTTTGTTGACGGTCCTGGGTGTAGGTAGGTATAGTAATTGAATGGACTAAGTTCGGATCCTAAGCTGTTAAGTCTACTTAAAAACTATGATATTATACAGAGTGTAAAAGAACCCTTCCTTAAGTCGTTAATTAGGCATTATGTATATCAAACTAAGTAGGTAAGACTGCGCAAAATTTTTGCTGGTAAACGTTATTTTTTTGGTGCAAAAATCACGGTTTACGTTACGGCTCAATGAAATACACTTACAACATTGTGCTGATGGATGAATTGCGCAGGGGTTGTGGAGGTATTTAATGAAAAACCGCAATGACGGGAAGGACCTCTTGGCTTCGGGGTATTTTTACACCCTATATAACTTATAGATAAATACATGATTTACCTAAAAATATATACTGTATTTAATTACGTATGAAAATGTTACATGGAAAAAATAGATTTCCATTCATTATTAATTGAGGGAAAGATTATTATATCTATTCCTGGATTTACAATTATGGAAATACAAAATAAGTGACGTAGTTCATGTAGCACGTGTAAAAAGAAGGCTACACGTGCTACACGTTATTTTTTTTACAAAAAAGATGAACTGGTTGCAACAATTCTATGGACGTGACTAAACAAGTGGAATAAAGGGCGTAACAAGATCCTTATCGAAGCCGAAAGGTATTTGTTCTCTCTGGCAATTAATTAATTCATTCATTCATTTATTTCACAAGTCACAAGGACTCATTAATACACAGAAATTGCAATCATTGCAATTGCAATCATTTTTTTTGTTCTAGATTATATTATTATCTGGGAACCTTCTATTTAATGCGTCCATCAGCACAATGTTTTGAGTGCGTAACATTGAGTCAAATTTCGGCCTACCCCCATGGGAAAAAGGTGTGAGCTTATGTAGTAGCGTAGGTATATATTATTTGTGACCTATTGTAGTGATAATAAAATTAGAATAATTGTTTTATTGAACTAATTACCAAAGGAACATTAGGGCTTTAATAAAAAGTTTCAAGTCCTGATGAGTTAGTCTAGACAAGACATTTATAGATTAGACAATAGACATTTGACTTCTAAAGTATTTTTTTAAAAAGAAGAGCGAACCAAGAAAACTATTTGTATAACTTATCCGATTTTATTTTCGTATCAGTATTTTTTTTTATTTTATTTTAAAACTTCTTAATAATTTACAGAAAGAATTTAATCGTCAAAAGCTTGTAGCTTTAATTAAGCTTTTAGATGACAGTACAAAAAAAAAAAAAAATTGGCAAGATTAATGGTTTCAACACTTTTTCATATAATGACTCAGTTCGTGACCTGGAGGGATGTGTTGTTCGATCGCCAGGGTCAAGCTGTACTTGGATGGGTGACCATGATTACTTATCGAGTCTGTTCGTACCTTGGAAGCACGTTAAGCAGTTGGTCCCGGCTGTCATTTGTAGATTTTAGTAAGGACCTACCAAGCAGATCCACCGGTGGGTCTCCGAATACTGATGTGTCTCCCAAGGCCTACTGACTGGTAGGACCTATGTGACTATTTAGTTTTATATACCCTGAGACCCACCAGGAACTTAAATGTACGATAGAAAACAATTACAAATAATCCTTTATGGGCGGCATGGGCACCGGGCCGTAAGCCGACGAAGGAGGCCGGCGGAGGGTGGGCACATCGGGGACCGAAGTCAAAGAGTTATTTAATATGCGAAGCGAGCGCGAGTTTACGAACCCTTATCTTTGACGCTACGTTTTCTATTTTTACCCACGACGGAACGGAGACGGTATATTGAAATGCGACGGTATATTGTATATGCGTTTGTGGTGAGAGGATGTTTTTTGTTTGTTTGTGCAAATACATGTTGCCATTTTTCTCCAAAACTACTTGTCCGAGTCTTCGAAGACAATAAAATCTCAGAGGACCCACTAGTAGGTCTTGAGAGACACATCAGTATTCGGAGACCCACCGGTGGGTCTGCTTGGTGGGTCCTTGAAGACGAACTGATTTTAGTAGTGACAGGTAGTCAGAAACTCGAAGGTCTGTCAACCAGTCTTAACAAGGGGTACCGTAGGTATTATTTGGTAGTATTAGCTGGGCTTTGGGGCAGATAGGCAGTCGCTCCATGTAAAATACTGGTATTAAGCTGCATCCGCTAAGACTGGACGCTGATACCAACATAGTGGGGAAAAGGCTAGGCAGATGATGACAAAGAAAAACGAAATAATTAATAAGATAAATGATTTTACCCTTCTTTTGTACAATGACTTAGATCATGAACATGCAACGAGAGGTCGTGACCTGTTGCTTTGTTGACTTGAACTTACTCCGTAACTTAAGCATTATTTTGGCTTTCTTGGAACTTGAAAGGGTTAACTTAACAGTATTTGTTATGTGTAGAATATATGGTTGAAATGTTTGAAGAAACACATCATTATGCCAACCATAATAAGAGACTGCGATCATCGCAAAATCGTGTTCTTCACTGTCCCTCTCACTGCACTGACTTCATTCACCGATCATTCTCTGTCCAATCTATTTCTCTGTGGAATGCACTTCCCCGAGAAATCAGGATGGCAACCAAACGTTTATCTTTCAAAATTAAAGTTTGAGAGTACATTCGGAAGAAGCTGGCAGTTTCATTACAACGGTAATGTTTTCTCAATTGTTGTATTGCTTGTCTCTGCATCACCCAAAGACTCAATGGTAGAAAAGGCCTCTGACATTATGTCCGTCTTTGTACTTGAAGTGTGAAATAAATAAATGACACTTAAAAAAAAACAAGCATTTCTTAAAATGAAAAGAAAGAAATAGGTTTACCTATCAAAACTGAACGCTTATATAAAGTTTTGTGTCCATGCTATTAACCGTTGAGAAGCTCTCTTGTGAGGAGGCCATCCTGGTTTCAGGAATACGTCATGTCTGTCATAAAAATATATTGCCACCAGAACCAAAAATGTGTGCAAAATTTCTACTCAATCGTTTTCAGGAAACTGGTTTAAAATTTAGTTGCAAGTTTTTTTTCCAATACTTCTAACTGACAAGGCATACTTACTACAAGGCAAGATAAATAAAAGCATACAGGGTGTAAACGGACTCTTAACGAAGCCGTTAACCAGGCAAAAGTTATTGCTGGGGAATGACATTTATTTTGGGGTGAAAAATCACGTTTTACGGTAAAACTCAATGTAACGCACTCAAAACATTGTGCTGGTGGATAGATTGAATAGTGTGGGACCACCCCCACACTATTGTGTTGAGGTTGTGTGGAGGTGTTTAAAGTAAAGTTCTTACATTAAAAAACATGTATTTAAAAAATAACTTGTGAAAAAGTTGGAACTATGAACTATCTACATAACTAGACGGTTCCCAGGTATGGTGTAGAACAAAAAAAATATCGCAATGACGGGGAGAACAAGTGCCTTTCGGCTTCGTTAAGAGGTGTTTTACACCCTTTATACCAATACACACAAAATATAACTTTTAACAATGACACACGAAGTGGCGGCGTTTTGTTACGCTGCGCGGTGTCACGTAGCCTGCCGCGAAACCGTCGGTAGACTACACCTTTCGGCCAAAACTCTTCCTTGAGAAACTTGTCGAGATGTTGTGTCGGAACTCGCACCACAAACGATTTGAAGTTGGTGTTGTGACGCGGCTTCAACTTCTCGACCCTCAAGGTCCAGCTGGTCTTCACCTTCATGTACTCTACGATCTCATCAACCTTCGTGGAGTGATGCAGTCGGGACATATTAAGCAACGTCGATAGTATCGCTGGACGCAGCAGCGTATTTGGTCCTGACAGACAACTCAATTTTCGGCAACTGTCATCCAGTTGCTACCAATCACCCCTAATTCCCTAATACCTACTTATAAATACTAAGCTGCCAGATGTTTTGTTCCAGAATAATCCCATTATTCCCAGTTTATTTATTGAACACAAAACCCTCCCAGATTTGTGTCGTGGTTGGTATTTACCGAAAAAATACGAGTAATAAAATAAGCCAATAGTGAAATAAAGGATATTAACCTAAGGGAATTGACTTACAGCTGTAATCTATGGCTGGATGGATCCTGTAGTAACTTTGTGGAAAAATCCTTGTTTTGCGTGTGATGTTATGCCATTTTGTTGGATAGAAAATAAAGCTGCGTTCTACTTTCAACAAAAATAATATATAACATACAATATAACAATATCTGGATGACCTTGTTTTTTCTAAAAATAAAACCTAGCTAACTAGATCGCTTTATCGCCCCCGAAACCCCCTGCATACTAAATCTCACGAAAATCATTGGAGCTGAGATTCAGATTATATACATATTATATGTTACCGGAAATGTATGAAATCTAGGAATTGTACACAATTTCTAGAAAATGTATACAATTCCGAGCCTACTTAGGAAATGTGTAAAATAATGTTTCAAAGATTCTTTAATACACACATTTCCTAGGAATTGTATGTAATGAGAGATTTTCTTTTTAGCACTTCCCTAGTCGCTGGATAGATGGCGCTGAACTTGGTACGTTAATGCAAGGTACGTTAACGTAAAAAAACTGATTTTAACAAAGCGCGAGAAAACTAGGTTATATTCGGAAGGATAAGCAAACGAAAGTGTCAGTCAACGAGCGTATGTGACGTGACGCAATGTTTTTTTTTCCAAGTTTTTTGACTGTGGCACCAACTAACGTAGTCAGTTCAACGCCATCTAGAGAGTTCTTGGAAACTATTTTTTTTTTCAATCCCTCAAAAAGAAAACCTTTCATTCCGAAATGATACTAGGAAATGTATAAAAACGAATGCTCTCTGTGAATAAAATAAATAAAACACGTTTGAGAACTGAAATCATAATTTTTATTAAGATGGTTTGCACTATAACTGTTTCGAAATTTGAATTTGGGTTGGTTTTTTGTTCATTTGAGATTGATTGTTAGGTTTACTGAATGTTTTAAAAATAATATAACCACGCAATGACCTTTTTTCGGCTCATCCAATTTGGCAAAAGATGCAACAAATTCTTTGTACATTGTGTGTCTCACGGCTGCGCTAAATTGGCCCAGTTCAGTGAATACCAAGTGATATATACTTTTCAGTGATAAGGGACACCATTAGTCTGTATTTCCTTCTGAAATGCTTCTGTCTATGATCCTGCCGCCTGTCGTTCCAGGATCGCCATTAATACATCAACAACAACCAGATTCCATCATTACAAAATAAAAAAAACCGGCCAAGTGCGACTCGGACTCGCGCACGAAGGGTTCCGTACCAATGTACCATTATCTATACAACGTCTATCTGTTGCCGTTATTAATATCGAGCAAAAAAACGGCAAAAAATCATGTTTGTTGTATGGGAGCCCCCCTTAAATATTTATTTTGTCCTGTTTGCGATAACAGAAATACATCATCTGTAAAAATTTAAACATTCTAGTTATCACAGTTCATGAGATACAGCCTTGTGACAGACAGACGGACAGTGGAGTCGTGGAGTAACAGGGTCTCGTTTTTACCCTATGGGTACAGAACCCTAAAAAACGAGACAAAATAAAAACAATCAAAACATGATGAACAAACGTAGCCATAACATAATGTTATCCATATTTAAACTAAATAAATACTCGTTAAAATTGTAATTGGCGCCCAAAGTGATGCTACTAAAACACCTGACACTCACTGACCTAGTTAATTCATCAAATGAAAAAATTTAAATCCGAACGATTACATTTCGCACAATGTAGTTTAAATTTCAAACTTTTTCGAAGAATCTACCGCTTTATTTTAACAAAAAGAATTCTTTTATCATTAATACATTTCTATCATAACGAAAAAGCAGCAAGTCTCGCTGAATAACGTTTTTGTTACTCTAAGTAACTTTTTATATGCAAATACCCGAAAAGAAAACGCTTAGATTTTTTATGAAAACAAAATATTCGTTAGAGTAATTGGCATGCCTAACAAGATAAAGATTCAGATCAAAAGAATGCAAGCAAATGTAAAAGAAAAGAAAAAAAAACAACTGCTATAAATGCTTGTTTTTTTAAGAGACAGCTGATCAGGAAAAGCTAATATTTTTTTAAAAATTAATTTATGAATTTCGACATCATTGTGAACCGACGAAAATTAAGGTTTAAATCTCCACGATTCCTAATTAAAAACGGATATTGACCTATTACACTTCAGAAGACGTTAATAAGGCAGCAATTTTATGACACTTTACAGCTGAATAACATTTTCAGTTTCATTTAATTTCACAGCCTTTGTGATCGTTTTTAGGAAAATAGGTCGTAAAACATTTTAATATTTATTGAGTAATTACTCGAGCTGAATAATTTAAGAAATGGCTCAGAATACCTGGGATGTAAAATAAATTAAACCTACAGTTACTTAAATTATTCTAGAACTGAACCACGCTTACTACAGTTATTTTAATTATTCGGTTCGATAAACTAATAAAATAATAAACCTTAATTCTAAGAATGAAATGAATGGGTTTGATATGCAATAAGTTCTAGAGTAGAGTTAAAGAAAAAAGCTTCAACAACCAAACCTAAAAATACTGCCTATGTGTAAATTCACAAAAAAACGATAATAATTCGTACCATTGAACCCGACAACTCCAAAGCACTAATTTGCTAAAAACAATCAATGAGCATTAGCAAAATTACCAGCCAAGCTTTCCACAAATCAACTGTCAAATTAATAACGGAAACAATACCAATTCGGCCATTGGCTTGTTTGTTTTTACAAATTAGGAACGCCAAAGGTTTGGCAGGAAAGGCTTGCTCCAGCCAGTCTATGCGTAGAGCATGGGAGGTACGGACGTCTGCGCGCGAGGCTTCCTCAGACAACTTGCGATAACTTTAAAAAATATCGAACTGTATGAAATCTGGTGTTTTGTCGGAAATAATATTTCAATGGTTTGTGCTATGAGTGAAATTCAGATTTACTGAAAAAACATTTTGTTGATTTTGTTTATTTGAAGTTTTGTTTCGAAACAAAGTTTGGAATTTTTGGATCTAAAGTAAGTATAATTTTGAATAAGTGTGATTTATGATTAGTTTAATTACAGGTTAGTCGATAGTTCGCTTTTAAATCATTCACATTTACTCTATTTTTATTGATATATATATTAATTCAACCACCGATGCCGAAGTTAATGAAAAATTCATAAAAGTTTACAACGTGCTAAATGTATTAAAAAACCTACACTTAATTTTAACCAAAACCGGACTAGTGATTTACAAAAACAAAGTCAGAAGAGCTGAGAGAAGGTTAGTTTATGTGGTGATTCAGTAACAAAAAAAAACTATCCAAAACTCTAAAAGTATACCAACAAATTTTAAATAATTTTCGCGAACAAGTGAAAAGAAATATTAAAATATTTTTGTACATTTTAATTATAGCTAGACCTACTTGTACTTCAGTTATATAATTTATAGTTCACGACAATTTTGGAAGAAATTGAAGAACGCATATTTTAAATCCGACTCCTTCTTGATCTCTTCTATGAAAGCTGCGTGAATCTTTTGTGATTAATTCAAGGGCTACAAACTTAACATATCTGAAATGGTTAGTTCCTTCCTGGTTTAATTCTGACCAGATAATACATCGCTGGCCATTTCCTTTTGAGCCTTAAGGAAGAAGAATTGAGACATAAGTGCAGGCTATCCGTTTTCAAGAGTTGTTGCAAGCTTAATGACTTTTAACACGGAAGTTAAGCCACTTTGAAATAAGCACTTATCAGTAGTATGGAGCTCAATGTGAAGAACCTTTTCCCAAGATGTTCATATCCCGCTTTTTATACTTTATCAAAATAATAGCATTGCTATGTCTAGATTTATAATTAATAATAATAAAAAAAACAACAATTTATTTAAAACAAAATTGTTCACTTATTTGAACCAGAAGTGCTTAAAAACATGTACGTTTCAAAGGGTTTTTGGAAGAAAAAAATAAAAATAGAAATATATTATTTGTAAACAAGCGTAGGGACGTATATAATTAATTTCATTTTAATTTGAATTATTGTAATTCTTAATAATTCTAATTCTTTTCATGATAAATATTTTCCTGCAAAAAAAAAAGAATAAATTTGTTTGTTGTTTTGCATGTTTATAACTTTTGATTTAACCTTATTCCAACCCTTGTACACCATGTTTGCAATAAATTGATTTGATTTGTGATTGGTTAAAAGGGTCAAATATTTCCGAAAAGGCTCAAAAAAACAAAAAACAAAAAAGAGAAAAGGCTCATTGTACGGTTGGTAACAATGTTCTTAAACCAAAGCGTTAGTAAACAATACGATACGATGATACATGTAACTGACAGCAATTAATTATATAGTGGACTTGTTGAAATATAGCCTTATGGACAATTAAATAGGGACGCTACGTAGCGAGGACCGTTTTTTAAGAAAAACGCAAGTTGTAATCAAACTTGTTTATTTTTTAACATTAGCTGAAACAAGTTCCTAGTTATGTTTTACTTACAACACACTCAGCGATAAAACTTTTAAAAGTGAAAATAACTTTAAAGGTAACTAAATAAAGTTTTGAACAAAAAGCTTTTCATTGAAAGTGTTTTTAAATTTACTTAAGATGGGATTTTACTATAGCCTAAAAATAAAAATGTTCAAATTATAGAAAGTTTAAAAGGTTTTCCGTACTTTTAATGTATTAGCGAGAAAACAATATAGTTTCTGGCTTTGTAACTTTAAAAGATTTAAACGATTTTCAAACAAATCGTTTAAATCATTTAAAGTTTTAGTCGTCTTTGTTGTCCCCGGCTTTGTTAAAACTACCGTGAGGGACATAAACTTATTTGATTAATTAAATTAGTTGACACTTTTCGTGACCCAAGGGCTGGCTTTTACCTTTTTTCGAGACTTAGCGTTATATAACGCCAGTCTCTTTGGGACACTACCAGTTCACAGCGTTGAGGAGGATATTTTTTGAACGCCATTTTATAGTTTATTGGTAGGTTAGTTATTAATTTTTATAATATTGTTATGAAATAAATTAGTCTGGTACTACCATAGTTATCATTAAGGGGGTTATGAGTTACATTTTTTTCAGAATGTATCGTAGTGTAACGAGCACACTTAATTTTAAGATACATGCGTCACCTTAATGTAATGCCTTTACGATTGTACGTACATCTGTACATCAAATTAAGTAACTCGACGCAAAAATGATTGCTGGGAAACGATTTTTTTTGTTCGTCCCGGAGGGATTGGATGGATGATTGAATAGTACGAGATCTATATCATTGAACAGTACCGGTAGTGGAGGTTTTTAAATTAAAGTTAAAACATTAAAAAGGGAACGTATTCGCCCAGTAGTGAAACAAGGAAAAAATGTTTTGGAAAAAAATTAAGGTGTCACAAGTGTAAACAAGAGCAGGTTGATAAAATAATTTTAAGAACTGTCAAATATCTAATTCAATTGAACTTTCAAACGAGTTTAGACGGAACGTCAGAAAAATACACGATTCACGGAAGTTTAACGTGTTAGTATGACAGTTTTGACACGTTTCCATTTCCTGCTTTCAAAGTTTATGAATTATTTTTCAACTCTTTGTTTCGCAACTGTTTCGTGGGTAACAAGTTGGGAGTTGTAATGAGCTAAATGAAAAAAAAACCGGCCAAGTGCGAGTGAGTCGGACTCGCGCATGAGGGGTTCCGTATCATCATAGTAGGGGGAGCCCCTTTTAATTTTAAATTTATCTTTGTTTATTATTTGTTGTTTTAGCAGCAACACAAAATACACATTCTGTGAAAATCACTACTGTCTACTTATTAAGAATCATGACAAATACAGTCCGCTGACAGACGAAAGGACGGATAGGCAGTGGAGGCATAGTAATAGAGTCCCTTTAACCAACGGGTCTGTCTTTTTACACCGAAGGATAACCTTTGAGACTGCTTTATTCGTTAAAAAGAACATGCATCTATTCAAAATAGCATCTGAACATCGCTAAGAATATAGACATGAATTATGCGTTCGACCATCAAAGACCGCCTTAATGCACAAGAGCATAATTTGCATGGCCCCAAAAATATTTAATAAATTACCAAATGGAATTAAGGACTTCAACATTATTCAGTTTAAAAACAAATTAAGACATCTATTATTAAAAAAAAAAAATACTATTGACGAATTCCTTAATGAGAAATTGTAACTTATTTGACATTGATATTTATTTAATTGACATTGTAAGTTTTATTCTATTATATTCTATTATTGACATTGTATTATTATCTTTATTCCATTCATTATTTTATATGTATGAAAATTGTTAATGTTTTTTTTTTTTTTTTTTTTCCTATGTTATTTTGTGTTTAATTGTAGGTAATTATTTGATTTTAACATGTTGATTATTCTTTTTTTTTTATAATAATAACTGACTATGTGACGTACACCTTTATGGTAGATTTTTGAGGAACTTTTTTTTTTTTTAAGATCTCATGTAAAATGTAACAAAAAGCACACCCAATAAATGAATTTGAACCATCCTTCGGGGTAAAAAGACAGATATAGTGGGTCATAATACTGCATCTCACTACCGTATTGATTGAATTGCATTTTAAAAGTTGCAACGTCGCAATTAAAGTCTGCGCAAACGAGGGACTTTTGTCCACCGGATAGAAATGACCGTTACTCTTCATTGGTTATTGTGCTGTTTTTTCATCTATTGGTTGACGTCCATTGGTTGTTGCAAATTGTTTGCGGACAAATTGTCCATCATCTGCGCAGGCTCTTATTTATCAAATGTTTCGTTGGTGTGTCGCACTAAAATACTGATTCTTTATGGATAGCATTAATAACACTGAATTGGATATTGTAACAGTTTAAGGTGTAACAATGTGTTTTGTTACACTTAAAACTAAATATTCAGTGTCACGACATTGGTTATTTCGGTGTGACGAGATCGATCCCCGCACGGAACAAAATAATATTTGTATGGCCCAATAGTGGTTCCGGGCCTGACTTTTTGTGTCTGTGAGTTTAAATGTTTGTAAAACGCACTCGTAAATGTTCAGCGTATATAAAAGATCGAAAATCAATTAATTATGCAACATGCATAATTAATTAAAATAGTAAAATCTAATATTCTTCTTATGAAATTTTATGTGTATATTCACTAGATCTGAGAATAGGACGTAAACTTTTTTTTTTCATTTTTTTTTTCACTTTTTTTTTATGATTCGGCACTTAAATTTTCACCATTCTACCACCAACATCGTAGTAGGTAGGTAGGTAGTAGGTAGGTACGTAGTAGGTAGGTAGGTATTAGGTAGGTAGGTAGTAGGTAGGTAGGTAGGTAAGTAGTAGGTAGGTAGTAGGCAGGTAGGTAGTAGGTAGGTAGGTAAGTAGTAGGTAGGTAGTAGGCAGGTAGGTAGTAGGTAGGTAGGTGGTAGGTAGGTAGATAGTAGGTCGGTCGGTAGGTAGGTAGTAGGTAGGTCGGTAGGTAGGTAGGTAGGTGGGTTGCAAAAACGGGGAAAAATTGTTACTTTTGTGAGCTTTTTCTCTCTTATGTGACGCAGACGAAGTTGCGTACCCACGCAACTTCGTCTAGCTAGTACATTATAATAGAGCGACGTCACGAATAGCTATTGTTGACGTCGCTCGCAAACTTTTGGAATGCATCTCACTAACACTTAATAATGAAATAGCTTCATAATTTGTATGCCTTTTCAAATAAGGTGCTTGTTAACTAACGCAATAAATTCCAGGATAAACCTCATTGTGAAAGCACTCACACTAACTAAGTTCCACGGTCTGATAGAGTGGGTGTCGGGAAAATTGTATTTAACTGTTCAATTTGGTCTGTAAGGTTGACGATTCGGATAACATCTTCCGGTTAAAAGGTTCAAAGGATGGCTTAAATTACCTTACCCGGATGGGTCGTCTCCGCAATATTAATTAATGAAGTGAATTTAAAAGGGGAAGGTACCATAATCAAACATGATGTGAAGAATGGCAAAAAAGAAGGTGTCTAATGAAACGAAGATAGAGAAGTATGGAAGAAGAAGACATGCTGCGTCGTCATGATAAATTAAGGGCATGAGAATAATGTTGATTCAGACATGAAGTTTTCATTGCTAGGATACAATATCCGCCATGTCGACGGCGCGTTCGTGTTCCACGCGCGCCTCAAAGAGAGTCAGCAAGAAGAAAGAGGTCCGCAAGGGCTGATGCTTGCCGGGGCTGCGGGACTGTTCGAAAGAGATACCATGGCCCCGGAACACAAAGGGCGATGAAGGAACATGGATGCGTTTTAGTCAGTAAAAGTCTGACACTCCCTCCTGCTCCGCCCAGAGCGGGAGAAGTCATTTGATGATTTCCCAAACGAAAAAAAAAAAAATTCAATTGCCCTCTTTGTGAAGGAGCTTGGGGCATAATACACGCTGGCCGAGTGTGGGTCATAAGTCACATCACATCACACTAATATTATAATGCGAAAGTTTGTGTGTGTGTATGTTTGTTACTCTTTCACTCAAAAACTACTGAACGGATTTGAATGAAATTTAGCACACAGATAGTTTATAAACTGGTTTAACACATAGGGTACTTTTTTATCAAAGTAGTATGATCCCGTAGGACAATTATCGAACTCGACGCGGGCATAAGCTAGTAATAAATTATACCAGCCTACTACTGTCCCACAGCTGGGCTAAGGCCTCTTCTCATACAGAGAAGGCCCGCAATGGTCTATTTGAAATGGTCTCTCTAATCTCAAAGACAAAAATAAAAATAAAAAAACAAACAATATAAAAAATCCGAAAACATGCGACATCTACCAATACGGACAGGACCCGCGTGGTGGGTTATAGCCTATTCCCACTCATTGAGAGGAGGCCGTGTCCCAGCAGTGGGGAAATTATAGACAGATGACGCTGATGATGATGATCTCAAATTCAAAGCAGTTTAGGATAGAGATCCAGTGATGATGAAATAATAAATAAATAAATAAATATTAAATATTGCTGGACCGTACACACAGCGCCATCTAGCAACGAAGCACTAAGCAGCGAGGCTTGTGTCGTGGACACCAGATAGTTGATATACTACATAGATACTTTTTGTTTTGTAAATACATACTTATTATACACATCCATGACTCGGAAAAAAATGTCCATGCTCATCACACAAACATTTGCTCCTACCGGGATTGGAACCCGGGACTCCAAAAACGTAAGGCAGCCACACTAACGGTGCGCCATTCGGGTCGCCCCGAAGTGAATTGTCTGGGTGCTACGAAATGAAATTTAAATTGTAAGGAGACCCGCACCACTGCCCAGCCCTGAGTTACGAGTGGCAAGTCTTGGGTTCGAACCCAAGCAGGCGCATTACTTTTTGTAATTTATCAGCTTTTAAAACGCTCATGCTAATTTTCTCTAAATACCAAATCTCCTCGATAATTCTGACGTGGATTTTTTAACTTCCAGTAATTAAAATGGCTCTCTAACCAAGTTAGTTTTATCTAAATAAACACGCATGGCAGTTTTGGTGTTAAAACTCGTTAATTATAAGGGCACTAACATTGTCGGATTGTCTAACTTAGTCTGGCTAAAATTAACTCAATTTAGTTAATAATTTAAATGACCACGAGTACTCTACTTGAAACTGAAATTAGTTTTTAGTTTTTGAAATGGGTACTGCAAAATACAAATACATTTTCAGTATCAAATTATTTGTTTGAAATGCTGCTCTTTTGTAGGGTTCCTTACCCAAATGGTTACCAACGGGACCCTTTTATTAAGCCTCCGTTGTCCGTCCGTCCATCTGTCTGTCAGCGGGCTATATTCCGTAATACTTAGACAGTTGAAATTTTCACAAAATGTGTAATTCTGGCGCCGCTATAACAAAAAGTGATATTTTTTTTTTTTAAATAAATAAATCGCCAAACGGTTGGTCGACTCTTCACGTGACCAGAGGGTGGGCCTATTTTTTGGCCAAAGAATCAGCATTGCCATCCAACGTGGCAATGCTGCCAGCCTTCTGGGCACTTTTCCTGTTGACAGCGATGTGGACGAATTTTTCGACGCCCTGTAACCCTTTTTGATACTTTTAAATATTTTTATTTCTATTATAGCGTTGTTGGGAATACATAGTTTGGAAGGGACCACCAATTTGGACCAGCTTGGCGGGCGAGCACTGGCTTACCTCGAGACGATGGACCCCCAGAGAGCAGCGGTGGCCCAGTGGTGGCGGCCCCGACTTACTAACAGTAAGTCGTGGGTTCGAACCTAGACAGGCGCATTACTTTGTGTAATTTATTTCATCACCACTGCTCTCAAAACGGTGAAGGAAAACATCGTGAGGAAACCGGCATGTCCTAGAACCAAAGATTCGAAGACATGTGACATCTACCAATCCGCACTGGGCCCGCGTGGTGGATTATAGCCCATTCCCTCTCATTGAGAGGAGGCCGTGTCCCAACAGTGGGAACATTATAGGCTGATGATGATGATGATGATGATGATATAGAGTTAGTGTGTAAATAATTTAAATATTATTAGTCTGTGTTTAATAAATTCTTATTTGTAATTAAATTTATATTGACTGATATTGATTTATTATAATTTGTAATTGACATTGATAAAATTTAAAATTAAACTGGTATGGACCATGCACGAGTGTAACTCGCACTTGGCCGGTTTTCGTTACAGGTCGTTTGCTTTTACACATAGATACATATTCTCGTGGAATCGAACAGTAGAGCCATTTAAAATACATGACTTCCGCGGCAAAGACATGCCTCTTTTTGAGCTGTTATTATTGTATGATTTTTTGGCAATACTAAGCTGGAAAAATTTAAAGAATTCTGAAAAAAAAAGAATATTTTGAGGAAAATTAATGTTGTTAGTTAATTTTTGAGTTTGAATGGCTTTAAGAGTATAATACCAAAGAAACGATTTATGGACTATGTGAAAGATGATTTGGCTAGAAAGTCATTGTCTTATGAGATGACGACGTATGGAAGAAGTAGACATGCGGCGATGTGACGATTCCAAATAAATTAGGATCAGGGCATCTCGCGATCCAAGGCAGGGTCAATGCAAATGTATTGAGGAACAAATTGCGTGTTTTTCTTTTTGCGACTATTACTTCTAAGATTTTAAAGTAATTATTCTCAGATCGAGAATAATGCTATAGTCGTTACGTTAAGCAAATTGGTAATCTATGCAAATAAATAAATCTTTTATTTTGGAAAAAGGATGTGAGAAGTTTCGTCGATTCAACTAAGGAAGTAATATTTTGATTGTAAGTTCACGCGGACGCATGTTGCGATCAAAAGCTAGTAACAAATAAGTAACAATAGTAAGGTGTCTTTCAAATGAAACATGTTGGACATCCTTCTATAGATAATATAAAAAGTCACATTTCTAAAGGGATGGTTTAATAAAATTTCGTTATTATAGATTATGAAACATTTCTGAGATGGTATAAGTTACTTCTGCTGTTAAAGGTACCTTGTATGGATTCCTAGTAGTTGGTTAAATATACTAGCTAAGAGATTAGTTCATCTTCATTAAACCACTTTTATGAGTTTCGATGTTATTGTGTTTATAACCAACTTAAATCTAAACAGACTGAACACTAAAACAATTTGCGGTTGGAAGCTATTTCGCTAGAATTTTGAAGTTGGCTCATATAATACGTATCCAATGGCTTCAAAGAATCCACAATATATTCGTATGCTAATCCACGATATTAACCTATGTTCTCAGAAGTGTTACGATGTAAGTTCTTGTTAAATAGGTTCAGTCCGGTTGGTTGGACCGCTCCTTTACTCGTTAGCTACGCCATTACAGCTACGAGCTACAGAGCCGTAGCTCGTAGCTCGTAGCTCGTAAGCTTCGAGCTACGAGCTACGGGGCTTTGCGCAACGATGTTTTAACAAATACTGCGTTCGGTGTTTTCAAAGCTTTGATATTTAAAGATTGGCAAACAAGCATAAGCATAGCATAATCAGCCTAAAATGTCCCCACTGCTGAGACATAGGCATCCTGTCTATGAGTGGGAATGGGCTATAATCCACTAAGCAGGCTCCGTGTGGGTTGTCTTCATGTCTTCGAATTTTTAGTTTAGACATACCGATTTCCTCACGATGTTCCTTCACCCTTTTGAGAGCAGTGGTGATGATAATAATTACACAAAGTAATTCGTCTGCCTGGATTCGAACCCACGACTTACTGCTCGTAAGTTTGGGCCGCAAAGACTGGGTCACCATTAGTCAGTCAGGGAACATTGGTGGCCCAGTGCCAAACAATACTTACGAATATGACCACGATAAATAACCACAGACCTACACTTACTCCAGTTTACACCCAAGTTGGAGTATTCACCAATCCCAAGGCAAGAAATAAAAGGGACTGTTTAACCCTTAATTACATGAAAGTTTCCATAAACAATGAGTAAACGTTTTGAAGCGAGCATTGAATTAAAGAAGGTGTAATTATGTGTAGGCAACGCAATCCGGAACTTTTGCAGCTGACTCAGCATTTCAAATCAAATTCTGTTTTAGTTTGCGCATTGAATCCTTGTTTGTGAAGTTATTTTTCTTTGAATCATCTGGAATTTCGATTGCTTTTATAAAGTTTATAATTAAGCTTGCGTTGATCTAGTGATTTGAGCAATTGACCTTTAGGTTCTTGGTTCAGTTCTCAGGTTGATAAAAATTTCTTTTTTCCACCAGGAAAAAAATCGGCCAATTTGATGACAATTATAGACCTACCTTGTCATATTGTCCTTATTGTCTGTATATTGTTTAAGGAACTTAAAAATAACCGACCACAATGTGGGTGTTAGTGAGGGTATTTAGTCTGAACGGCCCAAAAAAACGGCCCGGTGTCAAAAAAAACAAATTCATAAACAATAATAAGTTTCACATGCATTGTTGTTATTGTCATTGATAATAAATAAATAAATAAAATTTGTTTATTTGCACCTTAAAGTAAAAATGTTGTTATACAATACAATACAATTAGGCCTTAAGGTATATTTACAGTAGTATGTTTAAGTTTCAGCCAATACCTAAGCTAAGACAACTTAATGTCTTGTAATTACAGGTATCAGCGCCCACCCTCGATATAATAGCCAAAGCCAATTGTGCCTAGTTTTTACCAATTAACAAACAAACAATAAAACAAAAAATAAAAAGTAAACAATTAATGAATAAAGAGAAAAAAGAGAAAAAAGAAACAATGAAAACATTTCCCTCCTGGGACAGTTGGGTAGAAACAGAATAATCTTTAATTGTATGAGTGTGTGTGTGCGTGCGTGTATGTGATTGTGTGAATGTATGTGTGTGCGTGCGTGTATCTGATTGTGTGAGTGTATGTGTGTGTGTGCGCGTGCATGTGCCTGTGCGTGTGTATGTGTGCCAAAGCGCGCGTGTTTGTGTTTGTATGTGTGCCATAGGAAAACTTAGGATATAATTATTGTATAGGTACAAAAACCAGACCACTGTTAAACGAAGAAATACTTTATCTACATTTATTTATTCTTTTCGTTTGTTTACAATTATTTGGGTACAGTAAACAGCTTCTCCGTTTCATCATAGGTTAGTGATAGAAGCCAATTGATCACATTGTGTTTGCACTCTCTTTTTGTCATACAAAAAATTTGCAACTGTTTATTTGCAATGTTGAATAGTCTAGGGCCTAGAAACATATTGAATTTTTGAGCAAAACTAGTTCTACAAGGTACAGATTTTAACACATCGAAACGTCTGCTCCTTGTGATCTCCTTTTCCACCGGTGTACTTAGCCTTACACAAGCATGCTGTCTCATAATTAAGGCCAGCACAAAGAGTTTACGTACAGTTAGTACCTCACATTCCTTCATGTAAAGCTCAGTGGTAGAATAATACTTGGGCTTAAAGTAACTTACCTTTAAAATGGCTCTTTGAGCTCTTTCAACAATTAAGTTATGCGTTTTAGCGGCACCACCCCAACAGGAAATACAATACGTTATAACCGCCTGACACAGCGAATAATAAATCATTTTCATAATATTAGCGTTGGCTGAATGTCTTATTTGTTTAAATACATATATAAGTTTCCTTATCCTGTTTGAGAGATTAAATAGATGATTTTTAAAATTAAGATTTTTGTCAAATATGAGTCCTAGATATTTAAAATTCTCAACAGCAGATAAGGAGGGACAAGAACAGTTTTTAGATTCATTATTAGCAGCTGTGGGAAGCTATACGATATTTTGATTGTAGCGGTTCACCAGGGTTGCGAATAGAGAATGGGATGTATTTGGTTTTCTCGGTATTAAGAGAGAGGACATTTTGAGCAAGCCATTTTGTGACCAGGTTGAAACCGAATTGTGCTTTTTGATAGGTTTCACTCCAAGTGTCACCATGGAATGTCAGAGTAGTATCATCTGCATATGAAATTATTTTGCAGTTGTCAATATTAAGTAATGTGAGATCATTAATATAAACTAGGAACAACGTTGGACCTAGGATACTACCCTGTGGCACTCCATGGGTAACAGGTAAGCTAATACTTGTATAATCACCTATTTTGACCCTTTGTGTTCTTCCAGATAAGTAATCAGACAATAATTTAAGTTGATTTCCACGGATACCGAGTTGATATAGCTTGTTTACTAGGGTGGGAATAGAAACCGTGTCAAAAGCTTTCGCTAGATCGAGAAATATAGTAAGGCATTTCCTTTTATTATCCAAGGTTTTGACAATATGTTCAGTAAATTCATTTAATGCATCTTCTGTGGACTTGCCTGTCCGGAAACCAAATTGATGTTTCGAAAGTAAGTTAATTTTTTCCAAATAATTTGTAAGTCTTTTATTGATTATCCTTTCAAAGATTTTTGATAAAGAGGTTAGAATTGAAATCGGTCTATAGTTAGTGACACGGCTTCTATCTCCACCCTTAAAAATAGGTCTTACTATAGATCGTTTAAGTGATTCAGGAAAGATGCCCATCTCTAGGCACATATTAAAGATATGCGTAAGCGGTGCTATTATATATGTTTTTAACACTTTAAGTACATCAGATGAGATTCCATCATCACCTACGGCACAGTTACTTCTTAGACCGATGATTAATCTCTCAACTTCATCTTCGTCAGTGTCAAGGAGAACAAGTGAATTGCCAGTTAAGGATGTGTGACAATCCGGTACCTTTGTAAAGTCATATAATCCTGTTGGAGGGGTGATTTTTGTTGCTAAATTTTCGCCAATGGTGGCAAAGAACTCATTTGTCGCATTGACAGATTGGTAAGGGGTTGACTCTATCGAAAGAAGATCTAATGAGTTATCTTTTTTAACGCTTCTATTAGTAATATTATTTATAGCTTTCCAAATGTTTTTATTAGTATTACCAGCATCTCCTAGTAGCTTTTTTTCGTATTCTCGCCTTAATTTATTAATAATTTTATTATAGTAATTCCGGTAACGCTTGTATGTAATTTCGAGCACTATATTATCCGGATTTTGTTTGGTTTTTTTGTGCATCCGATCCTTGTTACGAGTACACCTGACGAGTCCTAGGGTCATCCAAGGTTTTAGTATTCTAAACCGGTTTGATACATTTATAATTGTTGTGTGTATTTGCATAATATGAGTTATTTTGGTTATAAATATATCCATGGCAGCATTTGGGTTAATCGCATTAAAAATAGATGTAAAATCAATATGCTCACATGCTAACTTTAGGGCCTCAAAATCAATTTTAACTACTTGTTTCCTTAATTGTTTGGAAACGTTTTTATTTTCAGCACAGCAAAGTATGGGCGCATGATCAGTAATGAGTGATTCAATTATAAACGAAGTAATTGGCATTTTTGTCTTCAAGATTACATGATCTAGACAACTACTTGCACGAGTTGCTGTGTTAAAAGCTGGAAGAAGTCCATTAAAGGAAAGGAAGTCAAGATAATCCGACAGGAAGCGATTAGAGCTGTTGGTGGCAATATTTATGTTAATGTCACCTACCATTATAATACTCTTGAAGGATGATAAACTATCTATTATTTTTTGTAAGGAAATTAGGAAATTATTTATGGTTTTGAAACAAAAAGGGCGGTATATAGCCAAAATAGCCACTTCATTATTAATTTTGATAAGAAGACAGTTTGCTTCCTGTATAATGGGTTCTTCGAGAGAGGCTTTAATATTATGTTTTATAAATACTACTACACCATCGTTTTGGTTATAATGAGAAGACGTGGACATGCTTAAATATCCATCTAATGCAGGAAGATATCGGACGCACGACATCCAGCATTCAGACAGAACTATAACGTCACAATCAAATTGTAATCTTTGCAAGAGAATATTTAAATTATCAAAATTAGCATTAAGACTACGAATATTTTGCGACAAAATTTTTAGATAGCAGTTAGGTTGTTACAGAAAAGATGCACAACATTCAGGTTCACAGCTAATCGAATCGGATATAGAATAGTTATCAATCTCACATAATAAATCTTTATCGAATTGTAACATTAAATTTCACAATGGTGTACAACATTAATACAAGACATTTGTTGATTGTCATTGATCACGCATGTGTGCATCTATACTGTAGATACATTCCTGTCCAACCTTCAAAGAACATAGTACCTACTCCTGTGTTCTTCGAAGGTTATGTATGTTATGTCATCTTTGCCTACTTTTAACATCACAAGAGACTTTGAAATACTTTGTACAGAGAGAAACAATGAAATTAAATGCTTGCTTTATTTTGATAAGAACTTACCTTACATATAGAATAATTAAATCTTTATAAACATTCATAAAAAAAGAAACTAACATAAAATCACATTTCATCACACAAAAGAAACGAATTAACAAATTGTAATCACAAAGAACAAAAGCAATAGAACGCTTAGAAAATGACTAGGTCTGTAAATGTCTGTAAATGTACCTTTCTATTATTTTTATGGCGGCTCTCTGCAACAGCTGTAGGTAACCGTTCTATTCTGGGCACCCAGGTGCCTGCACGGTCATTGACCGATATTACAACGGAAACAAAAATTCGGTGTCGGTCGCGTTTATCTTTCCTCTACAGTATTTTACGGTCGTGGGTAGATCTATAATTTTGGTTTTAACGTAATTTTTCTTCACAAAAATTGTTTTACTTTGTCATTAAAAGCTTATCCTTTTAATATTCGTTTTCTTTTGAACTTAGTTACGTTTTTCGGCAAAAATTCTGGAATCTCGGTGCTTTGTATGTCTATTAATACCAATAAAATGAACTAAAGTGACAACAAACTAAAAAAGGGCATCAAAAAACTTCTCGAGGTTTTCAGCTGGTGATAATCAATAAATCATCAAATCTTATAACCTTTGTTATTTTGATTGGCAGCTTTAAATTTGACTTTATCTCTATTATTTCGTCGACTCTTCCTACACATGTTTGGTATTATCCTTTAAGAACATAAACAATAAGGGTGTTTACGCTAGCAACCCTACGCCCCATCTAGCAACCCTAACGGTGGGGGATCATCATCTCATCACATCATCTTCAAGGCTTCTCATTGGTTCGAAATGACGTGATATCTGTCGCCAGCCAATGAACGGCCCACGATTTCGTCGTCGTCATCGCCATCTTCTTTTCTTTAAAAAACTTTAATATACGCTATTGTTCCCGCACCCAACGTACCTTGATTTTTGTAAAGCTGCTAAAATAAATCAAGATTTTAATTTTTAAGAAGTCGAAAATTATTTAAACGTCTCAAGACCTCATAACAAAGGGTTATTCCCAAAGTACTCCAAAAAGAGTTCTCTAACTACTCCTTGAAAAATATAAAATTTTAATTAGGTTTCATTCTACTCCATGATAATATTAAAATGTTCAAGTATTTCACCCCATTTTCATCAAAATGCTAATTTAATAATGTACCGGATTTTTATGTTGCATTTTAATATAAAAGGGTAGCTAAGTGTAAAGATATTTTAAATAAAAGACTTTTTAATATAATTCAATAATTAAAAATATTCAAAAATAATAACATTGAAATAAAAAGTAACAAATTGTAACAGAACAAGAATGGAGTACTTTGGGAATAACCCAACAATAATACTTACACCTGAACAATTACCTTTATAGGTCAATGTAAAGCGACTGCCTGACCTACACTAACACCCATGATAGTGAGACTGGTGGTCAGACTTTCAGGCCACTGACTTCATGTAACGACTGTCAAAGATACAGTCCAATTCGCAGTCAGGACTAACGTCTTAACGTACTTTCCGAGACACAAAGGAAACTCGGTATGTAATGGATGGTCACCCATCCACGTACCGACCTTGGCAAGCGTGGCTCAACCTCGTTATTATTTAGCCACGAGCCCCTCTTCTTTGACGGTATAACAATCGGTTATTGCTCCCGTGATTCCATAACGATACAAAATAAACCCAAAGCCAATCGTATCGTCGAAAAAAGTCATTAAAAGTATCAAAGTGTGATCTCAAGTTCCAGATATCGTTACCTGATTGATTTACGTGAAGGAAAGCGAAAGGTAACTTCATTAACAACCTTCACACCTGTCTTTTGGCAGTTTAATTGGAACGAGAATTTATGATCTTACGTCACGTTTATGTTGCCAAGTAAGATTTTTAGAAGGAGAGCCGTAAAAATGTGAGGAGCTCGTGGCAAAAAAATAGCAGCCACTTGGGTCAATCTTCAGGTTAAGCCGCGCTTGCCTAGGTTGGTCCGTGGATGGGTGACCACCCATTACAAACCGAGTTTCCTCCGAGCCTCGGAAAGCACGTTAAGCTTTTAGTCCCGACTGTCATTTGTAGATTATTGATTGCAGTCGATACAGGTAGTCCGTGGCCCGATAGTCTGACAACCAGTCTTACCAAGGGGTATCATATTACCCAGTACTAACTGTGTTCAGGAGGTAAGATAGGTAGTCGCTCCATGTAAAATACTGGTATTCAATTGAATCCAACTGTGTTGGGGTCGGCTTCCAGTCTAACCGGATGCAGCTGAATACCAGTATTTTATTTTATTTTTTATATAGACCGACTGCCTATCAGATGGCAGTCAACACACGCACACGACCCCTGGGTAATACGATACCCCTACCTACCGATACCCATTACTAGCGAAATATGGGTCTACTATGTCATGGGATACACTTCTACCTAATCCTTTAGAGTTATGCATGATGTTAAATGTTATAGATTACGGTCCAAGCCTTTTTAGGGTTCCGTACCTCAAAAGGAAAAAACGGAATCCTTAGAAGATCACTGTTTTGTCCGTCTGTCACCACCGATTTTCTCAGGAATGAGTGGACCTAGCAAGTTGAAATTTATACCATAATATACTAGTCTAGGTCTAGTATTAGGTGTATAAAAAGGTCCTGAGTCAACATGATAAAAAGATATGGGCAAATTTAGATTTTCGCGAATACTTGTAAGTACCAAAACTTACCTTTTTTTTTAAAAAAAAAAAAACAATATTTACCTTAATTTTCAACTTTTTAAATTTTTCGGACTTTTCCCTTTACTTGTGCTGTAAAACCTTGCTTTTAACCAAAATTGACAATTCTAGGTCAACCGGAAGTACCCTATAGGTTTTGGGTCGAAAACCTAAATGGTAGTTCCCGTTGACCTAAAGCACAAAATTTAGCAAAACGCAAGGTCTTACAGCACAAGTAAAGGGAAAACTCTGAAAACCGTAAATATGTAGTTTAATAACAAAAAAAAGCAATTTTACTATTACAAACTTATTATTTGCGGTTGGAGCAATAGCCATTTCTAGGGATCGAACAGCAAAGTTAAGTTTGTCCTTTAAAAAGTTTGTGCGGAACCCTTTAAACAATCAATTAGGTACTTGGTCTTCTGACAGAAGGTTTAGTTAAGGTATCATTTACATGACAGGTTACCATCCAACTGAAAACATACGAAGCGTTTACCTAAAACCTTTGCCGTAATAATAGTTGATTGAATCTATTGTTAGGTCACTAAGCTCACAAGTTAGACGCGTCAATGGTTAACTTTAAGCTCAGTTAATCCTTAGAAATCCTCCGAGTTATCTATTGTCTACGCGTGGTGAATTAGATTCTTACTTTTGTTTAGTGAGTTAAGACTTTTAAGCCTTTTTGATCATCAATATTTTAGTGTCATAACCAGCTTGGGCATTAAGGCCCCCCTAAAGATTAAGAAGTAAATGTAATCGACATATAAGCAGCTTCAGTAAAAAAACAAAAATGGTTGTCTGTAAAGTCGGTTTACGGACAATATTTTTTCGTGATAACGTAATTTTTCACGATAATTATTAGTGATTTTTACTTAAAAAACATAATTTCATCCTTCTTTTCACACCCTTACGGATTGAAATTCTAACAAAACCGTTGCATTAGTTTCCAACCTTTTGCTTATATAACAAATTACGTGATTTTTACTTCGAAAATTATGGGCTTTCCATACACAACTTCATCCCCTTTTGACATTGGAAATGTCTTTTCGTTAGCTCCAGTGTAGGCTCCGATTTCACGAAAAAGTGCGAATCCCTTATATCTTGGAGAGTTGTGAAGATATGATATTTTAAAAAAGACTCAAAAGACGCGTATTTACGAGATCTGTAAGGTGTAAAAAGAATTATTCGAGAAAGTTAAAAATTAAAAAGTTATGGCCTGAATTTTTCAGAATTTTTGATTTTATGCTCGATATTTTGGAAAAGAAGAATGATATCAAAATTTTGAGAAGAATTACATTATTATTACTACAACGTAAACACAAAATTTTAAGATTCCATCTTTAAAACTTACGGACTTTCATACAAACTTTCATCCCCTATTTAACTCCATTGGGGGTTAAATTTCGAAAAATCTTTTCTTATTCCTTGTCTACATTATAAAGGGAACCACTGTGCAATATTTCAGTTGTCTAGGACCAAGGCTTTGGGATGGGCGTTGATCGACTTGCGCTCAGAACGGCGTGACACTATTTTGTGCGTGCAGTGCAGCCGGTGTTCACCGATTTATAAGACGTTATCACGTCAAAAATGCTTTTCACTAGGTGTAAACGGACCTTTCACGAAGCCATCAACAACGCATTCTGTACATCAAATTAAGAGGACGCATTGGAAACTTTGGAGTCAATGATCTCAATTTTTGTCAGTATTTACAAAACAAATGAAAATATAAGTTAGTGACCTGATAATTCATGGTAAAAACCTTATTTTGCTAGTTTTCAATACATGATTAGGTAATTAAAAAAAATAAAAATCAAACAAACCTCTTTTAAACAGAGATTCACATGTTATGGGCAAACGGGACCGATTTAAGCCTCTTAACTTTCTCTGTAGATGAGTCTATACATACTCTTTAAAATTGTAGAAGGAATTTCTCAAATTATCGTTTCCAACTAAATTAAATAACAAAAACCATTTTGTCGTTTACGTCCTTTAGTTATAAGCTAGCAATCCTCGCCCCCCTCTGACGCTCAGTCCCGAGCCGCTCGTGCCCGGTTTTAAAACAATGCGTCGCCTTATGTGACTTTGCCCAAAAAATATTTTTGGAGTTTTAGTCGGTGGGAGTCCCACATCCACATCACATACCTAACCGCGGGTTCTCCTCAGATGAAAGGCATCCATGACGATATCCCCACAGAAAAAAAAACAGACCGTTTAACGATGTCACTTAACAACATTTTCTCCATGTTTCAGTCATATTAAACTAATTGCTTTATAGACCAACTATACAGTTGTCCTAACAGACAGTTTACGGTTCTTGTCCATTAAGTGTTCAAAACTTCACTAGAAACCTATTCAGCAAGTTTAATGATAAAAACTGTTTTACTACCACCCCGAAGTTATAAATTTAATCGGATCGTAAAATTGTTTTACAGTATTAACAAGTAGAACAAATTGGATCATGCATGTTACATAAAATTGCCGTAGGTACATAGTTGGAATAAAATATAACACCCACAAGACGAAACTTTTACACGGTTAATTTGTGAGAACATTTTCTAATAATGGGTGTAAAATGAAGCCTAAAGGCACTTGTTCTCCCCGTCATTGCGATCTTTTTTTGTTCTAAACCATACCTACTTACCCGCGCCGCGTGACCACCGTAGAAACGGGTTTCTTCGAAGAAAGAATCGACGATTATTTTGTTCATCTGTCATTTTGTCGATTCAGTGACAGATGAATACAAGAATAGGGTATTTTACTCTATATGGGAAAAATCTAAAAATACGTTATTGACATAGCTTAGGCAAAAAGCAGTCGGAAAACGTTAGTTTTAGTTCATAAAATAGCTAGTTCATAAATATTTTTTTTAATTCAATTCAAAGGTTTTTTAATCTGTTTTGATCAAATTATGCGTGAAATTTGAAAATGCAAAATTTAAATGCATTTTTATGGCACTTAACAATTTAATAATTTTTTTGTGAATTTTTTAGTAGTTCATTAGCAGTAGCACTAAAGAATCAAATTTAGACAATTTTTTAAAATGGGTGTAATACCCTATTGTCGATTGTTTCTTAAATCGTAGAAACCCGTTTCTACGGTAGTCTTGCTACGCGGGCTGGAAACATTCATAGTTTCTGAGATATTGGATGTTAAGTTCCAAGTTTTATACGAGTTTTTTTTTTAATTTTCATGTTTTAACTTTACGTTAAATAGCTCCACCACCCCCGTACTATTCAATGCATACATCAGAACAATGTGATTTTTCGTGTTTTTTTTTACGCCAAAAAAAAAGTTGTTAGTTGTTTCCTAGCAATAATTTTTGCGTAGAGTTATTTTGTTTGATGTACAGAATACTTGGTTGATGGCTTCGTGAAGGGTCTTTTTACACCTTTTATGTAAGTATAGCTTACAAGAATCGATATGTTCGTTTATTTTTAATACATTTTTCTCAAAACCTTCTGTTAACGCCATTCGAGAAAAGATTCTTTTAGCCCTGTTTGTTGATATTTAACTCCCTTGGGTCTGGTTGGTAGATTTTAAAGATGATGAAAAATAAATGAACGTTTCAAGAATTACTATCATTATATGGCTTTTAGATGGTTTCCTTTTGTACCTCACATTTGCGCTAAAAATTGCTTTACCTAATGACGTTCGAAAATTATCCTGCCCCAAGAATTGAAGAACAATATCAAAAATATTCGACTACATTTTCTGGTTCCGGGATTTTTCCTTAAAAGCTACTTTATTGCCACTTCAATTTCCCCAATAAATCCTTTACGTGAAGGAACTCTTTGGTATTTGCACTCAGGCGTTTTGTTGAAAAGATTGCTCTACAAAATTGTATACTTCGACTGGTATAAGAAAATTCTATCCTCCTTTAATGCACGGCTGGCCTATACAATTCGTATAAACAAACGGCCGTTATTATACAATATGTTAGATTTTCAACTTTATTGCTAAAACATTAGGCTCAATGTTGATTAGGAAAAGGAGACGTAACATTTTTGTATGGGACTCAGGCCATAACCTGTACCTTTTAGGAAAGCTGAAAAACTAATCCCTGAATGGAATAAAGTAATATTTTTTCCTTATTATAAAGTGTTTTCTATGCATCCATTAAAAATGTTTGACGTTTATCGTGATAATTATGACAGGTTGTAGATATGACGTTTACCTAACCTAGAAATTGTCATCCCTACAAAATGTCATTTTGAATTATTCGTTCAGATGTACACTTCAGAAAAGTAAAATAAACAAGTATTTTTTTAGCGATTAAATCGTCACACTTGCTTTAATAAATCGAAAAAGATGTTTAAGAGAATAATACAAATTATTAAAAAACTAGAAAACTTATTTTTCATATTTAACGTCTACGTTATATATGCTTTGATGTGACATGATTTCAGAACGAAATCGAAATGCAAAATATGAGACACCATGAGACGCAATAGAATATGGCAATAATTGAAAAACTATTATTTTGCGTGCACAAGAAATCAGGCTTAAATGCACGAAAGAATATTTTTCTCAATTCTTGGATTTTTTTCTTTTTTTTTTGATATACAATTATGTTCATCTCATGGCCTAAAATGAAAAGTTCGTGCGTCGAAATAACGTCATTCGAAATGTCATATCACTCCCGTTTTGAGTTGCTTGATGTGCTGGCGTTTGTACGTCTTCAATGTTTTTTGGTGAAATGCTTTCTTAATAGAAAAAAATCTTTGGCGTATAATGAAATAATTACGACCTCTAAAAGTCTATTAAATTCCCTCTAATATTAATTTGTTTTATCAGTAAAATTACTTGAACTGCTGTTTATAGAGCAATAAAATTTATATTAATTAACGTATTATTAATATGATCGTCACGTAAAACATGTAATTTAAACTCATAGAATTTGATTCCATGGATTTTGGTTATACTTACTACCTTGTTAAATATTACTCGAATACACGCAATCAACCTCTTATTACGCCTATATCACAACTGTTTCATAATTAAACATGAAAACGTTTTCTACGTTCTAGTTACGTTTTCGTAACTAACAACGTCTTTTCAGATATAATTCTTAATAATTATATTATTACTTGAGGTCTCCTCTGTTGAATAATTTTGCTGTGCAAGATAAATTATGTAAAGGAAAAGTAGTAGTAGTTCCTTCAGTGGTGTATGTAACTTGAATGTTGTACACACAAACCTTTTTATTTTATTTATTTTCGGATGGGAAATCGCTCTGGGTGGAGCGAGAGGAGTCCGACACTCCCTGTGTTAGACTTTTATTGACTAAAACCCATCCATGTTCCTTCTTCGCCCTTTGTGTTCCGGGGCCACGGTATCTCTTTCGAACAGTCCCGCAGCCCCAGCAGGCATCGGCCCTGGCGGACCCCTTCCTTTCTGCTGACATCTCTTTAACACAAACGAGCCGTCGCGTCGACACGGCCTGTCGTCATAAGACACACACACAGCTTTTTTCATAAGGTCGTAATCACCAACTGCGTAGCCTTTTCCCAACTATGTTAGGGTTGGCTTCCAGTCGAACCGGATGCAGCTGAATACTAGTATTTTACATGGAACGACTGGCTATCTAACCTCCATAACCTAGTTAGTACTGGGTAATACGATGTCCTTTGGTAAGACTGATTGTCAGTTTTTCGGGTTACTGACTACCTGCCCCGACTGTCATAGATTAACAAATGACAGCCGGGTCAAATATATTTTGAAAATCTAACTGACAGACTAATTAGATTTTTTCATACGTAAGCCTATTTTAATGTAAGTAAATAACATAACCATAAAATTACTTATTTTAAGCTTAGTAATTCAGTTGTGAATAGAATTTTAATAAGAATTTAGTATTCTCTCAAAACAGCTTCGAATCAGCGGCTTTACTTCGTAAGCGAGTGGTTTATCTTACAGTCTTCATAGATTAACTGGAGCTCAAATTCAGTCTAGTCGGTTGACGAGAAAGACGTTTAATACATGCCTCTTAATATTGTTTCTAGTTATTCTTGGTACCTACATTATTTGCTTTTTGTAGCCTGTTCTTGTACATGATTTACGATCAGACTGAGTTCCTATTGAGTTTACAATGTTCCCACTGTCGAAATACAGGCTTCCTATCTGTAGAAGAGAGACAACCAGACGTGCAAACACCTACTTGTGCTCGTACGATGTCGGCCAATCGCAGCCGATCGTAACAAACATATACAATCTAAAACGCTACCTAGTTTTGGGACGATTTCGGTTAAAATAGTATTGTTTCAACCGAAAGTTTCCGATAACTAGGTACCACCAGACGAGAATGCACACGCAATCAGTTTCATTTGCATTTGTCTGGTTCGATCAGCAGAGTTTGGCGGATGAAGTACGAGCGGCATAAATAAAGTAGCTTCGCATAAAGAGCAGGCCACACCGCCAGCTCGCGAGCGAGCGAGCGAGCCGGGCGAGCACCGCTTCTCCTCTTTTCATATTTCAGTTCGGCACTGTCTGTGGTTCGCGGTGTGAACCGAAGTATGATGCTCGCCCGGCTCGCTCGCTCGCTAGCTGGCCGTGTGGCCTGCGCTTATTATAAGACTTTCATTTACGATTCAACCAATGCAATGTATTAATAAGTACTAACTTTTCACTTATAAAATGTTCTCGTTAAGATTTTCATCGAATTAATTGCAAGTTTTTCACAATACGTTCTTTTAGATTAAATTAAACTTATCGCTATCAAAAGGTCTTTTGTCCAACAACTTCTTTTGAACAGACCCTTAATAAAAGACATCTAATGGGATTAAAATGGTGATGAATGTAATGGAAAACTTATTGAAAGTGGGAACCACACTGTAAAGACATGTGTAGGATTATTTGATTCTAAACTCTGTGGCGATAGAACTCGAGTTTTCAAAGGGCTCTGATTAACTGAATAGATAATTAAAAAAATTGGCTTGTTTGCAGGAATAGTGCATTGAATTTTTATGGAATGCACTATTCCTGCAAACAAGGACCTTCACTACGCGTGTTTTTATTCATGGCGCTAATACCTATAATTACAAGATATTAAGATATCTTAGCTTAGGTATTGGTGGCAACTTTAACATACAACTTTAAGTCCTTATTATAAACCATATTTTTTACTTGAAGGTGCAAGTAAACTATTTTATTTTTTATTTTATTATTGCGGTCAGAATATATATATAGGTATATATATTTTATATAAATGGCTAAGTCTGCACGGCTTCGCCCGTGTGGGAGTTGGAATTGATCCCTTGGCAATGTACGGTCGAACAAGCTATTTGGTATACATTTTACAATGTAATTTGTGCGTTAAACTGTAAACCAAATAGCTTGTTCGACCGCACTATCGGGATAAGAAAGTCGTATGTTCTTATCCATGGCCTACCATTTTACTTTTGGAGAATCTTTTGCTTTTCTAATACCTATATTATTACATAGTATGGATTTATTCAACATTAAGTAGAAATAAATAAATAAATATCGCTGGACATTACACACAGCGCCATCTATTGTCCCACTAAGCAACGAGGCTTGTGTCGTGGACACCAGATAGTTGATATACCACATACATAATTTTTGTTTGTAAATACATACAACATATAAACATCCATGACTCGGAAGCAAATGTCCATGCTCATCATACGAACGGTTGCTCCTATCGGGATTCGAACCCAGGACCCTAAGAGCGTAAGGCAGTCTCACTACCGCTGCGCCATTCGGGTCGAATATTAAAATAGATGAGGCAAATTCTATAACGTCAACAGCAATAATACAAGTGTAAATTAATGTTTCACGACAGCTTATTCACTCGAGTTACTTTGTGAAGTTATTCTAAGTTAGCTGCATTGGACGTTACAGCCGCCACTTGCAGGCAAGACTTGGAAATGCGGACTTAGCCAGATTGTTCTGGCTAAGTCCGCATCTGGTTCTGTGTACGAATTCTGGGAGCGTTGTATAACGGCTTTAATTTCATAACATAACATAACGTCTGTAAACCCCGAAGGATTATACAGAGGTCTACATAACAGTAAAGTTCACCTACATTTCGCCAGTTATGCTTACGTTCCACGTCATAGGGGTGAGCGTTTTGCTGAACAATCGGGCACAAATCTAAATTTTTGGTGGGAAACCCAATAACACTGTCCCGGTAATCGAACCCAGGATCAGATCAGCGTAGCGCTTGCGGTTCTTACAGTTCCAAAATGGTCACTTACGGTTCCAATTGAACATTCATAATATTAACTGCGTGGGTGACTATTACAATAGGAATAGTGACGTCATTCATATTATTATCCTATTACGATTCTGCTAAAGCAACCTTTTTAGACCCTTCCATTATTATAACTTTCCCAACTAATCTATTCAATCTTCTATCAAGTCACGTGCAGAAACAGCCGCAGTTAACTAGCCAATTAAAGTTATCTCAACCCAAAACTTCCGTACCTGAAATTACTCAGTCCTTTCAAGACACAATACTAAATTCAGCCTGGGGCTAGACCCTCTAGCGCTACCCTTTATAAAACAAAAGGACGACGTTGATGTGGACCTAATGCCCTTTTAGAGCCCTTAAGCCGTAAGTCCCGGCTGTCATATACATCTTTGACAGTCGTAACAGGAAGTCAGTGGCCCAAAAAAGTATGACAACCAGTCTTACCAAGAGGTATCGTATTCCTCAGAACTAACTGGCTTGTGAAGGTCAGATACGCAGTCGCTTCATGTAAAATACTGGTATTCATCTGCATCCGGTTAGACTGGAAGCCGATGCCAACATAGTTGGGAAAAGGCTAGGTAGATGATGATGCCCTTTTAGAGAAGGTAATTTTTGTATTTTTTTTTTATACTCTATGATAAATTGTCTGTGTGAGAGCCTACTTCAGACCGCCACAAAGTGCGCACGCAAAATTCTTCAAGTAAAATAATTTATGTTATAATCATCTTTTGTTAAGAAAAAAACATCGTTTTGGAACAGTAAAACAATGTATTATTGAAGAAGAACCCAAATTATCCAACATAAGAATTGGCTAAGAGAAACCAAAATAAAAGCGTCCTGTTGAATTTTGAGCGCTGGTCTCAGCTCCGTGAATGGAAATTCCAGGAGTGTTCAAATAATGGGTGTAAAAAGACTCGTAAGAAGCCCAAATGCACTTATTTTCCGTCATTGTAAACATTTTTTGGTTCCGGATCACACCTGGGAACCTCCTCGTTACGGAAATATTGTAGGTCAAAGTTCCAACACTTTCATGCATACCTTTAATAAGAATACCTCCATAACGCCTGTACTATTCGATGCATCCATCAGCACAATGTTTTTAGTGCATTACATTGAGTTTTACCGTAAACCGTGATTTATCAAATTATCACGAAACAAAATTTTGCGTAGAGACAAAGTGTAAACAAACCCTTCACGAATCCACCAACCAAGAATTCTGTACATCAAACTAAGTACAAGGTGGCGCAAAATTAATCATCTTATCAAATATGATTCAGGTACGACGCCATTTGTAAAAAATATATTATTACAAATGGCGTCGTACCTCATCTCCCGATAGGGTGATTAATTTTGCGCCAACTTGTACTTAGTTTTATGAACAGAATTCTTGGTTGGTAGAGTATCTTCGTGAAGTGTTTGTTTACACATTGTATTTAGGTATTCATGTTTGTGTCGCTCAGTGTTACTGAAAACAAGCATATTTTTACTTGGAAGAGGTTTTTAAATTCCTAGAACTTCCAAATGCTGACTACAGCAAAAGTTAGGGAAGAATCTATTGTTACGGTCTAACTGTCGTGTTCTCCAAACAAAATATGCAGCCGGTTTTCAGAATTGAGATAAAAGTGGAATACTGCAGAGACTCCAAAAAAACTAGAAAATGCTTAGGTCCAGGTTTGATGAACAAATTTTGGCAACAGATAATGAAATGTAAAAAGTAAGTGGTTTGTTCTAGTGTACGATTTTCACAATATCCCAATATGCATATTTTTTTTATTTTTTTATTTCGATACGGTTGTTAAACTACTATAAAAATAATGACAAAAAGCGAAAACAAGACATAAATCGGCCAAACAACAAAAAAGTTGTAACCATTTAAACTTTTGTTTCTATCTCTTTCTAGATAAACGGTATATAATATGGATTTTCTACGTCGATGCAGCGAATGACGTTATTCGCTGTATCGGATCTCTCTGTCTAATCTGCAGTTTCAAATGCTTATAACTTAGTATTTTTTATAGATTTAAAAAAATGATTTCACTTAGCTATTTCTGATGTTAATACGCTTTGTTTAGAGTGATAAAAAAGAACTCATGCATATACCCTATTGTACAAATATTGTGTTGCAACTAGAAATAAACAAATAAAACCGGCCAAGTGCGAGTCGGACTCGCACACAAAGCGCTCCGGAGCACCGAACAATATTTTATAGCTTATTTTCATACCAATTTATACTAAACCGCAAAGCTTTTGTTTTTCATTGTATGTTAATAAAAACAATGTACTGCCTGTTGCTTCAGTTGTACGAAAAAGTCCCATATCTTAAAACTAAATAACAAATCTTATAAAAAATAATTCGTTGTCAATTCTTTTAAACATTCGATAAACCCACATTTTTCAAAATTTTCCTCCTCTTAATTTAACTCGCTTACATGTATGGATGGTCACCCCTATTTTCTTTTTTCATAATTGCGCCAAATTTATTTTTTGGCTTTTAAGGGTTGCCACCCTTAAAAGCCAAAAAATAAATTTGTTTCGCTGAAAGCAAACGACACACTTCTTGTCACAACATTTCGTAAATAAGAACATACATTTTTTTTTTTTCATAAAAACTGTTGGTAGATTGTCTGATGAATTATGTAAGGAGGTTACAACGCGTTCTGGAATTTTGTTTTAGTCAGGGAGCATTTTTGATGTTAAGCCTAAAATACAATTTTACCTACCATTATATCTAGGAATTTGCGGCTAAATAAAAACAGCAGCTCGGGTCGATCGCTAGGTTAAGCCACGCTTGCCTAGATTGGTTCGTGGATGGGTGACCACCCATTACATACCAAGTTAGGCAGTCACTCCATGTAAAAATACAAGTATTGTAAGTCGACGAGTATTGTAAGTACTGGAAGTCGACTCCAACATAGTTGGGAAAAGGCTAGCCAGGGTTCACCCTGAAACATGTTTTATATGACTAAAACTAAATATTCAGTACTACAGCATTTAATTTTTTTTTTTTCGGATGGGAAATCATCAAATGACTTCTCCCGCTCTGGGCGGAGCACGAGGGAGTGACAGACTTTTACTGACTAAAACCCATCCATGTTCCTTCATCGCCCTTTATGTTCCGGGGCCACGGTATCTCTTTCGAACAGTCCCGCAGCCACTCAAAACGTGGCAAAAATAGTTGGGAAAAGGCTAGCCAGATAAACCCTGAATCATGTTTTATATGACTAAAACTAAATATTCAGTACTACTGCATTACCTACGGTTATATCTAACAAATACAATTCTTAGCGCGATAATTCTTACATAACTCATTGAAAAAGTTCCAAGTGCAATAAACTGCACACTATTTTAACTTATTATTATTATCTTACTATTTTTATACTAGATTATTACACAAAGGCAAGGGAGTCATTTCACAGAATATTTAAATCTTAGCAAAAAATTAACCAAGACTTATCTAAAGACTAGACGAAAATTACTTACAAACAAGTTCCCTTAGGAATTATGGTAGCGTGAAGCAAATAGACTAATAAAGGAAAAGTTGAAAAGTTTGAATTAGTGTTGATTAGACTAACTGTTGTAAGAAAGTAATTATTAGGATTCGGTTAAGTGTTCTTCGTCTTTGTTGATTGCTCTTTTGTAGACAAGGTTATTATGTCATAAGGGCATTTAGAATATGTTTCGAATAGAATCGGACTTTTGTGATGCTATTTTGTTTAGTTGTCGAAATGGGAAAGTTACGAGATGGGCCGGTGTCAAATAACCTTACAAAACTGTCCTAGATTCCGAATAAGAACTTTATCTGGCTTTCTTTAAAACGTACATTCTACAAGACACTTTTAGGTAACCTGTAAATTGTATTTTATGGATGTTCCGCTACCACTACTCAAAATATCTTATGAAACGTTTAAAGTAAGCGTATAACGTCATGCGGCATAACAACTTGACATATTTATCTAAAATCATATCAACAAATGTGGAACAGAAAAAAAATGGGCCATTCTATTGTACCTTTTATTTAAATATACTGAAATTAGCATAAAAACAGTTTTTATTAGGTCCCCAATCGCATGTTTCAAGGTACTTTCCCCTCTAAACTGATGTACCGTTGTACATCAGTTCAAAATTTATAATCAGTTCTATTTCGTAAGAGGATTTACGGGGATGGTCAAAGGCCCTTACACCCTTAATTAGTTAAAGGGGTAGCTGTAATTTCGGGGGTCATTAATTTTGATGAGAATAAACAGGTGCAAATAACGAGTCATTAATTTATTTGTTATGTTAGTCTATTGTCTGTTTTAGTACCGTCAGATAAGGAAGAAAGGAAATGAGTTTGACAGTCTTTATATTTTATATAGCAGTGATAGGCTAGTGGTGTGACCGTCGGCCTGCCAAGTCATAGGTCTCGAGTTCGAACCCAAGACAAGCAGCTCTGATTTTGCGGATTCATGTACGTATTGAATATAAGGTGTATCTATTCATTCACGAAATATTTTTAGAGAATCATCCAACGGATATTCTTTTTTCAGAATATTTAAAAAAAAAAAAACTTGACCCACAAAATAAATAATACTTTTTATTTTTCAACAACTATATATATAACAACGCGGTGACGCAGTAAACTAGCGTAGTTTACTGCGTCACCGCGTTGTATACGTCATACTACGTCGTGGTAAGGGTTTTATGGAAAATGTCTTGGAATTATAATAATTTCGTAAAAAAACAAAAAAAAATACAACACAAATATTTTTTCGTTGCTATGGCTTCGTTAGATGATTCTTTGAAAATATTTGGTGTTTGAATTGGTAGACCTTATATTTATCACTTGCTTCGGTGAAGGAAAACATCGTGAAGAAACCAGCATGCCTGAGAGATATTTTTCGACGGCATGTAAAGCCAGTCAGAGGCCCATGGGCGTCATGAAAACTCTGACACCAGTTGAGGCATTAACTGCACGATAAAAAAAGAAGTTTTATATTGAATGTCCTGATTATGAAAAGGGGGAAGCGGGGGAATAGGTGAGAATCATTTTCAAAGCATTTTTTATTTCGTAAACTGATTTCAACGAGATTATTAATACAAGCCTTTCGGTACCTTGGTTCAGTCCCACACATTTTTTTATGTTAATATTATTAATAGCTTTATTGATTCCTTACATTTTAAGCACATCAATCAATTATTTATATTATTTGTTTTTGGTAATTCAATGAAATGAATAGTAATTGCCCAATTGACTGTTTACAATTTACATTAGTTTATAACATATTTTATTCCTTCATGCTATATAATCAATAAAATTCATTATTATTAACAATTAAAATTATTTAAACTGATATTATATTTATTTCTTCATACAAATAATTAACAATAAACATTATTTTATAAGAGTTTTATCATGCTATTTTTTAATGTATTTTATTATTAAGTATTAACAATTAGCATTATTTAATAAGAATTTCTTCATGTAAAATTTTTAACATGATCGCATGTTAAAAATCAATTGTTAAACTTTAATTTTTAATAAACATTTTAAAATTATTTTATGATATTTTATTCATTCAAAATTATCATAGTATATCATTATTTATTATCATGAAAATAATAATTAATACTGTTAGAATAGTATTTAGATGTAAATATTTAAATTAGTAATTATTTACGACCCGAATGGCGTAGCGGTGGTGAGGCTGCCTTACGTTCTTAGGGTCCTGGGTTCGAGTCCTGGTTGGAGCACATGTTTGTGTGATGAGCATGGACATTTGTTTCCGAGTCATGGATGTTTATATGTATAATAAGTATGTATTTACAAACAAAAAGTATCTATGTAGTATATCAACTATCTGGTGTCCACGACACAAGCCTCGTTGCTTACTGTGGCACTAGATGGCGCTGTGTGTTCATGTCCAGCGATATTTATTTATTTATTTAAATGTAAGGACCGCCTAATGCGGTAAAAGCCTCCTCCGCTATTTTCCAACTCGCTCTGGAAGGTGTTAGGCCCCTAGCACATGGCGTATTTTAAACGCGCAGACGACGCGCGTTTTAAGAACGCGCGTTTTCAGCGCCGTAGATGCCTATTTTTGCGTTTTTATAGATTCAAACGCGCGTTAAACGCGATACAAACGCGCATGTGAAGTGCTTTCCAAACTCGCTTGAAGCCCGTACAAAGGGTCAAAGCCAGCATAAGCATTGTTGTCTCAACCGGCGCCATTGTACAACTGACGAGAAGTCTCTGACCAAAACGTCGAAGCTTCAAGCTACTACAGCGCGTCTGTATCGCTGTATCTGCGCGTATACACGTAGTAGACGCCCGTTTCACGATAGTGTGTTTAGGTTACAAGGTTGCGTTCAAATTTTGTTTGATGCGCGTATACGCCAGTCATTTGCGCGTCGTCTGCGCGTTTAAAATACGCCGTGTGTATCTGACAGAGCATGTTCAAGTTCTATGATTCTTGATTCGCTTGTTAATGATCATACTTTGAAAGTAGCAAAATAGTATTGGTTCAGTTTAGGAGGGTAGATGCAGTCTACTGCGTCTAATCGCACTAAACAATGTAATTTAATATAATATGTATTACTTGTGAGACACATTGTATTTATTAATCATAATCATATTAATTTGTTCATTTGCGAATATGGATAGAAAATAAGAGGTCTTAAATAAACGATACCTATGGTAGGATATGGCTAATGGACAATTAGCCATTTTCTACCATAAGGCATGCAAATTTACATACATTATACGAGTTTGTCCTGTAAATATTAAGTGACAGAGTAATATGCTTTTTTTTGTAACAGTGTTATATCATTGTTTTTAAATAAATTCACATCATTTATCTCCAGGAATGAGTTTGGTAAATGGTTATATATATGCGTGGAGCCATACATAATACACTTTTATTTAATAACGCTGTTTTATTGATTGGTAAGCATATTTGGAACTTGTGTTTTTTGCTATGTAATTTACTAAAGGGGTTTGTAATTTTTCTTACAAACACTATAACCTCTAATATACAGGGTGTGGCGTAAATAGTGGTCCATCGTTCAGGATTCGATGAACCAGATAATTAACTATAACAATTAAAAATTTAAACCATTTATACCCAAGGGTTCCGAAAATATTTACTTTTTGTCTTTTATTTACGAAATTTCTACCCTTTATTACAAATTTGGTTGTAGTTTCAACAAAAGTCATTAATCTTTCATTTTGATTTCTGTTAATTACTGCTGAATACTAGAGCTACCACGATAAATTATGATTTTTTATGTAAATTCAGCTCTTTTGAAGAAAAAGTTGGTTCTTCTCTAATTTTAATTCAAATTTTTAACACACCATCTAGTTCAAGAGCGATTTTTGTAAAAAAACGTACCACATTGTCAGTGCCCATGTATTTAATAATATGCCTACTAAATGCCGATTTCAAAATGATATCATTATAACAGATCCAATAATTTAACAAAAAGATATTCAATTTTAATTGAAGAAAAGAAGATTTTCATCAAACTGCTTTTTTAAACTTTATTGCGTTAATACTATTACGACTTAAACGGTCGTTTATTCGATGTTGCAGAGCGTGTATTGCTGCGAATGGGGGCCATTTTGAACATTTCGTTTAATTTTAATGATTGTAATCTTGACAAAGATTAATAATAAATGATAAATAAAGTGATTTGTTTTTTTTTTTTTAATTCTTTGTTCAAATACCTGAAGTAACAAGTTAGGTCTACATAACTCCGTTATAGTAGTTTTTTTTTAAAACAAATGGGCATTGACACTGTAGTGCATTTTTTAGCAAATATCGTAAGTATTAACGCAATAAAGTTTAAAAAAATAGTTTAATGAAAATCTTCTTTTCTTCAATTAAAATTGAATATCTTTTTGATAAATTTTTGGATCTGTAATAATGATATCATTTTGAAATCGGCATTTAGTAGGCATATTATTAAATACATGGGCACTGACAATGTGGTACGTTTTTTTCACAAAAATCGCTCTTGAACTTGATGGTGTGTTAAAAATTTGGGTTAAAATTAGAGAAGAACCAACTTTTTCTTCAAAAGAGCTGAATTTACATAAAAAATCATAATTTATCGTGGTAGCTCTAGTATTCAGCAGTAATTAACAGAAATCAAAATGAAAGATTAATGACTTTTGTTGAAACTACAATCAAATTTGTAATAAAGGGTAGAAATTTCGTAAATAAAAGACGAAAAGGAAATATTTTCGGAACCCTTGGGTATAAATGGTTTAAATTTTTAATTGTTATAGTTAATTATCTGGTTCATCGAATCCTGAACGGTGGACCACTACTTACGCCACACCCTGTATATATACCTGGTAACGTTAGAATATTTAATTTTAAAAATAATGGTCTGCAACTGTCTGTTACTTTTATACTCGTGATGGCTGGTATACAATTCTTCTTAGCTCTTTCATGCGATGGCCAAGTCAATCTATTTATTAAACGTAAGATTTTTAATATTGATATGGTCACTTTAAGATGTTGTTTTTTTTTTTTTTTTTTTTTTTTTCGGATGGGAAATCATCAAATTACTTCTCCCGCTCTGGGCGGAGCAGGAGGGAGTGTCAGACTTTTACTGACTAAAACCCATCCATGTTCCTTCATCGCCCTTTGTGTTCCGGGGCCACGGTATCTCTTTCGAATAGTCCCGCAACCCCGGCAGGCATCGGTCCTTTCGGACCCCTTCCTTTTTGCTGACTCTCTTTGAGGCGCGCGTGGAACACGAACGCGCCGTCGACACGGCCTGTCGTCATGAGACGGACGTACGGCGAGCTAGCCCATAGCCCACCGTCCACAGGCCCGCGCCTACGGTGGCCGGGGGCCACGTGGTGGCCCCCGACGCCCGGGGCGTCTCCCGCGGCGGCCGGGACGCTGTGAGGTTCTCTCCCTCTCACGTTCCGCCACCTCCTTCTCTAGCATTACTGCTTCGCAGAAGGAGGTCACGGCGTCCCATTCCGTCTCGCTCCGGACCATGGCTTGCACCAGGGCCGGACGCGAGAGGTCGCCGCCGCCAATCGCCGCTTCGAGGACACGGCGGTGCTCCGCCCACGCGGGGCACACCTCCACCGTGTGCTCCACCGTGTCCTCCGGTCGATCCTCGCAGTGGAAACACCCGGGCGTTTCCTCCCGCCCGATTCGGTGCAGGAACCTCCCGAAAACACCGTGTCCGGTGAGGACCTGCGTCAGGCGGAAGGTGAGGACGCCGTGGCGTCGCTCAAGCCACTCCTCAAAGAGGGGACTTACCGCCACTATTGTGGCGTGCCCTGCACGGGGTTGCGACAGTCGCTCTCTCCATGTCGCCATGAGATCACGCCGGAAGTCTGTCCGCTGCGCGACAATTTGTCGCGGCAGCGGAGCTTCCCCCCGGCGTAGCACCTCCGCGCGCCATTCATGTAGGCGCGCGAGGACTATCGCCTCCAGATCCCATGGCGGCAATCCGGCAAGGAGGCACGCCGCCTCACGGAAGATCGTGCGGTACCCACGGGCCAGCCTTACGGCTACCACCTTTTGGGGCGCGTTCAGGTAGTGGGCTGCACGCAGCCTCAATGAACGCGCCCACACCGGGGCCCCGTAAAGGGCCATGGACCGCACGACTCCCGCGTAGAGCCTCCGGCAGGAGGCGTTTGGCCCCCCAAGGTTAGGCAGGAGCCGCCTGAAGGCAGCCCCGGTCCGTTCCAGTTTGGGGGCCAAACGTCGGAAATGCTCCACGAAGTTCCATCGGCTGTCGAGGACGAGTCCCAGGTACTTCAGCGTCGACAGAAGGACCCTTAAGTAGGGACTAAATAAATTAACCGACTTGGTATTACATGGATCTCACAACTTTTTATGGTAGAAGAACTGAGTTGCGAGACTTTTATTCGAGAGTCAAAAGCAGCAGATTATAATAAAGTAAAAACTCAGTTAATAAACCTTGTGGGTAGTACAAAAATAATGCATATAATTTACATTACATTTAAAGTAAAAGCTCGCGAACACTTCTTATATAAGAAGATGGCAGACTTGTCTCATATTTAATTTGTTGTTTTTCTTCATCTATGTATTTTTATCTCTTTTGACTTTGTATATTTGTTTGTATGTATGTACATATGTATTTATTGTTATTTTTCTTGGAAATTTTCTGCACTTGCACCTACTGTTTTGTCTCTGCATCACCCTAAGCTAGACTGGTAGAAAATGCCCAAGGCATTAAGTCCGCCTTTGTACATTATGTGTATAAAGTTTTAATAAAAAAATAAATTGACTTGTTTCAGTGACACACGCTTTCTGAAACTCTGTGAAAGTTAAATTTTGTTCGTAAAAGGTAGAAATAATATGAACTTAGTAACTACTTTGGATTGCTCAGATAAACTTAGGTCAATTTGATGATTGCTTTCAGGCTTCCAGACTAAGATAAGTTTTCTTTTTGGACCAATCGGCAGAAAAGTTTTTCGCTCGCTTTATCTATACCGATTATAGTTACGTTGCCTACCAATTGTTAGTAACGTAATGGATTTCAGTTTGCGGTACCGAATATTAGACCTAAAGGACGTCGAGAACACGCATTAACAACAGAGACTACCTTTTTAACTTAGGTTTATTTTCCTATTTACTAAATGTATTAGTACGTGTACAAAAGAGTTTTTACAACAAGCATTTTTTAGTTACAACCACGGAGTTTTGATTGATTCCCGGTTGATGGCAATAAACTCGCCCCCTTTTACAAGGGACTACATTGGCATAATATGGGTGTTCTATAATAAGGTACACCTCTGCCAACCCTTCCTTACACGTGTGATGATATGATGTAAAATAACAGAGAAAAGACTCTAGGTTTTCTAGAATGTCACTATAATAATATGTATTATTGGCCTCTACGACAAAGTTCGCCTCTACTTTACCGATCTCCATTTTCCCGGACCAACATAGATAAGTCCTGTGAGAGGTCAAGTTCATCCTTTTGACATAAATTAGGAGTTACTCACCGGGTGGTTATTTTTGGTCTCAGTTGGTATTTAGTTGCGACAAAAGTGTATTATAAGGCGCGTGAGGTTAATTTAGGTGATGTAAGTTATTTACGTGGTCGGTAAAAATAGTCTGAAAATATTCAGGGAATGTTATTTTTGGGCTTTTGAGCTTTTTACGACATTTTAAATTCTTACAAAGATTTGTTTTGGTCTTGATAACAAGCAATAATTACGATGTTATGTTTCTTGTCCGAAGGACAACCTGCCTCTACTTTTCCGATCTCCATTTTCCCGGATCAACATAGATAAGTCCTGTGAAAGGTCAAGTTCATCCTTTTGACATAAATTAGGAGTTGCTCACCGGGTGGTTATTTTTGGTCTCAGTTGGTATTTAGTTGCGACAAAAGTGTATTTTAAGGCGCGTGAGGTTAATTTAGGTGATGTAAGTTATTTACGTGGTCGGTAAAAATAGTCTGAAAATATTCAGGTAATGTTATTTTTGGGTTTTTGAGCTTTTTACGACATTTTAAATTCTTACAAAGATTTGTTTTGGTCTTGTTAACAAGCAATAATTACGATGTTATGTTTCTTGTCCGAAGGACAACCTGCCTCTACTTTTCCGATCTCCATTTTCCCGGATCAACATAGATAAGTCCTGTGAAAGGTCAAGTTCATCCTTTTGACATAAATTAGGAGTTGCTCACCGGGTGGTTATTTTTGGTCTCAGTTGGTATTTATTTTGCGACAAAAGTGTATTTTAAGGTGCGTGAGGTTAATTTAGGTGATGTAAGTTATTTACGTGGTCGGTAAAAATAGTCTGAAAATGTTCAGGAAATGTAATTTTTGGGCTTTTGAGCTTTTTACGACATTTTAAATTCTTACAATGATTTGTTTTGGTCTTGTTAACAAGCAATGATTTCGATGTTATGTTTCTGGTCCTTCGATCAACAATTGTTAATCGAAGTTCTTGTCTGACATTTTAAACTTGTTTGTAGTGAGGGTTAGTTAATATTTGTTGATTAATATGACGACTTTTCTTTTTAACATTAAAAATTAAAAAAATCTTTATTGTTTAAATTACACATTTGTGGCTATATATAATTACAAAAATAAAAACTAAAAGTAAGAACCTCCATATATACAACGACGTCAATAAGCGTCAAAGTACTCCTCCGCATCGCTGTCACTCGGAAATGTACCCAGAAGACTGGCAGCATTGCCACGTTGAATGGCAATGCTAATTCTTTGGCCAAAGAAAAAGCCAGCCCTCTGGTCACGCGAAGTGTCGACCAGTCGGTAAGAGATTTCCTTAAAAAGGAGACGCGCACTCGGACCCCATGACCCGAGCGTCTCAACCCCAAACGGCTCAAAGCTGTAGTTACCAATAAGGTTACAGTATTTGCGCCGTTTGAGGATCTCAGCAGCCGCAGCAGCAGCGCCTGCACAGCCCGCCGTGCTTGCAACGTGAGAAGGCGCAAGGGTGTCGACACAGGTTGCGTCCCACACCAAAGGCCTACCCACGTTCCAAGGCACCAACGTCATGCCGTCCGGTCTCTTGCCATCGTCACGCACCAAGCCGTTTGGTTCTAAAACCGCTGGTACGCCGGCGATGGAAAGAGCTCGACGAATAATGTCGTTAATGCTGGCGTGCCGTGCAATGCGACCTGCGCTCCTGTAGCAGGACAGGCCATGGTGTCCGAGGCTGTCGACAGCTTCACCGCAGTGACACCGATGCGGAGCAACACAAGGTGCACATAAGCGTAGACTCGTAGCGACCCGGAACGATGCGTCATCCATCATAGTGCCAATGGTGAATGACGGAAGTGCCTGAAGCCACAAACCCGACTCCCATTCCCCCACAGCCAGCAGACGGGCACGCTCCACAGTATTGATTGACGTGTGTAAAAGGGTATTCCGTTCAATACTGAAGAGCGGCACGTCCCACTGTCTCTGGGAGGTCAGGTTGTCGGGCAAATTCGTATTGGGACAAGCCATTTTCCAAGCGTTCAACGCATCGGTCAAGTACGGCACCTCAACATCAACCAGTGAGAAAGATAAAATATCCCTGGTTAATTTTTCGGTACCGTAGACCGAGGAGAGGAAGGCTGGTAAACTTATACTTGAAATTTTGCGGACGCCGAGACCACCCAAGCGAATGGGAAGTGTGGCTTGCTGCCAAGCTCGGTCGTCCAGGGCCACATTAAGTATTGAAGTAAGAGTGTTCCTAATGATTTGGTCGACTTTATCTAAAAGCTGTGGATGCCTCCAAAGATGAGAGGAGCGAAGGCTATACGTGAATTTTGGTCCAAAACAACAGTATCGAATAAGTGTGAAGGCCGAATGAATGTTAATTTTGAAAAGTCTCTCCGAAACATCATTAAAATTTTGGATTTTTTTATTCAATGAACGATGGACATTAAATAACATTAAATAGTATAATTTTAAATGGACTTAATCAGTCTGCAATGTATCACAAAACCTTCATACTTACTTACGATTATTACAAGTGATAAAGGAAACCGTTTTTTTTTTTTTCGGATCGGAAATCATCGAATGACTTCTCCCGCTCTGGGCGGAGCAGGATGGAGTGTCAGACTTTTACTGACTAAAACCCATCTATGTTCCTTCATCGCCCTTTGTGTTCCGGGGCCACGGTATCTCTTTCGAACAGTCCCGCAACCCTGGCAGTAAAGGAAACCCCTGTAGATAACGTAATCACAAAACATCATGCCTCTCGCAGGTTTAGCCAAAGATGTTCTATCTTACTAGCAGATTTCCTTACGCCCTTCAACATCATCCTATTAATGTTCCTACTGCTGGGACACAGGTCTCAGCTCTAATAGAGAGGCCTTCTGCCCTTATCCCGATATATTTATCTTATTATGCAAAAAAATATCATCGCACCTAACATGTACCTAATATATCTTATGAATAGCTATGTAACCCGGAAATTACAGGCGACCGGAGCTATGCTACCCATTATGTACGCAACACATGCCACAACAAAGCAAACAAGGCTTGCAATATCCTATTACACGGCGGTGTACCATAATAATCTTTTACACAAATTGGTGTTGATTCTGTTGTGCACAAACTAAATTTAATTTAGGCTATTGCTATCTTTTACCAAAAGGCAGTGCGATAAAAGGACGGCTATAGCTATGAACTAAGTTAGAGATATCAAACTAGTTTATGCCTTGCGCTTCACCGTGTTTTTAGTCGACATGTTTTTACATACACCCTTCATTTGTATGGAAATATTAGTTCCAACTAAATTTGACAGCTCTGAATTAAGTTCGTCTCTTTCTAGTTTTATTATAGAGAAAAAGATAGCAATAGCCTAAATTAAGTTTAGTTTGCGCACAACAGAATCGACAACATTATCTTCATCCCAGTACTAAAAATCGCTACTTAAAATGTATAAACTATAAGTAAAAATAAACAGTTTCAAAACAAATCAGTTGTCTACTTGTGCTACAATTTAATGATTGATTAATTGAAATGGTGTCTCCAAATGCAGCATTCTGTTTTTTTTAAAACATTATTATGAGACATTGATTCTTGAACTACATATTAGTAAAAGTAAACCCAAGTTTATAGGCCTACGTGTGCCTAAAAGTAGTATTTATTCTAGGGACCAATGAAATTATAATATAAATGGACTATGACGCGTTTAGTACGTTATTTACAGACACGGTAATAACCCCTTTGTTATGAAACGTTCTGTTCTATAAACGCGACAGTAATCAATTTATTGATTCAAAGCTTTGGGTGGTTAAGTATTTATCATGGCTGGCACTTAACTCTCCGTCTAACACGTGTCTGTTTTTATGAAATAGTCTTTATTATTGTTAAACTAAAGTGTATTTTCCATTGTTCCAGATAGCCTCAACTGTTTCAAAATTTAAGTAAAATGTGGTTCATGAACGACTCAATAACATAAGCTTCAGAACTTGTGAGAAATGCATTATTTTGTTGTTAAAAAGTGAATAAACAATGGAGTGTCTTAAAACAGTGCAGAATGGACGTTATGTATAACATAAGTTTGGAAAGACAAAAGTTTTACGCGTCGCACGACTTCAATAAGAACTCTGAATCTAAGGACGTAGAGGTAAGTTAGAAATTTAAATCATGATCATTTTTCAGCCAACAGGAGTCCACAGCTGGCCATACAAATTTGGGGGAGGCCTATGTCCAGCAGTGGACGTCTTTCGGCTGAAATGATGATGATGATGATGATGAATGAAAATATAAGTTGGTGACCTGATAATGTTTGATAAAAACCTTATTTTGTTAGTCTTCAATTAGTCCTTCATGATTAGGTAACTTTTGTAACAGAGAAAAAAGTATCAAACATACCTCTTTTTACAAAGAGATTCACATGTTATGGGCAAACGGGACCGATTTAAGCCTCTTAACTTTCTCTTTAAATGAGTCTATACATACTCTATAGAATTGTAGAAGGAATTTCTCAAATTATCGTTTCCAATTAAATTAAATAACAAAATCCATTTTGTCGTTTACGTCCTTTAGTTATAAGCTAGCAATCCTCGCCCCGCTCAGACGCTCAGTACCGGGGCGCGCGTGCCCGGTTTTAGAACAATGCTTTGCCTTAAGCATTTGATTGAGCATTCTCTTTTCAAATACTGCTCATCTCTTCGTTTTTTATTCGATAACACTGGGAAACTTCAAGCATACCATTTGGAGTTTTCTTTTTTCTTTTGAACCACAGATGTTTTTTGATGGCAGTTAGTCTTCAGTTCTTCATTTAGTTTAGCCAGATCAAAGGACCTCGACATTTAATATTTTAGACAGAAAACAAGGAGCGAATTTTATCTTCTTAAATTTGTAGTAATTTGTAGGAATTTGTAGTAGTCAGTCGATTAGACCAGTTATAGACCAGCATTCTTGAGTAGGTATCTAGTTTATCAAGAATCTAAATTAAAAAGGCGATTCTGATTCGTAATAAGATGTTCTTGTAATTAAAAAGATACTAGGAATGTTTATTATTTATTATATAAAGAATATTTTAAGGGCACTCTGCCCATGTGTTTGAAGCTAAAGCTGATGGACATGTGTATTCTCCCCATCTTGACCTACGGAGCACAAACTTGGTCTTTGACTAACATCCAAAAGTCCAAACTCACGGTTTGCCAACGTGCTATGGAGCGCAGCATCTTAGGTGTCAAATTAACAGATTGTATTCGTAACACTACACTGCGCTCCAAAACGCAAATCGTTGACGTGGATCAAAAGGTTGCCCAACTTAAATGAGACTGGGCAGGACATGTCTGCCGCATGCTGAACGATCTGTGGGCTCGTAAGGCTCAGGAATGGTGCCCTGAAACCGTGACACGGGGTCGCGGCAGACCACGAAGGAGATGGCGGGATGAACTGGATGTCTTCCTTGAGAATTGGAAAGAAATAGCACAGAATCGTGACCGTTGGAAGGAATGGAGGGAGGCCTTTGCCCAGCAGTGGGACAATATAGGCTAGATATAATAATAGACTCTACCGATAATGTTTGTCCGATTAAAATTTAATAATACCTACTACTTTTTTTAAATTGATATTAGTGAAACCTTTCTATCACTGAAATAACTTTTGTTATGGGATGAGTACTTCCAAATATTACAAGTAACGAACAATTATATAGAACAACAGAACAACAAGACATGAAATTTGCTTACACCATTTCCAAAACTTGTATTTCTACCCACATTGCGGTCGATCTTGCACAACAATTCTGCACAGACTGTCAAACATTCTGAACTTTATAGATTAACGTCAATTAAGTATTCAGCGGTTCTTAGAAATTCGTCGCTTCAAAGTTGCACGAAGCATACGATTGTACGTTAAATTGATGATCTAGGTCTATTATTGTCAATGTCAATTTTAAAATCAATGCTTTCAATACTTCATTCATCTTACTTTATTGAAAACATATTTTACTTGAAATGTGGGTAGATAATTGGCGCCCAACGTGGGACTTCAAATTGCCTCATTATTGCCGAAAATGCTTAATATATTCGAAAATAGTATACATACTTTTATAGCTCAGACTGTGACTTAGTAAAACACAGATCATTTATACGTTCGTTCTAGAGTTCGTTCTAAGAAATGCGACCCTATAAAATAAGCTACTACGCTGCACCTGTCGCGAATCGATAAGCCTTGTCTGTTTATTAATGATATCGGCTAATTAAAAAATCAATGCACTAACCTGCATTGAAACTGAAAACTGTTTATAAATTTGTAGAAGAAGAAGACGAAAAAGGGGCAGTTTATTAGAATGTAGTAAAAGTAGTAGATGAAACATTTAATTTTTTCAAGTTACATTCCAAGTTAAATCCTATTCGCATATTATTAAAGAAATAATTAATTCTAAATAATTAATTAATTCAGTATTTTACCTTCATTAATGAAATTTGGTACGGTCTGTGCCGGACGGGCGTGATCCGCTGAAGGCGTGAATGTATAAACGTGCACCTAGCGGTCTGCCTTTACCCTTTCTAAACCGAGCGCACGCATACACACTGTACTTCGCTCTCAGACGGCACTGACGTCCTACACCTATTTAACTGTAGCAGCTCTACGCAATCTCAGGCATAGACCCTAACGGGGTAAAGGGATTACTGGGAAATATTACACTTATATACTTTTATAACTGTTCAGGAAGCGATTCAGGACTTTTCGCGCACAACTTTTCACTGTTCTTATATCTATATTTGCCGTACTGATGACTACGATTCTTGGAGATGTTGTGTTTACTAAGGTACTCCAGAACTTTACTATAACGAGAACCCTGATTTGCTTCCTGATTTAAGGAAAACTTTAATGAAAATTTTGATTATCCAAACATACATCTTTTTTGAAGATTACTGACGAAGATAGCTGCGCTAGACTGTCATACTCCCGTCAAAGTGGTTTATCTAAATCTAAGTTATTATAAACAAAGACTATGTCCAGGCCTAGGTCGCAACCTAGGCTTCCTGGACTTTATTAAATACTAAATTAAACTATAAAACTCCACTTGCGAGTTTATATGAGTCTAGCGCTTATGTAAATTACAGTATTACGATTCTAATCACTGAAGGCACTTGTTATTCTGTCACTATATTGCCCATACACTGACTCTAAACTTTTTTACTATATAAAAAACACTATATGCTAATTGGGTGACGTTCGTCGCGAACACGGTCTATGTCTTTTAATTATATAAATCGCTCACACGTGTAGACGAACCCAACACTGTAAGCTTTTAAGAACATTTAACTTTGTTACTCAAGTGCTCAAACATTATTTTCTCTCGGCAATGAAATAAAGTAGTTATTTTAATATGACACTTGTAGGCAACATACCTACATACCTATTAGGTACTAATAATATTCCGATACTAGTATTTAAAAATGGCGCGACAGTCTATCTTACCTCCACAACCCAGTTAATACATGGATAATAGGACGTGCTTGCGAAGGCGCAGAGGAAACTTGGTATATATAGTCTAGTCTATATTTATATAGTCTAGTAGTATAGTCTAGTCTATATATATAGTCTAGTATAGTCTAGTCTATATTTATATAGTCGGTACAGTCACCGTGGTTGGTCTGTATATATCCATCCACATACCAACCTCGGCAAGCGCGGCTTAACCTGAAGATTAATCTGAGTGGCTATTATTATTTAACCACGAGCTCTAAGATATATGATAAAGTGACTGTATTTTGATGTCATGGCTTGTTAGGTTAAAACAGGATTTTTATAGATAGCCGCGACATGTTTTATTATAGGCGAAGGTTGGCATACACATCACTAGTTTGCTTAGTACCTAACGTCTAGATACATTATAATAAGACAATTATAAGTTCCTTCCTTTTCCCAGTTATGAGACTTAGCTAGATCGACTTTCGTCCCCGTAACTTCGATGAAAATTGTAATTGTAATATATCGGTATATTGCCACTTTCATCGAAGTCTTGATAACAAAGATAATTATAATAAATAGTACCTACAAAATATTGCTCATTCATTATTTTAGGATTATGTTTGTGCTGCGGTCCGTTTCGGAGGAATAGTCTTATTAGTGCTCACTTTAAAATCCCACGAGAACCTATTTGTCATATGCATGTCTGTTTTAATAGCGATGAAACCGTTGAATTATACGCCCTGCTAATTAAAATTAATAATGGCTGGCAAACATGCCTCTGGAACACGCTTTTTATTTTGTTTTGTTTAATGACGTGGTTCTATTGTTCGTAACCTGCTCTATTGTTCTATAAAAGCCGAGTATCCCTTAAGAGTGTATTCTAAACGAAACTTAATCATCCGGAATATCCGTACGTATAGCGTTGCTTCCTTTCACAATCAAGAGAATTTCTAATTCAGTTGAAAACACGATTTCTATGAACGTATTTATTGTATGTACTGAGTTTTAGTCTTTTCATTTACCTAAATATTTAGTTTGTATTTATTTAAGCTTGTTTTTTTTTGGTCCTGCTGTCATTTGTAGATCTTTGATAGTCGTTACAGGTAGTCAGTGGCCCAAAAACTCTCCAACCAGTCTCTCCAAAGGGTATAGTATTACCCAGTACTAACTGGGTTGTGGAGGTCAGATAGGCAGTCCCTCCATGTAAAATACTGGTATTCAGCTGTATCCGGTTAGACTGGAAGCCGTCCACAACATATTTGGAAAAAGGCTAGGCAGATGATGATTTATTTATACTTGTTTATAGTTTTGTAAACTACGTACGTGTTAATTTATAAAATGTTTAAATTTTATTTATGTTAAATAGAGATCTACATTACGTTACGTTTGAATACGCCACTATGCCATTACATGCAAACATCGTAAAATTCCAGTTCAACGTTAAAATAGTACGGCAAAATCGTAAATAAACATTCCGAATAATCCAGATAACTTTTAATGGCTAAATGTTCTGCATCCGACATCGCTGGTCCACATTAAAAGTTTCAAAACAATTGTAAACTTGACAGCCCTAACAATCTACGACCCCACTACAGAAACCGTAAAAGTAGAAATCAACGAGCTTTTATTGGTACAGTAGGTACTTATAAATTTTCCCACAGTGAATAGAAAACCTACCATTCACTTTAGTGAATAAATAGATTTTCTGACCCACCAATATCCAATATTTACTAAGTCCAGTACCCAATATTTCAAAGTAGTAAGCTACTGAGCCTACTTTGAAATATTGGGTACGTTCTTGTAGCACTAAAACAATATTACCATACACGCTCTAAAATGCAACGTCTTTTTTTTTAAGTCACGCGAAAAATAATAACTTGGGTATATAGTATATTCATATTCTGAGTTCATGGTAACCTCTATTTAGGTGGATCCAGTTAGACTGAAAGCCGACGCCATCATACTTGGGAAATGCCAGACAGATCAAGTATAGCATGTATTTCTCTCACTGTCACACGAAAAACAAACAAATGTGTAGGTGTCATAGGTATAGCTGGCCATGGTAAATGTAAGTGGGGAAACTTTGTTATTGCAGTCGAGGCGAAAATCTCACCCGAGCCGCAGGCGAAGTTTTATGGACCCGAGAACTGCAGTAACAAATGCCCACGTGTATCAAATGACGTTTATCAATACATTTTCGAAGAAACAAAATAATAGAACGAAAAGTATTTTGGTCATTAACTATTAGGAAACTATGATTTTCCACGCTTTGCTTTCGGCAGTTTGAAGGAGAAGCAAAGAGGGTCTAAATAATAAGCAAGTTCAAGAAATTTTGGCACTAGCAACCAAATAAAGCCTAGCCTAACAATGTTTTTTGAGAGCTATGATAAGTAAGTTTTAATGACCGAAATAACGTTCATTAACTTCAGTACCAGTTCTTTGGCAACGTGCCACGTGCTTCTCACGGTAATTAGTTCAATTTGTCAAGAGATTGCTTTTTGAATCCTCCAATTAAATACTTTACATCTATTAAAGAAATGGCTCGCGGATCGGATAACTGTAATGAAATGTGATATTAAGATGTTTTATTTGAAATATTATTTGTAATGTTTAACTGTTAGAACTGTGTTACTGTTATGTAATAGTCAACCTGTCTGTGAGAGTTTAATACAATAATGTAACATGCCTTTGAAAAATTTAAAGACATGTGGTTTTAAGACATATGTCGGTTTCCTTGCAATTTTTTCTCTTACCATTTTGAGAGCAGAGGTAATAAAATAAATTGCGCAAAGTAATATGCCTGCTTGGGTTCCAACCTATGATAAGTCCTAAGTCGAAACCGTTACCAGGCCTCTACTATTCATTCCATTGGTGACAAGACGCATAAACTACTTCATTAAACCAATATAGTATTAAACTCAGTGAAACAAGTAAAACTATCTCGAGAAAAATTAACCTCGTACCCCAGACACAAAGTTTAAAAGACACGTAGGTTCTTCTACAAAATTCATGACATTAAACCACTGCAAAAGTGGTATCAATACTTGTGTTGGCCATTGGTATCACAAGTATCGATCTCTTGCCCCTCTAGAATTACATGAGCTCATTTTGAAAGGCTGTTTTAATTAAGACTAGCTAAATCCCCAAAGTAACAGATATTTCATTAAGTAAACTTAGTCATTTCTGCCAACAGATAAGCTTTGAACAATTAGCGATCTTGAAATAATTAGCGGATACTAGGAATAAGTAATGAAGATAGATATTTCTATAACGAAGGTCTAAATAACATTACTTCAAAGATTAATGTTCTACTAACTGAAACTATAAAGTAGTTTAATCTTCCTAAAACTTAGTTTCTTGAGTATGAGATAAATGTTAAATATTTTAGTAATTTAGGCAAAGATGTTTAATTTAATTTGGCTACCTTTGTCCACCTTCTGTCTAAAACAGTTCAGACAGACACTGAAACTTAACCTGAATTTTTGTATTCAGGTTAAGTCTCAGTGTCAGTCCCTGAATTCCTGAATAAATCCTGCCTTTTTGGCAACTGCTCTACTTTCAGAAATGAAAAAAAGAGTCTTGAGTAAAAAAAAATGGGTATATTAGGTGAACGGAGTAGAAGCTTATATACCTAGTTTTTTTCTTTTTTCCACAGCTTAGAAAAAATTGATCTATCATCAAAAAACGCTACAAATTTCAAGTAAACTTTTCATGTTAGAACAAAGAAAGAAATTTTGAAAACAAAAATTAAAAATATAAAATTATACGCAATTCTTCTTCTTTAATCGGTCCCTCATTACTGAGGATCGTGGTCACTGGAACCCTTTAAACGGACAATCTGCCTCCATCTACTTCGGTCCAAAGTTGCCAACAACACCTGCTGAAATTTGACATAGGACATAGGTCCTCGAGCAAATTTCAGCAGGTGGTGATGGCGGTGATGGTGGAGAGGCTATCCTCTTTTACTTGGTCGGACCATCGTGTTGGCGACCGGCCTCGAGCTCTCTTGCCTTTGGTATTACCAACAATGACCAGGTTTTCAAGGCTGCTATCTCCTTTTCGCATTATGTGGCCGAAATAGGTCAAAATACGCTGAAGGCAAACTGTAGACAATCGAGTCTTGATATCAAGTTGGGAAAGGATAGACACATTTGTGCGTTTGGTTGTCCATGGAATTCAGAACATCCGCCTCCAGTACCACATTTTGAATGCGTCTATCCTCTGTCTTTCTCTTGTTTGGATTGTCCACGTCTCAACTCCATAGAGGAAAATCGGGAAAACTAGTGCTCTGACTAGATGGGCTTTCGTTTTAAAACTTATACCACGATTTTTCCAGATGTTTTGAAGGCGTGTCATAGCATCTTTAGCCATGGCTATCCGCCGTTTTTTTTCAACCCTTCCCAACCCTCAAGAGTCTTGCGAATGATATACTCTCCGTACACATTGAAGAGCAGAGGTGAGAGGATGCATCCCTGCCTAACTCCTTTCTTGATGGAGAACATATTTGAGCAGTCGGTGTCTATTTTGACGAAAGAGCGGTTGTTGATGTAGAGACATCGGACTAGGTCTATAAGATGTTGTGGCGTTCCCATGTCCCTGAGAAACCCCCACAGCTTGTTCCACTCCACACAATCAAAGGCTTTGATGTAATCTACAAAACACAACAATACAGGGCTTTTAAATTCCCGGCTCTTCTCAATAATTTGGCGAACGTTCAGGATTTGTTCCCGCGTACCTTTACCTTTAACAAAACCTGCTTGCTCTTCCGGAATTTGTGGGCCGAGAAGGTGTCTTAGCCTGTTGTTAATGATGTACAGAAGTATCTTGCTGATTTGTGGAATAAGTGCCAAGGTCCTGTAGTTGCTGCAGTCTTTGGTAGAGCCTTTTTTAGGGAGTGGAATAAACACGGACTCTGTCCACTCTTCAGGCCATCTCCTGGTCTTCCAGATAGAATTTCAGATGTTTAAAATCTGCTTGACACCTTTGGAATCTAGGTTTTTAAGTAATTCGGCGGGAATTCCATCCTTACCTGGAGATTTTCTATCCTTGAGACATTCAAGGGCATATTCGACCTCTGACTGCAGAATCTTGTGTTCTTGCGGTGAAGAATCGGTCTGCACGCCGATGGTGATAGGTTGACCGGTGTCATAAAGTATTGTGCAGTACTGTTTTCAGCGTTCCAGAACATGATTTTTGTCAGTGAGGATGTTACCTGCTTCATCTGCGATTGTGCAAGTTTTCGTATTACGAGATTTAGTCAGCTCTTTGAGCTTGCGGAAAAGATCTCGGGTCTGATGTTTCGCAGAATTCTGTTCGAGATCAGCACAGACGTTGTTGATGTGTTGGTCATAGCTTTGCAGCAATTTTTCTGGACCTCTGTGCTGAGTTGGTCGTATAGCTTTCTGTTCTCTAGGATGGTTAGACCTTTTTCCTTAAACTCACGTCTACGAAAAATTAGGTCAGGGGTTTTGGTAGATAGAAAAGATTTCATGGTGGGTTTTGGCAGCATGTTCTGTTTGGCAGTTTGCACAATAATTCTCTGCAAAGCTTTCCAAGCGACGTCCGGGTCAATGGCGTCATCTATGGAACAATCAGGTACTTTGTATTCAATTGATTTTCTAAAGGCCTGCAGGTCAACATGGCGCATATTCAGTGTGCGTTCTTGCTTGTGGAGTTTTCTCAGCCGAAGTCGGATTGTGGTCACTAAAAGTTGGTGATCAGAGCCACAGTCCGCCCCCGGGTGTAGTGGTGTTCATGACAGACGATTTCCATCGGTTCTGGATGAGGATATAGTCTATCTGGTTTCTAAAACGGTCGCCAGGAGAAATCCAGGTGTACAGTCGCCGTATATGCTGTTTAAATTAGGTATTCGTCACGGTAAGATTTTCCTCACTACAGAACTGAAGCATACGTTCGCCTCTCTCGTTTCTGTTGCCGATTCCATACTTCCCAACTACCCGTCGAAGATGTTCGTCGCTGTCCGTTCGACCGATGTTGGCGTTAAAATCACCCAAAACAACCGTCATCTCCCTTTTGGGTATTTCTTGGAGAGATTTTGCCAAGGCGCTGTAAAAGTTCTCGATTTCGTCTTCGCTAGATTGGGCGGTAGGAGCATAGACCTGTAAGATGTTCAATTTACAGGGAGTTGTGTTAATTTTAATGGCAATTATTCGGTCGTTAATCGGCTTATATCCGCTGTCATATTTGTCCATGCTAAGTGGTACGACGAAGGCAACACCCTTACGCAATGCGCGTATGATTTGAATTTCGTTTTTTTTTTTTATTTTTTTTTTACAAAAAAAAAAACTATGTGTGCCATTTGCTTCTACTCCTATTATACCCATTTTTTTTTGGAAAGTGATAAAATAGTCATCATGTATCAAGTTTTTTCAATCTGCTCCTTAATTTGTTTCATAACCTTTTACCCTTTTTTTTTTTCGGTTGGGAAATCTTCAAATGACTTCTCCCGCTCTGGGCGGAGCAGGAGGGAGTGTCAGACTTTTACTGACTAAAACCCATCCATGTTCCTTCATCGCCCTTTGTGTTCCGGGGCCACGGTATCTCTTTCGAACAGTCCCGCAACCCCGGCAGGCATCGGTCCTTGCGGACCCCTTCCTTTTGCTGACTCTCTTTGAGGCGCGCGTGGAACACGAACGCGCCGTCGACACGGCCTGTCATCATGAGACGGACGGACGGTGAGCTAGCCCATAGCCCACCCTCCACAGGCCCGCGCTTACGGTGGCCGGGGGCCACGTGGTGGCCCCCGACGCCCGGGGCGTCTTCCGTGGCGGCCGGGACGCTGTGAGGTTCTCTCCCTCTCACGTTCCGCCACCTCCTTCTCTAGCATTACTGCTTCGCTAACCTTTTACCCTCACCTCAGAACATTTCGTCGAGTAATAAAGAAGATCGATGCAAATATTGACACCTTTCCTCCTGTTCGTTCCAATTTAGTGTTCGTTTCCAATTTAGAGGTTTTGCACGAAGGATATTCGTTTGAAGTAGCGAAATAATTGTTGCGGAAACAGAAATGTTAATTGGGGCTTCAGGTATTTTTTTTGATTAATTAATAGATGGATTGTGTATGTGAGGATTGTAACGAAAGACAAGGGAATCAATATTAGCGTGATGGTTGACAGGGAGAAGGGCAGAAGAATACATGGTGCGCTGATCGCAAATAGGTACTACCGAGTTCACTGACGGCCTGACACTCATCATGATCCATGCGTCATGTACGTGAACGGGCGCTGTCAGTTGTGACTGGTCATCTCTTATTTGCCATGGCTTATTTGAATGATTTATTTTCTTTTTTGAATTGTATTTTTTTGTTTTGTTTTTACTGTGGACACTTTTAACGTGCACTTCTTGCTACATTGTTCTCACATAATATACAATCTAAACATGAATGATGTAACCAAGATTTTTTAACAATATTTTGATTTAAAAGAGTGTCCATGGAGTTTCTTGCCCGTTCTTCTCCATAGAGATCTACGCTAGGGAATGGGCAACTACAGTACTTTCACAGTTTTTATGTCTTGTGACTGGGACTGTAGCTACATTTAATTTTCATCTTTGTTCGACAGTTCAAAAGTGCCTGTAACTGGCCTACTTGAAATAAATGCTTTGATTTTGATTTTGATTCTTCACCCTTATCATCATAATTCATCATTTTCCTGCTCTTATCCCAATTTATTTGGGGTCCGGGCAGCTTGTCTTCCTCTTCCATACTTCTCTATCACTCGTCATCGCATCAGACACTTGCCCTCGGTAGTAATATTGAGAAGTGGTCGACCATCAGTGAAGTCGGTAGTACCATGGTACAACGGCAGTAAGGTAATCGAAATGCAAAAATACATAGTCAAATGTTGTCAAGATTGACTACCACACATTAGTATAAATATTGGATGATATTGTTACGAGCTGGGTATGGGATAAATTAATTACTACCGAAGAAACAATAAATAACTTTAATAATCACAAGTACACTACTGATCACTATTCACTTAGATATCGCACTTACTAGTTCACTTCGATACGCTTCGTACTGTAGCCAAAATAAGACTGACTGCTCCCGCAAACACGTCGACTATTTATATGGCGATCGAACGTTCGAGAAATATCCACGACTTCCTAGAATCTTCTAGACAATTCCATAGTGGGTCATTTTACTACTCTGTCAAGAAAGTACCGGGAAAAGATCAATAATACACAAAATGTCTGTTATTCATCCAAATTTATTTTATCACCTTCAAAGTATGCTCCTTTAGAAACGATACACTTGCGCCAACGAATAATCCATTCATCAAAACATTTTTTAAACGCTGCTTCCGGAATTGAGTTCAGTTCTCGCCGCGAATTCTCCTTTATGTCTTCTATCGATTGAAAACGGGTGCCACGAAGTGGTAATTTGAGTTTAGGAAAAAGAAAAAAGTCAGCAGGAGCCATATCTGGTGAATATGGTGGTTGCTGGATGGTATTTGTTGAGTGTTTGGTCAAAAATTCGTTCACAATGATAGCCTTGTGCGAAGGCGCATTGTCGTGGTGCAAAATCCAAGAATTTTCTTTCCACAAATCTGGCCTTTTTCGTCGAATTTGCTCTCTTAAACGCCGCATAACGCTCAAATAATATTCTTTAGTTACCGTTAGACCTTCCGGTAAGAATTCAGAGTGCACAACACCGCGATAGTCAAAGAAAACAGTCAACATGACTTTGACTTTTGATCGACTTTGGCGTGGTTTTTTCGGTTTCGGTTCAGTTGGAAGGCGCCACTCCGAAGCTTGTTGACTAGTTTGCATGTCAAACTCGTAAACCCACGTCTCGTCACCAGTAACAATGCGTTTCATGAATGTTGGGTCCGAACTGACTCGTTCTAGCATGTCCTCAGCGACTTTCATGCGATTGAGTTTTTGGAGAAAATTCAGATCTTTTGGGACTAGCCGAGCAGCAACATGTTTCATACCCAAATGATTAGTTAAAATGGTACGGATCGACTCGTGAGATACAGAAAGTTCGGCGGCTATCTCTCTCAGAGTTGAATGGGGATTTTCAGTCACTATTTTCTTCACTTTTGCGATGTTAACTTCAGTTGCAGACGTTGACGGCCTACCAGAGCGAGGCAAATCTTCCATCACATCTCGACCGCTTTTGAACGCTTTGAATCATTCATAAGCACGAGTTTTTGATAAAGTCGATTCACCGTAAGCCTTCTGTAACATTTTCAGTGACTCCGAACACGAAATTCCATTGGCGATGCAAAATTTAAGACAAACTCTTTGTTCGATATTTTTGTCAATTATGAAATTCGCAATACACACTATATATGATATTACTAAAACCAGCACTGTATTTAATATAAATAACAGATGCAACTCAAACTCCGCGCCAAAATGGAAAACAGTTGTGCCAATCTAACAACTACAAAAAAACAAAAATTTGAATTTGGAACCATAAACAAATCATCCATTCCCGATACTTTTTTGACTGAATGTACTATATACATATATTGGGGTCAAGGTTACAACTTTTTTACAAGTTTGTTATCTAATTTCTTCGTGAAGGGTCCGTTTACACCATGTATACCAATGGTTCATTATCCACGGACCGAGCTCAGATTATAAACGACATGCGCAGCTGTTATTTCTTAGCCACGAGCCCCTCGTGATCTTAAATATATTATTATGATAGTGAGGGCCTTCTGATATGGCTTCTGACAAGGGTTTGAAGTAGATGTTAAAAAAAAATAAGTTGAACATTCTAGTGAATTAAAAAATATTCAACCCGGTGGCCTACCATGACATCTTAAAGCAGGATCGTTTTAATCTTGTTCCAGTGTGGGAAAGAGATGGCGCTAGACGTCCTCTATACCTCCGTCTCTTACCCACACTGGAACAAGATTAAAACGATCCTGCTATAAGACGTCATGGTAGGCCACCTGAAGTAAATCCGAGCGGAACGAACATAAAAGTGGAGGCAGAGAAAATATTCTTTCATTTCTACTTTTATAGCGACACTTGTTAATTCCCAGGCCAACATTCCATTATTTATTCCTAATCACATAAATACAGTTTAGGTTGAACCTGAATCAAAAGTCTGTCTGGTTCCCAAGGAATTATTGCTGTTTTTTTACGTTTGTTGATGGTAATATACAAAACACACTCGCATTTCTAATGCACACATGGTGATATTTTCTAATGAATTTCTTCAAAATCTTCTCACACACACACACTTCACATCTCAACTGCGTACGCTTCACATTCTTAAATGTGAACGAAAATGTGTTATACGCAGTTGAGATGTACAAATTAATACATATAATACATGCGGTTCGACTGGAAGCCGACCCCAACATAGTTGGGAAAAGATAATGGTGATGAGAACATGCGGAAGAAAAAAGGTGAAACCGTAAAAATGAGAGTAGAGGAATGCAATATATAGGCGTATTCTTAAAAATTTGAGCTTTATTTGAATGATTTAAAGTCATTTTGTCGAAAAGTTTTGTTTAATTCAATTCAGTGAAGTTACTGTAGCGTTTGGCAGTGTTTTCAGGCACAAAGATATACCGAACTACATAAACTAGGCTAGGCCTTTAGCGCTAATCTAATTGAGATAATCCCTCCAGACAGATTTGTCAGTTACTGACAAACCCAAGGATCTAAAGGGATAACTACCTATAAGAGCATTGAAGTAATACCCTAGACGGGGTAATAAACATTAAGATTTTAATAACGAACAGATTACTAGGAAATTGGCCTTAGAGATAGTAACATTAAGACCGAGATTAATAAACGTTACTTAGCATGTGGTGCGGTTTAGATACCTGAGTTCCCGTCTCTATATCTCAATTTTGTAATATTGCCAAGCCAAAGTAGTCCCTACCACAACGGATATTACTTTCAATATTGCTTATTGACGTCATTTAAATTGGTGAAGTAGTGGTAAGCTCTACTTCAGAACATGAGGACTTTTATTTTCCAGGATGAATTTTCTCATCACAATTATTTCAGCAGCAGTTCTGAGTGTGCGCCCGGTTGGTAGCCGTTTAATTGGTCTTGTCCTAGACTTTCTGTAACTGTCAAAATGTGTAATAGAGGAATACCCGACTACATCTTGTTTTAAAACATTATTTATTTTTGCCAGGTTGCCCGGATGATGGCAATAGGCTCGCTCCCTTTTACATGGGACTTAAACATAACTGGCGAAATGTGGGTGTGCTATTAGGTACACCGCTGCTTTACCCTTCGGGGATTACAGGCATGATGTTATGTTACGTTATATTTATTGCCGTGTTTCTTACAACCGGTTTACAGAATAAATATCATTTTCATTTATCACCAATGTAAGACTTTTGGGGATTATACACTAGTTTAGATTATATAGGTTTAAAGAAACTTTATTCTCAATAAAAACAAATGTCACTCATCATCATCATCAGCCTATTAATGTTCCCACTGCTGGGACACAGGCCTCCTCTCTATGAGAGGGAATGGGGCTATAATCCACCACGCGGGCCCAGTGCGGGTTGGTAGATGTCACATGTCTTCGAATTTTTGGTAGAACCACATGCCGGTTTCCTCACGATGTTTTCCTGCACCGTTTTGTGTAATGTCACTCACTTGAGAACAATACTAGAATTTAAAATTACGTAAAGTTCGTCATCATCAGTTACAAACTAGACTACACGCACTCAATGCCTTCATTTCTCTAGAAGTGCTCGATCCGCCATAATATACTGACCAAGTTGAGTTTTGAATGCATTGAAAGAGTGCAGATTTCTTATACTGTGCTCCTATAAAAGTAAGCATTTTTTTTCCGTAGTTAGTTTTAGTTTTGGGTAAAACTACCAAGCTAGCTCGCCGTGTGCTACGTTGACTGACTTGTTTATATTGGACTGACTTGTTTATGTTATTTCATAGTGTGTAAAACTATTTCGCAAATAGCGCTCAACGTACCAGGGACAGCGCTCACAGCCAGCCTACCAGCTTTAATGACTGCAGGCTTATCCTGTCACCGCGGCATGAGATATCCGAAGTAAAAAAGAAACCCATAGGATAAGGGCGTAATATTATATTAGATGTAAATAAATTCACACTGGATTTTCGTGTGCAAACCTGCCACTCAACATTAGGGGTGTAATGTGTTTATAGAAAGAGTACGTCAGGGGGACTGGAGAAATACGCATAAAAAAGAATTAGATGATTGCAATGTCAAGGCGAATAAAACAAGCAGTCGTGTGGAATTTTTCCATATATCAGTGACATATAGATTTTCTTGCACGGTAAGCTCACGCTTTTTAACCATGCACTAGAATTAACCACTCTCGGAGTGGAATGGAGCGTTGAAAATTCAGTAGGGCACATCCCTGCTTGGTAAAGATTTCACGTTAAAGAAACGCTCTTGAGTCTTGGGTCAATGCCTTACATCATTCATTGTCAATGAGCTCAATTTGCCATAGCAAAGCTTTTTTTTTTAATTTTAGTGTCGTTCAAAGGTACCCATCGCTACATGAAAGCGTGAAGAGTGAATGATCCGACCTGAATGATCGAAATTGTCTAACAATAGGTTTTAAAGGTCATGTTGAATGCCCATGTAACTCCCACTCCTATCAAAATCGGAGACACTAAACTCGAAGCTGTGGACGATTATGTGTGGGACAAATAGTCCAGTTAGGTGGGTCTAACTTCGAGAACGAGGTCAATCGTTGAATCCGACTCGGCTGGGCAGCGTTCGGGAAGCTGCGCGGTATCTTCTAGTCCAACTTACCGCAGTGTCTCAAGACGAAAGTCTATGACCAGTGTGTGTTGCCAGTGTTTACATACGGGACCGAAACGTAGGCGACCACGTTTTGGTCCCGTATGTCGTATGTCGTCCCGTATGTCGTCCCGTCCGGTCACAATGGGCCTTATCAGAAGGCTTAAACTCACCCAAAGGGCAATGGAGAGGGCTATGCTAGGAGTTTCTTTGCGTGATCGAATCAGAAATGAAGACATCCGCAAGAGAACCAGGGTTACCGACGTAGCCCTAAGAATTGCCAAACTTAAGTGGCAGTGGGCAGGGCACATTGCTCGCAGAACGGAAGGCCGATGGGGCCGAAAAGTTTTGAAGTGGCGACCGCGAACCGGAAGTCGATGCGTAGGAAGACCTCCCACTAGGTGGACCGATGACCTAGTAAAGGTTGCGGGAATCCGTTGGATGCGAGTCGCACGGGACCGGTCAATGTGGCGACACTTGGGGGAGGCTTATGTCCAGCAGTGGACGTCTTTCGGCTGAAATAATGAGATTTTAAAGTGAACAACAGTGTCTCCACGTGGATCGAACTATCCTTACGCAAAATATGCACTATGGACATGGATTTGCGAACACAAGCCCGATCATAATCATTCTCCTGCCCCATTTACGTATTTTTTTTTTTTCGGATGGGAAATCTTCAAATGACTCCTCCTGCTCTGGGCGGAGCAGGAGGGAGTGTCAGACTTTTACTGACTAAAACCTATCCATGTTCCTTCATCGCCCTTTATGTACCGGGGCCACGGTGTCTCTTCCGAACAGTCCCGCAACCCCGGATTATTCTCCTGCCCTTATCCCAATTTATTTGCAGTCGGCGCAGCATGTCTTTTTTTCCATACTTCTCTATTACTCGTCATCTCAGCAGTCACCTCCTTTCTAGCCATATCATCCCTCAAACAGTCCATCTATCGTTTCTTTGGTGTTCCTCTGCTCTTATAGCCATCTACATTCATACTCAACAATTCCCTCACTACATTTGAACACCAACCCGAAACTAAATACAATACTGCAAGGGCATAACATGACGTCAATATTCAAAACCAATTCCACCTAAAGCATTGAAATGTCACCGACAACAATCCGAATCATGTAATCTTCCTTTGGCACCCACACAAAAGTTACAAAATTACATTACGTCGTGTCTACATTTCAGGATGCTTTGATATTTGTATGGGCACTATCCGCCAATGTCCGTTAGTGTCCGCATCAGTTGTGTGTGACGTATTGTGTTCGGGTATTCACGTCAGCGTCAATGTATGTTAGGTTGTCGATACCTCTGCTGTTTTGGGAGGGTTTCGGGTAAAACTTTTTCACGGGCCGACGATGATTTTCAAGTGACACTTTTACTTTTGAAGTATACATTTTTGGTAGCTTTGGTTTTGACCGGCGAATTTTTTCTCTACCGGATAGTTGCTACGAATTTTAAAATTAATCAATCTTTTGTTCGAGTATTCCCGTTCATCCCACTCAGCATTTGCGAGGGCGGTGACGCGACACCACGCAGCGAGACATAATGCCGACAACGCGCAACGTTGCGTGTATAGTTATAGTCTCAAAAGGTTTAAAATATGTTTAAGTATATTATTTTTGTTAAATGTATTTTGGGTATTTTATCTATGGGCCTCAGTTGCCTGATAATAAAATAATTATTATTATTATTATTGTAGTGGACGAATGGGAATAATATTATATTCTGAGATTAGTGCCATTTCACTTAATAAAATAAAATCACTGGTTTGTTTAAGTAGGTACTACAAAAGAAGATGATTTCAAAATGAGGGCAATAAAACAAAACATTGTTTATGTTTTCAGTCATTTTTCAATTAATTAAAAGTTACCAGATTTAAATTTAATTAGCATCGTCATTTCGTCATTTATCGTTGTCACCTTGCTGACATGGTAACTTACTGATACTGTTAGCCTGTGCTATCTCACTGCTGGGCAAAAGCCCCATGACGTTCAAATCTCAAGACATTCTAGATAAAGATCTCGGGCTGTTGTGGACCACTGGTTCTGTCTAGCTCGTCCGGCACAATTTCTTGCGAGGTCTACCGCATCGCTTTTTAGATGTTTCAGGGCTCCACAACGTGGTTATTTTGGCTCACAAATCGTCGGGTCTACATGACCAGCCCAGTACCAATTCTGCTTAGCGGCTTGGTGGTGATTTTGGTTTACCTAATTTTGAACCTATACACATTAACGACTTAGTAGAAACCCTTGAAGCTCCTAGATCTAATATAATATACTTAGGAGCTGATTAAATATATACACATTGTATTAGCATTTCAAAGACGAAGCAGAAATCTCTAGAGCTTTCGTAGAATCCGTAGAATAAATGAATTTACATTGAAACATATTATCCCTTTTATCAAAATTCTAGAAGAAGCTCAGCCACATCATTTAGTTCTAAATGATGTCCTCTAAAGAAGAGTTCTAGCTCTCAAGTTATTACTTGCAAGAGCTTTTCAAGTTATTGTTATGAAACTTAAGACAAGTTTTGAGTGTTAATTTAGTTGAAAGCGAAGATTATTAGTGAAAGTTCACTTGGACCTTAATTTTGGTGGATGAACTTGTGTCATTGTTTTAAACTGTCTGCACTGTCAATCTGTTTCTTGACTGTCGTCAAGAAAGGATTATGGTTGAATTAGTTACCTGTGAAAATCGTTAGTAAACTTTTTTTTATGCACACAAATTGCTTTAATGTCCTCTACCAACAAATACCAGGTTTATTGGTAAATTGCTTATGCCCGCGGCTTCGCCCGCGTGGAGTTCGATAATATTGTACCACGGGATCGTCCTACCAGGATAACAAGTATCCTATGCGTTAATCCAGGTTATATATAAACTATCTAGCCAAATTTTCTCCAAATCCGGTCAGTAGTTTTTAGTAACCTTACAGGAGAAACCTAACTTCGCATTTTACTGTCAATTATTATTATAGTGACTGCCTCGTTGGTGCAGTGGTGCACATGAGGTTCTCAGTTCGATTACCGGGAATCGAACTGAGAAAAACTACCGTGTACTTCCGCGTTCAGAGCAGCGGTGGGCCAGTGGTGGCGGCCCCGACTTACGAACAGTTAAGTTTCGTTAAGTCGTGGGTTCGAACCCAGACAGGCGCATTACTTTGTGTAATTTATTTCATCACCACTACTCTCAAAACGGTGAAGGAAAACATCGTGAGGAAAACATGTTCTAGAAACAAAAATTCGAAGACTTGACATCTACTAATCCGCACAGGGCCCGCGTGGTGGATTATAGCCCATTCCCTCTCATTGAGAGGAGGCCGTGTCCCAGCAGTGGGAACATTATAGGCTGATGATGATGACTTCCACGTAGTTATTGAGTTTTTCCATCAGAAATGTCTCAGTAGCAGTCACGGAGCCTAGATTTGAGCCCGAATGATGGCAATGGGCTGGCCACCTATTATATGGGACTTAAACTAAACTGGTGAAATGTGGATGTACCATTAATTACACTTCTGCCTAACCCTTCGGGGATTGCAGGCGTGATGTTATGTTATGTTATGTTCATTTATAGTGTGAATCATAACCAGCTAACAGGGATATTAAACCAAAGCCGTCTTTACTTATGAGGCATTTAGCCAATGGAGTCCAGATGGGGTCTTAATATGGGAGAGGTAGTATTGGTTGGTAATGTTCAAATCGGATTACGGGTTCGGCTCTTCCTCGATGTTGCGCCTGGGACCTATTTTGCTATCAAAGTTTGTAATTTAGTGATCGTTTTCAAGACAAGGTGTAAACAAAAAAGTAATAGCATAGAATAGAATATAATAAAATAAAATAGAATAGTTTGGGTTTGATCTTATAGGCCAGTTTTATAATGGGTGTAACAAGAACCTTAAAACGAAGCCGAAGGATACTTATTCTCCCTGTCATTGTGATTTTTTATTTTGTTCCAAACCATACCCCACCTTCCAGTTACGGAGATATTGAGGTCAATAATCCAACTTTTTCACAAGTGTTTTTTTTTTTAATACAAGTTTTTTAATGTTTTAACTTTAATTTAAGTATCTCCTTAACCCTAAATCAATGGATGTGCTGATTGTTGGCACAATGTTTGAGTGCGTTGAATCGAATTCTAACGCAAACCATGAATTTACACACCAAAAAAAAAGTCGTTTCCCAGCAGTCATTTTCGCGTAGAGTGACTTAGTTTGTTGTACAGAATGCTATGGTTGACGGCTTCGTGAAGAGTCCGTTTACACCTTGTATTTGGCTGCTATAAGTGACTAATGTTAATTATGATGTACTTTTCTAACCAGCACGTATCTTCACAGGTTGTGTATACATGGAACATGGACTTCAACCGCAGTATACTCAACGCGGCCACCATCTTAGTGCCGAAGACGACGGCCACACCATCGTCGAACACCATGCCAACCTGGGCGCACAACTCCTGGGTGTGTCTCTTCACGGCCATGCTGGTTGTCGCTATTGGAGGGAATGTTATCGTCATTTGGATAGTTACAGGTAAGAAAACTTGATGTTCTTGGTTAACGTTCTGTTTTTTATGCTGACAACCTTTTTTTGTTCGACTATTCTGTCCCACTCCTCTTTATTTTACCTTCTGCAACTCTTTCAAAATCTCTTTTTATTCGTGCGGTTAGTGCCTAACCTGGAGTCAGAGTTTTATGCCGCCCATGAGCCTCTGACCCTCTGACTTGACTTCACATGCCTTCGATAATTATCTCTCAGGCATGTTGGTTTCCTCACAAAGTTTTCCTTCACCGAAGCTTGTGATAATTAAATAATACGCATTAATGAATCCGAAACATCAGAGGTTCGTGTCTTGGGTTCGAAATTCAGAGCTATCACGGTTACATCACTAGGCTATCACAGACTACATCCTACATCCATATCTGATCTGTTACAGTACTTAAACATGTGCAGTGTACAGTGCTAAATCTGCATGAATTACCAATAGCAATCGAACAATTAAACAAAAATGATCCCAGGAATAGATAATCCGCACGTGCCACAATCAAGCTCTTTTCTATTTTTAATTGGTACTCACCAACCAACTGCTATTTTTAGCTGACTGCCCTGGGGCAGTTGGCTAAAAATAGCAGTAGCCAGACTTAGTGATGCAAAAACAATACACTTCGTCCGGACGAAGGGTATAGTTTTTCCATCAGTAATTTATTTGGAGCTGACAACTACACAATAGTGAAAAGTGAAAAGGGTTGCTAAGTAAATAATACGTAGTTTGTTTACATTTCGTCAATAACTGAACAAATGGAGAGGAACTATAAAACAGTTAACAAGCCCTCTGCTTAAGTGTGAATATTTAATACAATGCCAAGGTCTTATATTGAGTTTACCACTTTATTTTCAATTGATACAATTCTTATAGGTTTTCCTGTAATCTTCAAGCAATGAACTATATTTTGTATTTTTTTTTTAATTTTAGGCTCAGTAGTTTCGGAGATCAGGCTCCCCGAATGATCAATTTTCGTCTTCTTTTATAAAATAAAATCAAAACTATTTATTTTACAATAAAACAAAAATATCCCTTTCATTTTATATAATTATGACATTGTAAGGTTTGCAAAACTAATTTTCTAAATGGTTCCCTGAAAATGACCCTTATTTAAAATAAATATTTATTTACTTTGCACATCCGAGTTGTATTCGACGATTGACCTCTTTCTCGAAGTTAGACCTACCTAACTGGACCGATCTGTTATCGGTTTGTCCCAGGTAAGATTAACAACATTGTACTACACACTATTTTTAACCCCCGCCCAAAAAAGAGGGGTGTTTGTTTGTGTCTATGTATCTGTCTGTGGCATCATAGCTCCTGAAATAATAAACCGATTTAAAATAAAGAAATACCTATAACATAAAAACCTTGACCCTTTCCTTACGCTTTTGTTCAACAAAGTCATTAGACCGCTTCCCTAGCAATTGTACCAAAAAGCCGCATAATTACTGCCACATGGCTAAATTAAAACAATAAACTAAACAGACAAAGTCGGATTTAGCTTCACTCACAGGGTCACAGGGTTTCCCTGTTCATAAAACTTGGCTGGTATTGCGGACGATAGAAGTAATTTAGTTTATTCGCATGGCCGAATCCAAGAATGTAATAAAAGCAGTGGATGAAAAGACCAAAACAACACATTAAGGACCGAAAGTAAACAAAATACTTAGGTTTATTTGATTTGTCTGAAAAATATTTTTCTGTACATAATTGAATTGAAGCTACATAAAGAAAAAAAGGGATTTATTTATACACTACCTTATGCCCGCGAATTCACCTGCGTAGATTTTGATAATTATATAAGGAAGCCAGATAATAAATCAGGCGAATGTTTTGAGAGTTTTAATAGTATCAACCTGGTTCATCAAAATATTCAAGGATTTTTGAACAAAGAATTAGAAGTAGAACTTTTCCTGAATTGTAACAATATATAATGATATTCTTTGTATAACAGAGCATTGGCTCAAATGTCATCAATTAGTTTTCAATTTTAGTAATCACCAGGTTGGTAGTTCATTCAGCAGGGTAAATGCTATACATGGCGGCGCATTAATCCTAGTAAATAGTCAGCTTAAGTTTAAAGACCGCAAGGATATTGTAAGCCTATCTGTTGAGCGAACAGTTGAAATAGCCTGTACAGAATTGGAGCAGTTTATCGTATTAAGTGAATATAGACCTCCATCAGGGTTGTATGATTGTTTTGAAAGGTACCATTACCTTTTCAAAACAATCATACAACCCTGAAGGAACTACAGATTTTATGCAACACTTCAAGTGTTGAATAAAATCTGTAGTTCTAAAAAGTCCATAATCACTTGTGGTGATTTTAATATTTATTTGTTAGAAAATTCTGGGTTAAGTACTAAAATTATAAGCCTGTTTCATACAGTCTTGAAAACAAATTTCTCGAGCCTACTAGAATAACCCCAACTAGTGCCACTTGCCTTGGTAATATTTACACTGATATTATACCCACCCAAAAAGTAATTATTAACTTAATAGATTTAGATCATTGTTGGCAATTGATCACGATTCTAAATGTAAACAAGAAAGTCATTAAAAAGGATATCATTGTTAATCCAAAAAGTAAAAATCGTCTGGAAACTTTTAAAACTAAACTTTTATCTAAACTACCACTTTTGTCAGCTAATGATGATCCAAATCAACAATATAACGATTTCTTCAGTATGTATTGCACACAATTTGAAACCACATTTGTCCCTAAGACAATACTGTAAGTAGTAACGCTTCTTTCAACGACTGGGCCACCATTGGTATTCATAAGAGTCGAAAACGACTTTATGAGCTGTATGAAGAGCGGACTTATTTAAGCACTGTAGAATTTAATTTGTATGTTTAGAATTAATCTAAAAACTAAAATTATTTAGAAAAGTTTGTGTTATAGCAAAGTTACGTTACTTGAGTTCAAAAATTAAAAATAGTAGTAATTTAAATGACATGGAACATTATTAATAGCGAAACGGGAAGGTCTTGCAACCGAAATAGTGACTACAGCCTTGCTATTGGCGATAATATTTTAAATTCAGACACTCAAGTTGCCACAGCCTTTGAAAATTTCTTTGCGGATATTCCCGCATCGACTACTAAATCGCTAAACTCGTCACCTGCTGCTGCCGAGTCTTTACTAAGGAAAACGTTTCAGTCTGTGATTCCGAATTTAATTTTCGAAATGTCACCTGTAAAGATATAATCAAAACATGTCACACCTTAAATGTTAAAAAGACCGCTGGGGTGTTTGAGTTCATTCTGTGGACGTTGCTAAATCCATTATAAACATTGTAGCTCCTTTATTAGCTGTAATATTTAACGATTGTATTGACCGTGGTGAGTTTCCTGATCTAATGAAATTTAGTAAAATAATACCATTGTTTAAATCGGGTAGTACATCAGACCCCACATATTATAGACCCATTTCAGAACTACCCACCTTTGAAAAAATAATTTTGGCACAAATGCTCTGCAGCATACGCCGTTCCAAGAATTCGTGATTTCACTGATTTAGAGACAACCCGTTTAGTTTACTTTAGATATTTCCATAGCGTGATGTCGTACGGTATTCTCTTGTGGGGCCGATAATGCCGCCAATGCCGCCAATATTCAGACAATATTTGTTTTGCAAAAAAGGGCAATTCGTTCAATTTATAAATTAAGACCCAGATACTCCCTCAGAGAAAAATTTAAAGAGACTAATATTCTTACTGTGCCCTCTCAGTATTTTACTTTTGTATTATCATTATGACATTTAATGATTTTGATTTTATGATTTTTATTTACATTTATTTTGAAAAGTACTTGTTATTAATTTTATTTGATAATTGTGAATGTGAGGACCATGTGGGTCACATTTTTATTTTTTGTTTGTTTTTTCTCACAACTGTCTGGCAGTTTAAGTACCTACTATAAGCGACCTACGCAAATGTCCTTTCTTTGGTATTGTTCGTCGATTCGTTGAGCTCCTTGACTTATAAGTCGAACTACACAATAACTGACAAATGCTTGCACTGACTGGACAGGTCCACTCAAATCTGTATGGTTCTTTCTTCAAAAGACCATCTCAGACACTAATTTGCATAGTCCTCATGTGAATTGAGCAAGATTATGTCTGGACTTCAAAAGAGACTATGTATGACCTCTGAGTGTGTTTCGGCTGTTTCTTCTCAGAGTAGTCAGGTACGAAACACCGGCCCCATCTAGTTTAAAAAAATGACGTGTAAGAGTGTTTGTAAAAACCTACTTGCAAAATAAACATCATTTATTATTTATCAATTGTCCCAGGTTATAAACTATCTGTTTGCTAAATTTCATCCAAATCCATTCAGTAGTTTTTGCGTGAAACAAACATACAAACTTTCGCATTTATAATACTATAGTGTGAAAATTAACTAACTAACTAAATAAACAACACCGCGCTTAGTCGTATAAGTACTCCTCCAAATCGCTGTCATCCGGAAACGAGCCAAGATTTGCAACATTGGCACGTTGAATGGCAAAATAAACAAAAGTATAAAAGTAAATTAATGTCAAACAATAAAATGTATCGATCAATTATTTTATACAGTGAATAATCACCCTTGAATTCCCTGTAGGATCAAGCAGGTGTATTGTATAAGTACACCCACGTCACCAATATTAATTCGCAAATAGACGCAATTTGTTTTTAATTTAATTAGTGGGTCCGGAAGTCACAAGGATACAAAATCATCAGTTTAAGCAACAAATAAAGTGAAAGAAGAAAAAATATTTAATTTCAAACTACATGAAATGGCCCTGAAACACGTTTTATGTACCAGCATACGCATTTTCATAACCTGAGAATGTTTATTTCAGAAATAATATTTTATTTTGGCCCTGTTTATATAACCTAATAAAAGACTGAAACTAGACAAGCAATCACAAAACCAGCACGCGAGTAAACCGTAAAAAATAATAAAGGTAATAATCTGTTTACTCAATATGACTCATGTTCCAATTTTATCTAATATACCGGCGTACAAAATGGATTTGCGTGACAGGTCTCTTACGAATTTAGATAGATAAATATTTTTTGACATTTTTATTTGTTCACCGAAATAGCAGACATCGTTAGGATAACAACACTTAAGCACGCAAGTACCAACTTGACTAAAATGTGGGCCTTCTATTAACTCAATGATAAATTAGTCCAATCTCTCGGGTCGCAGAAGGGATGAGAAAATAAAATATTTGTATGTCGACTTGTCGAGACTAACAAATGAGCCTTCAAACTTTTTGTAATTTAGAAAAGTTGAAAGTGCCTGAACAATACCAATTAATAGAAGATGTCATTGTAAAAGCCCAACTCATTTACGGAGACAAGGCGCCTCGTGAGGTGCCTTGTGCGGCGCGGCCCGCTTCCAATTCAAACATAATGACGATGTATGGGAGCGTTTACGGAGAAGTGATTTTACGCGCGTTTCCTTGAAATGCAGCCTTGCCCAAAGATGACCACTACCACGATCAACACGGCGGTGCGTGCAGCTTTACACGCGCAAATACGAACATTATTATGGCAGACTAGCGGACGTCGAGCGGTTTCACCCGCGTAGTTCCCGTTCCCGTGGGAGTACGGGAATAAAATATAGCCTATGTTACTCAAGCTGAATGTAGCTTTTTAATGGTGAAAGAATTTTTGAAATCGGCGCAGTAGTTTTTGAGTTTATTCATTACAAACATACATACACACCCACAAAAATACAAATCTTTCCTCTGTATAATATTATTATAGCGTCTTTGTAAACGACATCGTACATTGCCATATATTATGTTTGTGTTTGGGCGTGTGATAACGCGGGCCACTGCATTTGCCACCTCTCCGTAATTGGAAAAAACGCGCAACGCGCCGTAAATGGTATCCTTAATGTGTCAGTATTTTTGTGTGTTGTGATGTTTAAAAACCCTAAGGTAGTGAGTGACTGAGAATAAGCTTTTGAGATAGTCACTCATACATCTTGTTCTAGGTATCTACTAAAAACATTACTACCCTACATTTTCCCACGACAGAAATTTATTTTTAAATCATAATCAGAAGTGGAAAACAGACTACTCTGTTTTCCACTTCTGATCCTAAAAACATTGTGAGTGAAAGCTGAAGACTGAAATATCATAAAAAGTAAAAACGAGGAAAACCTGTACATGTAGTTTACCCCAAGGACCTATTCTCAGTCCTTAATCGTTTGACTTATATGGGACTCTTGTGTTTGTGCAGTAGAAAACATGTCTGCTTGTACGGCACCCCAAAAATCTGTTTTAGGCCCCTTGTGACGTCATCAGCTATTTTAGGTTCCTATAATAAAATGTTGAGTTTTATTTTTGTGCAACAATTCGAAAACAACGCCTCTCACCATGCGCCATGTTACAGATTTGTTTACATCATGTCGGGTTTCCTATACCTACGTCGTCGGTTACGCCTGTGGCTTCGTTGAGAAGAAGCTCTTTGCGTAATATTTACGATGTGGGAAGGAAATCGTGTTAATACGGTCCTCTCATATTTTATCATAGGTTATCTCATAAACGTGTGATCAATTTTACACGTGAAAAGGCGCCAAACTCGTGGCTCGTGGCTCTGGGCCGACAAAATTTAGATAACCATCGACACGTTAAGAAGAAGAATTCGCACGTTTAAGAGGAAATAAAAACTAAAATAATTTGACTATTAGAAACGATTGATGGACTGTGTTAAGGATGATATAGCATGAAAGGAGGTATCTGATGAGATGATGAGTAATAGAGAAGTAGTAGAAGAAGAAGACATGCTGCGCCGACCCCATGAGTTGGGATAAGAGCAGGATAATGATGATATCATCTGCCTAGCCTTTCCCCAACTACGTTGGGGTCAGCTTTCAGTCTAACCGGATGCAACTGAATATTTACATAAAGCAGTATTTTACATGAAGCGACTGCCTATCTGACCTCCACAACCCAGTTAGTACTGGGTAATACGATACCCCTTGGTAAGACTGTTTGTCAGACTTTTTGGGCCACTGTCTACCTGTAACTACTGTCAAAGATCTACAAATGACAGCCGGGACCAACAGCTTAACGTGCTTTCCGAGGCACGGAGGAAACTCGGTATGTGGGTGGTCACCCATCCACAAACCAACCTAGGCAAGCACGGCTTAACCTAAAGATCGACCTGAGTGGCTGTTATTATATAGCCACGAGCTCCTCCAAGAATAATGATGATATATTTGACTATTAATGTTTTTCAATGTAAGTGACTAGGCTGATCGATGCTAATATTAATCAGATCAGACATAGCCAAAAGAAAACCTCAATCACTTTGTCCGACCACACGTGATCTGAAAGCCTGATAAACTTACGCCCCCGTTGAAATAATAATCCTCGACTTTTGTAGAAAGCCTTACTTACCAGTTACTTCACTTTTTTAATCTTGCCAGTACTAAGAATAGCATAGTAGGCCTATAACGCTGTCGCTACTGGGACTCAAGCTCTTCGGAAGACGGAGGGAACTTTAATCCACCAGTCAGGACCAAAGCAGGATGGTAGATTAATGGCACACGTCTGCAAATTTTCGATCATGCCCGTTTCTAGTTCAAGGAATAAATAAATAAATAAAATAAAATAAAAGCCTTTTATTTCTTGCCATTTAAACTAAGTACATAAATTAAAATTATAAAAAGATTACATTGTTAGATTTGATTATTACATAAAATTATTAGATTTTCTTTATTCACTAACATCTTATTTATTTAAGTACATTTTAAAATATTTCTTAAAAAAAATTTTAACTTTATTAAATTTTATTATTACAATATATTTATATTAATATATTAAATCTACTTTTATTATTAATATATTTTTTTAAATAAATAAAAAAACAAATAATTGGGAGCAAGAACTCCTTTCAGGTGAAGGCCTCCTCCAGAGATAATTGAAATAATAAAAATCTTCATAATATTCACAAAGCGAATTTCTAAATCTCCTCACCTGTTATATTGTACCCATTATGTCTAATCTTAGGTATATTTTCCATAGAATCTATTAATTCAATAAGTCGTGAGTGAGAAGAAAGAGTACTCACGTTATATTTTATATGTGAAATCAGTATCTCTTTTCACGAAAGCCACTTCAAACTCATTTGTCATCAATTTGTTGTCCACTATGCTTACATAATCGAAATAATATAGGTATCGATACGAAAGCGTCTGTCAAAATGAGTTACGGTGACCATCAGCCACGATGACAACCAATGACGTCATATTTGATCGCGACTGGTCATACATAATACGAAACTAACCTTTTGACAGTTAATTGATTGACACTGAGCCTAGGTACTATCATTTTGAACTGTCAACAGAGATACGTAATAGCCCTACGGCTGTATTGGAGATGTTTGTAGAGGGGTTCGTGCTACTTGCTATATATTATATTAGATGTCTCCTTCGAGTTGTTTCCTGAAATTTCTTTTGTATTCAAGGGCACAGTTTGTTTTTCTTTGTCATGTGGGGCGGGAGCATCTTTTTTTGATCTAAAAAAGGTGCTAATGTCTGTCTTGTTTTTCTTGTGGTAGTGTATGTTTGTATTGTTCTTAATTTGGTTGTTTTCATTTGGTGATAGGGATAAAGTTCGTTTATGATTTCGATTCGGATGCCCGTTGTTTTCTTTTTTGATAATAATTTTATCATATTTTAAGTATGCTGATTTCCCTTTTTTTTTTTTTCGGATGGGAAATCATCAAATGACTTCTCCCGCTCTGGGCGGAGCAGGAGGGAGTGTCAGACTTTTACTGACTAAAACCCATCCATGTTCCTTCATCGCCCTTTGTGTTCCGGGGCCACGGTATCTCTTTCGAACAGTCCCGCGACCCCGGCAGGCATCGGTCCTTGCGGACCCCTTCCTTTTTGCTGACTCTCTTTGAGGCGCGCGTGGAACACGAACGCGCCGTCGACACGGCCTGTCGTCATGAGACGGACGGACGGCGAGCTAGCCCATAGCCCACCGTCCACAGGCCCACGCCTACGGTGGCGCCGGGGGCCACGTGGTGGCCCCCGGCGCCCGGGGTGTCTCCCGCGGCGGCCGGGACGCTGTGAGGTTCTCTCCCTCTCACGTTCCGCCACCTCCTTCTCTAGCATTACTGCTTCGCAGAAGGAGGTGACGGCGTCCTATTCCGTCTCGCTCCGGACCATGGCTTGCACCAGGGCCGGACGCGAGAGGTCGCCGCCGCCAATCGCCGCTTCGAGGACACGGCGGTGCTCCGCCCACGCGGGGCACACCACCACCGTGTGCTCCACCGTGTCCTCCGGTCGATCCTTGCAATGGAAACACCCGGGCGTTTCCTCCCGCCCGATTCGGTGCAGGAACCTCCCGAAACAACCGTGTCCGGTGAGGACCTGCGTCAGGCGGAAGGTGAGGACGCCGTGGCGTCTCTCAAGCCACTCCTCAAAGAGGGGACTTACCGCCACTATTGTGGCGTGCCCTATGCTGATTTCCCTTGGTCTAATAGTTGTTACAGCTCTTCTTGCAATTCTTTGCGTTTCTGTATAACATAACCTTTAAAGGGAAATCCTCCGTCATATAAATCTCAGCGTTTTGTAGTAATTTCTTCTTTTTTATAATTTCAATTTTATTGCTTAATGCATTAAATGGAACTATCACTGGTTTTATCTTTTCCCTTTTTTACCTTTCCGCCATACCGAACTTATCTCTTGATTAAAACATTTGACAATTTATCTTTTCGTTAATAAGTGTAAGTATTGTTTTTTCTAAATGCCATTAATTGTTTTCATTTTCTTGTACGCCAAAATATACTAAATTCCTCTTTCTTATTTCTTTTTCAATAGCATCGATTCTACTCTCTTGAACTTCTACCTTCTTCTCCAATTTATCATATTTGATTTCTAAATTTTTAAATTTTTCGTTTATATTTGTATTTATGTTCTTAGTAATGTTTTCTTCTATAATTTTGAACTGATGTTTTTGTTCCGACATTTCTTGTTGTATTTGTATGAGAATTTTAGTTAGGTCTTCCATAGTAATTATTATGACGTATTAGCTTTACCTTTAATATCGTCGCACTTGTAGTGCCACCTATCGGTTATTGGAATGGTGGTTCAAGGAATGCTTTTCATTAATCATGTCTCATTGTTTGCAGCTCATCGACGCATGAGGACTGTCACCAACTACTTCCTCGTGAACCTCTCCTTTGCTGACCTGATGATGGCGTCCCTCAACTGTCTCTTTAACTTCATCTATATGTTACACAGGTTAGTATTCATATTTTAAATTATTATTTGTGATAGGCAACTCTGAGACATGTCTGCCTTTGTATCTGGCGTTGCACAAGAAACGCGACATGAATACGTCAACGTTACGTCGACTGACGCTAACACAACGCGGCAACGTAGGAAGCGATGCCTACCTTCGCCGTCGCCTTAAGTGGACCAGTCAACATACTGCACAGATTACTTTTTGTAAGGACTGAGTATTACCTACTCGTCTAGTAATGAAATAGCGAGAAATAGAAATCGCAACATTTGTTCTGTTTTCCCTTGAATGATAAAAATACATAAATCTTTATTGGCGCCGCAGGGTAAAGCAAGTTTAACATGATGAATAATCAGTTAATTTACGATGTATGAGAGGCTACCGAAACTAAGAAGGATCACTAGGGTGTCGGTTGCGTAATATCCAATGTCAAAAGGACGCGTACGTCATTAATACGGAGGATAATATCAGTCCTCTTAGGGATGGTTCTCAAGCCATAGTAATTAAGTTATAGGTTTAATAATACGGTTCAGTATTAAGAGTAGATATTAACATCTTTTTGTTATTGGAGTAAGGAAAACACGAGATCAATAAACTGCGGCAAATGAACACTCATTTGTTATCTACATTTTCATCAAGGAAGTGGTCAAGTGCCAGACGGGATTTACTCTTTGAGGAGGATAATGTTATAACATAATTATTATATCGATCTGATTAATGAATGACATATTAGTGATTAGTTAACAAAGAACAATTTAGGATGAAGCCGGCACAGGAGCGTGGAAATTGGCATAACCAAAGAGTGGCTAGCTATGTATATCCGCAGCAGTGATTGAAGGTACTCTTATGATCAATCATGATGATGTTGTTGTTGATGATGACGAAGAGGCAGAAGATTTAAGAAGTTGTTAAAAGTTATCATTTGGAGCAATATTTACGACTTACTGCAAGTCAGTGATTGTAGCTATTGTAACGTTCGGTTACCAAATGTTGTCAACCACTTCACTTTCATGATCTAATTTCAAGTACTTTTTGAATACCAGCAGTTTATTGTTCGATTTTGAGGTAACTTTGGAATTTTAATCTATCGAGAAAAGTTTGTGGAATCGTGTTTTCGTCACACATAGGACTTATCATTAATCCTCAACTTTACCATATATTATTAACATAGAGTTATAAGTATAGAAGCCAGCCGTCTGACGCAGCGATCTGCAGTTGCGATCGTTTCGGAATTGTACCTTTACTTTTATGGAAATTGATAGACATATTCATGTCAATCCCTTTCTGGTTTTAAGACATGATAGAAAAAAATGGAAAAACTTTGATTAAGGTAAGCTTATGCACCAATGTTGGTAAATCTATCTTCTTCTTTTCTTCTACATTCTATAGAGGTTAAGTGTGTAAGTTTAGATGTGGGAGGTTTTTTGGGAATTCTTTCACAAGAAGGAAATGTAGTTCCTGGCAATATAGATAGTATTGGAAGGATCGACGTAATTAAGTCGAGTTTAAAGAAATCAAGGGATGAACATAATATGGGTCCTCAGAGTAGAACATCCTATCATGTTGTCGCGGAACTGCCTGATGGATCGCAGCAGCAGGATCGAAATGAATGAAATGGTTATGATAAATGATGTTTATGAAGCATGTAGGCTTTTACAAATACTTTTACACGTCATTTTTTAAAAACTAGGTGGTGCCGGTGTTTCGTACCTGACTACTCTGAGAAGAAACAGCCGAAACAAACTCAGAGGTCATAGTCTCTTTTAAAGTCCAGACATTGCTTAATTCACATGAGGGCTATGCAGATTAGTGTCTGAAATGGTCCTTTGAAGAAAGAACCACACAAATTTGAGTAGACCTGTCCAGTCAGTGCAAGCATTTGTCAGATATTGTGTAGCTCGACTTATAACTCAAGGAGTTCAACGAAACGACGAACAACACCAAAGAAAGGACATTTGGGTAGGTCGCTTATAGTACTAAAACTGCCAGACAGTCGTGGAAAAACAAAATGTGACCCACATGGTCCTCACATTCACAATAAAAATAAAAAGAAAAAATTTTTTGACGCCATTTTGTAAGTTTATAATTGTTAGTTTAGTTTATTTTAATAGATTTGTAAATTGTATAAATAATGTTCATACTGAATTCCTACCTCCATAATAGATAAGATAATACAAATTTACAAAAAAAAAATATATATCTTCAAAACGATATTAAAAATAACTAATTAACAAGGGAATATTTCATTTTAGCTAATGCCCGCGGCTGTGCCCGCATGGAGTTAAATAATTGTCCCAGGGAATCATAATTATTACCGGGATAAAAAGTATCCTGCGTTAATCCAGGTTATAAACTATCTGAGTACTTTTTATCCAAATCCGTTCAGTGGTTTTTGTGTGAAAGTGTAACAAACATCCATACAACTTCACAAACTTTCGCATTTGTAATATTCGTAGGACACTCTACAGTCACATTAAGCGCGACCGGAGTTCAGAATTGCTGCGATAGTCATACCCTGCTAGCAAATGTAATTTAGCCGTGACAGTATCGTCGTGTGGAGACACGTTTATACAGTTGTTAAGAATGAAGTGGCTGGACGATAATATCGCCGCGTAACACTCGTTAGTGAAGGTAATGGTGTCGATTCTGTTGTGCACAAACTAAACTTAATTTAGGCTATTGCTATCTTTTCTCTCTAATAAAACGAGAAAGAGACGGACGTAATTTAGTGCTGTCAAATTTAATTAAACTAATATTTCCATACAAATGAAGGGTTTACGTAAAACACGTCGACTAAAAACACGGCGAAGCGCAAGGCGTAAACTAGTTTGATATCTCTAACTTAGTCCATAGCTAAAGCCGTACTTTCCTCGCACTGCCTTTTAGTAAAAGATAGCAATAGCCTAAATTACGTTTAGTTTGTACTCGTACACAACAGAATCGACACTATTGTCTTACAGCAACGAGTAACGATCACTGTGATGAAAAGCAGACGTTAAATTGAAAGTTTTGTAAGTAGTACGAAAATGACAACTTGATATGTTCGCGTTACGAGAAAAATTACCCAGAACCACATTTATTTCGAATTCCAATCTTATAAAGTAAATCTTGTAAAGTTTTGGCCGTACTTAAGAGAAAAACCCGACCAAGTGCAAGTCGGACTCGCGCATGAAGGGCCCCCTTAATTTTTTATAAATACACATTCTGTGAAAATTTCAACTGTCTACCTATTAGGGATCATGAGATTCAGCCCGCTGACAGACAGACGGACGGACGGAGCGTGGAGGCTTAATAATAGGGTCCCGTTGGTTACTCTTCGGGTACGGAACCCTTAAAAGGTCCCTGTAAATTAGTAATGGTCCAGAAATTCTTGAATCATGAGCGCATAAGAGTCCGCAAGATCTTAGAATGGTGCTCGTATTTTTTCATTACGATGTAATTCTTCAGATATTTCTTATGCTGCTAGGCAGGATTTTTGTATCTTCGTTGTGAACGGTGCTGTACTGAAATACAAAGAAATGAGGCTTTTTAATTTTGTTTTTTGTTGAGATGCGCTGTTTGGAATATGAAACAAATTCTAACAGCCTATTCATAAAACTATTCATAAAAAGTTAGAGCCTCCTTGAAGGCTTCTTGAAGGCCCGATGCTAAAAAACATGATTCATAAACGTCTATTAACGCTAATCAGTCCATTAAGGCTCTTCTAAAGTTAGACAGCCTTATTCATAAAAAGTTAGAGCCTCCTTGAAGGCTCCTTGAAGACCCGATGCTAAAAAACATGATTCATAAACGTCTGTTAACGCTATCAGTCCATCAAGGCTCTGCTAACGTTAGTGGACCGTTGACCCTTCTTTATCTCCCTGCTAAGTCACAAAGTGGCCGCCGGAAATTTGAAGAGCAAAAAAACATACCGAAGATAATTTTAGTGAAGGGAGGGTTACGCAGATTAAAAAAAAATCCAGGAAAATTTATTTTCAGAAATTTGAATTTAAAAATCCTCTTAATTAGGTTTTTAAGATGATACGTGTACTAACAATAAATATGAAAAAATAAAATTACCATGATTAACATAGTTACAGCTTTTTGCACTTAGGTACAACATAAACATGCGGATCGGAAATGGCGGGAAAACAAACATCTCGCTTTTTATAAAAGTTGATCTTGTGGTTGTATCGTCAAATTTTATCTTTTCTTATTGGTTTATCATTCCTTTTTTGTTCCTTTTGTTTTTTCTCGTGTGTATTTGTAAAAAAATGCGTTTTCCCGCTAATTTGCTGTCACTGCTGTCATTTTTTTTTTAAATTGTCGATGAGGCCTTTTTTAGGGTTCCGTAGCCAAATGGCAAAAACGGAACTCTTATGAATTCGTCATGTCTGTCTGTCTGTCCGTCCGTATGTCACAGCCACTTTTTTCGAAATTATTTGGTAAGTAGATGTATTCTGTGAACCGCATTAAGATTTTCACACAAAAATAGAAAAAAAAAACAATAAATTTTGGTGGTTCCCCATACTTAAAACTGAAACTAAACTATTTTTTCCATCAAACCCATACGTGTGTATCTAGGTTTCTATGGATAGGTCTTCAAAAATGATATTTAGGTTTCTGATATAATTTTTTTCTAAACTGAATAGTTTGCGCGAGAGACACCTCCAAAGTGGTAAAATGTCCCCCCCCCCATGTAACTTCTAAAATAATAGAATGATAAAATAAAATAAAATATATGATGTACATTACCATGTAAACTTCCACCGAAAACTGGTTTTAACTTATTTAAAAAAAAAAAACACTATTATTAAAACATCGATCAAAGTTACAACGAACTACAAGAACTTTTATATTATGTTACTTGCTGCTACGGAACTTTTTTGTCATTTGATTTGTCAAGATGGCCAACATAACGCGTCAGTCTGCTAGCTAACAGACCCATCAACAGTCTGCTAGCTGACTGCTAGCAGACCCATCAAACCTCAATTAAGGATTTTTTATGAATAAGGCTGTAGGCCTGTAAGTTAGTTATTCTGACGACATTTTAAGAATTGAGTAGATGTTGTTTCTATGAAAGTGTGGTACGGTTAAGATGAAAAACTAAATGTGTATTTTCTATTTTTATGTTTTTATTTTGGATTTCATTGAATTCGATTCAGGTTTCATTTTTTTTTGAGAACTTTTTAAATTGCACTAAGTGGTTTTCTATTTCTAAACCTAACAACTTTTTAGTGCTTTTAAGTGTAAATTACTTTGTCAAATGAAGTGTAAAATAAAAATTTGTTTTCTTTGAGACATTTTGGAAAAAAAAAAACAATGAACGCGTTAGGAGATACAGAAAAGGGAAAACATTTTCACTATACGTTCTCTAAACATTTCAATTTTAGAATGCCTTGGAAGCATGTTGAGTAAGTCCCTAATTAAAAAAACTAATAAGAAACCCTGATCTTGAAACTTGAGCATTACGGTTTAGGTAAACTTGCGCTCAGTTTAGTAAAATCGTATTTGAATGATAGACAGCAGCATGTACAAGTAAATGGCGTAAATTCAATGGGTTTAAAAGTTTAGTTTTAGTACATTGATGATAAAAATGCTTGGCTCAATGCTGGTCCTGCTCCTCAACCATAGGGGAAAACTAATTGGGCAAATTATTGTGCTAGCTGCAGAAGATTGTAAAAGTATCTTTGCTTTGTATAGATTCCATCTCCTAGTATTGTATAATTGCATAGCACATGTGAGGACCATGTATTGTTAAGCTACCATTTGCATTTAGTTATCTTTCATTGACTTGAATATGCCTTGGTGGCTGAGAGAAAGTCATGCTCACTCAAATGTCTCGCTGATGGTGGCGGGTCTGTCGGGTCATTTAGTTCCCTTCAGTATGGTTGAGTTGAATGGCGCCGATACACGCGTCTTGTTCGTGATCGCGCTGTCAGTTGGGACTGGTCATCTCTTAGCTGCCACGGTTCATTTTAATTACTTTATTTTTAATTTGTTGATTTAATGTTTTACTCTGGACGCTCATAATGTGCACGTCTTCCTACATCGTTCTCACATTTATCTATAATCTCAACATGAATGATGTAACCAAGATTTTGTAACAATATTTTGATTTAAAAGAGTGTCCGTGGAGTTTCTTGCCCGTTCTTCTCCATAGAGATCTACGCTAGGGAATGGGCAACTACAGTACTTTCTCAAGTTATTATGTATTGTGTCTGGGACTGTAGCTTTGTTTTGTTTTTTTGTATTTTTGACTTTCAAAAGTGCCATAATGGTCTAATTGAAATAAATGCTTTGAGTTTGAGTTTGAGTTTGAATTAAATAAGTATTCTGCCAAACTTAAGAACAACTATAAACCATTAAAGTTTATGAAGTAACTACATCCGTACCGTACCGTATTTAATCACCTAAACAGGCTCTTCTATTCAATTCAACATTAATTACACGACATAAAAGTCTCCAAAAGATTTACTTTACCACAGAAAAGCGGTCTTGTAGGCTCAAGTTTATGGGCGATTTATTAAGGTACTCGCATTCACCTAGCTTTATTAGGCGTAAAATTAAGTGTAAGATATTGTCTAGCTCTTATTGAGGAAAATTGGTTTGATAGGGTTACAAGGTTCAAGGTCAATTCTCTGCAGAATACAGGAGGATATTGGAAGTAGTTAGAGGGAGCTAGATAAATAATAATAGCCATTTAAATATAAATATATCACTGGACATTAACACACAGCGCCATCTAGTGCCACACTAAGCAACGAGGCTTGTGTCGTGGACACCAGATAGTTGATATACTACATAGATACTTTTTGTTTGTAAATACATACATATTATACATTTAGACATCCATGACTCGGAAACAAATGTCCATGCTCATCACACAAACATTTGCTCCAACCGGGATTCGAACCCGGGACCCTAAGAACGTAAGGCAGCCTCACTACCGCTGCGCCATTCGGGTCGTCAAGCTGTAAGGTTAAGCAGCGTTTGCTAAGGTCGGTCCCTGTATGGGTGATCATCCATGACGTTCCGAGTTTCCTCCGTGCTTCGAATAGCACGCAAAGCCATTGGTCTCGGCTGCAACAGGTAGGACAAGTAATCGGTGGCCGGAAAGTATGACAACCAGTCTTTATCAAAGGATATCGTATTATCACTTACTCGGTTGTAAAGGATAGATAGGCAGGCGTTCCATGTAAGACATTGGTATTCAGCTGCATCCGGTTAGACTGGGAGCCGACCCCAACATAGTTGGGAAAAGGCTAGGCTTTGGTGATCAAGTTCTTTATAAAGGGTAAAAACGAAAAAAAAAATCATCAACAAACATCAACAGAACATCACACCTGTAGTTCCCGAAGATTTAGTCAGCGGTGTATCTAATAGTACATCCCATTTGGCCTCTTATGTTTAAGTCCCATATAGTAGGGGGCGAGCCTATTGCCATCAACCGGGCGCAAATCGACGTGGGCTGACAAATTCCTGATGGATAAACCCAATAACACTTTCTTTCTTCGGAGCTCATGGTCGGCAGTCGTGCTTGCGACCATTAGCCTGAACAAAACTGCTACGTTCACGTGACTGCCCCGTTGGTGTCAACGAGGCAGTCACGTGAACGTACAGTTTTAAAAAAATTCTGAGTGGTGTGGGTTCAGAATGATGTACGGAATAAATGGTTACTGGTTACCGTTTGTGTGGCGGTGTCCGTTCCGACCTGTGTACAACATTAGTTTTAGTATATGCGAAACCCTAAACACGTGTCTAGTATTTTTATGTAAAGAATCTATGTTGTAAAAAAAATCATAACTGTATCATGAAAAATCACAAAGTTACAAGCTTGTTCTGTTACCTGGTTGTCCGTCACCACGCGGCGAGCGCCCCCGCACCAACCGCGCTATGCGCCCACGCCTAGTGCCGCTATGACCTGTCAGTTGTGCGCGTGTGATAGCGGATAGGTACCTACTTATAAGTGTATCGCTCAGAGTTTCAGCTTGTATCCTTTTTTAAATATTTTTGGGACAACATAATAACATGGTGTCAAAATTATTTGAATCGATTCAGTTGCTTCGTTGTTTCTGAACAAACTATATTCAGGTTTCGCATATTATACTACAAATAATGTTGTATAAAAGTCACGAGTGGTATGTGATTCGTCCAACCATGCCATCGTTTGAATGAAAACGGGTAGGATTTATTGAAAGAACTGCACTTTAACTTTATTGAAAATACTTTTGATAACTTCAAACTAGTCATGCCTACCGTAAAGGGGGCGTAATATTAAACTCCCATAGTATTTCAATACCAATTTGCAATGTATACGAAATTGTATATCGGAACTGAAATACTTTAAGGAATCTCAATTTTATTTGAAATTTATCAAAAAACCTTTAATTTATATGAAGCCATGAGCCACAGTAATCACCTTTTCTCAATATTTATTACTAACTTTTTACATGCTTTTTATTAAACTTGAAACTTTGTATAAGCGTTAAAATTCTAATGGTGAGAAACCTTGTAGCAATGACGCTTTACTTATTTCCAATTCATTAAACTATTAGGGAATAAATAAATTAAACCCAAAACGTATAATTTATTTTTAACATTTTAATTTTTTTATTGTACCATTGGTATTGGTCCATGTGACCATTGAAACCTTGTATCTTCAAAACTTCTTCAAAAAAGGTCCGGAAATAACGATTGTAAGACACTACTCGTTTCCACCAATAAAATAGAGTAAAGGTCCCAACTAGGAACTACACACCAAAATTTCAGGACACTTTCTTGCTAAATTGCAAGACGTTATACCCCAGTAAAAAAACACTTAACGAAGCTCCTTAGCCTAATTTGTTCAAGACATAAACTTTACAAAATTTTCTGGGTTACTTCAGTAAATTTAGGTCTTATTGTTTCACGAGAAGTTTCTTTAAAGGTACTAAAGCTTGCGTTGATAATAAACAACGGTTTTTTGTTGCTCAACTCAATTTGCTAGAAGAGTGAAGTAATAAAAGGGACCTTTGTTTTCTCCCTGCATGCCTTTCTTATATTGCTTCTTTTCTTTTAACAGTTTTTATGTCTATTGAAAGAGATATGTTACGCTGATTAAGTCCTCTGCTAAACATACGTCTCTATACTCTATCCTCGGCCTTTCACATCTTGTCTGTCCCGGCTATCGTTTGATTCGGTCCGTGTTACCGGGGGACGTCCTACACTACGTGTTTTGATGCGGGGTGTCCACTGGAGGACTGTTCCGTCCGCCTATCCGGTCCTTTGACAAATATGGTCAGCCCACTAGCTTGCTTGCTTACTTTGTCGGTAACTCCAACTAATTTCTGAATAATTTCATTTCCCATCAGATCGTAGGTATCTTCGTTGATTATAATTATTATCTCCGATAAATGGCTTTGGGGTTCTTCAAATTACACATTATAGTCAGACGTGGTTGTCATACGAATTATTATTCAAGTCGTAATGATTATTATTTTAGTCGGTCCAAAAGTCTGACTACTGTTCTGTACCGTTCCGCGGTTAGGATTTAGGATATGGGCATTATGTAGATTAGGCAATAATGTTTGGAGGTCGCATGACAGTTGTTTTATGTAAAACCCTTTTATTATTCCGTATCAGTTTAGACTGTAAACCAACCTTAATACAGTTAGTAAAAGGTAGATAATTTTGCTTATTCAGTAGAAAGGCAATGCCAATTTTTTTTTTGTGAAAATCTTGATCTCGATCTTTAGGTGGACCTACGTGTTACTACGTTATTCCATTAGGATCTTTTTGGTAGAAGGCCAAAGCTTCGATTTGTGCCCATTTGATGACTTTGGGCTCGCCTGCTATTGACTCTGCAACTGACGCTGAGTGAGTAGGTAACAGTAGGCCTTGTAATTTCATTATAAACCTAAAGGACCGCGCACACTACGCGGCCACGACTAGTCACATGACTGACGGCTATGACAAGTCCCTAAGATTGAATATCACTTGCACGGGACGAGAAAGTGGGAATCATTTTTCAACTACTTTTCAATTCGATTTTTCAAACTTAATGAAATTTTAAATTGACTGGGAATTAGGGTCACAAATGTTACAGGATTAAATTTGGTCTTATTAATTTAAATATTTTTCTTGCACACTTATCTATGTTTAATAATTATGTCATATGTAAATTAAGGTCAAAACAAACAAAAATCTATACAAATAAATAAAATTGAGGTGTCTGTTTGTAATATCAAAACAACAGTTTTTTACTGAATGCATATGAAAATATAATATACGGCACTTATAACAAAAACACTTTTTTTTTTAATCTGTCTAAGTATGTGTTTCGACTAAACTCCGATACGGCGGGACCTATTTTGACGGGACTTTTACTGGCAGATGTGATGTTATAAGGAGTAGGTAACTTAGGCTACTTTTATTTAAGAAAAAAGATTAGGGTTCCATGCAAAAAAATGAAAAACATTGAAATTGTTAACAAAATCCGATTTAAATCGGAAAGTGACATTTTAATAATAATTTCACACGGACGAAAGTCGCGGAACGGAAACAGTAGGTTTTTACTCTCTAGATTTAAATGCCAATTCCCTGGGATCTCTTTAGTTATTCATGCTGTTTAATGAGATTTGATTCCGAGTGTAATTTATTATTGGTAGGTACTGGCAGTAGGTACTTATTAAAAGATTTAGTAGAAATAATGTTTGGGTCAATTAATATTAATCACCTGTACATTATAAATGATTTAATTCTAAAAGAGATGAGAGGTAGTAAATTCAGAATCTCTTAGAAGGTTTTTGAAGTTGAGTTGTCTGGCTTTCTAGGGTTTACTCAATGGGTTTTTGTAGTTTTGTTCAAAAGAATCTCCTACTCTCGAGCTAACGAAGTCGAAGTGACGTATCCAAATATTTTTTAAGGGATTTCACGAAAGTCAGCTTGGCTAATAGGCTAGTTTCCACCATCAATAAATTGCAAATCTATTTAGTCCGTCAGTTAGAGTATTGGAAAATTTAATAATGGACACGTATTTTTTGTTTTTGTAAATCAATGAATATTGACAAAGATAAAACGCATCAAAACTCGAGAGTGGGGTCTCGAGACGTCTCAACGCACTAAAATTATAGCACGGCGTGACGTATTAAGAATTTTAAAAGCGTCGTATCTTCGTCAATTTTGGGTTACGTAACAAAATTATTAAAACAATTATTAAAGTATTTACGTGTCAAATATTTTTTGATAATCTAACTGACGGACTAATTAGATTTTTTCAGGACACAAGCCTGTTATATAAGTCATTATAAATATTAGTCGTATCTTATGCCAAATTGAGGCCGTAAATATTATTGACACCGGGATAAAATAACGAAATCATGACCATCGTGAAATATGAATCTTTTTTAGAAAGGAAAAAACGGAACCCTTATAAGATCACTTTCTTGTCCGTCTGTCTGTCCGCCTGTCCGTCTCTCACCACTGATTCTCTCAGGAACGGGTGAACCTAGCAAGTTGAAATTTATACCAAATACTGAGGTCTATAGTCCCTATTAGGTGTATAAAAATCAAGGTCCGGTACCAAAATTTATCTTAATTTTCAACTTTTTTTATTTTTCCGACTTCTCCCATTACTTGTGCTGTAAGACCTTGCTTTTTACTAAAATTGACAATTCTAGGTCAACCGGAAGTAGGTACCCTATAGGTTTTGGGTTGAAAATCTATGTGGTAGTTCCCGTTGACCTAGAATCACCAAATTTGGCGAGAAACAATGTCTTACGGCACATGTAAAGGGATAAATCGGAAAACCGTAAATATATAGTTTAATAACACTAAAAAAATGCGATTTTACTGTTACAGACTTATACTTGCGGTTGGTGCAATAGCCGTTCCATAGGATCGAATAGCAAAATTAAGTTTGTCCTTTAAAAAGTATGTACGGAACCCTCGGTGCGCGAGTCCGACTCGCTCTTGGCCGGTTTTATTTATTTATTTTTGAATCAATTTAGTTCGTTAGCGAAAGGTTCAGAATCAGGATTATTTTGCACCAAAAATAACATCAATTAATTAATAACTGTAGTAAAAAAATCGTTGTAAATCGGCGCGAATATTTCGACGAGCTGTCAATTTTCCTAGATTAGGGAGAAACGCCGGGATAGCTCGCGGAATTAAAATCTTACGTTTTTAGCAATCAGCAGGTCAGTGTCAAGTTGGATGTTAATTAAAATTTGATTCGCGACCGTAACAAATATGAGTTATTTTTTTTTTTTTTCGGATGGTATATCATCAAATGACTCCTCCAGCTCTGGGCGGAGCAGGAGGGAGTGTCAGACTTTTACTGACTAAAACCCATCCATGTTCCTTCATCGCCCTTTATATTCCGGGGCCACGGTATCTCTTTCGAACAGTCCCGCAACCCCGGAAATATAGGTCCCTGGCGCTTCCATCTTAAGAGGGCTATTAAATTTTTTCTTGTTTTTGAGTGTTTAAGAGACACAAGAAAAATTTAGAATTTTGTTTTGAGCGCTCCCTTAATCACACATAAAAATCTTTTTTTTTTGTTTTTCAACAAAAAGTTACTTAAGAGTATTTCACAAATCTTTTGCCAAACTGCAGGACAGTTTGTCGGCAGTAGCGCTCAAAATAAAAATCTTTGTTTTTCTTGTCTTTGAGTGTTAGACCCTTCAAACACTAAAATACAAGAAAGGTTGTGATAGCCCACCTAAGATAGCCAATTCTTAAAGATTAACACAAGCATACAAACAATACATCCAAAAATGTAATGGACGTTGTCTTAAACAAATCTTATAAAACGGTGTGAAACAGGTCTCCTGCATCACAGAGTTTCTAAAGACTTAGGTACCTCGTAACGAGTAAACGATACAAGTTCACGATGATGAAACTAACTTTAACTTACCGCGACAAAATTACTTCTAACTTGAACGAGCAGAACAAGCTTGTTAGCGATGCTTAGTTTGTGGCTCACCAACTATTAAGACACACCTATATTTTTATATTGAATAATAAACTGATTTTGATTTGTGTTAAGTACAGTCACGATCATTAATTTGTGACACATAATAAGCTCGTGTTTGCACCTAGAGACTAAAAAATACCTATCTACTTATTAACAGAGTACAAAATTAATTTTCTAGTAACATTATAATTAAAAATTGGATATGAGACCTATTTCCTTATACTGGAGGATCTATTATTCTATCCTCATATAGTATACTGCATGGTTCTATTATCGCGTGGCCTAGGTGTAACGAACACCGCAATCTTGTTTTTTCATTAAAATATTCACAACCTCGTTCTGTGACTGCCTGCATGGTCGAGCGTCGCTCGTAAGCGCGATTGCTGGTCTTAAGTTCGATTCCCAGGGCGGGCAAAGTGTTATTGGGTTCTTTCAACAGAAATTTCTCAGTAGCAGCCACGGAGTCGGGATTTGTGCCCGGTTGATGGCAATAGGCTCGCCCCTTATTACATGGGACTTAAAACATAAATAGCATAAAAAAACCATCTAGCACTAATTATCGTCTCATAATCTAAACTGAAAATAGCTTCTGAAGATTTCTAAGTGTAGGTAAGATTGATAAGTATTTATGCTCGTGACTGTACTAAAACTACATCGGATGTATTCCGTATCGATGTTTCTGTAGCAAACATACAGCGTATCTTGGGACTTCGAGAGCGGATCCTTACTTGATAAGTTTGTCATGACAAGCATTAATGTTTAAGTTTCAGCTGAAGGTTTCAGCTCCTTGTCAAACATTAATAATATTGAGAATAACACCTTTATATGTAGCCTTAGGCACTCACTTACGTAACGTGACAGTGACGTGATTTTAAAGTAGTGTGTTATAATAGTAGTTGGCACGCCAGGTCGTGTCATGTCACGCCACGCGATTGGGCACTACTCAATACAACTATTTTTACTTTAAAGCGACTACAGGAGCTAAATTAGCAACTGTATTTGTGGTGGTTCAAACTTCGTTTGAAATCCTGTTAGAATAAAGTTCTAATCAGCTTGCACTACAAAGTGGTTGTTACGTCAGTCACTGCGGGCCGAATAGTGAAAATGAGTGGCTATTTGCGATTTACAAAAAATCTATTGATTGGACTAAAAAAATAAAACAATATCATGCTAATATGTTGCTTGTAAAATTATTTGCCAAAACATCAGAATGATCGCATGTATTTTAGTATGGTTTTTATTCGTTAAAAGACATTTTTAGAGATACTTAAGTTCGTGTTTTATTTTTTTTCGAATAAATTTTGTCGTAATATGTTTTCAAAACACTATCATACTAGCATTTATCCTGAAGAATATCATATATTTTTTTGGTTTTGTTTATTGCAGTGAATCATATGCTTTTTTGCATTGTAAAACTCGCGTTTAGCTCCTGTGGTCCCCTTAATTATTAATACCCGACTTGGTAATCGGTTGACGTGGTATAGGCATGTGATGCGGAGGGATGAGGAAAGTTTTGAGTATGAATGTGGATGGGTATATGAGTAGAGGAAGACTAAAGAAACGATGGGTGGACTGTGTTAAAAATGATATGGCAAGAAAAGAAGTGTCTGATGAGATGACGAAAAATAGAGAAGTATGGAAGAAGAAGACATGCTGCGCCGACCCCAAATGAATTGAGTATAATAAGACGTAATAAGTGATAAGACTAGGAGAATGATGATAAATATATAAATTATGATGTTTATTTTTGCAAGTAAGTTTTTACAAACACTTTTACACGTCATTTTTTAAAAACAAGATGGGGCCGGTGTTTCGTACCTGACTACTCTGAGAAGAAACCGCCGAAACAAACTCACGAGGTCATAGTCTCTTTTGAAGTCCAGACATAATCTTGCTCAATTCACATGAGGACCATGCAGATTAGTGTCTGAGATGGTCTTTTGAAGAAAGAACCACACAGATTTGAGTGGACCTGTCCAGTCAGTGCAAGCATTTGTCAGTTATCGTGTAGCTCGACTTATAACTCAAGGTGCTCAACGAAACGACGAACATGATGATGTTTAATACCAGACTCCTAAAAAGGAGGAGGTCCTTAATTGGGCTGTTTTTTAGCGTTTTTTATGTCATATCTCCGTGATTATGCTCCGTAATCTCGTCCTCATTTAGTACTTGTAGTTTGCACTTCTTGCTAACTCGCTATCACATTTTTTTAAAGATGAATCGATTTCATCAAAACGAATATGTTATCTGTGGTCCGGTCTTGGCGCGTTGTCTGGACATCTGTCAACTCATTGTACTTTTTTGTGAAGCGCGCAGGTCACGGTTCCGATAATAAAGTTCTGATAATTTTGTAATTACCAAACCGAAATGGGAAAACATCGAAGAAAACGAGGCGTAAATATGAGAGAACTCAACGAACGTCTGCGAGAACTAGAAAATCGGTCGAACAAGCGAAAACGGAGTCGTCATCGAAAATCTGGTAAGCTTTTTTGTTTAAGTACCTACACTCGTCTTTTCCTAGAAGTACCTGGCATAAGATGCACATGTCTCTAGAGTTTTCACTAGAGGTTACCCATGAGAACACCAATTGTGCCAACCTATTATTAAGACATCATTAGAGCTTTCACGAGAGGTTAGCCGATGATCTTAGCCATCTAACAATAGAACGACATCACAAGAGCTTTCACGAGAGGTCAGCCGATGGTGTACACGTTCAGTTGTTCGCACATGTCTCTAGAGTTTTCACGAGAGGTTAACTATGAGAACACCAACTGTGCCAACAATTAGTAAGACATCGCTAGAGCTTTCACGAGAGTTTAGCCGATGATCTAAGCCATCCTACAGTAGAACGACATCACAAGAGCTTTCACGAGAGGTCAGCCGATGGTGTACCTACACATTCAGTTGTTCATAATTGCGTCCCTACTGCATCCCTTGAACTATCACGAGAGGTTAGCCGTGGATTTAAACTCGACCAGTCAGAGGCCTAACTCTAACTATTCTTTCTAGACGAGTATGAAACCCGCTCCAGTCGAACACGCTCGAGAAGCTGTGGGTATCGCGACCGAAGTTGTGAGACACGTGATAAATTCCGTCGCAGCCTGACTCGCCGCGACAGCTATTCCCCATAACGCCACTTACCATTTACTCCTTGCCATCAATTTTCATCTATTCCGCCACTTCTGACTACAGACAGTTGTCCTGTATCACCTAATGAAGGAAATATTTAAAAACTAAATGAAGAAGTGGCAGCCGCACTGAGGATGGTGGAGTAAAAAGGGACCAACGAATCAGGGGGCAGCAGATCACCTCGGCTGCTGCCATTACATCAATAGGCAAAGTTTTTTTCTTGATTGTTAAACAATCTAATCACCAACTAAGAGAGTAGTGATCAAATTTTAACTCTTAAGTGATGCAGCCAGACTTCTTTGTCACATTTATCATGCAAATGCATCACCAGACGCTCCCTAATCCTGCCTGGCCTCAGTATGTAAATGAAGAAGCTAATGGGGCAGACTCCAATATCTGAGTACCTGTTCGGGGATAAGCTACAGGACAAGTTACACTCACAGAGGCGCCAGCCGCGACGTCGGGGGCAGGAATACGTCTAGCTCAGGTAGACTGGTACATTTCAGTATTTCACTGAAGTCTGGAATAATGTTATCACCTATCCAACAATACAACGATTGGATCAAGGGTTATAAACTACACTTTTATGAAATTCCAGTTCAAACTTCAATTCCTAAAAACAATAACTTCAGTCAGAAAGAAAGCAATCTTATTTAACGGAAATTAATAAACTCCTACAGTTATGGTGCTATTGAATGATGTTTATCAATCAATTTTTATCCAGCATAGTTTTGAATCCAAAATCAGATGGCACTTGGATTTATATTAAATTTCAAAAAACTTAATAAATATATTAATACCCATCACTTCAAGCTAGAAGACTTAAGGACAGCAACCAAACTCATGACCAAACCCAGGTTGTTTTATGGCAACTATAGATTTTAAAAAAGCTTAAATACTTATTACCCATGCAAAATATGATAGAATTCTCCGGTTTCAGTTTCAAGATACATTGTTTGAGTTTACATGCCATTTGGGCTTAGCATAGCACCATTTGTGTTCACAAAGATTGTGCAGCCAGTTATGTGTCACCTGAGGTCAATGGGGTTGCTTTTCTATAATATATCTGGGTGATATTTTGTGCCTTGGTGATTCATATGATAAGTGTTTGAAAAATGTGTCGACAAATAAAATTTTCTTTAAAAAAAAAAAAAAAAACTAGGGTTCGTTGTCAATATTAGAAGGAGTGCCTTAGAACCCAGACAGTGCTGTCAATTTATATAGGTTTTCTGTTAGATACAGTTCAGTATTATCTCACTTCATCAGAAGAAGATAGATAAAATTTCATCCTTAACTTATTAAATAATATTAAATCTAAAATATTTATGCAAAATAGTAGAATTTGCTCAGTTGCTAGGTATACTTGTTGGTGCATGCCCAACAGTGGAATATGGTTGGCCTTACACCAAGGTTATGGAAATTAACAAAACAACAATAAAAATTACAAGGCTCTGCTACCTATCACAAAAGGAATTTGGATAGGACTAGATTAGTGGTTGTCTCACATTCCAACAACCTACAACAGTATAAAACTATTTGACTTTGTTCTAGAAATATTTTCTGATGCTTGACAAACTGGCTGGGGTCTGGTATATAATGATGTCAGAAGCCATGGGCACTGGACAACTGATGATAAAAAGTTTCGTATAAATTACCTTGAACTATTAACAGCATTTAGAGGGCTGAAAACATTTGCAAGCACAGTCAGACACTGTGAAGTTTTACTTAGAATTAAATAGATAACACAACTGCCATAGCCTACATCAATAAAATGGTGGCACTCGTTTTCCCCACCATAATAATTTAGCCAAAAAGTTGTGGCAACGGTGTGAGGAAAGACACATTTGGATCTAGGCATCCAAACACAGAAATTGAATAGAAATTATGTGATGTAGCTTACAAGACTATTATTGTTAAGCCTCAGATTGACTTGTTGGCAAACAAGTTTAACACTAATAGTCAGAATTATATATAATAATAAATTCATTTATTTCAGACATATAATAAAAATAATAATAAATAATGCACAAAATAATAATAATAATGCTAATATATCATGCACTGTCAAATGGTATGGTGATTTCTTTTATACATTCCCACCATTTGCGCTTATTAGTAAGATGTTACAGAAAATAAAAAGGGAAGGGGCAACAGGCATTGTTGTAGTACCTTGGTGGCCCTCACAACCATGGTTTCCCTAATTTGAACCCAAGGTTATTTCTGAAGGAATAATAATGGAACCCCATCATAAAAGTGATACGAATCTGCTCTGAATCAGGGATTTCTTATTGTCAGAACCAAGATATTGACCCTCTCCTAGACTCAGTTCCCACTGTGATATCTTTTCTGACTAAAATTTTAATGAGGGACTATCATAAATAGCTCACTCAATACCATTAAGTTAGCTATTTTTCTAGTTCTAGGGCCCCAAATTGGCCTAGATGACCGACTGTCAAGGTTCTTCAGGGATATATTTAGGTTAAGACCTAAGAACCCCAAATATGAAGTAGTATGGAATCTCAGTATCGTTTTGAATTATTTGTGTAAACTATTTCCTAATGAAACCCTTAGTTTAGAACTAATGACCAAAAATTAAATTACCTTGTACACAGAATTCGAACCTTGTCTCTCATAAGTATACTGATAACATTTCTTGTAATAAGGATAATTATTACCATAAACATTCCAGAAATTATTAAAACCTTTGAACCTGGTAGATATCAACCCAATTTGATACTACCATCTTTTAAGGAGAATTTGTCTGTGTGTTCTGCTACTACCCTTTTGTTCTATCTAGATATTACAAAAAATACCTATAAGACAAGATTGTAAATCACCAATTATAACTATAAGAAAACCATATCGTGCCGCCACTACTGCAACTATTAGTAGGTGGATGAAACAAATTCTAACTAATAGTGGAAAAAATACTCCCAAATTCACATCACACAGCACAAGGCATGCTTCTGCATAAAAAAAAAAAAAACCTCTGAAGTGGGTTTTAATAATGAAGTTATAAGAAAAGCAGCTGGTTGGACCACAAATTCCTCAACTTTGCTTGCTTTTATTATGAGACCTAGATATATGAGATGAGATAGTTCATCATCATCATCATCAGCCTATTAATGTTCCCACTGCTGGGACACAGGCCTCCTCTCTATGAGGAGTGATTCTAAATTCTGGTGCTTTTGCACAAGCAGTGTTTTCTATAGTCTCTGTAATATAGAACACACTGCTTCTTATTGTTGGTTGATTAAATTTAATGTTAATGGTAACTGTCTGATTAAAGTAATTAAGCTCATTATAAGATTATCATGACACAGGTTGTTGAGTTAGAGAAGATTTATGTTATGTTACCTTTTATTTAAATAAATGTGTAATTAGTACCTAAGTAATGATAATCAGAATAGTATGTTAGGGTCAATGATTATAAGATGTTGACTAGATTACCAACACAACTTTCTTATTTGAACATCTACAAGTACTAAATGAGGACGAGATTACGGAGCATAATTATATAGATCGGACTAACTTAACTAGTGACGTCCGATCCTTAATTATGTGAAGTAATCTCGTCGTCATTGTATCCCAACCCTTCCCAGAAGATCAGCCTACTTATATGTGTTTTAAAGTGTCTTATCTACACCCCTTTATAAAGTTGTGTTGACTAATATATCGGGACTACGATAGATAACCGTATCGGTCATCTTGAAGTCCCGATCATATGCTTTGAAAGAATGAGTTGACAGATGTCCAGACAACGCGCCAAGACCGGACCACAGATAACATATTCGTTTTGATGAAATCGATTCATCTTTAAAAAAATGTGATAGCGAGTTAGCAAGAAGTGCAAACTACAAGTACTAAATGAGGACGAGATTACTTCACATAATTAAGGATCGGATGTCAATAGGTAAGTTAGTCCGATCTATATAATTATTGGTGCGATTTACGTGATTCTTTTTTTATTTGGTGTAGAAAGCTTGCCCAGTGGTGCCATCTATACAAATAAAGTGTTTTTTGGTAAGTTGGTATTTTTTTTTTGAAAAAAAGTTTTCGTAGCTACGTTGCCCGATCAAGGCAAGACGCATGTCGTGTAGAAAGTAAATTACTTATTATACCTAAATATCCAAAAATAAAATACCGTGACATACTTAGTTGGCCTTGGCATTAACAAAGAAACTGCATGTCATGATTTTAATACTATCTTTCGTATATTATCACAATAACAAAGTGAAAAGAAAATGGGTTTCTGCAAATCATGTTTCTCATTTTTGTAATAAATAAAATGGATTGTGTAAACGATTAAAGAAATACAGATACGAAGGAGGACTGGTAAGTATGTAGGTATTTTACGTGTCAAAGTATTTTTTCTCGTGTTCTACTTGTTCTATTTTTGCCTCAAATAAACAGAACAAATAAATAAAATTGAAGTGTTTGTTGTGATTTCAAAATAACACCTTTTTACTGAATGGGTAGGAAAGTTTAGACGGTAGGTACCTACTTTTAACAAAAAACCTTTTTTTTTCTGTTAAAGTATATCTTTATGTTTCACACTTTATACTTATGAGGAAATATAATAGATTCCTGGATGTACGTACCATTATTTCAAAGAAAAATGTGTTGACTAAATATTTTCGAAGTAACGTGACATCGAACAAACAAACGTCGAAGAAACAAGAGTTCGATGTAAGGTAACAGCGAACAAAAAAGGCATAGTTCAAACATAACGTCGCATTATCAAGGCTTCGATGCGTATAGTCATCGATGTAACAATTTTCGCAGAATAGTGTTTCGATCTGACATAGGGAACCCATCTAAATGCTATACTTACACTTTTACTATCAACCATACTCATTTTTTATAAGATGTCCTTTTACATCTTATGTCGCGCCTTGGCGACAATTATTTTTGTTGGCAGTCTTACAATCGATTATATTCGATTTATTAACTTTGATTTTGCTGAAATAATATATTAAATCTAATAATTATTCAATATTTACTTTTCTTTTGACATTACGTCAGTTGTCAAGCTGTCAGTTACTTTTTTCTCTAATGTGTCATAGGTTTTCTTAGTGGTTAGGACTAAGAAGGTCACTTTTGATTTATGTAATTTAATTTATTTTTATTAATATGTTAGCTTAAATAATGTAATTTATTGATAATCACTATGGTTTACTGGATAACAATATCTTATCTTAAGTTTATACAATTAATTAACACGCTCACAGAATTCTTCGAGGAAGTTTTTGACTGAATAATACAGGCCGTTTTAAATACAGGCAACTCATATTAAATTTTTGTTTTCAAATGCGCTCCGCTGCGCCTCCAGCGGTGTGCGCTGGGCCTAAGGTGCCAACTCGCGAGCACTCGCGAGATTTAACAGTCGCCATTTGACGAATAAGCCAGTGTCGTAGACTATATGTAAAACGTTCTCGTGGGATAATTTCCAAACATAACGCGAGCGAAGCCGCGAGCAAACGCTAGTTAGTTAATAACCTTAGTTAGTTAATTGTACATAATCATTATAATTAGTTAACACAGTTTTTAATTAAACATAATATTCCGGCTTCCCAGAAGTATTACGCAGAGGTACACCCACATGTCGTCATTATAAAGAACTTACATAGTTGATATACGGTCGCGCGCATGCTCTTGTAGTAGCTGGAGGGCGCTCCGAGTATCGCGTGCGAATTTATTCTTATATTGACCGTATATCAAGGTAGTTAAGATTTATATTAAATTGTTGTCTTCAAATGCGCTCCGCTGCGCCTCCAGCGGTGTGTGGTGGGCCATAAGTCCAGTCAAATGAAAGTTATTTTATAAGAAGACATCTGACGTATTTTACGTCAGATTTTCAAGGTCGAGCGAGTTGACAACAAAAATAAAACAAATTCGGAAGGTGCCGACTAGCGCGCACTAGCGAGTTTCTCACTCGCCAGTTAACGAATAAGCCATGATACTCACAAATAACGTGACTTCCTTTTTTCAAAACGAATTTTCAAAATCGCTTCAGTAGATTCAGGGATTGCTCCCTCACTACTTTACCTTTTTAGAATAGAAGTATAGATAATTAGATATAAACGTACAATATCGTTGTTAAATACACTATTCATTTTGATTTTGCTATATTATTTCATGTAACAGAAATAGTTAAAGAGAATGTTGCCACCATTTTTAATTAAATAAAGCTGCCATTGAAAATGCGCGGCGAGCAGCGGTGGCCCAGCGTTGGCGGCCCGACTTACGAACAGTAAGTAAGTCGTGGGTTTGAACCCAGACAGGCGCATGACTTTGTGTAATTGTTTTCATCACCACTGCTCTCAAAACGGTAAAAGGAAAACATCGTGAGGAAACCGGCATGACCTAGAACCAAAAATTCGAAGACATGTGACATCTACCAATCCGCACTGGGCCTGCGTAGTGGATTATAGCCCATTCCCTTTTTATTGAGAGGAGGCCGTGTCCCAGCAGTGGGAACATTATAGGCTGATGATGATGATGATGATGATGAAAATGCTGTAATGCTAACATCAACACATTTAAATAGCATTGTGAAGAATAATGACAGCAATTTTTTATGATAAAGCTAGTCGATGTCATTTCATAAACTTTTGAGCCAAAGAAAGCATAGAGCTTAATTTGTTTTGTTGTTTGATAAAAACTTGTTTAAATAAATTTTGAAATGTCTCTGTAGATTAAATTAATTCTATCGTTTCAGAATAACATTACAAATGGCTGTAATCTTTATGATTAATAAGTACTACAATTTGTTATTGTGTTTTTTTTTCTTATTTCTTCTCCTACTTTCGTTTCTTTTCGACTGCAAAGTCAGGTAGAGCTAGGTCAGTCGGGGTTTTCCTTTGAATCAGGGTGCGAGTACGGAACCTCATCACTTACCATGGCCTATCTCTTATCCTGCTAATGGTGCAACTACACCTGCACTTGAATTCAAATTCAAATATTTATTGCTCAATACAGTACATTTTATACAGGGATTTTATGAAGGGACCATTCTGCAGCCACCAACTAAACATGACAGAATCATCGAGTCGACGAAAATAAAGACGGTACTGAATTGCCTACACTCCTTGTAGACAAATTCGAACTTCATTGGAACACAAATAGCTTCTATGCGTATACAGACAAATCATTAGGAACAATCACACACACACACATATTGCTACATCGTTCTCACATAATGTAACATCTCAACATGAATGAGTAACCAAAGTTTTGTAACAACAATCTGATTTAAAACCTTTATTCCCATCTACCACACCCTAGTCTACTATCCGGGGTGGTGGATGGGAATAAATAGTGGTGTTTGCCGTTTATTCCCATCTACCACCCCGGTGGTAAAGGTGGTCGATTGCCTTTTCATTACCGTTGTACTGGACATTATCATTTTTTTTTTGTTATTTTTGTTTTATGAGTGTGGAGTTACTTGCTCGTTCTTCTCCACAGAGATCTATGCTTTGGAATGGGAAACTACAGTACTTTTACACAGTTCTTATGCCTTGTGACTGGGACTGTAGCTACATTTGATTGTTGTCTTTGTTTGGACGCTTCAAGCGTGCCTGAAACTGTTGACTGTGAATGTCCGTCCAACAACCTGCTTCTCCCTCAGGGAAAATAGATAGTAGTACTGATTGACAACTAGATGCATACAATGTTACCGGAGGGAATACAACTAAGTTGTACTTACCTAATTCTATCTTGGACAGCCCCAACTCCACCTAGACATAACTGTCAAAAACACGCAATTGAGAGACTACTGAAACGATTGTAAATTATTGGAATTGGGGCCATGCTGTTATGGCCTTTTGGAAAGAAATAGGCCTAACGGGAGTAACATACATTTCAGATATTGATGAAATTAGCTACAAGTCGGGTGCTTTACTTTTTCATTAAAGAGTTAAAACAGTATTTTAAAAGATATTTTCAGCCAATTTTATGAAAAGTCCTACATTTGTCAAGCAATCTTCTTCAATTATATACCATTTTTCTCATCTTTCTCAGCTCAGTAAAACATTTGAACGCTTAGATTTATATTAGAAACGTAATATGGTTCGAAGTGTAATTTGTCTTTGTTTTATATCACAAAATATAAACGTAAACAAGATTGATGACTTGTAATAATAGGTATGAATGAAATCCGTGCATTTCGTGTGTCACGGAATGTTTCATAGTTTCGTCTAATGGCTTATTGTAATTTACTGTTTATTGCAAGTTATACAAAATTTTACAACTATTTCGACACTTTTGTTCTTCAAACAAAACCGGCCAAGTGCGTGTCGGGCCACGCGCAGTATAGGGTTCCTTAGTAGCCCGTTATCACAATATAGAAATATTTATTCTAAGGATTTTGTATTTGGAACAAAATTATCCAACACCCATGTTCAACGACTATTACTGCTAAACTAATAAAGTTATCTTAACCGCTTGAATTTTTCTAAGTTCATGAAATGCACTTTTATCAATAATTTTTCCAGATTTTTCAAGCCAGCAGCTTACTACGACTACTAGAACAAAAATTTGCACTTCAAAGTTTAATATTTCGTAAATGGAGCATTAAATCAGAAAATATTTTTAGCAACCCCTAAATCATTTTAAAATACCTATTCAACGATACCCCACACGATGGACGGGCGACAAAAAGAAATTTATCCCCACTTCACATGTAGGGGAGCTACCCTAGGAAAAAATATTTTTCAAAATTTTATTTTACCACTTTGTCGGCGTAAGTGATATACACACTCATACAAAATTACAGCTTTGTAGTACTAACGGTCTCTTAGTAAAATCTAGGACAGACGACAAAACTGTAAGGGTTCCTTGTCAGGACTACGGAACCCTAAAAAGGTCGCTGAAGTGAATTTCAAAGATTTTCTAATGACCTTTCGTAATGTGTTACAACTACTGAGCTTACTTTCTACCAAACCGAAAATACCGCGTCATCACTTCCAAAGTCATGTTTAGAGAATGTCCAAGGGAAATTCTTTTATTTAACTATAAGTTTTACAAAATAGACTATTCATTGAAAATTTCAGTGTTTATATCAACTCAGGCTATAGTAGAAAACTATTAGAAATAGGCCTTTATCAAATTTCTCCACAACGACCGATTCTTCACCGTAATCAGTATGTCCCTGCCGTCTCTATAAAGTCGTAGTTTGCGAATTCACGATCTCGACCTTGTGAATTGATAAACCGAACTCACACTAAAACTTTACTTGAAATCCTGATAAAATATCACACAGAGGGCCCAGACAAAGTCACCATCTATTAGCATTATCGATGATGGAGAAGTAGAATATAAAAAAGGTAAGAAACTGACATTAGTTATCTCAAAGGAAAGTCGCTTTTAAAGCAAATGAATAACAGGGTGTAAAGTTGATTAACACTGCATAGAAAACGGAGGACCCTCTGACCAGACAGGTGTTATTTCTGGTGGGCTACTGCCCTGCAGTTGTTTTTGGGTTTTCCTATAAGCTTTTAAGTCGTGAATAACTTTAATAGCGCGACGCTGAATTTTGATTTTAGCTTATCATTTGTGTCATACATGGCGCTGTAGTACTTTTTGTACTATGTAGCTGTAGTACTTTTTGTAGTATGTAGCTGTAGTACTTTTAGTACTGTGTAGCTGTAGTATTTGTTTGTACTATGTAGCTGTAGTACTTTTTGTAGTATGTAGCTGTAGTACTTTTAGTACTGTGTAGCTGTAGTATTTGTTTGTACTATGTAGCTGTAGTACTTTTTGTACTATGTAGCTGTAGTACTTTTAGTACTGTGTAGCTGTAGTACTTTTATGATGCTACAAAGCTTTTGTATGAAGAATAATTTATTGACAACCATGGACTTGCTATAGCCAGAAGAATACTTCACAACAACGGATTGCAAGCTTAAAATAATCTCGTTAATCATTTAAGCTTGATACTTTATAAACCAAAATTCAATTTCCATTCCGAGATAATACTTAATATGCTTAATACGGTAGCCGTAATGCAATATTCATGTTGCTTCTATTAATACTTCGGTTAGATTTAATAGTTGGCTGAACTTGAAATGTGCATTAATTAGAAGCAAATAAATACGTCATAGGGGTTGTTTGTTCGATACCGTAGATATTATATTCATTTTAAACAATAAACAATTATCCTGGTAGATGTGGAGCTTGTGGCTAAATAACAACAGCCACTCGGACCGACCTTTAAGTTAAGCCGTGCTTGCCTAGGTTGGTCTGTGGGTGGGTGGCCATCCATTACATACCCAGTTTCCTCCGAGCCTCGGAAAGCACGTTAAGCCGTTTGTCCCGGCTGTCATTTGTAGATCTTTGGCAATCGTTACAAGTAGTCAGTGGTCCAAAAAGTCTGACAACCAGTCTTATCAAGGGGTCTTATCGTATTACCTAGTACTAACTGGGTTGTGGAGGTCAGGTAGGCAGTCGCTCCATGTAAAATACTGGTGTTCAGCTGCATTCGGTTAGACTGGAAGCCGACCCCAACATAGTTGGGAAAAGGCTAGGTAGAATGATGATCCTGGTAGATGAGATTTACTGTCTCGTAGGTCTACTGGACCCAAGCGCGACTGCTGAGCATAAGGCAGAGCCTCAAGTGCGTCAAGGGCATCTAGAAGTAGGAGTCCTACTGCTGGACGCAGCTTGTAGGACAATATCATCATTATCATCATCATTCACAGTTCGACTTCACCCACTGCTGGGAATAGGCCTCTCTTTGCTTGTATCAAGCTCCACGTTCTTGTGCCTATCTCATCCAGGATATTCCCGCCGTGACAACAATGTCGTCTGCTTATCTCACCGCCGGACGACCAACACTTCTCTTTCCAGTCCTTGAACGATACTCGGTCGCAGCTTTACTTCACCTGCCGTCCTGCCATCACCACGCCTTGCTAGGTTCCCTGCTCAACTCCATTTGAGTTCCTTAACTTGATTTCTAATATCGAAGATCTTCGTACGACAAAGTAGGACGACGTAGATTAAAAAAAAAACTATGACGTCACTTCAAATTGACTCTATTAAATTGTAACACAAGTAAACACATTTTGGTAGCGATTCTTAGTACTAAAGTTCAGCAGGCCTAGCCAAGTTACAAACGTTTCGTATCGATTCTCTTTCTACAATCGTAAACGCCGCGGCGTAAGCGCTTGTAGAAAGCGCTAAATTGGTAGCCAAGTTGACACGACTGAGTCGATCGCTCGTTCTCTAATGTCTGTAGAAAAAACCTACACTTTAGTCTATGGTGAGCGTTCCTACCAAAGCGTTTAGCGATCAACATTGTAGAAACGATAACATTCTATTCTATCATTTTGAACTATGTAAACTTGTCTACGAATTTTCTATTCGTTTGTGTTGATCACGTGATTTAACGATGAGATGATGTCATTCCCATTCATTTGAATAGTTTTCTACTAGCGTTAGCGATTATAGATTGTCAACTTGGCTAGGGGTGCAGTTGTAGATGCGCGAACCGCGGGGTTCGCGAATATTGGCGAAATATTTGATGTAATTTGACACGTTATATAAAAACACTTGACTATCGCAAACTACAAGAGTTATAGCTGTATAAGAATAGATAAGGAAACTATTCAACTAAAAATCAAGATTATAATTATAATTTGATACTCAAAAAAAATGTAAAACTTGAAAAACAGTGATAAAAACGGATATTTCGCTATTAAAATATTAATATGATGAAAAACTATTGATTTTTTACCAATTTTATTACATCAAAATAAACTACATTATATTTCCTTTCCAATAAGACCATAATCTCATTAATATCTCATTAGCATCATAACAAGAACTTAATTCGAATCTAGATACTCACTGTTTGTTTTGATGCAGCGGCGCCCTCGCACGTTTTTTAAACAAAATTATTTACGTAACTTTAACTCTAAGACACCACTTCTTTTTGTTTAAGGGGATTCCTTTGATCATCCCGCCGCCGTTTTTTCAATAGATGGCTTTGTAGTCTCGCATTTGGGTATTATTTATGTTTATGCCTAACTTAAATAACTAAGATAGACAATATTCTAATTGCGCGAACTAGCCTTTTGTCTTGATTTTTCCACATAAACAGTTTACTTGATAACTCTTCTCAAACGGAGATTTGGTGTCAAATCCACCAGCCGTCTCCACTTCAAATCTGTACACACCATGCACACACACAAGCACACGTAAATAGTTTACTTTCTGAACCGCTTGATGGCGATCTCATCAAAAACGTTTAATTAGGAAAGATGCAGATATCATATTTATCAATATTTTGTGGCTAAAATGTAAAAAAAAAACATACAAGAAGGGCCACTGCAACGTTTTTATTTTAGTTAATGTGAATTTTTAACAATAATTACCAATCAAAAGTACCAAACTTGAAACGGAACGTGTTTTAATCAACCAATCAGCATCTAGTACTCGAATCTACCGAAAGTTAGTGTAGTGTTGACATGGTTGTACGGACTAAACTTCTAGAAGTAAACATCAGTTTTCATACCGTACCTAGGTTAGCCTAGCAGTTCTTTCAACAAGGGAATCTTACGGTGACAACGCAATCGGCTATGTCCAAAAGTTGAGTTACTCTGGAGCATAAAGATTACGTAAAGAAATGTTTATGTCTGATGACTATAGCACGATTTAATTTTGTTCCACCACCAAACGTCAAAGTGATTCCTCATTCTGTACATAACAAATTCTAAATTAATTGTGATATAGATTAACTAACTTCTAAATTAGTTGTGTTATATGTGTTGCGTGCCATTGATAAAAGTACTGCATCTGTTTTCAATGCCGCAATGAAGTTCTGTTCTAACAAAATATGAATGTGGTTTTGTTGTTTTACACTAATTATATAATTAACTATTGTAAGTAATGCTTTTTTTTCAAGTAGTATTAGTATTCATTTACCCAAAATAAAGAGCCTGTCAGGGTTTGAACATACAACCTACACATCACTGCCCACCCTTCAACTACATTATACAATAAATTGTTATAGGCAAAAAAATACAATTGATACAAACTCAAAGCATTTATTTAAATACCATTTACAGTCACTATTGAATTGTCAAGGACTCAGTCTCTAGTTACACATGGACACTCTTTTTAAAAACAAGTTGTTACAAAATCCTGGTCCAAAATCCAAAATACAAACATGTGAGAACAATGTATAACAATTCAATACCTACAAAGATTAACAATGTGACCTGGCAGCTAAGAGATGACCAGTCTCGAATAACGGCGGCCATTCACGAGTATGACATGTGGATCAGCACCACTCTGCTCAAACATTTTGAAGGAAACTATGATCCAACACATGCGCCAACATCAGCGAAACAGCATGTCAAATTCTCAACTGCCATGCTCGTTCATGTCACAAAAGTACATAAAATATACTAAATGGCCACATGGTGCTCACATTTATAATGAAATTAGTGTACCACAATAGGTAAAAAGAATAAAAAATAGAGCAATGACATAAATTAATTATGACTGTGATAGATAGGTACATGGTGCTCACATATTTACAAACTGTTGGGGATTTCAAGTAAAAGCTCCTACTGGCTTGAAAGCTTATTTAGTTCTTATCTTCACTTTATACAATATACAAAGCCTTGGAACACTTATTAGTACATAGTTGACCCGGCCCAGCTGACAGGTACATAAGGTAGGGGTTGATGACCTGGTTACACATGGATACATGGGTGGAGGTTCAGAGGTTGGTGACCATGGACCAGCTGGTTCGTACTAAGATCAGGGGTCATGACCTGGTCAGCTGATGAGTACTAGGGTCAGGGGGTCAACGATCTAGGTCAGTTGATAGGTGTATGGGTCAGACGTCATGACCTGGTCAGCTGAGGGGCTCTCTGGCTGAAGCTCTCTGTCTAGTTCTCTGTCCGAATCTCGGTGAATAATGTTGAAATCAACAGCTGGAAGCCGATGTAGAAGCAAGAGTTTGCGCTAGAACAGATAAATTTACACGGTTTTGTTAGACTTTCGTATACTGAACTCAAAACCTCAGAGACTCAAGAAAAAGGCAGTCATCCACTAGGACTAGACTAACCAAGTATTATTTTTTTAACCAAGTTTTGTTTGTATTTGATATAAAGTTATTATGTAAGTAAACAAGAAAATTTTATTCTTATTACCTTCTAATTCCTTGATGTCAATACATTTAGCATTCTTCCGGACTCTTCTCAAAACAATTACAGGTAGTACACATGTTTTGAAAAATGTTTTTGCATCATAGTACTGATAAATTCCTCATCACGGTCGACTTCTATGACAGTCAAAGGTTGAGTGACAGATATGAAGCAAATGAAGTAACATTTACTCATTTTGGTGATTCGCAATTGACCCTGGACCTAGAATCAAAATAATAATAGCAAATAAACACAAATAGAAACATAATTTTATAAATAAAAAAAAACTTTTTATAATATTTTTTGTAACTTACTTGATAGTAATAATTATGCTTTTTATTCATAACCAAAACATTATTTTCCAAATGCAAGGGAAAATTTCTATTTTCTGATGCTGCAATTATATTTAGAGATTTCCGTGCTAAGGAAGGAAAACATTTTATCTCTACAACCACATTTTCCTCACTATAATACCTGTAATAAAGAAAAAGTTTTCAACAAACATTTGATTACAAGTGAAGAGGCATGAAACTTCGTTTTTACATGTAGAATTATTACACATGCTACATTGATGTCGCTTGTACGATTTTTTGTTCGTCTTTGACGCAAACATATTTTTGTACCTGAAAAATAAAGAGAAAATGTATCCTATTCAAAATTGTATTAATTGAATTGAAAACCAGTAAAAAGCAAATTTTGTAAGTATTGAGTTGCGCAATGGAGCGTTTTGTTCGTGTCGACAAGTCCAAGTCAAACGCCTATATATAAAAAGTACTCTGTGGTCAAACGTCAGAGTTGTCAGCCTAAAGTAACGTAGACAGAGAATAGAGTAAGGTTGGTAGTTGTCAGTTTGACTGATAGTGACCACAGACTGCAGTGTGACCAGATTTAATTAGAACATTATGCCAGCTGCTTGCCTAGATTCTGCTAGTCTAATAATGTTTTTAAATCACAAAAATAAGTGTTTAAATTTCGAATTGGCTTGCAAATAGAAAGCGGTTTATTGAAAAAAAAAAACAAATGAACTCGATTCGTTTTTCCACTTGTCCGTTGAAGTTTCACTTCTAGTATGTGGCCCAGCACACATTTCTTTTTTTTTTTGCAGGTTTTCTGCAAACTATGATTTGGTTAGGTTTAAGTAAGTTACTTTTAAATGAATGATTTTTAATTAAAAAATATATTTTAATTTTGACCTAATTTTCAATATCAGCCCAAAAACCACGAAGACGACACCCATGAAGAAAAAACCGAAAATTTTCATCATTTTCATTTTTTACGTAATGTGTAGAATTATTTCTTGTAAGTCTACGTTGTTAGTGTCGCATGTATCACCGGGTCTACACATGCGTAGACCAATATTGAAATAAATTTACCGTCAGGGCTAGTTGCTAAGAATCCAAATTCTTCAAACGTGGTAACACACACAATAACACAAACAGCTCTAGTTCGCCTTTTTACAGTCCGGTCAACCGATTTTGACTTTTATTCCGTAGACATACGAATGGCATTAAAAGCAAAAACGTGGTTACAATACGTCGTGTTGTTCGTCGTGTTTACTGCATTTGTAAGGTAACGCAATATAAGTCAAAATTGATTGAACGGACTGTAAGGTTTGCGTTTTTCATTGGGGTTTTATTCATTACTATGTAGGTATAGTTACGGCACTTATTTTTCTCCCATCATGACCTTGACTGCGTCGCGTAAGTTTTAGTAAGTAAGCAGGTAGTAGGTACCTACCTTCTTATAAAACCTACCCTAAACTACCTTCATAAATAGTGTGATGAATGAATGTAATATTACTTATATAATCCGACCTTATTCGTTATCGGTATGGTCGGGTACAACAAACTCGAGACAAGGAGGGACCTAGCTATAACCACATATGTTTTAAAACTATTACGTGGTAAGACATATAATTCCGGTGTTTTGAAAGAGATACCTACGTCTAAATGTGCCTGACAATTATGTATTGCGGCGCCGCCGGCGCCGGAAGCCACGGTTACTAGCGGTGCCTCACGCACGAACCAACTTGCTCAGCAAAGCGCCACTGACGCGCGCCTTGCACGCACTGAATGACACTGCTGACAAGATCGATTTATTTTCCTGCTCTCTGAATGAATTCACAAAAACAATGTTGTATGTATTATGTTATTTAAAATAGTTTAATTAATTACCACACTAACGCATTAGGAATTCCCTGTACCTACTTAATGTTAGTTGTGTTTGTGATCAATAAATAAATAAATAAATAATGTAACTACATTATTAGTTTATTACATAAACCGCGAAAAGTCCACGTACAAAACTAAAGTTTACAGGTATGTCTGAATACCTACTTGTTAATAACTAATAAGTTTTAGCTATCACACAATAAAATTAGAACCAACTCCGAATTACCTACACATTTCATTCCTAATAGGTACTTTTAAACTTTGGTTTGGGTGAACAACATGACATAATAAGATTTTTTCTAACTTCAAATCATTCATAATAAAATGATAAATCTGATTCACCCAAACAAAACCGCTGCAGTAGTACCTACCTACCTACTTGTTAGACGAACGAAATGTGAATTATTATTATTCGCGAGTCAAAACTCCCGCACGCACTTACTTCGACTACCTTACAATGACAACGCCACGCCATCTAGTAATCAGCAGATAATTATTTCGAGTTTTGTTAAGCAAGAGGTTCGATTGTTCTTTGAAAATCCGATAGATGGCGTGACTCCAAGCACGCACACTTGCAAAGATTTTTCGTTTTTTTTCGGCCCTGGAAATCCTACAATCCTTGTTATTTATTTATGTTTGAAGGGGTTTGCGACAACACTAATTCGTAATGATATCAAGTTGTTTCATTACTTCTACAAAAAGCATATAAGTATCGAGAATTTATATCAAAAATAATGTATGGGAAAGCGCGTTGAAGCAACCACCTTAAATAAGTTAACAATACACTCACCATACTAATTAAGCACTACCTATGTTTGTTATAAGTATAGATTATCGAGTAGATTAATTATAGTCTATGGTAGTGAGGACTGCATCCCTATAGATTATAGAGTGACGTTTTATGGATAGCATCAAGGACTCATGATGTACTGATGTAATGTTCACTGTTCAATTTATTATAATATTTTTGAAGACCATATGTATACGTATAAAATGTTTTATTTAAATGATAATCAACATCATAACAATGTTTCCGTTATTACACACGTTCTAATTACAAAACACACTTATTTCTTGGATAAACACAATCACTATAGGTATATATACCTACAACATTTTCACAGGCGAAATACTGCAACTTTGAGATACGAAAAATTATTTGCTTTATCTTAATATAGTAACAGAACTCGTTACGAACATTTAAAGGTATAACAACACTTACAATAATAAAAACATCCTCGCGGAACCACTTGAAATACGACCCTTACGACCACACGATGACGCAAAAATTGGCGCGGTGTGTTGACGTTAGTTTGTTTATTTTTTTGACAACTTGTTGATGGACTAGAGCTATGATTTTGGTACGGAGTTGAAGAATGTTGTAGTCGATTTTCTATTAAAATTTTTGGGGAATTTTGGTCCTACAGCGCGCGGCTGTGATCACAGCCGCCCGCATTTCGTTCTTATAGGCGTGCGGTTGTGATCACAGCCGCGCGCGTTTCAGAGGAGTACTCGTAAAATATTATTTAGGTTCACCAGCGTGTAATAGGATATTACAAACCTGGCTTGTGGTCTATCTGGCACATGTTGCGCATATAATAGGTAGATGAACGCCTGAAATTTTCAGCTATTCATGAGATGCATAATGTTAGGCGACTTTATATAAAAATGTGATAACTGTCTTTTGGGCAATAGGATATAATAATATGACTGACTGCCTTTGCCTCTCAGAATTTCGCCTCAAATTTATAGTTAAAGTATTTTATTTTATGTATACACACATCAAGACGGTCTAGGGATATTTCATACTCAATTAAATAACTCGAAAAGTACTGGCCGCATTGGAATCTTTTATACACCGATTTGTTTGTAATTTATCTCAGACTAATTCCAAATTCAAATTTTTGAAAATTCTTTTGTTTTGGTGGCATAAAAATGTCTTGATGTATAGGAGAGGGAATTTTCATTTGTGCGAAATTTAGAAAACAATACGAATTACGTTTAGTTACAGTTTTTTTTCATTTTTAAACGAAAGATAAAGTTAAAATTGAGGTATTGTAGCCATGCAACGCCGACATTTGACGAGGGCGGAGATGTTACGAGCTGTGGGAATGCTGGAAGCTGGATCTGTTCAGCGTAATGTTGCTGAGGCCATAGGGACCCATCAAAATGTAATTTCAAGATTGTGGACACGCTATCGTGCCACAGGTGAAGTAGCGGAGAGGCACCGGGGGCCAAGTCGCATCACTACCCCCAGACAAGACCGATTTTTGCAAATTACTGCGCGAGCACAACCAAATGCAACGGCGACTCAATTGGTCCAAAGGCTGCGAGTGGAACACCAAGTGCTTGTGAGTGACCAAACTGTAAGAAGGCGACTGCATGAAAGCAATCTACGCTCTCGTAGACCACTCCGGGTCCCACCTTTACGGAGAGGCAATCGTGGACGACGATTAGAATGGGTTCGGAACCACGTGGACTGGGGCCGTGACCAATGGTCCAATGTGCTGTTCACGGATAAATCCAGGTTCGGCTTCCATCCAGATTCACGAAGGACGCGTGTTTGGCGAGTTCCTGGACGATGGAGCCGTCTCCAGAACCCTCAGGAAGTTCACCCATACCAAGGAGGAACAATTATGGTTTGGGCAGGAATTCGTCTTGGAGGACGGACGGATCTCGTTTGGGTGCGGGGCAATATGACGGCAGAACGATACGTCCAACAGGTGCTGGGGCCCGTAATCTTGCCCCACAGAACACAAATGGGGCAAGATTTCCTGCTCATGCACGACAATGCCCGGGCACACACGGCGAGAACGGTAGCAGCTTGGTTACATACACATAATGTTAGGGCCTTAGACTGGCCTGCTCAATCGCCAGATCTAAATCCCATTGAGCATGCGTGGGATATGCTGCAAAGAAGAGCTCTGAAGGAAGTTCCTGAAAATCTGGCTACAGAAGATCAACTTTTTGCGCACCTCAGAAGGACATGGGACAATATTCCGCAGCAAGACATTGACAACCTTGTTCTGAGCATGCCGAATCGTTGCCGATGTGTTATGAACATCATGGGCGCTTTCTCAGACTACTAACTTCAAGTTTATAAACACAAATTAAATGATTTTTCTATTTTTTTCAGTTTTTACTCACAAATTAAAAGTTCATTCATATACGGTTTCCGTCTATGCTTCATTTTTTTTCCATAAAATCCTGAAATTTTAATCTATACCTTAACCTTATTAAAAAATGGTAGAATATTAAATAACGTATCTTTTAAATATATACATGTCATATAAATAATTAACACATTGATAGTAATTCGCTTTTTTAAAAATATCCCTAGACCGTGTTGATGTGTGTACTTTTAAACGTCAGAAGATAGGTGCACGGTTCAGGTTAGTCATTTTCTAGGAAAAAGAACCTACAAGAAACTTCATAATTACTCCAAACTCAGTTCTCGATTTCAGACAGAATTCAATTCTGGTATCACATTTCCACAAACTAAAGGTTAATACCGTGGTGCCCATCATAATATATCTCCTAAATCATCTGCCTAGCCTTTTCCCAACTATGTTGGGGTCGGCTTCTAGTCTAACCGGGTACAGCTGAATTGATATATCTCTTGAATATAAAAGACACTCCTTATACATTGTCAATTCACCATTTAACTTTTCCATTGGAGCGTGACAGACAACTTGTTTCATATAAAATTATTGGCAGTTACATAATAGTCCTCTGTGTATTGAAGTATGAACATTGTATTCGTGTAGACCCTTATTGAAATTGATTATTTATCTGTCTCGTCTTATATCTAATGAATTTGTTACAATATGTTATGTGCAGTGTTTCATCAAAAGTTATGATTGAAGGATCCATGTCTTTGCGTGTCCATCAGAGGTGACCCCTACGTTATGTTTTGATGTCACCTTTATGGTTGATAAAATACTTTGTTGTTTATGGAGCAGTATAAATAGGTGGCGATATAGCGTTTATTCACGTGTTTATAGCCTGTTTTTCCCGAAGGAGTACGATTAGATTTCTTTCTTCTTTCTTCCTCTAGTTTTGGTATAGATGCATCCGACAAAAAGGAGTTCCTGCTCTTAAATGTTCATACACAGTGGGAGCGGCGCGGGCGGCGGAATCCGCAAGCGGGTGTCGTTAACACACAGCTTCTTCTGCGTATGAACATGTTACAGCGGTGCGGGTGGACGGTATCCGCAGTGTTGACGACACCCGCATTCGCTCCCGCCGTCCGCGCCCACTGTGTTTCTACACTAAGCCCTTCCTAGTGTATAGGATGTTTGATAGTAGATAATATATTGTAACTAAACAAGCACACGTGTGAGTATGTATGTTATAATAGAAGCCTATGTTATGGCTTATTCCCAGGAGCTCCAAATTGATTGTTCTCCAAACAATTTCTCTCCATACATTGATTCCCAACAGCTCCATAATTTTATTAGTTAAATAATAAAATACTAATTTTTTCCCCAGCGTCTCCAAACCAAATTACGTAAGGTCAACAAAACACAAATTGCTACCATCAATGTTTATAATTTCAAGGTAAGTATTTTCAGTAGATAGGCAGTCACAAATCTGTACTTGAAAATTTTTGGAGCTCATGGGAAAGATTTTATTTATTATTATATTGCTTTTTTATTTGGAGCCGCCGGGAATAAATTATGGAGCGCCTGGGAATAAGCCTATGTAATGCCACGTCAGTGCCTTTCTTCTTCTTTGTGTTTACTTTCCTCGATGTAAAGCAAATGTGAGAAAATCCTTTAAAAAATTAGTTCAGCTGACCCTACCATTCTCCGGGGTTGCGGGACTGTTCGAAAGAGATACCGTGACTCACACCGTGTACACAAAGGGCAATGAAGGAACATGGATGGGTTTTAGTCAGTAAAAGTCTGACACTCCCTCCTGCTCCGCCCAGAGCGGGAGAAGTCATTTGATGATTTCCCATCCGAAAAAAAAAAAAAACCCTACCAATCTCCGTCTGGGTCTATCATCATCATCATCATCATTTCAGTCAAAAGACGTCCACTTGGGGGAGGCCTATGTCCAGCGACATAGGCTTCCCCCAAGTCTTTCCCGTGCAACTCGCATCCAGCGGATCCACGCAACCTTCACCAGGTCATCGGTCCACCTAGTGGGAGGCCTTCCAACGCAACGCTGGGTCTGTTACGTTGTCATTTTCTACCAGTTATGATCCACTGAGTACTTATTTTTGCCCATAGTTCCTCAGACTGCGGCTCATAAGACCATCTCAATTCCTCGTTTAACCGACTTCTAAGAAAGGGGGAAGTTAAGTATTCAACCAGCATTTTGAACATGATTTGAAAGAGAAAGCCCGCGCGTTGGTCCCATATTTTTTTTTTTTAATTTTGCTTGGTTAGGTAGTTAGCTTCCAAGATACGTATTTTTCTCCTTCGTCTATGTTGATGACTTCCTAATATCTTCTAGTTACAAAGAATACATTGCAAGAATGAATAAATAACAAGAATTTGTGTGGAATGCTAAAACTAAAAACTGGCCTAGTGCGAGTTGAAGACGCACACCATTTTGCACTTTTCAGTGTTTTTTTTTTGGAAGTTGGATAGTTTTTTTTTTATACAAAAGCTTTTTATATCCTCCAGTACCAAAAAAAGGCCACGAATTTTATCGAAATAGTTTTAAAACTTTGTGCTGTTAGAGTTTCTTGACTTGGCAGAAAATAGTCTACCAAAAGTTTAATCAAAAGCAAACTTCTCGGGGTAAAAGTTCAAATTTTTATAGACTTCCAATTAATACTTTTCAGATAGAGGTCATTGACCTTAGTAACCACGTCTGCTTCTATAAAATAAAAATAACTCACATTACTTAATAAATATTTTGGTTCAAAGACTCCCGTTTCATCTTTTAAATGTAATACAAGGTGTAATTGAAAATCTGAAATAGGGTTATTGAACTCCTCTTTCATTTTGAGAGCAGTGGTGATGCAATAAATTACGAAAAGTAATGCTCCTGCCTGGGTTTGAACCCACGACATACTGCTCGTAAGTCAGGGCCGCCACCACTGGGCCACCGCTGCTCGTCATACTATACTATACAACTATATCTATGCAAGCGTTTCAGTTCAGATGGCTCAACAACATGTCAGACAATTCACTTTTACTGCAGAATGTAAGCTCTAACTGGTCAGCTCCAGCTAATTCCCTACTCATAAGCACTCTAGTATATCGCCATTTTTTTTTTAAGTTGTTAAAATATCGGCCAAGTGCGAGTCGGACTCGCGCATGAAGAGTTACGTACCATCGTAGTAGGGGAGCCCCCATTAATTTTTAATTTGTTTTATTGTTTGTTGTTATAGCGGCACCAGAAATACACATTCTATGAAAATTTTAAAAATCTACCTATTACGGATCATGAGATACAGCCAGACGGACGCAAGGACAGCGGAGGCTTAGTAATAGCACAGTAAAATTATAAGCAGTAGGTTGACTTCAAGGAAATGACCGAAACGCTGACGTAATTAACCGAGCGCCCCTTCACCCGCCCGTAAGGATACTTCAAGGTGCGAACAGACTGACTGCCGCGCCGCGTCATTTTACAACCACGCAGTATATACCCGATAGGAGCAACCCTAGCCCTCTGATCGACAGGCATTGAATTCAAGGACACATACGAGTCACACTACTGCTTATCTTTTTACTGTGGTAATAGGGTCTCGTTTTTTACCCTTCGAGTACGGAACTCTTAAAATGGAATATTTTATGTTAAAACCCAATCCAGAATAAAACGCAGTTTCTAGTTATACCTTCTTCTTCTCACTGATTCTGTTTTCAACATCACTAAGCGAATTTGTTATTTGTTGCAGCGACTGGGTGTTTGGTGTCCGCTACTGTCAGCTGAGCAACTTTATAGCGAACGTGACGGTCGCAGCCAGCGTGTTTACACTCACCGGAATATCGTTTGACAGGTAAATTTTGTTGTGCTGTTTCTATAGGTACTTATTCTATTATTAAACTACTAAATAGGCATGACGACAGTATCAAAAAATTGCAAATCTATTTAGTCCGTCAGTTAGAGTATTGGAAACTAATGGACACGTATTTTTTGTTTTTGTAAATCAATGAATATTGACAAAGATAAAACGCATCAAAACTCGGGAGTGGGGGCTCGTGACGTCATAACTAGCTAAAAATTTTACCAAGGCGTGACGTATTGAGAGTTTTAAAAGCGTCATTTCTTCGTCAATTTTGGTTTACGTAACAAAAGAAAAAACACGGGTCAAATATTTTTTGATAATCTAACTGACGGACAAATTAGTTTTTTTTTGTCGTCTCACCTATTATATACATTCGGCCCTATTTACCCGCATAATTCCGTGTTTTTGGTAGACCAGTTATTTTGTTGTTGTTGTATACAACATTAGTTTTAGTAAATAAGCAACTGAATCGATTCCAATAATTTTTACAATATGTTTTATGTTGTCCCAAAAATATTTAAAAAAGCATACAAATTGGACACCAAGGCACAATAAGTACCTATCCGCTATCATACGCGCATAACTGACAAGTGGCACTAGGCGCGGGCACACCCGCCGTCGGTGGCCACATTTTTTTTACGGACAACCAGGTAACAGTACAAGTTTATAACTTTGTTATTTTTCATGATACAGATTTGAAATTTTGCACATAAAATACTAGACACGTGTTTCGAGTTTCGCATATACTAAAACTAATGTTGTATGAATGAAGGTACCTCCGATTTACATAGGGTGGAAGGCACGCCGATGCACAAACGGTTAGCATGTATAACATTGTGCTGATGAATGTATTGAATAGTACGGGGGTCGTGAAGGTGTTTTTAGTAAAAATAAATAATACATCATTCTGAACCACAGAAATTTGTCATCAGTAAAAAAAACAACTATTTTCCACAAAACTGAATCAGCACGTGCATCTATGGCATGGCATAGCATCTGCAATGTCCTGGCTATTTGAGTATCTGTCAACTTAGTTGCGATCCGACAAAATTAATAAAAAACCAATAGGAACTTTTACAATACTTGCAACATCAAAACTTAGTGACTTACAGGATATCTTTCATGATTTTCAATTACTCTGAGCTCCAGATATTGCAACACTCCTATAATTAATACTCTAAAAGCACAACACACACTACACTACACACACTACTTGCAACATTATTTGACGAAGTAAACTGATCTAAGTAAAACTACCAAAATCTTAAAATTGAAGTCTCCTCCAAAGACTTGAGTCTCTACCGCTATAAAGGGTTTTTTATAGATAAGGGCTAAAGTGCTAAAGCAACGTTGTATAATAAAAAGATGATGAAATACTGAATAACAAAGATGAGGAAACATTTCGTAAATTATGGAACTACTTTGCACTTTTATAGGGTTTTTGTGAGCGAAATTTGTAGAAGGTAAATCGGGAAACTATAAAGACTTTCAGACAGCTTCTGAATATCCGAGACGACTGTCAAAATATAAACGTCTGACAAAGGTATATAATCTATACTAATATTTTTCAATTATTCTTCCGAAAATTAATTTAAAAATCTTCATATTCAAGCCAAATAAATCGTCACAAAAGAATCTATTAAACTTTGAGTCCTGAATTTGATCATATCTATCAACGAGAAATTCATAACGCATTGGCATTTTCAGACTTATACATCAGAGGTATGTCCAATCTAAACGTCAAATTGTAATTTATAACGATATCTTTGGAGTAGCTATCTATTGGGAGAAACTTTTTAATTTGGGTGGGAATCAATTTTTAACACATGTCATTTTGTAATTTTTCTTGGAAACCATTTACAGAATATTGATGAATATTGGAAATAAGGTGTCAGGAGTTCGTGGCTAAATAATAACAGCCGCTCGGGTCGATCTTCAGGTTAAGCGGCGCTTGCCTAGGCTGGTCTGTGGATGACCGCCCATTACATACCGAGTTTCTTCCTTGCCTCGGAAAGCACGTTAAGCCGTTGATCCCGGCTGTCATTTGAAGATCTTTGACAGTCGTTACAGGTAGTCAGTGGCCCGAACGTCTGACACGCAGTCGTACCAAGGGGTATCGTATTACCCAGTACTAACTGGGTTGTGGGGGTCAGATAGAGTCATCATCATCATCAGGCTATAATATTCCCACTGCTGGGACATGGCCTCCTGTCAGTGAGAGGGAATGGGCTATAATCCACCACGTGGACCCAGTGCGGATTGGTAGATAGAGTCGCTCTATGTAAAATACAGGTATTCATCTGCATCCGGTTAGACTGGAAGCCGACCCCAACATAGTTGGGAAAAGGTAAGCAGATGATAATTGAAATAAGGTGTATTCAATGCACCGCTAAGCAATGCTAATGGTAAACCGAATTTACGAAAAAAAATTACGGATGTCACTTTTCATACGTGTAAACAAGAACTCAAAACCGTGCGGGGTATTGTTAGTTCCCATAATTTTAAAAGTTCCCTATTGTACACGAGATAATATGGAATATTTCGGTTACAACCGAAGAGAAAACTTTATTTCACATATTTCTTTCGACGAATTTAATGAAACACACACTTAATTTAAACCGCATTTAAAATCAACACTATGTTCATACTGACTACCTGGTGACTGGTTCGACCGACACAGACCGGTCTTTATTAGATGAGATCAAGACAAGTAGATACTTACCTATCACTTTCAAAACGCTTCGTCTTTTAACCACAGATATGAAGAGCACACACATGAAGAACACCTACTTCTCGTGCCCGCTTTAAGCATTTTATACTTAAATTGGCTACTGTCGCAGAAAGCGTTTAAAGCAACAACGTTACCACCCAACAACTAAAAAACGTAGTCTATTTTGTTTAGAATCTTGTTTGTATATTAATTAAATAGTGCTTAAGACGTGTAGGTAAACACTGTTTTAGGCTTTCACGGTTTAAAACTAAACTTTTATTGTTACTTACGGGATATCTTCCGTGACTGTTAATATATCGGGAGCTCAAAACAATTAACAATCACGGAAGATATTTTGAAACTAAACTTTTATTGTCACTTACGGGATATCTTCCGTGACTGTTAATATATCGGGAGCTCAAAACAATTAACAATCACGGAAGATATTTTGAAACTAAACTTTTACTGTCACTTACGGGATATCTTCCGTGACTGTTTATATATCGGGAGCTCAAAACAATTAACAATCACGGAAGATATTTTGAAACTAAACTTTTATTGTCACTTACGGGATATCTTCCGTGACTGTTAATATATCGGGAGCTCAAAACAATTAACAATCACGGAAGATATCCCTTATGTGACAATAAAGTCCCGTAAGTGGTTTTCACACGGATCGTGATACTAGTGTTATCTTGGCATATATTTGTGATTACAACAATGACTTTCAATGATCGATCGATTTGAAATAGCTTATTGGCAAGCTTTTTGGCAGCTGTCAAAAAATGTCCTTTTTTGACTTTTCCAAAGCTGATAAAATGTCGTTTTGTCTAGGATATAGTAACTAAATATTACTTATGGCTTCATAGTAGATAGTAAAAATGGCACCTTTCATACGGATACGGACGTGATACTTGCGTTATCTTGGTATATTTATAACTGTGATTTCAACAATGACTATCAATGATCGATCGACGAACTTTTAGGCAGCTGTCAAAAAAAATATTTTTTTCTTTTCCATCATCGTTTACACTGATAAAATGTTGTTTTGTCTAGGATATCTGAGACGCCACCTTCCAGACTATCTATGTGTTTTTTCCTGTGATCTAGAAAATGTTAAGTTGGCGCGTTCGTGTTCAGCGCGCGCCTCAAAGAGATGTCAGCAAAAGGAGGGGCTCCGCAAGGGCCGATGCCTGCCGGGGCTGCGGGACTGTTCCAAAGAGATACAGTGGCCCTGGAACACAAAGGGCTAATAAGGAACATAGATGGGTTTTAGTCAGTAAAAGTGTGACCCTTCCGCTACGCCTTGAGCGGGAGGGGTAATTTGATGATTTCCCGTCCGATAAAAAAAGCCCGCGAAACCAGCCCGCGAAATTCAAAATTTCTTACGTTTTTTGCAAACTGCAGGCCAAATTTGAATTTCGCGTTCTACCCTGTCGCTTTCACCTTAAGTTCCATATATATTGGGGATACGCCTATTACCATGACATGTTTTGTTAACAATGTCAAATAAATTCATGGCAAATATTTGTTTGGGAACAACAAAAAATTGAAAAATAAAAAACCTTTTTTGCAAAAAGTTATTTTTCACTTTTTTGTGTTTTTTGAAGTCGGTTTTAAAATAGAACAAATCATAAATACACATTTGACAGCATTTACAACCATGAAAAAGCAGAGTTAATTTTATTAAACCTAGATTTTCAGTATGTATACGCATCTGTAGGTACCTACTGCAATTTATTGCCCACTTATCAAGTTCTAGTGCTAGTAATTTATGATTTGTGTAAGGGTAAGCGGGTATCTCGTGTGGTCATAGGCTTAACTTCAATCCTGAATTATGTGACATAAAAATGTCCACATTCGTTACAAGCTGAGAATTTATTTTGCTACCCCGAACGGTTGGGATGGGCACAGATATATAAGGTGTATCTAGTCATACACGAAATCTCTTAAGGAGTAAAAAAAAAACAGCTGTTCCACATATTTTGACTAGTTATGCGAACATAATTGTAACAGCTGATTTTTTTTTCGTTTTTCGGGGTTTGGCCCCATAGTAAAAGTTGTTCTCACATATATCTATAATCTCAACATGAATGATGTAACCAAGATTTTGTAACAATATTTGGTTTAAAAGAGTGTCCATGGAGTTTCTTGCCCGTTCTTCTCCATAGAGATCTACGCTAGGGAATGGGCAACTACAGTACTTTCTCAAGTTATTATGTCTTGTGTCTGGGACTGTAGCTTTGTTTTGTTTTTTTGTATATTTGACTTTCAAAAGTGCCATAATGGTCTAATTGAAATAAATGCTTTGAGTTTGAGTTTGAGAGTTTGTTCATAATGATGAGTACAATGACCCATTAAGAGATTTCATGTATGAATATAAACACCTTATAATTAGGTATGTATTCACGATTGAGGTGCAAAGCGAGCCATTTCGTTCTTAATCTACTTGCAATAAACAAAAATGTTTGTTGTCGGTAAAAGAGGAGCTCGTGGCTAAAATAATAACAGCCGCTCAGGTAAATTTTCAGGTTGAACCGTGCTTGCCTAGGTTTGTCCGTCGATGGGTGACCACTCATTACATGAGTTTCCTCAGTGCTTCAGAAAGCACACTGAGAGAAATTTTAATCAGATTTCATGTTAATGGAATAATTTTTCTGATTAAAATAGCGCCAATCTGCTCTAAGGTTAGAGCTACACGTTACATCTTGTTAAGTCTAACAAGTTGAAATAACAAGCTGCTTAACACTTAACTTCAACGTTATGTTCATGTTGAATATATACTGTGTAACAATATATAAAATATATCGTCGTTACATGCCTATCACGTTATCGATATACCCACCACTAACTGTCACAAAATTTCGCACCCGAGTTATCCACATAGTGTAGCCGCTGTAGCCAACACGGATTTATAAAAAGGGGTAGGCCAGATCATAAAAGTTCGTAATCGACATAGGGATAATATCGCAGGGGGTCTAACCTAAACTAACCGCAGCAGTGCAATGGAAAGGCCTCGCTCTGGGGTAACCACCTACGCCTATTATGATCACGGTTTTACCTAGCCGGGCACGTATGAATTTACTATAGTACCGCGCAAGTGTCGTTCAACGGCGGAGAATCTTAACACCGCGATTCAGAAACGTGACGTAAATATACAGCGCCATCTAGTTGGCAAATTGTAACGGGGACGCGGATAGTAACTGTGTTTGTTTTTTTTTTGTTAACTTTGGTTTTGTAATTTAAATACCTATCGCATGAGTGTAGATAAAATAGTGTATGAAACTGTACATAACTATATAAGTAATAAAACGCGTGTGATTAAACTATTAGAAACCTTGCCTGCTGCTCGGTTTTTAAACACACACTCGTATTTTACCTACTATCAAATTTAAATGACGGAAATGTATCTATGCTAATTTCTTCAACAAGTTACGGATATTTTATTTACTATAATATGATAGGCCTACTATGCGTATTGTGGTAAAATAATGTTTTTAGTATCAAAATGTTAAAGATGCGCGTTCTTTCAATCGCTATAACGTTGTTTAAATAAGATATCATTCAACTACACATACAATTTAGTTTAAACCTGACGTACTTACGATTAAGGTAATCACACAATTTCGTTGGGTTTCCTAGATAACAATTAGTTACTGCAATAAGCTTACCTGTTGATTGGTGGTACATGCCAATTTTATTAAATCAATGTTAAGCTTGTTGTTTCAAACAGATTTTTGATTGATCCAATTAAATACCAGCCAACTAGTTTTACCATGTTCTTTGTACCTAACTGACTAAAAGAAATAATATTTCGTTTGTTTCTAACAACTACAATACTTTTATTTCAAACAGAAAACCATCTAACAAGTCAAACTTGTTTGAAATACAAAGCGGATTTCTCTCAGTGCACGTTAACCCGTTAGTCCTTGCTGTCAATTGTAGATTTTTGACAGTTGTTAGGGTTAGTGGCTCGAAAGTCTGACAACTAGTCTCACCAAGGGTTATTGTATTATCCAATATTAACTGGGAGGTCAGATAGGCAGTCGCTCCATGTAAAACCCCAACATAGTTTGGAAAATATTAGGCAGAGGATGGTGGTTGTCGGTAAAAGTGGAACGTGAGAAACTTGATATATCATGTAACCTTTTTGATACTAATAGCCTCACTGAGATATGGAATTACAGTTGTTCTATTATTCGTTATTAGTCTGTTTTTACTTGTGTATTCCTCTATAATATTCTAAACTAGAACCCTAATGGATTTTGGATAGGTAGCTTAGTAGAAATTGTATGATTATTGCATTAAAATGTGAGTTATAAAAACATTTTTCGGGGTCTAAAAATACTTTCATTCCTAGATAGATTTCGTTCCTTATTTTGCCCACATTTTCTATGTTGCAAACGCGGCAAATCTACGAATGCTGCTGACTTTAATTTTGCTGAATCGGAAAGTACTCTCAAACGTTTTGGCCACCCTTTCACTGTTTGGTGAAGACTTTATTCGATAGGATTATTGCTTATACTGTTTGGTTAGACTATAAGTAGGGTACACAAAAAATATGAAATTTGTAAGTGACACATGGTAGTGATATTTTTATTAAAGCTTGACTTAAATTTGTTTTACCATTAGCGTGGGTGCCGAAACATACCTTTTTCGAGCCTTCTTCAGTCTTAACTCTGTCTTGAAATTTGAGACAGGAATTATGTTTCTTTTTTTAACAAGCTTGTATTTACCTGTAACTAACTAAACCAACCAAACTTCGGACCAACGTCTCGATCTTGGAAGAACTTAGGATCAAGGAGAGGTTATCATGGACTGTACAGATGCGAATCCTCAAATACTTCGGCCCCATTGTTCGAAATGAACGCTCCATGGAACGACTTGTTGTCCAGAGGCAAGTAGAAGTCAAGAGGTCACGCAGCCGATCACCTACGCGTTGCACAGACCTTATCAAAATCAAAATCAAAGCATTTATTTCAAGTAGGCTAGTTACAGGCACTTTTGAATTGTCGAAACAAAGATGAAAATTAAATGTAGCTACAGTCCCAGTCACAAGACATAAAAACTGTGAAAGTACTGTAGTTGCCCATTCCCTAGCGTAGATCTCTATGGAGAAGAACGGGCAAGAAACTCCATGGACACTCTTTTAAATCAAAATATTGTTACAAAATCTTAGTTTTATCATTCATGTTGAGATGGTATATTATGTGAGAACAATGTAGCAAGATGTGCACGTTAAAAGTATCTATAGTAAAAACAAAATATACAATTAAAATAAAAACAATCAAATAAGCCATGGCAACTAAGAGATGACCAGTCACAACTGACAGCGCCCGTTCACGGACATGACGCATGGATCAGCACCATTCAACTCAACCATTTTAAAGGGAACTGAATGATCTGACACACGCGCCACCATCAGCGAGACATTAGAGTGAGCGTGACATACTCTCAACCGCCAGGGCACATTCAAGTCAAGAAAGGACGTAGGATTTCAGTGAATGATAGGTTTCTAGTACATAGTACTCACACAATATGGGCTATGCGATTATATAATACTAGAGATTGATTCTATACAATGCAAAGACAGTTGTACAATCTTCAGCAGCTCTAACAATTCTATTTAATGCTATCAATTTATGCGCCCCTGTCCATGTGGAGCAGGACCAGCATTGAGCCACGCATTTTATCAGCGATATAATCGCCCAACTTGTAATAAGCTTGCTTACATAGTGTGCGTTTGATGCATGTTCTAAATTTCGTCTCATTCAGTTCAAGAATACTTTGTGGAATTTTATTATAGCATCTCAAACAGTACCCCATGAAAGATGAGTCCACTTTAGCGAGTCTGAAACCTGGCTGAACTAGTTGGTCCCTATTTCTAGTACTGTAATTATGTCTGTCACCTCTTTTGCCAAAAAGATGCAGATTTTTTCTGACGTACATTATGTTTTCGTAGATGTACTGACAATGTACCGTCATGATGTCAATATCCTTGAACAGCTCCCTTAGAAAATCGCGCCTACGAAGATTATATATGGCTCTGATGGTTTTTTTTTTGCAGAATAAATATAGACTCAATATCTGCAGCCCGTCCCCATAGCAAAATGCCATAAGACATTATACTATGAAAGTAACTAATTAAACCAGTCTAGCGGTAACTACATCAGTAAATTGACGAATTTTTCTAATAGCATATGCTGCTGAACTTAGACGCGCCGCAAGGGATGTTAAATGAGAACCCCATTGTAGCCTTGAATCAAGCGTAATCCCCAGGAAAACCGTTTTATCTACGAATTCAAGTTTCTCTTTATTCAATATTATTTCACAATTACTACTTTTAACATTGGGTAAAGCAAATCTTATGCATTTAGTTTTTTTTTTCATTTAATACTAAATTGTTTGCTGTGAACCAATTATGGACCTGAAGTAGAGCATTATTCACGTCATCTAGATTTTGGGCCCGTCTATTTATCTTAAAAATAAGGGAGTGTCATCAGGAAACAACACCATATTTTGAGGTTGGTTTTTCAATAAATAGGGTAGATCATTTATATACACGAGAAAGAGGAAAGGACCCAATATTGAGCCTTGCGGAACCTCCATTTTTACTTTTAAACCCTGTGAATTAACACCATTTATTTGAACACGTTGTTGTCTATCACTCAAATATGATTTTACTAAACTAAGTGCAAGTTGATTTAATCCGTAATGCTCAAGTTTCAAAAATAATGTGTCTTGGTTTACGTAATCAAATCCTTTGGAAAGGTCACAAAATATTCCTATGGCGTCTTGAGACTCTTCCCACGCAGTAAATATGTGCTTTAATAAGGTTACACCGGCGTCAGTCGTACAACGTCTCATGGTGAAACCATACTGTTATCGTGTAAAATTTTGTTGGTGTTCAAATGATTGAGCATTTGATTAAGCATTACCTTTTTAAACACCTTGCTATAAACTGGCAACACGGATACAGGTCTATAATTATTAGTATCTTTACTGTTCCCGGATTTGAAAAGAGGTATAACTTTACTGTATTTCATTAGATCAGGGAAAACTCCTTGGTCTACACACAAATTAAAAATTAAAGCTAAGTATGGGGCCATAGTCTCAAGTATGGATGTACAAACTTTGATAGACATTCCCCATAGATCTTCGGTCAGTTTGATTTTATTTGCCGGAAAGCTTTAATAACTATCATAGGGTTTATGTATTTAAATTTAAATTCAACCGTGCAGCCAGATACATTCGCCTTTAATAAACCAATTAAGACTTCAGGTGAGGAATTAAGAGCTTCCGTCGTTTTTAATGGTATATCGGTAAAGAAATTTACAAATTCTTGAGCCACTTCCAGATTAGAGCTTTTAGGACCACATGCTGAATCTAATGTGTAGCTAGTGTTACGTATTTTCTTCCTGTTAGTGTCATTATTTATGACTTTCCAGACTGTCTTTATTTTGTTTTCTGCTGTTTTGATTTTGTTGCTAATGTGCAGGGCTTTAGCAACCTTGCAGGTATTTCTAAAAAAAATTGAATACTTAGCAACATACCGGTTAAAAGTTTCGGTGTTTATATAAGGCTTAATGCCATAAAGCTCAAAAAGTCTATATAATAGTTATAAAAGCTGCAACACAGACGTCCATAGTCTAAAGCTCCCGAGACGCTGAAGACCACAACAAGTGGAGGCGCATCGCAAGGGCTACATCATCCAAAGAAAAAAATGCATCATCTTCAACCACAACCATCCTGTCAAGAATGTACGGCTGAGGAGAGGAACTAACTAAAAACTACGTAAAAATTCTCTGGAGTAATTTTTTACCCGGTTACCAATTGAGCTGAAATTTGCACACGTGTGTATGATAATGCAAGTGACGTCATTCATCATCATCTGCCTAGCCTTTCCAGTCTAACCGGATGCAGCTGAATACCAGTATTTTACATGGAGCGACTGCCTATCTGACCTCCACAACCCAGTGACGTTATTCTAAATCCAATATGTTTTCAAAACTCCCAAAGATGGCGGACCAGTTACTTTTTTTACATTTCCATGATATTTGTGTCAAATGAAAGTGTTTGCTGAGAAGAATATGAGTGATATGAGTGTTTTTTAAACAAAAATATTTATTTGCTTGAAACTAGGACAGTCCTATCACAGTCATTTTCTCCTTGACAGCAGCATTCCAATAGCAAACTTTTGTAACAAACATAAATATCACTGCGATCTTGACAGACTTGTCATTGTCATGTCAACAAGCTAACAGAAATCTTATTGGAACGAAAATAAAGTTCACTGTACTTAATATAGTGTACTTTTCAAAAATATAAACAGTAAAATAACCGTGAAAAAAGTCCACAGTCCTCTCCTATTTTTGACCTTGGGTCAGAACAATTATATAACAAAATCTTGTTTGTTTTAACTTAATTTATTTGAAGGTTCTTATTTCTATTTCAAGACTTTCGTCTTTCATCAAAGCAATCCAATGAATTTGCTGTCAAACTCCTTTAATAAAAGATCTTGTTTTGTGATGTTAATAGCGGTAGGTAGGTACTACTGACACTGTACACTGGGCACGGTACTTTCACCCTTATATCGTAAGTTATAAGGTTGTAAAGTGGTCGACGATCAGTGAACTCAGTTTGTTACCCATTTAGTTTGAATAAATGTAAATCTTTACAAATGTTAAAAAATTATTTCACGTCTTTTGGGGTCAATAGCTGCAGGTCGTTTAGTTACTTGAAACATGAGTTTAGAGAATTGGTCTATTTTGTAATGTTCACAAACAAGGATGTGTGTTGCATATTTTTTTGTATATTGATACTTTTGTCACGTCTACAGTTTCGCTAGTTAATTATTTGGACTCTGTATGAAGTTACTACGGTTAAATGTACTTCACAGTTGATTTTAGTTCAAAAAGACCTGGACAGAATATCGTCGCTAAAAAGTCAGATAGCCATTCTTCACTACTTTGGTAGTTACCGAAATCTATGTTTTTCAGTTGATAAGTGTAAGGAACATCAATTTTCATCAGAGATTCTTCTTCACCAGAGTTTTTGGGAGGTGCAGCGGGTCCAGGAATTTGTATTGGGTAGAACAAATCTTCTGAGAAAACACTTAGCCCTAAGATGTGTTAACAGAATAAGTACCTACATAGGACAAATTACGATGATATAGAGGACGTTTTATACTGGTGAGTAATATATATTCTGGCATAATAACAGATAGTATATTACCACTTGAAATAACGTTCACATGACATAATTTTCATATGCTATAAAAACAAATAACCTGATTTCATGTGATCTAATGTAACATTTCCTAAAAACTTCTTTTGCTCTAATAACATTTAGTATAACGTTCATTTCATATAATTTTCAATTTATATAACGTTCAGTTGACCAAATTTTTCTTTGACCATCTTTCATAATTACTCATTTTCAGACAAAATTCTGTAATGAATAAGTAAATATCAGGTAACTTCATACTGTTATAACCTTATCTAACCCAAATGATTCACCAACAATAGAGGGGATCTGGCGCTCGGCAGCCGCTGCTGGGGCACGCTTCGCTCGCTCGCCTTCGCGCGCTAATGGTCACTGTTCTAACCCAACCTAACCACCAATTCACCAACAATAGAAGAAGTCGGGAGGAGCACGAAGATGGCAGACGTTTATAACCCAATCAGTTTTTGCAAAAATATAGGTACAAAACAAAGTAGACGTTTCAAAATTATATTAAACGTTACATATTATATTGAGATTTTTAATATTATATTTGCGAAATAATAAACTAACTGAATGTTCAAGAAAAGGTTAATTAAACCATATGAAATTAATTAAACTGAAATTATATCAATAATTCATTATATCATTTCATCGTTATACTAAAAAAGCATATTAAATGAAATTTGGTTATGCGATCAATTAGAACTTTTGTTATTATATCAAATGGTAGGCACCCATTTTATACGCATATTTTCAATAGAATATACCAAAGATATAGATATACCTAGATAACGCAAGAGCACAAACGTAAATAACATAAAAACGTGAACGTACTTAATTAAATACTCAACCAATTTCTTTTATGTAAATTAAACAACGTGATAACAAAACTATAAAAAGAACCCGTACCTACCATTACATTTTCCAGATTTGTACGGTTTATTCGGACATAATCTTTTTAGTACCCGAGTTAATATAGCCTCTAGACTATTTTGCCTTGCTTTAGGGTCATAATATGTCTTCGCAAGTTCTCTGTGAACAAAAATTGAAATGGAAATCACCTCTGCTGTAATGACTATGAGGTCTGATTTTACTAGACAAAACGTACTTCATTAGTTCGCCGGTATTTTTCCTACCAAGATCATCTTTAGCAAAAGAGAAAATTCCAGAAGATACTCCATTATTTCCCTTTACAACCCAATTCTTTGGCAGATCATCAAAATACCTCAAAACCAACATATTATCATGGTCCAAAATTATACCACCCCATCTGTATAGTGTAACAAGTTTTAGTATATTTGATGCGTCTGCTATTGGGTATTTACTTCTCATATGATCATTTACTATAGTCTGCGCCAGATAAGTAGGAATTAAAGGTCATTGCTCTTTCCTTAATTTCTCTGCGTAGGTACCCCGACAATACATTATGAATCGTTTTTTATTACTTAGAAAAGTCAAGGATCACGGTAAAGGTCGTTTTGGGACAAGTTTATGTCATTATTTCTATTTTCGAAATTATGTATTTGAATAAATGTATGCGGGTTAATGACCTTTAATTCCTACTTATCTGGCGCAGACTATAGTATTGATTCTAACACAGTATCTTCAGGAAATTTGGCTATGTGTATTCTTGCAGCATTAACATTAGGATACGACAGAAGCTCTTCGAGGTATGTTTTACTTAGTGGTTCCGTAATAGGAAAGCTGAACAGTAAGTATATGCTCTAATCGAAGTTTGCTAAAGCGGTTGACTCAGTAACACATGCTTGTAACAGCGTCAGCTTTTCTCTACACGTAGGTAGAGTCAATAAAAAATATTGTTTTATTCTTCGGAAAATAGTTTGGATCTTCAACTGATAGTAACTCGTCTCGTTCATTCTACACGACACGACACGATAATAAAATATCACTAGAATTAGTCTTTAAAAACATTTTATCATCGCGTTTAATTTCCATATTAAGCTTCATAAATGTCACAAAAAATACGTAAAGAAAAAGAAAAATAAAACACGATAGCTCAAATCGAATGCGACGGAATCGAATGGTCCAAAGCCGCATTTTTTCAGTTCGAAACTCGGTACCAATTTCACTTCAGCGGTTAATCTGATTAAAAATGATGTTTGAAAAAGTCCTTCACTGCGAGATGCCCTTGAAACAACGTATAAATTCTTAAAATTATGACATTATTGTGTAAAACGAGTTTTTGAATTTTAAAATCGACGTATAATAACGTTACGTTTAACACCGCGCGCTCATGCTAGAGCTTCTGTATTAGGTCCTCCATACCAGACTAGTGCGGGTGCTTTATCTTCAGAACCTTTAGATTTAGATCGGAATATTTCATCGATTGCTGCGCCTTTTTATATTCAATTCAGCGTTCAACAAATCAAATCACTCTACCAATTATATTAGCTGTATTTTATTTAGAAGATTTTTTCTTAGAAATAATCGGCTTTAGTATTACGGTAAGAAAAACGATATTGTATAGCAAACTTTGTCTGAAAATTAAACCTAGTAGAATATTACCTAAAGAATTGCCGGACTTACGACTTACTGGACACTACTTACTAATTACCTACTAAGGGTACATCAAATAAATAAAATTGTTGCATTGAATTCGGTGCGGTTCGCGTTGCGTAGCTTTGTTCAAGCCTAAAGGTCTTTGGCTTTTTTTCACCGGCTCAAGCCGAAAAATTTTCTCAACTTGGGAATCCAACTCAAAACCTAGTGCTATTTACAATCTATGATGAATATGACGAGGCTAAAAAAACCCTAACGAAATCGAAAGGCACTATTGTTCTACCCGTCATTGCATTTTTTTTGTCTCGGAATATACTTTGGCGGTCAAAGTTTCAACTTTTCCATTTTAATTTTTGTAATACAAGTTTTTAATGTTATTACTTAACTTTAAATACCTCCATCACCCCCGTACTATTCAATGCATCCATCGGCACGTTTTGAGTGGCTGCGGGACTGTTCGAAAGAGATACCGTGGCCCCGGAACACAAAGGGCGATGAAGGAACATGGATGAGTTTTAGTCAGTAAAAGTCTGACACTCCATCCTGCTTCGTCCAGAGCGGGAGGAGTCACTTGATGATTTCCCACCCGAAAAACAAAAATAAGGCACGTTTTGAGTTTTGAAAACCATAAAACGTATTTGGCACCCAAAAAAAAAGTCGTTTCCCAGGAATAATTTTCACGTACAGTTACTTAGTTTGATGTACGCAATGCTTGGTTGACGGCTTCGTGAAGGGTCTGTTTACACCTTGTAAATATGCCAAAAAAAGCGTGCCATTCAATTCCATTTTCTTTTGTTTAGGTACCAAGCTATCGTACGACCAATGCGGCCAAGGATGTCCAAGACTTGTTCACTCGTCATGATAGCTTGCATATGGATCAGTGGCATGCTACTGGCGATACCCTGCTTATTATACTCAACTACTAAGGAATATAGGTAAGTTTTACTAAGATTATTTTATTAGCAGTTTATGTTTGTGTTAGTTATTAGAAAATTTAATGATGTGTTATCGCAACAGGCTATAAAATCTTTTATCTACACCCTTGCTATAAATCCTCTATAAAAGTATCAGAAACAGTTAGCTTATTGCCGACATTAAAACGGCCAGTGTCATAATAACCATAATATCATCCAAACGGGTTTTATAATGTTGTACTAAATTTCATTATGCAACTCGTTTTAAAAAAAAGAACATTGTCATGCACGTGCGATTCACTACCACAGCGCCGTAATAAAAAAAAAACAAGGTTCGTATCCCGGTCGTATCTCGCCATTTTTAACAAACAAAAATGAGTTAAACAAGCTTTGTGCATTTTAATAATTGTACAATCCAAAATGTAAATAATTATAATTATTACCTGTAAGTACATGACTTGTTTGTATTAAATACTCAGCAATTAAACTTGCCATGAATTTACATAGACTTCTTACAACACTACTACACCTTATGGTTTCAGAACCTTTTATGGAGGATTCATATCATGGATGTAGATAAAGTCTTTTTCAATACACTTGCTCATAAAATGGCTCTAATTTCACCGCAATTAGGCACATAATGACACCTATAATCAAACTGTGACTTTTTCATTACTATTATTCACAAGTGAGTTATAGGGTTTTTTTTTTGGTTGAGGTGCTTGTTGCTTTGTTCCTACAAAAGTTTCTATATAAAAAAATCGTGTTCAATAGAACAAATAAATTAATGTACCTATTGCTTGCTCATTTCACTGAAATGTAACTTTTGTTTTCTCTGTAATAAAGAAAACTTTGAATTCCCCATTTTGAACGTGGATTCGGTATCCGCGAAAAGCCAAAAAACAAACCTCATTATTTTAGTCTATGGCCGATCGCCACTGTTAGATGCGCGAGCATAAGAAAACTGATTAAATTTCCCGCCATAGCGAAAAACTTTTCATTACTCGTTTTCACTGTTGAAATTATAGTTATTTATGAATAAAAAATGTCTACAAGTACTAGTTATGAAGAAAATTATTTATGTTGTACACCGCCCGTTATAAGATGTGAAGCCCTTAGCGTTATGGAAAGTTTACTACCTGAAAATTCCAAGGACAAATATCTATTATCTACTAATGAAAAACACAAATATCTATAACACACAAATATCTATACACAAATATCTATTATCTAATAATAAAATGTTTTTTTTTTTGTATTATTTTATTCACAAGTGTGTTGAAAAACGTCGTATGACACACGTGTGTATTGATGATTACCGTCCTCGGCTCTCTTAAGACCCTCGCCTGGCGGCTCGGGTCTCAATCGCGCCTCAGCGGTAATCACCAACATTACACACTTGTACCATAATGTACTAGTATACAACTGTACATAATTAGGTATTAAAACACTCATGTGATACTATTATCCCACATTCGTGTTTTAATACCACTTATTATACAACAGTAGCATAAATAACTATTAAAGTAACTTTATGGGAAAGCGGGTAGAAAATCATCAATTGAATTCTACGCATAATGTTCAAGACAGCCAGGCGGATAAAAATATAGACTATTATATATATATAAATGTAGATATACACAATTGCTCGTCGAGAAAGAGCCACTAAACATGAATTGTGCCAAGCAGACACAAACATGATTTAGTAATGGTAGGTAGATATCGCATGGAGCTTGCCGATCAGCACGAACCGAATAAGAGCTGTATCTACGTAGTAATTGCTTCGGGTCAACTCAGTTGGTGCACTCCTGAAATAATTATTTTATATTATGAGCCTACACCTATTAGAGACAGGTTAATAGAATGGTTAAACTACAAATATAACCCATATTTCTGCTGCCACACATTGTCTTTAATAGCAACTTTCGATGACGTCAGCAAATCCTAAATTGGATATCTTGTGTTGGTGACAGGCTCTGGGGGTAAGGATTAATTACTTTTGCTACCCATCTTAATCGATTACTTGTCCAATGGAGAAAGTTGTTCAGTTTGATAGTCTGTAGAACGCCCTTAAGGTGGAAACGCCAGGGTGCTCTACCTCGAAATTTAAAGTTTAAACACTGTTTTAAGCTTTCACGGTTCATAACTATACTCAAAATGTCACTTACGGGATGTCTTCCGTGTTAATATCGGGAGCTCAAAAATAAACAACAATAATCACGGAAGTGACATTTTAATTATTGTTTTTCTAAGTTTTTGCAATTTGTAGGTCAGAGTCAGGTTATAAGTTGACTAAAATATGAATCGCGACCGTAACAATTAAGACAACAACACACACTAACACACACAACACACAACACAACACACACATAACTTTTTCAGTCAAACAATGGGATTAAATGAACTTTGAGGGATGTATTGATGACTCAGTAAAGTGGTATTTGTTACGGTCGCGAATCACATTTTAAACAATATAAATACATCCTGACACTGATTGGCAAATAACAATAACAAAAAAAACGAAAGAAAAATAAAATCGCAGGCTACGCTTGCACTTCCCTCTTAAGTATGACCTTTTCTGGTACACGCTGTATCCGCCCGGTTTCGGGAACGAAAGTAACTATAAATAGCTTACCAATTATCAAGTGCGATTTAATAAACTACCGTGATTATTTGACTGAATTATTGAGCCTTTCAGATCATTTGACTTGAGTTTAAATTTCCCACGTAATACGAGTAATGTTCGTTCCAGACACGGGGTGACATCTTCCCAATTTAATCGATAGGCACGAAAGGTGACCTAGGTAGAAAAAGGTCTACACCTATATTGACGTAGGTTTACAGAGATAGGCAAAAAATTTGTCAGCGTTTTGTGAGTTTTGTTTCAGGCACGTTTTTGCCGTAATCCATCTTTTAAACGTCGATGGCAGCACATATTATGTTTTCCTCCTTATTTTGTATCTTTTTTTTAATATTATTGTGTGTGTGTTCCTTATTAGCTGACGTCATATAAATATTTTTTCTTTCTTTCTTTTCTTTCTTTTCTTTCTTTTCTTTCTTTTCTTTCTTTTCTTTCTTTTCTTTCTTTTCTTTCTTTTCTTTCTTTTCTTTCTTTTCTTTCTTTTCTTTCTTTTCTTTCTATTCTTTTCTTTCTTTTCTTTCTTTTCTTTCTTTTCTTTCTTTTCTTTCTTTTCTTTCTTTTCTTTCTTTTCTTTCTTTTCTTTCTTTTCTTTCTTTTCTTTCTTTTCTTTCTTTTCTTTCTTTTCTTTCTTTTCTTTCTTTTCTTTCTTTTCTTTCTTTTCTTTCTTTTCTTTCTTTTCTTTCTTTCTTTTCTTTCTTTCTTTTCTTTCTTTCTTTTCTTTCTTTCTTTCTTTCTTTCTTTTCTTTCTTTCTTTTCTTTCTTTTCTTTCTTTTCTTTCTTTTCTTTCTTTTCTTTCTTTTCTTTCTTTTCTTTCTTTTCTTTCTTTTCTTTCTTTTCTTTCTTTCTTTTCTTTCTTTCTTTTCTTTCTTTCTTTTCTTTCTTTCCTTGAAGTTCAGGCAAATAAACTCCACCTATATTGTTCCTAATGATGATTAAATTATTAAAACCCAAAACACTTACTTGGCATTCATCCAATAGTAGATGATAGGGTTCACCATAGCGTTGGCCATCGCCAGCCAATAGAAGCCGAGGTACATGTGCTGCACGTACTTCATGTACAGTATCGATGGATTGAAGTGCGTGTAGATAAAGTACGTGTGGTAGGGTAGCCAGCAGATCCCGAAGATTACTATCACTAGGATGAACATTTTTACAACCTGCGGACGAAAAAGGGGAACCTATATTACTCCAGTTATGGTTAAGTTACATGTAATAGGGGGCAAGCCTTTTGCCATCAAGCGCACAAATCTAAAGTCCGAGCTGTTACTGAGGAATTTATAGGGTACATGACAAAAAAAAACTAATTCCGTCAGATAGATTTCCAAAAAATATTGGACATATTCTCGTATTTTTTCTTTTTTCACGTAATAAAAATGAAGACGATACAGTGCGTCGAAAACTCATGTGACGTCACATATGAGTACATTTTTTTACTCAAATGTGACGTCACAAGCCCCCACTGAGAGACGATCTTGGACACGTTTTAACGATTATGTCGTTTTCTGCAATGGCAAAACGTTGATGATTCGCTACGAAAATACTTCCGAACTCATCTGCCTACAGTCTTCAGTAAAAAATCTGATTCATCTTCATGGTGGAACTTACAACTCGTAGAGTTTGTTTCTTCAAATCAAGCCATTTAAATTTAAGCCAGGACTGCCTCGTTGGTTTGGTGGTCGCAAACGCGACAGCTGACATTAGGTCTTGGGTTCGATTCCCAGGTTAGTTTTTCCATCAGGAATTTCTCAGTAGCAGCCACGGAGTCTGGAATTCTGCCCGGTTGATGGCAATGGGCTCGCTCTCTATTACATGGGACTTAAACATAACTAGCGAAATGTGGGTGTGCTTCTTAGGTACACCTCTGACTAACCCTTTGTGGATTACAAAGCGTGATGTTATATCTACAGGGTGTAAAAGACTTCATCACGAAGCCGTCAACCAAGCATTCTGTACATCAAACTAAGTAACTTTACGCAAAAATTATTGCTGGGAAACAACTTTTTTTTTAGGGGTGAAATTCATGTTTTGTGGTAGAACTCAATGTAAAGCACTCAAAACATTTTGTTGATGGATGGATTGACTAGTACGGGGGTCGTGGAGGTGTTTAAAGTAAAAATCTTACATAAAAAAATTGTATTTAAAAAAAACTTGTTGCAACTTTGACCCCCAATATCTCCGTAACTAGAAGGTTCCCAGGTACGGTGTAAAACAAAAAAAATATCGCAATGACGGGGAAAAAAAGTGCCTTTCGGCTTCGTTAAGAGGTGTTCTACACCCTTTATATTATGTTACTCTACCTTTTGAAAAAATAAGTGACTATAATTAAAATACAAATGGAGCGATTGTTTATATTACAGTCAATTTCACATGGTACGATTTTCACTTTGTTTCGATCAGAAATTCGATACGTTGTTATTTGTACAAATGGCTTTGCTTTCAAGTATCGATACTTGAAAGCCAAGTCAATTATACAAATTACTGCGTATTGAATTGATTCGAATCAATCAGAAAAATAAAATGGAAATTCGTGAAACTGAAAATATTATAAAGTACATATAGTATACAGGGTGTAAACAACCTTATCACGAAGCCGTCACCCAAGCATTCTTTACATCAAATTAAGTAACATTACGCAAAAAAATATTGTTGGGAAACGACTTTTTTTTTGGGGTCAAATATCGTGTTCTGTGGTAGAACTCAATGTAACGCACTCAAAACATGGTGCTGATGGGTGAATTGAGTAGTACGGAGGTCGAGCAGGTATTTAAAGTAAAAATCTTATTCTACTACAACATATCACTATATCGTCTTCATTTATAGATTTACAAAAAATATTGGACACTTTTTTTTTTACGTTAACAAAATTAACGTAAAAAAAAAGTGTCCAATATTTTTTGGAAATCTATCTGACGGACTAATTCGATTTTTTTTTTGTCATCTACCTTATTCATTCATTCTATCTTTGATCCATCCATCAACATTTATATTCATCACTCTTTTATCTTACAAATACAAAAGTATATTATTATAGTTGTACAAGCATGAATCTTTATGCCGCCATCATAATATTTAATTAAATTTTCACAAATAATGTCACAATTGTGACAGGAAAGCACTGGTGGTTAGCCACCAGTGCTTTCCTGTCAGTGTCATTGAAGTGCTGAAAGATTCCTGTAGAACTGATAAAGTAGCTGTCACAAATGTCAACTGTCAATGATAAAAAAGCGCCAGTGTGCGCACCGCTTATAGGTTTAAGTACAGGATTAACAGGATTCAACACCTAGGTGTGTATCTAGGTGTTGAATCCCGAAATTTCTGTACAAATAATCAAGAAGTTAATAACCAAATTAAATATTCACCAACTTGTTAGTAATGTTGTCACTTCGAGAGCTGACTTGAAAGCGAAACTCAAAAGCTATTTAAGTACTACTGAAGATTTTATCAAAAACAGTTTATTGTTACTGACTGCCTCGTTGGTCAAGTGGTCGCAAGGACGACTACTGAGCACACCCACATTTCACCATTTTAATTAGTCTGTCAGTTAAATTATCAAAAAAAAAATGACACGTATTTTTTCTTTTGTTACGTAAACCAAAATTGACGAAGATACGACGCTTTTAAAATTCTCAATACTACACGCCGTGCTATAATTTAGTGCGTTGTGACGTCACTCCCGAGTTTTGATGCGTTTTATGTTTGTCAATATTCATTGATAAAAAAAAACAAAAAATACGTGTCCATTATTTTCCAATGCTCTAACTGACGGACTAAATAGACTTGCAATTTATTGATGTTGGAAACTAGCCTATTTTGCTATCATCATCATCATCATTTCAGCCGAAAGACGTCCACTGCTGGACATAGGCCTCCCCCAAGTGTCGCCACATTGACCGGTCCCGTGCGACTCGCATCCAACGGATTCCCGCAACCTTCACCAGGTCATTGGTCCACCTAGTGGGCGGTCTTCCAACGCAATGTCTTCCGGTTCGTTAGGGAATGGGCAACTACAGTACTTTCTCAAGTTATTATGCCTTGTGACTGGGACTGTAGCTTTGTTTTTTTTTGTATTTTTGACATTTAAAAGTGGCGTAATGGTCTAATTGAAATAAATGCTTTGAGTTTGAGTTCGCGGTCGCCACTCCAGATCTTTTCGGCTCCATCGGCCATCCGTTCTGCGATTAATTTGCCTTACCCACTGCCACTTATGTTTGGCAATTTTTCGGGCTATGTCGGTAAATCTCTAAAAAATACGTTATTTTGGGCCTGAAAACCCGATTTATTTTCAATTAATTGCCAAATTAGATTTTTAGTTACTTTGTAATGAATAAATAGTTGAGTTATTGAGTTGACAAAATAGTGACGTCACAGCGTGCAAAATCTATGATTTTTTAACCGCATGCTGTCACAACAGCTCTTAAAAAGTATGTCAATTGATTGGTGTGTCATCTACCCTATAATTGAAATTCATCGCCACAAGGAGAGAGGTGCGTACGGGCCGGGCGGCTCCAACTCCGCGCCGCCCGGCCCGTACGTACCTCTCTTTGTGGCGATGCCTGTGGTCCCGGTCGCGGCTGGTGCGTGGGTGTTGCGGCTGGTCGGGGCACCACCACCAGGCGGGGTATTGAACAAGTGCGACTCGACTCGCTTACCGAGGTTCCTTAAGAACTTGTAGGTATTTTGTTATTGAACTACATATTTAAGGTTCTCAGATTTTTTCTATTATGCTGTAAGACATTGCTTCTTGCCAAATTTCATGATTCTAGGTCAACGGGAAATACCCTATAGGTTTTGACTCCGTTGTGAAATCGCAAATTATGCGACTTATACGGTCATATTTTTTGATCGCGTTGACTTACAAGTTCACACAGCTGAAAGACACCGTAGATACAAGTATTTGATATAAATTTCAACTTATACCTCTACGCGTTCCTGAGAAAAAGGGTCACGAGAGATACACAGACGGACAACCAAGTGATTCTATATTATGAGGGATCCTTTTGAGTTGCGGAACCCTCAAAAGCAAAATAGCGGTATTATAGTATATTATATAATAGTTCTGAATTTATCTACGCGAAAAAAAAACCATACAGCACTATACCCTTTCTGACATACAATGAATAATGAAATATTCAAAACTCCGATGTTGCTTGAAGCTTAGCCGTGTAAAATTTTAATTAACGCATGGTTTTATCTGCAGGTCAAAAGGCACCCTCAAAACTGCTTGCTTGCTGTCCTGGCCCGACGGATTACCTGATGTGTCGTATATGGATTTCGTGTGAGTATTCATTTTAATTTTCTGACTATGCCTGGTAAAAACCAATAGGTACACACAACAACCAACCAAGCTATACAAAACCAGTGTTTGCGGATCTCTTCTTTTACAGGAAATCTATACAAAGCGCGACCATGTTGTTCTGGAAATGTATAGCTTGATGTGTCATGGAGTGTGAGGTTACCTTAAAACTATTTACCAAACCTAATACTAACAAACTACTGACAGATATTCTTTTGTTAGTAGTTCGTTAGTTTTATATTGTTTTCCCTTTTGTATCCGTAGAATTATAAGTAAAAATATTATAAATACCGTTTATTGTGTCACTTCATATAAAATGTCTACTTTTGATATATAGAGGATTATAATCTATCATCAAAGGTGGGGGACTAACTTGATGAATTCCGACAGAACTGGAAGGAGGACGCGCGGGATCGGGAGAAATGGAAAGAGTGGGGGGAGGTATTTGCCCAGGAGTGGTACAGAACAGGCTAAACTATCCTTTCGTTCCCATTAGTACCACCGAACTGTACCACCGGTGGTACTAGTGGGAAATCTCGTTCTCTATAGTACCACCATTTATTTAATGGTACTAGTGAGAATGTTTGTTCCCAATAGTTACTACCTATGATATAAGTAACCTATTATTTACGCACTGTAAACTTGAGTAGTATATTTTCCTCAAATGCAGGAAGATATGTCCACTAACAAACTCCGCTTAAAACCTCAGACAAATCATGAATCAAAGTTGTCATTGTTGTTTTGTCAAAATTGAAATGTTTTGAAATAATACAAACCGATTCATTAAATTAAATAACCAAAAATATTTATTCATATCATAAATATTTATGGCCGCATTAAAAACCAACCGCTCTAGCGTATTTAAACATAATTTTATAGTTCCAGTCATCAGTCCCTTCCATAACAAAAAATAAATAAATCGCAGAACGCTTATAGGCCTAAGTTAGCAACCTAGCGACGTGTACCGAAACTTTTCTGGAAAAATTGACCTTTTTAAGTCAGCAAAATGTCACGATATTATTAGATTGAAAACTAAAAGTCTCCGCTCTGAATAATCTATAGCTTTAAACTTTTACTTTGGCCTTTATAAGGTTCAGATCTCTCTATGAATTAAAATCTCTTTAAATAGGCACTACTTATTAATGAGGGCATTGTTTCATACGGCTGAGTCAACCACGGCTTTGTCATCTAAGATGGCAGTTTAAAAATTAAGTTTTTCCACATAGATAAAAGTAATAAACATGTAAGTTAATTGCAGTTTACATCCAACTAGCTTATGCCCCCGGGTTCGCCCGCCTGAAGTTCGATAATTATTCCACGGGACCATCTACCGGGATAAAAAGTAGTCTGTGTTATTCCAGGTTATTAATTACTATCTGTGTGCAAAATTTCATCAAAATCCGTTCAGTTGTTTTTGCGTGAAAGAGTAACAAACATCCATCCATCCGAGGCCGCGTAACACTGGTCAGTTTCCCCCACTCGTCAGTTTATTTGAATTCGACAGATTCGTTGATTAGTCAGTTTCGCTGATTGGACAGTTGTGTAAATTCGACAGTTGCGTCAATTAGACAGTTTCTATAGTTTGCAAGTTTCTTCGATTCGACAGTTTTATTGAATTCGTCAGTCGAAGTACAGTCGGTAATAAATTCAAAGATTTTAAAATAAGACAAAAATGTAAGCGAACGCAAAAAAAGGTCTTTAAATTAAATGAACAAATCTAAACCATTATGGGCGAAATCATGAAAGACTTACATCGGTTATATTATGACTTATTAACATTAATAGAAAGATGATAAAAAACGACACTAAATCGAAATCCATCATATTAATTTACTTTAAAAATAAAAGTTGTAATTTGATTTCGATTGGGACAGGTGTAACAGGTTAAATTATCCACATTAATTGTTTATATATTTTTTCCTCGAGTGTACCTAACTGACGAATCGAAGAAACTGGCAAATTATGGAAACTGTCGACGAGTTGACGCAACTGTCGAATTCACACGACTGTCAGCGAAACTGACTAATCAACGAAACTGTCAAACTAAATAAACTGAGGAGTGAGGGCAACTGATCAATGTTACGCGGACTCATCCATCCATCCTCACAAATTTTTGAATTTATAATATTTGTAGGAAGTTTTGAAGTTTAAACTAACTTACTCCGTTGGTTTAGTGACCCACAAAATGTCTCTCAACCTTGGATGTATGAGTAGTACTAGCCGTCTAAACTAATTAGACAACTACGGGAAATACAGCTCACCAGTACTTAGAGCAAATCATCTTCATCATCAGCCCATAATGTTCTCACTGCTGGGACACGGCCTCCTCTCAATGAGAGGGAATGGGCTATAATCCACCACGCGGGCCCATTGCGGATTGGTAGATGTCACATGTCTTCGAATTTTTGGTTCTAGGACATGCCGATTTCCTCACGATGTTTTCCTTCACCGTTTTGAGAGGAGTGGTGATGAAATAAATTACAAAAAGTAATGCGCCTGTCTGGGTTCGAACCCACGACTTACTGTTCGTAAGTCGGGGCCACCACCACTGGGCCACCGCTGCTCTCTAGCAAATCAGGACTGTTTATAATCCTGAATAGTCCGTTCTTGACTCCTTAGGACGTGCTCGTGGTGTTAACGAAACGTAAATATGTAGATTATTGAATCGAAAATACAATTTTATTATGCTATAGTTTTTAGTTAAATTGCTTGCAACAGTCACAATCAATATTATCCATAGATGTGGATACATTCTTAAAATGATTTGAGTTAAGGTGAATGCTCCAACCAGCCCGCGAAATTCAATTGAAGCTGTAAGACGTATGTAGTTACAGAATTGTAATCATCAAAATCATTAATACAACCCTCCCAAGTTCATGTAACTCGATTGAATGACTTTTTTTATGAAATAGTCATTCAATCGATTATAATTCTGTAACTACATACGTCTTACAGCCGCGAATATTATATTTATATATATTTTAATCAACATGCAACCTAGCACTGGCCAGCAAATTGCAAAAAACGTAAGCAAATTTGAATTTCGCGGGCTACCCTGAAGCATCAGCCTTAAATAATTATTAATAATTTTTTTGATAGATGTGAAACGAGGCTTTTTGTTTAGTTAAGCCGTGTGCTCGTGATCTGGTTATATGTGATGAAGATTCGTTGGCTTAGATCGGTGTTGTTGAATGTGTTCATGCAATTATTACTATTTGGAACAACACTATTCGCGTTGCACGTCACTAGCACGCGTCGCCGCGAGCGACTGATTTCCGGACTTCAGTGTTGTGAACAAGGGTCGCAGTGCGCAGCGCACGCGTCACGTCAAATTATTCGACTGGCGAAGCAGCCATTTTATTGATTTCTGAACATCTATAATTTAATTACTGAACAGTTGTCGTCAAGTTATTATTGTGCTGTGTGTTGTGCTTATAATAAAGCAGATTTGGCCCACATATTATTGAAGTTATTGTTATTTTGCCACCACGCTGCGCCGAGTGGTTGCGCGAACAGAATGTAATCGTAAAAGTCTTTCTGGCTTAAAGTCTTTTCGCAGTAATTATACGTAATTTTAAATACAATGTGATCTTTTCTTTTGCTTCTGTCAGAGACTGTAATAAGTCTTGTGGTCTTGTCATGACAGACATTCGTTTGAGTTGGTCAGTTACTAAAAAAGTACTTTATTGTGTTAGTACAAACCAAAAATCAAAATCAAAGCATTTATTTCAAGTAGGCCAGTTTCAGGTACTTTTGAATTGTCGAAACAAAGATGAAAATTAAATGTAGCTACAGTCCCAGTCACAAGCCATAAAAACTGTGAAAGTACTGTAGTTGCCCATTCCCTAGCGTAGATCTCTATGGAGAAGAACGGGCAACGCAAGAAACTCCATGGACACTCTTTTAAATCAAAATATTGTTACAAAATCTTGGTTACATCATTCATGTTGAGATGGTAATTATGTGAGAACAATGTAGCAAGATGTGCACGTTAAAAGTGTCCATAGTAAAAACAAAAAATACCATTCAAAAATAAACGTTCAAATAAGCCATGGCAACTATGTTCACGAACATGACGCATGGATCAGCACCATTCAACTGAACCATTTTGAAGGGAATTGAATGATCCGACACACGCGCCACCATCAGCGAGACATTACAGTGAGCGTGACATACTCTCAACCGCCAGGGCACATTCAAGTCAAGAAAAGACGTAGGATATCAGTGAATGATAGCTTTCTAGTACATAGTACTCACACAATATGGGCTATGCGATTATATAATACTAGAGATTGATTCTATACAATGCAAAGATAGTTGTACAATCTTCAGCAGCTCCAACAATTCTATTTAATGCTATCAATTTATGCGCCCCTGTCCATGTGGAGCAGGACCAGCACCGCTTGTTTACCAGGTTTTAGTCCAAAATTTTGGTGTAAAGTGATACTTTTTAATTCGTGGAAATTCCTACTGACCTTTAGAAGTCTGATGCTTTAAAAACAAATAGGCTTTCTAAGACTTCACAGCGTTGATTGCCTGTTATTGTTACAAACAATTTCGCCTTTAAAGTATTTTGCGAAAAAAACGTATTGTGCAGTATTATTTATCATTTTCCACTTCGATCAACAAATTTCCATGAAAACTGCGAATGAAAAAGCCAACACGGCTGTTTTTTTATGTTATTGTTTTATTTATTACATTGTTTACTAAAAATACAAAAACCACTTCACTTCTAATGTTTTTGGGAGAAGAACGTATTGTGCTATATTATGACTGATGGCTTTTCGTTATTTGTATCATCATATATCATTATAATTGTTTGTATTGTTAGCTGTAAGCCACTCAAATAAAATAAAATAAATAATAAATTATTTGTAGTACATTATTTTTAATTTTCGATGAAATCGGCGAATGACAGAGCCAATTATTTGAAGATATGAAGATATGCAGGGTGTTAAAAAAATTGCGTGCCATAGCTTAGGGGTAGTTTCAGTATTGTTAAAGGAACCCAGGAAAAAAAACTATTGCAAGATCAACCTAATTTAGTACCTACTAACTTAAAATCCAATCGTTTAGAATAAAAAATATTTTGTTTGTTTACATGCTTTAATTACATAACTATTTACGATTTATTTTATTTTTATGATTGTGAACCTGTCCCTGATTGGTCGGTCTTACAGTAGGCCGTAATGTTTGTTTCTTTGGTATAACAGATTCATTTTACTTCCACCACAATTTCATAAAACTAATTATAAAGCTGTGAGTTATTTTCAACACGAAATCAATTTACAATCACAAAAACACTATTCGTTTACATTCGACAACTAACGAATTAACAAAAAAATATGGCGGCACGGGGCACATGACTTTCAACCAATCAGCGCGCGAGGTGCGTTCCGTGTTCATAATCTTTCGAGAGTTTACAATCTCGTGAGATAGATTATATAACGGTATTTACAATTTTATGGTGACATATACATGACGTCTAACTCCGTCTCTTCTCTTCACTGAAATAGTTCTTCAGTCCCGCCAATGTGGCCCCAGCATGAACCAAACCGTTACCCTAAACACGACTAGCTACAGTCAAGCGATGATAAGTTTATTAGTCTCTCTCGAATTGAAATGCAGACAGGAATCCCTGTAGCTCTGTAGTTTCCAATAATGCTCTATTAAATTCAAGATTGTTTGGAGTCGTGAGATTCTTGTTAAGGAGAAGGTATGAGTTTATTATGGGGTTCCCTTTTTTTAGTAGGTACCTACACAAAAAAGGGAATCCCATACGAAAGGGTAAGATGAATCCACATTTAACTAGTTACATACACATGATAATATATTATTGGTAATAAACTAACAACAAACAGAACTAAAATATTAATAAAAATTAAGACTCACACATAACACACACATAATTAAAAATTATTATACACAACTACGACGTCACGCGGTTTCACGAGTAGTTCACGTTCCCGTGGGAGTACGGGAATAAAATATAGCCTATGTTACTCGCTGATAATGTAGCTATCTATTGCTGAAAGAATTTTTCAAATCGGTCCAGTAGTTTTTATGTTTATTCGTTACATAAAAAAATACAAATCTTTCCTCTTAATAATATTAATATAGACGACGACAGTAGAACAAGAGTCCTAGAGTAGATAAGAGTCATAGCCTAAAAGGCATCCAAGTACTCCTCCGCATCGCTGTCATCCAGAAACAAGCCCAGAAGACTGGCAGCATTTCCACGTTGAATGGAAATGCTAATTCTTTGGCTAAAGAAAGAGCCAGCCCTTGCGGCACGAACCGGTCACGCGAAGTGTTATTGAATATTATATTGTATTACATACATAATTAGGTACGTATTTAATTGCTTTCATAGAATAGTGTACGCGCCTTTTGTTATGGCTTTTCTGAGATATTCGTAACGGAAAAACTTATCAGTATAATTGCGGTCGGCTTATATTCTAATTGGATGTGCTGAATACCAGCATTTTACATACGCGGCTGTATATCTAACCCCACACTGGGTTTTGGGTTGAGCACGCTTGCCTAGAAAAAACCGATTCCAGACTATAGATGCTGGCGGGAAAAATTCCGAATCATTCCCTTCGAATACTTCGGAAGTATTCCGAAATATTCCGAAAATATAAGTAGAAGTCCGTTAATATACTAAAACCCCTAAGTATAACAAATACTTTTCTGAAAACCGCATCAAAACGTGTGCTTGCAAGGTTTGAATGTATTTGTATTTATTGACTGGGCTATTATACGCGTTAAGTAGGTAGGCAATGATTAATACCTACCTATGCGACTCGCGAATACTCGCGATGCGTACAGAGCTACATACAAACTAACCAAAAACATAGGTAACCCTTTTTCAAAAAACAAATCAAATATGCTAAGCCTAGTTTTTTATTCCACAACTGACATTTATAAAAATAGCATTCGATTGAAATAAATAGGTACCTACCTAAAAATAAAAATCCTGTTAATCGCAGGCTAACATATCTACCTATAAAAATATCTATACTTAATCAATCCCATTTATAATAAAATAAACATTTATATTTTACTTACGTATGTGCCACTGAACAATAATTAATTCACCACAAACAAACACGTTTATTCCCATTGAATTATTCGGGCGAAATATTCGGCGGAAACATTCGATTGCGGGGTATGAATCTTTCTCGCGGGGGCAAAAACTTCTCCGGGGAGCATCACCCCTCTTACCGCACCCCGCACCTCCATCGCTTGCACACACGACTCGTGGCAGTCGGGCGTGCGCGGCGCGGCGTTTGCGCGGCGCGGCGTTTGCGCGGCGGCAGGTAGCGGCGGCGGCGATCGACGATCGATGCAAAATACGATTTTTCAGCAAAAAAAATAAAAATCTTAATTAAATTCATTTTGAATAATTCTGATATAAAGAAACTTTCCCAGAAGTATTCCGGAATTATTCGGAATTTTTCAGACCAGACCCAAAGGTCTTGAATCGGTTCCCTAATCACTATAACCTAGATCTATTCAAAAATAGATCCAGGTTATAGGGATTAGGGAACGGAATGGTTTTATCCCTTTAAATTATTTTCCTTCATGATATAAGTGAGTAGGAAAAATGATTTTCGAAGAAATCGTAAGATACTTTTACAATTATCCTGTCAACTTAGTAACAAAGTAACAAGTTTCTGTGAATGTCATGCCCATTTGGAATAGGTAAAAGATAGATATTTCTTTATTCCATATTTCATGTTACAACAATTCTAGGAACCGTCTATACCCGTGCAAATAAATGTTATGATTATTGCTTTTATTTATGGGTAGTTAATTTATTACGCGTTGGTGGCCTTTATAAAAGTAGAGGAAGACAAAAACATGAAAAAGAAACGATGAATGGATTGTGTGAAGGATGAAATGGCTAGAAAGGAGGTGACTGCTGGGATGAGGAGTAATAGAGAAGTATAGAAGAAGAAGTCATGCTGCGCAGACCGCAAATAAATTGGGATAAGGGCAGAAGAATTATGTGATGAGTGTTGGGATCTTATTGAGTGGACTGTATGATTTGCTGGTTTGGTCGTTGGCGTCGGTGGTAGGGTAGGGTGCGTGATGACTGACTGTAAATGCAAACTCTTAACTTCTTGAAATAATAATGTATAATTACTTGGGCGAACAACTCGCGTGTTTTCTTTCACAGATCTCGCTTGACAACTCACATACAATGTTGCGAGTATATAAAAATAAAAATCCTTTGTTGGTGTTGCCAACATGCTGCGCAACCACACAAGAAAACAAATTGTAACTTATTAGAAACTACATAAACTATAAACAACTCTGTTTACATGACGTTAAAGACAAGTTTTATTACGCAATTTTTAAAATTGTCTGAGGAAATTTAACTAACTCGAAACCTTATAAACAAATTATGTGTTTAATTGCACATTGAACATAACTACAAACGTTAATTATCCATTAGGGACAAAAACACATGTACTTGCTTGACAAAGAGCAAGTGTAAATGAAAAAGAACTAAAACAAATCTGGTTACATGAAAATATCTTAGGCTACTTATCATAAACAAGACAATACTTAAAATTAGGTATCTAAGGAAATGTAACTAAATCAAGTATCTTATAAATAAATTCTATGTCTAAGACATTGGATAAACACACTGTTACACTTGAACATTATTATCCTTTATGGGCAAAACAAATATACTGGACAAAGAGCGAGTATAGACTTTTTGATATGTTTGCGAAGCAATGAAACAACCGTGTGACGCTCAAGCTGATTTATTACTGCCGACGAGGGTGCGCGCGCGCAAGCCGTGCGCCGCGCGCACACATACATGTGTACACATACACCACATTTCCTCCACCACTACTCGCTTAATACTCTATAACAATAAAACAATAAATGCATTAGGATATTTAAAAGAACTTTTTATAACACACCTTCTTTCTTTCCCTAACGGAACGACCGAGTCCGGCCGTCCCACTGCCCGGTTCTATTTGTCTGTCCTTTAACCCATCCCCCGCAACAACATCCAACCCCTCTTCCCCCCGTCCCTCCAGAACTTCAATATTTCCCTCTGTAGGGTTGTTAGCTCCACCTTGTATTTCTATATCTGACTGTGAGGGTGATGGTGGGCATGGTGGTGCGGTTGATGACTCATTAGTAGGCAAACTTAACACTGTCTGCTGCTGCTGGGACTCCGTACATTCAGAAATCTCAGATGGCAAATATTCATCACAATAATTATCTACAGATTTAGTATTAACATTTCCTTTTTGTTTACAAATTTGATCAAGATGTCTTTTACATACAGTATTAAATTTTTCAATACACACCTCAAAAACTCTTATACCTAATTTTCTTATGATTTTTCCTAATTCCCATTGCGCTTTCCTACCTGTAAACCATTTACACCGTATAACTTCCCCCACCTGAAAATTTCTGCTTGATTTTAATTTAACTTTATCGTCATTAATATTTTCATTTTTACATGGTAAAATCACATCTAACCTTGAACGTAAATTTCTGCCGAACATTAACATAGCTGGGGTAATTCCCGTAGAACAATGTGCAGTATTACGATATTCAAACAGAAAACTCAGTAATTTCTCGTGTATTTCACACTGTGAGATACTTTTGCTATCTATGATACATTTTAACATCTTTTTACAAGTTTTTACTGAATTTTCCGCTTGACCGTTACTAGCGGGATGATAAACAGGGGAAGTTAAATGCTTAATACCGTTATTATTACAAAACTGGTGAAATTCGGTGGACCGAATTTTTGCATCATTATCAGATACTATAACGTTTGGTATTCCAAATGTAGAAAATATGGCTTTCAATTTCATAATCAATGCATTTGTGGAGGTACCGTTGTTCATATGAATACATTCCAGCCATTTACTGAACGCGTCAATTACCACCAAATAAACATTCTGACCTAAACTCATGTAATCTATGTGGATACGATACCACGGCTGAGGAGGGCGGGGCCAAGGTGCGGGGACAGCGCGGGGCGGTGCATTCCGAACTCGCGAGCACTCGTTACATTCACCTATCCACCTCTCGATGTCTTTATCAATACCCGGCCACCACATTCTGCTGCGGGCTGAACTTTTGGTTTTTACGATGCCAAAATGAGCTGAGTGTAATTCTTCTAACATTTTGTCCCTGTACATCCTTGGAATTATTATTCTATGCCCCCTAAACAGACACCCGTCATTCATTTCCAAATCCGTTTTACAGTAAAAATAAGGCAATACGGATTGGCATGTAATTTTACGTGGCCAACCATGATTCATATATTTTACCACGGTGGCTAACACTGTATCTAGTTTAGTAGCTTGTTTTATATCATCGGATGATACCGGTTTCGTAGTGGCATCAAGAAATAGAAAAGGAATATCTTTGTTCTCCTCTTCCCCTTTACAGACGTGTTGTGACGGGGGTAACGGCGCTCTTGAAAAATAATCTGCTACTAAATTATTTTTAGCAGTAACGTATTGTACTACATAGTTATATGCTGACAATATAATTGCGTATCGTTGTAATCTTAACGCCGCCGTTACGGACACGCCATTTTTCTTGCCAAATATGGATAGAAGGGGTCTGTGATCAGTTTTAAGAATGAAAGGCTCCTGCCTACCGTAAAGATACTGGTGGAAATGTTTAACACCAAATATGATTGCCGTTGCCTCTTTTTGAATCTGGCTATATACCTTCTCACTAACTGATAACGACCTAGATGCAAAAGCAATTGGACGCTCGCAGCCCTTACTGTCAACGTGAGAAAGAACCGCACCTAAACCCGACGGCCCTGCGTCCACAGTAAGTACCAATGGTACGTCTGGGTCAAAATGTGCTAACAGCCGGTCAGAGGCCAACTCCTCCTTTACTTTGTCAAACGCATTTTGCTGACTTTCACCCCAATGCCATGTTACGCCTGCACGCAGTAATGTGTGTAACGGGTTTAATAAAGAAGAAGCATTCGGAACGAAATTACGGTAATAATTGACGACGCCCAAGAACCTTTTGGTTTCAAGGACATTTGTAGGACGCGGCGCTTTTAAAATCGCATCTACCTTCTTGGGACACGTCCTAAGCCCATTTTTATCTATTACGTACCCAAGGTACGTGACACTGTCCTGGAAAAAGGCACACTTGTCCTTTTGCAATCGTAATCCCGCATCCTGCATCCTTTTAAGAATTTCCTTAATCCTACGCAAATGCAATTCCCGAGTGGGAGCAGTACAACAAACGTCATCTAACCAACAAGTCACGCCCTCTATACCCGCTAACAACGTTTCCATAGCCCTTTGAAAAATGGCTGGCGCATTAGCAAGACCGTAAACTAGACGGGTATATTTAAATAGTCCCTTAGGAGTATTTATTGTAGTAAGATCCTGTGACGAACTACACAATTTGAATTGATTATAAGCATTACTTAAATCCAATTTAGAATACTGCAACCCTCCCCCAATTTTGGCAAATACCTCCTCTATGCGCGGCAATGGATATTTATCCACTTTTAGAATTTTATTAAGTGTACACGAAAAATCGCCTGCTATTTTTACTTGTCCATTCGCCTTTAATACAGGAACAATCGGTGTCGCGTACTCAGAAAAGTTTACGGGAACTAAAATACCTAAGTTTGCAAGTCTTGCTAACTCATCTTCAACTTTATTTTTAAGGGCAAAAGGGATAGAACGCGGCTTAAAAAACATTGGCCTCGCCCCCTCTTTGAGCTGAAAATCTATTTCGAACTTATTAAAACATCCTAGTTCGTCCTTCCAAAGGTCAGGGAACTCATTTAACAGCTGCTGCACCTCCCCTGTACATTGATTATCAACATTGATGTTATTTACGGTTGAAGAAAAATATATTTTAAACTTAGTCATGAAATCACGGCCTAGTAACGGTGGTCCGCCATTTTGTATAACATAAAACCTAATGTTCTGGCACGTGTTGAAATATGAAACGGTACAAATGAAATAGCCTATAGGAACAATTTTGTGCCCATTGTACAAACACATTCTCAAATCTGTTTTAATTAAATTATAATTTTTAAAATGTTGTAGATATAACTTTTCTGAAATTACACTAGTTCCTGAACCAGAATCTAATTCCATATCAAATTTCAATTTATTTATCAATATTGAAATAATAATAGGATCACTATTAACATACCGCATATTGAACAGGTCGCATTCTTCACATTTGTGAGACTGTTCATCACTAACTAGGTGATGCAATTTCGATTTTTCACTGTTACCTTTACACATTTTTTTTAAATGTCCTTTCTCACCACATTTTTGGCAAACATAATTTTTAAACCGGCACTTCACTGATTCGTGATTTTTATAACCACACACTGAACAACGCACACTGTTAGCGGCTCCACGTGCAGTCGAAGTAGTAACCGCTGATGAATCTCGCCGTTCGCGAGCCTGCCCAACCCTGTAGACAGGTTCTTCCTTCACAGCCGCCGCTCCTGGCCCGCCATCCCCCATTACATGGGTGCGAGCTCCACGTGCGCATGCCGCCTGTTGAGCAACTTCCACCGCTTTTGCAAAGGTTAAACTTGCCGAATCCTTCTCAAATAGACGGTCCCGTTCACGCCCTTCTCTTAGGCCTAAAATGAACTTGTCTCGTAGCAAAGTGTCCAATAACTCCTCGCCGAATTCGCAATATACGGCGAGTCCTCTCAAACGCGCCGCCCAGTCTTCGATACTTTCGCCTTCGGATATTACCGCGTCATAAAACTTGGCTCTGTCTACGAAAGTCGACCTTTTGGGTTTGAAATGACCGTTGAGCTTCGACACTAATTCTTCGAAGGATACTGTGTCTAGTTCCTTGGGATGAACCAGGTTCCTTGCCAGACGATATGTTTCATCTGACAAATGCGTGAGTAATAAGGACGCTTGGTCGCCCCCTGTTATTTTATTCAGCTTCATAAACTGGTTTAATTTTCCATAAAATATTTGCCATTCTTGGTGTTTATGGTCAAATACATTTAATGATCCAATAAAACTCATCTTCTATTGACCGACACACACGCGGGTAAACAATTATTCTCGTCGCCAAATGATATGTTTGCGAAGCAATGAAACAACCGTGTGACGCTCAAGCTGATTTATTACTGCCGACGAGGGTGCGCGCGCGCAAGCCGTGCGCCGCGCGCACACATACATGTGTACACATACACCACACTTTTCCATTGGGAACTTTTACCTTTATTACTCTGACCTTGTTGTCTTTACCAGGAAAGATTTGTACTACTCTTGCCATTGGCCAAAACAAACGAGGAGCGTTTGGCTCTCTCAAAATAACTAACATACCTTCAGTTACATTAGGCAAATCATCCCGCCACTTTGGTCTACATTGTAAAGTATTTAAATAATATTTGTGCCATACATTCCAAAATTGTTGTGTTAATTTATTGCACACTTGCCAATACTTAAGTCCAATAATAGAAGTGTCAGTAATATTAGGTTCCGGATAAGCTACTAGAGAATTTCCTATTAAAAAATGACCTGGAGTGAGATAACTAAAGTCTGCACTATCAGAAGACATAGGCATTAAAGGTCTAGAGTTTAACACAGCTTCAATTTGTGCTAAAACAGTGTTTAATTGTTCGTATGTTAATAACGCTTTTAAAACAATTCTTTTTAAATGAAATTTCATACTTTTTACGGCTGCCTCTGCGAGCCCAGCAAACACTGGCGAGTAACTCGGCACAAAATGAAATTGTATGCCTTGTTGAGCCGTATAGTTTTGCACCAATGTTTGATGACTCGAGGAGGTGCTCAGTTTGTACAACTCAGCTAACTGGTTACTTGCCCCTTTAAAACACCCGCCGTTATCGCAAAAGACTTCACTGGGCAATCCGCGGCGAGAGATAAATCTTTTAAAGCAGGCTAAAAATGTGTCAGTTGTTAAATCTGATGCTAGCTCTAAATGAATGGCCTTTGTGACAAAACAAACAAAAACACAAACATAACCTTTAGAGACTATGGTTCGTCTTAATCTTGAATTTTTTACATCTACGGGGCCAGCGAAGTCTATGCCAACCTTGGCAAAGGGTCGGGCGGCAGTTATTCGTTGTTGAGGCAAGGAACCCATTAACTGCTTTGCGGTGCTGGCCTTCAACCTGAAACACGTTATACACTTATGTGTTATCTTTTTAATTTCTCTTACACCATTTACAATCCAATATTGTTGATTTAAATGAGCCAGCATTAATCTAGGAGCTCCATGTAATAGCCTTAAGTGTTCATGGGTAATTATGAGTTCCGTTATATAAGACCTTTTAGGTAATATAATGGGATGCTTTTGAGCGTAAGAAAAATCTGTATTTTGAAGTCGACCCCCTACTCTAACTAAACCCTGGCTATCTAAAAAGGGATGTAATGGTTTTAAAGGGCCATTGACCTTTGTACTACATTGTAATGCATTTATTTCCTCTTTGAAGTGAATAGCTTGTTCATTTTTAATAATTAACATTAATGCTTGTTTTAACTCAAAACTATATAGAAAAGAACTTTGAACTTTATCATTGCTTGGTTTGACATTGCGTATGAACCTTAGTACGTACGCCATTATCCTAATAATTTTATTAAGATTAGAATTTTTGCTTAGAGCTTGGAAACAGTCATGCTCTCTTTGAATGCTCAAAGAAACCGCTGCATCAGAGGGAGCTAAGCTCGCTCTCAGCTCAGGTAAGTCAGCAGGCAATGTAACATTTGCATTAGGCGCGAATGTGTACCTACTGGAATGTAAAAATGATGGTCCGTTCCACCATAAGGAACACGAAGACAGTTCACGTGCATCTACTCCTTTACTAATTTAATCAGCAGGGTTTTCTAGTGACTTGACATACTGCCAATTCCAATTTAATGATTTTTCTTTGATCATCTTTACTCTGTTCGCAACATATGGTAACAATCTGGTTAATTCAGTTTTAAGCCAAGCTAAAACTATTTTCGAATCTGAATATAATATAACATTATCAATTTTGATTTTCACTTTTAATGTATTAAAAACTCTATCTATTAATAAAGAAAGTAAAAGAGCAGCGTTTAGTTCTAGACGCGGTACAGTGTTTTTTTTACTTATAGGATTGATTCGCGACTTTGAGCAGATTAATGAAACCGTTACCTTACCCGCTTCATCAACGACGCGTAGATATATACAACACCCATAGCCGACAGTGCTGGAGGCGTCAGCGAAACCAATCAACTGTATTGCAACAGCAGACTCAGGAACTGGAATGTTTCTAGTCAATTCAATTGGGTGCATTTTAGACACACCTTCAAGGAATTTAAGCCAATCAATCTTTATGCTTTCAGGTGCAGCGTCAAGCCAGCCTATCTTTTTTGACCAAAGCTGTTGCATAATTGCCTTAGCCTTAATTACTATAGGACTGATAAAACCCATGGGATCATAGAAACTTGCTATATAACTTAAAATATCCCTATTAGTTGGGCTCTCATTACTAGAGAATTTAGGACACTGAATTATAAAGCAATCTTTTTCCATATTAATCGTTAACCCTAAAGCTTTCATGCTACGCTCTTTGTTTTGTAATTCAAGCTCATCAAACTGCCTCTGAGACACTGGAATACCGTCCAATATTGCAGAAGAATTCGATGCCCATTTATGAGTTGTAAAGTTTCCCAAGCTAAGCAATTGTTGTAGCTGCCTCCTTGCACTTAACATATTTTGTAAGCTAGAATCTGCATATAACACATCATCAACGTAACAGTTATTATCTAATATGACAGCTCCCAGAGGAAACATGGTACCAAATTGCTGGGTGAGCTCATTCAGGCAACGAGTAGCTAGGTAAGCCGAACTTTTCAAACCATAAGTGACAGTTTTCAAGCGTAAGCATTTTATTTCTTCATTTGGGTCATTGCGGAAAAGAATATTTTGAAGCGGTGTGAATTGTGAGTTAACCCTTATACATCTATACATTTTCTGCAAATCAGTTGAAAATGTATAATCACCAAAGCGAAATAAAAGAGCGATATCAAAAAGTTCCTTTTGAACAGGAGGACCATTTAACATTAAATCATTAAGCGAAATTTTATTTTTTGTTTTCATAGATGCATCAAATACTGCTCGAACCTTTGTGGTTTTGCTGTTTTCATTAATTACAGCGTGATGTGGCAAAAAGTACACTGAATCCTTATTTAAATTGTAAGCCTTGAGATCTACATATTCAGCATGATCTAGTGTTATAAATTCATTAATAAATCGTGTATATTCACCTTGTAATTTAGGGTTTTTCAGTAACTTTTTTTCTAAATTAAGAAATCTATGATATGCTGAATCAAAGGAGTTACCAAGGGTATTATTTACTTCCTCTATGGGCACCTTTAATGGTAAGTCAACATAAAATGTATTGTTTACAAGTTTGACTGAATCTCGAAAAATACTTTCAGCGAGCTCATGCTCAGTTAAATTTTCATTGAATGTCTCCGGGACATGTTCAGCCTTCCAAAATCGTGCTAATGTTTCATTAACATTAGAATTACATGTTAAGCAAAGCAAAGAGGTAACCTTATTTTTGGATGCAGGCTGCGTAGGCAATGTCCCCGCAACAATGTGTCCAAACTTTGTATTTACTATATGTGGTTGATAACTGCTAGGCTCCTCAGGCGGCAGCAGGATCTGGAAAAATACATCCGCACCAATCAGTACATCTATTTCAGATGGCGTATGGTACTGCTCATCTGCTAGCACAATGTTTGCTGGTATTTTTATTTTAGATGTATCCACCCTGACATGGGGGAGTTTACATGTTATCTGTTCAACAACCTGACAATTTATTGAGGTTTTATAACTTGATGTCAATGAATGAACATCTACAGGAACAGAGAAACTGGAAAAATGTTTAGAATTTGTGACCCCTATGATGCTCAAATTATTTTGCACAGGTGCCAATTTCAATCGTTTGACAACCTTAGATGTGATCATGGAGGTCTGTGATGCTGAGTCCAGAATAGCCTTCACATGAACTTCAAGGTTGTCTTTACCCACAAGTTTGACCCTTGCTGTGGGAAGTAAAATTTCATTTAAATTGTTGCCGGACATCAAAGTCACCGGCGATGGTAATGGCTCGTAGTGAATGAGCGAGTTATGCTGTTTATTGCACTCATTGCACTTGAAATGATATCGACATTTCTTTTCATGTTGATTTAAACATATTGGACATAATTTCTTTTCCTGAACAAACTCATATCGTTCTTTTGCTGGCAAACACTTGAAAGTTTTACAATTAAAAATCTTGTGATCATTCACTTTACAATAAATACATGACTTGTTACCTGATGATGTGGATGCTACATTGACCACTGCCTTTTTTGCCGGAGCTGCAGGTTCAGAGCTCTCTAGAGCCAATGCTCGTTTCTCAAGGAACTCCAAAAACTGCTGGACGGAAGGTGCTGTCTCGGCATTTCGATCCAACTGGTAGGCGCGCGCAGTGTAGCTATCTAGTTTACGCAATAAAATACACAACACAATGTCATCCCAAGCATCAACTTTGGTACCTAAATTTTTTAATGCAGCAAGCCCTTGTTTTATTTTAGAAACAAAATCACGAATGTTCTGTGGTGTTGATTTTGACAGAACACTGATATCTAACAAGGAATAAATATGATCACTAACTATTCTATATTTGTTATTGTAACGTTCGTCTAATAGCCTTAGTGCTTCTATGTAGCTGTCACTAGTAAGTGGAAGATTCTTTATTAAATCCAAAGGTTCATTCTTAAGAAATGTTCTTAGATAATATAATTTAGCAACGTTATCTAGATTGCTGTCCTTGTTTATCACAGACTTGAATAAATTAACAAAGGGTGTATATTCACTGTACTTACCAGTAAAAGCCGGAATTTGAATAGCTGGTAAACGCATTTTAGAATTCGCAGGCTGAGCTTCAGCCTTTACAGAACTATGAGACTGAGTGGCACTAGACCTATCTATCTCTGCGTTAATTGAAGCGAGAGTATTGTAATATTTTTCCTCTACTTTTCCATAGTCCTCCTTATCTTCGGGGTCTAATGCTAATATTGACATGTTATAGGCTTCATAGTCTGAAAATGCTTTTACCAAGCGCTCCCTTTTGGTTAAAATACCCTGGTAGGTATCGTCCTTAAACCTTTGCACTGAAAGTCTAGTTATGTTTCCTTTCACGTATCCTAGACGCTATAAGATTTTTGAGCTCTGCCATGGTAAACACTTATAGCTTTACACACAGCTATTGCCTATTTTAGGTAACCTAATATGATAACACTTAATACTTAATTAGTTTTATCTATTAATATATATCTATTCAGTACAGCAAAATATGGCGGACTTCGTAAAATAAACACTACTAAAGTTCACTAAAATCGCTTGTACGCCGAACCATAAATAACGCTTCGATATAAAGTTGCTAACGAGTTACAAGAAAAATGATCCAATCGAATCGTACGCACACACAATTTGTCTATGCTGCTGCACAGGGCTGCCAACTTCCGAAAACTTCTTACTTCTATAGTGGGCTTGTTCAAGTGCGAGTGGGATGGAAGATATTGCTCTTCACTCGCGGCCGCGCTCGGTTGGCTGCTGGTCTTGCGTGGTTAGGTTGCCGACAGTAGAATCCTCCGTCTCGCAGCTAGCTTCGCTCTGCTCTTCAGCCAATGGGAAATTAGATAATTCGTGCAACTAAAATGGCTCCAAATTTCCAATGGCGGACGGAAATATGAACTTCCTGTCTTGATCTTGATGACGACTCAAAACTCACGTGATAATTATGATGACTTGCGTAATTTCTTTTAGAAATTTAAACGCTTGCAGTTGTCGCTGTATGTTGCTCGTACTAAGTCCTTTCTTGGAATTCACACACGTTGCCACACACGCAGATAATTGTGCACCTCTTACCAACCACGCCAATCCGGTGAGATGGACCAAAATGTTGGGATCTTATTGAGTGGACTGTATGATTTGCTGGTTTGGTCGTTGGCGTCGGTGGTAGGGTAGGGTGCGTGATGACTGACTGTAAATGCAAACTCTTAACTTCTTGAAATAATAATGTATAATTACTTGGGCGAACAACTCGCGTGTTTTCTTTCACAGATCTCGCTTGACAACTCACATACAATGTTGCGAGTATATAAAAATAAAAATCCTTTGTTGGTGTTGCCAACAATGAGTGATAATTATCCACAAGTGTGGACGAAGTGCTTTTCTTACTACTCGAGAACGTCATTGTATCTTTCCGAAACACAATAATCGTATTCTATATATACATATTTTTAGGCATCTTAGAACCATTTTAATACCCATACATTTCTATACAGAAATACCTCAATTGTGAATTACCCGGAATTATGAGATAATACTGTTTCCTTTGTGTTACTAACACTGAAACAATTGTCCTCATTCCATCTATAAATATCTGTAACAATATCCCATTCAGTAGATACACACCACTAATATCCACAAAATACTTCTTCTAAGAAACCCCTTTTGATATCAACACCATTGTTCCTGTTAATCAATCCATACAATATCCAAGTTTCAGGAGTTATTATTATAATATTACTAGCGGACGTCACATGGTTTCACCCGCTTAGGATAAAATAACCTATGTTACTCAAGTTGAATGTAGCTTTCTAATGGTGAAAGAATTTTGGAAATCGGCGCATTAGTTTTTGAGTTTATTCATTACAAACATACACACAAAAATACAAATCTTTCCTTTTTATAATATTATTGTAGATGTAGATGTAGACCAGAGAATGGGCAGCAGCGTTTTCTGTTAGTCTTTCATCACTGCGATCTCCAATCCGCCTGCCAAGCGTGGAGATTACGGCAAATTCCTCCCATCATGGGAGAGGCTTATGTCCAGCAGTGGACGTTATGGGCTGTTGTAGTTGTAGTGTAGTAGATGTAGATTTACATAGCTCAGCAAGCTTTAATAGTTTAACCAACCCTCACAAATGTTTATAAGAACTATCCCAAGATCCTATCTTAGTTTCCTATTGTGAACTGTGGCATTGAGTAGCGTGAGTAAATAATGATTTAATAGATTTAAGTTATACAGGGTGTAAAACACCTCATCACGAAGCCGTTAACCAAGCATTCTGTACATCAAACCAAGTAACTTTACGCAAAAAAATTTGCTGGGAAACGACTTTTTTTTGGGGTCAAAAATCATATTTTGTGGTAGAACTCAATGTAACGCACTCAAAACGTTGTGCTGATGGATGGATTTAATAGTACGGGGGTCGTGTAGGTGTTTAAAGTAAAAATCATACATTAAAAACTTGTATTTAAAAAAAAACATGTCAAAAAGTTGGAACTTTGACCCCAAATATCTCCGTAACTAGAAGGTTCCCAGGTATGGTGTAGAACAAAAAAATGATCGCATTGACGAGGAGAACAAGTGCCTTTCGTTTTCGTTAGAGGTGTTTTACACCCTTTATAGTTAGACCACAAATTATAACTAGGAATGATATGAAGGAAAAAGGTGTAAATGATTGCGTGACGGTTGACAGGGGAGAACGGAAGAAAAATACGTGTTGCGCCGACCACAAGTAACATGAGACAAGGGCATAGAGATGACGATGATGATGATGAGATAGACCGCAAATTGCTGAAGTATCATACAAAGTTGTGAGACTATATTGGGCAGGCCATGACGTCTGCCGTATGCCAAATGGCAAATGCATAGCTTTGGACCCAAATATCGCACCAGCCCTGAGACAGCTAGACGGTTTCGTGGCAGACCGAGGAGAAGATCGCAGGACGCCTTGGATGGCTTCCTCGCGAATTGGCGAGAAGCACACCACCGAGAGAAGTGGAAGGAATGGGGGTGTCTTTTAACCAAGAGTGGGACAATCAGGAACAAATAAACAACAAAAAAAATCTGACGTGCTGGCACGCCGGTGAAGATCTTGCCTGCCATGCTCATGAGAAGTGTGATTTAATTTAAGTTCATATTTCATGGATTTGACAACACAACCTGTGATCCATGCAAGCACCACCGATATGACTTCTTTAATTCACACAAGTCTAGTTGCTATCTTGTAGGAACTGATTACTGATGATATAACTAACAATTCATATTTTTTTTCATCCAAGATTTTTTTGATTCGAAATCAAATGAGTTTTCCTACGACGGACGTAACGTTTTCCTCACATAGACAAAGAGTTCGTTGATTAGATGTCAAATGCAAAATGTAAACGGTCTTTTGAATCAGCTGAATAAACATGGACTATAATTAACATACCCTGGACTGTTTTTAAATGTTTATCCCACATAGACATGTGTCACATCACATGCGCCCTTTTGAGTACATAATTTTCAGCAGTGATGTTTTTTCGTCTCTTGTGCTAGAGTAGGTACTATAATTTGTTTTTGCATACCTGTTTAGTTTAAAATTAATACTTTATGTAATTTTATTGTACGCATTTAATTGTAATTTTAAGTTAATTAAAGAATAATTGGTGATTATTATTGGTAATTGGTGTTTGGTGATTAATTAGTGTATCTGGTAAAAGTAGATAAAGGTAAATTTCTGACTGAAAGAGCTTATAATAAATGTATTACTATTTCTGACCTGTTGCTGTTACAGAATTTTTCGGAGGTGATTACGAGTATATTCGGATATCCGCCACAAATCCGGGCTCCTACTTTGAATTCCCTGAAGGAGAAATCCGGGTATAATTTCGTCTTCAGGACAAATTAGGCAGTTGTAATGAAGAATATTTTAATAAGTGTGTAACGCTAAATAATCGATTCAAACGGTTTCTTCCTAATTTTATTTTGGTTACGCGATTTAACAACGTCTTAATCTAGAATCGATCAATTCATTATTATACAGTTTCTCTACTATTTCCTACAGGAGATTACAAACCCATTGAAGCATGTACTACTGATTGAAATGATTACTATTCAACCCTCGCTTGTCCCTTCAGTGTAAACTTCCTCAATTTTCTTTACTTCTCACGATCATGTAGTTTTTCACGCCAATTCTCATGGAGATGAGACCCTTATCACCCTATCATCTCCCACGCAATTTTATACTTCCCTTCTGTAAGTCCCAAGGGTTAATATTTTAGCTAGCAACTGCAATCCGAGGAATTTTGATTAAAATTTCTGTGAAGTTTATTTATACACAGAATTTTCCGCCACATTGCACCACAAAACACTCACTGCAAAGTGAAATTGAACTATTAATTTGTTTATTAAATAGGTGTAGGTATCCATACTAACAGCAGCGGCAGCGGTGGCCCAGTGGTGGCGGCCCCGACATACGAATAGTAAGTCGTGGGTTCGAACCCAGGCAGGCGCATTACTTTATTTCTGTAATTTATTTCACCACCGCTGCTCTCAAAACGGTGAAGGAAAACATCGTGAGGAAACCGGCATGTCCTAGAACCAACAAATTCGAAGACATGTGACATCTACCAATCCGCACTGGGATCGCGTGGTGGATTATAGCCCATTCCCTCTCATAGAGAGGAGGCCTGTATCCCATTAATAGGCTGATGATGATGATGATGATCCATACTAATATATCTATCTTCTTCTTCTATCTTTATAAATAAAAATCAGTTACCACAAATGTATGACGGAGCATCAATTGTCAGGACAGGGTGTTTTGCTAATTGCACTTCTCATTTTTAACCCCCCCCCCCCCCAAAAAAAAAAGAAGTTGTTATTTCTGTCTGTGGCATCACAGCTCCTGAGCGGATGAATCGATCTTTTTAAGTTTATTTCGTTTTCTTTATCAATAACTTGCACCAGTGCGCAGCCGTGTCGTGTCGCCAGTGTAATATAAACGCCAAAGTATAACCATCACCACCAGTCCATCTTACCTTTTGACGACTTAAAGGCTAAACAGATTTTGATTTTTGGCACATTTATCGTAGACCACGACTTAGAACATAGACCATTTTTTTATCTTAGTAGTATGATACATTGAGATGATTTTCAGCATTTTTGCGAGTGAAACCGCAGGCAAAACCTGTTTATGGTTATCCATTTAACTTAATGAAGTCTATCGCTCAGTCTTGACCGACCTGCAAACATTATAACTCAATAGTCTTGTATTGATTTGCAAACAAATTCAATCCTCAATCGTTCTACATAACTGCACTGGGAATCGTCAACATGCTTGAGTAATTGGACGTATACGCAAAGTCAAAAGTTCAAAGACCTCAAAAGCTCACCCATTGTAGAAAAGTCAATGGTGAAAACATGAAACACGAGACACTTTCTATCATATTTGTAGCATGTTCTTTGTCTGCTAAAAGGGGATGTGAACGACAACTTGCCTTTAATAAGTATATTAAAGACAATTTAACATGAAAAGACATGTTTGTGTCCTTTTTCAGGTTAGTTTTGTAAGTAATGTTGATTCCAATATGAAGCGTGTAATTTATGTAGATTGTTGATAAACTAGACCAACCAGTCTTACTAACGGGTACCGTATTACCCAGTAATAACTGGGTTGTGGAGGTCAGATAGGCAGTCGTTCCATGTAAAATACAGGTATTTAGCTGCATCCAGTAAGACTGGAAGCCGATCCCAATATAGTTGGGAAATGGCTAGGCAGATAATGATGTTGACAAACTGGAGTGTAGTGTTATTCATCAAACTGATGTTTATTTCTTATTGTGTTTCTATGGTAGGTACCGTAGCGAGATAGCAAAAACGGATTCCTTATAATTACGTCTGTGATTGCTGGTATATATTTGTGTCTGATAGATTTCTTTTTGATTTTGTTAATAATCTCAAACTCAAAGCATAAAAAATATTCCACTAAGACCATTAATGACACTTTTGGATGTCAGAAAAACAAAGTGAGCGAAGCTACAATCCCAGTCACAAGGCAAATAACGTGTTAAAGTACTGTAGTTGCTATTCCAAAGCGTAGATTTCTTTGGAGAAGAATAGTCAAGAATATGGAGTCATTATTTTTTTTTTCGGACTTTGTCACCCCGATGGTGTCGAAACAGGCGACTAGGAAGTTGAAAGAAAGACATGAAGATTACTTAATTAATCCATTGCCACAAATAACGCAATTTGAGTCGAAAACTCTGATAGCAGTGTCCAACTTTTTGACAGCTTCAAAAATAAAGTTTGTAAAGCATTATGAATGATTGCTACGCTTGACTGGTCAAATTGTGTAATAGCATTAATTGAACAGAGTTTGTTCTATTATGGACTTTTTGGGTTGTTATGGAAATGACTACTAAATTACATAATTTGAAATATTCTGTGTTCTCTTTCTATAATAACCCGTGTGCCTTTATTTTGCTTAGAACGCTGACGTGTCGTCTTCTAGGCTCGCTCAAATGCTTATTCTATCGTTAACCTAATCTATGGTTTTTCTTCAGATTAAATCGAGTTCAATCCAAAATCAAAGCATTAGGCAATCAATTAAAAAAAAACTCATTCAAATAACTCAAATGTTTGCTATTAACTTTTCAAGCCACATTTAATTTATCATCGCGCCTATAAATAACGAAAAATACTTGCATATTTTCAGGCTCACTAGCGTTAAACATTATTTCCTAAAAATGTAGCTTATAGCTTACATTAAATTGTAAACATGTCTAAAAGTCTGGAGTCAGCTCCACCAGAGGTAAAATATTTGCCAATCTATTTATAGAGCAAAGCTTGCCCATAAATATTTTCTGCCACATGAAATTGAATTTCCAGAGCTGCAGCGAGAGAATTTTAAAGTCACGTCTGAGGCGACAGTGTTGCTCTACTTTTGTCTAGAAACAACAATAGACTAGAACTGGGAACAATCTCAATAATTGCTTGTTTCACGTTTCACGTGGATACTAAGAATAGCTTTAACTGACGTTGGTTAAGGTATCAAAAAAGGCTAGGAGATGTCAAGTCTTTATTGTTTGCGGGTTACTGAGATAAGAAAATGGCCAGCGTCAATATTGGAAATAGAATAATTCGTCGTTGTTGTTTTGATTTTTTTCGATTATAATTGGAATGTTTCTGATGCGATTCATTATCATATTAAGTTATAGTTTTTAAATTACGAGAAGTATCATACTTTTGCATAAAATAATGCAATTTTGTGCGTCTGGGTAATTTACTTAAGCCAAGCCGTGCACGATGCATAAAAACGGAAAATTTTACAAGATTTATACCAAAAAAGAATTAGTTAGGAACAGAATATTATGTTAACATGCATAATTTTATGTGTCTGGCAGAAAATGCTGCACATTTTGTTTTGTCTGGCTCCTTGTAATAAAAATTACAGAATAAATTGGGTATCTAGTGTTTTAGGATGGGTAAGACCGAAATGGCTCCTACTATGCGGTCTGACGTGATCCAAACATTGTTTTGCCACCCTTTCACTTTTAATATGCATTCAGCTCATTGTTTTGTCTTTTCTACACACTGTGTTTACATTTCTAACCCAACTTTCCTGTCGCAGGTCTGCTGGAAGAGATTTCTTATGAAATAAGCAGTACCTTTGTGCTCTTCTATCTTAATGTAATGTCCTGTTAAGTATTTTGTGTACTTAAATAAATATAATAGGCGTGACGACAGTAACAAAAAATTGCAAATCTATTTAGTCCGTCAGTTAGAGTATTGGAAAATAATGGACACGTATTTTTTGTTTTTGTAAATCAATGAATATTGACAAAGATAAAACGCATCAAAATCACTAAAAATTATACATACAAGACGTGACGTATTGAGAATTTTAAAAGCGTCGTATCTTCGTCAATTTTGGTATACGTAACAAAAGAAAAAATACGGGTCAAATATTTTTTGAAAATCTAACTAAAAACTAATTAGATTTTTTCACTCGACAAGCCTATTTTAGTACAGTCCTCATCATTATACCAGTTACGTTTAAGTCCCATTGAATAGAGTAGGGGGTGGCTTGAAGCGTGCCTGTTGCCATCTATCGGGCCAAAATCCAGATTTCGGGCTGCTACTGAGGAATTCCTGATAGAAAAACCCGTCTCTAAAATTGCTTCCATAGTGGGAGGCAAGTCAAAAAAACGAATAATAACAAAATCAGGGGAAACTATTTGGTGTTGCAGCTTCATATCTATAATCTCCATCCTAAATTTAATTACACCATTGGATAGCTAAGCGTGATTCATTACGCCGATTAAGGACTGAAACGCATCGCGCGTGATGGAGGGGGAAGCGCCGCCATTTTGAGGTTTTGCTGCGTATCGAGATTTCCACTTTCTTTTTTTACTTTTCCTCGCACTGGAAATTCTGTATCGGGGGTGCATTAACAAACATTTAAACTCACATACAGAAACAGCCAGAACTGGAACAACTACCTGTAGGCCATGCAAGTATTTGTTCCGTGCGGGGATCGATCCCGCGACACGCAGTCAATCGTGTCGTGAATTAGAGAGTACAGGTGAATGTGTTATTAAGGGTGTAAGTAGACCCTTATCAAAGTCGAAAGCACAGTATAAATATGGACTTTTTTTTTTTTTTAGTTGATGCAATAATTACCTGCGTTCCATTGAAGCCAAAGGGTTGTCCCGTAAAATGTTGTTGTTTTTTTATTAAAACATTTTTTTATGTTGTTATCAATCAATCAAATTGAAATAACTAGCGTACAAATACAATTTAAATAGGTTTTCTTATGGCGTCGGTTAATCTAAACAAAAGACGATATTTTAAACACGGAAAACAGTTTAATATTAACACACAACAATTTTAGAACTCTAATAGATCTTCAACTTTGTCATCACGGCGTAACCTTTTACAAGTTTTGGCGGGAGCGAGCCGCGGTTGGACGATAACGATTCGTGCGAGCGTGCGCTAGTCGCCCCGCGCCGTTACAGCGCAACTAATACGTGACGGCTAGTCTCGGCGCTCACGCAATACTGACAGCACCGCTAGTCCGCCTAAGGGCCCCGTCGATGGGCATGTTTGTGTGAGTGTGCGGTTTCGAGCGTTTGTAGGTAGCGTCCGTACTGTCCATATTTATAATGTGCCGAAAGGCACTTGTTCTGGACCATATCTGGGAATTTTCTAGTTTCGGAGACATTGGGGTCAAAGTTCCATCTTTTTCACAAGTTGGTTGACGGCTTCGTGAAGTTTCCATTCACATCTTGTATTTAATATACCTTTTTTTTGTTCCAGGTACCAAGTATTATTCTTCGTAGTGACATACGCCATACCTATGCTTGGGATGACGTTCTTCTACTCAGCGATGGGGAAAGTGCTGTGGGGCTCCGGATCCATCGGCGAGCTGACGCAGCGACAAGTAGACTCGATACGATCAAAACGAAAGGTTTGTGAAGCTATTAATAGAAATATAAACGATTAAGAATTATGTTTAAGAGTATTATTATGCTTCGGTGTAGCACGAACGCATGAGTTATACAGGTGTGGTTGCATCTTTATCTTCATCATTTGGCTGCTTTACGTTCTTAGGGTCCCGGGTTCGAATCCCGGTTGGAGCAAACGTTTGTGTGATGAACATGGACATTTGTTTCCGATTCTTTAATGTTTATATGTATAATAAGTATGTATTTACAAACAAAAAGTATCTGTGTATGTGTCCACTACACAAGCCTCGTTGCTTAATGTGGCACTAGATGGCGTTGTTTGTTAGCGATATTTATTTATTTATATTTATTTATCATCATTATCATCAGTTATCCCATACATTTGGGTCGAGTAGGTATTGTATGGAACAGCTGATACAATTCTGTCTACATTACGTCATCATATTTTGTCCCGACAACCCTTTGTTTTGTAAAGACCTCTTGTCTAGTTTATACCACTATGATGGTTCTTATAATCTCTAGATTTCTTTCCATCTTACGACATTATGATGCTTTATCAACGTTGTTACTTTTAGTCTGCCTGGAGATATTAATTTATAATCAATTCTACCATTATAAACGATAAAAGATAAAAAGGTAATCCTGCCCTCTTTGATACAATGCTTTCTTTGTAAACCACCAAAGCATGTAATAGATGTTGCAAGATTTCACGTGAAACCTATCTTTTATTTAACGAGTCTTCTGCCCCAATTTCAAACACAACAAATTGTTACCGTCGCGCGTCGGTTTTCTCCAAACTGCAAACTGCTTGCAGATTTTCAATACAAGACGTCTTTTCAAAGCAACGTTGTTGCCAAACCAATGTTTTATTCAATTTTCGTTCGCTCAGATCTTGTTTGTTCACGTTCAGGGTACCGAAGTGGTGACAATGAGGGTTTATTGGAACTACGCCAAGGGTTCCAAAATTGGGAAAATCAGAAATCTCTGGTCTAGTTATTACTTTTAAATCAAGTACAATTTTTGTAACAGAAACTCTGTCGTAAGTAGAAAAAAACTTCTGAATAAAGGATAGTGATGATTGTAAATCGAATAAAATACACAGGTTATGTAAACATGGCGACACATCAATCTATACATACCCAGTATAACCTGACCTCGCTTTATACGAGCTTTCCGTACAAGGCGACATCAGCTTAATTTAGTTTTGCATGGCTTGATTAATTAAATGAAAACATATCCCAAATAGGTCAGAGTGACGTCATGTCATGATCAAAACTACCGCTGCGCTGTCAAAAGTTTAGCCTGAATGTTTGTTATAGTTAAAAGTACTCCACTAGTAGCTCATTGGTTTAGGTTTGCAAACGCTACTGCTGAACATAAGGTTCTAAGATCAGTTCCCAGGTCAGGCAAAGTATTTTTGGGTTTTGTCTCCAGGAATAGGGATGATGACTGACTAAAAAAAATACGATTCTGTTTAGTCCGTCAGTTAGATTATCGAAAAATATTGGATACGTGTTTTTTGTTTTATCAAATTAATAAAAAACCGGCCAAGAGCGTGTCGGGCCACGCTCAGTGTAGGGTTCCGTAGTTTCCCCTCCGTCACAATAAGTGTTCCCACTTATGAGTTTAAAGGTGGGTATCAAAACTCAAAAACTCAAAACTCAAAGCATTTATTTCAATTAGACCATTACGGCACTTTTGAATGTCAAAAATACAAAAAAGAAAATCAAAGCTACAGTCCCAGTCACAAGGCATAATAACTTGAGAAAGTACTGTAGTTGCCCATTCCCTAGCGTAGATCTCTATGGAGAAGAACGGGCAAGAAACTCCATGGACACTCTTTTAAAATAAAAAAAATATTGTTACAAAATCTTAGTTACATCATTAATTTTGAGATTATACATATATGTGAGAACGATGTAGAAAGACGTGCACATTATGAGCGTCCAGAGTAAAAGATTAGATCAACAATTTACGAATAAAGTAATTAAAATGAACCTTGGCAGCCAAGAGATGACCAGTCCCAACTGACAGCGCCCGTTCACAAACATGACGTATGTACCGGCGCCATTCAACTCAACCATATTGAAGGGAACTAAATGACCCGACACACCCGCCACCATCAGCGAGACATTTAAGTGAGCATGACATTCTCTCCGCCACCAAGGCATATTCAAGTCAATGAGAGATAAATAAATGTAAATGGTGGCTGAACAGTACAAAGTACTCACACATGTGCTATGCAATTATCTAATACTAAGAACTGGAATCTATATAATGCAAGTATATTTTTACAATCTTCTGCAGCTTCCACATTATATGAATATGGGAATCAATTCTTCATCTTCTTCTTTACGTGTCGATGGACTCAAATAATGCCCGACCCGAACAATCAATAAATTTGCCCCCCCTATGGTTGTGGAGCAGGACCAGCATTTAGCCAAGCATTTTTATCATCAATGTAATGTGTTTATATCCATTATGTTCGCGCTCCAGCAGCGCTCCGCGCTCCTGCAACTTATTTTCTACAACTTTTGGTCTTTTTTGTACAAAAACTGTTGTTTCCATCAAGTTCAAAATGATTTTCCTAGAAAGTCCTTATAAAGTTCTACTTTTCAGATTTTTTTCATATTTTCTAAACTTATGGTTCAAAAGTTAGAGGGGGGGGGGACACATTGTTTTTTATTTTGGAGCGATTATTTCCGAAATTATTGACATTATCAAAAAATGATTTCAGGAAACTCATAATCATTTTTAAATACCTTTCCAACAATATATCACACGTTAGGGTTGAAATTTAAAAAAAATCACTTCCCACTTTACATATAGGGGGCTACCCTAATAAAACATTTTTTTCCAATTTTTATTTTACCACTTTATATTAGTACCAAATTTCAGCTTTCTAGTGCTAACGGTCACAGAGATTAAGCGAGGACGGACATACGGATGGACGGACGGACAGACATGGCGAAACTATAAGGGTTCCTAGTTGACTACGGAACCCTAAAAATTGACGAAGATAAAACGTGTCCAAGATCGTCTCTCAGTGGGGGCTTGTGACGTCACATTTGAGTAAAAAAATGTACTCATATGTGACGTCACATGAGTTTTCGACGCACTGTATCGTCTTCATTTTTTTTACGTGAAAAAAGAAAAAATACGAGAATATGTCCAATATTTTTTGGAAATCTATCTGACGGAATTAGTTTTTTTTGTCATGTACCCTATAAATTCCTCAGTAACAGCTCGGACTTTAGATTTGTGCGCTTGATGGCAAAAGGCTTGCCCCCTATTACATGTAACTTAACCATAACTGGAGTAATATAGGTTCCCCTTTTTCGTCCGCAGGTTGTAAAAATGTTCATCCTAGTGATAGTAATCTTCGGGATCTGCTGGCTACCCTACCACACGTACTTTATCTACACGCACTTCAATCCATCGATACTGTACATGAAGTACGTGCAGCACATGTACCTCGGCTTCTATTGGCTGGCGATGGCCAACGCTATGGTGAACCCTATCATCTACTATTGGATGAATGCCAAGTAAGTGTTTTGGGTTTTAATAATTTAGTCATCATTAGGAACAATATAGGTGGAGTTTATTTGCCTGAACTTCAAGGAAAGAAAGAAAAGAAAGAAAGAAAAGAAAGAAAGAAAAGAAAGAAAGAAAAGAAAGAAAGAAAAGAAAGAAAGAAAGAAAAGAAAGAAAGAAAAGAAAGAAAAGAAAGAAAAGAAAGAAAAGAAAGAAAAGAAAGAAAAGAAAGAAAAGAAAGAAAAGAAAGAAAAGAAAGAAAAGAAAGAAAAGAAAGAAAAGAAAGAAAAGAAAGAAAAGAAAGAAAAGAAAGAAAAGAAAGAAAAGAAAGAAAAGAAAGAAAAGAAAGAAAAGAAAGAAAAGAAAGAAAGAAAAAATATTTATATGACGTCAGCTAATAAGGAACACACACACAATAATATTAAAAAAAAGATACAAAATAAGGAGGAAAACATAATATGTGCTGTGTGCCTTACAGCTGCGCCCAAAAGGTCCATTTCAGCATTCATGCCAGACAGGTGACAGACAGGTGTTCAAGGAACTACATCTTTCTTTCTTTTTCGTGTGGTTAGTGCCTAACCTAGTGTCAGAGCCAAGTCAGAGGCCCATGGGCACTATAATAATATAGTGCCCATGGGCCTCTGACTTGGCTTTACATGCCGTCGAGAAATATCTCTCAGGCATGCTGGTTTCCTTACGATGTTTTCCTTCACCGAAGCAAGTTATAATTATACAATACGGATATGAATCCTAAAAATAAAAGGTGCGTGTCGTGAGTTCGACCACGACCACTGGCTATCACTGCCTAAATAAAATAATTCGTTCAAATATTTATTTCAGTACATTGAGCAATGGATCCCTAACAAACAGCCTAAACATACCATTGTTAACTAAAATTGAATTGTAAACAAAACAATTAAAGTACAAAATTAAACGTCAAATGTTAATTATTGGTGAAGAAGGTACGGCTATTTATTGTTTGTTCATTGTTTAATAATTCTGGCACTGAAGCCTTTCAAGACTACTAGGCGATACCTAAATTAAATATAAGCATATTACTGGATTTTCAACACTAAGGTTAACACCGACACATGAAATTTAAACAGTACAATTATATTTAGGCGTTGATTTAGACAACGCTTAGTGGTTGCGAAAACGGGCATAAATCAGGTATCCCAAAAGGGTTGGATGGCAAATGCTTTATTCTTAGATTATTAATTCAAAATTGACAAGTGATATGGAAATATACGGTAGTATTGTGTAAATACAATAAAGTATCCAAATGAATAACTATCCCATTTCAATAGAAATATATTTTGAATTTGAATAGTTTCTAAAACTATTCATGTGTGAATCTATTCACACGGATAGTTAATTTAAAGTTATACAAATATTAACTGAAATGATATTAGCAAGCCTGTAAATAACTATTACCTAAGGATATTGAATAGGGATATATTTTGCCAATCAAAAAGAGTAAATACATGGGGAACGTGCGCGTAGGCGTTGTTGTTCAACCTGTAGGAAAACAAAAGCGTGTAACAATGTTTAGCAACGTGTGGGCGCTTTTATTTAACACTGGTAGAAAATGGATCGGCAAATTAATGATTGTCTAGATGCTTCTAATGTGTACAATTCAAATTCAAACAGTTTATTGTGGATCATAGGTTCATAAGATGTTGTGTTAAATACAGGTGTCTGCTATGTCCCGCCATTGGGGCATATAAAATTCATGTCACAAGTTCGGTAGAAAATACAATACTAAAAAATAATTAAATTAAAATTAAACTTAGATTATATAACAACAAAATAAAAATACAATACATCCAATTTGTCATGCAAATACATTATGATTAAATTATCAAAATTATAAAATACTTATGTCAGATTAACAAATTATTTATTCAATGGATATGCTTCAATGTATTGTCATCTAGAAATTCTCTTATAGAGTAATAACATTTACTTATCAATAATTCGTGTAGTTTTTTTTTTTAATTTATTATCGCTCATAGTTCTGAGAAATGGTGGAAGATTATTAAAGATACGTGGGCCCATACAAAAGATGAACAAGAAAAAGAAATTTAAAGACTTAAGACCTACCCTGTCCCCCGTCCTTACTTATAATTAATATAATTTTAACATGCTAGGTACTTTATGCTACAATATGCATATCTGTACTCTGTAACTGTAACTGCAATGTACAAGTGCTGTAATTATTTTTTAGTTTTAACTTGTTCATGCGTGATGGGTCTATCGCATCATATTGTTAACTTGGTGTGTATTTTAGCTTGTATTATTAGATTAAAAAGTGTTCCAATAGATAGGCCAATAAGTTAATAAATAAAAGAACAGACATTGGGAATATTTTCATACAAAAATTTTGATCCCGAACCTTTTTGATTTTGAAACACGAATTCTACCTGACATGCAGGCGTATGTCACTGTCAGATAGAATGAACGAATGGACGAAACGAACGAACGATTTTTCACTAATTAGTGACAAGATTTCGATTACGCTTTTCTTCGTCTTGTCCCGTCTATCGCTTCTAAATATTTGAATATTTTTGGTACTCGGAAGCCAGCCATAGGTATCCTTCAAGTATCCTACGGTCAACACAAAACACTGCACGACATCAGCATAGCCTCACTTCGCGCTACTCAGGATTCTTTCAATGAAACTCTATAATTCAACATGCACTTATAAGATCCGTATCGGCATCGCAACGGATCGAGACGCTGATCCGCCGCTGTATAGGTCTGTGAGTGCGCGACGATAAATTATAAAAAAAGTGAATTGAAGAGAATTAAAGGATTTCAGCAATTTGGAGTTTGTAATTACCATCAGCCTAAACAGGAAAGTCATTAAGGCAAAAAAAAACATGGTTTCCCTTTATAAATTATGGCAGAAGCACGTGCAAGAGACATTAACGGGCTGATGCGAAAAAAAACAAGATTTCCTTGCCTTTTAGGTAGGATATTAAAGTGAGTTCACCGATTTTATATAAAAAAAAAATGCAACTCATTAGTAGTCAAGACCAAAGGCCTTGGGGGCCATCCTCAGCGGAGATGAGTTGCTTTTCTCACGATGTTTTCCTTCAACACTGACAATTCAAATTGAGTTAGCCCAAAACTTGGCAACGAGTTTGGCACTTTCAGTAGCGTCCATCAGCTCCTGTGATGTGCAAATTCTTTTGTCTAATTGTTATCTATAAATATTCACCATTATGAAACCAGTGTTGATGCAATGAAAAGCTCAAAGTCACACGATGGCTGGGTTCGAACTCGACTTGCAATTCGTAAGTCGGGGTCTTTACCACTGGGCCACAACTGTTCACATCATTTACATCTTAAAAGGTGCCAATTTGTAACAACGAGGCGCTCAGCCAGTTAATTGGACAAACATTGTTGTCCGGAATCGCTCAATCGCTCTTTCGGATACACTTTCAGGCATTCCAAGCGTGTGAGCCTGAATCGATGGCTCGAGGATTCGATATTGAGGATTCGGTTCTAAGGCCTAACTAATTTACTTTAATGTTAATTGCATTACATAGTACACATAACATCAAATATCCCAAATATTTGATGTTATGTGTACTATGTAATGCAATTAACATTAAATTACATTAATATATGGGTTTTATCAAAGGGAAAAAATACATTTGCTGCTGTTACTAAAAATACCTTTCTAAATCATTTCGAGTTACTACTCAAACGCTTTTAGCAATTAAGTAAAGCATTATCTCGACCTTTATGACAGAACGAACGAAATTATCTTGAATTTATAATAAGGTTGCAAAATGAGAACCTCGTATCGTGTTGTAAATGCGACCCGAGGGCAATATTTTACTTGTAGACTTTTTAGTTAGCTGGTTTTGTTCACAATTTGCAGTAACAGTAAACGAGGGTAGAGTAATTTGTTTATGTAATAATAGAGTTTTCTTCGTTTAACGTAACAACTTTTTCTACTTATTTATTAACATTTTATAACATTTCACCCAAAGGTTGGTAGAAAATGCCTTCGGCATTAAGTCCGCCTCTGTACTTTGTGCTTGAAGTGTTAAATAAATAGATAAAACAAATATTGTTTATGTTGTTGTCCTTTGAAAGGGTTTCACTATGGATTTAAAATACCCTACTATAAAGAGGCTATCAAAGGAATCATGGGATAAAATATTATACCAGTACTTAAAAAAAAACTATAAAACACGCTTTAGAGTGACGTCGTGTACTTCTCAGCAAACCATTTCATCTGTTAAGGTAATGCATACAAAATAACTAGTCCGCCATCTTTGGAAGTCCACCATATTGTATTTAGAATGACATCAGTTAGCTAACCATGCATTGTCATCCAAACTAAACATGTAAGTATGCAAAATTACAGCTCAATCGAAAATCAGAATGTGGGTCAAATTTAACTTCTAAGATTTTTTTACATACTTAGTTACAGGTAAAGCAAATAAAGCGTTTATGTCTCAGATACACTTTAAAGCAAAACGTCGTAATGGGAGCTATCGCGCATGAATTCGCCGCTAGAGGCGTTCGTGTAGAGTAAAGTCTTCCTAAATGTCAGATGCCATACAATGTTTGCGCGTTGCGTGCTTTTTTTTCACGTATTTATACTAATACTCACGATTGTGTTCTAAATTAAGCCAATCCTGATTAATTATGACTTGAAGTTTTTAAGCAGCAACTTAGGATCTTATTTGTTAGTACTTGGAGGTAGAATTATTGTTAAATGTTTCATGCTTGCTAATTTTAGGAAGAATATTGTAAATATGTATCTAAAGCTTACACTATGTTGTTATTCATAATAAAATAAACTTTTTTACGAAGTTATTGGTACTTTAAAGTAATAAATAGAATTATTGACAGGACCTTACTCGACAGTGCGCCATCTGGTGAGCCAGCAACCAGTTAGCATCAATATTTTTTTACACTTTCTGCGTTAAATATGTCAAGCTTTTATGACCAGCTAAGTATGTCCAAATAAAAGTATTGGCATGATATTTCCAGAAAAATATATCTACATATTTTCCTTTTTATTCCAGTAAAAATGAAGGCTGAGCTAACATAAACCTATCACATCCAAACATAGAGGGATAATCCCGTGATTTTTTTACGAGTGGTTTCACTCGCTTCGTCCTATCTATCAATTTGTGAATATTAGAAGGGCTCCCCTGACAGATGCCGATAGGGATTTTATAAGTAAAACCTTTTATGCTTGTAAAGAACACAAAACAATTTTGCCTAGATTTGAGTGCTGATAGAGAGCTGGAGGCCTCGTGGCTAAATAATAGCCACTCGGGTCGATCGTTAGGTTAAGCCGCGGTTGCCTAGGTTGGTCCGTGGATCCGGGAACTCCCATTACATACAGAGTTTCCTCCATACCTCGGAAAGCACGTTAAGCCGTTGGAGCACGTTAAGCCGTTGGTCCCGGCTGTCATGTAGTCAGTGGCCGGAAGAGTCTGACAACCAGTTTTACCAAGAGATATCGTATTACACAGTTCTAAATGGGTTGTGGAGGTCAGATAGGCAGTCGCTCCATGTATTATACTGGTATTCAGCTGCATCCGGTTAGACTGGTAGTCGACCCCAATATAGTTAGGAAAAAGGAGCAGATGATGAGAGAACTGCCAGGCCGAGACAAAGTGATATATTTATGTCAAGAATATTTGACATAGCTACGCTATATATTTGGCTGGCTATGTTAATCCAGATGGCATACGTTGTAGAAATTCGAAATGCTTTAAAACCCATTGTTACTTGTTAGAAAAAGGTACTACCGCGTTCACTGAAGGTCGATCGCTTTTCACCCTTGTATTTTTTTTTTTTTTGGATGGGTAGTCATCAAATGACTTCTCCTGCTCTGGACGGAGCAGGAGGGAGTGTCAGACTTTTACTGACTAAAACCCATCCATGTTTCTTCATCGCCCTTTGTGTTCCGAGGCTACGGTATCTCTTTCGAACAGTCCCGCAACCCCGGCAGGCATCGGTCCTTGCGGACCCCTTCCTTTTTGCTGACTCTCTTTGAGGCGCGCGTAGAACACGAACGCGACATCGACACGGCCTGTCGTCATGAGACGGACGGACGGCGAGCTAGCCCATAGCCCACCGTCCACAGGCCCCCGCCTACGGTGGCCGGGGGCCATGTGGTGCGCCCCGACGCCCGGGGCGTCTCCCGCGGCGGCTGGGACGCTGTGAGGTTCTCTCCCTCTCACGTTCCGCCACCTCCTTCTCTAGCATTACTGCTTCGCAGAAGGAGGTGACAGCATCCCATTCCGTCTCGCTCCGGACCATGGCTTGCACCAGGGCCGGACGCGAGAGGTCGCCGCCACCAATCGCCGCTTCGAGGACACGGCGGTGCTCCGCCCACGCGGGGCACACCTCCACCGTGTGCTCCACCGTGTCCTCCGGTCGATCCTCGCAGTGGAAACACCCGGGCGTTTCCTCCCGCCCGATTCGGTGCAGGAACCTCCCGAAAACACCGTGTCCGGTGAGGACCTACGTCAGGCGGAAGGTGAGGACGCCGTGGCGTCTCTCAAGCCACTCCTCAAAGAGGGGTCTTATCGCCACTATTGTGTCGTGCCCTGCACGGGGTTGCGACAGTCGCTCTCTCCATGTCGCCATGGATCCCGCCGGAAGTCTGTCCGCTGAGCGACAATTTGTCGTGGCAGCGGAGTTTCCCCCTGGCGTAGCGCCTCCGCGCGCCATTCATGCAGGCGCGCGAGGACTATCGCCTCCAGATCCCATGGCGGCAATCCGGCTAGGAGGCTCGCTGCCTCGCGGGAGATCGTGCGGTACCCCCGGGCCAGCCTTACGGCTACCACCTTTTGGGGCGCGTTCAGGTAGTGGGCGGCTCGCCGCCTGAATGAACGCGCCCACACCGGGGCCCCGTAAAGGGCCATAGACCGCGCGACTCCCGCGTAGTGCCTTCGGCAGGAGGCGTTCGGCCGCCCAGGTTGGGCAGGAGCCGCCTGAAGGCAGCATCGCTTTTCACCCTTACACCATGAATAAGGTTGAAAAGTAACCCCTGACTAGAGGCCTTACACTCAAGGCATCCAAAGGATAGTCCGGTTAAGTAGAAGCCAGCCTCATAGGGTTACCTGCGGGATCCCATTACCAAAAAAAATAGTAAAACCGGCTGAGTGCGAGTCGGACTCGCGCACGAAGGGTTCCGTACCATTATCTAAACAACATTAGACAAAACGGCAAAAAAAAACACGTTTGTTTGTTGTGTTGTTGTATGGGAGCCCCGTTTAAATATATATTTTAGTATCTGTTGTTACAGCGGCAATAAAAATACACATTCTGTGAAAATTTCAACTGTCTATCTATTATAGACTGACGGACGGACGGACAGTGGAGTCTTAGTAATAGGGTCCCGTTTTTACCCTTTGGGTACGGAACCCTGAAAAAAAGTTTGAAAAGTGGTCGACCGTTAGTGAATAAGGTAGAACGTATGGCTGGTATTTCTCTAGACTAAAACATACCTACTTCTGCCGCCAAGCTTCGTTGCTATGGTCTGGTGTGGAGAGTATGAGCACTGAGGCACATAAGACAATTCAGTGTTGTCTGGAGGATGATAACGCACCTGAAATACCACCTGCAAGTATTGCAGATGTCAGAGGCCATAGTTTGCCGCCTGGTTGTAACAAACTGGAATAGAATATGAATTGATTGTTGTGATAGGTGCTAAAACTTATAGAAATATCTCTACAACGTATCCCTTGATTGTACCTCTTAATTTACAGCAAAATAATATTTAAATACCTCTACACAAATCAAATAATATAGGTGATATAAAAAACGCAGGCTTCATTTGAAATTTATGGTCGATGAAATGGGATTTAATATATCATCATCATCATCATCATCAGCCTATTACTGTTCCCACTGCTGGGACACAGGCCTCCTCTCTATGAGAGGGAATGGGCTACAATCCACCACGCAGGCCCAGTGCGGATTGGTAGATGTCACATGTCTTCGAATTTTTAGGACATGCCGTTTCCTCACGATGTTTTCCTTCACCGTTTTGAGAGCAGGGGTGATGAAGTAAATTACACAAAGTAATGCGCCTGTCTGGGTTCGAACCCACGACTTACTGTTCGTAAGTAAGGGCCGCCACCACTGGGCCACCGCTGTTCTAATATATGAAGATTAAAATTGTTACGAATTGAGACGTTTATCCACTTGTTTTGCACGTTTTTTGTTTAGTTGTCGATATGGGAAAGTTACCAAACGGGGCATAACCCTCAAAATAGGTACCTAAACAGAAACCTGCTTAATTATACAGATTTAAGTCTAGCAACATAATATAGCAAATATTACCAATATATCACCTCTAAAACCTATTTGTGCCCAGTTTATGTAGATTCAATCCAATTTATTTTCTGGGAGAATTCTAATTGAATTAATCTAAACGAAATTTTCAAGCCGACCAGACATTATAAGTGTTTAGTATTTCTCTGATTTATTTATTTAAATACGGATTTCAATCAGCCTCTGGTCCGTTTTGCTTAGAGCATGATGGCAAAACCAAAAAATGTTAAAAATATCTTTACATAAAAATTATTTAAAAATAATAAACACTTAAAATTAAACTCACTCATTAAAATTATCCACGGTATACGCAAAAACTGCTTCGATTCACTTTGATAGAAAGTCAAATAAATTAAAGGTAATCATATAGCGCTAAACCAATTTTAAACAACGTTCAGCTTTTTAAAAAAACTAAAATTAGTAGACGACACCACAACGATTCTTATTATAGTCGTTACTAACTCCCTAAAATGTTTTATTAATTCTATTTTTTAGTACCTGTAATTCACCTGCCCATAGTTTTGATTCACGTTTTTCACCAATAATTTTCTTTCCCCAGGTTCAGGACATACTTCCGCACAGCGATCTTGTGCCGTTGGCGAGAAATCCTGCGCCGACGCAAGCGGCCACTGCCAGAATCACCGCCGGACTGCATCTCGCAGTCCGGCAGTCGATCCCGATCAGGTTTTTACTCGTTAACGTAATTATTAAAAGTGATCTTTGGTATTTCATTCATTTTCGTCAGCAGTCATTTGTTTCGAAAGAGTTGTACAGATAAGAAGTAGCATGCACGAAATGTAATGATATGTTCGTTAGGTTTTAGCTCTGTTCTGTCTTTTTTGTGTCAAATTAACTTATTTGGCAATACGTCGCATATGTGATATGAATATCTAAACAAGATATAACAAAAAAATCAAAACTCATAACTATTTTCAGTTACTACGAGGTTATCAATCGTAGGTCCATGCAATATGGAGACAATAGGCTTTTGTACTGAAAAAATCAAATTAGTCCGTCAGTTAGATTATCAAAAAATATTTGACACGTATTTTTTCTTTTGTTACGTAAACCAAAATTGACGAAGATACGACACTTTTAAAATTCTCAATACGTCACGCCGTGGTATATTTTTTAGTGCGTTCTGACGTCACGAGCCCCCAATTCAGAGGTTTATCGCGTTTTATCTTTGTCAATATTCATTGATTTACAAAAACAAAAACTACGTGTCCGTTATTTTCCAATGCTCTAACTGACGGATTAAATAGATTTGCTATTTATTGTTGGTGGAAACTAGCCTATTCTTTTGTGCCAACCAATGATAAGACATTAAAGCCGTGGTTGGTTATAAGGCTGTTTTGTAGTTGAAATTAAAAAGTCACTCATTACAGACTTGTAGGCTATTGCCCTCCACGTTCAATCAATTTTTTGCGTATGAAGTAACATCATTTATTTAAATATCAGTCAAGCAGTATGTCTTAAAACGGCAGCGAAAAGTAAAACAAACCCCAACATTTACAAATACTAAGCTACAGAAAAAGAGAGGCGCCAAAATTTAGCCCGGCAACAACAAGATCAAACAAAAAACAAGATGAAAAATACTAAGGAAGTGTTCACATCGGCGCGAATCAACCGTGGCATTATCTCCTTATGTTATTTTAGTAGCAATAAATGTGAAAGGCATATGGGTCTTCTATTTCGAGTGGGATAAAAACACTTATCTAAATAACAAAGTTAATAATACCTTTTCAACGTTAACAAAAACTGAACAAATACCGTTCCTTTAAGTAATATATTTACTGGGCTTTATAAAAAGCTTTCCTTGTATCGAGTGGGCTACATAAAAAGAACGGCGTGGAAATTCCCATTCAAAAAGAGATGAAAGATAGTAGGTAAGGAAGTGTTCACATCAGCGCGGATTTATCATAATGGTCATGGCATTATCTCCTGAGATTATTTATAGTAACCATGAGTGTGAAAAACCCGTAACCAGTTGAAGATATGTAGGGGATGATAAATATGATGTGGGTTCGACCTTACTCGTACTACGGATGAGTTATTTTTAAAATTAACTTTGTAATGTTAAACGGCCCTTTCATGTTTTCACGTAGGTTTAAGTACATACGTCTGGCTATCTGAAGCGGCTGTGTAGTATTTCGAAGTTATTTTTGTATGTTATTGTATTACTTGCTGAAAATATATAATCCAAGTCCAGATTTTTTTTGCGAAATATATCAATGCTTTTTTGCATACATAAACTCATGCTTTCTTTCTTTGGGAGCAGCCAGAAACAACAGAACGCCAAATGCTCATACAATCATTCTGGTCTACAATTTTAGGGTCAGTCCTTACAGAAATATAATTATAAAACCAGTCTGTCACTGTTCCACTGCTGGTCTATTCTCATACAAGGAAGGCACGCGCATTGATCACCACGCTTGCTCAGGACGGGTTGGCCATTTCAGACTTATAATATTTAAAATCAAAATCAAAGCATTTATTTCAAATAGGCCAGTTACAGGCATTTTGAATTGTCGAAACAAAGACAGCAATGAAATTTAGCTAGAGTCTCAGACACAAGGCATAAAACTGTAAAAGTACTGTAGTTGCCCATTTCCTAACGTAGATATCTATGGAGAAGAACGGGCAAGAAACTCCATGGACACTCTTTTAAATCTGAATATTTTTACAAAACCTTGATGGTTACATTGCATTTTGAGAACGATGTAGCAAGATGTGCGCGTTAAAAGTGTCCTTAGTTTATATGAATAAAAGTCCAAGTTTCCTCACGGTAATATATTCCTTCACCGATGTCAGTGATATTTAAGAGACTTACAGAAATAATCACATAATTGGTCCATAAAAGTCCGAGCTTCTATTTACAACAATATCTTTACATAACAAAAATTTAATCAATATTTTATTTTTTGTAAGAAAGATCAAAGTTTAAAAATAACAAATCTCTACACAACAAATTTTCGCTAAAAGAGGCTGTCTTTCCTGGAAAATTAAATTCATATTTAATCAGTCTAAATGCCAACTTTCTTGAAATAACTGAAGAAAAGCAATACGCAGCCTAAATGTCGTATTGATTTGCTGTCAATCCCATGTTTCTGTCAATATTTCAGCGAGATTGATAAGGTCAATCTTAGTTATTTAATAACGCATTATGTATTTATTTAGTTAGTTTAATGGTTACAAGTGATTTTGCTGGGGCCCTAGGTTCGATTCCCAGGTCGGTCATAGTATTTTTGGGTTTCTCCATCAAGAATATCTCAGTAGCAGCCTGAGAGTCTGGATATGTGCCTGGTTGATGGTAATAGGCGCTTACATAATTGGCAAAATGTGGGAGAACTATTAGGTTTTACGTGCCATTGGTCCCAGCTGTCAATTGACATCTTTGATAGTGGTTACAGGTAGTAAGTGGCCCGAAAGTCTGACAACTAGTCTTACCAGGGGGTATCGTATTACTACACTACTACTACTACAACAGCCCATAACGTCCACTGCTGGACATAAGCCTCTCCCATGATGGGAGGAATTTGCCGTAATCTCCACGCTTGGCAGGCGGATCGGACATCGCAGTGATGAAAGACTAACAGAAAACGCTGCTGCCCATTCTCTGGTCTACGGAGGCGCAAGGTGTTCTGCCTCAGACATTAGTCGCCTTATACGACACCCGTTAGTGTAATGGGTTGGTTCTATTCTACTCTGCCGGACACCACACGGCTAATCGTATCGTATTACCCAGTACTAACTGGGTTGTGAAAGCCAGATAGATAGGCATTCGCTCCATGTAAAATACTAGTACTCAACTGCACCAGGTTACACTGAAAGCCGTCCCAACATGTTGGGAAAAGGTTAGACAGATGATGGCTCTTTGTCGAAGCCCTAAGTTTATTTGAAAAGTTTCAACCAATTAAGAAAGAATCCATTTAATAAGAACTATGATCAAAAGAGGTTTTGCAATTACAAAGTCGACTCTATAAGTTTATAGTATTGATGTTGTTTTTGCTTGTGTGAAAAGAAAGCCTTGCAGTGGGACTGCTACAGGCTTTATGCCCTAGAAGTATTAATTTTGAATGTTTTTCTTTGGCTAAAGAGCAGACGTAATTACAAGCTCGGTCGGTAGAGAAATTTTTAAAATAAAAATGCTTCTTGAGTAATCAGGCAAGGTTGCATCTTTGTTTGTTTCTCAGATTTAAAAAGGTATTCAGAATAGTTTTAACCATTAATTTAAAGGCACGTTCCTACTTTTCTAGTACTGTGTTATGATGGTGTACTATAAGGATGGGTGACCCCCATTCAAATCGAGTTTCCTCCGTACTTTGGAAAACAGTTGGTCCCTGCTGTCATTTGTAGATCTTTGACAGTCGTTACAGGCAGTCAGTGGCCTATAAGTCTGACAACCAGTATTATCAATGGGTACCTTATAACCCAGTGCTTACTGGGTTGTGGAGGTCAGATAGGCAGTCGCTCCATGTAAAATACTGGTATTCAGCTGCATCTTGTTAGACTGGAAGCCGACCCCAGCCTAGTTGGTAAAAGGTATAGGAGGTGATGGTCGTAGTACCGTATTAACTTTTCCGTTATCCCCTTTTCATGAAGGCTACAAACCAAATTCATAGAAAAGACCATTCCCTACACCCTTTGCTGATATAAATATTTATGATACGATTCTACACATTTTATTATTATATTTATTAGGGTAACAAAGTTTGTTAAGGCATTTTTACAGCGCTTTATTCACTTTGGCTCATAAACAGTATAGATTCCCATATAATATGTTATTATGTCAAAATAATAACTCATTTCTTCGGTGTTATTCAGTCACTCCGGGACACTAAAAAAACAATCACCAGAATGCTTTGTATTTTACATTTAAAAATCATTAAAATTTCCATAATGTTTAGTTTGTGCGTTTCTGCTAAAGCTTCAATTCAAATCAACTCATTAATTTTGAAATCACCTGGCATTTATTCCAGACTGCATTTGTTTTTAACAGAATTAATCATTGGCAAGTTGACGTGTGATCCCAGTTTTCTTAGAACGGTTGGACTAGCTTAATTTTCTGCTCGTAACGGTTTACATGCGTACACGCGCGCCTTATTTTAGGCTTCAAAAAATCTACCGCACGTAATCGCGCTTATACAGCGTGTTCGCGCGGGGTTAGTGAGCGCGTGGAGAGGCAACTCTCACTTATACGAGCTTATGAGCGCGTCAACCTTCGTATGATATGCGCGTATGAAAAAAAGCGCGAGTACACGGGCTTTCTAAAAACCGGCCAAGTGCGAGTCGAACTCGCGCATGAAGGGTTTCGTACCATCGTAATAGGTGCCCCCTTTAATTTTTATTTGTTGTTACAGCGGCAACAGAAATACATCATCTGTGAAAATTTCAACTATCTAGCTATCACGGTTCATGAGATACAGCCTGATGACAGACAAACAGACCGACAGTGGAGTCTAAGTAATAGGGTCCCGTTTTTATCTTTTGGGTATGGAACCCTAAAAACAAGTCACGCGCCGAAATAAATATTTGAATATGGTACTGATCAACGGCGTATGAACGTGTCCATAGATACTTCTTTAGCCATGTTCACACACGTGTTGCCTAGTGACTGATAAGCAACACAAAATTGTAATATGTACATAGCCTTTTTCCCAAACACATTTGAGCCAACACTAACAAGGTTGACTGAAAAGCAATCAAACCTTCCCAGATGCCACTGAATCTAACAGATTTGTTTGTGCCATCTATCATTCGCCCTCCTCTTTTATTCGAATCTCAATTACCAAACTGGAGGACAACATGACATGAAAAGTACAAAAGTTGTCAAATAATTTGAATGTTCAATTTTAACATTTTTTTATTGGAAATATAAAACTTTCAGTCCTCCTACAAGGCAATAACCGGCTATCGATCGATCTTCTCGAAAGGAAGGTATCACAAAAGGTCGCACATAAATACGTGTTAATAGCTTTAAATATTAGTACCAAGAAACATACAAGGACTTTTAAAAGCATTTGTTGCGCGATTAACATTTTTTCGCAGAACAGTTTTCTGATTATGTAACTCTAATTGCAGTGCTTGCAAACAAATGTTTGCGTCGCTACAGAATATCCATTGCGTAACAAACGTTCGCGAATGTTTGTTTACAAATACGAGAAGTAAATGCTGTATGGGTCATTTAATGCAATCTCCTTTAATTTGCTCAACTTTCTACTATATCGAATATTACAGCGCACCTATGAATTCTTTTGGTCCTTATTTATTGAGCAATAAAAGTCACCTTAGCTTTTTTGTTGGACTCTGGAACTCTCAGGACTCTCTCTCAAATGAGCAACTTGTCAGCTGTACAAGATCGTGAAACGTTTACTAAAAATATAATATGAATGTTAGACAGGCATATAGTCTTACATCAGCCGGATTTGTGATCCATAATAAAAAGCCTCGATCCCTCAGGATACGTCCGGTCATACTTACATGATTTATTTTCAGCTTTAAATATGATATTCGACCTTTTTTGATCCCTTTATGTGTGTAGGCACTTTTTCAAAGAGCAAATTAACGTACCACATTCGTAATTCAAATGAATTGGTTGTTCTTTTACTAGAGATGTTACCATAAAGTAGATTATTTTTTCAGTCTAATCCTTCGCGGATTACATGCGTGATGTTATGTAGTGTATGTTATTTTTAGGGTTCCGTATCTCAGTTGGCAAAAACGGAAGCCTTAAAGGATCACTAAGACCCTTTTTCTCAGGAATGCGTAAAAGTATTAAGCTGAAATTAATATCAAATATTCAAGGCTACCCCATAAAGCAGTAAAAAAAAACAAACTTGTAAGTCAACGCGATCAAAAGATATGACCGTTTATTACGCATATTTTACGATTTCACAAGGAAATCAAAACCTATAGGGTAGTTCCCGTTAACCTAGAATCATGTCTTACAGCACATTCATGTAAAGGAAAAAATCTGAAAACCTTAGTTTAATAACAAAATACCTACAAGTTTATACGGAACCCTCGGTGCGAGAGTCCAACTCGCAGTTAGCCGGTATTTCAGAGATAGTGCACTGCTTGTATTTCATTAGCATAGTTTAATGTCAAATGTGTGCGTTTTATTAATATATACTACTCTGTCAAGAAAGTACCGGGAAAAGATCAATAATACACAAAATGTCTGTTATTCATCCAAATTTATTTTATAATCTTCAAAGTATGCTCCTTTAGAAACGATACACTTGCGCCAACGAATAATCCATTCATCAAAACATTTTTTAAACGCTGCTTCCGGAATTGAGTTCAGTTCTCGCCGCGAATTCTCCTTTATGTCTTCTATCGATTGAAAACGGGTGTCACGAAGTGGTAATTTGAGTTTAGGAAAAAGAAAAAAGTCAGCAGGAGCCATATCTGGTGAATATGGTGGTTGCTGGATGGTATTTGTTGAGTGTTTGGTCAAAAATTCGTTCACAATGATAGCCTTGTGCGAAGGCGCATTGTCGTGGTGTAAAATCCAAGAATTTTCTTTCCACAAATCTGGCCTTTTTCGTCGAATTTGCTCTCTTAAACGCCGCATAACGCTCAAATAATATTCTTTATTTACCGTTAGACCTTCCGGTAAGAATTCAGAGTGCACAACACCGCGATAGTCAAAGAAAACAGTCAACATGACTTTGACTTTTGATCGACTTTGGCGTGGTTTTTTCGGTTTCGGTTCAGTTGGAAGGCGCCACTCCGAAGCTTGTTGACTAGTTTGCATGTCAAACTCGTAAACCCACGTCTCGTCACCAGTAACAATGCGTTTCATGAATGTTGGGTCCGAACTGACTCGTTCTAGCATGTCCTCAGCGACTTTCATGCGATTGAGTTTTTGGAGAAAATTCAGATCTTTTGGGACTAGCCGAGCAGCAACATGTTTCATACCCAAATGATTAGTTAAAATGTTACGGATCGACTCGTGAGATACAGAAAGTTCGGCGGCTATCTCTCTCAGAGTTGAATGGGGATTTTCAGTCACTATTTTCTTCACTTTTGCGATGTTAACTTCAGTTGCAGACGTTGACGGCCTACCAGAGCGAGGCAAATCTTCCATCACATCTCGACCGCTTTTGAACGCTTTGAACCACTCATAAGCACGAGTTTTTGATAAAGTCGATTCACCGTAAGCCTTCTGTAACATTTTCAGTGACTCCGAACACGAAATTCCATTGGCGATGCAAAATTTAAGACAAACTCTTTGTTCGATATTTTTGTCCATTATGAAATTCGCAATACACACTATATATGATATTACTAAAACCAGCACTGTATTTAATATAAATAACAGATGCAACTCAAACTCCGCGCCAAAATGGAAAACAGTTGTGCCAATCTAACAACTACAAAAAAACAAAAATTTGAATTTGGAACCATAAACAAATCATCCATTCCCGATACTTTTTTGACTGAATGTATATATGCTATATATATATATGCTATTTATATATATATGCTATAAAATTAATTTTGGGAGTATAATGCCGTTATGATAACCAATCATGAACACTGCGGATACATAGCTGAAATCTGATCCTAATTTAAAATGTAGATACGTACAAAATGATAATAATAACATTCTCGATGAGGGACACTGAAAACTCAGCGTTTTTGGCATGTGTTCAAACATGCCAAAAACGCTGAGTTTGAGTCCTAAATACTCCAGAATCTAGGCCTTTACAAACTGTTGCGAGAATATGTTGAGTTCGTTTATTAAAGCAATACTTTACTGCGCGAAGAATACGTTTATGCAAGACAAGGCCATTCAAGTTTTGTGTTTCGTGTTGCATTATAATTGTCGAGCGTTCTGCACGTAGGTATGTATATTTCAAATTAAGAACAATTAATTAAATACATTTTACTTCAAGCTCTTTACATTAAAATACTTGTATAAATTCTTGTATTAAATGGTAGATTCTTGTAAACCTCGAAGATAACGTATGCACGCAGTCAAGCGACATGAATGCTTGAAGTTGCTCCAACCTAATGAGATGGCAGAGCTTAGTTCATTACGTTATTTCTAAGATAATAATAATAAAGCATTTATTTATTTAATAGAGGCATAACTTTAGCAACGAGATGAAAAGTTTTTCATGCCTTTGATGGGAAGATCCTTCGTATAGATGTTGGGTTAGACGACGATGGGTTTAGAGTCTGTTATTGTCGCTAGGTGAACCAGGGGTACAGAAAGTTAACACCTATGTGACAGTGGAGAAGGATCCATACAACTCGATTCCTACCGGATTCCCTTTGAAAATGGGACAGTCAATATTCTATAGACAAATAATATAATCACATTAACAGATATGTCCTCCGGCTTACCTCTTACAAAAATTTACCCTTCTCTAATGCTAGGTGAACCACTTTGGTGTTCCATGGGTCAGAAAGGGGGCTATTCTGTACAAGGTGTAAACGAACCCTTCATTAACCCGTCAACCAAGCATTTTGTACTTTAAATTCTGTAACTCTACGCAAAAAATATTGCTGGCTAAAGATTATTTTTTGGGGTGAATAATCACGTGCTACGGTAGGTTTTAATGTAACGCACTCAACACTGCTAATAGATGCATTAAATAGGGGTCAAGGGGGTATTTCGTCCGTCCGTCTCATGACGACAGGCCGTGTCGACGGCGCGTTCGTGTTCCACGCGCGCCTCAAAGAGAGTCGGCAAAAAGGACAGCAAGGTCCGATGCCTGCCGGGGTTGCGGGACTGTTCGAAAGAGATACCGTGGCCCCGGAACAAAAAGGGCGATGAAGGAACATGGATGGGTTTTAGTCAGTAAAAGTCTGACACTCCCTCTTGCTCCGCCCAGAGCGGGAGAAGTCATTTGATGATTTCCCATCGGAAAAAAAGGGGGTATTTAAATTAAAGTTATAACCTTAGAAACTAGTTTTTTTATTGCAACATATTTGGAACATTGACCCCTATTACCTCCGTAACTAGGTTCACAAGTTTATTCCAGAGTAAAATGATCGCAATGACGAGGATAACAGTTGCTTTTTGGCTTCGTTAAGGGTATGATCTTTACACTCATTATATCCTAGTAACTCACGCAATATAAGATTTGCCTAACGTCTAATATGACGCTTCGTTCGCTTGTGTCGTCGGAAATGCCGTCAAAATTTTATTTGGTACTGAGAGATTTTTTATAATAATAGCCAGCAATTAAATAATGAGGTTAGGTCGGGAGATGAATAAGCTACAGCCAGTCGGAATTACACCCGTGTTTTACATATTAAAGCACTTCCCTAGAGAGTATTAAATAACACCAAAATTATAATTTCAGCATGCATAATTCGGGAGTTAAACGGAATTTAAAGGAGTATGAGGATTTTTTGTGTCTGTCCATTACATAAAGACTGTTTATTACTTTAAGCAGTTCATGCTACATGACTTATTTGAATCAGAATCAGAATCAGAATCAGAATCAGAATCAGAATGCTTTATTTGTAAACATAGGTCAGATTACAATAGTGGTGTTACAGATAGGTAGGTCCTCTATGTTTTGCCCAGAGGCGCACAAATATATTTACTTACATTGTCTTTACTTAAAACAACAATTTAACTTTTAAAATAATTATCATAAAGTTTCACATTGGTAATAAAATCAATTAATAGGTAGGTACATGCATATTTCAATATAAATAGAGGATATAATCAATTTCGTTCAATTTTGTTGACGTGTTTATGGTAGAAATTATGGTTACAATGAATGGAGATTTTTAAAAGTTAATTTGGACCATTTAAAACATCTATCTAATATTGTAGTTGCTGAATACTCATGCAGGAGACAATGAGTTACCATGAGACAATAGCCATGAATAAAAAATAAAAAATAAACTTTTTGTGATATCTGATCAGTTCTTAATAGCTACGTACTATTTTGTTGTTTAAATATTATAATAATAACTCATACATTTGCAAGATATTTCTTTTTATTAAAATCTATAGGTAATTATCACAATTCTTGATATTGAAATTAAAGCCAATCTAACTTCTTAAGATTTTCTGTCCATTACCTTAAAATCTCACAAAATAGAACTCAAAAATATTTCTGCCAAAACTCTAATTAGTAAAGATAACTTCTACAATAATCCCCTTGAAGTATTCGTCTCTACAGGTATAGAGGAACTCAGAAATTCAAGAGGAAATGCAGTAAGCGAATGGCAGCGCTCGTCGTATCGGATGTACAGCGACCACCCGTTGCCGAGACCGCATTTGCTTGCTAGCTGCCCTAAGTGTCCACATGGAATCTATTATGATGGTGAGAAATTTTGTCTTATACCTGGAGGTTATATCACGGAAATGGGACTGGCGGGTCACATTTCCTGGCTGGGTCAGGACAGATGGGCCAGAATCGTCACACAGTGAGTACCTGAAGACGGTCGTCGTCACCGAGGCAGGCCCAAGAAACGCTAGCGTAACGATTTGGACCCGTTTCTAGTCGATTGGTCGATGAACGCAAAAACCGGTAGAGTTGGAAACAATGGGAGAGGCTTTTGCCCATCAGTGGGAAATATACCTGGACACCAATGACCTATGGGCATAGAAACACATTACATTCTATCAGAAAAAAACGATGTTGGAAAGGTAAAAATGTGCTGGAACTGTAATGAATTATGCAACCGAAAACTCGTGACAATCTTGTTGGAAATTGTTGTCAGAATAGGGACAATGACTGATTTAAAAAAATATGATTCTGTTTAGTCCGTCAGTTAGATTATCGAAAAATATTGGATACGTGTTTTTTGTTTTATCAAATTAATAAAAATTGACGAAGATAAAACGTTTCAAAGATCATGAGTGCCTGTGACGTCACATTTGAGTAAAAAATGTGACGTCACACGAGTTTTCGACGCACTGTATCGTCTTCATTTTTTGTTTACGTGAAAAAAGAAAAAAGTTGCGTCCAATATTTTTTGGAAATCTATCTGACGGACTAATTAGATTTTTTGTCATCTACCCTATTTAAAATGCTGTAGAAGCGATTGCCAAATGTTCAATCCTCGGGTGAAAGTCTTGAGAATCTACTCTTTACGACAAGCACTGCAGGACTGCTTGATGTAATTAGGCTTCTCGACGGCGTTAATGCAGGAAATCGGGATGCCGTTTCCGTTTGCCGTTGTCGGGGATGCTATTCATTTTTGTCGGGGTTATTATTTATTTCGAAATACATTTTTTCATCAAATGAATAAACTAGGTAGCCTACCATCAAGCGGCAAAACAACGAGATACTTATGTAGTCAGCACGCACGGTCGGTACAACAGAAATCAAGGACCTTCGACATGCTTGTTGGGTGATACTAAAAACAGTTTTTAATTTATCCTGTTAAAAAAGGTGTTGTGGATTTATAAGGTCCTGCACTGACGTTGACGATATGTCCAGCAGTGGACATAATTATTCAAGCTGAAGGATGATGCTGATAGCTGGAGGTATTGCTATATAGATTTGTGATTGCATTTGAATGGTATTTTTTATGAGATGGATAGAGAAAATGTGTGTAAACAACGAATATTATTTAAAAAAAATCCGGCCAAGTGCGAGTCGGACTCGCGCACGAAGGGTTCCGTACCAAATCTATACAACATTAGACAAAACGGCAAAAAACACGTTTGATGTATGGGGGAGCCCCCCGTAAATATATTTATTTTATTTTAATTTAACTATTTATTTTTTAAGTGAATATACAACTAAATATTCTGTGAATATTTCAAGCGTGTAACCTGTTGCCGTTATTAATATCGAGCAAAAAACGGAAAAAAAAATCACGTTTGTTGTATGGAAGCCCCTTAAATATTTATTTTATTTTGTTGTTGTTGTTATAGCGGCAACCGAAACACATCATCTGTCTAGCTATCACGGTTCATGAGATACAGCCTAGTGACAGACTGACGGACAGACGGACAGCGAAGTCTTAGTAATAGGGTCCCATTTTTACCCTTTGGGTACGGAACCCTAAAAACGTTTGGTGAATTATGCAAGTAGATAGAGACCAGTGCCTTTCTCCATTGGTGTCAAATGTTTTATGTGAATATGCGTATATTACAGATTCAGGTTCAAAAAACTTTGTTTAAAAAAAAACTATTGAAAAGTGTTACTAGAAAAGTAAAGTCCTTTTGATCGTAAAATGGTAAATTGATAACGACTCACGAGAATAAAATAAATATTAAATACCAAAAGATAAAAGAAACAGGAAGAAAGAAAATCAAGTGTCTACTACTAGAGAGCAATAAAGAAAAAGCTGTAATATCCAAACTCGCAGAATCCATTTGTCATACAAAAGTCATCATGATAATGGAAAAGTGAGAAATATACCGTAGGAAAATAGATCTTTCTATCATTTATTTACACTGACTTGTTTCTTGACAGAAATAAAAGATTAGAGTGGAAAACTACTACTAAACTTTCGACGTTATACTAAACGGAATGTCAGCTTGATACAGTCGTACACAATTAATTTGCTTACAAAAACAAGGTTTACTTGTATATATATCATCAGTAGAGCTTTTATAAAATCGTCTAGATATTTTTCCTTCGGAGAAAAACTCTACAAAATAACATTTCCACGAAAACTGAACCAATTTCTGTTAAATTCCGAAGCTCTGAATATGTTGATATTGGCAATTTGTTACTTCATCAAATTCATAGCGTATGTAGAACAAGTTGAAACAAGAGACAACTAGGTAAGTACCATAATAATACCAATTTACATACTGGAAACGGAAGACAAAGGAAATATTATTTTGATGGATTTCTCATATCCTTTGAAGATACGTTCTGAAAGTGTAGAACGTAACGTTAGTGTTCCTGATTGGTAATCCAGTCTCAGTTTATCTAACTAAAGGGTGTTACTCCGGGTTTGTTCGGGTCGACCCTACACAATTGGCATGACGACAGTGTCAAAAAATTGCAAATCTATTTAGTCCGTCAGTTAAAACAAAAAATACGTGTCCATTAATTTCCAATAATCGGAAATTAATGGACACGTATTTTTTGTTTTTATAAATCAATGAATATTGACAAAGATAAAACGCATCAAAACTCGGGAGTTTTGATGCGTTTTATCGGGGCTCGTGACGTCAGAAATAGCAAAAAAATATACCTAGGCGTGACGTATTGACAATTATAAAAGCGTCATATCTTCGTCAATCTTGGTTTACGTAACAAAAGAAAAAACACGGGTCAAATATTTTTTGATAATCTAACTGACGGACTATATTAGATTTTTTTGTCGTCTCGCCTATTACTATATTAGAACAAAAACTATTTAGTTGACTCACACAGGATATACAATAAAACTAAAATAATAATTAAAAACGAAAACAAGACGTACAAAAATTGACTAAATTGTTTCTGTACGAGGCCAAAAAACCCCTACCTTAGCATGATGTTGCGAGATCATCACTTCACTACATAGTATAAAACAAAGTCGCTTCCCGCTGTCTGTCTGTAGGGACAGACAAAAAATCAAAATAAATAAAACTACGCAACGGATTTTGATGCGGGTTTTTTTTAATACATAGAGGGATTCAAGAGGAATGTTTATATCTGTGTGTTACATTTTATCGTAAGAAGCCGGGGAGGGTCGCTAGTTTAAAATAAATGTCATTAAAGGTTTGAAATAGTTTGTGCCGATCGGTGAGCCATGTTACCTGGAACATGGTACACGGTTAGGCACAATTTCAGCTGATCCGATCATTACAGTTATTTCATTTTGAGGCTTGGCTAAGACGAAATATTGTTTAGTTATTGTTCCCTTACTATTATCATTACAGGTTTGTTGTATTTCAAGCGATAGAGCGATTTCAAAAACTAGATACTAAATTATCAACAATCAAAATTATTAGGAACTAAAAGATAAACTTTCTTAAAAATTTACAGTATTATTTCTACCCGAAAAATATGTACCATCCTTCTGGAACAAATCGGAATATAAAATACAATTTTAATGAAATAAAAATAGTGGCGGTACTAAAAGTTTCCATAGATATTGTCCCAATGATAATAAACATCCTTGAGAGTGAAACTTGTCCAACTTTTACAGTCGAACTGAAACAAAATGAAAATAGTTTTCCATTGTTTTTCGAACTGAGACATTTTAATAATGAACGAGTTTTAGAGGCAGAAATAAATTGGAGACTTTGTGATTACTAGATATTTAATAATGAAAATTATTATTTTCTGTTTTTTTAGTACCTTTAATTATTAAATGCCAGCCTGCCTGTACCTATTCTTTATTACCTTCTTTATCAAGGTTAAGTAACATTAGGCTTGTGTACTGAAAAAATCAAATTAGTCCGTCAGTTAGGTTATCAAAAAATAATTTGACCCGTATTTTATCTTTTGTTACGTAAACCAAAATTGACAAAGATACGACGCTTTTAAAATTCTCACTACGTCACGCCGTGGTATAATTTTTAGTGCGTTCTGACGTCACGGGCCCCCACTCCCGAGTTTTGATGTGTTTTTATCTTTGTCAATATTCATTGATTTACAAAAACAAAAATACGTGTCCATCATTTTCCAATGCTCTAAATGACGGACTAAATAGATTTGCAATTTATTGATAGTGGACACTAGTCTATTGCCGAAGTCGGTCTGTGGATGGGTGATTTTACACAGAGCACTATAAGCAGTTGGTCCCGGTATACGTAAATGGAACAGAAGTCCGAAAGTCTGTTATCCACTCTTATCAAAGGGAATCGTGTACCATGTCAGCTTATGTGGCTGGTGTTTCATTGTAATATACTGGTACCTACTTATTTGCATCTGGTTAGGTTGGAAAATGATCACAACGGTGTAGCTAGGCAGATAAATAAGCTGAATATTTGTGCTGATTTCAAGGCACTTCACGCCTTCAGTGATGTCGATATGTTGTGTAAAAATTAGTTTCATGAGGATTACAATGTTCACTTGACACTTACTATTACTCGCGCTTGCGTTAATTAACAGAAAATCGAGCCTGAAACGAAAAAAAAATCATTTGGCGCAGGATTATTTTAAACATTCAAATGACTTTTGTAGTTTTGTTTCGATGAAGTGTTTTTTTTACTATCCTTATGAATCTATTATTATAAGTGATATTGTTCTACAATTAATTTAATAGATCACTGTTTTAATGTAATTACGAGTTGTGCAGCTACAGCAATCGGACTCTATAATCTTCTTTAATAAATTATATTTTTATATTTAATTATTATATTTAGATGGATACACAATTAATTGATTAAATTTATTAATTAATAATATTAATTTAATTTGATTTTTTATGGATATACCGAGTTTCCTCCTTGCTTCGGAAAGGTGTCCACGTTAAGCTGTTGGTCCGGTTGTCATTTGTCCATCTTTGACAGCCGTTACAGGTAGTCTGTGGCCCAAAACAACAACCACTGACAACCAGTCTTACCAAGTGGTATCATAGTACCCAGTATGAACTGGGTTGTGAAGGTCAGATAGGCAGTCGCTCCATGTAAAATACTGGTATTCAGCTGCATCCGGTTAGACTGGAAGCCGACCCCAACATAGTTGGGAAAAGGCTAGGCAGATGATGATGATACTTACAACCAAATATAAAATGAATGGTAATACAGACTGGTTAACGAAATTCCCTTCTGACTAATAAATTTCTGGATTTATGAAGGACGTGAATACTCCGAAGCTTATAATACATGTCAGAGGCCAATTTGTAAGACCCAAAACTTCGTCATTCCAAGTTTTTTTAACTACGATACCACTTAAAACTTCCAGCGAAAGTATTCGGCTAATTGCCACTTCAGATCGTATATTGTTTCAGGGAAAAAAACGGTGTACTCGTATGAACGGGAAAACATGGAAAATATTTATTTATAAGATACGATGAAAAAGCAAAGGCTACGTTTTTTTAATTAATTGTTCTAAAAATCAATTCAATTCAAAATCATTTATTTCAGTTCATTTAGGATCATAATTGCATTTAAAACAAAAATTAACAAATATAAAAATGAAAATTTCAATCAGTATACACGGTGTTGAATTTAGTAGTTACTTATGCAAACATTTTTATGCAATAAACATGAATTTAAACGAAGTTAGAACCATCAAAGAATTCAAATTTAGGTATCCAAACATTTGACAGTTCTAACTCCTAGCCATACTTAACTAATGAATAAAAACCTTATCTTATATAATTACTTTTCCTCTATCAAAAACCTTGTTCACTTTCAAAAAACCACTATATCTCTCTATAAATATCACAATACATAGTTCTCTGCTTGGAGAAGCGTCCGCTCACTGTCCAGACTTGTTTGACCGATCCAATAAACATACAAATTGTTAATATAAACAAAAAATAAAAAACAAACAAAAAATCCTAACTAACTAACCTAAATTTAATTTCACACGCATTTTTTCACCTTTAAGATTTCATTTTCAAAGTACTACAGATTAGTTCTCGCCACTTAGAAAAGGATTCTCCAAAGTTTTTGCGGTATATATTAATATTTTTCTTTTGTTTTACGCCTTACGCTATTAGTCATTCGCAGTTTTCTTCAAGAGTCCTTTTTATACCTTTTTTTGTTTTTTTTTTTTTTTTTTTTTTCGGATGGGAAATCATCAAATGACTTCTCCCGCTCTGGGCGGAGCAGGAGGGAGTGTCAGACTTTTACTGACTAAAACCCATCCATGTTCCTTCATCGCCCTTTGTGTTCCGGGGCCACGGTATCTCTTTCGAATAGTCCCGCAACCCCGGCAGGCATCGGTCCTTTCGGACCCCTTCCTTTTTGCTGACTCTCTTTGAGGCGCGCGTGGAACACGAACGCGCCGTCGACACGGCCTGTCGTCATGAGACGGACGGACGGCAAGCTAGCCCATAGCCCACCGTCCACAGGCCCGCGCCTACGGTGGCCGGGGGCCACGTGGTGGCCCCCGACGCCCGGGGCGTCTCCCGCGGCGGCCGGGACGCTGTGAGGTTCTCTCCCTCTCACGTTCCGCCACCTCCTTCTCTAGCATTACTGCTTCGCAGAAGGAGGTGACGGCGTCCCATTCCGTCTCGCTCCGGACCATGGCTTGCACCAGGGCCGGACGCGAGAGGTCGCCGCCGCCAATCGCCGCTTCGAGGACACGGCGGTGCTCCGCCCACGCGGGGCACACCTCCACCGTGTGCTCCACCGTGTCCTCCGGTCGATCCTCGCAGTGGAAACACCCGGGCGTTTCCTCCCGCCCGATTCGGTGCAGGAACCTCCCGAAAACACCGTGTCCGGTGAGGACCTGCGTCAGGCGGAAGGTGAGGACGCCGTGGCGTCTCTCAAGCCACTCCTCAAAGAGGGGACTTACCGCCACTATTGTGGCGTGCCCTGTCCTTTTTATACCTCTGAATAGCTTTTAATACTGTTAAATTGCGATAGACGACATTTTTTATGTTCGGTCTAAAGAAATGGCTAGACATTAGGATTTTTCAAAGGAATACTTATAGAAAAGCGCCTTGAATTGAATTGTTTTGTGCTAAGTGTTAATGTTATCATTTAGAAGTATAATTATAATTTTTAAGAATAGTTGGTGTGATTAAATAAAATTATTAGTTTTTCTCTGAATATTTTTTGTCATATCAATATTTAAGGAGCTGATGGACGGACGCTACTGAAGGCGCCAAACTAGTGGCTCAGTTCTGGGTTGACACAATTCAGATTAAATATTTTCCCTTAAATATTTTCACTTTTCTGTCAACCAAAGACCAATACATACTTCATCAAATGAGTCTAGTTCATCATGTTATCTTTTACTGGGCTTTTGGCGTTGCAGTATTCTCCTCTTAAACTCACGCTTTTTTCCATAGGGGTAGGCAGAAACCACAGAATTGCCCTAACATTATTTTTCATTATTTAATAAAAAAAAATAGAGAGCAGCGGTGGCCCAGTGGTGGCGACCCCGACTTACAAACAGTAAGTCGTGGGTTCGAACCCAGATAAGCGCATTACTTTGTATAATTTATTTCATCACCACTGCTCTCAAAAAACGGTGAAGGAAAACATCGTGAGGAAACCGGCATGTCCTTGAAATAAAAACATTTGAAGACATGTGACATCTACCAATCCGCACTGGGCCCGCGTGGTGGATTATAGCCCATTCCCTCTCATAGAGAGAAAGCCTGTGTCCCAGCAGTGAGAACAGTAATAGGCTGATGATGATGATTATGATTTAATTAAAAACACAAGCTTTCAACAGTACGCTCATTCAATTTGTCAAAGACAACGGTAAACTAGTTTTAAATGTTTCTAAAGTTACAATAGAGTTGTTAAAAGTTTAATTTCTTATTGGAGTAACTGTAACTACTTTAGCAATGTTATCACAACATAATCAATCAACTCAATTAAAACTTTGCTTTAGTTATTTTTATACTTCTACCTAATAAATAAAAATAATAGATATTTCTTTAAATATTAATTTGCACTTAAATATTTTGTAACGGTCGTACAATAGCATTTTATTTTTATTTTTTTAATTATTTTTTTTACTTTGTGTTTTTGTTTTGTTTAAAAATTTTAAAGATAGGGCCTTATAAAAAACTAAAATTTTAATTATAAATCTTTTGAAATTGAAACGAACAAATAAAGCAGGCCCTGCATTGTTTCAGCGCGTTTTAATAAAAGAGGTTTGTTGTGAAAAAGAGTTTAGGTTTTGCGAATGCCCGTTTCCTGAGTTCATCATTTTAACATTGTTGTCAGGATCTCTAAGTACCTCTAAGTAGTAATCAATAATTATTTTCGTTATCAAATTTTACCGTCTTGATCTACGACGTACGACGGTCTTAGACTGCCACGGTATTAAACAATGAAATAAATCTAAAAAAAAAAAAAAAAACGCTATAAACACCCGTTTTCATAGTATGTTTTATAATGTGTTCTGATCGTGAAACTTAAAAAAAGAGAATTAAACAATGATATTTGTTGTTACACCTGTTTTCTTAAACATACCGAGATTTTATCATTATTTAAGAAACTCTGGATATGAGTGGTTGTATAAATGTCTGAAAGTCTACTTTGAGTCTTTGACTGTTTTAAGAAATCTTGCGTTTTTTTTTCTATATCCAATTTACGAATAAAAAGAACAAAGATGATTATTTATTTTTAATCTCCAACAACAGATTGAGATGAATTGAGTTTAATAATTATGAGTTTTCGTCATAAAAGCCCGCTGATTAATTCCATTAGCCCAAATTAAACGATTTAATTACTTTCAACGTTCAAATTGAATCATTTATTAATGACATTCTTCTTTTGTTTCAGCCTACATACATGGAAGGAGAGTGTAAATATTTAGTAGATAATCTGACAATATTTGTAAAGTGTGAATTTGTGCCGATGACTGGACTATCAATATTAATAATTAATATAACTTGTTTTTAAAATTAACGTTTGGTGTATCATAAAAATAAATGTATATTTGATAGGATCATTCATATTTGTATAAGTGTAATGATGGATAAAAATGACAAAACCGTCAAAAGTGGAGAGATTTTGAAGAGACCTACCACCTCAGCATTGAGTGACCTAAGGTTGAAGAAGTAGAAAGAATAATGGTCTGCCTCGTTGGTTTTGTAGCCGCAAGATCGAGTACTGAGCGTGATGGAGTCTGGATTCGATCGCTAAGTTAAAGAAACTGTCATCAGGTTTTCATCAGTAATTTATTAAGCAACCTGGTTAATTGCTCACAACCTATAGATAAGTGTGTATGTGGGTAATGTAAGTGCTATTTTGTGAGTTTGTTGTACAATCACTGTTTGCGCCAGGAAACGTTTGATAATGAAAGATAAATATTTGCTTCGCATGCGTTCAAAACCTCAGTTTAACTAGTTTAATACCAGCATCCGTTTCCTATCTAACCAAACTAAACTTTGCTCTGTTCACGAAATTGCTCGCTTATTTTGTGTGATTCTCCCAAATTATCAAGACCGAGCTAAAGTTGACCTCAACTTTAGCTCGGTCTAGATCTACTTAAACCGAGTATTCATTAAGGTACCTTTTCGTTCGCGGTCTTGTTATCTGATCATGAGATTAGAAGTCATAGAACTATTTGAAGGCGCTTCTGCAAAAATAAATTTTGAGACATAGGGTATCTTGTAACCCACACTGGGCTCTTACAGAGAAGACACCTTTGACTCAACAGTGGGAACATGATAAAAAAATAACGATGACGAGTAATATTAGGTACAAGGAAACTCGCGCGTCCTGATAATTCGAACAGCATGGGCACTACACCCGCGTTATGGATTACAACACATATCTTCTCATAGAAAGGAGTAATTATAAAAATAGTGTGTTAGTTATGGGCCGATTATGTCACATTTAAAAAAAAATATCTACACTAATATTGTACGATGAATCTATTACAAGGTGTAACATAACCGCGGGCCTGTGGACGGTGGACTATGGGCTAGCTCGCCGTCCGTCCGTCTCATGACGACAGGCCGTGTCGACGGCGCGTTCGTGTTCCACGCGCGCCTGAAAGAGAGTCAGCAAAAAGGAAGGGGTCCGTAAGGACCGATGCCTGCCGGGGTTGCGGGACTGTTCGAAAGAGATACCGTGGCCCCGGAACACAAAGGCCGATGAAGGAACATGGATGGGTTTTAGTCAGTGAAAGTCTGACACTCCCTCCTGCTCCGCCCAGAGCGGGAGAAGTCATTTGATGATTTCACATTCGAAAAAAAAAAAACAAAAAAAAGGGTGTAACATAATAAACTTACAACCTTTCGTGTGGTGTCTCGGACCATGAAACTGAAAAGTTATGAATTTCCAAATGTCATAAAACAAAACTTGTTCGGTATCATGGTCTGTCATGTCAACCAATGACAGGTTGTGCGTGGGTTCGAATCCAGGCAGACGAATTACTTTGTGTAATTATTATCATCACCACTGCTCTCAAAAGGGTGAAGGAACATCGTGAGGAAATCGGTATGTCTAAACTAAAAATTCGAAGACATGAAGACAACCCACACGGAGCCTGCTTAGTGGATTATAGCCCATTCCCACTCATAGACAGGATGCCTATGTCTCAGCAGTGGGGACATTTTAGGCTGATTATGCTATGCTTATGCTTGTTTGCCAATCTTTAAATATCAAAGCTTTGAAAACACCGAACGCAGTATTTGTTAAAACATCGTTGCGCAAAGCCCCGTAGCTCGTAGCTCGAAGCTTACGAGCTACGAGCTACGAGCTACGGCTCTGTAGCTCGTAGCTGTAATGGCGTAGCTAACGAGTAAAGGAGCGGTCCAACCAACCGGACTGAACCTATTTAACAAGAACTTACATCGTAACACTTCTGAGAACATAGGTTAATATCGTGGATTAGCATACGAATATATTGTGGATTCTTTGAAGCCATTGGATACGTATTATATGAGCCAACTTCAAAATTCTAGCGAAATACACACATCAAAAATGTCTAGGGATCAAGCATTTTTATGCGGATTTCTTGAGATTGAGATGTGGCTTTGTAATAAATTTATGATTTTATAAATTTATATGGATCCTTTTTGGTGCATTTCATAATTTGAATCAGGAACTCTCAATCAAATTCGAGTAAAAGATGAAAATAAGCTGTCAATATTTTCCCTATAAAAACATACAACGCATTGAAGACATTATTAGTGCTACTGTTTCCCTACTACTGATTAAAACCAACGTTATTATGGAGCGGCGACGTCATTTAAGCAGGGAAGAAATGCTCAGAGCCGTGGGAATGATAGAAGCTGGTTCCCGGCAACGTACTGTAGCTTTAGCTCTGAATACAAGTCAGAGTGTTATCAGTCGACTTTGGACACGTTACCGAAGCACTGGTACCGTGGCTGAGCGCCATGGAGGACGGTATCGCTGCACCACACGGAGACAAGACCGATACATTCAAATCTTAACTCGAAGAGCTCCAACAATAACCGCCATGATGTTAGCCGTGAGGCTTCATCACTCTTCAGGGAACTTAATTAGCGACCAAACAGTCAGAAACCGCTTGCATGAAGTGAACCTTCATTCCCGAAGACCGCTACGGGTACCACCTATAGCAATGCACAATCGTAGGATTCGATATCAATGGGCTCTTGAACACAGAAATTGGGCAGAAGAACAATGGCGTTTCGTGTGCTTTTCTGATGAGTCTCGTTTTGGTATGAGACCGGATACAAGACGTATACGACACTGGAGAACCCCTGGACGCCAACAGCGATTAAAATCCTGCCAGGAAGTCCATCCTTATAGTGGTGGAACCATCATGGTATGGGCGGGTATTTGGATCGGCGGAAGAACTGAGTTGATTTGGATCAGAGGCAACCTCAACGCTCAAATTTATGCTGAGACGATTGTATCAGACGTCATCGTTCCTCTACAAGTGCAAATCGGTCCCTTATTTCAGTTAATGCATGATAATGCACGACCGCACACCGCAAGAGTTGTAAGACAGACTCTCGCCGCAGCTAACATCAATGTCCTGCCCTGGCCTGCTCAGTCGCCAGACTTGAACCCGATTGAGCATGCATGGGATATGCTACAGAGAAGAGCTCTGCCGAATATGGAGGGTATCCAGTCGCAAGAAGACCTTTTTTTGTTGTTGCAACGAACATGGGCGGCCATTCCACAGCGTGATTTGGATGAACTCATTTTGAGTATGCCAAACCGATGTTCTTGTGTTGTTAGTGTTCGCGGTAGAAACACGGATTATTAATTGTTTAAGTTACCCAATAAAATTTTAAAGAAAACTGTTATTTCAGTCTTTTTTTCGAACTTTAATGTTAGTGGTTCAAATGTCAAAAATCCCTTTATTAGGAAAATGGCAAATTTCTTTATTAATGCAAAGGTGACTTGGTTTATCGTTACTGTGACAAACGAAAACACTTTATTTGATGAATCCTTAAAGAAAATTTTAATTAATATCAATCAGGAGAAAAGTTATTGCAAAAATATATGTTGATCCCTAGATACTTTTGATGTGTGTATAATGAATAGCACTGTAACGGTCAAATTCACACCGAAATGGCAGCGATCGTCAGCACGGTTTTACTGTCAATCCATTTTATGCTACATCATCATCAGCCTATAATGTTCCCACTGCTGGGACACGGCCTGCTCTCAATGAGAGGGAATGGGCTACATTCCACCACGCGGGCCCAGTGCGGATTGGTAGATGTCACATGTCTTCGAATTTTTGGTTCTAGGACATGCCAGTTTCCTCACGATGTTTTCCTTCACCGTTTTGAGAGCAGTGGTGATGAAATAAATTACACTAAGTAATGCGCCTGTCTGGGTTCGAACCCACGACTTACTGTTCGTAAGTCGGAGCCGCCACCACTGGGCCACCGCTGCTCTAAATACATAGTATCGTTTGAAAGACTCGCGGCCGCTCGCGCCGCCGCGAGACGTCACGCAGCCCGTCAAAGCGGGGCATTACAGGAAACTGCTAGATGCTGCTGGCCGCTGCCAACCGCTACCAACCGCTGCCACTTTGGTGTGAATGGATCCTAATAGGTAAAGATGGCACGAATATTAATCAATATTGAAAATAACAATACAATATTACAATATTTACAATTAAATTACACAATAAAAATCCAAAATTAAAAAAGTGCTTAACATTGAATTCATTTGGACTTTGGTTTTATTATTATTTTATTTTTTCTTAATTAATTTTTAACATCTTGGTTCTCAAGGTAAATAACCTGTCGCAATTATATTAATTTTTACATATTTTAGGTGATGATCTATTTGCATGTTTTTCTTTAATTTTTTGGCAGTGTGTCTATTTTGTTCCACAGTATATTTATACCAGACAAGCTCTAGACGTGAAGACTTGTAATTGGCTGTCTGATTATTATACTGTTATTTATCACTATTGTATAATAGCTTACATGATAGGCATTATTTTTGTACGACAGGCAGGCACTGGCACAATGGAGGCTGTAAATTGGCTTTGCTTGTTATCAATGAAAGGTCAAACTACTCTGCTTGAAAACAAATTTATTTACTGACATGAAAGCTTCAGCTCCTGTATGATTAAAAATATGATTTATCCTTCTTCCAGATAAATCAGTTTACATAAAAAATACCCTGAGTTAATAAGCTATTTTCTTTTATAAAATAAAAAAGAAACCTCCTAGATACAAAAACTTGGATATTTACCATGTTTTCTATTTATTTATTACATGAGTGTTTCACGACCTAATTTTAATATCGAGACAGCATTTACTGCGAAGAAATACAGAAATCTAATCTAGATTATTTTAGATTCAAATTTTTTTTTTCAATCTGATTTATGTAATATCAAACTGTTACTATGCTGAACCTGTTAGAGGGCAAAGACTCAAAAAAACCCTGTACTGAGCCGGTGGTAACAAATCATAAATAATTTTGATTTGACGCCTACTTATTTACATCCAAATGTAATATTCTCATACGAAATTTCCCACCAATTTAATTTTCCCTCATGATTATTTATTTCAGTGAATAAAGTCTCAGGTTTAATTACATTAAAGATAATCGAGTTTCAAAACTTCCTCTGAGAATTTCTTGTTCAACGTAATGATATAAAAGTGTCTGCGTGATTACTTTGGTGGATTTCGTTACTGACATCTTATATCTTGTTATAATGAATGAAAAGGGTTAGAACTCGTAAATCTGTCTAACGAGCCGTGGGTGACTGTAGTTTCATGTTTCACGTGACTTGAGTTCCTTTTTTTGTTGTGTATTGAATGACTTATATTTTACATTTTCATTTATTGATTTGGTTATTATATATAATAGGGAATATGCATACATTTTCTTTTTTTTATTTCGATACGGAATGTTAAAAGTACTATTAAATAATGACAAAAAACGAAAACAAGACATAAATCGGCCAAACAACACAAAAGTTATAAACATTTAAACTTTAATTTCTATCTCTTTCTTGATAAACGGAATTTAGTATGGATATTGTACGTCGATGCAGCGAATGACGTCATTCGCTGTATCGGATCTCTCTGTCTAATCAACAGTTTCAAGTGCTTATAACTTAGTATTTTTTATAGATATTAATAAAATAATTTCACTTTGCTATTTCTGATGTAAAATACGCTTTGTTTAGTAAGTCGCAGTGTAAAGTAATAAAGTGAATGAATAACAAGTATGAAGAAAACAATTACTATGTAAAAAGTAACCTATGAAAATACAGACACACAACTCTTTTCACTTGTCTCTCTGATTACTAAGCCCATTCATAAAAAAAAATGTGACGATTGTTTTTTTTTTGGTTGTTCTTAGAATTTGTTTAGATTATGAGTGCAGAATTTGCACTAATTCGCATCTGGAAAAAAAATTAAGGAACGAAATTGGGAAAGGTTTTTAAAGTGGCGAGTTGACAACATGTGTTTAGTGTTATAATGATGTGGAAGTCGTTAACCTGTCCGTACTAGCCTAGTAATTTACAATCTGCATCGTGTAGAAAATGCTGAAAATTAAAAATAATGTCTTGTGACTAAACTACAGGATGTATTGGATTTAATTTATAAATTCAGGCTGGGAACGTCATGAAGTATACGCAGTTTTATGTCGTACTGTCGGCACCATATTGATAGCTTAAGAGGCCGCCGACCGATGCGTAGTTCATACAAACGATATAAAATAATTTGTAAATCAAACATATTCTTATGGTAGTGTGTATTGATCTCGATTGGATTACAGAATATATATATTTTGAAAGGACAGCGATATAAAGACGAGATAATATAAGGAATTTAAAATTTCTATAGAAAACTTATTTTTCTCATAATTCTTGTATAAATCAGTAAATAAATCAAACATATTCATAATAATATAGACAATCCCCAATATGCAATTTTTGCACCAACCGACCTTCACGATAGCATTTATACTTATACTTTTTCAGCACTTTAAGTACGCGAGTGTGGGTTGTTCCTAATTCATCGGCAGCATCTCTACTTGAAGCCTTCGGAAATGATTCAAACTATGTTAAAACATCTAGTTCAAAATCGAAATAGTTTTGCTGAATAGTTTGCCGTCTCTTCTTGAAACCACCCGTATTCTTTAAATTTTCTACCATTCTTTTCAATACGAACCGAGTTGGTGCCTGTCGGTCTTGATATCTCTCTCCATACCACCGCAGAGCTAGATTCACGTTTTTGTTATTTAAAAAATAAGCTTCCATTAAATCAAACTGTTCTGGATAAGCCATTTTCACCGTGAGACAAAATGTGAAATGAGTTGTAAAAACAATCAAATGTGAATAACAACTGTGACAATCTAGTTTTCAAATTATAATCTAACATTCCATATTTAAATTACCTCATACACGCAGCTACGAGTATGTCGCGAAGGAGTCTGCATTACAAAAGATGGATGTTAGTTAAAGAGCACTTGACTCATTGAATTTGTAACTTCAAATTTCCTGGTTTTCCTTTCATTTAATTTATCATGTTTGATAGAGAGATTTCATCCTTATAATTGACCCTAACGAGATCGATGCAATAAAAGTACAGGGTATAATTTTTTCAGATTTTAGCCGGTTCGATTCCCGGGTGTGGGAGAAGAGAATTTTCTAAAATCTTTGAATGCAGTTTGCTTTCTATTAAAAAATAAAGGAATGTTTCCTTTGAGTAAAATTTTCTATCTGCAGTATTAAGAGTACTTTCCCTCCAGGTAGCATTACAAAATTCCACCCTGTATATACGGTTGAATTGAGAAACCACCTTTGCAGAAGTCGGTTAAAAAAGAAAACTTGTGAAAAAGTTGGAACTTTGACCCCCAATATCTCCGTAACTAGAAGGATCCCAGGTATGGTCTATAACAAAAAAAAATCGCAATGATGGGAAGAAAAAGTACCTTTCGGCTTCGTTAAGTCTTTTTGTACCCTTTATTATAGAGCAACGACGATATTTTCTCGAACTACTCTATTTTGATGATAAAGACGGAACCGAAATACTATTTCGTTTGTTTGTAAGCTCTTGAGAAGTAATTAAAGGGAGAATCGAATGTTAATCAACGATGTAGTTTAATATTGACACTTGTTGTGTATATTGTGCACGTGTAAATATATACTAAGTAGATAGGTAGTGTGACAATGCATAGTAATTAACAACTACATTCCTAGATAATTACTGTATGTTTAAATGTATACCATAGTACAAAAAGGGGAAGTAGGATATCTTCATACGCGCGGCTTTTATGTGTGCGCCATAGTATCTTTGCGTCGCGGCACGCACACTCACGACCCGTTTCTCAGTGCGCCAGCTGAGAAAACGGGTTTACTGGTTGAGATTTAGTTTGAGTCAAGCCGCGCAGGGTGCGTCTGTATAAGATATCCTACTTCTCCTTTTTATACTATGCTTATACCGTCACTTACGAAATATTTTCCGTGATAATTATTTAGACTATGGAAGAGAGTAGTTAGATTTTACTTTCATTAAAATTCTGCACCTAACTATTTATTTACCATCCACCCGCACTCTCCAGTCATCCCGTGATCATGGCGCTTGCAACAGCGTCGAAATTTCGGGAGCTCACAATAATGGATTATTATTTATTTATTTAAACTTCATGTACAAGGGTGGTACATAGACGGACTTAATGCCACAAGGCATTCTCTACCAGTCAACCAACCGTCATTATCACGGAAGATATCCTGTAAGCGACAGTATGTCACTGACAGTATGTGACTGTCAGTGACAGTCGCTTATAAGTTTAATCATAATCCGTTAAAGTTTAATACATAGTCACTGTACGTTTATTTTTCGGAGGAGCTCGTAGCTAAAAACAGCTACTCGGGTTGATCGTAAGGTTAAGCTGTTAAGAGCACACAAAACGGCCGTTTTTCCATACAAACGTAGTCCCCTGTTTCCTCCCTGGATAATGCCAGTAGAGCAATATTTTCTTTTCCAAAAAATCGCTCTTAGTAAAATACTGGTATTCAGCTGCATCCGGCAAGACTGGAAGCCGACCCCAACATAGTTGGGAAAAGGCTAGGCAGATGATGACTGTATGTTTATTTCTGGCCATAATTTGATTGCTTATAACAATATAACTGTCAATTTAAATATTATTAATTCGACGAAAAGCGTGGCTAACCTGTATTTTTTTTAAACTTACAAAAGATATAGATGTTGTATTTACTGTCATTCTTAATGTTTGTGTAAAAATCATCGAAACATATTAGTTTAACGGTATCAATAATCGATATCAACTAATTAGATAGTAATTAAATATATCATAATTTTTAGATTATATAGATGAATAAGAAAATAATGAGCTCAGTATTAAAGTTTTTAAATGTTCAATTATTATTATAGATACTAAGTATTTATTTATAATGCCTACGAATATAATTATTATAATATTTATATACTTACATAGTAAGAGATGGATTATTGAATGTTAGTAATTATAGATACAAAAAAGGTAACCCACCATTATTTTAGTTTAAATATTTACAAGAGTCCTCGCACTTTTAGAGACCAAGTTAGTCTTTGTTAGACTTTTCAACATTGTTACACATTCTATTTAAATTTAAGTAACATTAATATTCCAAAGGTATATTGACGTTTGCGAGAGCTTTATACCTGCAGTGAGCGTGTCGCTACTGGGTAGCTAAGTAAATCAGATAAATGTGAAAAGTAATCGCAACTGAACTGTCGAAAGTAAGAGGGCTTTAAGTACTTCTTTACTATGATGGAAATACTTTAAGTATACAAATATGTCGCAGTAAGATAGTTATTCCGGAAGATAGTAATAAAAGCGATTTATAACTATTTTATTAAAGTTATTTAATGAAATATTTATAAAAACATTTTATCTGCCAAATAACCAAAACTAAAATCCCATTTTTGAACCTAGAACCTATAACCTAGAATTTTACATTTTGCTATCCTATCAAAGTAAATGACTCCAAACTAAGGCATAATCGACGTAGCTAGGGTGAGCTCCTATTTCTTGTCTGCAGGGTTTAAAGTAACCTCGGGCCTGTGGACGGTGGGCTATGGGCTAGCTCGCTGTCCGTCCGTCTCATGACGACAGGCCGTGTCGACGGCGCGTTCGTGTTCCACGCGCGCCTCAAAGAGAGTCAGCAAAAAGGAAGGGGTCCGCATGGACCGATGCCTGCCGGGGTTGCGGGACTGTTCGAAAGAGATACCGTGGCCCCGGAACACAAAGGGCGATGAAGGAACATGGATGGGTTTTAGTCAGTAAAAGTCTGACACTCCCTCCTGCTCCGCCCAGAGCGGGAGAAGTCATTTGATGATATCCGAACCGAAAAAAAAAAAAAAAAAAAAAAAAGGTTTAAAGTAACCTGACACGAAGGGTATGGTGGGGTCTTATTTCGCTCGCTTCACTCGCTCTTGCATCAAATATAATACTTTTAATTTTTTCAATAGATAAGTCTAAATCACTGTCATATTACTATATTCTGGAATAAAGCTATACCCCTAGGGATATAACTATATCACGGCTATAACTATGTATTTGTTGCGTTGAACATGACATCTAAATAGTATTCTCTCCACGCTGTAGTATCAATCATCTTAATCAAAATAAAAAAAATCACGGAACGCGGTTGACAGGACATCTATCAATTGAAGTCTTTGTAATATTGGTGCGAATGAATTGATTAAAAAACAATAGTTTATTATTTTTGATGTATAAAATATTGTTTTTATTGTGTCCAACATATTTTTGATTTTAGTTAAGTTATTACGAAGACTATTAGCAACGGTTGAATTGTAAATAAACCAGAATGATAAAAAAAATTGTGAGCCGTCGCGGGACGCCTGGCAGATGTGAAACATCGAAATTATTTTGTACAAGTAATATGCATAAAATAACAGATTACGACAGGAACTAAATATGATTTAATTAAAAAATAAAATATTACTATTTTTTCCCTGAAATTGATGACTGTTTATTTAATAATAATTTATTTTCATACAAAAATTAAATAAAAAGATAATGACTTGATTCACAAAAAGAAAATCCATAAGCTGGTATCGTACTCGAAGTCTCGAGATTGTAACCCATCGCTGTACCCCGAGACCAGCTGACTTGTTGTAAACCGTGGCGCATATGTAGATCTTATACTGTTTCAACAGGTCGGTAATGTTCGGGATTGTTCGGGGCGGGTTGACAACTTGATAGTTGGCGACGCGTCGCCATGGCATGCGTCGCCACGCCATTTTATGATTTACCCATGCCTATAGATGTTTCACATCAATATATGTAATAGTAATGCACGAAGTCCACCAAAAAAATGTATTGTGAAAGTTGACTTCTCTAAAAGAAAAGCCGTTGGTGAAACTCGTTATTTTCCTAAGGAGTTTCACAAAGAGTCACACAAGTTTCAGAGACTGTGTCCGACGAGTCAATAGGTTTTAACTTGAGCAAAGTTGGCGGCTTGACTTCGTGCATAAGGCTTAGTTCAGACTCTCAAATTACTACATCTCTTTTTGTCGTTAACCTCCTCATACGTCACGACCGCTAAACGTCCAACGCACGAAACGCGTCGACCGTGCATGCTCGTGAAATATTTGCATGTAATTTGACACGTTATATAAAAACACTTGACGATCGCAAACTACAAGAGTTATAGCCATATAAAATTTACAGTGAATAGCAGAATAGATAAAGAAACTATTAAATCAAAAATCAAGATATACAATTATAAAAAAAATGTAGAACTTGAAAAACAGTGATAAAAACGTATATTTTGCTATTAAAATATTAATTTGTCAAGAGTTTAGAATGGTCTAATCTTACCATAATATTGTAACTTTCTGATGTTTAATGAATACTTTAGCGTGTACAAGAGTCGATGCGACTAGCACTGTGATCTGAACAAAGCCTAAAAGTGTTGACGACTTGAAAATAACGTGAACTGTATTTGTAAAGAATAGCATGAGCAACAAGGGACTGTTATTTCTGCAATGAGTAGACACACAAAAATTTTTCTTCTGTTAAAAGGTTTTAAATTTGGTTTACGTTCACAGTTATTTGATTAAGGACTATCTCAACTTTTTAAGGTCCTCTGTTGCGCGTGCTATACAACGATATATTTTAAAATATTTTTGTAAATAATTTAAGGAACTCTAAATGTGAGTATTGTTCGCTCTAATGTCAAAGAAATGGTATTTTATTCGACCAATTAAAATCCGAATTCCCGTATAAATGTGTTTCTTTTTTTGCCCTGGTAACTTCCGAGGGTAAATTCAAAATAAAATAAATATTGATACTAACAAACAGATTCAAAATTAAACCTGATGAGCAATCTGAGCCTAGTGTTGCAGAAGGTGAAATAAGTTAACAATAAACCGGCCAAAAGCGAGTCGGATTCGCACACCGAGGGTTCCGCACAAAGTTAATTGAATGAAAGGTAATTTGTATGACGTATTAAAAAAAACTTAAATAACTAGATCTCGTTCAAACCAATTTTCGGTGGAAGTTTACATGGTAATGTTCAAACCAATTTTCGGTGGAAGTTTACATGGTAATGTAGGGGGGGGGGGGTAAAATGATATCATAAACCTCAATATCATTTTTGAAGACCTATCCATAGATACCCGTAGTACAAGTATGGGATTGATGAAAAAAAAAAAATGTGTTTCAGTTAAATGTATGGGGAACCCCCAAAATTTATTGTTTTTTTCTATTTTTGTGTGAAAATCTTAATGCGGTTCACAGAATACATCTACTTACCAAGTTTCAACAGCATAGTTCTTATAGTTTCGGAAAAAAGTGGCTGTGACATACGCACGGACAGACAGACACAAACGTGACGAATCCATAATGGTTCCGTTTTTTGCCATTTGGCTACGGAACCCTAATAATAAATAAATGGACTGAGTCGTTGGTCGAGTGGTCGAAAGCACGACTGAGCATGAGCAGTTCTTCCCTCTCATTGAGAGGAGGCCGTGTCCCAGTAGTGGAAACATTATAGGCTGATGATGATGATGATGATGAGCATGAGGTCCTAGGTTCCATTCCCCGGATGGACAAAATGTTGCCTATTTGATTTTTCCATCAGGAATTTCTCAGTAGCAGCCACAGAGTTTGAATATGTGCCCGGTTGATGGCAATAGGCTCGCCCCCTATTACATGGGACTTACAAAATAAGTAGTGGCCTCTGGCTATCCCTTCGAGGATTACAGGCGTGATGTTAACTATATCTATACTAATAATTATTATAAAGAGGAATGATTTGTATTTTTTGCATTTTTGTATGTAACGAATAAACTTAAAAACTACTGGACCAATTTGAAAAATTCTTTCAGCAATGGATAGCTACATTATCAGCGAGTAACATAGGCTATATTTTATCTCCGTTCTCCCACGGGAACGGGAACTACGCGGGTGAAACCACGTGACGTCCGTTAGTATTAAATAATTAAAAATAGTACACAAGGATAATTCAAAGCAATGCTTTACCGACTTCTGCAAAACAAAGGGCTTGTGAGAAACACAACTCCCGTATCATCCTGTCATTACCAAAAATCGGGGTAGTATACAATTATTTCTGTAAACTTCCATTGAGTAAACTTATAATGTGGATAATACCTCCCAGAATAATTTTAATTAAAGTACCTGCTTGCTAATACTATGTTCTTCCACTTCCTTGAAATTTAGACAAACATATTTCGATCTGTGATCAAAACCGTACAATTAATCCTTTCAACATTATTGCAGGAACTAAACTAAGTTACCGTTAGTAAGAACTACTACACTACTGCAACAGCCCATAACGTCCACTGCTGCACATAAGCCTCTCCCATGATGGGAGGAATTTGCCGTAATCTCCACGCTTGGCAGGCGGATTGGAGATCGCAGTGATGAAAGACTAACAGAAAACGCTGCTGCCCATTCTCTGGTATAAGGAGGCGCAAGATGTTCTGCCTCAGACATTAGTCGCCTTATACGACACCCGTGAGTGTAATGGGTTGGTTCTATTCTACTCTGCCAGATACCACACGGCTAAATTAGTTTAGTAAGAACTAAGTTACTTAATTTTAACTTTAATTTCAACTGCAATAGGGACTGAAATTCAATAAGATGACGATAATAGCGCAACTTTTATGTGTTTCATAACTTGGAATTTTACAGCCTTTCCTGGAATCAAATTTAATTAACCATTACCTATAAGTAGTAATCTAAGCTGAGATAATTAGAAATATCTAAATTTCAGAAACTTAGTTCCATAATTAGACTCGTTCTAAGGTTGTAATTGGATATTAATGCTAGCATCTGGGCAGGTAGCAAAATGAAGTAGAAATATCATAATATCAATAATCGCAAGTGCGACTGCTGAACATGAGGTCCTGGGTTCGTTTCCCAGGTTGGGCAAAGTGAAATTGGGTTTTTCGGAGTCTGGATTTGCGCCCGGTTGATGGCAATAGGCTCACCGTCTATTACATGAGACATAAACATAACTGGCGAAATGCGGGTGTACCTATATTAGGTATGTACGCCTTTGCATAACCATTCGGAGATTACAGGCATGATGTTATGTTATGTTATAATCTGTAAAAATAAGTAAACTTAATTTTATAAATATAATAATAATAAATAAATATCGCTGGACATGAACACACAGCGCCATCTAGTGTCACATTAAGCAACGAGGCTTGTGTCGTGGACACCAGATAGTTAATATACTAAATAGATACTTTTTTGTTTGTAAATACATACTTATTATACATAAATAGACGATCTAAATGTAAACTCAAGCCAATTTCCCCATTGGAGTAGGCAGGAACTACAGAACGCAAACTATTACGATCCTTAAGTAGGTACATATAGACTGCTTTTGCTTTTTCCACGTCCATACATCTGATACGTACACTTTACCTTAACTACTACTAACCAACTACTTTAGAAAGAAAGAAAGAAAGAAAAATATTTATTCGACGTCAGTTATTAAAGCACACACACATATAAATAAATAAAAAAACAAAAAAAAGATACAAATTAAGGAGGAAAACATAGTATGTGCTGTGTGCCTCACGGCTGCGCCAAAAAGGTCCATTTCAGCATTCATGCCAGACAGGTGTTGCTGTCTGACGCTGGTCTTCCAATGAACCTTGAGGGGGTAGGTAAGTAACGGAAAACAGTTTCAAACAAAATGTATAAATAAATGGTTACAAATAAATATATAACGAGTAAATTAACCAAATATGTATTTGTGAGTTCGGTTATAGAAGAATGTAAGTATAATACCTACTTTCTGAAGAATATCACCATTAAGATCAGTGTATGAGTCCCTGGGTTTCCACTCACCATCTTCCTGAAAAAAAAAGGGTGTAAAAACTTCTTAACGAAGCCGAAAGGCACTTGTTCTCCTAGTCATTGCGATATTTTTTTTGTTCTACACCTTACCTGGGAACCTTCTAGTTACGGAGATATTGGGGGTTAAAGTTCCAACTTGACAAGAGACGACCTTGACAAGTTTTTATTGTAAGATTTTTAAACACCTCCACGACCCCCTTACTATTCAATCCATCCATCAGCACAATGATTTGAGTGCGATACATTGAGTTCTATCACAAAACATGATTTTTCACCCCAAAAATAAAAAGTCGTTTCCCAGCAATGATTTTTGCATAAAGTTACTTAGTTTGATGTACACAATGCTTGTTTGACGGCTTCGTGATGAGGTTGATTACACCCTGTATAGGAACATACCTTTTATTAGACATAAGGAGATGAACTGACAGGTTCCGTCAGAACTGCAAGGATGACGCGCGGGTGGCGAATGATGGGCGGTGGATGGGTGACCTCTAATTCCATACCCAGTTCGCTCCGTGCCTCGGAAAGCACGTCCTGGCTCTAAATTGTAGCTATCTTTGACAGTCGTTACCGGTAGTCAGTTGCCCGAAGTTCTGACAACTAGTCTTACTAAGAGGTATCGAATTATTCAGTACTAAATGGGTTGTGGAGTTGAGATAGAAAGAAGAATAAAAGAAAGAAAAAGCATTTATTAGCCCGCACAGGACAAAACACAAATTAAAAAGGTTAAATTAACAGTACAACTAATAAAAAAAAACTAAACAAAAAGAAAAATGAAAAAAAAAAACATGAAATGAAATTGGTCCTGTACTAAGCCAAAAGGCTCATATGGTGTATCTCAGCATGGTGCTGTAACATTTAAAAAAAAAAAGTCACAGCGCTGGTATTCTGATAGGGCCCAGAGTGATGCCACGGATCAGATAGGCAGTAGTTCCATGTAAAATACTGGTATTCAGCCGCATCCGGATCGAATGGAAGCCGACCCCGACATAGTTGGGAAAAGACTAGGCAGATGGAGACCTGACCATGACCTTTTGTTGGACTATTTTCATTAATTCCCTTAACATGACTAAACTAACTAAACAAACTTTTCTGCTTACTTTTCTCCGTACCTAAAAATAAATAGCAAACTTATTTTACCTGTCCCTGACCTGTTATTAACATGAAACCACTACACAGTTAACTAAATCAACGGAAGACCTCTGTAAATAGACGCCTGGACGATTCTTAATGGTGAATTATTTATTTATAGATCGAGCCATACTAGAAGAAAGAAACTAGCTATTTTTATCTCTTCGTCAGTTTGTGGTTTGAATCCATTTTCTGTTGTTAAAAGGATATTAGGCATCAGTACAGAGTAGGAAATGTATTCTGTCGTTAAGAAAATTGTTTGTTTATTTGCTTTCTTTTCCGCTTTAGTATGAGGTTCCTACGAACTGTCGTCGCACAAACGTTACGTAAAAGTAACGTTTATCACACCAATATTATAAAGGTGAAAGTTTGTATGTGTGTTTGTGAGTATGTGTGTAAGTATGTTTGTTACTCTTTCACGCAAAAAATACTGAACGGATTTGAATGAAATTTAGCACACAGATAGTTTATGACCTGGATTAACACATAGAATATATTTTTTATCTCGGTGGTATGATCCCGTGGGACAATTATAAAACTCCACGCAGGCGAAGCCGTGGGCATGAGCTGGTTTAAATTATAACGATAAGCATTGTGTTAAGTCCAAGTCCCGTGATATTTTTGCAATTAATATCACAGGACTGGGTGGGTCACATTTCCAGGATGGGTCAGGACAGATGGGCCAGAATCACACAGACGCCTGCAGACGGTCATCGTCACCGGGAGGTCCAGGAAACTGGCGTGACAATTTGGACTCGTTCCTGACTGATTGTTTAGAGAAGGCAAAACACCTTGAAAGTTGGAAAGGAATGAATTCTTTGCGCAGAAGTGGGACAGAATAGGCTTATAAAAAATAAAAAAGACATTCAAAAATATATTATGAATAGTCTTGTGTAGATAAGCAAAAACCGTATTTTAAATTATGAAATCGTTTGAATTCACGTTACGTTTAAACACTGTTTTAAGCTTTCACGGTTCATTCCATACTTAAAATGTCACTAACGGGATATCTTCCGTGATTATTGTTTATTTTTGAGCTTTTTTTTTTAATCCACCCGCACTCTCCAATTAACCCGCGATCATGGTGCTTGCAACAGCGTCGCAATATCGGGAGCTCAAAAATAAACAGTATATACAGTATGACTGTATATACTGTTCATCTATGTATCACTTTCCAAAAAAATGGGTGGCATACATTGTTTTTTTTGTTTTTCTAAAAAAAAAGTTCAAAAAAATTCGATATCCATATCATACGCGTATTGCGTATGATTTGAAATTTGATAGTTTTCATTTTTTTTTTTAATTTCTCTTTCTTTGATTGAATTGATCCATCATCAAGTTTACTTGAAATTTGTAGCGTTTTTTGATGATGGATCAATTTTTTTCTAAGCTGTGGAACAAAGAAAAAAAAAACTAGGTATGCCATAAGCTTCTACTCTGTTCACCTAATATTCCCATTTTTTTTTGGAAAGTGTTAAAAAAGTCATCCGGTATAAGTACGTTACGTTTAGTTTGTAAATTCGTGCCAGGCCACACGTCACGCCACTAGGATACACATTGAAAGTCACCTAGTATAAGTTTGAACCATTTGAACTAAAAAAAACTTTAGTGGCTTCAACAGTTTTCGTCTAGACAATTTAGTCGAGAAAACGGGTATATAATGAATTATAATGAATCCTTTTTGCACTTGACAAGCCATTTTATACCTGCATTCCCAGACGGCAATAATACCTTATCGAAACGTTATTCCCAATGAACGAACGCTTCTCACTTCTCTACAATATATCTTCTGAAGATAATTGGGGTCCACATAAATTTGAAGTATTTTTCAATTTCAAACTGCATTTTTATTTTATTTTAAAACTAGCCGTTGCCGGCGACTTTCGCTCGCGTAAAATTATTATAGAAAATATTACTGTTTGTTTTATATTTTTTGCACGGAACCCTAATTCTTTTTCTAAAATAAAAGAAGCTTAAGGTATTTACTTTATATAACGTTTCGGAGATTAGCCGGAACAAACAGACAGACAAAAATAAAAGTTTTTTTTTGTTATAAGTACCTTATATACTTTCACATGCATTCAGTAAAAAGCTGTTATTTTGAAATTATAAAACAGACACTGCAATTTTATTTATTTGTATAGAATAGTATAAAATTCCGTTGTGTCTTGTCAAGTGTAATTTCTTTGAAATAGGATTTCGATTATACGTGGTTCAAGATCGTTTGTTTTAATTTAAAATAATATAATTATCTATGTTAAACCAAACAGAAAGATATTTGGAGAAATTAAAAGACGTTATACCTAATAGGATATCGTTTACTTTAGTTCTGAAACTTTCATCACAAAAATTTGGAAAAGTAATTCAGGCTGAGTTCAATCTATCAAACTCAAACTCAAATCATGTAATTCAGTTTTTAGTTTACAAAAGTTTTTAATCTGAGACAATGCCCCACAAAACTGTTTTCACGGTTTGTCTGTGGGAACGGAACACAATAACAGAACGGAAAAACTACTTTAACAACAGTACTACTTACCTATTTGCTCTCACTCAACAATCTGTAAACCACTTTCCTAAGAAGATGGTTTACAAACTCTTGAGAATTTTTTATAGAGAGAATTAGTCCATTACAGCACTTTTGAATGTCAAGAAAACAAAAAAAAGCGTAGTCACAGTCACAAGGCATAATAACTTGAGAAAGTACTGTAGTTGCACATTCCAAAGCGTAGAACTCTATGGAGAAGAATGGGCAAGAAACTCCATGGACACTCTTTTCAATCAAAATATTGTTACAAAATCTTGGTTACACCATTCATGATGAGATTATACAAATATGTGAGAACGATGTTGAAAGACGTGCACATTAAGAGCGTCCAGAGTAAAAGATTAAAACAAAAATAAAAAAATTAAAACCGGCTAAGAGCGAGTCGTACTCGCGCACCGAGGGTTCCGTACAAACTTTTTAAAGGACAAACCTAACTTTGCTGTTCCATTCCATGAAACGGCTATTGCACCAACCGCAAATTATACGTTTATAATAGTAAAATGCTTTTTTTTTGTTATTAAACCACATATTCACGGTTTTCAGATTTTTCTCTTTACACGACATTGCTTTTCGCCTGTCTACCACATAGTTTTCGACAAAAAACCTCTAGGGTACTTCCGGTTGACCTAGAATTGTCAATTTTTGTTAAAAACAAGGTCTTACAGCTCAAGTAAAGGGGAAAATCCGAAAAATAAAAAAAGTTGAATAAATTAAGGTAAATTTTGGTACTTACAAGTTTTCGTGAAAATCTAAATTTGCCCATATCTTCTATCATGTTGACTCAGGACCTTGATTTTATACACCTAATAGGGGGTATCTGGTACAAATTTTAACTTGCTAAGTCCACCCGTTCTTGAAATAATCGGTGGTGACAGACGGACAAGAATATAAGGGTTCCTTTTTTACCTTTTGAGGTACGGATCCATAAAAATTAAGTGATTGAAATGAACCGTGGCAGCCAAGAGTTGACCAGTCCCGACTGACAGCGCCCGTTCACGAACATGACGCATGTACGGCGCCATTCAACTCAACCATATTGAAGGGAACTAAATGACCCGACCCACCCGCCACCATCAGCGAGACATTTGACCGAGCATGACATTCAAGGCATAATTATTCAAGACAATGAAAGGTAACTAAATGCAAATGGTAGCTTTACAGTACAACACCCACACACATGTGCTATGCTGATAAAAGTGTGTCAACCTTTTTAACCACAACGTTTAAAACTTAAATATCTATAAATACATTACTTATAAAATCAGTGTCATATCCAAGGCATAAATTATCCTCTAAGATCATGCTGACTAGAAATCAAACGTCTATGCCAAGTAATGCCTAAACCTTATATTGACTAGGAAGCACAATGCCTACCTTGCGATATGTCTAAACAGTATTTGAATTAGACCTTAATCTGACTATAAACCAAAATGCCTACCTTGCAATATGTCTATACAGTATTTGAACTAAACCTTATTATGACTTTGCAGCAAAATGCCTGCCTTGCGATATGACATTGCAGCATTTGAACCAAACCTTATAATGACTAAGGTGCCCCAAATATTAACAGTTTACCGTCAGTCTCCAATCGCAGGCGTCCTGCCATCCAAGGCAAGTCCAAGGCAATGATCGAATTGGTTTCACACATTAGTAAACATTTGCCGGCAGTCCCGCACCGCTATGCTGACCGTGTCGCGTCGCCGGCAGACCACAGCCTAAACACCGACTATTTATCTACAGATTAGCAGGCGGCCGTTCATAAGGGTAGGTAGGCAGGTATTATGTATTTCATTTAAGTTAACCCTGCTTATAAAACTTTAAACTAAAAAGCATCGCAACACGGATTTTTTTGCATATCTGATTTATCAATTAGGTCTGAAAATATAAAATTTGTTCAGATTAATTCCAATAAAACACGTCCTGAAACTTTGTGTACCTGCGCATTCGGGTAAAATGCACCTCAAAATCTGAAAGCAACGTTTCAATTAAGCAGCTACGGAGTATATGGATATGTGTCCGTTTGATGGCAATAGGCTCGCCCAATATTACATGGGACTTAAACATAACTGGCGAAATGTGGGTGTTACTCGTTAGGTATACCTCTGCCTATCCCTTCAAGAATTACAGGCGTGATGTTATGTTACATACACACATCAACACGGTCTAGGGATATTTTTAAAAAAGCGAATTACTATCAATGTGTTAATTATTTATATGACATGTATATATTTAAAAGATACGTTATTTAATATTCTACCATTTTTTAATAATGGTTAAGGTATAGATTAAAATTTCAGGATTTTATGGAAAAAAAATGAAGCATAGACGGAAACCGTATATGAATGAACTTTTATTTGTGAGTAAAAACTGAAAAAAATAGAAAAATCATTTAATTTGTGTTTATAAACTTGAAGTTAGTAGTCTGAGAAAGCGCCCATGATGTTCATAACACATCGGCAACGATTCGGCATGCTCAGAACAAGGTTGTCAATGTCTTGCTGCGGAATATTGTCCCATGTCCTTCTGAGGTGCGCAAAAAGTTGATCTTCTATAGCCAGATTTTTAGGAACTTCCTTCAGAGCTCTTCTTTGCAGCATATCCCACGCATGCTCAATGGGATTTAGATCTGGCGATTGAGCAGGCCAGTCTAAGGCCCTAACATTATGTGTATGTAACCAAGCTGCTACCGTTCTCGCCGTGTGTGCCCGGGCATTGTCGTGCATGAGCAGGAAATCTTGCCCCATATGTGTTCTGTGGGGCAAGATTACGGGCCCCAGCACCTGTTGGACGTATCGTTCTGCCGTCATATTGCCCCGCACCCAAACGAGATCCGTCCGTCCTCCAAGACGAATTCCTGCCCAAACCATAATTGTTCCTCCTTGGTATGGGTGAACTTCCTGAGGGTTCTGGAGACGGCTCCATCGTCCAGGAACTCGCCAAACACGCGTCCTTCGTGAATCTGGATGGAAGCCGAACCTGAATTCATCCGTGAACAGCACATTGGACCATTGGTCACGGCCCCAGTCCACGTGGTTCCGAACCCATTCTAATCGTCGTCCACGATTGCCTCTCCGTAAAGGTGGGACCCGGGGTGGTCTACGAAAGCGTAGATTGCTTTCATGCAGTCGCCTTCTTACAGTTTGGTCACTCACAAGCACTTGGTGTTCCACTCGCACCCTTTGGACCAATTGAGTCGCCGTTGCATTTGGTTGTGCTCGCGCAGTAATTTGCAAAAATCGGTCTTGTCTGGGGGTAGTGATGCGACTTGGCCCCCGGTGCCTCTCCGCTACTTCACCTGTGGCACGATAGCGTGTCCACAATCTTGAATGTACATTTTGATCGGTCCCTATGGCCTCAGCAACATTACACTGAACAGATCCAGCTTCCAGCATTCCCACAGCTCGTAACATCTCCGCCCTCGTCAAATGTCGGCGTTGCAGGGCTACAATACCTCAATTTTAACTTTATCTTTCGTTTAAAAATGAAAAAAAAACTGTAACTAAACGTAATTCGTATTGTTTTCTAAATTTCGCACAAATGAAAATTCCCTCTCCTATACATCAAGACATTTTTATGCCACCGAAACAAAAGAATTTTCAAAAATTTGAATTTGGAATTAGTCTGAGATAAATTACAAACAAATCGGTGTATAAAAGATTCCAATGCGGCCAGTACTTTTCGAGTTATTTAATTGAGTATGAAATATCCCTAGACCGTGTTGATGTGTGTAGCTGTATTTGAATTTAATTTTGAAAAGCACTAAATGCAATTGATTGGAAAACTGAACAAGTTGTCCATTTGACAGTGACTTTCGATTAGCAGTTTCTATTTAACAGCATTTAATCAAAACTTCAAAATAAATGGCTGTTCGTGTAAAAACGGTTGAATTTTTTAGTAAAAAACAAAATATTAAACTTTTAGATATAATTTTGCTGTATACCTTTTCGAATTGATTCTGGGTAATTGAAAGAGATGGTTCAAACGATTTGGTCGCCTATCAAATGTCGTTATTCGAGATTGGTTTCTAAAAAATCTGTTATTTTCGCCTGAATTTAATCAAAACGAAACCACTTAACATTTATTTTCAGGCAGGAAGGTCCCTTCACCCAGCAATATACACAGTTGAAATAGGTTTTCCGCTTTTTTATCGACACCTGTTGAAGCGTCAATGCTTTTTTTCAATATAAAAAAATAAATAATAATATTTCAGAATTCTTCCCTAAAATATAATAGGTTATTATTTCAAATTAAATATTTTAGTTTCTCAATTGATGAATCCCCGCACCAATATTTGTTGCCGCAGCGCCCGTATCAAGTCTTCCTTGAGTATTCTCTCAACATACCGATAGATGGCATTAGCAAAGAGACCTCTCCCCGCCTACAAGCCATCACGCGTGCATGAACGAGTCAGCTTCCCGTCTCCCTGGGTCTGAGTGGGATCTCTGAATTGCCGAGGTACGTGGGCAAGTTTTGCTATTAATTTTTTTATATTGGTTTCTCGTGGATTCATCAATAGGGAAATTGGTTTTATTTTGAGTCCGGTCCGCCATTACACCTTTATCATAGGTTCTTAATTCAAATTTTTGGTTTGTTCCTAAAAACAACAGTCTCAAAGGTGCAGGCTATTTACACGCCACATCAACACCTGTAAACAAACACTCCAATAGCACATTATGGCAGCAGAGCCTCAGAGTATTATAGAAAATTTATAGAAATACGTTCAAAAACACCTGTGAACGCCATTTATTTTGTGCAATTGACAAATTGAGTGCTATGATTCGACTATTTGGAAACCTAAATTACAAATTCGACATTCGAATTTCAAACTTTAAATTACTCTGAACGTGCTCTTCATAGAACAATAATTTTAAGTTATTTTACAATCTTACATTTTAAGTCGATAATTTGTCAATTACAATATTTACGTTGTTCATGAAATATAAAATGAATACCGTCCAATCTTCTCTTTTGCTTCGGTGATAGATTGCTTAATAATTTTACTTAAACCAAGTTTATTTTCACTTAATACTTGGAAATAAAAGTGTAACGTTCCAGTTTTCAACGCTCACCTTTTACTTCCCTAAAGAATACCTGAAATTGCAAAGTGGTGGATTCCATACCAGCGATGTTTTTTTTTTACTAGTTGTTTCAACGGCAACAAAGAAAAAAATAACAATTCCTGAAGTACCCGTAAACAGTTTAAGGAGCCAGAAAGCCTGAACATTGTTCAAAGTGCTATAAAACAACAAATTGGTATGAAAACTTTAAATTGAGCCTTGAAATTAGGCGGTTAGGACAATAAAACGAGCGAAAAGTTAGTGTAATACGACTTGTGCCACTAAACTTTTTATTGGTTTCCAATCCGTAGTTACTTACAAAGTGAAATTTCGTTTGTAAATGTTCATGTATCCAAAAGTACCCAAAAAGGTACTAGACCCAAAAAAAACAACGTAGTAGTAAAGTACCCAAAAATGTACTAAAACCTAAACTAACTTTTCATAAAAGTTAGGCATCTGTGCCTAATTTTTATGAAAAGTTTTTTTTTTTTTATACTAAATGTGCTTACATTTGGCCGCCACTCGCCTAATGTGAAGCGATGATACGGTCTAGGATGGAGCACAACAAAAAGAAAACAATTCACTCGAACTTAAAAAAAGATCTAGATTTTAATGATCGGGAAACAGAGAAGTCGGCAGTGAATTCCACAGGCTTAAATTCGCTTCAGAGTCTTATTTGTGGAGGTAACTATGGGAAATATTATGAAACAGCTCAAGAAAGTCTGCCCGTCTGTATTAAACCATTATTATATTTTTGACGTCTAAAACTGTTTTTACAACCAATTTACAGAAATAAATACCAATATCATCATCAGACGAATTATATCATTGTACGACGAGACTTACGGCGATTGGCTGCGCCGCAAGCCGCACGTATTTAATAACAAAATATTTTATAGGTATCAATGTCTAACTACGCAGAAGACTATTTGTCTTATGGAATTTTTTATGGAATAAAATAAGCTGGTGTTTTTTTCTGCTGAAGGCCAAAGCGCCCCCGTCTTTGCCCACGGGCAAAAAAAGAGGAAAGGACAAAATCATTTAATTCGACCCGTGTCTATTTACTTAATATTATAGATATTTATACGTATAAGACAAACAGACAAACGACATTTTTTTCATGTTTACACGGGCTATGTTTTCACAGCGTTCAAACACAAAAAAAAAATTGCACTGTCACCTACGGGATATGTTCCGAGATTTTCAATTATTCTGAGCTCCCGATATTTCGACACTGCGCTGTTGCAAGCGCTTTGATCGCAAGTTGATTCACGAAAGATATCTCGTAAGTGAGACAGCAAGTTTAGTTATAAACCGTGAAATCTTAAAACAGTGATTAAAAAAATGTACAAACAAGAAACTAATTACGAAACAGGGAATTTTATTCGTAACGGTAAACTATGTAGCGATAAAAACTAAATGAAAAGTGTCAACAAGTAGTGAATGTCTCTACATGCAAAATTACGTACTCGGGGGCCTCGAACTACGTAACTTTTTTCAGCAAGGCAGATACGATGTAAATTCAAATTGGCCGCGATTCAGCGATGCGATGCTGTCATTGGCTGTATACCTACTTTCACTCACGTAACCACGATCCTGTATCTACTATCGGGATATTGTTGCGCTTCAGTCGCGATGCATCTGTAGAAGCACTGCTAAAAGTACCTACTAAAGCAACATAGAACCAAAAGTACTACATAGACCAGTTATCTGCACTGGTCTATGTAGTACTTTTGGTTCTATGTTGCTTTAGTAGGTACTTCCTTTGAAAATGACAAAAAACTAAAAAAAACATAGTAGGATGAAACCCATTGGAAAAGAAAGAGAATATAACAAAATAGAAAGAAATAGTAGATTTTACAACAAGTGCACAAAACGAACCATTTTTAGTAACCATAAAATGGTTTTGTGGACGAGTTATAAACTCTGCTTTTCACTTCGATTCAGTAGTATAACCAATGATATTCTAACAAACAGATATGTTATACACCTACAAAACCACCGAAAAAAGTGTGCCGCGGGGCAGCGCCAGCTCACATACACGCAGTGACGCAGAATAAAGGCAAAACAAGCCAATTGGCCCGTTTTCGCGCTCTTTCATTGCGCGCTCACAACATAATTATCTGTTTAATAGAAGATCAGTAAGTATATCATAACATTTCTTTAATTAAAATTCAAAGTTAAATCAGTTCAGTTTTGAATACTAGAGGAAATTGTTTTTCCCGGCTTACGACATTGGTATTAGGCTTAGGCTGCAGACCTAACCGCCGCCGTGTCCTCGAAGCGGCGATTGGCGGCGGCGACCTCTCGCGTCCGGCCCTGGTGCAAGCCATGGTCCGGAGCGAGACGGAATGGGACGCTGTCACCTCCTTCTGCGAAGCAGTAATGCTAGAGAAAGAGGTGGCGGAACGTGAGAGGGAGAGAACCTCACAGCGTCCCGGCCGCCGCGGGAGACGCCCCGGGCGTCGGGGGCCACCACGTGGCCCCCGGCCACCGTATAATAGGCGCGGGCCTGTGGACGGTGGGCTATGGGCTAGCTCGCCGTCCGTCCGTCTCATGACGACAGGCCTCAAAGAGAGTCAGCAAAAAGGAAGGGGTCCGCAAGGACCGATGCTTGCCGGGGTCGCGGGACTGTTCGAAAGAGATACCGTGGCCCCGGAACACTAAAGGCGATGAAGGAACATGGATGGGTTTTAGTCAGTAAAAGTCTGACACTCCCTCCTGCTCCGCCCAGAGCGGGAGAAGTCATTTGATCCGAAAAAAAAAAAGGCTGCAGACCTATACAGCCTACTATTCAATTAATTTTGTAATAATAATTTTCTTAAATTAATTAAATAACCTACCGTACTTGAATTTAAATTTTAATATCTTTTATGTCACAAAAAACACATAAGGCAAATAAATTAAAATAATTTATAAAATAACAAATTCTTTTTATTGTGTATAGCTGTATGGCTCAATTTCTTTGCCTTAATATAGATACATTTATAAGTAGATACGATAATGCACTTGTGCACAAATTTCGATTTTGTGCAGCCTATATTCTGCACAAATAAGCACTTTCAGAGCATGAGTAGTAAAATAGTAGATTTTACAACAAGTGCACAAAACGAATCATTTTTATCCGAGACTTCTAGCAGCCCGAGCCGAAGGCGAGGGCTGATAGTAATGTCGAGGATAAAATGGTTTTGTGAACGAGTTATAAACTCTGCTTTTCACTTCGATTGCGAGGAAATAAAACAGTAGTATAAATTGAAGAAATTAATAAACGCACGAAAAAACTAGAGCTGTTTCCCGCCGCTTTTTTTTTTTTGAAATCTTACGGCATTGATTAGGCTTGGGCTGCAGACCTATACAGCCTACTATTAAATTAATTTAAAAAAAATAATAATAATAATTTTCTTAAATTCATTAAATAACCTACCGTAGGTACTTGAATTTAAATTTTCATATCTTTTTTGTCTTAAAAAACACATACTTAAGACAAATAAATTAAAGTAAATATTATAAAATAACAAAATCTATTCTATGAACTTCTTATTGCGTTTGGCTGTATGGCTCATTTTCTTTGCCTTAATATAGATACATATAAGAGTAGATACGTATTAACGTATCTACTCATAAATGTATCTATATTATACACCTACAATCGAATTTTGTGCACAAGGGCATTAGCCCTTGTGCACAAAATTCGATTTAGTGCAGCCTATATCCTGCACAAACAAGCACTTTCAGAGCATGAGAAGAGAAAAAATAATTAACGGGCGATCTGAGGTTGTAACATTACATTTTTCCGGTAGGATGAGCACTGTTAAAAGAAATAGTCAAGGGGACGAGTTATAAGAATTTATTATTAAATAACCTAGGGCCTACCTATTTGGAGCTAGAAGATAACTAAACTAGGTTAGAGAAGCGGGTGGATGAAAATGAAAATAAACGTGAGATGAACTGGAGAAAGGCGGGCCTCTGGGCTGTAGTAGTGGCCGAGGGACGTCAGGCTTCAGTCTTCCTTCAAGGATACTGGTTGAGGTTCATCATTCTTCGTCTCCCATCGGTAAAACTGGTCGACGTACATCAGGCTTCGTCATTGCAGCCGAGGAAGCGAAGGCGTCAATCTTCCTCCCAGAGGGCCGGAGGACGTCAGTTTTTTTTCTTTCTGCTGAGATGGAAGACGTCAGTTTAATCAGATCATAAGAGAGGATGGAGGGTCGCCACTCCTATAGCCTGGGCCACAGATGCTAAGTCATAGCACAGGTACACATTAACTTATAAATCACAGTAGAGGAAAACCTCCTCTGGTCACTCTTCCAGACTTGTGATGCCTTTCAGCTCCACCTCCAGTAGACTGAAAATTCCACCAACTGGCTCCTGTCATCTCCAGATGATTGACATTTTATAATTTGGAAAGAATTTCTAGAACATAAAGAAAGAAAAGATAATGAGGTCGATGTGATTTACCTATACGACCTACAACTAGCTCCAGCAATAAATTAAAAATAAAACTAGGCCTGTCACTAACTGACATTACAAAGGTAAACAAAGATTTAAGAGAGATAAAAGTCTACAGAAAAAACTTGAATAATAACATGAATTACAAGGTAAAAGGCCAAAGCCGTTGCTAAGCCTCCAAGAAATGAGCATGAAGCTACCTAGGAAGGACGAATCCTTAAATTTTCAGGTTAATAATATCCAAAACCATGTAAAAACACACACATTACAAGGTCGGAAAGTGGGAGGGTTTTCGGTTTTTTTATATTTTACAAAACATTTATTTTTCACGAAATTTAGTGTAAACTTACCTTTTTGTGTCCCAAAACACAATGTATTTTTTTTTATTTAAAAAATTTATTTTTTCACTTTATTTTGACTTAATATCGAAAAAGCAATTAATTAATTTTCAATCAAAAATTCTCATGTAAAAAAAAACTGCAGCTGCTGCTTTTTCAAAACATCAGTGAGTTTTTTGTTCGTTGAAATCTCTACTTTCTGCTGAAGTAAAAAAACCGGCCAAGTGCGAGTTGAACTCGCGTGGAGAGGGTTCCGTACAGTGCCTAGTTTCCGTAAGTGAGCGTATTATATTGATCAATGAATGATAATATTGACAATTTTTGTCTTCTTTCATGAATAAAATCAAAACTATTTATTCCTCATAAAGAGCCCTTTCATTTGAAATGTGGCACAGTAAGGTTTGCAAAGCTTTTTTTTTAATAACATAATTTGTCCCCCTTATTTAAAAAAACATATTTATTTATTTTCACATTTTGTGTTTGGCTCATTACATTACACCATCATACCAAATTTCACCTGATTTGGTCCAGTAGATTCGGAGCAAATTGGCTGTGACAGACGGAACCCTTTCTTAAAGTTCTCCACGCCTTGAGACCATAAAGAAAAACCCAATAACAACTATCGGGCAGTAACCCGTCTGATCGGAGGATGCTCCCTATACTATGGGGAATGAAAAACTTTACACCCTTTTCTTAATAGGGAATACCTATGCATGTAATTTTTTCTTCACTTAAATCAATAGAATACAGTATAATATCTAAGAACCCAAGAAAAGTATTAAATGTTAAGTTCAACTACTGCTTGTCGCTCAAAAATAATATTAAACTCCTGCAATTTTCTATGAAAGTTCAAACGTCCGTGACTGTCGCGGCCATGATGTTGTGACGTTATTTACCTCAATCTGCCTTGTTTACATCAATTTTTTTTTGCTTTATTATAGTAATTTTACTAATTGAGTTGTATTGTACCTAGTAATTTTACTTTATTCAAGCAAAAATTGCGATAACGATATTTTAATAAAATCTTAGTGAAACTTAAACTACTTTTCAAAGAAAATTGCTTTGACACACAGACTTTGACGTCACTACCGGCGTTATCGAGGACTACGCGTTTTGAGAGTGCGTTCCGTTTCGCCAAAAACATGCTACATAAAACAATACATAAAACAATAAATTGTAAAATAAGTTATGTTTTAGAAACATAAACAAGTGTATCACCTAACATTTGATATTTTTAAACCTCCTCCATTTGATACTTCCTAACTTTTTGAAATTTGTAAAAAACGGCACTATAGTTAGGCTGACTTTTGCAAAATAGGTATTTTAATTTTTGACAAAATTGGCTGCATTTTACAAGAAGATGACTGTTTTTTACAATAAACATTTGTGGACATGGCTGCATTTGACGGCTCATATCTCCATGATAAATAAATATATCGACATGGCTGTTTTTGCAAAAATTCTGGTATGTTGAAATTAGTATGACTGTGTTTATAACTCATTTTTGGAAAAAGTGCCATATGGCTGCTTTCTGGCAGGAAGGCAGCCATGTCGGGAAAAGTACAGAGTTATAAGCATTTTTCTGTCTATAATTGCACTTCGGTTGTTTATTAATTTTCTCATTATTTTTTATTTGATACAATGACATATTGTATAACTGTTATTTATTGTACCCTATCCAGAATTTCGAAACGTGGCTATTAACATTAATAATTGCGATTTTAGATGTGGCTGTTTTATACAAAATATCATACCTATTTTGTAGAAATTACAATAAAGCATAAACCAACCACGTTAGTTGGCTGTGTTTTAAAATGTGATCTGTAACTACTTAAAAAATAAAAAACAGATAACTGTTGTATAATGTATTCATACTGTTTTTCACTTTAACTAGGTACACTTCCTTTAGGTTTTATAACAAATCAAATAAATAAAATTATTTCTTCTTGATATTTAATATCCAAACAGTCGTAATCTTCTTGGTCAAAGTCAGACTTCATATAAATATGATATTGGTCTGGCTTTATTTTTAATTCTCTTGTTTTTAGCCAATTTACTTTGTCATTATTTGTTGTTTTCTTGCGATTCACTATGAACTTTTTAGGAGTCCCTGTCGAGAAGAAATCATCAAATTCTATTTGGCAAGTTATCATAGGTTTTTCTTTTTGCTTATATCCATAATTGAAGTGTTCAGCTGCTTTTAACTATCATTTTTTTTCTGAAGTTTTGCAATTTATCATCTGGTTGGACTAGACTTTTCTACTCAAAGACAGCAAAAATCTTGAACGAACACTCACAACTACTTGAGTTATCTCATCTTGGGATGAATTCATTTTCCACTCAATTAAAAACTTCGTCCAGTTACTTAAAACTACATTCAACAACAAATTCATTTTGGCGCCCGACATTGACCACCAATATTTTTCCCAGATATCTTTAATCCATGTTTCGACCGTAAAGTCCTTCTTCTAGTAATAAACAAGGCAACCAGCTGTCGTCCAACGCGAGTCAGATCACGTTCGACGTTTTATTATTTTCAACTTTTGCGTAATCGAGGCGGCCATCTTTATTTATGAGGTTTACTAATTTCCCGCCATAATTTAGTACACTACGACAGTTTGTAAAACATTTTTGTCACGTCGCAAATGTTTTTATCACAGTTTTGTGGAAATGGGGATGTTTTCATGGCCTACTGACCTGAAGAGGACGAAAAGGTCGAAAAAGCCTTGAATATTAGGCACCAAATTGCCAACGCGATTACCATTTTTTACCCTTAGCGCTTCTGTTTCCTTTTTTGTGACTAGAATGTATAACGGAGAGAAGAATTTTTTTTTGCTACGATTACTAGAGTACGCGGATTTGTTTAGAATTCAATGCAGAATTCTCTTTGTGGAGAAACTGCAAATCGTGCAGAATTGAAAAAATAACCATTCATCCGAGTTTTTATGCAGTTTTTAACCGCGACCGCATTCTGGCGGCAGATGTGAGCAAATAACATAACGTGCATTCTGGAAATGGAAATCCTTATTTAATTATGTATGAACTACGTCTATTTTTTATTTTCTACAAGAACTAACAGCCCGCATAAATGGTTACTGTCGTTTTTGCTTTAATGTACCTATAAACCAAATCCCAGTAGCGCAATGCACTTTCAATCATAATCCGGATTTTGAAGAACATTTCAGTTTAGGTTTTTGCTCGCAGGATGGCAAAATTCTTGCCTCATAATACATGGGACTTACCTATATGTAACTGGTGAAATGTGGGAGTGCTGTGCACCTCTGCGTAACCCTTTACTGATACTCCCTTTACCCTTTACTTATTCCATTTACTGTTGTTACCCTCTATTGTCATTTACAATCTATTCATTAATAAGTTTAAAATATTCGTTTAATCGACAACTCAAAAAGTGCAATGAATGTTGTTGAATTGTCAAATCTATAAAAGTCAAAGTGATTACTTGAATAAAAGGCATTATTAAAATAAGATACGAATATTACTCTGCAATTTAGTAATTGCTTGAAGTTAGAACTGTCAACAGTGTCAACATTGTCATTGTGAGTATTAAACGCAGTTAACAGTGGTTTGTTGGTAAACATATCCTCATTGCCTTGGGAAATATTGAAGTAATAGTTGTAAGGATATAAAATATTTACTTGGACGTGAGCCAGGATCTGTGAGTGTGGAGCCGTCGTAAAATCTAACGGCCCTTTGTTTTCTACCTATAAATATATAGTTTCACTCGATAAAGATGTAGCGATGTGCTCTCACAGTAATTGAACCGATCTTTGATATGTGAGCCAAAGGTGAAGGGTTCTGTCTGTAGGTACGATAAGATGATACGTGTAACGTATTCGAATTACCACTTGTGTGAGTTTAGTGAATTATAGTGTTGGATTTATTTGTGTGTGCTGAATTAGACACATTATTTTGCCCTTTGAAAGGAAAGCCTTTCGCTTCGACCGCTTTTCCTTTGACTGCCTTTTATTTCCTTTCTCCTTTGATGTTCAAAAATATCTACAAAATTCCTTTGCTCCTAATGGTCGCCTAGAGATTTAAGGACCCACTCTGAGTATATTTAGAAAGGGATTTGGTAAATTGTCTTCAAAAATGAAGATAACACGTTCAAAAAGGAAGTAAGAAATCTTCACTTACAGAACATGAAAGAGACTGGAATTCGGACTCTTTTATTGGCTCGGTGTAGACTAGGCAGACAGTTGCAAAAACTTGAAAGCTAATAAATTAAGCGTCGACGCCTTGATAAGATATTTTTACACATTGTAAATAATAATAGTCATGGATGTTTATATGTATGTAGATACGTCATCACCATACATTCAGTTACTGTGAAGGGATTGCGCAACCCAACTCGATCCATCCAATAAAACTAAGCAGCAGATTCGGCGCGGGGCCTTTGGTCACATACATCGGTCGTTAGGACAACCTCTTAGTAACTTACCTAATATTAAGAATTATTTGTAATTACTTTATTAAAATTCGTTTAGTGGAAATTTTTGGTTTTTTTTTGGACTACTTCGCTGCCTATCGCATAATTTGTATATTATGTATGTATTTACAAACAAAAAGTATCTATGTAGTATATCGACTATCTAGTGTCACGACACAAGCCTCGTTGCTTAGTGTGGCACTAGATGGCGCTGTGTGATGTCCAGCGATATTTATTATTATTATTTATTTACTTTCGTTTAAGTTTTTACTTTCTTTCATTTTAGAGGATTTACAAGCACTTGGGGCTTTTAAACTTGTATTTTGCATAGTCATAATAAGTAACTGGTAACATACAAAACTCCAGGCATCAATCTTTTTCGTAACCATAACATTTTATCTTAAAAAGTAAAAAAAAACATATTTTGTGCAATATTTAAATACATAACGTACATTATACATTTAAATATACTTACGAGGGGTTTGAGCTAAGTAAAAACCGTTGCACGGGTCGATTTTTAAATAAAAACTTTAAATAGAACCATTCCTTACATAGGTACTGAGATCCCCCGTGTAACGTAAAGCTCGGCTGTGATTCGTAGACTTTGACTGTCGTTACGAGTAGTGAGAAGTCAGACAACCAGTCTTACCAAGGAAAACATAGTTACCCAGTAACTGGGTCGCGGAGTTTAGATTGGCAATAGCTCAAATATTCGATACTGGATACATTTAGATTGGAAGCCTACCCAAACATGTCTAGAAAAAGGTATGCAGCAGATGACCTAGATACAAAATTGTTGGTTTTTATTTTAAATACAAAACAACAATACAATTGAGTCTCTTTACTATTTTTTCCCTGTCATAAAGAGGAGGCCTGTGTCCCAGCAGTGGGAACATTAATAGGCTGATGATGATGATGACTATTTTATTGTAAAAGTGCCAGACTGTCCTAAAAGCACATCGTAAAACAGTAATCTTAGAGGATCCGAGATTTTACAGCGCATTTAAATTCGTTACAGTTAGGTGCAGCAACAAAGTTTTGTTTTGATTACGCAATTGTATTGAGACGTTTGAGACAAGCTAAAATAAGCAACTTTGAAACAGTCAGACTATTCCTTACTTTGTTAATACAACTACGACCATATATTTTGAGCAATTGAGTTTCAAAATAAAATTTTCTACAGAAACTACTTTGCTCGCTGGGAATAGAATCTCATGGTCAGTATAGGTCAACAATCAGTCGTCGGTCTATTAACATCAGAAGGCAACCAACACAAAACACAACCCAATGAGTCCTTCTGGAGTCAAATGTCCCGTGTTGACTCCTTCATTAGGAGATGATCCTTAGAATCTTTAAATAAATAGTAAAGTATTTAATTATTATTTACTGTTTTTTATTATTTTAAGTGACATTTACTGATTTGACATGAATACTTATTTTACTAAGTATTTTACTATTTTTATTTTTATTATCATTGTGACATTTAATGATTTTTGTGATTTTTAATATTGACATTCATTTGAAAAGTATTTATTACTTGTGACCCATGTGGGTCTAATTTTTAGTTTTTGATTGTTTTTTCCCACAACTATCCGGCAGCTTGAGTACTATAAGCAACCTACCCGAATGTCCTTTCTTTGGTATTGTTCGTCGTTTCGTTGAGCTCCTTGAGTTATAAGTCGAGCAACACGATAACTAACAAATGCTTGCACTGACTGGACAGGTTCACTCAAATCTGTGTGGTTCTTTCTTCAAAAGGCCATCTCAGACTAATCTGCAGCATTGTCCTCATGTGAATTGAGCAAGATTCAAATTCAAATTCTTTTATTGACATAATAGGTTACATAAATTGTTTGAAGCCTCTGACTTCCGAACTAGGTGTACCAGTATGTCAGGAGTCAGCGCCCTCTCCCATTTAATTTGGCTTAGATACTAATGTCAACATAGGAATAGACAAACATAATATGTGCTACAAAAAACAATTTTAGAAAAAACAATAACAGATAAAGTAAAATACAATTACAGAAATGAAAAGTATGAAAAAAAATATAGGTATATGAAATAACATCAAAAATATATTTTATTCTTCAGTTAAATCGCGTTGTGTGTGTGTGTGGTAGGTGTTTACGTGTGGGTGTGTGGGAGGTGTGTACGTGTGCGTGTGTAGGAGGTGTGTACGTGTGCGTGTAGGTGGGTTCCCGTTCGTGTTTGTGTATGAATAGATGTATGAAGGAAAAGTATGTTTGATGTCGAGTCAGAGTGATATTAACAATTTATTATTTTTTCCACATCCTCATAATAAGGATTAAAGAGCCAGTTCTTTATTATAGGTTTACATTCATGTAGTGTTAGCGGATAAAAATATAGGATTCTGTTAAATTTGTTGTATATAAATATACCGAAAGAAAAGCGTTTTGTCGTCTTGCAAAAGCCGTACGACATTTAACGGATTCAATTACGTTTGGAGTTGTTCGCTTGTTTTGAAGTTTACCTGGGTCATAGGGGGTAGATACGTGTTTTTTTGTAATCATCTGGAAAATAAAAAGTTGTCTTACTGTAAATACCCGGTACAACTCGTATAATGTCTTCGTGGGAAATCTGTATGGTTTGAATGACATTGTTTTAAGCGGGACCGTTGTGCTCTTTCCAGGCGTAGGAGATGCGTTTTACATGCACCTCCCCAAACCCCAATACAGTAACCAATAACTGATTGTGCCAATGCATAATAAACTGAACGGAGGAGATCGCTGTCAGCTACATGCTTCAGATTTTTACACCCATGTAAGGCCTATGGCATTAAGTCCGCCTCTGTACTTTGTGCTTGAAGTGTTAAATAAATAAATAATAAATAAGTTTCCTGACTCGTGACCAAACCATCTCGATATGTGGTTGCCAGGATATTTTCTCGTCTAAGAGAACGCCTAGGTATCTGACTGTCTTAGATTTGCTCAGAGTCGGACACGAGCACTGTTGAGAGAAAATTGATTTGCATGTGTGAATCCGGTCAGCCACATTGGGCTGTTTTATGCGAGCTTTAGTGAACTGTACAAATCAGTTTAGTCTTATCAGGTTATGCTTCAACCACGAGCAGACTTTATGGAGCCCTATCTCTGCATTTTGTTGAACGGCATCCCAAGTCTCTGCCTGAAACACCAAGGCTGCGTCATCGGCATAGGTAAATATTTTTCCTTTATTTAGTGTCATTTGACACAAGTCGTTAATGTAAATCAGGAATAGACTGGGGCCGAGAACGCTACCCTGTGGGACTCCATAGATGACTACGACATACGAACTAACAGCACTACCCACTTTATCCTTCTGCAGACGTCCAGTAAGAAAGTTCTTGTAGATTTTAAGTACCGTTCCCCTTATTCCACACCTTTCTAGCTTGTCAACAAGAGCAGAGATCGAGACAGTGTCAAAAGCCCTGGCCAGATCAATAAAGACTCCGACACACTTTTAAAGCTGTGACATAATCTTATAACGAGCTAACGGCTGCATCGGTACCTTTACCATCCCTTAAACCAAATTGGGAGTCAGATAATATGTTACTTTTTTCTAGAAATTTCATGAGTTGGTGGTACTTTAAGATTATGTCTGGACTTCAAAAGAGACTATGACCTCTGAGTTTGTTTTGGCTGTTTCTTCTCAGAGTAATCAAGTACAAAACACCGGCCCTATCTACTTTTAAAAAATGACGTGTAAAAGTGTTTGTAATGTAAAAACCTACTTGCAAAATGAACATCATTTAACATCAAAAAAGAAAAGTGATGAGTGAGACACAACCAGGCTTTTAACCTTAACCTGTTTTTCTCAGTAACAAAAAAAAATCATCGATTCACATCAGGCTAGTTGCGACCAAACGCAAGCCTATTTTATATAAAAAAACACTCTACTTACTAAACTTTACCTACTAGGTGGTTCACAAATAGGATTAATCAATTAGGGTAAGCCCTTTTCGACTTTTAGTACAATAATATCAGCTAGTTTTCTCCCTCAAAAGTTCACAAAATAAGACCTAACCAATTAAGGTAAGACCTTTACGACAATTACTTGAATATCTCTCAAAAAGACATGAAGACATTTCCTTTTATGAGGGACCAAAAGGATAGACGAATTAATTATTACGGTTTAGTTAGGAACCCTAATGTACGGTAGGTAAACCGTAAAACTGAATGACTACTTACATTTAGGCCAGAATTAGTTTAGGTACAGTCAGTCCACCTTACACGGTTTGGCCACGCGGGCTGTATGCTCAAGTGACAAGCGTTTATTGACAGTGACAGCGGGGAAACTCAAATGAAAAAAGTTGTTTACCACGAGTGTCAGCGCCGTGACTTGGAAAGCGACGGTACTCGAATTAAGGAAACAAGTGACGGGCGTTCTTGTCGCTTGACATAATGCTACCCTTGACGAAGCTGAAAGGCACTTGGTTTCCCCGTCATTGCGATTATTTTTTTGTTCTAGACCATACCTGGGATCTTTCTAGTTATACTTTTTCACAAGTTTTTAATGTTATAACTTTACTTTGAAAACCTCCACGACCCTTGTACAATTTAATTCAATGCAGCTTTCAACAGAATGTTCTGAAGATTTGTAAAGCCAAAAAAAAAGAAAACAAGTGATGGGTAATCTGTAGGCTAATTCACGTAACTAAAGAAGTGCTGTTGCAGTGCAGTTGCAGTTAAGTTTCGATAAAATTAACGCTTTTCGTATTCTCTACCGCTGTCAGACACGCTCGCATCAAGTTCGCGTCACGCGAGCGCAATAACGGCATTCTACTGTTGCGCGTCTTTGGTGCGTGCTTCGGAACGCAACATGATCGGTATTCTACTAAGTAAGAAAAAGCACTAAAATCTGTGCTGGGGTATTATTTTAATATTTTAATAACGCATCATTGAAATGTAATCGATTCTATTCGATTTTATAGTGAGTAATATTTTTTCTCTCATATGGCCACACCATAAGTAAGTTTGGTTGTCGTACAGTTGACGTGCAGTTCACGCGCAGCTTACGCGTAGTTCAATGATTACAAGAATACCGTTTAACACTCGAACTTGAACTTAACGGCAACTGCACTACAACTTAATCGGCGCGTCATAAAGTTACGTGAATTAGCCCTCTGATCGCTTGACATTATGTAAGTCTTGCCACAAAAGAAACGAGTAACGCGCGCTCTTGTCGCTTGACATAATTATGTAAGTCCCAACACAAAGGAGACAAGTGACGCGCGCTCTTGTCGCTTGACATTTATGTAAACAAAGCCGTCACAAATCGCATCGCTCGAGACTATAAATTGGGCTTAACGCTTTGACCTTGGGTTGGCCTAGCCTAGTACGTAGCTTCAAAACAACAAAAAGACCTACTTGTACTGGTTTTGTTGCTACTATCTAGTAGTAGTGATGGTAGACAGTGAGAAGTAAACAGATTATATAACAGGTTTATTATGCCAGGAATATAAACGAGGAAGTTACGTATCACCGGATATCACAATATTGATCTTGCGAAAATTCGGAATGAGCTGTTTGTTTTTTTGAAGTGAAAACTTTTTTAGACGCGTTGAGCACTTTTTGGGTGAAGGAAAAACATTGAACTCATCGTCACCGAAAGCGTCACCATTACCAAACGCTTCGTAGCACTCGTAGCCAATCCGGTACGGCGTAGCACCACTTAGGTGTGCGCAGGGCACAATCAATCCAAAATAAACTTTATCCTAATTGTATTAGGTTGATTTTGACTAACCGTTCTGATGACACGAGTTCCAAGATTTTTGTTCACCCAAAAAGTGCGCAACGCGCTTAAAAAAGTTTTCACTTCAAAAACTCTCCCCACACCCCTAGGATAGGATCGTCCCCTATTACATGGTCCTTAAACAAAATTGTAAGAATATTGGTGTAACCCTTCCGGGATTACAGGTGTGAAGTTGAGTTAAAATGAAAATCCTTACTTCAAATATCGTCAGTAAACATTGTGCAGGCAGCGGGGTTAATGGCCTGAAAAATATTGACGAAGTAGTAGGTACTTAGGTACCTTTCACACTTGATGGATTCCCGATAGAACCTAACTGCTAAGCCCACATTCGCACGGGCGCTTTTTTCATCATTGGATTTTCAACTGTCGTCGTTGAGCCGAGCGTTGAGGATCCAATATGAGCGTTTTCCCACGCCCCGTTCAGCGCCTTAAACCTTTTCCAGAACAGACGATTTCATCTCGAATCGTTTCGCGCGAACTCATACTAGGGACTTCTTAGATGCCTCCATGTCCGTCCGTTGGAGCGAGTGCAAGTATCCAGGGATATAGAGCAACGTTGTACGCTCCATCTGAATGCAACGTTAGCGAGAAGACGTGTGAGAGATTCGCCCTTTCTGGATAAGGCCTCAAGCAACACGCAACGTGACCCAAAACTCAGTCATTACTCAAAACTAGATTCTGGCCATTTGATTGGTTGAAACTGAATTAAGTAATGCTCGAATCACGTTCTGTTACACGGCTCTTGATCATTCGCACGAGTTTCGTCGCTTCGCAAGGCGCATTGCAGTGATTATCATGCTCTAAGCAATTTCTTTAATTATTTTTCTCACCAGCGCTGCCATAACACACGTGTAGTTCGAGGCCAAGCGTTTAGGGCACACAATGTGACGAGAAAAAAATAGGTGAAATCGGATGGTGTCAACGCCCGCCTGTTGACAAACAGGTCAGTCAAAAATCTAGCGTGAAGTAAAAAAAACGTTGCGTTTATAAAATGCCCGTGCTACTTGGGCTTAAGGTCGATACTTTAATTCTCATGACGCCTGACTTATCGTTTTCTAGAAAAAACATTGTTTACTTAAGAAATAGACCTTCTATTAAATTTAACATTGTTCAATGTAGGTAACTTATTGAAAACTTGAACGAATTTTATAGTAGAAATCAAGGAATTGAAAATCTGATCCAAAAAGATTTGAAGAAAGCGTAAACAAACACGAAAATAGAATTAGTATCAATAATCTGTATATTTATTAAGAAGGTTTTAACTCAAAATCTAATCACTTTTCCCTAATAGGAAAAAATATTCCCATTAGTTCTATCGTTGAACTGCTTAGTAGGATGAATGAGAATGAACCAAAAATATGCTTGCAAAATATTATAAGTAAGAACCTAATATTGTTAAACATCGTCGACGAAAATTAAGAATTGTAATCGACTTCAATTTTCAAATGAAAAACATCTTCAAATAGTTTTAAATAATCAGACAAAATACTCCATTTGTGGGGGAAAACAAATTGGCATCGAGAAATGTTTTTTGGTCAATTTGTTTACCTTTTCACGAGATAACATTGGAAAAAACAAGGTATAACAAACATATGTAAAAGGTCACGATAGTCTTAAAAATAAATCGGCCAGTGGGGAAACTTCTGTTGTCGAGACGGAATTCACACCCAAGCCGCAGGCGGAGTTCTTATGAAGCCGAAAATTGCAGTAACAAATGCCCACGTGTATCTAATTACTTTTTTCAATATATTTGCAAAGAAATAAAATAAAAAATATTTTCAGACGCAATGATGCACCATTCTCCAAGTTTTTAACCAAACAAGAGTAATAGGTACATACTTAATACGGGCAGTTAATACTGTATGTAGTTAAGAATAAGAATAAATTTATTATACCATTGAAAAATTACAAACATTTTCATTCTAACTTAGCGTTAAGATAAAATCGTAACAAGTAGAATTTCAACATATTTAGAAAATAGAGGTCCCCAAACTAGGCTGCGCCTCTTGGGGGCCGGAGTTAAGACAACCGTAACTATGTTAGGAGTACGACGATATTGATGATAAAAATGCTTGGCTAAATGCTGGTCCTGCTCCACAACCATAGGGGGGGGGGGCAAATTAATTGATTGTTCTGGTCGGGCATTATTTAAGTCCATCGACACGTAAAGAAGAAGATGAAGAATTGATTTCCATGTTAATGTATTGTGGAAGCTGCTGAAGATTGTAAAAATATGCTTGCATTATATAGATTCCAGTTTTTAGTATTATATAATTGCATAGCACATGTGTGAGTACTTTGTACTGTTCAGCCACCATTTACATTTATTTATCTTTCATTGACTTGAATATGCCTTGGTGGCTGAGAGAATGTCATGCTCAATTTCAAACATGCATCAAACGCACACTATGTAAGCAAGCTTATTACAAGTTAGGCGATTATATCGCTGATAAAAATGCGTGGCTCAATGTTGGTCCTGCTCCACATGGACAGGGGCGCATAAATTGATAGCATTAAATAGAATTGTTGGAGCTGCTGAAGATTGTACAACTATCTTTGCATTGTATAGAATCTCTAGTATTATATAATCGCATAGCCCATATTGTGTGAGTACTATGTACTAGAAAGCTATCATTCACTGAAATCCTACGTCTTTTCTTGACTTGAATCTACCCTGGCGGTTGAGAGTATGTCATGCTCACTCTAATGTCTCGCTGATGGTGGCGGGTGTGTCGGGTCATTTAGTTCCCTTCAATATGGTTGAGTTGAATAGCGCCGGTACATGCGTCATGTTTGTGAACGGGCGCTGTCAGTTGGGACTGGTCATCTCTTAGCTGCCAAGGTTCATTTTAATTACTTTATTCATAAATTGTTGATCTATTCTTTTACTCTGGACGCTCTTAGTGTGCACGTCTTTCTACATCGTTCTCACATATATGTATAATCTCAAAATTAATGTTGTAACCAAGATTTTGTAACAATATTTTGATTTTAAAAGAGTGTCCATGGAGTTTCTTGCCCGTTCTTCTCCATAGAGATCTACGCTAGGGAATGGGCAACTACAGTACTTTCTCAAGTTATTATGCCTTGTGACTGGGACTGTAGCTTTGATTTTCTTTTTTGTATTTTTGACATTCAAAAGTGCCGTAATGGTCTAATTGAAATAAATGCTTTGAGTTTGAGTTCCCTCAAACTATAAAAGACGCTGTGGCTAAACAGTATGGCTTTTTAAATTACTTACTCCTTCGAGCTCAATGAAAGGGTTTACGTTACGTAATTAGGAAGAATGAAGTTTTGTTTTGTGCTGGTGTTTTGTTTTGTACTGTATGCTGTTGTTTTGTGTTTAACTACACTTTGACACCAAGGTATAAAACATTCATTCTACATGTTGTATCTTCTTGTTTAGACTATAGTGTACAAAAATATCAAAGGCAGTTATCACCAGTGGTTCGCGCGCTGGGGTAGTGAAGCGAATCTCATGTCGCATTGGCTTGTATGAAATAAATGAATGCCTAACATACGTACACCGTCCGATCGCGCGGACGAGCGGCGCATCACCGCGCTCCTCCAAAAAACTTCGCCTCCGCCCGACCGGCAAGGATGTGCGGTGTCGTTGGAGAGTTCCCATTAAATGTCGAAAAGATTATTGTACAATACATATCTGACACAACGTCAACGCATTTATTTAACACAAGACAATGTAAATCTTAATATATATAAATCTCGTGTCACAATGTTTGTCCTCAATGGACTCCTAAACCACTTAACCGATTATAATAAAATTTGCACACCGTGTGCAGTTTGATCCAACTTGAAGATAGGATAGAATAGAAAAAAATAAAAAGTCCACCCGTGCGAAGCCGGGACGGGCAGCTAGTATTCTATAAAACTTGAAGAAACCAAGTATCATAACTTGTAAACGCGCGCGGGATAAGGAAACCGACTTCCCGTATAAAACATTTTTCTTTTGTTTTTCCTTCAGTTTATCGCTCTTCCCTTTTTCTTCATTGAGCTCGGAAAATCTCGGAATACCTTTTCAGCATCATTTATGCAGGAGATGCAAAAGCGTTGTATAAAACGACACTCATTTTACCACATCAAGGAAAAACCTTTAATATAGGTATATTTGCTTCGAAAGTCTGCTAACTTTTTAACATTGTTTATTTTGGATTCTGTTTTATGAATCATACATCGATAGTCACAAACTCATAAAGTGCCCAGCACTACCTTTAGCCTATATGAAGGTTCTTCTAAACGGGCAATATTTTTATTGCCTAACTATGTTGGGTCGGCTACCATTCTTTTTTTTCTCGATGTGGGAATCCTCAATGGATGTCCTCCGCCCTGGGGAGAGTGGAGGGGTCTGTCAGCTCGTACTGACTAAAACCACACCGGTGTTCCCCTCGCACACTTGCGTCGGGGGGCAGCGGGATCTGATGCGACTTCCGCTGCCCCGGACTAGTGTCGGCCCGCTTGACCTGCGGGCCTCGTCCCGGGGGGAGTGAGGTGTAAAACTCACCCCATTACGTCTTAGAGAGGCGCGCGTGGAACACGACGCGCCGCCGTCTTGGGTGTTGTTATTGTGATGGGGGGCGACGGATGTCCCCGAATCTGTCGCCGCTGGACCAATTTAGGGGGGCCGGAAGAGGGCGTTGTCAGCCCTCTGCTGACGCCCGGCGCGTCTGCTGAGGGATGGGTGGGGGCTCGTCACCTCCCTTTCCCTTTCCGCAGCTTCCTTCTGCGACATGACAGTTTCGCAGAAGGACATCACCGCTTCCCAGGACTGTGCGCTGCCGACCATCGAGCGAGTAAAGGCCGGCAGCAACAGGTCTCCTCCTACCTCTGCAAGGAGGGCACGGCGCGGCTCATCCCACGCGGCGCTGCATTCGGCCAGCGTATGCCGCACCAGTCTAACCCAACCTAACTAACGTAAAAAGATGCACCGATACACATGATACCAGTATTTTATAAGGAGCGACTGCCTATTTGATGTCCATATGTTACTAGGAAACTCCTTTTTTTTGAGGTGAAAAATCACATTTTACGGCAACATTTTGCTGATAGATGCATTGAATAATAAACGGATCATGGAGGTATTTAAAGTAAAGTTATAACATTTAAAGCTTTTATATGCTTATGCATTTATTCTAACGTCGAAGTTCCATGATGTAAAGTTTTGAACGGGCGCATCGTCGATACACCGCTTTGAAAGCAAGCTCGGTATGTTAGCACCCGACGTTAGGAAAAAAAACTTTGAAAAAGTTAAGAACTTTGACCCCCAATATCTCCGTAACTAGAAGGTTCTCAGGTATGGTCTAGAACAAAACGCAGTGACGAGGAGAATAAGTGCCTTTCGGCTTCGTTATGTTTCTATTTACACTATGTTTATTTATCGGCCATAATCGATATCAAACTGATATGGTGATACTGATGATCGATATGATGGCCGGACTATAAAGGGTGTAAAACACCTCTTAACGAAGCCGAAAGGCACTTGTTCTCCTCGTCATTGCTATTTTTTTTTTGTTCTACACCATACCTGGGAACCTTCTAGTTACGGAGATATTGGGGGTCAAAGCTCCAACTTTTTTACAAGTTTTTTAGTAAATACAAGTTTTTAATGTAAGATATTTACTTTAAACACCTCCACGACCCCCGTACTATTCAATCCATCCATCAGCACAATGTTTTGAGTGCGTTACATTGAGTTCTACCACAAAACATGTTTTTTCACCCCCAAAAAAAAAGTCGTTTCACAGCAATAATTTTTGCGTAAAGTTACTTAGTTTGATGTACAGAATGCTTGGTTTACGGCTTCGTGATGAGGTCTTTTACACCCTGTATAGTTGACAATATTGTAATAGCTACATATTGCATGAAAACTATTGCCCGTGTAGAAGCACTTTTATGAAATACCTTTAAAAGCGTTTTGGGTTAGCCATGTGATGAAATTCAATTTTCATACAATGTAGCATAAAAAAGATGATAGATTTGAACATAGGCACGGATCAACCCCATGTTCAAATCTATCATCGTTTTAAGGTTTGGTTCTTGTGTTTGAGTGTTTGAAGAGTATCATCAAAACTCTCAGTTTAGATGTGTGATTATGGTTTAGGTATGGCCACAAAATTACAAAAACAAATATGCCCGAGAAAGTTTGATTATTTCTCTCGGGAGTGTTCTTAATAAATATCACAATTTTTCTTGTATTTCAAGTATTTGACTCTTCAAACACTTAATTATAAGAAAAAATGTTATAGCCTTCTTAGTACTTGCGAAAAACTTACAAGCTTTTCCTGTGGCGGTAGAGGCAATTTCAAGAATATAAAAAGAGTATAAAAGTTCACGAGTTTTATTATAGAGGCTTTCAGGAAGAGGTCTCTCTCTTTTTTCTTGTTTGTATAAATCAGTTGGCGGAATAATTGAATACATACATCAATGATGTCATCAGTTTCATTACAACCAAGTAAATATGTTACAGAGGCTAAGCGTAATGACGCTTAGCCTCTGTAACATATTTACTTGGTTGTAATGAAACTGTCTTATTTTGAAAAAATAAAAATAAAGCTAAAAAATACAAGTTTATCATAGAAAAACAGGATTGATACTGTTTTGAGTAGGTACTAACTAACGGGTACATACCTTCATGTATAAAGCTTATACCAAAGAGGTATCTACATATCAGTTACTTTGTTACGATGCCAACAGTAAGGCGTAACCTGTGCAAATCGTGTTATTTATGTTTCAGTAAAGTGCATATACGAAAGCAAAAATAAAGGGTGTTTTGATGCAGGCCAAAGAGTAAAAATTTCAGAGCACATTTTCGCACGTGTACAAATAATACAAATACAAATAGTACAAATTGGATACTTATATTGATTTTTATTAAATTGGGCCTTGTTGTAGTACGGAAGCTCTTAATTCCTCTCCTGAAGTCTCTATTGGTTTATTAAAGGCGAATGTGTCTGGCTGCCTGGCTGAATTTTAATTCAAACACATTAACCCTATGATAGTTATTAAAGCTTTCCGGCAAATAAAAATCAATCTTACCGAAGATCTATGGGGAATGTCTATCAAAGTTTGTACATCACTACTTGAGACTATAGCATACTTAGCTTTAATTTTTAATTTATGTGTAAACCAAGGAGTTTTCCCTGATCTAATGAAATACAGTAAAGTCATACCTCTTTTCAAATCCGGGGACAGTAAAGATACTAATAATTTATAGAACTGTATCCGTGTTGCCAGTTTTTAGCAAGATGTTTGAAAAAGTAATGCTTAATCAAATGCTCAATCATTTTAACACCAACAAAATTTTACACGATCAACAGTATGGTTTCACCAAGGGACGTTGTACGACTGACGCCGCGCCGGTGTAACCTTATTAAAGCACATATTTACTGCGTGGGAAGAGTCTCAAGACGCCATAGGAATATTTTGTGACGTTTCCAAAGCATTTGATTGCGTTAATCACGACACATTGCTTTTGAAACTTGAGCATTACGGATTAGGTCAACTTGCACTTAGTTTGGTAAAATCATATTTGAGTGATAGACAACAACATGTTTAAATAAATGGTGTTAATTGACAGGGTTTAAAAGTAAAAATGGGGGTTCCGCAAGGCTCAATATTGGGTCCTTTCCTCTTTCTCGTGTATATAAATGATCTACCCTATTTATTGAAAAACCAACCTCAAAATATGGTGTTGTTTGCTGATGACACTTCCCTAATTTTTAAGATAAATAGACGGGTCCAAAATCTAGATGACGTGGATAATGCCCTACTTCAGGTCCATAACTGGTTCACAGCAAACAATTTAGTATTAAATGAAAAAAAAACTAAATGCATAAGATTTGCTTTACCTAATGTTAAAAGTAGTGATTGTGAAATAATATTGAATAAAGAGAAACTTAATTCGGATAGATAAAACGGGTTTTCCTGGGGATTACGCTTGATTCAAGGCTACAATGGGGTTCGCATTAAACATCCCTTGCGGTGCGGCTAAGTTCAGCAGCATAAGCTATTAGAAAAAATCAATTTACTGATGCAGATACCGCTGTACTGGTCTATTTTAGTTACTTTCATAGTATAATGTCTTATGGCATTTTGCTATGGGGACGGGTTGCAGATATTGAGTCTATATTTATTCTGCAAAAAAAAGCCATCAGAGCCATATATAATCTTCGTAGGCGCGATTCTCTAAGGGAACTGTTTAAGGATATTGGAATCATGACGGTAAATTGTCAGTACATCTACGAAAACATAATGTACGTCAGAAAAAATCTGCATCTTTTTGGTAAAAGAGGTGACAGACATAATTACAGTACTAGAAATAGAGACCAACTAGTTCAGCCAGGCTTCAGACTCGCTAAAGTAGACTCATCTTTCATGGGGTACTGTTTGAGATGCTATAATAAAATTCCACAAAGTATTCTTGATCTGAATGAGACGAAATTTCAAACATGCATCAAACGCACACTATGTAAGCAAGCTTATTACAAGTTAGGCGATTATATCGCTGATAAAAATGCGTGGCTCAATGTTGGTCCTGCTGCACATGGACAGGGGCGCATAAATTGATAGCATTAAATAGAATTGTTGGAGCTGCTGAAGATTGTACAACTATCTTTGCATTGTATAGAATCTCTAGTATTATATAATCGCATAGCCCATATTGTGTGAGTACTATGTACTAGAAAGCTATCATTCACTGAAATCCTACGTCTTTTCTTGACTTGAATCTACCCTGGCGGTTGAGAGTATGTCATGCTCACTCTAATGTCTCGCTGATGGTGGCGCGTGTGTCGGATCATTTAGTTCCCTTCAAAATGGTTGAGTTGAATGGTGCTGATCCATGCGTCATGTTCGTGAACGGGCGCTGTCAGTTGTGACTGGTCATTTTTTAGTTGTCATGGCTTTTTTGAATTGTATTTTTCGTTTTACTATGGACACTTTTAATGAGCACATCTTGCTACATTGTTCTCACATAATATACCATCTCACCATGAATGATGTAACCAAGATTTTGTAACAATATTTTGATTTAAAAGAGTGTCCATGGAGTGTCTTGCCCGTTCTTCTCCATAGAGATCTACGCTAGGGAATGGACAACTACAGTACTTTCACAGTTTTTATGTCTTGTGACTGGGACTAGCTACATTTAATTTTCATCTTTGTTTCGACAATTCAAAAGTGCCTATAACTGGTCTACTTGAAATAAATGCTTTGATTTTGATTTTGTTTATTAATCTTGTTACGACTATCAAAACAAAATAAACCCAAAAGAGTGAAATGATCGATTTAAAGTTATTTAAATTATTGTTGGCCAGATTTAATTCTTAACTAGAAAATAAAAGAAAGAAGAAAAATAATAGAAAAAGAGAAGAAAAACCATAGACCATAAACCAATTAAAACAGAGAATACTGTGAGATATGGAACGCACCTTATGATTACCTTACTCCCTCGCACTTATATCTCTCTCTCTTTCTATTTGAGAACTACGAATGCCATGTGTTGCTCTGCACTTAATAAACCGTGATTAATTAATTTACGCGTTTAATTGAGATCAAAAAAGTGGCGACGAGGGAAAAACTCACTGTGCAGTGATTAAATAAGAAGTGAGCAAATATAATGGACTAAAAGACAAAAAATAACGAAAAATTAAAACGCCTGGTGTGAAGTTGGCTACAGAATACTAGTTTGCACAGTAAAGTTTTCAACGACGCCATATTACTACGTGACAGTTAACAGTAGTGCTACCAACTACTCGTTTGACTATAACCTGTGAATATAACCCAACTTCACAGAGTTCAGTTATTTACTTATTTATGTCAACTAAAGAAAACATCAGTTTTGAACAAAAGATTACTTTAATAAAGACTGGAAAAAGAACTTATATTTACCAATGCAACAAAGAAGAACTGCAGCAAATAATTCAGGAAGAAGGTTTGAAATATTCTACACAAGCAAATATTGACGAATTACGAAAACTGTTGAGTACCTACTTTAGGACAAAACAAATTTTGAAATTACAAGGCGAAATTAAAGAAACAAGAATGTCAGTTTGCGGTGAAATAAAGGCTTTTGATGGAGAGACATGGGAAATTTTTGAACAACAGCTGGAGTGCTACATGATTGTCAACGATATCGACGAAGACAAGAAAGTTCCGCTACTCATTACAAAATTAACACCAAAAGTGTTCGAAACATTAACATGGTCTATATTCGCCAGTCAAACCCATGAAAATATCTTTTGTTGAACTGTGCAAAAATTAAAGGATAAGTATGCCAAACCTTTACCAACTGTCAAAAGAGTAGAATTTAGAAAAAGGAACCAACTTCCAGATGAGAAGGTACAAGATTACATGCTAGAATTAAGAAAATTAGCAGGAACATGTAAATTTAAGGATTTGGAAGATAGTAAAGAAAAATATAAGGAAATTACATTTAAAACAAACGGAAATGACACAAATTTCAGCTTTGATTGCTATATTAAAGATTCAAAATTAGAAACAATCAATTGGAGAATTATTAAAAATGTATCGAAAACAGACATAATATTATCAAAAGTCATAAGGTACAATACAGATGGCTGGCCTGAAAAAAAAAATTATCGAAAGAGGTATTGCCATATTATAACCGTAAAAATGAAATAACAGTAGACAGGGGTTGCATATTTTGGGGGTATCGCATAATTATTCCACTAGCAATCAGAAAAGACGTCTTGTCTGAATTGCACAAAAGTCACTTTGGAATAGTGCGTATGAAAGAAATAGCACGTTCATGTAGCTGGTGGCCTAACTTAGACTCGGACATTGAGAATGTTACAAAAAAGTGTATAGTATGTTTACAAAATATTAAATAGTAAGTCCTGCTAGAATTCTGAAATAATAAATAATTTAATATTATGAATTTGTTATCAGCTATTTCATGTGAAATCTGAAACAGTTGCTGACTGCCTTGAACAATAAGCAAATAGAGATGATTAAAAATCATTCTGCACATCTGTTAGCCTTTTGATAAAAGACAGGTTGGTTTCCTCTCGATGAATGTTGAAAAATATATCGAAAAGAAACCAACATGCCTGAGAGATATTTCTCGGCGGCATGGTATAGCCGAGTCAGAGGACTAACCACACGATCAAGAAAAAAAGCATAAAAATCTAAGCATTATTTTTCTTTAGCTTCAAACATTTCTTCTACCTTTAATGTACGAATGAAAAGTTAATTAAAACAGAACCAGATTGAGGTTTAATTTTAATTAACATTTTAAGGAAATCTTTTTAAATGGTTCCCATTAATTATGAACGTGAGATCGCTGTTTGCAGCGCTTAATGAAAGGAAGGAACCTGAAAATTAGGCCAAGCCGTAAAATTGTAGTATTTCCAAGTACTTTTTTATGTGTTAATTGTACAGAATGTTCCTGAAACTGCTTAAATATTAAACACTTAATATTTAAGCAGTTTCAGGAACATCATCAAGTTGTAACGATTATGATTAGTATTTTTGTTATATAATTTTGATTTACATTTAAACATGTACTCAACACAATCTTTTTCTTTTCTTTTTAAAACTTTGCCCTATAAGTACTAGGAATTTCTCCGGTGCGTTTACAAACATTTAAAGTCACCTATACAAACAGTCAGACCCGGAACTAGAATTATTTGTTCCGTGCGGGGATCGAATCCGTGGCACTCAGTGCAGCAGTCAATTGCTCAGCCACTACGCCAACCGTAACGTTTATAATATGTTTTAGTATATCGTATAAATAAATTATTAAAGCTATTTTTTTGTGATAAGTATTCGCATTTTCGAAACAGGAACTGATCGACACTACTGATGGCGCCAAACGTGTAGCTATATTGGTCCTAATCAATTGACCTATTTAGATTGACATTGCCACTCTTCTTCTAAAAAACAATATAGTTATAGAAAAAATATCTATCTACACTAATATTATAAAGAGGAAAGATTTGTATTTTTGTATGTTTGTAATGAATAAACTCAAAAACTTCTGCGCCGATTTCAAAAATTCTTTCACCATTGGAAAGCCACATTCGCCTTGAGTAACATAGGCTATATTTTATACCCGTACTCCCATGGCAACGGGAACCACGCGGGTTAAAACTCGTGACGTCCGCTAGTTATTAATAAAATTCAGCCTAGAAATTCTCAAGCTCAAGGAATAAATATTCTTTTTGATTCATCATTATGCTTCTGCCGTTCTCAATTTATTTGCAGTCGGCGCAGCATGTCTTCTTCTTCCATACTTCTCTATTCTCGTCATCTTATCAGACACCTCGATTCTAAGCATTATATCAGTATTTACACTCTCTATCTATCATTTCTTTCCTCTACTCATAAGAGTATAAAGCCATTGACATTCATACTCAAAACTTTCCTCACGACATTTTCCTCACTCATTATCAATCAGAATGAGGAAAATGGACATGTGTCCAAATATTATTATTTTTGAATGATGTAGATATACGTTAGTAAATACTCATGTGCCCTACACTGTAAGGAAAGATCCTTTGATGGCGTCGCAGTGTCATAACAAGTCAATCAGATTCCCTTACAGGCCAACGATACACGTGTTATCAAATCTGATAAAGTGACCTTTAACTTATACTCGGTGAAACCCCATGAAGGAACCTCAGTGTCACCTCAGAGTTCCGCAACTAAAATGAGCTTTTGTTTACCCCAAAGAGAGGCTATAAATGACCAGTGAAATTGTTTCCTGATTAGTTTTCTTGTTAAGGTATCATCACCGTTTTCCTGCCCTTATTCCGATCTTGACTTGATATGTAGCTTTAAATAAAAAATGTTGATGATGTAAAACAGTTTTTACAAGTAAATTGCCCCATAGGTATTGTTTACTGAGCGTGTTCCTTTGTTCGATTCTCATACCGTGCAACACTGTTTTGTCCATTCCATTTTACACAAGGTTTTTTTTCAGTGGCAACTCGGAGTTTGGAAGTTGGCAGTATTACCACGCTTCTGAAAGTACATTTAAGCCTTTGGTCCTGATCTCTCTCCGGTTGTGTCGGATTGCCATTCCATACTTGTACGCTATACCTAATATTGCCTGTGTTGATACAGTAGAGCAATAGTTGTATAATAATATTACTATTTATTTTTAACACTTTTGGATTTTACTAGACCCTTTTTTCGACTTACACCGCTTTGATTTACATTAAACATTTAAAAAAATCAATAACCTTAACATCTGTCGAATTTTTTTATATAAAAACCATTTTCTATTCACGAATAAGAAGATGTCAAAACCGATATCAATTTCAAATATTAATTCGTTTTGATGTATTTGAAATTTACATTTGCCTTTGATATATTTCTAACATGGCCGGGGACCGCATAGAATAGAGAGGTATGGAAGAAGCAAGGGGAAGCTTTTGCCCAGCAATGGGACACCATAGTCTAGTAAAAAAACTGCCATCTGATTTCCACAACCCAGTTAGTACTAAGTAATACTTCGGGTCACTCGACTGTCAAAGATCTGCAAATGACACCGGAACCAACGGCTTTACATACTTTCCAAGGCACAGAGGAAACTCGGTATGTTATGAGTGGTCACCCATCCACGGATCCACCTAGGCAAGCATGGCTTATCCTAAAGATCGATCCGATGATCCGCTGTCATTATACTACATGACACCATAGACTATTATTCACCTGTACACTGAATGAGTTCACAAGGGCCACGTACTGTGTAGCATGTAAGGAAGAGCATAAGCATATATTTTTAAGCATATTTTAGATTTAGATTTTATCTGTAATGGCAACGGAAACGTGTGATAAATAAATTATTTAGCCACGAGCTCCTCTCATTGAATAAACCAAAATGTATTATTGTTTATCTACATAATCATGTACAGACGCCAGAACATCAAGCTACTCAATCTGTATTTCTTTTATAGATTTTCAACTACCTATACTGCTAAAGCATTAGGTTCAAGGATGATTGGGAAAATTTGACAGTGTTGGTTTGACTTATTCGTAAGTTGCTTGATGTGCTGGCTGGCGTCTGTACAACAGCCTGTATTTCTTCCCACGGGGCAAGTTAATCACCTTTTTGTTTCCATAACATCCGTATAATATTACCTATTATTGAGGAAGTAACTATATTGTTACTACGCTCTCTACGTATGTTTGTAACCTTTTCACGCTTTGCCGGTTGAGCGGATTTCTTTGGACGTATGAAAGATCTGCATGATCATGACAGATCATCGTCAATCAATAAATCACTTATTATTGTGCCCTGCGTGTCTTCTTGTTTGTTCATTACAGGAACTGATGGACGCTAACGAAAGCGCCAAACTAGTAGGTCAGTTCTGGGCCGACTCAATTTAGATTGCCATTGACACGCTAAGAAGAAGACCAGTAAAGTACTACTCTGTCAAGAAAGTACCGGGAAAAGATCAATAATACACAAAATGTCTGTTATTCATCCAAATTTATTTTATCACCTTCAAAGTATGCTCCTTTAGAAACGATACACTTGCGCCAACGAATAATCCATTCATCAAAACATTTTTTAAACGCTGCTTCCGGAATTGAGTTCAGTTCTCGCCGCGAATTGTCCTTTATGTCTTCTATCGATTGAAAACGGGTGCCACGAAGTGGTAATTTGAGTTTAGGAAAAAGAAAAAAGTCAGCAGGAGCCATATCTGGTGAATATGGTGGTTGCTGGATGGTATTTGTTGAGTGTTTGGTCAAAAATTCGTTCACAATGATAGCCTTGTGCGAAGGCGCATTGTCGTGGTGCAAAATCCAAGAATTTTCTTTCCACAAATCTGGCCTTTCGCCGTTCGTCGAATTTGCTCTCTTAAACGCCGCATAACGCTCAAATAATATTCTTTATTTACCGTTAGACCTTCCGGTAAGAATTCAGAGTGCACAACACCGCGATAGTCAAAGAAAACAGTCAACATGACTTTGACTTTTGATCGACTTTGGCGTGGTTTTTTCGGTTTCGGTTCAGTTGGAAGGCGCCACTCCGAAGCTTGTTGACTAGTTTGCATGTCAAACTCGTAAACCCACGTCTCGTCACCAGTAACAATGCGTTTCATGAATGTTGGGTCCGAACTGACTCGTTCTAGCATGTCCTCAGCGACTTTCATGCGATTGAGTTTTTGGAGAAAATTCAGATCTTTTGGGACTAGCCGAGCAGCAACATGTTTCATACCCAAATGATTAGTTAAAATGGTACGGATCGACTCGTGAGATACAGAAAGTTCGGCGGCTATCTCTCTCAGAGTTGAATGGGGATTTTCAGTCACTATTTTCTTCACTTTTGCGATGTTAACTTCAGTTGCAGACGTTGACGGCCTACCAGAGCGAGACAAATCTTCCATCACATCTCGACCGCTTTTGAACGCTTTGAACCACTCATAAGAACGAGTTTTTGATAAAGTCGATTCACCGACGATTAAGCCTTCTGTAACATTTTCAGTGACTCCGAACACGAAATTCCATTGGCGATGCAAAATTTAAGACAAACTCTTTGTTCGATATTTTTGTCCATTATGAAATTCGCAATACACACTATATATGATATTACTAAAACCAGCACTGTATTTAATATAAATAACAGATGCAACTCAAACTCCGCGCCAAAATGGAAAACAGTTGTGCCAATCTAACAACTACAAAAAAACAAAATTTGAATTTGGAACCATAAACAAATCATCCATTCCCGATACTTTTTTGACTGAATGTATTCCATTTCCATTTTCAAAGGTTAGGAAATAGAATGGAACCTGGTAAAAGAGTGTGTGTTATAAATTTTCAGTCTAGATAACTCCTGTGGTCTATCTAAATACTACAAAATTCGTCATGTATCGTATTTTGTATGCATCTATATTTAGAACTCCTATAAATAGGTGGCGAAGGTAGATATATAAATTTGGAGGCAGGTCGAAACCGCACCTGATACGGAACCCAAAGCAATTTAACGTTGAACACGAACGACCAGAGCCCTAACACGAATGCGCGATACAGACATCAAGCTTACCGAAACTGTGAAATTGTCCCAATCAACCTTGAACTTAATGCTTTAGTCATAAAGTTGAAAAAAAAATGACAGATTGTAGTAAATAACTATTATTGTATGAAGTTAAACTTACACCTTCGCCGCCCCTCCCCCCTTACTATTCAATCCATCCATCAGCACAATGTTTTGAATGACATTGAGTAACCGTAAAACGTGATTTTTCACCCCAGCAGTTTCTCAGCAGTAATTGTACTACTATTTTCATTAGTTACTTATTTTGATGAACAGAATACTTGGTGGACGGCTTTGTGAAGGTTTACACCCTGTATACGAATAAAATCTAAATAATTGTTATGAGGAAAGAATATTTTTTGTCCCGTGGCTAAATAATAACTGCCGTTTGGGTCGATCGTAAGGTTAAACCGTACTTGCCTAGGTTGGTCTGTGGATGGGTGACCACTCATTACATACCGAGTTTCCTCCGTGCCTCAGAAAGCACGTTAAAGCCGTTAGTCCCGGCTGTCATTTGTAGATCTTTGACAGTCGTTAGGTAGTCAGAGGCCTAAAAAGTCTGACAACCAGTCTTACCAAGGGGTATCGTATTACCCGGTACTAACTGGGTTGTGGAGATCAGATAGGCAGTCGCTCCATGTAAAATACTGGTATTCAGCTGCATCTGATTATACTGGAAGCCGACCCCAACATAGTTGGGAAAAGGCTAGGCAGATGAGTCTATTGGTCGCGAGTGCTACTGCTGACCATGAGAGTCCCGGGTTTGATTCCTGGGTCGGTCTAAGTGTTTTTGGGTTTATTCCATCGGGAGTTTCTTAGTAGCTGTCACAGAGTCTAGATTTGTGCCCATTTGTTGATGGCAATAAGCATAGGACTTATATAATAATTGGTATAACGTTGGTTTACTACTGGTACACCTCTCCCTAACTCATCGGGGATTACTATAGTGATGTTATGTTAGATGTATAATTAAGAGTATTCTCGGTGAGAGTTTTGCACAGAGAAAAAAAAACTTTGAAAAATTTAACCAAAAAAGTGTTATTTTCGCAAATCGTTTGTTTTCTCGATTCTATTTGACGACCCGAATGCCGCAGCAGTAGTGAGGCTGCCTTACGTTCTTGGGGTCCCGGGTTCGAATGCCCGGTAGGAGCAAATGTTTGTGTGCACAAACAAAAAGTATCTGTGTAGTATATCAACTGTCTGGTGTTTATGATACAAGCCTCGTTGCTTAGTGTGGCACTAGATAGCGCTGTGTGTAATGTCCAGCGATATTTATATTTACACACATCAAAAGTATCTAGGGATCAACATATATTTTTGCAATAACTTTTCTCCTGACTGATATTAATTAAAATTTTCTTTAAGGATTCATCAAATAAAGTGTTTTCGTTTGTCACAGTAACGATAAACCAAGTCACCTTTGCATTAATAAAGAAATTTGCCATTTTCCTAATAAAGGGATTTTTGACATTTGAACCACTAACATTAAAGTTCGAAAAAAAGACTGAAATAACAGTTTTCTTTAAAATTTTATTGGGTAACTTAAACAATTAATAATCCGTGTTTCTACCGCGAACACTAACAACACAAGAACATCGGTTTGGCATACTCAAAATGAGTTCATCCAAATCACGCTGTGGAATGGCCGCCCATGTTCGTTGCAACAACAAAAAAAGGTCTTCTTGCGACTGGATACCCTCCATATTCGGCAGAGCTCTTCTCTGTAGCATATCCCATGCATGCTCAATCGGGTTCAAGTCTGGCGACTGAGCAGGCCAGGGCAGGACATTGATGTTAGCTGCGGCGAGAGTCTGTCTTACAACTCTTGCGGTGTGCGGTCGTGCATTATCATGCATTAACTGAAATAAGGGACCGATTTGCACTTGTAGAGGAACGATGACGTCTGATACAATCGTCTCAGCATAAATTTGAGCGTTGAGGTTGCCTCTGATCCAAATCAACTCAGTTCTTCCGCCGATCCAAATACCCGCCCATACCATGATGGTTCCACCACTATAAGGATGGACTTCCTGGCAGGATTTTAATCGCTGTTGGCGTCCAGGGGTTCTCCAGTGTCGTATACGTCTTGTATCCGGTCTCATACCAAAACGAGACTCATCAGAAAAGCACACGAAACGCCATTGTTCTTCTGCCCAATTTCTGTGTTCAAGAGCCCATTGATATCGAATCCTACGATTGTGCATTGCTATAGGTGGTACCCGTAGCGGTCTTCGGGAATGAAGGTTCACTTCATGCAAGCGGTTTCTGACTGTTTGGTCGCTAATTAAGTTCCCTGAAGAGTGATGAAGCCTCACGGCTAACATCATGGCGGTTATTGTTGGAGCTCTTCGAGTTAAGATTTGAATGTATCGGTCTTGTCTCCGTGTGGTGCAGCGATACCGTCCTCCATGGCGCTCAGCCACGGTACCAGTGCTTCGGTAACGTGTCCAAAGTCGACTGATAACACTCTGACTTGTATTCAGAGCTAAAGCTACAGTACGTTGCCGGGAACCAGCTTCTATCATTCCCACGGCTCTGAGCATTTCTTCCCTGCTTAAATGACGTCGCCGCTCCATAATAACGTTGGTTTTAATCAGTAGTAGGGAAACAGTAGCACTAATAATGTCTTCAATGCGTTGTATGTTTTTATAGGGAAAATATTGACAGCTTATTTTCATCTTTTACTCGAATTTGATTGAGAGTTCCTGATTCAAATTATGAAATGCACCAAAAAGGATCCATATAAATTTATAAAATCATAAATTTATTACAAAGCCACATCTCAATCTCAAGAAATCCGCATAAAAATGCTTGATCCCTAGACATTTTTGATGTGTGTATTTAAGTATTGTATAATATAAAACACTTAAATATAAGGCTAAAAGTGTCTGGTGTTTTTGTCTCCGACTAACCGTTTGTCGTAGAAACGATGTCGAAGGGATTCCATTCACTCCGACCACACAGGTTAGGTTAGGTTAGAACTGTGACCAATTACGACTGTATATATGCTACTCGTACCTCGAAATTGGTCGCAGTAAAAACTAGTTCCCCGTTTCATTTCCACTGGCCGAATTCTCAATTTTAATTTCGTCTTTTATTTTACGTCAATTCCACGAGTCTGCCCGTTCGTGCCAGATCCATAGACGGCTTGTCATTTCAACTTTGAACTCATTATTACGAACCTTGCCTTCCTTATTAGTTAAGCATTGACCTGAATTTGATAGTATGTCAATTTTCACAGGTAGTTTGACCGAGTCTGCTTTTCTAGAATTAAGCTGGTAGCAAAGTTTCAAAGTTGTTATTAGGTTACTGATGACAGTCTTGACGATTCAAGACTGTCATATGAAACTGTTTAGTATCCAGGGCTGTCAGTCTCGACAGAGATAATGTCAAAATTACTGTCTATTTATTGCTAATTACTAACGAATGAATTCAGTTGCAATTATGATGCTTGCGAGTAACGCAAGTCTCTACATCCAAGATGTGTTTCTCGCAAGCATCGTTACATTGCAAGGCCCAGGTACATTTATGACTTAAGTGAATATACCCACCTTAAACAATCCGAAGTGTCAGTTTATTGCGCCAAATCTGTCCAATTGCTAGGCAAAGGCTTCCTCCATGCCTTTCTAACTCTCTCGGTGTTTTATGTTGTCTTTCAAATCAGTCAGGAACGAGTCCAAATCTATCACGCCAGCGTTTCTTGGGCCTGCTTCGGTGACGAACAGTCTTCAGCGTCCCACTGTGTGATGATTCCGGCCCATCTGTCCTGAACCATTCTGGAAATGCTACTGTGAGGAATGCCTTTTAATGTTACCTGTAGCTAGGTTGCGGAAGTGTGAGGGCGCGTTCCCACTATCTCGTGACGATTTATTTATCGTTGGAGAATATATAGAAAAGTCGTGGACGACAGTTATTAGTGTCGTCCTATATGTGAACACCTCCATTTGAATACACAAGTCACGACGCTTTAAGCGACACGATAATTTGTCGTCACAACATAGAAGGTACGCGCCCTTAGTTGCCAGTTAGCCCTAAAACTAGTTACTATCTTGGGTCTGGTTGTCAATTTGCTCATAATTTGTCGTTTCATTGCAATAAGCTCTGATTGATCCTTTCAATTTAATAATTGTCTGAGGTAAGTGGTTTTTAGCGGTATGATAGCCGTAAGCACCGTTATTGTTGTAAACTCCTATCTTTTGTTTTGTTTTTGATATTTTCCTTTTCATTTTGTCTTAAACATTGCTGAGGATCTTGTTTGTATTAACTACTTCTTCTTATTTAGATAAAATAATGTTTATTTGTACATTATTTATTCATTTAGGAAAAGTACCTAATTGTTATAAGATAATGAATAAAGTTTGTTAATTATCTTAAAATTACGGTGTACCTGTTTGATTTCAAACCCTTTCAAAATATCTTTGAAACTGATATCTATACATTTCTGGTACTAGAGCTTGTTTCGCTTCGAGCGAAGCTTTTATATTCCATGGGGCTTTCACTGAAGTTTCAGAAAGTTTCAGTATTCTATGGAGTCCAAACAAGCTTTAAGCCAAAACAACCATTGTTATTCGGTTGTTGTACAAAGCCACTAAAGATTTAAAGAAAAAGTTTAGCACTTATTATTTGTGTAAATAAACGCAATTTGTTTTTAAAATTGGTTCAATTCAAATTTTTTTTACAAAATTTACAAATTTTAATACGTCATAAATCGTAAACCGCAATTTACCTTTCATTTAATAAAGTTTGTGCGGAACCCTCCGTGTGCGAGTCCGACTCGCTCTTGGCCGGTTTTTAATTATTGTGAGGAGAGCTCACATAATTAAAAACCGACTAAGAGCGAAATAAAAAAATAAAAAAAAATCTAGCTAGCTAGTAAATCTAGCTTTTAGTATCTCGTAACTGACGGTGTTTTTATACGAGACGGTGTAAATATAAGTTTAGTTATAAACCGTGAAAGCTTAAAACCCTTTGGCAAGACTCACACTGCAGACATAATAAGCACTAATAAACGTCGATAGATTGATTAAAGTTGAACAATAGGAAACTAAGTTTAGCAACTCGTTTAGATTTGAATAGAGCAAACGAAGGGTGATCAAACTTTTACTTTAATTGCAGTTAAAATCGTCTGCATTTAACTAAAAGTCACTTTTATGCATTTAACCATATTAAGCCGTAATTTTATTATTATGTCGTGCTTTATCTACGTAAGACTTTAAAAATAATGTCTCCTCTATAAACTCTTCGTTTTTTATCATAGCATTGAATACAATTAACTTAAAGGCAGCTAAAGATCAAAGAGCGTCAAAGACAAACAAAGAAAAGACAAAAATAAACAGTAAGAAAATAGTGTTCAAAGGAAATAAAATTCTTCATAGACTTCAACTAAATGGATCTGATGTTGAAGTAAATAGCTTAGTTTCCAAACAGTCTTTGCGCAGGAAATAATCTAAAACTGAAAAAAATGCTATCAAAACATTATCTTGAACTAATTACAGAAGAAATAATACAAACTATGGAAACAAAAATCCGCAAGGGACTCCAATAACTGTCCAATATCTATTCAAACTTTCCGAGCGATGAGATACATATCTGAAGTTGGAGTATCCCAAGAAAATTTTGCGGTTAACCTAACGAAGTTTAGAGTGACAAGGGACGTTGCTGTCTAAAGTAACTTTTTAATCAAGTACGCGGAGAGATTAGACTCAAAACCAATGAAGTTTGGTACTATAATCTGTCACCGCCAACTTAGTTAAACTTTAGATCTGTTGTAAATGTCTGAAGGTTTGAATTTGCCATCTGTTAAATCTGAAAGATTTGACAAGAAATACCTTTTCTACCGGCTCAATGTCTTTGTCTAGTGTATATCTTAAGGCCTGAAGAATAATATTAATCGTTGTATGTTTGTAGGTCCTTATTGAACAAAAAAACTCGTGTGCCTGGTCGAATTTTCCACGGGTAAAGTTAACGACACTACACTTTATGTTACTATACATTTTATGTTACTAACGTACACTTTATGTTAATAAAATACTTTGTAAACCTTAATTCTGCAAGAAATAAAAGGCTATTTTATTTTTATTTTATTTATTTATTAAAGTTGACAAACTTCCATAATTATAAACTTTCACTCCATAAAATATCTCCTCTGTATGGTCTCATTTTCGTTATAAAACGAATTCTTTTGCTAAAGATGCATTTTATGCTTCCAGACCAAGTGGTTTGAGCTGTGTGTAAGCTATCAGTGAATTTAAGATTTTTATAAAACCATTATCGTGTTAACTTTAAATCTTGCTTAATTTTCCGCAGTTTAATGTAACCTATGATGGTTTTAAGCCAATGGGAAACAGTTCAGAGACAATTTAATGAAAGGTATCTCAATTGATTAGAGGTAGCCTCTGTTATATATATATTGTTGTGTGCACCTAAGTAAAGTGCAAAAGTGTCTCCGACTCCAAGTACCTAAGCACTATTCTTCACACAAAGAGAATCTATTTAAACAGTGTAGACATAGTGTAAAGTGCATGAATGTATTCTTCGTTAGCGTTCACTTCATATTGAGTACCTGCATGAGCCTGTTCTTTCAGGATATATTTATCAAATTCTAACTTTACCTACGCTCTTTTAGACATGCCTGTTAATAGATACAACTGTAAACAGGCACTACAGAGGGTTAAAAGTCAAGTGAAGCAGTTTATTGCTCTAGTAAGCCATAATTATTTCTTATTTCCGTAAAGTAACATTGCCAAATTAATCAAAACAGCGAAATATTTGACAGCAGTTGGCGGTTATACAGAAAGTGGGCAACGTTGCGACGTTGCCCACTTTCTGTATAAACGCTCTTAAGAATAGATAAACATTTTGCTCAAGTGTACTGAAGTTATATTTTCAGAGTTCCCCTCCGAATATTTTTTACGATTTAATTTCAAAGTTCTGAAATTCACTTTGTTGTTTAATGAAAATGGCTCCAATATCTTGGTATTAGCTTCGTAAAATATAAACTGACACTTGCTTTTAATGCATAATTATTTTCTTTTTAATTTTCTTTTTGGCCAGAGAAATGATTTATTTATTTGTACCCTTGACATTTAAGAGATAATAGGTTTTTGAAAATAAAAGTAAAAAATTACCTTTATACTCGTATTATGGACCCAAGAAGAGCAAGTACCTCTTCTTATACCTACTAAGATGCATGAGCACTTGAGCATCGATCACCACGGTAACTGAAGGTAGATTGACTATTTACAGATTTCAAAGTAGAATTTAAACTTTTACGTTACGTTTACTTACTGTGATTTTTTCATTTTTTTTTTTTGTAAGCGAAGTCGAAATGGAGAGATTTGGAAGATACCTGTATTCAGCACTGGGTTACCAAAGGTTGAAGAAGAAGCGAAGTCACTGGCTTAGCTACTATTTTATTATGTCTAGATTACTCCACGACGATACTAGCAAAAGTTCTTTCTTCAACTTAAGTGTGTTAGTAATGTCTAAGATAAAGAGAGATTGAAAGAGAGAAGATCTAAGATAAGAGAAAGCACTGAATTGGTCACTGACGTACTAACAGCAGATGTTAAATAAAAGCTCCAAAAAACAGCTATTTATTGGGGGTAGTAAATTTTTATGAATTCTTTTTCTATCTTGCTAAGACGCCAATGAAAAGTGAATTTATCGTGCCAATAGCACTTAAAGAACCTTTTATCTGTGTGCGGAAAAGTGACCAGTTAAAATTAGGATGAAATAAAATAAGGGTCCTCTTCGTTTTAGGGAACATTTACCCGTCGAATATTGGTGTCGATTCTGTTGTAAACTAAACTTAATTTAGGCTATTGCTATCGTTTACTAAAAGGCAGTGCGAGAAAAGGACGGTTATAGCTATGAACTAAGTCAGAGATGTCAAACTAGTTTATGCCTTGCACTTCACCGTGATTTTAGTCGACAAGTTTTTACGTGCCCTTCATTTGTATGGAAATATTAGTTCCAATTTAATTTGACAGCTCTAAATTACGTCCGTTTCTTTCTCGTTTTGTTAGAGAGAAAAAGATAGCAATAGCCTAAATTAAGTTTAGTTTGTGCACAACAGAATCGACGTCACCATTTACTGCCTTGTTGGTCAAGTAGTCGCAAGCACGACTACTGAGCATGAGGTCCTGGGTTCGATTCCCAGGTGGGGCAAAGTGTTATAGGGTTTTTCCATTACAAATTTCTCACTAGCAGCCGCGGAGTCTGGATTTGCGCCCGGTTGATGGCAGTATGTGATGGCTCTCCCTCTATTAGATGGAGCTTAAACATAACTGGCGAAATATGGGTGTACTATTACGTACACCTCTGCTTAACCCTTCGGGGATCACAGGCGGGATGTTATTTACCCATATCATACACAAAAAAAAAAAAACTTTTTATTTCAGACATTATAGTCCATAACGTTTTAACAATATCACATTAAAAAATAAATAAATTACACTAAAAATTATTACAAATACATAAAAATTAAAATTAACATTTAAAAATTAAAAAACATTACACAATAACATAAAAATTACATTAAATTATTAAACATTAAAAATTAATTAATTTAAGTATTTGCCACCCACTGGGGCCCCGGGCACACGCACTTGTGCTTGAACCCAGTGCCCCAGAAAGGGGCTGTCCAGCTTGTGGCTGAGCATATTCAGGATGGTGTTGGCACTCCCCCGCGTACGGAGCATCAACGAAGCGATGCGGCGCCGCAGCACAGTATGAAAGCCATCTGTGTGCGCGTGCGCAATCATCGCAGACGCACTACACCAGCGGGGGAGCCCCACCAGCACCCTGAACGCGTTATTATATTGTATTCGGCGTTATCATACACAAACTCAAACTCAAAGCATTTATTTCAATTAGCAGCCCTACCTAGATAAGACTAATGTGAATGCGGCCGACGAACCAAGAAGACGTCGATTGCAATATAATGCGATGGATAAATGAGCTTGTTTAGGGATTCGGTCGACAGACGTTGTAACGAGTGGACGTGTGTCAACTATCGACTAGAAATTGTGCCGTTAAAGTCTGTGATTGGCCGCGTTAAGTTTTTTGCAATTCCTTGTCACTCTTTAACTGTCTTAACCTTGAGTTCACGCCCATTGGGCGGTCCTTGAAAGAGATAAATAGTTATTTGACATTGCCGTCTCCAACACCATTTGATAAAGTGGCACTGATTGGTGAGATTTGAACCTGCGACCTCGCACGGTGGGGTGACCCGACCCGTGCGCTTGACCACTGCGCCATCGAGCAAGTAGCAGCGAGCGACGAAATACCGGTGTGCTACGCGAGGCCGACGTCATCGGGCCTTCCACGGCGGCGACTGCAGGCGACCAGTGCTACGAGCGTGCTACGAGTAAACCTACGGATTTGTTATCGGCTACGACACCGAAGTATTACACCGGCAAGTGTTTATCTATTCTAATAGTTTAACAGACTTTGCAAGTAACTCCAAAATACATCTACGGTGAATATTTGTTGCGAAATGGCAGGCGTCCAGCGCACTCCACCACCAAAATTGCAAAGTCAATGTCAGACTCAATCTGAACCTGACATAAATGCGGCAATCGACATGAGTGAATATGTAACAAATAGAGGCAAACGAGCAAGAAGAGAGAATTCTCAAGAAATTGAGCCTGCTTTAAATAAACAGGAACTAACTGATCTGCTCAGTTTATGGAGAAATGATCAGGACACCCGTGTGACTAAAATGCTGGAGTCACAAACGACTTTGATACAAAAATTAATGGTGGACGTAATTGAGATTAAAGCGCAAAATGCCGATATCCAAAAGTCAAACACCCAGATTCGTAAGACAAATGCCGAGATCGAAAGGTCGATGCAGCACTTCAACGAACAATTCGAAGAAATGAAAAAAGAGGTGGAAGACTTAAAGAAAGAGAGGAAAGAACAGAGAAGCTACACAGAAACACTTGAATATAAAATAAGAGATCTGCAGTTTAAGACACGCTCATCATGTGTTGAAATAAGAAATATTCCTCAACTAGAAAATGAAACAACAGGCAAATTATCAAATACCATCTGCAACATCAGCCAGCTTGTTGGAACACCAATATCTCAATCCGAAATCCGCGATGTGTATCGTCAGCCCGGAAAACCCAGCCAAACATCACGTCCTGTCATAGCAGAGTTTACAACGGTACATACCAATCAAAACCTACTGATGGCTATCCGATCATACAACAAAACTAAAACTTCAAAAGAAGACAAACTCAACACGGAATTGATTGGTGTCCCAGGCAAACGCCAGGCCGTCTATATCGAAGAACGACTGTCCGCCAGTTCGAAGAAGCTGTTCTACTTGGCGCGACAATTTGCAAAGGATAATCAATATAGTTTCTGCTGGATCAGCAACGGAAATATTTTCCTCCGAAAGCAAGTAGGTGACAAGCAAATTTTGATCAACTCAGAAAAATGTATCCAAGACCTCAATGCCAACATACCTAAACTGAATATCTGACTACAAAAATGCATGATATTTAAGACACTTAAACAAGAATATTCTTTAATTTTTTTACAATTTGTTATCTACTTAATTACACACACTTACGCTTACCTTTTACAAAAAACAAGACATATCAAAACACTGTCCGCAATAACATTTCACACACTCCTAATTGCTCACACATACACATGCAACCACTTAAAGGCTCTAATCCCATTATTTTATTATTTAAAACCCATCGGGACTCTTGTACCCCCGGGACTCTTACCGGTTTTTGCAAATTATTTGTATTTTTATTGTTGTTATTTTTGCTCTCATAATGGCTAACTTAATTAACGTCAATAATGACCTTGATCAAATAACCCAGGGAAAATCTTTTGTCTGCAGTCCAGAAGAATGTCTAAACTATATAGAAACATCTGGAAATAATATAAATCTATTGCATATAAACATCCGTAGTGTAAACAAAAATTTTCCACACCTACAAGTACTATTGAATCGGTTAAATGTGGATGTTGATATTATTGTCCTTAGCGAGTGCTGGCTCAGTAGAATCAACAATGTACCATTTTTGGACGGTTTTGAGTCTCATTTCACAAATACAAACTGTAACCAAAATGACGGAATAATTATTTATACAAAATCAAGCTTGCAAACTACAGTATCGGAGCCAGACTTTGCGGGTGGTAACTGTTTAGTGTGTCACCTAGACAAAAGGTTATCGGTGGTAGCGATCTATCGCTCGCCCTCATTAAACTCGAGAGAGAATTTTGACAATTTCTCAACTAGTCTGATAAATGTTTACGACAATATTAAATCTAAATGTCCTAATATCGCGCTTGTAGGTGACCTAAACATAGACATAAAACAAAATAATATGAATGAAAGAACATTGGGCTATCTCACGCTAAATGCATCTCATGGTCTTATGCCAACACACTTATTCCCCACTCGAGATGAGAACTGTTTGGATCATATATTTTTGAAATCTTATCTTACTACTACTACACTAGTTTTGGAGGCACACGTAACGGACCACAAACCTCTACTATTAAATTTGAAAAATGCCAATCCCTCCCACAAAATATATACAACTACCACCCTAAACCACAAAGCTATTGTGGAAGAGTTAGAAATTTTCGATTTTACGGTATTATATGAGGTCGAGAACATAAATGAGGCAATGAATAAATTCATCAGTATTATTAAATCAGTAATTTCAAATCATTCAAAAGAAGTTAAAATCCCAAGACAAAAGAGAATCATTAAACCCTGGATAACCCCTGGTCTTTTAAAATGTATACAGAATAGAGACAAAATGCACATAAAATCTAAAAAATCACCAGATAATATTATTCTAAAAACTACATATACTCGATATCGAAATTTTTGCAATAACTTACTCAGAAAACTAAAAAAATCTTATGAAACCGGTCAGCTGGAAAAAGCCAAAAATAATCCCAAAGTGAAAGAAAACAATCAAACAAATAACCAATACCCATAAATCAAAACTTAGCCCAGTGGAGCTACTCACAATACGGGACAACCCAAAATCGGCGATTAATGAGGTAGGCCAATTTTTTGCCAACATTGGCAAAAACTTGGCTTCAAAAATAATGAATGACACTGTATCATCACCTGCCGGTGGCCATCCCTCACCCTCACCTACGGACACCCGAAACTCACCTGTGAACTCTCTTACCATCCTGGAAGTAGACCAAGCTGATGTTGAGTCCCTAATCCTACAACTACGTTCTGACTGTGCAGTCGGCTGGGACGGCATATCATCGCTTATATTGAAAAGCTGTCGACATGTACTGGTCCCACCAATTACTTACCTTTTTAATCGTTGCCTACAGGAGGGTGTCTTTCCGGAGGCCTTTAAAAAAGCTGTGGTCCATCCAATATACAAGGGAGGGAACAGAGACTGTGTTAATAACTACAGACCGATATCGGTCCTACCTGCACTCTCTATAGTTCTCGAAAAAATCCTCAATAACTCTCTACGAAAATTTCTCGACAAACACCAACTCATTGCTGATAACCAATACGGATTTCGGACAAGCCTATCTACAGATGATGCAGTACTGGACTTTACGCAACAGGTTGCCTCAAATCTAGATAAAAAATCGAAATGCCTAGGTATATTCCTGGACCTTTCGAAGGCTTTTGACACGGTCTCTGTTCCCAAACTCATCATGAAGCTGGAAAGTATCGGTGTGCGTGGAATGCCGCTAGAAATATTTAAGGACTACCTAAAAAACCGTAAGCAATGCATTAAAATTGATACTCACCTAAGTGATGAGTTCCTCGTGTCCTATGGTGTTCCTCAGGGAGGGATCCTTTCCGAGAGGTCATTAACGTAGATCTGGAAAAGAGTCGGCTTTTCCAGATCTACGTTAATGACCTCTGCAGATTGAGTCTCCCAAATGGTAGAATTTACGCTTACGCAGATGACACTGCAATTCTTGTAGACGGAGTCACTTGGGACATTGTGAAAGCAAATGCGGAGGCGGCCATGGCTAAAGTTATGGTGTGGTTAAACTCGAACCTTCTTACACTAAACCTTCAAAAAACGACTTATATCACCTTTGCTATACGACGTAACGCTAAACCATCTTCTTTTAGTATAACCCCTCATTCCTGCACTAACTCGTCCACCCCCTGCACTTGTCCTCCGCTTGCTAGATCCGAAAGCGTTAAATACCTCGGAGTACACATAGACGACGGACTGAGATGGGACCAACAAATTGACGCCGTCACCACAAGAACTTTACGTCTTATACATATATTTAAGTCTCTTAGAGCATCCGCCGACCTAAAAACTCTTAAGATGGTGTACCTTGCACTATGCCAATCAGTGATTGGTTATTGCATAATTACGTGGGGCGGTGCTGCTAAGACTAGATTTCTGAGGGTGGAATAAGCACAGCGAGCTATACTTAAAGTCATGACGAAAAAGCCCTACCGGTATCCAACAACTGAACTGTTCTCTGACTGTAAAGTACTTACGGTTCGTCAGCTTTATGTACTTAAATCCACCCTTAGAAAGCACGCAGGCCTTCCTCCTCTTATTACAAACAAACGCACGTACGTTCCGCCAAATAGGTATACAACACAAAACCTCCTTCGCCAAACATCAATATTATATACTAAGTACTCATATCTATAAAAACCTTAACAAACATCTCAATATCATAAATCTAAACTCACATGCACTAAAATCTAAAGTAACAGAGTGGCTGCTCCTTAAGGATTACTCTTACACGGAGTCTTTACTTACCTATCTTGTATAATACACTCACACACACACACACACACACCTACACCTACACACATACATACACTCACACCTACACACACACACAACCACCCAACACACAAACACACAACATACAATTCTACTCTTTTATACCATACAGCAGAATGACCAGTCCACTTGAGATATAAGTTTTTGTTGATAAGTGACCGTGAACTACCTCTTATAATACAGGTATACCCTAGCTTAAGAGGTAGAGTATTATTCTTGTACAGAATTTGCAACATAAGCTATGAATGTATACGTATTTCTAAACCAAATATTAAGCTGTATTTCAAACTCTGTATGTGTTTTGGATAAATAAAGATTATTATTATTATTATGTTTTATAAGATAATTAATCAATAATTAATTAATTATTAGGCGGTATATTCTATATTCTCTCCTCTCTTATTTTCTTTATTTATAAACTCCATTACTGCTGTCCTCAAATGTTCTTACCATCTGTACGCTGATGACTTGCAACTATACGCTCAGTCAGACATTGCCAACCTTGACAATTGCATTTCATCGCTCAATGCTGATCTACGAACTATCGAAGAGTGGTCTGGCAAATTTGGGGTTTCTGTTAACGTCGGGAAATGTCAGGCCATCCTCATTGGTAGTTCGTACTATCTGAGAAATGTGAACACTAGCCAACTTATGCCACTGATGTACCTATGAGAACTCCGTCATCTCTCTTTCACCTCACGTAAAAGACTTAGGTCTGTACATTGACGGCAGTTTAAGTTGGAATAAACACGTGGCTCAGGTGAGCCAGAAAGTCTCGTTCTCACTGCGGTCTCTCTATAGATTCAAGCATTTCCTCCCATCTAGCACCAAACTCACTTTGGTCCAGTCACTTGTGCTTCCCATTATAGACTATGCTGATGTTTGTTGTACTGATCTTTCCCAAGAACTTCTAAATAAATTGGATCGACTTCTCAACAATTGTATTCGGTTTGTTTTTGGCCTTCGTAAATACGATCACATTTCTTCCTTTCGTTCTCAGCTTAGATGGCTGCCTATCCGACTCAGGAGGTCCCTCAGATGTCTCTGCATGCTCTTCACGATTATGAACGATCCATGTGCTCCCGATTATCTAAAGACTTATTTCAAAGTGTTGGGCAGTTCTCATAGTCGTAACCTCCGAGCTTCAAAGAATCTACTCCTCCAAATTCCTTCACACCGTACAGGCTTCATGTCAAATTCTTACGCTATCTCTACTATAAAGCTCTGGAACGCGCTACCTTTTGGCATTAAAAAAGCTGAAAACGAATTCACTTTCAAAAGAAAAGTTCGTAACTACTATTTAGGTCAGAATAGATAGCTTTCAATTTGAAGTCGTCATAATAATTATTATTAGGTTTCTTGATATTGTCTTTTTAATTTTTGGAATTTGTTAAAATATCTATTAGTTTATTTTATCTGTATATGTGTATTAGTATCAATCTAAATCTGAACTCTCGTTAGTAAAAAGTTTTTTTTAGACATTACTTTGTACCCTATCACTATGTTTTCCTATTTAACCCAAAGGTTAACTGGTAGAGAATGCCTTGTGGCATTAAGTCCGCCTATGTACCACTATTGTACATGAAGTTTAAATAAATCAATAAATAATTTGACAGTACTGTATTTACAAATTATCTAGAATAAACTGAAATAGATTTGCAATTTTGTTTCAATTAGAGCATTACGGCAAATGCACTTTTGAATGTCAAAAAAAAACAACAAAAAAAGCTAAGCTACAGACACAGTCACAAGGCATAACTTGAGAAAGTACTGTAGTTGCCAACAATATTTTTTATTGAAAAAGAGTCCATGGAGTTTCTTGCCCGTTCTTCTCCACAGAGATCTACGCTAGAGCATTCCCTAGCGTAGATCTCTATGGAGAAGAATTGTTTCAAAATCTTGGTTACATCATTCATGTTGAGATTACACATAGGTATATGTGAGAACGGTGTAGACAGACATGATATGAACTAACTGTAGATATTGCAGTTAATTTAGATAGTGCAGTGTTAGGGATTTGTTCTCATCAACTCAATAACTCTTCAAGTTTAGGTAGCGCCTACGGTAAATGTTTTAGCAAAGTAATACCAAAGCGTTTTATAAATTATTTTGAGACTAAGGAAAGTTGTGTTTTTTTCATTAGTTTCCAAATTACGTTGTGTACCATGAAACTTTCTTTCTGTAAAAATGAGGCACGTACAGGTAATTTTTAACCGTTTTTAGGGTTCCGTACCCAAAGGGTAGGGTAAGGGTAGGGTAGGGTAGTAATAGGGTAAAGGGACCCTATTACTAAGACTCCAGTGTCAGTCTGTTTGTCTGTCACCAGGCTGTATCTCATTGCTCGATAGGTATTAATAACGGCAACAGGTAGACGCTTGAAATATTCACAGAATATTTAGTTATTTGTTCAATTTAAAAATAAATAGTTAAATAACCCATAAATATTTATTTTATTTATAAATATTTATGGGCCCTGTTACAACAAACGTGATATTTTTGCAGTTTTGTCTAATGTATAGATAATGGTACGGAACCATTTGTGCGCGAGTCCGACTCGCACTTGGCCGTTTTTTTATTATTTATTTAAAAAAAAAACCGTCTTATTTTCATGCGTCTCGACTTTTCGGATTTGCGTTGTCTGCCAGTGAATTTGGATTTTTATTAATTAGATGTCAGCTTCAGGTTCCTACAGAAAAACTTAAAGACACCTTATTATTGCACAATTCCAAGAAAATAAAACTAATTACAATTTACATCAAATAAATTTTAAACGTTCAGCAAAAATTCTCTTAGATAGTAAAACATTTCTTAGAAATTAAAACATTTAACACAAACACTAATCTTGGTATCTATAGTCAAGCCAAAGTACTTGAGTTTAAGTAATTACATGCAACCATTTTGTAGAAATAGACAAGAATTTGAACGAAATAAGAACCATCAAAGAAAGCAAAGCTAAACATTCTAACTTTATTGTCAGTTCTAACTAAAAAAGCAAAAGCAATTAATAAACTACAGAATAAAAATCGTAACATAAGTAATGACTTACTTATACTCAAGTAATCACTTTGACTTATCTATGGATATGAGTATTATTCCAGAAAATAGACCTACGGCCCCGGTCTACGTTTGTTTAACGCCGTCGTGTCGGCACAATATGAACACGAGAAGCCATAGAATACAATTAGCACGCCTCTATTGGGTTTATTAGAGTCTGCTCCGTTTGTAGGACGCCTAATTAAAAGACCCTAATTGTGGGTTCGGTGTTAAGTCACAACGGTAATATTGTTGAGAGTGCTGGATATAGATACATACTTACATACTGAACATCACGCCTGTAATTCCCGAAGGGTTAGGCAAAGGCATACCTAATAGTATACCTACATTTCGCCAGTTATATTTTAAGTCCCATCATGGGATGACATAACAAAAGTAACCAATGTGTGTTTACTAAATAGGCCTCTCCAGTGTCATGTATATTAATTTAGAATATTATATTCTTATGTTATAATATTACGATGTAGTTTTAAGCCATTATTAGGAATTAGGATTAGCAATAAACCCTGCGTAGGTATACCATATTAAAATTAAAAAAAAAAATTGTGTATTTTTTTTTAATAAATGGGAAGGTGAGATGTAGTAGTTGTAAGGTATCTTTATTCCAATATAGTCCACTGCCCGACCCTTGCTCGACGGGCCAGCCCGCGACGCAGAGCATGTAACGTCAAATTCCCCAATTAATGATCCGACCCAGCCTGTCCCTTGCTGCCCTTTTATCAATGACGCACTAAGCCGAGGCCCGCAACCCACAGGGGTGCCCTTAGTGACTGTTCATTTAATGTAATCCTGTAGTTTGTAAGCCCTGGCTGGGGGCCTTAAAGTAATTTTTGGCCACCACAGGATAGTCCGGTTAAGCAGTCAAGCAACCAGAGGGTTTGCAAATACGAGTAGTGATTCCTAAAAAAAAAAAAAAAAAAACTAATATAGTCAGTGTATTCTCGAACCTCTTTCGTTTCATTTGTCTCCTAAACACCCGACCTTACACTCCCATGTAATAGGCGCGAGCCTATTGCCACCTACTGGGCAAAAATCTAAATTCCCGTGGAAACTACTGAGGAATTCCTGATCAAAAAACCCAACTTCACTTTGCCCGACCTCCTGATCAATAGACAACAAGCCAGTTGCTAGGAGTATCGTGACAATAATCACAGGAAAATCATATGATATCGTGTCAATAGATTAGAAATAGAAGATGGGTGGTAGGTAATGGGCTTTTGATGACTATTTGTTTCTCACGGATCTAACGCTCACGTGTTCAATTCAAATGGCTACATTGTAGAACTTGCAATGTTGTTTTTTTGGTTTTGTCATTTAAACCTGTTTTCTGTCAACGAAAACATCTACTTAATAAAGAAAAGCAAATATGTTTATTTGGCACATGTCACAAGCAAGTGCATAGAATTTAAAGCTAAAAAAAACAAGAAAGATACCACTGTGTGTCTCAAGGCTGCGCCAAATAGGCAAAGTTCAGCAAAATAGCAAATAACAGCAGCATGTTTATTTGAGGAACTTTATCTTTTTGGAACTTTATCTTTTTTACACAGGGCATGTAGGTTTTTATGGCAGTTCGTCATTATTGCGATCTGGTTGGATGCACGGCTCGTATTCTAATAATTAAAACTTTTTTATTTAGCTTTATAAGGGCCTAAGCACACGGCATATTTTAAACACGCAGACAACGCGCAGAAGACGCGCGTATACGTGCTTCAAACGAGATTTGAACGCAAACTTGTAACCTAAGCACACAGGGCGCTCGTGAAACACGCATCTACTGCGCGTATACGCAGATACAGCGATACAGAGGCGCTGTAGTCGCTCGCAGCTTCCGCGTTTTGGTCAGAGACTCCTCGTCAGTTGTACAATGGCGTCCTTTTGTACGCGCTTCAAACGAGTTTCGAACGCGCTTCACACGCACGTTTGTATCGCGTTTGAATCTATAATATAAAAACGCAAAAATCGGCATCTACGGCGCAGAAAACGCGCATCCTGAAATACGCGTCGTCTGCGCGTTTAAAATACGCCGTGTGCTAGGGCTCTTAGATCTAAAAATATTCCTGCTATTTTTAAAATCGCAACCCGCCTCGGCTTCGCCCGGTTCAATTTTCTAATGAAGAAAATGAGAAGTGTGGTTATCAAAAAAAAACATAATTTTTTTCATACAAACCTTGTCCCGACAACTACTAACAGGTCGAGCTTTCCTCAAGTAATGTTCCATGCTTCATCATACAAGTCGCAATTGATTTTTATTTATATAGATTTGACAGTCATAATACAGGATTAAGCATTAACGATTGCAAAATGAAAGTAAAAAGCCGTGCGAAACCCAGTTTTTCAATTAAGTGAAACGTTTTTGTAAAGTTTCACTTTCATTTTAACACACCTACCTACCCTACTTCTACTACACACTTCTTCTACTACTTCACTATAGATGTAATAAAATTAGAACAAAATCATGGCAATACTAACAAAGTATTCTTGCTGTTTATTTTACTTAGGTACAGACAACAGTTGGTCCCTCTCTAAAATATGATTGCTTTCGGAAATAAAACGTTTTATTTGAAAATTACATAGTTTCTGTGTATTGCCTGAAGACAGATCTGACATTCAATCCAAATATTGCTTACAAAGAAAACTGAACACTATGTATTTTACTCGACAACAATAACAAGAACAAAAAATGGTTTAATATTAAAGTTATTTATGAGTGAAAGACGATTAATAAAAGGTCTTATGGATGTGTAGTGGCAACGCCAGGAGGGGACGCCCTAAAAGGACATACACTGAGCTTATTGGTGAGGTTCTTCAAAAGGTTAGGTGCGTAGTACTCGCAACCGGCGCGGCTTGCGTGTATGACCAGTAGGGCTCTTACGTATCTCTGTTGACAGCTCGAAATGGTAGTAACTGGGCTCAGTGTCCATCAAATAACTGTCAAAAGGCTAGTTTCGTATTATGTATGACCAGTCGCGATCAAATATGACGTCATTGGTTGTCATCGTGGCTGATAGTCACCGTAACTCATTTTGACAGACGCTTTCGTTTCGATATTTATATTATTTTGATTATGTAAGCATAGTGGACAACAAATTGATGACAACTGAGTTTGAAATGACTTTCGTGAAAGACGTTACACCGTACTCGGGCTGTTAGTCAACGTAAAGTGATATCCACTCAGTGCGATACGTAATACCAATATTATGACATTCTCGGTTGTCATCAAAGTTCGGTGTACAACCGAAGCTTGATAGTCACTGGATATCAGAAAGATACGTAATAAGGAGAATGTATGAATCGTAGCCGGTGCCACCTGGTACACTATTATGAAAAACAAATTGAGGAGACCGTGGCTAAATAATAACAGCCGCTCGGGTCGATCTTCAGGCTGCCTAGGTTAGTCTGTGGATGGGTGACAACCCCATTACAAACCAGGTTTCCTCCGTGAGTCGGAAAGCACGTTAAGCCGTTGGTCCCGGCTGTCATTTGCAGATCTTTGACAGTCGTTACAGGTATTCAGAGGCCCAAAAAGTCTAACAACGAGTCTTACCAAGGGGTATCGTATTACCCAGTAGTAACTGGGGTGTGGAGGTCAGATAGGCATTCGCTCCATGTAAAATACTGGTATTCAGTTGCATCTGGTTAGACTGGAAGCCGACCCCAACATAGTTGGGAAAAGGCTAGGCAGACGATTATGAAAAACAAATTGAGTTTTGCCGTTACGAGGAAATTTACCAGTACCAGTTAAACGTTTTTTTTTAATCCACTCTACAGCGTCACGCGCATTTTTTTCGCATCGAACCGCGTTAAATTCGCGAACTAAACGCGAATAATTCGCAATTATTAATAAACACTTGACGATCGCAAACTACAAGAGATATAGCTAAATAAACTTTACAGTGGATAGCTGAATAGATGTGTTATCTATTTAACCAAATTTCAAGATAAATAATTATAATTTGATACTCAAAAATAATGTAGAACTTGAAAAACAGTGATAAAAACGGATATTTTGCTAATAAAATATTATTTTTGCTCAACAACTATTAACTTCTTATCCATTTTTTTATATCAAAATAAACTAGATTATATTACCTTTCAAATAAGACCACAATCTCATTAATATCTCATTAGCATCATATCAAAACATTCATTACAACCTAGATACTCACTGTTTGTTTACATCTGGGTGATCCGACGACTCAGCTGCGGTCGGTTGAAAAAAAACACAAAATCACTTGTTTTTTTGGTGTAAATAGTTAAACTATCTAATCACCACACTAATTAAACACTCACTGTAAGCTTTCAGTAAACTATCCTATCCACGAACAAAGCACGTTTAGTCGATTTTTAATTAATTTATTAACGGGGGTATTTATCAAATGTTTTGGGTCAGTTAGTCAACCGGTAGCTTTGTAAGTTTCAACAAGCGGTTCAGTAAGTCAACCGGTAACTGTTTGGTACGTTGTGAGTAATAAGCGTTAAAAATATATTGCGATTTTATTGGATGGTGCTACGTAATTTCTGTGTGCGAGTCCTACTCACACTTGGACGGTTTTTAGGTTTCCGTACCTAAAAAGGTACATAAAAGGAACACTTATAAGATCACTCTCTTGTCTGTCTGTCTGTCCGTGTGCCACCGATTTTCTCAGAAACGAGTGGTCCTAGCAAGTTGAAAGGTCCTGAGTCAACACGCTAGAAATATATGGGCAAATTTATATTTTCACGAAAACTTGTAAGTACAAAAATTTCCCTTAATTTTTAAGGGTACGACTTTCCATTGACGGCCGTCGAATTAAGGGTGGGGAGGGGGTTGGGGGGGAGGGGGTGGTGGGTACTACCCCCCCTTAAAGGGAAAAGTTGCGGAGCCCCCCCCTTTTTGAGTTTTTTTAATTTTTAAGTCTGAGGAATTTTTTCCCATTTTATGAATTAAAATTAATAGTAAGTGTAAAAAACCATGGGGGACCCCTTAGGGGGGAAGGGGGAATCCCCCTTCATCAAAAAAAATGGCACTGATTTAAAGAGGCAGTTGTAAATAGCGGTTTTAGTAAGTTAAAAATTATAAATGACACGTTTCATAACTACCAGCCAAACCCTTTAAATATTTTATGCATGGTCGAGGGTGGGCTTGGTCGACGGAGCCCCGCTTCGCGGGGCTCCTACTTCTGGGTGGTTTATAAAAAAAGTCGTAAGGTTTATATTAAATTGTTGTCTTCAAATGCGCTCCGCTGCGCCTCCAGCGGTGTGTGCTGGGCCTTACAGTTCTGTTTTTCCGTTATCATTGTCTCTGGTATAATGTCAAAGTAATAATAATAATAATAATAAACCATTTATTTCAGGTAACAAAGACCCATAGATAAATACCTTTTTTTTTTTTTTTTTTTTCGGGTGGGAAATCATCAAATGACTTCTCCCGCTCTGGGCGGAGCAGGAGGGAGTGTCAGACTTTTACTGACTAAAACCCATCCATGTTCCTTCATCGCCCTTTGTGTTCCGGGGCCACGGTATCTCTTTCGAATAGTCCCGCAACCCCGGCAGGCATCGGTCCTTTCGGACCCCTTCCTTTTTGCTGACTCTCTTTGAGGCGCACGTGGAACACGAACGCGCCGTCGACACGGCCTGTCGTCGTGAGACGGACGGACGGCGAGCTAGCCCATAGCCCACCGTCCACAGGCCCGCGCCTACGGTGGCCGGGGGCCACGTGGTGGCCCCCGACGCCCGGGGCGTCTCCCGCGGCGGCCGGGACGCTGTGAGGTTCTCTCCCTCTCACGTTCCGCCACCTCCTTCTCTAGCATTACTGCTTCGCAGAAGGAGGTGACGGCGTCCCATTCCGTCTCGCTCCGGACCATGGCTTGCACCAGGGCCGGACGCGAGAGGTCGCCGCCGCCAATCGCCGCTTCGAGGACGGCGGTGCTCCGCCCACGCGGGGCACACCTCCACCGTGTGCTCCACCGTGTCCTCTGGTCGATCCTCGCAGTGGAAACACCCGGGCGTTTCCTCCCGCCCGATTCGGTGCAGGAACCTCCCGAAAACATCGTGTCCGGTGAGGACCTGCGTCAGGCGGAAGGTGAGGACGCCGTGGCGTCTCTCAAGCCACTCCTCAAAGAGGGGACTTACCGCCACTATTGTGGCGTGCCCTGCACGGGGTTGCGACAGTCGCTCTCTCCATGTCGCCATGAGATCACACCGGAAGTCTGTCCGCTGAGCGACAACTTGTCGCGGCAGCGGAGTTTCCCCCCGGCGTAGCACCTCCGCGCGCCATTCATGTAGGCGCGCGAGGACTATCGCCTCCAGATCCCATGGCGGCAATCCGGCAAGGAGGCACGCCGCCTCACGGGAGATCGTGCGGTACCCACGGGCCAGCCTTACGGCTACCATCTTTTGGGGCGCGTTCAGGTAGTGGGCTGCACGCAGCCTCAAGGAACGCGCCCACACCGGGGCCCCGTAAAGGGCCATGGACCGCACGACTCCCGCGTAGAGCCTCCGGCAGGAGGCGTTTGGCCCCCCAAGGTTGGGCAGGAGCCGCCTGAAGGCAGCCCCGGTCCGTTCCAGTTTGGGGGCCAAACGTCGGAAATGCTCCACGAAGTTCATCGGCTGTCGAGGACGAGTCCCAGGTACTTCAACGTCGACTCGACGCCGATGGATACCCCTCCTACCGTCAGTGAGGATCCCGGAGGTGGCGCATTCCGAGGCCCATGAAAGCACATGGCCTCGGACTTGTGCAATGCCACCTCGAGACCCAGTTGCCGGATCCTCTCGACGACTATCGCAACCCCGCGTGTCATTATTTCAGCCGCCGCCTAGTGCGACCCCCCTTGTGCCAGCACCAGCGTGTCGTCTGCATAGCAGACCACGCTGACGCCGCTAGGGAGGTCGGCGCGCAGCACCCAGTCGTAGCCGATGTTCCACAAGGAAGGCCCTAGGACCGATCCCTGTGGAACACCGCACGACATCTCTCGCCGGTTCCATTCTCCGCTGCGACCGGGGTAGATAACAGCTCTATCCGTTAGGTAGTCCCCGACCACACGACGAAGGTAGGTCGGCACCCGGTGATACCGTAGTGCCTCCCTAATGCAGCTCCAGGGCATGGAGTTGAAGGCGTTGGCGATGTCAAGAGACACCGCCAAGACTACCCCCCCCCCCGGGACACTGCATTCCCAGTCGTGAGGGCTCTCACGCGCATGATGGCGTCCACCGTAGAGCGCCCCTTGCGGAAACCAAACTGGTGTTCCGCAAGATCCGGCCCCGTCCCCGCAAGGTGCTCGGCGAGGCGGTTTGCAATGACTCTTTCAAAGAGCTTGCCCACCTCGTCGAGCACCTGCCACCTGCCCTGGAGCTGCATTAGGGAGGCACTACGGTATCACCGGGTGCCGACCTACCTTCGTCGAGTGGTCGGGGACTACCTAACGGATAGAGCTGTTATCTACCCCGGTCGAAGCGGAGAATGGAACCGGCGAGAGATGTCGTGCGGTGTTCCACAGGGATCGGTCCTAGGGCCTTCCTTGTGGAACATCGGCTACGACTGGGTGCTGCGCGCCGACCTCCCTAGCACAAGGGGGGTCGCACTAGGCGGCGGCCGAAATAATGACACGCGGGGTTGCGATAGTCGTCGAGAGGATCCGGCAACTGGGTCTCGAGGTGGCATTGCACAAGTCCGAGGCCATGTGCTTTCATGGGCCTCGGAATGCGCCACCTCCGGGATCCTCACTGACGGTAGGAGGGGTATCCATCGGCGTCGAGTCGAGGTTGAAGTACCTGGGAAGTCGAGGTTGAAGTACCTGGGACTCGTCCTCGACAGCCGATGGAACTTCGTGGAGCATTTCCGACGTTTGGCCCCCAAACTGGAACGGACCGGGGCTGCCTTCAGGCGGCTCCTGCCCAACCTTGGGGGGCCAAACGCCTCCTGCCGGAGGCTCTACGCGGGAGTCGTGCGGTCCATGGCCCTTTACGGGGCCCCGGTGTGGGCGCGTTCCTTGAGGCTGCGTGCAGCCCACTACCTGAACGCGCCCCAAAAGATGGTAGCCGTAAGGCTGGCCCGTGGGTACCGCACGATCTCCCGTGAGGCGGCGTGCCTCCTTGCCGGATTGCCGCCATGGGATCTGGAGGCGATAGTCCTCGCGCGCCTACATGAATGGCGCGCGGAGGTGCTACGCCGGGGGGAAAACGGGGGGCGACATGGAGAGAGCGACTGTCGCAACCCCGTGCAGGGCACGCCACAATAGTGGCGGTAAGTCCCCTCTTTGAGGAGTGGCTTGAGAGACGCCACGGCGTCCTCACCTTCCGCCTGACGCAGGTCCTCACCGGACACGGTGTTTTCGGGAGGTTCCTGCACCGAATCGGGCGGGAGGAAACGCCCGGGTGTTTCCACTGCGAGGATCGACCGGAGGACACGGTGGAGCACACGGTGGAGGTGTGCCCCGCGTGGGCGGAGCACCGCCGTCCTCGAAGCGGCGATTGGCGGCGGCGACCTCTCGCGTCCGGCCCTGGTGCAAGCCATGGTCCGGAGCGAGACGGAATGGGACGCCGTCACCTCCTTCTGCGAAGCAGTAATGCTAGAGAAGGAGGTGGCGGAACGTGAGAGGGAGAGAACCTCACAGCGTCCCGGCCGCCGCGGGAGACGCCCCGGGCGTCGGGGGCCACCACGTGGCCCCCGGCCACCGTAGGCGCGGGCCTGTGGACGGTGGGCTATGGGCTAGCTCGCCGTCCGTCCGTCTCATGACGACAGGCCGTGTCGACGGCGCGTTCGTGTTCCACGTGCGCCTCAAAGAGAGTCAGCAAAAAGGAAGGGGTCCGAAAGGACCGATGCCTGCCGGGGTTGCGGGACTATTCGAAAGAGATACCGTGGCCCCGGAACACAAAGGGCGATGAAGGAACATGGATGGGTTTTAGTCAGTAAAAGTCTGACACTCCCTCCTGCTCCGCCCAGAGCGGGAGAAGTCATTTGATGGTTAATGGCAAAAACTCCAGCTTAAAACGGGAGCTAGTAGACCTACATCAGCAATACTTGGACGTTGTTGATGAACGGGATCAACTGAAGGTGGTGACGGATGGTTTCCATAATTGTAGTAACTTGTATGAGGAGGCTTTATATAAAATTAGGGACCTAGAAGATAAGTTAATTCATGCCAATAGTTGTATAATAAAGTTACAGAAAGAAAAAGCATGTAATCAGCTTTCAGAAACAAACCTTTTATATAATTAATTATTAAATAGTAATTGTAACCCCCCTTCCTTAATAACCATTGATCTGACTGAAGATTCCTTACTAAAACAAAACTATACAGTTAGCAATAAGAAAATTAAAAAATATGCAAAATTGAATAGAATAATTAAAAAATGTTATCAATATAGGAAACAACACAAACTCTTTTCCAAACATATTCCACTGAGGAAAGAGCGTGTTGATTTAGTTAATAAGTTAAATAATTATCAAATTAAATTAGAGGACAGTATAAAAATTTATGAAATTGATACTCAGCATTTGCAGTCTGAAATACAGGTACTTCAGGACTCACTAAGTTCCCTTTCTAGTAGGTATAAGATTTCTCAGAACCAAATTAGGGAACATATTTCTGCAGCAAATGAGTTGGTAATGGGTCAATGTAGTTGCCAGACAGTTACCAAGCATGATACTATCCAGCCTGAGGTAATGGAGGACCCATACCAGGTTGAGAATTTGTCTCAGGACAGCATATTGAACCAACAAACAACTAATATAACACTAGATTATTCACATGTGGCACACCCTGAGTTGTGTGATAGTCTGCCTGAGATTGGTAATTTTGTTTCTCCTAGTAATCATGATTGTAATCATTCAGTTATGTTCTCTGACAGTATAGGTAGGGGGCTAGGTAAATTAATTAGTAATAACCTGAGTTATTGTACCCAAAACAATTGTATGCCAGGGTCAACCTACAAACAGATTATGGCATCAGTAACAAAGACTGTTTGTGATCCTAGTACCACCATTACAATATGTGTTGGTAATAGTTCAAAGATTAAAAAGGAAGACATCACTGACTGTGTTTCAGAGTTGTTGAAGTTAAAGTGTAATAAAATAATATTGTGTTCTTTTCCATATTTTGAAAGTTTATGTAACAGAAAAAACAATTATATTCACATGTTAAATAAACATTTATATTTTTTAGCAGGTCATTATAGTGACAAACTTATGTATCTTGATATCAACACTTTTGTTGATAAACTTAGAACGACTCGGGGTAAAGTGTTTCTACCTATTAGTTGTAGACACAAAATAGCTCGGCTATTAGCTTATAATATTCACACAGACATCAATAGTATGTCTAAGTTTAGTTATATTATTAACACTGCGACTATTAGTAATAATACTAATGTACAGGTGACTTTAAATGAAGATAGCATTAGTGCTATAAATGTTTACAAACATTCTGAGGAGGATCCATGCGTCACCGTGGAAAATCCTCAATTAAGCTCTATTAGTGATAGGGTCTTGTTGTCTGAGGATGGCACGGAAGTCTCCGGCCTTACTCCAAATATTATTATTAATTTAAACTAGAAAGTGAGACAACAGAAGGTACCATTAACAATATTGTTAATCCTTCCAACAGCAAGGTATCTTCTTGCACTCAGATAGTTAGTAAAAAAGGGCCTCAGCAGAACACCTTAAAATTATTCCACCAAAATATCCAAGGCATTTCTTCCAAATTATTAGAAATTGAATTGTTTTTAGAGAATAGTAAGTTTGACATTATTTGTTTTACTGAACATTGGCTAAAGGATTACCAAATGCTTATTAATTATGAAAACTATATGGTGGGTAGCTGCTTTAACCGTAAAACTATGCTTCGTGGAGGTTCCCTAATATTAATAAAAAAAGGTTTCAAATATAAGCAACGAAATGACATAGTAGGTCTCTCGGTTGAACATTGCGTCGAACTGTCTTGTGTTGAGCTAGATAAGCATGTAATTGTGTGTGTGTACAGACCCCCAAACTATCAAAACTTTTCCTTATTTGAATCAATAATGGAAGATGTTCTGGCAAAAATTGCAGCCAGTAATAAATCTACAATTATTTGTGGTGATTTCAATATCAATATTTTAGAAGAAAGTTCAAATAGCAGTCGGTTGTTAAATCTTTTTAAGTCATTTGACTTGACCAACACTTTTATAGAACCTACTAGAGTCACTCCATCTTCTGCGACTTGTATAGATAATGTTTTCTGCGATTGTGATTACTTAGATAAAGCCATAGTAAACTGTCTGCCGTCTGACCATAGCGGACAAACTGTAACTTTTAGGTGTAATACACCTTTGCAAAAAGTTCTGATCAAATTTAGACCTATAACTTCTAGCAAATTAAATAGGTATAATATTTCCCTACAGAACAAGTTAGGTGTTATGAGCCATGACGATATTAATATAAATCAATTGTATGATCGTTTCTTTTCAATAGTTCACACGGAATTCAACAAAACTTTTGAAAAGAAGACAAAAAGAAATTAAAAAAAAAAAAAAAACATATTTAGTGATTGGGCAACTAGAGGTATCAGAAAAAGTAGGGAAAGACTATTTGAGCTTTATGGCCTTAAGCCTTATATAAACACCGAAACTTTTAACCGGTATGTTGCTAAGTATTCAAAAATTTTTAGAAATACATGCAAGGTTGCTAAAGCCCTGCACATTAGCAACAAAATCAAAACAGCAGAAAACAAAATAAAGACAGTCTGGAAAGTCATAAATAATGAGACTAACAGGAAGAAAATAAGTAACACTAGCTACACATTAGATTCAGCATGTGGTCCTAAAAGCTCTAATCTGGAAGTAGCTCAAGAATTTGTAAATTTCTTTACCGATATACCATTAAAGACGACGGAAGCTCTTAATTCCTCACCTGAAGTCTCAATTGGTTTATTAAAGGCGAATGTATCTGGCTGCACGGTTGAATTTAAATTTAAACACATAAACCCTATGATAGTTATTAAAGCTTTCCGGCAAGTAAAAATCAAACTGACCGAAGATCTATGGGGAATGTCTATCAAAGTTTGTGCATCCATACTTGAGACTATAGCCCCATACTTAGCTTTAATTTTTAATTTGTGTGTAGACCAAGGAGTTTTCCCTGATCTAATGAAATACAGTAAAGTCATACCTCTTTTCAAATCCGGGGACAGTAAAGATACTAATAATTATAGACCTGTATCCGTGTTGCCAGTCTTTAGCAAGGTGTTTGAAAAGGTAATGCTTAATCAAATGCTCAATCATTTTAACACCAACAAAATTTTACATGATCAACAGTATGGTTTCATCAAGGGACGTTGTACGACTGACGCCGGTGTAACCTTATTAAAGCACATATTTACTGCGTGGGAAGAGTCTCAAGACGCCATAGGAATATTTTGTGACCTTTCCAAAGCATTTGATTGCGTAAATCACGACACATTACTTTTGAAACTTGAGCATTACGGATTAGGTCAACTTGCACTTAGTTTGGTAAAATCATATTTGAGTGATAGACAACAACGTGTTCAAATAAATGGTGTTAATTCACAAGGTTTAAAAGTAAAAATGGGGGTTCCACAAGGCTCAATATTGGGTCCTTTCCTCTTTCTCGTGTATATAAATGATCTACCCTATTTATTGAAAAACCAACCTCAAAATATGGTGTTGTTTGCTGATGATACTTCCCTTATTTTTAAGATAAATAGACGGGCCCAGAATCTAGATGACGTGAATGATGCCCTACTTCAGGTCCATAATTGGTTCACAGCAAACAATTTAGTATTAAATGAAAAAAAAAAAAAATGCATAAGATTTGCTTTACCCAATGTTAAAAGTAGTGATTGTGAAATAATATTAAATAAAGAGAAACTTGAATTCGTAGATAAAACGGTTTTCCTGGGGATTACGCTTGATTCAAGGCTACAATGGGGTTCTCATTTAACATCCCTTGCGGCGCGTCTAAGTTCAGCAGCATATGCTATTAGAAAAATTCGTCAATTTACTGATGTAGATACCGCTAGACTGGTCTATTTTAGTTACTTTCATAGTATAATGTCTTATGGCATTTTGCTATGGGGACGGGCTGCAGATATTGAGTCTATATTTATTCTGCAAAAAAGAGCCATCAGAGCTATATATAATCTTCGTAGGCGCGATTCTCTAAGGGAACTGTTTAAGGATATTGGCATCATGACGGTACATTGTCAGTACATCTACGAAAACATAATGTACGTCAGAAAAAATCTGCGTCTTTTTGGTAAAAGAGGTGATAGACATAATTACAGTACTAGAAATAGGGACCAACTAGTTCAGCCAGGCTTCAGACTCGCTAAAATGGACTCATCTTTCATGGGGTACTGTTTGAGATGCTATAATAAAATTCCACAAAGTATTCTTGAACTGAATGAGACGAAATTTAAAACATGCATCAAACGCACACTATGTAAGCAAGCTTATTACAAGTTGGGCGATTATATCGCAGATAAAAATGCGTGGCTCAATGCTGGTCCTGCTTCACATGGACAGGGGCGCATAAATTGATAGTATTAAATAGAATTGTTGGAGCTGCTGAAGATTGTACAACTGTCTTTGCATTGTATAGAATCAATCTCTAGTATTATATAATCGCACAGCCCATATTGTGTGAGTGCTATGTACTAGAAAGCTATCATTCACTGAAATCCTACGTCTTTTCTTGAAATGAATGTGCCCTGGCGGTTGAGAGTATGTCACGCTCACTCTAATGTCTCGCTGATGGTGGCGCGTGTGTCGGATCATTCAGTTCCCTTCAAAATGGTTGAGTTGAATGGTGCTGATCCATGCGTCATGTTCGTGAACGGGCGCTGTCAGTTGTGACTGGTCAACTCTTAGTTGCCATGGATTATTTGTATGTTTATTTTAGAATTGTATTTTTTGTTTTTACTATGGACACTTTTAACGTGCACATCTTGCTACATTGTTCTCACATAATATACCATCTCAACATGAATGATGTAACCAAGATTTTGTAACAATATTTTGATTTAAAAGAGTGTCCATGGAGTTTCTTGCCCGTTCTTCTCCATAGAGATCTACGCTAGGGAATGGGCAACTACAGTACTTTCACAGTTTTTATGTCTTGTGACTGGGACTGTAGCTACATTTAACTTTGTTTCGACAATTCAAAAGTGCCTGTAACTGGCCTACTTGAAATAAATGCTTTGTTTTTTTTTTTTTTGATGATTTCCCATCACACGTGTCCGCGGCGTGGCACAGCAAGCCGCGGACACGTGACCGGGCTGACTGCAGCGGAAACAGAGGCCGCTGCGATCAACCTCCGAGGCGCACTGTACTGACACGTGGTGCCCCACGTGACAGCGATAACACCTGAGGTCTGGGCTCCAGCAGCTTCACCTTTGCTGAGACCCAGCCCACCAATAGCCTTCGGCTCTCCACTATCGTTTTGGCCGCTGTCACGGGGCAGCATACCGTAACGGTATGCATACCCGTGAGGTCCGGACGTAGGGCGCCTGCCCTGACCTGCTCAGCAGGACACCCACCGGACCTGGCGACGGCGGCCACCACCTCCTCCTTGGTCACGGAGTCGTCCAGACCCAGGATGCGCAGATCTGCGCATCTGACGGGCCTGGACACTCGGGCGTCGTCCGCGTTTAGCGACGCTCTGAGCTTTTCCGCCAGAGCGTCAGCGGACGAGCCGCTGGTTTCACCGGGGATCTCCAGCATGCGTGCCCCCGTCGCGGTGACCTTAAGCCGGAGGCCCCCGGTGATCCCGAGCTCCCCGAGATCCACCGTCTCCTTCGCCTTCGCCAGCAAATCGCGGTAAAACACGCCCCTCTTTTCCGCTTCCGGCTGTAGTGTAATCACTACAGCCGCGGTCTTCGGGGCGCGAAGTCTAGCCGCGATCTTGCGCGCCCTATGCTGGCGCTGCCGCTCCTCATTCCGGGCCTTTTTGGCCGCCTTTCGCCCCTTCCGCTTCTCCCCGACCACCTGCCATCCGGCTTCAGCCGCGGGAGGTGTAGGGGCCTGGGGGAGCGGTGGCGGCGGCGGCGGCTGTCGTGCCGCAGGCGCTGTCCCACCCGCCGCTGGCACTGGCGCTGTCACAGTCCTCGCCTGTGCAGCCGCCTTGCCTTTCTTCTTGGCCGTCTTCTTAGCCGGCGCCGGGTTCACCGGAGTCGGCTCTTTGGGGGGGGCTGCCACAGCCCCGCTGGAGGGCTGACTAGACGGCCCCGATCCAGGTGCGGCAGCCGCAACAGCCGCGTACGACACCGTGCTCGGCATCGTGGTTGGGGCCGCGGCTGCCCTGTTTGCACCCAGGGCGGGGCGCAGAACAATTCCCTCCAGGACGGAAAACCGCGCCTGGAAAGAAGCTAGCTCCTGGCGAACCAGGCTTAGGACCTGGTTCTCCACCGGCATGGGCTGGGCTTGTCGCTGTTGCTGCTGCCGCTGCTGCTGGTGGCTCCTATTTGGAGGCGCCGCGCGAGAGCCAGCCTCATGCAGACTGGCCAGGTCTGCGTGGAGCTTGACGTTCTCCTTTCGGAGATCCTCCGCAGCGCCCGTCAGGCGGGCCACCTCCGCCCGCAGCTTGGCCAACTCCTCTCCACCTATCGGAGGAGGAGGAGGAAGGGGTGAAGGCCCTGCGAAGTTGGCCTCTGCTGCCGCCAAGATGGAGGCGGAAGCCGCGGGTATGGCCTTGAGTTTTGAAGATGTCTTCACCTTCAAGGCCACGCCCCTTATCGCGGCTTCCACCGCCTTTGCAAACCTGGTCTTATGCTCCGCCTCGGAGCCGCCAGGTGCGCCCGCCTCGTCGCCTGACCCGGGAGCAATGTTGCCCGGGTGGCGCCCCTCCTCGGCCAGCTTTGCTGACCTTTCTGACCTCACGGAGGCAGAGAGCCCCCTCCCCTTGCCCCGGATCCCACCACGCTTGTTGGTGGGTATCTTACGGGCCGAGGCCTCCTCCTCTCCGGATGACGACCCCCGGTCGCCATCCCGCCTGGGCCGCTTGCGGACTTGCCGTTCTCCGCAGCAGTCCCGGCCCTCACGCGGCGGGAGCTCTCTGAGCCTCCCGCGCTCGCATCGCTGGATACGAGGTCGGACTCCGACCCCGCATCCCTCCTCTCCTCTTCCTTGCCGTTGCCGGCGGTGTTGTTGGGTTTTTTTATTGGCTTTTCCATATTGTTCCCACGATTATGGGGGAAATATTCTCAATCTAGGCAGAGACCCCTGTACCTAGAAGGGCAGATTTTGAGAATTTATTACTCGCCAGGGGGTCTGCAGGTACCCTGGCGAGGGTGAGCACTAGCGACTGATTCGTTCCATGGGAACACCCGTCAGCCATACATCCCCTCGCGGTGCGCCGCCGCTTGGGATTCGGGGTAACTTTTATAGAGGTTTTCTACCTCGCAGTCCGGGCGGTTAAGCCAAGACCCTCGGTCCCTATCGAAGCCGCGAGACGTGATCCACAGCACTTCGACAGTGGGATTACGAGACTGACGGTGACAAAGAAGGACGCATCCTACTCTGTCTGCTCGGAGGCAGGGTGAGTGCACACCGAGCCCGCCCTCACTCCTCTGCTATGCCCTCTGCTGTACAGAGGGTCACGCAGAGGAACGCACCGGTGGTCCTGGCAGGACCCCACCCATGTCAGAATAATTAGCCGCGGCAGTAACTCTCCCCGAGGGATAAAAGGAAATTCTCTTTTCCTCTCATTCCCCGGAGAAGGATACTGCCGCGCCCAGGGTGCACCGGCCCAGCAGCTGCTCTTCCCTCCAGACGTATCGAGAGGGACCAGCAACCGCCAGACACACGTGGAGGACTTCTGACATCGCACCCCATAGATAAATACCTTAGCCTAAAAATACATACTAATAACAATTTTCGTTAGTTAAGCAAAAAGTAATGTCGACGTCTTTTTGTTTATCAACCCGTTTGATATTATCGCCCTTACTGAAGTTTGCATTGTTTTAAAAATGGTACAACAAATTATGACGTCGACTATATTAAGATGAAAATCAATATTTTATTGCGACATAGCAACTACAAAAATGTTTAATTAACGCCAAAAATGTTTAATTACTTAAGGCCTCATAAGTTCATGGTCTTAAAATTAATTTCTAAGAGAAGCACTAAAAATTTCATCAGAAAGATCTGTTAAGTACAAAATCAGCTCTCCAATTACCAACAAAGCGTAAATACATTTATTATTTAAAAAAAACAACATCATCCGCCTGTCGTTAGGGCCTCCAGTCTTACCGGATGCAGCTACCAGTCTTTTACAGGGAACGACTTCATATCTGACCTCCACAACCCAGTTACTGGGTAATACGGCAATACGAAAGTGCAAAAATGGAAATGGATAGATTTATAAATAATCTCAGTCGTTTGCGAATCAATAAGGTCGTGACTTCGTGACAGCAGCTTTTAAGGATTTTCCCTACAAGTTTTATGACTCAATAGAATAATATATATGAAAGTATACTTACTACTAGACTTCGCCCGTGACTTCGTCCGCGTGGATTTGGAAAAAACAGTGTTTTCAATGATATACAACTGTTTAGGCAGCGCATGCAAATAACTCTGTTTTAGGAGGCATTTCTTTCCGCCTGGCTCGATAAAAATTGAGACAGCTCGGCTAATATGGATGATATCAATACAATTTATAGCCTATGTTACTCGGTAAAGATGTAGCTTTCTAATCGTGAAAGAATTTTTAAAATCGGTCGAGTAATTTTTGAGTTAAATCGTAACAAACAAACAAAAAATCAAATCTATCCTCTTCTTTATAATAAACTAGCTGTTGCCCGCGGCTTCGCCCGCGTAAAGTTCGGTAACCGTCCCACTGGATCATATTAAAGGGACAAATAGTGGCTTATGTACGTGTTAATCCAGGTTATGAACTATCTATGTGCCAAATTTCATAATCATCACAATCACCATCACTATCACAACCACCATCATTATCACAATCATTATCACAATCACCATCATTAGAATTAGAATTAGAATTAGAATTAGAATTAGAATTAGAATTAGAATTTATTTATTTGTAAGAATGTAGTTTTACATAGTATGATGTTAAAATTTTTATAAGTTCTATACACTCTACCTCAATATGTGGTGTACAAATATTAAATAATTAAATAATAAAATGTCATTCATAAAACTAAGTACATTAAATGTCAAGATTTGTGATACAATATGTCCAAGATGAATTAGTATTATTATAATTATAGATTTAAAACCAATGTCAATATTAAGTACATGTCATCTTGGATTGTTACAATATTCCATATATTCGCCAATGTCATAAAAACAATTATCTAATAACCAATTTGTGACCTTTTTCTTGAACATGGGGACAGGAAGTTCCTTAAATGAGTTAGGTAACTTGTTATACACCTGAATGGCATTTACGTACACATTTCTCCTAAAAATTTGCAATCTACATTGAGGTACATTTAGTTCATGTTTGTACTTATTTCTAGCAGAAGCCTTTTTGTGGCTCACTTCTGATTGCATGCGAAAATAATGAGGGTTTTGCTTTACTAGCATACATAGTTCTTTGATGTACATGCAGGGTAAAGGTAAAATGTGAAGCTTTTTAAATAAGGGTTTACAGCTGTCCAAAAACCAGGCGCCAGATATTGCCCTAACACACTTTTTTTGTACCCGAAATGCCATCAAAACTTCAACTGAATTGCCCCATAGTATTAGGCCATAAGACAACACAGACGATACATATCCGTGATATGCAGTGACGGCCGCGGCTACGGACACTGTTGACCGAAGACGTTTTATTGCGTATACGAATTTGTCTAGCTTATCGCATACGTAATTGATGTGTGATTTCCAACTGCAGTTTTGATCCACTATTATGCCCAAGAATTTTGTGTTTACTACCTGTTCTAGGATACTGTCTTCATATTTTACACTAAGATTCTGAAAGTTTGATTTATAAGTTTGAAATTGAATTAGTTTTGTTTTATTTAAATTGATTTTTAAATTGTTGTTATTAAGCCAATTTACTATATCTTTGATTGCTTCATTAATTTCTTGTTCCAATTTAATTTTGTCATTACATTTTCAGAATCATTATCACAATCACCATCACAATCACAATCACATTCACAATCACAATCACAATCACAATCACAATCACAATCACAATCACCATCACTATCACCATCACAATCACCATCATCATTATCATCGTAATCACAACCATTATCATCGTAATCACAATCATCATCATCACAATCACCATCATCGTTATCACACTCATCATGGTAATCACAATCATTATCATCGTAATCACAATCATGATCATCACTATCACAATCACCATCACAATCACCATCACAATCACAATCACCATCACCATCACAATCACAATCACTTTCACGATCACCATCACCATCACAATCACCATCGCTATCACCATCACTATCACCATCATAATCACAATCACCATCATCGTTAGCACAATCACTATCATCATTATCACAATCATTATCATCGTAATCACAACCATTATCATCGTAATCACAATCATCATCATCACAATATCCATCCTCGTTATCAAAATCATCATTATCGTTATCACACGCATCATCATCATTACCACAAAAATCACAATCACTATCACAATCACCATCAATATCACAGTCACAATCACTATCACCATCACAATAACCATCACCTTCGCTATAACCATCACAATCACAATCACAATCACCATCATTGTTATCACAATCATCATCATCGTAATCACAATCATCATCATCATTATCACAAACACCATCACTGTCACAATCACTATCACAATCACAATCACCATCACCATCACCATCACTATCACAGTCACCATCACAATCACCATCACAATCACAATCACCATCATCGTTATCACAATCATCATCATCGTTATCACAATCATCATCATCATTATCACGATCACATCACCATTACAATAACCATCACCATCGCTATCACCATCACAATCACCGTCACTATCACTATCATAATCACCATTACCATTACCATCACCATCACCATCACCATCACCATCACCATTACCATTACTATCACCATCACCATCACTATCACAATCACTATCACGATCACCATATTATCACGATCACCATATTATCACAATCGTTATCACAATCACCATCGCCGTTATTATCACCATCACCATTACTATCAAAATCACTATCTCCATCACAATCACCATCACTGTTATCACGATCATCATCATCAGTATCACAATCATCATCATCGTTATCACAATCGTCATCACAATCATCATCATCGTAATCACAATCATTATCATCGTAATCACAATCATCACCTTCATCATCATTATCACAATCACCATCATCGTTATCACAATCATCTCAATAAATCAACAATAAACCTGTATAGAAGTCGAATCCGCCATCTTCTGGATCTCAAAATAAATGCCATTTTCGTAATCTGCACCCTTGATAATCTCGGTATCGACACCCATATTGATCCCATAGATCCCATAAATCCCACCCCAACAGGGAATGAAGGCATTTCAGGTCCGCCACATTAAATCTTAAAATCGTTGTTTTTGTGATACACCCGACCCGATACACCATACAAACAATACCGATGTTGATTTTCAGCCTTTGTTACCCCATTTCCCCCTTTAGGGGTTGAATTCTGAAAAAACCTGAAACACAAATGTTAACTCATTTATCAATAGGAGTACTCCTGTGAAGTTTCGAATAAAACAGTCTTACCTAATCTTGTTTCCCCGTACAAACTTTTGACTCCCGTTTCATCCCCTTAGGGGGTAAATTTTGAAAAATCCTTTCTCAATGCACCCCTCATAAGGAACGTTTGTGCCAAATTTGTAATCTCTAGACTCAGCGGTTTGGGCTGTGCATTGGTTTTTAGACTTTGTCACCCCATTTCCCCCTGTTAGGGGTTAAATTCTGAAAAAACCTGAAACTCATGTCTACTCATTTATCAATAGGAGTACTCCTGTGAAGTTTTTAATAAAATAGTCTAATTAATCTTGTTTCCCCATACAAACTTTAGAGCCCCGTTTCACCCCCTTAGGGGTTTACTTTTGAAAAACCTTTTCTTAGTATACCCTTAGACCACTTCAGGAATATATGTGCTAAATTTGGGATCTCTAGACTCAGCGGTATAGGCTTTGCATTGATTTTTAGACTTTGTCACCCCATTTCACCCTCTTAGGGGTTGAATTCTGAAAAACCCTGAAACCCGTTTCTACTCATTTATCAAAAGGAACACTACTGTGAAGTTTCGGATAAAATAGTCTAACTAATCTTGTTTCCCCATACAAACTTTGGAGCCCCGTTAAACCCCCTTAGGGGGTGAATTTTGAAAAATCCTTTCTTAGTGCACCCCTAGACCACATAAGGAACCTATTTGCCAAATTTGGAATCTGTAGACCCAGCGGTTTGGGCTGTGCGTTGATAGATGAGTCAGTCAGTCAGTCAGTCAGTTTCTTCTTTTATATATTTAGATTAGTTTAGATAAACTTTAATAGTAATTCTTAATGTATTCTAGAAACTTATTGAACTTACATAAACTACAGAAAGCCAATGAGGAAGAGGATCTAATAGACTTCGACATGCATGTACAAAAGCATTACGGTCCATAAGAATTTATATCAAAATACAAGTCACTTACTTTGTTCTCTCTCATTGGAAAAGAAACTATCCTTCTTGATAATACGGTGTGTTTTTCTTTGGAGGTGTTTTGTTGTGATTTCCAAGAGGGGGAAATCAGGCTCTTGCGCCAGCGCAGCCAGTGTGACGCGAGTGTCGGCGCGGTACGCCCGAGCAGTTTTAACGATTTGCGAACTACGCCAAATCGATACAGAACTGCAGCCAAGTGAAAGTGTCAGGATGTTGTGATGCACGTGCAGTGTTAAGTGTACAATCGATTAGAATAGTGCGATAACCAAAATCGATTAACAAGTTACTAAAGCCATCGAGCACAGCATCGGATGACGCTACGGTAGGTCAAGTGGTTCCGTACAACTATCTTTTTTATGTACATTCGCGGAGAGAAAACGTCGTTCGTCAACTCAAAGTGATTTTTTTCACGGCAATTATTGTAGGAATGTTGGTTTGCGAGCTGGTCAACTGTTCGTTGTATATTTTATAAATTACGGTAAACATGTGCACGCTAATTTGATATCTCCGTATATGGGATACGGTTTAGGTTTCTTTTATCTAAGTTTTGTTTTGGATTTGAGTTCGATGTGTTTCTACCTGGTTGTCTTTTTAATGCGATATTAGGCGAGTCGTTGACTTTCAGAACTCTGTCTGCAACCTTTTAAACCTGACTATTATTTATTAATTCTCCATTCTAAAGCCCACACTAAGATGAATCTTCTTCAGAACGACTGAATAGTCAAACAAACGGTGTTTGACTAAGCCAAGACTTAGAACTAATATTGAAAGATTCACTCTACTTATACGTGATGTACAACTCTAGCCAATTCTACATTGTCTTGTTGTTCTATTTTATTGTGGCGTTGGATATTTTAATAATGATGTAAAATGGTGAAATTGTTTACGTTTCGATGCCATCGATGACCAATCAATTTTCAACCTGTAAAAGAGGTGATGAAGTGGTAATCATCATCAGCCTATTAATGTTTCCACTGCTGGGACACTGCCTCCTCTCTGTGAGAGGGAATGGGCTAATAAACTGAAGTGGTAGTAAACTGGCCATATTAGCCGTTAAACCGATGGCCGTTGGAGTAGAAGTGTTCTTGAGTGGAAAATTGCGAAATGGGAATTTTAAGTTGGGACGCCCTCAGGCTCAGCGGAGCGACGATCTTGCAGGGTGGCTGGTAGAGTTGCCTAGAATCAAGTTGAGTGGCGTGTAATTGAAGAGGCCTTTGTCCAGTCGTGGACTGTTGGCTGATGATGATAATGGTGATGAAAGCGGTCCTTAGGTTGGCTTTAGGAACGGCTATTTGGATGATTTGGTGTGGAGAGGAATGAAGAAATTGTCGTAAGTAAAGTTTTGAGTTAGAATGTGGATGGCTATAAGAGTAAGCGTGACAGATGATTAGAAATATGATGAAATAATAATTATATTATAACTTATATATTATATTATAAACCGAGAAATAGACATAATCATTGAACATGATAATGTCATATTGGATAAAAGTGCTGATTGTCAAATAGGAGAACTTATTTTTGTTCTTTCAAATATGTAGCAGTCTCTTTAAAAACTTCAACAGTGTTATTCAATGATTTATTAGTTAATAAATTCAACCACACACACTCTGTTTCACAGAAACATCCAGTTGCCCATCATTCAAATGCAAGTTAGAATTTATTAAATCAATTTAGTTTTTTAGTACTTATGCGTTTTTTTTCAGTACTTGAAAATTGTTAGGAAAGAAACAGCAATAAAGGCTACTTTATTTTATTTATTTATTAAATTCAACTACGTAACTATACAAAGTGTGTAAACATTAAAGCTTCTTAGTCGTGGAGAAAGATGAACAATAATCTTTCATACAATTTTATTGCTACAGGAATTTCTCCAAAACTTTTCTAATTAATTTATTGAAACAAAAACCAAAAATATGAATCTAAAGGTTATTACGAACCTTAAGCAGAATAAAATGCTTTTATTAAGATTATTCAAAACTAACATTAAGTCACACCTGTTATCCCCAAAAGGTTAGGCAGAGATGAATCTAATAGTATAGGAACCCACATTTCGCCAGTTATGTTTAAGTCTCATATAATAGGGGCCAGCCTATATACAACCGGGGACAAATCCAGACTCCGTGGCTGCTACTGAGAAATTCCTGAAGGAAAAACCCAATTACACTTTGCCCGACCTGGGAATCGAACCAAGAACCTCATGCTCAGCTGTCGCGCTTGCTACCACTAGACCAACGAGGCATTCGAAACTCTTAATTCTTAATACGGTTAACAGTTTACGTGATGAATTTCTCTAACCGTTTCCACTTGAATGGTTTATTGAACTGAACATGATAAGGAGAATAGATATATGATGACTGGCTTAAAAAATATATGATTCTGTTTAGTCCGTCAGTTAGATTATCGAAAAATATTGGATACGTGTTTTTTCTTTTATCAAATAAATAAAAATTTACGAAGATAAAACGTGTCAAAGATCGTGAGTGGGGGCTTGTGACGTCACATTTGAGTAAAAAATGTACTCAAATGTGACGTCACACGAGTTTTCGACGCACTGTATCGTCTTCATTTTTTGTTTACGTGAAAAAGGAAAAAAAATATGTGTCTAATATTTTTTGGAAATCTATCCGACGGATTAGTTTTTTTTTGTCATCTACCTTAAAACCAAAGAAAGATAGATGGACTTGAAGGATGTTAAGGCTAGAAAGGAGGTAACTGCTGAGATAACTAGTAATAGAGATTAATCTTTAATCTACTTAAACTACGAATACATTTTATATAAACTTTCATTCGACCCACACGGCTAGCAGTCGGGTTAATAATAATTAGTTATCTCAAAAGGTCCCTGTATGTCGTGTAACTTGTTAGGTACCTACATGAAAAACATTACCGAGAAAAGGTTGGACCTTTGGTCCCTGTTAAAAATAACCTTTTAGTTAATTTGAATTAGGATAAGGGTTCTACTTCTAATAGAAATGCTACGTAGTAAGAAGAAAAAGTTACATTTTCAAAGGTGCCACTTGCAATGTTCGAGTCTATAAAATGTGGGGGTTATTCACCATCTCGACACAAGAAACCGGACACACGTGTGTCCATTTGATCAAACTCAAAATTAGTATCACTTATTATTTTGTCATCTAGACTCTAAAAGATTTTTACGCGTGTCCACATAGTGTAACTTAAATTAAATATTTTTTTGTTTTCGCCAACTGGACACACGTTCGCATTTTATCTGAATTCATGAGAAAATACAGTCACGCAGATTAATGTTCTGTATCACAATCATCATCGGCCACGTTCCACTGTTGGGAAGTGATTTTCTATGTATTTCGTATTTTTTATTGTATTAAAAAAAAGTGACATTAGCTAAGAATATGTCTTCACTTGTCTTCATATTAAATCTTCATTTTATTTGTTTTAAATTAAATTGGTCTTAAATAAAAGCTTTCATGAAATCACCATTATTAACCTGACTGTACCTTTTTCTTGCGAAGAAACTGGGTGTGTCCAGTTGGCGAAAACATAAAAATGATTTAATTTAAGTTTTACTATGTGGACACGCGTAAAAATCTTTTAGAGTCCAGATGACGAAATACACACATGTGTCCGGTTTCTTGTGTCGAGTTGGTGAATAACCCAAATGTGGCACAGTCTGGAGGTGGTGGTTTCTTTCCAATTTTGTTGATGGAAAATATGATTATAAAAAACCAGCCACGTGCAAGTCGAACTCGCGCATGAAGGGTTTTGTACCATCGTAGTGGGGAGCCCCTTTTAATTTTTAATTTATTATTTGTTGTTATAGCGGCAACAGAAATACACACTCTGTGAAAATTTCAACTGTCTGCCTATTACGGGTCATGAGATAGAACCCAATGGCAGACGGACGGACAGACGGAAGGACACACAGCGGAAGCTTAGTAAATAGGGTCCCGTTGGTTACACTTCGGGTACGGAACCCTAAGAAGATCTATTATTTTTTTAATGTACTAGATAAACGCCGGCTTTAAAGCCGCTCAGCTTAGCTTAAATTGTAGCGAACCGAATATAATTCAACGTTGGCACGTAGGTGCTGAACGTTTTTTCCCGATCGGCACGAGCCTAATATATTTAGTAATTGCGTAGGGTCTGCATTATTGTTCAACAAATATTCCCGACTCAGCCCACCTCAGACATTTTAAAAATAACCTTATACCTAAGTTTCAGAGTCATAAAATGCACGGTTGAAAGCACAATATCAATAAATGACTTTCGACGAGCGTCAATACATGGATGATATCATATTTCAAAAACTGGTTTCCTGACAAAAGGTTGCAGATGTCAGACGGTAGAAGGTTAAACCGGCAAGTCACTGAAATGGTGAAGGAGTGGAAAGGTGGTGATTTTTAATGAGTTTTTTCTATTCGTTTGTCATTACCTTTTTTTTTTTTTCGGATTGGAAATCATCAAATGAGGAGGGAGTGTCAGACTTTTACTGACTAAAACCCATCCATGTTCCTTCATCGCCCTTTGTGTTCCGGGGCCACGGTTTCTCTTTCGAACAGTCCCGCAACCCTGGCAGGCATCGGTCCTTACGGACCCCTTCCTTTTGCTGACTCTCTTTGAGGCACGCGTGAAACACGAACGCGCCGTCGACACGGCCTGTCGTCATGAGACGGACAGACGGCGAGCTAGCCCATAGACCACCATCCACAGGCCCGCGCCTACGGTGGCCCCCGACGTTTGTCATTACCCTAAGGCGACACTCTGACCTTATTTTGTATTTCAGAAAATTATAAAGGTTTAAGATCCAAAACTCCTAACGGTTCCCAGTTTTGTTTTTAATTCTCTTTTTATACCTGAAGGATGGGTAACCAATATGAGAAAATTAAAAATGGTTTATACTTTTAACAAGTTAAGCCTACACACTGGACACTGGACGCCTAACGGAGGAAATCACCGTCGAGGTAGACCGCGGCGAAGCTGGTGTGATGACATGATCTTGTTTACGGGGCGAACATGGCCAGATATAGGACAAGATAGAGAGGTTTGGAAGGAGATAGAGGAGGCCTTTGCCCAGCAGTGGGACTCAATCATGACAGCCTAAGAAAAAGCCTTAACAACAAGTGATTGGAGCCTCCTTTTAAGCAAATAAGCCTGTGTTAGAAAACTCCACTCTTCCAATCTTCAAATATGTATTATTTCCTTGTTTAAATAATTAATAATTGTAGGTACAAAGGAAAAGCTAAAATAAAATAGAAGTAAAACGTTGTATGGCAACGCTTAACCTTTGGCTAAACCTCTGATAAAAGCCAGCCCTTGGGCCAGTGTCAAGTAAGAGTTTTGAAATTTCCTTGAAAAGGCTGTGAGCACTCGGTACCCACATACACATTTTAGAATGAAATAACAATTTATCTACAACCGAGCACAAACCCAATAAAGTACATCCATACCACTTCAAATCTATCACTACAGATATCGTACGTGGAATAATTTGAAGTTACAAATTGCATGCCTCAGCTTAAGATAATCTGTGATGAGAGTACACAGGTACCGAGAATACAGGTAGAACTTGCTACCTCACTGACGATGTCGAAATCCTCACGAAATCGTGACTAGTAACTGAACAGTGGGTGTTTGAAGGCTTAATTAAACGTAACGAGTTATTCATTTAAAGTTTATAAATGTTTAATAAAGGTATAATCAACTTTAGAAACTCTAGAAACTATAGAAACTTTATGAGCTCGTGGCTAAATAATAACAGCCGCTCGGGTCAATCTTTAGGTTAAGCCGTGCTTGCCTAGGTTGGTATGTGGATGGGTAAGTAATGGGTGGTCACCCATTACTTACCGGGTTTCCTCCGTGCCTCGGAAAGCACGTTAAGCAGTTGGTTTCGGCTGTCAATTGAAGATCTTTGACAGTCGTTACAGGTAGTCAGTGACCCCAAAATGTCTGACAACCAGTCTGACCAAGGGGTATCGTATTACCCAGTACTAACTGGGTTGTGGAGGTCAGTTAGGCAGTCGCTCCATGTAAAATACTGGTATTCAGCTGCATCCGGTTAGATTGGAAGCCGACCCCAACATAGTTGGGAAAAGGGAATCAACATTAGAAAAAATATTAACTTCAAACTCATATTGAAATTTAGCAGAGTACTCAGACGAGTTCCTTAATAAAGTCCGTTTCCAAAATGACAATGTTCATGGTCATTGTGCTCTATAGATCCGCCGTTGCGTTATGTTATTAACAATGGTGAGCCAATTGATTGTCAATCCGGGAGCATCGTTCTACCTTGCTTGTAGTGTGATTTGCATTCATATTGCTTCTGGTTTCTGCTTGAGAGACAGTTTTTTTTTAAACCTTCTAAAAAGTAAAATGTAAACGCTTTTTCTTGCTTTCGAGGAGACAACAATGTTGATGGTTTAATATGAGTGTATTTCGACCTTAATTTTACCTTTTATATTATAGAAAGAAACTTATTATATTTAAGGAGGACTCGTGGGTTTGCAAGAAATGGGATTATTGATGATTTGATTTAAAAATGTGTCCATGGAGTTTCTTGCCCGTTCTTCTCCATAGAGATCTACGCTAGGGAATGAGCAACTACAGTACTTTCACAGTTTTTATGTCTTGTGACTGGGACTGTAGCTACATTTAATTTTCATCTTTGTTTCGACAATTCAAAAGTGCCTGTAACTGGCCTACTTGAAATAAATGCCTTGATTTTGATTTTGAATGGAAATAGTGGAAAGAGGAATTTTCCCAGTAGTGGGATAGATCAGGATAGGCTAACGTTATCTACATCTTCAACATAGTTCTCTAGGGATCATAAAGTTGCTAAAAAAGGAAAGTAGTTATGCATGCACCTACTCGTTGCACATATTAATATCCCACCGAAAGTATTTCGGCAGCAGATTTCAACAGAGATTATTGTACGCCGGAAATTAAAATGCGATAGTGTGTGTGTGTGTGTGTGTGCTAACTTTGTTCCTATTCCATTAAGTACTTTCACAGCCCATTAAGAGTGGCTGGGATGGCAAACCAAGATGACTGGAAAGATTAGGTGCAAGACCAGGACCTGATTTTCATCCTTTTGGAGGCATGGCAGTGTCACACCATTGATAAATGATGTTTATTTTGCAAGTAGATTTTTAAAAACACTAATACACGTATTTTTTTTTTTTTAATTTTCTAAAACTTAGGTGTTTCGTTCCTGACTACTCTGAGAAGAAACAGCCGAAACAAACTCAGAGGTCATAGTCTCTTATAAAGTCCAGACATTGCTCAATTCACATGAGGATTATGCAGATTAGTGTCTGAGATGGTGGATGGACCACATAGATTTGAATGGACCTGTCCAGTAGGTGTAAAGTAGTGTAGGTGTAAAGTAGGGTAGTGTCAAGCATTTGTCAGTTATCGTGTAGCTCGACTTAAAACTCAAGGAGCTCAACAAAATGACGAACAATACCAAAAAAGGACATTTGGGTAGGTCGCTTAGAGTACATAAACTCCCAGACAGTCGTAGGAAAAAAAAATTACCCACATGGTCCTCACATTCACAACAATTACATAAAATAATTAACTTCCAAATTCGAGGCTGCAAGTCAATAAAGAAAATCCTGATAAGCCCAACCAAAAAATTAAAACCCCGCCCCACGCTCAGCACTACAGCACATAGTAGCAATAGGAAGCAAGCTAAAAACAAAGTTAAATAACATAATAATGTAAGTGATTACATAAGTTGTAACGTTAATAGTGTGCGTCATTGATTGACAATCTTTGCAATTGAATGACAATCTCAATCTCATTGAACCTCATTACGCATTTAGCTTGGATATAGTGAATATGGCAGGATAACATCAAAATAGTATCTACATATAATATCTATATATCCAAACTAACTTTTAACATTTATTATTATTGTTGGTGAGCAAATGGACTGTAGATATTTGTGTTTGTGTGTAGATGATGGAAACACTGTATACTCGTAGTATAAATAATTGCTATTTATTAGCAGAAAAGCGGGACAAAACTATGTACAAGGCAATGACACTTGACAACTAAAACATTTCATCTTGTTCTAAAAGTCATTATAAAAATATATTTCTTAAAGAAAAGATGACATCCCAGCCAGTCGCCAACAATTATCTTCAGATAAAACAAAATGAATCGTAATTCATTGTAACTATCTTCCGTGTTTAACATGAAGGTTAAATCCGCATAGAAGGGATTACTGTACAACTTTCGTGGCTGAAGGTCGTCGAGACCTGCGTACTCTAGCAAAATTTGAAAGGACGAAACCGATGCAGTAACTAGTACTACGGTGCTCACTGACGGTCGACCACTTTCAACCTTAATTCTCAGGGCATAAGAGTGAAAGTTAAAGGCGTACCGGCAGTGAAGAAGTACTACATACTAATGCTGTTATATTACCAGAAACGGCAGTCATTAGCTAAACTCAGCTAAGAAAGCGATTTTTGAGTGATAGGAACTATCCTACGTGTCCTCCAGATGATAATTGTACAGACAGCTGCATTAATAAGGTATCCGTCACGCATTAAGACACTCAATAAAAGGGGCAACGAATTAATGCAGCCGTCCGTACATGAACTATTTTCGCACGTACTACGTTACGTTTCGATGAAAAGCCACTTGTACCACAGAAGTTGCTTTCCAACGGTTTTAAACTAATAAGAGGATATTTCTATAATAAGCTGCCAAAACCATACAGGGAACAGCAAATCAATTGTTTCAAGTGAATGAGTCTCAGATTCATGTTGACATATTCATTATGAATTAACTTCACTTATTTTATTAATGTAGGTACGAGTAGATACTAACTACAATTCAACAATTAAAAAAATCATTTCACAAAAATATGGTGATGTATGGGTATAGAAGTAGTGTATGGGAGTAGAATACAACCAACCCATTACACTCACGGGTGTCGTATAAGGCGACTAATGTCTGAGGCAGAACACCTTGCGCTTCCGTAGACCTGAGAACGGGCAGCAGCGTTTTCTGTTAGTCTTTCATTACTGCGATCTCCAATCCGCCTGCCAAGCGTGGAGATTACGGCAAATTCTTCCCATCATGGGAGAGGCTTATGTCCAGCAGTGGACGTTATGGGCTGATGTTGTTGTTGTTGTTGTTTTATGGGTATGTTGTTTTTTGAATCTAGGTCACCAATGAACCTGCGATATCTCTGCAGATGTCCAAAAAGGACGGTGGTCGCTAACTGGCATGTATGCACCTGACGATAATTAGTGACCACCGTCACTAAAAATCTACGAGCAAGGTGGTACAAACTTATCGGAAGTAAATTATACAGAGTTATCAATCGAAGCTTTAAATAATAGATGACATACAAAGTAAGCGGATTTTATTTAAACAGACATTGGCATTAAGCTGGCTCAAATGTTGGCGATAACTGCTAACAGAATGTACCAACGCTATTAACAGGTTTCACCGATAACAAATGTTGACAGTTAATTACTAAGGGAGTAATCTGGGAACCGGAATTTTCCGCTATAAATATTATTATAAACTTGAAATTGTTGACGCGTGTGCACAAATTACCGGATTTTGCCAACATTAAAGACAACCAGTGTAAAACAGTATTTGCTTCGTGTTCAATTAAAACGAGCATGGATACCTAGATTTGGATTGATTGTAACTTGATTAAGTAACGCACTCATGATCCCAATGCTATTCTTTTTTTTTACAATCTAACAATATTCAAAGGATTTTAACCAATGTCGAATTTCTTTTTTTGTTTTGTTTTTTTCAAACATGAAGAAATGGATTTAGAATTTTCTTCTAAATCTAGCAGACTGTGACAGAAAACTGGTATTATGCAATTGGGGTCCTGTTTATTTTCAAACAATACAAAGAGTATGTAACCACAGCTGTAACTTTCAAGTAGCAGACTACAGATATCCCTTCGTTTTTGTTTTCTAGTTTTGTATGCACCGTCATATCCCTGCGCCAAATAAATACTTTTCGTTCTTTCTTCTTCTTTTTTCGTCTTCACCTGGGTAATGAGGCCTCTTTTAGGCTGCCTGTCCACTGAAGCGGAGCGATGCTGCGGAGCGGAGAAACTGAGAAATATTAACCAATAGGATCGCATAAAATCTCATCTCCGCTCCAGTATGCAACCTGTGGTAATCTCCACATTCCAGTGCCTCATCCTGATTTTTACACGAGAGGAACAATGTAGAAATCCCTTAATCACTTGTATTAATAGTAAGTTTTTCGACACAAAGCACATCGCATAATTTGAAAACACACAAGATATGACAGCACCTAATAATTACATTGATAAATAGTCTCTCAATGCCGATGAATTCGCCTCACTGTCTGTAACGGAAGGTGAACAAGATTCCGCAGTTATTATCTTTACGACATTCCGATCGACGAATACTTTAACTATTACAAGCAGGTTTTATATGTTGAAGACGCTTGCTGATTGGTGCTTGATTGAAAGATTTATTGAAGGTGGGATTGGTGGAGAGTACTCGTAATAGAGGTACAGTTGCAGCTACAGTTTATTTGAGTGATGGTGATGTTGCCTGTTTTGTTTTATGTTTATTACGTTAATTACTATTATAAATATTTATTAGGCACTTAAGTACTTAGCGTTTAAATATTTTGTTTATCTTCATTTCAAAATACTTCGAACTTACGAAAGCAAATTTTGAAAAAGGGTTTGATAAAATAAATTTAAAGTAAAAAAAAACCTGGAAACAGTAATTAGTTACCGACTTAATCTTTTAACAGAGGCTATTAAAAACTTTTAACGGTTTTCTGTCTCAAACATTTTCTGTATCGAACGTATTAAATCCCCTTTTTTTAATAAGTTCATACAATTTGTTTTTTCCAAAAAAAGGTAGACCATTTTCAGAGTTTTTTTGCTAAAAATACGACAAGTTATAAAGTATTTCATTGTGCATTCAATTTAATTTGTGTGACATAGTTATTCCTAAAAACACAATTTAATGTGTTAAATGAAATATTTTCAAAACTGCCTTACTTTATTTGCTTTCAAACTACCTAATGATGGTACCAAAAATAAACTAATAAAACAATTCCGACAGCAGCACAAAAAATTTCAACCCACACAAACGCCTTTAACAAAATTAAAGTAAGTGACCGGTAATAATTTACATTAATAAATATTATTGCACCTACTATAATGTTGTATAATAATATGCTGAAACTCTAAAAGGTTTGGAAAAAAAATATTTTGGCTATAAAAATCAATGTCAGTTTTTGAAGCCTGTTATGTCTAGAGCTCATAAACGCTACTGCGTTTGATTTTCGGGTTAGGCAAAAAGGTATTGGACTACCAGGAGTTTCTCAGTAGCAACCTGGACGCTGGAATAGTGCTCGGTTGATGGCAATAGGCTCGCCCCCTATGGAGCCCCATAGCTAGAAATAACTGGTGAAATGCAGGTTAAGTACATCTACGTTTCGTCAGTTATGTATAGTACACCCAGTGCGCTATAAATAAGTAGGTACGCCTCAAAACAAAGCGTCGGCTTTCAAAACTTCCAAAAATGCGTAGGTATACCCCCGAGGTTTGAAATATTGATATTGCGAAAAAAGGTAAGCCACTTCTGGAAGCTAAAAATATCTTTGAAGGGTAATGCGTCTTGCATTAGACTCTGGTTTAAAAGTGGTTTTACGGCTTAAATTTATTATGTTTGGAAAAGCGGGAAACTGATAAAAAATCGGTAAATGCGAGTCGAAGTTTTAGGAGTTGTTTTTAAAAACAAGTCCACAAGAGGGCCTAGACAAACTGATATTCTGTCTGCAATGACGTAGACGGAAAACTAAAATTACCCTTCCTAGGCAGTCGGGTAAAAAAGGTTGCGTCGTTTGAGTTCTAAAACCACCATAAGTCAATTTAGGCGGTTTTGACATTTTGATGCCGTTTGCTAGAGAATCGGAATATGCGTTGCTTCAGCCAATCAGAAACAAGCAACGTCTTTATCTAATTATAAATTGGTATTGTAATGTATGTATCTAAGTAAAATTATGCAGTTTTTTCACTCTCAAGTAAAGTTGCTATTTTTAAACTACTTCTTGGATTGTGATAGCATTCATACGAGTTTGTCTGTACTGTTGCAAACAACAAAAGATATATATTACATAAAATATAAGAATGACTTGGCATTACAAACTCACAAATACTTTCCAGTCGAAGTTGCGGGCTTATAATTTGAACCAATTTTCAATAAACCGTTGTTGTTGTAAAGAAAAAAAACCAATTCAACGCTTCAAGAGTTTACATGACTGCAATCAGCACATTGAGGTTATGAAAATTAGTGCTAATAACCGCCGTGTTAATTAGTCTTAGGCTGAGATCTATGATCATCACTTACCACATACTCTGACATATTCCCGTCTCTTTCTTGCACTTGTAGTTCTACAGTTTTGCGACAGAGACATGAGTAACCCTTAAGGTGCATCCACACCGCAGGTAAGTTCTGTGGAGCACTGAGCAACACACGGTTACATTAGCTAACTATTTGTAACTTTTGTGGCTACTTGTTACTTGGTCTTGATTGTTACTCATCGCGTTCATAGCGCCAATAACAAAATATAACAAAGAGTAACTTTCGTCTGATCAGGCAATGACGGACCCGTGTTACATTTGCAATTGCGTTAACAGATGTTATTTTATGTTGCCGTGTTGAGGTAACTCCTCTAACAATGTTATCAATTTTTACCACGTGCTGACTGTTTTCAAAAGATATGCAACATTACATAACATAATTATACTAACACGGCAACATGTACTAACAAAAAATAACTTTATCGGATGTTGCTCAGTAACACTTGGAAACGTTGCTCCACAAAAAGGAACTGTGGTGTGGATGCATCATTATAATCGTGATCATAGAACATTGATCTTTCTGAATAAAAAGTTTTTACTCTGATTATGCTCGTTACAGATATGGTTCGATGGTTTAATGTTTAATTTACCAGCTGGGATGATACGGTTGAAATTGATCTGCGAAGAATTCAAATGATTAATTATTTTGAGGTTGATACCGCTTTGTATATTAGAATATAGCGGGTCTTATGATTAAGGGAATGAAGAAGGAAATTATGAATACTTCTAATTGAGAAATCATTTCGTTGAATTTTGAAATTTATTTATTTTCTCACACTTGTGTTTACAAGAACGACGTTCTTGATCGAAAAAAACGACATAGTGACATGAATTGGATCAAACTTATCTAATTTGAATCAAGCTTGATGTGAGGAAACAGCTTTTCTAAAAATGGCTGACAGTAAGTTTTGTTATTAAAACTTTGACTAAAATGTTAATACTAATCTAAAATCTATCATCATCGTCTAAAATGTTAATGTTAATCTTAATACTGATGTAAGGATTTGAATAATTATTATTGTATGAACCTGGCCTGGCCTGCCTAACTTCCACCATTTTATTTTATTTTCAAGATAGCTTCATCTTTCGAAGCGTCACGTTTTCGAGAAAGAAAGATAATTCTCTCTCTCTCTGTGTACTGCTGATTCTAACTTTGGTAGCTTATATCTCAGAAACGTGATGCTTTAGAACATTTTTTTCCTGGCAATACTTGTTTGTATTGAATAGAGAAAATAGCTTCCACGCTTTAAACTTATTTTAATCAATAGCTGACTATTGATTAAAATAAGTTTAAAGCGTGGAAGCTATTTTGAAACACAAAAACGGAAACTTAGACGGGCCAAAATATTCAAATCCTATCTAATATTTGTCTTCAAGTATTTTTTTTTTGTATCCGACATTCTGATAAAAGACATAAATAAAACCAAAAACATAATTCTCTGAGCCAGGAACACGTTGCTACACCTGTCTCACCGCACTGACCCAGAAAAACCTGCATCAAAACTTAACCATTTTTTGTTCCATATAGAATGTTGTACGTTAATGTATGGAAGAGACCGGTAGGCGGTAAACGGCGCTTTGTACTGTACCGAGAACTTAATAAATATGTAGTCGCCAGTCACAGTGATGACGGTTGCAAGAAAATTGTAAGGTTAATTTGATTGAATAATTGAATATTCGGAATGTGAATTTTATAAACAGTAAAGTGCCACTTAAAATATACTTAAATTATCACTTATTTTATTTATTTGTTTAGTAATAATAATATAATTCAGATATATAAAGATGCAGAAGTAGACGTAATCGTTTAAAGGTGGCTGCCTTGAGCATTAACTATCAGTCTACCTTAGGGTAATGCAGAGATAAAACAAAGCAAGTAATTAAAAATTATAAACTTTTTTTGGAAATTAAAACTTAAAAGCATAAAAACGGTTACTACCTAATGATACGTCTGCTGTCGAAAGACGAGACGGTACTTAAAACGAACTATTTAAATTTTCGAATTTGCAATCGTCATCTTTTAAATTTTGTTCCTTAAGAAAAATAAAACAATTTAACTGAGAATTTTCTTCCCAATATACTTCAAAATAGTAGAAGAAAAACCGAAAACGATGAGCATGTCTAGCCTCAAAGCTTTCATACATTTCAAAAATGTCAATTGCATTTCCGTCCCAGGTAACATTCTGGGGTTCGTAGATTGTAATTTACAGCTATTCGAGGACATGCTGACTTTGTTAGAAATAGAAATTCAGTGAAAGAAAGTTGTTTCAGCTATTTTAGGGTCGACGGAATTGAGTCCCACATTTGGCGATAATATGTCAGCAATTTTTATCGATCTTTCAGTTACATTTGGAAAAACTAGGTCTTCGTTCCAAATATACTTTTATCTCAAGGGCCTTGAACGAAAACTAAACTCTATTTTTGGCATCTGATTCAAGCAGAATAGTAATTTTTCTATGAGCAAAACAAAATTGAATTAACGGAATAACTAATTTTCAATGCTGTTCTACGAATAATAAAGTAGTAGTCTTCTTTTTATACAGTTTAAGTATAATGTACGTGCTTTTAAATTCTACGTTTGTTCGTTTCTATCTTTTCGGAAATAAACTGGATTTACGTCAAATTAACTTTTACTGTCGTTGTCTCCATAGAGTGAAACTTATTACTCGAATAAAGAGGTTTGGCGTTTGAAACCTTGGTCCTAATTTTTTTTTACACATAGCTCCATCTAGTGCCACACTAAACAACGAGGCTTGTGTCGTGGACACCAGATAGTTGATATAAAATATAGATACTTTTTGTTTGTAAATACATACTTATTATCCATGACTCGGTAACAAATGTCCATGCTCATCACACAAACATTTGCTCCTACCGGGATTCAAACCCGGGACCCCAAGAACGTAAGGCAGCTTCATTACCGCTGCGCCATTCGAGTCGTAAACATTATTTATAGAAAAAGTCAATTTTTTTAAAGATCAAAATAAAATAATTATGAAAAAACAATTTAAAGATTTTAAAGTAAAATATATACCCAGTTGGGGCTAAAAAGCAGCACTTTTGCTGGGAAATCGATTTGCGATTGTATTAATAACTGTATTTGGAAATTGATATTTAGGATCTAATTACGACTGCAATCAGCTAAATCGCTATTAGTTTGGTAATTAAAGTCCATACCCAGATTAATTTAATTTGCTCCGATATTGGTCTCATCACCATTATCAGTATTAAATTATCTTCATGGGCCTCACCAATCGCACGCCATTCAACTCAATTAACAATCATCAAGCCCAATGCGTAGATTTGTTGTTCTACCTAGCCTGAGGGCTCTACTCAAGGTTATGTCTACCCCAAAGTTACCCCTACGTTACCGCCAAATATTTATCTTATGAGTTGATAACTGATATTTCTAGGAGGAAAACTTAATATCCGAATGCTTTGTAGGTTGTATTCAGGTTTAGAATTAATAAAATTACACCGGTCAACAGCACTTAAAACTGCTAAACAAAAAAAAAAAGATTTTATCATTATACTCATTAATATTCATCACCAATACATTTTAGAAACTCTTGAGAAATCTTATCGCCTACAGTTCTATTCGATTAAATCTTAACACAGCTGTTAGGCAGAGCGTAACTAATGCTTCCTAATCAAGCTTGCATTCGAGATATGGGAATAATTGCATCGACAAACAAAATAGCAATTTAAAATCGATTCTGGCTTGTTTTCACACTTCAGCATGACAAAACAACATGCGTGAAATTCTAGAGGGGTACCTCTATATAATCATGGGTGTATTCCAATGTGTATACCATGGTGTATGCCAATGTGTATACCAATGGTGTATACCATGGGTGTACCTATATTATTTATTCCATTTAAATTGATTTATTTGTCATAAAACAAAGCAAGCCCGTGATTTTGACAAGAACTTTATCATAACCCATAGTCTGGATTGTTACAGGTTTATGATGAAATTGAGTTTAAATTGTGTCATCTTTCATAATTTTTTTAAAAACCTGCGACATATTATTTCGCCAGTTATGTATAAGTACCATGTAAGGACATGTGCCTATTGCTATCAACCGGACATAAAACCAGACTCTGAACTGCTACTTTGAAATATTTAATGTGAAATATCAAAACAAATAAAACAATAGGTACACGACCAGGAAATCAAACCTAAGACGTCATGTCCAGCAGCAACGCTTTCGATCACTCATAGTTATCAACAAGGTAGTTCACACTTAAAATTCGAATAGAAATCGATTAAGTTTATCGATTCTGCTCATTGGATAGGTTTATCGATTATATTCATTGGATAGTGAAGGCAAGAAACGTGAGAGATTAAAGATCATTCTACTTAGGTAAATTTATTATCACACCTAGGTTTAAATTTATGGTAGCTGTATCTAACGATCTGAGTAAGTACTTGGAGATAAACGCTTTTTTATTATGATATATTCAGTTTTTTTGCCTAAATTATGACTATAAGCGGCACGCATGCCCTTTTATCCCGTATATTTACGTAACGATTATTACTTTATTGTTAGACAAGCTGCTGTCTGTGATTTGGTCTACATAACTTTTTTTTTAACAAAAATCTAGGATGAAGGGTAAGATTGATCCTACTCCAGGATTTCAGTCTACCAATCTGTCAACTATAGGTTCAGTGGTTTAGACGTGAAAAGTGTGTGTTATTATAATAAATCACAAATTTCTTTTTTCACAAATCAATTACATTTTTAAATACCCTAAAAAATATAAAAAAAAATATTAAAAAATATAAAATTGTAGCCCACCGGTAGCGGTCAGAGTTCCAGAGAGAGGAACCTCCTAACAATATAAAATTATTCATTAATTCCAGTCGATATAAGACAAGGAAGTCACGGTCCATGAAAGAGCTTATGAAAGGAAATCTTTCCTTGTCACTCAAGCAAAAAACATGGACATTGCAGTGCAGTCCTCTTCCCGTTTTGACCTATGGCTTCCAGACTTGGTCTTTGACATACCTACATTCAAAAGTCCAAGTTCATGGTATGCCAGTGTGCAATGGAGCGCAGTATCCTAAAACTAACCGACCATTTTATTATACGCAACACGACACTGCACTCTAAAACACAAATTAATGACGTTGCTTAAAAAGCCGCTAAGCTGAAGTGGGGTTGGGTTGGCCATGTCTGCCGTATGCCCGACGAGCTATGGGCCAAAATAATGATGAATCACGATGTGGAGCCCTGACACAGCCAGAAGGCGACGCGGTAGACCTCTGGAGATGTCGGGACGAGCTGGACAGAACCATCGACCACATTTAGCGATAGATCGAAAATTTTTGAAGGCATGGCTAACAGTAACAGTTATTCTAATTTAATATAGACTTTAATTCTAATTAGATTAGAAACATTAAAAATCTGGCAGTATTTACATACAACCTTGCAGACTTGGTTCATTAGTTACCTCATTACAATTTACGAACTGTATAAAATTAGTCACAGACATTCTCAGAATAAACTCGGTGTAATTGGCAATACTCAGACAGAAATACCAGAATCTGCCTTTTAATCGTGACAAGGACATTTTAGTGTACTCGCCTTGACCAAGTTATTTGTGTAGTGGGTCGGTTGGGGCTATAAAGTTGATTTTAGGGAAAGTGCTAACACAGAAGTGACTCGCTAAGTGTGCTAGCTGACAAAACGGCTAAGTGATTAGATCTGACTTGGGACGCATACCTTCTTTGGGATCAAATTACCGTTGGAGGGCTGTTTAGTTGCTATTAAAATGGACGAATGGAAACCCATACTTGCTCAAAGATCTCAAAATATTACATCATTCAACATGTTATAAACCTGTTTGGTCTATCCTTCTTCTTCTTTATCGTGTGGTAGGTGCCTAACTTGGTCTCAAAGTTTTTCATGCCACCCATGGGTCTCTCACTTGGCTATACATGCCGTCTAGAAACATCTCTCAGGAATGCTGGTTTTCCTCAAGATGTTTTTCCTTCACCGAAGCAAGCTATAATCATACTGATCAAATGGTTGACGGCTCTGTAACACATTCCGAAACCTTTTTGTCTAGCTGTCAAATCATAAACCGTTTGACTTATACATCCATTTCCCCATATACGAGTACACGTCTCATTTCCTATCATTTCATTCTCTCCACCATCGCGTGTAAGGTTATCCATCAACCTGAGAATGCAAAACCTCGATGAATGTATTATCTCCTGACCCGATGACTCACAATACTCTAGGCCTAATAACGGAGCTCCGAATTCCCACGATATTTTCCATCAATGGAAGCTACGATGTTGAAGAAAAAACGAAGACATTTGTGTGGAATTTCACACAATTGCTCCACGAACAGTTGTTTGCATACACGTTTTGCACTATATTTAAAGTTTGTTTGCTAGATTTTGCAGAATGTGGATAATAGTTTAATAATGGATTATTTAAAGATGTTAATTGAGTAGCATTTGCTGACCAGAGGAAAAAAATGGGTGTGTAATATATGGCACAATAACAGATAGTATAATTTCACTTGAAATAACATTCACATGATATAATTTTCATATGCTATAAAAACAAATAACCCAATTTAATGTAATATAATGTTACTCGTAAATTTCATATAACCTTCTTTACTCTAATAAAATTTAGTGTAACGATCATTTCATATAATTTTCAAATTGTATAATGCTTTGTTATAAATAACGTTCAGTTGACCTAATTTTAATGATAATGTACTCATTTTAAACCAAAATTCTGTAATGAATAAGTAAATAACATATTGTCGGTTATGTTGTAGACAGTGTTATAAAACCTCATCTAACCCACATGATTTACCAAAAATAGAGAAGACCGGGCGTTAATGGTCACTGTTCTAACTTAACCTAAGTCAATATGTTATGATTGACAAACCTTAGTCCTTAAACCTAAATCTAAATAGTTTTTGCAAATATATACAAAACAAAGTAGACGTTTCTAAATTATATTAAACGTTACTTATTTTATATTATCTAAATATTGTCATCATCATCATCATCTTCCTTCCCTTATCCCATGTTACTGGGCCCTTATCCCATGTTACTGGGGATCGGCAACAACACATTTTTTCTTCCATTCTCCCCTGTCAACCGTCACGCAACTACACTAACAAGTGGCCTACCATGACGTCTTAAAGCAGGATCGTTTTAATCTTGTTCCAGTGTAGGAAAGAGATGGCGCTAGACGTCCTCTATAGCTCCGTCTCTTACCCACACTGGAACAAGATTATAACGATCCAGCTTTAAGACGTCATGGTAAGCCACCTGAATAACTAACTGAATATTAGTGCAAATGTGCATTTTAGAAAATGTTGATCATACCTTATAAAATTAAATGATAAAATGAAATTATATCAATCATTCATAATTATCATTTCATCGTTATATTAAATAAAGGATATTAAATGAAATTAGGTCATGTGATCAATAGAACATTTGTTATTATTTGAAACGTAACACACCCGAAACAAAAAGCTATTTTTCGTTTTACTGGGACGTTGACTGATACTAGGTACGATGACTGCGAAACATTGCCGAAAATATTTTCATGACCATATTTATCCTTTGAAATCTCATCGGAATAAACATCTCACAATTTATTTTTAGTGACAAAATCTCTATTCAAATATGAAATACTTCCCTTTTCTCTATATCTACTGGAACGGGATTATAAACATATACATTATGAATTCATCTTTAGTGGGAAGCCTATTTTCGTTCAACTGTTATCGGGAAAATATTTTCCTCGAAAGGATTATGTAATAAACGAGAAATTTCGGAATTAGAACATATTATTAAATATTTCTGTGATTAGTTTTAAATGTTTACCATCAAAACATTTTCCGACAGTTCACAATAGAAAATTCCTACCGATTTTGAAATATCTTCTTTTACATAACTGACAGTTAATTCCAATTAAACTACACTTTAGATTTATATCAAAACAAATTCATTCGACATTTCATTAATTTTTCTTCAAGCATTTCTGTTTGTGAAAAACTAATTTTATTTTACAGCTCAATTCATGTAATTTGTAATAACATTTGTTTTGTTGTGTTGTTGTAGATTATTATTATTATTATTACACGGCTTACATTTTTTTTTTCGGACATTAAATCATCAAATGACTCCTCCCGCTCTGGGCGGAGCAGGATGAGTGTCAGACTTTTACTGAATAAAACCCATCCATGTTCCTCCATCGCCCTTTGTGTTCCGGGGCCACGGTGTCTCTTTCGAACAGTCCCGCAGCCGCGGCAGGCATCGGCCCTTGCGAACCCCTTCCTTTTGCTGACATCTTTTTGAGGCGCGCGTGGTCAGTTTAATTTTGTTCACAATTTGTTAGTGTGGCCTACCACGAAAATCTTACTCTTACTACTGTACTGTTATAAATGCAAAAGTTTATATGGATGGACGGATGGATGAATGGATGTTTGTTACTCTTTAACGCAAACGCTACTAAACGGATATATATGAACACTATGAACTTTGGCACACAAAGTTTTTAACCTATTATTAAAACCTATTATTAAAACCTATTATTATAATTTTATTCAGGTAGTACGACCTCTTGACACAATTTACCGAACTGGACGCAGGGAAAGCCACGGACATAAACTAGTTGTCAACAAAATCAATTAAACAGGTTGTTACTTTTTATGCTCTGTATAATTCAGAGTATTATCTCACTCTCTCAGTCAGAAACTGTGCCATAACAAATAAAAATGAATTTTCCAAGTTTCGTTCTAGGTAGTAGCAAAGTACCTGAATGAAAATTAGATCTTCCTTCAGTGAAAATAAGGTTTATTTTAAGGTTCTGTTGTGAAACCTACTATTTATGATACTTTTTGTTAGGTTTTATTGTCTTTTTCTAATGTCGATAAAAAGATATTCAAGTTTAAATTCGGAACTAATAATTTTGATTTTTCAAATACTACCATCGTTACAACATGAAATAACCTTTTATTTCGCTATTTCTACAGTATTTAGATTCTTCAGATTACAATTAAAACAGGTTCTTTATAGTGGTATAACACACGACGTTGGTAAATTAAAGCTTTTATCCCTCTATCACATTTGTTATTAATTCGAAAACAAGTTCGCTCATTAATTTGTCTTAGCGATAAGATTTTGGGCGCTGACAATATTTCGACAGTAAATAAACACAGAAACTTCAGTTTGTTCTTAACTTTCTGTCTAGCCTTCTTATACAGGGTGTGCTCAACTTCAAGTTTCAATGTGGAATTTTGCAATTTTTAAAAATACATATAAAATAATTGAAATAAAAAATCCGTGTGGCAAAAGAGATGAGACCCGAGTTATTTGGGCTGAAGAGATAGCAAATGACTCCCCCCCCCCTTCTTTCATGGTCCTGGGTTCGATTTCCAGATGAGTAAAGAGTTGTTGGATTTTTCCGCTAAGAATTTCTCACTCTCTAGGCGTGTTGTTTATTGTATATAAAACAGGGCTTGCCGCTTTGTTTTCTCCAATAATATTGATACCTACTGTTAATAGATAGGTTCAAAATATTATGTCAGACAGTTAATTATGAATGCCAAATGTAAAGAAACTTACCAAAGCAGGTGGCGTACGTTTACATTACAATTTGACCTGTTTCTGACTAAACAGAAACTGAGGTAACTTAAACAGAAACTAGAAAGTACTTAGTATGATAATTTCCGAGTATACTGACTTCTAATGCTGTTCGCCAACGATTTTGACAACAATATTATTTATGCTCGATTTATCCACGTGCGTCTCAAATTTGATTAAACACCCTTCCCTGCTCCCTGGGTCCTTTGAATAGATAAACAGTACCTCAAATGATAAATGCTAGTTATTGTTCGTGACAAAATTCCAAGAAGATATGGGCCCTCTTGATTTAGACATAATAAATTTGTACCGAACTTACTCACCAATCAAGATCTAAAAAAAACAGTTTATGCGGATTTCTTATTGTACGGGAAATCTATACAAAGCGAGGCCATCATTTCAGCAGAAAGATGTCCACTGCTGGACATAGGCCTCCCCCAAGTGTCGCCACATTAACCGGTCCCGTGCGACTCGCATCCAGCAGACTCAGACACCAGGTAATCGGTCCACCTAGTGTGAGGTCTTCCAACGCAACGTCTTCCGGTTCGGCCCCATCGGCTATCCGTTCTGCGAGCTATGTGCCCTGCCCACTGCCACTTTATTTTGGCGATTCTTCGGGCTATGCCCGGAGTTTTCTGCTATGCTCGGAGTTTCCTTGCTATGCTCGGAGTTTCCTTGCGTGATCGAATCAGAAATGAAGACATCAAGACAAGAGAACCAAGGTTACCGACGTAGCCCGAAGAAGCGAGGCCATGTTACACTGGAATTGTATTTCATGTGCCGCCGACATAAGACTTGCTTTGGCGTTTACCAGGTGTAAAGCCAGGCCAGGCCTAACTACAGTGGGACTTACCTTTGGATCATCCAGCACATTGATGTCATAATCAATTTCTTGCCTTTGTTCCCATTTATTTAGGGATTTTAGGGTCCTGTGCAGCATGTCTTCTTTTTCCATACGTCTCTATTATACGCTATGTCACTCGTTAGCCATATGGTCATGTTTCACACAGTCCTTACATCGTTTATTCAGTCTACCCTTACTTCTAAAGGAATGTATAAATAATCATGTTTAAAACTTCTGTCGTAGACTAGCTTCCAATAACATAGAATTTAAACACAATTAATGGTGAACCTTTTGAAGATAATAGTGAAGTTATGTTACTTATGTCATGATGTTTTTTTCGTTCCAACTATTTTACAAACTATAATACTTCAATTAGAGACCTTCTGTTCTATTAATCCCTAATTCACGCACAGTTAATTATTTTACAAAGGTCACTTATAAATAACATATTATTACTTCGTGTAATAATTTAGTGATTATCGTCTAATTACAATGAATAGGCCATAATAATAGTTAAGTGCTATTAAATTATATGTGAGAATTTATTGGCATTACGAATAGTTCACGTTATCACGTGACAATGGCAGTTCGTGATGGTCGTTTGTGATCAAGCAAAGAGCAATAGTGTGTATTGATCGCAAACAACGTCTCGTCAAATCTCTTGATTGTATTAGATATTCTAGCCATTCTCGCCTTGTCTTCCTTGGCATCATATCACAATTGTTGATAGATCTTTGCATCTGCCCATATCTATCATGAATGGAAATGTATAATGACCCTCGTTTTAGGCCACTCCGCCAGCCAGCGAGTGAGCGAGCGAGCCGGGCGGGCATCGTTTCACCTCTTTTCATAGTTCGGGTCTTATCGCGAAATACCGAAAGTGTCGAACCGAAGTATGAAAAGAGCAGAAACGATACTCGCCCAGCTTGCTCGCTCGCTCGCTAGCTGGTGGTGCGACCTGCGATTTAAAGCGAAATGCAGCAATAATGGCTTCTGCGAAAACGGATTGCTGTTTCCGAGGATTTCATACCATATCACTTTGATAAACGATGCTTTATCAATGCTATTGGCTATGATATTGCGCTTCTGAATGAAGCCTTCTCTATTCATACAGACATCACGCTTTCTAAAGCTTTGTGTGGTATTTACATCGTTATCCACAAACGCATCCTTTGTCTGTTTACAGTCAAGGACGAACCCGTTGCCAAAGGACAAGTTTACAACAATGTCATTTCAAATATTAAAGTCCCAGACTAAAACATCTCCTGCCGGGGTTGCGGGACTGTTCGAAAGAGATACCGTGGCCCCGGAACACAAAGGGCGATGAAGGAACATGGATGGCTTTTAGTCAGTAAAAGTCTGACACTCCCTCCTGCTCCGCCCAGAGCGGGAGAAGTCATTTGATAATTTCCAATCCGAAAAAAAAAAAAAAAAAAAGATTAAAACATCTCTCATGTCTTTAACACTGTTCTTTATTATCATTTTCAGCAAACCATTTAAAGTAATGTTAACTTCAGTTTCACTGTTCAACGAATTACCTTTAAATTCCGTTCACATTAACGCACTAGTGCCACCAAGCGGCGTGTTTTAATGCAGAGAGAAGATAAATACATTACCTGCCTCGCTGCAACTCGAGTGCACAGCCATTGTGGCTTCTTTCTCAAATGAGTTTAACTCAAAGCAATTTTCATTTGTCGCTTCCGCATCACTGCGTAATTTAAAACAGATATTATAGTGGTAGGTAAGTGCTTATAAACTTTGCTGGTAGCGGGGTTTTGTCGTTTATAAATGAAGACTTTTTATTAAGTTGCTAAGGAGCTTTAATATCAATCTTTTTGGAATGTTTTACATAGGGAATGTTTTCTTTATTTTTATAATACCATACTGCTTCGTTGGTCTAGCTAGAGTCGCAGTATAATTACAAGCAGTAGTTTGACTTCAAAAAAACGCCCGAAACGCTCACGTAATTAACCGAGCGCCCCTTTCCCCACCCGTAAGGATACTTCGAGGTGTGAACAGACTGATAGTCGCGCGCGCCGCGTTATTTTCTTAACGATAAACCACACAGTTTACCGATAGTAGTAACCCTAGCCCTTTAGCCCTTTTCGATAGTAGGCATTGAAATCAAGGACACGTCCGAGTCACACTACTGCTTATAATTATACTGTGCTAGAGTGTTGCAAGCGACTACTGAGCGTGGCTTCCTATCCCGGGTCGGCCAAAGTTTCGTACATCTTCCTTCAACGTACTCGTACGCACGACGACCAATCAAGCTATGCAAAACTGAATTGAGCTGATCTTTCAGTGTACGGGAAGCTCATACAAAACGAGGTCATGTTATACTGCAAATTACAGATCAATATGTTGCCGTGTGTACGTCGAACAAGCTCCATTTGGTTTACATTTTACAATGTAATTTGTGGGTTAAACTGTAAACAAAATAGCTTCATGACTAATCTCTGCAGAGAGATACGAAGTCCTAGAGAATAGGCATGACGACAGATCAAAAAATTGCAAATCTATTTAGTCCGTCAGTTAGAGTATTGGAAATTAATGGACACGTATTTTTTGGTTTTGTATGAATATTGACAAAGATAAAACGCATCAAAACTCGGGAGTGGGGGCTCGTGCTAGCTAAAAATTATACCAAGGCGTGACGTATTGAGAATTTTAAAAGCGTCGTATCTTCGTCAATTTTGGTTTACGTAGCAAAAGAAAAAACACAGGTCAAATATTTTTTGATAATCTAACTGACGGACTAATTAGATTTTTTTGTTGTCTCGCCTAATAATTTTGTACAGACAACAACCAATTAAGCAACTTTACCCATCAAATGTAATAAATGTGTATTTAAAAGTTAATTCTTAAGTAACCCTTTCGGCTTTCTCGTTTTCCAGTTGTTGGCTGCAATTTGTTCTGAAAACAACGTTTGTAATAAAGAGAGACATATAATACATACATTCTTGGTAGTAATCGACCACTCATGACCGGGCTCTCGCAAGGACGGGTCAGTAGCCCAATGCCGACCGATGGCACTTGTGCTTAAAACTTTCTATCTATTACATTGGACATACATCTAAGAACGCTTGGAAGACATTCTTAAAAGATCCTGTTTTCACAGTAACATGGAAAGCGTATGGCAAGGTTAGACGGTTCTCTTTAGTTGTAAACCTAGTAACATACCAGAACATCACGCCTGTAATCCCCGAAGAATTAGGCATAAGTGTACCCACATTTCGCAAGTTATGTTTTAAGTCCCATGTAATGTTATATTATTAATATTGCCATCAACCGGGCATAAATCTGACTTCGTGGCTGCTACTGAGAAATTCTTTATGGCAAAACCCAGTAACACTTTGCCCGAGGCGGGAATTGAACCTATGATCAGCAATTGTGCCTATATAGTAGGTAATAATGTCTAGTCATTACGATCCAATTTAGTTATAGTACGTTACAAGATACAATGTTAACTTAAAATTAAAAATACGAAGGAACCCTCGTCTGTACCTATTATAAAGGGTGTAAAAAACCCCTTAACGAAGCCGAAAGTCACTTGTTCTCCCCGTAATTGCGATCATTTTTTTGTTTTACACCATACCTGGGAACCTTGTAGTTACAGAGATATTGGGGGTCAAATTTCCAACTTTTTGACAAGTATTTTTTTTAAATACAAGGTTTTATTGTAAGATTTTTAAACACCTCCACGACCCCCGTACTATTCAATCCATCCATCAGCACCATGTTTTGAGTGCGTTACATTGAGTACTACCACAACACATGTTTTTTAACCCAAAAAAAATGTCGTTTCCCAGCAATAATTTTTGCGTAAAGTTACTTAGTTTGATGTACATAATGCTAGGTTACGGGTTCGTGATGAGGTTGTTTACAACCTGAATAAATATATATATATAAAAAAAGGAAATTTTGGCCTGCATCCGTGAGTGAGAGATTTTTACTGTCAGCATGCAATGCTTTAATGGTCTTTAAAATCTGTACAATAATTTATATCTTCAAGATCAAAACAAGAAGTAAACGAATCTCAACGTCAAGTAATCACTCGTGATGAGCGCACATTAACATCAAAGGTCATCTTCATTCATGCCGACCACCCATCAAATTATCGGCCTGCATGGGTGTGACTTAACCGCCAATGTTGGCACGACTTGACCCATACCGGCTTGATTGTATACTTTCACTAATCGTCATTCAAGCATCTGTCGGTTGACTTTGGTAGTAATTGCGCTCAGTCACAAGCACCAATTTATGTGAACACTTAAAATGTTTTAAAAGTTTTTTTCACCTATTGTTCTGATAAAAATGTCGTGTTGTTACGAACATAGTATTCTGCACCTCATATTTCTACGAAAAAGGTCCTATCTCTAAGTTACAATCGTTATTTCTCGCAAAATTGCTTTTAAATTTAGGAAAGTCTAGACATATTGGTGGTCGTGACTAACATACATACAAACTTATTTTTGTATAGAAAGGTATTAGGAGGATATGTATATATTTTTAGGATTATGTAGCTTTTTGTAAGTAAAAATGTGAAAGTAACCTAACCATGTAGCGATAGAGAATGTATGCGAAACTAACAACGAGAAAGAAGTGACATTATACCCGTATTTTATTCACAATAGTACTAGTAGTAACTTTACTGCCGTCAGTGTAGTCACCGAGATGTACGGTCAAAACCGGAGGGCCACATCATCTGCTTGCCTTTTCCCAACTACATATGTTGGGGTCGGCTTCTAGTCTAACCGGATGTAGCTGAATACCAGTATTTTACATGGAAGACTGACGACTGCCAAAACCAGTGGGTAATAGTATGAAATGCACAGTAGCGAATGAGTAGCGCTAATAAAAGCCGAGCACTATCGGATAGATAATTCAAACCCCTTTAAAAGGGTTACCCTTAACCTTTTAAAGATGACTTTTTTTTGGACGAAAGTCTATATTATAGAGCTCGCCTTTTCTGCCATTAGGAATCCATAGAGAACACGATTAGTAAACACCTACCTACGGTAGAGCGTATCGTACCAGACCAGAAATCTCCTTACCTAATTACCTACCTAACTACATAAAAGTATGCCTGCGTTCCCAAAGGTTTAGGTTATGAAATACTAACCTCACATTCCGCCAGTTTTAAGTCCTATGTAATAAGGGGTGAGTCCATTGCTATGAACTGGTCAGTAATCCAGACCCCTTGGGTGTACCTGAGAGATTTTTGATGGAAAATAACATGAATCGTGATAATAATAATAATGTCCCTCTGCTGGGACACAGGCCTCTTCTCAGTGCGAAGGAATGGGGTATAATCCATCACGCCAGACAAGTGCGGGTTGGTAAATGTGAGCAGTGGTAATGAAATAAATTATAGAAAGTAATGTGCCTGCCTGGGTTCGAACCCACGTAAATTCTTGTAAGATGTGGTCGTTACCACTGGGATATAATTCACTGCTAGACATGAGAAGCCTAATCTAGACATTTACCTCCATTCCCATGTCATCACATTTTGCAGCGAACGTGAATCGTGAATTCGTGACTCATACGACGTTCCGTACTTTCACTAATTGCAATGCGATTCTCAATTGTTTTCTATTAATTATATTTATTGCTCTTTGTCTGCTTGTTTAGAAAGTTCTCTAACAACATGTGTGATTGTGTCGATGTTTTAAGGGCGTGGATGTGTGGGCCAAAAATAAAAATGAATGAGTATTAAAGTAGTCATAGTCTCTGCGTGGTGTCAACAGAATATTCCAAATGTTGTGAGTTTTAGTTATACTTAATGTTTTCTTTTAGACATATAAAATTTTCTCAACGACGTCGTTTCTGTATTTAAAAAGTACTATTATAATAAAATCCAAAAAACAGAGGAAATTTATTAAAGGAATTAAAGAAAGTGTTTTTCAAAGAAAATTATTACGTTGAATTTGTATGGCACTAATGAATTATTTTCTGCGAATTCTTAATTCTTTCTTGAAAAGATTTGCTTTGATTCCCTTCTACATGTATCATGTATAACTCTCAAAGGAATCCTAAAAATATACAAGATATAACATATAACATTTGTTAGAAATAAGTAGTAGATAAAATGTGACAAGATCTGACATCAAATGGAGATGATCACAAGAAGTGTACAAAATGGAAGTTGGCATACATATTCATATTCAATATTCCGACAAATAATCAAGTTTTGATATTATAATACATTGTGAAAACGAAAAAGTCTTCATGTTCTAGTTAAAATAAAAACCTTTTAAGTTATATGTGTTTTAAAAGCCACTTATGACTGCAGCGTTTTTCTACCACGATTTATTAAGCGGTTAAGATGACAAATCATATTACCAAAAAAACAGTACTCTATCAAAACAACAAACTTTTTTTTTACTTATCCTCTTATCCTTTTTTTACTTATCCTATCACTGCTGGGCAAAGGCTTCTTCCATAGCCTTCCACTCTTCTCTCCATTCAGTTTTCTCTAGCCAATCTCTCACAAACGCCTCTCGGTCGTCACGCCACGCTGCCGCCGTCTAGACCTCCCTTGACGACGAAAGCCCGTCTTCTGAAACCAAAACATATCAGGTAATAAACTTGTCTACGTGAATAATAAACACAGTTTATTAAGAAAGGAGACCGAAATGAGTTTGGTTTCCAAGAACCCCAAAGGACCTAGCCTAAATATTGACAGTAATCTGCTGGACCAAAGAAATAACAAACTCTTACTAGATACATATTAGTTTCATTTGACGTGTCCACATTATATTATTAATGGTTTGTGTATCCGAAATACCTCAACAATGGTTTATAAGAGGTAAACAAATCTGTTGTACATACAAAATTGTTGATCAGTTATATAACTGTAGATCAAGACAATGTGAAAATGGAACATAAAAGTTAACTTGATAATAATATCACTAACTTCTAAAAAATATGGGATGGTTTAGTTGTATCTGGATAGAAAGTTAGGAGCTATTGCACTAGATACTCGTTCGCTAAAATACTGCGCTTTTAACGACTGCCAACGCTGGCGATGTGGCAATTTGGTCAAAGCTCATTTTAACCTATAGTCTGCGCCAGATAAGTAGGAATTAAAGGTCATTAACCCGCATACATTTATTCAAATACATGATTCCGAAAACAGATATAATGACATAAACTTGTCCCGAAACGACCTTTATCGTGATCCTTGACTTTTTCTAGTAATAAAAAACGATGTATTGTCGGGGTACCTACGCAGAGAAATTAAGGAAAGAGCAATGACCTTAAATACCTACTTATCTGGCGCAGACTATAAATATAAGAATCGACATCGAGCAAACGAAGGCCCAAAGGGTTGGTGGAGTGATCTTCGCAGGATGGCTGGTTGTAACTGGAAGACAGTTGCTGTCAATCGAGTTGACTGGCGTGCGATTGAGGAGGCCTGTGTGGACATAGGCCTCCCCAATCGCACGCCAGTTAACTGCACTACACTGCTGGAGCAGTGGACTGCTGTAGGCTGATGATGATGATGATAACAATCATCGACACAACGAAGAATAATATAAAATTGAAGGACAGTTTGTACGAAATTATAATTAAGTTACGTTATGTAGAATTTATCAGGTGTAGGTGAAACAAGCCATAAGTTTGCTTCTTTTATCTATGGATTTTCCTAACATAATATATCAGGACAGCTAATTAAATACAACATTAATTTGAATATACATCACGATTTATAAATATATTTCTGCTGTTATACAAACCAGATTAGGTTTCAACGTATTATTTCTTCACCCAATTTTTTACATGTTGTCTCGCTTCGTGGAAAACAATAAATATGTGTTGTAATATTAGATTAGAGACAGCCTAGCTGATCGAGTGGTCGCACTGATGACTGCTGAGCATGAGTCCTGAGTTTGATTCCCGGGTCGGGAAAAGTGCTATTGAGTTTTTTCCACTAAGAATTTCTCAGTTGCAGCCAAGTCTAGAATCATGCATGGTTGATGGCAATAAGCTCACCCCTTATTACATGGAACTTAAACATAACTGTGGGTGTACAAATAGGTACACATTTGCTTTACCCAATGGGGATTGCAGGCATGATGTTATGTTATGAAATACTGTATAAACTAATTAAAGTGTTTTTTTCCGATATAGTTTTTGATATACGCTACAAATTCTAAGGCTTGCGTTTCTGTTTCTGTCAATTGGTTTGTAGATGAGACAGAACGATCTCTTGACATATAGGCTCAAATAAACACATCAAGTTAGTTAATGTCTTGAAAGCGGTCCTCAGTATTAAATTTTTCGTAGATTCAGTGTCTAAAGTTACCTGATGGTGATAACCTTTAAAGACACTAAAATAAAAACTAATCTAAATTGATTTAAGATAAACGCTTCATTCTGTCACAATGTTATCTAAAACCACTTAAGATAAACAGTGGCTGACACTGACGACTATTTAATTGCTTTGTATTACGTAAAAGAATGCAAAAATAAAAACGGATCCGGGTAAAGACATCTTGATTTCGTAACAGCGCAGGTGGCGGTGGCGGCTCGCGAAACCCGATTTGTGAAGTTTGACGTCAGTGGCACCAATAACCAAACAATGAATAAATGATTGCCCTGTCTGTAGCGATGCCGCAATTTGACAACTATCTGCTGAATGAACTTTTATCTGAAAACTATATCAATTTATCAAGTGGGATGACGGATGGATGATTTTTGATGTGAAACATCTATAAGCGCGGGTAAAACCAAAAATGGCGTGACGACGCATGCCGTGGTGACGCGTCGCCAACTGTCAAATTGTGAACCCGGCCCGAACAATCCCGAACATTAAGATCTACATATTCACCACGGTTTAATACAATCCAGCTGGTCTCGGGGCACAGCGCTGGGTTACAATCTCGTGACTTCGAGTTCGATCCCAGCATAAGGATTTTTTATTAGTGAATAAAATTTTGTGAAAGTGTGTTTTTACTTTATTTTGTGATTGTTTTTTTATATTAACTTTTTTTTAGGCATATTACTTGTACAAAATTATTACATCTGCCAGGCGTTTATTTTAATGGCCCATAACCTCGCCACTTCCACGGTTTTGTCGGAGCCGCGCAGAGGTCGCTTTGGCTGAATATAAAATAGTATTTGGAGCCTAGATGTTTAAGCATGTAACATTTGTGCTTGTAGTTGAAATTATACCCGTCCTTTTTGGTCCTTAGTCGGGTTAAAACGTATGTTTTGGTACCTAATTTAATCTGCATGATGACGTTTCCGGATGACATCGATGCTTTTTAGCAAAGAGATTGAAATGCTAGTAATATATTTGAATGTCTTTGCTTAGGAGTACTGTGACACCTAAGTGTCCTATTGACGTATTTTTGTAGGTAAGTACTTACTTTTGGTTTTATTTTTGTAATTATATATAGTTGTAGTATGTCTACACATACGGTATTTTATCTAATTATTTTGTACGTTCTACAATGTACAAAATAATTAGATAAAATACCAATAAAAGGATTTGAATGATCGACTCAATTCAACTAATATTTAATAATTTTATGTATTATTTTATATGGCGAGCAAAATACCTCTGAAAATAATAAAATAATATCACTATGTCTACATCTCTTTTTATCTACTCTCCTTTCGCAGGTACGCTGGTAGAGATTTCTTTAGAAATAAGCATCACCTTTGTACTTATTTTTCTATTCCTTTCTTCTTTTCTGTATGTAGTGTGTACATAAACAGTTAAATAAATTTATAAATATCGTAACATGCTATATCTGCCCCGTCTACTGAAAGTTGGTACCTGTCCCCATTGCAATCAAGACCAATACAGGAATGTTGAGATCTGTTATCCAATTATCTTTCACAGCCTGCAGCTTTGTTTACAAGTACCATTTAATCTACCTGAGGGTTTAATGAAAAGTTGTGAATCAATTTGTAGGTGTATTGATAGTGGCGCTTGGTATTATACAATATGCGAGACGACAAAAAAAAACTAATTAGTCCGTCAGTTAGATTATCAGATAATATTTGACCCGTGTTTTTTCTTTTGTTACGTAAATCAAAATTGACGAAGATGTGACGCTTTTAAAATTCTCAATACGTCACGCCTAGGTATAATTTTTAGCTAGTTCTGACGTCACGAGCCCCCACTCCCGAGTTTTGATGCGTTTTATCTTTGTCAATATTCATTGATTTACAAAAACAAAAAATACGTGTCCATTCATTTCCAATACTCTAACTGACGGACTAAATAGATTTGCAATTTTTTGATACTGTCGTCATGCCTATTATTGTTTTATTCTAGACTACATCTGGGGGACAATCTAGTTAAGGAGATATTGGGGTCAACGTTCAAACTTTTTCACAAGTTTTTTTTTAATACGAATTATTACGTTATTATTGTGGGCTGGCCACGTAGCACGAATGCACCCGGAGATGTGGGCAAAGATCGTCACTCACTGGACGCCTGACGGAGGAAATCGCTGCGCGGCGAAGATGGTGTGACGATCTGATCTTATTTGCGGGGCGAACATGGCCTGATATCGCACAAGATAGAGAGGTTTCCCCAGCAGTTGGATACATGACAGGCCAAGAAAAAAAACTTACTTTATTGCATTCATCAGCACAATGTTTTGAGTGGTGGATGATTGCCAACGCTTTCTCAAAGAAACGAGGGCTGCGTTCCAGCAGTGGGAACACTGTAAGTTATACTTGCTATGCATCGGACAATAAAACTGATTACAAACCAACCAAGCACTGCACATCAGCGCCTTCACGAAATCAAAACCAATCACAGATCCATGATCCATGACCCAAGGTAAGCTCTTCACCCAGTTGGCCCCATTCTTGTATTTCTCAGTAAAGAGACACGGATCCGGGTAAAAACCGATTTCATAAGCATCGCCAGTCGTCGATGGCAATTTGCAACGGCGAAACCGTTAAGAACAAGCCGGAATACGGAATTAGGTGCTCTGTTGTAAAATGGCGGATTGGTTAGAGTTGGTGACGTTTGTTGCGTTTAAAACAGTAGAGTTGTTGGTTCTAATGGTTGTAAAAACCAATGTTTTTTTGCAGTTCTGTTGTTGTTGCATTTTTACTAAAAATGTTATTTTTTTTAATTATTCGACAATATTTTTTAATCCTTTTTGGAAGCGGCTTGGTCTGGTACATTATTATTTTTTCATTTTCTGGCTTCACAGGTTCAAATGTAATTTTGATTTTGATGGCGGTTCTTAAGCAGCTCCGTCCGTCTGCTTTTAATCTTTGTATTGTTAATAATAGAAAAGAATATTCTATATATGTACACCATACAAGTAACATTATAAAAGAAAACATTTCACATAGGGTAAGACAATGGGTCTTATCGCTAAAAGCGATCTTTTCAAGACAGCCTTTGGATGGATTACATGAAGAGGGAGATCCGAGACTATAAAGGGTGGTAATAAACCTTTTAACGAAGCCGAAAGGCACTTCTTTTCCTCGTCATTGCAATCACTTTTTTGTTCTACACCATACGTAGTTTTACGGAGATATTGGGGGTCAAAGTTCCAACTTTTTGACAGGTTTTTTTTTATTAAATACAAGTTTTTAATGTAAGATCTTTAAACACCTCCACGACCCCTGTACTATCCGTACTATTCAACGCATCCATCAGCACAATGTTTTGAGTTACATTTGTTGTTACACTCGTCGAGTTCTACCACAAAACATGATTTTTCACCCCACAAAAAGAAAGTTTCCCAGCAAAAATGTTTGCGTAAAGTTACTTAGTTTGATGTACAGAATGCTTTGTTTGACGGCTTCGTTATGAGTTTGTTTACACCCTGTATACTGCAGGTAGTCTGTGGTGTACAAATTACAAATCAATAATGGAACAACAAACAATACTGGATGTTTGTGTAATACCATAGATTAAGAGTGTTTTGCTGATCAGATCAAAACTAAAACATTTGATCTATGGTCAATAACACAGGACCTTCGCCGAAGCCGAACCTATTCAAATTTATAACTCGTACCCATGACCAATCTAAAGTCCACAAAGTTCAAAACATTAATCCCTAAATGTTGATTTAAGTTTTCCACCTCAAAGCGTGATCAAACAGTTTATTAGATCAGTCGACCGCTAATAAAATAACATTTACTCTAACTAAAACTTTTAGAACCCCAATAGTGTTATATAAAATAACATTGTAGCTTATTTAGAACTTAATGGAAATAGATCTCTATTTTTTATTTTCCACTGTTATATTGTTATTAAAGTTCGAAATAGACTATTCGATTTTCTATTTAAAATGTCCTTAATAGGTTTTTGTCTTTCTACTGGGACTAAAACAAAAAGCTATTTCGGTTATAATAATGTTTACCCAGCCGATAGAGATAATCAAAATGAAGAGTTTGATTGATTAAATATTATTAATGTTGTCGATGGTAGTGCTAAAATAACCTATGAAATATCCCTAGTTTTTTTAAACACTAGTTTCAAAAACATTATTAATGTTATTGAAGCTTGTATCCATCAATCACTTCATTAGGAGAAGAAAAAAACATGAGAAACTACTCTCAGAAACTCTTAAAATCTCCATGATTTTAGTTCACCAACAAACTCCACATTTCTCCATAAAATCAACACGGCCATCAAAATCGTGAACGTTAACTAAAAAACTTAACAAAACAGATCAACATTTAGATAAACGTTCAAGCAACTGCAGTGTACATTAAATGTTTAAAAACGTTAACAAAGAATTAAATATCACAGAAGTTTGATTCCATACAATAAGGAAAAGACAGACGCACGTATACATAGACGCGTAAATTCGGAGATCTTTGGCCGAAATCTATAAACGTTACTTAGCACAAACTTAAGCGTTATTCCTGCCTGATAGCTGTCAAACTAAAACTGCAAGACGGAGAGCGGAAACATGTTTACTGCTAACGAGAGGTTATCTCCATGTAACTCCTTTTTGGTGAGTGAATATAAATGTGCAAAAAATTACATGTTGCTTATTAGACTCTAAATTTTAATTTCTACAATTGAAATAATTCTAACTTTATTATTACTATACGAAAAAAATTTCAAAGTGAAGCATTTTTTCTTTGAAATTTCGTAACTAATCCTAAACGGGATTAAGTAATAGCCTTTTTTGTTTGTCACACAAATATTTGTCACTTTTTTCTTCACAAAGTGAACAATTGGCATTTTGATCTAATTATTTATTAGGTTACTATTAAATAAAACCACTCATATCGCACTATTCGGCCCGCAGTGATTGACGTTACAACCACTTTGTAGTGCAAGCTGATTAGAACTTTATTCTAACAGTATTTCAAGCGAAGTTTGAGCCACCACAAATAGAGTTGCTAATTTAGCAGATACCCCAGCCTTCAGCCAAAGCAACATATTTGCGTGCGCCTGACTTTACTAGTCGTAATGATTTTGGCTCATTGTGTGAAGACGAACTACTGTACTATTCCGTTATGGTAGTGCCCCTATTTTCTATTTCACAAGTCACGAGTTCGTGACCTGGGATAAGCAGTGAAAAAATCATCTTATTGTAAGGTGTCGGTACAAGTCTGACAGTTCAATTCGTTACCAATTTCACAAAATGGATGGTCGGTCTGAAATGGTAAATGTTTATCGTCACGACTGCTTGTTGGTAATGTTAGTGGGGCAAAGCTGAGAAGAAAGCTACAGTTTCACCCCCTTGTAACGTGGGACGAGACTTGTTAAATTTAACTGGGGAAATGTCAGCATATCTTTAAGTTACAACACCCTGTTAAGCCCCCACATTCCCCAAGAAACGGCTCAACTGTATCATACACAGTCACGAGGACTAATTTGTATACACTTGACAAAACTCAAAAGCGATTCTCTCGTGGAATATCGGTTACAACTTTGAGATAGAACTATTTCATAATAAAACTTATACTCCCACTTACGGAAGCTCAGAATAATGTATAATCACAGAAGATAAGACAGTATAAGTTTAGTTATTTACCGTGAAAACTTAAAACAGTGTTTATTTCATAATAGTACAGATATCAAAATACTATGTTTGTAACCACATCAAAGTACAATCAGTAAAGAAGGAGAAAATCATTTTAAAAATTTGCTACACGTATACTTTTTAGTACTCTTGACTGTACAGTGCTATATTGAGTAAGCGTTGTTGTTGTCATCGTCGCACAATTGTGTAAGCTACAAGAACATGGTAGACATAAAAAGGTCCATCCAAGCACGTGCTAATTAACGTTTACAGATCTTGGCCTTAGTCCAGAAGTAGGAAACTTCCGGTTGATACGATCTTGGTGGAAAGGTTTACCTTTTTTCTGGGCAACTACAGTACTTTCACAGTTTTTATGTCTTGTGACTGGGACTGTAGCTACATTTAATTTTCATCTTTGTTTCGACAATTCAAAAGTGCCTGTAACTGGCTTACTTGAAATAAATGCTTTGATTTTGATTTTGATTTTCTCACTTAGAGTACTAACGTTCATTTTTGGCGATGTTTTGCAGAAGAAATATCGGTGCGTGTAGCAACCTTTGCCAACGATATCGGTACGATTAAATATTTCAACCAAAAATAGATTATATTCTACCTACTGACCTAGATCTTTTCACAGAAAACCTAATTACAATCTAGATATCAAAGGATCTAACTCTTAACGCCGTCTAGAATAATTCTTATAGAGTATAATATCCAAGCTCGAGATAATTTTATTTTCTGTAAAGTACGCATGGGTCTCCAAGGCGTATGCCCACTTTTATTGCTAATAAAATGTCACTTTATTTAGGTATAGTCACGAGCACCAATACTTAAACACATAACAACTTTAAAAAGTGTTTTTCCCTTACTTTTCTGATTAAAATTTCATGTTGCTAAGAACATAGTGTTTTGAAACTCATATTTTTATGAAAAAGAATAGGACATTTTTCGTCTCTCTAAGTTAAATCGTTATATCTCGCGAAAATTGCTTTCAAATTTAGGAAAGTGTACACCATATTGGTGCTCGTGACTGTGGTCAACCACTTTTTAGGGTCGTTAATTAAATCCGTCTAGCACTTACATTAGAGCTCATATCTGAATAGGTAGGTACTGAGTAAATTAAGTAAGTTTGGATACCTATACGACTAAGTTCTCAAGAACCTTATAATCTGCAGAATCGAAGAAACCAACCACGAGTTATGCAATAAATTACTATAATTACGGAGTATAATTTCTAGTTTAATACGAATCATAATTTCTACTCACCGCTAACGAGTAACTCGTTAAGTATTCGAGTTGAACGCACTCTTTCTAAATCGATTCTACCAACGTGAATGACGTTTAATGTGAGGTATTACTTATTCACTGAGTGGATAACGTTTCGAGAAATAAACTCGACTGATTTGTGGTTTGTTGTGTTTAAGGTTTAATTAGTACTATAGCTTGCCTATACAATTTTTAACTGCTTTAGTTTGATGAGGTAAGAATCGTAACAAGTGGCGTTGTGTTGTTTCCGCCTACCGATGAGTTTTTTTTTTACTTTATTTTGGGTTCTATTCGTCATTAATCTACTTTTGGATAAGCTATGTGGCCTTATTCCCATTTTTTAGATCTTCAGATTCTGGCATGCAGCTTCTACAACCCTGTAGGAGATTTCAACATCGTCTTTCCGCCCTTGTCCCGTGTTACTTGGGGTCGACGTAACACGTTTTTTTCCTAGATTCTACCCTGTCATTTATTCCTTTCCTCATACAGATTTAAGGAATATTTAGTAGAATTTGGTTTATTGTACTTATCTTTTGTATTTTTACATATTTTTATGTATTTATTTAAAAAAATATTTGAAAAATAAAAATAGGAGAATAAATCAGGTAATGGTAATGGTGGTGATGATATGATTGTTTTCAGATAAACATCTACCGCTGCTTGTCTCTACATCACCCAAAGGTTGACTGGTAAAAAATGTCTATGGCATACTTGAATTGTGAAATAAATAAATTGTTAGCCGCTCGTCCAAACTTAAGATCACTTAAACTAACGTAGATAATAATTAATGACAACCTATTAGTAAAAGATAACGCACGAGTAGTAGGCCTGTCAGTTTCATAACGAATACCAGTAGAACCAGTTCCCCTATTGTCGAATGTTACAACTTGTGTCTGATGACGTCATCATGGACTGTCTGATCCACTTTTATTTTTGTTTGGACTCTTTTAGCTTGGTATTTTGTTCTATTCTTATAAGGAATCTTGTTGGTTGTCATACATCAAATAATTAGGGTACAATGGAACTGTCATATACATTACGATTATGAAAGTCCCTAAATAAATGAAGAACGTAAACTATGAATCATCAAGGAGTTTATGATTTCTAACAAGATAATCCCTCTACCTTTTTTGTAGGGACAGAAAAAACTATTTATCTTACGGAGAGAAGAACAATATACTTTTGAATTTTATTCAGAGCGTTTTCTGTTTCACACAATAGGTCAAAGACATTCTCAGAATACTGTGTTCAAACACCCAAAGCATCACATTCCTAACATCACTCTGTTTATGTCTGTTCCAATTCCAATAGTATTGTTCTACAAAAATACTCTTCAATAAATCTTCTCCAACAAAACACCATCACAATTAACTGCTCAAACAATAAAAACATTTATATAATAGTAGATTGTTATACAAGGGTGGAAAGAAATCAATTCCCATACGAGGTATTTAGACGCACGAGCGAAGCGAGGGCGGCTATAGTCCGAGTGGGAATTGATGACTTTCACCCGTGTTAAACACTCTACTTTTCATTTCAAATATAAGGAAAGTAAAAAATAGTAGTTTTTCTAAAATATTTATTGATAGTAATAACATGAGTAGTACCTATTTAAAATTAATTGAGAAGTTAGAACAATTTGTGAAATTCAAAGTTAAATTTTTGTTTGGAATATTTACACTGTTTGATATAATAAGACAAATTTGGTTTATTTTACACATTATACTCTTGAAACAAATTCTTTAAATTATGCTAAAGCCGCATCAAAATGTGGTATTTTTTTTAATTCACATTGGCCGTGTACACTCACAAGACCGCAGCATTTTATTTTTAATCTATATTTTTCTTAATTATGTAAAAAAAATTATAGCCGACTAAATAACCAATTTTAGTTCTATTTTTAAAATTCATTCCCGCCCTAAGGAGGGAAGCAATTACTATGAGTCTTTCCCGCCCAAGGGAGGGAAGCATCGTTTTCGACCCGCTGCTCTGATCAAACAAACACTACTTTCCGAGTATGAGAAATGAAAAAAATAATTACATCCTCATTACCATACCGGTATCGGTTTTTAATCGAAGTCTGAGCTAGTTGGTGCGCACAAGCACGTGCGAGTGGTCACTGACTTTAGCTAACGGTAGCGTCATGCCATACACATCACTAGTGCAGCCATTTTTGGTAAATGGTTCTCGGGATCTGACTTACTGTGCTGAGTACGAGGCCAGGGTAAAAGAATGGATTAGTGAGGAATTCGTTGTTATTGCTGCTATTTTTGTTACTATGATAGTGTCAGCTTTGAAGGTTGAGATAAAAGTAAAAACAGGTCAAGCCCACATTTCAAAATGTGTCTTGGGATCTGTCTTACCATGTTGCAGTTGGGTTTAATGATCCTAAGTTCTAAGAAAGATTAGGAATAGATTTGTGAGGCATATTTTCAAATATACTAAATATATTATATAAATAATTATTTTTTATTTGTACTGTGATACTGTCAGCTTTGAAGGTTGGTGTTAATTTGATAGCAGGTAAAGTATACATTACTGGTGCAACCATTTTTGAAAATAGTTCTTGGGAACCGTCTTAACTTATTGTAGGTTTAATTATGTTACGTGCGAAGTATCAGTCGAGGAATAGATAAGTGAGGAATTGATTTTTACTTAAGATTCTTTTGAAAATGTCAGTTGTGAAACTTTACAGAAAATGGGTAAAGCCCACATCACTTGTGCAGCCATTTTTGGAAATGCTTCTCGGGATTTGTCTTACCATCTGACAGCTAGTTGGTGTAGTAGGTGTTGCTAAGCTCAAGGAAAGGGAAGAGTACATAAGTGAGAAATTTCAAACCGAAAAAGCCTTGTGGGGAAGTAACAACCCAAAAAAAAAACAAATAAAGAAAAGAACTACAAAAAACTACAGCCGTCTCCGAAGCATTTAACTCTATGTTTTATGTTAAACATGGAAATCTGTATGCTGTGAATTTTCGTACAAATAGTTATGGTTGGCATTTCTTAAAAAAAAAGTAGTAATTTTAATTAATAGGACCTATTCCAAGACATTCAATTTAAAAAAAAAAAAAAAAACAGAAATCTATTTACAGATTTCTACGTATAACAGATTAAATGATGAATATTAAATCCTCTTACCGACGTCTTTTACGTCGACAACATAATACCTAGCTAGGGGAATAATATTTTTGAAAGCATGACGTGTGAAATTAAAATATTACACTCCAAAGCAAAAAATAATAAAGATTTTTTTGTTTTTCATAACGTAATTTTTTTGTCAACACAGAAAGTTTTGTGTTTTCTTTTTATAGGACCGTGTTATTTTTTAAGTGTTGAAAGGAAAGTGAAAATAAGGTGCCTATGCTGTAATTACTGAAAAATAAACTCTCATAATGTCCTCTAAAAATCTCGGTGGCAATGAACGCAGATTTGTACGAATGACTAGAATTGATTTCATTTCATCCTGTGAATTCATCTCTTAAGAAACATTATTTTTCTCAATTATCATCATCATCATCATCATTTCAGCCAAAAGACGTCCACTGCTGGACATAGGCCTCCCCCAAGTGTCGCCACATTGACCGGTCCCGTGCTACTCGCATCCAGCGGATTCCCGCAACCTTCACCAGGTCATCGGTCCACCTAGTGGGAGGCCTTCCAACGCAACGTCTCTTTCTTTCTCAATTATATTTATTCATAATTCTTTGATTTACATCCCTCATCATCACAAATATCTTTACTACGACAAACGATTTCCTTTCAACTTACTAAAATGGACCGCTTTCAAACATCCTTGAGTAATGTTCTCATTTCTTACTTTTCATATATTTAGCCACCGGAGAGATTAATCTACCATTTCATCTTCCCAGCTAAACTTCTAGAATGTAGCGAAGTGCGGGTTTGGGAAGAAAAGCGCCAATTGTCAGCTTTATTTGAACAAATGAGATTTAATTTGATTTGATTAATCAGTCACTCAACGATACGAACGCCCGCTGTCCATTAACTAAAATTAATCGCGCAAGTATAATTATTTTCCTTTTTCTTTAATATTATTTTCTTATTGGCGTTATAACAGTAAAACAGTGACCTCAATTGTTTTACTTAGACAGCTGTCGATACTAATATGACTTGAAGGGTGGTTGAGAATAATGTTCACGCTATTAATATTAATGTGTCTTGAAAAACTTTTCCTATAGAATATTGCGTACTATTGTTTTTATCAAGTGCTTTTCTTTGAGAGACGAGAAGTTAATTTTTTTTCCTGAGAATTCAGAAAATAAGAGTTCTGATTCCCAAAAAATGTGCAGAATTACTTTTGGTAAGTCTACACGTGGAAATATTACACATATTTCCGTGTTCTACCGCCATTATTAACATTATTACAACGAACCGTTTTGTAATTAAAAACATCGATAGCAAATTCAACAAAGCATTTTAATATCAAACGAATAAAGGGACCAAATTACAATTTAATTGATATTATTAAGCCTTAAGAGCTGTTATGGTAATTGAAATACCAGCTATAGAAGATCATGCCAAACCGAACCATAAAAAGGTTTCTATTCGAAATATCCGCTTTTGATATCAGTAAAAGGTAAAAATTAAAGGTTGCGGGAAACGTATGGGACCGGTCAATGTGGCGATACTTGGAGGAGGCCAATGTCCAGCAGTGGACGTCTTTCGGCTGTAATGATGATGATGATGAAAAGGATTGAACACTTCGGCTTTATTCAAAGTAGCGTTATAGTTTTACCTATGTACGGTCGACCAAACTATTTGGTTTACATTTTACAATGTAATTTGCACGTTAAAATGTAAACCAAATAGCTTGGTCGACCGTACATAGGTATAAGGTTAAAGGTCAGGTTCTACTGCAACAGGTTGAAAATCAATCTTTAGTTAAAACAGTTGATCAAACACGAAATTCATTGATGAAATTAAAACCGAGAGCTGGCTATTTTTGGAGAAGACCCGAGGAACGAAAATTGAGTTTGTACCTAATTAGGTTACCGATTAGGCATTATTAATACATTGGTCTAATGATTTTATATTAACGGCGCCGTTGCATGAAATCTTATTTCTAGGTGATAAATAGGCATGACGACAATATCAAAAAATTGCAAATCTATTTAGTATCTATTAAGTACGTCAGTTAGAGTATTGGAAATTAATGGACACGTATTTTTTGTTTTTATAAATCAATGAATATTGACAAAGATAAAACGCTTCAAAACTCGGGAGTGGGGGCTCGTGACGTCAGAACTAGCTAAAAATTATACCTAGGTGTGACGTATTGAGAATTTTAAAAGCGTCATATCTTCGTCAATTTTGGTTTACGTAACAAAAGAAAAAACACGGGTCAAATATTTTTTGATAATCTAACTGACGGACTAATTAGTGTTTTATTGTCGTCTCGCCTATTGAATGATTAAATGAATGCTTGTTTAAGATGGTTGTTATCGTCTTTGAAGTTCTTAAACCACGTAAGTTAAAAATAGCAACTTTACAGGTGATTGAAAAATTGCATAATGATACCATGTAATAGTACAATACCATTTTTATTTGCGTTCACTTCAAATTAGATAGAGACAAGCTTGTTTCTGTGATTGGCTGAAACAACGCGTCTTCTGATTCTCACTCCAATTCTCGCAAACGGCATCAAACATCAAAATGTCAAAACCGTATAAAATGACTTACGTGGTGATAAAACTTCAACAACGTATGCATTGGTTTGCACCCCTTTTTTAAGCAATATTTGTTTTTTTTTCTGTATTGCATTAAAATACTTGATACCTAATAGATTGTTAGTAATATAATGCCTCTCTGTTAAACCTTATGTTGTTCATCATCTGCCTAGCCTTTTCCCAACTATCTTGGGGTCGGCTTCCAGTTGTTGTTGTTGGTTGTTGTTGTATGTTGTTGTTGTGTTGTGTTGTTGTTGTTGTATGTTGTTAAGTGTGGAAATTATGTGAAATCGCTCCGACAATTATTCATAAACATACGAGTAGATATTAAGTTTTGTCTGCAATCTCAATCACTGATCTCGTTTCAACTTGTGTTTTCCCTAGTAACCTGCCACTTCTCAATTCATTATCCAAAACATCCTCGTGTCACGCTATTTCCCACGTTTAGGCTTTCACAATAGAGTCTTAATTTGATTAGGTGACGTAGAGTAGTGGGGTTTGATGTCATTGCCGTGAACTGTGCGTGAGTCCAGTCAGCCGCGAGGTCCGGTGCGCGCGCGCCGCTTTCGACGCCATCTTCGAATTTCGAATTTCGAACGTGAATTTTGTTGAACTTTTGTGAAGTTTTTATGTGATTGATTATGGTTTCTGTGCAGAGAATTGGACTTGTTTTTTTTAAGTTTTGTGCACAAAGGATTTGTTAGGAGATTTGTCAGTGTTAATAAAGGTATGTTAATTAATGATTTGGGAGTTTATTGAGATGGACATGTCCAGATCAAGTATACCGATACTATCAATAAACTTTCTACACTGATTAATGGATGGATACTCAATGACGTTGCAATGTTCTTCGGTGTACACTTTCTCTAATACACGCGTTGCCGCCGTTGCGTCATTGCTTTCACAGTTTTCTTTAGTTTCATAGAAAATAAATGATATTTGAATGTTTCCATTACATTTAGGTTTCACTGTTATTCACTGATAAGATTTTCTTTCAGTCTTTTTTAGAATATAAGAAAAACTGAATGAATTTTTACTTTATTGATATAAAATATTATTTTTCTTGGATCTTCAAAAGAAGATTTTAAGAAAAATCAATGGAATATAAATAATAACATAATATGAGTTGTAAAAATAAGATTAGAAGTTGGACCTACATGATATTTAACTTAACGTTATTAGGAAATTCTATTTTCTACGGTTCGAACTTAATATGTTTCTTGAACCTTTTATTGGAATTTTCATTTTCTAGACCATTTTTGTATTAAAATAAGAAGACATATAAATTCCAACTTTTACAGAGATAAAAAGGTCGAGAAAAAATGTTTATTTAAATAAATACAGAGTCTGAAAAAAATTAAAGAGAAAAGCTTAAAAACCGAAGCAAACTCCGTTATTTGTCTTTCCTCAAGTTATCTAATTAAATTAAACTTTTTAAGTGTGTATTACGAAACTTTTATAATCACTTTTTACATAACCATGAATGAAAACTTAATAGACCAACAGATAAAAATATACTTAATAAAGAAAAAACAATAAAATCATACGACTACCTATAATAATTAGTAATAACATAACGCCTGTAATCCCCTAAGGGTTAGGCAGAGTTGTAACTAATAACGTTTCAGTCCCATGTAATAGGGGACAATCCTATTGCCATCAACTGGGCACGAATACAAACTCCGTGGCTGCTACTGATTTTCTGACGGTAAAACCCTCTAACACTTTACCCGAGAGTCAAACCCTGACATATCCAGCCGCTTGCACCCAGTAGACCGACGGGACAGTTATTTGTAATAATATTTAATATTGCTGTAACATTTTTTGCGACGCAATTTTAATTACTGCAAATAGATGTCACATATTGATCAATCTTCAAGTTCCAAGTTCGAATCACTAAATTCTTTTTCCAACTCGTAAACGGTCACGATAGGAAAACCGAATTTATCCGATGTGAAATGAAAGTCTGGTAAACAATTTTTCGCATTGGGTGGGATTTTTTTGTTTAACATTTTCTTCGTCACCTGCTTTTTAAGTACATAATGAATAAAAAAATATTTTCAGTACTACGTTGATAAAATCTTAATAGAGCAGTAAACACAATTTCATTCGATTCCTCATTTCTTTCGTCTTTCAATTATTCTCAATTATTTTTTGAGTTATGTGTCAAAGAGATCCCACAAATTGGTTACTATGCAAAAAATAGGTATTAAAATCACTAAAGATAATTAAGTAACATTAAGGTTATTCGAATAACAAAGTTATGATAGAATAATAATATGTTTATTATCATTTTAATAAAACTTATTCCCTTCAGATGACTTTTTGCGTCTAACCACTTCCGCATATAAATGAGTTTTCCTGAAATGAGTTTATTTGTAAATATCTTTTTTATTCTTTCTAATAATATTTTTTCTTCAAATTAATTTTCTTTCTTTTCATGGAAAACTCAATAATCTAATTGGATAAAACCCTGAGGATAGATAAATCTAATCAGGAATACTGTTTGTTTCATGTTTTTTTTGTTTAGTTCCTCGTGTTTTTTGTTCAAATTCACAATATTTTTGATTGTCTCATAAACCCATAACGCAGCCAGGTTTTGATTTAGGCTCTATAAGAAAACCAAATTAAATTTATTTTCCAACAACCAAACTCAGACTAAATAAAAAACCAAGACATAGCGCTGCGAACAATAAAGTGAGGCCAGCGCAAATTACGTCTCGCTCTGTTCATACTCGCTTACACGCACACATTTTCATCAAACTACAATTAAACTATGCCTCAATAAATGTACAACATGCAGTTTACGAAACCGGCCACACTTCTATGTTCGCAGAGTTCCGTCTTAACTTTTTTTTTTGGTCTAATTGTACACGGCGAGACGTAATTTGACGGGCCTCACTTTGCTGTTCGCAGAGTTCCGTCTTTACCTTTTTATTTGGTCTGAGCAACCAAACAGAACACTACAAGCTGACATAACAACAAATATCAAACGCCTTACAACAGCTGCTGTTACAAAACATCTCGTTACTTTTTTTGCCATCATTACGAAGACGTAAAAGTACAAAGCAATTTTATCATAGGACTCGCAAGTCGTGACTCTACTCGAGGTCGAGACTAAAGAAGATATTCCAACCATCGACACCGCGTCATTAACGCAAAAAAGTTGATTACTCAAGTTTAATTTGTCTTTTAGTACCTACTGGCACTGACACACAGTTCACTATCTTACAGTAGGACAACGGGATCGTTTTTGCAGAGAAATCGTGTTGGAACGGTGGTTAGTGGGTGGACTTTATGTCTCGAACTAATAAAACAAATCTGGAAATGAGCTGGAAATTATTTGGTAAACAAATTCACGACAGGCCAAATACAAATATTCCGTACATACAAATCACAACATAACTGTCACTGACAGCTGTTGTATGAAACGGCTAAAACTACAAATTGACTTAGGGTACTTAACAAAAAAAATCTGTGAAGGTACACGTACAAGGCTGTAAGAATCTTTTGGGGCTCGATATTTGCGGTAATAGGCGAGACGACAAAACAAAAACTAATTAGTCCGTCAGTTAGATTAACAGAAAATATTTGACCCGTGTTTTTTCCTTTGTTACGTAATTCAAAATTGACGAAGATATGACGCTTTTAAAATTCTCAATACGTCACGCCTAGGTATAATTTTTAGCTAGTTCTGACGTCACGAGCCCCCACTCCCGAGTTTTGATGCGTTTTATCTTTGTCAATATTCATTGATTTACAAAAACAAAAAAAACGTGTCCATTAATTTCCAATACTCTAACTGACGGACTAAATAGATTTGCAATTTTTTGATACTGTCGTTATGCCTATTGTTACTACACTAACACCAAAATGTCTGTATACACTTGGCAAAATACATAAAGCGATTTTCTCGAATAATGAGAATTGCAACTTTGAGATTAGATCTATTTCATAATAGTGCTTGTCCCAAAATACTTTACTCGTTACAACATCAAATCGGTACAGTAGGAGAAAATCCGTTTTTAATTATTTAATTTAATTAAAATTGCCATGTGTAAATATAGAAGTGCTTGTATACCTTTAGCTACTTCGTACTAAGGTACCTCATCATTGACATTTCTTAATTCCTCTCAAAATGTATGGGCGATGAACGACTCTAGAAGTTACACTGTGGTAGGTACCAGTTTGGATGTCTGTTTTATTTGCACCAGTTTTTAGTTAGTTGATGATTATGTTGTTGCTTCGTCAATTTGGTGTTGAAAAAGTAGTTCTTGATTGATTTATGTTGTAGTTTGTTGTTTTTGTAGTGGTTTCTCGTTGAAGATGGTATGTGAACATAATTGGTCTACGTTTTTTGTCAAAATTAAGTTGGTATGGCAAGGCTGTTATGACTGTCCATTTAAAACTTCAAGCAATTAAAGATTTTTGGAATAAAAGAGTGTTTTTTTTTTACAAATAATATATCTACGTAAATATTGAAATCTTTTAAAAATAGGGCTCATAAATTGTCACGCATAAGCTCAGTGCATTCCGAAGTGACAATATTTTAACTAAAATTCTCACATTCATAATAGTTTTCTTCAGATTCCAAAACCCAGCTATCTGTATATAAAGTGTAATTAATCCAATCCATTTTCTTTTCACTCGAAACTCTTCGCTTCGTTTGGATTAGCTTATCTTTCAGAAAGTTCTTATCTTAGGACTTTTCTCAACAAAAACTAATTACTTGATCTAACACGTCCAGACTCCAAAAGATTTCGAAGAATTTGCAAACAATCATCAATTACTGTCTCGTTGACTTTTGATCCAAGTTTATAATTACTGACCACTTAAAAATTCAACTTAAAACAAATATCAAACTTCTTACTTCAAACTTATCCCTAATAGAGTCAAGAATTTAATGTTAAACACAAGCCAAACAAGAAATTTCCAAATAATAACATTCCAATGCACGCATCCAACGAAGTGTATGCCAACATTTCTGAGAAATTCAACAATGAACTTTAAAATCATATTACTAACGTGTTTTGTGAGATGATAGTGGTAACTAGGCGACTTGTAAATGCATCGCGTCCATCGGAACAATGAGCAAAATAAACAGCTAGTGGACACAACAAAATGGACAGAAGGTTTAATCTAAAGAGGATTCTTTCGCGAACAGTGACACAGATGAAAGAAACAAAAACGTAGCGCTTTATCAACGCTATGTCTGTCTACCTTAATAACACGTTGCTTTATTTTAACTCCTTTATAAGCAACTACACTACTACAACAGCCCATAACGTCCACTGCTGGACATAAGCCTCTCCCATGATGGGAGGAATTTGCCGTAATCTCCACGCTTGGCAGGCGGATTGAAGATCGCAGTGATGAAAGACTAACAGAAAACGCTGCTGCCCATTCTCTGGTCTACGGAGGCGCAAGGTGTTCTGCCTCAGACATTAGTCGCCTTATACGACACCCGTCACCCGTCTTTATGAGCAAGGTCAGATTCAAATTAAAGAAGATAAAGCACTATTACAGTCCGTTCCGTTCCAAAATAATACCGAGAGAGATTTAATAAAACGCTTAACATAATTATGAGATCTTCTGAGACACTTTTTAGTCAGCTAGTGCATGTATAGTTTTACAAATTTATTGATCATGATTGTGCAATCTATAATTATCAAACCCGCTCTGGCTTCGTACAGTGAATTATGGCCTTCAAAGGCCTGTGTTCCATCAGCATTTTTGTTGGGTTATTTATTTTTTTATTTTTTTTTTCGGATGGGAAATCTTCAAATGACATCTACCGCTCTGGGCGGAACAGGAGGGAGTGTCAGTGTTGGGTTATCCCTCGTGTGTTGTTTAGACTGGATTTTCTGAATCTAGCACCACTGGCCGTGGTCTACTTGACCACAAGCGACGGACCGTACCGTCCATAATGTCCGCTTTCTCCACAATTGACGGATCAGTACGTACGAATGCAAGGTTAATTACTCAGAGAATCAGAGGCTTTCTAACATTTTTGTATCGTTTGTTTACATTGTGGGGTTTATTCGTGGTTGGTGTTGTCTTTGTTAATTGTTCCGAAAGATTTTGTTTGTTTGTTGTTATAAGGTAGATATAATTACACTATTATATATATTTTTGTGTATTATATTTTGTTGTTTATTATTTTGGTACATCATGTTGGTTGGTTTGGTGTTGTTATTGGAGGTGAATGTGTTTTTAAAGTATCAAAACCACAGCATTTATTTATAGTAGGCCAGTTATACACACTTTTATCTTCAATCCCTGTTTGGACTTGGCTGACAAAATTGTTGCTAAGCAGCTTTAGTGTCATCAATCTAAAGGAATGCACCCAATTACCAATCACACTGTAGGTTTGTTGTATCCTTGATAGGAGTTAAGCAAGGTACCTTGAAATTTATATTCCTCAGAATTTGTGGAGACGACGTGAGTAATATATTATTGGGCATTCTGTCCCACCTGTCGCGCAGTCGAACAAGTTCGCCTACGCTCCGTTGTAACTGAATGCCCAATAATATACGATCGACTCGCCTGTCTTGTATATTCTTGCTTTGTGAAGAGACATGAGAGGCATGACATTCCAGACGATGACACTTAGTTTGTTGTCCACTGTTTACCGTTACTTGGGACTAAATGATCAGCTATTTATGACTACTTTTGTTTTCTTGGGTTTCACCTGTTAAAACTAATGTATGTGTTATTGAATAAAAATAAATAAATCTGTCCTGAATTTTAGGCTAAATACACAGTAACATTATATAAACATATTTGATAGTAAGAGAGGGGAGCAGTGGTGGTCCAGTGGTAACGGTTGCGACTTACCTCCAAGATTTTATAATGAAAAGTAAAAAAAATAAAATAAAAGACCTTTGTTTTATTAAATGAAATGAGGTGAGCGTTCAAAATCTGTCTTAGGAATCAGTTAATCCGTAAACGATAACAAAACAAAATACACACAACACACAACAAACTTAACACTTTTTGGTTCAATAGGTTTAACCCATTTTAAATATTTTCAGTGTAGGGCATTCTGTCCCACTGTCTTCAGCGAGGCGTGTCTTGAACTAGCCTAATCATTAGTCCCGTACAGTAATATACAAAACAGTCGAGTCGATCGTATATTATTGGGCATTCAGTAACAACGGAGCGTAGGCGAACTTGTTCGACTGCGCAACAGGTGGGACAGAATGCCCAATAATATACTACTGACGTGTTACACATTTTTTAATAATTCATGAGATTTAATGAATATGAAAACATAAAACAATCCTATCAAAAATACATTCTTAATCTTAAAAATGTTGCGAAACGTGACTGTTATGTCCAGTTATTTTAAATCCTTCTCGTTAAATCTTTCCAACTCGATTAATTCGGCTCTTTAAGGTTATGCAACAAAGCTCCTATTATTAACTTTCTTATTTCGCGTTTCCTTTCGTAACTTGACGTAATCTTGAAAAACGAAATCATCGTTTTTTTTTTGGCTTCGATTTATGTAACGAAGCTTGTTATAAAGGAGTTGGACTCACTTTTTAAACATTGATTTTTACCAAAAATCAGGGCTCTGTCACTCAGTGTGTAGGCATATTAAGATAATTACCTACCACCAAATGGAACAGAATATAAGCTTCATACAACCACGCGAATCGGTTGCACTACTGCAAGCACGCGGGGCATGTGTGCGTGACCACTGGCCGCTTGTCGCGTACGCGGCGAGTTTGAAAAAAACAGTTTACGCTGTCACAGCCAGTTGACAATTTCAGGGTTGTCAGTGCAACACACGTTGTTTGTTTTGTGACAAGTTTGAATATTTTAATGTAATAACGTGGTATTTATTAATAATGGTTGTTTACTGTGTGTATGAATAATACTAGAAAAAATTAAAATATATCATGCATTAACTATCCCAAGGATTACAATAGGTAAGTAAATATTTGATTATTACTTTTTCAAGTAAGAACCTTTATTTTATTGTATGATCCTTTTTTTAATAAGAAGAGGGTACTGTAACACGGTGTGTTTTTACTTTTTTATTATTATTACAAGCTTTTACTAAACATTTGTAGGTATGTGGGCGGGTTGGTATGTAGTAGGTATTAGGTAAGTGTGTTACGTTCAAATATTAAAAGTAAGATTTGAACCAATCCGATGTCTGATTGGGCTGAAAGGAAACGAAACATTTTTGTATGGGACTCCGGTCAAACGGGGAAACTAACCCCTGAATAGAATAAAGTAATATTTTTCACACAATAATAATTAAAAATGTTTGACGTTTACCGCGACAGTTATGACAGGTTGTAGATACGACGTTTACCTAATCTAGAAATTGTCAAACCTACAAAATGTTATTTTGAATTATTCGTTCAGAAGTACACTTTCTGAAGTAGGTATCCAATCATACGGAATAAAAAAACTATTTCACAAATGTTTTGTTTAATTTGTCTTCACCTATTTTGACAACCCTACCAAAATAGGTAACAATTTTGCACGTTCTTAAGAAGCTTATACTCTGTTCCGTTTACTTACTCATGTGCTACCGCTCCGCTCATATTGAATATGCAAGCTCAGTGTGGCTGTCACGCTCCAGCCGTGCGTACGTATGCCGCGTTAATTTTTCGCTCTTTTGACTAGTCGCTTGCGTCGCGTAGGTGCCTACTCGTACTTCGTGTTTTATTAAAGAAATGGAGAATACCATTTTATAAAAAATTGAAAATATTATGCTATAATACCCGGCTCTCAGGACTCTCTGGTCTGGTTAATTTCACTGCTCCATGTACATGCTTCCCATCAGAGTTTATTTTAAAATTGTTGCCTCATAAATCATTAGATCAAAATGCCAATTGTACACTTTGTGAAGTGACAAATATTTGCGTGAAAAAAAAAATACTAAAATTTAATGCTGTTTAGGAGTAGTAATAAAAATTCAAAGAAAAAATGCTTCACTTTGAATATTTTTTTCATACAGTAACAATAAAGTTAGAATTATTTCAATTGTACCAATTAAAGTTTAGAGTCTAATAAGCAACATATATTTTTTTTGCAGATTTATATTCACTCATCAAAGAGGAGTTACATGGAGAAAACCTCTCGTTAGCAGATACCACCCCCTTAAGCAGCGAGACGCCGAATAACATACGCTAACGCGTGGCGTTAAGGCACAATTTAGATCTAGCGCGTCCAGTTTAGGTATTTAAAATGTCGGCTTTCTTTAAGATCAAATGAGTGCAACTTCTGTATGCTAGAAGTATTATCTATTATGTGCTAAAATCAAAAAATAATATACTGCTTTCAAAAAACAATCGAAGAGCAAGGCTGGTTGTGTTTGTGTCTGTCCTTTTTATTATTATATCATGCCAGTTCGCCACATAATAAATATTTTTTGTGAAATTAGAAAAAAAATGGAATTTTAAACGAATTTTTGTTATTGAACCAGAGCAAGCAGTCTCGACAGAGATAACGACAAAATCATTGCGTTTCTCGCAAGCATCGCTGTTGCGACCGAATTTATTCGTTAGTAATTAGCAATCAAAAGTTAGCGATTTTGTCGTTATCTCTGTCGGGACTGCCGACCCTATTGCATTAAAAACCACAGCTCCATATTTCATGAGGCAAATGTTACAGAATCTAATCACAACAAAAAAGTGATAACTAGGCCAGGCTAGCCGTGCAGGGCTTAGCCGTGTGGTATCCGGCAGAGTAGAATAGAACCAACCCATTACACTCACGGGTGTCGTATAAGGCGACTAATGTCTGAGGCAGAACACCTTGCGCCTCCGTAGACCAGAGAATGGGCAGCAGCGTTTTCTGTTAGTCTTTCATCACTGCGATCTCCAATCCGCCTGCCAAGCGTGGAGATTACGGCAAATTCCTCCCATCATAGGAGAGGCTTATGTCCAGCAGTGGACGTTATGGGCTGTTGTAGTAGTAGTAGTAGTAGGCCAGGCTAAGTCTTTACGATAAAATATATAAGCTTGAGTAATGTTCCAGTAAAAAGCTTGTTTTTCAGTACCTATCTCATTTATTTGTTTCGTTCCAAACTACCATTCCACATTTGTAAATATCACTCCGTAAGCTTATTATGAAACTCACAAGGTCTGTATAGCCCTGGGAAGTGTTTGCTTTCAGACAAACAATTAATGCTCATTCAGGACATACGCCTATGTTTGTCAGACATTGGTCCTGCAAACTATTTGGTTTTGTACTTTTAACTAGCTGATGCCCGCGGCTTCGCCCCCCGCAAATTATATACTAAAACCTTCCTCTTGAATCACTCTATCTATTAAAAACCCGCATCAATATCCGTTGCGTAGTTCTAAAGATCTAAGCATACATAGGGACAGACAGACGCGGCGGGCGACTTTGTTTTATAATATGTAGTGATTTGAATCTAGCCAAACCCACCTATGCACTGAGATAACATTAAAAAAAATTAAAACAGGGTTATAAAAAATTTGCAAATCGTCGCTTAAGTTCTGACAACACAACACAATATCACGCCTGATATCCTCAAAGGGTTAGGCCGAGGTGTACCTAATTAAATAATACACCCACATTTCGGCAGTTAGGTTTAAGTCTCATGTAATAGGGGGCGATGTTAGGCCATCAACAGGGCACAAATCCAGACTCCGTGGCTCAAGAAATTCCTGATGGCAAAACCCAAAAACACTTTGCCCGACCTGGGAATGGTACCCAAGACCTCACGCTTGTGACCACTAGACTATAGAGACAGTCTATATAAGGTCAATCAGGTCTATTCATTTTATATCTCAACACCAATGTCTTACAATTTGCAACATAACACCTTTATAAACAGGTAAACGCCCCATCCAGAAAAATAAATCAAAATACTGCTTTTGTTCAGTTGAACTTGAAATCTGGTACAATCAATTTCGCTATTGTCCAAAATTGCACCGTTCGACAATTTACTTTGAACGCTGCGGTGTCTTTCTGCTCAATTGATCTTGGCTGTAATGATTGGCAGTTGGTTTGTGAGAAAAAAAAATATTCTGCCTCTTGTGTGCCTAAAACACACTTTTGTAGGTTGTGGATTTCAATCTGACGTGATTGGTGACAAGGGGAAAATATTTTGTACTAGCGGACGTCACGCGATTTCACCCGCATTGTTCCCGTTCCCGTGGGAGTACGGGGATAAAATATAGCCTATGTTACTCAAGGTGGATGTAGCTTTCTAATGGTGAAAGTATTTTAGAAATCGGCGTAGTTGTTGTTGAGTTTATTCATTACAAACATACACACAAAAATACAAATCTTTCGTCTTTATATTATTAGTGTAGATGTAGATTAGCTGGTTGCTCGCGAACTTCGTGTAAAATTATTATAAACTTCCCTATTTGTATTGAATTTTATTGAACGGAACCCTAATCCTTTTTCTAAAATAAAAGTAGCCTAAGTTTTTCCTTATAACATCAGCTAACGAGGGGTTTATCTAATACGTACACGTAGGCGCAATAATAGGGTAAGTGTGCGATTAGCGTTAAATAATATTTCGTTGTCTGGTCTAATGACGCTACACTATTATTGTGCACGAAATAAAAAAAAATGTGAGTTAGTCAAAATAACCTTGGAATAATGTACCTAATACTACCAGGCAGAAATCGTGACCAGCCATGTAATTCAAGTCAAAAACCTTATAAATAACTGGCAATTAAGAATGAGACAGGTAATAGAGGACTATTATAATAAAAGAGAAGGCAGATGACTCCTAAACATTACAAGTAACTGTGACGATGATGTAAATACATGTGAATGACACAATGTACCTAAACATTCTTGTCGGCTGTTTTTATCATACGTCTGTGTTATAAATCAAGTCACATATAATAAAGTGTAGTATAATAATGTCATAGAATTTATTGTAATAGCGTCATCCGAAGAATGATTGTGTTTAGTGTGGCATGTAAAATGTTTTTGTTGCTTACTTAGTTATTGCCTTCAACCGTTATGTCTTAGTACCAAATATTAAAACAAATGTGACATCCAGTATCCCACACAGTGCATGCGTAATGGATAGAGAGGTGCGTGTCCCAGTACTGGTGACGTTATAGGCCGATTATTATACCCGATATGCTTCATAGTTGTTATGGAATACTACCATTAACCATAACTTCCAAGAAACTAAACCATTTCCTGAAGAATTTCGGGTGACCTCAAAGCTCTCGAGACCTCAATGCAAGCAGAAAGCAGTAATAGGGCGATATAGGCCTAAAGGAGAAGCCAATTCGTAGATCTACACAGACTGAGCAAAAAATTAAAACAGGAATATTACATATAAAAAACACTCATGATTTATTTCTTTTGAACCCTAATTCTTTTGAGGCACTTACTTAAACAGAGCCTTTGTAAGGATTCCAAAGTTAACGCTCGTGTAAACAAACTCTTTACGACATTACTCAGATTAAATGCACCGGAAAACTCTCAGCAACCGACAATCGACGATATTAAAAGTTCCTGGTACAAATGGTTGGAGGGCCAGTTAGACAGAAATCTAGGCATAATTTGGCTTATAAACGAGATATTAGGAAATGTCGAAGAACTCTGGTAGAATTTTCGAACAAAATCCTATTTATGCCAATATTTCGTTAGCTAATCCAAAGAAGATTCGCACAACACTAGTCCCATCATGGAACTGTTAATGATACTAGTGACAATGAAGGATTTTTCACGGTACAAATGTATACAGCTACGCCTTACAAACACATCGTTAGCTTAAAATTATGATGATAGTTAGTAAAGAATGTAATAACACAATAAGACGACTTTTTTCGCTTACACGTAACCGTTATTTGAAGTTATTTGTCACATTTATGTTACGGAGGCTAGTCACGTTATGAAAGACGTAACAAAACAAAAAATGGAAGGAGTTGCCAATGTTTTCATACATATTGTAACTCTGGAATATGAAAAAAAAACCTTTCTAAAAGATGATGATAGCAAAATCAAAGAAATCCAATTTTCCTCATCTTTGCATATTTGACTTAATGGGGAATGTGACCTGGTCAGGGTTTCAAGACATCGCCTTTAGGATGTCTCTCCATTGGCTTGCTCAACGACTTTAAAATCTTTGATATTCAAAGAGGTGCGAATTTGGTCTCACCACGACCAGAGCAAAAAAATAAAACTAGCATCGTATAAAATGTGTTTATCGATGTTGCAACTTTTAAGATTGCTGTCAATGATTGCTTGCTTCGAACAACTAAATTGTTTCTCTTACTGATACAGACGATCAAACAGGTTGTATAGCTATAGGTTATGCTTATGACCTACAACTTACACGATAGAAACGGATGGTACAACAACTTAATGATGATGAAGGACAACTTGCAAGTGAAGATAAACAAACGATAAGATCTGTGTTTTTATCTGATGTTTTAGTTCATTAACATGATCAGTTTATTGACGCAATAAATGTGTTCGCTTTGTATCATCATTAGCTTTATCATTTACATCCAGATGTTTTCCGGCAAAACGTATTTATCCATTTTAATGAACCAGAAAATGGCATGCAAAATGATATAGCTAGAACTGAAACAATATTTTGATTGGAACATACTATTCATCACAGCGTCCTAAGGTAAACAAATCGGGATGATTTAATCCTTGGTGCGATTATCAATAAAATGACCATGACGAAGTAATTGTACTCAGGAGGTAAAGGTAAGATAAGAAAAATAGTAATTGAATGATTAGTTCAAGATTAGATAGCTGACTAATGACACTTCATAAAAAAATAGAGGAAAACCATTCACGAGAGCACACGGAAGTATAAAGTAATACTACTGCGACATGCAAGAAGCTACCTCTAACAATGAATATAGACATAAGTATTTAATAGGTACAACTGATATTGACGTCAAAGATTAACAAGGCATCATCTTCGTTAACAATACCGTAGCTATCATTAAACATCTACTAATCGTCGAACGTTTACCTCTTTATCTCCGGCCATCGCTATGTTGTTCCACACAAGCACAGTTGAACAAGCTACACACATCAAAAATGTCTAGGGATCAAGCATCTTTATGCGGATTTCTTGAGATTGAGATGTGGCTTTGTAATAAATTTATGATTTTATAAATTTATATGGATCCTTTTTGGTGCATTTCATAATTTGAATCAGGAACTCTCAATCAAATTCGAGTAAAAGATGAAAATAAGCTGTCAATATTTTCCCTATAAAAACATACAACGCATTGAAGACATTATTAGTGCTACTGTTTCCCTACTACTGATTAAAACCAACGTTATTATGGAGCGGCGACGTCATTTAAGCAGGGAAGAAATGCTCAGAGCCGTGGGAATGATAGAAGCTGGTTCCCGGCAACGTACTGTAGCTTTAGCTCTGAATACAAGTCAGAGTGTTATCAGTCGACTTTGGACACGTTACCGAAGCACTGGTACCGTGGCTGAGCGCCATGGAGGACGGTATCGCTGCACCACACGGAGACAAGACCGATACATTCAAATCTTAACTCGAAGAGCTCCAACAATAACCGCCATGATGTTAGCCGTGAGGCTTCATCACTCTTCAGGGAACTTAATTAGCGACCAAACAGTCAGAAACCGCTTGCATGAAGTGAACCTTCATTCCCGAAGACCGCTACGGGTACCACCTATAGCAATGCACAATCGTAGGATTCGATATCAATGGGCTCTTGAACACAGAAATTGGGCAGAAGAACAATGGCGTTTCGTGTGCTTTTCTGATGAGTCTCGTTTTGGTATGAGACCGGATACAAGACGTATACGACACTGGAGAACCCCTGGACGCCAACAGCGATTAAAATCCTGCCAGGAAGTCCATCCTTATAGTGGTGGAACCATCATGGTATGGGCGGGTATTTGGATCGGCGGAAGAACTGAGTTGATTTGGATCAGAGGCAACCTCAACGCTCAAATTTATGCTGAGACGATTGTATCAGACGTCATCGTTCCTCTACAAGTGCAAATCGGTCCCTTATTTCAGTTAATGCATGATAATGCACGACCGCACACCGCAAGAGTTGTAAGACAGACTCTCGCCGCAGCTAACATCAATGTCCTGCCCTGGCCTGCTCAGTCGCCAGACTTGAACCCGATTGAGCATGCATGGGATATGCTACAGAGAAGAGCTCTGCCGAATATGGAGGGTATCCAGTCGCAAGAAGACCTTTTTTTGTTGTTGCAACGAACATGGGCGGCCATTCCACAGCGTGATTTGGATGAACTCATTTTGAGTATGCCAAACCGATGTTCTTGTGTTGTTAGTGTTCGCGGTAGAAACACGGATTATTAATTGTTTAAGTTACCCAATAAAATTTTAAAGAAAACTGTTATTTCAGTCTTTTTTTCGAACTTTAATGTTAGTGGTTCAAATGTCAAAAATCCCTTTATTAGGAAAATGGCAAATTTCTTTATTAATGCAAAGGTGACTTGGTTTATCGTTACTGTGACAAACGAAAACACTTTATTTGATGAATCCTTAAAGAAAATTTTAATTAATATCAATCAGGAGAAAAGTTATTGCAAAAATATATGTTGATCCCTAGATACTTTTGATGTGTGTATTTGGTGTTTAGGCAGTAAATTTATCATTCTAATTTTGTACCTATTTTTGCCTGATTACCCCTTTTGGGCAAAAACCTCTCCGTATTTCTTTCACATCACTCATTGTTGTGCATCTTTTCGTCAATCCATGCTAGGTGCTCCACCGTCTTCTCAATGCCACTGCTAGTATTAATATAATAAATTATTCTTCGTGAAACTCTTGGCAGAGCGGTCGTGGTCTTACAATCGATCGCCACTTCGTCGTTGGCTTCGGTTAGTTGGCCTGTATACCAAATATTTGGTCCGTCTGTACATTAATCAGTAAGATCGATACATTGTCCGGTGCTATCGTGTTTACACGGTACGTGTCAGAGAGCTAAGCCAACACAATCTGCGACGTCACTCCGAGTTAGTAGAAAATTAAAAGTGTAGGTGCTATGAAGTAAATGTGTATTTTGTGGATGAAATTCACCTAATTTTGTGTGAAAAAATAATAGATTCGCTGAGAATACGAGTACTGCTACAAACAAAAAAGTAATAAAATATAAGCAGGGGATTTTACAGCAAAAAGGAAAATAACGATATTTGGTGTCAATGTCGTTGAAATTGCTATCAAAAAGTTGGAAAAAAAAACGTTAGACATGTGACAACCTACCCATTACGTACTGGGCCCGTACCCTCTCAAGCAGACCAGTGCGTTTGGAGTCTTGGAGACCGGAAATACTGAATATGTTTAATCATTCAAACACCTTAAATTCGTTAAAGTAGACACTATCAAATTTTGATGATAGTATCAATTGAAACAGAAAGGAAGTTCTTTGCATGATTAGGTTTAATTTTAAATATCGAACCAACTTCCCGGATATGTAGAAGATAATGGTGATTGGCAACTTACGTCACTAAAAATAATGATATTACTTCAGCAGGCCGCACGTTAGTAGTGGTAACAGAACCAGTTTAATAAACTGGCCTAATCCATTGAAACTCCGTAATACGCTAGCCCGGCTCAATGTCAAAGTGTTACCACCTACGGGCTGTAGGTACCTTCATTTCGTAGAAAATTTCATGTTTTGTTTACATCTTTTACCTTATAAATAAATAAATTAAAACTTTATTTCAGACTGAAGTCCACAGTTTTGTTAGTGATTTAGTATTAGTAACAATGATGCTTAGGTATTAGGATAGTATTGTTAGTGTCTTAATAACAACATGTTTACAACAACAACATTAATATGAACAATTTAACTTAGATATATATATTTGTTAGTAACAATGAAAACTTAAAAACTATGTTAGTAATATTTACTCTAAGCTGGGTGAGGCGCACCGATCCTGGGGAATGTCTACTTGATTGCGTGCAGTCGTATCCACCACCCCAAGATCGGAGAGTCCCACCTATCAGCCAACGTTCTCAGAATGATGTTGGGACTGGCGCGAACACGGCGTAGCAAGAATGCGCATCTCTTGCGCATGACATTATAAAACCCATGACGTAAATCAGCGTGTATGCATTTTTTACCTCAAAAGATGTCACAAATCATTTAGGTTATTAACATATTTTCTCAGACGGAACATCGATGGAGATTTCCACAGAAATGCTGAGCCCGGATTCATTGGAAAATAAAATATTATCAATATATTTGGGATTGCCAGATGCTTGAGGGGAGAAGCTAATTTATCGAAAACTTCACTAAGTTTTCGATAAATTAGCTATATATTAGCTTTAACTGTCTGTCTCTTGGATACAATAGCCACTGCTATTGTATCCAAGAGACAGACAGTTAAAGATATAATTATAATAAATAAAATAGGATGGACTGTCTTTCTTATCTTTCTTTATCGGGTGGTTAATGCCTAACCTGGTGTCAGAGTTTTTTATGCCACCCATGGGCCTCTGACTGGGCTTTACATGCCGTCTAGAAATATCTCTGAAGCTCAAGAGGAAACCAGCATTCCTCACGATATTTTCCTTCACCGAAGCAAGAGATAATAATATACAATACACACATGAATCCGAAAACACAGAGGTGCGTGTCTTGGTCTTGGGATCAAACTTGAGACATATGCCTTGGAAGTCCGACGGTCACACCACTAGGCTATCACTGCTTATGGAGTTTTATAATCAATATTCTAAAGCAACAAACTGCTGAAAATAATAAAAATGTATCCAATAACGCTTTCAAATATCACAATTTAGGTAATATTTAATTGAACAACAGCAACAAAAACAGCACACAAAAAAGCTAATTTACTACCAATAATGCCCAGTAGATTTCTTTCTACACAATTCATAAGTAATAATGATACTGTATAAAAGTATAATGCTACACTCAAAACCAATTTAAGTATCATCATTAATATCTTAATACAGATCAACCATAAAAGTCTCGTTAAAATATTGCTTGTGGTCATTCACTTTCACGGGCACATGGCACAACCCACACTTTGACCAAATAATGGAGCGACTGCTATTCAAGTACCAGCCATTATTGTTATAGAAAGCTCTATAAATCAATTTAGTTATTAAAGTTAAAAGTTTATTGGGTAATTGCCTTTTTGTAGAACAGTGGGTTTGTAAGTTGATCGAGTGGCCTTGAATTTTTCTAGGGAGTATATTTTTTGTTGAGGAGCTCGTGGCTAAATAATAATAGTCGTTCGGGTTGATCTTTAGGTTAAGTCGTGCTTGTCTAGGTTGGCCTGTGGATAGGTGACCACCCATTACATACTGAGTTTCCTCCGTGCCTCGGAAAGCACGTTAAGCAATTGGTCCCGGCTGTCATTTACAGATCTTTGACAGTCGTTACAAGGAGTCCAAAAAGTCTGACAACCAGTTTTATCTTGGTAAGACCCCAGTCCAGTCCACCACTGGACTGGGGTATCGTATTACCTAGTACTAACTGGGTTGTGGAGGTCAGATAGGCAGTCGCTCCATGTAAAACACTGGCATTTAGCTGCATCCGGTTAGGTTAGGTTAGTTATCAACCGTCAGGAAAAAATACTTTATACTACACCTGCTTGGAAAGTACCTTGATGCTTTATCAAATTTACGGTAGAAAGTACGTCATTGCATATCGAACAAATATGCGGGGAGAAAACGCATCTGAGCGGGAGAGAAAAGTGTATGAAAATCCATTTCTTACGTGGTTTTTCTTTTTTAATTTTGGGTAAGACTATGCGCCGGTAACCTAAATATCAAAAGCCAAAAAGTTTTTACAGTGAGTTTACATCTCCAAGTTCGCAAAATGACACTGGCCACTAGCTGTGTGTTGGATGGTGTCGGGCTGGCAGTGCGACCCTTTTTTTTGCGGCGGCAGGATAAACAATTTGAAAAAAGATCATGTGAAATTCCTCCTACATTGTCGCAAACATCCCAAACAAACATTAATGGAAAAAGTGTTACATCAAGCTTCACTAACTGCAACAATTTCATTATAAATTTCAATTAGTAAAGATTTCGTTTTTTATTTTCCTCGTAGGTGTAGTATAAAGCACTATGTATCACACGAGAGAAAGTGCGATTCCCGATCTCGGCTGTTTTAAAGCCCTCGCCTACGGCTCGGGCTTCAAACGACACCCTCGACGGTAAGCGGTCACTTTCTCCTCTCGGTGAACAATGTACTATATTTAGACAGTAAAATGGTTTCTTTCTCTTTAATGAAAGGACGAAATTAGGATGAAGATCAACGTAGGACGAAGGCTTGCAGCCTTGAAAAGTTTCGTCTTAAAATTAATCTTCTCAACCTTGTTAATCCCGCAGCGCTACTGCAGCTTTTAAATATATTGAAAAGCCACATTTAATATCGTTAGAGAAGTTAAACTTTGCAACCGTCCGTTCGTCGGTTTTGTTTACACAGAGGAGCTTTTCGCAAATTGTAAGCCAACTATTTAATCGCAAACAGTAGAATTGGATAACTGTCAGAGATATTTCTGACAAACGCTGGTAGATCAAGTACTGAAATGGGATAATGAACTTAATATTTAGTTATCCGAAGGTTTTTATTACCAATGCAACAAACATCGATGTAATTTCATCCATTCTTCTTCATAAATGCAAATTGGACATAATGGTGAGTCACTGTACGGAAGAACGTTTCTAACTTGATTTCTTAACCAATATTAATAATCCTATAATGACTTACAGTATCTGGAAAAACATAACACAACATCACGCCTGTAATTCCCGAAGGGTTAGGAAGAGATTCACCTGATAGTACACCTACATTTCGTCAGTTATGTTAAAGTCATGGGACTTTTTGGCCATAATCCGTGGCTTCTACTACGAAATTTCTGATAGAAAAACCCGATAACACTTTGCCCGGGAATCTAACACAGTACCTCATGCCGAGTACCTAATAAGAGCGGTCTTGCACTACGTCCGATCGGAGCGTTACAAGATCCGGTTTCCGTCATCCGATTTTGTATTGTAGTGTATTTTCACGGGTAGGGATCGAACTCGGATCAGACGTAGTACGAAAACCCTCTCTAAGAAAAAAAAAAGTTTTTATTTCTAATACTTATGACATTACAATCAAATTATAAGAAGTACCTTTTGAGCAAAAACTTGTATTAGGTACAATACAAGTAATTTTTTGCTCAAAAGGTGCTTCCTATCATTTTTATCATTCTTTCTAAGTCATAACAACAGATCAGAATACATTTAATAATAAGACACATAGAACCACAGACTGGTAAACATACAACCATGTACCCTTTACCAGGTCAATGACTAAAGTAAAACCTCATTCATTTTGCAATCAGTAAAATCCAACTTGTGAGTCACATTGATAGACCAAGGCTCGTAGGCACTAAGCACCTACGCCAAGCTATTTATAACTAAGTAATTAGTATGTATTGTATGTAAAACCAGCTGAGTTTTCTGCGAACAGGCGGAAGGTAGCATTAAATATGCTATTTGTCAACACGATGATACTAGCATAGTCGTAAATCTTATTTAAATATTGTTAAAGAATGTTGGTATCATTAGGTTTATAACTTACGAGGTTATTTCCCATCGTGATGAAGGGATAAACCAGTCGACAGAAATTAGGAAGATTACTTGGCATTGGAAAAATCGCTTGCTGTTTGTAGCTAACATTATTTTGAAATGGATTGATTTGATGGATTTCATTATTCCGGGTCAATCAAAGTCGCACGGGACCGGTCAATGTGGCGACATTTGGGGGAGGCCTATGTCCAGCAGTGGACGTTTTTCGACTGAAATGATGATGATGATTTTTTGAATAAAAGTTTTATCACTTTTTCCACAGATCATATTTTTCTAATGATATCCATTTCCTTTGTTACAGATCCCAACAATATCACCAGAAATAGTGTTGTGAACGAAAGTGCTATCCATATATATGTGAAAAGTGATGTGTTTTAGTGTGAGACGGTCCCAAATGAAGCGACGAAGACTGCTGTCCCTAAAACGGTACAGTGAATAGACTACAATGTTGACGACACAAGCTTGGGTGTTGCTTGCAGGATGTCTTGCTATCGGTAAGTGGATTTATTTGTACTTTTATAGCAAAAGTTGATTTATGAGGCTGTCGGAGAGTACAACTTTGTTGTAAATAGTAAACCGAGACAAACACCTTTACTCTGTTGTCAATGTCAAATTGTAACCACTGACGCGGGGTTGACTGCGCTACTAAAGACACGCGACTTCTGTTTAAAAGAAAACTATGACAAAAATTAAGAGAATCAGCGTGTGCTCACTGTGAATGTTGTGTGTGGGTTACAGGCGTGATTTTATGTATAAAAGCATCTGGTGGACATCTCAAATATAGGCAATTTCAAGTAGTAACCCTTTTGGTTTCCAAGAGCCTTGGATTTCGGTTTGCTGCAAGAGATTAAACTTGGGAGTGTTAATTTTTAATGAACTCGGATTAGGATAACCGCCACTTACCGATAAGGGGTTTCACCCTAACTAAAGGGGTTGCTTTAGAAATTTGGTTGTGTTATCTTCGTTCGAAGCGAAAATTGTAATCGACCATGCCACCGACCTTCTACACTTTTAGAATTTTATTTTTTACTAAACTATAGAAATTAGAGATTTAAAATAAAAAACGTTTCATAACAATTTTTATCAGCTTTATTAGTTTTTATGTACAAAATTAAACTCTTTTTCGAGTCGGTTTTGTTTCGAAAGTGTATCTGTGTACTTAAAAAGTTATTGCAATTTTAAAAGTGTGATACTTAGTTTTGCAGGCCAGTGTAGTTTAATGTTTTTCGCTGTCGTTCTAGATACTGAATAAAAATTAAGGTTTACGTATTCAATAGCCACATTTCGGAGGAAATCGCCGTCGAGATAGACCGCGGAGGAGGTGGTGTGACGATCTGATATCGTTTGCGGGGCAAACATGGTCAGAAATTGCACAGGATAGAGAGCTTTGGAACGAAGAAAGGGGAGGCCTTTGGCCCAGCAGTGGGACACTCAAATAGGCTAACAAAAAAAAATAGTTATGTACCTACAGCTTTACCTAACTCTTAGGGGAATCTATACAATAACGTATTTACTACTCTGTCAAGAAAGTACCGGGAAAAGATCAATAATACACAAAATGTCTGTTATTCATCCAAATTTATTTTATCACCTTCAAAGTATGCTCCTTTAGAAACGATACACTTGCGCCAATGAATAATCCATTCATCAAAACATTTTTTAAACGCTGCTTCCGGAATTGAGTTCAGTTCTCGCCGCGAATTCTCCTTTACCTATGTCTTCTATCGATTGAAAACGGGTGCCACGAAGTGGTAATTTGAGTTATGGAAAAAGAAAAAAGTCAGCAGGAGCCATATCTGGTGAATATGGTGGTTGCTGGATGGTATTTGTTGAGTGTTTGGTCAAAAATTCGTTCACAATGATAGCCTTGTGCGAAGGCGCATTGTCGTGGTGCAAAATCCAAGAATTTTCTTTCCACAAATCTGGCCTTTTTCGTCGAATTTGCTGTCTTAAACGCCGCATAACGCTCAAATAATATTCTTTATTTACCGTTAGACCTTCCGGTAAGAATTCAGAGTGCACAACACCGCGATAGTCAAAGAAAACAGTCAACATGACTTTGATCGACTTTGGCGTGGTTTTTTCGGTTTCGGTTCAGTTGGAAGGCGCCACTCCGAAGCTTGTTGACTAGTTTGCATGTCAAACTCGTAAACCCACGTCTCGTCACCAGTAACAATGCGTTTCATGAATGTTGGGTCCGAACTGACTCGTTCTAACATGTCCTCAGCGACTTTCATGCGATTGAGTTTTTGGAGAAAATTCAGATCTTTTGGGACTAGCCGAGCAGCAACATGTTTCATACCCAAATGATTAGTTAAAATGGTACGGATCGACTCGTGAGATACAGAAAGTTCGGCGGCTATCTCTCTCAGAGTTGAATGGGGATTTTCAGTCACTATTTTCTTCACTTTTGCGATGTTAACTTCAGTTGCAGACGTTGACGGCCTACCAGAGCGAGGCAAATCTTCCATCACATCTCGACCGCTTTTGAACGCTTTGAAACACTCATAAGCACGAGTTTTTGATAAAGTCGACTCACCGTAAGCCTTCTGTAACATTTTCAGTGACTCCGAACACGAAATTCCATTGGCGATGCAAAATTTAAGACAAACTCTTTGTTCGATATTTTTGTCCATTATGAAATTCGCAATACACACTATATATGATATTACTAAAACCAGCACTGTATTTAATATAAATAACAGATGCAACTCAAACTCCGCGCCAAAATGGAAAACCGTTGTGCCAATCTAACAACTACAAAAAAACAAAAATTTGAATTTGGAACCATAAACAAATCATCCATTCCCAATACTTTTTTGACTGAATGTATTTGTCATTGACTTTCAAGGCCCTTAAGTCTTAAGTACTTAATTAGTGAGTCTATTGTCGGTTTGCCAAAAGACTACAAAACGAGTATAATATATACTACATGATTCAAGTTATTTCGGATTCAGACACGTACGAACGATGGACATTAGTTCTTGTATTTTCAAAACTTCAATAAACATTAATGACCAAATGGTTTAAATAGTAATAAACAATCTTATAGTTATAGTATGATAAATATGTAATAAACCGAATAGACGAGGTGCCTACATCGGTGATTAATAGCAATCGAGTAACTAAATAAATAAATAAATATCGCTGGACATTACACACAGCGCCATCTAGTGCCACACTAAGCAACAAGGCTTGTGTCGTGGTCACCAGATAGTTGATATACTACATAGATACTTTTTTATTTGTAAATACATACTTATTATACATATAAACATCCATGACTCGGAAACAAATGCCCATATGCTCATCACACAAACACTTGCTCCGATCGGGATTCGAACCCGGGACCCTAAGAACGTAAGGCAGCCTCACTACCGCTGCGTCATTCGGGTCGTCAACTGAAATCATACGATAGTTTTTTTTTTCAGTTATTCATAAAGATACAAACTTATGTACTTATGTATGTTATTCCTAAACATAGGTACTAGAAACGGCTCAAAACAACATTGGTTTAAAGTTTAATTTAACTTTTGAACTTCTCATATTATAACTTATTATCCACACAAGAATACCAAAGAATCTTACTAAACAAAATAAATAGTCACAGTACTTTTAGTTTAAAGCTCGGGCTACACAATAGCGAACACAGTTTTGTACCGTTATACAACTTGTATGTTCGAAACTAAACGGCGGTTAATTTGCGTATAATGAAAAGAATGTCTGCGAGTACAAATTGTGGTAGAATGCTTGTAGATATAAGATAGAAGCAGTATTCTACGGCCCTGTTCACAGGCGAAATAAAATAAGCTTTCATTTTTTTATGACCCTTTAAGCATTACTATCCTACGTGGCATTATCGCCAACGTTGACAGTGACAGTGTTTTTGATGCCATTTAATTCTTTCCCCTTTTGATACTACTACATATTATTCTTATTAATCTAAGTTTGTATTTTAAATCTAGACTTTATTATTATTTGTACAATAGTTAAATATGACACAAATAATATTAACAATTAGGTAGCCGTCCAGTCTCTTGTCACCGTCGGCGTTCCAGCTTTATTAGAACCCAATGGCTTGGCACGCGACGATGGCAAAAGACCGGACGGCATGTCTTTGTTTCCATGGAGGATGGGTAGGCCTTTAGTGTGGGATGCTACATGTGTCGATACTCTTGCGCCTTCCCATCTTCTTGCTGCTTTGGCAGCGGAGAACCTCAATCGGCGAAAATATAGTAACCTTATTGGTAACTATATTTTTGAGCCGTTTGGGGTTGAAACTCTAGGACCGTGGGGTCCGAGCGCTCACAGCCTTTTCAAGGATATTTCAAAACGTTTAGTTGACACTTCCCGTGACCCTAGGGCTGGCTTTTACCTTGGCCAAAGGCATAACATTGCCATACAGCGTGGTAACGCCGCCAGTCTCTTGGGGACATTACCAGTTGACAGTGTTGAGGAGGAGTTTTTTGACGCCATTTTTTTAGTTTTTAGTTATGTTAGTTAGTTTAGTTTATTTTAATAAATTTGTAAATTGATACTTTGAGAACGTTAATAAAAAATTACACTAGGTAGCGCGTATTCGATTTAAACGAAACAGTTTTAAAAAAGTTAATTAGTAAGTGCCTATTTTATAAATACGATGAATTATAGTAATATAAGAGTAAACAAAATGACCTGTGTGTACTCTTGAGCGAGACTTTAAAATAAAAGTTTAATAAACTCTTTAAACGAATTTTAAAATATTTGAAAAACTTTTAATTTCGGTTTGATGTAAACATTGGTGTTTTCAGATAAAAATATCCAAGGATTAAAATTTCATGAAAACCAATATTAATGGAAAAATATTGAAGGTTTATTTTGATATTTAATACAGATGATTTTATAGCACAGCATGTATATTTTTTTAACAGTAGATAATATTAGAAACAAAAATAAAGCCGCGTCAAAAATCTAAGGTCTATTCGAAAAGTATTTAATTTTGACATAAATGTAAAGAAACTCTGTTCCAGTTAAATTATCAGACAATCTTCTCATCTTCTTACTCGTTCACTCTTGGCAGAGAGACCCACAACTGCGGTCGCTGCTTTCGCGATCTTTGTCCACCAGTCCCTATTGGACGCATCATCATTTCAGCTCCAAGACGTCCACTGCTGGACATAGACCTCCCCCAAGTGTCGCCACATTGCCTGGTCCCGTGCGACTCGCATCCAGTGGATTCCCGCAACCTTCACCAGGTCATCGGTCCACCTAATAGGAGGCCTTCCAACGCAACGTCTTCCGGTTCGCGGTCGCCACTCCAGAACTTTTCGGCCCCATCGGCTATCCGTTCTGCGAGCAATATGCCCTGCCCACTGCCACTTAAGATTGGCAATTCTTTGGGCTACGTCGGTAACCTTGGTTCTCTTGCGAATTGCTTCAATTCTGATTCGATCACGCAAGGAAACTCCGAGCATAGCCCTCTCCATTGCCCTTTGGGCGACTTGATTATATTGGACGCATAGTTAGCACATTTTGCCACTTGGGATCTTGGTGACAGATTTGATGGAGTCTGTCCATCGGGTTGGTGATCGACCAATCGGTCTCGTACCTTTGACTCTATCCTGAATCACCAAAAGCTTCAAGGAATCATCAGGCCATCACGTCTCACTATAAAGAATTAGAAACACATTTCAACACACACATTTATACACTATTAAATTGTCCTTAAAATATTGTAGTCGTTGTTTTTCTCACCAGCAGCTACGGACTCTGGATTTGTGCCTGGTTGATGGCAATAGGCTGGTCCTCTATTACATGGGACTATAACTGGCGAAATGTCGGTGTATTATTAGGTATACCTCTGCCTAAACCTTCGGGAATTACAGGCGTGATGTCATGTTTATGAAATATCGTTTTCTGATCTATTTGCTTACAGACCATACAAATTGTAATCCTTTATTCATTACTAGCTAAAGATGAACTTAATCTTCCTGTACCTAATCTTAGACCGCATGTCAAACACTATTATTTCACGCTAATACTCTCATCCTACTCATTTAATACTAGCTACTAGCTTATCTCCGGACGGTATATTAGCCGAGTTCAGCTCGTTATCAATCAATTAAGTCGCCCGTAAGATGAATGGGCTAGATATAACAGACATTTATTACGCTCAGTTGGATACTTGCGAAGTGAGGGACGTAAGTATTGATATGTAACCTGTTAGATTATTATATTATTACGAAAGTTGGGAAGGAACAACAGTACGTTAGTAAAGTACTTAGGTTTTGTTTTGTGGTACAGCCTTACCTACTTCAGGGGGCCTTAAAATAGCCGTTTTAGCAGAATCATAAAAGGATCAAAATTAAAGTTAAAAATTGTTAAAATGACCAAAGACGTTTATGACATTAAAATGTTGATTTTCAGTGATTCTTATCAACATAATTCGTTTGAGGACTGTGTAAAAGATAAATCGATTTTTTCTAATTGTACTTAATAGTAGTACATATTAAGTTTGCAACACATAAATAACTCACCAACATATCAATTTATGTTAAACTTGTTTATGCCCGCAGTTGCGCCCGCGTGGAGTCCGGTTATCATCTCACGGGATCATACTACCGGGTAAAGAAGTATTCGTGTTAATCCGGGTTATAGACTATCTATGTGCACAAATCCGTTCAGTAGTTTTAGCATGAAAGAGGAACAAACATCCATCCTCACAAACTTTCGTATTTATAATATTAGTAGGATTTCTACAATATGATAAATAATTATATAAAATACTTATCACGTAATTTGATAAAATTTTATTGTTTGTTCTGTGAAGAGTGGCAAAACAATCTGTCATACTTCAAATGCATTGGAGACTAACGTGCTAAGTTTTATGGATCTTGGTTTTTAAAATGGCTAGCAAGTTAGATCTGAAAGCAGTTAAGTTTGTGCTACGAACCAAACTTATTTCAAATCTAATTGTAGAAAAGAATTGAAAAATTAATTTTGTTTTCTAAAAAGTTTATCATGGATTACCCTCACGTCTCTCACACGATCTAATTCAGTGCGTTTAAATGTAAGTCAACATAAATTAGCGACATCTTAGGCATACGAATTACTCTTTTACTAGGGCGAGCAATTATATAGCCCAGGGTCTGGATTCGTCCTTAAAAAAAGGCGAAAAATGTGGGTGCACTAACACCTCTGCCAACCCTTAAAAATATACAGGCAAGATGATATGTCTTGTTAAATTCAAGGATAAACCATCTAAGCTACCAACAAACAATACAAATACACAAAACAAACAATAATTCTATTCACAAAAGCTTGTCAAATATGTCAAGTCCAACCTCAGAACAACAATGTATCCGATACCAAGGTACCAGGGATACATGAGTCAACAATGCTATGCGATTGCATTGAACTCATAACGTAATTGGGAACTTATGGCCATTCTATGGTAATGTTTCTGCATAGACACGTCGCAAATAGGCCTACCGTATCTAAATGGAGGCTCGACATGACTTGGCAAACAGACTATTATCTGATGTAGTTTTATGTATATAGGGTGGAAAATTGTAGTGCGCCATTATTATAAAAATATTGCTTCCCTTTTTGAATCGGATTTTGGTAACAATTTCAAGGGCTTTTTGAAGTGAAAACTTCTTTAGGCGCGTTGAGCACTTTTGGGTGAACACAATCTTGGAACTCGCGTCATCGTTCGTTTGTGCTCGCTAAAACTCGAGAACAGCTGGGCCGATTTAGCTGATTTTGGTTTTGAAATGTTTGTCCTAGTCCAGGAAAGGTTTAAAAGTTTTTTTTTTAATCTCTCGCAGACTGGTCGACACTTCGCGTGACTAAGAGGGCTGGCTCTTTCTTTGGCCAAAGAATTAGCATTGCCGTTCAACGTGGCAATGCTGCCAGTCTTCTGGGCACGTTTTCGGATGACAGCGATGCGGAGGAGTACTTTGACGCCTAAGTGTCCTATTGTCATCGTTGTATATTTATGTAGTTACTTAGTTTTATCATTATTTTAGTTCTAGCTGTAGGTAGTCTGTATATAATGTACATAATAATAATTTTTTTTTACAATAACAAAAAATATGTACATTCAGACGAATTGATAACCTCTTGGAAGACGGTTAAAAATAAGTTATCACTGAAAGATAAATCTGCAAAAATGTCGTCAATTTGTATACGGTAAAAAGTGATAAAAATATTCCCTGCATTTTAAATGTTTTACAACTTTTTTAACAACAAATAAAACGATACGCAGAAACAGATTCACGATATTTGCTATTGTTTTAAAACATTCAGATATTCATTGGATTTCGAGCCAGTGACATTTGTCTTTGTTAAGGGGCTCCCCCATGGCACACTAGCGCCACTTTAGTAAAAAAAACAGAACTCGTTAAATACACAATTAATATAAAATCTGATTGACAAAATCAATGCTTTAGAGTTCTAGATTATTGACGTCTATTTATTTCATTAAAATATACTTCACTGTAGTTACAGTTAGAAAAATTGCTAAAAACGGCCGTTTTTTTCCATTTTGTATCTGTAACGACAGCGAGCTATGTTTCAATGAGTTAAGGAGACGTAAATAATTCAGAAGACCAAATGATTGATTTTGTCAATCAGATTTTATATTAATTGTGTATTTAACGAGTTCTGAATTTTTTACTAAAGTGGCGCTAGTGTGCATGAGGGAGCCCCTTAACAGTTTTATACTGCAACTGTCGTGGCCACCAGTATCTACCACAATAGTACAAAACAAAACACTGAACGTGAACAATTAATAATAATCTGAATTTGTTTTAAAAATATTGCCAATTTGCTACTTAAACTCACCAGTTTTCATACAAATGCGATCAAAATTATGGACTGGTTATTTATTTTTGGTGATAGGATACCTATTTATAATTATTTACCTTTTTATCAATAGCTTCTGTTTATAGTTTGCCATTGAAATTATTTAATCATAGCCAGTCCGTGGAAATAAAATTAACTGAGGCCGTACAAAAGACTACCAAAAGCGGTATTCAAAGAATATTACAGTAATTATGAGCAGATGTTTCACCGCTGTCATATTATCAAAGCTTTCACGGTAACTAAACTTAAAATGTCACTAACGGGATATCATCCGTGACAGATAGACAGACAGATTTGTCTGCTCCTAACATTTTTTTCCATCCACCCGCATGGGCCAGTCAACCCGCGAAAATGGCGCTTGCAACAGCGTTGAAATATCGGGAGCTCAAATTTTAAGTTTTGTCATATTAATATATCTTTTTCCCATGGAGGAGGGCAGAACACCACCTGCCACGATCACTATGTACTCATTTCGCCTTGTCCACGTTCATACATCTGGTCATACACGCACACTTCTTTTGGGTTAGCTCGTTCCATCGACGACCTCATCTCTACCCTCAGGACAAGATTTAGGTCAACGAGTAGGCTAATTTATTATTATACAGGGTGTAAACAACCTTATCACGAAGCCGACAACCAAGCATTCTGTACATCAAACTAAGTAAGTTTACGCAAAAAAAATTGCTGGGAAACGACTTTTTTTTTGGGGTGAAAAGTCATGTTTTGTGGTAGAACTCAATGTAACGCACTCAAAACATTGTGCTGATGGATGGATTGAATAGTAAGGGGGTCGTGGAGGTGTTTAAAGTAAAAATCTTACAATAAAAACTTGTGTTTAAAAAAAAGCTTGTTAAAAAGTTGGAACTTTGACCCCCAATATCTCCGTAACTAGAAGGTTCCCAGGTATGTTGTAGAACAAAAAAATGATCGCAATGACGAGGAGAATAAGTGCCTTTCGGCTTTGTTAAGAAGTTTTCTACACCCTTTATTATGTATATATTTTTTTGTTTGTACCGTTCGACTGCTGGGCAAAAGCCTCCCTTGATTCCTTCCATGTGCTCTTTTCCCGTGCCTCCTCGGACCAACCCTCGCACCTCTTTCTGGGCTGGCCTCGGCAGCCTGCATGCCAACGTCCACTATGCCTGTTTTGGAACGGAATTTTTTATAAAAAAAAAAAACACATTATAACCAACGTATGAAAATAATACACGAATAATCGAATCACAACATTGTCCTTCAATAATGACATTGTCAACATTGTTCATAATGCCTCAATGTTACAAGCTTGCCTCCCACACAGTGCCCTCTATTACGGACAAATGTTCCGAGCTTAGTCACTCCTAAAGCTTCTCCGGTACACAGCGATTTGTTTCGCACCTTTTGACTATGACCGTATGATTGGTTAAAATAGGTGTCCCTATGTGCGAAGAAAATTAGGATAATTATGCTCATTTTTGATCTCATGTAAAAATACTGGGTGATTTTTTAAACGTTGACAACACTTTAATGACGTTTAGCACTCATGAAAATTACAACATTTAGTACACCCTTAAAGTATTGCCAACGTTTAAAAACCGGCCAAGTGCAAGTCGGATTCGCGCACGAAGGGTTTCGTACCATTTATCTATACAACATTAGACAAAACGGCTTAAAAAAACTCGTTTGTTGTATGGGAGCCCCCCTTAAATATTTATTTTATTCTGTTTTTAGCCGTTGTAGCGGCAACTGAAATACATCATCTGTAAAAATTTTAACTGTCTAGCTATCACGGTTCATGAGGTACAGCCTGGTGACAGACAGATGGACAGACGGGCAGTGGAGTCTTAGTAATAGGGTACCGTTTTTACCCTTTAGGTACGAAACCCTAAAAATTACCCAGTATTTGGCAAAAACAAATTGCCTTGTTTTTATAGTGATTGCAACCACTATAACACAACCAAGTTTAGTAGTCGAGCACAGGACTCGGGGTGTAATTTATTTCTGTTCAACCAACAATTGTATAAACTGTTACATGTTAAAATAAAGATTCTGATATCATAGGTTAGTATAACAATTTCTTATAGGTTAATCGCTAGCCAGGTAGTTTAATTTGGGTTTTCCCATCAGAAATTTATTTGAAGCAGCCTAAGTCTAAATTGCTCTGTTGTATATCATGGGGTGTGCGTACTTATAAACTGTTTCTACTAATTCAAGAAAAGGAGTCACGTTAACTTCGGAAATAAGCTTGAACTTTTTACACTTGTATCTATAACCAAGTTAAAGTAATTACCTACTTGAGTTAAAGTAATTACTTATGCTACCATTGTTATGCAATAGACAAGAAATTGAACGAAAAAAGAAACGTCAAAGATAGCAAAGCTATGAGTTCTAACTTTTACCAGTTCTAACTTCAAGCAATTACTCAACTACAGAAAAAAATCGTATCTCAAGTAATTACTTTGACTTGCTTTGCGAGTGTTGGACTATGTTAGATTTGATTTATTTTTAAACCTTAGAACATCGAATACCGCTTCTTCAATAATATTGGTGCCGATTCCCTTGTTCACAAACTAAACTAAATTTAAGTTGAATGCATCTTTTTCTTTCTATTTCATTATGAAAAGGACAGAAGATAAAATTAGTTTAATCCTGTCAAATTAGTCAGCACCTGACGTAATTTGATGTAATTTTAGTAGTCAACTTTTTAATCGCGTCTAAAAGTTGTATGGCGCTGATTAATTTGACAGAACGTAACTAAAATTTATCTTCTGTCCTTTTCTTAATGAAATAGAAAGAAAAAGATGCACTGAACTTAAATTTGGTTTAGTTTGTAAACAAGGGAATCGGCACCATTGTCCCTTGTTTAGCTAGTCAACGAATCACCGTAATGGAGATTATCCATTCTAATGTACCGAAATAGAAAGTCAAGTCAAGAAAAGATAAATGACATTCTAGGAAAGAATGTCTGGTACAGCTATAGGTTTGTTTATTCTGGTCTTTCTGGATAAATTGAAATGGTACTCTCATTTATCCTGTCAAAGAGTATTGTGTTGAGGCTTTTATAGATTGATTGAGATATAAGTTCATTTGTTTATCAAATCATCAGAAGCTCTCTCGCGAGCACGTGCAGACGTAATGCAAATAAATGCGTAATTTTTTGATCGAAAATAAATATTTTTTCAGCACTTTAGTTAATTTGTTTGCAACAAGTACTATCAGTATCCTACTGATATTATATATGCGAAAGTTTGTGAGGATGCATGGATGTCTGTCTGAATGTTTGTTACTCTTTCACGCAAAAACTACTGACCGGTTTTGTATGAAATTAGAATAGAATAGAATACTCTTTATTATGTACACCATTAAAATTACAGAAACAAAATAAAGTAAAACATACAAGGGGTGACACAATGGGCGGTCTTATCGCTAAAAGCGATCTTTTAAAGACAACCTTTGGATGGATTTAAGGGGGAAGGAGAGACAATACTGCAGGTACCCTGTGGTGTACCATTTACATATATACAATAAATACATACAGCCGTGTGGTATCAGGCAGAGTAGAATAGAACCAACCCATTACACTCACGGGTGTCGTATAAGGCGACTAATGTCTGAGGCAGAACACCTTGCGCCTCCGTAGACCAGAGAATGGGCAGTCTTTCATCACTTCAATCCGCCTGCCAAGCGTCGAGATTACGGCAAATTCCTCCCATCATGGGAGAGGCTTATGTCCAGCAGTGGACGTTATGAGCTGTTGTAGTAGTTGTAGTAATAAATACATACATACATAAAACATACTACACTTATATAAATATTTACATTTTTTCTATTATCTAGAAATAAGTGCGAAAAACTAAATTAAAATATCTAATAAAAAAGCTTAAGTAGAGAAGATACAGGTTTTTTATCATGCTTTTAAAAAAAATCAAAATTTCACATACAGATACTGTAAAGTCTAGATTAATACATAGGGTACCTTTTAATCCGGTAGTACGATCCTGTGGGACAATTATCGATTTCCAAGCAGGCGAAGTCACGGGCGTAAGCTAGTAGTAGGTAAGGCATCAAGGTGCCAATGAACAAATTCTTGAAATTATGAAAATATTAATGAGAAGCGAGTATTTATAATTTTAAATTCGACGTATTTACGAGTACTTTACGTTTAGGCCTGAATTCCAGCTGCGGTGACGTCGCGTCGGTCGCGTACGTCGGTTGCGCGTACGACGAGTGTACATTGTTTTGTGATATCGATAAACTTCGACCGAAAATCAGCTGTTCCCTACAATTTTGTTCGCATAACTCGTCAAAATGTATGGAACACCAGATTCTTTTTCGCGATTCATGAGTACAATGACCGGTCAAAGTTTATCGATATCGTCCGGAAACACGTCGGCGCGGACACACGGCGCGTATGTTGCTACTGTTTTTCTCGCTGACGTACGCGACCTACGTCGGCGTGGCAGGAATTCGGGCCTTACACCGCGCGCTCGTGCTAGGGCCTCAGGTTTGACAGTCTTTACGTTTTAAATACAAACCCGAAAATCAGACAACTAGACTTATCAAGAGGTATCGTAATACCCAGTCAGTGCAGTTGTGGAGGTCAGATAGGCTGCGTTGATATTTAGCTGCAGCTGGCTAGACTGGAAGCCGAACCTAAAAGGCTAGGCCGAAAATGTAGACAATTTTGTATCTTAAGTTAATGTCGATTTTGTACACATAATATTTAGTTAGAATGTGTACAAAATAGACAAAGATTATTAACTTCGTAAAAGGATTATTAATTTAAGAGGTTTTTTCAATTCATCGACTTTACTTAAATCGAATTTGTTTACAAAAGGATTAAATGCAAGCTTAAAATCCTAGTAAAATGTTAATTCTAAATGCACAATGCTACCAAAATCTTATTATAAATGAATACACTATTTACTTTAATAATGTAAGGTTTGAATATTTAAGTAGCTGAGAAAATTACTCCGAACTTCATTTACCATTATTTGAGAAACTCAAGATAATTAGTTGTATATTAAGAAGTAAATTAGTTAATAATATTAAAGTTATTTTTGTTCAAACTCCTCCTCCTCCTCAAGTCGTGTTCCTCATTACTGAAGGTCGTGATCCTCCCTTGAAATATTTTTTTCGCTGTCAATGTTTCGCCATTTGCGTCTATGCTTGGCCAAGTGAAGCGTATCATGAAATATCGTTTCGAGAGAAGAGCTTATCTGGTCGGACCAACGCAAAGGGCTGCGACCTCTTGGTCGTTTACCATCCACCTTGCCGGGAACCATCAGTTGTTCGAGGTTATTGCCATCTTTTCACCCTATTTGGCAGAAAAATTCCAAAACTCTGAGGAGGCAGGTCGTAGAGAGTCTGGTCTTTACTTTGAGCTCGCGTAGAATGGACTCGTTGGTGCGGAATGCCATCCAGGGTATCTGAAGCATCTTCTTCCAACACCACATCTTGTTTATACCAAGCAGGCAAATTAATCAAGTCCATCAAAATCTACAAGATATTATTATAATTGAACCAACTGGTAACCTGAAAAGGGGATAAAATAACTTAAAATTTTAACGAAGAAGATTGTACACAACAAAGAAGAATTTAACTTTGTTAAATATTATACCTTGTTTATAAGCAATTAAGGGCTATTCTAACTAATTGGATGTTATGAAAACAGGTCCAAACATCATAATAATATTGCTTGCTTATGCTTAGATGGCTCAAATACTGAGCCATCTTTCCAAAAATAAAGATCTACTGGGTTCAATAAGCATAGACAATATTTTAGGAAATGTCAATATAAGAGAAGTTACGTTCGACAAAAATACAGTGAGATTCGTAAAGTATTGAGACTTCTTCCTTGGATAAAAATAATGCCATAATCCCCGAAGGCTTAGACAGAAGTGTATCTAATTTTACACCTAAATAACACCAGTTATGTTCATGTTCCATGTAATAGGTCACGAGTCTACTGCCATCAACCGAGCACACATCCAGACTCACTGAGAAATTCCTGATAAAAAAAACCCAATAAGACTTTGACCGAGCTGGGAACCGAACCACTAGCGCGACTACTGATCATGAGGTCCTGCTCATGATCAGTAGTCGCGCTTGCGACCAAACGAGGCAGAATTTTAATAAATTGTCTATAACAAAGTGTGGTAGAGACCTAATCTTGTACAATTAGTTGTTAATGATAGCAATAAAGAGCAACATGAAAATGTTAAAAAGCTTTACCTACAGGCAGCCAATTAATTTTAAAAAGGTTTAATGAAGATTGAGGGTTAGGTTTCAGGTGTCGATTTAACTTTCTGGGTTGTTTTCATTCAAATAGTCATTTACATACACAGCGTTCTGTTTGCGTTAGGTAACATTTCTATTATGAAAATCTGAAGTTTGTTTATGAAATACAAGTTAAACGCAGTCTGCAAAGTGAACAAACTACACATAACATTACGCCTGCAATCCCAGAAAGGTCGGGCAGAGGTGTACCTAATAGTACACCTACATTTTGCCAGTTTTGTTTAAGTAACATGTAATGTAAATAAGGTAGCGAGCCTATTGCCATCAACAGCCTATAATGTTCCCAATGCTGGGACACGGCCTCCTCTCAATGAGAGGGAATGGGCTATAATCCACCACGCGGCCCCAGTGCGGATTGGTAGATGTCACATATCTTCGAATTTTTGGTTCTAGGACATGCCGGTTTCCTCACGATATTTTCCTTCACCGTTTTGAGAGCAGTGGTGATGAAATAAATTACACAAAGTAATGCGCCTGTCTGGGTTCAAACCCACGACTTACTGTTCGTAAGTCTGGGCTACCGCTGCTCAATTGCCATCAACCGGGCACCAATTCAGACTCTGTGGCTGCTCCTGAAAAAATCCTGGTGGAAAAACCCAATATCACTTTGCCGCTGTGCAAAAAACAACAATAAACAAACAACGCTTAACAAATAATTATAAATACCTCCAACAGTGCGAAACAAAAAAAAAAGCAACATAACTGTCATTACTAGCCTTGCTGATGGGCCTTCTTAGTAGGTAACAGTATTTTCGGCTAACACTTGAACAAAATAGAGAGGGCGAACAAACCCAGTCTCGTTGACTTAAATTGACTATCTTTAGTCAATTAGTTTGTCGTGTGTATCTGAGCTAAATCTAAATATTCTATTTAAATTTAAATCAAACTCTGGCCTCAACGGAAAATTCCCGCACATTAGGTAATATTTAAAATTTTAGCAAATGTTCCTAAACCAAATAAATGTTTGTTTCGACCTGACCGCTTTGCTATCAGTAGGCCAAAGGGTTTAGACAAAGGGAATAAATCGTAGTTATTAAAGCCTGAAAATATATATGTTTAAAAAGACAACAAGATACACAAAATAACGAATACAACCGTTTATTTAACATAGGAACTAAATATCAATCACTAAAACCTAAACCACCACAAATCATAACGAATTCAATTAACATGTATTTTTTTATGAAAATATAAATCATACAGCCGTTTGAGCGATGTTACCGTCATGACGGGTGTCACAACCACCAAAAACAATTAGAAGTTGTCACTCCTTTTTTTAGAACCTCAGTTCTTCCTTATAATACAATACCTCAACAATTTACCTTTTACAACACCACATTTGAGGTTTAGCCTGGTTATTTCGCAGTAGGAAACATCCAATAAGAAAAACAGAATACCTACCTAACAAAAAATCAAACACACGAACATAGAACCTTTTGCTTTTTGGAAGTTTGTTAAAAATAAGAGTTGTTTTATATGAAAAAAGTATGACCACTTTAAGAGTGGAGTTCAAGGGCTGCTTGTCAAGAGAAAATGCATCAATATGTCAAACTTGGTACATACATTTTTTTGTTCTGTGTTTTCCCACCTGCACAGATAGGTCGGTTGAAATGTAGATAAAACATTAAAGTCATTTTATCACTTTGACTATACACAAAAACAATCTTGTTTCGGTGTTAATAGCCGTGAATTGATAGTCATGGTGTATCCCACGCAATCCCTTTCTAAGCATAAATAAATCAACTAAGCCGAAATACAATTAGTCTGAAAGATCACTAGGATTTCCAGTACTTGAAAGGGTCTTAGTAGTTTCATTAACAAGGTTGAGCCATTAATCAATCAAATTGGAGATGTAAAAGTGATACCTAACATATCGTACTGAAAGCATTTTCAGCGAAAGTTTTGTGATTCATATTGGTATGGTATTGTGTGTGTATATAATGTACCGATTTTGCTTTTATGTTATCTTTTGTTCCGTTCTATAATACCTTATTTATCAAAGGAAAGGCATTTAAGTCTGAAAAAGTCTTTCATGAGTCACTAAGCGGTTGGTTGTCTCTTTAAGTGACTAGAGGGTCGGCCCATTTTTATGAGTTCAAACAGCATTGCCATACAACGTGGCAATACTGCCAGCTTTCTGGGCACTGTACCCGTTGCCGCAGCGATGCTGATAAATTAAGTGATGCCCAGAGAGCTGTTCGCACGTTTTTGCTTTTTCTTATTATTTACCTGTACATATTTCTTTTATTTTAAGTTTTCTACTACCGGATGACTTTTCTATCACTTTCCAAAAAAAATGGGTATTTTAAGTGAACGCAGTAGAAGCTTATACACTATTCAGCGCGCGGCTGCAACGGGAGCCGCGCGCGCACCTCGTCGAACCGCGCGAGGCTTCAGTGGGAGCCGCGCGCTGTCAGAATAAATTGTCCAAAACTTTTAATAAAAAATCGACTAAACGTGCTCTGTCCACGAATTCAATGTTTTATTTCCCATCTCTATAACATTCTTTAACTCCGTACCAAAAAACACAGCTCTAATCCATCGACAAGTTGTCAAGATAAACAAACTTACGTCAACACACCGCGCCATTTCTTGCGTCGTGTTAGCGTTAGTGTCACGTTTCAAGTGATTACGAGCTACGTATTTGTTATTGTAATATAGTGGTATACCATTAAATGTTCGTGAGAAGTTGTACTGTCGTGTTATGGATAACGCAAATTAGGTTTCGAATCGCAAAGTTGCAGTATTTCGCCTGTGAAAATGCAGTAGGTATGTATACCTACAGTGATTGTGAAGTGTGAAGAAATAAGTGATTTTGTGATTAAAACGTGTGTGAAAACGTACAAATAGTGCTTAATTAGTGTGGTGATTAGATTTTTCAACTATCTACACCAAAAAAACAAGTGGTTTTGTGTTTTTTTTTTTGTTTGTTTGTCCAACCGCGTCTGGTAAAATTAGTTACCAGATGCAAACAAACAGTGAGTATCTAGGTTGTAATGAATGTTTTGATATGATGCTAATGAGATATTAATGAGATTGTGGTCTTGTTGGAAAGGAAATTATAATCTAGTTTATTTTGATATAAAAAATAAAATAAATAAAAGGTTAATAGTTTTTGAGCAAATTAATATTTTATTAGCAAAATATCCGTTTTTATCAGTTTTTCAAGTTCTAAATTATTGTATGAGTATCAATTTATAATTGAATATCTTGTTTTTGATTTAATAGTGTCCTTATCTATTCTGCAATTCACTGTTAATTTTATATAAGTAGCTATAACTTTTGTATTTTGCGATCGCCAAGTGTTTTTGTATAACGTGTCAAATTAGGTGCAAATATTTCGCGAGCATGCGCGGGTCGACGCGCTTCGTGTTTTGACATAACGCGGTCGACGCAGATGAGAGGATGGCATACTACACTACTACTACAACAGCCCATAACGTCCACTGCTGGACATAAGCCTCTCCCATGATGGGAGGAATTTGCCGTAATTTCCACGCTTGGCAGGCGGATTGGAGATCGCAGAGATGAAACATTAACAGAAAACGCTGCTGCCCATTCTCTGGTCTACGGAGGCGCAAGGTGTTCTGCCTCAGACATGAGAGGATGGCATAGGTACCAATTTTTTTTTTCTTTTTTCCAAAGCTTGGAAAAAAATTGATCTATCATCAAAAAACGCTACAAATTTCAAGTAAACTTTTTATATTAGTACAAAAAAAAGAGAAATTTTGAAAAAAAAAAGAAAAATATTGAATTTCGAATTTGTTTTTTCGCAAAAAAAAACTGAGTATGCCTTTCGCTTCTAATCCGTTCACCTATTATACCCCTATTTTGGCAAGTGATAAAAAAGTCATCCTGTATAATTAAAGAAAACAAATGGTGTGATGAAAAGGGATTTACGAAAAACAACTCTATATAAAAGCCTCGTTGCTTAGTGTGGCACTAGATGGCGCTGTGTGTAATGTCCAGCGATATTTATTTATTTATTTATAAAGGTTTTTTCTGTTTTCTTTTAAAAGTGTAGGTTACCCACAATGACGTGCTTAGGTTAAATCGTCCTTTCCTAAACTGTAATGTGAATGTTGTAAAAGGTAAAACAATCAACCAACATTTTGTGACCACAATGGTCAAACGAGGTTTAAACGAGTATTTCAATTTGAAGAAAATCCTTCGAAAATCGTCTTTAATTTTATGGACACTTCAGAAGAGAACATACGGCGATAAATCAAGCTACAAATATACAGTATAACGTGACCTCGTTTAGTATGATCTTCCTGTACTATTAGAGATCAGCTTAATTTGGTTTTATTAGTTCCATGTCGTCGTGCGTACCCTAATTGTACTTATAAAGGAAATAGTTTATTATTCTTGGAAATTGTTTATTAAACAGGAAATGAAATATTTAAATCCTACTAATATTATAAATAGGAAAGTTTGTTAGTTTGTATGTCATGTATGGATGTTTGTCACTCTTTCACGAAAAAAACTACTGAACGTATTTGGATGAAATTTTGCACACAAATAGTTTATAACCTGGATTAAGACATAGGATACCTCTTATCCCAGTAGTAAGAATCCATGGGGCAATTATTAAACTTCACGCGGGCGAAGCCGCTGGCAGAAGCTAGTTGTCAATAAATTTGTTAAGTACATTCAGTCAAAAAAGTATCGGGAATGGATGATTTGTTTATGGGTCCAAATTCAAATTTTTGTTTTTTTTGTAGTTGTTAGATTGGCACAACTTTTTTCCATTTTGGCGCGGTGTTGAGTTGCATCTGTTATTTATATTAAATACAGTGCTGGTTTTAGTAATATCATATATAGTGTGTATTGCGAATTTCATAATGGACAAAAATATCGAACAAAGAGTTTGTCTTAAATTTTGCATCGCCAATGGAATTTCGTGTTCGGAGTCACTGAAAATGTTACAGAAGGCTTACGGTGAATCGACTTTATCAAAAACTCGTGCTTATGAGTGGTTCAAAGCGTTCAAAAGCGGTCGAGATGTGATGGAAGATTTGCCTCGCTCTGGTAGGCCGTCAACGTCTGCAACTGAAGTTAACATCGCAAAAGTGAAGAAAATAGTGACTGAAAATCCCCATTCAACTCTGAGAGAGATAGCCGCCGAACTTTCTGTATCTCACGAGTCGATCCGTACCATTTTAACTAATCATTTGGGTATGAAACATGTTGCTGCTCGGCTAGTCCCAAAAGATCTGAATTTTCTCCAAAAACTCAATCGCATGAAAGTCGCTGAGGACATGCTAGAACGAGTCAGTTCGGACCCAACATTCATGAAACGCATTGTTACTGGTGACGAGACGTGGGTTTACGAGTTTGACATGCAAACTAGTCAACAATCTTCGGAGTGGCGCCTTCCAACTGAACCGAAACCGAAAAAACCACGCCAAAGTCGATCAAAAGTCAAAGTCATGTTGACTGTTTTCTTTGACTATCGCGGTGTTGTGCACTCTGAATTCTTACCGGAAGGTCTAACGGTAAATAAAGAATATTATTTGAGCGTTATGCGGCGTTTAAGAGAGCAAATTCGACGAAAAAGGCCAGATTTGTGGAAAGAAAATTCTTGGATTTTGCACCACGACAATGCGCCTTCGCACAAGGCTATCATTGTGAACGAATTTTTGACCAAACACTCAACAAATACCAACCAGCAACCACCATATTCACCAGATATGGCTCCTGCTGACTTTTTTCTTTTTCCTAAACTCAAATTACCACTTCGTGGCACCCGTTTTCAATCGATAGAAGACATAAAGGAGAATTCGCGGCGAGAACTGAACTCAATTCCGGAAGCAGCGTTTAAAAAATGTTTTGATGAATGGATTATTCGTTGGCGCAAGTGAATCTTTTCTAAAGGAGCATACTTTGAAGGTGATAAAATAAATTTGGATGAATAACAGACATTTTGTGTATTATTGATCTTTTCCCGGTACTTTCTTGACAGAGTAGTACGTCTTTTACTTAAACGGTAATTTAAAGGCGACGGCGAGAAAGAAAAAAGTTTGATTAAGGGCTATATATCCCTCAAATGGCTTAGCATGATCCTCCGTTACTCCTAAAATACTGCACCATTAATTTTAAAATAAATATATGGTAAAGTTGAGGATTAATGCTAAGTCCTATGTGTGACGAAAATACGATTCCATAAACTTTTCCCGATAGAAAAAAAAACCAAAGTTACCTCCAAATCGAACAATAAACCGCTGATATTCAAAAAGCACTTGAAATTGAAACTTCGCATACTAACTGAACTAACTATAAAGCAGGCCTTATGTGTTTAATTTTTAAGTCCGATCAATAGATTTTTGTAAATCGCAAAAAGCACTCATTTCGCACTATTCGGCCGCAGTGACTGACGTAACAACCGTTTTGTAGTGGAAGCTGATTACAACTTTATTCTAACAGTATTTCAAACGAAGTTTTAACCACCACAAATAGAGTTGCTAATTTTAGGGTTAGAAGGGCCTTAAATAAGAAAGAAAAAAGAAATCATCTGTTCAATGGATTACCGGATGATATTAAAGAGTGCGATAACGTGAATACATTTAAAAATAAGCATAAGAAACAAGTATGTACATTATAACTTTTATTACTCTGGAGGAAATTGTATTGTACTGTATTAGCATACTTATTACTTTGTATCTTCTCATTCTAAGCGGACTACATGTACTTAAAATTTCCTTGAACGGAAAACAAACAAATTCCTGAACTAAACAATTTCGAATTACCTCAAGCAAGATAATAAATTGTTCAGAGACAAACAAACACGTCATTACAAACCTAATTGGGAATTATGAGCCACGTACATAAATTATAAATGTACGCACAATTATGTCTCATTCCGCCAACATTATTTTAATTACAACATCATCTACGACGTATTTTCCGGTCCTACTAATAAATAGGTATTCTTAATTAATAACTTAATTCTATGAAACATGCTTGACTAACTATACACACCTGGCAATTACATTATTTTCAAGTAAATACTCCGAAATTGAGAAATTTTACTTGGTTAAATTCTAAACAGTGAACAAACTTGACATACAAAACATGTTTAGTCATTCTAGTCTTAGTTCCTCGTGTGTATTAGATTCCTCAGAGCATTAGACGTTCTTAGAAAGTACTAGGGTATCATAACGTAGCAACAGGTCTAGCCTAGCGATCTCGTATGTAGGACGCCCGTATCCCGAGTCCAGCCTCGACGCAAGCACACATGTAAACTCACATTGATAGAGGACTTTTCTATGATCCCTATACCTGTTTCTTTCTGACGGTCACATAACGGAGTGTTAGAGCGAGACAACATATGGATACGTGTCTATGAACTAGCTGCGATGTGTACTACCGGTGTGGTTAGTGGGAACAATTTTCTTTTTTCTTGTTTCATGGTTGTTGTGCGTGACAGAGAGCGAAGTATTGAAGGCTTGTGATCCGATGCATAGAGGATTGACTTAGGCATTAAAATATTTGAAGGGGATAAAATAGAGTAGCCGACAAACCTGAATAATTTGAAGATGGTTTAAATTGATTAAATAAATAAATATCGCTGGACATTACACACACAGCGCCATTTAGTGCCACACTAAGGAACGAGGCTTGTGACACCATATAGTTGATATTCTACATAGATACTTTTTGTTTGTAAATACACACTAATTATACATATAACATCCATGACTCGGAAACAAATGTCCATGCTTATCACTCAAACATTTGCTCCTACCAGAATTCGAACCCAGGACCCTAAGAACTTAATGCAGTCTCACTACCGTTGTGCCATTCGGGTAAATATAGGTGTATTAGTGTGTTAGTTAATCTTAGATATAGAACTGTTAATTAGATTAGAAACGAATCGTGTTAGAAATGAGACGTAGAAGATAAATTTACCTGCACTCCCAAAACAGCCTCCCTTTAAACTATCAATTGTATGCCTTGAAAAATTATTGCAAAATTGTATATTTAAACTTTATTTTCAGTTTAACCTTTTTATATATAAAAAAAATCATTAATAGGGTATATGCATGATTTTTTATCACTCTAAACAAAGCGTATTAACATCAGAAATAGCAAAGTGAAATTATTTTTGTAATATCTATAAAAAATACTAAGTTATAAGCATTTGAAACTAGATAGATATTTACCTTTTCAAGTGTTTTTTCCTTGTTGCCACCGACCGCTTCCGGATTATGAGTCTGATAGCAACAGACGAACAAAAAGAGGAACGCTCGTGTTGTTGGGTATAAAATATACAGTTTTTTTTTATTATTTCATTCACCTGAATGATTTATTTAAATTATGTACCTCAAATTATATTAGAGGATTTATTCTAATTAAGATAAGTATTACATAAAACTTATTAAGGTTTTATCTGAATCAATCAAGCAAGTAAGAAGCTATCGAGCAATTTATTAGGGTCCTTTTTTATTAAAGCTAGCAATTGTACGAACAATACTAATACAATAAAATAAACAACAAACTTTTAGTATCTACTTATCTAAGTTACAAGCTGTATACTGACTAAATTGGTCTAAATTACCTTTAACTCTAAACACTAAGTAACTGCATCCATTTTACAGCGAAGCGAGAATTGCACTATAATGCAACTTTTATAGACTCGTAAAGTTAAGTAAGTTTAGTCACGGTCACAGTTAATCCGACAGTTACTATAAGGGTTGAGCCTCATCTAACATCACATAATCGCACTTTTCCATGCTCCTAGCTTCTAGTCATGAGCGGAGCAGGCGTGTTCGTCCGTACACTCAGACAAAAAAAAAGTTAAGACGGAACTCTGCGAACAGAGAAGTGAGGCCGGTTTCGTAAACATGTTGTGCATTTATTGAGGCATAGTTTAATTGTAGTTTGATGTAAATGTGTGCGTGTGAGCGTGTTAGCCGTGTGGTATCCGGCAGAGTAGAATAGAACCAACCCATTACACTCACGGGTGTCGTATAAGGCGACTAATGTCTGAGGCAGAACACCTTGCGCCTCCGTAGACCAGAGAACGGGCAGCAGCGTTTTCTGTTAGTCTTTCATCACTGCGATCTCCAATCCGCCTGCCAAGCGTGGAGATTACGGCAAATTCCTCCCATCATGGGAGAGGCTTATGTCCAGCAGTGGACGTTATGGGCTGTTGTAGTAGTAGTAGTAGAGCGTGTATGAACGGAGCGAGACGTAATTTGACGGGCCTCACTTTGCTGTTCGCAGAGTTTCGTCTTTACCTTTTTTTTGGTCTGAGCCACACGATAACGAAAAAAATGTCGCCCACTATACTAAATTGCTAGCACATGCGGCAGTATCGACGATGGGGTCGGCAGCATAATCTGTTTCTCGCTCTATCAAATGTCAGTTCTGATTCTGAGCAACAGATAAGTATGGGAGTATGAAAAGGTGCAATTCCGTTCAACTAGATGAGGCTCAGCCCTTAAATGTAATGGCGTTTTAAATTGTACTTACACAGAACCTATTTAGAAAAGTAAACATTTTACTCCTATTTGTTAGTTAATTGAAATCTCTTGACTCAAATGGCAGAGTGACAAAGCAACATCGCCTTTAGAGACACCGTTTTATGACCCGTAAAGTGATCGGTTTCCATAGCTAGCTTCTCATACGGTTTTGCCCGCAACTACAAGGTGGAAGGATCGACGCGCAAACGAATACCACGTACATTATTCCGAAACCCCCTTTATAGATTTTCTTACCAAAAATTTAAAAAAAACACCTGTTCCATACATTTTGTAAGAAACACCAGATATTTTTTGCTGGGTTCAGAATGAATAAATACTAAATACGTGGTAATTGTTTCAATGTCCTATCCACCCTGTATAGTTTTAAGCGTATTGAGATGGTAAGCGTTGAAGAGTTCATTTTTTTTTTTTTTTTCAATAAACCGCTTTCTACTTGCAAGATAATTCTAAATTTAAATACAATCTTTGATAAGTTACCTCCTTGGTTGCCATGTTTCAGAGTAAAAGATCGTTCCATTTTTAAATAACACGACAGATATGGATTTTCATACAACTTTTGCCGGCCGCTGGTCGCATGTATCTGGCCAGTACAGCAATTTAGATTTATCTCGAAGAAGGTCGTCAAAACAATGCTCAAATTTCCAAGCATGTTTGAGAAAATATTATTAAAGCAAAATACTTATAACTAAATGGATTAAACTTCTTACATATGAGGAAACCGAAGCCCTGTTACAACATGCATCGTAACTCTGTCATCCACACAAACACCCACTCACAAAAAACATTTACTCCTCACTCACTTACACACATTCACCCCACTGAATTATCTCATTTACCACAAAACACGCACGCACACCACTACTACTGTTCTATACAAATGTATAAATATGAATATATTAGCTGTTAGATTACTTACTTTTGCCTTTGTAAATTTTTATTCTTAATATGCTAATTCAAAATTTGGCATCAATCTTTTTCTTTTTGTTAAATTTACTTAAGACAATAAGATTTAAAATTGTTGGTACACCACGTAACTTTAAGCTTTGAAAGAGCGAAGTGACCTAACACAGGATTTTTTTTGCCAAAAGGTAACTTGAACCACTAGATGTAGCACATAACTTGTAAAAGAAAATAAATTGTTTGTATTTTAAGCATTGAGTTGAGCTATTACTACTACGTATAGACTAGACAGCGCGAACAAAATCTGTGCGCAGTGCGGGGCGCGCGGGGGGCGGCTAACCCCGTATATGTGGCGAGCAAGCGACTGAGTGAATTGCAGCCAACTGACAGCATTTGAACGGAGCACAGATTTTGTTCGCGGTGTCTTCTCGATACGTAGTAGTAATAGTAATAGATTTTAAGCTGCCTCTATGGTGAATGTTTTTAACGTTATCCTTTTTCTAGAAGACACTATGTTTTAATCAACTCAATCTATCGTCTACTGCTGAACACTGGCCTCTCCGAACAACCTGTCCTCTACAGTCACCCTCCTTTTCTACCTGGGTACTTTGCTTCCTACCATGATATTGTCAGAGGACCTATTCTTATTCCAAACTGCCTAGCCGAGTCAGGCTTGTAATCCCTGGTAAGAAATCACACTTTTTTACCAGTTAGTTCATCCTGGAAATAAGCCCAAAAAAAAACAAATTGGGACGTAGCCATATTAAGCTGGTAATACTGATGAAGGGCTTCACGGAATTTCAATTCGATTTCTTTAAAGGCTGGCCATATTTTAGGTTTTAGGGCCTTTAATCATCTTCTATAAGTAATTTTTCATCATAGTAACAGACTATTTTTATTTTATTATAATTTTTGATCTATTTTAATTTGTTTAACATAGTAGGTATCTAATTAATAAATTAAATAAATTTTCAAACTTAAATATAGTTTCTTATAGTAACAAAAGTCTAGTTTCTTAGAAATACAAAATTAAATTCGCTTCTTAAAACATCGTCTAGAACAATAATTATTTAAATCTATAGATTTGCTCCCACCATACTTAGATCAAAATAATGATCACATCGTCACCTGAGAAGAATGGCCTTGCACAACCCGCATGGAACAATAGATATGATTTTCAGAATGATTGAGCAGGACAATACAATTCAAATTAATACCGTTATTTTAAAATTTTAGAATCGTTATCATTTTACGACGCGGTAAAGCAAAATCTAACAATCTAAATCCTCGTATGAAAAGAGAACACTGGCAACAATGTTACTAGGTACAAAATATTAATTAGTAACGTTTCAAAGTAATTAGGAATTATTAATTTAATATGCTTTAGCATTGTGAAAGAAGAAGTAGGTACATACTTGCGGTAAATGTTTTAATGTTTTCGGTACGAGAGTAAGATGAGTTTCTTAAATAACCTGTATCTTATAGTACCTGTATATATATATACCAGTGGTTCTTAACGTTTTAGTCAGGATGGGACAATTTGACAAAATTTCTGTCTTGCCATGGACCACCTAATTGGTTTATTGATTTTGAAGCAATTCACAGTACTTTCATATAAATAAACAAAGGGTTGTTCTATCTATATATAAATAAAACAAAATTATTCAAAGCTCTCAGTATATTTTTACTATATTTTTATCGTTAAAAATACTGTGGGCTGAGATTACAGTTACAGATTTTAATGAGATTTTTGTGCACAACATTGCTCGCGTCGCTCGTGGTTCGCGTTGTGTCGACTCTGTCACTTATCTTACTAATTTAGGCTAGCTCTGCGGACCACTTGGGATGCTTCCAGGGACCACCAGTGGTCCGCGGACCACCGGTTAAGAACCACTGATCTATACAAAGGGTGTAAATAGCCTCTTTACAAAGCCGATAGGCACTTGTTCTCCTTGTTCTCATTGCGATATGTTTTTTTGTTCAGGACCATACTTGGGAACCTTCTAGTTAGAGGTCCAAGTTCCAACTTGTTCAACTAGTTAACCTGTTTACTATTCAATGCATTCATCAGCACAATGTTTTGAGTGCGTTACATTGAGTTTTACATAAAATGTGATTTTGAACTCCAAAAAAAAAAAATGCAGCAATAATTTTTGCGTAAAGTTACTTAGTTTGATGTACAGAATGCTTGGTTGACGGCTTCTAGAAGGGTCCGTTTACTCTTTCGAACAGTCCCGCAACCCCTGCAGAATTAAATTATTAATTAAAATTGTTTAAACATGATATGACGTTGGTATAGTGGTCACAATCGTGACTGCTGAGTATGAGGTTCTGGGTTCGATTCCCAGGTTAGGCAAATCGTTATTGGGTTTTTGCGTACGGAAATAAAGGCCAGTTTCTGTAATCATAATCCTGAATTATAAATAGAACCACAAATTAATATAACAAACCAACAAACGATCAAAATCACATCAAACTAATGAATTAGGCACTGGTGTATCGTCTGATCGTCTCTCAAAGCAAGTGCCATCATCGCTAGTCGCTTAAGACATGAGTGGCGAAACGTCAACCCATCGAATCAGCTACCAACTTTTGAACATGAGGTATGACCTTATCAGGTTCGATTTCCAAGTTGTTCAAAGTATCATCAGATAAATGAGAAGCAACCAATATTCTTCTTGTACTACCTTTTATTCAACCTTTTTGATTTAAATTATACAAAATTGTAAATTAAATTTAACTTAAAACTTATTTTGTGTTGTATTGTAATTTTATTTTTGGAAATATCTGGCATTAGTCCGTTCGCATATGTGTTATACATATATCCCAGTTATACAGGGAAACTTATAATTGGCCATAGTAATTGCAACAAGCATATTTTGTAAAAAAAAATTGTGTATCGCCGTTGGTTACCTAAATAAATCATTGAGTTATTCCATCAGGATTTTTTATTAGCTGCCACGGAATCTACATTAATGTATCCCGTTGATGGCAATAGACTCGCCCCCTAAACAAAATGTAGGTGTACTATTTAGTATACCTTTCTCGAAAGTCTGACAACCAGTCTTACCGGGTCGTGGAGGACAAATAGGCAGTTGCTCCATGTAAAATACTGGTATTCAACTGCATCCGGTTGGACTGGAAGCCGAGCTCAACATAGTTTGGAAAAGGCTAGGCAGATGATTATAAAGGGTGTAAAACACCTCTTAACGAAGCCGAAAGGCACTTGTTCTCCTCGTCAGTGCGATCATTTTTTTGTTCTACACCAAACCTGGGAACCTTCTAGTTACGGAGATATTGGGAGTCAAAGTTCCAACTTCTTGACAAGCTTTTTTAAAATACAAGTTTTTAATGGAAGATTTTTACTTTAAATACCTCCACGACACCCGTACTATGCAATCCATCCATCAGTACAATGTTTTGAGTGCGTTACATTGAGTTCTACCAAAAAAAATAGTTTTTTCACCCAAAAAATAACGTCGTTTCCCAGCAATAATTTTTTCGTATAGTTACATTATTTGACGTACAGAATGCTTGGTTGACGGCTTCGTGATGAGGTCTTTACACCCTGTATTTGGTACACCTGTACCTTACCCTTTGGGAATCACAAGCCTGCTGTGATGTTAGGGTTACTATGCTAGTTTCCACCATAATAAATTGCAAATCTATTTAGTCCGTCAGTTAGAGTATTGAAAAAAATTATGGACACTTTTTTTTGTTTTTGTAAAGCAATGAATATTGACAAAGATAAAACGCATCAAAACTCGGGAGTGGGGGCTCGTGACGTCAGAACTAGCTAAAAATTATACCACGGCGTGACGTATTGAGAATTTTATAAGCGTCGTATCTTCGTCAATTTTGATTTACGTAACAAAAGAAAAAATACGGGTCAAATATTTTTTGATAATCTAACTGACGGACTAATTAATTAGTTTTTTTTGTCCTCTACCCTATTGCAATTACCTAATTGATTCAGACACTGATGCCTTAACTCTCAAAGCAAGTGACCAGTGGCTTTAGCCATGAAAAGCAAGGCGTTATCAAATTGCATTAGCTTTTATTGAACATAAGCGACCCGCCCAGGCTCCGCACGGGTGCAATGTAGCATTATATACAACCTTTCAACTTTCCTCTTGAATCACTCTATCTATTGGTGAAAACTGCATTAAAATCCGTTGCGTAGTTTAAAAGGTCTAAGCGTACAGACAGCGGGTGCGACTTTGTTATATACTATGTTAAGATGAATGTATTTTGTTGATTAATTCGTTTCTGAGTTATAAAGAGTGCTATTTAAGGCTGTGGTATCTGCTAAATTAGCAACTCTATTTGTGGTGGTTCAAACTTCGTTTGAAAAACTGTTAGAATAAAGTTCTAATCAGCTTGCACTACAAAATGGTTGTTACGTCAGTCACTGCGGGCCGAATAGTGCGAAGTGAGTGGTTTTTATTTAATTGTTGCCTCATAAATCATTCGATCAAAATGCCAATTGTACACTTTGTGAAGAGAAGAAAAAAGTGACAAATATTTGTGTTAAAAAATACTGAAACTTAGTTACGAAATTTCAAAGAAAAAATGCTTCACTTTGAATATTTTGTTCATACGAGTATAGAATTATTTCAATTGTACCAATTAATGTTTAGAGTCTAATAAGCAACAGGTATTTTTTTTGCGAATTTATATTCACGCATCAAAGAGGAGTTACATGGAGAAAACCTCTCGTTAGCAGATACCACCCCCTTAAAGAGAGCAGCGGTGGCCCAGTGGTGGCGACCCCGACTTCGGTAAGTCGTGGGTTCGAAGTTTGAACCCAGACAGGCGCATTACTTTGTGTAATTTATTTCATCACCACTGCAAAACGGTGAAAGAAAACATCGTGAGGAAGCCGGCATGTCCTAGAACCAAAAAAATTGAAGACATGTGACATCTACCAATCCGCACTGGGCCCGCGTGGTGGATTATAGCCCATCCCGTCTCATAGAGAGGCCTGTGTCCCAGCAGTGGGAATAGTAATAGGCTGATGATGATGTAGATGATGATTTAAAGACAATTCTAACTTTACAATTATGTTTGAAACACACGGCAGAACATTACTCTTTTATTAGCCGTCGACGAAGTAATAGAAAAATATTTTTTCTTTATTCATTTCTTTTAGAATAACGTAAAATGTTTAGTTTTCATTATTCTTTAAGTAGCTTTATATTAATTAAAATTTTAGACAGTTTAATTTCAACTAGGTTTTTTGTCTTAATCTTTCTATTATTCTTACTATTATTATAAATCTAGATAATATAATTAAATAACTATGTTCTACGTAGCGATAGATTGTCATTTCGTGAAAGGCATTGGGCCACTGGGTCTCTGACGACTTGTGTGACAATCTGGACATAGAGAGGGAGCGCAGGGCGCTGTCTGTCCGGTGTAATATGTTGGCTCGCAGGTTTGCGCGATGTACTAGGCCTGTGAAGGTGACTTTATTTAAGGCATATTGTCAGTCGTTCTACACGTGCAGAGAAGAAGCGAAGCGGAGCGCTTCACTATTAAATCGCGAAGCAGCTCGAACAGTCTCCTGAGGGTTTCGTCCGAGCGGTGGGACCTGTCCCTGATACAGAGGTGGATGCAGCTTCATGTTAGCGCCTCTCCTCGTGACTTTATATAATTGTGTATGTTTAATGTTAAATTGATTGATTGTTTTAATGTGTCCTACTACTAATAAACCTACTATTAATTTATATTTAATTTAATTCAATTGTATGTGTAATTTTCTTTTTTATTGATTATTTTAATATATTTTACTTTTATATGTTTTTAATTTTTTATATTCTGGTACTATGGACTATGTCTGAAATAAATGAATTTATTATTATTATTGATCATAATATTATCAAAAAGTATATCGAAAAGTTCTTTTACTGCAGACATTCCATAAACAAAACACAACCGGCAAAAATACAATCATAAACAAGAATTTGTGTGGTACCTATCCCGACTACTGAAAAATTACGCTCTAATTAAATTCGGGGTTTACGAGGTAAAATCGACTCCTCCTATTCTTGAAGTCGGTTAAGACATATGTCCCCAGCCGTTCCCGAAGGGGAACGGAGCATTGGTATTTTAATTGTGTCTTTAATTGCGGGTATCTAGCGGTAATGTAACCTATATTACCCGGGCCATAATAACAAATCGATTGACTCTTTATTCATCAAAATGGGATGAACAGTTTAGGCGCTACGGAGGGATATACGTAAATACATACATACATAGACTGCTAAAATCATAACCCGTCCTTTTGGCTTCGCCGTAGTCGGGTAAATATAAACACAAGCAAAACTTCCCTATTTCATTAAACCCTCACTACATACATTGTCGACTTTGTTGAAGAGCGGTTAGGAAACATGTCAAGACAGGTGGCCTATTGAGCATCACACACACATCAAACAAGTGAGCTTAACACCATAACACTGTGAACACACCTTGGCTAGGCTCTACTACTACATTCAGTTTTCCTTTCATTCCACAACGAAACACCATCTCTATACTCCTAAAGTTAAAGCCCAGTTTCGTATGTGAATATTTCCCATTTACTTCCTCGGAGTTTCTGCTAGCCTTAGTACTCTCGAACGCACACACGTCGTGAAGCCGCAATTCTCATTCCATATATATCAAGGTCACATAGACTCACATGCAGCTGCTATCGTCCGTCCTTGTCACACATACTTGTAATATATCCGGGAGACAAGGGCAGAATTATTTTTCGTTGTGTGACTACGCTGTCTAGACGTTCATGTGGAACTTTCTTGCGGTCATCATGCTTTCCTTAGAAACTCGACAATGATAACTTTATTGAGGGGCAATAATTTTCTTCGTAACAATCCTCATAACTTTAAAAAAGGCCCTTTTCCATTAGTTATTTGAATTTAGTGAGAATGGCAGGTACTTAGAATTTTTAAATATTTCTGATTTCAATTTTATCGTTCCAGTAAACACAACAAATAAACATTAAAATGACGCAATACCTACTACTACAAGAATTTCTCATTTTGTTGTATGACGTATGATGCGCCATTGCAATACAATATGAAGTACCAGGGCGGTAAGAAGCGTAGGAGTTATTTACTTTATTCTAATACCGGTGAATGTGGTTAGACTAGAATACATGCAATACTTAGACATATTCTAATGCATGTATGAATTTTAGAATATGCTACTAGTGTCTGAAAAAAACACACGCAAGCCATGCATTTGGTTAACGCTAGACAATTAAGCAGAGGGACACTTATTGTTATGGGAAGAATCTAGCTATGATGTCATAGCTAGATTCTTGCGTTACCGTCTAGCGTTTAGTTAAAAAACCTCCTAGTGTGTAATGTTATATATATATAATTTAACGAATGTTTTTAAAAGCCAGTGAAATATCAGAAGTTAGTTATAGTGCATACAAACAGGTGATTCTTACGTAAAAATAACTTAACCATTTCATCAGATCGTGTTGTAAGAGTGTTTCATAAAAGTATTATCGTTTCAGTTCAGGATAGGTATTTCAATTGCACAATCGTTTTCAGCATTGTAAAATCACGAGGATGATGAGTCATAGAGTCAGGTATAAAAATGTTGGTTTAAGTATGTTTCGTAACAATTAATGTTTATTCTGAGAAGTTTACCAACTTGTTTAAAAAAAAATATCTTATTTAAACTAAAAGAATGAGGAGAGCGATATAAATAAAAAAACAAGTAATAACGGTTCACAAATCAAAATTTTGTACAAATCTAAATTTTGTACAAAACAATCTAATCTATTTAGCTGGAAAGTTAATGCTTTGGTGCATTTTAATATCCTCTACGACTACGATTGAAGCACAAAGCTATTTCCTGCCTGTGTGTAGCGTCGGTTGTAAGCTTTAGCCGCATCTAGAGAAGACAATTAAAATTACCAACCACACCTAAAGTACCTTCAAGGAAATAACGCTGTGAGAATTTTCAGGAACATTTTCTTACTCCATTTTAAATTTGAATACACCTCAGTTTCTGCTTACTCTCTCAAACTCACAATCGTTTTGTCTTTTGTTTTTTGTCTGCTTATTTTCCTTTTTGGAATAATATCAAGGAAACTCACTTTCACTTTCAAAAGAAAAGTTCGTAAGTCTACTATTTAAGTCAGAATAAATAGCTCTCAATTTGAAATCGTCATAATAATAATTATTAGGTTTCTTGTTATTTTCTTTTTAATTTTTGGTATTTGTTAAAATATCGATAAGTTTATTTTATCTGTATATGTGTATTAGTATCAATCTAAACACTCGTTAACAAAAAGTTTTTTTTAGACATTACTTTGTACCCTATCACTATGTTTTCCTATTTAACCCAAAGGTTGACTGGTAGAGAAGTCCTTGTGGCATTATGTCCGCCTATGTACCACTATTGTACATGAAGTTTAAATAAATAAAATGAAAGTGGAGTAGGCATTCCCGCCACTTTTCATGTGTACCTTATCAGTGTGTTCATGGGTTTTACAAAAAAATAAAAAAAAATTGGCAGTCTCCATTAATTTTCTTCTCGATATAAATCGATTGACATCTCGATCAGTTAGCAACTTCTTTGTTCCATACTGCGTGATGATTTGCTCGATTTTCATTTTGTTTGATGTTATTGTTTCGAAACAAAAGTTGGTGTTTCAAAGAGATCGATTATGATAACTGATAAAATACTTCACTGGGTATAACAAGAGAAAGTGTCTGTGGTAGGTGTAAGGTCTATACCTACACCCTAAATACAATGAAACGAAAGTCATTGAAATTCTCGCCAAACATTCAATTAAATTTCGCAATATAAATCTAAAATTAGAAAATGACTCACCAAATTTTAAGTCAAGATTCTCGATGGAAGACAATCGATGAGTCAAAAACCAGTTTTTAAGGAAAAAAATATGGTCTCAACCGATTTGAAGTTCGTACGCGAATCAATCGATTTTATGCTAAAGATTTAAAATGGGCGCTTTATAACTTTGAAAATGGAACTAAGCAAGACATCGCAACTACATCGACTAGGTTACACCAGTATTAAACTACGTTTAATATTCTCTAACAAATTGTTCACATAAAACTATGGTAGTTGAAAACCGAAGTATCTGTTAACATTTTAATAAAGTTGTTTTGACATTGGTGTCGATTCTGTTATGCACAAACTAAACTTAAATTAGGCTATTGCTATCTTTTTTTCTCTAATAAAACGAGAAAGAGACGGACATTATTTAGAGCTGTCAAATTTCGTTAGGACTTATTTATTTATTAACTTTTCCATACAAATGAAGGATGCACGTAAAAACATGTTGACTAATAACACGGTAAAGCGCAAGGCATAAACTAGTTTGACATCTCTAACTTAGTTCATATTCATCAATAGCCTAAATTAAGTTTAGTTTGTGCACAACAGAATCGACACCATTGTCCTGCATTCAAACTAGTTCACTAAAAAAACACTTTTCTCTACTACATTAAATTTGAAAAGTTTTTTTTTAATTCTACTTATCACGCTTTACGCCTTACGCGTTTGTTGGGAAAAAAATCCTTTAAGTTGGTTTACATAAAATGCGGGTCAAATAGTCTTGCAGTTTATTCCGGCAATGTTTTTCTATGGAATAGTAAAATATATATCAAAAACTTTTACAATACGTTGGGTTTCTACGATAATGCGTATTTAATGTGTTTTGTTCCGTATTTCATAACTTCTCTTCCGCGTTTACCAACACGCGATTCACAAAAAACAAATACAAGAAGACAGACTTCAACCGTCGGATTTGTTTGCAAAACATTTTTGCGAGTCCATTCCAGTTTTTGTATCTCGCTCTTCCTTTATGCGTTGGAAAGAGATAGCGCGATTAAACAAACAGTCATCGGTGAAAGCAAGCCGACCTCACACTTTCACTTCAAGATAACCTTGGGTTATGGAACACATAACATAACATGTTACCATATTATTACTGATTCAATTCGAGTGTTGCATAATAAAAACAATTTTCCCTATACGAAGTAGAGAGTCTTTCCACAAAATTGGTTTAATTTGCCCCTGGCACCAGTACACACGAGGGATTATTTTAGCTTGAACAAGACGTGTTTTGTTTTTGTTAGAAATGATAAACCGACCTCTCACGGGAAATAAAACGTTTTGGAAGAAAATGGCGTGTGTCGTAAAATATTTTCATATTTCCTGTTTCAGATAAAGAAACTATCTAGATTACACTTAAATAATTATTAAACTTTCTAGACAACACAGTCTAAAGGATTTTCTTATCTAAAAAATATTGGCAGTAGTATTAATAACATTATTTATGACGTGCCACTCAAGAGGCCTTATTTAGGTATATGGTAAGGGTGACTTGTGAACTTTTTAATTCGATGTTTTCCTCTCATATAACATTTTAGTTGTATGACGTCAATAAACCGGATTATTGTAAAAGACCCAAGCAAATCATTTATTTTTTTGGGGATCGATCTTACTAATTTATTCCTTACCTCTATTTATTAAACGGACATCGACACCAGAGTTTTTAGTAAAGGTATCTTATTTTTATTCTAATTCCATTCTATTACTTTTAAAAGGACCTATGTAAGGATTGTAGCAGGTGGCGTTCTGTGTTTGTGTTCTGGTTCTGCCCTACATAAACTCACTAATTTTTCCCATGGGGTCATGGGAAAAATGAGTGAGTTAATGTATGACCATTTTCAATAACTTACTCGCCCAATTTCGGTCTGTTGCTGTCTGTCCGTTTGACATTTTGCTTACTGACGGTTAGAAACAAAACGTCAAAATGTATTTTTTTTATGAATCAAGTGACAGGTAGGTGACGTGGATAAGATATTCTTTGTTTATAGAAACACCGATAGCTACCTTCATAGTAAAATGCAACATGCAAATCCGGTACATACACACATCAACACGGTCTAGGGATATTTTTAAAAAAGCGAATTACTATCAATGTGTTAATTATTTATATGACATGTATATATTTAAAAGATACGTTATTTAATATTCTACCATTTTTTAATAATGGTTAAGGTATAGATTAAAATTTCAGGATTTTATGGAAAAAAAATGAAGCATAGCTTTTAATTTGTAAGTAAAAACTGAAAAAAATAGAAAAATCATTTAATTTGTGTTTATAAACTTGAAGTTAGTAGTCTGAGAAAGCGCCCATGATGTTCATAACACATCGGCAACGATTCGGCATGCTCACAACAAGGTTGTCAATATGTCAATGTCTTGCTGCGGAATATTGTCCCATGTCCTTCTGAGGTGCGCAAAAAGTTGATCTTCTGTAGCCAGATTTTCAGGAACTTCCTTCAGAGCTCTTCTTTGCAGCATATCCCACGCATGCTCAATGGGATTTAGATCTGGCGATTGAGCAGGCCAGTCTAAGGCCCTAACATTATGTGTATGTAACCAAGCTGTTACCGTTCTCGCCGTGTGTGCCCGGGCATTGTCGTGCATGAGCAGGAAATCTTGCCCCATTTGTGTTCTGTGGGGCAAGATTACGGGCCCCAGCACCTGTTGGACGTATCGTTCTGCCGTCATATTGCCCCGCACCTAAACGAGATCCGTCCGTCCTCCAAGACGAATTCCTGCCCAAACCATAATTGTTCCTCCTTGGTATGGGTGAACTTCCTGAGGGTTCTGGAGACGGCTCCATCGTCCAGGAACTCGCCAAACACGCGTCCTTCGTGAATCTGGATGGAAGCCGAACCTGGATTCATCCGTGAACAGCACATTGGACCATTGGTCACGGCCCCAGTCCACGTGGTTCCGAACCCATTCTAATCGTCGTCCACGATTGCCTCTCCGTAAAGGTGGGACCCGGAGTGGTCTACGAGAGCGTAGATTGCTTTCATGCAGTCGCCTTCTTACAGTTTGGTCACTCACAAGCACTTGGTGTTCCACTCGCAGCCTTTGGACCAATTGAGTCGCCGTTGCATTTGGTTGTGCTCGCGCAGTAATTTGCAAAAATCGGTCTTGTCTGGGGGTAGTGATGCGACTTGGCCCCCGGTGCCTCTCCGCTACTTCACCTGTGGCACGATAGCGTGTCCACAATCTTGAAATTACATTTTGATGGGTCCCTATGGCCTCAGCAACATTACGCTGAAAAGATCCAGCTTCCAGCATTCCCACAGCTCGTAACATCTCCGCCCTCGTCAAATGTCGGCGTTGCATGGCTACAATACCTCAATTTTAACTTTATCTTTCGTTTAAAAATGAAAAAAAACTGTAACTAAACGTAATTCGTATTGTTTTCTAAATTTCGCACAAACGAAAATTCCCTCTCCTATACATCAAGACATTTTTATGCCACCGAAACAAAAGAATTTTCAAAAATTTGAATTTGGAATTAGTCTGAGATAAATTACAAACAAATCGGTGTATAAAAGATTCCAATGCGGCCAGTACTTTTCGAGTTATTTAATTGAGTATGAAATATCCCTAGACCGTGTTGATGTGTGTATTTAAATTAGCTTTTCTATAAAAATGGCATGGAGTAGAATGAAACCTAATTAAAAATATTATATTTTTCATGGAGCAGTTTGGGAACTCTTTTTGGAGTACTTTGGGAATAACCCAGAATATTAACCAACAGTTATACATAAGTTATAGAAAACGGGCCTTAGTAGTTTAGCTAACTGGAGTCATCTTACCAATGGGTAAGTTGACTGCCGTGTGAGATTGTATAATACTGCATAATGATGCAGTATTTTACAATCTCATACGGCTTAGACGAATGGGTTAGAAGTATGATATTTTGCACACGAGTACGTCATACATCGGAGGTGAGCAGATAGGCAGAATTTTGAAAACACTGCGCCATCTAGTGCCACACTAAGCAACGAGGCTTGTGTCGTGGACACCAGATAGTTGATATACTACATACTACTTGTTGTATACTTTTTGTTTGTAAATACATACTTATTATAGGTACATAAAAACATCCATGACTCGGAAACAAATGTCCATGCTCATCACAGAAACATTTGCTTCTACCGGGATTCGAACCCGGGACCAAAACAACGTAAGGCAGCCTCAGTACGGCTGCGCCATTCGGGTCGTCAAAATTCATTGCATATAGGGGTTTAATACATAGAGAATAAACGATGGAATGAAAATTCGCCATTTTTGCCATCAGATACCCGGCTTGTATTCATAGAAATATTTTCTTTCCTTATAGAAACACCTAACAGGATATTAACGCGAAGGTTTCCATAAAAACAAACACCATTGAAAATCAAATGTTCCGTGCAGAGCTGTGTTCCATGAGATTTATGGAACATCCTCGGATTAGAAGATTGAACGGGATTCAATGATGCGTAAGAAGTTTTTCTTGTTATCCTTCACGTCTTGAATTGTGCTAGTTTTTCTTTGAAGAGTTAGGCATGAGAGAAGGGATCCTAGCCAACGAACAAGGTTGGAAAGTAACGAAGTCGACCGCTTAAGATTCGAAAATAGATCTGGCTGTCTGGTTTTGTAAAGTCACAATTTTCAAATAATGTATTATATTGTATTTATATGTACTTATATAAGATTACTTTATTTAATTATTATTAATGGCTTAACCCTTCGTAAATAATATATATCTACGCGATAATGATAATATAATGTAGATCTACACGAGACACAATGGTGTCAATTCTGTTGTGCACAAACTAAACTTAATTTAGGCTATTGCTATCTTTTACTAAAAGGCAGTGCGAGAAAAGGACGGCTATGAACTAAGTTAGAGATGTCAAACTAGTTAATGCCTTGCGCTTCACCGTGATTTTAGTCAACGTGTTTTTACGTGCACCCTTCATTTGTATGGAAATATTAGTTCCAACTAAATTTGACAGCTCTAAATTACGTCCGTCTCTTTCTCGTTTTATTAGAGAGAAAAAGATAGCTATAGCCTAAATTAAGTTTAGTTTGTGCACAACAGAACTGACGCCAATGGCTTTTTAGCTGTGTCTATAATTACGGCTACGAGAGGTTAAGTTGCCCTAAATGTAAAAAAATAATGAACTCTGCCACAAGTACCTTTTGAGTACAGATACACTTTTCATTTTATTTTCTTAATAGGTACTATTAAACAGCATGCAATTTCACCAAATTCATATTTAAACACGTCTGCAGTACTCTGGAATTTTCAATTTGTGCAGCTGTCTGTAATTTTAAAACGACATTAGGTGCTGTTCATTCCGAGATATTAAAATTTTATCAACCTGTTGAAGCGATGAGGACTGAGAAAATATGTTTTATCTTTTTACAAGTTTTATTTAACACTTGACTGTGTGTGTCACATCCTGAATCATAACTAACGGTACCTTTATAAAGTACAAAGTTCCGTGACGCAAAATTGGCCAAGGCCAAGCACATTTCTGAATAAGTTAGTATTTTGGTACTCTCAACGCCACAAATACTTAGTTTATTTTTATATTACGATAAACGTAGCCTCTGTAAAGATAGATTTAGATCTGAAATAAAAAAAAAAGTATATTGAGAAAAGTATTATTGAAAGTACTAAATAAATAAAATATTTTCAAAATACTGCAACGTTTTTTTATTGACTTAATAATTGGTTGGTATACTTGGTCTGTTTTTCTTTTACATGTTAACATAAAAAAGTCTGAGTTTTAGAAATGCAAATTTACAACATTCAACATAGACATACACGAAGCCAAGATGTCTTTTTAAAAGAAAGACTGGTTATCATTCGCAAGGACCTCTGTTTTTTTTATCATTAATATGATACCCATGCATGTTCCCCGTTTGATCTACAGCGCCATTGCTATCAACTTGCAAATAAAAGATGGAATATCAAGATACATAATATTTCTTTTGATCGAAGTTCATCTCATGAATACATGTATTCGATACAATAATAATATGATTAATACCAAGGCGAGTGTGTGCCGATTGTCATTGTGAAGTAGTTGTAATTCCTGTCATCGATGTTGATCAAGATGTTAGCCGACCTTAATAATGAGGAAAACTCATTGTTTGTCAGATTTCATTACCTGTCGTATAGTGTAAGGTCGATCATACAAAGTATGAAACATACATTTGTCTGCATTAAACATAAAAGGGTGGGTATATTTTTGTAGGTACAAAAACAACACATAGCAAAACTTAATAGCCTAACTTAAGTTAGTGATAGCTTAGTTATGTTTGCCTTTTCAAAGCAAAACACGTGTAGGCAGATCCGCATAATTCCCTCATGTTATTAGAACTTTTGGGTCTAATAACATCCAATTCTTCTCTCTATCGTTCACGAAAACAAAAAAGCTCATTAATATTTCTCGTTTTATCACACTAAAGTTTGTGCAAAACAATACCATGCCGCCAAGCTGTCAATGTCGACGGCAACTTGTACTAAGGAAGCAGGACCAGTTGAAGGTATGTCAAAACAACGCTCCGATCCGAACGGACGACAGTACACCGTACGATTTGAAAAATTCAACAAAGCTTTGAAATGTCAGGTGACGGTAACAGCTCCAACCTTTTATGATATCCTGGTACCGACACTGGGAATTGTTAAAGAAAGATATTGACAATAAATAGTAACTTTGTTTCTTTTATGAAGATACTTTTCCAAGATATTTTCTTCCGTATTTTCTTGACTTGATCAAAAGGAAAACCCCACATAATTTAAGCGAAGGAAGTTTCTTGGTTGCTCAGGAAACTCAAATATGATATTGGTTCATTTATTTTCATGTTATGTAAATGGAAATAAATGTCTTGGAAGCAAATACAAATTGCAAACAGCTTATAAATAAGGATGTTTATGTAAAGATAATCATTTAAATAAGTGTAAATACCGAATTCCTAGTAACCCAACTTCCAATAATTTTGATGACTTATCCTTAATCGTGGTTTAGTGATGAAAGAAATTAAATTAATAAAGTATTACATGTAAAATATGCAATGGCTCGATGGTTGGTTGCAATTTGTGATTTTTTTTTACAAATAAATGTTTCGGGACCTCAACCGACGACGTTCAAGAGTTTCCAAACATAAATTAAAGTCACTTATCTTAGTCGTAATTTTAGTATTGGAGATATTGCCAAACGGTTGGTCGACTCTTCTCGTGACCAAAGGGCAGGTCTATTTTTCGGCCAAAGAATTAGCGAAGACATCCAACATGGTAATATGCTGCCAGCCTTCTGGGCACTTTCCCCGTTGATAGCAATGCGGAGGAACTTTTTGGCGGCCTATAAATTCTTTTCGGCTTCTGATAAATGTAAATTATTTATTGTTATTTTAGGTTGGTATAGTAAATAACGTATTTTCACAATATCATTGTTGTCTTTATAATTTATCACAATGTGAAAAGACATTTCATTTAGACTTTATGGTTCTTATACCTTTACCTTCACACATGACTGCACACGCATGATTTTATCAACACAGGTGGAACAGTAACACGTATGGAATAAGGAAAACCGCTACCTACATGAAAAAATAAATAAAAAAGCTTTATGGTGATATTCTCAGAAAACTAGGTGAGGGTCTTCTTTTTCTATTATTGCCACCAATTTATAGATGTAGGTATCCAATTGTCGAGCAAAAAGGTCTCACTGCGCCCCATTAATGTGTGAAATAAATTGTATTTTCTCAAACATGCTTGGAAAGAGCATTATTTTGACAACCTTCTTCGAGATAAATTGAAATTGCTGTACTGGCTAGATTAATGCGACCAGCGGCCGGCAAAAGTTGTATGAAAATCCATATCTGTCGTGTGATTTAAAAATGGAACGACCTTTTACTCTGAAACATGGCAACCAAGGAGGTAACTTGTCAAAGGTTTTATTTAAATTTCGAATTGGCTTGTAAATAGAGAAGTTTATTAAAAAAAAAAAAACAAATGAACTCTTCAACGCGAGAATAAAAAGTTGTTTGTGTGTATCATTGATTTTGAAAACTAATTGTATTAATTTCCTCGCATTATTTGAGAAAAATATAATACAATCCTTGGCCACAACTAGGCATTGATGGACTTATGTATGTGTGCCTCGGCTTCGCCTCGGCCCACATTTTTACGTTCGTCTGTCAATGCCTCTATTGCTGGCAGCTGCAGTAATGTACTATTTCAACTAATCGCAAGCTTCATTTACCTCAGTAGGAAGTAGAAAACACTTAGTATAAACAACATTTATTCCACGAATGATTAGGTACAGGTATACCTGTAGTAAACCCTTATTTTGCCAATTATTTTGAAGATCCATGTAATAAAGTCCCATAATAACAGAGCTGCGGGGATGCGGGGTTGCGGGAATCCGCTGGATGCGTGTCGCACGGGACCGGTCAATGAGGTGACACTTGGAGGAGGCCTATGTTCAGCAGTGGACGTTATCGGCTGAAATGATGATGAATAACAGAGCTATTGCCAGAAACTGGGTACAAATCCAGACTCTACTGGTACTGAAGAATTCCTGTTAACACTTTGCCCAATGGAATCGAACCCCCGTGATCAGCAGTAGCACTTGCAACTACTAAACCTAATCGTCATCATCATATCAGCACGGTGTTTCCTGCGATTTAAACGACATCGTCAACTCAACGAGCTTTTGGATGGCCTACATACATAAATTGAATGATTAATGGATGAATAGTGATAATGTTAATGAAAATTTATCAGTCTTTAAAAAACGGTGCCTAAAACTTAAGTTAGTCCCCAACCCAATATTTTAAGAGAAACCTTCACGTCTTTAAACTTTTTATTTGCGTTCCAGCAGTACGCCTGCGAAAGTTTTAAAAAGTTTTGCAACTTGAACTGTCGTTCACTGCTTTCTTTAAACTACAAGTTTCTCTTGGGAGTTTTAGTCACAGTCTAAGTTCTATTTGAAGAGACAAGATAGCGTACCTCAGAAAGACAAAAAAAACACCCGTACTTCGTATTTAAAGTACAAGATAGAATCTGTGAATTGTGAACGTTTTGGAGAAAGAACATTTTAGACTAATATATAAAAAAAAAACTAAAATTATGATCATTGTAAAATATACTAGCTTATTGCACGCAACTTCGTTCGCGTGAAAATTTAGATAAGTAAGTGTGAGTAAAATGTATCCTATGTTACGCTATGTTATGCTATTCCCGACTATAATCTCTGTCTGTGCCTTTCATCCAGATCCGTTCATCCATTCTGGCACGATTGAGTAACAAACACCCATCCATCCAGACAAATTTTCGCATTTATAAAGCAAACTCATACTTTCCAGTCTAGATAATTTGCAAATAGAATAAATAACGTAGGATTACAGCAGTTTCTACATGTTTGCTTTCAAAAACAAAATACGATCACAAGTCTGTCTACATTAAGAATTTTACAACAACAACAAAAAAACAAAGAAAAAGGACCAGGAAATCAGAAAGAGAAAACGTACCTAACTCAGGGTCTTAAGAATCTTTTCTCCTCTAACTTTGTTCTAATAAGTATAAATTAAGCTGAGGAGCTCGTGACTACATAATAACAACCGCTCGGATCGATCTTAAGGTTAAGCCGCGCTTGTCTAGGTTGGTCCGTGGATGGGTGACCATCCATTACACCAAGTTGTTTCCGTGCCTCGGGAAGCACGTTAACTGTTACTGTTGGTCCCGGATGTCATTTGCAGATCTTTTACCGTCGTTAGCCCGAAATTCTGTCAACCAGTATTACCAGTACTAACTGGGTTGTGGAGGTCAGATAGACGGTCGCTCTGTGTAAAATACTGGTATTCAGGTACATCTAGTTAGAAGCCGACCCTAACATAGTTGGGAAAAGGCTAGGCAGATGATGATAATAAATTAAACCAGACCCAGAAACTATCTAGCTGAGAGTTGGCATTTTGCTAATGGACTTTGAATGTCTCGTCTTACTCTCTCCAAGTCAATAATAAATGTGTATTGGCCAACACTTCAGCAGTTCTCCGTTAATTGAATAATAAATTGAAGTTTGGTTAATTTTCAAAATAAATTGGTTGGATAGAGTAGTATTTCACTGCTTGTTCAGAGAGTTTATTGGTAGAAAATAAAATATTTGAGTTGTTTTAAAATGTTAAAAGGAACAGCAGTTTTAATAGGTTTATTTTGCCAGGATCGTCTGTTAAAAATGTTTTCAGTTTGAATAAAAAAAAAATTGTACGGTTAGCAACCAGATTTCAGGCTTGATTCAGGTTTTTTAAATATATATTGCATGAGGTCCCGCTGGACGCACGGGACTGGTCAAAGTGATGACACTTGGGCCTATGCCCAGCAGTGAACGTCTTTCGGCTGAAATGATGATGAGGTCCTGGGTTCGATTCCCGGGTCGCGCAAAGTGTAATTGGGTTTTTCCATCAGGAAATTCTCAGTAGCAGCCATGTAGTCTAGATTTATGCCCGGTTGATGGCAATAGGCTCGCAACCTATTACATGGGACTTAAACATAACTGTTGAAATGTGGGTGTACTATTAGGTAAAGGGTACACCTGCCACCACCACAACCCATCGGGGATTACAAATGTGTTGTTATGTATGTAGTATTTGTAGTCCGTTGCAAGGAAAAAAACTAGCCACCGTATTTTGTTTTACACCATTTCATTTTATTTTGATATATAAACTATAATTATTACTATAACGTTTCATTCCTGTTAAAAACCAAATAAAACTTTGCCCGACCCGGGAGTCGGGCTCAGCTGTCGCGAAAGCGATCACAAGACCAACCAGTCAGTTTTCCTTGACCAATATCAATGATGTCCATGGTAAATTTAGAACGTTAGTATTCCTACAAATGAATTACTTTGCTGAAGCCAAAACCCAGCTTTAATCATCGGAAAAACACGACATTGTCTGTAACGGTACAATTTCCTGGGTAGGATCCACAAAACTGTAAAGTCACTCTGAGCACTCACCTACCTAACTTTCAGTCTGGAGGGGAGCACTATTAAAAGAAATTGACAAGGAGACGAGTTATAAGAATTTATTAACAAAGATCCTAACCTAAAAACTGGAGCTACTCAAATCACTAATGCCAGTGAAGCTGGCGGAAAATACTGAAGATGAACGCAGAATGGAATAAATAACTGAAGAACGTCCGTCTTCAGACTGTGGAGGAGGACCGAGGAACCATCAACTCTCAGGCCGTAGAGAAGGGCCGAGGGCATCCGTCTTCAGACGGTGGTGGACGGCCGAGGACCGTCAATCCTCAGGCCGTAGGAGGAGGGCCGAGGACTTCTGTCTTCCGACCGTGGAGGAGGGCCGAGGAGCGTCAAATCTTCATCAGGCTTGTGCAGCTCAAGCATCAATGTTTCCAGGTGTTCTAGGTGAGGGTGCGGCACGGAGAGAGGCCGACTTAAAACTCAAAAATAAGGGGAACTGCCCTTTAAATAAACTTTTATGAAGCTTCCCAGAGGTGTTTCTGCTCTCAGCTCTGAACGTAGACTGCCCATTTCACCACCAGGCTCCTGTCAACTCCAGATAATTTATATTTTAAAATTAGAAAATTATTAAAAAGAAAATCGAATGAGGTCGATGTGATTTACCTATACAACCTACAACTAGCTCCAGCAATAAATTAAAAATAAAACTAGGGTTGCCACTAACTGACATCACAAAAGTAAACAAAGATTTAATAAAGATAAAAACTTAAATAACATGAATTAGAAGGTAAAAAGGCCAAAGCCGTTGCTAAGCCTCCAAGAAATGACCATGAAGCTACCTAGGGAGGACGAATGCTTAAATTTTCAGGTTAATAATATCCAAAAATGTAAGTAAAAAGACATATAAAAGACATACACATTACATGTCTCTCTTTGAAAACTTAGACTTCCAAGAATTCTTAAATAAATTACAATCAAGAAAAAAGAAAAAACCAACTCGAGTTCTAAAGAATAGTTCTCCTGAGGCTAAAGCATCTAAGTTAACAACTATTTTGTATCGAACTTTAGATGACTTGAATTTTGTACTGCAGTTTGACTTTTCGCCACCTAGCATTAAAGAACAATATGCGTTGGCTGGATTCAATTTCTTTATTGTAAGTGACTTTTCTGTGATGTGCAATTTTGTGTCTTAAATGTTTAGAAGGTATATCTATAGAGGTATATATATAGAGTCTTACCAAGGGGTATAGTCTTACCAAGAGGTATCGTATTACCCAGTACAAACTGGGTTGTGGAGGTCAGATAGGCAGTCGCTGTAACATATACGGCAGTACATGAGTAATGGAACGCACTGAAATATACTTAGGTTTAAGATGTTACGAGGGGGAGCGCGGGAACGCGCCACACAGCCGAGCGAGACACTGGCTGAGGCATACAGGAAAAATTGTAAAAAAAATAAAAATATACTTACTGCGAATAAATGTGCTCTAATACATCAGCTTGGCTTTAATTAATAAACAATACATGGCGCAGCCGGTAGGATAGAAGAACCGTAGCAGAAAAATACAAGTAAGATTTAAAATTTCATTGGCAAGGAGGTTATGACCACGCCACAGACCCCGCCGGTTGACGAACAAGAAACAATGGCGGGTGTAGAATACAGAATGCCGGAACCCATGCGGTTAGACTCGCAGGGAGATCTGCTACCTAAATGGGTAAAATTTAAACAACAATTTCAAATATTCCTGACGGCGGCTGGATTTGACAGAATTTCGGAGACAAGGAAGGCGGCCATTTTTCTTAATAGCGTGGGTCACGAAGTACAGGACCTTTTCTTCAATGTATTAAAGACTGAGGAATCGACGAAATATGAACAAATCATAAAACTGATGGATGATTATTTCAAGCCAAAACAGAACGAACTCATAAGTACTTACAGCTTTCATAAACGAAATCAGGAAGAAGGAGAGAGCTTCGATTTGTTCTACACAGAAATAAGAAAACTGGTGAAAAATTGTAATTTTAAAGAACAAGAAGAAAGAATGCTCAGAGACCGTATTGTGTTAGGTGTTCAAGATCAGAAATTGCAGAGAAAATTTTTAGAAATAAGCAAACTAACACTACAAGCAGCAGTGGACATGTGCAGGGCTTCAGAATTGTCAAATAATCACAGTAAGGTGATGCAACAGCAGACAACGATGGTGGATATTGTCCGGAGCACAGCAACCTTTTTTTTTTTTTTTTTTTTTCGGATGGGAAATCATCAAATGACTTCTCCCGCTCTGGGCGGAGCAGGAGGGAGTGTCAGACTTTTACTGACTAAAACCCATCCATGTTCCTTCATCGCCCTTTGTGGTCCGGGGCCACGGTATCTCTTTCGAATAGTCCCGCAACCCCGGCAGGCATCGGTCCTTTCGGACCCCTTCCTTTTTGCTGACTCTCTTTAAGGCGCGCGTGGAACACGAACGCGCCGTCGACACGGCCTGTCGTCATGAGACGGACGGACGGCGAGCTAGCCCATAGCCCACCGTCCACAGGCCCGCGCCTACGGTGGCCGGGGGCCACGTGGTGGCCCCCGACGCCCGGGGCGTCTCCCACGGCGGCCGGGACGCTGTGAGGTTCTCTCCCTCTCACGTTCCGCCACCTCCTTCTCTAGCATTACTGCTTCGCAGAAGGAGGTGACGGCGTCCCATTCCGTCTCGCTCCGGACCATGGCTTGCACCAGGGCCGGACGCGAGAGGTCGCCGCCGCCAATCGCCGCTTCGAGGACACGGCGGTGCTCCGCCCACGCGGGGCACACCTCCACCGTGTGCTCCACCGTGTCCTCCGGTCGATCCTCGCAGTGGAAACACCCGGGCGTTTCCTCCCGCCCGATTCGGTGCAGGAACCTCCCGAAAACACCGTGTCCGGTGAGGACCTGCGTCAGGCGGAAGGTGAGGACGCCGTGGCGTCTCTCAAGCCACTCCTCAAAGAGGGGACTTACCTATTGTGGCGTGCCCTGCACGGGGTTGCGACAGTCGCTCTCTCCATGTCGCCATGAGATCACGCCGGAAGTCTGTCCGCTGCGCGACAATTTGTCGCGGCAGCGGAGTTTCCCCCCGGCGTAGCACCTCCGCGCGCCATTCATGTAGGCGCGCGAGGACTATCGCCTCCAGATCCCATGGCGGCAATCCGGCAAGGAGGCACGCCGCCTCACGGGAGATCGTGCGGTACCCACGGGCCAGCCTTACGGCTACCACCTTTTGGGGCGCGTTCAGGTAGTGGGCTGCACGCAGCCTCAAGGAACGCGCCCACACCGGGGCCCCGTAAAGGGCCATGGACCGCACGACTCCCGCGTAGAGCCTCCGGCAGGAGGCGTTTGGCCCCCCAAGGTTGGGCAGGAGCCGCCTGAAGGCAGCCCCGGTCCGTTCCAGTTTGGGGGCCAAACGTCGGAATTGCTCCACGAAGTTCCATCGGCTGTCGAGGACGAGTCCCAGGTACTTCAGCGTCGACTCGACGCCGACGGATACCCCTCCTACCGTCAGTGAGGATCCCGGAGGTGGCGCATTCCGAGGCCCATGAAAGCACATGGCCTCGGACTTGTGCAATGCCACCTCGAGACCCAGTTGCCGGATCCTCTCGACGACTATCGCAACCCCGCGTGTCATTATTTCGGCCGCCGCCTCGTGCGACCCCCCTTGTGCCAGCACCAGCGTGTCGTCTGCATAGCAGACCACGCTGACGCCGCTAGGGAGGTCGGCGCGCAGCACCCAGTCGTACCCGATGTTCCACAAGGAAGGTCCTAGGACCGATCCCTGTGGAACACCGCACGACATCTCTCGCCGGTTCCATTCTCCGCTGCGACCGGGGTAGATAACGGCTCTATCCGTTAGGTAGTCCCCGACCACACGACGAAGGTAGGTCGGCACCCGGTGATACCGTAGTGCCTCCCTAATGCAGCTCCAGGGCATGGAGTTGAAAGCGTTGGCGATGTCAAGAGACACCGCCAAGACAACCCCCCCCGGGACACTGCTTCCCCCGTCGTGAGGGCTCTCACGCGCATGATGGCGTCCACCGTAGAGCGCCCCTTGCGGAAACCAAACTAGTGTTCCGCAAGATCCGGCCCCGTCCCCGCAAGGTGCTCGGCGAGGCGGTTTGCAATGACTCTTTCAAAGAGCTTGCCCACCTCGTCGAGCAACACTATGGGCCGGTATGCGGACGGAGAGTCCGCAGGGCGCCCTGGCTTCCGAATGAGGACCAGCTTCCCCGTCTTCCAACGAAGCGGAAACTGGCCTCTCTCCAAGCATGCGCTTAGGAGCCCCTCCAGTCGGGGCCCGAGAGCCTCCGAGGCCAGGACCCAGGCTTTGCCAGGCAAGCCGTCGGGTCCCGGGGCGGTATTTTTGGCACTGAGCCTGCGTACCGCCACTCTCAGGTCTACCCCAGTCACTACCGGAGTGTCGTCGTCGTCGTCCTGGTGATCCGCTTCCAGCACCGCAGGCGGCGGAGCCATAGGCGGGGGGGGATGTACCCCCCGCGTAGGGAACAGAGTGCTCACTACGTCCTCCACGAGCTCAGGCCGGAGACTCTGCGTCAGTGGGGGGGCCCAGGTGCGGAGTTTATCCCGCACCATCTTGTAAGGGCGCCCCCACGGATCTCTGTCGAGAGTCCCCAGCAATTCCTCGCGGGCCTGATCCCTGGCCCGCAGGACAGCTTCGCGGAGGGCGGTCTTCACCGCTCTGTACCCCTCATATAGCTCCGCCTCAATGGCTGCCGCATCCGGTGGGCGGATGCGGAGCCTGCGATGCCTGGCGTACAGGTGCCGCGCAGCCACGCACGCCTCACGCAGAGACGTCAGCTCTCGCGACCACCAGTACACCTGACGCCGGGCGCTTCCTGGCCGGACTCGGGGCATTGCCATGTCACATATGTCAGACATGGCCTCCTGGAGCCACCCTGCCTCATTGTTAATGTCGGCAGGCCTGTCTGGTGATGTCACCCAGGCCTGCACGATCGAGGCTTCCAGGAGGAGCTCCCGGTCCAGCTGCTTCAGCGCCCAGCGCGGACCATTCGGGGCCTGTTGGACCGGCGCGCTTGAGGTCTGGGTGGAGACGTCGAACCGGATATACCGGTGGTCGGAATAGGTCTCCACCCCCTCCATGACACGCCAGTCAACGACACGTGGCGACAGAGCGGGGCTAGCGAAATGTCCACCACCGACTCACCCCGCATCCGCACGCACGTGGGGACAGAACCCCGATTTAGGACGACCAGGCCCTTCTCCAGAGCCCAGTCCTCCACCATCCTTCCCCGCACATCTGTGCAACGAGAACCCCAAGCCAAGTTCTTGGCATTGAAGTCCCCGAGGACAAGCACGGGGAGGGAATGGTTCCCGACGACGACACTCAACTCTGCGAGAGAGTTGTGGAACTCGGCGAGAGTTCGGCTCGGGGAGAAGTAGACTCCCACCACTACGATCTCTCCGAACCGTGCTGCTACGCACCCCCGACCCCTCCTGACACCTTCAAGGGTCGGGGTACCGGCGGCGGCCGACGACACTATGGTCACTGAGCCGCTAAGGTCCGCCACCCAGTCTTCCCTGGGCTGGACGAAATACGGCTCAGCGACCACAGCGATGTGTATCGACCACTGCGCCATGCTCTGGAGCAACAGATCCTGAGCGCAGGCGCAGTGGTTGATATTCGCTTGGAGGAAGCGTAATGGGGCCGTTATTGGCACTCCATTACTGCTTCCTCCACCCTGGCCCCCTGTGAGGGCCCCTCTACGGCAGCGGCAGAGGCAGCGGCGGCAGTTGCGGCTGCGGCGGTGGCGACGGTGGCGGTGGTGGTGGCTGTGGAGGGCCCTCCCCTGCCTCTGGCCTTGGCCTTGGCGGGTGCAGCGCAGGCCTTGCTGCCAGCCCGGTGATCAGCCGGCTTGCCAGACACCGCGCATGCGGCGCAGTGCGGCGTGGCGCAGCAAGTCGCGGATATGTGACCGGGCTGACTGCAGCGGAAGCAGAGGCCGCTGCGGTCGACCTCCGAGGCGCATTGTACCGACACATGGTGTCCCACATGGCAGCGGTAGCACCTCAAAGGTCTGGGCTCCAGCAGCTTCACCTGCGCTGACACCCAGCCCACCAGTAGCCTACGGCCCTCCACAATTGCTTTGGCCGCCGTCACAGGGCAGCTTACCGTAACGGTTCGCATGCCCGTGGAGTCCGGACGAAGGGCGCCTGCCCTGACCTGATCGGCAGGACACCCTCCGGACCTAGCAACGGCGGCCACCACCTCCTCCTCGGTGACTGAGTCGTCCAGACCCAGGACGCGCAGGTCTGCGCATCTGACGGGCCTGGACACTCGGGCGTCGTCCGCGTTTAGGGACGCTCTGAGCTTTTCAGCCAGAGCGTCAGCGGACGAGCCACTGGTTTCACCGGGGATCTCCAGCAACCGAGCTCCCGTCGCGGTGACTTTAAGCCGGAGGCCCCCGGTGATCCCGAGCTCGCCGAGATCCACCGTCTCTTTTGCCTTCGCCAGCAGGTCGCGGTAGGACACGCCCCTCTTTTCCGCGTCCGGCTGTAGTGTAATCACTACAGCTGCGGTCTTCGGGGCGCGGAGCCTAGCCGCGATCTTTCGCGCCCTGTGCTGGCACTGCCGCTCCTCATTGCGGGCCTTTTTGGCCGCCTTTCGCCCCTTCCGCTTCTCCCCGACCACCTGCCATCCGGCTTCAGCCGCGGGAAGGGTAGCTGGGGGCTGGGGGGGCTGGGGGGGTGGTGGCGGCGTCGGCATCTGACATGCCGCAGGCGCTGGCCCACTCGCCGCTGGCACCAGCGCTGGCGCCGGCACAGTCACCGCCTGGGCAGCTGCCTTGCCTTTCCCCCTCTTGTGGGCCTTCTTGGCCGGCACCGTTTTTGCTGGAGCTGGCTTTTTGGGGGAGGCCACCACAGCCCTGTTGGGTGGCTGGTTGGACGGCCCTGGTCCGGGTGCGGCTGCAGCAGCCGCATACGAGGCCGCCTTCGGGCCCGTGGTGGCCTTATTAGCCGCCAGGGGGGGGCGCAAGACAATTCCCTCCAGGACGGAGAACCGCGCCTGGAAGGAAGCCAGCTCCTGCCGGACCAGGTTCAAGACCTGGTTCTCCACCGGCGCAGGCTGGCTCTGTCGCTGCTGCCGGCCCCCCTTTTGAGGCGCCACGCGAGAACTAGGCTCACGCAGACTGGCCAGGTCTGCTTGGAGCTTGGCATTCTCCTTTTGCAGGACTTCCGTGGCGGCCAACAGGCGGGCCACCTCCGCCCGGACTTTGACTACCTCCTCTCCATCAATTGGAGGAGGAGGAGGAGAAGTAGCAGGAGGCCCCGCAAAGTTTGCCTCCGCTGCCGCCATGATGGAGGCGGAAGCCGCGGGTATGGCCTTGAGTTTAGACGATGTCTTCACCTTCAAGGCCACGCCCCTTATAGCGGCTTCCACCTCCTTTGCGAACCTGGCCTTACGCTCCGCCTCGAAGCCGCCAGGTGCACCCGCCTCGTCGCCCGACCCAGGAGCAATATTGCCCGGGTGGCGCACCTCCTCGGCCAGCTTTGCTGCCCTCTCGGACCTCACGGAGGCAGAGAGCCCCCTCCCCTTGCCCCGGATCCCACCACGCTTGTTGGTGGGGATCTTTCGGGCCGAGGCCTCCTCATCTCCGGATGACGACCCCCGGTCGCCATCCCGCCTGGGCCGCTTGCGGAAGAACTTACTGTTCTCCGCGGGCGTCCCGGCCCTCAAGCGGCGGGAGCTCTCTGAGCCTCCCGCGCTCACATCGCTGGATGCGACGTCGGACTCCGACCCCGCATCCCTCCTCTCCTCTTCTGTGCCGTTACCGGCGTTGGTTTTTTTGGTTTTATTAATATTATTACTGTCCATACTTAAACCCACGAGTATGGGGGAAATATTCTCAATCTAGGCAGAGACCCCTGTACCTAGAAGGGCAGATTTTGAGTATTTATTACTCGCCAGGGGGTCTGCAGGTACCCTGGCGAGGAGCGCACTAACGACTGATTTGTTCTATGGAACACCCGTCAGCCATACATCCCCTTGCGGTGCGTCGCCGCTTGGGATTCGGGGTAACTTTTAATAGAGGTTTTCTACCTCGCGATCCGGGCAGTTAAGCCAAGAGAGCACAGCAACCTCTGATGTACAACAGTCAGCGGGTACTAAAGTTATGTATGCTTCTAATAAGGACTCTAAAGATTCCTACAATTGTAAAAAATGTGGAACAAGGCACGGGCCAAGAAATTGTCCAGCTTTTGGAAAAATATGCTCAAATTGTCAAAAACCTAACCATTTTAAAAAAGGGTGTAAACTGTTAAAGGAAATAAGGGTGTATAATAGTGATAGCAATGGGGATGCAGATAATAATGTACACAATTTGTGACTAGTAAAAGGGTGTCATAACATTGGTTCTCATAATAATGTTAAAAATAATGAGTGTGGAGATTGAGTTGATATAAAATTTTTACTATACTAACATTTTACTGTAATACTGCTTGATAAAGGAATGTTAATATAAGTATGAAAGTAGTATGTGCAGGCTACAATGCTAGTTGCAATGTAATAATTAGTTTGTAAGGTATAATTTAGAAATAAGTTAGCAGTATAGATGTAAAGCAACATAAGTAAGGAAATAAGTAATTGATTGTAAAGTAAAAGTATACCTAAATTAGAAATAAGTAGACATGATAGATGTAAAGCAATACAACTAAAGACAATGAAACATTGTTAAGATAGTTCTTTTTTTTTTTTTTTTGTTTGTGATAAAAGGGATAGATGTAACATATACGGCAGTACATGAGTAATGGAACGCACTGAAATATACTTAGGTTTAAGATGTTACGAGGGGGAGCGCGGGAACGCGCCACACAGCCGAGCGAGACACTGGCTGAGGCATACAGGAAAAATTGTAAAAAAAATAAAAATATACTTACTGCGAATAAATGTGCTCTAATACATCAGCTTGGCTTTAATTAATAAACAATACAGTCGCTCCATGTAAAATACTGGTATTCAGCTGCAGCCGGTTAGACCAGAAGCCGAACCCAACATAATTGGGAAAAGGCTAAGCAGATGATGATGTTTAGAAGGTATATACATATAGAATCGTTGAAGTCTGAATTGGGACCTTGCCTTACTCAACTAGGTAAGCTATTTTCTTCTGGTTACGATTCAAGATTTCAGTGACGACAAAATAGATTTTCGGCTTCGAAACGTTATTAGTTTATTACTACAAGTAGAGTTAAAAAAAATAGGATTTGATATACTTTTATTTATTGCTATTCTTTGGTTATAATGGAGGTCTTATCGCCAAATCTTCCACAACCATTGGATGGACTGTACGAACATACAAAAAACATACACTGAAAAGTGTAAAATAACTTTTTAGAATCAGTTGGCAAAAAAACGTCAATGAAACAAACATATTAAAGACAGCAACTTCCGAAAATCAAGTTATTTCACTTTTCTGATTTTTTTCAATTACAAAATGGGCCTGCTTTTGGCCTCGATCACGCCTAATGGAAACGATGAAATAATACGATACAGGGGTTCAATTACCGTCTCTTCAACATAGCAGTAATATTTTAACATAACACAACAAAACTCCATTTTTTTTTTACGTTTTTTTTTTCATCATTCCACATAAATTCTTGTCATGTGTTCCTTTCAGATTGTAACTTAGATATTAGATCATAAACATACACGAAGAAATAAAGATAATACAATTTATACAAGACCACCGCGAATAAACATTGTGATGCCTAAATTATAAAAAATAAAAAAACTTATACACGAGAACTTTTAGCAATTCAACCCACTGCTTAGGGTCTAAAGTGGCAAATCCAACTCTGTGCTTAGTTTGTAAAAGGATTATTTCATAAAATAGGTAGCTATATATAGGTTTCAGCCATTTCTAATCTCCTCTCTGAATGCAAGTCGTAATAGGCTTTATGGCTTCTTGGAAAACGTCTTCTCTCTGTTTATTCCATTACAAATCTCAAAAGGCAAGATACATGATGTGCTCTATCTTGGAAGAGAATGTATTTTAAAGTTTAAGCTCACTGAAGCTCAACGTAGAAGTGCATTACCTAAGTATGTCTTACCAAGACGATGTTATTTCAGGCATGATTTCACTAAAAATACATTCTGTTGTCATTAATAATAATCGTGTGATTGGATAATAAATAATAGTATAGTCTGACAGACTCAACGTAGAAGTGCATTACCTAAGTATGTCTTACCAAGACGATGTTATTTCTGGCATGATTTCACTAAAAATACATTCTGTTGTCATAAATAATAATCGTGTGATTGGATAATATAATAGTATAGTCTGACAGACGGTCTAGTTATTTTAGTTGTCACAACCAGGATTGCTGAAAGGGTTCGAAACTCATGTCTCAACTTGTCCTAAATGTTTAGTTTTTCTTCAAAAAATTTCTTTGGAACAACCCGTTTTTTCGTAAGATGAAACGCATGTGGCTAAAAGAGTGATGGATATGAATGATTGATGTATGTAAAAGGAAAGGAAGACCAAAGAAAACATAGATGTATTGTATGAGGAATGATGTTATGAAAGAGAAAGAAGTAAATGATGCCGTGACGCCTGATATGATGGAAGAAAAAAAAAGTGAGCCGTCGTGGGACGCCTGGCAGATGTGAAACATCGAAATTATTTTGTACAAGTATTAGGCTTAAAAAAGTCAATATTAAAAAACAAACATAAAATAAAATAAAAACAAAATGACTTGATTCACAAAAAGAAAATCCTTATGCTGGAAACGAACTCGAAGTCACGAGATTGTAACCCGGCGCTCTGTGCTCCCAGACCAGCTGGCTTGTTGTAAACTAGAACTTATGCTGTTTCAACAGATCGGTAATGTTCGGGATTGGTTTTCCCGCGCCTATAGATGTTTCACATCAAAACGTGTAACGCCGACCCAGGAGAATGGAACAAGGGCAGGAAGATGCTGGTGTCGAGTATGTGAAGTCTGAACCGAAACGAACCGACCGACGTTATTTCGCTTATATTGTTTCTGACCGGCTCAAACCAATGCGGAATGACAACACCAATATTTGATTTTCGAGAAAAATCTCATTAGCTACCTGATGGATTTGCTTTTAGGCTGGGATTGACACTTAATTAACATCAGAAATTTTGGGCGCCATTGCCTTTTGTCAACTGCCTTATAATGTGTTGCGTAATTATTGTTTAAGGATCTACTACATGAGACCAATTACCACCTCTTCTCCATATCAGTAATATTTCAATCTTACCTTCAAGATTGAAAATAAATTACTATCATTATTCAATATTACAATTAAACAAACTAACAAAAAACTATAAAAACTTATCAAAAACTCCTCCTCAACGCTGTCAGCTAGTAATGTGCCCAAGAGTCTTGCGGGCATTGCCGTGTTGTATGCCATGATTTAGTCTCTAGCCAGGGTAAAACCCAGCCCTTGGGTCACTTCCTTGGAAAATCTCCATAAAAAAGCTGTGAACAACCCGCTGCTCGCATAATTACGCTGCTCTACAACCGCAGCGGCAGCGCCAACACAGAAAGATGATTTTGGAAGATGTGATGGCGCAAGAGTATCGACACATTTCCCACAGTAAAGTCCTACCCATCTTTGAAGCAATCGCAGCGTCGCGTGCCAAGCCATTGGGTTCTGAAACAGCACCGTGACCGTGGCATCATTTTGGGCCCTATCAGAATACCAGTGCTGTGACTTTTTTTAATGTTACAGCACCATGCTGAGATAGCAGCCTTTTGACTAATTTCGTTTCTTTTTTTTCTCTATGTTTAATTTTTATTAGTTGCACTGAAAATTTTACCATTTTATTTTTGTGTGTTTTGTCCTGTGCGGGCTAATAAATACTTTTTCTTTCTTTATTTCAGTAGTAGTAAACATAAATATTTTCTTTCTTACAGCATCATCACAAGCGCCTCCGGGCTTCAAACTCCCAACGATCATGCATGTAGAAAGAAACTGGTACGTCATGCCGACGGAACCGATCGGTTCCTTCGTGACGAAGGTCTACCGGGAGAACAGCGGCAGTGACAGGGTTACCTTCGGGCTGGAGACCTACGGGCCGCCGGCGCCGTTTAGGATTGATCCGCTTACTGGAGTCGTTACTGTGAATGATACGCTTATTGATAAGGTGAGATCGATATAATTTTCTTTTTTTTTAATGTTATCTTATATTTTTTGATTTGGTTGGATAGAACTTTTTCAAAAAAGCTCATACTCAAAAAGGAAAAATCTGTTTTTTTTTTTTATGAAATGTAAAAGATAACCGTGGAAAACTATTATTTGAGCGGTACAATTGGAAATGAACACTCTAAGTCTAGAGTTTTATTAGCGATGACACTAAACAGTTTATTTCATTTATCAATGAGAAAACCCTAAAGATTTAACTATTCGATAGAAAGATAATGAATAGACGAGTTTTTATAATTTAGATAGAAACTTACAATGGATTAAAAACCATTACACATTACAGCACATTACCATTACAGCTTCCATAGAGTACCGTTAATCTTAATAATATTGTATAAAAAACACGAGGCACTAAGTATGTTGGGACATGCTAATCTTTGAAACCACCCATCAGATTTCAATGAAATTTATGAACATAATTATATGGTTGGTCCCAACATGAAACATAGGATAGCTTTGGGTCGCTAGGTCGCTAGTTAAATATGATTTGTTTTTCTTGTGCAGTAAAGATCACCCATTGTGATTAACTAAAGACGGTCGGCACGTTGAAAAGACGTGCAGTAGTACGTTTGTGACGTGCTGAGTTCAAAGATCAATCGAGAAGTATTGACAGGTTTGCAATAATATCGTAATTGCATTTAGATTACAACTCGGTGTTACTCAAAGCCAAATAACGCAACTGGAAACTGTATGCTGGTGTTGAAAACTGTTCATAGAAACTAATGATATAATCTATACTTAATATAAATAAGTATTTGTTTGTAATTTTATACATAGGGGATAATCTTTGGAACTACTGATTTGATTCCGAAAATTCTTTCATTAGTGGAAAGCTAAATTATTCTAGAGTGTCCTATGCTATAATTTAAACGTTTCTGTTGGATTATTTACGACCACAAGGCGAGCGAACCCGTTAGAAAAAGCTAGTGTTATGATAGAATGGATGAATCAGTTTTTGTTTTCAGTGTAATCAGATTTAATTTTGTGACCTTTAACCTATCTTTTATTGCATGGACACAAAGCAAACAAACAAAATTAAAAATTTATTTTCACGCAATATAAATTATTCAATTACTGAATTTTCATGATATCGAATTTGAAACTAGTTAAGTCTATAATAACCACTTCTAAAATTGAAATATGATAAGACTTAAAACTATTAATTTTCAAATAGGTAATTCGAACAAAACGAAGTTTGCCAATTATTAATTTGAAAACATATTTAACTAACTTTATCTTGTGACTTCGTCCGTGTCGAAAACAAAGATTAAAGCGTTTCATCAGTAAAATATATTATTTTTATAATCAAATGGTCAAGTTATTAAATATTTTAGAACTGTGGAGGCCCAGTGGTAACGGCCATGATTTTTTATTGGTAGGTGGTGGGTTTGAATTTAGGCAGGCGCATTATAATGTGTAAAATAAAAACTTTTTGTAAATTATTTCATTGCCACTGCTCACATTAAGACGTTGAAGAAAATATAGTGATGAAACTGGCATGTCTCAGAACCAAATTATAAAAACATGTCACATCTAAGTAGATACACATATAAGTAGATTAATATCCCATTACCTCTCATACAGAGGAGGCCTGTATCCATGTAGTGGGAACAATATTATTAGTAAAGACATAAAACTTCCGGAATAAAATATCTAAATGACTGCGAAGACAATTTCAAATTCCATTGAGCGGTTACACAGCCAGCCCTGATAAAACTACGTCGTTTTACACTATTTACAAATTGCGATGATAATAAGTTAGTAAAAGCGATCAGCTTCTAATTTAGCTTTACATAAATAATTGAATAAAAATGGCCACACCATAATCATATTTCACTCATACAATTCAAGATACATTTTTGCCCTATAGCTTTGGCACCATTGATCTATCTGTCGGATGCTGGAACCAGAAATGTTTCAGTTCTGCCACACGGCACTGATGTACGGTTCAGTGAGTGCTTATAGTTGGTACTGACATAGTAAAAAATAACGAGTAAAACAACTTCGCCGTTTTTTGCAAAATTAAACACGGTTGTATCACTTTTTGGGATTATTACCTCCCTCTAATTTAACAGCATTGTCTTGGAAATTAAAAACATGGATTCTGGGGTCTAAAAATGCGTTTTAGCAGAATCATATAATATGAATCACGAATCACAATCATAGTATTTAACGGCGGAGTCTGCAACTTTTTTTAAAATTAGTTATTCAAAATCGGTAATAGCAATAACATGTAAAGAGCTTATAGGCCCAGTTCCTAGTTAAAATACTGTATGTTATGTCTACTGTGCTTATAGTGACATGCTGTTTTTTTTTCTCTGTTTAGTCTTTAGATATGTACAAACTGACGCTACATTAAAGACATTCGAGCCACAGCTGAAATTACACGCACATTGATTGGGAAATTACTCAAATACAGTCCCAATTAGTGCATTGCAGTTGTGTCTTACTATGTAGTTTATATAATATGAATATTTTTAAGCATTAAAAAAGTTTTGTAAAGTATATGAAAAAATCAGTAAGATTTTAAGTTCTCAGCGATGCATTGGTATGATTTTTATGGTTATAGGAGTTCGACAGAACACCTCTAGCAAGGCGCGTTGGTGGCTGGTGGAGTAAAAATAACTGTTTTACTTTAAAATGCATTCGATAAACGATTAGTTATTGAATCTTAAAGCCATGACACGCGACAAATCACTTCCATTTCAATCAATTTGAGACTAATTGAAAAAAGTGTCCTATAAGATGTTTTTACTGAATAAATATTATTTATTTATCATTTATCAATGTGAAGGCGATAGAGGGTAAAACGATTGAGATTGACAAATAAATTAGAATCCAAAAAACTAATTGAAATGTTTATTATTGGTTCATTTTAAGCTATCAATAAGAAAAGCATGTTATGTGTACATGAAGTACCTCATTTATTTAATGTATCAAAAGATTTAATTAGATAATGCATGGGGTCTGAAAAGAGGTCATAAGGTCGGTAACTATGTACAAATTGTTCTATTGGTCCCTGTAATCGCGAATAAAAAAATAAATAAAAACTAAAAGGTTTTGTCGAGTTATGTGAAAAAGCAGCTGATTTTTATTTGCAATTTCAGTGTCACTGGGTAAACAAAAATTGGTAAACGGTCACATTACATACATTATTCCAATGATTACGTATAATGTTAAGGTTTACAAAGTGTTAACAGACCCTTCACGACGCACAAAATACAACGCACAAAAAAAAATTGGGATGCAACTATTTTCTTTAAGGTAAAAAATCATGTTTTACGGCAGGCCTCAATATAATGCACTCAACACATTGTGCTGATGCATGCATTGAATAGTAAGGGCGTCTTGGAGGTATTTAAAGTAAAAAATAACATTAAAAAAATGAAAAAAAAAAACATGTTAAAAAGTTGGAACTTTGACCTCCAATATCTTTATAACTAGAAGGTTCCCGGGTATGGTCTAGAAAAAAAAATATCGCAATGACGTGGAAAATAAGTTCCTTTCGACTTCGGGTCCTTTTACACCCATTAGGCATACAAGTAACAGTAAATGTGTATTCTCATAGATTATTAAAACCATGACAGCAAGCACTTCTCTTCAAATAAACAGAAAATCATCAGATACATAAAAACTTCGCATGCAAAACGAAATACCTCTCATTTTGGGTTCCGATTTTTAACGGGTCGTTATTTTAATCACTTAAGTGGCAGTTTAAGAGTACCTCAGTCTTGGAGGTCAGGTCAATCAATATTGATGCTGTGGGAAAAATCGCGGCAACTTTTATGTCTTTAACATCTGTTATAGCAGAAGATAAATATTTTATTTTTCTATGAATAAATAATAAAAATAAAAGTTTTGGTTTCTGGGTTTTCAGAACCCAGAAAAGTGATATTGCGTCGTTCTAACCCGTAAATACATTTTTGGCAGTTTTGATTTTTGATGTCGTTTGCTAGAGAATCGGAAAACGCGTTGTTTCAGCCAATCACAGGAACAAGCAACGTCTCAACTTATAAAACGGTATTGTACCATAGTAAGGTATGCCGCTTTATCACTCTCCTGTAAAGTTACTATTTTAACTCACGTGGTGTTCAACTTCAACGTCGATTTGCTATTTTTAAAAGGAATTTGGCGGTAGCAGCTTGAAGTCAGTTTAATTTATTTGGTACACCAACAACAGTATCTACCAAAAAACAATGAAAATAATATAAAATTGTAGCAAACACCATATTAACAACAACATAACTCTCAGCTAGGGAGAGCAGCGGTGGCCCAGTGGTAGCGGCCCCGATTACGAACAGTAAGTCGCGGGTTCGAACCCAGACAGGCGCATTACTTTGTGTAATTTATTTCATCACCACTGCACTCAAAACGGTGAAGGAAAACATCGTGAGGAAACCGGCATGTCCTAGAACCAAAAATTCGAAGACATGTGACATCTACCAATCCGCACTGGGCCCGCGTGGTGGATTATAGCCCATTCCCTCTCAGTGAGAGGACGCCGTGTCCCAGCAGTGGGACCATTATAGGCTGATGAGGATGATGATGATGATGAACTCTCAGCTCCGAATAACACAATCATACATTTTGACTTAAAACTACTTTAAAATATCTTATGTGTTATGAATGTGGATATCTAAAGATTTTTATTGAATGTCAATTAGACAAATGGGTCTTAAACAAACTGGCTCTGCCTTACATTTCTAGGAACACAGTATAGAGAACGTATATTTTGTTTAACATCACTTTATACGTTACGAGAAATACATAATTCATGTTTTAATTTCCATCAATATGTTATTACTTTCACGTTATAAAAAAGTTAATTGGTAGTAGATTGATTTTAGCTGTATCAATTTCAATAAAGCAGTATTAATCAACATTCAAACGAATCTAGATGGATAGCTGAATACGGCAAATAAATTCAAACAACGAATTTTATATACCAGCTTACACCTAATTATCATATAGTCATCATAACAGGTATGAGCACAGTATCAAAAATTTGCAAATCTATTTAGGGCCATGCTCACCAACAGTAAAATAACCGACTGTTTCGTAATCGGCCCGCTAAACGTAAACAGTTGTATAAACATGACGTGGGAATTTTGGTGTTCACTACAACTTATTCTAGCTCGGTTAAGTAAACAAGCATTTTAGGAATGAAAGACCGAATGATTATAATACAGTCAAAAAGGGTGGGTAACTAACACGTAAAAAACCATACAAATGAGAAACATCTTAAAATGGTTGCATTATACCTACCTGAGATGACAGTTCTTTATAACCATCAAATTATCTGTTGTGTTTGAAGTTTTGTTCGTTTGAAACAGTTTTTAAATTAAATACTATGGATAAGGAGCGCATTGCAAATTTTACGCATGAGGAAAAAAAATTGTCACTTATTTAGTGAAAGCACCAAGGCGTAATTAAAAACCAACGCACCGAACTCCGTGAAGTAGTGTCGTCTGGTGGAATACAAACGAGGAGTTCGCAAAAGTCTTTCAACGGTTTCAAACTCGTCCAAAACGTTATCCTCTTCCAAAATATAATTCAAAGCAGACTGCATGTTAAATTCTCACAATAATATCTGGATGTAACCTTAAAATTTGTTATATTTGCAATTTACAAACGTCAAATACACCGATTAACTACTAACCGGGACTTTAAACAACCTCTCCCACCTCGGTTAGAAAAAACAGTTGATTAGCGTGTTTAATCGGTTGATTTGCTTTAGTGAACATGAAAATGTGTTTTAAACAGCTGTTTTTAGATAATCAGACCGTTATCTTTTCGGTGAACATAGCCCTTAGTCCGTCAGTTTTAAAATTGGAAATTAATGAACACGTATTTTTTGTTTTTGTAAATCAATGAATATAAACAAAGATAAAACGCATCAAAACTCAGGAGGGGGGGTTCGTGACGTCAGAACTAGGTAAAAATTATACGTATTGAGAATTTTAAAAGCGTCATATCTTCGTCAATTTTGGTTTACGTAACAAAAGAATTTTTTTGAATTTGATAATCTAACTGACGGACTAATTAGTATTTTTTTTGTCGTCTCGCCTATTACCTACCTTTACCCAATTATATTGGGATCAGCGTCCAGTCTAACCGGATACAGCGGAATACCAATATTTTACGTAGAGCGCCTGCCTATCTGATCAATATAATAATATATCCGGATAAATAAGTAAATAAATATTGCTAGATATTACATACACCGCCATCTAGTGCCACACTAAGCAACATCCTTCTTCTTCTTAAACCCTTAGCCATCTAACGCTGAGTGTAGGTCTCTTCCAAATCTCTCCACTTTTGGCGGTTTTGTGTCACGGGCAGTCACGGCTATCCAGTTATAAAGTATCCTATACCCATACTAATTTATAAATTCGAAAGTAACTGGGTCTGTCTCTCAGTGCCTTTACTGCCGCTAAACGGAATTGTATGTACATTTCGCGTATGGATATAACATAACTTAGGTTAGGAATGAACATAATTTTTATCCGGGTAATAAATTTCCATGGAAGCTCGTGGGTAAATAATAAAAGCTGCCCAGCCCGCTTAGCATGAACACCGAAGAAACGAAAGAGAATTGACAAATCTTTTGTTCATCTGTCATTTTGCTGTCATTGATTCGACAAAATGACAGATTAACAAAAGTTTTGTCGATTCTCTTTTGTTTCTTCGGTGGTCATGCTAAGCGGGCAAGTCGATCTTCAGTGGCCCGAAAATCAGACAACCTGTCTTACTAAGGGGTATCGTATTACCCAGTAATAACTGGGTTGTCTAATTCAGATAAGCAGTAGCACCATGTAAAATACTGGTTGTCAGCTGCATCAGGGAGAAGTAAATGCTGATGATGAGAATCTGTCCGTGGCATAGTTTTCGACATACATGCGGGCAGAGCAGCGAAAAAAGCTAATCGACAAATAGAGGATTGATTTTCCAATGAATCTCTAGCAAATGACGCACAGGTAATTATATCCTCGCCTGCACAGCAAAGAATCTTAATTAGATCATGAATACTAATTAACCAATTAAACAGTTATTAACTCAACAATAAAGTCTTAGAAACTTCAATTCATCTTGAAGTAACAACTATTGACTTTCCTTCTTAATTAAAATTACAAACTATATTAATCAATTTATTCTATCAATCAATCAGATATTAGTTTTTAAGTTTCTATTTAGAGTGTAAAACAATAATTGAATATTATCATCAGTTAAATATTTCATTTATAGGATTTAATCATTTCGGTTAGTCGGTTTTAGGAGACGTCAAAATTCAATTTCATTTTCATAAATTGGAGTAGGTAGTAGTCTTATGATTGTAGTCGTATTTATTTGTAGATTTAAATTAAAACATTTCGGTATTTGTAAAGTTTACGATCTAGGTTCTCTTTTTCTTCAATAAGTTGAACACCTTGATGTTATTTTGGGAAATTCTTAAACTCTAAGCGCTTTTAATTGAAAAGCTCTAAAGAGCATCTGGAGTGTTCTGTTTGATACTGAGAATATTTAGAAGGAAAATAATTGCCGTCTTCTGTAATAGAGTTCAAAATCGTATTAAGTACGCTTGTAAAAAATATTTTTTACTGCTGAGTTCGATTCTAAGGTCGGCCATCATATTGTCCTTGGGTTTTGCTATCAGAAATTTTTCAGTAGCAACCACGGAGTCTGGATTGGTACCCGGTTGATGGCTCTGCTCGCCCCCTATTACATGGCACTTAAACATAACTGGTGAAATGTGGAGTACTATTAAGTACCCTACACCTCTGCCTGACCCTTCGGAGGTAACTGGCGTGATGTTATGTACTACTACTACTACAACAGCCCATAACGTCCACTGCTGGACATAAGCCTCTCCCATGATGGGAGGAATTTGCCATAATCTCCACGCTTGGCAGGCGGATTGGAGATCGCAGTGATGAAAGACTAACAGAAAACGCTGCTGCCCATTCTCTGGTCTACGGAGGCGCAATGTGTTCTGCCTCAGACATTAGTCGCCTTATACGACACCCGTGAGTGTAATGGGTTGGTTCTATTCTACTCTGCCGGTATCCGGCAGAGTAGAATAGAACCAACCCATTACACTGCTAAGATGATGATGTTATGTACGGTGATATTATTAAAAGCTGCAAAGCTGTTCTTATTATTCACATGTGCTTTTCCATGAACCAAGACAACTCACTCTCAAGAATTCTCAAGAAGTTGATGCAAATTAAATAAAAGCAGTATTTACTTCGTTCAACATGTTCTAAGTTTTGTGCGAAATCTTTGGTGTGGCATAACTTATTAAATGCATGAATTAACTTCTACGTAGTTTAAAAGTTTTCTTAATGTTTGGAGAACTACGGCAACAAGCTGCTACGGTATTTGATGAACAAATTATTTGACTATCACATTCAGTTTTGACATTTGACTTTAAAGGACGAATTTTAGCCTGCCGTTGATAATATACATGTTTTGTAATTATAGCAGTTAATAAACCTGAAAGAGAGCTCAACAAGTCGCAATCAATCAGCTTCAAAGTCCTTCGTAACGACGATAACAACTTTCAACAAGATTTACATTTTCGGTAGCATATAACCAAACAGACAATACATTTCGTGACCTTTCAATCATCATTATCTCTGATAAAATGTCACTTGGTTTTGGCCCTCTCTAAATAATTTTCGTTTCAAACATTAAATCCATTTTATCACTTTCCAGGAAAACCGCTCGTACTCGCTATGGGTAACAGCAAACGACGGCTCTATACCACAGAAGACCGAGGTCTACGCAACAGTCTCCGACAAGTCCGGTCAAAGACCGAAGTTACCCCACCCGCCAACCCTGAACTTCCCCGCCTACCCAAACATACCTTTACAACCAAAGTTCCCTAGGACCACGCAAAGCACTACCAAAGCAACCAATATATACGTTACAGTACCTGAAGCAACCACAACACTCACTACTTTAAGTCCTCCGAATCCTCCCGACGATACGCCACCTGGTGGAGAGAGTATTATTCAAAATGATGATGGAACAACCAGCACTGAAGCGCCTAATAAGAATCCTACCAGCAATGAAATGCCTCTGACTGTGGTGCCTCTTGTTGCTATTGGTGCCCTGGTACTCATAGTCGCAGTTGTCATACTCTTCGTGTGCAAGAAGAACAATGCTCAGAAGAAGGACAGCAAGAAAGATGATATGGTAAGTAAAGAAGCCATTCTTAAGTTTAGTTTCATAACCTTTGATGACGATGTCAATTTGGAAAAGTCAACTTCAATTTGTGAAGCTACTGCAATTTTAGCTCGTTAACTGTCTCTACTAGTTAATGTATATGAAAATGCTTTTAGTCTGCAGACATATTTTAATGTATGATTAATTTGATAAATTTAGTTGCACACACAGAATAATGTAGATTGTAGTAGAAGGACAATTCAATTAGCGACTTCGTTAAAAACTCACACGAATATAATTGCCTAAATGGAAAATATGTACCCATATTACGTAGCTTATAATTTCCATGTTTTCGATGCGACATTTTGATGCTATTCAATTCTCGTGTTCCGTTAACAAAATTATTGAAAGGTTACAATAACCGCTGGAGGTTATTTAAAATCCTCACAAAATGATCGATGGCCAACATTGATAATTTTTTGAGGATTTAAACTAAAAATTTCATTGGAAAGCAAGTTGATCTATTATTATTAAGCTCTCCGTTACAATAATTAAAATATTGTTTTTTTTTTTTATTAAAAAAAACTTAGTCCTCGACTTATATTCGTTAATGTGATCTCAAGATTACTCGCTATTTTCTTGGTAGGTGGCATAATTTTTTCCATATTTTTAAAAGCAAAATGATTATTGTTCCTATTTCAATTCAAATATCTAATTAACTAGACAGAATTGTTTGTTTGTATAATCCTCCTTCGGGAGTCGGGTAAAAAAAGGTGAAATAATCGAAAATTTCCTACAGCACGGTAGGTCTGTGTAGGTAATTGACCATCATCCGGATTGCGTCACAAACTTTCAATGGAATGACCTTTTATTTTGTCAGTTAATAATTTTAAGACGAATAGGAATGAGTTCAAGAGTCTCAACCACCACCCAGAACCCTTATTCGAGTAAACAATCACAATAAGAAAATACCTACCAATAATATCTATTTCCTATAATTTTACTCCATTCATAAAGCTTATTTATGAGATTCCCATTGTCCACAGAGTAAAGACTCAAGTGGGATAGTCCTTCAAGATGCGTCTCTCAATATGTGGGATCACCCACGGGCGTACTCCAATCGATACGAGTCCTGGGATAATGGTCACTTGCAGGTCAGTTTATGAGTTTTCATTGTTCATTATCATCATCAAATTCCAACTGATCAATTAAATCACCCTCCCCTTCCCCCTGTTCGTGATTTTGGCCTTCATCAAGATCATTCTTCTGATCTTCAATTTCATTGCCATTCATTTTGCTGAAATTCATTTGTATTCCTTTCCTTTCCGGATGAAAATAAGCTTTTACTTTGGAGCTGGGTAAATAAGCTGTACGAACTCTTTTTAAGTGTAGTAGAGTGTTTTGATGAGATTTTTTATTTTGTCAATGTGGTTGTTTCCCATTAATTCCTGATTTAACCATCGTTTACCTTTATTATTGACATCATTAACTCACATATTATGCATACTTAAACTCATGCTTTTTTTCCCATGGGGGTAGGCATTAACTACAAACTGAACGCCTCCTTACATACTCATTTTGCTTCGTCTTACCTATCTTTTATTCTTTGTTCACCTTGTTTTATTTCTCAAAAAATATTTCAAATACATGAATATTATTAGTTTTTGTTAGATTGCTTACGTTTTCATACAGATGTCTCAATCTACCTTTGGCACGCACAGGTAAACTAAACTTTAATAAAGAAATGTAATATTTTTTCGTAAGCTACGTGTGTTTGCCGATATTAAAATCTAGGGCTGTCTAAATCATTCTTTACCTTCAGTCTAGAAAATATCATTCGTGTAAAAAAACGTAATAAAAAAATGAAAACGACGCACGCAAACCAAGCATCTTATTTCTTACTACTATTGTTTAATATAAATGCAAAAGTTTGTGAGAATTTTTTAACCACTAATATTTGTTTTTAAGGTCTTAAAAAAAAGACCTCTTGACGAAGCCGAAAGGCACTTGTTATCCACGTCATTGCAATTATTTTTGTCCTGGTTCATACCTGGGAACTAGTTACGAAGATATTTTTGAGGTTAAAGTTCCAACTTTTTTGTTTTTAAATACCAGTTTTAATGTTATACACTTATAACTTAAAACCTCTATTACCCCTGTACTACTCAGTGCATTCATTCCCATTTTTTAGTGCGTTGCATTGAGTTCTAAAGTAAAAAGTGTTTTATTACCCTAAAAAAAAGAAATTTACCAGCAATCATTTTTGCCTAGATTTACTTAGCTTTATCTACAGAATGCTTGGTTGACGGGTTGAAGAGTCCGTTTACACCTTGTATTTTTATTAATACTAGGTGTAAACGGACCTGGATGCTTCATTTTAATTAATGATCATTAGTTTAAAAATTAATAACCATTCATCGTCGTTACAGTTATCAGAAGAAACATCGATATCAAAGGATGACCAGCCGTCTGACAAATGGGAGTTCCCACGTCACAAACTAAGGATCTTCAACATTGTAGGAGAAGGTGCCTTTGGACAGGTGTGGAGAGCACAGGCCTTGGATATTGCTGGTAAGTGAAGTAGCTTTCGTCAAGAGATTTGCAGGAGAACTTTATAAACAGTTCAAAGAATAGACGAGACGACAAAAAAAAATCTAAATAGTCCGTCAGTTAGATTATCAAAAAATATTTGACCCATGTTTTTTCTTTTGTCACGTAAACCAAAATTGACGAAGATATGATGACGCTTTTAAAATTCTCAATACGTCACGCCTTGGTATATTTTTTAACTAGTTCTGACGTCACGAGCCCCCACTTCCGAGTTTAAATGCGATTTATCTTTGTCAATATTCATTGATTTACAAAAACAAAAAATACTTGTCCATTCATTTTCAATACTCTAACTGACGGACTAAAGTGATTTGCAATTTTTTGATACTGTCGTCATGCCTATTCCCAAACTTATGTTGCAGTAAGAGGGTTATAGGTTTATTTATCGAAGATTATCTGATCTGATGGAGAAACCCATGGAGCTATAAAGTTTTGGAGAAGTATATCAAAAGACGTAAGGCTCACCACAATTTGGACCCATTTTTTTTAACGTTGCACACAATAGCAACTTCTCCTGTATCGTGAGTGCGTTTACAATAATTTACCCAAACTCACTAACATTTGTTTTGAGCGGGAATCAGACCCACGACACGCAGCACCGCAGCCAATAGGGTGGCGAAGGCAAAGTAAAGCGCCACCATAGCTGATCACAATCTGACCAATGAGGTTAAGCTATTTTAAAATTTAAAATGACATAACCACATTTTCAACCAATGACGATGTTGCGAACCAGCTATGCTAGCGCCAGTAGCTCCACAGTTTCCTTCTCTATTGCTCAGCCACCGCGCCAAAACTACCGACTACCACCTTCGCCTATGATCAAAAGAATCTATTAGAATTCCAGGCCTGAGTTGGTTGCAGAGTGGGTAATACTAATGGGAGAACAATGACCACAAGCCGACGCGACGTTAATCCATAGTTGAATGGTGATGATGAATGACGGTGAAACTAGTTTACTCTATTATGAGCGCAGACGAGGGTCACTGAGAGATTTTCTTTTTGAGGTATTAAAAAAAAACTTAGTTTCCAAGAACTCTATAGATGGCGTCGAACTGACTACGATAGTTGGTGCCAAAGCCAAAAGGCTTGGAAAAAAAACATTGCGTCACGTCACATACGCTCGTTGACTGACACTTTCGTTTGCTTATCCTTCCGAATATAACCTAGTTTTCTCGCGCTTTGTTAAAATCAGTTTTTTTAGGTTCGGTTCCTTGCATTAACGTACTAAGTTCAGCGCCATCTATCCAGCGACTAGGGAAGAGCTAAAAATAAAATCCCTCCTTCTTAGCGTACTTTTTCTTCATCTACACTAATATTATAAAAAGGAAAAATTAGTATTTTTGTGTGTATGTTTGTAATGAATAAACTCAAAAACTACTGCGCCGATTTCAAAAATTCTTTCACTATTAGAAAACTACATTCACCTTGAGTAACATAGGCTATATTTGCTAAATAAAACACTTAGAAACCTCCAATTCTGAAAAGATATTTAAGTTTAAGACATACTTAAAAGTCTTTTTTATCATTTCAATAAAACTTTAAAGTGACAACATGGTATAAACGACGACTTAAAATTGAATGGTGAAGGACACGACGACGGTCTAAAAGTACCACGTACACACGGCGATACACCAAACTATACATTTCCAGTATAACATGGCCTTGCTTTGTATAGAATTTCCTTTCAATTAGAGATTCGTTCATACTGGATTGTATAGGTTGATTGGTCGTCATGCGTGCGATCAAAGTGTTTTATTTTTATGAAGAGAAAGAAAACGTACGCCTTGGGTAGGCACTTAAGCAAGAATGGTTACTGAAACTGAAAGTAAACTTCGTTTCTTTCATTAGTTTCTAGTGTTTTTTAAGCGTAAGCGTAAGCGTTTATAAAAATACGAGTAACATAATATCACGCCTGGTAATACCCAAAGAGTTAACCAGAGGTGTATCTACCTATAGTAATACGCGTATAAGCAGATGAAGAACAGTGTGTTCTTCATCGCACACAAGCCTCCTCTCTAAAGAGGTGGCAGGTCGTAATTTACCACGAAGGCCCAGTGCAGACTGATCGATCTTAGGTCTTCGATTTTTTGGTTCTAGGACATTCCTCACCACATTTTCCTTCATCACTTTGAGAGCAGTGGTGATGAAATAAGTTAAACAAATTAAAGCGCTTTGATTTGAAGTCGAGAATTCATAATTCGGGGCTGTTACCTCTGAGTGCTTAGTGCGAGTTTGTTTTACGTATCGAGCGCGTTAACGTTTACGCAAATTTGTATGGCGCCACTTAGCGTAATACGTGAGAACTACATTTATAGTGAATGATATTTTCAAACGCATCGACTATTGTTAACTTGCGAGTGTGAGATCTAATAAAACATTCATTCGTTTCGCGTTGATTCACCGTGAGAAGTGCTGCGTACATTAGTAACCGGCCAAAATAAATTGACATTCGTATTTTGTGTTCATAATATAAGCGACTGCCTATTCAATTAGTGGTGGTTATGCAACGAAGTTAGACGACATTACTTATCTGTGGTCAATGGTCATTAGTTTTGTTTGCGTTTACGAAAGTTTGTGTTGTGATACTTGTGATTTGCATAAGTTTTGAATATTATTGTTAAAAATAAAGACTAGCCCATCCCAATTTGAAATGCTGGTGACATAAATGGAGCAGTTAGTGTAATCTAAATCTTTTGGTGTGTAGTGTGTGACCTTGATCCATCTGTAAATTTTGTAAAACTAAGTTTGTTTTTTAGGCATGGAGGTCTAAGCAAATGATCTAATAATGCCAGAGTGGCTTGTAGTGGAGCACTCTATCTTTGTTGCCGTGACCATGTTTACGTTTTTGTGGCATTAAATTAAGCTTATCTTGTGCTTTTGCGGTCTCAAACATTCTCCAAACGAAATAATACGAGATTCCATTGTAAGTTTTATTCACAATATGAAATTAAATTAAATTACTTTGATATTTCACCAGTCTCACGATGCTCTCACCACAAGATCTTAAGTGACAACGTTCACGCTCGCAAGTGCCTGCGTTTCATATTCGAGCTGTCAAAACTGTCAAAATTGTAACTTGTACTCGCTTAATACATGCAAACGATAGCGATAGCGATATTCTCGATTAGCGATATGCTTGAAATGGTCCTCACTTTCTTAGAGGCACTCGATTGTCACTATCGACGACGTAAACTCGACGCGATCGAGACGTTACTCGAATTTTAGTATGACACTCGCACTAAGCATACTGATCTCAGTGAGAAAAACTGCGCTCACTTTTATATGCCTAAGATAATAAATGTGCCTCATCATCAGCCCACAACAGTCTACTGCTGGAAATAGGCCTCTTCGACTTCAATCACACTTAACTCGATTCTCGGCAACTCTGATCCAGTTGCTACCAGCCACCCTTTCGCTTGTACCTAACTCCTATAAATTTAAACAATGTATGTTTTTGTTTCGCGCAAACATAGATGTTAAATATTAATTTAAAAAAAAACTGTTGTTCTTTCTCTCAAAACTTTTCAGAAATCGCAAATAAAACAAACTCCAGACGGACTAACAACCTTAAGCGCTTACCTTTTACTAACATTAGAATAATATTTAATTGTGCTTAAAATAGAAGGAAATATTTTAATCTTTCAAAGTTACTTTGTATCCAACGGCTTCTCCCGACCTTCACAAGATTGCAATTTAATCTATCTGGCTTATACGTCATCATCTGCTTCGCCTTTTTTATAATTATGTTGGAGCCGGCTTCCACTGACTGTTTATCTGACCTCTACAACCCAGTTAACGGGTAACGACTCACATAAATAAGTCCTTCTGGCCGTTTTCGGTCTTAGCGGCCAATCTTAGCAGAGATTAGCCATCGGCGCGGGAGATATTATAGTGCACAATTGTGTGCGCAGGCTCAGGTGCACTCTGTTCCTTTACTCTCATAATCCGATGGGACGGCAATCTGACACGACTGGGGAAAAATCAGGCACAGAACCATCGGATTAACGTGCTTTCGGAGGCATGCGGTACAACTTGCAATCTCCCGGCTACTACTAAGATTTTTTTAATGGAAAAACCCAGGACCTCAGCAGTCGCGCTTGCAACCACGAGAGCAACGGGGCAGTCATAAATACTTATGTCGCGTTAGTAAATGATGTTTTCAACATAGGAAAAAGGCTTTAGCCCAGACGTGACGAAAATCGATGAGGTAGAATTTTGATGAAATATGGTAGATAATTACGATATGGAAGCAAAAACGTTGTTTGCACAGAGAAGATTTTTATTGCAAGTATATGACACAAGTCATTATCAAAAACACATGTTCGAATATCAATTTGAAAATGTTGTCTCAACTAAAAAGTTTCCACATTTCCCCTCAAACAACATCCATCATCAGATATACTATCACACCACACCAGACACACTCAAACTCAGATCGCGAACACATTTATTAAATGCCATACGACCCAATGGTTTTGTCAGCACATCTGCTGGGTTATCTTCCGTACACACATAGTCCAGACGTACAACATTCTTAGCAATGCAATCTCTGACATAGTGCGCCCTTATGTCTATATGTTTCGTCCTTCTATGCGCTACAGGATTGTAGGCAAGTTTAATAGCACTCTGATTATCTACGAAAATGCAAATAGCCCCAAGGTATTCACCTCTTATAAATGCATTCAACTGCCGCAAGTGAACTGCCTCCTTGGTTGCCTCCGAAAGAGCAATATACTCGGCTTCCGTTGACGACAGTGCCACACAAGCTTGTTTCCGGCATTCCCAGTTAATCAACGAGTTTCCGCATCTAAAAATAAACCCAGAATATGATTTCCTATCTTTGATGTTCCCTCCCCAGTCAGCATCTACGAATCCCGTGATGTCCTGCACCGGCGACTTGGGAAATGTCAAACATAGATCCCTTGTACCCTTAAGGTATCTCAAGATATGTTTAGCAGCTTTCCAATGACGTTCCTCACAACATGAGTTATACTGTGCTAAAAAATTTACCGCAGCCGCAATATCCGGGCGTGTGTTACAGGCCAAATAGTTCAGCGAACCTATAAGCGCCTGATAACTACGAGAGTCTTGGCAGGATAAGAACTTACCTCCTTCCCCTTCCGCCAAGGCTTTATGGAAATCCATTTCCGTCGGAGTTTTCACTGGTTTGCAGTCAGACATACCATATTCATCCAAGATCTTCGAAATAAGCCTCTCTTGATTCAAATATATTCCAGTATCAGTCTTAAACAAAAGCATACCCAAAACTTGTCTCGCTTCCCCTAAATCCTTTATCTTGAACTGTTTAGAAAGATTGTCTAATAAAACTTCCTTTTGCTGTTTGTCTTTGTAAAATAATAAAAAATCGTCAACGTACAAAGCGATATAAAAATTATTATTTTTGTAAAGACAGCTATCAAAGTCACAGCGTTTGAAATTCAAAGACAATAACATTTCATTTACTTTTTCATTCCAAGACCGTGAAGCTTGTTTAAGGCCGTATATCGCTTTTTCTAATAAGCAAACTTTTTCCTTCGAGTTTTCGTCTATGCAACCCTCCGGCTGTTGCATATAAACTCTTTCATGCAAATCACCGTTCAGAAAGGCGGTGTTCACATCGAAGTGACTGATGAAGAAATCCTTTTCAATAGCCAACGATAGCAGCAATCTAACTGTCGATCTTCTCACGACCGGTGAATAAGTTTCGAAATAGTCGACCCCGTAGGACTGAGTGAAACCCTTCGCCACAAGTCGAGCTTTATAGGTCTTATTACCATCTGCATCAAACTTGTACTTGAAGATCCACTTGTTTCCCACGACTTTAGCTTCAGATGGCCTTTTAACGAGCTTCCAGACCTTGTTCTCGTACATCGAATCCAACTCTTTTTTCATGGCTTCCTTCCAGTTATCCTTATCTTCCCGATTTAAGGCTTCCTTAACTGTCAAAGGCTCCTGGTCTTCTGTACAGCATGCAAGTCCATGAAGATTTCCTTTTCGGATTCTACTACGTAGAGGATAACGACATTCACCTTCGTTTGACTCTCCTCTGTTAATGGTCTCTTCAACTTCAACGTTTTCCACCACGACATTTTCTGCTCCGCTATCGCCCGTTTTTCCTACCTCCATCTCCGCGTCTTCATATACTTCAGCCCCATCTGTGGAACTAGGCTCTTGAGAAGCTTCTGCACTACCAGGTGACGAGCCTGACTGGCCTTCTACCTTTGCAAATTCCCAGATTACTTCAGCACCTTTGTCACCGCTGACTACGAGCTGACTAGGATCCTCTGAAACTATTGCTGTAGAGTCCTCCAAGAAAACTACATCCCTTGCTCTAACAATGACGCGAGGATTACTGGGATTTATGAAACGATATCCCTTGGTTTCTTCACAGTAACCAACAAAGATAAGTTCTATCGCTTTAGGGCTCCATTTCTTCCGAGTTTTCTTGGGCACGTGCACAAACGCTTTCGTTCCAAAAACTCTGAAATGACCGAACGACTGAGCCTTCCCTGTCCACAACTCCTCAGGAATCTTACCACTATTGCCACTGTGAGGCAGCCTGTTCTTGGTATAAACAGCTGTATTACATGCCTCTCCCCACAGTCTCGCACACAGACCCTTTTCCGCCAACATAGCACGAGCCATCTCCACGATAGTGCGGTTTGCTCGCTCCACTACGCCGTTCTGCTCCGGAGTGTAGGGAACAGTTAACTGATGGTTTATACCCTTTTGCTGTAGAAACCCATCAAACTTCCTGTTCACAAATTCTGTTCCATTGTCCGTGCGTATGCACTTTACCTTCAACCCGGTTTCAACCTCTACACTAGCTACAAAAACTTTAAAATGATCAAAAACCTGATCTTTTGTTTTAAGGAAAAATACAAAAGATTTACGTGTAAAATCATCTAAAATAACTAGCATATACCGAGATCCACCATACGTGGGTTCAGACATTGGACCACAGATATCTGCGTGAACCAGTTGCAGTCTCTCGACTGCCCTCTCAGCCTCACCAACTGGAAAAGGTAAACGATGTGCCTTCCCCTTAATACAGGCGACACAAGGCTCCATTACGCTCTTTCCAAAATCCATACCCGGAAGCTTACGTAAATCTCGCTCATTTACGTGTCCAAGCCGCCGGTGCCACAACATCAAAGGATTACCTGCTTTCACTGACGCCAACGCAGTCCCATCTACAACCGCCTGACAACCTTCAAGCTTGTAGATCCCTGAGACTTCACTTGCAGTAGCCAGAAGCTTTCCCTTGAAATGGCCTGGAACCAAATGATGAATTAGCTTGCATCCATCTCTGTCAAAACTAACCTTCCATCCTTTCTCTACTAATTTAGACACTGATAACAGATTAACACGCAAACCGGGTACATACATGACATCCCTCACAGCAAGCATTCGTCCTTTCAAACTCTCCATGATATCACCCTTACCCTTGCATTCAATCTTATCATTATTCGCACATGTCACGTTACTCATACCAACATTCATAACCAAATCTTTAAACCAATGTTTCTGGAAAGACATATGTGAAGATGCCCCGCTGTCGATGTACCACTCCGTCAGATTGAAGGAGTCCCCGGCACTGAATGAAGACAGGCTCACGATCGCGACGTCACTCAGTTTGGAGATCGAACCCACTTTCCTTCCTTCAGGACAGTCCGGCTTCTTATGTCCACTCTTTCCACATTTAAAACATTTAATTTTGGTCATATTAATATCTTTGTTCCCATTCCGCTTCTTACTCTTACTCACAGCCAATGCCGAGTCCGCTGAAGACAATGTACTACAACCTTGACGTGAATCCTCCTGTAGTAACTTCTGCCGTACGTTCTCTGAAGTCAACTTCATCCCAGAGTGTTCCAGCGCCATTCGCATAGGCCTGTACTCTTCAGGTAGTCCTCTCAGTAACACGACAGCTACAAGATCATCGTCAAATCCGGTGGCAATATCCTTCAACTTTTGAGAAAGAGACATAACTGCAGCAACATATTCATGCATCGACGAGTGTCTCTCTAGCTTCTCATCCAACAACGCGTTCATGAGGGTGATCCTGCGATTTACGCCTTTGTCCTCAAATGCTTTCGCTAAGCTATCCCAAGCATCTTTAGCATTATTTGAATCTTGTACATACGCATAAAGTGTAGGTTCCACGTGTAGGCAAATCAAAGCTAGTGCGTCTTGGTCCTTCTCGATGGCGGTGGAGTCTTTGGAATCCGGGTACGTTGACGTATACATGAACAACTTTTCTCGTGTGAGAATCATTTTTATCGCGAATTTCCACGTAGAGTAGTCATCTAGGCCGCAGAGGTTCTTGATGGCAAATTTAGTGACTGGGCCCATAACCTTTTGATGAAATATGGTAGATAATTACGATATGGAAGCAAAAACGTTGTTTGCACAGAGAAGATTTTTATTGCAAGTATATGACACAAGTCATTATCAAAAACACATGTTCGAATATCAATTTGAAAATGTTGTCTCAACTAAAAAGTTTCCACATAGAAAAATATCGTGGGTAAAGTAAAGCCCCAAGAAAAACGGTACTCCCAAATGTTCTAATTTCGTTTTCTAACGTGCTCATAGGTTAAGTCGACTTTGTAATTTATGAACCAATTTTGACAACAACTCCTATTAAATTGAAATTTTAGTAAGATTCAAACTATTCAACAATTAGACAAACAAATTCAGTTCATCGCCATCACCTTGGGATGATAAACTAATTACGAAGTCGATGATACATACACTCCGTAGGCACACATGTGGTTTCAAATGTCAAAATAAATTAAAACATAAATTTCACTTGCATCTGCAGTTTATTTATCGTTATTTTAAGTGGATTTCAACTAAAAGTTTTGAATGATTGACGACGTACGAGTTCATTGCACATTCGTCTATTTAGACTAAGTGAGAAAGGTAATTAACTGCCGTGGCTTATTTGTCAGTCTAGGGAATGGAATAAAGGTCTTTTCAAACCGCAGTAAACATATTTTCTTTCAACTACGTAGTAATGTTATCATTAATCATTACAAAACCGATCACATAGGACGAATTTTTTGCTAAGAACCAAAACAGTGCAGTAATGTTAAAATAAATAATAATAAATATCTTTGTTGCACAGTTTTTCATTAATGCACTGTTTTTTATTTTTTATTTAGTTATTAATTAAACCACTTTTTTACTGTATTTCATTAAGTTTAATATAAAATCTATGCATTAGATCAAAAAAATACTGTCTGAAAATAAAAATCGGCTGAATAAAACCGACTTAGTGAAAAAAAGAAAACAAATGGCGCGCATTTCGTACCATTGTAAAACTTTGATACTTCATTAGCAAGAAAAGTTTAAAAAAATTGAAATAGACAGCGATAGCGATATGAATTCAACTCCAGAAAGTACAAAAACAGCTGCAAATGAAATTGTTGATAACCTTTTGCCCTAAAAGTCGCGGGATAAATATTTAAACTTATGACATTTTATTATGTGGAGAAACGAAAGACGTGTAAAATTACTGTCCGAAAGTATGTTTTTAACGTATTTCAGTGAGATGTCCAAAAAAATGAGACCATCTTGATTGTGGTCTATATATTCCACGTTAAAAAGCACAGTTAATACCAAGCACAACGTGGATATATAAGAATACTTTAAATTTACATCGCTTCTGAAGCGGCTTTCAGATGGGTAAATGAGTAAAAAGTCGAAAGTGCTCACAGCTCAGGTTAATGAAACATTTTTAAATGAAGCATCGGGCAATAAATATTTAGCAACAAAGGTAAGTTTTAAGTATCTATTCTAGACGTTGACACATTATGACCGGTATAAACAATGTTCAGTGCAAGTTTTTAATAGAAGTACATTGCCGGCTAAGTAGAATAATTACTTGCGACATGTTGGAATTTATTCTAATTACCGGGCAATATATTTCTACTAAATACTTGCCCTAAACAATGTATATACTGGCCATTAATATAATTTAATGCCTCTAGATGATGTGTTAATTTGTGTGTAACTTCGAATTTTAATATTTTTTACAGGTTGCTCTTATTTTCGGTATAAACGGTGCTCTGAATTAATGAATATCACAATTGACAACATCGAAACATATAACCAGATGCTACTAGTTAAAAAAAAGAAAGACCGTCAATTTGTAATACGTGACGAATTTTTAAATGTAGATGCAGAAATACATGGCGCTACGTCCAAGTTCTATGAACACGAAGCGGTTTTTCTTAAATTACGCAGAATGGAAAATGCACAAAACAAGCCATCGGCAGAAACAAATTTGGAAAATTGCCTTATGAAATTGCCAGTTATCTAAAGCTTTAAAACCCGGAAACCTACACAGGGCATTGTTTCCGCCGAACGTCAGCAACGCTGCTAGCTGATTCCGTTGCTAATATGACTACGCTCAAGCGTCATGGTGGATGGAAATCGGACCAGATCCAGACCAGAATCGGACGCAGAAAGTTACATAAAGGAATCGAAGTAAAATCACTCAAAACATAACGGAATCAATTCATTTGCACCGATCAACAGCACCACGTCCGCCTACTTCTCATAGAAATTATTTGAAATTGAGCCGCGTATCTGTATCTGATTATGATAATAATTATTATTATTCACAAATAAACCAAACAAATAATAGAATAAATGTCTCAAGTAAAAGTGCAAATTTCACTTGTAATAACTACACATTTAATAATTGTAATTTTTAATTTTTGAGAAGATGAATTAGACTTTGTTTTCATTAACGTGTGTTTTTATTTTGAGTAGGTTTATTTTATCACAGTAGGTAGATTGGTAGTTGGAAGAAAAGTAGATTACGCACCTTGCTAAAGTGAGTAATTAATGCACTCGTGTTAATTTAGTGCCCGCGCGTGCGTTCTGGCACCAACATAACACTCGTGCATTAATAACTTACTTTGCGCTCGATGCAACAATCTACTATTAATTATTTATAAAATATGTATGAAGCCTCAGGTCAAGCTGAGGGACCGGGAACACCCAAAAACTCCGAAAAACTTTAAGCCGAATTTTGATATTCCGATTATCAAAAGACCGAATTTCATAATTTCGAAGAATTATAATGTCTATTAAAAACGATATTCCGATACCTACGTCGAAGTGCTAAAATTTTCTTAAAAGTCTTGGTAGCTGGCATGAGGAGCGTAGGCTGAAGGAGCAACGACGACATTTGTGACTTAAAGTGGTATGTAATGTAAAATTCGAGCCTAACGAGCGCGCGTCATGGAGTCGTAGCAGTTTCTAAATTTGCTTATAAAAATTATATTATTATTATTTGCTTATTTGCTTTTATTTGCTTTAAAACGGTGCGTCCTATCGCAAAAATAATAAAAAAAAATCTCCCCTATCAACCCTCCTGTAGCGTAATTCTTGGAATTGTGGGGAAAAAAAAATAAGTCGGACTATATTATTGAAATTCGGTATTTTGAGAATAGTAATGATGAACGTTCGGAATATTGATATTTTGGAATTATAAAAATAGAATTAATGATAAATCGGAGTTGTTATATTCGGAATTTTTAAACATTTGGAATTATGAAAATCGGTATTTTGAAATATTCCTGGATTTGTGACTTTCGGAATAAAGTTTTTCGTACTTATGTAGTGTACCCTCTGAGGACCTCATTGCTAATTAGTAATAGCCACACGGGTTGATTTTCAGGGTTACGTAACGTTTTTCAAGATCAGTCGGCCGATAGGTGGATGTCATATGGAGGCGTAACGGGTAGTCGGTCGGAAGGCGGAAAGCCCGATTCCTCATCATCATCATCATCATCAGCCTATAATGTTCCCACTGCTGGGACACGGCCTCCTCTCAATGAGAGGGAATGGGCTATAATCCACCACGCGGGCCCAGTGCGGATTGGTAGATGTCACATGTCTTCGAATTTGTGGTTCTAGGACAAGCCGGTTTCCTCACGATGTTTTTTTTTTGTTGTCAGCAGCGGTGGCCCAGTGGTGGCGGCCCCGACTTACGAACAGTAAGTAGTGGGTTCAAACCTAGACAGGCGCATTACTTTGTGTAATTTATTTCATCACCACTGCTCTCAACACGGTGAAGGAAAACATCGTGAGGAAACCATGTTCGATTCCTAGTCTTATTTATTTAACAATTTATGAACATACACACGACGTGCAAAATTCAGAATATACTGTACTTTGCTTAGTGAAGTTAGTGGTTTATCGAATATGAACCTTATTCTTTTGCACGTAATGTTGTAATTCTTATCAGCGACTGCGAATATTAGTTTCACGCTAATACGAACCTATTTCTTTAACGAGTAATGTTGATATTCTTATAAAACGCCTACGTTACTTGGCAAAGTCAAGCCAAAGTGCGGTTTGTGAATGCGGCCCTAAATATAGAAATAAATAAATAAATATCGTTGGACATTACACACAGCGCCATCTAGTGCCACACTAGGCAACGAGGCTTGTGTCGTGGACACCAGATAGTTGATATACTACATAGATACTTTTTTTTGTTTGTAAATACATACTTATTATACATATAAACATCCATGACTCGAAACAAATGTCCATGCTCATCACACAAACATTTTTCTCCGACCGGGATTTGAACCCGGGACCCTAAGAACGTAAGGCAGCCTCACTTCCGCTTCGCCATTAAAAAAAAAAAAAAAAAAAGAAATCATCATCATCATCATTTTCATTTAGAAAAGAAGAAAGGAACAGACAACAGGTACAAAGGTGATGATAATTTCTAAAGAAATCTTTTCCAGCATACCTACGAAAGAAGGTAAAACAAAGATATGTAGACATAGTGTGTAAAAGAAGAATTGAAATGAATGAAATACTTATCTTATCTATGTATACTTATGAATGAATGGAATACTTAAAAAATAAAGCAGATTACCAAAGTTTATCGTGTTACCAGGAACTGAGTCTTAAAGTTGATATAGGCAGTCGCTTTGTGTATTATCTGTTATTCAGCTGCATTCAGTTAGACTGGAAGCCGACCCCAATAAGACATAGGTTCCAAAAAACCTTGGGAAAATTAGTTCTTGTGTGAAGTCGCTTAACAAAAAAAGTTTAGCGAACACACGAACCACAGACTTAATATTACGTTGACAGTTAAATAAAACATGCAAACCAAGCTGACTGGTGTTCACACTCATTTTCATTAATGAAAGCCATTACCTTGAAAGGAACGAATGAGTATTTTCCGAGTTTGTAAATTCAGATACAATATTTTTCAAACTTTTTGCTGGAAAATGAATCGGTTGAATTCGTTTTCAATATAAAATCGCCATTGATACATCTCACATAATTCTTGTATCACACGCCTGTAATCCCCGAACGGTTAGGCAGTGTTGTATCTACTCATTAGTAGGTACATCCACATTTCGTCAGTTATGTTTAAGTCCCATGTAATAGGGGGCGAGCCTATTGCTATCAACCGGGTACAAATCCAGACTTCGTGGCTGCTACCTACTGAGAAATTCCTGATAAAATTTTACCCGACCTGGGAATTGAACCCAGGACCTCGTGTTTAGCAGTTGCTTGCGACCACTAAACCAACGAAGCAGTAGTGTCCGTATTTATAAGTATTTAATCCAGAGGGCTTTATACGAGTGGCAAGTGCGTTCAGAATATTTCTTGTTTCTTACTTCCAAGAAGATATAGGTACATTAGCTTTTCACTAGCTTATATCAATCTAATAATCATTAGTACTTAGGAGCTATGTTAGTACAACATTAAGAGAAAAAATCAATTCAAAACAACACCACACAACAGCCCAATTGAACAGTCCAAATTAATTAATTAATACAATAGGCATGACGACAGTATCAAAAAATTACAAATCTATTTAGTCCGTCAGTTAGAGTGTTGGAAATTAATGGGCACGAATTTTTTGTTTTTGTGAATCAATGAAAATTGACAAAGATAAAACGCATCAAAAGTCGTGAGTGGGGGCTCGTGACGTCAGATATAGCTAAAAATTATACATAAGCGTGACGTATTGATAATTTTAAAAGCGTCATAATCTTCGTCAATTTTGGTTTACGTAACAAAAGAAAAAACACGGTTCAAATATTTTTTGATAATTTAGCTGACGGACTAATTAGTTTTTTTTTGTCGTCTCTATTTAACCTAATTTAAGATAATCCAATTCATTTCATAATTTAGGAGACTTTCTCACTTTAAAATTTTATCTAGCCCTTCAGAACTAGAAAAGAAACATCAAACCGTGTCATTTGACATTTTTCATAGAAATCCCCCTGCTCGTAGCACTGCTTCGTATCACTTAGCACTCAAATGCATTCCATTTATGTGGATACTTAAAATTCTCCCCCACACATTGCATGAAGTGTCCATAAATAAAACAAACTCCTTTCGACCCAGAATCTTTGACTGCACAGTCTAACGTAGTTGACAAACCTAAACACGTCGCGCTCACGATTGTGGTTCCGCAAGCAAAAACGTGAGGACCCTCAAATAACATAAATATTTTTATCTAGTACCTGTCATAGAGTAAGAAAAACCGTGTAGAATCGAAATGATTATTGTGGCAATGTATAGCGCCCGATCGTAAAAAGACCATGAAGTTTTGTAAAAGGTCAGCGTTGTTGAGTTTCGCCTGACAGTCTAACACTGGCTGTGTCATACTGCACCCAAGTGTTAATGTTATAGTCCAAGATCCCAGAGCTACCTGAGGGCTAGTTCACGTAATTTTATGACGCGCCTGAAGTTGTAGTGCAGTTGCAGTTAAGTTCAAGTTCGAGTGATAAACGGTATTCTTGTAATCTTTGAACTGCGCGTAAGCTGCGCGTGAACTGCACGTTAACTGTCAACCAAACTGTACCAAACTTACTTATGGTGTGGCCATATGAGAGGAAAAATATTACTCACTATAAAATCGAATAGAATCGATTACATTTCAATGATAAGGACGTTATTAAAATAATACCCCAGCACAGATTTTAGTGCTTTTTCTTACTTAGTAGAATACCGATAATGTTGCGTTGCGAAGCACGCACCAAAGACGCGCAACAGTAGAATGCCGTTATTGCGCTTGACGCGAGCGTGTGTGACAGCGGTAGAGAATACGAAAAGCGTTGTTTTGATCGAAACTTAACTGCAACAGCACTTCAGCACTTCTTTAGTTACGTGAATTAGCATAAAAACCTTACTTATTTTCTCACGAACAAAATGTATCAAGTAGTGTTAGTATGTACTATGAACGTATGCGTACGTGCTAACTTGTTCCGACGGACAATTTTTAGATAATTATTAGTTACTAAAGTGCGTAAAAATAATTGTATTTTTTCTTATAGCCTGACTGCTGATTTTTATATATTTTACAGAGAATATTGTTAAAAACTAATAACCAACACTGCCTGACACCGCCCGTTGTCGAAAATTTCTGCCAGACGCTAAGCGCGGAAAAAATAACGTGAAATATCACGTCGAGAGTCTATTTTTTTTTATATTTTGATACTCAGAGGGTTTTTTTAATAGTCATTGTAAGCAGTCAGAACAATTGTAGGGTCGCAATTCGTCATTTTTGTTGAGTGATGAGTTCAATAAACCAATGCACTCATAAAGCGACATTTTAATTGTGTCTGGGGGATTTTTGGCTCAACTATGATTGGTCTGGCTTAAAATAATTACTGAAATGATTTCCTGAGTATTAAATTTAAAAATTAAGTCTCAGATGATCGGTAAAATCACATTTTTTTTCCGTGCTTCGAAGTGCTTGGCAGAAATTTCTGCCGACCTGAAGCATTTGGAAGTGTTCATAATATTTTTTTAACAGCCTTCTTTACAACATAATTAAAAACTCAGCACTCGGCCTTTGAGAAAAAATTGTATTATTTTTACGCAACTTTAGCACCTGATATCTATGGCCGTCGGCACCAGTTAGCAGGTACTCGTATGCATACGTTCACAGTACACACTAACACTACTTGATGCCACAGATTTTGTTCATGAGAAAATAAGTAAGGTCTGGCGGCCTTGGGATCTTGCTCTATTACTTTTGAACATTACACCACGAAGTATCATTATTTTTTATGGAAATGATAATATACTTTTTTTTTTTTTTTTTCTTTGTTATGGTCATGTTAAAATATTTCAATGAATTTGTATGCACTTAGAAGAATGAATTTGAATTTTAATTGTGGTTATGATTTTCTATTTTTTTTTATAACATGTTTTTTTATGGATTTTATATATTAATTATGATTTTAATTTTTGATTAAGTTTTTGGTGACATTTTTGAATATTTTTACGGTTTTTACATTTTTATGTTGAAATTGTTTATAATTGTGATTTTTATTCATTTAATTTGGTTTAGTGATGGTATATTTTTTTCTGTTTGTTTAACCTATTTATGTAACGCATTCAGACACAATTGTTATTGTTATTGAATAAATGAAATGAAATGTATCTAAATGAACACCGGCAGTTTCGCGAAATGGAAGTTTTATTTACACTACCTATACTTGCGTTTGGTCACAATTCGCCTGATATGAAGCGATGATGCGGCCTACGGTGAAGCACGCTTGCCTAAAAATCGACCCTGTGAATCAGACCTCTTTTGAACTTGGAGTTTTTGCGTTCTTTTTACTCGCGTCTTCTTTGTGGAGAGCATAACACGTCCATGAAGAGACAATTAACCCTAATCATGTAGTGCGTCTAAAACTGTAGGTTATTAATTAATGTAGGTAGTTCAAATGCGGTTAGAAGGTCTTCCGAACAGGAGTTTCTCTTCTACACCATTGGTTCTTATTCTATGCGTACTGAGTCACGTTCTGAGGTCTTGACACAGTCTCGTGTTTTTAATGAATAATGTGGTTTCAAAATGGTGTTCGGTATTTTGGGAGGCTTTGAAAGTGCGAATTGGATCATTTGCTTACGACCTTCGATTTAATGTGTAGGTATGTTATTGTAAAGGTAAATTGGGAAGGCTTTAAATAGAAATCATGTATGGATGTAAATACACACATCAAAAGTATCTAGGGATCAACATATATTTTTGCAATAACTTTTCTCCTGATTGATATTAATTAAAATTTTCTTTAAGGATTCATCAAATAAAGTGTTTTCGTTTGTCACAGTAACGATAAACCAAGTCACCTTTGCATTAATAAAGAAATTTGCCATTTTCCTAATAAAGGGATTTTTGACATTTGAACCACTAACATTAAAGTTCGAAAAAAAGACTGAAATAACAGTTTTCTTTAAAATTTTATTGGGTAACTTAAACAATTAATAATCCGTGTTTCTACCGCGAACACTAACAACACAAGAACATCGGTTTGGCATACTCAAAATGAGTTCATCCAAATCACGCTGTGGAATGGCCGCCCATGTTCGTTGCAACAACAAAAAAAGGTCTTCTTGCGACTGGATACCCTCCATATTCGGCAGAGCTCTTCTCTGTAGCATATCCCATGCATGCTCAATCGGGTTCAAGTCTGGCGACTGAGCAGGCCAGGGCAGGACATTGATGTTAGCTGCGGCGAGAGTCTGTCTTACAACTCTTGCGGTGTGCGGTCGTGCATTATCATGCATTAACTGAAATAAGGGACCGATTTGCACTTGTAGAGGAACGATGACGTCTGATACAATCGTCTCAGCATAAATTTGAGCGTTGAGGTTGCCTCTGATCCAAATCAACTCAGTTCTTCCGCCGATCCAAATACCCGCCCATACCATGATGGTTCCACCACTATAAGGATGGACTTCCTGGCAGGATTTTAATCGCTGTTGGCGTCCAGGGGTTCTCCAGTGTCGTATACGTCTTGTATCCGGTCTCATACCAAAACGAGACTCATCAGAAAAGCACACGAAACGCCATTGTTCTTCTGCCCAATTTCTGTGTTCAAGAGCCCATTGATATCGAATCCTACGATTGTGCATTGCTATAGGTGGTACCCGTAGCGGTCTTCGGGAATGAAGGTTCACTTCATGCAAGCGGTTTCTGACTGTTTGGTCGCTAATTAAGTTCCCTGAAGAGTGATGAAGCCTCACGGCTAACATCATGGCGGTTATTGTTGGAGCTCTTCGAGTTAAGATTTGAATGTATCGGTCTTGTCTCCGTGTGGTGCAGCGATACCGTCCTCCATGGCGCTCAGCCACGGTACCAGTGCTTCGGTAACGTGTCCAAAGTCGACTGATAACACTCTGACTTGTATTCAGAGCTAAAGCTACAGTACGTTGCCGGGAACCAGCTTCTATCATTCCCACGGCTCTGAGCATTTCTTCCCTGCTTAAATGACGTCGCCGCTCCATAATAACGTTGGTTTTAATCAGTAGTAGGGAAACAGTAGCACTAATAATGTCTTCAATGCGTTGTATGTTTTTATAGGGAAAATATTGACAGCTTATTTTCATCTTTTACTCGAATTTGATTGAGAGTTCCTGATTCAAATTATGAAATGCACCAAAAAGGATCCATATAAATTTATAAAATCATAAATTTATTACAAAGCCACATCTCAATCTCAAGAAATCCGCATAAAAATGCTTGATCCCTAGACATTTTTGATGTGTGTAGTTTACATCAAAATGAACGGTATCGGTAGGTAGGTGTTTAATCGATCTAAAAATAACAAAAAATCACGCCTATAATCCATGAAGGGTTAAACAGGGTTCCACTGGTACAATGAATCGCTATACTTCAATAATTTTTCACTATTTATGTTGAGGCCCACGTAATAGGGGGCGAGCTAATTGCCATCAATCCAGACTTCAGACTGCTGAAAAGCCCACCCACCATATTATAAAAAAAAACCGGCCAAGAGCGTGTCGGGCCACGCTCAGTGTAGGGTTCCGTAGTTTCCCGTCCGTCACAATAAGTGTTCCCACTTATGAGTTTAAAGGTGGGTATCCATTATGTTCGCGCTCCAGCAGCGCTCCGCGCGAAATTATTTTGTACAACTTTTTGTCTTTTTTGTACAAAAACTATTGTTTCCATCAAGTTCAAAATGATTTTCCTAGAAAGGCCTTATAAAGATTTACTTTTCAGATTTTTTTTATATTTTCTAAACTTATGGTTCAAAAGTTAGAGAGGGGGGGGACACATTGTTTTTTACTTCTGGAGCGATTATTTCCTAAATTATTGAAATTATCAAAAAATGATTTTAGAAAACCCCTATTCATTTTTAAATACCTTTCCAACAATATATCACACGTTAGGGTTGAAATTAAAAAAAAAAACACTATCGCTTTACATATAGGGGGGCTACCCTAATAAAACAATTTTTTCCAATTTTTATTTTACCACTTTGTCGGCGTGATTGATATACATATTGGTACCGAATTTCAGCTTTCTAGTGCTAACGGTCACAGAGATTAAGCGAGGACGGACAGACGGACGGACAGACATGGCGAAACTATAAGGGTTCCTAGTTGACTACGGAACCCTAAAAATAAGTTACGAACCTTAGCTAAATATTCTTCGTCAAGATTGTTGGAGAACAAAGAAAAGAAATAACGAATATATTTTATAACTTATAACAAACGAGCTATTGTTTAAAAAAAAAAACGCTAAATCGGTGGACTAATTAAGCGCATTTACACAACTTTTTGTTTTCATCGTTGTTTACAAAATACAAAATAGTCCAATGGGTTAGATGACACACCAATCAATTGACATACTTTTTAAGAGCTGTCAAAACGCGGTTCTCTCATAGATTTTGTATGGCAATAGCAAACTGTGACGTCACTGTTTATTCACATCAATGACTCAACTATTTATTGATTTCAAAGCAACTAAAAAACGAATTTGGCAATTAATTGAAAATAAATCGGGTTTTCAGGCCCAAAATAAAGTGTTTTTTTAAGAGATTGGTGTCCTGGAATTATTGTTTTATGGTGTCATCCACCCTTTTAGCATAACAGTACAAATAAACGTGTTTGGAGACTCCTTTTAAGCAAAACAGTGCCTTTATTAGGAGATTCCGTGCCTCCATATCATTGCCGTATACTTATACTAACTTTAAGTTACAGAAAGTAGTGCACTGTGACATTAGGGGTAACCTTTTATTTTGTTTAGGTTTCATTGGAGAGCGGGACCACAATATAGAATAGTTTGAAACAAATATAACAATACCAGCAATAAAAATAAAACCACTACAATGCTAACAAACTATTGATCTTTATACCCCACCACGGTAAGCGGGCTGCTGCGCAAAGCTTCAATGGAAATGAAAAAGTACTAGACCGGCACAACCGTCGTTTGTTTGCATGTAAATGTTCAATGATTTGCAAGCACTTTTGTTATGTTGTCTGCTATAAACAAGAGTGGCGATAGTATTCAACAAACATGGATAAAGATTTAAAATTGATTTTAACAGTTTATGTTTAAAAAAATACAACTACGAAACATAATAAACGCAAGACCTCTCGTGCACTCATGACTCAGACCATGAAACTAAATAACGTTTGTTTTGCGACTTTTGGGAATTCATTACTTTTTTTAGTTTTATCATACATGTTTATGATCGCTTCATTTCTTATAGAAAGTTCAATATTTTTCTGCGAATTTCAAGAATTCGTAGAACAAAATTTCATGATCCAAGACACTTTACGAGAGGCTGTGCGTTTATTTTGTTACACCTTGTATATTATGAAAAGGTCTAACCTAGTTTCGGTAATTCACATTCTAAAGTCAGTTTAAGAAAATGTCTTCAGTAGAGGCTAATAAAATTACGGTGGAACTGCTGAGATGGCGGTACTAAGAAATTAGTCACTAAAATTACGCTCGAAAGAAAACTGTGAAAACAGTTTTCTGGTTTTGGACCAATAGTGATAGAAGGCCGAAAAAGCTGCACATCTGCGGAATAAAAGTAACAATATTATAGTTGTAGTAAAGTTTGCATTGTTTTCTCAAGCTGTTGCAGTGAACCAAACTTTCCAACTACGTAAAACTATGTCCCAAACTGTTTTGGGGAAGAAAAAGACTTTCCACAGACATTGATGTAGTGAACCACGCCTCAGTTGTGTTACAAATTTGCAAACTGAGATGCTCAGCTCAGCTTACAGAATTTCCTTAGAAGTACCTCTACAGAATTTCCATGCAAAATAAAATGTATGAAACATCTAGATATACTTCTGAATATTCTCAAACGCGTACAGGTTTTAAAAGTACGTCGCCATTCTCACATAAAGAAGCAACTGGAATGATGTGTGCCCAGGATTATATGACACTTAACTTAAAAGATAGAAGAAAAAGAAAGAAAAGATGTGTCCGTCCATGGAGTGTCTTGTCCATTTAACTCTGAAGAGGTATGATGATAGTACTACCTCGAGCAAGCTCCTTCGTAACTTAATTCTAGACATTTTAAAGAACAAAACCGTAGTCTATTTTGTATGGTAATTAAATAGTGCCTTAGACGTCATAGTAGGTAGTCACAAAATGGCACGCTTTTCATACACATTATAATAATTTTAAGAGTTGTACTTGATATCTATGGTACCAATATCATTGTGAAATAAAAGTTCCTGTTAATAATTCCGTTGCTAAAATTGTTAATGTTTCTGGCCTTTAAATTTAAATCAGATAACGTTTTGGTAATGTTTGCTTTCACTGTATTTCGTAACAATGTTATTACAATCTATGCGGGTTTTGTTTGGTTTCAATTGCGAAATATTGCTAATTGCTATCGATATTAAATTGTTTCCCTACCATTGTGTTGGAAAATTTGCAATTGATAGTATTTGGTTTCATTTAGTTTATTCGGGGTTTGATTTGGGTAGCCCAATTAAAATAACAAAACGTAATTATTGTTTAGGTATATCTACTCATTTCAGTATAATGCAACCATCGAATTAAATTAATGATTTAATTTAAAACTTGTAAGGGTGTTATTTTTTTTTTTTTTTGTTTTCTTTTAATTGGGGGATTCCTTTGCCCAGCAGTAGGACAGTACAGGCTAACAAAAAAAAATAAAAAAGGGTGTTTTCAGTCAGTCAATATTATTTTTTAAACGACATACAATTTTTTTATTTTAACAATAGAATAATAAAAGTTACCTGTACTAACTTTGTATAACTTTAAACCTGAAATAAAAACTTTTTATTGTATTTCCATAAGAATACAAGCCATAATGATCACCAGTGAACATTTTTTTTTAATATTTTTAAATACAACATTGTTTTTACTACTTCACTTTTGACATTAAAGTTTAACATTTTGATCTTGAAAGTAAAGCACAAAATGTTACGAAAATTAATTGTAGCCATAAATAAGTTCCCATTAAAAAGTTAGGAAATAAGATAGTTGATCCTTGAATAATTCATTAACGTGAAACGAAAATAAAATGACCTTTAGTGTCTATTATTTGTCTAGAGGTGTAAGAGGAGATTCGCTTGATCTGATCTCATTAAGTTTTAGTACGTAAATCTGATTTCCCTGAGGATGTACGTTAAGATTAGACGAAATCAGCTGACAAGTTGTTGATTAATGAAGAAATTGAATTTTGCTAATGACTGAATCTGTACACGAAACACTTTTCGTAAATACGTAATTATCTAGATAACTAGGTATAAAAAGATTCAACGTTGTGTCTATGCATTCTGATTTATTAACTGTATTTTATTTAGAACAACTAAAATTGTCAAGTCTAATATTAGGTATATTCGCATTTAATTAGTTTTATCTGCCTAGCCTTTTCCAAAATATTTTGGTTTGGCGTATAGTCGAAAAGGATACCTTTCATAATTTATAATAGACATAATTAATGGAGACAAATTAAAAAAAAAAAAACATTTTGTCTCTGTTTATTACGATGATTGAAGATGAAAAAAACCTAAATTAAGCTTATCTATACACGATAGTCATCATCCAAATAAAATCAAACAATTATAATTAAAACATAATTGTTGTTACAGGTAAAAAAGGTGAACAAACAGTTGCTGTGAAGACTCTCAAAGAAAATGCTTCAGAAAAAGAGAAGATAGATCTACTGCAAGAGCTGTTGGTGATGAAGAACTTGGGATATCATCCTAATGTTGTACAGTTGATTGGATGTTGTACTGAAAAGGTAAGACTAAAGGCCTTTCAATAATAAAGAAATCTAAAGTAAACAAGTATGCGCCAGCTTTTCCGTTGATAACACTTCCAAGGTTCACGCGAATAGTCTCTGGTTTGGTTGAAAGTAATCTTGGAAGGACATCTCCAATTAATAAAAAAATATTATATTTAAAAAAACGCGTACAAAGTCGCGGGATAAAGCTAGTTAAGAAATATAGCTGATGGTTGAACGTGAGGTTTCTCAAAAACAAAGTTAAACAAATGGTAAATTGAAATACTTGAGTAAAAATGATAAAACCAAAGGATAATAAATTACCTACATTAAAATTTCAGTAAACCAAGATTAATAGTGTGGCTTAAAAACACTCAAATTGTACAAAAGAAAACACTTTGAAATTAAATACTGATACCACAAAAAACATTTTAAATATAAATACTTTAGAAATAATATCTCTACTAACACAATCTAAACCACTAGTCACTAGAGTCTAGAATAGCCTAGATCTAAAATTCTAGACCAATCTCAGAGCTAATATTAATGGAATACAGTATTGCAATCTCAGGACCTTAGTGTTATTTGTATCGTAATAAATCTTTGGATATTCGGAATTGATAACATAAACAAGTTTTGGTTATAAATGATGATAAATTATTGAAAAGCAATTTGCGGTAGCGCTCTATGTAACGCATTGAGCTGATGGATGCATTGTAAAGTTAAGAAGTAATTGAGAACATTGAAAACAAGTATTTGAGAAAAAAAAAACGTGTGACAAAGTAACACACCTTGTATATAAAAGGCACATACATAGGCACACAGATAGTTTGTGACCTGGATTAACTCATATAATACTTACATTCCGGTAGTACGAAGCCGTGGGACAATTGCAATGCGTGCGGCTTGCATAAGCTAGTATAAAATAACCAACAAAATCTTCAACGAAAGTTAGGTACGGTCTTCGTTTGCCCGTAAGGTCGCAGCACAATCTACATATTTCAATCAATCAATCGATGGCCATGTCTAGGAATTACCATCAATCCCCTATCGTTCTTAATTCTTCTGCAATCCATGTTCGAATTACAGCTTGAAAATAATACTTTCTGATGGAATATCAGGGTCAAGCAAACTTTTATATATACGAAAAGCCGGAAAATGGCAAATTAGAAGTCTCCTACCTCATATGATTTAGATATAATTTGCAAAAAGTACCTGATTTTTGCCAATTAGGTATGTCTAAATCCACAGAAGGTGGGGCGTTTTACCAAGTAATTTACCTGATCTTATGTTTATGCTCTTCTCCTCAGGAACCCACCCTAGTTATAATGGAGTTCGTGAGCCTGGGCAAGCTGCAGCAGTTCCTCCGAGACTCCAGAGCTGAACGCCACTACGGCAACACTCATGGAAGCCAGTTCCTGACGTCACAGGATCTCACCAAGTTCGCGTTCCAAGTCGCGAGAGGAATGCAGTTCCTTAGTTTACAAGGGGTAAGATTACTTGCTGGCATTATTCATTCTTTATTATGTAGCCGAATATGTATCATTTGAAAGACATCCATAATCTGCCTAGCTTTTTCCCAACTATGTTGGGGTCGGTTTCCAGTTTTACCGGATACAGCTGAATACCAGTATTTTACATGAAGCGACTGCCTATCTGACCTTCACAACCCAGTTAGTACCGAGTACGATACCCCTTGGTAAGACTGGTTGTCAGACTTTTTGGGCCTCTGACTACCTAACGACTGTCAAAGATCTACAAATGACAGCCGGGACCAACGGCCTAACGTGCTTTCTGAGGCACGGCACACTAGGCTCACTGCACGAGGCACATTTGAAAGACTTCCATTGCTACTAATACGGTTAAATGGCTACTAATCCTATATGAGCCTCCGCTCGTCGCCACATGGACTGGTACTGTACTTTTCACATCTAGCGAATTCCCACGAACGTTAAAAGATCATTAATTGTCAAACCATAGCAAAATTTTACTCAAAATTTTATCTAAACATCATGGTGGCAAGAAATAGTTGTGTAGTTGCATTTTGCCCACCCTATATCCGTAGTATTTATTAAGTGGTATGTTGTCGGAAAATAATGTATGTTTATGGAAAACGGCGAGGTCAATCATAATATTAAATAAAGTCCAGTACACCAAGGTTCACTTTATCTCATCCTAGTAGACCAATGAGAGGATTTCTGTTTTATAACTTTGTTTTGCTTTGGTAAGTTCAATTGTAGACCGAGTAGCCAGTAACTGGGTCAATAGGCATAGTAAACCTCGACTCCACAGCTTTTCTTGACAATCGTTTTAGTTGGATCTTTGAAATAGTTGGTGTATTTTCGAAAAGGCGTTTTTTGGTAATGGGGTTATCATACAAAAAGTTAAGTAAACTAGGCCAGGTTTTTCGCATTTTATGATGGTAAGACATCCTTGGCGATATCCTACTCCAAGTCGTCATAGAAAAAATACATGTACCTAGTGCCACACACTATAAAAATTACTACAACAACATAGTCCGAAAAGTACTACAGCAACACAGTATAGTGTAAAAAGTAGTACAAAAAAACTCCATCTGTGACACAAATGAAGAACTAACATCAAAAATTCTAAATCGCTCTATTAAAGTTATCCGCGACTTTAGACCATATAGAAAAGCTCGACACCAACTTTACTGTCTGGTAGTTGCTCACCAGACACAACACCCGACTGGTCAGAGGATCCTCCTTTTTCCATGTGTGGAGAAGAACTTTACACCCTGTTATTCATACCCCTGGTAAAGGATCATCTAAATCGTTTTAAACAATAAACTTTTCAAGACAAGTTAACGGTAATTGACTTCGAAAGGGTTTGCACGCACTGTTAAAGAGTTCATTTATATTGATAATCACAGAAGTAAAGTGAAGAAATAACTTTCAGGGCAGTCCTAAAACAGAGTCAGTTGGAGATTGTTTCGTTACGAATTCAAACTGAAGTTTTTCAAGGTTGCTCCAAACGTTTATATCCTGGGAATAATTTAAGGAGGTACAGGTTTGAGCACTTAGTTATTTCTTTGTGTATTCAAGAATCTTTGCATTTTGTTTAAGTCTGTGCCTTAAATACTTCAGGTTTTAGGACTTTCAAATATTAAAGTAGACCTTTTTCTCATAATATACACCGTTTGATGCCAAAGCGTAAAATAAATTATCTTTCGTCTAAAATATTGAAAACACGATGAATATTTTAAAAATGTTAACAAAATTTGCAAAGCGGATATTTTTTTAAAAATTTGTCTGATATTTACTTTATGTATCTTCTTAATAAAATCTTAAACTCATTTTCTAACAAGACAACGCTTAACTAAACTGAAAATAAATGGGTCCAGAAGCTTGAATTTCAGCGCAACAGTAATTCCCTTGTATAACGAGTTTTTTTTATTTTTTTATTTCTGACAGTGTTTCAGAGAGGATGAAATTAAATATGGAAGTTAGTTAAATTTAGTAATTTTACCGTTGGCAATCCTATGGTTTGACCCGGCTTGTATTGGCATTGAGGCATTGAGGATTTTACAAAGAAGAAAATTAAACGCATCTCATCACCATCTTCCTGCCCTATTCCCATTCTATTTGGGGTCTGCGCAACACGTTTGCTTCGTCCATTCTCCCCTGTAAGACATCACGGTATCTTTTCTTTGGTTTTCCTCTCCCTCTCGCATCCATCAACATTCATGACCATCACTCTTTTACTCACATGCGTTATTCTCATCTCCGCTACATACAAACGTTTTTCATCCATCTTTTTCACAGCTCAGCCCAAAATGAAACATAGAATTTAAATTTCTTTTCTGAATAAAATGAAGAGTTTTCTTCATCTGGAACTACTTAGGTACATTTAATTTTCTTAATATAAGCCTCTTTTTATTCTAAAGTATCTAAGGATATAAAACAATATGAGAAAGCTGTTTACGGCACGATTCATATTTCAAAAGCCTATAAACACTGTTTTTCTCATAAAGACGGAAAACCAGACTTTTAGGACCCCGATTATATCTTTGAGAAGAAACCTACTTAATAATAAATGGAACTTTATAATCGGAAAGGAAGAAATTGTGCATTTACGTTTATTTTTTTTTCGAATAATTTGCAAGACTGTCTTTGGTTTTGGCAATAACTATGTGATTGATTCGAGGATTTTACTAATCCCAAAGCAAATGGGGTCGTGTATAAACCCAAAAATAAACCAGTATAAGCTGGACTCTTAGTCTATTGACACTCCGTACTGCGTAAGGCCATGGCAGTTCGAGGTCGAAGTGTTACCACAGGCGGGAAGCCTGCGGTACTACTGTAAATCGCCAAGAGATCGCCCTCAAGCAAATAGTTTTCAAACAAGCTTTAAGGGCGTTAAGTAATTTATCGATTCTAGGAGAGTTTCCTCAGTCCAATTCTGATTGTCTTCAGGCGTCATGTCAATGATTTTAGGTATGGTAAATATAGTACTGAGCTGCATTCGGTTAGACGGGAAGCCAGACCCAATATAGGTTTGAAATGGATAGGCAGGATGATAAATAATTATGAACAATAAATGGAGACTTATTTAAAAAAAAAACAATTTACAACGACAAATAGCACTGTAATTAAATATTCCAAATTCATAATTACAAAGCTTTAAGCCTTTACGAAATGTTCTACAAAATATTTCCTTTGAAGCTCTAAATCACCCGTTAAACAAAGTTGTAAATCTGAAAACACATGGGTACTCCAATTATTATACATGTCATACAGACAAACGAGACATTGCCAATTTATTTAGAGAGATCTCATTAGTCAATATTATCTTGTCAAGAGCCCAACATTTTGCGGTAATACCTACTGCTTGTATTTGAACTCTAACAAGATCGCATTTAGAGCTCTTTTACACGAGGAGTATTTCTCTCCCATTGAAAAGCGAGAGAATGTCCATACTTTAGTCGTAGGCGAGACACTACAGACAGAGTATGTTTCGTACTCATGTGTTTTCACTCAAGCGAAACAAGCGCCTACACTGAATTGTACAAAAGCCAGCACATCAAGCTACCAGAAACTGTGCCGAAACCATCAAATTGTCCCAACATCTAATGTTTTAGCAATAAAGTTGAAAATCTATTAAACAAATTTGACATATTAGTCGCCTGATATAAAACAGAACAGATTAGAAATTAGTCGCCTGTGCAAAAAGATGATGATGATGAAGATGATGATTACTCGAGAACACTATTTTTGACGCTTTGTATTTTCAAAAATGTCATAGATACTTGTACTACCGAGTTCACTGACGCTCGACCAGTTTTCAATCTTATCATTTAAGGCATAAGGGTGAAAAGTGGCAGACTGTCATGGCGTCAGTGCACTCGGTACTCGGTAGTACATACAGTTTAGCTATAATTTTTTTTATTTCAGAGGTTGTTTTCGGAATATTTATTTTTTTGGTGTAAATGAGCCTCAACAAACGAAATGGTCCAGATTAATTTGGAAAAAATCATGTCTTTTGTTTTTTGTTGTCTCAAGTTCTGAAGTAATCGTCAACAGTTTATCTTGACCTGAGGAGTTCATTAGTGTAACAGGCCTTTTTACTTTGCAAAATGAAGTTCTTTTTTATTGCTTATATTTTTTAGTTCAATATTTTTTCTCGTCTTGTCTCGTAATCGTCGGTACGATTCAAAATTAAGATTAAGCGATGTGTGTTTAACCAAAATTAATAGTGTTTTTTATATTTTGTACATAAATGGGCAAAATGTTATAAAAACCTGTATTTTTTCATACCCGCTAGTAAATTTCGAGTTCCTCAACTAAATCTTTATCAAACTTTATTATAGTGATCAATTGCATCAAACTCCAGGGTCTTACCGCAGAAGGATAACAATTCTATGCACGTTGTTCGGGGAACGCTTAAAAACGCCAATATCGGTAGTCATAAAAAATACCGTTTTGTGTCATAAAATATGGTAATCTCATCTCAAGTCGAAATTGTACGATCACTTGCGAAGATACCCTTAACCAGTATCTTCTAAGAGATTGCAAAATAACCAGCACTAGTGGATACACTAGCGAGCTGTGCTTTCGTGAGTCGAAGACTACTGTAACATATTAATCTCTATAAATAAACAATCTAATCCTGACGGTATCTGTTATTCTTTCCTGTTTTTATAATATTACTATAAGACTTTTTGTTTGAGGGGACTGAAATTAAATTTTACTTTTTATTTTCCAGATAATTCATCGAGACTTGGCAGCGAGAAATGTGCTGATAACAGAAGATAGGGTGTGTAAAGTAGCAGACTTCGGGTTTGCCAGGGATGTGGCAGATACCCATGTGTACGAGAGGAAGAGTGACGGACGGCTTCCTATCAGGTTTGTGGCAATGATTTGAAATATTATATTATACTCGTATATTGTCTCACTAACTTCTTCTTTCTTTCTTTATCTTGTGGTTAGTGCCTAAACTGGTGTCAGAGTTTGTATGCCGCCCATGACTTGGCTTAACATCATCATCTGCCTAGACTTTTCCCAACTAAGTTGGGGTTGGCTTCCAATTTTACCGGATGCAGCTAAATACCAGTATTTTACATGAAGTGATTGCCAATTTGACCTCCACAAACCATTTAGTGCTGGGTAATACGATACCCCTTGGCTTACCAAGGGGTCAGAGGCCCAAAAAGCCTGACAACCAGTCTTAACTGGTTGTCAGGCTTTTTGGGCCTCTGACTACCTATCGACTGTCAAAGATTACAAATGACAGCCGGGACCAACGGCTTAAGGTGCTTTCTGAGGCACGGAGGAAACTCGGTATGTAATGGGTGGTCACGCATCCACAGACCAACCTAGGCAAGCACGGCTTAACCTAACGATCGACCCGAGCGGCTGTTATTATTTAGCCACGAGCTCCTCTCCTCGACTTGTCTTAACATGCCATCGAGAAATATCTCTCAGGCATTCTGGTTTCCTAACGATGTTTTTCTTCACCGAAACAAGTGATAATTAAACAACACACGCATAGATCCGAAAAACCAGAGGTGTCTAATTTAGGTTCGAACTCAAGTCCTATGACTTGGCAGTCCGACGATCACACCACAAGACTAACTAAAGTATGTAAAGTTTAGTAACCCACATACATACCACTGCTTGTCTCGGCCTCACCTAAAGGTTGACTGGTAGAAAATGCCTATGGCATTAAGTCCGCCTCTGTACTTTATGCTTGAAGTGTTAAATAAAATAAATAAATAAATACATCATCCGTTGTGTCGGTTATGAGCTATACTAAAATAGCTCTAGTTGTGTAGAGAGAGATTATAGAGAGAGATAAGATTACCTAGTCAGTTGGGTTGATAAAGACCAGGGCTGACCACTAACAATTTTAAATATGCAATAGCTCACATGAGCTATTTACATACAAATAGTCCTTACATAAAAGTATGAAAGAGAATAAATGCGGCTCCGGAAGGGCAAGCGAATAATCATGTTTGTTGATGATGATCCACCGAAAACCCTAATAAAAAAATAAAAAATATTGATCTAAAAACCAGCTGCTTAAACTGATTATCGTTATGGACATGATGACAATAGGGCATAACCAAATTAGTTTTGCCCTAGTGTAGGTTCCTTAGTTCATTATAAACTGGCCATGCGGTTCAAAATCTGGCTTTCAGAAGCCAGGATTAGTTACAAGAAGTTATCTCACCCACGGGTACACTGAATACGGCTTACCTACACCATAACAGAACAACACGGAATTCGAACAGTTTATACGTATCGCGTACGTAACCATTTTCCCCGCAAAGTTAGAACTTTAAAGTTAGGTATTATTGTTAGTTTCCTGCTAATTAACTGCAAACTCTGTGCACAACGTGTAACCTACTGGGAAATCGAAAAGTTATGACGTTCTGAGGTTTCCTATAAACTTAATCCTTGATCCTAGAAATTGAGCCAATTAGTATAAGGTTTCAAAGTATCAATGCCTTATTGGAAATTACTGCTTGGCATAAAGCTACAGGCTCAGGTTTTACGCTACGCGTGTTGCGATAGAGTCAGCGGCGAAAAACAAATGAAAGAAATTATATTGTATAGTATTCATTACAAGTGCGGAAAGGCATTGCAAAGAGTTCCGACAAATGTCTACCCGAGCCGAGGCGCAGCCGAAGGCGAGGGTTGACAGTCGGAACAAGTTGCAATGACGGTTCCGCAGGTGTACTGACCGACTATTTTTAATACAGTTGCGAAAAATGAAGCAATTTAATAAAATAATTTAACTTTTCCGGTAAAGTGTTCTCCGAAGCATTTTGTGCAATTATACTGAGTTCCGGTGGTGTTAATTCAAAAAAAATAGGGTCGAAATTACTCATTTTGTGCAACAAACAACTATACTCGCAAAGAAAATTTCTGGAAAATGGCGCCAACCGTAGAATATAAGCAGAGTTTTTTTTTTCTTCACCCATTTTGGCAGGCAAAGGGAACTATCCATACAGCTTAGTCTTCAGTAGATTTAGATTAGAGAGATAGATTTAGATTTAGAGTAGAGTTAGATTTTTTTTATTGATATGAAATGAAAATGAAATTTAATGAGATGAAATGAAATGAAACCTAACCTAACTCATTCAATTAAATCATTAAATCTGATATTGAAATAAATTAGAAGCTTCTTTTTAGAAATATACGTATTTGTATGAATCACAAAAACTCTTTAGTAAAAACTTCATGGTTGGTTTTTCTTTTTAATAGACATTATTTTGACAGTTGGGAAAGAGAACGCACGAGTTCGGGAAAGGTAAAAAAAAAAACACTAGTATGTAATAGCCCACATCCCGAACGCTATACGTCCCTGCAATACGCCACTTTTTGAGCAATTGTATTAAAAATTATATTTTAATGTTTTTTCGGTCGCGCGTACGAGCATACATTGTGTTCAAATAGCACCATACTGCGACACTGACGTCAGCGGCGCGTATTTGCTACTGTTTTTCTCGTTGACGAACGCGATCGTGCACGACCAACCGTCAGAGTGACAGGAATTCAGGCCTAAAGCTCGCCAAACGTGCAGTTTTTCTGTTCACTCAAACTGTACAGGCATGCATGAATGTGTGTAGGAGAAAACTGTACAGTTATACTTGCATGTACATGCAACCTAGAGTATATCGAAATATATATATTATTTCCACTCAGTTATGGCCTGTGCGGTGTGACTGCGCAGGCATAACCGAGCAAGTGAGTATGGCGAGTCGCATGCACAGCTCTCAGTTCTCATTTGTATTAAATTTTGTGTAACAAGTAATAAATCCACTTAAGCAACTTATCTACCACTTATGATCAAATTTTCTTAGAATAAAGAGATTTCGATGTTTCATCAAGTCGTAAAAACTGTACGAAGGAGCGGATCGCTAGTACGAAAGAACAACCAGTAATAAAACTTTCTTCCTTTTTTATTTCCAGATGGATGGCCCCTGAGTCTCTGTATGACAATATATTTAGCGTTAAGTCCGATATTTGGAGCTTCGGCATCCTGCTGTGGGAGATCGTGACCCTGGGCTCCACACCATACCCTGGATTATCAGCCAATGACGTCATGAAGAAGGTACGTTGTTCATTCATCACGCCTGTAATCCCCGAAGGATTAGGCAGAGTTGTACCTAATAGTACACCCACATTTCGCTAATTATGTTTAAGTCCCATGTAACAGGGGGCGAGTCTATTGCCATCAAGCGGGCATGATTCCAGACCCCGTGGCTGCTACTGAAAAAATCCTGATGGAAAAACCCAATAAAATTTTGCTCGACCCGGGAATCGAAACCAGGAAATCATGCTCAGCAGTCGCGCTAGCTACGACTAGACCAACAAGGCAATCTGAAAACAGTTCAAATACAATTGTAACCATTTAAAAATCAGTGAATTCTAGCGTGAACCATCCCACATGTCAATAAACCAGTGTCAGCCAAATTGAACGTTCTGGTCTTCAGTTCTAGGTATTAAAGATTTATGGAGTTTAAAAATCTTCCAAGTAGGTTTCCACGGGAATAGGCTAAACATTAATAGATAAGAAGACTCTTGTGAAAGCCACGTACCGCACGTAAACGAACACTAAAATAACATGATATTTTATGAATTACAACTTTCAGCACCGAGTTTAGCGTTCAAAATCCAACAAAGTATAACAATCATTTAGACGTAGTGTACATAAAGAATTGATAGAGTATACTTACGAGCGCACGTAATAAATTTTAACTTTTTCATGATACGTTCTCAACTTATGACATCTTAATCTTAAGTTTAACCGTGAGTTTAAGCCGTGAAGATGCTAAACTATTCCCTCTTGCATGAATAACATCACGTCTGCATGTAAATAGTATTTTTAAGCTTAAGGCGTGGAAGTTTTATTCAGGCGGGTGGCCGTGCCCGCGTAATATACATTTTTATAAATAAATATTAGTGAAGGTGGTTTTTAAATAGTAGGAAAAAAACAAAAAAAAGGATTCTCATTTAATAATATAACAATACCAGCCGTTTACTGTACCACTGCTGGGCAAAGACCTCTTCTCAATAGAGAAGGCACGAGCATCTTGATCTTGATCACCATGCTTGCTCAAGACGGTAAAATATCTCATAAAAACCATTAATTGCTTCTAGCTTGATATAAAACAATGAAAACATAGTTGTAAATACAGAAAGTCAAATGAAAAACGCCGCCGCCATCTTTTTTTTTTCAACACCGAACACTGCCTTTTATCAAAGTCCTAAATTATACGCGTAGCACTGTCACTTTTCATTACTTTGTTTTCATTTGTACCTGTCTATTCTTAACTTTTCTGCCAGTAGGTACTTAACCCTTCGTAAATTAGCCACCTTTGTTGTCTTACTCAAAACAGCTGTTTTTTAATCATGTTTTGACACACACAACAGAGACATACTAATTCATGGCAGATCCAGAAATACTTTGATTTGATATTTTTAACCTACGCGATATATTTATCTCGAATACAAACGTATAATTTGCACTGCGGTAAGAATACCAAAACGTGAAATAAATTATAAAAGATGGCTGTCCACACGAATAAAAACAAATGACGTTTAAACAGAGCAGCGTGGCTTGGCAGTGACAGTTAATCACATTAGCAATTAAAACTTGCACTTGGCTCGGTCGAGATGTGGTCGTCAGTCCCGCTAGAGAACTGTTTAATTTCAATATTTGTGAACTGTCAATCACACTGGAAAAAATATGTAGAGGGAAAGCAAATAAATACATTTACTGATTAAAAGGTACACCACTTATTTGGAAAATAAGTTAAAATGTGAGTGTTTAAGAGGGTTGTGTATCAATAATATCAATTTTACTGTAGAAAATAATGGCTTTCATATTACAATATGTATTTGATGTGTGTTAAAACAGACATATTGAAATATTTATAAAACCATTATCAAATAGGACCAGTTCTGCATTCATGAATCTATACTTTTATACGAGGTTTCCATGGCAACTTTCTATTGAAAATATTCTAGCGATAACAAAAAAAAACAATATTGAGTTGCGTATGATATCACAGGTCCAGACATTTTTCATCAATCCCTTATCAAAACCGGTCCTCTGGTACTATGAAAATTAGGGAGAGTATAATTATGGTGTTCAATACTGCCAAAGTCCACTAGACTTTCGAGTGTGTATTTTCGTTTTTGACTTGGGTAATGATTTGTATTGCAAATCTGTCAAAAACCCACGATGAGTAGACCATTTTAACCGTTTGTAAATTAACGGAATGAGTGTACTTAATGTATGTCAAAACAAACAGTACTAATTCATCTTCTTCTTCAACCTTGCTGCTTCAACCAATACAGATCCTCTTCCGAATCTCTTCATGTTTGGCGATTTTGTGTCATGGTTATCATTTGTTTTGGCGAATTTATTAAGATCTTCCCATCCAGTCGGTTGTTTTTCTACCATTCCTCCATCCGGCCCGTGGTGTCCACTCCAGCACATGCACAGACATTAACATAATAGTAATCTAATCAAACTTATATTCTCTTTCCAGGTCATCGAAGGATATCGTCTCGAAAAGCCGGAACATTGTCACCGAGAGCTGTACAACATAATGTACTATTGTTGGGAAGCGGAACCCAAGGAACGACCCGACTTCGCCGACATCGTTGCTAGATTAGAACCGCTAATAAACAAAGATATGGACTACATACAACTGGAGAGATTCCCAGATCATTCGTATTATAACCTACAGCATTTGGATGGGGAGAAACTATGATTGTTTCAGTTAATGAAGGGGTAGAAGTGGTTGATGATGTGATTAACGGACATTTTCTTTGGGAAATTAATTTAGATTTGAGTTTTGTGGATGAATACGAAGTTTCACTAGCTTACTTAATGTGACCTTATATTTTGCAAAGAGTTGGATAAAGCGTTATTTTAATGATTTCTATGAAAATGCTCCATGAATGTTGTTACTTCTGAGTTACTTAATCGACGACATCGAGCATATATACCCCAATAGAGCGGTAATGTCGGGCCATCCGCCTCCGCAACTAATAAATGATTTGTCACTTGGAATTGTTTTCAATCAAAATAAGTAACATTTCTGCTCTATTGGGGTATGTGCTCGATGATCGAGGACGAGCATCAAACTATTTATTGTGTAAGAAACCAAGTGCGGCATGAACTTAACAATAAAAGAATAAAGTTGTTCCATAATTTGTATTATATTGTGCATCATTTAGACTTAATTATAAGTACATGTTAGTACCTATAATCCTTTTTAGTGATATGGGTTATTTATGTAAATACCTTCTGAATTAGAAATTACTACATACAAGAGCTTATAAAAGCAAATTAAAATAACATAACGTTGTATATGTACCAGCGTACCTAATTATTAAACTTTGAGGAATAGGTATTTTAAAAGTCATTTCATTAATTTTAGCTCAAAACCTTAAAGACACTCGTTATAAATGAGTTATGCAAATTAATTTGAGCTGCATAAAAAAACGACAAAAAACTGAGATTTCAAATACTTATTATGGTTGCAATAATAATTATTAAGTAATTTTAAAACTTCACATAGACTAGTCTTTAGAATATTATAATGATTGTAATTTTAATCATTAAAATTATAATAATGATCTTATATTAAATGTACAGTACATTTAAGCTTTTCGTTAAATAAAACTACATACAATTTGTATAATAAATGTTTTGTTGTACCTAAGTATTTTTTTTGTCAATAATACCCCTTTTACACCAAATTATTCAACAACGTACTTTGACTCAAACAGTCACGATACAAAGTTCAATTTTCGTTTACACAGCAAAAACTTCTTCTGGAAGTAACCCGTCTTGACTACAATCTCGACAATAAGTGCCACAGTACCGCTAACATATCCAAAGGCTAAAGCCAAGAACCCGCCTTGCAGATGCTCTCCTGACAACGGATTAACATCGGATTTCTCCTTGAGTAAAGCCCGCAGTTGGCGAGCTCGTCGTCTCTCATTGAACGTCGCAAAGTGATCCCTCAGAGCTTCATTCAACCCACTCTGCTTAAACAGCGTGATTGCGGTCGAAAAATCGAGAATAAAAGGAAAACCCCTCAAAGCTATAGTCTCTATAGGAACACTAAAAACGTTCTCAGTAAACGTATAGTATTTATAGTTGCCAATACTATCGCTAAGTTCGGGAGTGATCGCAGCAATATGAGCTAACTCAAGACGACTGCACAGCAATGAAAAGTTTCTATGGACAGCAACATCTATCATTGCTTTAGTGATGTTCTCAATATCAGTCCACTGTTCACCGATACGATAGTCAAAGGGATCAGTGGAGTTATAAAACAAATCATGTAGCTCTTCAATACCACCAAATTTTAAGCCACTGTCAATCAACTCTTCGACTGTTTGTATTTGGTCCTCATAAGATGGGTTCGTCAAAACTTCAAATAATTTCGTTTGGTACGCCGTCAAAAAAAGTATACAATAAATATTGAGAAACACAAAAAATACTCGGAGGCTTTGTTTAACAGGATGTAAGTAAGCCACAAATCCTAGTACTGTTATCCAAGTATTGAGAAAACAATGGCTAAACGAACTATTATAATTGGAATCTCCGCTGAGCTGGCCTATAATTTTCCAGGTTATTCCACATATGAAGAAACCACCTATAACAGTAAGCCAAACGAGTTTATTAAATATAATTACTAAAGCTACCCAGGCAGCTGATTTGTGAGCTCTTGGGACAACCCAGGTATAAGCATCGGCTAAATACGTAACGGTGGTCTCAAAATCTTCATGGACATCGAAATCCGGAAATATTCCTCCTAAAAGTAAGTGTCCACTTTTGGATGCTAGTTTCTTTAAAGCTCCATTCCATCCACCAACATTTTCTCTTTCACCTCGGGATCCGCCAACAAAGTGATATCTAGCTTTCATTTTATATCGTCTAAGCATTTCATTTATCATTTTTTTCTCGATATTGGCTTCACATGGATCGTCACTGATGAATGGATGTCTTTGTAAAGCTATTATTTCTATGACGCAACCATTCATGTCGTGGGGAATTTTATCATCGAATACTTCTTTATCATATTTTAGTACCCCTCGTTCACACATGTTTTGTAGTACAAGTCTGTCTTTAGCAGTTTCATTGAAGTAGCCACAATACTCCGGAGGGTCGTAAGGTCTCCAGCTATACACAATTGCGTTTCGAAAAATTTTCGCTTGAGGCACAGCTACAATAATATTAATTGCATTATATTTGAAGAGACAGCTAAGTACTTTCTCGACGTATTCAATATTAATTTTATCATTCTGAACGAAGTTGAAAAGTAAAATGATGAATTTAGCAAACGGGTTCCAACTGCGTGATCGTATTAGTTTACTGGCTAGAAAAGAAAAATCGGTGTAACTGTCTATTATGATAACAAAATAATTAGCTGTAGGTAATGCCACGTAATTATCGACATGCAGTACTCCAAGATTATGATTATCTTGATCACAGATTTCCACTTCTTTTTCAGGACTCATGATTTCCACGCTGTACCTGATTTTTTCATTGATCTTCTTCAACAGCTCTGTTCTGATCCTCGATACTGAGGTACTTACATTATTATTTGTGTTAGCAAATATCAAAAGACCAGACTCATCAAACTCATTTTCGATCACTTTACTTATACACCTAGTGTAGTCATTAATAACAGTAGGACCATGTGGATTTACAACTTCATCGGAATTATTAATAAACACGAATAAAACTAGAATTATTTGTTTATAAGACATCCGTGTTGCATTAATTTATAAACCATCGGTACTAAACACAAACCTACAATAAACTGCTGTTGCATGATTTGTAATTACAATGTTGTTTAATCTACACTGATCTCTACTTTAAAGCGCAAATAATATCATGAAATATGACAATCGCTTTTGCGTGTTCAAGGAAACCATTTTTCAAACCGGGTAATTCAAATTCCAAACATTTTATGCACGATTTAATTTTATATCAATATTTGATGGTTGGAAAGAAACGGCAGAAGCCTTTTCCCAGCAGTGGGACAGAATAGGAAAAAAATTCTGTATAGACTCATCGTTGAACTCATTGAAAGAGGCGGAAATATATTTAAGTTTTAATGGACCTAAACGAACAAAATGTAGATCCTTACAGGATGCTAGCCGCACACAACTATGAATATACAATTAAAAATACTAGCGCAATATCTCAAAGCGGATAAACTTTTTCTTAGCTAATCAAATTGATACATAAAAAATATGATAACATTAAAGTGTAGCTCAAATACAAGTCGAGACTTCAAACATCTTGGACACACTACAAATTTTATAATAATAATAATAATAATGATTGTTGATATAACGGTCCCGCATGACGAGAACCTCGTGAAAGCAGAGAAACATAAACAATTCAAATATCTAGATCTGGCTAGCGAGGTTGTCGACATGTGGGACGTGAATACAGCAGTCATTAATAAGATTAAATGACAAAAACTAACAGAAAATAAAATAGAAGGAAGATTAGATAAAATAAAACAAGGGCACATTTTCATAAATATGGAATGGAGGTAGCGTGTGTGTGGTAAGATGTGTGTTAGTGTGTGTGTGTGTGTTATGTGTATTTTTGTCACTAGGTCAAAATACTGATAAGGGTTTCAGTGTCGTCGAAGCTATAGTTTTCCAGCCAAAGTACTATTTCTTTTTTTATCTGGAAATTACTCACATATTGTAGTAGCTAGCCAATTTAATATTAAAAGCTTTTTATAATTATTTAGATATTATCTTCAAGACTACAGATTAAATTAATTTTATACAAGCAACAGTTTTGATAGTTCAACGAGCTTATTTTGAAGTGTTTATGAATAAAACTTTTAATTTTATTGGACAGTAGATCTTTCTACGTAGAATATTCCAGTTTTGATGAAAATGTTCGTAAAATAAAACAGTATTTTACTAAACGGAAATTTCGTCGAAACGATATTTGAACTCTTTTGGAGTTAGGTACACTCTTATTTCAAATTATACAAAGTTCTAATTGGTTTAGACCCATTGCTTTTTCGAGGAACTTGTGTCAAATATTACGGGTTTGATTGTAATAAAACTTTGTGTAATGTGACCTTTTACACCAAATGTGGCTTAACTTTATGACACAAATTAAGTTTTTAGAAATTTACCTACGGTTTCATTTAATATCCTAATTCAAATTACGAAATTAGTAAGTAGTCCTTTGAGTCACGTTTCGACGAACTTATAGATTACTTTTGTAATATTCATTTTACATAATCTAATCTAAGTTTTTTCTTTCGCAACTGTTATTTTAGTTTTGATGGTGATGATTTATAAAGATTGTCAAATTAAAACGCACTTTTTACGAATGTATGTAATTTCATTCCACATACTTCTATTAGTCATGTTACATGAATGTAAACTGCCACCCTGTTTTGCTTAATCAAAAACACACATCAAAAAAAGTTTGTGATCACTAACATAAGCTGATATAATTTTTTAAATTGAACTTTATCAAGAAAAATTCTTTGTTGTGTGTTTTCTTTAAATATAAATACCCTGTTTGAAATAAAAAAATAAGCACAATAATAAATAATAACAAGAAGAAGAAATCATAATATGTATAATCTTCCGTAACAAAAAAGATTTCGATTTTTCAAAGTGATCGCAAATTATTTTTGATGTGTGTATTATACTAATGCAACGCCATTAGCTAGCAAATGCTGTTGAATTGATAATATGTTGCCAATAATATCGTTTCGATCAAAAGTTGCTCCACCGGCCAAAATTTGCTTCAGCGGTTATAAGTCTCTTTCGTGACTCTGAATCTCGGCTTCATTAAGCGTATTTTGACACACGTTATCTAAAACTGTTTCCAAGAAAATTAAATGCAACAGGCTACCATGCTGAAAAACATGTACTCAGTGAACATCTGGTGTTGAAAATATAATTAAATAAAGTGTTTCAAAATTTTATTTAGTTAATACTTTGCAGAAAACAGTCGACATAACCGACGCCTGTTTCATTTTTAAAACCTGTTAAATAACTAGTTTAAACTTTAGCACAAAATAACGTCCCAAAACAATTTTTTATCCAGGATAAGTAATTGCTTTTTTTAGTTTTATATCGACAACAAATGACGCAAAAAGTTTAAGCTGAAAATAATTATCTGTTTCTGTTTGTTTTAGAAATGTCTGTAGTGTGATCAAAAACAAAAGAACGTTTATTTAGGTAAAATTTACTGGCTAGCTTTTTCTAGCGCTATCTCTTTACCACATAGGAATATACCAGACAGAAAACGAGCTTCACGCTCAAGTGATAAAAGTTGCGTTGAAGATGCAACTTGTGAAGAGACGAGACGTTTGACCCCAGTCACTAGCTCGTGGCCATGAACGGAACCTCAGAGCCGTAGTTTGTTGGTTTGTACCTACAACTCAGAAACATTGTTTGAAACAATTTATACTAAAACTTGTATGTACCTACCTTTTATCGCACATCAGCAATAGAGACGCAAACCGGAGTTTTCAAGCAATAACAAATACAATGTGGTTGAAACTTTTCAATCGCAAAAGGAGTTTTAAAACACAATGTGGTTTGTTTTCAATGTAGCGTTCAACGTTCAATGTATGAACTTTAGTTGTACTCTGCATAGAAAATGGTAGCTTACGCTGTGGGCGATATTGGTCTTTGTGGACTCAATTGTTTGTTTAAATCTGTAAAATAAATAGCCATAGTAAAAGCTGAATTCGCTCACAGCCATTATGTTTGCTCGAATACGATTTCATTTTGTTTTTAATAATTATTGGATACTGAATTTAAAATAATGTTTGTCTGTCGGCAAAGGCTCTCATTCAAGTGTATGAATGAACATTTCTTGACACGCTCGCTTAATAATTTTAGATACTGAAATGGGATATGTAATGTTGTCCAATTTAAATAGATTTATACAGAAGTGTTCGAATTAATTTAAGTGAACACTGACATGCAATCTTAATATTTCATTATAAATAATAGCAAAGCTTAGAATTGCTTAGTATAAATTAATAATAATATAATAATAAAAAGCAATGAAACTTAAACAAAAACTATTTATTTTTAAATATAGAAACGTGTTGTTTTTTTCTCTTTATTGGTTCTTTTATCTACTTTTTCATCAAGTAAATAAAGTTCAAAATCAATTTTAGTTTCCTCCACAGAACAGCTTCCACATAAGTTAATTTAATTGCCTTTTACTTAAATTTTAGACTGGTAACACGAAACTTGTGCAAAGCTTTTTGTTCTAAATAAAGTTAATTACAACTGTGTAACACGATAGGTACCTCTTGGTAGTCAGACTATCAGAATTATGACAATTCGTAACGACGACTATTAGAAACCTCAATATCGTTTTTGAAGACCTATCCGTAGATAGGTTTAATTTAGATTTATGCCGTTCACAGAATACATCTACTTACCAAGTTTCAACAGCATAGTTCTTATAGTTTCGGAAAAAAAAGCTGTGACATACGGACGGACAGACAGACAGACATGACGAATCCGTAAGGGTTCCGTTTTTTGTCACTTAGCTACGGAACCCTGAAAAGGGCGCACTGGATGGCTCAAATTCCAATTTAACCCCCGCTTCCTCAGCCATCTATATTCTATCCCTGTCGCACAGTCAAAACGATTATGTTAGGGTGAGCTAGTGTTAGTACATAATTACATTTGAAAAAATTTAGTTATAATTCCACGAATGACAACCAGTTGAACGTACGATACTGTAGATCAAACCGTGTGGGCTAATTCTAAGCCCTGAGCTCTGCTCATGAAAAGGTGTACCTCCACATACGCTATGTACACACGTGCTTCACTGAAAAATCTCAAACCAATGAGTCCTGCTGATTAATGTAAAGGAAACTAAGACAAAGAAAAATCGGTCAATCATTGTACAAGGACAATATACTAAAATCATTCATAAATCCCAAGCATTACGTCCCACCAACATGGAAAACAATAGATTTTTTATAAACTATCGGAATGGGAAATGTACTCGACAAGCCATCGGCAAAAATAAAATTAGCAATATGCCAAAGGAAATAGCCAAATATTTAAAACTTAAAGATGTTGAACTCTACACCGGTCACTTCTTTAGAAGAATTTCGGCGACTTTTTTGGCGGATTTAGGGGCGGATATTACGTCAATAAAAAGATACGGTGGTGGGAGCTCTGATAGAGTAGCTGAGGATTATATCGAAAGCTCAATGGCGAATAAAACCATATTAAGCAGTCAAATTAACAAAAATATAAAACTTAATCCATCAGAGCCACAACCATCAACTTCCGGCATCTTATCTTCGTCCGTAACTCACGATGCACCACCACTAACTCCGACGTATACTATCTACAATGAAACGCAAGTTCCTCAGACGCAAGAACAGAGAAATACTCAAATCAACTCATCAACAATAAATGGACCAAACAAAAATGTAACTCTCTCTATCAATAATTTGTTAGGATTTTAGTAAATTCGGTACGCAGTTGTCATCTATTTTATCGGCCAACCGCTTTCTTGTTTGAATCAAGTAACGGTTGGCTGGCAACGCCTGTTTGTACAAGGTTATATAAACGACGGAACGGCCGTCCGCAGTTCACTTGCTCCTGCGACGCCGAAGCGTAAAGACTTTAAAGTGGTTAATGTTACTCTGTGAAGAAATATTGCTATCTGTTCAAGCAAAGCCAGGTCAGTTATATTTGTGTTAATATATTTAAATATGTGAATGCTATAATTTATAATTGCTATTTTTTGTGCTATTTCTGTGCTATTTTTGTGTACCGTGTTTTCTTTTAAAAAACATTATTTAAGCCATGAAACTTATATAAATAACCTGAGATGTAATGTCATTGCTGATGTTAAGTAAATAACCCGTTGAATAATCAGTGTCTTAGTTTACAATAAATACTTGTATGATTATTCAATTCTTTTATTCCATACACTACCCTACATTACCTAAAGTTAATTGTCTAGTGCTAACAATTCAGAAGTGGGATAAACGAGTAAAAGTCAACACAAAGACTACCTACTCGTTTATCCTGCCCACGGATCGTTTGTCGGTTGAATTTTTTTCTTTTTTTATGCTATTAAAATATAACTATCATGGGAATAGAGATTGAATGATCTACGTTTCATCACAAAATAAGTATGTGAGTAAGAATAAGTTTAAATAAAACAAGCAATGACATTATACCTTACTTATTAGTGAACTCGTGCAGTGTTTTTCTTTTTCTCAAATTATCAAACATTGTGTTGGTCAGTGAGTTTTCTAAAATATCATTAATTAGTGTTTGAATGGCATTTAATTGCAATGTGGAAGCATTTAATCGTAATATGGCTTTGCCAAAATTAACACTTCATCATAACACAGCTTTGCCAGGGCTACCCTCTGGAAGCGCTCCATCATAACACAGCTTTGCCAGGGCTACTCTCTGGAAGCACTGCATCATAACACAGCTTTGCCAGGGCTACACTCTGGAAGCGCTCCGTCATAACACAGCTTTGCCAGAGCCACTCTCTGGAGGCACTTCACCATAACACAACCTAACCAGAATCACCCTCCGAAAACACACCATAATACAGCTTTGCCAGGGCTACCCTCTGGAAGCTATTCATCATAACACAGCCTTCCCAGAACCACTTTCTGGAAGCATTTCATCATAACACGGCTTTGCCAGGGCTACCCTCTGGAAGCGTTACATCATTACTCTGCTTTACCAGGACTAACCTCTGAAAATGTTTTCACTATTGCAACGCTTTATCATTTAAAACTACTTAATTTGTTGTATTCGAATACAAACTCACCAATGTGATATCTAAATATTATCATTTAAACGAATAGTTTCAGTTAGTTATCGTAGTGCTTAGGCACGTCAATAATCAGTACTGCTATCAAGTATAAAGCTTCGGCACATTAATTACAGGTGCTGTTATCAAGTCAAATGTAAGGCTTGGGCACGTTAACCATCAAGTATAAGGCTTCGGCACATTAATCACCGGTGCTGTTATCAAGTCAAGTGTAAGGCTTGGGCACGTTAACCATCAAGTATAAGGCTTCGGCTCATTAATCACCGGTGCTGTTATCAAGTCAAGTGTAAGGCTTGGGCACGTTAACCATCAGTGCTGCTATCAAGTTTAAGGCTTGGGCACAAGTGCTGTTATCAAGTATAAGAAACTTGGGCACGGTGCCACTATCAAGTGGGTACGAAGTCATGTCAACCAGAGGGGCGGCTGCAAGCGCAGATCCGGAACAGATGAATTCACCGTATACTTCAAGCGACGAGTCTTTGATTATCTGCCCTCGTAACGGCCAACCTCAAAGATCAAGAACATCGTCGCCCGAACGCTGTCACCAGTCACGCTTGTCGGAACATACATCTAGGCAACGTAGTAAGCCCCGGGAGTCACGGGTACGCCGACGTCGTAGCTCACGAAATTTAAGGTGCGTAGATTATCCTAGTAGCAGTTCAGATGGTCGGTCCTCATCGCGTAAACGACTTGATCAACAAACGCGTCAAACTAATGATGATATGGTATGCGACAGACGTCCGGGGAGTAAAAGACGACGAGCTAGTAGCAATTCTGATCATTCAACTAAAGATATACAAAGAAAACGACGTCATTATTCCCCGAATGTTCAGTCGCACAAACATGTTAACACTAATTTAGATAATACTAACAGTATCTTAGATAAGTTTTTAGAAATTCTTAAAGATGTAAAAGGCCGATCTAGCTCTAAACTTTCTCTAAATAATGTCATTCCGGAATTTGACCCAATGACAAAAGACCAGACTATCTTGATGTGGCTTACTAAGGTGGAGGAGTGTGCAGAGATCTATGGTTGGGACGAAAGAGAAACTATCCATTTTGCCCTACCAAAATTAACCGGTGTTGCAAAAATTTGGTACCAGGGTCTCAGCACAGTCCTTTACTCATGGACCGAATGGAAAAGAAAGTTAATAGAAAATTTTCCTTGTCGGGATGATTACGCGGAACTTCTAATAGCAATGCTAGCTAAAAAAGCCCGTTATGGCGAATCATTGGAGCACTACTTCTACGAAAAAACTAATCTACTAAATAGATGCGATATAAAAGGTCGTAAAGCGGTCGATTGTATCCTAAACGGGATTGAAGATCGCGCTGTCAGAGTAGGTGCCCAAGCTGCTCAATTTCGGGAGCCTGAAGAAGTACTGAAGTACATAAAAACGGTTAAAATAGGTTCTATTAGAGATACTGGGGAGAAAAGTCGAAAACATGACAGGAGAGCTACTGGAGCGACCGATCCCACCAGACGAAATGGTTCTGAATCTAAAAGGTTAGTATGTCATAACTGTAATGAAGAAGGTCACAAAAGTATCCAATGCCAGAAGACAGCATCAACGTGTACTAATTGTAGTAAGTTGGGCCATTTAAGTACTTACTGTAGGTTCAGGAAACAAAAGCCACAAGATAGCAGCCAAAAGAAGACTTTTGAACAAAAATCGGTGTCTGAACTAACGTCAGGTGAGTCTAACTCTAAATATATTTTCAACATTTTAATTAACAATGCGGAATTAATATGTCACGTTGATTTAGGTAGCCAATGCAGCCTCATTAGGGAAAGCGAAGCTAATAGTTTAAAACTATCTGTTGACACCACAGATTTGCCCTTGATGAGGGCAATAGGTGGAAATTATGTTAGTCCATTGGGTAGGTCCAAAGTTTATGTTAACGTTCAAGGTATAGAAGCAAATATTGAAATTCTAATCGTCGAAAATCATGCTCTAAAATATCCTGTGTTATTGGGACACACTTTTACAGAATTACCTGACATAGTTATTACCAAAACGCCTAGTGAAATAATTTTTGAAAAGGTTGGTGTAGATCGTAAACTATTTTTGAGGGTTTTGGAAGTAATTTCTTTAGCACCAGGCGAAATAGTTACTGTTCTAGTAAATTCATGCAATCATTACAATGGGAAGATATATGTCAATGGTTCCGTAAGAGGTTCCCTCGGTAGTGAATATTATTTATTTCCGGGAGAATACGATCTTAAATCGGGTATAGGTAAAGTAATGGTGTTCAATATGAGCAATTCACGAATAAACTTTGCCAAAAATATATTGTTGACACGTGCCTTTCCTAGTTACGCTATTCGAGAGGTTTCCGTAGTGTCTTTTGATAAATCGGATTTAGAAGAACACTTGCTCGTTGGTCCCACAATTACGAATGAACAAAAAGTTCAATTACAATGCTTACTTAATAGATTTAAAGATTGTTTTTCTTCGAGTTAGGACTCACCTCTGCGGGGGAAATGATAATAGAGTTAGAAAATTCTGAACCGGTAGTTTACAGACCTTATAGAATGTCATTAGCGGAGAGGTCCCTTGTTCGCAATATGGTTAGCGAAATGCTTGACGCAGGCATAGTCCGAGAGTCCTCGTCGCCGTACGCGAGTCCGATCGTACTTGTCAAGAAAAAGACCGGGGAAAAACGACTATGCGTCGATTACCGCGCTTTAAATAAACGAACTAAAAAGGATCATTATCCTCTCCTAGAGTTGAAGATCAATTAGATCAACTTGCTGGTAGTAAATTATTCATTTCCCTTGATTTGGCATCAGGCTATTATCAAATTCCTATTTCTACATCTTCACAAGATAAAACTGCATTCGTTACCCCTGATGGTCAATATGAATATACTCGGATGCCGTTTGGTTTGGTGAATGCGCCTTCAGTTTTTCAAAGAACAATAAATAAAATACTTTCCGAAGCAAAGATCAAATACGCTCTGGTCTATATGGATGACATCCTCATTCCAGCGCGTACGTTTGAAGAAGGTCTCGTAAGGCTCCAGGAAGTGTTCATTCTTTTACGCAAAGGAAAACTAACGTTAAAACTTTCCAAATGCCATTTCTTCTTTGATAAAATAGATTTCTTAGGTTTTGAAGTCAGCCCTGTGGGTATTAAACCAGGCACTCATAAAATCGAAGCAGTGGCCAAATTTCCGGTTCCGAAAAACCAACACGAAACGAGGCAGTTTATCGGTTTGGCCAGTTTTTTTCGTAGATTTGTAAAAGGTTTTGCCGTCATATGTAAACCATTGACGGATCTTTTAAAAAAGGATTGTCAGTGGAAATGGACTAAAGAACAAAATGATTCATTCGATTCTTTGAAGCAAGCTCTTATTTCTCGTCCGATATTGGCTCTTTACGATCCGAAAAGAGAGACTCAGTTACACACTGACGCGTGCAAATACGGCATTGCAGGGATCCTTATGCAAAAATGCGATGAAGGTCTTCTCAAACCTGTCTCTTACTTCAGTCGAAAAACTACTCCGGATGAGCAACGAATGCATTCCTTTGAACTAGAAACACTTGCGGTTGTAGCCTCTCTCAGCAGATTCCGTGTTTACCTTCTTGGAATTCCGTTTAAAATATTAACGGACTGCAACGCGCTTCGTACAACACTAATAAAGCGTGATCTAGTTTCACGAATTGCTCGTTGGTGGGTCCAACTTCAAGAGTTTGACTGCGAAATAGAGTATAGGCCGGGTTCAAGTATGATGCACGCAGACGCTTTAAGTAGAAATCCGGTAGACAAGGCGGTTATAGAAGATCATATACTAGACGTTCTATCAACCGAAACTGAAGATTGGATCGCAACGGTCCAATCCACTGACGAAGAGATCTCCCGGATTAAACGCATTTTGGATGATCCGGAATCCGAAAAGGTTTTGGAAATAGTTAAGAATTACAAACTAAAAAACGGTAAGGTGTATCGTCTATTAAATTACAACGGAGCTGATTGTTTTCGATGGGTAGTACCGAAAGGAGTGCGTTGGCAAGTTGTTAAAATGAACCATGATGACATCGGTCATTTTGGTTTTGAAAAAACCCTTACAAGAATTCAACAAACATTTTGGTTTCCGAAGATGAGACGCTTCATAAAAAAATACGTCCGATCATGTTTAGAGTGTGCACACCACAAGGGCACGACAGGGAAACAGCAAGGTGAGTTACACCCAATCCCAAAGGTAGAGATTCCTTTCCATACTATCCATGCTGATCACCTAGGACCGTTCATTCGGAGCAAAAGAGGTAACGTTTATATTCTAGTTATAATAGATGGTTTTACAAAGTTCATTAACATTTCACCGGTGAAGAATACAAAAACATCGACTACAATAAGAGTTCTACGAGTACACATAAGTTATTTTGGAACACCCGTTAGGTTAATCACCGATCAAGGTACTTCCTTTACAAGTAATAACTTTCGTTCATTTATAAAATCGTTGGGTATAAAACATATCCTAAACGCAGTTGCCACGCCGAGAGCCAATGGTCAGGTGGAACGATTTAATAGGACAATCGTCGATGCCCTTTCTACCAAAACGCATGGTAAGGATGAAAGGACATGGGACGAATTTGTCCCTGACGTACAGATTGGCCTGAATACTACAGTGCACAAAACCACCGGTAAGAGTCCTTCAGAGCTATTATTTGGCATACGATTAAAAAGTCAGACTGAGAACAGGCTGAGTGAAGTCATCGACGAAGTCATAGAAAATATTTCGTCAGAAGATCTGAGAAAAGAAAGAAGCAAAGCAGGAGAAAAAATCAATAACCAGCAGATAAAAGATAAGGTAAGGTTTGATTCAAAGCGTATTAAAAACAAATCATATGTAATCGGAGATTTAGTAAGTGTGAGAAGGGAAATTCCGAACACTGGCAAGTCCAAGAAATTAATAATGAAATTTCAAGGACCCTACAGGATCGTTAAAGTTTTGCCCAATGATCGTTATTTAGTAACAGATACCCCCCTCACGCGAAAAAAGGGTTGTCGTAATTACGAAAACATTATTGCCGTAGATAAAATGAAACCATGGCTTAGTTTTAATCAAAACTTTGTTAGTTCGGATTCCGAATGCACCGACGTTGCATCGGAATCTGAACAATCGAACGATACAGCATAGGAAATACTGCTTAATTACCTGTTGCAATTTATTATTGTTTAATTAAAATCAACATTATTACAGAATTGTTTTTTTTTAGTTTAAAATCAAAATTGTATTTTCCGTGCTAAAACATAAACCAAATTTTGTATATAACAAAATCGTTATATTAGTTCTGCATTCAAAAATAGTGTTAGTTATTTTTTTTGTTGTTTAGTTATTAGTATTTGTTTTCACTTTAAACTGTGTTTGTAACTAAATTATATCTGTATAAATATTGTAATATTCTTTGTTATACTAATTTAAGTATATTACTATCAATAATGGAGAATTGCACACATTATTACCATGTTATTTGAACAGAGATGATTAGATTCGATTAATGTATTTATATCATTTTGATGAAAAAAAAACATTGTCTCAAAATAAAAGAGCGAAGGGACTTGCTCTAGCAGGATGGCCGAGCTGTTAGGATTTTAGTAAATTCGGTACGCAGTTGTCATCTATTTTATCGGCCAACCGCTTTCTTGTTTGAATCAAGTAACGGTTGGCTGGCAACGCCTGTTTGTACAAGGTTATATAAACGACGGAACGGCCGTCCGCAGTTCACTTGCTCCTGCGACGCCGAAGCGTAAAGACTTTAAAGTGGTTAATGTTACTCTGTGAAGAAATATTGCTATCTGTTCAAGCAAAGCCAGGTCAGTTATATTTGTGTTAATATATTTAAATATGTGAATGCTATAATTTATAATTGCTATTTTTTGTGCTATTTCTGTGCTATTTTTGTGTACCGTGTTTTCTTTTAAAAAACATTATTTAAGCCATGAAACTTATATAAATAACCTGAGATGTAATGTCATTGCTGATGTTAAGTAAATAACCCGTTGAATAATCAGTGTCTTAGTTTACAATAAATACTTGTATGATTATTCAATTCTTTTATTCCATACACTACCCTACATTACCTAAAGTTAATTGTCTAGTGCTAACAAATTGGACCAATGTTTCGAATGTTAACTTTTACTTTTAATTGTCATTATTTTTAATAAATGCTTATCTCATATTATTATTGTGTTAATTTTTTGGCAAATGGTACGAAAAGTAGAGTATTTTCGACGGTGATAAAGCTGTCTTAGTCTTGGGTGAACTTTAATCCCTCGCTACACTCAGGACTCGTCTTAAATCCCTCGCTTCGCTCGTGATTTAAGTTTTTAACACCCTCGCTACGCTCGGGAGTAAACCTCCAGTTCTTCGTTACGCTCGCGATTTAAATCGTCACCCGCGACAGAAGACACTGCTTTATCCCCTTGGTTAATAATCTACTATTATTTTACCTACAAGGACTATTATTAAGACAAAAAAGACACATCATTATAATTGAAAAAGACAAAGCTCTCAACATTGAGAAAAGTACAAAAAATAGGACGCCTTTGCCTTTGATTTAGACAGTTCAGCCTAATTAAACACATCGTCTGTATAAAATTAATGCTGTGTTGTTTTGTTTGTGTCAAAAGCAAACAAAGAGACAAAAACATTCTAATTTGTTATCATAACATTACATTACACTACGGAAACTGCCTTCTATTGTTCAAAAATGCATTCAGACCCGGAAAGGGCCGCAAAGGGAGCTCATATGAAAATACTTTCATGTTAACTTCATATAGTGATGTACGGACCGATCCGATACCTTCCAGTTTCGATATACCTAACATGTTTTGGGATACTCAAATTTAAAATCGATACAATGCCTGGATCTATACAGAAGTATCGGTACAGGTAGCGAAATAAATGGATTGTATCGTCAACTTCACTGTCATAGTTTGCATGATAAGTAAATTCAAAATAATATAAAAGGCAAAACAAACACAGCACAAAAGAATTCGAGGGATTACGAAACGATACTTTTGATCAATACAAATAAATCCAAAGTATCGTTACGAATACAAGTATCGTGTATCCCGAATTTAGGAGAATTGGATTGAAACCATTCGGCACGATCCTAGAATCGTATCGCATAGTTGCGCCACGGATTGATCCAAAGTATCGACACAAATGCAAGTACCGTAACGTGCATCCTTACTTCATATAATAAACGAGAAATATGTTGTTTCCTGAACTAAAACAATGAGATATTGTCCCTTTCCTTGTTACATATATATTCAACGATACTACAAGAGCAGCCATAAAAGGGAGATAAATTATTTTTATGGTTTAATTTTCTGATGCAGTCAGATCCTTGTCTAACCAGACAAGGATCTGACTGCTGATGAACCCGTAAATTTGGTTTTTAAACAATGGCTTGGAGCTGTTGATTTTAACGTACCAAATTCAAGGACGGAATATAGAGCTATCCAAAGGTTCGTAGATTTAGCTATAAATAATTAGAACTAAACCTAGGTAGGTTCTGCAACATCTATCTTCTTAAATAGTTAAAAGTTTGTTCAAAGCGTGTGTTTATTGATAAGTTATTGCCTCAGAGATGAGCTGATCTTCACAGTAGATAAGATGTATGAATAGATGAAATAAAAAAAAAAAATAAAAAAAAAATAGATGTATGAATGTATGATGTATGTTATGTATGATGTGTAGTATCTTAACTAACTAGGTACTATATACTAAATGAGACAGTTTGTGAGGATAGATGGACGCAAAAACGATTATACGGATTTGGATGTAATAAATTATCTGTGTGCCAACACAGATCATTTTAAGTTTTAATGTTATACGTTTATACTGCAGCGTGAAACAACAGCGTAAACAATATTTATAAGCTTGTAAAAATTTGAACATGGAAACTACTTTCAAAATATTTCTGTGGCTATTTACTTGATGTTTATGGACTAGATTTCGGTACTTCTGGGGCCGGCGGAGCATGCGTGGTTCACCAATCAGTGTCCATTCAAAATATATATTTGGGAACCTAGATATTCTGTTTTCCAATCGGAATAAAGACACACTAATTTAAGAATATGTTTGATTTACAACACTCGTTTGTATGAACTACGCATGCTCCGCCGGCCCCTTAATATCAGTTTCAATTCAGTTAACTTAAGATTTAAATAAAAAATAATGGTAAGATAAGGCCGACCTATACCTTAACTTCGTTACCTTACCTTCTCTTACTAATGTTCTCGAGCACAACTTTCAAACAATAAGTATGTGTGTGTACCACGTATAGAACAAGAAATATAAGCAAAAAACAACTATTAAACTGGTAGGACTTCAGGAAATGAAATGTGGACTTCCTACACAGGTTGTGTGGTGCGTGTGATATTCAGGGTGTAAACAACCTCATCACGAAACCGTCAACCAAGCATTCTGTACATCAAACTAAGTAACTTTACGCAAAAATTATTGCTGGGAAACGACTTTTTTTTTTGCAAAACGCACTCAAATCATTGTGCTGATGGATGGATTTAATAGTACCCAGGATCGTGAAGGTGCCTTTCGGCTTCGTTAAGAGGTTTTTACTATGTGCTTTGTTTTGTTTAATGACGCCATCATCCTGATATTTTTTAACATTCCTGTACACACCTATCGATCTATGAGACCGACAGAACCACCCATATTGCATCAGGTAAGTTTATGCAAAAAGGCACGGGCCCATTGTCATTTATAATAGTTGTAAAATGATGACTATCGTTTGAATATGATTGTCGTTAGCATTTACACAACTGCTTTGGTTATATAATTGTAACAATAAAATGTATTTTTGAACTAGTAATGTTTTTCACTTTCACCTCTGGAACTACTGAAGGATTTGAAAAAATGTTTTTGCATTCGATAGCCTAATTTTCGTGATAGGTTTTATGCCATTTAACAGCACGCTACGGCCCTTAGGACTCGAGCAAAAGGATAAACGGAGCCCGAAACGCAGGGCACGCCACAATAGTGGCGGTAAGTCCCCTCTTTGAGGAGTGGCTTGAGAGACGCCAACGTGGCGGCGGCGACCTCTCGCGTCCGGCCCTGGTGCAAGCCATGGTCCAGAGCGAGACGGAATGGGACGCCGTCACGTCCTTCTGCGAAACAGTAATGCTAGAGAAGAAGGTGGCGGAACGTGAGAGGGAGAGAACCTCACAGCGTCCCGGCCGCCGCGGGAGACGCCCCGGGCGTCGGGGGCCAGCACGTGGCCCCCGGCCACCGTAGGCGCGGGCCTGTGGATGGTGGGCTATGGGCTAGCTCGCCGTCCGTCCGTCTCATGACGACAGGCCGTGTCGACGGCGCGTTCGTGTTCCACGCACGCCTCAAAGAGAGTCAGCAAAAAGGAAGGGGTCCGCAAGGACCGATGCCTGCTGGGGTTGCGGGACTGTCCGAAAGAGATACCGTGGCCCCGGAACACAAAGGGCGATGAAGGAACATGGATGGGTTTTAGTCAGTAAAAGTCTGACACTCCCTCCTGCTCCGCCCAGAGCGGGAGAAGTCATTTGATGATTTCCCATCCGAAAAAAAAAAAAACCCGAAACACGGGGCACAGCTAGTCTTAAAAAATACAGGGTGTAAACAGACTCATCACAAAGCCGTCAAATAATTGCTGGGATACGACTTTTTTTTTGGGGTGAAAAATCATGTTTTTTGGTAGTACTCCTTGTAACGCACTCAAAACATTGTGCTTATGGATGGATTGAATAGTACCGGGGTAATGGAAGTGTTTACAGTAAAAATCTTACAGTATTTAAAAAACTTGTCAAAAAGATGGAATTTTGACCCCAAATATCTCCGTAACTAGAAGGTTCCAGGTATGGTGTATAACAAAAAATGATCGCAATGACGAGGAGAACAAGTGTATTTCGGCTTCGTTAAGAGGTTTTTTACACCCTTTATAAATACAGTATCAACACTCCAAAACCAATTTGGCTACCGAATGATGTATCTCATCTTTACAAAACCTCAAGAATTGATTTAGGTAGGAAGCAAAGTAAACATCGAATTTCGTCACAAGACTGTCACGCACACTATTTCTTTCTAGGTAAATAGGCAATTCGTCTCTTATTCACCCTTAGGGCTACCTTCATTTTCGCAAATATGTTAGGCAAAAAACCGGCCAAGACCGAGTCGTACTAGCGCATGGGAGCGCGTACGGGAGGCCCCTTTCAAATTTTAAATTATTTGTTGTTATAGTGGCAACAGAAATACACATTCTGTGAAAATTTCGGCTGTATACCTATGACGGATCATGAGATACAGCCCGCTGACAGACAGACTGAAGGAAGGACCGACTGACAGCGGAAGGCGCGACCCTTCGTTAACCTTCGGGTACGGAACCCTAAAAAAGAACTTTTGGACAGATACAGCTAAAAACGTGATCGGATTCGTCCCCGGAGACGTATACGGTCTAGTTGCTTTAGCCTTTTTTGGGCTGAAAGCTGAAATTGAGTCCTGAATATGAATCAACCTTGCGTTTTTTTGTGTTGAGTTAAGGAAAATAGGAATAATCTTACGAGAATATCATTGGACACGAAGTTAGTGGAGATTTGGTCCTACCAATATGAAAGCAAAAGAAAAACCTTTTTTCAAATAAATTATAAATACCTAGTTTGGGACATAGTTCTCTGTTTTATTCAAATAAGTGAGTAATAGAATTTTGACTCTTTGAACAACATTGAGAATTCAGAAGTTGTAGAAAATACTCTTAAATAATGTAGTATTTAGGTCGATCTTTAGGAAATTTCCATGAACTTGTTAATATTAATCTTCCTATCTATTTAATTGTGTCTAGTTCTATTGTTTCTCTTCAAAATATAGACGACAGACAGTCTTTTTAATTATATTATTTATTTAGCTAAGAAATAGGAACCCAGACAAATTTTTAATTAATGTTCTCAAAAGGCAATCCCATCAATACTTTCAACAATCGAGCTTTTATTAATTACTTATTGAGAAAGTCTTAACCAAATATCTAGTAGCTGTGAATTAATGATCTACTGTCATGTAATTATGAATTCAGGGAATTATGGTGTACGTTTACATATTGATTTTATTAGGTATCGTGTACCAAGAAATTCATTAAACAACACTCCAAAATAAATACTTAGTCTTACCGAGGCATTTAATTTTTATCTGAGTCGATTTTTATACTCTTCACCTAAGACTCTTTTGAGACATTCTTTTCAGTTCAAAAAGTTTTGCAACATTGGAATGACACTGGCCAGTTTTTGAAAGCTGTCAGAATAAAAAAAGTTTTGAGGTTAGGTAGAACTGTCAAATCGTTTTTGGATTTTACAAAAGCGATACACGAATGAACGAAAACACAAATATTTCAATTTACATGTTAAAATTGAGTTTTGTAGGGACAACGTGACCGTTTTTTTTAAACGTATGTTTCAAAAAAGGCTACCAAAGGTCACGCTATGTTGTTTACTGTTTATACACATTCAAGCATCCGGATATACAGGTATTTCAAGCTGAGGGCTATTTGAAATGACTGTAGAAGATTTGCATATAAAGCGAGGTATTATTTCGCGTGTTACTAATAAATGAAAATAAACATTTTGTAACGACATTTTGTGTTCATTCTTCGCTGGCTACATAGAGATTTAATGCCTCGCTTTGTGTGCAAAACAAATTAAGTCCTTAGTTAGTTTCAGTAGTAGATATTTATTGCTTCGTTAGTCTAGATTTAGGAACATGGGTAAATACCTACATTGTAGTGATACTTCCAAGTGAAAACGCCACACGAAGGTAGGAGAGCGATTTTCACCTGAGTAATTATGATGAAAAATGGCCGTCCATCGACCGCCAGTAAGCGCAGTAGTACACACACGATTGGAAAATATCTGGGGTATAAAATGGCCGCTGTAGCAGAATCATAATAGGGTAATAATATGAATTTCGTTACAACTTTTAAAATGGTCACAGACACGAATTGTCTTTTATGACCATTTTACGAATTGTAACGTAATTAATATTATTATTCTATTATGATTCTGCTAAAGCGGCTATTTTAGACCCCCTGTACGTTAATATGAATTCCTCGAAGGAGCTCGTGGTAGTCGTGGTTTAATAGTATATGCCACTCGGGTCGATTTTCAGGTTTAGCCGTGCTTGCCTTGGTTGGTCCGTGGATGAGTAACCAACCATTACCGAGTTTCCTCCGTGCTTCGGAAAGCACGTTAAGCCATTGATTTCAACTGTCATTTGTAGATCTTTGACAATCGGTACAGGTAGTCAATGGCCTGAATATCTGACAATCAGTGTTACCAAAGGGTATCGTATTACCCGGTATGTACAACGAACTGAATAATTATGGAGGTCAGGTAGGCAGTTGTTCCATGAAAAATACAGGTATTCAGCTGCATCCGTTGGGAAGTTGGGAAAAGGCTAGGCAGATAATGATGTCATTATGAATTCCTGCTACATCTATAATAGTGCCTAGAAGTTAATTCTAATGTTTGGTGTGTTCCGCAACCCTATCGAACTACAGTCCAAATTAAAACACTGATTCCAAACTGCCGAGTTTGGAATCAGTGTTTGAGTTTGGAATCAGTGTGTGAGTACCGACTCACCCATGCAAAATAACACGCGCAAGTGCGCAAGACGTTGGTTCTAATATTGCACGCAGGAACCTAAAGCTACTTACTACTACAAACAGAGCTCCAGAGCGTACAAACGTAATACTCACACTTAACAAAATATTGATGTTTACCATAAACCTAGAACTTTAAAGTAGTTGAAAAAACAAAAAAACCCGACTAAAAAACTGAAAAGCATAAAACAAGCACATTTTAAATTATACAAAAGTTGGAAGCAGGCGGGGCCCATTCCATGCGAACTCTTTAACAATTTGCTCTATGTACGGTCGAACAAGCTATTTGGTTTTACATTTTACAATGTAATTTGTGGGTTAAACTGTTAACCAAATAGCTTGTTCAACCGTACAATATAGTGCATTATATTCTATTGTAACACCAACCGTGTTGCTATTCGCATTTATTCATAAAACATAATACAGGTACACAAACGTTGACGCGCTTATCAGCTCGTATAAACGCGACCCGCGTGAGATAATGACATACGAGTTTTTACTGAGAGAACCCACCAGTTTAAACAATTTGAATGAGTGCGAGTACGCGCGTTCGATTTTTGAAGCGCTAAATGTGGCGCGCGTTGAAGCCCAAAAAATACGCTGGTCTGAAACCGCTCGTCTATGCAAACACAGTAGGAGCGGCGCGGGCGGCGGAATCCGCTAGCGGGTGTCGTAAACACACAGCTTCTTCGCGTGTGAATACAGTGACAGCGCCGCGGGTGAGCGGTATCCACAGCGAGACAAGCGGGCGGCGCCGGTGGTGGCGCGGAAAACGCAAACCAGTTTGCGTTTCCCGCTCGTGGCGGCCGATCATGTCTTTCTCGACAGAAAACTTTAATGCTACTATGCTTTTACGTTGAGACACCCCACGAAGCACCACGAGTAGGAAATAGCGTTTAACGCCCTTCCCACATCCGCTTCCTCCACCCGCGTCGCGCCCACCATGTTTGCACACTGAGGAGTTAAAGTGTAATCTTAATTCAGTTGCCTTCAGTATTTGCGCCTTTAGTAGCGTCCATCAGTTCTTGCACGAAGCAGACAACAGGACGAAAAAAATCAGCTGTTTCATACATTATTGGCTGCGTAACTCGAAAAAATAACTTTAGCTTCAGAAGTCGGTGACTTCTGTGTGTTTGATTCAGTTTCTTTGCCACCGACTTCTGAAGCTAAAGGTTTTATTTTTTGAACCACCATTTTTTGTTGTAATATCTTATACAAATATTAGCTATACATTAATTTTAACATAACCTCACGCCTGTAATTTCGAAGAGTTGGGCTGAACTGTACCCAATAGGACCTACATCCACATTTCGCCAGTTATGTTTAAGTGCCATGTAATAGGGGGCGAGCGCTGGCGCAAATCCAGACTCCGTGGCTGCTACTGAGAATTTCCTGATGGAAAAACCCAATAACACTTTTCCCGACCTGGGAATCGAACCCAGGACCTCGTGCTAAGTAGTTGCCACCACTAGACCAACGAGGCAGTCATCATATTGTTAACAATACATATGATGGTAATAGGCTTATCCCCAATCAAATAAAACCTACCAGACCGAACTGTCGAAATGTGGGAGTACTGTACACATCTGCATTCCCCCCCAGAGCATACAGGCGTGATGTTATGTTATGATTTTGTGAAAAACAACAAACATCCAAGCGATTGCAGCAATCACGACCGATTTGCTGTCTATAATTGAAGAGTTCCATTGCATATATCCGAAGAGCACCATCAGATCTTCACAAAATTTTTACGGGACCACCGCGAAATAATATTCTTCCAAACAAAAAAAAAATCATCGAAATCGGTTCACAATTGGCGAAAAAAACGCTGAACATACACAGTCGACTTGATAACCTCCTCCTTTTTTTGAAGTCGGTTAAAAAATGTAGGCAGCAACTGATATTTTTTTGAGATTTCATAGTCGGTCCCATAGTAAAAGTTGTTCATTTTCATGAGTACTAGACGCCATTAAAGTAATTAAAACGACAAAAACATAGTTTTGTATATTTAGTTTTGTTTAGTTTTTATTGTTTCTCAAACAATTTCTTCTACAGCACGAAATTGAGGCAGCCCTGGTAAGTTTTAAGAATACTTGTGATGGAGTGACCTCGCAACTTCCCATGGGTTACAATTATTTAAAATGTTGAGACATAATTAAAAACCGGCCAAGAGCGTGTCGGGCCACGCTCAGTGTAGGGTTCCGTAGTTTCCCGTCCGTCACAATAAGTGTTCCCACTTATGAGTTTAAAGGTGGGTATCCATTATGTTCGCGCTCCAGCAGCGCTCCGCGCTCTTGCAACTGCTCCCGGTAGTGGGTACGTGCGCGAACACGGAGCGTGCAACATTGCACGCTCCGCGGCAGGCGCTCCGACTCGTGACGGTTTTTAGCGCGAAAACAAAGGGGAGCGAAGTGTGTCAAAAAGGAGCGCATGTAAAAGTGCACGCGACGTATCCATTGGAGCAGTTGCAGGAGTGCGGAGCGCTGCTGGAGCGCGAACATAGTGGTAACCCAACTTATTGTCTTTTTTGTACAAAAACTGTTGTTTCCATCAAGTTCAAAATGATTTTCCTATAAAGTCCTTATAAAGTTCTACTTTTCAGATTTTTTTCATATTTTCTAAACTTATGGTTCAAAAGTTAGAGGGGGGGGACACATTGTTTTTTACTTTTGGAGCGATTATTTCCGAAATTATTGACATTATCAAAAAATGATTTTAGGAAACCCCTATTCATTTTTAAATACCTTTCCAACAATATATCACACGTTAGGGTTGAAATTAAAAAAAAATCACTTCCCATTTTACATATAGGGGGGCTACCCTAATAAAACATTTTTTTCCAATTTTTATTTTACCACTTTGTTGGCGTGATTGATATACATATTGGTACCAAATTTCAGCTTTCTAGTGCTAACGGTCACAGAGGTTAAGCGAGGACGGACAGACGGACGGACAGACATGGCGAAACTATAAGGGTTCCTAGTTGACTACGGAACCCTAAAAAGGAAAAGAAAAATTTTAGGTTCTGGGATGTAACAAAATTATTGTAGCATGTAGTTCTAGTAACACTAATACGTAATAACGTTTATGTAGTATATTTCCTCCAACTGTACTGGTTGTTAAGAACATAGTATTTGAGAACCCGTAGTTCTATGAAATAGACACCTCAACGTTACAATCGTTATTCCACAAATATCTAATAATCTTCGATGGACCACGAATCCGTCGAAGATAGTATGCAATTAGAAAAAAAAAAAACTTTTTTTTTATATCTCGGATTTTTAACAAATTCCTGATTTCCTTATTTCCCTGCGACATTTACATAAATAAGTGCTCGTGCCTAGTACTACTTGTACTAAGTTAGATTTACTTGAATTGTGTTTTTCGAAACGAGAAGTAAGTCGTGCGATGAAGAATCTGACATTTTATTTTAACATAGGAATATTTTGTAAGGAACTTTCGGGAGTTTTAATATTCTTTTTGAGTGTGATATTGTGAATAGCATTTGGAAGTCACGCTTTTCTGAGTAAGTATTCACACTTATTGGAATCACATAATGTCGAAGTGCTTGCTGAAACGAAAACAAGGTTAATTCATTCTTACTTGTCCTGAGACGTCTATAGAAAAACTTTCTTTAAATAGAAATAAATAAAATTGAATAGTGTCTGTTTATACTTTCTAACAGTAATTATATGTAACAGTAATCTTCGAAACGGCCGGACCGATTTTGACGGGACTGTTACTGGCAGATAGCTGATTTTATAAAGAGTAAATTAAATAGAGTTAGGCGTTAAAAATTTAAAACCCATGAAATTGTTTACAAAATCAGATTCAAATAGGAAAGTAATATTTTTATAACTTCACTCGAACGAAATTCGCGGGAAATAGGTATTACTTATTACACTACTGCCTAAGAAAAGGGCTGTTGTTTAGGCTTTCTGTTTTATCGAGCTTTGAAAAAAGAAATGAGAGGCCGTTCCAATACCAAGAGTAGCAAATGCAAACATGTCAATATCATGGAAATGTTTACTAACAAAATGTAGTTGGCAGTTGGCACACGTATCTTTACACACGTTAGCTTTATCTAAATCGGAATTTGATCCAATGGACCTACCCCAATCTCGTTTTTTTAATCTCGTACAGTAAATCTAGGTTAAATTTTAAAATTAAATAAAAGCGTCAAACCAAAACAATAACAACACCTCATCCTTCTAATTTGTCACGTTACAAATAATATCCGTTCCAAATTGGTCGAAATAAAATAACGAAGAATACGTCCATTTGAATCTGCGGTCAGTCGTGCCTAGCTTCATGATTTGTTGCCAAAACGTGCCTTTACTCCACCCACTTTAGATTCTAATACCGCGTTAGACGCGTATTGATTTCGGTGTCAAAATTAATCGGAATTCTGGCTTTATCCCGACTAGTTGTACCCAACAATTCTCGGTATGGAACTCTCTGGCAGTGTCTCTGAGATTTCTCTTTACCCGTCAGACTCCAAAGCAAACGGCGTTTTCTGACCATGCTCTTGTATAGCTCGAACGTCAATTTACATCAGGCGATATCGAGGTCATTATCATCAGGAAAAAACATTTTGCAAATTACTCGACCCGTGGTTTAGTTTCGGGGCCGCCTCCACGAGCGAGCGAATCGCGGCGATTCAACGTATTTCTATACGAAAATATCGCCACCATTCTCTCGCTCTTGGAGACAGCCCAAAAGAGAGTGTATAGAAAAACGTGGCAAGGATATCGCCGCGATTCTCTCGCTCGTGGAGGCGGGCCGAATTGAAACAAGTTGGTAATAGGCGCAAATGATTTGATTTTTCAAGAACATCACCATCACATCGTTCGTCACATTTAATAGTTCTTATTATAAACCAAGACTGTAAGAGGACAAAAAAACACTTTGTTTGGACACGGGTGCACTTCAAAAATGAACATTAAATCAGATTATTTTCTCAATATTTTCGAATACAAAAACACAGACAATCTGTCATTCCTTCATGTTTTAGTCATATGTTATGCATGACATATACATCAGATAAATTCGAGTAAACCGGGTCGCTTAGTTGGCAGGTTGCCAACTGTGAGGCTTTCCGGCTTGTCCATCAAGGCTGATAATAACTGTACCGAATTTTGAAGCATTCGAAGAATGTTTCGGCAGCAAATATTAACCGAATGCATTTACCACACTTGTGTTTGTCTACTGATGTTTTTACATGACCTACACTTATGTCCATACTAATTTCGATCAATGCATCAGCAAAGTAAGTTTTACATTCAAAGTAAATTATTGTATAGTATTTCACTTATACACACATCAACACGGTCTAGGGATATTTATAAAAAAGCGAATTACTATCAATGTGTTAATTATTTATATGACATGTATATATTTAAAAGATACGTTATTTAATATTCTACCATTTTTTAATAATGGTTAAGGTATAGATTAAAATTTCAGGATTTTATGGAAAAAAATGAAGCATAGACGGAAACCGTATATGAATGAACTTTTAATTTGTGAGTAAAAACTGAAAAAAATAGAAAAATCATTTAATTTGTGTTTATAAACTTGAAGTTAGTAGTCTGAGAAAGCGCCCATGATGTTCATAACACATCGGCAACGATTCGGCATGCTCAGAACAAGGTTGTCAATGTCTTGCTGCGGAATATTGTCCCATGTCCTTCTGAGGTGCGCAAAAAGTTGATCTTCTGTAGCCAGATTTTCAGGAAATTTCTTCAGAGCTCTTCTTTGCAGCATATCCCACGCATGCTCAATGGGATTTAGATCTGGCGATTGAGCAGGCCAGTCTAAGGCCCTAACATTATGTGTATGTAACCAAGCTGCTACCATTCTCGCCGTGTGTGCCCGGGCATTGTCGTGCATGAGCAGGAAATCTTGCCCCATTTGTGTTCTGTGGGGCAAGATTACGGGCCCCAGCACCTGTTGGACGTATCGTTCTGCCGTCATATTGCCCCGCACCTAAACGAGATCCGTCCGTCCTCCAAGACGAATTCCTGCCCAAACCATAATTGTTCCTCCTTGGTATGGGTGAACTTCCTGAGGGTTCTGGAGACGGCTCCATCGTCCAGGAACTCGCCAAACACGCGTCCTTCGTGAATCTGGATGGAAGCCGAACCTGGATTCATCCGTGAACAGCACATTGGACCATTGGTCACGGCCCCAGTCCACGTGGTTCCGAACCCATTCTAATCGTCGTCCACGATTGCCTCTCCGTAAAGGTGGGACCCGGAGTGGTCTACGAGAGCGTAGATTGCTTTCATGCAGTCGCCTTCTTACAGTTTGGTCACTCACAAGCACTTGGTGTTCCACTCGCAGCCTTTGGACCAATTGAGTCGCCGTTGCATTTGGTTGTGCTCGCGCAGTAATTTGCAAAAATCGGTCTTGTCTGGGGGTAGTGATGCGACTTGGCCCCCGGTGCCTCTCCGCTACTTCACCTGTGGCACGATAGCGTTTCCACAATCTTGAAATTACATTTTGATGGGTCCCTATGGCCTTAGCAACATTACGCTGAACAGATCCAGCTTCCAGCATTCCCACAGCTCGTAACATCTCCGCCCTCAGCTCGTAACATCTCCGCCCTCGTCAAATGTCGGCGTTGCATGGCTACAATACCTCAATTTTAACTTTATCTTTCGTTTAAAAATGAAAAAAAACTGTAACTAAACGTAATTCGTATTGTTTTCTAAATTTCGCGCAAATGAAAATTCTCTCTCCTATACATCAAGACATTTTTATGCCACCAAAACAAAAGAATTTTCAAAAATTTGAATTTGGAATTAGTCTGAGATAAATTACAAACAAATCGGTGTATAAAAGATTCCAATGCGGCCAGTACTTTTCGAGTTATTTAATTGAGTATGAAATATCCCTAGACCGTGTTGATGTGTGTATCTGCTACAACTTGAAACGTCAAACGATAACTGCACAGTTCGGGTTGGTTGTTTCCGCAGGAGAATAACTGACACGACATTCCGTGGTTAGTTATTTTAATATTTGGTTACCTAAAGGTCAAAGTTTCGCCCAGAAAAGGTCAAGGCTTAATAGGTCTTGTTCCGGGTCAATCAATAAATATTATATCGAAGAGGAAGCCTCCAAAATTGTCACGTTTCTATACCAAATATTCCTTCGTGCCAGGAATTCTAAAGCTTTACTTATATGCTCACATTACGTGATTAGAATTAATTCGTAATTAACGTGTGTTCTCATGTAAAGTCATTGTGAAGAGTAGTTCTTGCGAATATTGTTTCTTCCTTATGAAATATAACACTCCGTTGATTACTTATCTTTTTGGGATGTTTACAATTATGTTTCAGCAAAACATTACTAACGTGGCCTAATTACCTTAAAACCGTATCAGTTTTATTTTTTGTGCTCATATCTGGTTGTTTGGGTACTACGAATTTGAAACGTATTTTTTTTTCTATGAGTTGCAGATTGTTACTAGAGTGACTGTTATTCACAAGATTTGTGTGTGATTTTGAGGAATACTATACCATGTATTTCATCTTTATTTTAGTAGGTAGAATTGCGTCCTCTTATATGATCTATTCCATGATAATGTCGCACGGTCCATAGCTAGTTTCAAACAAACAGGCTTACCTTTTTAATAACATCGTAGGAACTACGTTAATATGAAAACTCCGCAAGTTATGAAAACAGGGAAGTCGTTGATTTACCGTAAGCTAGGAAAGTGGCGACTCTTTAATAGTTTGTATAAAGCCGCGATTCCATTAGGCAGTTACTTGTATGCAAGTTGCAAATTGCATACAACGTGAACAAACCTGCATAGAAGCTACAACTTGTATGAGGTAGTTTAAACTTGTATATTTTTTATTCAAGTGACGTGCAAATTGAACGCTCAAACGTGACGTGTCAATTGTTGAACATCTACACTTGCATGGAAAAAGTGTGAATTTGCACACTCTTGAAAACATGTTTGCAAACAACTTGTACACAAATGTGACGTCATACTTGCATGCAAGACTTGCCTAATGGAATCGCGCCTTAAGACAGTGAATATTAGGTGTTTTGTTTTTTAAAATGCAAGCTACACGGGCGATGTAGCATCTGGCGTAGGTCCAGTGTAGTCGTTTATCAATCGCTGTAGCGCTGACAACGACCGAACGTTTGCTGCTTTTAGCTTGGTTGAAAAATGTCACTCAGCGTAAAATCATAGGCTTGTACCTAGGTAACCGTATATCGAATTCGTTATGTTTATCTGTCACTGTTTCGTATTATGACTAAAGTTACACAAGGCAGAAGTTTAAACAAGGTACCCTCCCCGAAGCCGTCAACCAAGCATTATGTACATCAAAGTAAGTAATCCTACGCAACAATTATTACTGGGAAACGACTTTTTTGGGGTTAAAAATTACGTTTTACGCTAAAACTCAATGTCGCACTCAAAACATTGTGTTGATGGATGCATTGTATAGTAAACGAGTCATAAAGGTATTTCAAGCAAAGTTGTAACCTCAAAAAAACTGTATTAAAAAAAATAGAAAGTTCCTAGGTTTGGTCTAGAACTAAAAAGTATTTGTAAAAGGTCAATATCAATATTCTGACAAAGGTAACAAATATTTCGAACAGGATTTTATAAATTACATCAGACTGGCGGATTTTCCACCAAAATGTTGTCGTTTTCGATACTGCAAATCTAACAAAAAAAGCTATTCAAAACTCCGTACCAAAAATACCTTTACATTTTTTACTTTGTGCCGTAATAGAGTTATGTATTTATGATGAAATTCCATTGTTGAAATAAATAATAGCTACAAAAAAAACCGGCCAAGTGAGAGTTGAACTCGCGTGGAAAGGGTTCCGTAAAATTCCAAAGTCAAATTTTCCGTAAGTGAACGTATTGAGTTTACCACTTTATTTTAAATTGATAGAATTCTTATATGAACTATATTTTGATTTTTTTTCAAAATTTCAGGCCCCCTGATTTACGAAACTACTGTTTCGTAAATCAGGGGGGAGGAATGGTCAATTTTCGTCTTCTTTCATGAATAAAACCAAAATGATTAATTTACAATAATAACAAAAATATATTTGAGATCCTCATAGCGAGTTCTTTCATTTGATATATGACACAGTAAGGTTTGCAAAACTTTTTTATTAATTTCCTAATTTGCCCCCCGAAAAATAACCTTATATAAGTCTAGTAGATTTGGAGCAAATTGGCTGTGACAGACAGACGCACGAGTGATCCTATCAAAGTTCCTTTTTTTTATTTTTTGTACGGAACCCTAAAAAGTACAACGTGCTTTTAAACATTTTTATTAATAATAGGGGATGAAAGCCTAGTCCGCCATTGATTTTTTTTTATCTGTGGGGAACGGTTTACCATGTTTAAAATCAGTTAAAACTTTTTTTTTCTATAATGCAAAAATATACATGGCATAACGACCTGCATATAATTTCCGAATAGTTAATCAGAGATGTACTTAATTTTTGTACAACCACATTTTGCTATAGTTGGTGCCAGTTAAGATAAGAATAGCGGTTATTGACCCACCTACATTTATTAAACTTCTTAACTTTGAAAACTAAAAATAAGCCTGTTCAAGTCTTGAATTGTCATCTTCAACATTTTTTGTAATGAAAAACGATACATGGTTTTGGTTCGTACGAAGAGATATTAGGGAAAGGGCAATGACCGCTATTCTCATCATAACTGGCACCAACTATAGCAAAATGTGGTTGTACAAAAATTAAGTACATCTCTGATTAACTATTCGGAAATTATATGCAGGTCGTTATGCCATGTATATTTTTGCATTATAGAAAAAAAAAGTTTTAACTGATTTTAAACATGGTAAACCGTTCCCCACAGATAAAAAAAAATCAATGGCGGACTAGGCTTTCATCCCCTATTATTAATAAAAATGTTATGTTAGTATAGTTATGTTTTACCCCTCGTATGCCGTAATTACAGACACAATTAAAAAGTCATTGTGTCTCGCGTAGATCTACGTTCCATACGAAGGGTTAATTAAGTGTCATGTAGGGCGAACCTATTGCTATTAACCAGACACAAATCCAGCCTTCGTGTCTGCTACCAAGAAATTCCTGACAGAAAACCCGATACTTAAGGCGACTTGTTTGTTCGTCTGGTTGTCCTTCGTCGTTTATTAAAGGCCTCCCCTAGTTAATCCCCGAGCTAATCTTCTCCATCTTTTTGGTAAGTTATCTTTCCATCCCATGATTTGACGTCCCTTTTGTCTCTTTCCGTCTCTAGGATACCAGGATACTAGGATACCGTCTCTCATCCATTTTTCTCTGTTCCATCTCATAATGTGACCTGTCCAGTTTCATTCAAATGTTTCTGTTTTATTTTAAGACATCGATTATTTTTGTCCTTTTCCTTGTTTTTGAAGTCTATCTATCACGTAGCCTTATGTTTAGAAACTTAGTTGCTTTAAGCTTAAAAGGATAAAGAAGATCGCCTCAATAAAGATTCGAGATTCGGGTCTCAAAGCCATAGTATCTCAACGCTAATAAATATCCTTTGTGGAATAAGTGGAGCGGAAGCAACAAATCATTGGAGTCTGTCCGTTTATTTTCTAGGCTATGTTATGGCTGTCATTTGTCAACGCCGAGGTAAAATATCCAGTTCTTCAGCCTCCAATGAAGTTTGATGAAATGTGGTGAAAGTAGATAGGACAGCCTTTTGTCATTGGTTCTTTAGAGCATAATCATAAACTACTAACACTTTTACTATAACAATGCCATTCACTTTGACAATTCAACGTAATTCATTGCGTTATTTACACGATTGTGCAGACGAGGTTTTTGAACATTCAGGGCAATGGATTAGAAATTTTCTTCAAAAACTTTCAGGCTGTGATGATTGGGTGTTCACAATTTTATTAGCATGCTGTTCGCCTAATCCAATGGTGTATACAGATTTGCCTTTCACTTTGATGTACGACAGAAAATAATATGTATCTATTGTTTGTGATCGGAAAAGCTTAGTTGATTGCAATAACCTCCCAACATTGTTATGCGTACAATGTTGCCAATAATTCAAATATTCTCAGCCATTGTTGTTGGCCTACGTTATCCCATTTATAATATCCGACAACATAATAAGTGCCAATGATGTAAATCTCTTTCTGTAAACATTCTGTAATATTACCCTTATTCGTATTAGGGTTTATTGAAGAATACCCCCTTTTTATCGCCAATTTCCACTCTGTGGGAAAAGATAATTCAGGTTTTATTTTACGATCAGAACCGAGGCCTATAATTTACTTAATAACGGATCCTAAATTGCTCAATAAAAAATTGTGCTGAAAAAACTTACAAGGTCGGGGATTTCGCACTTGATCTTGTTTAAGTAATTACGGAAAGTTAAAGTAATAAAAATATTCTACTGCTTCTAATTTACGTTTCAACTAGTACTCCCAACGGGATGTAATAATGACCTTCGTTCTCCAGGATCATTAATCAGAAAATTAATTGACAAAATTATTTTATTTGTTTGGCCTTCTGTTATTCCTGCCTACTCCCATGGGAAAAAATGTTATATACATATGTATCAATTAACAACAACGGTGGAGCCTCACTTGAAAATATAGCTCCCAAAAAACTTGTTTCAACCTTTATGTTCTGACGTGGTTTAGGTCATAGATGGTGACGTGACGTATCTCAGACGGCTACCGAAACAACAAATAAATAGCAACATTAAATTTATTTAGAATATGTTCCATCTATTATTTATTTTCTAAGAATGTGTAAGAAAACAACAAAATATTCATGTGAAATCAACATTTATTTGGGAATAATTATTATAATTGTTTGGCACTATTAGAGACACATTCGTTATAATCTGGCCAGTTTTCTCCGTGCCTCGGAAAGCACGTTAAGCAGTAGTTGGTCCCGGCTGTCATTTGTGATCTTTGACAGTCGTTACAGGTAGTCAGTGGCCCAAAAAGTCTGACAACCAGTCTTACCAATTGGTATCGTATTACCCAGTACTAACTGGGTTGTGGAGGTCAGATAGGCAGTCGCTCTATGTAAAATACTGGTATTCAGCTGCATCCGGTTAGACTGGAAGCCGACCCCAATAAAACTTGGGAAAAGGCTAGGCAGACGATGACTAAAGTATTTGAATGTTTTTTGGCAAATTTGTTAAAATATCAGTCACATCTTATTGCATAGGTAATTAAAAATTACCCTATCAATCGTAAATATTTTAGAATAATCACTTGTTTTCTACGCATTCGATGCATACTGTTTTCGAACATCTGAAATAGATAGGCACTCAACGCATCTTCTGTTCTTCGTACGTCTTTTGAGTCTTGATAGGCAGATTTTGCACGTTATCTTACAGCTTCTGTATCTGCAGAGATAGCTCTTTCAGGTTCCGGGAGCATATCCCTACCCTTTGCGCGTGCCTTAGTCGATCTCAGCTCTCTTGGTGATCGATCATTAAAACTCGATGTTTCAAGTGTGATAAAACCAAGCTTCGAATAAGAGTTTGGAACTGAGCTCTAGGAATATCAGAAGCAGCTATGCAGGTCTTATATAAAGCATAGAACTTGATTCCACTAAAATCCAAGACTTTGAAGTAGCAACAGGCCAACGTTAGGTTCTACGCCTGCAAGAATAATTTGAGCATTTATTGAGACCCGGTGGTTGGTCTGTTTTGTTGCCAACTCTACATTTTCTTATCTTTCGAACGCTCTGATTTCGTATCTGTATCCTGCTGATATGGAGGGAAGTGGAAATTATCACTATCCATCACCCGTCTTCTTTTGCGAATATTTGTTCATGTACTCGGTTGTACCATCTAAAAAATAAAATCAATAATGAGGTGACGTCTCGTAGAAACTTAGAAATTTATGCACTAATAATGACCTGACGTTTAACAGGTCTCAAACATTAATACTGACCTTACGTCTCAGAGACACTGCCAAGCTCCACAGCCGAAAGTGTTGCTGCCCCGCTTTCGAGCGCTCGACTAACCAATCAACGTGTACGAAGCTATCTTTTTGACGAAATAAGACTCAAATTTGTTCACCGGCTGTCTGTGAGACACCCACGTCATTACTTAAAGGTTAATAAAAATATTAACTCGCTTTTATTAACTATGCAGCTATGTAAAAAAAATTCAAAGTTAAAGGGCTTGGAATACTTTTGTATAAAGCCTGGCCGGCCTAACTGCCGCCATTTTTTTTTTCAAATTTGCGGCCATGCATAAAATATTCATTTTAACTATTAGCTGGATTTAATACAAACAAGTTTTGTATGAGACAAAATGTTTAATAGTGTCACGTTTGCGAGATAATTATAAGCTATCAAAGTTAAAGTAGCAGTACGCGTCCACGACAGCAACTTCTCACACTGACCGGTCGCTATCTTGAACCTAACTGGTAGAATTCCCGGTTGCACGACCAAACTTTCTTCCTGGTCGAAGCATATGCGACCAAAAGTCGTGATCTTGGCCGCGTAGTTCGCGAAACCCCTTACTGTATCAACATTAATGAACTGCCTATGCATGTCTTTTGCAGAGATCAATAAAACATACGTTTCACTATAAACAGAACATAACATAACATCACGCCTGTAATCCCCGAAAAGTTAGACAGAGGTGTACCTAATAGAACACCCACATTTCGCCAGTTATGCTTAAGTTCCACTTAATAGGGGGCGAGCCTTTTGCCATCAAACCGGCCACAAATCCAGACTCCGTGGCTGCTACCAAGAAATTCTTGATGGAAAAACCTAAAAACATTTTGCCAACGAGGTAGTTGCACGTTTTAGGTACTACCTGCCTAATGTATAACAAAACCATCATTTGTTTGTCTTCAGGGCATTCACAAGACCAGACAAGTTCCAGGACTAACACGCTATTTGATGATGCAGATGACATTCAGAGGCAGCTCGATAATGAAGCTAGGGATCGGATCAAGTTTGGACGAGTAAGTATCAAAGTTAATTAAGAGAAAAGGAAAACAACTGTGTCAGTACGGCCGACTCGCGACGACCAATCAAGCTATACAAAACCTTGGTATTTGGTTTCTCCCATTCTACTTGGGGTCGGCGCATCACGTTTTCTTCTTCCATTCTCCCATCGCATGAAACAATACTGTTGTGACAAGAATGATCTTAAATTAAAGCATAGAATATTAATATCATATGTCCAATTGGGTTGTAGAGGTCAGATCGGCAGTTGCTCCGTATAAAATACTGGTATCCCTAAGAGAATTTTGGAGCACCAACAAAGCCTGCTCCGAGACGCAGTGATGGCAGAGTGGACGAAAAGGCTGATGCGGCCTAGGGCTGGCCTCAAGACCATCGAAGCTCTCCAACCAGCACTCTTAGTGGGTGGAAACGCACCACGGAGTACTGACCTTCCGGCTGACGCAGGTACTCTCGGGGCACGGCTGCTTCGGCAAGTACCTGTGTCGCATTGCCAGCAGAGAGCCAACAACCCGCTGCCATCATTGGAACTGAAGTGAGGACACAGCATAGCATACCATCAAGCTGTGCCCGGCCTGGGTGAAGCAGCGAAACACCCTGGTAACGGAAGTAGAGGCCGACTTCACGCTTCCAGCTGTACTTAAATGTATGGTTGAAAGCGAGAGCTCATGGCTAGCAGTAGCTGCCTTCAGAGGCAGCAGGGAGCAGAAAGGGAGAGGGACGTGTCCTACACTCTGCCTATATCCGCACCCGAAGACCTGGGCGCGGGAGGAGGCCGACAATGCCCACTTCTGCTCACTAATGACAGGCCGAGGACCAGTTCACTTCTGCCCTTTATTTGAGACGAGGTTTGCCGCAAGCAAACCGTCACTGCTGGGGCGATTGTCAAGAATACAATTGTGTACCCAGCACCCCAGCCAGGAGTGACGAGGAGGAACACCGTGTGGTTTTAGTCAGTAGGAGTCTGACAAACCCCTCCGGCCGACCCACACGCCGACATCCATTGAGGATTTCCACATGAAAAAAAAATGTTAAATACTGGTATTTAGTTGCACCCGGTTAGACTGGAAGCAACCCGAACATCTTGGAGAAAGGCTAGATGATGATGATGATTATTATAATTTATCAAAGGTAGGATTTTATGGTGTTTAACAAAAGATACAATAATATTGATGCCAACTTTATTTTCACAGCCAAAAACGATTTGGGTGTTCCATTTCCCAACGCATTTCCCTGATCATAACTCTGTAGTGGGGGCTACGGGAGAGCAGGCGAGACGTCCCAGGCACTTAGTAAGTCAAGTTTTACTATGGTCTCATTAGACCACCTTCGTCATGTGGATAATTCCAACATTAAAGTGAAAAAAATAAAAATAAAAAGCGTTTATTCATGGTGACATCGTATTACATAAAAATGTTACTTCTGCCAAACTGAAAAGCAGTTAAATGATCTTCGACCCGAGGCCGATTAATTGACATACTTTTTACGAAGTTCGGTTTGAAAAGCATAGTTCCTGTCTCTTAAACCGGTGTGACAATCCCGCTCTAATATGTGTTAAAGAATCGGGTAGGTTAAAAAGAACTTTGGTGTTCGAAAATAGTGACCAAGAAATTACCCCAGAAACAGTAAAGGGTAAACACCTGCATGAGCGAGCGAATCGCGACGATTCAACGTATTTCTATACGAAAATATCGCCGCGATTCTCTCGCTCGTGGAGGCGACCCAAAAGAGAGTGTATAGAAAAACGTGGCAAGGACGATAATAGCGCTACGATTCTCTCGCTCGTGGAGGCAAAAAAAAACACTCTTAGGGGCCTCTAAGATTGTTTTCGCAATAACGTCCGATCCGTACCCGTGGAAATACACTGCAATACAAAATCGGATGACGGAAGCCAGATCTAGTAAGTAAACTACCATGGAAATAGTTCTACGACTACTCCGGACCGGGTTCGGATCGGATTCGGATCGGACGTAGTGCGAAACGAAAAGCTCTTACATTGCATTCACTAACGGCTGGTTTTTAAGATACATCATTTAAAAATTAGCATCATTCAAAATTATTTTCTATAAATTGGTTCCTAATCAATATAGTAGGCACATAGTTGTATTAGGTACCGTTTTATTTGAAAGTACTCTGACCTTCTTTTGTTACAGACATGAACAGTTTGCAATCGAAATACGAATTTTAATCTTATACTTTTCTGATTCGCAGAATACAATCGGAAAGTTTGTCTTACGTCTTCACTAAAACGACAAGTCTACTAAGATTAAAAACTTGTTTGCATAGAATTTGTATAGAGCACTTTCAAGTTAAAGGTTGTTGCAGTTTCGTGAAATATTACGTTTTCAACTATTCTAAAAGCGTAGCGAAAAGCTCACATTTATCACTCGTAAACTTGGCTTAAAATGCAAATACATACTCGTATGCTGGAGTTGCTTGACATGCGTATTATTATTCTTAACAAACATGACTTGATCCCAAAGTGTAGGTTTCTTGCATAGTGCGTAACTAATAAAAACCGGCCAAGTGCAAGTTGGACTCGCGCACCGAGGGTTCCGTATAAACTTGTAGGTATTTTGTTATTATTATTTATTTTTTCATTCAGTAGTATACATACGTTTAATTAATTTAAGTTGGTGCCAACATAAACTCATTAGACACACCACACTACCAGACCACCAGACTTATTACAACTACATATTGACGGTTTTCAGATTTTGCACATTGCACATTGCACATTGCTTCTTGCCAAATTTCATGATTTTAGGTAAACGGAAAGTACCCTATGAATTTTGATTCTCTTGAGAGTGTCCCCTTAATTTTGCTTGAGTGACTGGACTAAAACAGACAGAATAATCAAACTAGTGAACGTGTAGTTCCCGGATAAATGTTTAACGTACCACTAACTTTACCTTAACCTTATTCTGTCCTTGAAACCAAAACGGGACTTGAAAACATTATATTGTTACTACAAAACACAATCAGAATCTGAATAGTGATACCCATCAAAGACTACGTGAAAGGTAGAAACTTCCAGAATACCTTGTATAACAGCTCTTCAGGGTCCCATTAAGTGTTTACGTTTTTAGAATACGACAAAAGCAAAGTCTTTTCATATTAATAGAAGCCTTAAAAGTGAGCTTCTATTTTCATAATGTTGAGTGGGTAGGTACTTTAAGTTTTTTATTCAGGAAGGAAGATTTTTGGTATAGCAGCGCGTGAAAGCGTTGAATTTTCACCGGATTTGTTAAGCGTAATATTGCGGGAAAGTCCTTTGAGAGAGGAAGAGAAAATTTTGCATCTAGATATCCGCACTATTACTGTGAAAAGAGCTAATAATATCGTGATTTTTTATTAAACCAAGTTAGTATATGGAAATCTGATAATTAAAGAGTTTGTCTCGAAAAGTACTGCATCAACAACTTTTGTATCACCAACGTGATTTAATAAGAGGCTACCTGGTTAGTTATTTTAATGAAAGAGGCTTCTGTTGATGTTTACTTGGTTCTTCATCCCGTCTCGTGTGACGAAAATACCTCTTAGGTCCATAATCCGTCAACATGTAAGTGCAAAAATGCCATGTACCAATAGTTCAGATGAGAGCGTCATACTTTGTTCCCGTAGTTGGGTCTCTTATCAAGGTACTAACTTTTACTCGCGGTTTCGCTCCCGTTATGTACAGTAATTAACTCATGGGAAGGTTTTAAATGTAGCTTATAGCGCTCCGGGATAATGCAGCTTCCCGTAACTGAAAGAATTTCGGAATCGGATCAGAAGTTCCGAAGATTACCCCTTACACCTACAAACTTACAAACAAATGTTACCTCTTTAGAATAATAGTATAGATTTATTTATGATTTTGTTCGTCTTCGTCTATAATCATGCACATAGAAGTAATCATCTTCTGAACGTCATAGGTATGAAACGAACGCCCCCAATTTGCCAATCCTTTATCACTTTTTAGTGCTTTGCCTAGTAGGTATAAGTTGGTTGCCAGGGGTGGCGGCCCCGACTTACGAACAGCAAGTTAGTCGTGGGTTCAAACCCATTACTTTGTGTAATTTATTACATCACCACTGCTCTCAAAACGGTGAAGGAAAACATCGTGAGGAAACCGGCATGTCCTATAACAAAAAAATCGAAGACCGTACCCGTACTGGGCCCGCGTGGAGGATTATAGCATATTCCCTCTCATAGAGAGGAGGCCTGTGTCCCAGCAGTGGAAACATTACAGGCTGATTATGCTTCATTTTTTTGTTTTTGTGCTTTAGCTAGTAGGTACGAAGTCTCGCAAAATTCTCTAGCTAATACAACTTCTCCAATTTTTTTTACTAAAATTATATTAAACACTTTTAAATGAAAATAGCAACTTAGTTCAATAATTATATCGTACACACTGTACAGTAGAGTACATAAAACCTTAATTTATGACTGGAATCCTAGCTTTCTAGATTTTCAGTCGTCTAAATAAATAAAAAACGGACTGAGTAAGAAATCTTTTTACAAAATAGCTCCTAAAAAGGTTTTCTTATTTAATATCTAAAGTACACACATCAAAAATGTCTAGGGATCAAGCATTTTTATGCGGATTTCTTGAGATTGAGATGTGGCTTTGTAATAAATTTATGATTTTATAAATTTATATGGATCCTTTTTGGTGCATTTCATAATTTGAATCAGGAACTCTCAATCAAATTCGAGTAAAAGATGAAAATAAGCTGTCAATATTTTCCCTATAAAAACATACAACGCATTGAAGACATTATTAGTGCTACTGTTTCCCTACTACTGATTAAAACCAACGTTATTATGGAGCGGCGACGTCATTTAAGCAGGGAAGAAATGCTCAGAGCCGTGGGAATGATAGAAGCTGGTTCCCGGCAACGTACTGTAGCTTTAGCTCTGAATACAAGTCAGAGTGTTATCAGTCGACTTTGGACACGTTACCGAAGCACTGGTACCGTGGCTGAGCGCCATGGAGGACGGTATCGCTGCACCACACGGAGACAAGACCGATACATTCAAATCTTAACTCGAAGAGCTCCAACAATAACCGCCATGATGTTAGCCGTGAGGCTTCATCACTCTTCAGGGAACTTAATTAGCGACCAAACAGTCAGAAACCGCTTGCATGAAGTGAACCTTCATTCCCGAAGACCGCTACGGGTACCACCTATAGCAATGCACAATCGTAGGATTCGATATCAATGGGCTCTTGAACACAGAAATTGGGCAGAAGAACAATGGCGTTTCGTGTGCTTTTCTGATGAGTCTCGTTTTGGTATGAGACCGGATACAAGACGTATACGACACTGGAGAACCCCTGGACGCCAACAGCGATTAAAATCCTGCCAGGAAGTCCATCCTTATAGTGGTGGAACCATCATGGTATGGGCGGGTATTTGGATCGGCGGAAGAACTGAGTTGATTTGGATCAGAGGCAACCTCAACGCTCAAATTTATGCTGAGACGATTGTATCAGACGTCATCGTTCCTCTACAAGTGCAAATCGGTCCCTTATTTCAGTTAATGCATGATAATGCACGACCGCACACCGCAAGAGTTGTAAGACAGACTCTCGCCGCAGCTAACATCAATGTCCTGCCCTGGCCTGCTCAGTCGCCAGACTTGAACCCGATTGAGCATGCATGGGATATGCTACAGAGAAGAGCTCTGCCGAATATGGAGGGTATCCAGTCGCAAGAAGACCTTTTTTTGTTGTTGCAACGAACATGGGCGGCCATTCCACAGCGTGATTTGGATGAACTCATTTTGAGTATGCCAAACCGATGTTCTTGTGTTGTTAGTGTTCGCGGTAGAAACACGGATTATTAATTGTTTAAGTTACCCAATAAAATTTTAAAGAAAACTGTTATTTCAGTCTTTTTTTCGAACTTTAATGTTAGTGGTTCAAATGTCAAAAATCCCTTTATTAGGAAAATGGCAAATTTCTTTATTAATGCAAAGGTGACTTGGTTTATCGTTACTGTGACAAACGAAAACACTTTATTTGATGAATCCTTAAAGAAAATTTTAATTAATATCAATCAGGAGAAAAGTTATTGCAAAAATATATGTTGATCCCTAGATACTTTTGATGTGTGTAGTTTCAATGTGTATAATTTAAGATATATTTTTAGAATTTTTTTTGACAAGTTAATCGGATTTTACTTTTAAAAGTAAATAAAATTGTTTAAATGTAGAGTTAATCTTGAAAGTGTTTATTTCAGGTCTCAAAATAAGCATGAAATATAAGTTTCTTATTCTTTTTTCTTTGCTGATTTTTTTATGGTTTTTCGTACTTTCGTAAACAGTTGATGTTTTTAAACGATTTGCGAATGGAACGGTCTAACGAATCTTATTTATTTTATCATTTATGTATACTCAAGAGATGTTTGCGTGTCGATAGACTGAGTACACCATGGGTTTTTAACTCTGCCACTCGCAAGCGGATCGTAATGGCCGATGTTAGTGTCAGTCAACGTGAGTGGCGAGAGTTACGAGGCTTGCGCGTTTTTTAAACGCGCGTTGGTCCAGTGGTGACTGCTGAGTATAGTAGGCCCTCGCCTGGGTTCGATTCTCAGTTCGAGCTAAATATAATTGGGTTTTTCCATCAAGAATGTCTCAGTTCCACGGAGTATGGATTTGTGCCCGGTATATAGCGATAGGTTTGCCCCCTATTATATGGGACTTAAACACAACTGAAGAAATGTGGGTTAAGTATTAGGTACACGTCTGCTTAAACCTTCGAGGATTATAGGCGTGAGGTTATGATGATGTTATCATGTCTGTTCTAAGCCCCTGTATTGATATTTAATACATAGAACATATGATGATCAGATGCATAAACGTAAACGAGGACGAACCAAAAGGAGCATGACATAGCTGTAATTGTAATCAAAGATTGTCTTTTGAGAATATTTCTTTTGTAACCATAAAGATTATTATTATTGTTTCAGCGAAACATGGTAAAACAGGATTGTGGAGAGGAATGTAAATGTGACGAGGAAGATACGACGACAAGTTGTTGTAATGATTTCATTTCACTTTTTATTTTAATGTAGCTCTGGTAATTTCACGAAAACGTCCGTGCTAACCTTATTGAAACGCATGTCGAAAGGTAACACTGTTGACCTTTAGATAGCGTAGCATATTACGAAGTTTCTGTAGATAAAAAATATATTATATGGTAACAATAACCCACAGATAAATAGTGCGTTAGTATATGAAACTTAAGACCATGTTAGTTACACTTCATTATCACGATATTTTTTGCGTTCGTGTGGAATTTGCCCGCGGAGGCGGCGGAACTCCACATCCTGCGGCCAAAAACTTTCTTCCGAACACCAATTAGAGTAAATACGTTGGTATGCGCCCCACAAACACCTTGAAATTGACGTTGCGGTACTAATCCAGCAGCTGCTTGGCGCGTACTTCAGTCTTTGGCGCACGTACTCCTTAATGTTCTCTACCTCAGTGGATGTGCTCATACTAGCCATAAACTTCGGCACTTCGTCAGGATCTGTCACCTTCGACAGAGTAATGTAATATCTTGCAGGCTTTTCTTTCTCGTCACGCCTACAATACACCAGCTGGTCGCTTTTATTGAGCGACCATCACAGCAGCATCTTCGCAGCAGCAATGCCGTCCTCGCTAAAATTTGATACTGATGATCTGATCTGTGGCGGACACCTCGTCCATCACGTCCAGTTTCTGTGGCAGGACTGCAGCTCCTTTGCCACAAGTGATATACATGACAAAAACATACATGTACATGACTCAAGGCAACAACAGTTTCGAGCGTCGGCTTGCGCCGCGCTATAATAAATGCCGACTTCTGGTTTTGCTTCTACAGAAGTTTTTCATTTTATATCTTTCGCTTATTAGAAGGACATCGATTTCTACATCACCCTTTCTGCTCCCTTCTCTGGCCAAAATTCGTCATAAATAAATCCATGCTGTGTTTTAGTGGTTTTACATCAGGTAAATCGGTCACAAGCGCAACTACATAGCAATAGGTCCGGGTTCGATTCCCAGGTCGGGTAAAGTGTTTTTAGGTTTTCCTTCAAGATTTTTTCAGTGGCAAAAAGGCTCGCCCTCAATTACATGGGACTTAACTGGTGGCGAACCCCGATGTTATGTTGATGTTTCAATGACGTGAGACGTGATAAAAACTAATCCTAATAATTTTTGTTACAGCGTCTGGGAATGACTGGGATTACCCCGGTAAGTTGTTTTCCTCCTCGAAATGATTTAATTAGTCTATTTAAAATCCTGAACTTTAGCGCCGTAGATTTTGCCAGCAGTTTGCATAATTGGGTTTAAGTTAAGCGGTAGTATGGACGTCACGTTTGTCTTGTGCATTAGCATTCTAAGTAGGCTAGGTTGCTACCTCCTCGGCAACGTTTCTTAGCTGAGAAGGGTGAGGTTGGAACAGGAAATAAGGCTTCCATTATTCCCAACATCACCGCTAAAGTTTTTTTTTCTATTTCTAATAGAAATTAGTATTCTCCCTTTCACCCCCTGCAAATTGAATATGGTTATTTTATGGTATTTTAATGGCTTTATCTTTGATTGTGAATGTTTAAATTCTGATAAAAATCCCAGGTTCTCGCATTTAGATGGTGGTTTTCTTTGGTAAACATGATTCCGTTGTGCACATAAACTTGGCTATTCTATCACAAAAACGGGTTGCTGGTAGCAATTTGTTGAAAAATGTATGTAGAAAAATAAAGAAAATGATTCTCATTCCAGTGACAGTGTTTCAGTCACCGTACTGATTAGAAGCAATTTCTTAATTTTACGCGTGTTTTACATGTTCTTATTATCATCTTCCTAGCCTATTCCCAAAGCATGTTGGGATCGGCTTCCAGTCTAACAGGATGCAGCTGAATATCAGTATTGTACATGGAGCAACTGCCTATTTGACCTCCACAATCCAATAGCTGGTTTTCGACTACTCGTAAAGACTGTCAAAGATCTACAAGTGACAGCTGGGACCAACGACTTAACGTACTTTCTGAGGCATGGAGGATTCTCGGTGTGAAACCCCCGAATACTGAAACGTCACTCAAAATTTAAGTAGTACTTATATTTAACAGATACTCAAAAGTGACGTTTGGCCATACGAAATTTAAAATTTAGAAGCTGCTCAAATGTTAAGCAGCCCTTATATTTTGAGTGACGTTTCAGTATTCGGGGGTAAGTCAGATAGGCAGACGCTCCATGAAAAATATACTAGTATTCAGCAGCCTCCGGGTTGACTGGAAGCCGACCCCAACATAATTGGGAATAGCCTATGCAGATGATAAGATGGTGTTCTTGAAACACAGTGGTGCAAAATTAAGTATGAGCATAATAATCAGCCTTACCCACTGCTGGGACACAGGCCTCCTCTCTATGAGAGGGAGTGGACTGTAATCTCCCACACGGGTTTATAAATGTCACATGTCTTCGAATTTTTGTCACCAATAAATGCCGGTTTCCTCACAAAGATATTGTGAGGAAACCGGCATTTATTGGTGATCACTGTGACTTATATTTTTTCCATTGTAATAGGTCAGATGTCCTGGGCAAAACAGTACCCGAATTGTGGCGGGAAGTCCCAGTCTCCGGTAGATTTGCCCGTCGCTGGACTCATCAAACCAAGAGGGGGGCGGCAACTTCTGTTCCGGAACAATAATGTGCCGGCGAAGTCTATGACCCTGATGAACGATGGAAAGCGAAGTTGGTACCGTATATATTTTTCTGGGTATATATTAGAGATGTGTCATTGACGGTTTTTAAATTAATTTAATTTAACATTAATCGTCAATTGTTAAGAGGGTTGAAAAAGCTGTTAATTCGTTAACGGGTTTTTGAAAGTTCTCCTTTTAGATTTTTCATTACATTATTAACGTATTAAGTTAAATTAATGTATTAATATTATGTCAATGTTTTCGCTCGCAACTTCGAAAGCAACTTTATCTGTTTTGAAATATTAAGTTTTTTTGATGAAATGACCTTTCCTTCGTACTTTTTTCAGGCTTAGGACTGACTGGCTAAGGAACTGTCGAAAAAAAAACAGTCGTAATCCACAGACCTTAAGTGCTATTTTTGCGAGACTGAATGTTTACAATTATTTCATTTAGCTATTGTAGTAAAAGTGCGAGCGGGAAAGGTATAGGAGCGAAAGGATCGGAAACGAAACTCAGCGCATAAATAACTGCAAGCCTATGATATTATTTCATTGCGAGTTGCGAAAACGTTGACAAAATTTATTATATGAATCTTATAACAGGTTTTGTCATTGAAGAAAAACAGAATATTATTTCATTGCGAGTTGCGAAAACGTTGACAAAAATTATTATGTTGAATTTTTTAACAGGTTTTGTCATTGAAGAAAAACAGAATAATATTTCATTGCGAGTTGCGAAAACGTTGACAAAATTTATTAGGTTGAATTTTTTAACAGGTTTTGTCATTGAAGAAAAACAGTTAATTCGTTGACGTACTAAAAGCCGTTAATAAAAACAGTTTATTGATTTAACGCCCACCTCTAGTATATATGTCACCGGAAATGTATGAAATCCGTCATTGTATACAATTCCTAAAATTTTCCCTTTAGTGGGTACACCTCTGCCCAACTCTTCTAATAGGATCATCATCATCATCAGCCTATAATGTTCCCACTGCTGGGACACGGCCTCCTCTCAATGAGAGGGAATGGGCTATAATCCACCACGCAGGCCCATTGCGGATTGGTAGATGTTACATGTCTTTGAATTCTAATAGGATTACAGGCGTGAAAATGTTGCATGTGTTTGTTCAGCCTTTAACCTCCTCTCTATGAGAAGGACTACTCCACTATCCTCCACGCCCCAAGATCACCCCAGGTTTCTTCACGATGTTGTCCTACACTGATTTAAAAACACTGGTGATGAAATAAATCACACAAATTAAAGTGCCTGCTTGGTTTCGAACCTATGATCTACAATCCGTAAGTCGGGTAACTGGAAGTGTCTAAGAAACGTAACTCAACTTTAGCACAGATCAAAACACCAGCCAATTCCTTCCTTTAGATAAATAACAGGAAAAGCCATAAAAACTTTTTGCTTATTTTTCACCGAAATTCCGCGCAATTAAACCTAAAGTCAATAGACAAAAGACCGTGACAAGGGGTGTAAATTGAACGTTAACATAAATCAGGATTTATTAGAATTCACTGCATAATGCTCTCATTATTTTAAAATGGGAAACGAGACAGAAACGGGTACGAGAGGGTGTTTAGGGTGAGAAATATTCAGAACCAGCTGTAGCCTGCAACTTCGCCCGTGTGTATGTCAGAAATTATACTATTAGAACAGATACTGGGATATACCCTTGTTCAAAATATGGCATGAGAAACCCGGTTTCGGTCCCACAGTAAAACCCAGGACAAACCTGTTCTACCATGAGACCGCAACCCGGTAGTGCATGTCCTAGTTCTAAAGCAGGGATAGTTCTAATGCGGGCCTGTGGACGGTGGGCTATGGGCTAGCTCGCCGTCCGTCCGTCTTATGACGACAGGCCGTGTCGACGGCGCGTTCGTGTTCCACGCGCGCCTCAAAGAGAGTCAGCAAAAAGGAAGGGGTCCGCAAGGACCGACGTCTGCCGGGGTTGCGGGACTGTTCGAAAGAGATACCGTGGTCCCGGAACACAAAGGGCGATGAAGGAACATGGATGGGTTTTAGTCAGTAAAAGTTTGACACTCCCTCCTGCTCCGCCCAGAGCTGGAGGAGTCATTTGATGATTTACACATCCGAACATTTGATGATTTACACATCCGAAAAAAAAAAAAAGGTCTAGTTCTAATTGTGTACCAAATGTTATCAAATCCACACTACCGCTAAGGCGTTAAAAGATAAAAGACACACTAACGGACAGAGTAACTTTCGCATAAATATTATACTCGTATAAGTACGAACATATTGACTTTTAAGCGAGGCAAGTTTTGCACTGTTATAACAGGCATAACGACAGTATCAAAAAATTGCAAATCTATTTAATCCGTCAGTTAGAGTACTGTAAATTAATGGACACGTATTTTTTGTAAAAAAAAAATATATGGATAAGGCCGCCAAATTTGTCAATATTTTTGTGTGACATTTTTGTCGTTTTTTTTTTGCAATTACTTGTGGTTAAATATTTAATAAATTGTAGAGTATATCTGAATTATATGTTTTCCGTCGAAGAATTAGATGATAGTTCCCTGATATGATAATAATATTGTTGGGAAAATCATTGTACTGTCATAATTTATCGATAGTTTAAAATGAAACAATGGCTTTTGCTTTTGTGTTATGATTTATTTGTGTGACGAATTTTTACCCGAAAACTACTATTTAAAGAGCCAGAGTGCAAAACGCAGTATTAATATGGCAACACTGTCATCCACAAAATTAAGAAAAAATAGGCAGCCATATTGTTTCGCCAGTGAAGGAGCCTAAAGCGCACGCGTCACGTCATTGTTTGTGTGAAAAATAGATTTAATGTGATTTCTGAGGTAAAAAACAGATATTTTAATGTTATTGTATTATATTAGTTGGCGATGAGGTCAAAAGTATACTTAAAATCGCATATTAGTGCCTAATTGTAATAAATAACCGAAATATAACCTAAAATTGTTGTAAAAATTTAGCTTTTGTGTTGCATTTGTATTACGTGTGTGTTATATTTGTCACTTTTGTGTTACCTACATTTGTGTTTTTGTAACACAAAAGTATGTGTTACGTAACACAGTAGATCTATAAAGCCGCATGCATAGGGGTATTTGGACTGAATTTTGAAAGTAATGTATCTGAGAGTGATTTTGTAGATCATATGACAAACGCAGTACTTACTTACCTACTTTTTGATACCTAGTGAAAACCTTCCAAGTGCAAGTTAAACTGGAACGAAAGGCTCTTTAGCACCGAACTAATTTAGTAAGTTTTACTAATGTAATCCAGTGGTCAACTATTTTCTTCTATTGAAAAATAATCTAATCATGTGCATAATATAGTACTTAAGGTTGAACTGCGCAACATATTTTCCATACAAATTTCGGGGGGCTATTACTCCACTGTTTGACATGGTGCATCTAAAGTTAAACATGATATCGTTTTGTCTCATTATTAATTGTGTCTGTACGGAATCAGAATAGTAAAATAAAAAGCCCTTCAAAACTTACGAGCTACCAAAGATTCATTTTTATTGCCAATTTTAACGTAACTTTGGGCGTAAATTAGTAATAAAAGAAGTGTCAAATTTCCAAAACAAAGTCCGTACCGACACAGCACAATTATCGAAGAATTCAATAAATTTTATTTGATAATGATTTATGCAGTGGTTTTTTCATAAAATTCGATTTCCCAAAAGCTTTTTCATATTTTTTTACGCGCGCCTTTTACTATGAATTTTCGTGCATCTCACTGAATGTTTCCCCCGGTGCGGTGCGGGAGGGGGACACGCGATATTGACATGTCCTTCGTTTGATAGAAGAACAAGACCTATATTTCTGTCCTTTTCATTTCATGCATGACGTCAGTGACGTGTCATTTGTTTTTCGCTGAAGTTGAAGGGCCTGTGCATTTTTATTGCACTCCTATAATGTGTGTGTTTCGATGGCGCGACCACGGCATTATTATTTTTTTTAACTATGGCAAGATTTTGTAAAAAAAATAATTTAAAATTAAATTAATTAATTTCAATTTTAAATTTCACATTCAGAACATTTTAAAGGTTATAAGCGATACCGTACGTATGCTCCTAAAATATAAACCTAGGATTTTTTATATTTTTTTTACAAATTCAATCTGTTATTTACCTAAATTTCAGGTCTCTGCAACGCTTAGTTTTTAAGATTTCCGTGGCCGCGCGGTTCTCCGCGTTTCGATGGCGTGGCCACGTTCAAACCCTTATAACTTTTTAACCATAACTTTGACAAATTTAAGGTTTTGGGAAATTTGAACCACATGCACACATATTTTTACAAAATCATAGCATAGTTATTTAAAAAAAAAAACGCCATGGTCGCGCCATCGAAACGCACACCCTATAATATGGTGTAGCGACCTACTTATTTAGAAACTTTATATACATAAAACCTTCACGATATAATTTTTACTTTTCTTCTGATCTGTCACATCTCTGTCTTGTGTTGATTAAATTTATATAGAATTATGAAATTTTTTAATTTAGTTTAGATAGTGTACAACAACCACTAAATTGGTGACCCCGACTTGATACGCCCTGAAAAGGAAATCCTAAACTTTATCAGGCCAAGGAAATCCACAGTACCACGATGAAAACATAAATCAGTTGCCTGCCGACCAACGTCCAGACTCTGCTGGCTTGACAGCCATTTATTTCTCTCGAGGGATTAGCAGACCTGGCGGAAAGCGTCCAGGACATGGTGACCCCAGGCTAACAATAACAAACAATATAGTTATACAATATTATTGTTGCCACTAATCTCGCGAATTGTGTAGTGACGTTATAAGTTGATAGTAAAAGTTTTAAAGAAAAAGTTTATTTTATTCTTTTTAGCGCATTGAAATAAAAGGTCAGACGAAAGTATTATATAACTTCGTTTTTGTTCGGAACGGTTCGGAACACTGAGTGTGTGCGTACGAACTAGACGCGCCTGAAGACTAGCGCCTAACTGCTCATCACTGATACTATCTCTGTCGGGTACGATGCCAGGTGAGACAGCGTGCTTTTTGGCCACGCCCACCAATGAGTTCGAGCCCGTGTGATGTGTCACCTTAACTGTCCATTTTTTTAGGCAATGCCGTTAACTACCGCTGAATGCCAGAGAAGATATAGTGAAAAAATAAAAATTACGAATCCATTCAAATTCTATTTCAAAATCATTCTTTAAAGAACTCAGGAGACTTTTTATTTTTTTACTTCATGCTCTAAGATATATTGATTTGTGTTATGTTTTTATTGTATTTTTTTTCAATTTCATTATTAAAGGTACACAAGTCCATCGTTTAAAAATCGTATTTCATTTATCCTACAGCATTGCACGTCCAATGTAAAAAAAAACTATCTTGTATTATTTTAGGTTATTTATGTAACCATTATGAAACCACCTTTACCCAAAAGATGTGTTCCTTTGGGTTACATTTGTGTAACGGTAACACAAAATCTGTTGTGTTACTTTTGTGATATAATTGACAATTTTGGCGGCCTTACCCATATAAATATATATATATATATATATCTTCGTCAATTTTGATTTACGTAACAAAAGAAAAAACACGGGTCAAATATTTTCTGTTAATCTAACTGACGGACAAATTTTTTTTTTTTGTCGTCTCGCCTATTCCAATAGATTGTCCATCGATTGGAATTATAACGTCTCTATACTATCTGCCTATAGTGTACAGGCGCCAGCACACCAAGCTACCCGAAACTGTAAAATTGTGCCAATCACCCTTGAACCTAATGCTTTAGCGATAACACTGAAAATGTATTTCATCATCTGCCTAGCCTTTTCCCAACTATGCTGGGGTCGGCTTCCAGTTTTACCGGATGCAGCTAAATACCAGTATCTTACATGGAGCGACTGCCTATCTGACCTCCACAACCCAGTTAGTACCGGGTAATCCGATACCCCTTGGTAAGACTGGTTGTCAGACTTTTTGGGCCTCTGACTACCTAACGACTGTCAAAGATCTACAAATGACAGCCGGGACCAACGGCTTAACGTGCTTTCCGAGGCACGGAGGAAACTCAGTATGTAACCGGACACCCATCCACAGACCATCCTAGGCAAGCACAGCTTAACCTAAAGATCGACCCGAGCGGCTGTTATTATCCTCATTGAACATTGAAAATGTATTTAAAAAAAATAATATAGGTTGTAGTAACTTGATGTGATGGCGCCGGTATATAGTGTAGTTTATAGTGTGCAAATAATCTACAATCTAACACTACCTACTCTAGTAAGATCCTAGGTTTATTATGAAAATGGAATACAAGTGCAAAATGTTTTAATTAAAACTGATTTAGTTAGATTATCAACATTCAATTGTTGCCTAATCTCTGCCTATTATATATTTTAAAAGAGGACTAAAATTATAACGTAACTTTCCTAAAACGACCACATTATCAAATTGATTATTCGGAGTGCGTCCGTACACATTTCCTAGCCGAGTTGAAAATTGTTTGCATAAATGGATTAAACCTTCCACATTGGACGGAAACTGGCGCCAAATCTTATTTCCGGAGCGGAAACTTGAATTTTTAATCTTATTTCCGTAGCGGAAACTTGAATGTTTAATACAATTTAATATTTGCGAGAAATCGTTTTCAAATTTCTAAATTTTTCTATAAGTCTTATGCTTATGCCCCATAAGTGAAGATATATCAACTGAAATTATATACACGGAAAAACGGTCAGATTGACTACTTTTTTACCCAAGAAACACGTTTAAAGCGCAAAGCACACAGGGGACGGGTGCGGATCGAGCGCGGGTCGGGCGCGGGCGCGGGTCTATTCTGTATAAGTTATATGGACAAAACAACACACGGAACGCGTGCGCGTCACCCGACCCGCGCCCGACCCGCACCTGTCCCCTGTGTGTTTTGCGCTTAAGGCATAACATCACTTCACGACTTCACCATCCCATTTCTCATTTGCATGATGTTCTATTGCAGTTAACATCAGTAAACGAATCTGTAAAATTCACTTAACAAGTTACGTTTTACCTCTTCCGAGCCGTAATTACAGACACAATTAAAAAGCCATTGTTCTGTTCCCTTTCGGGAACGTTGGGGAACATAATGGTTAAAAAACCATTTTCCCGTTCTCATTGCCAATTTAAGGATTAAACCATTTTTTTTCCATTCCAGTGGTTCTCTTCGGTGAATGGGAAAACGAGCAACGTCCTTTAATCTACGGTGGAGCAGCCCATAGTCGTCGATATCTCTTCCATTCACTAACAGTACACCTGCCCGCTGAACACACAGTGGGACATGTGTACTACCCTTTGGAAACCCAGGCCTACTACGTGTCCGCTGAATACGGGGATATGGCCCAGGCATTGAAGACGGCTCCTAGTGATCCACAGGCGATACTGGCTGTCGCTAGTTTGTTTAGTGTAAGTTTTTTGCTACTGTCTCATTTTGCCCTTTCATTCGCTTCGATTGTGCCTACCAAAGAGATCATCGCGCGTATCCAAATATAAGCTCGCGCCGACACCAATTTCAGCGCCCTTTGGTTTTCAGAACAAATGAGTCGCATTATGAACGTGATAATCGCGTGTTTGCGCGACCACTTCGTTCGCTTTGGTTAGGACTAGGACGTATTACTTTGCAGACTATTTCCTTTACGTGGCTAAATAACGATACCCAAGAATTGAAGCAACATTATAAATATTATCAAGTATGATCTACTTCCTATTTGAGCATTATGTCAAATTAATTAGATTTACTTGTAGCTCCAACCAATAAAGTCAAATAATTAAGAAGACAAGAAAATATCATAAAGGTATTAATTTGAAGTATTGATATATGAATACGAAGCTTCGTTGATAATAGTCATTTAAGTATCTAAAGACATCTGTTGCTTATCAAAATATTATTTAGGCAAGCAAGTAAAATGTATTCCAGGCAATGATTAGGATTTTAATCTAGTAGAAGAATCCTATCTCTATTATTTGAATGTGGTATATCTGATATAATAGTTATACTCGATAGTAGTGTAATATAATATAGTAGTAATATAGTATCTATAACTACAAACTTTAACATGGTTATTTAGGTAAATACTAGTTAGATTTAAAAGCGGTGAGGGTAATACTTGGACTGCTCGGACTTTCCTTGCGTGATCGAATCAGCAATGAAGCCATCCGCAAGAGAACCAAGGTTACCGACGTAGCGCGAAGAACTGTCAAACTTAAGTGGCAGTGGGCAGGGCACATTGCTCGCAGAACGGATCTTAATATATATAAATCTTCCGGTTCGCGGTTCCTACTCCAGAACTTTTCTGCCGGAATGAACCGGAATGTTTTGCGTTGGAAGGCCTCCCACTAGGTGGACCGATGACGGTCCCGTTAATGTGGCGACACTTGGGGGAGGCCTATATCCAGCAGTGGACGTCTTTCGGCTGAAATGATTATGATGAGATTTAAAAGTTATCTATAATCTCAAGTTGTTTAAAAATTACAAGGAAAAGGTAGACAGGTGGTTAAAACGTTTTCACGTAAAGTTGTTTTTATAAATAAGTTTCAAGTAATACTTACAAGCACGGGTACGACAAACTGTCGCTGAAATGACAATAAGTAAGTAGGCGACACATCAAGCTATACATATCCAGTTTAACCTGACCCCGCTTTGTGTGAGCTTGCCCTACGATGAGAGAACAGCCTAATAATTATGATAAATTGCTTGATCGGTCGTCGTACGCTCTCCACATTTTTTGTGAAAGCCTTTTCTCATAGAACGCCCTGAGAACCTAGTTGTTGACATTAGCGAGTGGTTCTTGTAAGTTTTAATAGTCTACGTGCCTGAAAATATGTTTACTTTTGTTCTGAATTTCTGTGGAGAATTTGTAGTTTTATTTAGCAGAATTTTTTGTTAGCTTCTGTTGCTAACAGTTTAGAGTAAAGAAAGCAAGAAAATACTTTTATTCAGAACAAATAAGGGTCAACAGAGCGTTGCCAATTCACGGAAAGCCGAAAGACTCACTGGCCATGAGATGTGACAATAGGTTTAAAAAGAAAAACCTATTATATTATGGGTATTACATACCAAAACCTTTCATTAGAAATATTGTGTTATTTTTGGAGCAAAATTGTTTAAATGTTTTCGAAGCGCGGCAGCTGTCAATTTTCTAAAAGGGATTAAGTACTTAGGAAAGAGATTTGTTGCTGAAACTTTGGTACTTATAAGCGCCTGCGCAGACGACAGACTTTTTGTGCGATCGAGTCTGTGGCGCACAAAATGTCTGCATGACATGTCGCGGATTTTATGCAGACTCAACGCACACGACGCACATCTTCATAGTACATTACATCCCCCACTAACGAGCGCAGCTTGCAAATCGTTACCACGTGTTGGAGCAAACGTTCTATTTCTTCGCGCACTTTTTGCGCGGCGCGGCGTGATCTACCAGAATGACACGGATTTTTTGGCCGCCGGACTTTTTGCGCGTCGTATGCGTTACTGCATATAATTGCTTAGGTTCTATTTTCACAGACTAAAAAGTGCGTCACGGATAGTCTGTCGTCTGCGCAGGCCCTAAAGGTGCGATTCCGAAAATCGCTGTCAATCCTACTGGTTTCTAGGTCATCATCATCACCTGCCTAGCCTTTTCCCAACTATGTTGGGTCCGGCTTTCAGTCTAAGCGGATGCAGCTGAATACCAGTATTTGGTATGGTGTGACTGCTGACCCCCACAACCCAGTTAATCCTAGCTAGTATGATACCCCTTGGTGAGACTGGTTGTCAGACTTTCGAACCAGACTACTACTATTGGTTTCTAGGTAACTATGAAAACGCGTACAGGTGGCTTCATTACCGCCTGTTGTAGTATTTCTAGAGTTGCTTAAAATTTGGAGTCGTGCTGCTATAGTCGGTCATTCCTGGTGTAGCGGACATAATAAGTTGATATAAAAAGTACGCTAGCGCCATCTATGACACAACTGAAGAACTAGAAATCCTGCATCGTAATATGGTATTTATCCGATACAATATCAGTCTGGTTAAAGGATCCTCCCTTTTCAATGGAGCATTGGAGGATTTGGAGAAACTTTACAGCCTGTTTGTCCTTAACTGGCACTGCGGCATCTCTTCTTCTTCTTCTCTAATTCTCTATCACTCGTAATCTCAGCAGCCACCTCCTTTCAGTCATATTATCTTTCACACAGTACATCCATCGTTTCTTTGATCTACCTCTGTCACTTTCGGAATCGTACCTTTAATTTAATTGAGAACACTACCAATTGTTTATCTTAATGAAACGTCTTTTCTTCCGTCGCCTATCTGGCGCATAAGATAAATCTTTTCTTTCTAAGTTTCCTTTTTATCCTGCTGCCTTGACACCTGTCCTTCTCAAAAAATATATACGCCGTTTACAGTTTAATTGGATTGAAAGCTTTGAAAGGGATCAAGTTGTGTTTTTTTGACAGTACGTGGGTGCAAAAAAAAGTTGGTGTCTTTTGAAATAAAAATTGTTAATTTTGTAGTAAAGATGTTTAGAGTTTCGTGGAAGATAATAATTTTCAGTGACATTGACTTACTTAGTTAATGTACATTATTACTGTATTAATAAATCGTGGCATGATTGAAAGCAGTACTCCTGGACACGGCACGCATAGTGGGGAGGTTCCTCTCTCTGGAGCCCTGACCACCGGCAGCCGAGACCTTGTTCCTGGTGCCAATGGGGTCGTATATTTTAGTGGTTGTATTTTTGAGAGATAGGGGTAGTATTTTTGTATAATTTATTTAGTTTTGGTAAAAAAAGAAACATGTTTTTCAAGACACATGATTGAGATAATAAACCTGCAAACTTAGATTCATAATTCTGTCTATTAGATAAAGTAACTAACTCATTTAAATGGACTGAGTTGCGGTTGCGGTTGTTTGCGGTTTTTATCTTTGTGCAAGTTAAAGTAGGTACCTAGGTTTAGATAGAACATTTTAGTTGCATGCCTGGTGTAAAATTCAATTATTTTGGTAAATTGAATCGACTTTCCGAGAGGGTTGTCGGTCTAACAAGCTAGACGTCGTACGTTCAACCGAAAATTGTCTTATTAAAGTAAACCCTTTACTCAATCAATCTTTTTTATTAGATATCTAAGAACTAAATTACTGTTTCAGAAAATAACTTGATAACAGCTATCATATTTTTTCAAAACAGTAGCTTACGTCGACTTCACATGACAGAAAACACGATAAAAAAGTTCCCATTTAACAACAAAACAGCTCCTCTTTGTTTCAAGATTGCTCGGCATTTATTTTTCTATCTCTTTCATCCCTTCAGGCAGCGTCGCAAATTGAAAATCATAGTACCTAATGAAGTGAAGAATTTGATGCCACACATTGTGAAACGAAGGCCATGAAAGGTTATCGACCTCACGCAACTTGTACTTATAAACCATTGTCTCTGGCTTTTTCTATTTGAAATAAGCTTTGTATAAAATGGTAATTTTAAACGAAACTAAGTGGGACGGATAGTCGAGACGCTTTTGCGGTACACCACGCTCTGGATTTAAATAAAAGCCGCAATATTTCACAGTAACTCTACACTGTTAAAAGATTAGTAGTCTAGAAAATAGGGATGGTCTTTTTCTAAAATGTGGTATAAAAAGAGTTTAATTATTAGATATGTTTATTATACCAAAGAAAAGTAGACATACACATCATTAAACGCAGTAACATGTAGCTATTTCAAATACGGTTAAGGTTTCATCAAACTGGTATACGCATTGCAAGCAATGGACACTGACGAATATTTCAGTACATTATCTGCCAGACACCAGTGTTCCGGACGCGATTCAAACTTCATTGCAAATATTACAGACTCGGCAACCGTAAAATGAACTTCCTCTATTTATTTAGCCTTGATTTTCCGTTCATTTAATTTGATACCAAAGTCAAGAGTTCGATATCCCGGCACCATTTTATATAATTCTCGAGTCTTTGGAAAAAGATTTACAAACAATATTAAAATGTTTTACCATTAAACATAAATAATTTACTTTGTCTTCTAAGAAGCTCGCAATTACAGTTGAAGTTTCTAGTTGTATTCTAGATGGTTCCAGAAGAATCAACTACATTTTAATCTGCGTTTAGAGACTTTAAGTTCCAGGAATTTAATACTAAAGTAGATTTACTCTGTCTCTACCCGCTGCGATTTATACATAGTTACTACATCCAAGATTACTTTAGAATTAATCATTTAATTATCTTGATGCGTTTAAGAAAGCATGCATGCACTGATATCACCGTATACGATCGCAAATGATAGCACGCATTGAATTGTGTCCTTGTGTTACTAATTATAAGTATCTGGTAGCTTTTGTTTTTGGCTGGTTATTAGTGATAGTAGAGCCCTGACACAACTAGAAGGTGACGTGGTAAACCTCACAGGAGATGGCGGGTTGAGCTGGACAGAACCAACGACCAGTGGTCCACATTAGCCCTTGATCGAAAAGGGTTTGAATATATGGCCGGATTTACTTCCGCCATTTTTTTTTTTTAAAGTACCTATCGGCCACACATAAGACCTATATTAATTGATAGCTGGTATCAATACAAACAAGTTTTGAATGAGACAAAATGTTCTAAAGTGTCACATTTCCGAGATATGAGCCATCAAAGTTAAAGTCCATTCACTGATGGCATCTTCAACACAACTTTGATTCAAAATGGTGGAAGTTAATCTGGCCACGCTTCATACAAAAACCTTCCAAGCCCTCCAAGCCACGGGGAGAGGCCTTTGCCCAGTAGTGGGATGACACAGGCTGACAGGAAAAGTAACAGTATTGGTGACCGAAATTAATCATGACTTACATCTCGAATCGGTTATTTATGACTTTCTTTGGGAAAGTTGTTAATTATCACGGATAGACTCACCTCCTAATGGGATGCAGGTGACCAAATTACCACCCTCGCACGCCTCACACGGCTCCGTCTATCGGTTTGAAAATCCTATCCTATCTTTCAAACTGGAACCAACCATACACATTTACACAATTTCATTGACATCGGTTTGGTGGTTCCGAATATTAGCGTGCACGCACATATTTTCACACGTGATTTTACATAATGTTAAGATAGGGTGGGTTTTTCTGAGTTAAAAAAATCCTTTTTTTCTTCCAGTATGGAAACCACACGTACAAAGGCCTGAAGGACATTTTGGACGCAGCAAAAAAGCAAGGCTTGCGTAACGGAACTATTCAATCGCACTGTCTCGACTACTTCAACCCACCGTTCAAAGAGTACGCATGCTATCAGGGATCCATGACCACCCCTCCTTGCACCGAGTCTGTTCTATGGCTTATTAGAGGGAGAACGCTGCATATTACGAGGGTAAGATACTTGTAATAGATTTTAGGCACACATCGACACACAAACTAAAAAAAAAAAAACTGATGATGCATTATTCAGTACATAGTTCTAGACTAAACCCAAATGTTTTTCAAAAAATAATAGCTGCTCCATACATTTTGGTCGTGCCTACTTATGCTAAATAGGGTATATGCATGATTTTTTTATCACTCTAAAAAAAGCGTAATAACATCAGAAATAGCAAAGCTAAATTATTTTTTTAATATCTAAAAAAAATACTAAGTCTATAAGATTATATCATTTGAAACTGCTGATTAGACAGACAGATCCGATACAGCGAATGACGTCATTCGCTGCATCGACGTACAAAATCCATATTAAATTCCGTTTAAGTAGAAAGAGATAGAAACAATCTTGTTTTCGCTTTTTGTCATTATTTTTATAGTACTTTAACATTCCGTATCGAAATAAAAAAATAAAATTTATGCATATTCCCTATTATCCATAGTGGAAGTTAACACCTCAATGTCTCTTAGACCCTATATTAAGAATGCTGCTCTTTAGTTAGTTACCACCCAAACCCAATTTCAGTACTAACTAGTTTGTCCTAGGCCAAACCGGTTTGCTGGTTTATCGTGTCAGGAACCCAAAAAAGCTATGAAACTGCGATCGACGTGGTCAGTGACAATTCTAGCCTTACCCATTCAGTCGGGGTGCCTTATAATCCTCTTGTTTGGCCTAGCTAAGACAAACCTATTTTTACTGAAATTATGTTTAAAATAAGATAAGATGATGAGATTTCTTTAGAAATAAGCATCACCTTTGTACTATTTTCTGTTCCTTTCTACTTTTTTTTATATTTAGTGTGTACATAAATTGTTAAATAAATAAATAAATAAATAAGATAAGATATATGTCGGGTTCGTCAGGATTTATTTCGCTAGGGTCGAGCATTTTGTGGGCAGAAGACGGGTTTTGTGCCATGAAAACACACTGGATGCGATACACTATTTTATTTCACATTGCACGGTTCGAGTTGGTCGTTTCCATGGAGAAGAACCGGCAAGAAACTCCATGGTTACTCTTTTCAAACAGATACACTGAGTAGACTAACAAATTACTTGACATTACACTGTCACACAATAACACTAGGCACAATGAATCGGGTACAGTTTCAAGACGTCTCAACTCCGCTGCGATCAGACCCAGAATGTCCTCCTCGCCACGAGCTGTTAACATCAGAACTCTGTAAAAGCCGCCATGGTGGGGTAGAGTGGTAAGTAGGTCGCGTGATGTCACTACTGGCGCGCTTTCGGTCCATTCGCCCGTCCGTACTCATGACCGGATCCGACATATATTTATTTGCTCAAAACATGTGCCGGTAACATCTATACAGTTTTGAGCAAAGATCGGAATAGGTAGAGTTTATTTGCCTTAAACCAAAAGAAGTAGGTCACATGTGGATAATACCTCCCTATAAATTACGGAATGACGTGCTGGCCCACTGCTAGGGAAAGGCCTCCCCCAAGTCTTTCTATAAACTCTTGTCACGCGCCACCTCGACCAAACCTCGTGGTTTCGTAATACAGCTGTTAAATAGAGTGGAAGTATTAGCAAATAAACGAAATGTTTCGACCTCTGGTTATGAGTCAGGATCTTACGGGTGCTAGGCCGATAGGGCTCAGTCATGGTGATCTTTATAACATTTTCTGGAAAGTCAGAATAGCTACTTTTCTCATAATCTTCAAAGGTTGGTATTTTTTTTTTAATTTATTTATTTAATCATAGTCGTAGTACAGGTTATGTTTGTTTTGTACCATTAAACCAGACATGGTTTGTATTGGAACTCACATTTGCTAAAACAACACTGCTTAAAAAATACTAGACATAAATCTTAATATATATAAATCTCGTGTCACAATGTTTGTCCTCAATGGACTCATAAACCATTTAACCGATTATAATAAAATTCGCACACCATGTGCAGTTCGATCCAACTTGAGAGATAGGATAGAATAGAAAAAAATAAAAAGTCCACCCGTGCGAAGCCGGGACGGGCAGCTAGTATAATATATATTCTTCTTCTGTTTGAAAGTAAATGTTAGTTGTATCTTCGTCTTTTGAACCCAATCCTTATAATACTGACAATTTATCGATAGATAACCAATCGGCCACAAGACTTACAGCAATTAATTAATTTAATTTAAAATTGCATTCTACTACAAATTTGTAATTACTGCTATTGGTATTGGATTAGCGGATTGATTTATTAACGAGGACGTTAGCGTATGACAGTGATTCACGGTGGCATTAGTAACCATTCCGTGTTCGAATTTCTCCTCGTGCATTATTGGATATTCGGTATTATGAATATAAATCAACTTCCATGTATATCAAATTGGAATCGAAAATTTAACTAGCTGTATTGATATGGAGGTTCTTTTTTTGGCTGACTAATAAATAATTGATGCCGAATCGTCTGGAAGACAAAAATTATCTTGGTTTAGAAACTTTCCAAATGGACATGGATTCATGGATCAGCAATCCTGTTGAGCTGTTCCATCTCACAAGGACTAAGGATACATATTCGGAGCAGATGGTAAACCTTCTGTAACTGAAGAGGCACCAGACGAACAATCGTCTGTTTAAGGACATTTCATCACCTTTCTGTTAAGTCAGGATATCGCATCGTTGCAACGCGTATTCGTGTATAATCATCATCTTGTTACTTGGGGTCGGCGCAACACGTATACAATATTCAGCTCATAAAAACTATGTCGTCACCACACTATGTCTGATATCCAATGATGGAGTGGCTTTCAGTGCTTTGTTTTAAATTAGGACGCAACGTAACTTATCCTCCATAACTTATCCTTCTCTCTCTTTTTCGGCCTGCAGGATGGACCACTCGGTACATGCTGCCTCCAACAGCCTTCTTGATTGCGTCTGACCATCTTCCCGGTACTCTGCCTCGAACGCGTTTACCTTTCACCGTTTTTTTTTTTTGGATGGGAATTCGTCAAATTTCAATATGTCAGACTTTTACGGACTGAAACCCATCCACGTTCCTTCTTCGCCCTTTGTGTTCGGGGCCACGGTATCTCTTTCGAACAGTCCCGCAGCCCCGGCAGGCATCGGCCCTTGCGGCGCTCTCTCGGCATCTCTTTGAGGCGTGCGTGGAACACGAGCGCGCCGTCGACACGGCCTGTTGTCATAAGACGGACGGACGGCGAGCTAGCCCATAGCTCACCGTCAACAGGCCCGCACCTACGGTGGCCGACCGGTGCATCTCCCGCGGCGACTGGGACGTTAGGTTCTATCCCTCTCACGTTCCGCCACCTCCTTCGCTAGCCTGACTGCTTCGCAGAAGGAGGTGACGGCTTCCCATTCCGTCTCGCTCCGGACCATGGATTGAACCAGGTCCGAACGTGAGAGGTCGCCGCCGCCGATCGCTGCTGCGAGGACATGGCGGTGCAGAATCATAATCCGCTTAGTATTTTTATTGAACGGTGTGATATGATTTTTTTCATGATATTCTATAGTGTGAAATAATTTCAGTGCTATTGTAATGGCTACAGCGAACGTTGTCCCTGAGGCAGCCACGTACACATAACTTAAGGATTACGTGTTTATTATCTTAAACTATTCCTTTTTGTTAACTATCAAAACGTAGCGCCGAACGTCCCCAAGCTAGATGGAGAGACGTCCTTAAAAAATGGTTGGCTCAGACTGGTTGTGGATGGCAGAGACGCCTGTGTGGGCCCAGCATTGGACTAAGTTTTCTGATTGACCCATCAAAATGAATCATTCCCTCTGTGTCGATTCCCACAGTCGCTATGTCGACTCGTGAAACAAATGACATCAGTTTTAAAAAGTTTGCGCTTGACATATGGTTATACCAATGTTATTCTAATAAACAGATATGTTATACACCTACAAATCAACCGAGAAAATCGTTCCGCGTGGCAGCGGCAGTTCACATACAAGCAATGACGCAGAATAAAGGCAATACGACCCAATTGGGCCGTTTTCGAGTATTCACGATTGCGCGCTCACAACATATCTGTTTACTAGAATATCATTGGGTTGTACGAATTGGTTCAGATTTTTCGACATGTAGCTAGGCCTTCTCAGGCCCAATTTTCCTTGAAACAACCAGTATCATAATGGTAATTGAAATTAATTTTACAAATTACAATTGCAATACAATATGCTGCGTCCGGCAATACCAACGACGCAGCTCTATGTGTCCCGGCTACATCACACCACGAAGGTTGAGGAGATCGTGCAGTATGTCCGAGCGAAGACCAGCTGGACCTTGAGGGTCGAGAAGTTGGAGTCGCGCCACAACACGAATTTTAAGTCGTTCGTGCTGCGAGTTCCGACTCATCATATTGAGACCTTCCTCAAGGAAGAGTTTTGGCCGAAGAGTGTCATGTATCGGCGATTCCGCGAAGGCGACACCACGCAGCGCAACATGACGCCGTCTCTTCGTGTACAATAGTTTAATTAGGTTTTTGTAGTTTAAATAAATATGTATGTTAGTCTGTATTCAGGTAACAAAAGACCCATATCATAATTATATACCTATATATGATATGGGTCTTTTGTGATTAATTATTATTATTATATTGATACATGGTATTTCATAACAACAACGTGAACGGAACGAACTCCGAATTTTACAGCAATAGTTTACTACTTAAGTAAACGACGTAGTTCATGAAACTGAGTTGTCATTTTTAAACACTATTTATTAATTTGCAGCTTACTGGCTACTGTCATGCAAACTATGAACGATGCTATAAAAGAGATTAACTGTTCCAGCTTTTAAAAATACTGCGCAAATGTATTTGTTTTAAGGTTTATAGTTATTGTAAAACACAAGATACATAAGTGTTATAAATATTTAAGTACAAACTTATGGCCGCGTCTTCGCCTGTGTCGAGTTCGATAATTGTTCCACGTGATCATACTATCGGGATAAAAAATATCCTATTTGTTTGTTGTCCATCCACTATCTGTGTGCAAAATTTCATCCAAATCCGTTCAGTAGTGTTTGCGTGAAAGAGTAATAAACATCCATACACACAAACTTTCGCATTGAATTAGGATAACAGAGCAAATACAGTCAATAACATAACGCTTTTACTGCTGGAGAGGCGTTGCTAGAAGAAACAAAAGTCATTTAAGAAAATTAGGGTCTGAAAGTAAACTAACATTATCTCTATTGTTAAAAAAAATGTCTTTAATCTTGATCAAAAAGATAAAAAAAAGCTTTGATAATAATACTGAATGACGTACTTTAACACGCTGATTGTAAAAGGTGATAACAATCACTACGGGAAACCCTAAAAAATACATTATTTGATGTTGTTAAGCTTCCGCCGAACATGAGGTCGAGTATTTTGTTCTAGGGTTGAACAAAACAAAAGTGTTATGGGGTTCTCCCGTCCGAAATTAATTAGTAGTGGTTCAGAGTCTAGAATTGGGCCCGGTTGATGGCAATAGGCGGCCCCTATTTATGGGATTTGAACGATCATATTTAACTGAAGAAAAATGTAGATGTACAGAATAAAAAAAATATATATCGCTGGACATTACACACAGCGCCATCTAGTGCCACACTAAGCAACGAAGCTTGTGTCGTGGACACCAGATAGTTGATATACTACATAGATACTACCACTTTCTACCCTGCCCTTACCACTTACTTTACTTGATAATTGGTCACCTTTGACTAACTTTTCTCAGAAAACAGGCTAGATTTTATGTTAATTTGACTCACCCGCTATTCTTGGGATCCACCCATAACTGAGCTTGGATTCCTCAATTTATAATGTTGAGATTTTTCTACAGGAAATTTTCCGTCGCAACTAGCAACCTGGAGTCGGGGCCCAGTTGCCTTGTGTCCCAAACATTATTATGGTAATCAGTATCTTAGAAAAGCATGATATAATGAATGTTAAAAGACCCTAAACGAAGTCGAAAGGCACTCTCCCCGTCATTGGGATCATTAATTTGTGTAGGACTATACCTGGGAACCTTTAAATTTTAGTTACGGAGATATTTTACGTCAAAGGTCCTACTTTTTCACAAGTTTTTGGTGTTGTAGCTTTCCATCAGCGCAATGTTTTAAGTGCGTGACATTGCGTCCTGCCGTAAACGGTGAATTTGATATTGTAGCTTTACTGTAGATACCATTCTATGACCTCCGTACTGTTCAATGCATCCATCAGCGCAATGTTTTAAGTGTGTGACATTGCGTCCTGCCGTAAACGGTGATTTTGATGTTGTAGCTTTACTTTAGATACCATTCCATGACCTCCGTACTGTTCAATGCATCCATCAGCGCAATGTTTTAAGCGCGTGACATTGCGTCCTGCCGTAAACGGTGATTTTCACCCCCAAAAAAAAGTCATATCCCAGCAATAATTTTTGTGCTGTGTCAGTTAGTTTGATACAGAATGCTTGGTTCATGGCTTCGTTATTTGACTATTTCGCCCATTGCCATTAATGTATTCTCTTTTACAGGAAACGTGGGAAAAAGCCAAATCGGTGATGAACGAAAACGCTGAATCGAAACAGTCAAACTTCCGTATGACTCAACCGCTGAACGACAGGAGGGTTTTCTATTTCAAAGGCTGACCCCTGGCTATGTTTAACTTCAATATAAGCCTAAAGGTGACTAATTTATATAAGGCTAATACTTATGTTTGGCTAAAAACGCGAAATGCCCGATGTCAATAAAATCGTCGTGGTAATCACCTTAATATGCTCATGAAATAGGTACCAGATGACCTAGATAAGGAGAGACAGTCGCTTGCATAGAATTTTTTCTACAGCGGCTTTCAAAAGCATAAACATAAGCTTTTTAAATGCTCATGTCAATTTAATATTGTAGATTTTTTCATCGTCTGTACCGCTTTGTCTAGGTCTAATAAGGCCCGTTTTCTATAACTTACTTACGTATAACTGTCAGTTAATATGCCACGTCTCAAAGCTATTGGTGTTTCTATAAACAAAGTTAGCTTGAAAATAATATCCTATCCGCGTCACCTACCTGTCACTTGATTCATAGAAAAGTCAAAGAAAGATTTTCTGTGTCGTTTTGTTTGTAACCGTCTGTAAGCAAAATGTCAAACAGACAGAGATAGCCACCTACCGAAACCGAACAGTAAGTCATTGAAAATGGCCGTTAAAGATCAACGACCAGCATTACAAGCGACTCATGATTTAGGAGACAGACGTTCTTCATTTAAATGTAATATATTTATTGGATTACAGAAAAATATCGTGACGAAATATTTTATTGTCTTAGTCAGACCTAAGAACATTCTATTCGTATATCTGATCGCTAGGCAATCTGTATGTTTCTATTTTATGAATAATGTTTTTTTACACGTCTGTAGTTCTTATCTAAAATAACTTAAATCTTGTAAAATAAAACATGAGAATCAAACTTTGTTTTTATTTTTAAATGTTCATACTTTTCTAAATAATATGACAACAAAACACACAGCTAAATCTTTACCAGCCTGGAAATACTGACCTCCATTATTCTTAGACTGGGCAGACAAAACCGGACAAACCAGTCCGTACATACATTATGTGTGGTGAATATCGATCGTTTGAAACAATAATGGGAAATGCAATGTACTGTACAGGTGATGGACATCGCGTACTTGAAGACGACTTGTAAGGGTACGGTTCGGGTAACTTTGTCTATTTTCTTTTCTGCATAATTTTCTATGCAACTCTAAAGGGCAAAGACCTTCAACCATTGATGAAAGGAAGGATGACCTTCTACTATCCCCTTCGTTCAAAGACGTCATTATTTAAATCAAATTATTTTGATTGGAGACAATCTTCTTGATAGGTACTGCTACTTCTTTCAGAACTTACCTTACCGCACGCAAAAGACGTGCTATGGAGTTGCGGACACCATCCCGTAATACAATACAATATCCTGTTTTTTTTTTCATTTCAATCAATGAATCGATCGAAGCCTTTTGATATAACCATGCATGTACTCGAGTCTGCTCTTAAACGCCACATTGCTGAGATATTCGACGGTAAAGATCGCTTAATATGATTTATATCCAGTTTCACCATGTGCCATCATTTTACACGACAATCTATATGCGACTACCAAAGAAAATTTGAAACCCGTTTTTATTTTATTTTTTGTACAGATGAGATTTCGTTCTGCAAACACGACGAATCTAGCATGGAGTCTTATGTATGGTCAGGTCTAACAAACGATCGGACAATTTAATTCTGATATTCTACCGAAAACACTCAATGAAACAAAACCTTACGCCCTATTACTAATACACGTAGCATCGGAACTGAAACAATACGAAGGACCAGTTATCTTTCAGATAGTGTCGTGGTTAATCCTTCGATAACAGTGTGATATGGTGATCTCGTGACGACCTTACCGATGATTGTACAGATCTGAGATCTTCGATACTTTGTGTGAAAACGTTGACAAATATTGAAGTGACAATGAGGAGCTCCAAAATGTCTGCGTGTGAGTAGTCTTTAGTTTTGTTTTTTATTTCCGCTTTCTGGTGTTTTTTTCTTCAATAATAATATCGAGTGAGGATACTGGATTGTGTTGCTTTGGCGAGGAGGTCATGGCGTCATCCACACAAAAGATCAGTATCATAAATTTATATCTCTAACATTTGAATCTATTTTGGGATCAAATGGTAGTTTTATACAACATTTGATATAACTGTATGAACAGTATCATAGCAATAATAAAATAGCAAATGGTTAAGTGTTTAACTCTACAATACCATGTCAGGGTTGCCTTCGGTATTATTATTAGCCCGTACTGCACAGAGGAGGAGCTTGTGGCTAAATAATAACAGCCGCTCGGGGTCGATCTTTAGGTTAAGCCGTGCTTGCCTAGGTTGGTCTGTGGATGGGTGACCATCCTTACATACCGAATTTCCTCCGTGCCTCGGAAAGCAGGTTAAGCCGTTGATCCCGGCTGTCATTTGTAGATCTTTGACAGTCGTTACATGTAGTCAGTGGCCCAAAAAGTCTGACAACCAGTCTTACCAACGGGTATCGTATTACCCAGTACTAACTGGCTTGTGGAGGTCAGATACCAGTCGCTCTTTGTTAAATACTGGTATTCTCAAGGAAGATATTTTAGATATGTTCTAACTGCTTTTCGCGTGGCTTTGGCCCCAGGGTAAAACTGGTTCCTCGCCCTTTCCCGTTCAATGTCCATGTATCGCATCATTCTGTGAACTGAAATCAGAAAAGCTACTAGTAATTGTCATAATAGTTCGGTAACTATAGGTCGCCTAACCTTCTTACATATCAGCCCTAACTAACATCGTTGTGCATAATTACACATCCTGGATGGTTCTAATTAAATGCGTGATTAGAAGGCTAGATTCGGGTAGGAAGCTTTGGTACACAGGTTGGAAACATAACCTTTACTAAACCCGTCAACCAACCATTCTGTATCATCAAACTAAGTAATACTGCAAAAAAATAAGCGAGACGACAAAAAAAAAACTAATTAGTCCGTCAGTTAGATTAACAAAAAATATTTGACCCATGCTTTTTCTTTTGTAACGTAAACCAAAATTGACGAAGATATGACGCTTTTAAAATTTTCATTACGTTACGCCTTGGTATAATTTTTAGCTAGTTCTGACGTCACGAGCCCCCACTCCCGAGTTTTGATGCGTTTTATCTTTGTCAATATTCATTGATTTACAAAAACAAAAAAAAAAACGTGTCCATTAATTTCCAATACTCTTAACTAAATAGATTTGCAATTTTTTGATTCTGTCGTCATGCCTATTATTGCTGGGAAGCGCTTTTGTTTTCGTGTGAAAAATCACGGTTTTTTTAACGCACTCAAATATTGTTTTTTTTTATTAATTTGTTGATATGCATTGCGTAGTAGGTGGGTCAAAGAAATTAAAGTAAAATTGTAGCACGAAACAATATGCATTTAAAAAAAAGTTGAAAAAGTTTGCAATATCTCATCGCAATAACGGGTCGAACAAGTATCTCTCAGTTTCTTTAAAAGCGTTATAAGAAAAAAGACTTCGCTCATGCGAATAATAAGGTACGTGGGGGCAACACGTTGTCTTGAGCTAACGGAACTTCCTATTCTTGTTTGAGTTTTGATGGCTCTTTCAGTCCCTCAAAGACTTTTCTCAATTTCTTCCACCTCTTTGATCCTACGTGTCTTCTTTCAGTTTTTGAAGAATCGATCCATAAATAATCTAGACTTTTTCATAAAATACTCATTCCTGACAGTTATATGAGCCCCGGCAGGCATCGGCCCTTGCGGATCCCTTCCTTTTTCTGACATCTCTTTGACGCGCGCGTGGAGCATGAATGCGCCGCCGTCGACACGGCCTGTCATCATAAGACGGACGGACGGCGAGAACTTGCGAGGTTGATATTGATAATTTTGATGATTATAATTCTATAACTACATACGTCTTACAGCCGCGAAACAAATTTTCATCAACATACAACCTATCACTGGCCTGCAAATTATAAAAAAACGTAAGAAAATTAGAATTTCGCGGGCTACCCTGGATCTTTCACCTTAAGCGAACTAATTACTTGATTTATCGTAGATAATTACTATTGGTTATCACCACGTCTACCAGAAGTGCTGAAACTAAATCTTCTTGTATATACTGTATTGGAAATTACCGGTCAGTTAGTTCCACTAAGCTTCGCTAAGTTCCTCATGTTTATACTGGTAATCTAAGGGTTGATAAGCCTATGTTTCCTTTATAATGTGTCAGAAGATCAAAAATTAAAATTCAATCCACTACAAATTGTTATGTTTATACTCCAACCTCGTGTCCGTCTTATATAACAATACTATAATCTTTAATCTTTAGTAGCTAATCTGATAAGAAATACCAGACAGTTAAGATTACCAGTGTTATTGTCAATGTCAATAAACTGATATTGTAATATTCGGCGTATTTTCAATAAGTAGGAAATAGTTTTGAGGTATGAATATTTCTTGATTTTTATCTTTGAAGACCAACAGTGACTATTGCGTATTAGGCCTCGACAACTACAGGCCCACCGATTACCCGAGACGCTGAGGATAATGATACCCATCAGTGGAATGTTTGAGCCATCGTGATACGTCATCACATCCCTCCTGCACCCCTTGACTACCTCAGGCATCGGCCCAGTTTAGCGAAGGTCTGTAGTCGGGAGTCTCTGGTCATTGGTCGTTATGTTCATCCGCTAAAGTTTGGTCCTTTGAACAATATATTTCGGTTCTAGATTCTTTTAGGAACTCTGTATCTATACTCAGTACCCCGGTGAAAACCCACAGGAAATGATTGACTTTTTTGCCATGATTAACATTGTCAGGTATATTAAAAAAACATATTTTATCAATACATTGCATTTTGATAAGTTAGTACATGTGCTCGTTTTATGTATTGCAATAAAACAATAAATTCCTCGACAAGACTGTCGATAAGACATTGGTGTTTTGTTGATTCAGAGGTCGTAAGTGCTACTACTTATTGACCATGTTAGCTTTGAATTTGTTCCCGGTTCTGCGGAATATCAGGCTTGATGATTTATGTTATGCTATTATACAAGTTTGGGGACATCTTTCTTACTACAAACGGGGGCACAAGTGTGCTATTTTTATAAATTTGTCACACCAACACGATCCCATTCTCATCCCATTGTCATTTTGCTAAAAGTTCGTAATCTGCTGAATTTATAATGGTCGATCATTGGTCGGTCAATGGTCTCGTAATAGAATTGTGTTATAATAACATTGTAGTAGCAATGTATCAGTTGTTAGATATTTTAATTCTTAATTTGCAACACCAACATTAAATGTAAACCAATATGTAAATAGTGGCAACACTATTCCCTTCCATCTGCGACACGGTACAATATAGACGTTTCATTTATTACTTGTCTGAATTATTTTTTTTCATCATCTTCCTCGGCACCAACATACCAGCACCTCATCAGCTACCATCTAACTACAAGCTACACATTGGTCCTTCGCGGAGAAACAGCCGTGCTGCGGAAGAAGCAAACTAGAGGTTTGGCAAGTTTTATTCTCTGCCGTGTCGCTGCCATTTTGGTTGGCAACGCGGGCTCTGCATAGTTCTTGGCCTGGTCGTCGCAAGAAAATCGCAAATATATCGATTCGACTCCAGCAACATTCTCCAAGAAAAAGCCCAGAATAAATCTATATCATCTGCAATTTCATCGATCACATTTGCCGCCGTCGCCGGAGTCACCTCTGCAGGTGTGAGTGAAGAGTACAGCTGCAAGCACAACAAAAGGTATTCCGCAAGAACAAGCGAGACGGCACGTATCGCAATATCATACACCATTTGTACAAAGAACGAGTTTACGCGCCTGGAACGCGATCTGCGCACACCGCCGAGCGGAACAGAAGCTGAATTACGTACGAGCGCAAAAGGGACAGCAAGAGTGACGCACAGCAAGAGTGACGCACAAGAAATCGCACCACGCCACCATTTTGTGGCATTCGATCGACTCTTCAAAATCCGTAGTCCACGCGCATGAAAACGAAACAATAAAGTGTTGTGTTTAGCATATAAGTTGTGATACCTACTAAGAAGTGCTTATTATTTAGAAATGGAGGAAGAACTCAAACGTAAAATCGCCTCAAGAGGGTATGTTAAAGGTACGATAACAAGGTTACTTAATTTCGTTGAGGTTTCAGATTTAGGTAAAATAAATTGTGATGAGCTGGTCACCAAACGTGACCGACTCATAAGTGCTTTCCGTGATTACGAATCTCTTTGTAAAGATATTCTATATCTTGATAATGCTGACAAGGAAAACGTCGAGCAAATTGAAAATAATTATTTTAGAATCTTGGCGTCATTGAACGGGAAAATTAAGACTCATGAAAATGCAAGCCCCTCCGGCTCCTCAACGTATTCTGATGCAACCACACATAAAACAAAATTACCACCAATTTGTATAAAAACATTTGATGGTACATTCACAGAATACGTACCATTTATTAATTTGTTCGATTCATTGATTCACAATGACAGTAGTCTTGACCATATTCAAAAGTTTTATTATTTGAGATCGTTTTTGAAAGGTGAACCATACAATTTGATAAAAGATTTAAGTTTAACCCCAGAAAGCTATAATGAAGCTCGCAAACTATTGAGAGATCGCTACAATAATAAATATAAGATTCTAAATGATCACCTATGCAACATTTTAGATTTAAGTAGTATTGTTAAGTCAACAGCTAGTGGTTTGAGGGACTTTGTGTCATGTATTAGGCAACAATTAGCTGCAATTAAAAACCTTGACTGTAATGTCATATACTGGGATGCAATTTTGTTATGTGTTCTTTCCCGTAAATTAGATGGAATTACTGCACGAGCTTATCAGCTAGACCGAGATCCCAGTATACAACCTAACCTAGAAGATTTCCTGCAATATATTGAGAAACGAGCTCTGGCATTGGAAAATGCTGGACAGGGTCTTCACTTCCAGCAGCAGTCAACCAAGGTAACAGCAGTCGCCACGGCAGGAGCAACATGCATCTTCTGTAAGTTAAATGACCATAAATTATATAAATGTAAAAAATTTCAGCTATTGCCAGCAAACGATAGACTGACGTTTGCCAAAGAACAAAAACTGTGTGTGATTTGTTTAGGTATGCATGGTGGCAAATGTAAGTTTCACTTTCGGTGCTCAGAGTGCAAGAAGTCTCATAACACTCTGCTCCACTGCAATTCAGGTGAAACCCCACCAGCTGTCACCTTATCAAGTAATGTTAATAATAATGTGCTTCTACCTACAGCTCGAATTAAAGTTGTAGCAAGGAACGGCACAGAATACATTATCAAGGCGTTACTGGACAGCGGATCTCAGGTTTCTTTTATAACTGCAAAAGTTGTTCAGCTGTTAGGTTTAACGCCCTTGCAAAATAATACCTGTATTGTTGGAATTACTAATGAAAAAAGTAATGTAAAGTATAGCCTTCCCATTGAAATCCATTCAATAAATTCACCATTCAAGACAATGGTAACTTGTCATGTGGTAAAAGAGGTAACATGCAAATTACCTCAGAATAAATTTGATCTCTCTAGTTTTATAATACCGCCCAACATTAGATTGGCAGATGACCAATTTAATGTGCCTAGTGAAATACATATGTTATTAGGCGCTGATGTGTTTTTCCAGACCCTGTTACCGGACGAGCAGTGCACAAGCATCAGCCTGTCAAGACACAGCAAGCAGTTATCAGCTCGGTCCTGGAATTCTACTCATCCACTGCAGCAGCCTAGTAACACACAACTACACATCTTTAACACATACTTCGGTCACATTGTAGGAGGAAATCTGCCACCCAAGGTATCTCAACAGACAAGTAATAGAGTAGTATTAAAATGTGAATTAGGTCTCAATGAGACACTTGCCCAGTTTTGGACCAATGAAAAAGTTCCAGAAATATTTACTGAGCAAACATCTGAGCAAGAGCTTTGCGAACATATTTTTCAAAGTTCAGTTAAATTAATTGATAATCAATTTGTGGTTCCTATGCCTTTAAAATTACCCTTATCAGATGTAAACGATACTCTTGGTGAATCATTTCACTTAGCATTAAAAAGGTTTTTAAATTTGGAAAAGAGATTGCATACTGATCCTGATTTATTCATGCAATACAAAAATTTCATTCATGAATATCTATCTCTTGGTCATGGTCATTATATTGATATAGAATTGGTTGACTTAAATAAGCATGCAGTGTATTTTCTACCACACCATGCAGTTATTAATAACAATAGTAAAACCACAAAGCTTCGAACAGTCTTTGATGGTTCAATGAGAACCAACAAGAAGGTTTCATTAAATGATTTACAACTCAATGGACCTGTGGTTCAAAATGATTTATTTGATATAATTTTATTATTCCGCTTAGGTAGATATACATTTACAGCAGACATCAAGCGTATGTTCAGAAACATTAAAGTAGATCCTCAATACACTACCCTTCAAAATATTTTGTGGAGGGACAATCCTGACCAGCCAGTCAAGTGTATAAGGTTAGATACGGTTACATATGGCTTGAAAAGTTCTAGTTATTTAGCAACTCGCTGCGTAGATGAGCTAGCAAATAGATATGAAAAATCATATCCACTAGCATCATCTATTATCAAAAATAATCTATATGTTGATGATATTATCTACTGTAATAATAACTTAGAAACTACTATAGCTGCCAGAGACCAGCTTCGTGATTTGCTTAAATTAGGTAGTTTCCATACTCATAAATGGTCATCAAATGATGAGAATGTGTTGAACAATATACCATTAAACGATAGGCACTTTGATAGTTTAGAATTACAAAAGGGTGATTATAACATGAAAGCCTTAGGACTTCAAATAAATGTAAAGGATGATCACTTTATAATCTCTACTCCAGAACCATTCAAAAGGAATAAGGTTACAAAAAGGAGCATACTTAGTTATATAGGTAGGTTCTATGACCCAATGGGATTTGTGAGCCCAATTGTAGTCACAGCAAAGGCGATAATGCAAAAATTATGGCTACTGAACACAGGTTGGAATGACAGTCCACCTGCAAATGTTCAGCAAGAATGGTTTCAATTTACCAATAATTTAGCTGCAATGCAGCCAATCCTTTTAGATAGGAACATTAGAATTTCAGAAGCAGACTCAGCAGATTTAATCGGCTTTGCAGATGCTTCAAGTAAGACAGCCTACGGATGCTGTGTGTACCTACGACTCACAAACCAATCAGGTATGACAAAATTGCATCTACTCTGTTCCAAATCGCGAATCAACCCTATTCAAAAGAAAGGCATGACCGTGCCAAGGCTTGAACTGAATGCTGCCCTATTGCTATCGAAATTAATTTTGCGGACTCATAATACACTTAAAGTTAAAATTAACATAAGGCATGTCTGTTTATTCAGCGACTCACAAATTGTCCTTGCATGGCTAAATACAGAGCTAACAAAGCTTCACGCATACATATCGAACAGAGTAAGTGTAATTCGTCAAAACACAGCTGGATGTAGTTGGCATTATGTCAACACAAATGACAATCCTGCTGATCTTATTAGCAGAGGTGTCAACCCAAATGAGCTGAGTAGCTGCGATATTTGGTGGAATGGCCCAAAGTTTCTGCAAAACAGTGAGTACAACTTTCCTGCTTCCAGCACTCTCGCTGATTCACTCTCAGTGGAACCCTGCTTAGCTCTTTCCAGTAACTTGGTATGCCAAAATCCAAATCCGCTTGATTATGTGTTCAAACGCTTTTATAATTACTCTAATTTAAATAAAACAGTAAGGCTATTAGCATACATATTGCGATTTTTAAACAATATTAATAAAAATAAAGTTAAAATAAATACAAACTTTTTGCAAGCTTCTGAATTGGATCGTGCATTAATGTTAATAATTAAACATGAACAAAATATATATTTTAAATCTGAAATCAAAGCAATAAGCAATAATAACAATTTGAAAGGTAATCTATCCGAATTGCATCCCTTTATCGACAGCCAAGGTCTATTGCGTGTTGGGGGCAGACTGCATTATGCTGATATAGCTTATTCACAAAAGCATCCTATCATACTGCCCAAATGCTCTTCAATTACTAGCTTGCTTATAAGGTGTGAACATGAGAGGCTACTGCACGCAGGGCCTAAGCTTTTACTTTCGCATCTAAACCAAAGGTTTTGGATTGTAAATGGATTATTAGAAGTTAAGAAAATTACTCACAAATGTATTGTGTGTTTCAGACAAAAGGCCTCAGTGGCCAAGCAACTAATGGGCTCCTTGCCGGCTGCACGTGTAACAGCTACCAGCCGCCCATTTGAGAAGGTCGGCGTGGATTTCGCTGGGCCAATTGATGTAAAACTCTCTCGCGTAAGACGATCATTAATAGGTAAAGGGTATATCTGTGTATACGTATGTTTCGCGACAAAAGCCGTGCACTTAGAACTTGCGTCAGACTTGACCACGGAAACCTTTCTTGCGTGCTTGAGAAGATTTATCTCTAGACGAGGGTTGCCCACCGAAATTCACTGCGACAATGCAAGCACATTTAAATGTGCAAGGAGTCAATTAGTCGAACTCTACAAACTGCAAACTTCTCAGAACCACCAAATGCAAGTTCAAAGATTTACCGCCGAGCGTGGCATACATTTTCGCTTTATACCATGTTACTCGCCTACATTTGGGGGGCTCTGGGAAGCGGCAGTAAAGAGTACAAAGTTTCACTTAAAAAGAATATTGCAAAAAACTGTTTTAACCTATGAACAACTTAATACAGTATTAATTGAAATAGAAGCAGTGCTTAATTCTCGACCGCTCTTACCTTTATCTTCAAACACTGATGATTATTGCTATCTAACACCCGGTCACTTTATTATAGGTACTGCAATGTCAATGTATCCTGAAAATAATGTCTGTAACATTCCACAAAATAGGCTTAAGTTTTGGCAACTGTGTAATTCTCTGAAACAGTCATTTTGGAAAGTGTGGCATCAATATTATTTAAATTTGTTACAAAATAGACCTAAGTGGCGTGATAATATATGTAATGTCAAACTAGGCGATTTAGTCATTTTAAAAGAGGACAATACTCCTCCCATGTCGTGGCCTATGGCTCGAATTGTTAATTTGTTTCCAGGACATGATGGCAAAATTAGGGCAGTGGAGGTTAGGACCCCAAATGGGAAAACTCATTCCCGGGCCATCAATAAAATCTGTCTATTACCTATAGAATACGATGATAGTTCTTAGATATTTCTCTAACTGATAATGTTAAATAATAAGTCATAATATTATATTAAAACTATAATGTATGGATAGATTGTACTGTACTGTATTGTGTATGTTAATTTAAGCTCTAGTTTTTAAATAGTCTAAAAAAAAAAACCAAATGTTAACTTGTAAGTTCAATTTAATTTTATGTAACTTTTTGTAAGTTCATTGCTAACTGTGTGAGGCCGCAGCATGTTAGATATTTTAATTCTTAATTTGCAACACCAACATTAAATGTAAACCAATATGTAAATAGTGGCAACACTATTCCCTTCCATCTGCGACACGGTACAATATAGACGTTTCATTTATTACTTGTCTGAATTATTTTTTTTCATCATCTTCCTCGGCACCAACATACCAGCACCTCATCAGCTACCATCTAACTACAAGCTACACATCAGTATTACCATTATTATAAAACCCGCTAGATTTCATTTATATATATATATATATTTACATATTATTTATTAGTGGTATAGGCAATCTGAACTAGTTAACTTAAGAAGTTCGTAAATAGCACCAGTCATTGTCATTGTGTACGAGATTACCATTCTATGCCACTTCTTTCAATGGAGTGTCAGTCGTTGACCATTGGAAAGTCATAATGACGCTATCATATTAGTAGATTACGAAACTTGTTAAAATCAACAATAATGAAATCAATGATAGACCATTCTGACACTATTTTAATAGCAGATTTGAGGCCTAGTACCTTACCTACTAACAATCTACTACTACTACTACAACAGCCCATAACGTCCACTGCTGGACAAAAGCCTCTCCCATGATGGAAGGAATTTGCCGTAATCTCCACGCTTGGCAGGCGGATTGGAGATCGCAGTGATGAAAGACTAACAGAAAACGCTGCTGCCCATTCTCTGGTCTACGGAGGCGCAAGGTGTTCTGCCTCAGACATTAGTCGCCTTATACGACACCCGTGAGTGTAATGGGTTGGTTCTATTCTACTCTGCCGGATACCACACGGCTAACACGACTAACAATCAGTATTTCTTTACTCCTCAACTTATGAAAGTAACAATAAAACTGAATAAGTTGTTATCTACAAAACGAATGCACTTTACAATAGGTACATAAATTATTATTATAAATTCGATATTATAAGAGAGTCTCATCTCAATCTTTAATACGCTCATGTCGAGCTTGTAAACGATAGGATACATACATTCAACTTGTTAGACCACCGGTTAGACTGGCGACCACGACATATTCGGCAAATTCTATACAGAAAAAGATAGAAAAACGTGAAATTGACGAAAATATACCATCAAAATATTGATTTTGATGGTATATTTTCGTCAATTTCACGTTTTTCTATCTTTAGCTAGTTATGTATTGACATAACTACATATAATTAAATCCAATCATTATGTCACGGCGGGCACTAGCGCAATATATAAAGTATCACTTTACCTCAAAGGTACCTTTCATTACCAGTGACCTGACTCTTGCTAGACTAATAGAGAATCCAGGTTGTAGGATATAAAGCTCTTTTTATGCTCGTTTATAAATAGATGTGTTGCTGGGGATATGGCTAGCGCTATTTTATCACAGCTAAAACTCCAGGTAGGAAGTGATAAAGGTGACTGACTATAATTTTGACCTCCAAAAACTGCCTATTTTATTTATATGCATAACCAATTTAATAGTCAATGCAAAATAATTGTGAACAGTACTCTGCATATTGCGATTGTTGTTTTTTTGTAAACAAAAAAAAAAACATGCGGGGCAGTCTGGGTACTGCCGATAGAAATGAAAACTAAGTAACTTGTGACTTGTATCGTCGAGCTATGTGTGTGAGTGTGTGGGTTTATGTGAAATGTATAATATGTGTTGTTACTAAAACATCATCATCATCAGTCTAGCCTTTCCCGAACTATGTTGGGGTCGGCTTCTAGTCTAACCGGATGCAGCTGAAAACGCGTAATTTACATGGAGCGACTGCCTATCTGACGTCCACAACTCTGGCGCCATCTTGGATTTTCATTTTGACCTCATTTTCATTATCAGTGACCCTGAAAACCTCGAAAACGACACCCATGAAGAAAAAACCGAAAATTTTCTACGGCGCCATCTTAGATTTTCATCTTTGACATCATTTTCGTTATTAGTGACCTTAAAAACCATAAAAAAAGACACTCATGAAGAAAAAACCGAAAATTTTCGTAGGCGCCATCTTGAATTTTCATAAACTTACGACTTTTTCATCATCCGTTTTCATTCCCCAATCGTAGCACTGGTTGCCTGCGCATGCCTATGTGTTTCTTTCACCCAAAAAGTGCTCAACGCGCCTAAAGAAGATTTTACTTCAAAAAAAACAGAACTTCGAATGACAAAACCGGAGCAATGTTCTATCTTCGTGTTTGTCTTTGCATCTTCAATAAAAATATCAGCCTCCACAAGTGAAGATACCAAAATTCATCTGGCGCTTCTCTCCCGCTACTGAACTTCTGTACTTAATTATCTGTAACTTTAGTCATAACAGCTTATTTAAGATTTTGCTACACGCAAAATTTCGAAACCACCTGCTTTATATCTTATCTTAGCTTATCGTTTTTGTTCACATCCTGACATAATTATCTACGCATTTTAGTTATAGAAACAAATTGAATGAACCACTCACTATTCATAGGTAGGTCGAACAAAATGACAAATTGAACATAAAATGACAATGTTTGTAACATAATTGAGTGTTACGAAAATCTGACTAAAGTTTCAGAAGATAATAGGGTAGATGACAAAAACAAATCTAATTAGTCCGTCATTATAGCTTTCCAAAAAATATTGGAACCAATATTTTTCTTTTTCGCGTAAACAAAAAAATGAAGACGATACAGTGCGTCGAAAACTCGTGTGACGTCACATTTGAGTACATTTTTTACTTAAATGTGACGTCACAAGCCCCCACTCATGATTTTTGACACGGTTTATGATCGCAAATTTTTATTAATTTTATAAAACAACAAACACGTATCCATTATTTTTTGATAATCTAACTGACGGATTAAGGAGAATCATATTTTTTTTTGTCAGTCATCATCCCTATTATGATTATCTATTTGTCATTTCTATTAACGCAGGCCATTGCGTTAATTGAAATGACAAAAGTATCAAATAATAAAGCCTATGGCATAGGAACAAGAATATCAACAGGTAGTCAGATCTTATTTCCTAGTTATTAACAGAGACTAAAGGTATGAAATATTATAAAATTATATATAATATAATAATAATAATAATAATATAATAATAATATAATTATATATTATATTTTTTTATTGGGGTGGTCAAAATGGACCCTGAAAAATATTTACTACTTATGACTCATAGATGTTTTTTTTTTGGTGATGTTATATTCACTCAGTTAGTTTTGAACTTACTGCTAGTGGCACATATCATCTCATTACTGGGCAAAGGTCTCTCTCCATGAATTCCAGGTTTCCGATCCAGGGCAAAGTGAATCACTAATGAGGACCAGACCAGCTTTTGTGTCAATCAATTCATAATTTCAGCTTATTTCTGTTCTCAAGCTCTCATAGCACGCTTTTCCCTGGTTTCCACATTTGGTCTGTGGATCCATCTAGCTTAAAGGCGTCCCATATTAAGCTTTACGCGTGCTTTTGTGCCGCCGCGATTAGCCGTGTGGTATCCGGCAGAGTAGAACAGAACCAACCCATTACACTCACGGGTGTCGTATAAGGCGACTAATATCTTAGGCAGAACACCTTGCGCCTCCGTAGACCAGAGAATGGGCAGCAGCGTTTTCTTTTAGTCTTTCATCACTGCGATCTCCAATCCGCTTGCCAAGCGTGGAGATTACGGCAAATTCCTCCCATCATGGGAGAGGCTTATGTCCAGCAGTGGACGTTATGGGCTGTTGTTGTTGTTTGTTGTTGTGCTTTTGTGTACTTTTCTAAAAAGTGGTTCTTTAATGAATGTTTCTTGAACACAATGAAAGAAGAATTTGTAGCTATCGTTAATCCTTACATTTACATAATAGCGTTGTCAGCCAAGCTGTCAAAAACATGATAAAGAACTATCTAATCAGTCTGCTACGATTTGAAATCAAATTGTTTTCGTTGCTCACATAATCTGGAATCGAACGTATATTGTGCACGTTTGTTATACATGAATTAAAGTTTATAGTTCATTGCGTATTTATTAAGAAGGATACTTTTGTAATGGAGAACAGGATAGTGAGATTTAATCCCGTGAGCGTGGCGTCAGTAAAGCCAAAAGAAACTCGGACTGATGGTAATGTTACAAGTGTTTCTATTTTTCTAACTAGCTTTAACTCCCGTCTTTTCTCGCATGGTCAATCAGACAGGTGTACTAATGATAGATTATCACCAACCCGTCTTGAGCAAGCGTGGTGATCAATGGTCGTGCCTTCTCTGTATGAGAAAAGGCCTTTGCCCAGCAGTGGGACAGTAATAGGCATGTATTATTATTTTATTATAATCAGCACATAAAATTCCCACTGCTGGGACCCACGTCTTTCGTGATACAGAATAGGTCACATCAACCTGTGTGTGGGTTGTTTTTTTGACCCTTTCTTCGCATAATATTAGATTCGACCCACAAAAAGTATCCTATTAGTTTTTGACATGGAACTGTCTGTACTCACATAAAATACGTCAATCCGTACCTCCATCGAAGATGAAAGAAAGACAAACTAACAAACACGCTGGCTGGCGTGTGTATTTATATCATTCTGTCCAAAGTACAAAAGTCATTTTTCGGGTGTATCTACGTGACTGCTTAGTTTTACTAAACTAAACAATGGATTTCGATGTCACAAATTCGAAACCATCATTTACAGAATTAGATGGATGGATGGATAGTGGTATAATAGCAAAGGTGGGTCGCACTAATATATCAAGGTCGGATGGTAATGAGAAGGATGTTAATGGAATGAACAGTGCACAGGAACAGTAGGGTAGATTACTTACTGTCACACTTTAGGAAGTTAACGGTGTATGGACTGCTTTAAGGGTTGCCTGATTACCTGAAGATTATATTTATAAGTAGGTATAGACAAAGATGCGAGAGAGACGGTACGGGTGTTCTCATTTTTTTGAGTGCAGATGTGTGTTGTTGAGATATTGTGTGCATAACTAAGACACAATTATGCTGTTATAATTCGCATTGGTGTGTAGTCGTTGTGGAACGAAACAGGAAAGTGTCTTTGAAACGAAACAAACCGTGGCCACGTGGGTAGAAATAACAATTACCGCCTTATTGACTGCATGGGTGATTATCATCTTCATTGGCAGTCTTGTTTCACCCACTGCTAACTCTGGACCACCTCCCTTCCTATTAGCTAATAATCCCTACGAAATGAGCTCAAACTTTGTATGATCGAGGGAACGTTAATTTAAACGTGAATTCATAATTTTAAATAATTGTAATCTATAATGTCAAAAACTAAAAATGTACCGGCAGAATCAATAGATGCTTTAAAAATAAAAAGAAGATCAAGATGAAGATCATACCAAAAATTAGTACCTACCTACATAGGTAAAGTTATCATATTTATGCAGCTTCTTCATAATAATCTGACGAACTCCTAAAATATAAGTATAAAAGATTATCTCAGAGTTTATCTATCTATTTTTACATCTGTAACTAAGATGACAAACGCGTGGGTTGTGGCATTCAAGAAAAACCCCGTAACGTTTTTACTATCAACATAATCCATTTGATTGTGAAATATATTTTTATACTTCTTGCAATGTGCTGGTTTTTGCACTTGTAGCAGAGATGATAATGTTGAGGTGGGTCTGTGGAGTGACAAGAATGGATAAAGTAAAAAATGAGTAAAGATATTAGATTATAGGAAGTTTGAACGTCGTCGTAACATAAAAGTTGAAAAGGAATCGTCTTGGTATGGATATGTGAGGACAAGGGATACATCTGTTGTGAATATAAATGCTGATGGTTGGAGAGGGAGCGGAAGACCAAAGAAACGATCGTCACTAGTTCAGTTAACTGAACTGGTCAACTGAACTAGTGGGAGCAGAGGGATTGTGTGAGGAATGATACGAAAGACAAAGGAGTAAGTAATAGAGGTCACTTTATTTGACAGTGGAGGATGGAAGGAAAAGCTGTGGATTCTAGCATAGCAACAAAATAATTATAATAGCAAATTTTGTCCATATTTATGCTAGCATCCAGAATTATAATATTCCGTAGTATCAGATTATTGGTCGTACCTATATGTCCCGAAAATTCGCAACGTACGAATGATATTTCTATTATTTAGATTCCAGTCCAAAATTACAACTAACACAAACTGTACAGTTTCGCTTAAAATCCGTCACATTGTTTATCATTCTTAAGTATGATGAATGTCAAGATTAATTAATCCTTCGTAAAGTGTGTTTACACTGAAAGTACAGACGCCAGCACATCAAGTAACTACAATCTGTCTAATTTCTTTAATAGATTTTCAACTTCATCGCTAAAGCATTAAGTTCAAGGTTGATTGAGTAAAATTGACAGTTTTGGGTAGCTTGCTGTGATGAAGTCTGTACTATTCATTGGGAAATCGCAAAAATATATCAAATACATTTTGTTTAGTTGTACAAACTTAGAATCGTATGGAGCTGTTTTTTTTTTTAGATATCTGGATTAATTCCGTAGTGAAAAAAACATAACATCAGTGATGTATTCCCACGAAGGGTAAAGGCAAAGGTGTACCATTAGGAACCCACATTTCTCCAGTTATATAGTAAAACATATGAGCCTATTGCCATCAACCGGTCACAAATCTAGCACCGCGGGAAAACTGAGAAAATCTTGATGGAAAAACGTAATAACATCTTGCCCATCCTGGGAATCGTTTCCAGGATCTCAAGCGCAGCAGACCTGCTTGCGACCACTCGACCAACGAAGTAGTAAAAGTCGATCATAATTTGAGTACAATGTCTCCATACGAGGTTTTCAGTTATTTCAATAACGCTTTGCACAGTTTCACTCTCTCAGCTTTTAATGTGGGTAGGAGGAGTACCAACATACTATAATATTTACATTAGTAATATGAAACATGTTTAATGTTAAGTTATCCCACGCTGTTGTGTTTCCATCCCCTAAAACCACGAACGCCATAAATCAACTCGCATTGGTCGGTTCATTTGCAAATGAGACCGAATTGTAATTAAAGCTAAATCTTTGTTATTGACATAGTTGTAGATATACATAGGTTTTTGTTTATATAAGCGTAGTTTGCGGTCCATGCAAGGCTTATGATAATTTTGTGCGAACGTCTTGGCGCTAAGAGCTAAATTAATGATAGTAGATATATTATGTAGTTGGTACATGCATAAATTATCATTAATTTTGTGCTATTAGTAATTACCATTTATGCCCGTAGCTTCGCCTGAATAAAATTCGGAAATTGACTTGCGGAATCGTACAAGGTATCGTATCGTTGAATGACTTTTTCATGAAATAATTATTGAATGGGGTTAAATGAATTTAAAAAGAATTTTACTTTTTTCAAAAAGAATTACATTCACCTAAATGAGAAAAAACTTATTTCTACTTAGGATACATTAGCGACGTGACGGTTACACAACAAAATTAGTTTAGGTTAGTACACCCGAAGATAGCTTAAATTTTTTAATCCGCTAAAATGTGTTTTAAAGAAACAAATTTTATATATTAATATACAGGGTGGAATTTTGTAATGCCACCTGGAGGGAAAGTACTCTTAATACTGCAGATAGAAAATTTTACTCAAAGGAAACATTCCTTTATTTTTGAATAGAAAGCAAACTGCATTCAAAGATTTTCGAAAATTCTCTTCTCCCACACCCGGGAATCGAACCGGCTAAAATCTGAAAAAATTATACCCTGTACTTTTATTGCATCGATCGTTAGGGTCAATTATAAGGATGAAATCTCTTTAACAAACATGATAAATTAAATAAAAGGAAAACCAGGAAATTTGAAGTTACAAATTTAATGAGTCAAGTTAAAGCTGTAATGCAGACTCCATTGCGACATACTCGTAGCTGCGTGTATGAGGTAATTTAAATATGGAATGTTAGATTATAATTTGAAAATTAGATTGTCACAGTTGTTATTCACATTTGATTGTTTTTACAACTCATTTCACATTTTGTCTGACGGTGACTTGTGACGTGAATTGTGACTACCGATAAAAAATATAAATCAATTACGGATCATGAAGCGGACATAAATAAAACAATAGACAATTTAATTAACTGGTTAAATAATAATAATGTATCTATTAATCTTAACAAATCAATATATATACAATTTAATCAATCTTATAATAATACATTTAATTTTAAAATGGACATTCCAAAAATTACACAAGTGGCACAAACTAAGTTTTTAGGAGTAGTAATTGACGAACATTTAGATTGGAAAGCACAGGTTGATACTGTATGTAATAAAATAAATAAATTTGACTATGCTTTGAGACAAATAAAAAAAGTCACTAATATAAAAACGGCTGTGATGTCATATCGCGCATATGTTGAGTCCTCACTACGGTATGGACTAATGATGTGGGGAAATAGTACTGACCACAATAGAGCATTTGTCGCCCAAAAGAAATGTTTACGAGCTCTTTATGAGATTCCATCTGACGAGTCATGTCAACCAATATTTAAAGAGCTTGGTTTGCTACCGTTACCTTCATTATATGTATATAAAGCATACATGTTCGTTCAAAAACACAAAGAACTATTTAAAACAGCAGAGGAAGTAAGCTCTCGAAGTCGACGTGACCAATACAGACTTGTGCTAGATGTACTGCCTCGATCAGCGAAATATAATAAAAACTCTGTGGCTATGTGTGTACGTCTCTATAATAAATTACCAAAAATGTTTAAAACATTAAATTGTAAATTATTTAAAATCCAATTATATAAATGGCTCAATAATAATAACTTCTATTGCATTAATGATTTTTTTAATATGAATTCATATGCTTTAGTATGTATTAAGCAAAACATGTCCGATCTAATGTTATTTATAACACCTTGTATACCATGTTTTATGCAAATAAAATATCTTATCTTATCTTTTCTAACGCTACAAATTTCAAGTAAACTTTTCTTAATAGAACAAAGAAAGAAAAATTTTGAAAAAATAAATGAAAAATATCGAATTTCAAATTCTATTTTAAATATTAAAATGACTGAATTTCGATTTTTTTTTTTTTTTTTTCGAAAAAATCTAACTATGCTATTCGCTTCTACTCCGTTCACCTATTATACCCATTTTTTTTTGGAAAGTGATAAACAGGTCATACTGTATATGTTTTTTAAAGTATACATGGATTTTTGATCTTTCACATACCGAGGCAATTTGTTGTAAAGCTGTGCTCCTTTATACTTTTCGGACTAGTACTCCTGCCATAGTTTGTTCTAGGAGCCCGCAACGCTATGTCATTTGTCATTGATTTAGAGGGTTGTATTCATGATAGAATAGAATAGAATACTCTTTTTTATGTACACCATAAAAATTACAGATACAAATGTATTATATAATTCTGTATATTCATACGTTTTCCGCAAATCATCTTTTCATCAACATACGACCTGACACTGTCCTGCAAATATGTATACTTACGTAAGAAAATCTGAATTTCGCGGGCTACCTTCACTTTAAACGTGAATCGATCATGCTGATCGCGTTCATTTTTACTGTTGAAATTCACCCTTACCTACTCGTTAATTAAAGTATAAGTAAGTAGAGTACTACATTATTCAAAATGTAGTAAATATAATAATAAAATACTTTCTAAACTCCATTAACAACATTGTTAAACATTAATTAACAAAATGGTTTTCCACGAAATTCTTAAAATCCGAAGTTTGATAAGAAAACTAAGCTTAGCTAGCTAAATTTGACTTGAATATTTTTACTAAAGTTATGAGGTAATCATTGATAAGTAAAAACACCTGACGGCGAATTTGGAGGATAGGTAATATCGTTATAACATAACATAACATCACGCGATTAATCAAAGGGTTAAGCAGAGGTGTATGTGTGTAGTATAGTACACTCATATTTCGCCAGATAAGTCCCATGTAACCGAGCACAAATCCATACTCCGTAGCTGCTTCTGCAAAATTCCTGACAGAAAAACCGAATAACGCTCGACTTGGAAATCGACCCCAGTATCTGATGCTCAGCAGTCGCACTTGCGATCACTCGACCAACGAGGTTGTTTAAGACCAATCAAATCATATCATGGCAACCTTCAATCTTATGTTTATTGGAGCATACTGCATAACTTTGTATAATTTTCGCTGTGACGACGTGTTTACAATAACAAAAACATTGTTATTCTTCTCAGTAATTTGTCATTATGAATATTTTTACCAAAGATCACGGGATTCTAAATCTTACGTGGGTTGGGTTAAAGAGCACCGGCCAAGTGCGTGTCGGGCCACGCGCATTGTAGGGTTCCGTAGTAGCCCGTTATATTTTAGATTTTGTTTTCAATGCAAGTCTTCACCCGTTATAAACAAGCAACTATTCCATCTTAGTCACTTTATAGGATTTATTCTAAGGATTTTGTATTTGGTACAAAATTATCCAACACCCAAGTTCAACGACTGTTACTGCTAACTAATGAAGTTATCTTAACCGCTTTAGTTTTACTTTAAAGTTCATGAAATGCACTATTATTGTAAATTTTTCCAGATTTTTCAATCCAGTAGTTTAGTTTTTAGAGGGGGGAACTGGAACTAAAATTTGCACTTTAAAGTTTAATATTTCGTAAATAGATAATGAACTTAAAAAAAATGACAAAAAAAAATTCATCCCCACTTCACATGTAGGGGACCCTAAAAATTTTTTTTTCTAAAATTTTATTTGACCACTTTGTCGGAATAATTGAAATACATGCCCGTACAAAATAACAGCTTTCTAGTACTAACGGTCTCTTAGCAAAACCTCGGACAGACAGACGGACATGACGAAACTATAAGGGTTCCTTGTCAGGACTACGGAACCCTTAAAAAACTGTACTTTACAAGTTTATTGACCTTTTTTGGAGATCTATGTACGTAGCATTCAACCCACAATGACGTCTTAAGGATAAGTTTACATCACATCACTTGCTTGATGCTTGTTAGCGATTAAAGCCCAGAGGAGCTAGACCAATGACAATGCGTTTCGTATTTCCACAAATACGTTCAACATGATTGACTTTTCGGTAGCTGATGTTAATTCAATATATTTGTGACATTTTCATAATGATTTTTGCTGATAGACTGGCCTATTTGTCTTGGCCTATAGAACCGTACCCACATATTTATCAGCTCATCGCGTCCGCTCCTATGGCAAGTCCATTTTTTTGCCAATTTCAAAATCTCGTAGAACAAAAGTTTTTCAGTTTTATGGTCCGAGAGACCACACGAGAAGATGTACGTTTGTTATATTACAACTTGTATAATTACTGGCTATGCTGCACGGATGCACCTGGAGAGGTGAGCAAAGATCGTCACTCACTGGACGCCAGAGGGTGGACATCGCCAACGAGGTCGACCGCGGCGAAGGTGGTGTGTCGATCTGATCATGTTCGCAGGGCAAACGTGGCCAAAAATTGCACAGAAAAGAGAGCTTTGGATGGAGAAAGGGGAGGCCTATTCGCCCAGCAGTGGGACACAATGTAGGCTATCAAAATAAAGAAATATTAATAATTATCAGGAAAACCGATTTCAATTTAATCCGCAACACTTCATTTGCCACAGTTATGAAAGAAATTAAGATATCCTCTTCTCATTCTCATCTCGTTGGCATGAAAGTTCCCACCTTCGTTGAATTAACCGTAAGGCCATCTTCAGATCATCAAGTAATAAATATCTTAGTACTTCTAAAGTACTTACTACTGTAAAAGTACCTATACTCGTACGTATACGTAATTGTTTTCTATTTATATTTCCAGCCGAGCAAATATCCCGCCTGAGGGCTTCGCAGTCACCCCTCGCGATATCCCTAAGTCGATGCCCTCAATGGTCGTCGCTAGACACACTTCAGTACAAAGGATATTGGGACAACGAAGTCAATGGCATTCTCCTCAACAATGGTTCAACAGGTGAGAAAATAATAAATAAACTTTATATTGCTTGTGCGAAGGTCGGAAATTGTTCTGTGGAGGTTTATGACCCGCAAAAAGTTTCCTTTGTTCACCCCATGGCAGGTAACCTTGAGCTTCTTCTTCTTCGTGTGGTTAGTGCCTAACCTGGTGTCAGAGTTTTTTTACCGCCCATAGGCCTCTGACTTTGCTTAACATGCTGTCGAGAAATATCTCTCGGGCATGCTGGTTTCCTCACTTGAGCTAAATTATCGAAATCCCTGCAGCCGTTAAGGCATAGAAAACAGAAAGACAGATACAGAAAGAAAGACAGTTTCTTTCGTATTTATTTTTAGTATGGATGGGTAGCTCCAGTCTGATGATATGACGAGTAATAGAGAAGTATGGAAGAAGAAGACATGCTGCGCCGACCACAAATAAGTTGGAATAAGGGCAGGAAAATGTTGATGATATCGATAGCTTCTGTCTGTATCTACCCATTAGTATTAACCAAGTACCAACCCAACCAACTAACCAACTCTTGAACCAATGAACGAAATGTATTTATTTTTTTCAGAAATTCTAAAAAATACGTTTTAATCATTGGTATAACGTATTGATAAAGTTGTCAGGCTAACTTTTACTAGTAGATTGATTAAGGAAAGCTGTTTTAAATGTTCATACGTAAATTAAAACAACGAAAGTGCCAAACTAGTAGCTCAGTTCTGGGCCGACACAATTTAGATTTCCATCGAAACGCTAAGAAGAAGAAATTAAAACAGAAAAACCCAAAGAAACAAACAAAATAATTAACATTCTTAAGTTCTACTAAATAAATAAAAAATGCCCTTTATCGTTTTACCTAGCGCCTCTCAAAATAGTTAAAATATTTAATGTTTATCATAGCTATCGCATAGTTTTGAGTATTATATTTACTATCGGTACTGAAGTAATCCATTTTTATCAATATTCTTAAGATTACTGTCAACGTCATGAGTTACATACCTTTTAAAACGGTTATTTGTTTGGTGTGCCTACTGAATAGGTACTGAATTTATGATTCCTAGACAGCTTGAACTGCATTTAAGGAAAAAAATCTGCGAATATATAGTCGGTGTAATGGACATTGATGAACAAAATGGTAACTTAAATTCACAGCATTAATAGGCCCCCTGGTCACGAACTGGAGTGGCCGATATGGACATTTTTGAACTAACAGCGGGCTCAAATTGGCTAGACGGGGTCCCACCCATCTCGGACACAATGCGAGTGTGGAACCCCAACACAGGGTATGCCACACCTTCCCTTCTGCCCGTCGTGCTCGACAAATTGCACCCTCCAGGGCAAACGTCGGAGCTACCCAGGTCGCTACGTACTGGTCGGACAAAATCTGAGTCAATTATTCGCGAAGAAGAAGAAGAAATATAATAGACCGTTTCGTGGAGTTTTTTAAATATCTGCATACTGTTAACATCTATCATATGGAACAGCTGTGATACAACCTGTATGGGTACTCCCTTACGCACTTCTCAATAAATATAAAAAGACAAAGACTCAATTCAGACAATAACACTATGCACAGACACCAGGGGGCCTAAAATGGCTACTTTATCAGAATCATAATAATAAAAATCACGTTAAAAATTTACAATTCTTAAAATGGTCTTTATGGATATGATTTTCAGTCCATTTTAAGAATTTGAAATTTTTAACGTAACTCATACTACGATTCTGATAAAGCATCTATTTTTGGCCCCCAGCTAGGTACCCGAAACTGTCAAATCTTCCCAATCAACTTTTAATAATTATAATGCTCTAACGACAAAATTAAAAATGTATTAAAGAAATTTGACAGATTGTAGTAGGTTGGTCTGCTGGCGTCTGTCCCTAGTATTGTGATTTGATGCCCGAAATCGACCGATACACAAATCAACAGTGCACTGAAAATAAAGAAGCCAAACGATAAAATAATCCAAATATTACATAAAATAAAAATCAGTTAACAACTGTGAATGTAAGATAAGATAAGATTCAGTTTCAAGTGTACAATCATATTTAACATAGGCCATTATCAGGGGCTGGAAGATAATCGAATGATTTCAGTTCGGTTGTGTATGATACGGAGATTAAAAGTTGTAGAAAACATTCACATGTGAATGAAGTGTTTACATGGACTTTGACCGTAATTTAGGACGTAATTATTAAAGAATTTGCCCTCAGACCACGGTTGAAAAAAAGAAAAAGTATTTATTAGACTCGCACAAGACCAAACAATAAAACAGAATTAAATAAATGAGAACAAAAAAAAAAAATATAAAATAGAAATAAAATTATTTTAAACATGCAATAAACTAAATTGGTCAAAAGGCTCCGAATCAGAATGGTGCTGTAACATTTAAAGATGTCACAGCGGCGCTGATATTTTGATAGAACATAAGTGATGCTAGGGTCAGATACGTGAATACTCGTATATATAAAGTAGTAAATATAACAAATAACTTGCAACTATAGCTAGTGAAAACTTAGCGATATCAAATGAGCTTGTTATTGCCTGAAAAATTATTTGTTGCAGTACCTAAATGATATATTTTTTAAACTGGTTTACGTTACACAGTTTTATAAGTCTGCAGGACATTGTGGAATTGACTTACTTTACCTACTTACTACTAATGAAAATTTTCTACAATATGCTTACCTATAACTGTCAGTTAATATAACACGTCTTATAGCTATCGGTGTTTCTATAAACAAAGTTACCTTGAAATATCCTATCCGCGTCACCTTTATCCGTCACTTTAGTCATAGGAAAATTAAAGAAAGCTTTTCTGTGACGATTTATTTCTAACCGTCGTCGGTCAGCAAAATTTCAAACAGACAGAGATAGCAACCTACCGAAACCGAACAGTAAGTTATTGAAAATGGCCGTAAATGAATACAACTTGCGGCGCGGCGCATCAATACACAAATAAAAGGTGTTTTTTTATTAAGTACTGATAAAAAATGTTGATGTATTATTAAGAAGTACATTCCTTATTTAATACGTGATCCGTCGGTGTCTATCCACTATACGAAAGAGTAGGTAAAAGTTCACGTAAAACTCAACCAAAAATATGGTAAAAGATAACAAGAATAAATGATTTCTAAATTCCTTCCGCTCTTCCCAAAGAGGGGAGAAAATGCTGTACATTCAAATTAAAACTCCCATAACATCGGAGTAAATGACGTGTTTTGCACAGAAATGTGCCAGTAAACGGGAGTTCGACAATCCCTCCAAAGAAAGGTTTAACTTTACTAAGAAATAACATAGCCAAATTATTAGCTTCCTACTTTGAAGTGGGTTAATAACAATAAGTGATTTTGTTATTAAGGGTACATAGGGGGCACACAGTTTCAGGTCGACACAATGGATAAGTTTCATGATGTTGAGAACACTATACAGGGTGCAAACAAACTCTTCACGAAGCTGTCAACCAAGCATTCTGTACATCAAAACTAAGTAAAGCTCACTCAAATGTCTCGCTTATGGTGGCGCATGTGTCGGATCATTTAGTTCCCTTCAAAATGGTTGAGTTGAATGGTGCTGATCCATGCGTCATGTCCGTGAACGGGCGCTGTTAGTTGTGACTGGTCATCTCTTAGTTGCCATGGTTTATTTGAATGAATTATTTTGAATTGTATTTTTTTGTTTGTGTGTTTTTGCTGTGGACACTTTTAACGTGCACATCTTGCTACATTGTTCTCACATAATATACCATCTCAACATGAATGATGTAACCAAGATATTGTAACAATATTCTGATTTCAAAGAGTGTCCATGGAGTTTTTTGCCCGTTCTTCTCCATAGAGATCTACGCTAGGGAATGGGCAACTACAGTACTTTCACAGTTTTTATGTCTTGTGACTGGGACTGTAGCTACATTTAATTTTCATCTTTGTTTCGACAATTCAAAAGTGCCTGTAACTGGCTTACTTGAAATAAATGCTTTGATTTTGATTTAGATTTTTGAAGTAACTTTACGCAAAAAATATTGTTGAGAAACGAATTTTGTTTTAGGGTGAAAAATTACGTTTTACGGTAGGGCTCAATATAACGCTTTCAAAACACTGTACTGATGGATGCATTGAATAGTAGTCGTGAAAGTATTTAAAGATGACGCTTTACGTCATTTGCCTGGCCTTCTTGTTGTTTAACAAATACTGGCAGATCAAATGTGCTGACTCGAGGAAATGTGTAGCACCCCTTACACTGCTTGATGATTTTCCTTCCAAGTACGAGATTATTATTTCAGAGAATTCGCTGTAAACGCTGTAAGTCGAAAATGGAAATCATTTTCTGCTTGTTGCCTTGTTTTTTTAAGATACAAGCGGAAATTATTAAAACCGACATCGAACATGCGATCGAAGCTAGAAAGTGAAATTTGATAATGGGAGATTGAAAAATATGGCAACGTTTCGTAATCCGAATTCGCAGTTTACATAGAAACTAGACGTCTCCTTGCGTTCTATCAGTGCGATTGCCGTTGCCGCTACGGTGTCTGGTTGCAGACACATTCAGAAGAGCACCCTAACTCTATGAAAACGCTTCAGTAAATGGTGACAATCCCGCCTGCCACGTTTTCACGGAGTTACGTAGAAATCAGATGTGCCACTAGAGTCTGCCATTGCAGTAGGGAATGCCGGTGAAGGCCCACTGTTAATGGCGCGTCCGACCAGCATAGTCTCAGTCTGACCAATGAGGTCAAGGTATTTGGAACATAAAATGACAGTGACATATTTTAAACCAATGACGATGATCGGTACCTACGAGCTCTGTTAATGCCATTAGTTTCACAGTGACCTTCCCCATTTTGCGACGTTGCTGCGACGACCTTCGAAAGCACTTGAATCAACGTAAATTCAATTGTTTCAGCATACTTCACATTTGAATCTGAAGTACGGCCGATTCTTCACGGTGGTCCTCTCATTGGTGAATACGTATTCGAACAGATGCACTTCCACTGGTCGGTCGATGACTTCTCTGGCTGTGAACACTTATTAGATGGACAAGGGTGAGTTTTTAGAACAGTATCGTTTTCGACATCGGTTAAAAAAAGTTTACCCAGAGATGCCTTGTGTATTCGTGCTCTAAATACTATGTATATGCAGCAATATTTGTTTACGATTTTTGACCTATGATAAGAGTGAAACTAAACGACTATGTGTCACAATAGTACGGCCCATAAGTTCTTGAGAGGCGACCCGCGACCACGTACTACTGCAAGGGATCCCACAAAATAGACCGATGATCTGGTGAAGATCGCAAGAATTCGCTGATTGCAAGAAGTAGGAGACCGGACAATGTGGCGAGGCTTGTGGCGGCATATGTCCAGCAGTCGACGGCTTTCAGCTGTCATATGATGATATGTTTCAATTATTTCAGTGAATTGTATTAAATTCCTGCTATCTTTCCAGATATGCAGCAGAATGCCACTTCGTCCATTACAACAGTAAATACGAATCTATGGAGTCGGCAGTAGGTCACCCAGACGGTCTGGCCGTAGTTGGATTCCTACTAGAAGCTGTAGATGCTCCAAATCCAAGGTTCGACAGACTTGTCGAAGGATTTGAAAGAATCAAGAAGAGTGAACACTCTGTAAGAGTAACCTCAGGTAGGTTATCAACAAAGTAGTTTTGTTACGGCTGACACCATAACCTTATCAAAACAAGAATTCGAATTTGTAATTGGATTGGAATTCGAAGAACTTACAACCAATATTTTAGTTCTTATGAATTTCAATTCATTCAATTATACTATACATATTCTATAATATAATATAATTATACATATTCTGAAAACCGTGATTACATTATTACGATGAAACAGGAGCATTCTAAATAAATTACCAGCCTGAAGCATCTAGAACGGTAGAGCAGCCGCGGTCGGCAACACGCGGCCCGCGGGCCGCGTGCGGTCTTACTTGCGGCCCGTGAATGTTTTGTAAATAAGTTATAAGTATTAAAATAAATTTTAATAATGCATGAAAATGCATGAACGAACCGCAATCGACCGTATAGTATGGATCCTGTCTTAAGATGACAATAGTCGACTTTTTTCCATAGAAATTTCGGGAGGGAATTACTCCACTGTTTGACACTGTACATCCAAAGTTAAACATGATATTGTTTTGTCTCTTTATTAATAATTTTGTCTGTGTGGAAACAGAATAGTAAAAAAATAGCCATTAAAAAGTTACGAGCTACCAAAGATTCGTTTTATTGCCAATTTTAATGCAACTTTGGGCATAAATTAGTAATAAAAGAAGGGTCAAATTTCCAAAACAAAGTCAGTACCGACAAAGCACAATTATCGAAGAATTCAATAAATTTTATTTCTTATTGATTTATGCAGTGGTTTTTTCATAAAATGCGATTTTTCAAAAGTCTTTTCGTATTTTTTACGCTCGTCTTTTGCTATGAATTAACGTGCATCTCACTGAACTCACTACGATGCCAGATGAGAGCGTGCTTTTTGGTCACGCCGACCAGTGACTACGAGCCCGCGACTAGTGCAACCTTAAGAACGCGCTTTTCATTTTTTCGATGGAATATGACCATCAATTATACGTAGGTATATTGGGCTTCTAGGGTTAATATCACAACTACGACCCGTCTTTAGTTTATTTTACCACCTTGTGGCCCTTACCTGCCAAAAGGTTGCCGACCGCTGCGATCTATCTAATTTGTCCTTGACCGATTTTTATGTTTTTTTTTGTGTGAATGTAGGTGTCTGAGGTATATACGAGTAGGTATTTAATAGGTTATTTTTTAGTCTCACACATACGATATGTTATGAGAAGCAAAAATGTTTTAAAAGCCGGCTGAAATACTGTCAAAATCATGCTGAGCAGATTATTATGGATAGATTGGCCGAACAACGCGCTAATAAAAAATTCAGCGATTTCTGGACATATTTTCTGATCAAGGTAACTATCATCCCATTTCTCCTGAGACTATAATAGCAAAGGTGTTGGACGGTGTGCTTGATACTTGCCTGAATGAGTAAATACATCTTCATGATGCGCAGTTCGGGTTTCGTCCCGGACTTTCAACTGAAAGCGCTATCTCAAGCATACAGTTCAATACTACTATGTAGATCGCGGGACGCCAATATACGCCTGCTTCCTTGATCTTTCCAAAGCCTTCGATCTTGTCTCGTATGATGTGCTCTGGGAGAAAATGGTAAGCAGGAGTACACTCGCGGAAATATGTAGGCTATTCCAGTATTGGTATGGCAATCAGACCAATCATGTGAGATGGGATGGTACGCTCTCTGAGCCGTATATGTTGGAGTGTGGGGTGAAACAAGGAGGTCTGACGACCCCTAGGCTCTTCAACCTCTACGTAGATGACCTCATAGAGGGACTCAGCAGCAAACGTGTCGGATGCAGTGTTGGTGGTGTTAGCATTAACAACATCAGCTAGAGGTCTGACGACCCCCAGGCTCTTCAACCTCTACGTAGATGACCTCATAGAGGGACTCAGCAGCAAACGTGTCGGATGCAGTGTTGGTGGTGTTAGCATTAACAACATCAGCTATGCGGATGAAATGGTGCTGTTGGGTCCTTCTGCGGGGGCTGTAGGAAAATTGTTTAGGACTTGTGAAGCCAACGCTGCCGCACATGGTTTAACTTAAATGTTAAAAAAATGTGAGTACATGGTTTTTAACGTCAGTGGAAAATGCCGGGAAGAGGGATCCGAGCTGCTTATAAACGGGTCAGTGATCCGTGGTCTTCTTTGAAATACTTGGGCCATTTTCTGTCCGACGACCTTAAAGACGATGTAGATATAGAAAGCGCAGGGCCCTAGCCGTCTGGTGCAACATGTTGATCCGTAGATTTGCTCAGTGTACGGACCTTGTAAAAGTCACTATTTTCAAGGCCTACTGCCAGAGTTGTTAGTACACGGGTAATCTATGGATCAATTACACCAAAAGGTCGCTAGATGCCCTGCGCGTCTAGTATAATAATGCCTTCGGGATGTTGTTGAGACTTCCTCGCTTCTGCAGTGCGTCGGGGATGTTCGCGCAAGCTCGTACCGACGGGTTTCACGCGATGGTCCGAAAAAAAAGTGCCTTGCTACTCAGGAGAGTGAGAGATAGTCGCAATCCTGAGAACTGTAGCGGAAAGCTACAGCTCTCCAATTGTAATTTTTCTTGTGCAGAGGTTAATTGGTACTAACACTAAATAATAAGTTATTTAATATTATGTTACTTACACTCTATGGATCTTTTTGTGTCTGAAATAAAATAAATAATAACAATTAACAATAATATACATCATAATTTCCACGCGAACGAAGTTCGGGCAACAGCTTGTTATGTTATAACATAAATGTTTCTATAAAAACCTATCTAGCTTTGTCATATATTGTTACTTTCTTTTCTCAATTATATTTATTTCATCTCTTTACAGAATCCTTGTCCTGGATGGACAGTGATGACCTACACGAAGGCAACTATGTCACATACAAAGGTTCCCTAACAACACCACCGTACACCGAATGCGTCACCTGGATTATATACGAAAAACCTGTGCATATTGGCACTGAACAGGTATGGTAGCCAGCACTATTCAAATGTGTTTGGAAACCGTGATTGCCTTATAAAAAGCTCTACAATGTGTAACATAATAATGTGTTGTGGTCTCCATTCCTTTGTGGAACAAATATTTATTTGGCCTTAGTTGTTCGGGTATTGGCTATTTATGTTATGGTTCCTTTCATGAAACACTGTGAGCCTTATTCATAAAAAATACAAAAATACCTTAATCATTATTAAGTGGCTCTCAGCTCTCACTCATCTGCCTAGCCTTTTCCCAACTATGTTAGGGTCGGCTTCCAGTCTAACCGGTTGCAGTTGAATACCAGTATTTTACATGGAGGGACTGCCTATCTGACCTCCACAACCTAGTTAATACTGGGTAATACGATACCCCTTGGTAAGACTGGTTGTCAGACTTTTTGGGCCACTAACTACCTGTAACGACTGTTAAAGATCTACAAATGACAGCCGGGACCAACAGCGTAACGTGCTTTCCGTCACACGGAGGAAACTCGGTATGTAACCGGACACCCATCCACAGACCAACCTAAGCAAGCACAGCTTGACCCAAAGATCAACCCGAGCGGCTGTAATTATTTAGACACGAGCTCCTCTCAGCTCTCACTACTAGTAAGAATCAACCTAATGTTTAATGTGTGTTCCCACAGCTGGGACTTCTAAGACAACTGGAGGGTCCCGATAGCATACCCATCGAACGCAACGTCAGGCCAACGCAACGGCACCCGCCCGGTCATTCTGTTATCTATGTCAAGCAAGTCAAGTCTAAGCTCTGAAATATGTTAATATATTATTGTTATGTTACTAGAAAATCGTTTTATTTCGTATATATAATTATTTTTACATAACATAACATCACGCCCGCAATCCCTGAAGGGTTAGGGCAGAGGTGTACTTAATGCACCCATATTTCGCCACTTATGTTTAAGTCCCATGTAATAGCTTATTGCCATCAACCGGGGGCAAATCCAGACTCCGGTGGAAAATCTGATGGAAAATCCCAATAAAAAAAAACCAGGACCTCATGTGCTAGCGACCACTATGACCGACGAGGCAGTAATTGTTTCTATTTCAGTGAAAAGCTCACATGTACAGCAAAACCAGAAAAAGTATGCGCTTCTGTAATCCTAATCATCGCGAAGGTTGCGCCACGAAATCAAATCATGGTAGTTACGCTAATAGCCCGTAGTAAAAATTGGGTGGGGCTGTGTCGGTGCACATGGCCGTTAGTTTTTACGTGAAACGTCTTAACACATGTCAGTCACGACGACCAGAATCAATGTGTCGGTAGGTTTTATTTATTTTTTTAAACTTATTGGTTATTTTTAACTACAAATATCATCCAAGTCACATTTATTATTATTTAAATCGATTGGTTTAGATGAAATGTAAATACACGAAAGAATCACCGCGCTATCACGTGTGAGTCGTGAGTTATACTGAATAGAAACCAGTGAGAGCGCCGGTTTCCGTTATTCTACGCAGTGCGCTAAAACCCATCCATGTTCCTTCATCGCCCTTTGTGTTCCGGGGTCACGGTATCTCTTTCGAACAGTCCCGCAACCCCGGCAGGCATCGGTCCTTGCGGACCCCTTCCTATTGCTGACTCTCTTTGAGGCGCGCTTGGAACACTCCTGCGCCGTCGACACGGCCTGTCGTCATGAGACGGAAGGACGGCGAGCTAGCCCATAGCCCACCGTCCACAGGCCCGCGGGTCATTACCCCCTGATCTCCGAAACTACTGAGCATAAAATCTTGGATAAAATACAAAATATGGTTTCTTGCTTGTAGATTACAGAAAAATCTATAAGAATTCTATCAATTGAAAATAAAGTGGTAAACCCAATATAAGACTTTGGCATTGTGTTTGCCTCATTACCTCACGAGTGAAAAAACCTTACTGATTTTTTATTTAATATTTAATTATTTACACGATCAAGAAATAAAGTAATGACCCATGATTGTAAACATGAACTAACTAATTAAAATTGCTATAATTTCAATCAAATCGTAGGTACTTAATGCCGACAAAAATCAAACTCGATCCATCTATTCAGATCTAAGCTACTCAATACTCCTGCACACAACTCAATTGTAGTCGCTAGGTGGTCATAAATACGCAAATAGAAAACATTACGCAACATTTGTGCGGTAAAAGGATCTTTTACATCATAACCGCTTTGGAATGCCTGCTTAGCCGTAGTATTAGCAGTACTACACCGTGTACTATGTTGCTGAACTTCATCAGTTGACGTGTTCATAAATGTGTTTGTAACACTAGCAAATTCTTTCTCAAAGAGATCTAAAAACTGACTTAACAGACATTTTACCGTGCGATGTTTCTCTTTTACAAGACCGTCACCTTCGTACCAAGGCTTCAACAATTCTGCGTGAGATTTTCGTAATAACTCATAATATTTCATACGGTCGTCAAATTCTTTCGCCATCATCTTTTCTCTCCAAGAACCTATTGATAGATCCCACTTCTCCCCTTTTACCATATCTGTGTACAGACCATTCATTATATTAACCTCCGTCTGATGATAAAAGCACACTGGATTTTTCATAACAAATATTTCTGCTTCCACGAAGAATTTCTTGTAAGGATAAAATTGCGGAACCACTTCGAAAACCTTGTCAATTATTTCTTCAAGGATATCAAACACTATGTTTTTAACCGCTGTTCTATTAATTTTCATTTTTAAAGCTGCAACCTTCCCTGTTATCAGGGATTTGTCTTTAACTGAGTCAGCGTATAACTTTACTATAAGTTTAGTTGTATTGTTGTCAAAAAAAATTACGTTAGACATGCTTAATTCCCAATATTCAGCAAATATATCTGGTGCATCGGCAATAAATGTAAAATATATTACCCTACTTTGACCAGGCGATAAAACGTCTTCGTTTTTGTTGAAAAAGAATACTTGTTCATACGGTTCTTCGGGTATAAAATTAACTATCCGTTTTATTCTCTTCCAACAATATCTTAAAGTAACAGTTCCAAGATTCTGGAGAAATAGTTTACACCTGCCCGCTCTTTTTGCCTGGACATTGAAGTAGTAAGTCCAAAAGGTGCACAATTGATTATCTTCAGAATCTTCTTTTTGGCATTGAAACGATGATAAGACATCTAGATTTTGTCCAGGTATTTCTCTATAAAATACATTTTCATTTATTTTTATAGCATAAATGTCACTGAGCGGTTCTATGACAGGATTTTTAGCTTCTTCTATAATAATCTCGGGAAGCGGAGGTAATTTCGGTGGTGGTGGTGGAGGATTTATGCCTCTTACAAATAAGCCGTCGATATTTGGCCTGAAACATAAATGTGGTGAAATACATTGTGGACAAACCTGACATGGCGAGTATGGCGACGCTACTAGAATAACATTGATTGGATTCTGATGCCAGCTACCTATATATAAAGCTTGTGCATCCTACAATAAATTCTATACCATTATTAAAATATCAGAAAAAGTACAATGCAAACTTTATACCTGAATGGATCGATTTTCTTTATATTTTCATTGAGCTCATCTTCTCGCTTGGCTCTATAATTTATGTAATCAGCGTTCAATTGAGGATAAGTCTCGCGAAGTGGTTCACCGGCCATTCCCAATTCTGTCTCGCGAACATAAGCAGGAACACCAATATGTTCCACTATTTTTGGGCGACCCTTTTCGGCGGGTGTTCTTTGGATTTCATAAGCTGGTGTACAGTAACAACGCTGCTTCAGTCTTGGTGGGCGAATCCACAAAGATCCTCTAACCCCCGTTTTCTTTTCTATCTGCGCATGTTCTAAGGCAACTTTTCGTTCTTTGTCCTCCCGAACATTGGCCAGCAGGTTCATTGTTAGGTCCACTGGTGGCCGTTGGAGCTTTTTTCCAAGCCCAGTAGTCTCGTCTATCCGGATTTTTACCCATTTTTCCCAAAGTAATAATTCTCGATCCGGCGAAATTGGCCTCCTGTGAGGTGGAATGTCACTATATTTATTCTGCATTTTTGTTGGTATTTTCTATTTTGACGATGAGGACCGTCATGACATGTTTGCACTTTTTGTTATGTCAAGTGTCAAGTATAATTATATTGATTTGATTGTGACATTGCCATGGTTTCCATTACGAATTATGACAAGTAAATATTTGAGTCTTATTTAGATTTTTCGTGTTTTAATAAATTTGAATGCCTTTGGTTTTAGTGCAAAATTCAGCAAATGAATAGAAAGTGATGTCCTGAATTATTTTGTAATTTATTCCAATTCAAAATTTTATAAGTATGGCTGCCACTGCTGCCAAAAGCACGGTATCAAAAGGAGGTATTTATAACGCTACTACTCCTGCGCTTTACTATAAGTCCTTCTCAAAGATTTAAATCCTTAGATTCGCCATATCGCATCAAAAAAACAGTTAATGTTTTGGTTTCGATAAAAACCTTTGGTCCATGGCTGTTCAGTAATTCGTTCATAGTTAGATTCAAGAGAGATCGTTGACCACTTTCCTTTACCAATATTGCTGTCATCATCCTTAACTAGCTATGCAACTCCTGAAATATTTTTAGTTTTCTGACCCGTTTGCATAGACTACGTTGCTAAAATAATTAAATTATCGGTACCCGCCATGACTGCAAGCTTGAAGATTTTTTTACTTATTAAGTCTGGCCTTGTGTGATTTCAAAACAGCGCTCTGCATAAAACCGAGATTTTTACATATTTTGTTTAGCACTGAAAAACCTAGCTGAAATTAATGTGTGGTGCTAGCAGACCTAAATTTATGGTACTAAACTTAATAGAGTATCTTACAAATAAAACAAGTTATAGTCCTTAACACTATTGAATCTTCGGAGGACCCTATACAACTATGGGGTTAATCTATACTGTAGGCAGTTTCATGAAATTGTTTGTTTTATTATTTGTTATTTTGTAGAGGATGACTACATACCACCAGACAAGATCGAAAGAGAGATTTCGATTGTGGAGCCCCCGTATGGGACCTTAGAATGGATTCAGTACTGGAGTAATTTTGAAGGTCTCCTGCCGACACCTATAAATGTATCCATCACAGGCTCCTTGGTATACAGATGCCCTGACCTAAAGTGGTTCAATTTTGATGTCTATCCACATAAGGTCAAGCTGACCAATACTGGATACACGGGTAAGTATTTCGTTTATATACTTATTATTGTCTGGATTGTGGAAGGCAGATAGGCAGTCGTTCCATGTAAAATACTGGTACTTAGCTGCATCCGGTCAGACTGGAAGCCAACCTCTACATACTTGGGACAAGGCTAGGCTAGATGATGATAATACACTCATTATGAAATAGGGAATATGCATAAATATTTTTTTTTTTTTCGATACGGAAAGTTAAGTACTATAAAATTAATGACAAAAACCGAAAACAATACATAAATCGGCAAAACAACACAAAAGTTATAACCATTTGAACTTTTGTTTCTATCTCTATCTAGATAAACGGAATTTAGTATGGATTTTGTACATCGATGCAGCGAATGACGTCATTAGCTGTATCGGATCTCTGTCTGATCAGCAGTTTAAAATGCTTATAACTATTGTATTTTTCATAGATATTAAAAAAATAATTTCACTTTGCTATTTCTGATGTTAATACGCTTTGTTTAGAGTGATTAAAAAAAATCATGCAAATACCCTATTGCAGCGTTAGTATAGCCTGCATTAAAGCGTTATTCTAATTTGAACATTCAAATAATTTTTTCGTCTTTTGATATTAAAACGTTACAATCGTTATAGAAAAGTACTAATTGATTTTTGCTAATAGCAAGGTGCACAAAAACAAAATACCATCCTCCTCTAGTAGGTATTTCTAGCTTAGCTTCCAAAATAACAACAAAACAGTCTACACAGGCGCTTCTTAAATTTTAATTAACAGGACAGGCACGAGTAGTTTAGGCTGGAAAGTACCCACGCAAGCAGGCCTGACAACGAATTAATTATTATGCCTACACCACAGATCTAAACCCTTAGATGTGCCCTCGGGAAACAAACAATCACATTCGTTGAAATCCACGTCGCGTCTCTTGTCTCTCCTTTGATTGGTTGAATCAAAATCAAAATCAAAGCATTTATTTCAAGTAAGCCAGTTACAGGCACTTTTGAATTGTCGAAACAAAGATGAAAATTAAATGTAGCTACAGTCCCAGTCACAAAACATTAAAACTGTGAAATTACTGTAGTTGCCTATTCCCTAGCGTAGATCTGTATGGAGAAGAACGGGCAAAAAACTCCATGGACACTCTTTTAAATCAAAATATTGTTACAAAATCTTGGTTACATCATTCATGTTGAGATGGTATATTATGTGAGAACAATGTAGCAAGATGTGCACGTTATAAGTGTCCATAGTAAAATCAAAAATAAATATTCAAATAAGCCATGGCAACTAAGAGATGACCAGTCACAACTAACAGCGCTCGTTCACGAACATGACGCATGGAATATCTTGCACGTCTCCGCACTGCTCCGCCCGGAGCTCACTGCACACATCTCGTGCAAAAATATTGACACTGAGAAAAGTGAGCTCACACATCCCGCGTGGAACGATACATACGATTTTCAGCATGAGTGAGCGATAATATTAAATGCTGCATAAAATTTAATGTCAATGAATCAGAAACATGGCGTTTCAATATTTTGGCCTAATTTTCCGCATTTCATTTTGTTTTCAAAATTGCAGCCAGTAATATTGATCCTTATTGGCAATACTCAATAATAAACGGCGATGTTTTTGTAAAAAAAGAACAGTGTCGCTTCTTGGTTCAAGCAAAAACTTTTTCAAAAAACGAATACTCCCGTTTTATTCTCCTACAAAATCCAGGACACGGTTCCTTTGATAACTTTGCTCTAATACCCTACCCTACCCTATTTTAGTATTTAGCTACATGATCTAACGAATTGCGTTGGTCATGTTGTTTTCTCTATATGTAAATAGTTTTGTTAGTAGCCACTGAAAAAATAAAAAGGCACCAGTCTTGGTCATTGGCTTTTGGTAATAAAAGAAAACTGCAGGAATTGGGCAGGTCCAACTAAAATATCAAGCCCCTTTGGTGAGTTAGGACGGATCTTACAATCTAAATCTTTGGCCTGATCGAGGTCCTATCCGTTCCAAATAATTACTTGAGTGGGAACCGTGGTCCTACGTAACATGTTTTACATGGTAACTTGCTAGTTAGTATAATACTGTCATTTGTTAAGTCACTCGCTAGAGAAAGGTTATGGATAAAGGTTGGATACCGAGTGATGGGGAATCTTAGAAAGGGATCGAAGTGTGTTTCGGATTGTAGTTGATTTATGGACGCTATTTATCTGTCTGGGAGCTTATTCTCTGGGTTTTTATTCTCGTGTTAAATTAATCAAATTGGCAGTTGTATTGTTCCCCACTTACCTTTGAATATTTGTAGATCGTGAGTACAAACCAAAGTAGGTATTTGAGTTTTTCTTATAATTTTTTTCAACGATACATAATCTTGGAAAACTTGAGGTAACCAGTACTTATATTTTCTAAAACCAAAACTTCGTAGACCTTTGCCATCCGGCAACCCGCAGGTTACCCAAATTGTGGAATACAGCCCACACTCTGTCACAGAGAGGTGTCCCAGGTGTGTGACCGTTACAGTAAATGCTTATGCATTTGCATTAAAAGTCTCTCGCAAGTTTTGCAGACTTTCATTTTAAATAAATTCAAAAATACCCTCGGTATTTAGATAGTGTATTAGTACCTAAGTCTAATACATAGGATTTAATCCTAAGTAAATTTCTGACCAGCTGACCTTTCTGGATATGGAGCAACGCTTATTGTGTTTACGTTCCCAACATATTGTGATTATACGAGATTCACGAGAGCCCTGTCCAGACATGATGGACGTCTTAATAGCACCTGAAGCAGTCAAATGACATTTCTGGGTCACATTAGCATTACAAGACGGCATAGGTCACCTGACATATTGTTGATTGTTGGTTGATGTCTAATCTCCATGAGATTCCATTGTGATTCCTTGATATGTGATGTGGGGGATGTGACGCGTGTTTGTTTTGAATTTGAAACGGTGTTATTTACTTAAATGGGAAGCGCAAGGGTAGCCCGCGAAATTCAAATGTTCTTTTTATAAATCTACATAAAACCTGACACCGACCGGCACGTTGCAAAAAACGTAAGAAAATTTGAATTTCGCGGTCTACCCCGGGCTTCCAACTTAAGAACTTTTTTTTAGTGATGGGAGACCATCAGGGACTAGTAATAGTGTTGCTAGGTACCGATAGAATCTGCAGTTAAAGTGACATTCAAACATACAGTTCTCAGATTCTTTACATTCTCCCTATTTTTGAAACGCACCAGCCGCGCTCATATTTCTATTTATCTATACTAATATTATAAGACGAAACAAAAGATTTTTTGTTTGTTTGTGTGTTTGTTACGATTTAACTCTAAAACTACTCGACCGATTTTAAACCGATCCCGTACTCCCACGGGAACGGGAAATACGCGGGTGAAACCGCGTGACGTCCGCTAGTAAGATAATAATTTTATTAATCATGACTCCGTCGTGCTCTTGCCACCGCCGGGGTGCCAGCTGTATTAGAACCCACTGGCTTGGCACGCGTCGATGGCACGAGACCAGATGGTATGACCATAATGCCATGGATGTTGGGTAGGCCTTTGGTGTGGGACGCAACTTGCGTCGACACCCTTGCGCCATCCCATCTTCCTAGCACAGTGTACTGCGCTGGGGCGGCTGCTGCAGGTGCTGAAAACCTCAAACGGCGCAAATACAATAATTTAATTGGTAATTATGTGTTTGAGCCGTTTGGGGTTGAAACAGTGTTAGTGTTTCAACCCCAAACGGCTCAAACATGGGGTCCGAGTACCCACCTAGTATTTCAGGAAATCGCCAAACGGTTGGTCGACTCTTCACGTGACCAGAGAGGGCGGGCCTATTTTTTGGCCAAAGAATCAGCATTGCCATCCAACGTGGCAATGCTGCCAGCCTTCTGGGCACTTTTCCTGTTGACAGCGATATGGACGAATTTTTCGACGCCCTGTAACTCTTTTTGATATTTGTAAAATATTTTTATTTCTTTTATAGAGTTACAGCCTTATTCATAAAAAATCCTTAATTGAGGTTTGATGGGTCTGCTAGCAGTCAGCTAGCAGACTGTTGATGGGTCTGTTAGCTAGCAGACTGACGCGTTATGTTGGCCATCTTGACAAATCAAATGACAAAAAAGTTCCGTAGCAGCAAGTAACATAATATAAAAGTTCTTGTAGTTCGTTGTAACTTTGATCGATGTTTTAATAATAGTGTTTTTTTTTTTTAAATAAGTTAAAACCAGTTTTCGGTGGAAGTTTACATGGTAATGTACATCATATATTTTTTTTAATTTTATCATTCTATTGTTTTAGAAGTTGCATGGGGGGGGGACACATTTTACCACTTTGGAGGTGTCTCTCGCGCAAACTATTCAGTTTAGAAAAAAATGATATCAGAAACCTCACGAGGGAAAACGCAAATTTTTACAAATACACACGAGAAAAAAGAAAAGGAACCATTAAAGAAATGATAAACCAATAAGAAAAGATAAAATTTGACGATACAACCCCAAGATCAACTTTTATAAAAAGCGAGATGTTTGTTTTCCCGCCATTTCCGATCCGCATGTTTATGTTGTACCTAAGTGCAAAAAGCTGTAACTATGTTAATCATCGTAATTTTCTATTTTTTTCATATTTATTGTTAGTACACGTATCATCTTAAAAACCTAATTAGGAGGATTTTTAGATACAAATTTCTGAAAATAAATTTTCCTGGATTTTTTTTAATCTGCGTAGATAATTTTAGTGAAGGGAGGGTTCCCTTCACTAAAATTATCTTCGGTATGGTTTTTTGCTCTTGTCAAAGTCAGCTGTTCAAATTTCCGGCGGCCATTTTGTGACTTAGCAGGGAGATAAAGGAGGGTCAACGGTACTCTAACGTTAGCAGAGCCTTGATGGACTGATAGCGTTAACAGACGTTTATGAATCATGTTTTTTAGCATCGGGTCTTCAAGGAGCCTTCAAGTAGGCTCTAACTTTTTATGAATAAGGCTGTCTAACTTTAGCGGAGCCTTGATGGACTGATTAGCGTTAATAGACGTTTATGAATCATGTTTTTTAGCATCGTGCCTTCAAGGAGGCTTCAAGGAGGCTCTAACTTTTTATGAATAAGGCTGTAAAGTGTGTAAATAATGTAAATATTATTAGTCTGTGTTTAATAAAAAAATATAATTCGATAACTACATACGTCTTACAGTCGCGAGCAATATTTTAATCAACATACAACCTAGCACTGGCCTGCAAATTGCAAAAAACGTAAGAAAATTTGTATTTCACTGGCTACCCTAAAAGTAATAAAAAAACTTAATAAATGTTGTCACCAGTGGTAATCTCTTCAAAATGGAGAACAGAACGCCCATATTTGGAAGGTGGCATATTTTTGGAGAAACATGTGCTGTCCCAAATTCATTTCCATTGGGGTGCTGACATGATGGAAGGCAGTGACCACACAGTCGACGAGAGGAAATATCCTGGCGAAATGCAGGTTAGTTTGACTATATTATGTTCTTCTTGTTCTTCAACGTGTGGCCACCCGATGCCGAGTGTAGGTCTCTTTCAAATCTTTTGGCGGTTTGTGTTGTTATAATATGTTTATTTGTGCGGAATGTTTTTCTTTAAAACAAAAAAAAAACAAAAAAAAGTTAGAATCAGTGTCTAAATAACTCCAACATAGAGACAAATAAGTGAAGTTCAGTGACTAATGTTTGCGTGCACTAAAAACAAGTCACTACTGAGCTAAATAAAAAATCACTATGACACTCGTGAACTTATGAAAGTGAATTAAAAACCGGTATTTTCAATAAACACTAACATTAGAGTAATCTAATTACGACTGTGACTAAATTCATCTAAGTACCAAACCGTTTAAACATTTATATAGTGTTTTCTATAATGAAAAGTGAAAGACAGCCGTTTGTTTGTTTACATTTTTAAATCTTGACACCAGGAATAGACAATATCTTAACCAGTGTGACCATAATAATAATGAACGATCAACTAAACCTATAAACCTGGACCATCTATCGGGAAAAACAAATTTTCACAGTGTTATCATTTGTCAACTAGTGTTACCCAAACAAAATAAATATATGGGCAATACATTTTTGAGAACAGAACCATCTATTGTGCGTATGAAAAACTACAATTCCGTTCGCCAACTACAATGGTCATCGATTTTACAACACTATGTCAATGATCTATTGGCCTGGGTGGTGAATACTTGAGATTGCCAGTGCTGGAGTCGCAAGATCAAACCTCAGTGAGTACTGGAAATTATTTTTCTTTTTGACAACAGTCAATCGTTTCATTCAATATTCGGACTCGATACCAAATGACAGCAATGACGAAAATTTGACATCTCAGACACTAGAGTCCACTTCTAACAGTTTACCAGACATATCAGAAGACGAAGACTACGTAAAAACATTAAAATATGAAATCCAAAAACTTGAATCGCAATTAAATAGTGCTCACAAAGAGATTGAATTATTAAACCAAGAAAATAGACAGGGTTAGCCGCCCCCGCACGCCCCGCACTGCCGCGCTTGTTGCACAGATTTTGTTCGCGCTGTCTTCTCTATACGTAGTAGTAATAGCTCAATGATTGTAACTAAAAAATATTAGAAGAAGAAAAAATAGAAGTTAACTCAAAAACTACTCCAACAAAGTCAATTAACTGGGATCACTGCGCGGGCTTCTTCTAGCAAATGAAAAAATAATTATGTGAATCGGACCAGTAATCACGGCTGTGGATGATTATGTGTAGGTACCTGGGACAAATGGTCCAATTAGGTACTCGTAGGTCTAACTTCGAGAAAGAGGTCAATCGTCGAATCCGACTTGGCTGGGTAGCGTTTGGGAAGCTGCAAGGTATCTTCTCGTCCAACTTACCGCAGTGTCTCAAGACGAAAGTCTGTGACCAGTGTGTGTTACCAGTGATTACATACGGGACCGAAACGTTGTCGCTCACAATGGGCCTTATCAGAAGGCTTAAAGTCACCCAAAGAACAATGGAGAGGGCTATGTTCGGAGTTTCTTTGCGTGATCGAATCAGAAAAGAAGACATCCGCAAGAGAACTAGGGTCACTGACGTAGCCCGAAGAATTGCCAAACTTAAGTGGCAGTGGGCAGGGCACATTGCTCGTAGAACGGATGGCCGATGAGGCCGAAAAGTTCTGGAGTGGCAACCGCGAACCGGAAGACGTTGCATTTTAAGACCTCCCACTAGATGGACCGATGACCTGGTGAAGGTTGCGGGAATCCGTTGGATGCGAGTCGCACGGGACCGGTCAATGTGGCGACACTTGGGGGAGGCCTATGTCCAGCAGTGGACGTCTTTCGGCTGAAATGATGATGATGATGAATCACGGAGTAATCGATGTATATGAAACAAAAACAAAAAAAGATGCCAAACGAATACATAAACCCCTCCTTTTTTAGAAGTCGGTAAAAATCACTCTTCTCTGACTAGTGTAGTACATAGTTATATGTGGTGTACCTACATTTCTGTTATGTGCGTGAATGACGAGTATGAGATACCACAGGTAGCCCCTAATAATAATTATCGGTATTAGAAGGCGTCTCCAATTAACTGGTTCGCTTCGGGCAGTCTTTAACAATTTTGCTTACTAAAATTACCGCTGACACCCATTGAATTAAGTCGTGTACAGGCCAGTTCATTGTTTATCAAATTGACACACTACGCCTGCTCGAGTCATTTAATACAACTGTCAAAAAATCTTTTGGTCAACTTTTTCAAAAAGGAACAAACATTTATTTTAAGGTAAATCAAATCAAATCATTTATTTGTCAGAACATGGTCGGTATGTATATTAATTAAATGGTCTTGAGTTAATTTATATTGTGTCATCATATTCTACCACATGGGCGTACAAATGTTATTAGGTTACATTAGATAGATGCTGTGGCGAGAAAACGACTGTGGCCGGCCGACCGCAGTTGAACGGAGCACAGAGTGATGGGGTGGCGTCTTATCTACACGTAGTAGTAATAGCTCAATTGGTTACAATGTAAAAGTTATAATACTCAAAAGGGTAAATTAAAAAACGTTTATCGAAAAACAAACCGACTTCCGAAATTGAAGTTATTTTTGGAAGTCGTTTTCTTTTATTGCAACAAAGAGTTTTAATACATGTATACCAAATTTAATGTTTTTATTTTTTGTACACTGTGTACTTAAATCAAATAAAGTAATTATGATAATTAAACAACTCTACATAGCTCAGAAAAGAGAACAATTTAGAATAAGAGACGAGTACCTCTTCTATAGTTAATCGAGTGAGCCCTATTAGGAACGTAATGATTCCTTTATGGTGAGTTTTCCAGCAGCAGGAAATTACAAGCTTTGTTCCATGGGTACAAGTCAAAGGTAACAACTAAACTTTGAGCTGAGATAGCTACGGAGTTTCAATAGAATAAGAGGCCAGCTAATACTGGTTATGTTACCACTGAAATACGACCTACACCGTACCGTAGAAAATCACTTTCTAGAAAATTCATAATTAATGAAGAAATCCCTAACCATGGATACAAGTATCGTTTACTAGTTGGGTACAGCGTTCTCCAAGGTTAAGCGCATTTAACCGTGTAATAATTAAAGTTTGGGTAAATTAAAGCAACGGTAGCAGTGTAACCTGTGAAAATTTTAACCGACTTTTTTTTAAAAAAAAGCTTCGGAGCTTCTGCTTTAGGAGCTTCTCAATGAGACTGAATTTATTTTATAGATAACTAGCTGATGCCCGCGGTATTCCCTCCTGCTCCGCCTAGAGCGGGAGAAGTCGTTTGATGATTTCCCATACGAAAAAAAAAAAGGCGTGACGTATTGAGAATTTTAAAAGCGTCATATCTTCGTAAATTTTGGTTTACGTAACAAAAGAAAAAACGCGGGTCAAATATTTTTTGATAATCTAACTGACGGACTAATTAGTTTTTTTTTTTTGTTGTCTCGCCTATTACTGTTAGACTTTCGTTATCGTGTGGTTAGTGCCTAACCTGGTGTCAGAGTTTTTATGCCACCCATGGGCTGACTCTCTGACTTGGCTTTACATGTCGTCGTGAAATATCTCTAAGGCATGCTGGTTTTCTAACGATGTTTTCCTCCACCGAAGCAAGTAATAGTTATGCAATACGCACATATATCCGAAAAATCAGAGGTGCGTGTCTTGGGTTCGAACTCGAGACCTGTGACTTGATAGTCCGACGGTTACACCACTAGGCTATCATCTATACTAATATTATAAAGAGGATAGATTAGATTTTTTGTTTATGTGTTTGTTACGACTTAACTCAAGAACTACTCAACCGATTTCGATTAAAAATTCTTTCACCATTATAAAACTACATCTTTACCGAGTTACATAGGTTATAAATTACATTGATGTCATGTTCAAATTAGCCGAGCTATCACCATTTTAGCAAACGAAGTCGCGGGCGAAGTGCTAGTACACTATAAAATACTCAATTAAGACTGGGGTATCTGCTAAATTAGCAATTCTCTTTTTTGTAATTCTTGTTTGTAACTTCGTTTGAAATTCTGTTAGAATAAAGTTCTAATAGGCTTGCACTGCAAACTGGTTGTTACGCCGGTCATTGCGGGCCGAATAGTTTATTTAATTGTGCCTAATAAATCATTAGATCAAAATGACAAATGTACACTTTGTGAAGAAAAAAGTGACAAATATTTGTGTGAAAAAAAACTTAATGACGTTTAGGAGTAGTTACGAAATTTCTAAGAAAATCTGTTTCACTTTGAATATTTTTTTCATATAGTAATAATAAAGTTAGAATTATTTAAATTGTACCAATTAAAGTTTAGAGTCTAAAATAAGCAACATATATTTTTTTTGCACATTTAGATTCACTTATCAAAGAGGAGTTACATGGAGAAAACCTCTCGTTAGCAGATACCACACCCTTAAGGGTGGGAGCACCACTTTGTTATCATCAAGTAATACCTTAATATAAAATTATACCCTAAAGGCCAGTTACTAAAGTCTATTCATCTGAACTAATTGAAAGGCTGTAAATACTTAGTAGGTAAAGCTCAAAGGCTTTTTCCGTAATAAATGCTTTCAAGAAAGGTGTTGGTTTAACACCATCGTTATTCACACGCACTGATCTGTTACGCGGTCTCGCTTTCAATGGGCCCTCTTCATCACCTTTACCTGGACGATCAATCATTGGTACAACTATTTATAGGAGCATTTGCCGAATGAAAAGGTGCCGGGCACCTATAAAATGTTCAAATTTTCACACTTTTATTAATTTTCACTTGTGAAACTCGGACCAAATTAAAAACCAAGACATAGCGCTGCGAACAATAAAGAGAAGTCAGCGCAAAACTAAGCTCCGCTCTGTGCATAGGTACACGCTCACACGCACACATTTACATCAAACTACAATTAAACTACGCTCAAAAAATGCACACATGTTTACGAAACCAGCATACTTTATTGTTCGCAGCGCTGTCTTGGTTTTTTATTTGGTATGAGTTGTGAAACTAGCACATTCTTAGCACTGAAATTGCTCAGCCGTTACAAAAGTAATAATTTGAAGAACTTTTACTACTTATACTCTACTCTATTAGAGCTCACGGGCCGGATGGAAGACCGATGCGGGCCGGTAGGTGGCCCGCGGGGGCCGTATGTTGGACGGGCTTCAGGGCCTGCTCTAGGGGGTACCATTACTACAGATAGAGTTCAAGAGTAAATTGAATTAGGTCCTCGACTTGACGGTAGAGGACGTTCTTTTAATCGATATATTGAGATGTTTTTTTAATGGCAAAAGAAAGTCTACCACTAATCGACCACACCGGCCCATCAGGCATCCGGCCCATCGAGCATTTGCCCGATTTGCCCGTATGGCCAGTCCGGGCCTGGTTGTCATCTAAAATAAACATGTAAGCAAAATTACAGCACGATCGAAAACCGGGAGTGTGTCAAATTTAACTTCTAAGATTTTTACTTTTATATACATTATAGGTGAAGCTATTAAAAGCGCGTTAAAAAGATATTAGTTTGTGAAGCTTTGTCTACAGAATTTGATATCCTAGCTGTAGTACGAGTACTTATTAACTGTTTCAGGTGACGTTTATACGAGCGGAGTATCTAACACAAGAGGAAGCTATGAAACATCCTGATGGCGTGACCATGGTCTGCTACCTGATCAAGGTAGGTCAGGAGTCCTGCATCATCATCATTATCATCAGCCTATAACGTTCCCACTGCTGGGACACAGGCCTCCTCTCTATGAGAGGGAATGGGCTATATATAATCCACCACGCGGGCCCAGTGCGGATTGGTAAATGTCACATGTCTTCAAATTTTTGGTTTTAGGACATGCCTTTTTCCTCACGATGTTTTCCTTCACTGTTTTGAGAGCAGTGGTGATGAAATAAATTACACAAAGTTATGCGCCTGCCTGTTTTCGACGCCCATGGCTTATACTGCTCGTAAGTCGGGGCCGCCACCACTGAGTCGGGCCACCGTTGCTCTCTCAAACTCTCAAGGTAGGCACCTAAGCAGCTCCAATTATAGGTACCCATAAATCAGTATAGGAAGATTCTTTCTGGTTACCGATATCGGACAGCACGTTAAAAGTTAGCCAGGAAAAGTCCTAAGTGTTTCAACCAGCTTCAGCGTAGTGCTAAAAAAATGGTGTCATTTTCTGGGTGTTAAAAACGGAACCCATATAAGATCACTTTCTTGTCCGTCTATCCGTCTGTCACCACCGATTTTCTCAGGAACAGATGAACCTAGCAAGTTGAAATTTATACCATATACTGAGGTCTATAGTCTCTATTGGGTGTATATAAAATCAAGGTCCTGAGTCAACACAATAAAAAGATATGGGCGTATTTAAATTTTCGCGAAAACTTGTAAGTACTTACCAAAATTTACCTTAAATTCAACTTTTTTTATTTTTCGGACTTTTCCCTTTACTTGTGCTGTAAGACCTTGCTTTTAACCAAAATTGACAATTCTAGATCAACCGGAAGTACCCTATAGGTTTTGGGTCGAAAACCTATATGGTAGTTCCCGTTGACCTAGAATCACAAAATTTGGCAAAAAGCAAGGTCTTACAGCACATGTAAAGGGAAAAGTCTGAAAACCGTAAATATGTAGTTTAATATTAAAAAAAGGTTTTTTTACTATTACAAACTTATTATTTGCGGTTGGAGCAATAGCCGTTTCTAGGGATCGAACAGCAAAGTTAAGTTTGTCCTTTAAAAAGTTTGTACGGAATATACCCTCGGTGCGCGAGTCCGACTCGCTCTTGGCCAGTTTTTTTAATGATCCTCCCTTACTTAATTACCACCTACCTACCAGCCTAGAATTGCTTGAATTCTATCCTACTGGACCTCAAAATTATGTTTTAGTACGGCGTTAACCCAGATGACAGACTCGCCTGGGTGATCGAGGGCTTCAAAAGAGTTCAAGAAGCCCAAAAGCACACTCGGATTGGTCCCTACCCAATGTCTAGACTCCTCCCTATGTTCCATGAAGACTACTTCGTGTACTGGGGTAAACTGGAAAAGGTGGACGGCCAGGAATTCAAGATCAAGTGGCTGGTCCCAAGAGCCATTCTGTATGCATCTTTTGAGCAGGTGAATAAAATTATAGGTAGCTATTTATAACTTAGCGGACGTCACGCGGTTTCACCGCGTAGTTCCCGGTCCCATGGAAGTACGGGGATAAAATATAGCCTATGTTACTCAGTAAATACGTGGCTTTCTAATGGTGAAAGAATTTTTAAAATTGGTCGAGGACTTTTAGAGTTAAATCGTAACAAACGCGCAAACAAACAAAAGATCAAACCTTTGATCCTCTATATAATATTAGTATAGAAGATAGCCGTATGGTATCCGGCAGAGTAGAATAGAACCAACCCATTACACTCACGGGTGTCGAATAAGGCGATTAATGTCTGAGGCAGAACACCTTGCGCCTCCGTAGACCAGAGAATGGGCAGCAGCGTTTTCTGTTAGTCTTTCATCACTGCGATCTCCAATCCGCCTGCCAAGCGTGGAGATTACGGCAAATTCCTCCCATCATGGGAGAGGCTTATGTCCAGCAGTGGACGTTATGGGCTGTTGTTGTTGTTGTTGTTAGATAAAGATTACAATGACATAATCACAGGAGAGAATCCTGTGATTACGTCCGGTATGATCGTTTATCAAATGAAAAATCCCGAATAGGCATGACGACAGTATCTAAAAATTGCAAATTTTCGTCACTGTGTTCATATTGGATTGAAGCGGATTGAGAAATCAAAAACTTGTGTTACATAATGTCGTATAATCACGGTAAACAGTAGATACGGTTACACTAAATAATGTCACGGGAACTGTTGTTAAAACAAAACCGAATAAAAAGGGAAAACACGCGTGCCGGTGTGAGCTCGGGAGAGTGTCGGCGCGCGGCGGTTCGTAAAGTTCCGTGTGCCTTCAGGCGTGGCTATGCGTCGACTAAACTCCCGCGTCGGAGGCGCGTGAACGGCGGGGTTGCGTTATTGCTATCTCTTTCCTATGCCTCTAGTGCATAGTCGTTAAGGCGAGAGGGAAGACATGCGCGGCGGCGTCCGGAAGTACGGGGGATTGAATTTGTTGCGACAGACTCCCCCTCTAGTCTAGGAGAACGCCCTCGTTCCTGGACTTGTTCATTACCCTTGTGCTTCGGGCGTCCGCGACGTCGCTTGGGAATGACAGGATTAGGTGGTACGTCACTTCCAGTACCACTGTCTACAAAAAGCGTTAAATCTTGTGCATGGTATTTTCCTAAGGATTCCTCAGGGTTCCCTATTGGAGAGATAAGATAGGTGGTAGGGCTCACTTTCTCCGTTATAACATACGGTCCATCTCGTTTGGGCACAAATTTAGCAGTGAGGCCCTTGCTACCTTGGCTCAGTACATGTGACCGGACCAGAACTTTATCTCCGACCTCGTACGTTGGACTAGGTCGACGGGATCGATCAGCAACCCTCTTAGACTGATCTTGCTGTAATTCGACTCGTTCACGAACTGCAGATAAAGAGCTGATAAAAGATCTCAGGTATGGAGTGATTTGAGGAAGAAAATTCTCTTTATCGAGGATCGCCCTCAAATCATGCCGAGTTTCTGTGGGGGACCTCAATTCTCTGGCAAACATGAGATATGCGGGAGTGGCACCAGTGGTTCTACATACTGCGCTATTCATAGCGAAACGAATCACTGGGAGTTTCGCAGGCCAGGAGCAATGGTCATTCTCCACGAGTTGTGAGAGCTGTGTCTTGAGGTCCCGATTCTTGCGCTCGGCGGGGTTTGCCTCTGGATGATAAAGTGGCACGAAGCTTTGTTTAACCCCTAAGATGAACATACATTGTTGCATGACAGCCCCCACAAACTGTACGCCGTTATCAGATATGACCCTGCGCGGTAAGCCGTATCGGAGAAAGTATTCCGTAGTAAGAGTACGGGCGCAGGCTTCAGCTGTCGCTTCCTGAAGGGCGTAGAGCTCAACCCAACGTGTGGCGGTGTCTTCAACTAGAAGAATCCATCTCTCACCGTTCTCTCCTTCAGGTAACGGACCGAAAAGGTCTACAGCTAGGACCTCATTCCGTTGCTGCATCACGGGTGTCTGTAGTAGTCCAGGGGGTTTGTCATTGGTAGCCTTATATCGTTGACAATCGACACAGGCTTTCACATAATCTGTAATGATTCTTCGCATTCCGGGGAAATAATAGGACTGGGCGATCTTGTGATAAGTACGATCGATTCCAGAATGTCCCGCCAGAGGTGAATCGTGGCACTCTTTCAAGATCTCTGGACGGAGTGAAATTGGAATAACAAGTTGAGGAGTCTCGCTATCTGAGTCGGGATTATACCGGTATAGTACTCCTTGTGATAACAGGTAACCGCGCTCCGTCCACCTACGAGATGCCACCTCGTCTGGACTTTCTATCTCTTTAATGATTTTGTCAACCTCCGGGTCGGCAAGCTGTTCCCGCCTTAACTCTGCAGGGCTCTTAGCGGGTAAATCAATTATCACTGAGCAAATACCGCAACTGTCACGAGTATCTTGGGAGCATATCGGCCTACTCAGTGTATCTGCCACTACATTTGCTTTTCCCGGAGTGTACTGATACTGAATGTCGAATGATTGTAGCTTGAGGGCCCACCTCACCAAACGTCCTGTAGGAGACTTTAGCGTCATCAACCAGCGAAGTGGTTGGTGGTCGCTACCAATAATCACCGGATGTCCATCTAGGTAACATCTAAACCGCTCCACCGCCCACACTACCGCTAACGCCTCTCGTTCGGTTGTAGAATAGTTACGCTCAGCAGTGTTTAGAAGACGGCTGGCGTATTCAATGGGTCTTTCTTCCTTGTCCTCCCCCTGGAGTAAAACGGCTCCGACGGCATAATTGCTCGCGTCAGTGCGGAGGATGAACGGGTGATTAAAGTCAGCCTGGATTAAAATTGGCGCTGAGGTAAGAAGCTGTTTCAGCTCGCTAAAAGCAGTGGTCTGAGCTGAACCCCAGGTCCAGGTCTGATGCTTTCTTGTTAGCCTTGTAAGTGGCTCTGCTACAGAGGAGAAATTCGGGATAAATTTCCGGAACCAGGAACAGGTTTGTAAAAATGTCCGTAGATGTTTCAAGTTGTTTGGTTCTTTCATGTCTAGTACCGCTTGAACCTTTTCAGGGTCAGGTGAGACGCCCTGCTGGGTAATTACGTGCCCCAGATACTTGACACTTTCCCTGGCAAAAACGCACTTCTCCCGGTTGACTCGCAACTTGAACTCGCGAAGCCGACTGAATACCGACTGGAGATCCTGGAGATGCTGCTGGAAACCTTCAGATATGATCAGCAGGTCATCTAAATATGCAAGGATCGTCACATTGGCCAGGGATGAACAGGAGCGCAGACGGTCGATCAGCCGTTGAAAGGTCGCCGGAGCGTTTTTGAGACCAAAAGGCATGCGTTTGAAGCGAAAGGTTCCCAATGGACTAATGAATGCGGTTTTATCTCTATCCTGCTCATTAACACTAACCTGCCAGTAGCCGGATCTCAGGTCAAGAGTACTCATATAACAATTCCTCTTTGTTGACTGTAATAATTCATCAATCAAAGGCATCGGGTAATGGTCCGTTTTGGTCACGGCGTTTAGGCGTCTGTAATCTACGCAGAAGCGTGTGCTGCCATTCGCCTTAGGAACCAGGAGAGCTGGTGAACACCATGCAGACTCACACTCTTCAATGACGTTGTCCTTCAGCATCTTTTCGATCTCCTGACGCATTAGCTCCTTTTTGGCAGGGGTCAATCGGTACGGAGGTACATAGATAGGAGGGTGCTCACCTGTGTCGATACGGTGCTCAGCAAACGGGGTAGGCTCTCCCCCTAGCTGGAAAATGTCCGTATTGGTAACCAAGGTCTGCGCCAGCAGGTTCCGGTCAGGTGGGTTCAACAATGTACCTTCGTCGTCCCTTAGTACGTCAGCAGAGGAACAAGATAGCTCTGGTGATAAGGAAGGTTCAAAACGCATCATGTACTGAACGCGGCTGTTATTAGAAAAATACCAGCTTTCCCGAAAAAAATCCATGACAACCTCGGCTGCAAACAAGAAATCCATGCCGAGCAACGTTTCATTGTTACGCGCCTCAGGGAGGATAAGAAAAGGAGTTCTAATGACCTTTTCCTCTAAGTGCACGTCAAGAGTAGTCATGAGCACGTCTACGTCGCGAGCGTGTCCATCGGCAAGCTTGATACGTCTTCGCGCCGGTTCAAGAGGGTGTCCCTTTCGACAGAGGAGGGTGTGCAGTGTATGGCCCGCAATACAATGCTTGGCACCGGTGTCAACTAACGCGGTCCCCGACGCGCCTAAAATTTTAATATCAAAAATCGGCCGCAAAACTTTTCTGTCGGAGCTCCTACCGGTGCGCGCGTTCTCTACACATGTGTCACTACACACCATATTAATATTTAACACATTCCTAGAAACATCATTACAACAAAATACATCATTTTGCAAAAAAATACAAAAATCGTCTTTACGCCCCTTTACATTAAGGGCGTCATCATAACAAAAATAATCATTGGCTGATAAATGACAAAGACGGTCGTTATTATTATTGAGCTCGCAGCTGGCATTGTGATCGTTCGACGAATCGTCGTCCGAAATATTACTCTGTACAATTATTAATATTAGAAATAGCTTGACTGGACGCAGGCTCACTCGAACTATCACGAGACCAGTTATTATTTTCTTGAACGACACAACAAACATAATTTGCATCCAAATTTTTATAACTATAAGTAGGCGAAATATTAGAGTAGTTCAAATCTTCACAATAATGTTTATCAGAACACTTCTTTACGCGATTATACAAATTTTCGGAACACGCAATATTTTCACGATTTGACTTTTGCTCTTGAGTGTACTTTAGTCCCGAAGTTTGCAGAGTACTATCAAAACTACAAAAACTTGATTCGTTGTTACACTTTTTGCAAGTTTCACGAGTAACATTTTTAGATCCGCACTTGTAACACGAAACCGAATTATTAGAATCAACCGCTGACTCACCTTTGTCCGCCAACTTACGGCACTGGTCGCGCTTGTGTCCGTAGTGTTTACAATACGCACAAAACGGTCGTTGCTGTTTCGATGACGCTGGTGCGCGTTCATCGCACGGTGTTGCGGCGGTGGCACGCGCGTGTGATACGCGCTGTGCGCGCGTCTCGTCCGGAACTTGCGCGTGCGAGTCCTGCGGGCGCGCGGCGGGGTGCGGAGCGCCGCCGCCGCCGCGTGGCGTGATGGCTGCCCCGTGCGCCGGTCTCACGCTTGCAGCGGAGTTTGATGTTCGCGCGTTGTTCATTGCGGGCTGAGTAGGCGTTTCGGTTGCGCTACGTTTCGTACTCGAAGCAATGGATGCGGTGTTTTGCGATTCTCGCTTTGTCGATTCGTTTAGGGAATCTTCGATAATTCTAGATTTCGATAGCAACTCGGAAAAATTATTGACTTCTTCGCGTCGTAATCTTTTACGGATTTTCCGGTGTAAAAGGCCGTAAATCATATCAAGTTGTACCTTGGTCGACAGGTCGTTTGTTGGTAGGCGTGTTAGGAGGGCGCGACTCTTCGCTACGAAGATATCTGTTCGTTCGTCTTCACCCTGCTCGTCTCTGAATAACTCCCGATATATTTTGTATTCAGGACGGCGGTCGCCGTACGCGTCACGAAGGTATTGTATTGCATCTTCCCAGGATGTGACCTCCGCGCGGATACTCTGCCACCAGGTTGCTGCGTCGCTGGTAAGTAGCATAGACATGCCTCGAATAGCGACATCATCAATGATGTTCGTGCATTCTTTGAATGCTTCAATGGCATCGATGAATGTTTCGACGTTTTCCTTCGCCGCTCCGGAGAATCTGGACGAGCATCGTGAGAAATTGCCGGTCTTCTCTGCCGCACTCGGCGCTGGCGCCGGTGACTGAGCGGTCAGAGGGGACGTGAATGTCGACAAGCGCTCTAGCATGCGCTCACAGATCTCCGCATTCGATTGCTGAATCGTTGATAATAGAGCGGTAAAGTTATCGCGCGACAGCGTGACGCTGTCGTTGAGTTCATCGTCATGCGAACCATTGAGGGATTTTCTACCCCGTGTCTTCGGCATTGTTACACAATCACTATTATGTTCACAGTTTTACACACACTAAGTACTTTCACTGCACAGTTTTCACAGGAACTGTGGCATTCGGCCTACAGTTGGGACGCCATCTTTCGTCACTGTGTTCATATATTGGATTGAAGCGGATTGAGAAATCAAAAACTTGTGTTACATAATGTCGTATAATCACGGTAAACAGTAGATACGGTTACACTAAATAATGTCACGGGAACTGTTGTTAAAACAAAACCGAATAAAAAGGGAAAACACGCGTGCCGGTGTGAGCTCGGGAGAGTGTCGGCGCGCGGCGGTTCGTAAAGTTCCGTGTGCCTTCAGGCGTGGCAATGCGTCGACTAAACTCCCGCGTCGGAGGCGCGTGAACGGCGGGGTTGCGTTATTGCTATCTCTTTCCTATGCCTCTAGTGCATAGTCGTTAAGGCGAGAGGGAAGACATGCGCGGCGGCGTCCGGAAGTACGGGGGATTGAATTTGTTGCGACAAAATCTATTTAGTCCGTCAGTTAGAGTATTGGAAATTAATGGACACATATTTTTTGTTTTTGTAAATCAATGAATATTGACAAAGATATAACACATCAAAACTCGGGAGTGGGGGCTCGTGACGTCAGAACTAGGTAAAAATTATACCTAGGCGTGACGTATTGAGAATTTTAAAAGCGTCATAATATTTTCGTCAATTTTGGTTTACGTTACAAAAGAAAAAACACGGGTCAAATATTTTTTGATAATCTAACTGACGGACTAATTAGTTTTTTTTCGTCGTCTCGCCTATTAGGTCTTATGTCCACTTAGGACTTTTGTCGGGATCTTGTATTACGACCAACATCCCCATCATCATAAGATGAGTTCGTGGCAAAATAAAAACAGCCGCTCGGGTCAATTTTTAGGTTAAGCCGTGCCATGCTTACCTAGGTCGGTCCTTGGATGGGTGACCACCCATTACATACCGAGTTTCCTCCGTGCCTCGGAAAGCACGTTAAGCCGTTGGTCCCGGCTGTCATTTGTAGTCATCTTTGGCAGTCGTTACAGGTAGTCAGTGGCACGAAAGTCTGACAAAGTGACAACCAGTCTTACCAAGGAGTATCATATTACCTAGTACTTACTGGGTTGTGGAGGTCAAATAGGCAGTCGCTCCATGTAAAATACTGGTGCTCAGCTGAATCCGATTAGACTGGAAACCAACTACAACATAATTGGGAAAAGGCTAAACAGACATGGGCTCAGAGTGGGGCAGCAGTCTAAAATAATATGTAATACCTATACCCGCGGTCTTATCCCGGTTATTTTTTTCATACAAAAAGGTTACTCCCTATAGCACCCTGTATCTGTATTTGTAATTCGAATTATCCAAAACACTTTCTTATTGCTCACTACACCATGAAATCTTCCATCCAAAAATGTGTCTCTAACTTCAGCCGTTTGGGCTCTGGGCGTGTGCCAATTTGTTAATCAGTCAATTTAGAGGTTTATATAGACTATCTATAGATAGTACTTTCAGGTACAGGTCTCATCATCATAAGTACACGACGTTTTCCCATGATCTGTTACCGACATAATTTATCTACGCTTTAAAATACTTAAAAGTATATTTAAAAAAATGTTATAAAAATATTTTCAAAACTTCTCATTACAGATGAAAGAATTCCGTAAACTATGGGACCCTTGGGACGAACCCAACTTGAGAAACTACAGACCACTACAAGCACGCGAGGATCGTCATGTCTTTTACATCAATCCACATTGGAACCAGTACAATTCACTGTTACCCATACCAAGAGTACCAGAGCCATCGATTTCTATGTTGTCTCGGGAATATTTAAGTAAACCCTGGATGCTACCACCACAAAATCGGATAGATGAAGAAACGGCTGCGCAGGAAACACAAACCAAAACAGATGGTCCTGATGACCAAAATTGTCAAAGAAATTCTGGATTAGGGATGAAAATTAGTTAACATGGTCACACACTTGTCTGGTACCAACCTGATTGTTTTGTCTGTAAAATTGATCCTTGCTAAGTAAATAAAAACGTAATCTTCTAACCATTTTTTAAATATTTTGAACCACGGCACAGCACCAACTTAGAAAGAATACCAACAAACTATACGCCTGGCCGTCGCTGTGTGGTAACAGCTCTCACCTCTAACAATTTTGTAAAAAACATAACTTGTATGAAACCGTAAGCGGAACACGTCGGCCTGATTTAGTTTATGGTGGAAGTCAGGGTAGCTCGCGAAATTCAAATCATAGGTATTCTTAAGTTCTTTTCAATTTGCCGGTCATTAACAGGCTGTGTGACGGAGAATCACTGGAGAACGGCTTGACTGATTTGGCCAATTCTCTTGTTGTGTTGAAATCGTCAGAACATACAAACCTCAGTTTAAGAAAGTCACCACTATAAGCATCTATATGTAGGTACCTATTATATTATGTATAAGTAGGTACCTATTTAGTACTCACGGCACTTCTCATTTTATTTATTAGTTGATTGTAACCAAAGAGTATAATAATAATAAGGGAGAAGAGAGCCCTCTTGTGCCATTTGGAAGCATCCGATTTGAAGAGCCATCTGAATTTCTTAACGAGAACTAATGCTCTATACTCTTTAAGTAGCTATAGGTAGATAAGAATGTATGTTTTCGTACCACGTGATATAAAAAGTGACATTCTATGCCACAAAAAGCGAACATAACAATAGTCATTTTTAATCTGTTAAAAACAGGGAAAGAAAATTGTACTGAATTTCATTCATCCTCTAGGGGGAGAATGTGATTTAAATTTGGAATACTTACCGAAATTTATACTGAACTACATCTGTGTTTACACCATTGAGTTTGTATATAAAGCATTATAATACATCTTTTTGAAAAAGGAATACGCATGTATTATGCAAATCGAAAATCGACGAGGCCGTATGAGTTTGATGCCTTTGCTTTTCCGACAAAAAATATTAGTCTAGGAATTTGCCGCGTTTTTGTTTTCTTCAAATACATAAACGTTAAGTTTATTTTAATTTATTTTTATACATAAGTTAATGTTTTATAAACCATATTAAGCTGTCAAATTAACAAAAATATATCATAAAACTTAATCCATCAGAACCACAACCATCAACTTCCGGCATCTCATCTTCGTCCGTAACTCACGATGCACCACCACCACTATCTCCGACGTATACTATCTACAATGAAACGCAAGTTCCTCAGACGCAAGAACAGAGAAATACTCAAATCAACTCATCAACAATAAATGTACCAAACAAAAATGTAACTCTCTCTATCAATAATTGGACCAATGTTTCGAATGTTAACTTTTACTTATAATTGTCGTTATTTTTAATAAATGCTTATCTCATGTAAATTGTTTGTGTTAATTTTTTCGCAAATGGTACGATAAGTAGAGTATTTTCCTCGGTGATAAAGCTGTCTTAGTCTTGGGTGAACTTAAATCCCTCGCTACACTCAGGACTCGTCTTAAATCCCTCGCTTCGCTCGTGATTTAAGTTTTTAACACCCTCGCTACGCTCGGGAGTAAGCCTCGAGTCCTTCGTTACGCTCGCGAATTAAATCGTCACCCGCGACAGAAGACACTGCTTTATCCCCTTGGTTAATAATCTACTAATACCTTCTTACGTATAGGTCAATATTTGTTTACCTAGAGGTGATCATTCAAATTTTCTTGTTTTTTTGCAAATAGCAGCTGTTTTGTTTATGTCGTATGTTGATGAAATTTGCAAATACATAACATGAGTATACATTATAATACGAGCCATCATTTTATTGGCGAATTACATTTTGATCAAATAAATGATGTAAACACAGCTTCTATTTGCAAAAAAAAACAAGAAAGAATTTCGCCGGCTACATTCAGATTTGAATAGAATTGACAGTTAAACAGAGAATTTGTAAATAATTAAACATAAGATGGATTAACGAAACACATTCAAGCGCAAGCGCAAGTAGCGGCAGCCATAATATGATGTTGCCAGTTTAGGTTACACAAAAAGGATTTCCGAGACAAGGTTGTGGTATAATTGATAATTACGAAACAGCCATGAAATATAAAAACGTGATAATTTTGATGAAAAATGTAAAAATTATTCTTTAAAAAACTACTTTAAATTAAATTCTTAATTATTTGATTTTCATAATTGAACAGAGACATCTATCGTTAATTATGAAATACATAGTTTATTGGTTATGTAAAGTAGATGGCGACTCTTTCTTTACTGAAGTTGTGCATGTTCTAACTGTTTCCCCCCTGATTGTAACCGTGCAAAGCCGGGACACAAGACCGGATAGCTAGTAAAACCTATAGGTACTAATATTATGAAGAGGTACTTAATCGTTTGTAAGTTATATGGGGGTAATCCCCAGAACTAAAGATCTAATTTTTGAAAATTAAATCCAGCTTTGGCAAAAAGCTACATTATTCGTGGGTGTTATAGGCTATAAACCTAACCTAACCTATGGCATTAAGTCCGCCTCTGTACTTTGTGCTTGAAGTGTTAAATAAATAAATTATATTTGTATAATTTACAGCTGAGCTAATACAAATTTTTGCGGAAGAAGTCGCGGGGGATGTGCTAGTATTTTGTACAACCGATACAAATGATTTTACGGTTGATAAAAATACTAAGTGCCAGTGTGGTAAACATAGAAACGCCTTACGCCCAAAGAGTAAAGTAACAATTATAGAGGGACTTACGCCTGTCTTGTGTAGTTGTCACTTCACTTGTCTGTCAAGTGTCAAGTGTCAGTGGCAGGTGTCATCACAGCACAGACTACGTATTAGTTAGAAGTGTCATTTCGTATCAACAAAAAGGTAACCTACAAAGTTTCGACCTCATCCCAGTCAATAATAAAATGTTTAGGAATATTTTGCGTACCAGCCGCTGGCTGGCACGAAGGCAGATCAATAATGTAGCTCCAGTAATACTACGCCATTGTCCGCATTCATTGCCAAAAGTCACTAGTATATCGTTTGACCGCCAATTTTCGTCAAATCCTCCGACACCTGAAGTTTCGGATGTGGATCAGGTGGTTTTTGAAGAAATCTGTAACGAAACTCTTGAATCTCTCTGTGATTATTTCGAAGAAATTGTGGACGCATCTTCGAATTTGAAAGGGGCTGATGTCACGTTTAGTGTAAGTATTCCTGTAGTTTCCTATGTATTTATTTTAAAATAAAAAATTCATCAAAGTCAAAACAGTATTTTGTTTTTAGATGTGTATAAATAGCCACTAATACGTATGTAAGCCACTAAAAGTTCAATTTACTGTATTATTTAGAATTTACAAAGTTATATAAGTTGTAGGTTTTACTTACTTGCAGAATATTGGCAACAATGTTTCTATTCATTATTTACTCAAGTGTTTTGATGTCTAAATACCTATTTGATTGTATGTTCTTATCAGCAAAAATACATAAAATGTGGAGATAAACTTCAACTTGCTATCTGTTTTTTTTTATGGTTCATTTTAACTTTTAAAATAGCACTCTGATTGTGAAATATTTAGGACTTTCCAGCCAAACCTTCATAAAAACGGTTTATGGGACATCAACGCATAAATGGCTACCATGAATAATTCAGTTCATGGAAACAGCTGTTCATACAAAATTGCAATAAGTACTCACACTGTCAAAATGTATGGAACAGTTGATTTTTACTTTGCATTTGTATTACTTAATAAAATTAAAATCTTCTGTTTTTCTCATTTCAGGATGGAGTTCTAACAGTGGCCCTCGGTTCTAGCTATGGAACATATGTAATAAATAGACAAACTCCCAACAAACAAATCTGGCTCAGTTCCCCAGTCTCCGGACCTAAACGTTATGACCTAGTACTCAAAGATGGCGGCCATTGGGTCTACAAACATGACGGAATGAGCTTACACAAATTATTACAAGACGAAATATCTAAAATTGTAAAAAACAAAGTAGAATTTAATAAGTGTTCTCATAGTTTAGTTTGAATATTGTATATTTTATTTATTTTTTAGTAAATAGGTTTTATTGTTTGTTTTTGTTTAATTTTTTTATCCAAAATGGAGGTTATTGAAGATGGGAATATTATGGACCGCATCCCTATTTTGTTGCAAAGAGATTTGGAGTATTATCAGGTATATTATCTTTTATTTTCAGTAGAAAATAGTATAGTCGTATTGGTAGACACTAGGTCAGTAATAATGATTTGGTATTATCAGCATACAGAAGTAGATTACCACTTACATAAGCATGGAATCTATATAGACATAGAATAGAGTGAAAATAAATATGTAGTTCAATACTAAACTTTCTTCTTTTTAAATATGGTGCTCAAAGACGATGAAAGAAGAAGAAATAGACCTTTGTTTCTGACCATACCAAATACTTAACAGTTGATTCCTCATGATTCATTACCCTATAAATATATTTTAAGAAGATTTTCTAATAGTTGTGCTAATTAACAGTAATAAAAGTAAAATCTCAATGATTCAATTATTGCTTGAATATTTCAGAAAAACCAAACAGTACTATCTGAAACCATTTGCAAAGGTGTTGTGGGTGGAAGATTAGATTTTCCAAGAAATGCTTCCTTTGCTTCAGTCAAAATTGTTCTCTGGCTTGAAGAGGAATTCTCCATCGCATTCAAGTATGTACACCAGTACCCGGTGATGTAGAATTATTCCCATAGTAGTAGAATTGGCACTCCTAGTTTTAGCATTGGTTATGTATATTAACTAAAAGAGAAGCTTGAGGCTAAATAACAGCCGCTTGTGTCGATCTTTAGGTTAAGCCGTGCTTGCCTAGGTTGGTCTGTGGATGGGTGACCCCATTACATACCGAGTTTCCTCTGTGCCTCGGAAAGCACGTTAAGTAGTTGGTCCCGGCTGTCAGTGGCCCAAAATGTCTGACAACCGGACTTACCAAGTCTTTTTGTCAGACTTTTTGGGCCATTGACACAACCTTGACCTCCACAATTCAGCTAGTACTGGGTAAACCTTAACCCAGTACTAGCTGAGTTGCGGAAGTCAGATATGCAGTCGCTCCATGTAAAATACTGGTATTCAGCTGCATCCGGTTAGACTGGAAGCCGACCCCATCATGGTAGGGTAAAGAATAAGTAGATGATATGGGATGATTATTGAGATGATAGTATATAAACTAAATCATCATCATCATGTTCCTGCCCTAGTCCCATGTTACTTGTGGTCGGCGCAACACGTTTTTTTCTTCCATTCTCCTCTGTCAACCGTCACGCTTTCATTTAGGTACACCTTTTTCTTTTATATCATTCCTCACACAAATTTACCTAGTATATTAACCAAATATTGGTGTCGATTCTGTTGTGCACAAACTAAACTTAATTTAAGCTATTGCTATCTTTTTCTCTCTAATAAAACAAGAAAGAGACGAACGTAATTTAGAGCTGTCAAATTTAGTTGGAACTAATATTTCTATACAAATGAAGGGTGCACGTAAAAACGTCGACTAAAAACACGGTGAAGCGGAAGGCATAAACTAGTTTGACATCTCTAACTTAGTTCATAGCTATAGCCGTCCTTATCTCGCACTGCATTTTAGTAAAAGATAGCAATAGCCTTAAAATAATTTAAGTTTGTGCACAACAGAATCGACACCATTGTAGTTCAAACATTTGAAATGAGGAGCTCGTGGCCAAATAATAACAGCCGCTCGAGTCGATCTTTAGGTTAAGCCGTGCTTGCCTAGGTTGATCTGTGGATGGGTGACCATCCTTACATACCGAGTTTCCTTCGTGCCTCTGAAAGCACGTTAAGCTGTTAGTTCCGTTGTCTATCATTTGTAGATCTTTGACAGTCGTTACAGGTAGTCAGTGGCCCAAAAAGTCTGACAACCATACTTACCAAGGGGTATCGTATTACCCAGTACTAACTGGGTTGTGGAGGTCAGATAGGCAGTCGCTCCATGTAAAATACTGGTATTCAGCTGCATCCGGTTAGACTGGAAGCTGACCCCAACATAGTTGGGAAAAGGGTAAGCAGATGATGAAACATTTGAAATGCAAATTAACCTTTAGAGGAAGATAAGAATGTTAATTTGTGTTTCTGCAAAATGTTGATTATTTGACTTTACGTGGGCGACATGACTCGAACATGCTTCATGACTTAATAGCTACCTTACCTAGAGTATTATAATCTTAAGTTCATGAACTATACACCTTTTACCTCATCCACATTCATACAACTGCTCATGCATGCACGCTGGATGGTGCCAGTATGAACTTTTTGTAATGTAAGAAAACTGTAACACGGTTGCAGTGAAAGTCTAACTTATCCATTTACTAATCATTTACAGACAAGGATCAGGCATGTTTGTGATAACTAAAGAGGACGACAAAGGAGACTTTGGCGTAGCCAAGACTTCTGATCCAGATAAGTTCGTGCAACTAGCTATCAAGTCTGGTGATTCTTTGTTGGGTATGTACTGTAAAATTAAGTATTTATAATTCTCCTGAAAGGGCAAATAACTCCAGGGCTGTTAGGGTTGCACAAGCCCATGTGAGTCATGCGTGATAGGTCATTTGAATATTGAATGGGTAAAAAGTAAACTGGAGAGAACTTCTTGTTTTTTATTCAACACCTGTTTATTTACGCTTCGACCTTTTTGGCGTCTTACGGACACAACCTGATTTGGGATTCCAACATAAAGCATGGTATTAGTAGGTAATGCTCGTGCATTACCTACTAATAATGCAGCTGTAAGAAGTTTGCCACAAATAGTAGCTTGCATGCCTTGCTTATAGTCCGAAGAACATATTAACACTTGGGAAATCTATGTAGGGCTAGACCCTTATTAGACCCAAATTTAATAGTAGGCAAGCCTATTGCCATCAACCATGCACAAATCCTGACTTCGGGATGCTACTGAAAAATTCCTGATGGAGAAACCCAATGGGTAATCATTTTCTAGATCTATTAGCTATAGGTAGTCTGCGCCAGATAAGTAGGAATTAAAGGTCATTAACCCGCATACATTTATTCAAACACATAATTCCGAAAACAGAAATAATGACATAAACTTGTCCCGAAACGACCTTTATTGTGATACTTGACCTTTTTTAATAATAAAAAACGATTCATAATGTATAAAACGCAAACGCAACCTACGCAGCGAAATTAAGGAAAGAGCAATGACCTTTAATTCCTACTTATCTGGCGCAGACTATAGTAGCGATTGCGACCACTATAGGTAGGTACCAAACACGCAGTCAATAGTAAAAGAAAGCAGAAATACTGTTAATATCCTGACACAAGTTCCGTTCATCATAAAAGTCTTAATGTTCCCAGAGCATCTACACATGCTAGCTCAAGAGGCTCTCGACCACGCTGATCTCCCGGTACTGACCGCTACGCTTGGAGCCGCGGCGTTGTTGAAGAACAGCTTGTACTGCTATGTGCAGCATATTGAGGATAGTGGCAACCCAGAGAGGTATTCGCTACTTCAGGTAGGCTATTAATGCTCCAGGAATGACTTTTTCAAGGTCAAAGTCATTCCTAGATATAAAAGAACTTAGAGGGTTGTATTGATTGATTACGATTCTGTAACTACATACGTCGTACAGCTGCGAATCTTATTTTCATCTACATACAACCTGACACTGACCTGCAAATTGCAAAAAACGTAAGAAAATTTAAATTTCGCGGGCTATCTTAGCGCATCCTACAGCTTACATTGTTTTCATAATACCAGCGTTTTGCTGGATTTTATAAATTGTTTAGTGAAGGTGGATGCCTAGCAGTAAGACATTCAATGTTTTGAAAAACAAAAAACTGAAATTATCCTTCGGAAACTACTGTGTCTCGTCGGGTCAGGTTTAGCCCTTTAAAAGTTAACCGACCAGACAGAGTTACTATCGCATTCATAATATTAGTACCTTTTTACGGATTGTAGTACGCAAATACACAGGAGCTCGTGGCTAATAATTTACAGCTGCTCGGGTAGATCTTTAGGTTAAGTCGTTGCTTGCCTAGGTTGGTCTGTGGATGTGTGATCACCAAATTACATACCGAGTTTCCTCCGGGCCTCGCAAAGCACGTTAATCAGTTGGTCCCGGCTGTCATTTGTATATCTTTGATAGTCGTTACAGGTAGTCAGTGGCCCAAAAAGTCTGACAACCAGTCTTACCAAGAGGTACAGTATTACCCAGTACTAAGCAGGCTGGGTTGTGGAGGTCAGATAGGCAGTCGCTCCATGTAAAATACTGGTATTCAGCTGCATCCGGTTATACTGGAAGTTGACCTCAACAAAGTTGGGAAAAGGCTAGGCAGATGATGGTACTCAAATGAATAGGTAATAGCCGATCAGCACCAGCTTCGGAAATTTTCAACCCCTATGTCACCCGCTTAAGGGTTGAATTTTCCATAACCCTTTCTTGTTTCTGTGATAGTCATTCAGGCTGGTCAAACGGTTTTATAAATCTGAAAGTTAAATGAACTTACCTATTGCTTTTAAAAGTAAAAAAATCTCCTCATTGCTCCCTAATAATTGACCCCCTAACTCGAGTTACACTGCACCCTTGCAATAGGGTGTCACAATACTCACAACACAATTTCCCACTTTTAAGCCTGTTTAGTTCACACTGGCACAACAGATGGCGCTGTACATTTACGTCACGTTTCTGAATCGCGGTGTTAAGATTCTCCGGCGTTGGGTTGGGTCCCTTGGTACCACGAATGTTCGTCATCTCTGGTTTTCCTTCAAAACGTATAAATCTTTCGCCTTTTACTAAAGATTTCCGTGGAGGGGAACACTCAAATGAGTCTAAAGCATTTTTGAAATACTCTGTTTCGGCAGAGTTTATTATAAATAAAAATACCTTTACCTTGTAATTTATTAATATTCTATTATATTTAGTAGTAAAGTTTAGATTGGTACTAGGTTTGATTAAGTAGGTAGTAGGTACTGTTGCTGATGAGCACTTGAGCAGCAGCATGAGCATGACCTTGTTCATCAACAACAGTATATTTATTATATAATTAATATCAACAAACAATATAAGATAAAATATTGGCGCACGCAAGGTTCGATAATATCAATCATCAATGTGTATGTTATATATGTAAACTATAATAGTCATCATTATTTGTTCTAAATTATCGTAGTTTCACAGATTAATTCAATTCAACTATAAATTAAATTGGTTAGTCAGAAGCAAAAATAACAAAATTATGACTAGGTAGGTACTAGTTTACCAGTTAGTGTAGTTTTTACCAAGGAGTTTTTATCGTAGTGCGTGCTAGGCCTTGGTACTAAGTTGATAAACTATTTCTGACTGTAAATATGACATCATAGTTATACAGTTTGATAATTATGAATTTCTATGTTGGATTCGCCAACGTCCATTAATAAGTTGAATAGGCATTCAAATAAAGTAAAAAACTAGCAAAAACGTAGAGGTAGGTAGGAATACTTCGTCACTCCGTTGCCAATCTATTGTAAAATATGACGTCATACTTAGTTCTGATACCGTTTGATAATTTCGATTCAGCATTCGCCAACGTCCATACTACGTTGAATACACCGGTTCTCGTCCGATCACCGAAGTTAAGCAACATCGGGCGTGGTCAGTACTTGGATGGGTGACCGCCTGGGAACACCACGTGACGTTGGCTTTTTTCTTTTTATGTTACTCAGATTCTTTTTTACTATTTTTATGCGTGAATAAAATTGTATTAATTATTACTGCCAGTATGTACAAGCTTTCGAATAAAAAATGTAAATATATCAAAATGCCGATTTGCATTCCGTCGCCAATCAATACATAAATAAATGATGACATCATACTTAGTTCGGATACGGTTTGATAATTTCGGTACAGCATTCGCCAACGTCCATACTACGTTGAATACACCGGTTCTCGTCCGATCACCGAAGTTAAGCAACATCGGGCGTGGTCAGTACTTGGATGGGTGACCGCCTGGGAACACCACGTGACGTTGGCTTTTTGTTTTATTTTTCTCGTTTTTTTTTTAATTGCTGTTTTTATTCATAGTCATACGAATAAGAATAAATATAGCAATTAAGAAGAGAACAGAAAATTAAGCAAATAACAGCAAGGAAGTAGGATATACATCCTAGTTCCCACTATCCTAACTTCCTACTTATACATATAATATTATAAATGTGAAAGTTTGTGAGGATGTATGTATGTTTGTTACTCTTTCACGCAAAAACTACTGAACGGATTTGAATGAAATTTTGCACATAGATAGTTTATAACCCGATAGTAAGATCCCATGGGACTGTTATCAAACTTCACGTGGGCAAAGCCTCTGGCAGAAGCTAGTATTATTACATTGTAGGAAGTTATTCTCAAGTCACACGTTTGCAGATAGCGCCATCTATGTTCTAACGCGCTTCATCATTTTCAGGGTTGCTACAAACGCTACACCACAATGTCAGAAGCTGTTGGCGAACGAGTCCTTGATCTACACAACAGGGTGCTTTCCCTGTACATATTACAAGATTCCGGGGGGCGGCCGATAGATGGCAAGACTAGGACGGTTAACGAGACCGGTACACCATCTGTGCAGGGATGGTGGCTTTATATGAATGGTAAGCGAAATTTATATCAGCGATTGTGACTGCCGACCATAAATCTATCCATCTTATTGACTTTGTTATTATAAATTATTATTTTAAATTCAATCAATTATTTTGTTATTCTATTATTTTACAAGTTATCAGTTTTAACTCTATAATTATGCAATATTTAAATTCCTCATTTTGTTATTTTGAAATATTATTGTACTTTGCTGATTTTGATTTTGAATATGTTATTTAATTATTATTTAACTATTTATTTTATATTTTGCGAATTTGTGTACTACTTTATGGATGTTTGTGTATTTAATTAGGTACACCTCGGCCTAACCCTTTGGGGATTACCGGCGTTATGTTATGTATGTGTCATGTAAGAGAAATTAAATCAATCTCTCATTCAAAGTATAATAATTATTTTAACAGACACTTTTATACTGTTAAAGTATTGGTCAGTAAAAACAAAAAGATAAAAAAGCTAGGTACAGTTCCCCACTTCCTCTCAATTGTCTGGAAGACCAAAGAATGATACACATTTATATAAGTACTGTAGTTGCTTTCGCGGACAACTGAAAGTTGACTGACTTGAAGACTTTATTTCTAAGTCCACAATGCTGATAAGTGTTTGACAATGAAAATTACTCAAGTTCTATAATTAGCTATTGTTGATTTTGAGCCGAGAACTGCAATAACAAATGTCCACGTGTATCAAACGACGTTTTTCAATACACTTTTGAAAAAATAAAATAAAAGAACGAAACATAGTTTTGTCATGAATTATTATAAAAATATGATTTTAATTTTTTTCCGCGCTTCGATTTCGCCAGGTTGAAGGAGAAGCAAAGGTATGAAGCCGCTAAACAACCTAATATCCCTAATACTAGTTTTTTTTTATATTTTTGAATTTAGAACACAAAAAAATTGTTAATTTGTTTAAAAAAGTAAATATTACTTTTAAATAATCATGTTTATCTATGATATTCTATTTATAAACACAATTTGAAATTTTCAAAAAATATTTACCCTGTAAAGGCGCATTATTGCTTTGCCGAAATTAAAAAAAATAACATTCACCTCCGACTATTAGGCAAGGGTGTAAAAAACCTCTTAACGAAGCCGAAAGGCACTTGTTCTCCCCGTCATTGCGATATTTTAGATAGGTATTGGGGGTCAAAGTTCCAACTTTTTGACATGTTTTTTTTTTTAATACTAGTTTTTAATGTAAGATTTTTACTTTAAACACCTCCACGACCCCCATTCTATACAATCCATCCACCAGCACAATGTTTTGAGTGCGTTACATTGAGTTCTACCACAAACCGTGACTTTTCACCCAAAAAAAAAAGTCTTTGCCCAGCAATAATTTTTGTGTAAAGTTACTTAATTTGATGTACAGAATGCTTGGTTGACGGCTTCGTGATGAAATCGTTTACACTCTGTACAGTTATAGTTAGTGGTGGTAGTGCGATAAGAACCATTTTTCGAGGAAGTGTATTGAGTAAATAATTGACTTGGACTTACTTTAAATTGATTCATTTCGTGTTCCAGGTAGTAGAAGGGATCTTTGGGACACAGTACCGCCGCGGATGGCGCAAAGAATATTTGCTGGGATGCTCAATGAAACTCTTACCATACTTACTGTTAGATATTGTCAAGTAAGTAAAACCAATAATTCATACTCTGCAAAATATCCTGCCATATACATATCGCTGGACATTAGGTACACACAGCGCCATCTAGTGCCACACTAAGCAACGAGACTTGTGTCGTGGACACCAGATAGTTGATGTACTACATATTATATACTTTAACTTTAGTGTGGGGGACTATGTTTTATAATATGATTGTAGTGATATAGTCGTCATCTCACTCAGTGAATGATTGATTGATGATTGAAATTTGACGTTTTGAAAACAATGATAATAGTTTTTATGCAACTGTCGTATAATAAGGGGCATGAGTGTTTTAATTCCTAATTATGTACAGTTGCATACAAGACTATCTACATCCATGATATGAATCCATAAAAAGTTCTGAAACCTTATGGTGTTGTAGTGTTGTAAGAAGTCTATGTAAATTCATGGAAAGTTTAATTGCTGAGTATTTAAAACAAACAAACCATGTATAGGTAATAATATAATTATTTACATTTTGGATTGTACAATTATTAAAATACACAAACCTTATATCACTAATTTTTGTAAACAACAAAGTAATGCAATACTAATATCGAACAAAAATGGCGGGATTCGACTTGAATTCGAATTAACCTATAAGTTTTTTTTATAACACCCGTTTGGGTGTTATAATGATTATTATGACACTGGCTGTTTTAATGTTGGCCATAAGCTAACTGTTTCAGATACTTTTATAGAGGATTTATAGCATAGGGTGTAGATAAAATAATAAAGAGAACACTTTTATTATTACGTCATCACAAATTAATCATTTTTCTTCTCCACATTCCAGACTAACACAACAGACACCACAACCCGTCTCCTTCTCAACGACATCCTGAACATCCTTCTCTGCGTAGCCCAGCTCCTCCCATCCATCTGCGCGAACGGGTCAGACCTGGCAGGTTTGGACGCCAAGCATCAGACTCGCGACGTCAGAGATGTGCATGCGAAGTGCAATGAACTGTTCAAGTGTTTTGTTTATAGGGGGGCTGACTTGCATTTTATACATCAGGTAGGTCATTGTGTAACTAATAGGAAATATGCAAGGTTTTTTTTATCACTTTAAACAAAGCGTATTGTTTTTTTTTTTAATATCTAAAAAAAATACTATGTTATAAGCATTTGAAACTGCTGATTAGCCAGAGAGATCCGATACAGCGAATGACGTCATTCGCTGCATCGACGTACAAAATCCATACTAAATTCCGTTTATCTAGAAAGATATACAAACAAAAGTTTTAATGGTTGTAACTTTTGTGTTGTTTGGCCGATTTATGTCTTGTTTTCGCTTTTTGACATTATTTTTATAGTACTTTAACATTTCGTATCGAAATAAAAAAATAAAATTTATGCATATTCCCTATTCACTATTCTTCTTCCTAACGAACATAGGTCATAATTAAACTATAAATTTAATTAAAAATAAAACTTCAAACTCTAGGACCGTGGGGTCCGAGCGCTCACAGCCTTTTCAAGGAAATTTCAAAACCCTTGTTGACACTTCCCGTGACCCTAGGGCTGGCTTTTACCTTGGCCAAAGGCTTAGCATTGCCATACAGCGTGGTAACGCCGCCAGTCTCCTGGGGACATTACTAGTTGACAGTGTTGAGGAGGAGTTTTTTGACGCTATATTTTATGTTTTTAGTTTGAGGGCCTATACTACCTCAAATGGCTTAGTATGATCCTCCGTTACGCCTAAAATACTGCAGCATTAACTTTGAAATAAATATATGGTAAAGTTGAGGATTAATGTTAAGTCCTATTTTTGGCGAAAACACGATTCCATAAAATTTTCTCGATAGAAAAAAAACCCAAAGTTACTTCTAAACTGAACAATAAACCGCTGGCAATCATAAAATACTTCAAATTAGATCATGAAATTTTTTATACTAACTGAACTAACTATAAAGCAGGTCTTATGTTATTTATTTTTTAGTCCAATCAATAGATTTTTTGTACATCGCAAAAAAAACACTCATTTCGCACTATTCGGCCCGCAGTGACAGACGTAACAACTTTGTAGTGCAAGCTGATTAGAACTTTATTCTAAAAGCATTTCAAACGAAGTTTGAACCACCACAAATAGTTGCTAATTTTAGGGTTAGACAGGGCCTTAAGTTAGTTTAGTTTATTTTAATAGATTTGTATATTGTAAATAACGTACATTCTAGTAAATAAATTAAATTGAATTCAAAATTAAATTTAAAATAAATAATAATAATTACCCACAAATTTGTTACAGTACTGTGTACTGTGTAATTATTTTGCTATGGAAGAGCGGGGTCTCCTAACACAGGCAAAAATTGCTTAAAAGGATTCCCCAAACACAACCACCCATTGTTGTAACAAATTTCTTTAATAAAACATTTTGTATTTTTTTTTAATAAAAACCTTTAATGTAATTAACCTATAAAGTTCCCACCGCTGGGACACAGGGTTCTCTTTGCGGGAGGGAGTGGTGTATGATACAACACGTTGATCCAGTGCGAGTTGAAACATATTTATTTTCATTTATTCAACAACAATTTACATTGTGTCTGAATTTGATACAATTTTTTTTTATGGGCACATGTGATGTCGTTGTAAAACTATTTGCTAGCCAGCAATATGATTCTAAATAATAACAGCCGCTCGGGCCGATCTTTAGGTTAAGCCGTGCTTGCTTATAGGTTGGTCTGTGGATGGGTGACCACCCTTACATACCGAGTTTCCTCCGTGCCTCGGAAAGCAGGTTAAGCCGTTGATCCCGGCTGTCATTTGTAGATCTTTGACAGTCGTTACAGGTAGTCAGTGGCCCAAAAAGTCTGACAACCAGTCTTACCAAGGGGTATCGTGTTACCAAGTACTAACTGGGTTGTGGACGTCAGATAGGCAGTCGCTCCATGTAAAATACAGGTATTCAGCTGCATCCGATTAGACGCGACTGGAAGCCGACCCCAACATAGTTGGGATAAGGCTAGGCAGATGATATGAAATGTGAAGTGCCCAGAAACTTTAAACTTAACTTAATTTTAAGTTAAGAAACCAAACCACTACTTAGTTCCCCCGTGACCAAACTCACGGGCCGTAATTTTTCCAGCCCAGGTATATTGGTTGCCCGCCACGTCAGACTGAGTTTTAAATCGAAAATAGTTGGATTTACTTATGGATAGGACTTCCACATTTCACCATGGTTTTACTTATGAATATGGCTAAAACAAAAATAATTGATCGTCGTTCTGCTAACACTTTTACCTTCAAGGGTATTTCTTTATCATTTTCAGGAATTCAAAGAAAGAGATCCTCCATCGATACCAAGAGAGTGTCCGTACCCGTGGTTCACGTTCGTGAACCCGAAACTGTTTGACAAGTTGGACGATCCGTCTGTAAGGAGTACTCACGACCTGAGCAATAAGACAGCTCTGGGCTTGGAGCTGATTGTGTTGTTGGCACAACCGCAGCCGAACTGGGCGCTGATCGTTAAGGTATGTTAGTGTATGGGGATAATCTGATTGAATATCTACATTATTGTCTCAACTTTAAAGATAATAAATAAATATCACTGGAAACTACACACAGCGCCATCTAGTGCCACACTAAGCAACGAGGCTTATGTCGTGGACACCAGATAGTTGATATTTTTATAGAATATTACAGTGATTAAACATATAAACATCCATGACTCGGAAACAAATGTCCATGCTCATCACACAAACATTTGCGCTCCTACCGGGATTCGAACCCGGGACTCTAAGAACGTAAGGCAGCCCTGCGCCATTCGGGTCGTCGAAAGAAATCGAAATCGACAAAGAAATCGGATTGAAGAAAGCCATATTTGCAGATTTAATCCAGATTTGCATACAAGAACCACAACTGCATGGTACAAAGAGAGACGCATACGGGGCTTGACCAAAACATATTGATGTTTTTTTGGTTAAGTCCGTTGCACGTCCGGTATGTTTAGTGTCTATGTGACAGAAGTTTCATCCCCAGTGAAGTTTTAGTTAGTGCGAATTGGGATGACGACTGACTAAAAAATATGATTCTGTTTAGTCCGTCAGTTAGATTATCGAAAAATCTTGGATACGTGATTTTTCTTTTATCAAATTAATTAAAAAATACGAAGATAAAACGCATCAAAGATCATGAGTGGGGGCTTGTGACGTCACTTTATGGTAAAAAAATAAGTACCGAAATGTGACGTCACACGAGATTTCGACGTACGTCTTCAATTTTTGTTAACTTGAAAAAAGAAAAAAAAATGTGTCTATATTTTTTGGAAATCTATCTGACTGACTAATTCGTTTTTTTTTTGTCGTCTCGCCTATTGTTGTAAAAAGTCATGAAGCTTTTATAAAATAGGCTAATAATAATGGACACGTATTTTTTGTTTTTGTAAATCAATGAATATTGACAAAGATAAAACGCATCAAAACTCGGGAGTAGCACCAAAAATTATACCACGGCGTGACGTATTGAGAATTTTAAAAGCGTCGTATCATCGTCAATTTCGGTTTACGTAACAAAAGAAAAAATACGTGTCAAATATTTTTTGATAATCTAACTGATACTGATACTGTTAGCCTGCTTCATCCCACTGCTGGGCAAAGGCTTCTCCCCATGACTTCCAGTTGTTTCTATCCAGGGCTAGTGTGGAGCACTGGTCGTTGGTTTTATCCAGCTCGTCCCGCTATCTTCTAAGAGGTCTGCCGCGACGCCTTCTGGTTGTGTCAGGGCTCCAGAAAGTGGCTATTTTGGCCCACAGCTCGTTGGATAATCTAACTGACGGACTAATTAGATTTTTTCGGTTAACAAGCCCATTTGATCTTTGAGAAATGTAATGTTTAAAACAACGTTACAGGTCCTAATGATGCGCGACTGCCACCTGTCCCGCCTGCTCGTCATCCGCGCCATCCGCCACATGTGCGCGGACAACCTCAAGTGGCCGGCGGACGGGCTGTGGTACAGCGTGCACGACAAGCACAACAAGTGCAGCGGCTTTCTGTGCACTGCCGACGGGTTCTGCAGGTTTAAAGGAGACGTTAATCGTGAGTCCATTCCATTAAAGCTTAAAAGAGACGTCATTCGCCTCGCTTCGGTATGTAGTAGGTATTAAGAGGGAACAGGGGCTACGATTCTCCATACAAATGTAGTCCTCTTCAAGGTCTACGGTCTACTTATTTATTTCAGACGTTCTACTAGTATGACGATTTTAAATTTCCGACGTTTTACCAGTATATCGTTTTACTTTAACGTCATTTATCCCACAAGGGCATTTTCCTAGATTGTCCTTCTGATACAGAGGGAATCAGCAACTAATAAATAAATAAAATATGACCCTCCAAAAATTACAAAAAAATGCCCTATTTTGACGGCCGTGATTAGAGGACTGCCAGACAAATTTAAAAGGTTTTTAACAAAGAAATGGATAGGAACCTCCTAGACATACTCTTTCTTAAAATATAATGTCAAAAATAATAGTTTTCGAGGAGTTAAAAGAGGAATACGAATCATCGATCTCGTCAAGCCAGCCTGTACAGTTTCACCAACGACAAAAGCCGCCCAAGATTCTTTATATCGGTCTCGATTGAATGCTTCCTCAACAACAATAAACATCATCCTCAACTTCAACCCAGTAACAAGAAATAAAACAAAGATAAAACTAATTCTGGCATCAAACACTGGATTACCAACAGACGGAAAACTTAATTAAAGAACAATACTCGGAATGACTAAATAAACCAAGTCCAACCACGAACCACGATCACTCACACCACACACCAAACACACACACACATAGACACAACACACTCGCACATTCACACCTACGCATACACACACACACACACACACCACCCAAGAGCACGCATGCATTATTTTTAATGGTTTATTTTAATTTTATTTTTTTTATTTCTTATGCTAAATTATGTGAACATTAGTACCAAATACGGGTGAAGACACTGACTCCTGTAACACAGGTCTCACCTAGCACAGGAGTCATGGTGTCAAATGGAAATGTATAGTTTTTTTCTTTGTGTCAATAAATAGTACATTTTGATACAAGTGGAGAAATTTTGTTATTGCATCCGAGGCGGAATTAACTCCCGAGCCGTAGGCGAGTGTGTTTTTCAGCCGAGAACTGCAATAACAAATGTCCACGCGTATCAAACGACGCGACGTTTTTCAATACACTTTTGAAGAAATAAAATAAAAAAACGACGAAAATTTTTGTCATGAATTATTAGGAAACTATGATTTAAATTTTCTTTTCTTTCCGCGCTTTGCTTTAAAAGGTGTAAAGCCGCTATACAGCCTAATATAAAAAATAGTTTATTGTTTTATTTTTTTATTTAGAACACAAATAAATGTTAGTTTGTGTATAAAAGTAACTATTAGTTTTTAAAATCATGTTTATTTATGATATTCTATTTATTAACAAAATTTTAATATTCCAAAAATATTTATGACGTAAAGACGCTTAGTGCTTTGCCGAAATTAAGAAAAAAACATTCACTTCCGACCATAGTCATTGAACCAATTTGGACTAGTTTGGTATAGTTATCTGTGGCAATTTTCATTCCCGCATACGTGTTAGAATACGAGAAAAAACGCACGCGTGTGAAATACATTGCATGTTGAACCTTATCGTAGTGCGAAAAGAACCAGTTTTCTTCTTCGAGGAAGTGTATTGAAAAAATATTTTATTATTATTAATGCCACTTCTTGCTAATGCCTAAGGAAGACATCTAAGGCATCCCGCGTTCTCATTCACGGTCTACCTCACGGTCAGGGTGCTTAAAGTTTTCATATTTTTTCTGTTATTTTGTTTCAGCTGGTGAAGAACTAGCTCGCGCGGCCGGTGCCCTGACGTACATTCTGGCTACGATCGGCAGTAAAGCTGAACTCAAGTCTACGCTATGCTATGCGCTTGAGATATCTGGCAAAGACTGGGCAGCGTGTTTGGATAAACGACAGGTAAATAGGCATGACGACAGTATCAAAAAATTGCAAATCTATTTAGTCCGTCAGTTAGAGTATTGGAAAATATGGGACACGTATTTTTTGTTTTTGTACCTCAATGAATATTGACAAAGATAAAACGCATCAAAACTCGGGAGTGGGGGCTCGTGACGTCAGAACGCACTAAAAATTATACCACGGCGTTAAGAATTGAGAATTTTAAAAGCGTCGTATCTTCGTCAATTTTGTTTTACGTAACAAAAGAAAAAATACGGGTCAAATATTTTTTGATTATCTAACTGACGGACTAATTCGTTTTTTTTGGACGACAAGTCTACTGTAACCCCTTACATAAACGGTTTTCACTTCTTTGATTATTAAAAAAAATATCGTCCGTAAACCATGTAGGTATAAAATATCGTCATTCGTTAGATCAATCGCAAATCTAACTGCTGAAATTTGAATAGTTTTGGACTAATGGCTACTAGTTATCAACAAACGATTGTATTGTACAACGCATTACGCTACAGGTTTGGTTTCAAGGTTGAAATGAATAAGAACCTATGGAATTCTTATACCTATTTTCAATTACATAGGGGACACCTAAACGAATGCCTAAATAAGGCTTAATAACAATGCTTCTGCTATGTTTAGCCATTCTGTTAGGTGACATCTCGTTCGAGTCTTAAACGCGTTCCTGATTCCTTCATTTGATTTATATTTCATTTACAGGTTTGGTGTGACAGAAGGCCTCCTTGGCTGGCTGGGATATTAGCAATAGTGGGGTCCATTCTACAGTATATACCTCCGATACTCGTCAATGCCGTTCAGGGTGGAGCTTCGATGTATCAGGTAAGCCAATATAATACATCTTAGCAAATAAGTCGTTCGTGTGGTATCCGGCAGAGTACAATAGAACCAACCCATTACACTCACGAGTGTCGTATAAGGCGACTAATGTCTGAGGCAGAACACCTTGCGCCTCCGTAGACCAGAGAATGGGCAGCAGCGTTTTCTGTTAGTCTTTCATCACTGCGATCTCCAATCCGCCTGCCAAGCGTGGAGATTACGGCAAATTCCTCCCATCATGGGAGAGGCTTATGTCCAGCAGTGGACGTTATGGGCTGTTGTAGTGTAGTAGCAAATAAGTAATAGTAATAGGGAATATTTCTTCACTTAGATCAATAACTGCATGCATGATTCAAATAAATCAATTTTTCTTTCTTTTGTTATTTAACTATTTATGTAAAATTTGCACGCCGAAATTAATGGCAGAATAAGAGAAATATACTTTATCTTTAAGATCCCCCTGTACCTTATTTACGCAAATAAATGATTTTTGATTTTGATTTTTGATAAATACAGTACTATCAACCCAAGAAAAGTATTAAAAGTTAAGTTCAACTACTGCTTGTCGTTAAAAAATAATATTAAACTCCTGCAATTTTCTGTGACAGTTCAAACGTCCGTAGGTGTCGCGGCCATGATGTGACGTCATTTACCACAATCTGCCTTGTTAACATCATTTTTTTTTCCTTAATAGAATAATTTTACTAATTGTATGTGCTTTAGTCAAGTAAAATCAAAAATCAAAATCAAAATCAAAGCATTTATTTCAAGTAGGCCAGTTACAGGCACTTTTGAATTGTCGAAACAAAGTTAAATGTAGCTACAGTCCCAGTCACAAGACATAAAAACTGTGAAAGTACTGTAGTTGCCCATTCCCTAGCGTAGATCTCTATGGAGAAGAACGGGCAAGAAACTCCATGGACACTCTTTTAAATCAAAATATTGTTACAAAATCTTGGTTACATCATTCATGTTGAGATGGTATATTAGTATATATTAGTATAATTATAAAAATTGCAATAACAATATTATAATATAATCTTAGCGAAACTTTAAGCACTTTTCAAATAAAAGTGTTTTCTTGACACATAGACTTTGACGTCACTACCGGCGTTATCGAGAACGACGCGTTTTGAGAGTGCGTTCCGTTTCCCAAAAAATATGCTACATAAAACAGTAAATTGTAAAATAAGTGATGTATTAGCAACTTAAACAAGTGTATCACAATGTTTTTATGGGCTAATACAAGGCATTTTTAATAAATAAAAAGACTTTTGTATTTCATGCATATTCCCTAAAAAACTGTATTCTCATCATCTGCTTAGCCATTTCCTAACTATGTTGGGGTCGGCTTCCAGTCTAACCGCATGCAGCTAAATACTAATATTTTACATAGAGCGACTGTCTATCTGACCTACCCAGTTAATACTGTGTTATACGATACCTCTTGATAAGACTCGTCAGACTTTCGAGCCACTGACTACCTAACGACTGACAAAGATCTATAAATGACAGCCGGTCTTAAGCCATGCTTGCCTAGGTTGGTCTGTGGATGGGTGACCGCCCATTACATACCGAGTTTCCTCCGTGCCTCGGAAAGCCCGTTAAGCCGTTGGTCCCGGCTGTCATTTGTAGATCTTTGACAGTCGTTACAGGTAGTCAGTGGCCCAAAAAGTCTGACAACCAGTCTTACCAAGGGGTATTGTATTACCTGGTACTAACTGGGTTGTGGAGGACAGATAGGCAGTCGCTCCTTGTAAAATACTGGTATTCAGCTGCATCCGGTTAGACTGAAGGCCGACCCCAACATATTTGGGAAAAGGCTAGATGAATTAGGCCCAATACCATAATATTGTTTACTTTCAGACAATGGCCCTCTGCCTATCCTGTATATCAAGATCCCTAGACTGCGTTCCTCGCAGCTTTGTAAACGCATGTTCCATAATAGAGGGAACTCTTCCTTCCCATATAAACCCCGTCGGAGGTTCTGTATTACTACAAATGCTTGTAACAGTCACTTACGAAGAGATACAAAAATGGGCTGATGAAGAAGTTGAGAAAGAAAAACAAGGTAAGCACCATCTATTGAACCCCGAACACCCTGACGACCCGAATGACGCAGCGGTAGTGAGGCGTGATGACTATGGACATTTGTTTCCGAGTCATGGATGTTTATATGTATAATAAGTATGTATTTACAAACAAAAAGTATCTATGTAGTATATCAACTATCTGGTGTCCACGACACAAGCCTCATTGCTTAGTGTGGCACTAGATGGCGCTGTGTGAAATATCTAGCGATATTTATTTATTATTAATATATTATTATTAATAATATAGCGATATTTGTTTTGTAACTGCATGATTTGGTTAAAGCGCCATCTAGTCATTTAAAAAGTAACGAATGAGTTCCTACTAAGATAAAATAATATGGGAACTTTGTTTGGCGATTCCGAAGCTGTTATCACGATCACCTTAATCTATGTGATTTTACTTTACTAATAAGGCTAATTTTATGATTACTTCGACTCATAGGCCATGTGTTGTATAGCAATTCGATAATTTAATCGTCTATACAGGGTGTAAACGAACTCTTTACGAAGCCATCAACCAAGCATTCTGTACATCAGACTAAGTAACTCTACGCAAAAATTATTGCTAAGAAACGACTTTTTTTTTGGGGCAAGAAATCACGTTTTACCGTAAAACTCAATGTAACGCACTCAAAACATTGTACTTATAGACGCATTTTAAAGTAAAGTTATGACCTTAAAAACTAGTAGGTATTTGAAAAAAACCTGTCAAAAAGTTGGAACTTTGACCCCCAATATCTCCATAACTAGAAGGTTCCCAGGTATGGTGTAGAACAAAAAAATGATCGCAAAGACGGGGAAAACAAGTGCCTTTCGGCTTCATTAAGGTTCTATTTACATCCTTTTTAACTAATCTTTGTTTTATTTGTGAGTAGCGTCCACTGCGAACGGAGAGCCTCATACTATGAGCGCAAGATCGAATAGACCGAGGTCCAAGCACGTGAGGATTGCTGGTATGGGGCAAACAAGTAAGTTCTGAAGCTTAATTCTATCTCTTAGTGCTATCTTATCACAGGTATCATAGCTTTATTTATTTTGTGAAAATTTATAAATGTTTTTAATGCCAAATAAACACAACTTTCGTTTCTTTCTTTCTTATGTCAAATAGTTAGTTAAAAAACGTGGTTGATATCGAAGTGTCAAAATTAAAAAAAAATAATAATAATAATATTTTTAAGGACGTAGGTCCTGTACCTACTATCGACGTTCACTGACTTTTCAACCTTACTGCTTAAGGTGAAAAGTCAAACAGACCGCCAGTGTACTCGGGAGGACAGACGCCAGCACATCAAGCGATCTGAAATTTTATTTTTTTCCAATCAACATTGAACCTAATGCTTTAGCGATAAAGTTGAAAATCGATTAAAAAAGAGGCGGGGACAGAGGGGACGGAGGAGACAGTTTTTCTAGGCCCTCTTCGATGTTGCATAAATATTATTCTATTACACCAAAAAAAGTAACCATTTTATTATAGTAATAAACGAAAGATTACATAGAAACGAAACCGGAATCTTAAAATCATAAAATAAGTTGTATTATGATAATTTTTTGCGAGTCAAATCATTCCTGTTGTGGTCAATGTCATTTGAAAGAACATACTTACGTAAATAGGGGCGTTTTTTCCGTTTACAAAAAAAAAGTAAGTACAGTATCCATTGGTAATAATATCTGCTTTAATTATAATAGAAATAGAATATAATATAAAAGAAATAATATTAAACTGTGAGCGTATCAAATTGTGCAGAAAGATTTCAACGCAATGTGCAAATGCAATTACTTTCAGAGACTGCTACAGACGTGCAGCAACTTGTATGTGTGTGGATTCATTTTCGAATTTCTCATCATTCAGGTTAGACATGGCTTATTACCACTGTAATCTAGAGATTATAAGAAATAAATCCATATACGTTTCATTAATATTTGCTACATTTTATGTGGGTGGCCTGTTCTCAAAACTAAAAAAATTGTCTCCTTTGACGGATTGTAGTAGCTTTATTTGTTCTAAAAGTGCTCATTTTGCTTACTTCGATGTTTCTACTGCGAGTTCAATATTTCCTGTAAGTATTCAAATAAAACCGTTTTCACAGACACTTCATCATCCCTAAGTTTTGACGGTAGTCATAGCAACGCGTCTTCCATAGCCCTGGCTATAGCAGAGGCCCTCTGTTCCATAGACGAAGACGACAAACATACCAGAGACATACAACTGCTCATAGAGCGGGCTAAGAGGAAGGTGGTCTTGTCTGAACAGTTCGGGTTGGAGGACTTTCCGGAATTCGCTGAGTTATTTGAGGAGGTGAGTTTTGGCTAGGACCTATCTGCAGGTAAGTGTTTTAGTCAGCTTGTGATGACTGCCTAGTTAGATTAGTGATCGCGGGTGCAATAACGACGCGGTATTGTTTTTCTATTAAGCATTTATCAGAAGTACACGAGTACTTCTGATAAATGCTAATCAATTTGATGAATGCTATTCGTTGCGTCGGAAGCTATAACATGACACAAATAATACATTTGCTGCTTCGTAGCAGCAGTCTTCTGGTTCGCGGCCGCCACTCCAGAACATTTCGGTTCCATCGGCCATCCGTTCTGCGAGCAATGTGCCCTGCCCACTGCCACTTAAGTTTTTCAATTCTTCGGGCAACGTTGGTAGCCTTCGTTCTCTTGCGGATGTCTTAATTTATGATTCGATCACCGGGATCAACCGGAAGACGTTGCGTCGGAAGGGCTCCCACTAGGTGGACCGATGACCTGGTGAAGGCTGTGGGAATCTGCTGGATGCGAGTCGCACGGGACCGCTCAATGTGGCGACACTTGGAGGAGGCCTATGTCCAGCAGTGGACGTCTTGATGATGATGATGTTAGGTTGTGAAATGTGAGTAAACTCTCTTGTTCTTCTCTCGTTTTTACGAGATCACGATTCACAAAGAAAAGTCTATCATCCACCGCCTGATAGATGCCACAAGCCCCCAGAGATGATTAGTTATAATATGGCTGTTAATCAGGCAAGAAAATGTCATTTGCATGCACAATACGTTATAATATTTAAATATTTTAGGGAGATGTGCCCGGATCCAATGCTGAGCGAGCAAGCGACGCTGCGGCCCTAACTAGTCAAATTCTCATGACATCGCCTGGAAGAGATAGCTTACGAGTAAGTATCCAATTGATGTATTAACACTTAGTTAAACAAATATTCCACTAGTTGTACCGATGATCTGGTGAAGGTTGCGCGGGGATCCGCTAGATGCGAGCCGCACGGGACCGGTCAATGTGGCGACACTTCGGGGAGGCCTATGTCCAGCAGTGGACGTCTTTCATCTGAAATGATGATGAAAAATATATAAACTTTGAGATAGTGTGAATTGATCCTACACGCACTTAGTTATCCACGAGACTTAACCCAACAGCGACGGCCGAGTAGAAGCCTTCTAGACAAAATTCTCGCCTGGTAACCACCTATTACATGTCAAGTTTCCTCACTGCTTCGGAAAGCTCGCTAAGCCGTTGGTCACAGCTGTCATTTGTAGATCTGTGACAGTCGTTACAGGCAGTCAGTAGGCTGAAAGTCTTACAACCAGTCTTACCAAATATCATATTACTCAGTACTAACTGGGTTGTGGACGTTATATTAGGCAGTCGCTCCATGTAAAATACTGGTATTCAGCTGCGTCCGGTTAGACTGGAAGCCGACCCCAATATAGTTGGGAAATGGCTAGGCAGATGATGAATTAGTGCTTTATCAGTACAATACAGGTGTTTTAGCTAGGCAGGCATAATTATGATGACTCGTCTAGTCGGAGGATTCACCTTTTTCAATGGAGGGTGAGGATCTGTGCTTTCTTTTTCCTCATACTAATACCAACAACCATTTTTAAAGCATAATGTCTCCTTATTTTTAATACAAATCAGTTTTTTTTAGGTTATCTATGAACATCTTGCGCTACACTCGGAGTGGATATACAAGGAGCTTGGCATTCAAGACACTTGCGATGTGGCCATACCAATAAATAAGGCTCCGTTGCTGTACATCATGTTTCATATCGGGAAACAACCTTTTGATCAGGTAAGAATTTGCTACAAGGAAGGTGAAACCAACCATCTGTAAGAGCGAGTAATCCGTAATTTACCTCGTGCACTACCAGTTTGGTGATTTTTTTTTGTTTTAGAACTGACTTCCTTTCGATTGAACTTTTACTGTTTTCAAAGCAGGTGATGACTCAAAATGTACAGAGTAAACCCACCAAGAGACAATAATAATAATAATAATAATAATAATGTGTTTATTTTCTCATCACAAACGTTACAGTGAACAGGAATTATTAAATCTAATACACAGGGTAAACATTTGTGAGAGACTGGTGCCCGATATAGGTATACAATACCTGTGTTACGGGTCACCAGGCCCCCCAAGACTTACAGGTATAAAACAAATTTAGATTCATTACTAACAAAATGCGTGATGATTTTACTTAAATACTAGGTACAGAATGTTGTAAAATAAAAATAAGAAAAATTATAAATACTCTGAAAGGGTCTAGATGTGTGATTTGCGGTAGATAGTGTGTGTTTATGTAGTAGATGGATGTTTATCGGATTGGCATCAATAGACTTTCAGTTGCCTGATAATCTAGAGTTTTCAACCATTTACAGACGGTTAATTTACAGACTGGTCTCCGCAGTGGGTAAATTGTAAGTGTTGTGTTGATTTTATTGTACAAATATCCTCCAAGAAAACAGAAAAACAATAGTGGGCCAGTCCCAAGAACCCCGAATGAAAAATCATAAATCGTGTCAACTAATGCCCGACCATAGTTTTACCGCTTAGCTCACTCTGAAATAAAGAAAAAAATACGTTGTTCCCACTGAACATTAACAAAAAAATCTATAAGTTGGGACACAATTTCATGGTTTTCCCTTCATTTAATTTATCATGTTTGTTAGAGAGATTTGATCCATATGATTGATCCTATGGATTGATGTAAAAAAAAGTACAAATGTTATTTTTTCGAACTTTAGTCGCTTTGAATCCCGAGTGTAGTAAGTAGCAAGGGAATTTTCGCAAAACTGTGAATGCAGATTTGGTTCTTTTTAAAAATAAAGGAACGTTCCTTTGAGTAAAATTTGCTATCTCTAGTATTTAGAGTACTTTCCCTCCAGGTGGCATTAAAAATGCCACCCTGTATACGTTACGCAAATTCTGTTTGTATTGTCCTTAGTTCCTCCGCGGCGAATGGGCAATACCTTGGAGCAAGTTGGTCTCCGTAGCCAAAGCCTGGTCTGGTCTGGAAGGAGTCCGAGTCCACATCAACAGACGCACAGATGTTCGCAATATGAAGACTCAAGGAAAATCCAATAAGCAGTTGATGCAATTATGTGCTATGTTCAAGTCCAATAGTGAAGGACTTTTGTAATCGGGTATCTTCGGAAATATTCGGGGCACTTCGGGTGTACCAGTAGACGTACCAAAGTTTGATGACTCAGAATAAGTCCAATAAGCACTTAATGTAGCTATGTGCTAAGTTTAAGTCAAATAGTAAAGGCCTTTTGTAATGACATCAATATCACCATCTTTCAGACTGAAAGGCAGTAGAAACTGCTGTAGATAGGCCTCCCCCCGAACGCCTTCTGATCCACAAGTCTAACTGTTGTTCGTATCCAATGGATTCCCGCACCAAGCCGATAGTGACAGCGTTCGTGTAACTTCGTGAATGTTCGGGGAATATCGCTACCGACGAGCTCAGCAAGCTGTTGATATTAACTTTGTGCATTGTTCAAGTCCAAAATTTAAGGACCTGAGTAGTATTTGTTAAGTTTTCTAGCACACATCAGTTGACGAACAAGAGGTTCCTGTTTAAGGTGGGTCTGCTGTCATTTTAGTGCCTTTGTAATTTTAAAATGTTATTGAGACAAACCTATCCTTTGTAGTTGCTAAAAGAAAATATATCACAGCCCTATAGAATATTCTCAAGATTTTTTTTTCAATTATTCTCCCTACAAACTATAAATTATTTATTTTGAAGATATTTGGGACAGAACTTTCATACACTGTTTTTAGCTTTCACGGTTTAAAACTAAACTTATGTTGTCACTTACATCGATCGATCGATCTCAATTCTCGATCTTATATCTTCCGTGATTATTATTTGTTTTGAGCTCCCGATATTTCGACGCTGTTGCAAGCGCCATGATCGCGGGTTGAGTAAGTGACAATTTAAGTTTAGAACTTTCATAGTTCTTCATCTGCCTAGCCTTTTCCCAAGTTTTATTAGGGTCGGCTTCCAGTCTAACCGGATGCAGCTGAATACCAGTATTTTACATTAGAGCGACTGCCTATCTGACCTCCACAACCCAGTCAGTACTGGGTAATACGATACCCCTTGGTAAGATTGGTTGTCAGACTTTTTGGGCCACTGACTACCTGTAACGACTGTCAAAGATCACAAATGACAGCCGGGACCAACTGCTTAACGTGCTTTCCGAGGCATGGAGGAAACTCGGTATGTAATGGTGGTCACCCATCCACAGACCAACCTAGGCAAGCACAGCTTAACCTAAAGATCGACCCGAGCGGCTGTTATTATTTAGCCACGAGCTCTTTCATAGTTACGTTGCTTTAAAAGCCAAGTCTAGTAGAACTGACGACGGCTCCGTGGCTGAGCGATTGGCTGCTGCCACCTGCTGCGCTGCGCGTTGTGACTTCGATCACCGCACGGAATTAATATTTGAATTGCATACAGGTAGTGGTTCTGGATCTGGCTGTTTATGTATGTGAGTTAAAATGTTTGTAAACGCACCCACGATACAGGAGAAATATCGAGTGTGAGGCAATGTTTTTGTAACGTAAATAAATGTTACATTATTTCAATGAAATCTACAAGTAGCTGCCTTTGCCTACATAAATCTCAACTCCAGAAACTCACCCCATAAAATCCCCACTATTCATAACAAGCCTATCCAATCTGCCGCCAATATCTATAAAACGTCAACACTGACATAACTCATACTCTATATAAAATACAATATTCTCCAATAAAATATTCACAAGGACATGAATTGTGAAACATTTTTCTCTCCAGGAACTGAAGTTAGGGAAACTTCCCTCGAAGTCGGTGTCATAAGTTTTATACGGGACTTCATGTAACTTCGGTCCATAGACATTGACATTTTGTAAGTTTAAACACAGAAGATTCTATTAGGAGTTGGTTGGTAATAAGTTTCCGGAGTGTCGGGAGCCGGGGCTACTAGAAGATCGTAATTTTCTTCCGATATCAGATATTTTAAACGTGCGACCGGAGTTGTCGCTTTTTGTAAAGTTTTCTTCGTGCGACGTCGTGTTTTGTTATTGGAGATCGGGAAAGCTTAAAGCTTGCTGTATTTTTCTCTTTGGTATGACCGTGTGACAATAACGAATGGTATATAAGGAGTTTAACGCTTGTTTCCTTTATCGTATTCTAAATAACCCTAAAGATACGGGGATAAATTTTCGAGCTTTCGCAAAAAATAGTTTTCGCCCCAAAGTTGACCAAAATGCACCTGTCTTTTTATTAATAAGAGGCTCCAAATACTTCAATGTTTTACGAGAACCTACGGAAAATGTTTCCTAGCTTTTCAACACAGTAAAACGTCCACACTAACCTTTAAAACCTCAAAACTAATCAAAGAACACGCTAAATCCAAAACGCAAATCGAAGTGCTTTATAAGCCACGAAAACGGAGTATCGGAAACCGATGCAAATAAACTTGACTGAGGTTCGAAGCCTAAATCTTTAGCGGACAAACGCCGTCGGCTGTGTTGTTACACGCTACGCTCTATGCTGCTCGACATGTTAGATGTAAATTGAGAACCAGTCAAAGGATTACTAGGGGTTACGAAGTCGAATTAAATTTGTAAGAACGATACGACGGTAGTTAAAAATGTTTCGGTAATTTTGATGGATCAAGTCTTACATGCCTTGTTGACGGTTACAAGCTAAATAATTTAGGTTTTTAAATGTACAAATAGTCTTATTTAGGTCCCTGTGTGTGTGGCTATTTCCCGGGCCCTGGCTCATGGTAGTGGAAAGAACAGATTTAAATCTGTAAGATTTCGACACAACTATTCATTCTCCATGGAGCTTTTTTGTTATGGTGAATCCTCATATGGATACCTCCATTAGGATTCACCATAACAAAAAAGCTCACAGTTATCCATAAGTTAACATCCTTCTGAAGAGCAGCTTTTTTATGCAAACTGTCTGTTGCATACAATTTATTTGCACGAACGAAGTTATCATGACTTGTAAACCGACCAATATTCCGGTTCATGTCACCCAAATATGTAAAATCGAAGAAATAAATACGCAAGACTAGCGAGTCTCAAGTGACTTCCCAACTTAGAGTAGCGGTTGAATCACCGAAGTTGTCCCGGAATTGTTTATTCAAAGCGCGCCGCGGACGTGATGCGATTGTTACATTCCGGGACGATTCCAATCAAATTTTGATTTATTCCTTTTGTTCCTCTTTACATTTTCGGTAATGTCCGACTGATTTTGTTGGGTTTTGACGTGGGGATCAAGCACTTGAAAAGGGAATAGAATAGAAACGTGTTTAGGTGTGGAAAGCCCGAGCTTCCTATTATTTGCTATGTTATTACAATTTTGAATTCGGAATATTCTCGTGGTTCTAATACCATTTCCATTGAAGCCTGCAACGTATTTTCCTGTACATAGTTCTAGAAATAGGTAATATTTGTGTCTCCCGATTTAGTTATAACGCCAGTTGCAAGCGTGGAAATGAAATTCAGCTTGAATGGTCAATAATTTCCATCGAAATTGTTGATTTTATAATTTTTTGTAATCTCCTTATTGAAAGGCATTTCAACACCATTGAAAGCATGAAATTATCAGTATTTCCAAGTAGTAGGTGTTTTCAGATATCACGTGCCTTCGTCTTTTTTAAGCACTATCTCCTGAGTTGATAGACATAAGGTCAGGATACCGTGAGCAGTACCTATAATGCTCATCAACACCTGTCTGTGCTGATCCATAGTCAGCACAGCTAGGTTTATACTCTAAACTTCTATACTAATAATATAAAGAGGAAAGATTTGTTTTTTTGTATGTAACGAATAAACTTAAAACTACTGGACCGAGTAACATAAGCTATATTTTATCCCCATACTCCCACGGGAACGGGGAACTACGCGGGTGAAACCGCGTGACGTCCGCTAGTAAGACTAAAGAGACGTTTACGCATCATTTGCCTAGCCGTTTCCTAATTATGTTGAGGTCGACTCCCAGTCTAACCAAATGCAGCTACCAGTATTTCTACACCACAGAAGTCAACCAGTAGGGCTATTACGTGTCTCTGTTGACAGCTCAAAATGATAGTAGGTAACTGGGCTCGGTGTCCATCAAATAACTGTCAAAAGGCTAGGTTCGTATTATGTATGACCAGTCGCGATCAAATATGACGTCATTGGTCCCCTCGTGGCAGATAGTCACCGTAACTTATTTTGACAGACGCTTTCGTATCGATACTTTTATTATTGCGACTATGTAAGCATAAGCATAGTGGACATCAAATTGATGACAACTGAGTTCGAAGTTGCTATCGTGATAGACGTTACTCATAGGTAGTGTTTTATAAGGTTTTGTGATAGACACCGAAGCCGATTTCTGTGCTGTAGTATATTGTGATCTAAGAAAATTACTGGTAACACTATTTAGGAATAAAAAGTATGTAGGGCTAGCAACCCAACCAGAATCGAATTTTCCGGACGGAAAATTCTGAAAATCTCTTAACAGTTTGCGGGCCCAGGTTAGAAGTAATCTGGCCAAAAGGGGTATCATCGACCCGTCCCAAAGACAGACATGTCAGTGTGCAGCCCCTCTGCACATACCTCTGCATATGCTCCACCTCCTCTGTTGCCCATCATGCATAGCCACCTGCACCTTCCAGGATTTAAACGAAGCCAACGACAGAGCTGTGCAGGTGGCAGATGTAATTCTGACACTACCAGCTTTTTTTTTAGAAATGATACTTACAAGTATCATTTTATCCCGATTAAAACATATTTACGATACTCAAGCATTTTATTTGGATAATTTATACAAGGCGTATATACATCATGTGCAAACATAACGTCTTTTGTTATTTTATTGTTTAGATAGCTTGTGATGTTCTAAAATATTTATTTTCATGTATTAATATTAGTTCTTTTATTAATCTGAAGTTATGGAATGGTATCGTTAGTTCTGATTTCAGCCACGCCGCCCCTTTTTTTTTTCGGATGGGAAATCATCAAATGACTTCTCCCGCTCTGGGCGGAGCAGGAGGGAGTGTCAGACTTTTACTGACTAAAACCCATCCATGTTCCTTCATCGCCCTTTGTGTTCCGGGGCCACGGTATCTCTTTCGAATAGTCCCGCAACCCCGGCAGGCATCGGTCCTTGCGGACCCCTTCCTTCCTGCTGACTCTCATCGAGGCGCGCGTGGAACACGAACGCGCCGTCGACACGGCCTGTCGTCATGAGACGGACGGACGGCGAGCTAGCCCATAGCCCACCGTCCACAGGCCCGCGCCTACGTTGGCCGGGGGCCACGAGGTGGCCCCCGGCCAACGCCCGGGGCGTCTCCCGCGGCGGCCGGGACGCTGTGAGGTTCTCTCCCTCTCACGTTCCGCCACCTCCTTCTCTAGCATTACTGCTTCGCAGAAGGAGGTGACGGCGTCCCATTCCGTCTCGCTCCGGACCATGGCTTGCACCAGGGCCGGACGCGAGAGGTCGCCGCCGCCAATCGCCGCTTCAAGGACACGGCGGTGCTCCGCCCACGCGGGGCACACCTCCACCGTGTGCTCCACCGTGACCTCCAGTCGATCCTCGCAGTGGAAACACCCGGGCGTTTCCTCCCGCCCGATTCGGTGCAGGAACCTCCCGAAAACACCGTGTCCGGTGAGGACCTGCGTCAGGCGGAAGGTGAGGACGCCGTGGCGTCTCTCCAGCCACTCCTCAAAGAGGGGACTTATCGCCACTATCGTGGCGTGCCCTGCACGGGGTTGCGACAGTCACTCTCTCGCCAACGGGGATGAAACGGGAGGCGAAAGTTTGTATGGGGAAATAAGATTAGGTAAGACTGTTTTAATCGAAACTTCACAGGAGTACTATCGATAAATGAGTTAACATTTGTTTCAGGTTTTTTCAGAATTCAACCCCTAAAGGGGGAAATGGGGTAAAGAAATTTGAAAATCAACATCGGTATTGTTTGTATGGTGTATCGGGTCGGGTGTGTTACAAAAAAAACGATTTTAAGATATAATGTGGTGGACCTGAAATACCATCATCATCCCCTGTTGGGGTGCGATGGGGTTGAAATGTCTAAAAAATAGTATGGGTGTCGATACCGACATTATCAGGGGTGCTGATTACGAATACAGCAGAAAATAAAATAAAGACAGTTTGGAAAGTTATAAATAACGAGACTAACAGGAAGAAAATACGTAACACTAGCTACACATTAGATACAGCGTGTGGTCCTAAAAGCTCAAATCAGGAAGTAGCTCAAGAATTTGTAAATTTCTTTACCGATATACCACTAAAAACAACGGAGGCTCTTATTTCCTCACCTGAACTCTCAATTGGCTTATTAAAGGCGAATGTGTCTGGCTGCCTGGCTGAATTTAAATTTAAACACATTAATCCTATGATAGTTATTAAAACTTTCCGGCAAATAAAAATCAAACTAACCGAAGATCTATGGGGAATGTCTGTCAAAGTTTGTACATCCATACTTGAGACTATAGCCCCTTACTTAGCTTTAATTTTTAATTTATGTGTAGACCAAGGAGTTTTCCCAGATTTAATGAAATACAGTAAAGTCATACCTCTTTTCAAATCCGGAGACAGTAAAGATACTAATAATTATAGACCTGTATCCGTGTTACCAGTTTTTAGCAAGGTTTTTGAAAAAGTAATGCTTAATCAAATGCTCTATCATTTTAACACCAACAGAATCTTACATGATCAACAGTATGGCTTCACCAAGGGACGTTGTACAACTGACGCCGGTGTAACCTTATTAAAGCACATATTTACTGCGTGGGAAGAGTCTCAAGACGCCATAGGAATTTTTTGTGACCTCTCCAAAGCGTTTGATTGCGTAAATCACGACACATTACTTTTGAAACTTGAGCATTACGGACTGGGTAAACTTGCACTTAGTTTGGTAAAATCTTATTTGAATGATAGACAACAACATGTTCAAATAAATGGTGTTAATTCACAGGGTTTAAAAGTAAAAATGGGGGTTCCACAAGGCTCAATATTGGGTCCTTTTCTCTTTCTAGTATATATAAATGATCTTCCCTATTTACTGAAAAACCAACCGCAAAATATGGTGTTATTTGCTGATGACACTTCCCTAATTTTTAAAATAAATAGGCGGGCCCAAAAACTAGATGACGTGAATAATGCCCTACTTCAGGTCCAAAATTGGTTCACAGCAAACAATTTGGTATTAAATGAAAAAAAAACCAAATGCATAAGATTTGCTTTACCGAATGTTAAAAGTAGTGATTGTGATATAATATTGAATAAAGAGAAACTTGAATTCGTAGATAAAACGGTTTTTCTGGGGATTACGCTTGATTCAAGGCTACAATGGGGTTCTCATTTGACATCTCTTGCGGGGCGGCTAAGTTCAGCAGCCTATGCCATTAGAAAAATCCGTCAGTATACTGATGTAGATACCGCTAGACTGGTTTATTTTAGTTACTTTCATAGTATAATGTCTTATGGCATTTTACTGTGGGGACGGGCTGCAGATATTGAGTCTATATTTATTCTGCAGAAAAGAGCCATCAGGGCCATATATAATCTTCGTAAGCGCGATTCTCTAAGGGAACTGTTTAAGGATATTGGCATCATGACGGTACATTGTCAATACATCTACGAAAACATAATGTACGTCAGAAAAAATCTGCACCTTTTTGGTAAAAGGGGTGACAGACATAATTACAGTACTAGAAATAGGGACCAACTAGTTCAGCCAGGTTTCCGACTCGCTAAAGTAGACTCATCTTTCATGGGGTACTGTTTGAGATGCTATAATAAAATTCCACAAAGTATTCTTGGAACTGAATGAGACGAAATTTAAAACATGCATTAAACGCACACTATGTAAGCAAGCATATTACAAGTTGAGCGATTATATCGCTGATAAAAATGCTTGGCTCAATGCTGGTCCTGCTCCACAAGGACAGGGGCGCATAAATTGATAGCATTAAAATGTATTGTTGGAGCTGCTGAAGATTGTACAACTATCTTTGCATTGTATAGATTCAATCTCCTTAGTATTATATAAATGCATAGCCCATATTGTGTGAGTACTATGTACTAGAAAGCTATCATTCACTGGAAACCTACGTCTTTTCTTGACTTGAATGTGCCCTGGCGGTTTAGAGTATGTCATGCTCACTCAAATGTCTCGCTGATGGTGGCGCATGTGTCGGATCATTTAGTTCCCTTCAAAATGGTTGAGTTGAATGGTGCTGATCCATGCGTCATGTCCGTGAACGGGCGCTGTCAGTTGTGACTGGTCATCTCTTAGTTGCCATGGCTTATTTGAATGAATTATTTTGAATTGTATTTTTTTTGTTTGTGTGTTTTTGCTGTGGACACTTTTAACGTGCACATCTTGCTACATTGTTCTCACATAATATACCATCTCAACATGAATGATGTAACCAAGATTTTGTAACAATATTCTGATTTAAAAGAGTGTCCATGGAGTTTCTTGCCCGTTCTTCTCCATAGAGATCTACGCTAGGGAATGGGCAACTACAGTACTTTCACAGTTTTTATGTCTTGTGACTGGGACTGTAGCTACATTTAATTTTCATCTTTGTTTCGACAATTCAAAAGTGCCTGTAACTGGCTTACTTGAAATAAATGCTTTGATTTTTGATTTTTGATTTTTTTGAATATAGCATTTATTTTGAGATCCAGAAGACGACAGAATCGCCTTCTATACAGGGTTATTGTGATGATTGTGAAACGATGATGATGATTGTGATTACGATGATAATGATTGTGATTTCGATGATGATGATTGTGATTAAGATGAAAATGATTGTGATTACGATGATGATAATTGTGATGACGATTGTCATAACGATGATCATGATTGTGATACTGATGATGATGATTGTGATAACAGTGATGGTGATAGTGATTGTGATAGTAATGGTGATGGTGATTGTGATGGTGATTGTGATAGTGATGGTGATCGTGATAGTGATTATGATAGTGATGGTGATGGTGATGGTGATGGTGATAGTGATAGTGATGGTAAATGTGATGGTGATTGTGATTGTGATGGTGATAGTGATTGTGACTGTGATAGTTATGGTGATTGTGATAACGATGATGGTGATTGTGATAGTGATTGTGATGGTGATTGTGATAGTGACGCTGATTGTGATGGTGATAGTGATGGTGATGGTTATTGTAATGGTGATAGTGATGGTGATTGTGATAGTAATTGTGATTGAGATGGTGATTGTGACAGTGATGGTGATTGTGATAATTATGATGATGATTGTGATAACGATAATGTTAATTGTGATAACGATGATATTGATTGTGATTGTGATTGTGATGGTGATTGTGATAGTGATAGTGATAGTGACGGTGATTGTAATGGTGATAGCGATGGTGATGGTAATTGTGATGGTTATAGTGATTGTGACTGTGATAGTGATGGTGATTGTGACAGTGATGGTGATTGTGATAATGATGATGATGATGATTGTGATAACGATAATGATGATTGTGATAACGATGATGGTGATTGTGATTGTGATGGTGATGGTGATTGTGTTAGTGATAGTGACGGTGATTGTGATAGTGACGGTGATTGTTATAGGAATTGTGTTGGTGTGTGTGACAGTGATGGTGTTTGTGGTAATGATGATGGTGCGTGTGATACGATAATGATGGTTTTGATAACGAGGATGGAAAATGTGATGATGATGATTGTGATTACGATGATAATGGTTGTGATTACGATGATAATGATTGTGATAATGATGATAGTGATTGTGATAACGATGATGATGATTTTGATTACGATGATAATCATTATGATTACGATGATTAAGATTATGATAACGGTAATGGTGATTGTGATTGTGATTGTGATGGTGATTGTGATTGTGATGGTGATTGTGATTGTGATAGTGACGGTGATTGTGATGGTGATAGCGAAGGTGATGGTTATTGTGAAGTGATTGTGATAGTGATTGTGACTTCGATAGTGATGGTGATTGTGATAGTGATTGTGATTGAGATGGTGATTGTGACAGTGATTGTCATAATGATGGTGGTTGTGACTTGTGATAGTGATGGTGATTGTGATAATGATGGTGATTGTGATAGTGATGGTGGTTCTGATGATAATAATTGTGTTGATTACGAGATTCGTAATAGGCCTGCTGATCTTAATTCAAGTGATGGTCATTGCAACGTATTTCAAACAATGGTAGTTTTTGTAACATGCCGTTTTGTTTGCTCTGAAACATTTCGGGGAATCTCTGACGATAAATTGGAAGGTATTGGTGCGCATTTTATTCAATATTGATTCAATTTGACTCCGTTCCCGAATTTTGTTTTGACCTAGCATTTTTTTTATTTGAACCCGCACCCAACACCATAGCTCTATTTACGTATTGTTTAGTGCGTAATTCTCCATAATCGTGGTTTAATCGCAGGTAATGACGTAAATATTCATGAGTCTACTAGCGCGAGCGTTACGACTAGCTTTATAGTGATCAGCAGTAAGTATGGGTGGATATGGTAATTATCAACATAATTCATCCCGTAAAATCCTGCTGACATTAAATTGGGCTCTCCCTACGTGCTCTCTACCGACGCTTTTAACAAATTACCCAAAGGATACATTCCTTGTGGTTGCATAATTTTAATGGCGTTATGTTGTCCTGATTTGTCTGAACTATATCTACTAATAATTAGCAAGCAAGCGAAAAGAGGACCGCTTGCTAATGAAGTAATGCTAGTTGTTTTCAAGTTGATGCCTTGTTTCATCTGTTGTCTTCTTGAAGGACGGGTCCCAAATTCTGTCAAAGTTCACATAGTATCACACTTAATGATTATTCACAGTCCAGGGCGATATCTCAACAAAAGATAGCTCCCAGTGTCCAATAATTTCGTTTCCCCACACTTTAGAATCCACTATTTCATTTCTGACCACCACCAAACGTTCCTATTTTCTCCCGTCGCATTGCAACCAGCACATTGCATCTTATTACTAATCATACGTACGATATCCGAAACACATAAACAATAGGTTCCAATTTCCTACACAGGGGCGACCTCCTCGTGCAATCTTCGAAAACTATTGACGAAGTTGTGGAGTGAGCATAAATTGTGTCTCTAGCCAATAGTTTGGAAACTAAATGCCCGCTTTTGTGAGCTATCTAGTAGCACTGGGCGCAGTTGGCTTGGCTTGGTATATTTACTAAGTAAATTGAGACCAGCTTTGTCGCTTGCTCCTTAGTTCAAGTAATAAAGGGAGTAGACGTGAGAAAATTAGTTTTGGAAAAAACTGATTAGGTAAAGAAAAGCGAGGGATACAAAAAATCTTGGGTCCTTTCAGGTTTGTTTAAATATTAGGTACCTCTACTCTACGAACGTTTTTATTAAGTAAAGGTCCACCTGAATTTCGGCTCCGAGCTTGGCATTAGGTACTCATTAAGAATTAACGACCAGAAAACCTACCAATTACATTTTGTATGACCTGAACTTCAAATTAAAGGTTGGCAGTTGTGTGACGAAGAGAAACTAATTAAAACACGTAAAAAGCTAGAAGACTAGACTATGACGTATGTACCTAACTAGGGATCTGTTTTGAATTCAAATAATTTTAAAACAGCTTAAAGTTTTTTGCAATTTGAAACGTAGGTAATTAAACGTAAACCATTTGATAAAAGAGAAATTAAAACAAATACCTGCTAAGATGAAATTGAATTTCAGACTAAAACTACACGACAATTTCAGCCACGAACTAATTAAACCATCTACCAAAAATTTAAAAAGAAAATGACATCACCACACGAAAGAATAAAAACTAATTTCAATAAAAACTTCTTTTTCTCGTTTTCTGTTAATTAAAATACTCTCCGAGTCGAGATCAAGCTGACGTAGCTTTGACCTGAATCGATAGAAAGGAACATTGTCTTTGAAAGTCTCTTTGTTTCATCTCGCAATACTAGGGCTTCTATTAAGCCAGATGGAATATTGTACTAATGTTTGTCGACAGATTCGACTTTAATTTGATGGAGACGAAATTATAAATTGGAAAGGAATTCAATTTAGAAGGCAAGTCATCTAAAGGTTGTCGAAATGTCGCAATTTGTGTAGATTTAATAAACGTAAGTATCTTATTTTTAACAACTAGGTATTCTAACGTAGGAAACTGGTTAAGGTAGGTATGGTGGGAGTGGTAGCAACGTCTCAGGTGAGCCCAGACATCGCCAAAGGAGTATGGTGCCCGGAGGTGGGCTACGCTGGATGTGTCGCGAACGTGATGCGTAGCAGTTCTCGCGGTTCATTCGATAATAAACAAAGATGTAAGCAAATGTTTTTCAGAAATATGCTCGCACCCTTGACTGTTTAGGTACCTACCTATCCTGTCTCTTGGGCATTAAAAGTAAGTAGTCTTATTTGATCATTGGCAAAGTAAGTAGTCAATTTTCCTTTGCCTATCGCTCCATGGAATAGATAGGCGCGAACAGGCGTGACTTGGATGAATATTTATCTATTTTTTGGGTTCCGTACCCGAAGGGTAACTAACAGGATCCTATTACTAAGTGTGTGAACACTCATGATCCGTAATAGGTAGTCAGTTGAAGTTTTCACAGAATCTGTATTTCTGTTACCGCTTTAACAACAAATAATAAATTAAAAATTAAAAGGAGCTCCCCAATACAATGGTATGGGACCCTTCATGCGTCACAAGCCCACCACACTGTTCCCAAACCACTGTAACTCCTAAAAGCCAGAATCAACAGTGCCGACCACCAGAAAAGCGCCGAGACAATGAAGCTCGACGAAGTCCCAGAGAATGAATTTAACTGTCTTGGATCCCGCAACGAAATTAAACAGAAAAGTATAGTGGGAGAGGAGTAGACAAAAAACAAAAAAATAAAAACCGTAATTTCCACCCTTCATGCGTCAGTCAGACTCGCATTTGGCTGGTTTTTTCATCATTTTATTTACCTCGACTTTATTGGATAAAGGAAATCTAGCAAGGACTCAAACTCCCTTTAGTACCCAAACACATTAACAGCCCAACCTATCTAAACAACGCTAACAGGAGACCTTTCTCTAAATGTTTCACTCGTATGTCCCATATTGAGTGCCGCCAAACTCGACCTGCACTAAAGTGCTTCCTTACTAAGCCCAGAGTTGTTATAAAGTGCTTTGTACTGCCACCAGCTGACTCTGTTACTAAGTACAGATTGTGTAGACTACGGGATGGAATAATGTAGGTTGTATGAATATGGTGTTGTACGGAATAGGTGACGTTTTGTAGTTACTGCTTCTTTGGTCTGAATTCCTGTCGCGCTGACGTCGGTCGTGCGTACGAGTATACATTGTGTTCTACATAGCACCATACTGCGACGCTGACGTCGGCGGCGCGTATTTGCTACTGTTTTTCTCGCTGACCGACCGTCAGCGTAACAGGAACTTACAATACTTACAATGGGTGAACTGTGTGAATTTTTTAATGTGTCTCAGTGTAGGCAATCTAAGCGGCAGATGATGATGATCTATCTTCTGATCGGCTTCAAGTCCAAAGGATGCAGCTCAAATACTTTGACATGAAAAGACTGGTAGTCAGACTGCCTTAGCTTCCAGGGCTATATCTAGAAATGTCCGCCGGAATCAAAGGTCACGTGCTTTCTGACTCCAACCAACATCACGATAATATTTAGTCTTTGCAATAGATTTAATCTACTATTGAAAAAAAAATGATTATGGAGAAAGCATCAATTGATGTGGATTGATATCCTGTTGTTTTCAGCGAAGTACGATTTTTTTCTTTTCTCAAATTTTTGCACGGATTACGGTTATACCACACTCTCTGCAAGTCCCTAAGTATGTTATAACGTTTTACAAAACACTCCCACATAACTATCATCCAGCAAATCATAACTAAATGAAACACCCGCATATTTCACACCACTCTTAACTGTACACAATTGCAAAGCGTTATTCAAATTAAGGGCGGCTTTTGGGATTATTTGCGGCCGTCTGCACCATACATAAGTGTTCGCTCATATTTGTTAGAGCATTAGCAATAAAATATTACCAGAGAAATTTGGGTCCCCCTTATGTTCATATACGTAATTCGGGACGGTTTCTTGCGTAGTAATAAACTTGGTAGGGATGGGAATGTTTTCAGATGCTTATACTTCTCAACCAAATAAAGTGTATACCTTAATGCGTCGTTTAGAATTGTCACAGCACTCAAATAATGAATGCATTTACACCAACAAAGCGTGACCACATTCATCAAATACACGTTGCCGACAGTCAAAAGGCGACCTCCACCACCAAGCGCCAACAATGCCGACAAAAGTTACAAAACTCATTGCAATCTGCAAGCGGACGGTCCATATTGCACCGCCCACAACAATGGTGGAGTAAGTTTCACAATTTGTGGTCGGAACGTAAGAAAATCGATGAACGGGAACTTCCCAACTATTGGTCGCGGACACAATTTATTGGTGAGCAGAACTTGCACAATGGCTTAGTTATACGGTGTCGATCTCGATTTGAGTGTTTCAAGGATCTCTGGAAGTTTTCAGTTCTTACTTATTGGCCTTTCGATGTTATCTTTCGAAGAGTTTGTTAATGAAAAGTGGAACTAGACGGGGCTTGATTTCTCATTAGTCGAATTCGCTTGTAAGTTGAGAGGTAGTTTTGTATTGTGAAAGTCATTGTTAATTAATATTAACTTTTAATTAATGCTCTTTTAAGAGATTGGCTCTTAATTGTATCAATTGTCTTTTACAATGTTACTGTTATCGTTTTTAATGTTTCTTATAAAGGTTGTTCAAGTAATAAATATATTAGTATTCTCTTCTGGACCTAGTATGACCAAGCTTCCGAGAGTTTCGTCAGTTTGTCAGTCACCAAATGCTATCATGATAAGCTGGGTGAAACTTGTCAGATTTGGGTCGTGTGTACCTATCTTTGATGATTCATCTTTAAACAGCTGGTTCATGAGATAACCTAGATTTAGTGCCATCACCATTGATGTGATAAAACTTCAGTTTTAGGCAGTGTCAGTAAAATCAAATGAACTTCATAATGCACAGGATAAACTGATAAAAACTTTTTTGCAAAAAATTAAACCGACTTTGTACACATCTGCGTACCCTCTCAGAGCATACAGGCATAAGCAATAAACATCCAAGCGATTGCAGCAATCACGGCAGATTTGCCATCTATTTTTGAAGAGTTCCATTGTATATCTCCGAAGATCAGCATCAGATGTTCACAAAATTCCACACGGGAAGCACCAGTTTTCAAAAAAAAAAATCATTAAAATCGGTTCACGCAGTGAAAAGATCTGACGTAACAATCACAAAAAAAAACAGTCGAATTGAGAACCTCCTCTTTTTGGAAGTCGGTTGAAAAGCTACTACTAGTATGTAGGTCCCTAAGTATATCCAGTGGAAGCCACCTCCTAAAATATTATCGTATCACGCTTGGCTGCTCTTAAAACCAATACACAACGCAATCTTTTTTATAGTCTACTGAACGTTAGTAAAATTTTGTGCAAAACTAACCTAACTTGCTCTATCTGTGGTGATATTGTTGTTAGTGTAATTTTATGGCCTGTTATCAATACGGAACGTAAAATATTTATACAGAGGTATAGAAATAGGATAACAACACCGGCTGGTTATCTCGATGCATGCAGCAAGACAAAAGCCTCTCTCATATATAGAAACCACGAATTTTATTAGGGAGTAGTTTGTTTATATGGTTTAGATTTTAAAAGAACTATGCTGAGTATGCCCTTTTGGGATGACCCCTTCCAAATTGCCACTCACATTTGCCTTTAATGAGGTTCTTCGGAAATGTCAGGTGAGCTGTACTCTCAATCTGCGTGCGTGTATGACCAGATGTACGTATAGTACTGTTCAAACTTTATGGCGGCTCGGAAGTTAGCTGCGAGTGACGGTCAGCGCAGATATACAAAATTTTAAGGTGGGTACTGACCAGTGTTACGGGCCGTAATGTACCATTCGCAGCGAAGCATGTTACGTTACGCCGTGTTCTAAACTCCGTGTAACATGCTCGTTTCGAACTCTTTGCTCGCCCGTGCTCCAGATTCGTTGCGACTCGTAGTCAACATGTCGGACGACGAAGTTGTGTTGGAATATTTGATTTTACTCAGTTAATGTATAATCAAAATTAATTCCATTCCATCTTTTTAATAACAAATAATCACAACTAATAAACAAAAGGCCCGAAGTACCTGGAATCATCGCTTGTGCCGCGTGTGCTCGTGACGACTCGCTGCGACGTACTAACTGAAGCGCGTTACATTCAAAGGATTCGCCAAAACACCGACAACGGGGGCGAGTGCCTTGTTTCCTCGTACTGACTGCACGAACTGCTAGCTGTGTAACACGTTACATTACACCCCGTAACGCCGGTCAGTACCCACCTTTCGGTGTCATCGGGGCGCAGAGGATGCATCGTCTTGATCGTATAATGTGCAGACCGTCGATAGCAGATAACTTCCGTAGCATTTGGCGTTCTGTAGTTTTTGCCCATAGCCGTAGGAAAAAGGCGTGAGACTATGTATGTATGCTGAATCAATCGTGTTTGATATCGAAGATCCGTAAGACTCATGTGCAGTTATCAGATTTGGAAACCATTTCTTCTGTCAGTATCCTTCATCTGGGTAGAAAACCCATCTTTTACCTACATTTCTCGTCACAAGTAGCACATACTTTAAAATACAACCTTTCCTTTGCAAGATGCTTGCAAGAAACAATTCAGAAAACGAGCGCAAAGTTTTGATTTATGCGCACATTCGGAGTAAGAGCTTAACTGGCTTATGATTAACGGTTACATACGTTGTTCTCCAGGAATTGCTCTTTAAGTAGTTATAACGATACTTATTTTTGTATCGTGTTGTAATATAGTGTACAGGCAGAAATATAAGCGCTGGGGAAAAAAGTTTGATGGTGAAACATGCAATGAACCTTGACACATGAAGTAGAGCATGGCATACACCTAGAACCAAAAAAAGATCAAACCACTGAGTAAGCGAGACCTCATAATGGATTGTCATTGCAAAAGATTACACTTGTAATGTCTTTACGGAATAATATCCAAAATTTCTCACATATATATCACGCCACATATATATATTGTCCGAATGGTGTCGGACGTCCAGAGAATGGGTAGCAGCGATCTCTGTGTCTTCGGTAATAACCGCACTGCGATCAACCCGCCAAGCGTGGCGATTATGGCAAAACCCCCCAATGAATAGCGCATCACAGAATACCTCCTAGTGCCCGGCAGCCCGTCTACCCTCGACTACGGCAGCGGTCGAAGTTACGGCGTGGCAAGAGGTGCGAAGAATCCCCGGATAGGATCCGGCTGCCTATACCAACGACTGGACCTGGCAACATACTACTCTGTCAAGAAAGTACCGGGAAAAGATCAATAATACACAAAATGTCTGTTATTCATCCAAATTTATTTTATCACCTTCAAAGTATGCTCCTTTAGAAACAATACACTTGCGCCAACGAATAATCCATTCATCAAAACATTTTTTAAACGCTGCTTCCGGAATTGAGTTCAGTTCTCGCCGCGAATTCTCCTTTATGTCTTCTATCGATTGAAAACGGGTGCCACGAAGTGGTAATTTGAGTTTAGGAAAAAGAAAAAAGTCAGCAGGAGCCATATCTGGTGAATATTGTGGTTGCTGGATGGTATTTGTTGAGTGTTTGGTCAAAAATTCGTTCACAATGATAGCCTTGTGCGAAGGCGCATTGTCGTGGTGCAAAATCCAAGAATTTTCTTTCCACAAATCTGGCCTTTTTCGTCGAATTTGCTCTCTTAAACGCCGCATAACGCTCAAATAATATTCTTTATTTACCGTTAGACCTTCCGGTAAGAATTCAGAGTGCACAACACCGCGATAGTCAAAGAAAACAGTCAACATGACTTTGACTTTTGATCGACTTTGGCGTGGTTTTTTCGGTTTCGGTTCAGTTGGAAGGCGCCACTCCGAAGCTTGTTGACTAGTTTGCATGTCAAACTCGTAAACCCACGTCTCGTCACCAGTAACAATGCGTTTCATGAATGTTGGGTCCGAACTGACTCGTTCTAGCATGTCCTCAGCGACTTTCATGCGATTGAGTTTTTGGAGAAAATTCAGATCTTTTGGGACTAGCCGAGCAGCAACATGTTTCATACCCAAATGATTAGTTAAAATGGTACGGATCGACTCGTGAGATACAGAAAGTTCGGCGGCTATCTCTCTCAGAGTTGAATGGGGATTTTCAGTCACTATTTTCTTCACTTTTGCGATGTTAACTTCAGTTGCAGACGTTGACGGCCTACCAGAGCGAGGCAAATCTTCCATCACATCTCGACCGCTTTTGAACGCTTTGAACCACTCATAAGCACGAGTTTTTGATAAAGTCGATTCACCGTAAGCCTTCTGTAACATTTTCAGTGACTCCGAACACGAAATTCCATTGGCGATGCAAAATTTAAGACAAACTCTTTGTTCGATATTTTTGTCCATTATGAAATTCGCAATACACACTATATATGATATTACTAAAACCAGCACTGTATTTAATATAAATAACAGATGCAACTCAAACTCCGCGCCAAAATGGAAAACAGTTGTGCCAATCTAACAACTACAAAAAAACAAAAATTTGAATTTGGAACCATAAACAAATCATCCAGTCCCGATACTTTTTTGACTGAATGTATAACACGCGTACACTCCGGATCGACGAGAACATAACGGAACTCGAAGGGGAATTGAGCAGGTTGACCGTTTCGAGTGATGTAGTATTGTGGGATTATCTGAGGCCCGAAGAGAGGGGGAGGACACGATAATCCTGAAATTCGGCAACCTGCTCTGTTTCCAAGAGGGTGACCGGCAGTCCCAGGGTGGTATTGGGTTTATCGCTGAAGGTAATACAGGTCTACGCCCCCACCCACGGCACGCTCCGACGACGAAGTGGAGACCATGTATGAGGATATCTCTAAAGCCATTGTTGTCATGGGGGACTTCAACGCGAAACTGGGCAAACGAGACGGGGATGAGCTGCAGGTGAGGCAATTTGGAGTTGGACGTCGGAATCACCGGGGTCACCAACTGGCTAGTATTATGGAGAAGGAGAGCCTCTATATGATGAACTCCTTCGTCAAAAAACGTGAGCACAGGAAGTGGACCTGGCAGAGCCCCGACGGTGCAACTCAAAAAGAGATTGACTTCATCATGTCAACCAAGAAGCAAATGTTCGATAATGTCACAGTGATTATTTCAGTGAAAACCGGGAGCGATCACCGCATGTTAAGAGGCACATTGGACATCAATATCAAGCTTGAAAGGTCTCGACTGATGAAGTCTACGCTCCGTCCAGCACAGATCCAGATCCAAAACCCCGAGAGCTTTCAGCTCGAACTCTAGAACCGTTTCGAGTGCCAAGGAAGCTCGGTGGACGAATACAACGATGGGTTCGTGGTAACTGTCCATACGACAGGGTCTAAGTTCTTCAAGACACATCGTACAGATAGGAACAAGAAGCTTTCCGATCACACTCTCAAGGATGAGCTTGAGAGTACTGCATGAGCAGTAGCGGCGTCAGATGATCCTGCAGTCTTCAGACGAGGCAAGGAATTACCAGCAGCTCAATAGACGGATCTCTAAATCTTTGAAAAGCGACCTCCGCTGCTTTAATACCGAGCGTATTAAAGACGTGATTGAGCGAAATAAAGGCTCCAAGGTATTTGCAAGAGATCTGGCTATTGGGCAGAGCCAGCCCACGAAACTGAAGACCGACGGTGGCAGGATTTTATCCGCCAAACCGGAGCTTTTGAGGGATATCGAGGGCTTCTATAGACAGTTGTACACGTCAACCAGTAAACCTGTTGTAGATCTAGCAAACGACCAAAGAGCTAGACTGACCCGCCACTATACAGAAGACATCCCGGACGTCAGCTTGAACGAGATTAGGATGGCTCTGAAACAGCTCAAAAACAACAAGGCACCGGGTGATGATGGAATTACGGTCGAACTCCTGAAGGCGGGTGGAAAACTGGTACGTAAGGCCCTTCAGAAGCTGTTTAATTCCGTCATACTCGAGAGGAAAATGCCACCGGTATGGTGCAGGGGTGTGGTGGTAACCACACCCCTGCACCATGCCGGTGGCGTTTCTCTCTTCTTCAAAAAGGGCGACAATGCCCGTTTGAAGAATTATAGGCCCATCTTATTTCTAAGCCATGTCTACAAGTTTTTTTCAAGAGTCATCACGAATCGTCTCGCGCGTAGGTTTGATGATTTTCAGCCTTACGAATAAGCTGGGTTCCGAAAAGGCTTTAGCACCGTGGACCACATACATACGCTGCGGCAGGTTATACAGAAGACCGAAGAGTATAACTTGTCTCTCTGTTCAGCGTTTGTGGACTACGAGAAAGCCTTCGATTCGATCGAGACCTAGGCTGTACTGCAGTCTCTCCAACGGTGCCAAATCGACTATCGGTACATCGAGGTGTTGAAGTGTTTGTACAAAAACGCCACCATGTCAGTCCGACTTCAGGACCAACCCTCGGAACCAATCCTTCTGCAGCGAGGTGTGAGACAGGGAGACGTCATAGCTCCGAAACTGTTCACCGCTGCACTGGAGGATGTCTTCAAGGTTCTGGACTGGAGAGGGCTAGGCATCAACGTCAATAGCGAGTACATCACTCACTTTCGGTTTGCCGGCGATATAATGGCCATGGCTGAGACCATGGAGGACCTTAGTACAATGCTCGATGACCTTAGTAGATCTTCCGGAAGAGTGGGTCTTAAAATGAACATGGACAAAACCAAGGTCATGTTGAATGCCCATGCCACACCCATGACCCACTCCTATCAAGATCGGAGACTCTACACTCGAAGTTGTAGACGATTATGTATACCTGGGACAAACGGTCCAGTTAGGTAGGTCTAACTTCGAGAAAGGGGTCAATCGTCGAATCCGACTCGGCTGGGCAGCGTTCGGGAAGTTGCGCGTTATGATCTTGTCCAACTTACCGCAGTGTCTCAAGACGAAAGTCTACGACCAGTGTGTGTTACCAGTGATTACATACGGGACCGAAACGTGGTCGCTCACAATGGGCCTCATCAGAAGGCTTAAAGTCACCCAAAGGGCAATGGACAGGGCTATGCTCGGAGTTTCCTTGCGTGATCGAATCAGGAATGAAGACATCCGCAAGAGAACCAAGGTTACCGACGTAGCCCGAAGAATTGCCAAACTTAAGTGGCAGTGGGCAGGGCACATTGCTCGCAGACGGTTGGCCGATGGGGCTGAAAAGTTCTGGAATGGCGACCGCGAACCGGAAGACGTTGCATTGGAAGGCCTCCCACTAGGTGGACCGATGACCTGGTGAAGGCTGCGGGAATACGCTGGATGCGAGTCGCACGGGAAAGGTCAATGTGGCGACACTTGGGGGAGGCCTATGTCCAGCAGTGGACGTCTTGCGGCTGAAATGATGATGATGATGATATCACGCCAAAATCCCCTTAGTGTTACAAGGCAGAAGTGATCCTTCTAGTATATCAATAATTCGCCGGTTGTGTTTCAAGTTAAGGAACTCCTGTGTTCAAGTTTCTGGACCAAGCGGTTTAGTGAATCGTCTGCCTAGTGAGTCTTACCGGATGCAGTTGAATACCAGTATTTTACATGGTGCGACTGCCTATCTGAACTCGATAACCCAGTTAGTACTGGGATACGATACACCTTGGAGACTGGTCGTCAGACTTTCGGGCCACTGACTACCGATATAACGACTGTCAAAGATCTACAAATGACAGCCGGGACCAACGGCTTAACCGTGCTTTCCAAGGCATGGAGGAAATCCGATATCTACGAGCTCCTCGGTTTAGCGAATGAATTTAAGATTTTTATTATATAAGTACATGGAATCATTGAAACTATGAGAAAATCCTTTAAGTATCTTAAAAAAACCGCAGTTAGAAGCGTTTATAAACCGAATCGAATGTCACGTAAGCTGCCCATTCATTCGTTTACTTCTCATGAACTATATTGCTCATTTATTTTGTTCGTGTTCTGAGAATTTCACTGTGGACGTTACGTTATATGAGAGATATATTCTGAAGTTCCTGAGAATTGCCTTGAGCGAGCATCGAGGTGTTTCTAGAAAGCACGTTTTGCGTCTTGTTTATTTATGTTACCAGCACTTATTATATTTGTGTTGTTCGTTAGGTACATAGAAACCTGCTGTGTTTAAACTAAGTAGTTTTTGTTTGTATTTTGTACCATAAACTGTTCTTCATAATTTTCATTCATAAAAATGATGGTCTAATTAGTCAGTCTAAAAACATAACCTTCTTTTTGGACGCCGCCACAGTCATGTAAAACGGTTTTGGTTAAAGTCTGCACCAAATTCTGGACATTTTTTTTACAAAATATTAGGCTGCTTTTATTTTCCCGCTGTCAGAGGTAAAATAAACTCGGATTTTGAATTAAGTAAATAGTAATTTTAAACATGGAAATAATTATTATTCTATTTTCAAATATCAAATACGCCTTTCATTGTCCCGGGTAATACAGCAACATACCTTTTTTAGGAACACGTAATTTGTTACGTAACATTTTTCTGCTATCCCATTCAGTCAAAAAGTTTCCAGAACGTACGGTGAACTATATTTTAATTTTTAACAACTAGCAGTGACAACCATTGTTCGAGAAACATCCGATGCTCGCGTGAGATGCTCGTTTGGGCTTTTTTACTCATATTTGTTACTGTCACTTCGCGTTGGTTTAAAACTTTTAACTTTTCTGCGCCTTTTTTTCAACTGTATATTGTACGGGTATGTAAATCATAGTGGAGAATGTTTTTCAGATGTTGAGGGTAGTTTTTGTTTTTTTTTATTTTTATTTATTTGAACAACACATACAGCTAATATCACTGGCTTAGGTACCTAATACAAAAGAGTAGTTACATTTAAAGTTACAATAGTAACGTGTAGTAGTTATAATAAGTAGTTTGTTGGATTGTTGGTTATGCGACTGGAATTGTGAGCATAGATTTATTTATAAAGTTTTAAGGTTAAGATTGCCTCACGATTTGTATACCATCATACAGCCGCCACACAACCTTTACCCAGGTATTCTGGAGTAAAACAGTGCATAATAATATATCAAGATAATAGGGGGCGGGCCATTGGACAGGTCCACTCAAATCTGTGTGGTTCTTTCTTCAAAAGACCATCTCAGACACTAATCTGCATAGTCCTCATCTGAATTGAACAAGATTATGTCTGGATTTCAAAAGACATAATCACATAGACACTACCTCTGAGTTTGTTTCGGCTGTTTCTTCTCAGAGTAGTCAGGTACGAAACACCGGCCCCTAATAGTTTAAAAAAAATAACGTGTAAAAGTGTTTGTAAGAACCTACTTGCAATAATAAACATCATTTCATTGCCATCAACCGGGCACAAATCCAGACTCCGTGGCTGCTACTGAGTTTTTTTTTTGAAAAACCCAATAACAATTTGCTTGACCCGGGAATCGTATCCAGTACCTTATGCTCAGCAAACCACTAGACCAACGAGGAAGACAATAGGGAATATACATAAATTTCCTTTTTTTTATTTCGATACGGAATGTAAAAGTACTATAAAAATAATGACAAAAAGCGAAAACAAGACAAATCGGTCAAACAACACAAAGTTATAACCATTTAAACTTTTGTTTATATCTCTTTCTAGATAAACGGAATTTAGTATGGATTTTGTACGTCGATGCAGCGAATGACGTCATTCGCTGTATCGGATCTCTCTGTCTTATCAGCAGTTTCAAATGCTTTTTCTTAGTATGTTTTATAGATATTAAAAAAATAAATTCACTTTGCTATTTCTGATGTTAATACGCTTATATACGCGTTAATACGCCTATTCTCATCGATAGTATTCCATTACCATTTTCTTACTCCCAGCTCGATGCCTCAAAATTGGGTCTGCCATTCTGCCCAAAACCCATGACAAAAAAAAAACAAAACATCAGTACAAACAACTCAAATAACAAAGTCACCTTATATCCTTTTACCCAATTTCCATTTCGTAAAAGGTCGTATATTCCTTAACGCCAATTGGCTTATAAGGATGGACATGTACCAAGTACATCTCATATCGTTTGGCAATCGGCCCAGCTACTTCCAGACGTGTACTTTATTTTCCTATCGGTTCTGGGGGAGTCTTGGATCGTTTACAGAGGTAATTACAATATGCTCATAAAATGGTAAAGGATTGGGCAGAAAGAAGTGGTTTGGAAATTGGGGTTTTTGTAGTTACTTATAGCAACATTTACCAAAAGAAAACTGTAACTTTTGATTATCTAATAAAGAGTTCGTAGTTTCAAAACTAGTTTTATTGCCATCAACCGGGTATAAAGCCAGATTCCGTGCCTGCTACTGTACAATTCCTGATGGTAAAACCTAATAACACTTTGTCCGACCTGGGAATCGAACCCAGGACCTCGTGCTCCGCAGCCACGCTTTCGACCACAAGACCAACAAAAAAATTAAATTGTGTGTTATGATAAATGATAAATGATGTTTATTTTGCAAGTAGGTTTTTACAAAAACTTTTACACGTCATTTTTTTTTTAAACTAGATGGGGCCGGTGTTTCGTGCCTGACTACTCTGAGAAGAAACAGCCGAAACAAACTCAGAGGTCATAGTCTCTTTTGAAGTCCAGACATAATTTTGCTCAATTCACATGAGGACTATGCAGATTAGTGTCTGAGATGGTCTTTTGAAGAAAGAACCACACAGATTTGAGTGGACCTGTCCAGTCAGTGCAAGCATTTGTCAGTTATCGTGTAGCTCGACTTATAACTCAAGGAGCTCAACGAAACGACGAACAATACCAAAGAAAGGACATTTGGGTAGGTCGCTTATAGTACTCAAACTGCCAGACAGTTGTGGGAAAAAAAAAAACAAACAAAAAAAATATAAAAATGAAACCCACATGGTCCCCACATTCACAATAATCAAATAAAATTAATAATAATTTACAAAATCAATGTCAATAAAAATCACAAAAATCATATGTCAATAATAATAATAAAAAAGTAAGGTACGTAAATATTTCTGTCAAGTCAGTAGGTAAATGTAACATAAAATAAAATACTGAAATAAGTATTCATGTCAAATCATTCAATGTCAGAGTGTATAAAAGAAAGGAATTAATAATAAACAAGCGAAGTCCGAAATTTCGACATTCACAGAGCAAATTTCATTGGAGCAGCTTAATCCCAAGCTTTTTTATCTTCGAGATAGTTATTAACATGATAGTAGGCTTTCAGGCACAGCTTCCGTTTTATAAACGATTTGAATTTATTTAGGCTTAGTGCTTGAATTTGGCTTGGACGTTTTTCGTAAAAACGTATACATTGGCATCTGAACGTACCCCCTATTTTCTTGAGCTTCGTTACAGGAACAACAAATTTGTGTTTGTTCCTCGTATTTATGTTGTGGATATCACTGTATTTTTTAAACAAATTAATATTTTTGTGTGCGTACAAAAGGTTTTCATAAATAAACTGAGAAGGCACAGTAAGAATATGGTTGTCTATTGTTTGCCCGAAGATTATATGCCATAATCATCATTTTCCCGAATTTCATTTACCCGAATTTCATTTGCCCGAATGTTTCATTTGCCCTAAAAGACATATGACATACTTTTAATTGCCCGAATTTTAGATACCATAAGATACGAATGCCATAAGTATTGTTTGCCTTATTTTTATGTGTCATAATAATTATTAGACATAATATTTAAATGGCATAACAAGTATTAGACAAATATTTAAGCCCCGTAATAATCATTACACATGATGACATTATATTTAAGCGCCACAATAAATTGTTTTGTGCTTTAGCATCAAATTTGTATTTGCATTAAAAAAGAAATTGTACTACCTAATTATAATTATATAGTTTGATTATTAAACTTGTTTTTAATTCTAATACTTACCTACTTATTAGCTTTCTGGCTGTCGATGTCGATGGGTGCGCAATGTTTGGTATAATAAGAATAAACTTATTTATTCTGTGCATGGTTTTTTTTTCTGTGCATGGTTGATGGTGGGTTAGGTCGACGGAGCCCCGCTTCGCGGGGCTCCTACTTCTGTGTGGTTTATAAAAAAATAACCACGAAGGGGATGGCGGGGTCTATTCGCTCGCTTCGCTCGCTCACACGTCCCCGCCATCCCCTTCTAACCTAACCTGTCCGAGTCGGGGAGCCCTAAAGTCCCAATTGCATCCAATTTCTCTTGATATAAACAACCGTTACACACCCGATGTCGATGGCAAATTATGTTATGGCATTTCATAATTATGGCATGTGATAATTAGGGCATGAGATAATTAGGGCTTACAATGATTATGACAAATGATGTTATGGTAAGTGACTTTATGGGAAACAATGATTCTGGCACGTGACTAATATGGCAAATGAGAGTAGGGCAAATGAGTATTATGTCGTATGATATTATGGCTGTTGACTATTATGGCAAATGATATTAGTTCAAATAAAATTCGGGTAAACGGCGGTATACCTAAGAATATTAGTCTCTTTAAATTTATCTCTGAGGGAGTATCTGGGACTTAATTTATAAATTGAACGAATTGCCCTTTTTTAAAAACAAATATTGTCTGAATATCGGCGGCATTGCCCCACAAGAGAATACCGTACGACATCACGCTATGAAAATAACTAAAGTAAACTAAACGGGCTGTTTCTAAATCAGTTAACTCACGAATTCTTCTAACGGCGTATGCTGCAGAGCTAAGTTTTTTCAACAATTTGTCTATATGCGGGCCCCACTGAAGCTTGGCATCCAAAGTTATGCCTAGGAACACTGTGCTATCTTCCGGTTTCAACTCTTCATTCTTAATCAGTACAGTGGTTTCCACTTGTCTTACATGGGGTATCGTAAACTTAATACATTTAGATTTTTTCTCATTTAGGAGTAAATTATTATCATTAAACCAATTAACGACTTTTGCCAGGGCGCTATTAACATCATCCGTAACTAACTGCTGACGTTTGAGTTTAAATAAAAGAGAAGTGTCGTCTGCAAATAATACTATGTCATGATTATCCTTTATGAGGTAAGGCAAGTCATTTTAATGTTTGTTTGTTTATTTATCTTCAGACCACGATTTCTTTTTTTAATTTTTTTATTACTTTTTATTTCTTGTATAATATACTGACAATTAAATAAGAAACAAAAATGGACCAAGAATAGAGCCCTGGGGTACCCCCATTCTTACTACGGATCCGGGAGATCTTTTCCCGTTGACATCAACTCTCTGAATCCTATCACTCAAATATGAAATAAGAAGATCCAAAGAGGCGTTACGGATTCCGTAGTGGTGTAGTTTTCTGATTAATGTTTCATGAAGAACGCAATCGAAAGCTTTAGATAAATCGCAAAAAATACCCAAAGCATCGCATTTGTCCTCCCAGGCATTATAAATGTGTCCTAAAAGTTCAACACCATCAGTAGTTGAACGACCCCATGTTCATTGAAAAAACTTTGCAATTGTGTCAATATTAATTTTTCAAAAAAATTACTAAAGGTGGGTAGTACTGAAATGGGTCTATAATTAGTGGGTTCTGATGTGCTACCCGATTTAAACAATGGTATTATTTTACTATATTTCATTAGGTCAGGAAACTCACCATGGTCAATACAATCGTTAAATATTACAGCTAATAAAGGCGCTACAATGTTTATAATGGATTTAGCAACGTCTACAGAATGACCCTATAGATCGGCGGTCTTTTTAACATTTAAGGTGTGAAAAGTTTTAATTATATCTTTACAGGTGACATATTGAAAATTAAATTCGGAATCACAGACTGAAACGTTTTCCCTTAGTAAAGACTCGGCAGCAGCAGGTGACGAGTTTAGCGATTTAGTAGTCGATACGGGAATATGCACAAAGAAATTTTCAAAGGCTGTGGCAACTTGAGTGTCTGAATTTAAAATGTTATCACCAATAGCAAGGCTGTAGTCACTATTTCGATTGCAAGACCTTCCCGTTTCGCTATGTATAATGTTCCATGTCATTTTAATAACATTACTACTATTTTTAATTTTTGAACTCAAGTAACGTGACTTTGCTATGAAACAAACTTTTTTAAATAATTTAGAATAATTCTTAACATACAAATTAAATTCTACAGTGTTTATATAAGTCCGCTCTTCATACAGCTCATAAAGTCGTTTTCAAATCAAATCAAATCAAATCATTTATTCGCATAGAATGTAGGTATTTGTACAATAAAGTTGTTAGAAAATATAGTGAGCCGGGTACATTCTGCCTGAGTTTTGGCATGCAAAATTTAACAAATGATTCCAGTATCAATAAATTATCAAGCACAAAGTATCAAATAATGTCAGTATCAATAACTTATCAAGCAAAAAGTATCAAATAATGTCAGTATCAATAAATTATTAAGCACAAAGTATCAAATAATGTCAATAATATTAAATTGCTGGAATGTCAAACACAGGATCAAAATAGAAAAATAAAACAAATAATCACATAACCAATAATAGAATTCTGCAACAAAAAATTATTAAAAGAATAATATGAGTATTATGAAATAGAAAATGATTACAACAGTTACAAATAAATTAATTTAACAAAGTATCCTAGCTAATGTAAAAAACTATAGGATTATTGAACTGTCACACATAGGGTCATTCAAAAAATCACTTATTGAATAATAACATTTCTCTAACAAAAACGCTATGAGTTTATTTTTAAATTGTTGAAGAGTGTCATTTTTTATGCCGTCTGGTAGTTTATTAAATATTATTAGACCCATGCAGAAAACAATCTTCCTTAGTAGTGCTGTTTTAAAACCACCGGTAATTAAGAGGTTTTTGTATTGACTTCTCACGGGACCTTTCTTGGCATCCGAGAACTTAGCAAATAATGCTTTATTTTTTTTTACAAAAATTGCCATTTCTAGAATATACAACGACGGAAAAGTAAGAATTTTCAAAGACTTAAACAGAGGTTCACAGCTATCTCTAGGTTTAAGACTACACATAGCTCTAATACAACGTTTCTGGGCTTTAAATATGTTATCTCTTAAGCTGCAATTACCCCAAAAAAATATTCCAAACCTCAAGACCGATGCGACTAAACCATGGTATGCTACTAAAGCAGTCTTTATGTCAACTTTTTTCGTCAGGTTAAAAAGAACATATGCCGCAGTGATTAACTTTTTGCACACCTCCTCTGCTTGCGGTTTCCAGGTTAATTGATCGTCGATATGAATTCCTAAAAATTTCGCGATTTGTGTTTGATTAATAACTTGTCCATTGTACTGTACATTGACGTTCGGTGGAATTGTACGTTGGTGAAAATGCATCACATTAGTCTTAGGTATGTTTATTACCAGGTTGTTTTTGTCAAGCCAATCAATAATATTTCTAAGGTTAGTATTAATATCCTGTTCATAATCGTTAATATTTGTACATTTTATCAGTGCTGTGCTGTCATCGGCAAATAGAACCATTGGATTTGGTAGCTGACGAGGCAGATCATTTATATATTATTATAGTAAAAATAGCGGGGGACCATTGGGTCCCCCATTGGGTCCCCCATTGGTGTACCGCAAGGTAGTGTATTGACACTACCTTGCGGTACACCGAATTTAACAATTTTGCCTTCAGATTTATATTTTTGTTCACGTTTAGATTTAAGACAAATTCTGGAAATCTCCGTATATTGGGTGCGGTTACTGAGGTAGGATTCTATGAGATTCAGCACATTTCCCCTTAGACCGTAGCTATTAAGCTTGTTTAATAAAATCTTGTGATTGACACAGTCAAAAGCTTTCGTCATGTCTGTGAAAATAGCACAAATAGGTGTTTTATTATCAACATTTATCATTATTTCGTGTAAAAAATCATAAATTGCTGGATTAATATTTTTATTTTTTCTAAAACCTGCTTGTTCATTACATATTATGTTGTATTTTGTCAGAAAGTTATTGATTAATTCATATAAATAATCTTTTCTATCACCCGGAAAACACAGGAATTAATGCAACCGGTCTATAGTTGGATATATCCTCCTTGCAATTCTTTTTGTGAAGCGGTTTGACTATGACTGTTTTTAAACCGTTAGGAAATATACCGGTGCTGATGGCCAAGTTAATGATATGGCTTATATGTACGATTATGTTATTTGACACAAATGTTATAACTTTCGTTGCTATTTCATCATATCCTACGCTATTTTTATTGTTCAATGATTTGATTGCCCTGAGTACGTCTTGATGTACAACTGGACTCATAAACATTGTGTTAGGATTTTCATGTAAACCACTTGTTGCGAGTGATGCTTTAGATGAGTTTTTAGTCTGGTCAATGAAGTAGCTGTTGAATGCGTCTGCAATTTCTTTGGGATTATTAATAATTGTATTATTTATTTTTATCTTAGAAATGGGTTCATAATTAAATATTTTATTGTTGAAAACTTGCCATGACGCTTTTGATTTATTAATTGAATTATTGATCAAATAATTGTTTTGAGCCTTTTGAGTTAATTTAACAATTTTCTTAAATCGCTGGGAGTAATTTTTAAATTTATGTTTGTTTTCATTTGATGGTCTAAGTCTGTGCTCCCATAGTAGGTGACGCTGCTTTCTACTACATAATCGTAATCCCCTAGAAATCAAGTTTTTTTTATAAGGTTTTATTTTAACTAACTTGAAAGGAAAACATAGTTTATATAACAAACTAAAGTGCTGCATAAATATGTTATATGCTTCATTAACATTTTCCGTCTCATACATTTCAGCAAATGTAAGGCATTGTAGATAGCTATTGAATTTTGACAAGTTCTCTAATGATAGGTCCCGTTTCTGTACATGCCATCAGTTCAGGCTACAGGTTTTGTTTACTTTTATATCAAATATTTGTGCAGCGTGATCAGATAAGGCAAAGTCTATTACTTCACATTTACATTTATTCTTAGAATTATCCAGACAGCTGCTACTGGATAGCCGAGTTGGTTGATCAAGTTCTAGCCTGAGGTTAAATCCTAACAGAAAATATTCAAAAAAAAAAACAACTCTTATGAATACCAATGGTGGCCCAGTCGTTGAAAGAAGCGTTACCATTTACAGATATTGTCTTAGGGACAAATGTTAAATGTTTTCAAATTGTGTGCAATACATACAAAAAAATCGTTATATTGTTGATTTGGATCATCATTAACTGACAAAAGTGGTAGTTTAGATAAAAGTTTAGTTTTAAAAGTTTCCAGGCGATTTTTACTTTTCGGATTAACAATGATATCCGTTTTAGTGACTGTCTTGTTTACATTTGGAATTGTGATCAATTGCCCACAATGATCTGAATCTATTAAGTTAATAATTGCTTTACGTAATCATACCGCTGGATAGGAATTAATATCTGCATTTCAAACGGTACGGTATTACTCCTTGCTTGCTCAAAATCCTGCAGTCGTCATTTCTAATCTTACTAATAAACTAGTAGATACCTAAACCTTAGGTTATCGAATTTTATCGCTAAATCTTACGATCCTTGCAAAGTCATGGTTTATTAATAAAATCTGGGATATGACTTTCGATTTCTAAACTTGGCTTACATCCAAATTGATAATGAATAGTTTCGCCTGCAAACAATAATGTGCATTTTCAGAACTTTATAGTGATGGTTATAGGTAACTTTTTGGGTTCAGCTGATCTTCTAGGGCCACATCTCTGGTGACAGCATTTGTAGTATTTTTGATATGATAGTTGTAATTTTTCAGACCTGGCAGAGTCTCTCGTCATGTTACTTGTACCTATGTGTGAACTCCAATCAGTCTTTATCTTAGACTAATTACTCGTAATCCAAGTGTTGAGAATACTTGGATTACGAGTAAAGTCTAAGATAACCAACAAATCTAGCCTTTTAGGGGTCTACTCTACTGTTCGTATTTGCCTGGTCTTATATCAGCGCAGCGGTCTAATTGGCCACCATCAAAGCAGCTAACACATTTACTTTAATCTTCAAATGGTTCCTCCGCACAGTGAACCTCATACACAAATCTACAAGAACTCTGACCTTTTTTTTTCGGATGGCAAATCATCAAATGACTCCTCCCGCTCTTGGCGGAGCAGGAGGGAGTGTCAGGCTTTTACTGACTAAAACCCATCCATGTTCCTTCATCGCCCTTTGTGTTCCGGGGCCACGGTATCTTTTTCGAACAGTTCCGCAGCCCCGGCAGGCATCGGCCCTTGCGGACCCCTTTCTTTTGCTGACATCTCTATGAGGCGCGCGTGGAACACGAACGCGCCGTCGACACGGCCTGTCGTCATGAGACGGACGGATGGCGAGCTAGCCCTTAGCTCACCGTCCACAGGCCCGAAGAACTCTAACCTTAGATTAATTTCATAATTCTCTACCTTTTCAATTTTATCACAGACGGAACCTTAACACAACTTTCTCATTAACAGTACCTACCTCATTATTTTTAGTTTATTTCAAGAGATAATTAAAAAGCAAATTGCTACACTTCCAAGATCACGATTCTTTCAAAATCTCTGAAGCGAACTGGCAAAAGGAAACATTCTTAGGTACAGTTACGAGCATAACACTGACTCACTGACTAGTGAACATGATTTTGTCATTTTTAATAACAGTGTTTCTCAGCTTAAGCTTTTGATGGTGAAAAGATTTTTTACGGAAAGATAATTGTTTGCGTCAGAATGATTTTTAGTTTGTGGTTTGTATTAATCGAGAGTAGTCACTGTTCCTACTCGTCATCAAAAAACAAACGATCACGATTCACAACTGTTTCAACAATTTTTGTTTGATCGTGTTATTTTATTTCCTAATTTTATTTATGTTGTATTATTTTGTACCTACCTTTTTTGTTATCTTTTTTGTTTCAATTATTTATCAGTGGAAACTAGTAAATGGCCTTCAAATTCATATTTTTTAAGAACACTGTACATTCGCTGTTAGTTTCCCGTATAAAATAGATACCTATTAATAACGTATTATGCAAGTGGAAACGATGGGAGGGTACGATGTTCTTCTTCAAAAAGGTGAGTTGCGTAGTAGCTACTTGAAATCGGCGTCCTTAAATGACCAGATGAAGCAAGAAAAGTACGTTAGGATTGTAGTCTGTCTGTCTTTTCTGCGTCCCCATGGTGAAAAGGTGTGAGTTTATGAATAATATTATCAACCTCTGCTGGACATAGGTCTCTCCTATTAAACGCCACTCATCTCTATTTCTGGCAACTCATGGCATACAGATGCTCACACTGCGTATGAGAGTGTGCCTATGTCATGTACAGAATCCATTTTGTTTGGTGTTACGAAATATTATCGAAACCTAAATAAAAAAATAGGTTTTTCTCATTATTTCACAAGGAAAATTTATTTTGAATGCTGCGTAAGTGTTTGGTATTTTTGCTTGTGACTGTACGTACTTCGTCGGAGTGGTGTCAATAATGTCTTCGTAGCTTCGGGCACGTATCCTCCCACTGAAGAATAAAACGTGACTGTTACTCAAACGCTAAGAATTAATAGACTCCCGTTACCGTTCATGATCGAAGTATGCCGTGTATCGGCGTGTATGGTCTTATCTTTGTCTGGGCGATAATATGATAGGAACAATATTAGAAGAAATAGAGATGTAGACGATCTCGTGGTTAAATGAGCTGCGCTTGCCTAGCTTGGTCCGTCAATGGGTGACCACCCATTACATTCCGAGTTTCCTCCGTGCACCAGAAAGCACGTTAAGCCGTTTGTCTCGGATGTCATTTATAGATCTTTGACAGTAGTTACAGGTAATCAGTGGCCCGCAAGTCTGACAACCAGTCTTACCAAGAGCTATCGTAATTCCCAGAACTAACTGGGTTGTGGAGGTCAGATAGGCAGTCGTTTCATGTGAAATACTGGTATTCAGCTGAATGTGGTAAAACTGGAAGCCGATCCCAACATAGTTGGGAAAAGGCTAGGCAGATGGTGATGAGATAAAGAGGACCGGGATGTATCAAGGCTTGGGGGGTGTCTAGCTATGGACGTAGTATGCGAGTTACATTGATGATGACTAAAAAAAACCGTGCTGGTTTGTGTGTTTCAGTGTATCGAAATTTTGGATGGATACACAACACGCACGCACCACGTGTGTATTCACTTAAAGGGTAGGCAGTCATGGGTAGAACCCATTTTGCACGTTATCTGCAATTTCCATGTGATGGGGATTCTATGAAGCCATTAACCGGGCAACTAGTCTTTTCCCCCGTTACACAGTATTTACGTAAGGCGTAATACCAGTACGCAATGTCAAGATCAAGATTTTATACCCAATTTCCCTTCGTATACTCTCAGAATCTTCATAAAGTCCACGTGGACAAAAATCAAGCGGAAAAAGTATTCAATAAAACACGATTCCCATAAAAGTCTTTACCTGTCTCATTTGTGCCACCCAAATTTAATATAGCAAGAAATATAGTTGCAATATGAGTCAATACATGCAATCAGTGTCTTGTGTTGGAACCCTGCCAACGTAAATGGGGCGGTGTGTCTATGAAGTTAGTGAATTCATTGGCAGAGATACAAATCTCTATGCAGTCTTCTTGGGAGGACAAAACGTTCTAGTGTGAAAGGAATTTAGGTTAGTAAGGTGAGGAAGCTAGGATTTATTTTATGAAGCTAAACTGAAATTGAGCGCAGCATAAAGTATGCAGCATAATGTTTATTTCATTTTAATTGCAATGTATGGATCAAGTTATCTGAATAGGGAATTTTCCAGTGCTTTTATGAACGAACTTGATGGTGCTGATCAACCTTGGGAATAATAAAATGGCTTGTTTTTATGTCCACAAAACCTTAGCTGTAAAACGGAGGAACCCAAGCTCGACTCGGCGCACCAGGAGTTTAGACGTAACGCAAAAACACTCAGAAGAACAATAGCAAAAACTTGTAGTCCAGTTCAGTGTTGCAAAGGAACAGTAGACTTTTTAGGTTAAAAATGTTTGACAGAAAAAAGGTTCTTTACAGGTCTCACTTTATATACAACAATGAATAATAAAGAAATTTTACTATACAATGAGTTTGACATGTGTCTAGGGAGTTTTTTTTGCCCTGCAAAAAGATTTTACCATTGACTTATAATATAAATTCTTTTTTTTTATTGGATTTTACTAAAACGCCGCTTAAAAAAATATTCCCAAAGCTGATCAGTGCCATCTTTATATATTAATAGCGGTTAATAACAATTTAATTTAAAAAAAATAAACGAAATGATGAAACATTCGTCTTTAATCAATTTAAAAACAAATACAATTTTATGAACATAATAAACTTAAAAAAAATATACTTCCTGATAAAATTACAAGAATAACGACTTATCACAATAATAAAGAAACGATGTTATCACGACGGCTGCTTAAGACGGAGTGAGGGGCGAGTACTGGCTGCGCTCTGCTTTTATAGGCACGACCGCACGGTAGTTTCAAAAATAACGTTTGATGCTAATACGGCCTCTCCTGACGTGTGGTTGTCCTCAGCCACATTGTTCAGATGGTCCTTGTTCGTTGCAGTGCATGATCTTCGGCAAGTAGACTCGGGCGACGCGAAGGGCTCATGTCTTCAATGGCTGCATTAGTAATTGATGGACCCTGGTGAGTGTCTGCATCTCCACGACTAGAATGATCTTCGCAGCTAGTTGCACTGGTAGATGGTGCTGCGAGACTATCCTCTTCAGCTATAAATGAGAGAATAACGCGTATTAGTGATATCCTCTAACTAAACACATGTCTAGTAGACGGAGGCACCCAGTTAGCTCGTCTTGGCAGAGACATATCTCAATGCCTTTATAAATAAACTGAGACGGAGGCACCCAGTTAGCACGTCTCTTTCGGCAGAATTACATATAACTCAATGCCCTTATAAGCAGACGGAGGCACCCAGTTAGCACGTCTTGGCAGAGCCATTGCTCAATGCCCTCACACTGAGACGGAGGCACACAGTTAGCACGTCTCGGCAGAGCCATTGCTCAATGCCCACATAAACTAAGACGGAGGCACACAGTTAGCACGTCTTGGCAGAGCCATTGCTCAATGCCCTCATACTGAGACGGAGGCACACAGTTAGCACGTCTCGGCAGAGCGATCGCTCAATGCCCACACAACCACTATGTATGAACACGTGATTCAGTCCATGTGATCAACCATACACGATCAAGCAGATAGAAAAGTAAATACAAGTCTACTTACTATCAAAAAACGTGGCACATGACTCGGGGGTCCACTCTCCTCGCCACGCAACCATATGCTCGGCGGCAGCCTGAGTAACTTTGCCATACGAACCAGTTAACAGCTGTAGTTCGTATCTATCATGGGGAAGGATTTTCGCCACACGATATGGCCCTCGCATGCCCGAGTCCAACTTGCCTGTAATTTGAGAGGTTTTTATTACAAACACATTATCATTTAGATTAAACGTACGCTTGACCTTCCGGTTTTTATTAACGTATTCATCTTGTTTACGTCTATTCTGGTCAAGCAGTTCGCTGGCGCGTTGTCTTTGTAATTCTCTTAACCCCTCGCGATTCGGTCGCACATCATCGATAGCGACATCGCGAATCAGTGATCTTATGACTGGTGTGACTGCTTCAACACCAATAAGTAATTGTAAAGGTGAGATCTGAGTGGTCTTGTGTTTAGTGCAGTTGATAACAAGCTGCATTTTCCACAAGGAATCGGACCATTTACTCTCTGGCTTAGACGCCTCTATGCGTAACATATTGAGCAGAGTACGACAATATCGTTCGACTTGACCGTTTTCGCTATGCATCTCAGGTGTAACAAAATGAATTTCGCTACCCATTTCAGTAACCCAGCCCCGAAAACTCGCACTCTCAAACATTCGTCCTCTATCACACACAATAAGTTTGGGAGTACCAAACAGAGAAACGGCATTTGAAAACATTTGTTTTAATTCGTTGGAATCTTGCCTTTTTATCGCATAAAACAAACAATACTTAGAGTAAGCATCTACAATCAGCAGTACATACTTCTTATCATTAGAAATAGGTAGAGGACCTAATACATCCATGTGGACTGTGTTAAATGGAGTATCTGGCTTATGCCATGATGAAATCGGGTAATGAGGAGCCCTAGGAACTTTCTTGGACGAAAGACAAATCAAACAGTGACCTACGTATTTCCTTACAAAGGCATAGAGCCCTGGAAACCAAAAATGACGCAGAATTAGATCAATGGTCTTATCTGCACATATATGGTCATGCTGGTCATGAAAAACCCTTAGGAGACTTAATCGGTGCCCTTTGGGAATGAAGCATAGTAGCTTTGGCTCCTGGCCCGTGGGGGTGTATTTGTAATACAACAGATCGTTACGGACAACATACCTGGAAGAGTCTAACTCGTTATTGTTGACTTTGTCAATCAGCGTACGAGTTTCCTCATCCGCAGATTGAGCAATCTGTGCCCAGTTTTTTGGTCTAATGATTTGGAGGACATCAACAGGATTTCGACTTAGATAATCAGCGTGCTGCATCATAATGCCCTTTCTGTATTCTATCGTAAAGTTGAAATCCTGCATGTAAATCCACCAACGCGCGACACGTGGTAAAAGATCCTTCTTTCGCTCCGTCAGTTTAAGCGCGTTACAGTCCGTCACAATTTTAAACGAAATACCCAACAAATAGTGGCGAAAATGTTGTAAAGCTTTAATAATCGCGAGCGTCTCAAGCTCATAAGAATGGTATCGCGGTTCGGCACCTTGCGTAGTTTTACTAAAGTACGCCACTACTCGCCGTTTACCATTCTCATGCACCTGAATAAGAACTGCGCCGTAACCGATGGAACTCGCGTCCGTATGCAACTCTGTTGGTAAAAACGGATCGAAAATAGCGAGCACAGGTTCACTTGTAAGGCAACGGATTAGGTACTTACGAGAGTTTTCTTGTTCTTTGCCCCAGTGAAATTTAACGTTACCCCGTGTTAAACTAGCAATGGAAACCGTCTTAGATGCATAACCAGGTATATAGCGACGAAAATACCCTGCCAAACCGAGTAGTTGTCGAACCTGTTTCACATTTGTGGGCACAGGAGAGTCAATTAAAACCTTAATTTTTTGTTCGCTCGGTCTAACCTGACCCTCAGAGATAGTTCGACCTAGGTACTCAATCTCTGTAGCCACAAATGTACTTTTCTTTAAGTTAATAGAGAACCCCGCAGAAGTAAGGGTTTTTAATACCTCGTGTAGGTTCTCGATTGCTTCATCGATAGAAGACGCCAATATTAACACATCATCGATAAAAATGAGGACTTTACCAGACTCTATTAGTGGTTTAAGCGTATTTGTGATTATTCGTTGATATACGACCGGCGCGTTCGCAAGACCAAACGGCATTTTCAAAAATTCATAATGACCCTCTGGGGTCACAAAAGCGGTCTTCGCTACAGAGTCGTTATCCAGCTTAATTTGGTAGAAGCCTGTCGCCATGTCTAAGCAGCTGAAGAACTTGCTCTTACCAAGGCGATCAATATGATCTTCTATCAAGGGTAACGGATAGCGATCTTTCACGGTAACTGCGTTCAACGCGCGGTAATCAACGCACATACGATCTTTTCCGTCTTTTTTCTTAACAAGAATAATCGGACTTGCGTATGGAGAATTGGACTCGCGGATTATCTTCTTGTCTAGCAAATCTTTTATGATATCACGCACTTTCAATTTTTCGTCAAATGAGAGTCTGTACGGCCTATAACAAATCGGTGTCTCACTCGTCAACTCAATGCGCATATTACCAGTCGTGACTGTTGTTAAAGCAGTCCCAATAATAAAGAATTCCTTAGACCGATTTACGACTGACATTAATTTTTCACGGTCGCTACCTTCAAGCGGCGTGTTAACCGATAACTGATTATTTGAGTTGATGAGCAATACATTTTGACTAACCGAACTAGGAATACGAGTAATACGTTGCTCATTGTTTGCACGAATGTACGTTACTCCCTCGCGGTTCAAAACATCTGTTCCTATTAGTACTGGCACGTTTAGGCACTTCGGGGTAACAACAAAAAGATCCACCTCTAAAGAGATTTCGCTAAATTCTATAACTAATGTTACGCGGCTATTACATTCAATATTTTGATCACCTATGCCACGTAATACTTGATATGTGGGTAGTCGAGTACACTTAAAATATTTCAGGACAGATTCTGAAATGAGGGAAACGCGCGATCCGCTGTCTATTAGCACGTCTGTAGGTATACCCTGTATTACGGCCGTTGTGACGTCACTGTCTGTTGATGCGCCTTTCAACTCTAAACAAAAATTAACGTTGTTTTTATTACGCGTTTCAGATCTTTGTTTAGCAAAACAAACAGAGACGTCATGGCCAGACTTTTTACAGAATGAACACGAAACATTCGGTTTCTTATTAGTCGTTTCTGTTGATTCATCAGATTTATAAGTTTTTGATTGTTTAGGGCACTCGCGCTGCACGTGACCCACATTACCGCAGGAAAAACACTTTATTTCGCGATTTTTATTACTATGTGGACGTTTTCGAGAGTTTCGGTCGAACTGTTTACTTTGGGAAGATTTCACAGAGGTTACAGATGGGTTGGGATTCGGATTGGTATAAATAGATAAAAATTCAACCAGATCTTTAGTCGACAAGTGAGCGTTAGTCGCAGCGGCACGTACTTGTGCGTCAGTAATACCACGTATGACAATCGCGACCGTTAAATCATCGCTTAACCCTCTAACAATATTTAGTCTCAAGACGGAGCGCCTAGCATATTCTGCGTACGTGGAATATTTGTCGGAATTTGTACTCATGACGTCAAACAATATATTTGCAACATCGATTCTTCGTGAGCAAAGCGGTTTAAATTCGATCTTAAAGTTAGACCAGGTGCGGTCGTTGGTGACCCAGTCATTTAACCAACTACGAGCGTCTCCCTTCAGGCAGTTAGCAATCCGGGATAAACACTCGTTGTCATTCCATCTATTAATATTACGTGCCCTTTCAACTTCCTCACACCAAGAATCGATATCGTGTATGCTGGGATCAAAGTTTGAAATATAATAATGGTTGGATCTGACCTGGGTTAACGCACTCAACGCTCCAATGAGGCGATCTGTAGCGTCCAGTGACGTCGAGGTACTTGCAAGCGATTCTCCAACAATGCTGGTGTTTGACTCCGGCACTGCTGGTGGTAGCTCCTGCGGCGAAGACGCGATGATCTGCCCAGGCACCATAACAGCACGTGCATCCGGAGTCACAGTCGCCGACACGGTGCTAGTTGCGGGTAGGTTGGTGTTTTCTAGCGCGGTCAGGCGCGCCAGAATAGCTCCAAGAGTTTCTTGGAGTTCGGTTGCATCTGCATCACTATTTTGATCACGCCTATTTCTACCTCTATTACGAGTGGTAGCTCGTTCGGACATGATTCAAAAGCTGTTCGCACAACACAGAAAGATAAGATAGGCAATGGAGCCAATCCCACTTCTGATAATAGCGGTTAATAACAATTTAATTTAAAAAAAATAAACGAAATGACGAAACATTCGTCTTTAATCAATTTAAAAACAAATACAATTTTATGAACATAATAAACTTAAAAAAAATATACTTCCTGATAAAATTACAAGAATAACGACTTATCACAATAATAAAGAAACGATGTTATCACGACGGCTGCTTAAGACGGAGTGAGGGGCGAGTACTGGCTGCGCTCTGCTTTTATAGGCACGACCGCACGGTAGTTTCAAAAATAACGTTTGATGCTAATAATATATACTGAAGCGTTGTGACAAACATCAGTGGAAAATTCCTCATTAAATTAATTTTATTTATTTATAACAGGTGTTGATCGCGCTAGAAACACCACCCTGCGCTCAAAAAAAATTGCCAGGCTGAATTGGAATTGTTCAGGCCACGTCGGACGGATGCAACCGGAGACATGGGCGAAGATCATCACACACTGGATGCCTGAGGAACGACAGTGCACGTGCACGTCGAGGTCGACCGCGGTGTAGGTGGCGTGACGATCTGGGACATGTTTGCGGGGCTAGGATGCCCAGAGATCGCACAGGATAGAGAGGTATGGCCATTGCCCAGCAGTGAGGCACGATATAGGGTAGTAAAAAAAAACAGAAATAGCTATTAGATATCCTGAGCGTCGAACAATATTGGGGATTCACCCATTTGTGACTTTGGAAAGAATGCGTGACGTAAACGTTACGTAAATTGGACTGATTTTATTTTTAAGACATACAATCGGACCTCTGTCGACAGAGAAATCAACATTTTGATCTGATTTTTGTCACACAGGGCTGATAGTCTTTTTAGTTATTTAACAACTACCATCCTAATAGAAACCTTATTGCAACGAAAATAAAGATCACTCTGAGAGGTAAAATGACTGTAGAAGGACTGGAGAAGAATCAGCATCATTATCATTTTCCTGCCTTTATCCCAATTTATTTGAAGTCAGCGCAGCCTGACTTCTTCTTCAATACTTCTTTATTACTCGTCACCTTTCTAGCCATAATTATCATCCTTGTTGATAATATATGAACGCAAGTGTGTTAACGCTTTATGGTTTTATAATACTAGCTTTACAATAAGCTCTTTGGTGTCTACGTGCTCTCTCACCGGCTCCGTGACGCGTGTCAATCTGTTATCTAGTATTAATATGTTTAAATATAATAAAAACAGTTAATTATGTAATCAAGTGCTTTATTTATATACAACAGGTTATGGGCCCAGTGATGAAAGGTTGTATTCATTTTGTTATTGGTTATGGTACTCTCACCGGCTCCGTGACGCGTGTCAATCTGTTATCTAGTATTAATATGTTTAAATATAATAAAAACAGTTAATTATGTAATCAAGTGCTTTATTTATATACAACAGGTTATGGGCCCAGTGATGAAAGGTTGTATTCATTTTGTTATTGGTTATGGTACTCTCACCGGCTCCGTGACGCGTGTCAATCTGTTATCTAGTATTAATATGTTTAAATATGATAAAAACAGTTAATTATGTAATCAAGTGCTTTATTTATATACAACAGGTTATGGGCCCAGTGATTAAAGGTTGTATTCATTTTGTTATTGGTTATGGTACTCTCACCGGCTCCGTGACGCGTGTCAATCTGTCATCTAGTATTAATATGTTTAAATATAATAAAAACAGTTAATTATGTAATCAAGTGCTTTATTTATATACAACAGGTTATGGGCCCAGTGATTAAAGGTTGTATTCATTTTGTTATTGGTTATGGTACTCTCACCGGCTCCGTGACGCGTGTCAATCTGTCATCTAGTATTAATATGTTTAAATATAATAAAAACAGTTAATTATGTAATCAAGTGCTTTATTTATATACAACAGGTTATGGGCCCAGTGATTAAAGGTTGTATTCATTTTGTTATTGGTTATGGTACTCTCACCGGCTCCGTGACGCGTGTCAATCTGTTATCTAGTATTAATATGTTTAAATATGATAAAAACAGTTAATTATGTAATCAAGTGCTTTATTTAGGAATATACAACAATCCTTCACACAGCATATTACTTTTAACAGAAAATTGTCAATTTATACTTACGCAGCTACTTAGTTTCAACATAGAATTAAGTAATTCAATTGCCTAAAGTACTGTTTTACTTAGAAATATACCTCATTCGTCCACATGTTCCCAAACGTACAATGTTGCCATGTCCGTGAAATGGCCGGGATACACTGAGCTTCGACAGTCGTCGGTACATACGTAATCCATTAGATTACAAGCTTGTGCAACGACATTCCCCGTTTGTAGCGGAAGTTACATACCTACCTGATAAATGTTTGTATGGTATGTACCTACTTGGTTCTATGACATCAGTTTGTGGGAATATTTTCCGCTGGTGATCATAAGCTTAATTTTCTTCTTAAATTATGATTTTCACAATTTTCTTTTTGTATTTGTTTGTGTTTCTGTGTTTTGTTTACTAACAATAGTTTTTAGGAATAATAATAATAATAATATAATAATAATAATAAATCTTTATTGACATATGATTGCTCATTACATCAGTGTAGCCCTGACTCTTGTACTAGGAGTTCCTGTATCACAAGAGCCAGACCTCACAAGACCAGAGAATATGTAAAAAACGATAGACCCAAAAATTTTAATACCTTAAAAGATTTGGCATGCATTAGTGTTTACAAACATAAAAAAGAGTTACTCGTAAGAATTAAAAATAATATAAGGAATAATGTTATGTTACTAACAATTGGGCCTAGTTGCCATAAATAATCTTTTTTTTTTTAATAAATATCTCGTGTCACAGTGTTTGTTATCATAGTCCTACGAAACGGCTTGACCGGTTTTTTTTTTAATTTTATGTAAATATATTTGGTAGGTTTGAGAATAGGTCGTAGGCTATTTTTATACCCCTAAGTGATTAGAGCGCGAGCGAAGCCGTGGCAAAAGTCAATAGGGAATATGCATGAAATACAATACTCTTTTTATTTATGAAAAATGCCTTGTATTTACGCATAAAAACATTGTACACTTGTTTAAGTTTCTAATACATCACTCATTTTACAATTTACTGTTTATGTAGCATGTTTTTGGTGAAACGGTCTCAAAACGCATCGTCCTTGATAACGCCGGTAATGACGTCAAAGTTCATTGTGTCAAAAAAACACTTTTAATTGAAAAGTGCTTAAAGTTTCACTAAAATTTTATTATAATATTGTTATTGCAATTTTAACTTGATTATAGCACATACAATTAGGTAAATTATTTTATGAAAGCCAAAAAAATCAGATGTAAACAAGGCTGATTGTGGATAATGACGTCACGTCATGGCCGCGACAGCTACGGACGTTTGAACTGTCGTAGAAAATTGCAGAAATTTAATATTATTTTTGTGCGACAAGCAGTAGTTGAACTTAACTTTTAATACTTTTCTTGGGTTGATAGTACTGTGTTTTATTGATTTAAGTGAAGAAAAAATTACGTGCATATTCCCTACTCCCAATAAAAAAAGAAAAGGTTCTTAAACTAAAAACTTTTCGTTAAAAATAGATACATGCTAAACGAGCATTGAATTATTCTGCATTAAATTAATTGCTTACGAGATAAACTCGTGCACGCTTTTCTAAATTCATTCCTTCCTGCAATTCGTAATAGGTACTCAACTCGCAGACAGAGTAAAAAGTTTCGTAAAAAAGAACCTTAAACTACTCAAGTTTAAGGTTCTTTTTTAATAAACTTTTAAACTTTCGTATCTTATAATGAAACTAACCGCTGTGCACGACTTCGCCCGCATGTAGGACGGAAATTATTCTAAGCGTCAGTACTATCGCGATAAAAATGTATACTATGTCCTAAGCTCCTCACCTAGGTCAACAGCTACCTGGGTGCCAAGTCTAAGAGCGGTAGCTAGGACCCTAGTTACAATGCCGGCGGGCTACAATTATTTATTTTTCAAAACAGTCCCTAAAAACTGTCTTGAAATGCCAAAGGCTAACCTAATAAGTATATGGAGGAGTTCCGGCCATCTTATTTTATATTCCGAGCGGCCCCATGCACGTTAAGAGTCCTGTACACGAGAATGCCCGACAACATCCAAACGTGCAAACACAGCATAAATATAACCAGTAGACCAACTATGCCCTATTGTTATGTTGCACTACCTGCAAAAACGTAACCACTTGCTTCGATGCGACGACCGCGATTTTCTCGCGTGTAACAAGTATGCCAAGAAGTTGATAACGCTCTACATGTGCGTGTGATCCGATTCCGGCCATTTGTACTTAGTTGGAATATTGTCTCATTATCATCTCTCCAACCTTTTTGGTCAAATTCTGCTTCACAAGCCTTGTCAAGAAAAAACCTTGTACGGTCGAACAAGCTATTTGGTTTACAGTTTAATCAACAAATTACATTGTAAAATGTAAACCAATTAGCTTGATCCTACACGTAGTACAAATTAACACTTTTTTCCAAGCAAAAAGTGATCATCATCAAACGTCTCTCTATCATTTACTCCTTTTTCTTTGATATCATTCCTTTTACAGTCCATCCATCGTTTCTTTGGTGTTCCTCTCCCATTTCATCGATCAGCATTTATATTCACCACTCTTTCAGTCACATGCGATTCATCCTTCTTCAAGACAGACGTTTCCCTTTCAACTTCTCTGTAACTGGCTCAACATTCAAACTTCCTCTAATAAAGGTACTCGTAATAATTTCTTACTTCATCCATTTAGTTGGAATACTGAATGTTAACACTAGTACATACTGTGGTGCAAGGCTCACGTATGCATGTCAAAAGTTCGTCTTGTATAGGTTGAATGTATTTTTGGATACACTATGATGTCAATTTCGGATGTTTGAAGCTGAAAATAGGGTTGCAATCGTGTTTTTATTTATTATGCAAGTGCATGTGTCTGTGTTGGAACGTGTTTTTGTGAAAATGTTTTGGATAGTATTGTGTTGAGTTTTTTGGTTTAGTTTATAGATTTGTCAGAAAAAAAAAGTAATTTCAAAAATCTAAATAAAACAGGAAAAAGTTTTATGTCAGGCTACAACTTTGAATCGTCTTGAAGCTCTCATATTTTCTATTTCTTTTTTGTGAAGATAGCGCCTACCTGAACAAAGGCTATTTTAAATAAATACCAAGCAAGTTCAAACTTTCCAAGTAGTTCCTCATATTTTTCACTTCGTTACGAAATTCCCACTTCCGTTGTCAATTATTTGAAAATTAACTTATTAATTCAACCGTAAAATATACCGAACGTCCCGACAGACTCAATTTATAATAGAATAGGTACAAAATAATTATAATAGCAATCAAAATGTTTCATATCCACAAGTATTAGATATTATTTCCAAGGACCTAAGGTTCAAATACTTAAACACACACACAACAAATACTCATATTTGATTACGAAAACAAATTTCATCAATTCAAGGTAATGTAGAAAATAGGATTGGAATCACAAAATAAATAAATGTCTGGCTTTCCTATTTATTAATAAACGGTCTTAGTTCGTTTAATTTGTTCTAACTGACTTTATAAATAAGTAGGTAACCGTCTTGAGAACTAATTTGAGTCTTAATGAAGAAACGCGATCTTAATAATACAGATGGTCTAGCCAAGTTGTGATGGAAAAAATCTGTGAGTTGCATTTACATTATCAATGTAAATGACTGGATTGTAAATTATCTTCATTTCTGCATAGGTTGTTGAATGTAATCAATCAAAATCAAAAGTTTTGAAGTTCATAAGAGACATTCCCTTAAAACGCCCTCGACATTTCCCAATGTTTTAGCGGAAAAAACTCCACAGCAACACACCTGTCTGTTAGGTTAGAAGAACCAGATTTTACACAATACTGTAAGTGTAAGTTTATATCAACAAAGAGCCCATAGTGTCATTGTCGCATGCCACTTATTAAACATAAAAAATAATACTCAAACATGAGTAAAGCCTCCAGGCATAAAGGTCGTGCCCGCTTACCCTTACAATGTTGGGTTATACAACATTGCATTACATTGGTTATACATATAGACTGCTTTACATATACCTATGTATGTATAACCCAACATTAACTCGAAGTCACAATGAACATAATTAACCAAGTGGATCAAAACTGGATAGAGTTATGTTTGCTATCGATCCTAAAATAACAAAGAATACGTACAAAAGTGGTCAAGCAATTTATCGAAAGCTAACTAATGAATAACGTAGTACCTAATACCTACCCACCCTAATTCCAATTAATTCGGTCTAGTCAATTTAAACAATTCTAGCCATATTATTCTTTCATTCTCGCCAACAAATATACCAACCAAACTAATGTACAGAGAAAAACATTCACAACAAACAAAAAGCAAGATTAGAAAGGCAATATTATACACAAATGCAATATTAGAGATCAACATTGTCCTCCGTTCTCCCAACGAAAACATTTCTTAATTAAATAAGCCCCGACAGGTGGATACAGCAGCGGAATCTAATATACCAGATAGGAATTCCCTTTTATTTATACTGGGCGTCCAAGGCCGCGATCAAATTGTTGAGAAATCAAATCTGGGAAGATTTTTTTCCGTCCCTCGTTAATTTCCTTCAAAGCGTTTTACAATTAATTCTGTTGTGACTTTCTTTGTTGGTCCTCTTGTTTGTTTACTGAGGCATTAATAAAAGGTTTTTCGGGTAATTTAGGTTCGTTATTTTGAATTTTGTGGTTTCGTTAGATTTTATAATAATTAATGCTTCATCTCTTCTCTACATTGAGAGGATCGTACAGCCACATGGGTCTATCTTCAAGATACTGCTTAATCTTGAAGATAGACGCTTGCTTTGGTCGGTCCGTGGATGGGTGACCATCCATTAAAAAAGGAGGAATGGAGGTTCCTCAGTATGTAATGGATAGCCTCGGAAACCAAGTTATTCCCGGCTGCCATTTGCGGATCTTTGAAATTCTTTATGGTTGAGACATTTTCGAATATCTGATACTCCGAAAATCTCACAACCAATCCAGCGATGAATCTTGTTACCCAGTAATTGGGTTGTTTAAATAAAATACTGATATTCAATTGCGTCAGATTTGATTGGAAGCTGACCCCAACACCGCTAGGAAAAGGCTATAGCATCTAGATAGATGATCATGACTTCGCCCTCTCTTTTTCTCATTTTTCTTCCGTCAATGCTTGCTCATATTAATATGACTATTAGTACTCAAGATAACTACTCATATTAGACCGATTTAGAAATGAGAAAAAGAAACATAAGAAGGTACACGAACTTTCAAGGTGAGCCTGACTTAGTAACGCACATTTTCCTTCATTTTCAAATCAACACGCAGAAAGCTCGTTATAAATTTCACAACAGCAGGATTACAAAGAAACAGCTCCTCGTTTGAGCTCAATTTAATTACGCTACATACAAATCTTTAGGCCCCGTTTACTGCTTGGCCACAAACTCCACGTACAAGCGGAACGCGTGTTGCGACAGTTGACTGGATACATGTTCAAGTAACATGCTTGTTGTTTTGTGACAATGCGGAAAAAGCAAATAAAATTAAATTGCCACGAAGCACTACAACGCGACTTGCGAAGCCACGAATTGACGCGGCAGTACCCATGTATAAAGTGGCTCGCTCGCGTGTTGTTTCGCGTACAGCGCTTGCGTTGGAAGTCGAATCTCCTGAGGTGTCGCGCGTCGAGTTGACTGTGTGGGTCGAAAGACGCGCATCACTTGATCGTGTAACTTGAGGCCAAGACATTATACACATACATCTCTAGTATATTTTATACAAAGTTTCATCCGTACAATTGTAGTCCTTGCTGAATAATATATTTTTACTTTGCGTCCAATTGTCGAGCGGGCGGGGATACTTCTAATTCACTCGCTCTGTACGAATTGAAGGAGTCACGGCTTTTTTTTTTCTTATTATAATTTAACTGAGTTCAAATCGATGTTTTCTTAATGAAGTAGTGCTTGGAATGGAAAGGCTGGTTAATAAGGTGTCTGTTTTATTGTAGTTAGTCAATATTTCTTGGAAATTATGCTCAGAAGAGGGGAAATGGCTGGCTATACCTAGGCCGTTGTTTAACAGTTTTGTCATTGACTGATGACGACAAAAGTTGCGACTGGGCTTAAAGACAATACAATATAATACTATAGACTCAGTTTACACAAGAAAGTAGGCGCCGCTTTTCTTACAAAAAAGCTTCTGTAACACATCGTCTCAAGTTTTTTGTCTGCGTCTATTATTTACTAACGAGACACAGTTTACACAAGAGAATTGATGTCAAAGATTTTGCTCAGCACAAAGCTTTAGTTACTACCAAAATATTTGGACGAAATTGTCTCACCAGTGTGAAGACTGGAAAGGAACAAGTGGTACTTATCACCTCTTGTCTGACCTCCACAGCTGGGTAACACGATAACCCTTGGAAAGACTGGTCGTCAGACTTAAAGCCTTGATATGTAATAGATGACCACCCATCCACGGACTGACCTCGGCATGCGCTGCTTATCCTTGAAAATCGACCCGTGCGGCAGTTATTATCTACGCCTGAGTCCCTCGATTTTGAACTCGATACATTTATAAATTGTAAGTATATAAATTCAATGCGTACGCCTTACAAAAGATCGCAATCAGTCCCTGTGAACTATTGAAACACGTCCGTTTGAATACACAAGTCGTGTCTAGTTCTCAAAGATATTGAAATTCATAGGATTCGTAAGCTATTATCTGACTTCTAGTTACGGGTTCTATAACTTTGAAGGGCGGTTCAGTTGGCTAGTTTATTTGACGACTCGTAGTTTTGGTTCTATCTTTATTGTTGGTAACGATAGCATGATATTATGGTCCTTTTTGTTATTATTTGAAGGAGTTGATTGCCTCGTTGGCCTAGTGGTCGCAAGGGCAACTGCTGAGCATTAAGTTCCGGGTTCGATATCCGGGTCGTGCAAAGTGAAATAAGGTTTTTCTACCAGGAATTTCTCAGTAGCAGCCGCAAAGTCTGAATTTTTATCCGGATGGCAATAGGCTCACTACATAGTATAGTTTCTGCCAGTTAAGATCGCAATAGCGGTCATTGCCCTTTCCCTAATATTTCTTCATACGAACCAAATCACATTTTTCGTTACAAAAAATGTTGAAGATCACGATACTCGTAGATGACTAGAGACTATTCAAGACTTGATCAGGCTTATTTTTGGATTTCAAACTTAAGAACTTTAAATAATGTTGGTGGGTCAATGACCCCGATTGCGATCTTAACTGGCAGCAACTATACACATTTGTTTGAGAGGGCATGATACGACATAGCTGGATTGCAAAATGCAAATATTATGATGTAGAAATACATTCAGGAAAAAGTCACTCTAGGTCGAGTGACTTGAATTGTGCCGAACCGATCCCAACGTTATTCAGCCAGGATAATTATAATTATGCCGTACGGAGTTTGCTGATCTTACGTCGTCTAAGCATGAAAGTAGAATGAAATCCCAATTTGTGCAGTAATTACTTAAAGCCGATCTTGTTGTTCAATACTCCTCAAGTCGAATGCGTTGACTTGAACACTAGCGTAGCAACTTCTAATTACATGTCTACATCCATTTCTGATGGGATGGGCTATAATCCACCACGCGGGCCCAGTGCGGATTGGTAGATGTCACATGTCTTCGAATTTTTTGGTTCTAATACATGCCGGTTTCCTCACGATGTTTTCCTTCACCGTTTTGAGAGCAGCGGGAAACGACGCGCGGGAACGATGTAATGCTATGTTATAATGCTAGTTCCTCGTAAAAGGCGTCAAAGATTATGGTCATTAGTAACATAGGCATAAAATCTATTTCGGTTCGGAGTAGAATTTCATGTTCGTTGAAAGATTACTGTCAACATTACCATTTTTACTATGTTGACAGTAAATGGCTAAATAAATAGGCATTATGTAGTATTTTTTATAAAGATTATGATGCCATCGGTAAAATTTAGAACGCTAAAATTTTTGCTGTATTGCAAATGTGTAAAACATGGGTAAGCGATGTTTGGCTCTGCCAGTTGTAAAATTTGTTAAAAAATAGACCACGTTTGCGTGACGATTGAGAAGTTTATTAAACCTTTTATTTATGCAACAATTATGACTAATAGCTATATTATAATAATTATTAAACCACAGCAGTCTGAGGGGAAGACGGTGGGAGGAGCTTGACTCTGATCACCTGACTGGCACCAGCCGGCCCTTTGCCTTGTTAGTTAGTTTATAAAAACAGACTCAAAATGTATTGACAAACGCGTATTAACAAAGACCCTAGTACCTCCGAAGATTTTCTTGCGTCATTACAAAATTTGCGTTTTCTGCGTTCTGATTCTGCGTTCCATAAATAAGGTTGCAGATGTCGGAGAAAAAACAGCCAAGCTAAAGTGGAAGTGGGCTGGCCACGTAGCGCGAATGCACCCGGAGAGGTGGGCAAAGATCGTCACTCACTGGACGCCTGACTGAGGAAATCGCCGTCGAGGTAGACCGCGGCGAAGGTGGTGTGACGACCTGATCTTGTTTGCGGGGCGAACATGGCCAGATATCGCACAGGATAGAGAGGTTTGGAAGGAGAAACGGGAGGCCTTTGCCCAGCAGTGTGACACAAGAGAGGCTAAGAAAAAAAAATACAAAATCTAAGCCTTCTTACAAAAGATTTAGAATAAGATCCTACAGTTCCATAGCTAGTCTGTGAATCTGCAACTGCGACGCAGAATCAAAGTTTCGCGAACTTTGAGATCTACCAAGAATACGTGACCTATTTTATGAGTATAATAGTTCATGCCCGTGGTTTCGCCCTAATGGAAGTCCAAAATTATCCTCTTGGTAGCATTTAGCCGGCTTAAAAGTATCCTATGTCTGACCCAGCCCCTAAATACCCTCGTGTCGCAAAGACTGAAATGCCGAAAGGGCTTTCTGAAGTGTGTCACCCCACTCACTGGCGAGCAGTCTACGGAAAGACTAAACTGTGGTGAGGTAGTGCATCCTTACCTAAATCCATCCGTTCCACCTACTAAAAATCACCCACCTGGACATGAGTTGCCATGACTGACCTGGATGTCTATAAATAGAGTCCAGATCCAGGTTGGCCGCAGCAAGGAATACCGGCTCAGGTGATAGATTCATTAGTGAGTCTGCCCTGGAGTGTAAATATGGAGCTGTTCCACAAACGATGATTAATATTGTGTCCTGCGTGTCCTGTTGTTTGTTCATTACAGGAACTAATGGACGCTACTGAAGGCGAAAACTAGTAGCTCAGTTCTGGGCCGACACAATTTATATTGCCATCAACACGCTAAGAAGAAGACCCAGGTAATAGTCTACTGTATGTAAGTATGCCAAATGTTATTGAAATTCATTCAGCCATTCAAATGTGAAAAGGTAACAAACATACAGACATAATAGACAGGCAGAGATATTTCCGCGTTTATAATTCTAGTTTAGACTAGTTTCTACTTGAACTTTCACTCATGTGTAGATTGGAGTGTAGAGATATCTCTATGCTTCTACATTTTATGCTTCGTTTACCTATATAGAGAAAGCTACATCATTCTTAGTTAGAATGTTTACCTGATTGCAGTTTCTCAGCATCATTTATGATTGGATCGGTTTCTACTGTAGTAACAGGATGCAGGAAAAAATGTTCGGGCAGTTTTATATGGAACAACGGCCTCCTTGAACGTCAGAAACTAGTTACTGGGTAATACGATACCGCTTGGTAAGACTGGTTAATAAATAATAATAATTATAATAAATATCGCTGGACATTACACATAGTGCCATCTAGTGCCACACTAAAGACACAAAGAGGCTTGTGTCGTGGACACCAGATAGTTGATATACTACATAGATACTTTTTTCAGACTTTCGGGTTTCTGTAACGACGGGACGGTATGTTTGTATAATGTAAAAAGTATCCCGTATTGTTTTAGTAAATTAAATAACTGGTTGGTATGCCTCTTTATCTCTAACATCGTAAGCTGCAATAAAAACCATTCAATTTCAATCAACTAACTAACTAAGATAATTTCAGATAAAGATAATAATATTTAAAAACACGGTTATTTGAATGCTCTCCTAATTTATGGAGAAATTTGTTCACTTTGAAGGTCTATACTACAACCATGGTGTATAATATTTTAATTGCACGCTTGCGCGCTTTGCTTATATATTGTATGCACGTCATGTCCCTGCGATAATAAAGATTTTTTCTTTATAATTGTAAATCAGTGTCCTGTTAAACAACACACTACAGCAACTGAACAGAAAGAATCACACCAACTCAACTATCCGTGGTAAAAATTAAACACACAGTCTGAGTGCAGCCGCAACACTTCCAGTACAAACTACTTGAAGAAGTACAAAGAAGTTTAGCAACTGGATACTACCTGGATTTAGAAGTTTCTTTTTTGTTTTCCTCCTAGATCCATTAGAGAAAAATAGTAGGGTGAATGTTCATCAATCCGTGAAAGTAGCAAAGTTGGTTGAAGCCAGGTAAATGGTGCTGCTTGTGTTTGAAGGTGAAAGCGTCAGGGTAGCCCGCGAAATTCAAATTTTCTTACGTTTTTTGCAATGTGCAGGCCAGTGCTAGATTGTATGTTGATTATAATATAATAATAATAATCTTTATTCAGACAAATACCTTCAACATTGATTTAATACTAGGTCGTATGAATTTCAGTGAATTAAAGGTAATACAGATAGAGTAACCCTGACTCCCAAACTAGGAGATATTGTGACTTAGGAGTCAGTGTTCTGCTGTCACTATGATACAAAAACCTTTTACTACAAAATCTTGGCAATATTGTTCGCGACTGTAAGACTTTTTCAAGGTCAAAGTCATTCCTCGACCTATATGAACTTGGAGGGTTGTTTTGATGATTTTGGTGTTTATAATTCTGTATTATGTGTACTAGTACTATGTACGGTCGAACAAGCTATTTGGTTTACATTTTACAATGTAATTTGGTGGTTAAACTGCTAACCAAATAGCTTGTTCGACCGTACTATAACTACATACGTTTTACAGTCGCGAACAATATTTTAATCGACCAATAACCTAGTACTGGCCTGAAAATTGCAAAAACGTAAGAAAATTTGAATCTTGCGGGCTATACTGGACTATCCACCTTAAGCCGTAAGAAATATGGATTCAAGTACTTTGTGTTTTGCATTTTGCGGCTGTTAATTGTTACAAATTGTGAAGAAAAAATATTAAACCGTTCTAGAACCTAGAAACAAAAGACATAAAGATCATCCACCAAGTCTTCTTTCTATTAATATAACATAACATCACGCCTGTAATCCCCGAAGGGTTAGGCAGATGTGTATCTTGTAGTACACCCAAGTTTTGCCAGTTATTTTTAAGTCCCATGTAATAGGGCCTATTGTCATCAACCAGGTGCAAATCTAAACTCCGTGGCTGCTACTGAGAAATTCCTGATGAAAAAACTCAATAAAACTTTGCCCGACCAGGGAATCGAACCCAGAACATCATTCGCAACAGTCTTGCTTGCGACCACTACACCAACGAGCAAAATCAATCAAAATCAAAGCATTTATTTCAAGTAGGCCAGTTACAGGCACTTTTGAATTGTCGAAACAAAGATGAAAAATTAAATGTACAGACCCAATCACAAAACATAAAAACTGTGAAAGTACTGTAGTTGCCCATTCCCTAGCGTAGATCTCTATGGAGAAGAACGGGCGAGAAACTCCATGGACACTCTTTTAAATCAAAATATTGTTACAAAATCTTGGTTACATCATTCACGTTGAGATGGTATATTATGTGAGAACAATGTAGCAAGATGCACGTTAAAAGTGTCCATAGTAAAAACAAAACATACAATTCAAAAATAAACATTAAAATAAGCCATGGCAACTAAGAGATGACCAGTCACAACTGACAGCGCCCGTTCACGAACATGACGCATGGATCAGCACCATTCAACTCAACCATTTTGAAGGGAACTAAATGATCTGACACACGCGCCACTAGAGTAAACATGACATACTCTCAACCACCAGGGCACATTCAAGTCAAGAAAAGACGTAGGAACAGTCTTTCTATAAAAACTGGATAAAGCATTTTAAGGTGCTGCCCATCTGCTGTACTGCGTTCCACATCCACGCTTTGCAAGAATGCGTGGCTGCAAAAAAATTAACCGCGCAACCTATGTAGGTGACCTCTCCGGGTATATCCTACGTAGCAGTGGAAAATCGCCTTTATTGCTGTTATATTGCAATAAAATATTATAGTGCTTTTCCATACAATGTCAGCCCTAAAATGGGACAAAAAGTACCACATTATCAAGATGACATTGCAAGTTAATAAGGTCAAGAACATACATAATACATCACAAACATTTTCCTATTAGTTTTTATAGTTATTATCGCATTTTCCTTATATTCGTAACACGAGCAGTCCTCAATAATTTGTCAAATGAGGTAATGTGATCCATTACTTCTTGCCCTGATGCTGTCTTGGATTGATTTATTATGGTTGATGCCTAATAGTGTATTTGAACGGAGATAATGCCTTTTGGTAATAGTTGAGTCTTTTTTTGCGTAACAGAATTTGTGACTTCGTAAATGAAAATAGAAAAGCACTGTTATAGGACACGCAACTAAATTTCTGAAATAGTGTGTGGAATATTATAATTCGATGAATTTGTAGCGGCACTACAAAAAGTACTACAGCGCCATCTATGACACAAATAAAAAACTAACATCAAAACTCTCGCGCTATTAAAGTTATCCACCAGATACAACACCCGTCTGGTCGGAGGATCCTCCCTTTTCAATAGAGTATTATGGAACTTTACACCTTGTTTTTCATTAACCTATAAATCAGCCAATATATTCCACTGCTAGAAACGTCTTGTCTGCTCAAGAGACAGAGTTCCGGCTTACCTCCAAAATAATTACAATGGCATTTTTTTTAAATAAGCCTGTTCTACCAAACTGCAAAGGCAAAGGCCTCCCTCAGTCCTTCCCAATTCTTCCAATACCACGTAATAAAACTAGACAAACATGCCAAATTCTAGTTTTATTAGCCTAAAACGGAACTCAAGAAATATACAGCCTATTTTCTAAAGCCTAGAATAATCTATCAATAGACGAAAATGCAAACACAGACAATATAGATCCTTGAATCAAACTATTTTTAGAACTTTAATTTCGAAACGAGGCTAAACTAGGTTTAACCTTTAAAACCAGGACATAAGACTGAAAATAGAATTGCAGGCTTTAATAGAACGTTCAAACAATTCTCTTATCTCTGTCATTACAAGGGACCTTCCCCTTTCTGAGCCCTAAAAATATCTCGACGAACTTAGGGCTGGCTATTCATTAGGGTACGGGGAATTTCTTGCCCCATTCATTGAAGAAATAGTGATGCTAAGGTCTCACACAAATTAAGATAAGACACAACTTGTTAGGTCGAGAAGATTTTGGGCTGGGTCTTCTAATAGTTTGGGAGGTACTGCTCGATTTTCGCGAGAAATTGTAGAGATACCAGCAGGAGTAGGGATAAATAAAATACCATTTTACAACTTTGAGATGCTGTAATTTTGCTGACAGTCGGATCTCTTCTGGCCTGGGAAAACATTACTGTTGTGTTTTAGCTAGTATGAAAATTTTTGTTCAAACTACCACCACCGTCTTCTTTACTACTTAATAATACTAAATCATTTTTGTACAACCCGTGTTACCCAGTACTAATTGGGTTGTGGAGGTCAGATAGGCAGTCGCTCCATGTAAAGACTGGAAGCCGACCCCAACATAGTTGGGAAAAGGCTAGGCAGATGATGAGATGATGATATCATTTTTGTGCAAACTTTTTTTTACCTATAAATATAATGTTGTTTTCTTTTTTATTCGTGAAGATTAAGACAGCAAAGTAGATGAACACAGTTCGTGAAAACTCTGCCTATCACTACTGCAATAGTTATACCCTGCTGTTCTTTACCAAGGCAAAACCTGAAAAGAAACTTGAAAGTACCAAAAGTACAGATTTTTGTTAGTTCCTTCAAATTCAAACCTATCCTTAAAGTCAGGTTTAGGCATGTCCATTGTGCTCTAAGACTAGCCTGGTAAACCAACGGCTAGATTTTTGGCACGTTAAAGGATACTATGTTGAAGCCAATTTCCAGTAAGTGCTTGTTATGATATTTGATTACTCCGCAACGGGAGATCGCACTTAAGTCCCTGTATCCTTTATACATAAACACATTTTACGTAAGAATAATAAATATTTATACAACAGAATTATATGTAAAAACGAAAACAAATATTTTGTCTACATCTTAATACGAAAATAACGTATTCGATTACCCGTAAAAGCCATTAGTTTGTTTGTCTCTACTTTAAGGCAATTTATTTTCTTTTATATTTGTTTGTATCGGATTTCATTCAAGGCTAATTTTCTTTGGAACGAATAATGTAAGTACTATAAATATAAGTTGGCTTAAAAAACGATGTTTATTTTTCCGCGGAGAAACGATAATTTTTTGTAGTCATCACAAGACTTGGGAAATGGATGGCTTCTTACGCGTAGGCCGTACAAAACAACTTCATCAGCTTGGCCACGGGCTACAGGCTCAAGCGACATACGTGTGTTGCTAGTAGAATAGTTTAGAAGTTGCTAAGAGCACGCTGCGAGTTAAGTAAAGGACAAAATACACACGCGCGTGTTGCTAGACCCAAGTCACATCGCAAGTCAACGTCACATCACAAGTCACGCGTCACATCGCAAGTCAAGTGATGTGACACTTGACTTGCGATGTGACGCGTGAGTTGCAAGCAAAATGTTTTTTATTTGTTTATTTAAACAACATATTTATTATCACTCTAATACGATAGAGTTATATAGTTATATTTAAAGTTACAGTAGCTTACCAAGATTAGAATTAATTATTTTGTTAAATCGCAAGTCGCACGAAGTCGTGAACAGGGCGTAAACGTATAGGAAAATAAGCTAGTCCACGAAGCTTGATCTACAGTTTTGTTATTTACCCACAACAGGCAACCTGTGTGATCATGTATTCCAAAAAGCCACAAACATCTCAGCCCGTCTGCCAAACGACAGAACGTCAACAAAAATAGACGATGCCGAACTTCGTCACGAGACTAGCGTTCCCGGAATATTTTCGGAGGAGAATCCTCGGAGAGTTTCACAAACGGTGAACGTCGAGTTACTCGGCCGATAAATTAGGCAATTTGCGGTTACCGTCCGGGCTGGACTGCGTGTTTCGTCCCAGTGTCCGGGGCTCGTAATTAATTATCCACATGTACGAACCGTTGCGTATAACTTAATCAACCATCAGAATGCTAACTATTGGTATTGATTGGAGTCTTTTGCTTGTTCATTTCGTTGAGTGTGTGTTTATTGGGAATGTTTGGCTTGTTCGATGTTCGGGATTGTGTGATTGGGTCCCGATGCGTGGATGTGTTTCGATTGGATGGGCTGTGTTGGGTAGCCATCGTTGTTGGATGACGAGTTCTGGATTAAGTGTGGTCAATATTTGAGCTTGGTTTACTGCCTAGGGTTTTGATTGGAGGTGTGATAGTGTCCGGTGCAGTGGCTAGGTACAAAAATAGGCTAGAAAGAAAAAAAAATCGTGTTTAAGTATTGAAACAATAATACATCTTGTTTTCTCCGAAGGGTTGGGGAGGGGGAAACTTTTGTACCCACATTTAGCCAATTACGTTAGAGTCCTAGTAATAAGACGAGTTTATTGCTATTGGCTGGGCACACATCTAGGCTCTAGAATGTAGCACACATTGAAATTCTTGAAGAAAAAACCCAATAACACTGGCCGAACCCGGAATAGGAACGCTCAGCCTCAATTTAAACTACAGAATTTTTTAGTAACGTCATCATCATTATCTGCCTAGCCTTTTCCCAACTATGTTGGGGTCGGCTTCCAGTTTTACCGGATGCATCTGAACACCAGTATTTTACATGGAGCGACTGCCTATCTGACCTCCACAACCCAGTTAGTACCGGGTAATACGATACCCCTTGGTAAGACTGGTTGTCAGGCTTTTTGGGCCTCTGACTACCTATCGACTGTCAAAGATCTACAAATGACAGCCGGGACCAACGGCTTTACGTGCTTTCCGAGGCACGGAGGAAACTCGGTATGTAATGAGAGGTCACCCATCCACAGACCAACCTAGGCAAGCACGGCATAACCTAACGATCGACCCGAGCGGCTGTTATTATTTAGCCACGAGCTCCTCTCTTTTTAGTAACGTCACCAATTTTATATAAAAACGTATTCTTTGCTTCCTAATTTAATAAATAACCAGTCAACACCCGAAGAGCACTTAATTAAATAAAAAAATATTGGCATAAAACAGACATAGATTTAAAATCACAAAGATCATTTTATACTGGACTCTTAAAAAAGCACAAAACACCAGATTATTTTGAACCTTGAACTTTGTTGACCTTCCAATTTGTGTTTCCGATTTAACGTTCGAACAACTCCCCCTTAAGAGTTAGAAAACCACAGCTTTGTCGTTTCTTTGATGAATTAAACCAACTTTGATTTTAATAATAATCCAATAAGAATGGTTTTTCCACAACATTGAGATTTTAAAACAACAGTATGGACGTTTCTTTGCAAAGGCCTTCCGACCTACTTACGTAGGTTTGTCATATTCTGAGAATCGACACACATGTTTATCTGACTGTGACTAATGGCCTGTTAATAACTTACTAATAGGTAACGGAAGGATGCTATCTCTAACTGTTTGACATTTAGTTTACGGACCGTTAGAAATAAAACGTCTCAGAAACGCTTTTTTGTTTTTTTCTATGAATCACAGTCCTCCGAGTGACAGGTAGGTGACGCGGATAGAATATTCCTAGCTAACTTTATTTATAGAAACACCGATACTTACGAGACGTAGGCATAATAACTAACAGTTATACGTAAGTAAGTTATAGAACACGGCCGTAAGAGATGTTTTTCTCTAACCGACAAATGTATCAGGTAATATTTAAAAAAAGTAGACAAGTAAAAGTTTCTGCCTATTAGTAAAGGCGTGAGTTTTTGCAAATTATTTAAGTATGTCATTTTCGTCTGCGTAGCTGATTACATGGAACGACTGCCTATTTGTCCTCCAGCACCAAGTTATGGAGTAATAAGGATACCGCACCGATTAGTTGATTACGCATGAGTGTAGATAATAGGCATGACGACAGTATCAAAAAATTGCAAATCTATGTATTTAGTCCGTTAGTTAGAGTATTGGAAATAAATGGACACGTATTTTTTGTTTTAGTAAATCAATGAATATTGACAAAGATAAAACGCATCAAAACTCGGGAGTGGGGGCTCGTGACGTCAGAACTAGGTAAAAATTATACCTAGGCGTGACGTATTGAGAATTTAAAAGCGTCATATCTTCGTCAATTTTGGTTTACGTAACAAAAGAAAAAACACGGGTCAATTATTTTTTGATAATCTAACTGACGGACTAATTAGTTTTTTTTTTGTCGTCTAGCCTATTTATTATGTGTGTTTTATAAAAATAGCTTTTGAAAGTGTCACCAAATTACACTTCTTGTGCCAATATCATGTTTGTCTAGTATGTTATTACCCAAAAAAACACAACACTACCTCTAATAACTACAACCCAAGATTTAAATACAATCCATTTCTCTTTGTCGTGAGCAGACTTAATAAGCTAGCTGTCCGCCTAATGGGCGGGAATAGGAACCGATAAATAAGAACATTGGCGACTCTGCACACGTGGTGGTCGACGGAAATACTATTAATTACTCTTAGATGCTGTACGTATATGTTGGTGTTTACTTGACCGAGAGTACGGGAATATTGGCTGGGAAAGGGTTTTGGAGGACCTATGTGTTGTTGGTACGAATAGAAAAGTATTCATAATATCTTAACAAGCATAGTGTGAAGAATTAATGATCTCGAAAACAGCATCTGCCTAGCCTTTTCCCAACTACGTTGAGTTTGGCTTCCAGTCTAACCGTATGCAGCTGAATAGCAATATTTTACATGGTGCGTCTGCTTATATGTGACCTCCACAACCCAGTTAGTACTGGATAATACGATACCCCTTGGTAAAATTCGTTGTCAGACTTTCAGGCACTGTAACGACTGTCAAAGATCTACAAATGACTGCCGGGACCAACGGCTTAAGCAACGGCAGGGAGGAAACTCGGTATGTAATATGGTCACCCATCCACAGACCAACCTAAGCAAGCGCGACTTAACCTGAAGATCTGAAGTCTCGAGTTCAAACCCAAGGCACGAACCTTTGATTTTTCGGATTCATGTGCGTATTGTATAATTTTCACTTGCTTCGGTGAAGGAAAAAAAATATCGTGAGGAAACCAGCATGCCTGAGAGATATTTCTCGACGGCATGTTAAGCCAAGTCCTCTGACTTGGCTTAACCTGACCTGGTGTCAGAGTTTTTATACCACCCATGGGCCTCTGCCCATGGGCGGTATAAAAACTCTGACACCAGGTTAGGCACTAACTCTTGCCGGGGTTGCGGGACTGTTCGAAAGATATACCGTGGCCCCGGAACACAAAGGGCGATGAAGGAACATGGATGGGGTTTAGTCAGTAAAAGTCTGACACTCCCTCCTGCTCCGCCCAGAGCGGGAGAAGTCATTTGATGATTTTCCATCCGAAAAAAAAAGGTTAGGCACTAACCACACGATAAAGAAAGACCTGAAGATTGATCCGAACAGTTATAATTATTTAGCCACGAGCTCCTCAGAATGATCAAAGAAACGTCGGATGATAGAAACCGACTACTAGTTTTATTTGTGTTTGAATAAATCTTTTACTTTCGCAACCTGGCCCTTGGTAGTCATTATTTGAACTTTCGAAATAACCCAGTCTGAAAACGCATCGAAAATAAGATTAAGTAAGTCTCAATCATATACCCTGCTACGCGCTTGCTACGAGATTGCTACGCGCTTGCTACGAGATTGCTACGCGCTTGCTACGAATGTGCTATGAGAATGCCTACGCGCATCAAACGTGCTATAGTTACTGCTCCCTTTCAGATTTTTACCAGCGATAAAATAATTAACCACAAAAAATACTTGTTGGATAGCAGCCATATAGGCTGACCCAATTATTCGCGGTACAAAGTGGCATTTTAAATATTTATAAATAATGATGTCGTTTTGAGAGTGACACTTAACACGGGTCACTTAATAGAGGGACGGAACTGAGGTAGGTAGCCTCCAAGCGTGTGTGAGAGGAATTACAATGTGCTTGGTTTTTCGATAAACGTCCGGGTTTAGGGTAAAGTAAGAAAAATGGGCTTTTTAGTTTTGTACTGTTAGTGTCTTTTTGTGAGACATGGTCAAATTAGATTCTATTTCATTCGTTGACCTGATTTTGTAAAATCAATATGAGATGAGATTAGTAGGTGTAAAATGGATTTATTTTGTGCAATCATTGATCCTTTGATCAATCAATCAATACCTGGCAGATGAATTCAATACCAAGTAATTGGCTAGTTTCTACCATCAATAAATTGTAAATCTATTTAGTGCGTCAGTTAGAGCATTGGAAAATAATGGACACTTATTTTTTGTTTTTCTAAATCAGTGAATATTGACAAAGATAAAACGCATCAAAACTCGGGAGTGGGGGCTCGCTCGTGGGGGACGTATAGAGAATTTTAAAAGCGCCGTATCTTCGTCAATTTTGGTTTACGTAACAAAAGAGAAAATACGAGTCAAAAATTTTTTGATAATCTAACTGACGGACGGTTTTTTTCAGTTTACAAGCCCATTGCATTTACACTACACAGCATATTTGTATAGACACACCAACACTTATTTTAACACATTACATAAAATCACGCCTGTAATCTGTGAAGAGTTAGACAGATATGTGTACACATTCCTCCAGTAATGTTCAGCCATGTGATAAGCGTGAGCCTATTACCATCAACCGGGCACAAATCCTGAGTCCGGTCTTCTACTGAGAAGTTATTTCGCCTACTTATTACTTAATAATATCAAACATCTACATTTTCAACACGACTATAACACTCAAGCATATAACTAGCCTACAGAAATTCCCAACACGAAATGTCCGAATAAAATCCACGCATAAATAAAATAAAAATGCAACAAATAAAATGACGGCACAAGTATACGACTACGTCAAAAATATTTGTGGCATAAATACATTCGCTAGGCGTGAAACGTCCCATTTTCAACTGAATTTCGATATCGACGGAAAGTTCCGGTTGCATGGATGTATGTAGCTGGTGCATTAGAATCTTGTTAATATCAAAATAACGAAATACTGGCGACATGTAAATTTTATGTACTTTTCTTTGCCTAACACTTTTGGTGATTTTACGCTTGTTGTAATAATATGGTCAAATAATAATTGTAATAAATAAACTTACTTAGCACTTGTGAATATTTAAGTCTAGTGTTAATAGGGGGTAAACTCAACTGGAAACAAATCTTGACTTCGAGGCTTCAATAAAATCCTCCACTTTACCTGATTTGGAATTGGAACCCAGGCGCGACCAGGCTTTGTCATCAAAACTGAATAAGTTTACGTAAACAATGAAGTGAAAAACCAAAAGATTTTAGCAAGAACTATTAATTTTGGATTTCCATTTTGTAGACATCTATTTTTACACTTTCGTTGTTTCTTCTAATATTAGGGTACTTAATTGATTAATTTTGGTCTATTTTTGGTCTTGCTTGATTAATGTAATTAAGTGGAAGCCAACCAAGTTTTAATTACGCATCTTGATGATTAAAAACGCCCAATTTTCTGATACTAACTCTTTAAAATATAGTGCAATCTCGCAACTCAATTATAATTAAATTTAAGCTATTTATAACATCATCACCAGCCTAGCCATTTACCAAATGTGTTGGACTCAACTTTCATTCTAGTCATTTACATTATTTACACACAAAGTCTATAATAAAAAAAAAATGAACAAGTATCAAAAAGGGTTACAGGGCGTCGAAAAATTCGTCCACATCGCTGTCAACAGGAAAAGTGCCCAGAAGGCTGGCAGCATTGCCACGTTGGATGGCAATGCTGATTCTTTGGCCAAAAAATAGGTCCACCCTCTGGTCACGTGAAGAGTCGACCAACCGCTTGGCGATTTCCCGAAATAGTAGGTGGGCACGCGGACCCCATGGCCCTAGTGTTTCAACACATAATTACCAATTAAATTATTGTATTTACGCCGTTAGTGGTTTTCAGTACCTGTAGCAGCCTCCCCAGCGCTACTGTGCTAGGAAGATGGGATGACGCATGGGTGTCGACGCAAGTTGCGTCCCATACCAAAGGCGTTGGGCAGGCCTTCCATTCTTATTTTATAAAAGCCAATATTTTAAATGGTGCAACTGCATAAATCTAACCTCCCCAATCCAGTTACTCGTACTGTGTAATACGATAACCCGTGACAACACTGGTCGTCACGCTTTCGGGCTACTGACTGCACGACTATCAAACCAGACAAATGACCAACTGCATAACGTGCTTTTCGCTACACAGATGGGTATGTAATGGACGGTCACTCATCCAAGCACCGATATTGGCAAGTGTTGTTTGTCATTGAAGATCGATCTATGCGTTCATTATTATTTCTCGTACAACTGTAGCTATCTTGTTATACTACAAAACAGTTTTATTTTTCATTAATCTTTCTAGCAGCAGTTTACGCGAACAAAAACTTGAAGTAGGCATCATGTTACTCTCAGCTACTCGACACGGTCATAACTGGGGCGACACACGATGTAAAACGAACTTGTGACTGGCTTGTTACAGTAACATAGTTTGAAGCTGTAACACGTTGCTGTTACTAATGAAAAGTTGTAATTATTGGAACTATTTCTGTTTTTGATACGGAGGATGTTTTTCTTGTGGTTGTTTTTGCTTGTTTTAGTGCATAGTTATTTGCTTTTCCGATTTAACGCAGAAGTAGGAGATGATAAATAAAACCTGGAGCAACTAATTACAACAATAAAAACGCTTAACTTGGATTGCTAAGCGTATAATCAAATGTTCTTAAAAGTTGTATTGTTCTTAAAGTTCAAAATCACCAACACTTTATGATATTTGAAGTTTATAGATGTGTTTTTTTTTATAATAAAGCTATAAAACATTAGTGTCTTCGGTAGCTTATAAAAATGTACAAAACTTATTTATAGACACAAAAATGCGCGTATATGACCAGAAGTATGAATGTGGACGAAGCATAGAGAACATCTAAGGATCGTAGCATGTAACGTTATGTAGTTTCTGCTCACCCCTATACTGGAAACCCCTCACTAGGTAAAGTTGTACGTTTATGTATATTTATGTAACAATGTTTTTCATTGAAATGCTTAGGAATGTCTTGTTACTACGTCTTCAAAGCTCAAATTTCTATACCCACACCCAAAATCAATACCGAAATCTAGCCTTGATTAGTTGCATCAGCTCCAATACCCGATCATTACAGCAACGAGGCCGAACGCCTCGGCCAATTTCCGCCGAGATGGCGCCGAAAGTCGAAAGCCGAATCAGCCAAGAAGCCATTTTTGAAATAGCCACTCGATCGTCCACCTACAATGAGACAGGGGTAGTAATCGTAGTGGATTTGTCTCAAGAGATCTCACCCATTGAGTCAGGGAGCCATTGTGCTTTAACTGATTACAACAGGTAATAGATGTGAGAATATCACAATGGGATGTTCATCGCGCTTCAATGGGTGGGATTCAATATGGCAAAGGACGGTGAGCGTTTAGGGACAGTTTGTTGGCGTGTGGTAATTTTTAAGTTAATAAGGTATTTTACGCTAGATGAGAAAAAATCAAAACATATAATATTGAGCTAACTTAGGCAAAAAGTAGTTCATAAAATAGCAAACTAAATTTTAAAATTCAATTCAAAGGTTTCAGCTTTTTTAATCTGTTTCATAACACTATTTTAGTAGTCGCCATGTTATTACGTCATACGGCTATGTAAACATAGAAGTGTCAACTTCAAGTATCATTGCATTTGTTTACACAGCCAACTGACGTCATGACCACAGAGCAATATGGCGTCCACTGCATCTAGCATTTTCATCAAATTACGCGCGAAATTTGATAATGCAAAATTTAAATGCATTTGATTAACGATTGAATAATATTTTGTGAATTTTTTAGTTGTTCATTAGCAATAAAGAATCTAATTAAGACAATATTTAAAAATTAGTGTAATACCCTATTGTACTGTTCTTGCGTGTGAAATATGTAAATTGAATTAGGATTTTTTAAGTGATTTAATATGAAAGAGTCTGCTGTGACAAATGACTGAACGTGTAATTTCCGTATTTTGGACAATTTCGTGTTTTAAAATAATGTATGGCATGAATTTAATTGTGTAGATCATCATCATCATCATCATCATCCACAGACCGATTTCACCCACTGCTGGTTATGGGCCTCTCTTGTGCCAAGCTCCACGTTGTTGAGACGTTTAAATATTTAAATAAAACCTACATAGTGGTGTTATAGTTGATTTTTGTTTAACACTTCGAAACAGGGCTCGGTTTCGCAAAAGTAAGTGACAATTTGTCCAAAACTATTCTACAAAAGCTATCAGAACTTCCTATCCGTGTATCACCACTGTCACACGGGTTCGAGTGAGAGCAATTCCTGAATATCCTTACCTCGGATTCGAGGATGGGTCCTCTATTCAATTTTCCTGAGAGATGGTACATGTTCGTAACCGTCTAATCTAACCTACATTAAAACCTTAGGTACGACATATAAAGTGGGGTTGGATCGTCCAGTATACGGCTGATATGAGCTTTTTATTATAGTTCTTTTGTATATGCAACAATGTTGAAGGTATTTTGGAAACGATGTACTAGGAACGCATGAGAAAGTTGGGGGTCGTGGGTTTTGTGTGTGTTTACGGATTGTTGAAGCTGTTTACAATTATTTTATTGTGTAGAACCTTGGAAAGATTTTCTTTTAGTTATTGTGCTGTTATTGATATTGTGACGTAACATTATCGGTTTTTATACATTTTAGGCTATTTCTTAGTCCTGTCATATAAACGGCCAAATACTACAGTAACGTGTGTGTTAAATCAGCCTTTTTCGCACTTTAACAGAGAGCCAAGCAATTGAGAGCCATCGACATTGAAATAAAAACAACTTACATCTCAACCACAGCTACTTGCTCAAAGATACATTGGCCCCTTTCCTAAATTGGAACTAATCCGCCCGGATTATATTATGCATATTTGCAGATGCAATTGCATGAAACGCAATTTGATAGCGTTATTGCTTATTTCGATAATATTTTTCTATTTAAGCATTTCGATCGTGCATATCTCGCCTTTCTTAGTGCATAATTGGCCCTTTTTGTACATAATTTGGATTTGGACAGTGCATATAATCCGAAGTGTATTTATTACCAACAGCGCTCCTCAGTCAGCGATATTCGAGATCTGAAAGACACCCGTAGCATTGTACCTACATACCTACCATCAACTACACGTAACACCTTTCAGCCAGACACCTCACAAGCCACATGTAAGGGCAGTCCAGGTAATTGGTGCCCAATCATGGGGCTCAATCACCGAAGCCTTAATCACTCGGACTCGGTTCCATCAACCACTTGACTAGGAGCTATTAACCTCACGCCATTACGAAGCATAAAGGGACTGATCATTTATTACTCTTACAATCGGTATCGTTAACTCTGTATACAGTACGATAAAATGATTGAAGGGCGGAGTAATATTTGGGGGTATTAAGAGGGGAATGATACATCCTGAGATCTTTAAGGTGGTTTAATGTATCATTAGATATATCTATTAGGTATACTGTTACGGGGATCCGCTGGATGCGAGACGCACGGGATCGGTTAATGTGACGACACTTTTTTTTTTTTTTTTTTTTCGGATGGGAAATCGTCAAATGACTTCTCCCGCTCTGGGCGGAGCAGGAGGGAGTGTCAGACTTTTACTGACTAAAACCCATCCATGTTCCTTCATCGCCCTTTGTGTTCCGGGGTCACGGTATCTCTTTCGAACAGTCCCGCAACCCCAACAGTCCCGCAACCCCAATGTGACGACACTCAGGGGAGGCCTATGTCCAGCAACGAACATCTTTCGGCTGAAATGATGAAGATAATATTCCGGTGCTCTAGACGGTCGCAAGTACGACGACTGTACGAGGTATCCTGGCTTGAGTCCCGGGTAAGTTTTTGTGAATCTATTGTTTTGTATCTCACAATCAATTTACATCAAGATGTCAATTCTGTTTACCCATAGCAACTACAACCATCCTGTACCAATACCTACATTTTATGTTCCAAAAACACGTAACGCACTTCTGAAGACTGATTACGTTCACATGTTCAACTTTGAACAGTTACGAAGATAAATTAAGACTATTAGTATTGAGAACGACGTATAGACTTGTACTTAAAGTGTTGTTGACCTCGAAACCCAGGGTACATACGTCCCATTAATTTTATAAAGCTTATCAATCAATTACTTTGGAGCGGTTTTGTATGGGCGGACTTTAATTGAATTTAATTTATGGGGAAGGTACTGCAGATGGTACGTTGGGAAAGTAATAAGTTAACAAGGTATTGAACGTTTCAAGGGATTAAAGGAGTCATGTTTTGTAAGATAGGGAACATATGGGTTCAAATTGCTGGAATGATGAATTGAAGAGATGGTTTTCGATAGTCATAGAACGTTTGCTGTACAGGGTTAAATTAAATTAGCCAGCGATTCTGTAAGAAGAAATAAGAAAGAAAAAGTATTTATTTGACTCGCAAAGGAAAACAAAAAAGAAGAAAATTAAAAAAAAACGGTTCCTACCTCAGTATAGTACTGTAACATGAAAATAAAATGTCACAGCGCTGGTTATCTGAGAGGTGGGTGATGTCACGGTCAGATACGAACGTAAATAACACCCATTGCCACACATAAATTGATAGAAATCTCAAGACCTAACCAATAAGATCAAATGGACGGTTATGACGGATCAAACCGACTAAAAAGTCACTGCTTCTACTATTACCGTGTGTCGGGGGCTTGGGAGATACAAGTACATTCACGCACACACCCGACTGTGGCTTGGATTACCTATATAACAACCGCAACCTGCTAACCAAAAGGAATCGAACCATTTTCATACAATTCCATACCAATTAAACCTAATACACAATTACCAAATTTACATAACACAAACTTCTAAAACATAAAGGGGCATACACACTATTGGCATCGGACATGCGGTCCGATACATTTCCTGCATCATTCAACACAGTGCATACAAGCGGTTTCCCCAGTCATGGGGACTTTACGCATAGCTTCACAAGCCATATTCATTGGGGGTTACCGACGGACGTGGGTACGTACATGGGGGAATGTGGTACTCGGATGAATTAACACTCATGTTTGGGATTGATGTTGGCAATTGATGTACGGTATGTGTGGTGATATAGTAATACAGGGTGGTATTGACGGACGATATAGTTAGTTAATATTTATATTGTTTGTTAGTTAGTTACTAGGGGTGATAGTGGTACCTGTGTATAGGGTGGTTGAATCGATATTGGTGTCGGTGGTGCACAAACTAAACTTAATTTAGGCTATTGCTATCTTTTACTAAAAGGCACTGCGAGAAAAGGACGGCTAATAGCTATGAACCAAGTAAGAGATGTCAAACTAGTTTATGCCTTGCGCTTCACCGTGTTTTTAGTCGACATGTTTTTACGTGCACCCTTCATTTGTATGAATTTGTATGGACGTAATTTAGAGCTGTCAAATTTATTTGGAACTAATTTCCAAATAAATTTGACAGCTCTAAATTACGTCCGCCTCTTTCTCGTTTTATTAGGAGAGAAAAAGATATAATAAAGATATAATAATAATAGCAATAGCCTTAATTAAGTTTAGTTTGTGCACAACGGAATCGACAACATTGAACACCTAACAAGCATAGTATTTGCTGTATGCGGTACAATGCGTACGTACGGTATTTGAGATGAGGTTTTCAATTGTTTGAACAATGGTGGTGATTTATTGTATACTGCTGAGAATTCTGGAACCCGAAATTGAAATGTTCAACTGTTGGCATCAAACAAGAGGATAAGTCTTCTTGCCGCAATTCTTCAGTCACCTTTCTCTTCCAAGATTTAGGAAGTTATTTATTTTTTCTCTGCGGAATATCACACAAAACAATTGAGACTTCACCGCTAACTACACTAGTCATGGATATGTACACATGGCGACCAATCAAGCTATAGGTACATTTCCAGTATAACATGGCTTCGTTTTGTAAAGGTTTACCATCGAATGAGAGATCAACATAATTTGGTTTTGTATAGCTTGATTGGTCGTCGTGCGTACGTCTAGGTCAGTCTGTACTGAGCTCTAATACTATTAATTAGCACTAGACATCATTTTAAACGAAATTAGATCACGATACCCGCTTTGAGGCAACAAAGCCAATCCGGGTAATTGTGTCCGGGGCGTACGCCCGTCCGTTCGTCATGCGTGCAACGTGCATTCTCCTTTATGAGATTACCTCAGCTTAGACCATAACCACAGAGTACTAGAGTAGTAATTATAGCAATTGTGGTGGATGTCCAATCACATGCGAGATAATTAGACTAGTCTTAGTGCTTAACTAATTGAGTGGGTGACAAATATTTAGAAATTTCGGTGTTTAAGCGGATTTAAAGATATAAAATTTCATTGAAAGATTTTGTATTGCTCATTCCATAACATCACGCCTGTAATCCCCCAAGGGAAAGGTAGAGGTGTACCTTATAGTACACCCACATTTCGTTTATGTTTCAGTCTCATGTAATAGGGGGCGAAAATATTGCCGTCAACCAGTCACAAATCCAGACTCCGTGGCCACTACTGAGAAATTCCTCATGGAAAAACCCGATAACACTGCCCGACCCGAGAATCGGTTGGTCTAGTGGTCACAAACGCGACTGCTGAGCATCCTACTAATATTGTAAATGCGGAAGTTTGTGAGGATGTATGGATGTTTGTTACTCTTTCACGCAAAAACTACTAAACGGATTTGGATGAAATTTTGCACACAGATAGTTTATACACACCTGGATTAAAACATAGAATACTTTTTATTCCGGTAGTAAGATCTCATGGGACAATTATCAAACTTCACGCGGGCGAAGCCGCTGGCAGAAGCTAGTGAGAAATAATTCCTTTCGTATAAAAGGTTTTAGAAGCAAATCTAGCACATAGCAAAACCCTTTAGTAGCAGTAGTCCGGTTGTTAATCCGGTTGACCGAACTAGTGCAACTTTTCAGTAGCAGTAGTTTGGTTGAAATATAGCACCGAACTACCGATACTCTTTAGTACCAGTTCGGTTTGTAATATTAAGAATAAAATTGCCCACTCAGACTAGTAGTTTCGTCAAGGATAAGGGTTCGTAAACCCGCGCTCGCTTTGCTCGCATATTAAATAACACTCTTTGACTTCTGTCCCCGAAGTGCCGAGGCTCTGCCGGCCTCCATCGTCGGCTTACGGCCCATGCCGCTCATATGGGATTATTTGCAATTGTTTTCTTTCGAATATTACAAACCGAACTGTTGATACTAAAGAGTATCGGTAGTTCGGTGCTATATTTAAACCGAAGTACTGCCACTGAAAAGTTGCAGTAGTTCAGTCAACCGGACTAACAACCGGACTCAGTAGTCCGGTCCGGTTATTATGAGGGTCGTTTTGCTGGTCTAGTAGCAGTCTACTAGACCAGCACAACAACCCTCATTATAAAAAAAGTACTTTAGAATAACGTCCTAATTGCAAATCGTGCTATGAACTAAATTATGAGTGATAGGCGGTAATAATATGGGTCTTTTCAGGGTTGCAGATGTGTTGCTGTGGAGTTTGTTCCACTACTCCATTTCTCAGCTAAAACACTGGGAAATGATGAAGGTCGAGCGTTTTGAGGTACAGCCTCTTGAAATTTTTCACGTTCAAAAAGTACTGATTTTCAGCTTAATTTGAATAAATGACTTTGGATTTTGATTTTTAATCTTTTTAAGAAACACCATGTGCATCTGTGTAAGTATCTATAAGTACGTAGTAAGACCTTACCTGTTACCTGAGAAAGGTATGATAGAAATTGTGACCAGGTTAAGTCTGTGTTTACAGCCAGCTACAACTAGAACCAATATTATTTTCTAGTAAATTTTGACATTCAAAAGTAACTTGTAAGGTCTAATTGAACAACATGTTACTATTTATTTTAAGAACTAAAGTCCTGCGGCTTAAGAAGTCGTAAACTATAAATCTTAGCTGATCTCTTGAATTAAAATAGACTAAAAACAAGACTAACTAAAATTAGCTCACTCCGAGGTTCCACCCACGACAGACAGAGATAGACAAACACCCACGGATCCCTGAATTAGTTGAATAAAACAAACGTTTTATTAGAAACGAGATTATTGTCTTCTGATTTAATTAAAGGGATTTTGCAGTTAAGTCGACTGTATTTTTAGTTAACCAACATAACATCACGCTTGTAAACCTCGAAGGTTTAGGCAGTGATTTACCTATAGTAAGTATCTACTACCTACCAATATACCGACTGGGTATATTGCCATCAACCAGTAAGGGCTCGATTGCAGACTCCGGGATGCTACTGAGAAATTCTGATAGAAAACCCAATACTTAACACTTAGTCAAGATTATCTTTGGAGATCTCTTAATTAATACTATTTTGATAAATTCACATTATTTGGCACACACTTCATATGTTTCTAACCAGCATCCTCGTGTATAAGAAGCAGCACCCTAACTTCCAAGCCTTCACATACATGTTACATGGATATATTGGCGCATGAACCACATTGACGATGGCAAACCAAGCTTTAAGTCTTGTATGAAAGTACCACCATCGCCATTATGTTTCATGAAATAGTATTGAAAATACAAGATGGCGGAGTTAGTTCCAGATTCAGGCCACGTGCCAAAAATTATGTGTATAGCATCCGTTCTGCCTTTCAAAGCTTGGTCAATGTCATTAAGAAACAAAACCACAGCCTAAAAAACTCACCAGTCACTAACTCACAGAGACTCCAGTGTCTTGACAAACTTACTTCATATTTCATTGTGTTTCACAACTCCGCACGTAGAAAGATTCTCCAAGATTTTTTGTTGCCTCCCAGTATAATAAATTAGACTGTATTGTATGTAGGTTGTAACAACCGATGTCTAAGTTCAGGTTCAAACTATCTTCAACCTTGGGATGTTTTGAAGATGAGTTAGTTACAACAATGTTTGTTGACTGTGGCACCTGGTACGAGTATGTCGAAAATTGTTTTTGATGAATAGTTTCAGAAACTACTTGAAAATTGGATCACCTCTTACCGTAATTAAAAATACAACATACAAACCGTGAATTAATCTAAAACATAAAATAAAATCTTGCAATATTTTTACTATTATAAAAATAGGACAAACAAATAAAAAACCAGCCTTTAGCTAAAACATTTACTCAGTTCGTCAATGCGCATCTCTTTTGCTTTTATTGATCTTCCTCTTAATCCTCTCCGTGTAGGCAGCTACTATGTTAGACAACAGTGGTAAGGCTGAAGATTTCTCATCATCTTTGACTCCTACTTCAGTACACAAATTTTCCCTGAGAAGAGAAAACCAGCTTTAAGTTTAAGATCACAAGAAACAAAATCAGAGAATTGATATCTTTGTTTAATTCAAAACTGAATCATCGAGGCTATTCTCGTTATGCGGACGAGTTTTCTGGATTAAACTTGATGATTTTTTTTACACAAAAGAATTTGAATTGAAGTCATCTTGAGATATTTGTAGGAAAACACCTTCTTACACTGATTCCAATTAAAGTCGAATTAGATCAAGAGGATAAGAAATTAAGGACCTAACCTACTTCTCTTATCCTTCGGCATACCAGCTTCAGACATCATCACAGATGCGGTGTACAAATACCCATTCCACTCCAGGTATTCCCTCACCAGCTCATTGACTAGAAGCACTTCATCAGCAGGAGTTGGGGGTGATGAAACCACCCCTGTGGTTTGCCGCTCTTGAAGAAGACCTGTCACTTTAGCTCGAACCTGTGAAGGTAAGGATAGAGTTGAAGCTTTGCTATAAGTAGTCGAGTCATACGTAGTGACCATACTCATTGACGTGGAATCGGTTTAAACCGACCACGAAGAGCTCCCTCCTTAAGGGCCTATATACTACCTCAAATGGCTTAGCATGATCCTCCGTCACGCCTAAAATACTGCAGCATTAATTTTGAAATAAATATATGGTAAAGTTGAGGATTAATGTTAAGTCCTATATTTGACGAAAACACGATTCCATAAAATTTTCTCGATAGAAAAAAAAACCAAAGTTACCTCCAAAGTGAACAATAAACCGCTGGTATTAAAAAAGTACTTCAAATTAGATCATGAAACTTTGCATACTAACTGAACTAACTATAAAGCAGGTATTTTTTTTATTTTTTCCAAAAGACGAAAATTTAATTTTATAAAGAATAAAAACCACTCATTTCGCACTATTCGGCCTACAGTGACTGACGTAACAACCACTTTGTAGTGCAAGCTGAATAGAACGTTATTCTAACAGTATTTCAAACGAAGTTTGAACCACCACAAATAGAGTTGCTAATTAGAGGAGGCTCTTAAGAAGCTTTGTGACTTATAGTCTATTTTTTTTTTGGGCTTAAATCCGACGTTGACGAAACGATACTGAAGAAATTAGCGTATATCCTAGAATCAAAAGTTTGAAAACATTACTATAACATTTAGCATCCCACATTTATTGTACAACCGTCGCATCACATCAGGCGAGTTGCGGCCAAACGCAAGCTTATTTTAGTGTAAAAAATCCGTATTTTCATTATGGCCGAAGTGTTTGATTATAGCCCATTCCCTCTCACAGTGAGGAGGCCTGTGACCCAGCAGTGAAAAATGATTAGATTAAGCTTTTATTGGACGATTTTTAATATATTAAATAAAATAAACATATTGGCATAAACACAGCATTGAGCGGTTTTCTTTAAATCTAAATATAAAGTGCTGAAATAAAATAAGTTTATCTTTCAAGTGAGGACCTACTTATCTACCTTCTCTTGGGTTTGTTTCGTTAGCCACACATAAGGAATAAATGTCTCAATGAGGTAAAGTGACGACACCGTTACCTCATTGCCGGCGCAACTTTTAAGTCGCAAAACTATTTCATTTCTAGAGATTACTAATGTTTTTTCAGCTTATTTTCTTTACTTCTTCTTCGAGACTTCATTTTTCCAGAATGTGAATTGTAAAACTCTGATCCACGTAAATTAAATACATTATTATTTGACCGATAAAACAACGAAATTTCGAGAACAGATCCCGAAAAATGCCGAAACATGTAATGCATTTCGGATCAGAGCACAAATTAAATAAAAATGATCAGCGCTTAATTTGTAGTTAAATATTGGGTTTAATTCAGTCCAGCACTTTAATGGCGCGTATTATTATGCAAACCACATTATATAGCGACCACGATTCCTGGTAACAAATAGTTGTGCGATCGAAACGGAGAGAAACATGTTTTTGTGATGGAATTTTTCGGCGCTGTTTTATCTGTAATTGTTGAAACGCGGAAATTATTTATTGTTGAAAATTTTGGTGGAATACCAACATATTTGTTTACTAGAAATACATGGAAGTCTGGTAGTCATGGTAGTTCATGGTAGTCATGGTGGAAATTCGTTTTTTTTCAGCAGACAAACTTCAATGTTTTTATTTTATCTGAAGGCAAATAGCAAACTTTAAATGACTAGACTTATCCTACAAAACTCAACAGTCACCGGCCAGGATATGTTCAGATTCACATCAGGCGCAGGCCAGCGTTAAGGCGGAAACCCACTGCAAAACACGGACACGCTATGCACGAATTGACGTCAAATACACGCATGGCTTGCTCAAATAAGGAGCTCAACGCTGTCAACATCATGCACGCTGTGCACGCGGTACACACTATAAACGAAAGTCTTGGTAAAAAACGTGTGTAGCCTCTCCGTGCGCCGCGTGGGCCATCCACATTTATTGCAGTGGAAACGCAAACCTACGTGGTCAAACAAATGAATCCACGCAGCTAACGTGCACCGCGAGGCCGTCAGAAAAACAGTCACTCCATTTAAAATTCTGGTATTCATCTTTATCAGGCTAAACTGCCAGCCGACTTCAGCATAGTTTAGCTATACAGATGATGAATAAACACACCATAACTTAACACTAGACAATTCATAATTACGTACCTCTGCATTTATTTTGTTTAAATATCCATTTTTCTTTAGAAGATCCTTGATTGCAACCAAAAGTTCTTTCTCCGAAATTGGTTTTTCACTCATTTTACATGAAATTATTATTGTTTCCGAAAACTGACAGTATAAAATAACGTCACATCTCTCAGTTGTGCTTTATGTCAGATATTGTTTTTTATTTATATCCTGCCAGTGGTAAATCAGGTATGGAGTTAATGGTGGAAGAGAAACGCACTCGCACCGGCAAAATGTACAGACGCGATCAAGAAGGCTGTGGAAGGCAGCATGTGCCGATCGATCCTTACTTGAGAATATAACTTTGCGGTCCTCACCATTGTAAGCAAACCATTTTGTAAATCCATTAAAAAAAAATGAATAATAAAAATATTATAATTAAATAAATAATAATTGCAAAAAAAACAAAGAAGAAAGCTTTCAAAACTAACGAAGAAGAAAAAATCCTATTATAATATGTGCTACTGTATCATTCCTCACTCACATTCCCAAACAATTTCCCGATTCTAGTTTCAAGAAAAAGCAATCCCAATTTGACGAGGAAAAATCCTTCTAAAATTAAACTTGCCTTTACAAAATTAGGTAACCTTGGCATAAAATTCAAATAACGGAGCTCATGGGAGGCTTTAAGTGATTCAATTCCAGTAATAGGAGGTTGACTTGAGATACAGACTGATATCTTAGACATAGCTTCGCGTATGAGACTTCGTATCAATGACGTAACTGGCTATATTTCAAAGTTGGTCTCAGAATTAGAGCTTGGAGAAAAATGTTGGTTTAATTCTGAAGACAATTGGTTGAGCTAAGCTAAGCAGTGATTGTGAGCAGATTTGGAATTAGAATTACAATGATATAGACTATAGATTATAGGGGTACAGGAGCACTATACTATAGAGATAACAGAGAGAAAGAGTGAGATAGATATTAAATATGCAGAATGGGGGCTATCGCGTGTGAATTTGCCACTAGAGGCACTTGTGTAGACTAAGGTCTTCCAAAATGTCAGATGTCATAGAGTGTTCGCGCATTGCGTGCTTTTTTATCACATATTTATATACCACAGCTAATACTTGACGATTGTGTTCTAGATTGAGCCATTCCTGATTAATTATGACTTGAAAATTTTAAGTAGCAACGTAGGATCTTATTTGTTAGTAATTGGAGTAATAGGAAGAATATTGTAAATATGTATCTAAAGCTTACTCTATGTTGTTATTCGTAATAAAATAAAGTTTTTATGAAGTTATTGGTACTTTAAAGTATTAAATAGAATTATTTACAGGACCTTACTCGACAGTACGCCATCTGGTGAGCTCAAAAACGATAGCCCTCATTGGCACATATTTATTGTGTTTCAGATTTTAAAATTTAACTGTAAACTACCAACCAACTTCGAAAGTAATCATAATAGAATTAAAATGAATAAACTACTACTCACGTCGTCGTCACTTCGTTCACGAAGCCGTCAACCAAGAATTTTGCACAAAAAAAAATACGGGTGAAAAATATTCTGTCACTAATAATAATAATAATAAAACTTTAATAATAATAAAACTTTATTTCACAAAAACACAGATTTAACATGTTTTAAGTTAACACAATTTAAATGAGCTTAGGTAGTAACACAATGCAATACAATCTAGGAACTGAAATCTGTACACTACATGGAAAACCCCACCTCTCAAATTAGGTAACCTGTATCTTGAGAGACAGTGATTCAGCTTAAAAAGTGATGCTATAAGTATAATAGTAGACTGTGTCGATCTACCTGACCGATTATGAATATAAAGCTAATTTAAGTAGTAGTAAACGTATATATCGCCCAGAGCGGGAGAAGTCATTTGATGATTTCCCATCCGAAAACAAAAAAAAAAAAAAAGTATACGTATATATTTTATATTTTATACTCACTACTATTAAACAACATAAAAAAAAAGATCTTTGAGAGTTCATTTCATAGATATTTATTAGTCTATATATCTTAGCATTATGTATATAAATAAGTATATATTAATATTTACTTATATGTGTATTTATATATCTTAATAAGTTAAGTTGGGTAAGACACATAATATCTATTCTCTTCCTTTTCTCACACACTATTGTCTACATTTCTTTTTCATTTCTCCTTTTGTAGGTCGGCTGGTAGAAATTTCTTAAGAATAAGCAGTTCCTATGTACTCATATTTTTAATGTATTATCCTGTGTTGTATACTGTGTGTACATAAATAGTAAAATAAATAAATAAAATAAATAGATAAATAAAATCAAGCTGTTTTTATCTACATTCCAGAGAGCCTTGATGCACTTGATACTACTGACACAATCATATGTTCACTATTACAACTTCATGAGAACGTTCTGTGATATAAAAACATCATTAAAGTGATTCAACACTGCGCTCGAAAATATCATGTCATTATTCAAGTTGTACCGTGCCCAAAAGTAATAAGTGTGCAGGCAGCTCACGGCACCTGCTTTTCAACAGTTCAGTACTGTGATGTTATAACTCAATGTACTTTCTGTAATGAGGCCAAGTTTTTTTATAGATAACTTGAAATAGATGATTTCAGACCAAAATAATAATAATAAATAATAATCGATGTTGTAAACCACAGTGGCCACGTGTTAGCGAAATTGAACACCCAAATTTTAATTCACATTTTTACACACAAAATAACGTAACTAAAAGAAACTTGACAGAGCGGTCTGCAAAGTGTACACTACGTCCCAAGTTTGCCAGCACACTACACCATTTCGCCGTTAGTACACAAAAATATCTCCACGTTCGTATTTTTAACACACAGCGACTTTGACGTATGGTATAACGACCTGCGGCCAACTGCAAGCGCATTCTTCCTGCAGTCGGAATAACCGTGGCCGTAACTAATGTTTAGCGCATTAACTTGAAACTAGGGATGCATCGATACACACTTCAACCGACACGATACCGTTACAGATATTTGTAAAAAAGTATCGCCGATACCGATACGGATAACGGACAGTTATTATTCAAAAAAAAGCTATGAAAAGCTCTGGCTTTAGAAACAAACAAAATTACTCATACATAATGTAATATTTATTTAGAAATGATAATTAATAACGGACCAGAACAAAATTAAATTAAAATTCACATTATGAGATTTTTATTCAGGAAACACAACATTCTTAAATTATTCGGTATATGCCGATTTTCCTGAGCGTAGACAAAGGAAGCCGCGTTTACATGAACGCACAAAGTGCGGTGATGACGCGTTCACATGAGTTGTCTCTAGCGCGAAATTCAAAAAGTATCGGTGTATCGGCAAATTTAATATCGCCGATTCCGATAATTATCGGTATCGGTTTTGTTATTGGATGCATCCCTACTTGAAACTGTTTCCCTGGTACATCGGTGGATAAATAACTGTTTGCGGACAGCCCTATATCTCAAGCTGCATCGAGGGTTAGCTTATAGAATAGAGAGGTGGTATTTAGCTTGCTGTCTTTTAAGGAGCCGTTTCATTGTTTTAATGGTTGGGGTACATTAGTTGATTAGGAGTTTAATTGTTTGTTGAGGGAGTTACTGTTAAATTCGGTACTGGATTATTTTGTATGGTTTTAACGTTTTTTAGGTTTTACAACAGGTATTTATAAGCCTCTCCCGGCTGCCATTTGTAGATCTATGATAGTCGTTACAGCTAGTCAGTGACCCGAAAGTCAGACAACCAGTCTTACCAAGGAGTATCGTATTACCCAGTACTAACTGGGTTGTGGAGGTCAGACAGGCAGCCGCTTCATGTTAAATACTGGTATTCAGCTGCATCCGGTTAGACTGGAAGCCGACCCCAACATAGTTAGGAAAAGGCTGTGGGCAGATTATGACTTAAAGGCCTAGTGGGAACACTTTAGGTTGATTATTCTTAGTGTGAGTAGTCACTGACACGCGGCCCTGTGGACGGTGGGCTATGTGCTAGCTCGCCGTCCGTCCATCTCATGACGACAGGCCGTGTCGACGGCGCGTTCGTGTTCCACGCGCGACTCAAAGAGAGTCAGCAAAAAGGAAGGGGTCCGCAAGGACCGATGCCTGCCGGGGTTGAGGGACTGTTCGAAAGAGATACCGTGGCCCCGGAACATAAAGGGCGATGAAGGAACATGGATGGGTTTTAGTCAGTAAAAGTCTGACACTCCTTTCTGCTCCGCCCAGAGCGGGAGAAGTCACTTGATGATTTCCCATCCGAAAAAAAAAAAAAAAAAAAAAAAAGTAGTCACAACCAAAAGATTGAAGAGTTGATCACAAAACCAAATCGTTTGTAAGCAGTATGTTACGGGAGAAAATAAAATGAAGCTACACAACCATCAATCATAACTGACAGTCATAATATGACGATTGTATGTTACGCGAAAAAGATAGCAACCACATAAAGATGATAGATAATATTTTATGTACTTACCGTTATTTAATTACTAGTTCATTATGTTTTACCACAAATTAATTGGAATAGTGTCTCGTTGGAATCATCGCTGACGTATTGTTTTTTTTAAAGACATTAGGTGGGCCCCCGAATACTGAAACGTCACGCATAATTTAAGTAGCACTTATATTTAACAGATACTCAAAAGTGACGTTTGGCCATACGAAATTTAAAGTTTAGTAGCTGCTCAAATGTTAAGCAGCCCTTAAATTTTGAGTGATGGTTCAGTGAGTCTCATACACGCATTTAAAGGTGAAACGTACAGAACAGTCCTACAGGGAGTTTTTTGCGCATAAACCACACTAAAAGGGGGGCGTTGTTGGTCAACATTTTGTGAAAGTGTTTAATGAAACTGTATTGAAAAAAAAAGATGGCGGAGCAGGTTCCAATCTTGCTCATTCTTCTCCACACAAATCTACGCTTTGGAATGGGCAACAACAGTACTTTCAAAGTTTATGCCTTGTGACTGGGACTCTAGGTACATTTCATTGTTGTCTTTGTTTAGATTGTTCAAAAGTGCCTGTATCTGGCCTACTTGAAATAAATGCTTTAATTTTGTCCACGCGTCAGTAGATCTACAACTGTACAAAATTAAATTTATGATATCTTACCAGATTACGTGACGTCATACAAATCTCTGTTGCCATGGATACCTAATTAAGTGTTGCCTTGTCATTGACCCTAATTACCTCTTGCGGTTTTGTGGTTGATGATATAATTATGACGTAACGTGATAGGAGGGAAACCAGGACCTTTTGAAATTGGGAGCCGAGTATATCAATTACGTAATAAGTCAAAAGGGACAGATTGAGGTCAATGATCGCATAGCTTTGGCCTTACAAGTAGATGGAACTAAATTGGCGCTTGCTGCAAAATTTACAAAAGCAAAAAGTAGCAATCAATTATTGTTTAAGTTTTCAAAGAAACATAGCTTTTTTCAGGTATTTCAGCGTATTGATGTTAATTAAAAACTTAATTATTCAATCAATAATAATGGCCGTTTGGCAGCCAATTTCAGCGGTATAATTAGCCACCATTAGAACTAGCCGTGTGGTATCCGGCAGAGTAGAATAGAACCAACCCATTACACTCACGGGTGTCGTATAAGACGACTAATGTCTGAGGCAGAACACCTTGCGCCTCCGTAGACCAGAGAATGGGCAGCAGCGTTTTTTCTATTGTCTTTCATCACTGCGATCACCAAACCGCCTGCCAAGCGTGGAGATTACGGCAAATTCCTCCCATTATGGGAGAGGCTTATGCCCAGCAGTGGACGTTATGGGCTGTTGTGGTTGTTATGAACTAATTTTTGTTTCATGTGTTCGCAATCTTCCTTGACTATAAATATTGTGTAACAGTACGGCAATTCGACACGACCAGAGAACGTCACTTCTAAACGATAAATTGCTTACAAAGAATATTAATACCAGTATTCTATACTCGTTGCCCTTCACTATTATCAGCATTTTCAACGAATTTCATCTCCTTTTTTGAAACTGACGCCAAACAAAGAAACTTTTAAATCATTAATGAAAAAAGTGACAAAACGGAGCGTACAGTCGGCACCCAAAACGCGAGTACTTAGCACTTGGCACAAAAACAGTAACTGAGCTCCGGCGAACAGGGAACAAAAAATTCAAAAGGACTGTCTTTTTCATAAAAGCATCATTCACCTGGGAACCTTTGATCGTATCCACTCGAACATGAAAGATTGAACTCGGGACGTTACATTTATCAAAAGCTAGCTTTTGTTCCCGACGTCGGCCGCTAGACTAGGCTAACTGCTTTTGTTTCTTTTACTGAACGATATGAAAAATTGGTATGTTTTCGTGTTGAAAGTTTGGGTGTATTTCTGGGTTTTTGTGATTTTGGATGACCTTTGATGGCAATCTGAAAAACAAAAAAATATGTAGAGAAGTTCAGATTTTGTTGTTTAAAAAATTTCACGATAGTTTTGTACTTCAGCGTGTTTGTTATGATGTTTCATTCACTTAAAAAAAAAAAACATTTCCTTGAATACGTACTTTTATGAATAAATCCGTGTTTCTCATTACATAATCATGAAAATCTGTTGCCATGAATAACATTTTTTCTGATAACTTGTTAGTCGCAAACAAGAATATTTTATTTATGATGAGATTTTGTCGTTCATCTGAAGTTGTTGAGCATTTTGCAATAACATATTTTAATGAAAAACCAAGTGTCGTGAGGCCAAAGTGCCTAGACATAGTGACGTCAGTGATAGCAATGATGGACAATCTTTTCTTTCTCTTATCTTTACTCCCGGCTGATCACCACTAAGCTAATTTTTGCTTGCACTTACAACATAGGAACGCTCTCTAGCCCCGCCCCGTTGACTTTGTATAGAAATAATGAATGAAAAGATACCGATCGGCCAAGCGAACTGACGACGCACGCCAAACGAGAGTTATTCTTATTTTGCGCGCCAAAGTTGACGCTTTCCTAATAGGCCTTAACTTTAAGGGGGCGTGGCTCAGCGCCTCCGCATGATTTAAGCGAAAAAAAATGTAACTGATCAGGCGGAAAAGAACACGACTGTACACAAAAAACCTTTGTCGACCCCGTTGAAACTTGTTACAGAGATACGAAACACTTTCATAGCTATTGCCATTTGTCTAGATCACTATCTCCATTACGAATGTATTAAATTTGCCATCCCATATCTGTAAAAAAAATATCGCGGTAAAATTCTTCAAGTAGTTCGCAATCTTTGGACGTAAATCAAGATCTGTATTGATATTTTGAACTTGTTAATACATAACTTAGTTTTGTAACACATTTGGTAAAAGCCTTAAAAATACTAAACCAATACTCAGACAAAACTACTATGTTTTATGCTATTTCCAGATTAGAGAAAACGAGGAACAAAACGATACCCTACTCGACAGTTGTTTTGTCAATATGTTCTTAATATGCATGGATGCTCAAAGTAGTAGAAGAACTACTTGTAAAGAAGCTCGTTCTGGGAAGGACTACTTACCATGCCTATTTTTGTCGACAAGCCGCTTTGCTGTGTTACAAGTTCGAAACTATTAGTGCCGGTTTCATACCTAGATAGTCTGCTGTGCTGCGTGTCGTGGGTTCGATTCTCGCACTTTTTCCGGGTCTGGCTCTTTGTGTATGTGAGTTTAAATGTTTGTAAACGCGCCCACGACAATGAAAAAATTCTAGAGCCCCACTCTAGGGGCAACGTTAACCGGGGTTGCGGGACTGTTCGAAAGAGATACCGTGGCCCCGGAACAAAAAGGGCGATGAAGGAACATGGATGGGTTTTAGTCAGTAAAAGTCTGACACTCCCTCCTGCTCCGCCCAGAGCGGGAGAAGTCATTTGATGATTTCCCATCCGAAAAAAAAAAAAAAAAAAAAACCTTAAAAAACTAACAGGTATACATGACTTCTTACATGAGGCCTGAGAGCGTGGCCAGTGGGAACGTTAAAAGCCAAATTATCCATATGAAAAAATTATCATGATGGTACGTTTTGCATAGATGGCGGTGCCTTCAAGTGGGTCCTTGACTAGCTAACACATCGAAATACTGGATTTTAGTAATGTTATGCAGCGACTGCCAAACTGATCTCCTTAAGATACCCTATATCTGCTAAATTAGCAACTCTGTTTGTAGTGGTTCAAACTTCGTTTGAAATACCACACCCTTAAGCCATTTACTGGTTAATAATTATCATCTTCTTCTTCTTCATCATGAGGTTAGTGACTAACCTGGTGTCAGAGTTTTTATGCCACCCATCATGGTCCTCTGACTTGGCTTTACATGCCGTCGAGAAGTATCATCTCATATACTCTTCTGTAATACCGGTTGTCAGACTTTCAGGATCTGACTACGCATAATAACTGTCAAAATCTAAAAACGACAGAATAATTTTTTTTTGGTAATTTTTTACGAAAATTCACCCTAAATTCGTTTCAGCTGGGACCGGAACAACCCCAATTTATGAATGTCTATTCAATATTTCATCTGTTATCAAATCTCTTGTCCGGTGATTTGATTTGCTGTTATTCGGTCAACCAATCATAACATACGTAATAATAATTGACTGCAGATTTACTTTTTAGGGACTTGACGTGGCTTTAAAAAGCGTGTCTTATGATACGAACGACATTTTCATCTTTAATTTTTAATGACTTTTAAAAAATAGGAGGCTTTGTGTTCGGCTGGTCAACCTTTTTTTTTTCATGTATGTAAACCAATTGATCCGTGATTTGATTACTGGGCCGATATATATAGGTGATTTTCTGATGATGGCAGCCCGTGTGGTGTTCCCACATAAATGTTATTACTTGACTTGAATATTTTGAGTTTTTTTCTTTCATTGAAACAAAAAACCGGCTTCCAAAAAAAAACTCACCAAAGAAGTCAATAAACTGATTTCTGAAAGTAATGAAATTCTTGACTGCTTTTTGGAAGTCGGATTGCTTTTTAGAAATTGTTAGTTATACTTTCGGTCTAACTAATACAGTAGAATATTCGGCACTTTCTCTTCACTATTGAATACACATTAACAAGAAGAAGAGATTTGTCTATCAACAAAAGGTATTGCATTACATACAAATATGAAATAGAGGTGGCGTAAACACAATCTCAATAAACTTGCAAGAAAACACACGTTTTATGATATTGGACTGATCCGTCTCCTGCATAACTCTAGTGCATAGATAACAAATATATAGATAACGGTACAGAAAATACTGAATAATCATGTTGCACCGCGTACCGAGCGCACCCGAAGCTTTCCGAGCGGCGGTTTTCAAACTTGGAATGCTAACCGAAGTAGAAGCGCAGTTTGCCGCCGACCGTTGTTGTGTGCGGACGTGCTTGGTCGGCTGAACAAATATCGTCGTCGTACGTTTGGTGAAGTGGTGAGCGAGTGGTTAATGTTATTGTGTTTGACAGTATGAGGACATAAATGGTGTTTGCTTTGAAAGATTTTAGGACGTAATTAGGTGAGTTTTTTTTGTATTTGTTCGTGTTCTTATTTTAGATTTTTTTTATAAGGGATGTTAACATAAACCTTCTTTTAATCACCACAAATATCACGACAGCAAATTTCAAAGCCTAACAGGTCAAAGTATGAATAGCAAATCGTGCTCAAAATTAGAATATGCACACGATATACAACCGTAAGTAACATAACGTTAAAATTTCATCACACCACCGCGAGAAATCTCATACATAAATGTTAATTCTGAAATAATATCTCGAAATTCATTTTGCAAATTAAATTAAGTCCGCAAACGTAAATGTGTGTTTGAAGAATATCTCGTAGCGCTTTCGCTACGCCGTGCTACGAGGAGCTACGGTGCTACGTCGTCGTTACGAGTTAATAGTAGTATAATTTTTATTTTCTACTGGGAATTGAGACTCTCGGGAAGGAAGTTAGTTTTAAGATTTTGTTGAGAGTATTCATACTGGCGTTTATTTATTCATGGCCTAAGTTCAGGAGATTGGTTTTGAATTAAACTAGTGGGATTCTTAAAAGCGTTTGACGACCGATATTATTTTTCTGTGGAAATGCGATTTAAGAAGCCTTATAGGGACTTTCTATCAGCGATTGACATACGCTACCGAGCAGTTTATAACAATACTGTTGAAAATCGTTACAGAAATACGAAACACTGAAAGCGATTGTCTATGCCCCTAGTTATGGTAAATTATGCATTGTCGGATTTTTAATATAAATCTTGACTTATCTGATTAAGATCAGGGTACAGTTAATACGTTAAGAATAATTTAGTTAGAAAGGAGACCCTTTCTTTGGACTTACGTTTAAATTGAATATACAAGAGTCTGGAGCTTGTGAAATTATTGATTCCTCTGAAACCTTTAATGAAATTGTTGATATATTTAACATCGTTAGCTTTTCTCTCCTAAGACTAAACTAAAGATAGGCATACATTATTTTAGTTTTGATAAAAGAAAAAAAACTAGCACAAAGGGAATACTGGTGTCGCATGAAGGGAAAACCATATTATTCATGTGATGTGATTCCCTTGGCGGGTTGAGTGTAGAAAGGTTTGAGTCATTACATTGTTGGTATTTGAGGATGGGCGGCGTCGTTGGGGCAAGTCTAGAAAGAAGTAAGGATGATTACTATGCTTGAAGTATCAAGGGTATCCTCCGCGGGAGACACCCCAGGCATCAGGGGGCCACGTGGTGGCCGTCAGTCCGTCTTATGACGACAGGCCGTGTCGACGGCGCAGGTGTGCCACGCTCGCTTTAAAGAGATGTTAGCAAAAGGAAGGGACCCCTTCCATATATGCAAGGCCACGGGCAAGGGCCGATGCCTGCCGGGCTGCGGGACTGTTCGGAAGAGATACCGTGGCCCCGGAACACAAAGGGCGATGAAGGAACATGGATGGGTTTTAGTCAGTATTCTTACATGAGGCCTGAGAGCGTGGCCAGTGGGAACGTTAAAAGCCAAATTATCCATATGAAAAAATTATCATGATGGTACGTTTTTGGTAAAAGGGGTGACAGACATAATTACAGTACTAGAAATAGGGACCAACTAGTTCAGCCAGGTTTCCGACTCGCTAAAGTAGACTCATCTTTCATGGGGTACTGTTTGAGATGCTATAATAAAATTCCACAAAGTATTCTTGAACTGAATGAGACGAAATTTAAAACATGCATTAAACGCACACTATGTAAGCAAGCATATTACAAGTTGGGCGATTATATCGCTGATAAAAATGCTTGGCTCAATGCTGGTCCTGCTCCACAAGGACAGGGGCGCATAAATTGATAGCATTAAAATGTATTGTTGGAGCTGCTGAAGATTGTACAACTATCTTTGCATTGTATAGATTCAATCTCTTTAGTATTATATAAATGCATAGCCCATATTGTGTGAGTACTATGTACTAGAAAGCTATCATTCACTGGAAACCTACGTCTTTTCTTGACTTGAATGTGCCCTGGCGGTTTAGAGTATGTCATGCTCACTCAAATGTCTCGCTGATGGTGGCGCGTGTGTCGGATCATTTAGTTCCCTTCAAAATGGTTGAGTTGAATGGTGCTGATCCATGCGTCATGTCCGTGAACGGGCGCTGTCGGTTGTGACTGGTCATCTCTTGGTTGCCATGGCTTATTTGAATGAATTATTTTGAATTGTATTTTTTTTGTTTGTGTGTTTTTGCTGTGGACACTTTTAACGTGCACATCTTGCTACATTGTTCTCACATAATATACCATCTCAACATGAATGATGTAACCAAGATTTTGTAACAATATTCTGATTTAAAAGAGTGTCCATGGAGTTTCTTGCCCGTTCTTCTCCATAGAGATCTACGCTAGGGAATGGGCAACTACAGTACTTTCACAGTTTTTATGTCTTGTGACTGGGACTGTAGCTACATTTAATTTTCATCTTTGTTTCGACAATTCAAAAGTGCCTGTAACTGGCTTACTTGAAATAAATGCTTTGATTTTGATTGATTAGTCAGTAAAAGTCTGACACACCCTCTTGCTCCGTCCTGAGCGAGAGGAGTCATTTGATGATTTCCCATCCGAAAAAAAAAGGAATTAATTCAATTGATATGACCGTACTCGATTTACTAACACAATAATAAACCTACCTACCTTACCTACCTTATCACTCTAGTCTCTTACTCTGGAAATCGAATACCGAGCCCCAAGATACAGATTAACTGTCTAGTTTGGGGCTCACTAGCAGGAACACTATATTGCCTAGTTTTAGGTAATATCTTAAGCCACTTGTAACATATCTTGTGTATTATATTGTATCTGCTTATGTATTACCTGGATAATAAACAATTATCTATTTTTATATTAATATTATAAAGTTATGATAATGATAGAAATGGATCTCGGGCTGCTAGTAGGACATAGTTTAACATAAAAGTAGATGGAACAGTTATTAATACCATCAATGCAAGTTATGGGATACTAGATTTTGCCCTCGGTTTCGCCCCTATGCGATTCTTGATCATGGTATTAGACTTTCACATTCTAATAATTATTAGTATGGATAATAATTATTAGCGGTTCACTATGAGAAGTGATTAATGCATTAATCATTTATCAATCAGCCTTAACAATATTAATCGTATTAATCAATATGGTGAATCAATTAGTTACAAACCGCGTTGTGATCGTAGTTTGATATTACTATTTAATTTGAAGAATTTGCTTTTTTGCTATCTGAATTAGCTTTGGCTTTAAGGGAGGTAAAGCGCATAAGACCTATCTTTCATCTATTTCGACGAGAACTACAAACTTTCCATAAATTATCAAGAGAGTTTCACAGTCACCCCAAAACGAGACATGTCGCACAAAAACTTGAACAAAATAAATCACACGACCGTATTCGTGGCGCATAACAAAACATGCTACTGAACTATTTACAACTGCACGTGTGTAAGATAAGTAATATACGGGAGTGTCCACTGAATTACAAAGTTAGAAACGTTGAACAAATGCAGTAATTTAGAAAACCTAGTGTAGTACTGTCAGTGTAACTAAGTTAGTGAGGTAATGTCACGACCACTGAGTTCGCATCACTATCATTGGTCCTGCCCTCAATCCAGAGTCAGCACCGGATGATTTCTTCTTCTTTTCTTTTACTAATACTTCTCTATTACTCGTCATCTCAGCAGTCACCTCTTTTTTAGCTGTATCATCCTTCACAGAGCGTTAGTTCATACATAGTTGTGTGTCGTTATTGTCGACCTTGTGATGTTAGCACAAAGTTGGAGATAAATTGTCATCATGTTTACTGAGGACGTTCGTGGGATATCGTGTTGAACAAACTTGTGACATATTATCATGATCACTAAGTTATATTTCAGAATTGCTTATCTTGTGAGGTAAGCATATTAACCTTCATAATACATATACATATATTGTCACACTGGTTTAGTAAGTGAGATCTCTTGCCATTCTAGTTTGTATTGTAATTGTGAAATTAATGGTGCCAGCATAGCTGGTCCCAAGCATCATCATTGGTTAAAAATCTGGTAATATCATTTTAAATTTCAAAATAACTTGAACTCATTGGTCAGAAAGAGATCTAGCTATGGTCACGCCATCTATAATAAGCATTGTCATAGTCACTAAGTCATGAGTCAGAACTGCTAAGCTTGTGAGAAACCGCTACAAAGACCAATGAAGGGGTCAAGCTTATGAGAATTTTATTGACAGGTTCACTGACTGTGTCTCCACACTTAGTGGCCATATCAAAATAATGTTGTAATATATTTTTTTAAGACAATTTGTTACTGTCGTAATCAGTGGGTACTGTTTTGACATATACACTTAGTTCAAATGACATGCTCATTAAGTCAAGGAGATGCTGCCATGATGACTCGGGCCGATATATTAGGCAGGCCGAGATATACTTTCAGCATCACAAGTTTAAATAAAAGGCTGCCTGCAATAAGAACAAGAATTTCCTTGACAGAAATACCAAGTATGGAACAAAGAAGAACGCGTTATTCAGACTACCCGACAAAAGACATTTATACTAACACGGAACATTCCATATCGTTTTATTGGGAAACCGTTTCGCTTTTTTTGTAGAAAAACTTTTATTTTATACGAAATAGTGTTACGATTTCAGCTTTTTCTGTATTGTTCATATGAACGGTTTTGGTAGAAAGTCGTGACCAAGTTTTTTTAAGTTCAGTTAGAGCTGTCTAAAGTTAGGCCATGAGTTTATAAGTGACGGTTTCAAATTGGATCGGTTTAATTTTAGTTGTTTGAAGATATTAATTGTTGTTGTTGTTTATAAAGTCATTTTGGTGGGATATTTCGAGAAGTAGTCAAATAACGATTATGAATTACTTGCAAGAGTGGAAGGAATAAAAGTGCAAACGTTTCTTTATTTGATTGGTTCGTGTTTGATAATGATTATCATTTGGTTTTTTAATTGTATTTTTTTTTGTGGACACTTTTAACGTGCATATCTTGCTACACTGTTCTCACATAATATACCATCTCAACATGAATGATCTAACCAAGATTTTGTAACAATATTTTGATTTAAAATAGTGTCCATGGAATCTCTAGCTCGTTCTTCTCCATAGATATCTACGCTAGGGACTGGGCAATTACAGTACTTTCACAGTTTTTATGTCTTGTGACTGGGACTGTAGCTAAATTTAATCGTCATCTTTGTTTCGACAATTCAAAAGTGCCTGTAACTGGCCTACTTGAAATAAATGCTTTGATTTTGATACGATGTTAACTTATGCGAGGTGATGAAAATTTCTATCATCACAATCACAGGTATCTATCATTTTTTGGTGCAAGCAGATTAGTATTATATTTATTGTTGAGCATTATTACGTTAAAAATGTATTGTTTTCTTCATCTATACTTCTATACTAATATTAAAAAGGGGTTTTGTTTGCATGTTATGTTTCTAAGTTTATAATACATATGTAGGGTATGTACGGAACTACTGAAGCGATAAAATAAAAAAAAAACACTTATGGGAAGCTACATCATCCTTGAGTGTTATATGCTACATTTAAAACCTTCCCGTGTTTTAATTTCCGGGAGCGAAGCCTCGAGCAAAAGCTAGTCAATTCATAAACAGGAAAATATATACCTTTGTTATAGTTTTTGCTCTACCCTAGTAGTCATCATTTATCTCAATCATGGTAGGGGGGAGCCCCCATAGCATGAGAAGGCTGAGTGGTTTAACGGTGTCACCGGTTACCTTTGACGGCACAGTAATTTCGTTTAGCTCTGACATCAAGGATCTGGGTTTGCATGTTGACACTTGCCTTGACTGGCGTAAGCAGGTTGCGATTGTGAGCAAGAAAGTCACCGCAACGTTGCGGTCGCTCCACCGGCTGAAAAATATTCTCCCATCACACATTAAGGCAATGCTTATACAGTCCCTAATCTTCCCCATAATTGACTATGGTGATGTGTGCTACTATGACCTGAATGCAGAACTCCTCAATAAACTTGACCAACTTCTTAATAACTGCATTCGATTCGTCTTCTATCTCCGCAAGCATGATCATGTTTCTGAACATCGTTAGTTGTTTAGGTGGTTACCCGGTAGCGCAGAGCATTGAGGGCTTTGACAACCCTGTTTTCTCTTCTTCACAAACCCACTTCTCCTAATTATCTCACTTCTCATTTTCAATATTTATGCTCTGCGCACAGCAAAAACCTACGTTCCTCCAATAACTATCTTCTACGCTGTCCTTCTCACCGATCTGGCTTTATAAAATCTTCCTTTTTTTGTCCAGGCGGCCTTCCTTTAGAATGCGCTCCCCCAGAGTATGGACGTTGACTAGGTAGTCATTTCACTTTCAAAGTGAAGGCTCGAGAACATATTCACAAGAAGTTGGCAGATTCGTTTCAAAACTAAGTTGTTTCTGTTTTTCTTGTTTATCTCTCTTTATATGTTTTGTTAAATGTATGTATATTTGTATTTATTCTTATATGTTTTAGTTAAGTATAAACATTTCCTAGTCTTTTTTTTCTGTTATTGCACCTACTGTGTATTATCTCTGCATCACCCTAAGGAAGACTGGTAGAAAATGCCCAAGGCATTAAGTACGCCTTTGTACAGTTTTTTACTTGTGCATAAAGTTTTAATAAATAAATAAGTAATTACAACGAACTAACCAATTGACGCGTTATCTAGAATATGCTAGAAGTAAAAGTACTTAGGGAAGAAATAATATATTGTTATCAATTAAATTAATTTATTGCCATGTCTCTATTCATTTCAGGTGACACGTTAATAAGCAACGTCTACTGCTAAACATAGGGTTTTTAAACGTTCAGTAAATAATCAATTAGTGTTTGTCGTTTTCAAAGACATCAAATGAAATAATGAGTCTATTTTTTTCTTTTTTCCACAGCTTAGAAAAAATTGATCCATCATCAAAAAAAATTTCAAGGAAACTTTTCATATCAGAACAAAGAAAGAGAAAATAAAAAAAGAATTTGAATAATATCGTATTTCAAATCATACGCAATACGCGATATGATTTGAATTTCGATTTTTTTAAATTTCTTTTACGCAAATAAAAAAAACTAGGTATGCCATTTGCTTCTACTCCGTTCACCTATTATACCCATTTATTTTGGAAAGTGATAAAAAAGTCATCCTGTATGACCGGTTCTGCTTGCTAGATACAGGAATTGACATTAAGCGATCAACAGAAAACAGTACATGTAGCATCGATGCATTAACAAAAAAAGCTGATCAGTGTCTGCTATGTCGCTTGTCTTTTATCTCAGAACTTTTACAATAACTTAACATCACGTCTGTAATAAAACTCTTGAAGGGCTTGAAGCTTTGTAAATCAGACTAATACCGAGAACACTTGAACATGAGACAAGCCTATTGCCATCAAGTGGACACAAATCCTGACTCCTAGCTTCTACTTAGTTGGTAATTCCAGTTATAATTAAAAACCCAAAACAACAGAGAATCAAACCCAGGTCCCCATCCTCAGTAGTATTGCTTGCGATCACTAGACTAATGACGCAGCTAAAAAGAATAAGTGCAAACTCCTAATTTGACCCCAAATCAAACCAACCCAAATCCCTTTAGGCCTTCCCCGCAAGGGAATAAAACTTTAGGGAAACGAGCAAACAAAATAATCAAAAGTTACTTAGCAAACGCTTAGTATAACAATTTGCCGCCTATTATACCAAATAGTAGGTCGTTGTAAATCATAAAGAACAAGAAAGGGGAATATTTCTTCAGTCATAATCACAATAACACTATCAATTATCAAGTTGTGTCGTTATGAAAGTTGAGGCAATTAATTCTTCTATGTGTATGTTGATGAGATATGTAGGTTGATGAGATATAATTTTGGGGTATTAATTTGATTTTCCTGATTTTAATAATTGAATTATTTAAAGGGAAAATTGTACCATTTCATTTTGTCTTAGTTTAGTATCGTTAGAAGCAGCGGTGGCCCAGTGGTGGCGGCCTCGACTTACGAGCAGTAAGTCGTGGGTTCAAACTAAGGCAGGTGCATCACTTGTGTAATTTATTTCATTCTAATGCTCTCATAACATTGAAGTAAAATATCGTAAGGAAACCGGCGTGTTAACCAAAAATTCTAAGACTAGTGACACTTACCAACCCGCACTGGGCAAGCGTGGTGGATTTTCACCCATTCCCTCTTATAGAGAGGAGGCCTGTGTCCCAGCAGTAGGGACATTATAGGCTGATTATCTTATAGTATCGTTTCGTTTTTGGTAATATCCACAGCACTTTGTTACAATGCTTTTGCTTTGTCCTCGCCTCTTCCCGCTACACTGGGTCGCCTTTACTGGTAAGCATCGTCTTCTGTAAGGCCAAGCCTCTCTCTCTCTCTGTTTTGTAGCTGCAAAGGCACTCACACGACATGGTCATCAGGTCTACACATAACATGTCCGACACAGTAGGTACGTTACTATGCGACTTTTATAACGATGGGAAGTTAGCTTGTTACACAAAAATAATTTAAATGTAATATAACATCACGCTAAAATTATATTATCGGTTTATAGAATTCTGGCGTTAGGAGCTCGTGGCTAAATAATAATAGCCGCTCAGGTCGATCTTTAGGTTAAGCCGTGCTTGCCTAGGTTGGTCGATGGGTGGGGTACCACCCATTACATACAGAGTTTCCTCCGTGCCTCGGGAAGCACGTTAAGCAGTTGGTCCCGGCTGTCATTTGTGATCTTTGACAGTCGTTAGGTAGTCAGTGGCCCAAAAAGTCTGACAACCTCAGTCTTACCAAGGGGTATCGTAATACCCAGTACTGACTGGGTTGTGGAGGTTAGATAGGCAGTCGCTCCATGTAATTTACGGGTATTTTACATGGATAGCTGCATCCGGATAGACTGGAAGCCGACCCCAATAAAACTTGGGAAAAGGCTAGGCAGATGATGAGAATTCTGGCGTTATTAACAACAACAATTTAGGTGATCACAGCTGTTGAATCTTCAATTCAACCATGTTTGTTTTCTTTTGCTCTGATTTTCCTAAATATCATGAAAGGATGACTAGGAAATTACTTTTATCCAATGATAACCTTTGCTCAGTAACAATCCTTATTAAGTTCGCAATTTCCTAAAACAAATAGATGAAACTAGTACCCTCCAATCATCTAGTAAAATATTATTACGAAGGCAAGTTTCTTCTAAGAATACATAAGATCTCCGTTTATCAAAAAAAATACCGCCCCGTTGGCTGGTGTTCGCAAGCACGACTGCTTAGCATGAGGTCGTAGGTTCGATTCCCAGGTCGGGCAAAGTGTTATTGGGTTTTTCCATCAGGAATTTTGTAGTAGCAGCCACGGAGTCTGGATTTGTGCCCAGTTGACGGCAATTTTCTCGTCCCCTATTACATGGAACTTAAACATACTAGGCGAAATGTGGGTGTACTATATTAGGTACACCTCTGCCTAACGCTTTGGGGATTACTGGCGCGATGTTATGTTATGTTAAAAAAATAAATGCGTACATACACACATAAAAAAAAGTTTGTGATCACTAGCATAAGCTGATATAATTTTTTAAATTGAACTTTATCAAGAAAATTTTTTGTTGTGTGTTTTCTTTAGATAGAAATACCCTGTTTGAAATTAAAAAATAAAACTATTTTAATAAAAAATATCAGCAATTAATCATAATGTAATCGTAACAGAAGTTTGATAGAAAGAAAAAGACGGTTTAACCAAACATAAACAAAAATGTATTTATAAAAGGTTTATATTCAATATATATAGCTCCTCCCCTGGCTCGAACCCATGCGGAGATCCTCCTGGGCATGCTGAGAATCAAGTTATCCAGTATTTCTTGGGGTAACCTGTCTTAGTCCTGGTAAACTGAATAGCGGCTTCGTCTGGAGACGTGGCTGACGGTTCCAAACAGCTCGCTTAAGAGCATCCCACGCGTGCTCTATTGGGTTTAAGTCAGGCGAGCCGGCAGGCCAGTCTAACCTTGTGATGTCAACAAAAAAGATTTCTATTTTTCAAAGTGATCGCAAACTTTTTGTGATGTGTGTATGTCTTATAACTTTTGTCGTTAAGGAAACTCTAGCATATTATTGTCGTTACTCAGTCGACGCGGACGATACCAGTGATGGTGACCATGACTTACGAGTCGAATATGGCATGCACTTCACATAATGTAAATGATTGCATCACCACTGCTCTCAAAATAGTGAAAGAAATACAGATGATGACTGACTAAAAAAATATGATTCTGTTTAGTCCGTCAGTTAGATTATCGAAAAATATTGGATACTTGTTTTTTGTTTTATCACATTAATAAAAATTGACGAAACGTCACTCGTCACGGCTTGTAACTTCATTTTTTGTTTACGTGAAAAAAGAAAAAATATGTGTCCAATGTTTTTTAGAAATCTATCCGACGGGACTAATTCGATTTTTTTGTCATCTACCCTATTAAAGTGAGGAAACCGGCATGCCCCAGAACAAAAAAAAATCGAAGACATGCACTACCACACATGAGAGGGAATGCCCTCTCATAAATAGATGGCCTGTATACCAGAAGTGAAAATGTTATAGGCTGAATTTATTTTATTTAGTTATCAATATTATACCTAGTTATCACAGCTAATTTAATAAGTTTTTTTTCTATGAATAAGAACGAAAAGGTTCAATACTCCGGTAACCATTTGTTTTATAAAGTAACTAAAGTAACAAGTGAATGTAACCGTTTTTTGACATCTGTGAAAGTACTTTTAAGCTGTAATGTTTTATGATGTTAAGGATTATTAAGTGATGTCTGGTTAATTAATTAGTACAATATTACAGGTTAATCCTTGGGATTTATTATTTTTGTGTCTAAATATTAAACATCATTTTAAAAAAGTAATATAACCATTTTTGACTCTAGCAACCATTGTTCTTCAAGTCAATTTATAGTCATTAATATATCCTTCTGTCTGATCTGCGCCGGGCCCACGTTATGGATTCGGTATAATACTCACCCCTTCTCACACAGAGAAGGACTGTGCTCTACTAGCAGTAGGTATGTTACAGCCTGATTACCCTTATGCTAAAGATGGGTAACACTACAGCTTACTTCACCAAATGCTTTTCCAGAGGATCGTTTTTAAGGTTCCGTACCCTAAGGGCAACCCACGGGACCCTATTACTAAGCCTCCGCTGTCCGTCTGTCCGTTCGTCTGTCAGCTGGCTGTTTCTCATGATCCGTAATAGGTAGACAGTTGAAATTTTCACAGAATATGTATTTATGTTTCCGTTATAACAACAAATAATAAAAATAAATTAAAAATGAAATGGGCTCCCCTACTACGAAACCGAGAAAATCTTTAAGAAATAATAAAACTTTGTTCTTTAATTCCTCGTGTAACCATTCGTTAAAACGGCTTACCGAAACATCAATTTGTGTCCCAGTTTAGCTGTTATAAACAATTATTTATTCTTTGAAAGACAACAAAAAAATATTAAGAGGAAAGTTGAGGATCAGAAAAACAGTGTATAAATCTTAAGCGGAGAGTTTTTCTCGTAAAAAATAAGATTTTTCCTATATCGCCGTGTTTTTCTGTTGTAACAATTTTCTTTGCAAAGTTAACTTTGCGTCGGTTCATAAATTACAATGAAATGGGGAGTACAGTTACTGGAAGGGTAAAGCGATGTAAAGAATGGCAAAAAGCTTTTTAATTAATGCTTTTTTGTGTGTGCTTCTCTTTTTGTGAGGAGGTGTAAAAATGTTACGATTATTATTCGGGTTGTAAGTGCAGATTTCACTTTTAGTGTGCGAGTATTTCTCACCCAGTCAACATTTGTTAAAAATAAGGATACAGTGAAACTTGCTTTAGTGAGGCGTAGTCTGGTATGGGCATGTGATGATGAACGATCCAACGCATAACCCCCAGTCTGTGGAATTAATTGCTGGCTTCTCTGTTTCTCGATCATTATAATCTGGATCTATTTAAAGTTTTAGTAAAACGGTTTCCTATAGGCAAGCGTGCTTCACCCTAGGCCGCACCAATGGGGAAGGAAACTGTGGAACTAATGGTGCTAGCATAGCTGGTTCTCAACATCGTCATTGGTTGAAAATGTGGTAATGTAATTTTATATTTCAAAATAGCTTAACCTCATTGGTCAGATTGAGACCAGCTATGGTGGTACCATCTGAGATTTACTTTGCCTTCGCCATCCCGTTGCATCGCTTCACATCACGGAAACGCAAGCCTATTTAGTGTTAAAATGATCATCTGCCTAGCCTTTTCTTAACTACGTTGGGGTCGGCTTCCAGTCTAACCGGATGCAGCTGAACACCGATATTTTACATGGAGCGACTGCCTATCTGACCTCCATAACCCAGTTAGTACTGGGTTATACGATACCACTTGGTAAGACTGGTTGTCAGACTTTTTGAGCCACTGACTACCTGTAACGACTGTCAAAGGTGGACAAATGACGGCCGGGACCAACAGTTTGACGTGCTTTCCGAGGCACGGAGGAAACTCGGTATGTAAGGGTGGTCACCCATCCACAGACCAACCTAGGCAAGCATTAACACTATTTAGTGTTAACAAAAGAGTCATATTATTATAAATGTTAATGGATCCAGTGGAAGAGAAAGCATCAGAATTGATATGAAAGAATGTTAACGGTTGATTGAGGAGAACGGAAAAATAAAACATGTGGCGCAGACCACAAGTAAAATGAACAAGGGTGGGAAGATAATGATGATAAGTCTAACATTACCTTTCATTCTCACCAGTTGCAGGTATACCGATGACGATATCCTCATAAGGAAAGGTTCCGCGTGACTTTTCTGTTTTCGTAGCCGCTAATAGAAAATAGTTTTTTTCTAGGTCTCTGTTTACTGTGTACGTATGGAGCCTGCACACCAATGCGGCCAGGCATAAATGGATAAGCAAAAATGTTCTCATATCTGCGAATAACACAAAACTACAAAAATGTCTGCCGCGCTGTGATGCCGCACTAAAAATAATTTTATCAACCAAACACAACAGTGGTTTGTTTCCAGATTTGGCTCTTATTTAACATTGCTGACCATTCCGAAACTTGATAGTTTCAAGCTTATGCTTGAAACTGCCCTTTTGGCATGAATACTGCGGGTTAAAAATTGATAAAGTCGCACTATACTGTGGCACGCTGCCAGCTCGCCGCCTATCTTCTTGTTCAAATGTGTCGCGTGCCTCTAATTTTTTTACAAGTAAATAATGTTACGGAAATTAATAGTTATATGCTTTGTCAGAATGTTTTATGGTTTTCTTTCTTGTTCTTTGCGTGTGCGATGGACTCAAATAATATCGACTAGTATATAGCCACCAACACAACTCTTTTGTTGACTTCGTTCAAGCCCTGGAAGGTGCAGTTGGCTGTGCAGGATGAGCAAGAAAAGAGATGGGGCATATCTTGCATAGGGGCTCCACACTGGCACTATGTTTGGGACGGGTCGATGAAAACCCATGTGGCCAGATTTTTTCTACAGCGGCCAACCTGGGCCCGCAAACGGTTAAGCGATTTCTAAATGTTCTATGGTTATCGGGTAATAAAAAAAAAAGAATCAAAGTATATAAATGAAAAATTGCACCAAGCCAACCTGAAACATTATTCAGACATTGGTAGATGCCGAGTGGAAATGGCTGATCGGCTCGAGTCAAGTGTCAACCGAATACATACATACATAACCGCCTTTTACCCATGGGGATAGGCAGAAACCACAGAAGGCAACGTACTACAGTCCCTACACCTCTCGCCTTGTCAACGTTCATGGATCAAATGAAAGCTGTATGTGTGTAGTAATTGCTTTTGGATGGCTTTGTAGTTTAACAATTATAGCCGAATCAAATATGACGATCAAAATAAATCTGAAGCAAACCCAAGATAATTCCACTAATAATCATATCAGTTTATCGATAGTTGAAAGCTTCATCCATCAAACAATTTATTAATGTACAAAAAAATAAATATTGCAAAAACGTTACAACCCTTTACACCTTCAAAGGACAGACCTCGTTACTCAATGTCACGTCAAAAATAATCCTCAATGTCACGAGACAATCTATAAATGTTTATTGGAGTTTTCAGGCTTTTATTATAAATAATGGTTAAAGCATTTTTTAGTACATGTAAAATGGGTAAAACGTTTTTGAACGATATCTCGATCAGATGAAGTTGCAATTGGTTGTATTTTCGAGAAAATATTGTTACTTTACAGAGCTTTAGGGTGTTCTTTTGATGGCCCATTTTTTGCTTTATTAACAACATCGTTGGCAGTCCTAGTTCACCCACTAGCTATGAGAAATTCTAAACGAAAAAACGCAATAACACTTTCTCCACTTAAACAATACTGGCTTAGGTAAGGTTAGACTTTATTCCACTTACACTACATAAACCAAAGAAATATTGATGTTTTGGCTCGTTTTAGAAAAAATATGAAGGGGATGGGTCAGTTAAATTAAAAAAAAACACAGATAAATGTGACACCTCGCTCACCAGGAACTTCATGGCACCAAGTGCTACTGCTTGCAGTTCATTGACGGTCAACCACTTTCCAATCTTATTACTTAGAGCATAAGGGTGAAAAATCGCAGACCGTCAGTGAACACGGAAGTACAGCTACCAATAAAAATATTAATAGAAATGTTCAACAAATACCTACAACTCAAAGTAACTCTTACCGGAACCGACAACAATCCATTTTTTGATGGATGTAAATCGATCAAAACTTTGTTATTGAACCGCGGAAGACGTATAAAACTTCAGCAGAGTAAATTTTTTTCCTTAAAAGTTTAAGAACGGAAATTTCTGAAGTTGAAGAAATGACGGGAAGTGCCGTGACAGATGAAATTATGGAACGGTTCTAATGGATCTAAAGCCGTTTTCTATTAAAATGTTTTATTTAAAAATAACTTTTAGGAAAACGTATTTTTTTTTTGGCAGGATATTTATATGGAAGCTACTTGTATTGCTTTCTCAGAGTTTTTGACAGATTACGTCAGAAAAAAAGTTATAGTATATATATATACAAAAAAGTTAATTCAAAATGGGGTATTTTACTTTTTTGTCTCCTTATAAATCACTAGTTATCAGTTTGTACTCGGGATATTATTCCACTACTTTCTTTATTAAGCTAAAATACTAGAAAAAGACAAAGGCCAGGCGTTTTCTTACGTAATTATGAGTTTTAAAAAGTTGTGACCATCATCAGCCTAATTGAAAGAGTTATATTTTGATTGTGAATTGGTAATCTGGTTTTATATTTTTATCTGAAATTGCTAGTATGGAGCCCCTTGGAGGATATGCTACATCTCCTGTCCCACCCATCCTGCACATTGCACAACCATTTGCACCATTCAAGATGTAATCGAGGCAAATGTTAGAGCTGTGCAGGTGGTCTAACACAATTTGATTTTCATCAACACGTTAAGATAAAGAAAACCTTTTATGTCACACATTCTACATTCGAGGGAGACCTTTAGTACACCTACTCTTAACTTGCCTATACTTATACCTTCAATATTACGTACAGAACTACTCAGATAAACTTATAAACTGTCTACTTAGTTTAAGTACTCAAGGCTCACGGCTCAAACTGTTGGCATATGAACAGTGGCTTAAAGTTTAGATATTTCAATGAATTGTCTATTCGAAATACTTATATTCGTATGGTAATATTTCTGGAAATTCATATTTTGCCGGGCTTGGGTGTTTAAGGGGCTCCCCCATGCACACTAGCGCCACTTTAGTAAAAAAATCAGAACTTTTTAAATACACAATTAATATAAAATCTGATTGACAAAATCAATCTTTTGGTCTTCTAAATTATTTACGTCTGCTTAACTCATTGAAACCTACTAACTAATGGACACCTCCACGTATTTTTTAATAAAGCGTTATTATTTCGATGTTCTTGAGAGAAAAAACTTCAGTGTCACTTTCTGGATATTTCCGTGACCTATTGCAGTGTATGTTTGTTTATAAACCGTAAAATTACCCGTAACCGTTAATAAGGCACGTTTTCTTTCACTTTTTCTGTTGTTGTTGTACTTCTTTAACGTTGCATTTCTATTATCTGACATTAATTGTCGATATATATACCGTTTGTTGGTTTCTTGTTTAAACTCTATTGACAGCCCCAGTATAATACGAGTATGTTACACTATCCCTGCACACTATCTGTTATGATTTGATTAGTATTATTTTAATTATCTAATATTATTGTTTTGATTTCTCTTCGATGACATAATGTTTTAAACAAATCACGTAATGTATACTAATATGTCTGCGCCCGCGTCTCTGTTCGTCAGTGTTGCCTGTGAAAGTCATGGTGGTTACGTGGGGTGTAGATGTTATTATTATTTTCTTCGTATTTATTCTTCACATATTTGTATTGTTTTTTCGTTTACACTTTATGCATTTTTTATTTTATCCGTATCTGACCGTGGCATCACTCTGGGCCCTATCAGGATACCAGCGCTGTGACGTTTTTTTAATGTTACAGCACCATGCCGCGTACAGGACCAATTTCGTTTCTTTTTAAATAGTACACACGAATAAAATTGAAGAGTAGGCAAAAGGTTTGAGTTTATGTACATTATTTTCATAGGGTTTTACGAAAATCCATGTGCAATAAATCACAATTATTCCATTAAACCCATTCTGCCCCTATTTCACCACATGGACCATAAAACTTCGATGGACCAGTAATGCACTCGCGTTTATCAGTATACAACAGCATCGATCGCGTTCTGGAGTAGAAAGTTCCATAATGAAATTCGTCGGTTGCTTGAATTTCAATCAGAAAGTTTGTGATAGATTGGTGTTTATGATGCATTATTTTTTTATTACCTACTTATTGTGGGTTATTACGACCTGGTACTTTTAGTGTAAAACATGGGTTTCTTTTATGGTTTCAAATAAGGAGTTATTTGGAACCATAAAAGAAACCCATGTTTTGTTCTGGACTACATTACTGTGCAAATAGTATCAGTTTGTTATTATTTTTAGACCTAGACTCCAAAGCGGAGACGAAATGAGAGGAGGCGAGATGTGTAGTAAACCACCTCATCTCCGCTTAGCTTTAGTGGAAACTGTTGAGCGGAGAGGAGAGAAGATGTCTCACAGTAATTTGTTTAGGCCAGTCTGCGCACTCGGCGGCCAAGCAGGCAGTAGCGTACAGCGGAGACGAGAAGAGTCAGTGCAGCGGTCGGTAAACTGGGCATGAGAAGCCTGTTCACACATCTCTGCTTCGGTGGATACACCCTAGCTCTTAAGCATTTCCACTTCTCTCCACTTGGCACATCTCCGCACGTCACTGCTTCAGTGGAGTTTTGGCCTAATGCAGACCAAAAGTTTTTTAATTGTCATACAGTGCAGTTTTCTTTGCAATAATATTTTCCTTTAACAAATTTTTCCGATCCTTACTGGCTTTTTCATTAAACACACACAAAAGACAACCCCGAACATGACGCAAATCATTTCTTTCTCTTTATCAGTAAAGGCGCTGTCAGTGTACTGAATAAAGACATTGTTAATTCTTTATCTTAATCTAAACTATCTCTATTTATTTTCAACTTCAGCCGTACAAATGGCTGTCTTTTAAAGCCTTTGAAACCAATTAATCAGTTAGCGTGTAATCAGATTATTCCACAAGTTTCAAGATATATGGCGTCGTTTTGCTGGTATACAAGTGATTACGATGAAAGTTGATTAACAACAAATTGTAATTGGTATTAAGTTTCAAGTTTATAGTACACAGTCAAGTTTAATCTTCATATTGTTTTGTTATTAATATGCTATTTATAATTCCGTCATGTCGGAAAAACTATAGTACACACAATATCATCATTCTCCCTTATCTCAATTTATTTGGGTTCGGTGTTTGAATTTCAATCAGGAAGTTTGTGATAGATTGGTATTTAAGATGCATTATTTTTGATTTCTTACTTCTTGTGGGTTATTACGCCCTGGTACTTTTGGTGTTAAACGTGGTATACTTTTAAGGTTTCAAATTCCTTTTATGGACTGATACCGATATCAGAAAAGGAGGTTGTATATCTAACAAATCCCAACGCTTACATTGTCGTATGTAAAACCAGTGTGTTCACGCCTCATTGGCAACGCATAATCGTCTCGACGCCTTCGCAGGCATTCACGCGGGTTATATTATCAGAACAGATTAACCCTGTGATCAGTGTAAACACTGCCTTAATTTGAACCGACGCTTATATGCGTGCAGGTATTGCGTCAGATGTCGTTGGTTCTTCAAGCTGTGTTGATTATGTGGGTTAGATTTTACATTTCAAACTTCAAAGAAATAAATAAGGCTTACAGTAACATCACTCTTGAATTACTTTAACATCGTGAGGAAATCAGCATGCCTGAGAGATATTTCTCGACGGCATACCTATAAAGCCAAGTCAAAGGCCCATGGGCAGCATAAAAACTCACTCACTCTTCAGGTTAGGCACTAACCACATGATATAGAAGAAAAATAAATGCTTGAAGGATTAGGCTGAAGTAGCTGAACTCATATTTCACTTGTTAATTTTGAATCCCGTTTAAAAAGGTGAGCCTAGTAAGGTGCTTAAAAAAAACCTGCTTAAATTTTCCCATGTAAGCAAAATGAATACTATATTATTAATATTAATCATAATTTGAATCGGACAATTTTGCAAAAAAATACTTTTTCAACAATACCTGACTACCGAAATAGAAAAATTAATAAAAACCTTGTGCATGAAATTAAAGCTATTTTTCTGAAATTAAAACGCGACTGCAGCAGTTATCTCTGAGTACCGTTTCAATTAAAATTCTTAGCCAGCTTTAAATAATTTGATATGGAGAACATAGGGAAAATGCTCTTGTACCTCGGCAGTTTTTCATATTGAAAGTTCTTGAAAGTTCGACAATTTATGATATACAGGCTGTAAACAACCTCATCACGAAGCCGTCAACCAAGCATTCTGTACATCAAACTAAGTAACTTTACACAAACATTATTGCTGGGAAACGACTTTTTTTTGGATTAAAAAAATATGTTTTGTGGTAGAACTCAATGTAACGCACTTAAAACATTGTGCTGATGGATGAATTTAATAGTATGGGGGTCATAGACGTGTTTAAAGTACAAATCTTACAATAAAAACTTATAAACTAATAAAAAAATTGTAAACTAAACTAAAATGGGAAACTAGAAGGTTCCCAGGTATGGTGTAAAACAAAAAAAATATCGCAATGACGGACGGGGAGAACAAGTGCCTTTCGGCTTCGTTAAGAGATTTTTTACACCCTTTATAGTTTATTTGAAATTTTATTACAATGTGTTCTATGAAGGTTAGAAACATTCGTTAACACATTTTTGTGGAGGCTCGTTGACCTAGCAATCGCAACCGCAACTGTCTTGCATGAGGTCCTAAGTTCGATAGCCAGATCGAGCAAAGTGTTATTGGGTTTTTCCATCATGAATTTTTCAGTAGCTGCCACGGAGTCTGGATATGTATCTTTTAGAAATAGGCTCGCCCCTATTACATGGGACCTCTGCTGAACCCTTTGGAGATGTAGTTCTTCTGTATATGGGCCTGGTTTTCGATAACCAAAGGCTTTACTGGTTATCAAAGCTCGCAAAAGGAATTAAAATCTTGGGTGCTATTACAGGATACGGTGAAAAAGGCCATTTTTTATTTATTTATTTAATCATAGTCTTAATACAGGTTATTACAGGTTATGTTTGTTTTGTACCATTAAACTAGACATGGTTTGTATTGGTACTCACATTCGCTAAAACAACACTGCTTAAAAACTACTAAACAAATAAAGTCAAAATGTAGGTACATGAACAATATTTTAGCCGTAAACATCTATCAGTAGGACGACGTAATGTTTTGAAACCGAGTTGCTCGCTATTGGGCGCAATGGGCGTTCATTAGAAAGTCGGATCTAGTTTTGTATTTTAGTATTTCCTTGGACTATGTTGTTTAAGCAGTTGTAACAGAAATTTTGTATTTTTGTTTAAAGTTTTTCACTTTTATTTCGTCTTCTATGAATTTTGGTATATCATTGATTATTGTGGGAATTAGAAATTTTACTGTTCGCCTGCCATAATAGTTTCTAGCCTTTTTTTTTTTTTTTTCGGATGGGAAATCATCAAATGACTTCTCCCGCTCTGGGCGGAGCAGGAGGGAGTGTCAGACTTTTACTGACTAAAACCCATCCATGTTCCTTCATCGCCCTTTTTGTTCCGGGGCCACTGTATCTCTTCCGAACAGTCCCGCAACCCCGGCAGGCATCGGTCCTTGCGGACCCCTTCCTTTTGCTGACTCTCTTTGAGGCGCGCGTGGAACACGAACGCGCCGTCGACACGGCCTGTCGTCATGAGACGGACGGACGGCGAGCTAGCCCATAGCCCACCGTCCACAGGCCCGCGCCTACGGTGGCCGGGGGCCACGCGGTGGCCCCCGACGCGCGGGGCGTCTCCCGCGGCGGCCGGGACGCAGTGAGGTTCTCTCCCTCTCACGTTCCGCCACCTCCTTCTCTAGCATTACTGCTTCGCAGAAGGAGGTGACGGCGTCACATTCCGTCTCGTTCCGGACCATGGCTTGCACCAGGGCCGGACGCGAGAGGTCGCCGCCCCCAATCGCCGCTTCGAGGACACAGCAGTGCTCCGCCCACGCGGGGCACACCTCCACCGTGTGCTCCACCGTGTCCTCCGGTCGATCCTCGCAATGGAAACACCCGGGCGTTTCCTCCCGCCCGATTCGGTGCAGGAACCTCCCGAAAACACCGTGTCCGGTGAGGACCTGCGTCAGGCGGAAGGTGAGGACGCCGTGGCGTCTCTACAGCCACTCCTCAAAGAGGGGACTTATCGCCACTATCGTGGCGTGCCCTGCACGGGGTTGCAGTCAGGCAGGCAGACAGTCGCTCTCTCCATGTCGCCATAAGATCCCACCGGAAGTCTGTCCGCTGATGCGTGCGGTACCCACGGGCCAGCCTTACGGCTACCACCTTTTGGGGCGCGTTCAGGTAGTGGGCTGCACGCAGCCTCAAGGAACGCGCCCACACCGGGGCCTCGTAAAGGGCCATGGACCGCACGATAGTTTCTAGCCTGAGGTACTATTCGTTAATTCCTGGTAATACTTCTTGTAATTATTTTATGTGATATGGGTATTTGAATGCTTTGGTTATTAAATGGCTCAATAGGCATGACGACAGTATCAAAAAATTGCAAATCTATTTAGTCCGTCAGTTAGAGTATTGGAAATTAATGGACACGTATTTTTTAGTATTGTAAATCAATGAATATTGACAAAGATAAATTGCATCAAAACGCGGGAGTGGGGCTCGTGACGTCAGAACTAGGTAAAAATTATACCTAGGCGTGACGTATTGAGAATTTTAAAAGCGTCATATGTTCGTCAATTTTGGTTTACGTATTAAAAGAAAAAACACGGGTCAAATATTTTTTGATAATCTAACTGACTGACTAATTAGTTTTTTTTGTCATCTCGCCTATTAAGAGGGCCATGTCGATTCTAGTCACACTATATTATAATCACACTCATTCCGATTACTAACAATTACGTTACTAAAGTTAATCCAACGGTTCAATTTGCATTTCATTTTATCAACAGTAAATAAATCATCCTACCTCAAGCTATACGAAGTCCTTTGGCTTTCCAAACACTAATCTTATGTAAAACGCTCGGTCAATACATGGTTTACTCGATTTATTTTCCGTCCATTCTGAGTTTTTTCACAGGAAATTGAATTCTCCGTCGTCCGCGGTACGTTTGAGAGGAAATCTGTTTCATTTTTTTATTTTCTTCCCTTCTGCTTTTCTTTTATGAAATGTGTTCCAGTCTTTCTTTTATAAGATAAAAGTGTTAAGGTTTTTTTTTCTTTTTTAAGTAGAATAATGTTGGGTAACGGGATGGTATGCTTCTTTTGTGGGTACTTAGAACATTTTGGGGTTGTCATAAACTGGAGTTGGTAAAAGCGTTTTGTACTATAAAATTTTTAAAGAGGGTTTTGACAGCTCAAAGCTTTGAATAACGTAATTTTTATGAACTTGTTTAGTAATGATTTTTGTGTTCCAAAGCGTAAAATAATCGTAAAATCTTCCACCACACCCAGACATTATATCGCAATTTTAATACAACTAACAATGTTTATGATTTTTTATGAATACGACTTGAAAACTGATACAGTAAACAATAATTGGCCACGGAGACAATGTTTTGCTAATTTAAATAACCAAAAAGTTTTATGGAATAAGAAGCTAAAAACCATTCCGTATAGGTATATGCAAAAGTAAACATAAATAACCATTCTTCTACACCATTCCGTTCTTAGAAAAATGCTCATTAACACCGTATCTAAATTGTTTATACCACCGTATTAACGTTTTTCGCATTTCAACGAAGGTATGTTGCGATGCCGAAGTGATTAAAAAACGTCCACTCATTATGGAATACATTGTTCTCACATGTAACGTGATATTGCGTCCAATTAGAAGGTTTTATAATAACAGATCTGGGGCTTCAGAATGAGCGATTTTTTAAGGTAGGTACTTACGGATTCTACCACTTTTCAACTTTTATACTTAGGGCATAAGGGCACTTTCAAACCGAGAGAACCGGAAGGCGGACTGTCTACAGACACCAGATTTTGACCGATATTTTAGTAATCTGTGAAAGTCCGGTGTGACCGCGTGACCTGTTCGGTTTAAGTGGTGACAGTCTATGTCAAATTTAAAGGAATCTAGAGAAAAGAAAGCTGGGAGCTTGGATGGAGTCACATATTACCAGCGATAACAAATACGGAAAAGTCAAAAAGGACCATGGGCATTTTGCTAAAACTCTGACCTTGTATTCAAACCAATACGAGTAATAAACCTAGTTTAACAAGGAGGTTCCGTAACACAGCCATAACCGTAATTAGATTTCTAGGCCATCGCTGGAATAGTTTGGATTGATTACTGTATGCTTAGCTTTCACTAAATGTTTTCAAGGATAAATCTTCATTTAACTTGGTTTATTTAATATCATGGTTGCCAAGCCGGTACAGTTCTTCGAACGATAGAAATAAATTCACACCACCCCTTGCTAAGATACGTATCGAGCCTCTATCTAGATCGACGCCCTGGTCAGTTTATATCGCGCACTTGTCATGGTTGTGATAGTCATCCAATGGGTAATATAGAGGGCTACGCAATGACCAACGCCGGCCACCATAACCGTGCAATAGTCTACTTGAAGGACTATCTTACTGCGGAAATCAATCCTGGCAACTACGGCTACGCTTAGAGTTTCCCTGTGAGATCAAATCAGAACTAAAAAGAGCTGAAGGAGGACCAAGGTAATCGGCATAGCCCGGAGAATAATTTACCAAACTCAGAATGGTAGTGAGCAAGGGATTGGGGTTCACAGAATATCAATTCTGCCAACTGGTTAATATGGCCGAAAGGGTTTTGGAGTGGAGATCACGTAACATTCGCTGCTTTGCGCGTTGGAACGGCGTCCACATGATGAAGTGATGTTGGAGGAGGCCGCAGTAAATTGCTGGATGTGAGAACCAGAGCATCGGGCAATGATCAGTAGTAGACATAGGCCGCTAAGACTGAAGTTGAAATCTTCTTTTTTTTCTCACATTATTACACAGCACACTGTGTGAAAGATGTTATGGCTAGAAAGGAGATGATTGCTGAGATGACGAGTAATAGAGAAGTATGGAAGAAGAAGATGCTGCGCCGACCTCAAACAAATTTGGATACTGGCAGGCATTATACAGCATAATAATGGTTGGATTCTACTCAAAATAGTTATATTCAGAACACAAATCATAATATTCCAACGTCTTTTAATTAAATGAACTGCTCCCCGCCATCCTAGCAGCCACACACGCTTGTAAAATTTAAACCGGTGCATTGTACACTTATGGCGTTGAATCTGGGAAATTTAATTTACGGCAGGAAACACGTTCCACGGAGGAAGCCTTTTAATGAATAGAAATGTAATTGTGCTCGACAGTGCATGCGAGTCGATTCTTACACGTCATTACGTGCGCTATTAGCTCGGGAGTGTATTTCGTAGTTCATTTGTTTCTGTGTTTTGGTAGTCGGTGCTGGGATTGGGAAATATTTGATGTGTTGCGAAGTGCTACTTAACTGAACTGAAAACGTAGTTCTAGCCGATGATAAATACGATACACCTAAGTTTATCCACTGGTGTGCGGCAGCACCTAGTTCTAGCCGCTATGATGAAGGTTAAACCTAGTTCTAACCGAAGATAATAAAATATATCTAAGTTTAACCGCATGTGGCCGGCTGCAACTAGTTTTAGCCGGCTACAACTAGTTGCAGCCGGCCACATGCGGTTAAACTGTGCGGTTAAACCGCATGTGGCCGGCTGCAACTAGTTGTAGCCGGCTAAAACTAGTTGCAGCCGGCCACATGCGGTTAAACTTAGATATATTTTATTATCTTCGGTTAGAACTAGGTTTAACCTTCATCATAGCGGCTAGAACTAGGTGCTGCCGCACACCAGTGGATAAACTTAGGTGTATCGTATTTATCATCGGCTAGAACTACGTTTTCAGTTCAGTTAAGTAGCACTTCGCAACACATCAAATATTTCCCAATCCCAGCACCGACTACCAAAACACAGAAACAAATGAACTACGAAATACACTCCCGAGCTAATAGCGCACGTAATGACGTGTAAGAATCGACTCGCATGCACTGTCGAGCACAATTACATTTCTATTCATTAAAAGGCTTCCTCCGTGGAACGTGTTTCCTGCCGTAAATTAAATTTCCCAGATTCAACGCCATAAGTGTACAATGCACCGGTTTAAATTTTACAAGCGTGTGTGGCTGCTAGGATGGCGGGGAGCAGTTCATTTAATTAAAAGACGTTGGAATATTATGATTTGTGTTCTGAATATAACTATTTTGAGTAGAATCCAACCATTATTATGCTGTATAATGCCTGCCAGTATCCAAATTTGTTTGAGGTCGGCGCAGCATCTTCTTCTTCCATACTTCTCTATTACTCGTCATCTCAGCAATCATCTCCTTTCTAGCCATAACATCTTTCACACAGTGTGCTGTGTAATAATGTGAGAAAAAAAAGAAGATTTCAACTTCAGTCTTAGCGGCCTATGTCTACTACTGATCATTGCCCGATGCTCTGGTTCTCACATCCAGCAATTTACTGCGGCCTCCTCCAACATCACTTCATCATGTGGACGCCGTTCCAACGCGCAAAGCAGCGAATGTTACGTGATCTCCACTCCAAAACCCTTTCGGCCATATTAACCAGTTGGCAGAATTGATATTCTGTGAACCCCAATCCCTTGCTCACTACCATTCTGAGTTTGGTAAATTATTCTCCGGGCTATGCCGATTACCTTGGTCCTCCTTCAGCTCTTTTAGTTCTGATTTGATCTCACAGGGAAACTCTAAGCGTAGCCGTAGTTGCCAGGATTGATTTCCGCAGTAAGATAGTCCTTCAAGTAGACTATTGCACGGTTATGGTGGCCGGCGTTGGTCATTGCGTAGCCCTCTATATTACCCATTGGATGACTATCACAACCATGACAAGTGCGCGATATAAACTGACCAGGGCGTCGATCTAGATAGAGGCTCGATACGTATCTTAGCAAGGGGTGGTGTGAATTTATTTCTATCGTTCGAAGAACTGTACCGGCTTGGCAACCATGATATTAAATAAACCAAGTTAAATGAAGATTTATCCTTGAAAACATTTAGTGAAAGCTAAGCATACAGTAATCAATCCAAACTATTCCAGCGATGGCCTAGAAATCTAATTACGGTTATGGCTGTGTTACGGAACCTCCTTGTTAAACTAGGTTTATTACTCGTATTGGTTTGAATACAAGGTCAGAGTTTTAGCAAAATGCCCATGGTCCTTTTTGACTTTTCCGTATTTGTTATCGCTGGTAATATGTGACTCCATCCAAGCTCCCAGCTTTCTTTTCTCTAGATTCCTTTAAATTTGACATAGACTGTCACCACTTAAACCGAACAGGTCACGCGGTCACACCGGACTTTCACAGATTACTAAAATATCGGTCAAAATCTGGTGTCTGTAGACAGTCCGCCTTCCGGTTCTCTCGGTTTGAAAGTGCCCTTATGCCCTAAGTATAAAAGTTGAAAAGTGGTAGAATCCGTAAGTACCTACCTTAAAAAATCGCTCATTCTGAAGCCCCAGATCTGTTATTATAAAACCTTCTAATTGGACGCAATATCACGTTACATGTGAGAACAATGTATTCCATAATGAGTGGACGTTTTTTAATCACTTCGGCATCGCAACATACCTTCGTTGAAATGCGAAAAACGTTAATACGGTGGTATAAACAATTTAGATACGGTGTTAATGAGCATTTTTCTAAGAACGGAATGGTGTAGAAGAATGGTTATTTATGTTTACTTTTGCATATACCTATACGGAATGGTTTTTAGCTTCTTATTCCATAAAACTTTTTGGTTATTTAAATTAGCAAAACATTGTCTCCGTGGCCAATTATTGTTTACTGTATCAGTTTTCAAGTCGTATTCATAAAAAATCATAAACATTGTTAGTTGTATTAAAATTGCGATATAATGTCTGGGTGTGGTGGAAGATTTTACGATTATTTTACGCTTTGGAACACAAAAATCATTACTAAACAAGTTCATAAAAATTACGTTATTCAAAGCTTTGAGCTGTCAAAACCCTCTTTAAAAATTTTATAGTACAAAACGCTTTTACCAACTCCAGTTTATGACAACCCCAAAATGTTCTAAGTACCCACAAAAGAAGCATACCATCCCGTTACCCAACATTATTCTACTTAAAAAAGAAAAAAAAACCTTAACACTTTTATCTTATAAAAGAAAGACTGGAACACATTTCATAAAAGAAAAGCAGAAGGGAAGAAAATAAAAAAATGAAACAGATTTCCTCTCAAACGTACCGCGGACGACGGAGAATTCAATTTCCTGTGAAAAAACTCAGAATGGACGGAAAATAAATCGAGTAAACCATGTATTGACCGAGCGTTTTAAATAATAAAATATATCTAAGTTTAACCGCATGTGGCCGGCTGCAACTAGTTGTAGCCGGCTAAAACTAGATGTGCGATACCTTTTGCGATGCCATTTGCCGAGGAGTTTGTTCCGCCAGTTTATCTTTCCAAGTAACAGACTAGGAAGTGACGTGGTTGGTAGTTTTGGGGGACTGTCTCTTGTGAATTTTTAAACAGTCCTTGTAGTAAAACTGCAAAAAATACTTATTTTGAGTAGCCGGACCTTTTTCCTTCAATAAAATATTTTTGTTCCAAGTTTAAGTTTTCTTGGTTTAAAATGACACAAACTTGTTTAAACACTTTAACTGCTAAAAACGGCGATCATAAAATACGACTGCGATCAAAATAACATTACACGCTCATCACTTGGTCCCAAGACAGCACGTGTCACGTTATTATCAAAAAACGTCTTACCGTAATGTTACCCTTAAGTATTGGTGCGGTGGCAATAAAAAAAGTATTACAACACTAGGAGCGTAAAGTGCTTGTAAACGAGCCTCCGTGCGATATTTAATGTATGAAAGAAGAAGTCTCGTGGTACGGTAAGAAGTAGAAAGTATGCATCGTTTTTATTGATTTAGAAGCGAATTTCTTTTAAGAATTTGAGCAACAGAGTGTAAAGTTCCTCAATACTGCTTTGAAAAGGGAGGATCTTCCGACCAGATGGGTGGTGGTGGATCGGGTGAGCTACTGCCCTACAGTTGTATGTCTGGTTCTTAACTCGCGGACAACTCTAATATTCATCATCATCATCATTTCAGCCGAAAGACGTCCACTGCTGGACACGGGCCTTCCCCAAAGGGGGGTTTTTGCCATAATAGCCACGCTTGGCAGGCGGGTTGGCGATCGCAGTACGGTTGTTACAAAATCACAGAGATCGCTGCTGCCCATTCTCTGGTAAGTCCCTTAGTCGCCGCCTCTTACGACACCCACGGAAAGATATGGGACGTACTCTAATATTGCGATGCATGATTTCGATTTTAGTTCTTTATCTAAGTAATAGATGTTGCTATTTTGTTGCTTTTTTTTGTTGTTATTTTTGTCCAGCGATATTTATTTATTTATTTATTTTATTTATTTTGTCGACTTGATTATGTCCGTTAAATCCCATTTAAAAATGTAACGAGTAAAATTCTAATAGCAAGCTCAATTCAGCGATGGTCAATTTCAAAATCTTGTCAATATGAGAATAAGACTGTTTTTTAAAGGAGATCGCAAAACGAAAGTCAGTAGTAATAATAAGGAATATGCATGAAATACAAAACTCTTTTTATTTATTAAAAATGCCTTGTATTGGCCCATAAAAAACATTGTGGTACGTACCTACACTTGTTTAAGTTACATCACTTATTTTACAATTTACTGTTTTATGTAGCATGTTTTTGGTGAAACGGAACTCATTCAAAACGCGTCGTTCTCGATACGATACGCCGGTAGTGACGTCAAATTCTATGTGTAAAAAAATCACTTTTATTTGAAATGTGCTCAAAGTTGTACTAAGATTTTATTGAAACATTGTTATTGCAATTTTTACTTAACTAGAGCACATACAATTAGTAAAATTATTCTACAAGGCAGATTGGGAGAAATGACGTCACATCATGGCCGCGACTGGCCGCGACAGTTACGGACGCTTGAACTGTCGTAGAAAATTGCAGGAGTTTAATATTATTTTTAAGCGACAAGCAGTAGTTGAACTTAACTTTTAATACTTTTCTTGGGTTGATAGTACTGTATCTTAATTGATTTAGGTGAAGAAAAAATTACGTGCATATTGTCGTAAAAATAACCTGCAACAAAAATACAGAGAAACATAACTCACCATCTATAAAATCCACTAGAAACGAAACACATTTTCTCAAAGTTCTTCATCGTAACTCCAATTCAAATCCTACAGCTGCAGCTAGAAGCCACAACACTCGCAAGACTCGACACATAATATAAAAATATTCTTCGCCACTTCGTAACCCTTAAATGCCAGTGTGAAAAGTAATAATACTACAATAACACTAGGACCGTAATGTAAACCTGGGTCGGACTGTTATGGCGAGATTCCAACCGTAATGCAGAGATAGTTCGCAGTTTTCTAGCCGCTTAAAGCGCCAACCGTTTTGGTTTGCAATGCTGTTTTTCTTTTCACCTACGCTTCAAAATAGGCGCTGTAAAAGCTTTATTTATTTTTTTGGCTTGGATTGTAAGGTTTTTTGGTGAATGTGCTGTTTTTACGGAATGTTATTGCAACTGTGGAATTTTATTTGATTGGAATTGTGTTATTCCTCTATTTACAATCACTTCAACTAGCTTATGTTGGATTGTAAAATTGTTTAACGCTGAGTCAAAAAAATATGAACTGAAAAACACAGTCTGTGATGAAAGCGCTACTCTATCGTTGACAAAATTGGGTATCGTAGCGGTTAAACACCAGCTTTTTCAATATAAAACTACTGTGACTGACAGACAGCAAGAGTAACATATTCTTACGTTGCCTTCGATTTCCTTCTAACCAAAATTCCCCACATGCCCGAAAACTAACACAATATCAAATAAAAGAAATCCAACAATTCACAATCACGGCACCCCATTCTTCACCCACACACGGTCGCCGTCAACGGTTTAACCCTACACATGTTTTTGTAGTTTTATTCAGAGTCTAAACGAAATGTCAAGGTACGGCACGGTTGCGGTCCGAACTACCGTTCGTACCAATTCCAAATATATTTCCCCGTTGAAATTTTGACGTAATCTCAACGGTTGCAAGCCCGTAAATTCAAGTTAAAATGCGGATTTTAAATGTTCTTGGTTTATTTTTAAGTGGAATGCCTATCTGATTGTTGATTGTTTTCATTTTAGGGTTAATGTTTGAATTTAGAACGCGTTTTGTTTTGTAGAATTACTCTTTTTTTTCAACCTGTTTTGTTCAACCGCTGGGCTAAGGTCTTCTCATAACTATCCTCAGTTCCTTATTCGTTTCTTTTTACAACCAATTAAGATGTGTACAAGTTAGAAGCTTAAAATGAACTTACCACAACCACTTTCATAATTCAGAAATGAAACTGATGTTTCCCCACTGCTGGACAAAGGAATTCCAGTTGTTTCAATCCAGGCTTATATGGACCACTGGTCATTGGTCTTGTCCAGCTCGTCTCACCATCTTCTACGAGGTCTGCCGCGACACCTTTAGGCTGTGTCAGGGCTTCAGAAAGTGGTTATTTTAGCCCACAGCTCATTGGGTAAGCGGCAGACGGCCAGTCCAGTCCCACTTCAGCTTAGCGGCTTTGAAATGAAACAACTTAATTAATTTTCTTAATAGAACTATCGTAATAATGATATACCATAAGAAATTGACACAAAGCAGACAAAGCCTCCATATTGTATTGGTACGAGTATATTTCCGTTGATAGCTTGACAATGTTACCGCTCTATGACACGTTGTGGAAAATTCTACAGAGACAAGGCCTTTTTCACTCATATACCCTTTTTCGCTGCCTAAAGGTGCAAAATCGTTGAAAAGTTATAAATCGTTGAAAATCGTTGAAAAGTTATACTGCTGAGTACGAGGTTTTAGGTTCGAGTCCCAGGTGGATCAAAATTTAATTGGGTTTTATCATTAGGAGTTTCTCACTCTTCACTGTCAAAATATGGGTGTACTCTAGGTATATGTCCGTCTAGGAAAATTGTCATAATGTTTTGCCTCTCCAAGGTATAGTTATAATGTTTTCCCAGTATATCCCCAGCCGTTCCCGAAAGGGAACAGAACATTGTTATTTTAATTGTGTCTGTAATTGCGGGTAACTACAGGTTAAGCTACTATTCCACGACGTTACTGTCTTGAGACATACACATAACATCATGCCTGTTATCCCCAAAGGGTTAGGCAGAAGTGTACCTAAGAGTAAACCCACATTTCAACAGTTATGTTTAAGTCTCATTTAATATAAAGCGAGTCTATTGCCATCAACCGGGCACAAATCTAGACTGTGTGGCCGCTACTGAGAAGTTCATGATGGAAAAACCCCATAAGACTTTGCCCGTCCCGGGAATCGAACCCAGGACCTCATGCTTAGCAGTCGCGCTTGCGATCACTCGACCAATGAAGCAGTAACATTATGTAAAATTCCATAAAGAGCAAAATCTTTATTTCATCAATAATGTTATTAATCCCACGTCATTACATCTGTCCGACTGACAATTCGTTGGCATGTTTCTGTCAATTCATAACCATGTTTCTGTCAATTCATTGCCTTGTATCTGTCATCATTACCGGTTTCATTTCCGTTACGTTACGTTATTCTCTGGTTGTCGCATTATGCACCTTTATTAATAATGACGCGCTGTGAAATGGAATATTTTTGGGGCATGTCATTACCATTCCGGGTTGGTAATGGAGGAATATTTTGTTTTCCTGACTGTATTGTTGGAGTTCCTGAAAAGTCTATGTTGATATTAACTAATTAATGATGTTCTTTTGTATAGTAATGGAATTTTGCTTCTTTTGATTAACGTCATTTATTTGTGTTTAAAGGAAAATCAATTTGAGTATTTACACGCTAATAAAAGTATGGTAAAAGCCCATATTATTAGTAGTGTACGGTCTAACAAGCTATTTGGTTTACAGTTTAACTAACAAATTACATTGTAAAATGTAAACCAAATAGCTTGTTCAGCTTGTTCGATCGTTTATATAAAGGGTGTAAAACACCTCTTAACGAAGCCGAAAGGCACTTGTTCTCCTCGTCAGTGCGATCATTTTTTTGTTCTACACCATACCTGGGTACCTTCTAGTTACGGAGATATTGGGGGTCAAAGTTCCAACTTATTGACAAGTTTTTTTTTTAATACAACTTTTTTTTATTGAAACACCTCCACGACCTCCGTACTATTCAATCCATCCATCAGCACAATGTTTTGAGTGCGTTACATTGAGTTCTACCACAAAACATGATTTTTCACCCAAAAAAAAAAAAAGTTGTTTCCCAGCAATAATTTTTGCGTAAAGTTACTTAGTTTGAAGTACAGAATACTTGGTTGACGGCTTCGTGATGAGGTCTTTTACACCCTGTATGTAAGTTGGTCGTACTTTCAAGTTAAGCTCAGGTCAAGCAATGAAAAACCAAATTAACCTGATCTGTCATTGTACGGGAAGCTCATACAAAAAGACTATGCAAAGTATATATACTTTGATATAGCTTGATGTGGCGCCGTGTGTACAATTGTCACTTACGTCTTACTTTTTGCTGTCTCTTCTAAGTCGTTATCTTCATTGTTGAAGGTCGTGTCTAGTCTGTGTCTGAGGTATTCATCACTCGGTGCACTATGTTCTTCCACGTTTGTCTTTCATCGGCGATCGTAAAAGCTTCGGCTATTGATAGGCCAGTGAGCGACTTTACTCGGTCTGACCAACGGGTAGGTGAGCGCCCGCGTGGTCTTTTTCCTGTAGCTTTACTTTTTGCTGTAGCGACATGTATCTATAAACTTTAGGTAATCATACTATCAAGAACTATTAGCCGTGTGGTATCCGGCAGAGTAGACTAGAACCAACCCATTACACTCACGGGTGTCGTATAAGGCGACTAATGTCTGAGGCAGAACACCTAGCGCCTCCGTAGATCAGAGAATGGGCAGCAGCGTTTTCTGTTAGTCTTTCATCACTGCGATCTCCAATCCGCCTGCCAAGCGTGGAGATTACGGCAAATTCCTCCCATCATGGGAGAGGCTTATGTACAGCAGTGGACGTTATGGGCTGTTGTAGTGTAGTGTAGTACTATCAAGAACTAAGATGAATGAACTGTAGAAATAAGCTAAGTAGATCCATAACGCTGGCACTGATAAAAAAACCCGTAAAGTTGGGTATTTCCTAAAAATTTAATAGTTTGTGCAGAGGCGGCTAGTTTTGTAGTGACATAGCCAAAACTTCAAAAAGATCAGCAGCGACATCTATGACATAAGATATAAACTAAAAAATCTAACTTATCCTCGAGATATGGATGTATGCTACCGGCCAAATCCGATTTCTGTCTAAACTAGTTTGTCCTAGGCTAAACAAGGATTCATCACAAAAGGAAGATCATAGAGCACCCCGTCTAAATAGGTTAGGTTAGAACTGTGACCAACCATGCGCGAGCCGAGCGAGCGTTGCGAGCGGTGCCCCGGCAGAGGTTGGAGAAACCAGTAAACCGGTCTGGCCTAGGACAAACTAGTTTGGCGACAACAACTGTCGGGCAGTAGACCACCAGACACAAGACCCGTCTGGTCGGAGAATCCTCCCTTTACTACGGAAAATTAGAAATGTATGTATATAAGATATGTATTTATGAGTCTGTATGTATATAAGAGAAATCTGCATTTTTACCGAGAATCACATGCTTTACTTTAGGCAACGTAATAGTGAGGTTCTACCAAGACAAAAAAGAGCTAAGTTTCACAACCTATTGTATCAACCACCCAGTCATAAAGATATTTATAAAAAAAATGTGTTTAATAAGTGTATACTGACATTGCAAATGATTTGGAATTGTTGCAGAGTAATTTATTTAAAAAAAAATTGCCTGAGTGGCTACAAAATAGTTGTTTTTATTGCTTTAAGGAATTTATGTTATTTAAAAATTAATGTTAATTATGAATGAAAATTAATAATAGTTTTTATAATAATTTTAATAATGAGTGTAAAGTAATAATATTTAATGCATGATCATAATTACATAAATAGATGTACTTAAGTAAATAATTTGCACGCTTGCTTGCAGGCAGAATACTTATAGGACATAAGATCTTTCCTTGAATTTGTATGTATTTTTTAGCAAGTAAACATTTTTGATTTGATTCGAAACTTTACATCGTGTTCCTCATCTAATCCCACCAAAGTTTAATAGAAATTTGTTATGCATCTGTCTAGACAACGCAGTAGGTCATCAGGAAAACTAAATCCATTACTCAAACTCAAAGCATTTATTTCAATTAGACCATTACGGCACTTTTGAATGTCAAAAATACAAAAAAAAAAACAAAGCTACAGTCCCAGACACAAGACATAATAACTTGAGAAAGTAATGTAGTTGCCCATTCCCTAGCGTAGATCTCTATGGAGAAGAACGGGCAAGAAACTCCATGGACACTCTTTTAAATCAAAATATTGTTACAAAATCTTGGTTACATCATTCATGTTGAGATTATAGATATATGTGAGAACGATGTAGAAAGATGTGCACATTTTGAGCGTCCAGAGTCAAAGATTAATCAACAAATTAAAAATAAAGTAATTAAAATGAACCGTGGCAGCTAAGAGATGACCAGTCCCAACTGACAGCGCCCGATCACGAACATGACGCGTGTATCGACGCCATTCAACTCAACCATATTGAAGGGAACTAAATGACCCGACACACCCGCCACCATCAGCGAGACATTTGAGTGAGCATGACTTTCTCTCAGCCACCAAGGCATATTCAAGTCAATGAAAGATAACTAAATGCAAATGGTAGCTTTACAATACATGGTACTCACACATGTGTTGTGCATATGCACAGAAGTATTTATACCTACTGTTTTATATAACGTAGGAATAAAGTAACAATAATTACCGTAATCGAGGAACATGCAACGGCTTTCAGACGAGTATTAGTTCAGTAACATACCCACTAGTACTATTTCGTATGTTGAAGTAAAACACGCGTTTATTTAATGAGTAAGATGGAAAGTTAGAATAGTTATTTATGATACTAGTGCGGTAAGTTGGTTTTTAGAAACGAGTAGACGAATGCTTACCATAGTCACGAGTTCGTAAATACCCATTTTTTGCACGTACAACCTTTTGACCTCATTTTCATTATCAGCGACCCCAAAAACGACACCCATGAGTAAAAACCGAAAATTTTCATTGGAACCATCTTGAGTTTTTATTTTAACCTAATTTTCATTATCAGCGACCCCAAAAACCACGAAAACGACACCCATGAAGAAAAATCAGAAAATTTTCCTCGGCGCCATCTTGGATTTTCATTTTGATCTCATTTTCATTATCAGCGACTCCAAAAACCACGAAAACGACACCCATAAAGAAAAAACTGAAAATTTTCGTCAGCACCATCTTGGATTTTCATTTTGACCTCATTTTCGTTTTCAGCGACCCCAAAAACCACGAAAACGACACCCATGAAGAAAAACCGAAAATTTTCGTTGGCGCCATAATGGATTTTAATTTTGATTCACTATTTTAGTTCGTATTTGTTATTTCCATACAGTGATATCGCCAAATTAATCAAAATAGCTAAATATTTGGCAGCTATTTGCGACGTTGCCCATTGTCTGTATAAACGCTCTTAACACTGGTATTTCAAATTGTGATCGTTATGTTAGTATTTTGTTTTTGCAACTACCAAAATTACGATTAAGAACTTAAACTAAAATGAATGGCGATAAATACAATGATTAATTATTAAAGTCAGTCTTAAAATTGTTTTAAACATCTTCTTTTCTTAGAAAATTCGAAGTACTCGTAAAGTGGCTCTTATGCTCTCATTCATAATTTATTCTCTCAACTTGTGAGACGTATCTATGCACAAAGAAAACTAACTAACTAAGTGCCCATTCTATAGAAAATATAAAGGCAAGGCTGTGTTTTAAAAGTTCGTTGTTAAATTCAATTGTGTGACTAGAACTTACAGTAATGGCCGTCCATTGTGATATTTTATTTGACTAATGAGGCTTAGTTCACAATTTTCTTAGTAAAACGTCTAGTTAGATATTAAACAGACTAACTGTGCGTAGTTCTGCCAAAATGTACCAACCCACTGTTCCCATTTTCCAAATAACAGTACTGAGTGAGAGTAATTGATGCTGTTTAACTATAAATCAGTTCTAAAAATAAGTTTTGGATGTTTTTAAGGGGCTCATTTTGTTGGATATTAATATTATACTCGTATACCGCATAAATAATGTTGGATTAGTTCATTGAGCTATTATTACTTCGTATAGAGAAGACAGCGCGAACAGAATCTGTGCTTTGTTCAACTGCTGTCGGCTGGCTGCAGTTCTCTCAGTCGCTTGCTCGCCACAGGGTCTATATCGGGGTTAGCCGACCCCGCGCGCCGCGTTTGTTGCACAGATTTTGTTCGCGCTGCCTTCTCTATACGCAGTAGTAATAGCTCAATGGATTAGTTTGAGATAATTAACTGATTTTTTTAACGCCCTGTAATTCTTTTTCTATTTTGATACTTGTTCATATTTGTATGTAAGATCATAATGTATTTATTTATTTACATAATGTACATACATGTAATAAATAATTTGTTGTTTGAATTATTAGGAGATTGTGGGTTGGCTCATTATAATAGAAATAAATCCAACTAAGGTATACAATAAAACCCGGTTCGTTCTAAAAAGCGTGATAACTTTACGAACGTAAGTCTGACAGTTTACTTTTGTCTAACTCGTCACTGAGGTAGCATCGATCCCGCGGGTAAAAAGTTCCAATTTTGAAATGAAACTTCCAAAAAACTATCGGATTGAATTTCCGACGAGTCACCGAAATATTTCGTATCGTACGAGATAAGGGATATTTCTCCTTGACACAGCAGTCTAACCCAACACGACACACGAAATAAAAATCACGAAACCAATTCCGCACTCACAAATACCATAACCGCAAACAAAAAATAAATTTTAACCCTTTTTTTCACATTTACAAAATTCAATTTCGTACAAAACGCCTTCATCGTAATAAAATGACATTAGTAAAAAATAAAAGTAGGGTAGGAGCACTAATAACACGTCTATTTGCCACCGGAAAATCGCTAAATCGCTGGCGTGGCTCGCCATGACAAACAAAGGCCGTTCGATACAGAAAGGGGAAGATAAAAAGAGGTCGTGTCTGACAAAGCTTGGCTGTGGTCGCGAATGCGTGAGCAATACGTAATAACTGGTCGTTCGTACTGGTTTCCCCATGTTTATATACGTGTTTGACAAAGGCTTTATTTTCGTCAACGGATTTTTGTGCCGATAAAGCAAGACTGGAGAATTTTGTGGTTTATTGTCAAGAAAATGGCTTGTCAGTACATACAGGACAATAAAATGGAACACTCTTTTCCGTCGTAAACTACATTACGTATGCTAGTATCATATCGCCGGCTCGTTTTATCATCATTACCCTTTTTCCGACCACATTGGGGTCAGATTCGCATACATGAATTCTTACTTGAAGTATCTTTCGACTTTTATAGACCTAATATTACTTTCTACCGATATTCAAGCTTCTTCTTTTCTGGTATCGGCAGCTTAATAGCTAATTTTTTACTCTACTAATAAAAATCTTCATTCATTCGTCATTTTTGACTTTAACAAATCACACTATGCACAACCCTTGTGTTTTAATAAAAATCTTAAACCTAGGACTTCGGACCTAGGCTACGGGGCTCTTCGAAAGTCCTCGAGCCTCACAATACTTTTTATTTGAATGCCCTATAAGTTTTATAATAACCGGTAAATCGTGTAACAATTGACCTATACAAAACTGTGAAAAAGTGTCTATACCTTTACAAAACGAAACAAAGCACGAAAATAATCAAAACCTCAAAATCTTTTGTTTCAAAACAAGAATCGGAGTCACGAAACACAAGGCGAATGCGCCATCTCTGTGATTTAGGTCATCGTTCTGACTTATATTGACGAGATGGAATGCTGTTCCACATTCTGCGGTAGATGGTAGGCCTTATCGAGAGAAACTATTAAATGAATTCCGACATGAAGTGACACGGAGACACTTAATGCCTTTTTGTTTGATATCAAGTGGGTTACGTCAGGGCTGCTGTCAATAAAATGTTCTTATTGCTGTTTTTGTTCGTTTCTTGTAGTGTAAATGTAGTTATTTATTTATTTATTTTATTCGGCAAAACAAACAAGTACACAAGTATATATGTGAAAAAAAGTTATTACGACGAAAACAGCTTTTTTTAGGGTTCCGACACTCAAAAGAAAAAACCCTTATAAGATCACTTTCGGTCTGTCTGTCCGTCTGTCACCACCGATTTTCTCAGGAACGGGTATACAGAGTTGAAATTTATACCATATACTAAGTCTATAGTCCCTATTAGGTGTATAAAAATCAAGGTAGGAGTCCGCACAATAAAAAGATTTGGGCAAATTTAGATTTTCGCGAAAACTTGTAAGTACCAAAATTTAACTTAATTTTCAACTTTTTTTATTTTTCGGACTTTACCTTTACTTGTGCTGTAAGACCTTGCTTTTAACCAAAATTGACAATTCTAGGTCAACCGGAAGTACCCTATAGGTTTTGGGTCGAAAACCTATATGTTAGTTGCCGATGACCTAGAATCACGAAATTTGGCAAAAAGCAAGGTCTTACAGCACATGTAAAGGAAAAAGTCTGAAAACCGTAAATATGTAGTTTAATATTAAAAAAAGGTTTTTTACTATTACAAACTTATTATTTGCGGTTGGAGCAATAGAGGTTTCTAGGGATTGAATAGCAAAGTTAAGTTTGTCCTTTAAAAAGTTTGTACGGAACCCTCGGCGCGCGAGTCCGCCTTGCTCTTGGCCGGTTTTTTTAATACATGGAGTCTACAATCCGTTTAGTAGTGGAGCACAATTAAACGCACAAGTAAACGCTTTCAAAGCGCCTCGTATTTCTATAACTTTCTACACGATTGACGAGAGCTTTTTTGTAATTTAGGTCAATTCATTTCTACACCTTTTTTGACTTTTCCGTCATCGTTTGCATATCCATCGTTAGCTTTGTCCAGGCCCTATGGTCAACAGAATAATACCTGCGATATCTTGGTTGCAGCTGTTCACTTGTTTAGGCCAAAACTTGTTTTCGTGCAAACCTGATTGATTTTATTCGTATATGTAATAACAGAAACTCATTCCCATTATAATTTGAGAAGATTTCATAAAAGTATTCTTCAAAATATGTATTATCTGTTCTGTCCTATTATTTTAAGAAATTAAGATTGTTTTTCGAAAATTACTAATAAAAAAAAAATTACTAACATTAGTTTTTAAGAACATTGTTACTAACAAAATATGAACATAGTCTGAAATAAATGTTTATTTATTATTAATAACAATATTTTCTTCTTTTCAGATAAACATAGTGGTGTATAGTGAAAATGCGAGTGACTTAAGTGTAAAGTGTTCAAAATGAAGACCTCTAATTTAGTGTTGACACTCATTTGTGTCATTTCCCTCACCTGCACGCACGCCAAAACAGGTGAGTTTTAGATTTAAACACATAATTGGGACATTTACCCTATAATTTGGTACACTCATAATAATATTAAGGTAATAAAATAAATCTCTCTCTTATAATATTTCCATAATTTTTAAAATGTATTCATATCCTATGGATGTTACTGCTTGTGTTTGTTGCAAACATTTTAACTAAAATGCTAGAGGATAATAATAAGGAGCTCGTGGCTAAACAATAACAGCAGCTCGGGCCAGTCTTTAGGTTAAGCCGTGCTTGCCTAGGTTTATCTGTGGATGGGTGACCACCCAATACATACCGAGTTTCTTTCGTACCTCGGAAAGCACGTTAAGCAGTTGGTCCCGGCTGTCATTTGTAGATTTTTGATAGTCGTTACAGGTAGTCAGTGGCCCAGAAACTCCGACAACCAGTCTTACCAAGAGGTATCGTATTACCCAGTACTAACTGGGTTGTGGAGGTCAGATAGGCAATCGCTCCATGTAAAATACTGGTAGCTAGAGGATAATAATTGTATTTTGGTATCAAAAATCGTTTTTGAATCGAAAATACAAGACACATTTACGTTCTCATCCTAAGTCAAATAATTCAGCATCAGTCTCTTTAATCTGGTCATATTATTTTCTTATAGTAACTTTTGGTAGACATAATACGAAACAAGTAACTCCAAAGTTGAGCACTGCGTGAAACTAAGTTTGGGATAAAAAGATCTATTGTGTTACGGGTTCGGGTCTTTAATGTTTTGTAGACTTTAGGTAAATCTTTACAGACTATTGTTGGAATCAATTTTACAATGTTCTATAGCGTGTTTCAGAAAAGATACTAGCACCTTAATCGCGAAAAAATAATCAGATGTTCCATTTTGGGTTGAGTTGGGTTGAAGTTTTGTATGGGACAGCATAGTGTTCGTGCCTTCTCTGTATGAGAAGAGTCCTTTGCACAGTAGTGAGACAGTAATAGGCTGGTTTTCATATATTATTTTTTTCACGATCTTTGGTCTTCAGTTCTCGATGGTCTAAATCCTGAACCACCTCCTTAAATTATGATAACACTTTCAAGATACATGCTGTATTTTAGGCAGTCAAAATCTTGCCTTTATATCTATGTATACTTCTAAACATGTTTGCCTTGTTTATAAATATTGTAAAAGCGAATATTTCTACCTTATTCATAACATTTTTATTTTATTTTTTTTTTATTCAACTTACAACTATCATTACAGGTAATCTTAAACCTAATTCGATAGTGTGGCTATATCTTTACAAAATAAGAATAATTTAACAACTAGAAAAACGAAATTTAAAGTCATACATATATGCGAATGCGAATTCACTCAAAGTGCACGAAAAAATATCGATTCGCTCGTGAAGCTCGTTTACTACGCGGATCGTTCGGGTGACATCATCATCAACATCGTGACTGTAAACCCCGAAGAGTTAGGCAAGAGTATGTATACCTATAATAATAAACTCACATTTCGCCAGTTATTTGCTCAAACAAATCTGGAATCAAACCCAGGGCTTCATGCCTCTAGTCATCTAGGTACTAATCTATCATAGGAGTACTATTTTTCTTCCAGTCAATCATAACTCCTATAACCATCAACGTCTTCGATTGACCGGCCAAACAAAAGAGCATCTATTCCGGATGATTGATAGCAATCAGAAAGTAAGAAATCTTCCTGATTGCGAGCTGTCAAGCAATCAGTCATGATTGACTTTCATTGTGTGTTCGATATGAGTAGCGACTATGATTGAGACTTCAACTTGATGGGATATTGATGTTGATAGCTGCAGTATTGGTTGTCAGCGGAGGAGTAGAATAGTGTATTCCATTTTTAACTGAAAACAAGGTTGGGGCAAAGAAACCAGGACCGTTCAAAAGAGCGTTGGGTTGACGATATCGTCAAAGTTGCGGAAACTGTTGGATGGGGGACGCACGGAACCGAAAAGTATGACAAAAGAAAAGAAAGGATGGGGTTCATCCTCCCTTTTCAACAGTGGGTGGTTCTCACTATCAACTTATTGGCCTTATTCAAGTTTGCTTTGGATTAAAATCATATATTATAATGTATATCCAGAAAGAGGTGGCGAGACAATTTGGACGCGTACCGCGAGGGTTGGTCCGAGGAGGCACGGGAAAAGAGCACATGGAAGGAATTGGGGGAGGCCTCTGCCCAGCAATGGGAGAGTACAGGCTAACAAAAAAAAGTATGTCTTTATCATTATTAGCCGTTGCTCGTCATCACAAATAAATAAAATTGAAGCGTCTGTTTGTAATTTCGAAAGGACAGCTTTTTACTGAATTCATATTAGAGCAATGATATTCTAGTAAACAGATTTGTTGTGAGTGCGCAATCGTGAAGACTCGAAAACGGCCCGATTGGGTCGTATTGCCTTTATTCTGCGTCACTGCGTGTATGTGAGCTGCTGCTGCTGGTTGATTTGTAGGTGTATATATAACATATGTGTTTATTAGAATATCATTGTATTAAAGTATATGCGGTACTTATTATAACTCAATGGACTCTTTTACATTTTTTTCCGGTCTGTTTGTTCCGGCTAATCTCCTAAACGGCTGGACCGGTTATGACGAGAGTTCAAGGAGTAACTAAGGCTACTTTAATTTTAACAGCAAGTAACCAATAAAACATTATATCAATGTCTGTTTTTTTTTTTATTTTATATGACTTACTTATTAAAAGTGCCTGTGACTCCAAACAAGCAAGTAAAAATTAAATCTTCGTGCCATTAACATAAAATTCTTCGACCTTCATTCAAGATGAATTTACCTGTACCTTACCTTAAAGGTATCTGTTCACAACTGCATTATACGTTGCCACATCAAAAGGGTTGAGAGCAGAAGGGTTTGTCAATTTCCGTTCAGCCCCGTATAAATTAAACTTGGTTAAATTGATACCTGACGTATCATGTGTTGGGTTAAATGGTTCAAAATTGAATTTGAAGTTACGATTTTCTGAGCGCGAATCAATGTTGGAAACCAATCACACGAGCCTGTAAAGATTGTGAATTTAATTTTCGAATTTTCGTGTTCAATTGTTTTAATGTTTGGAAATTTTGTTGTTCACTCATGAGTGTTGATTGTGTTTTCATCAGAGGGAGGATAGCTTATTAGGTTTCTTTGCGATGTTTGAGACAGGAGTACACGATCGAAGTAGATTGGCCGCAGTCTAGTTGTGCTCTCATTTTTTCTTTGTCTGGTGATAGTTAAATTTCACCAGACAAATTAAATCAACGACCCAAATGGCGCAGCGGTAGTGAGGCTGCCTTACGTTCTTGGGGTCCCGGGTTGGAATCCCGGTAGAAGCAAATGTTTGTGTGATGATCATGGACATTTGTTTCCGAGTCATGGATGTATATGATATGAATTTTATGTATGTATTTACAAACAAAAAAGTATATATGTAGTATCAACTATCTGGTATCCACAACACAAGCCTCCTTGCTTGTGGCACTAAAGAAAGAAAGAAAAAAAGAACAAAACACACAAATAAAAATGGTTAAACTAACACTACATGGCGCTAGATGGTGTTGATTCTGGCTTTCAGGAGTTACAGTGGTTTGATAATAGTGTGGCGGGTTTGGCGACGTGTACCGATGTGCGATTCAGGCCTAACATTATTACAAAATAAGTAAATCGAATTTTGTCAAACGGTCAAGAAAGTGGAATCATACAAAATCAGTATTTAATTTTAAGTTCGTAACCTTAAAAGTCGCTATCCCTGTCTCGTATCTTGATGTGATTATTTTACTTAGAAGTAATAAATAAAAAAAATCCATCCAAAGGTTGTCTTTAAAAGATCGCTTTTAGCGATAAGACCGCCCATTGTGTCACCCCTTGTATGTTTTACTTTATTTTGTATCTGTAATTTTAATGGTGTACATAATAAAGAGTATTCTATTCTATTCTAAATACTGTACAATGTTTTTATAACACAAATTCAAATAAACATCCAGCCTGCCGTATTTCAACAAGACAACACATAGTAATCAGAGGTTTCTATGTAAATCAAATGCAACCAAAGAGGAACCGAGTCCGTACAGGATTTGTTCACAGAATTGTTAATCTTATTCAAATATCCCATTACAAATTCACTTAAAGCAGCGCTAGAAGTGTTTAAATCAAAATGATTTGTAGTAGTTTTAGTTTCAAGATTAATGGGCCGAAAGTTAATTATAATTAAAGAAACCTGACAGTTTTTTATCCGACTGCGGTGAAGCCCCAAAGGAGGGTTACGTTTTTGATGGGGATATTTGAGGTCGTCTCTTAGATGGATTGGGTTCCATTACGTATCGAGATCCACCCGTGCCTCGGAAATAAGTTAAGCTGATCATGCTAGCTGTTATTGAAAAATCTTTGACAATAGGCGAGACGAAAAAAAAAAAACTAATTAGTCCGTCAGTTAGATTATCAAAAAATATTTGACACGTATTTTTTCTTTTGTTACGTAATCCAAAATTGACGAAGATACGACGCTTTTAAAATTCTCAATACGTCACGCCTAGGTATAATTTTTAGCTAGTTTTGACGTCACGAGCCCCAACTCTCGAGTTTTGATGCGTTTTATCTTTGTCAATATTCATTGATTTACAAAAACAAAAAATACGTGTTAATTAATTTCCAATACTCTAACTGACGGACTAAATAGATTTGCAATTTTTTGATACTGTCGTCATGCCTATTGTAACGTGAAGTCAAAAGCCCGAATGGCTGACAGCTAAGGAGTATTGTGTTGCCCCACTACTCTGCGTTATGATGGTCAGGTGGACAGTCGCTTCTAGTAATATATAGATGGTATTCAGTTAGTGTTGGTAGTTAGTTCAGTTAGTTAGGATTGGGAAAAGACTAGGCTGATGATGCTGAATTATCATCGTCTTCGAACCCTTGGTCTTTGGCCCTTCATTGGGTATCTGCGTAACACATTTTCTTCTCACATTCTCCCCTGTGAACCTGCACGCTAACAGTCAGCCCTCTTTCTTTGAAGTCGGTTCTGTGACTGCTTCGTTGGTCTAGTGGTCGCAACTGCTGAGTAACCGGACCGTGTCGGTCCTGGGTTCGATTCCAAGGTCGGGTAAAGTGTTTTTATACTTCACAAATTTCTCAGTAGCGGCAATTGGCTGCGGGACTGTTCGAAAGAGATACCGTGGCCCTGGAACACAAAGGGCGATGAAGGAACATGGATGGGTTTTAGTCAGTGAAAGTCTGACACTCCCTCCTGCTCCGCCCAGAGCGGGAGGAGGCATTGGATGAAATCGCATCCGAAAAAAAAAAAGGCTTATATCCCTAATAACATGGGACTTAAATAAAACTGGTAAAATGTGTGTATTATTAGGTACACCTCACCCCCTGTTATGTCATTTCTGAAACAATCTATCTATATTTTCTATCGCCTTCCAAAGAAGCACCTGAAGCAGCAATAGGTATATGCTTAAAGCAAAACCAATATTTGCACTTAATAATAATCAATACCTTGAGAAAATAACAACTGCTCACAAATGCTGTTCGATCAAAAACCAATACATATAAAGCAATGTGCGTGATCTCTAATGTGCTCTACACAACGTCATGTCACGCAAGGCAGGCGCTTAAAGCAGCTTTACCCTTTAGACGGACTGCAGCAAGCCTTATTTGCACAATCCTGTTTGAGCTGGATGGAAATTGTGTTACAAAACGTGTGATGGTCAGATTTTCTGCTCTGTAGTAGATTTTGGTCTCTATACAAACTGTTCTGCGCAGTAAAATTGTTTTAGCTACTATGATGTACGGTGGGTAAAACAATTTGATTGCATAGCGGTAAAGTTAAACATCGCTGAGAAATTGTCATGTCCTATAACGAAAAATTCGAAGACATGGGGGTCACAACGGTCTGTCAGACTCCTACTGACTAAAACTACACGGTGTTCCTCCTCGTTCCTTCTGACTCTGTTCCGCATAACTGTTACTGGGAAACCAAAAACCCCTTCGTCAGGCTTCGGACTACCCGTAACGAGGCACAGAGTGGTCTCAATATGTAATAGATGCTCACCTATCCACAAACCAACTTTAGCAAGCGATGCTTTGTCTTGAGGATCGATCCGTGAAACTATTACTATTTACACTCGGTCCCCTTATTTTTTAAATGATCAACCCAATAAACCTTTCTACACGCAACCACATACAACTAAGAGCCAAACGTATCATATCACTATCATATCCCATTGTATGGCTACAACAACAACCCGATAATATTCAGTTTGCGTGTTGATTTCCCACAATTAATTGGCTTGGACTCTGTTTATTGGATTTAGTAAGTAATTACGGCTTTATATTGTAAAGTACCAATGTTATTGCGGTCGGTGGATAGTCGATATGTTCGCTCCTTATTGTTAAAGCTTGTTAGGTGGTTAGATACGAAATATTTTGTACTGTAGTCAAGTGAATTCGAAAACAATGTTCTTAATTCGAATCGAATTAAAAAAGGAAATTTATGCTCAATCGGTTAAGGATAACAGTTTTAAAATTCAGTTGCAAGATTTGACCTAAACAAACATACAAACATTGCAAGATATATAAAAGCTTGTGCGAAAGCATAGGTCTGTTATTCCATTGACAGCCACATTGGGACAAGTTTCAGTATTTATTTTTCTTAAGTAGGTACACTTTTAGTATTATAGCAAAAGCTTTAATACTAAAATTGTACCTACTTAACAAAATCCTCTCCACAAGTTGGAATTCAGTCAGATTTCCACCTACCAATTCCAAGTGTCTCCCAAAAACCTATGTCATCATTCATTTCAGTGTCTGACGCCACGCTTTTTAAATATTTGTCTTCAAGGACTCGCCACCTCCAAATTCATCCTTTAAGCCAAAATATATTCTTTAAACTCGCAAACGTTTTCACTGAACACTCCAGAAAATCAAACCGCCGCAACGCACAGGTAACCAAATGACTTATTGATTCTGCCCTCCAAGCCAGGACTTATGCACGGAACCCTCGAATCATTTATGCATGAATGCGGATATCCGCTGGCTTAGTTGTGCATATCATTTATAACTGTTAGGCAGATATGAATGGAGGAATTGAATTGTATAATTTGATTAAATATTTTGTATTCTGGTGGCAATCTAGTATACTTTCCAGAGTTGATATTATGGCAAAAATATCTTATAGGTACAGCTTGGTATACAGCCACTCACATGTATCATAAGACAGTGTGTTTAGGGAACACAAAATTAAAAGGTTTTTGTTCTGAGAATTAGCACAAAATTAGGGTTACCTAATCGGTTGTCGTGGTATGGACATGTGATGCGGAGAAATGCGGAAAATGTTGTGTGGAAGGAGTTTTCAGTATGAATGTTGATGGGTATAAGAGTAGAGGAACACCAAAGAAACGATAGATGGGCTGTGTGAAGGATGATATGGCAAGAAAGGAGGTGTCTGATGAGATGACGAGTAATAGAGAAGTGTGGAAGAAGAAGACATGCTGCGCTGACCCTAAATGAATTGGGATTAAGGCAAGAGAATGATGAATCAGCACAAAATCAGATTGTCTCCAGCAAATCGTCTAAATATTGCCATTAGCTGGGAAGAAGAAGTAGACAACTTACTCCTCAGCAACACGATTGTCTTTTAAAAAAGATGTTTGGTAACTGAATGTATTATTTATGGTGGAAGTACTTCTCTCGAAAGTTCTTACACAAATAGTATTTTCAACTCTATAGTAACACAATAAAACCTGTTTAGTCTTTTTAGATTTTCACATTTTTGTTGACACTGAACATTTACTTACTACAATCTCAAGTCTAAATTCGACTCTAAATAATGAAATACAGGAATCAAATTAGAGAAACCCTTTATAGAAGAAACCGTGCATTTCCAATAAAAAGTTCAGGTCAACAACCCTATATAAAGTAATGATGTTATCATTGAAGAACGTTGCCCCTACCCCCTCGATAGGTAGTCAATTCACTATGTAGGTCAATCCATGTCAGGTGTATTTACTTTTAATTTCCCAGTATTATTTGTACGGTTCTCTAATTGACCAATCAGTGGATAAACAAGTTCCTTGTTTGGTGCTTACTTAATTTAATAACGTCAACATTTGTATAAGGATTACGTAATTTTTTTCCTACTTTGAAAGGGATGACTGACTGCCTCGTTGGTCGAGTAGTTGGAATTGTGACTGCTGAGCATGAGGTCCTGGGTTCGATTCCCGGGTCTGGCAAAAATGTTATTGGATTTTATCATCAAGAATGTAAAGCCAAGTCAAGAATGTAAAGCCAAGTCAACTCTGACTTGGCGGCATAAAAACTATGACCCTAGCTTAGGTACATACCACACGGTAAAGAAGAAGAACCATCCAGAAATTCTCAGTAGCACCCACGGAGTCTGGATTTCTGCCCGGTTCATGACAATAGGATCTCTATTACATGGGACTTAAACATAACTGGCGAAATGTAGGTGTACTATTAGGTACACTTCTGCCTAACCCTCCGGGGATTACAGGCGTTATGTTATGGTATTTGAAAGGGAGGTCCTGCCGTGGATTGTAATAGTGCCTATGCCACAATGCCCGGTGCTCCACCTTTGACAACTCCACCTTCGGTCGGTTTCACTGGCCTTTCAGCTGAGGGACGTCTCACGCTACGCTTGTCAATACGTGTTTTGCTCTCTTGAATTCGTTAAATTCAGTAGTATCAGTATTGCTTCTAAAAAATCTCATAACACTATGCAACCTAGGAATCAAACCCGTGATCTTAGAACCTACCGATCTATATCGATTGAATCTGGGATCCCAGGCTCAGCTGACACAAACAACGTAATTGAAACATTTTTAATTTGTTTGTTACTTGTGTTGTCAACGCAAAAACGTAAAGTCACCTTTTTAATAGAGGTTGGCAAAGATTCCGCTACCGTTCTCCTAAGACCGATTTTAAAGCTACATGCAAAAGAACTTTAATAGTAAAGCCCAAAAAAAAAACCCACTGCAACTCTTTTAGCAAAATGAAAGTCGATTTGATATATTTTACTAACGTACACTCACTCTTACATATTTTACTACCCCTAATCTCACTCTTCTTTATCAGCGATATAAAAGCAGTGCAATTTCCCAGGAAAACTTTCAGTATCAACACTAAACACCGTAATATGAACAACTCTTATGAACACACCTTAGTTTATAGTAGACTATAACAATAAGCGCTTGGCTTTTGTTTTGATCGTTTCAGCAATATTATGGTAACTTTGCTCCAAGAAAATAAACACTGGCTGTTATTTAGTTATTTTTGTAACGCTGATACGGAGTAGATATTTCGCAGAGGCCAAGCGGGAAACTTTTTACTGTAACGTTACTTTTTATATTAATCATAGGTACGTACCTAAATGCACCCAATACCAAATATGGCAAATAACCTAATATGGTACGGCTTTAATTATTATTGTGAAGTATGTTGACGAGTTTTCCAAATCATAAAGCGAGTTTACTTATCGTGCCCTGTTATCAAAATAAAATTGCCTTGAATTAAATAAAAAGAAAGAAAAAATGTTTATTTGACGTCAGTTAATAAAGCACACACACAATAATATAATAAAAAGATACAAAATAAGGAGGAAACATAATTTGAGCTGTGTGCCTCACGTAAACGTAAATCGTGGAATTAATGTGTTTGGAGTCGTTTGGAACCAATTTAAACAGGTTAAGCTATTCTTATGTTTTTTTGCAATTTGCGGATCAGTATCAGGATGGTTGATCACAGTGTGATTTGCGACCTTCACAAATATATCTTAGCATAACTTTATTGTCAGTGCAAATTGCAGAATACCTAGAAAAAAAAGTGGTTTTTGACGGCTACTCTAGTCTTTTAGCCTTAGACGATAAATTTTACCACAAAATCAATCCTAATCTTAGTACATAAACGCTTTTATAAAGCTTCACACAACCAAAATTTTATGTAGCATTATCGCATCGCCTTTCTATGGAAACATGAACTTTGGTCTCTGTTACCCTATCTACTCCTTCGCCAATACCTTGTAATAACAACGGTAGTAAACTTCGTTCGGGAGTTATTGGGACTTTGTTTTGTTTGGGATTTATGCGTATATTTTGTTACTGCTATGTGATTTCCAATCGAGGTGACCTTTTTGCTTCCCGTAGGGACGTTCTTCCTGGAATTAATTACGTTATGTTGTGATTACTTATCCTCCAATCAAGCGAGATAGTTTCATTCGTTTGCTTAGGTCGGGTGACCTTGCTTATCTTAGGTACTTGCAAAATATTTCCCTTTTGAGTACTACCGTTAAAAAGAAGATTGCGCCAGTTTCATTTTGTTGAGAATAAATGTAAAATTGGAAATATTTTCGGAAACTATTGTCATAATTTTAAATTAAACTTGTTTATACCACATTCATAATGCCTTTTTGCACTCACAAAAGTTTATAGTTCACCTCAAAGGATAGTTAGTACAAAAGCAGCAATGTTACGAACTTACAATTTCCTATTAAGAAATTTTATCCAGGGCTCCTAGTGACTGGCGGCCCATCTTTCTATCAGGTAGATAAATCCAATCCTGTAAATAGTAAATAGAAAAATAATCTTTTCCCAGAATTTATGCACTGAAGTCCTCTCTCATAGAAAAGAAGCGTCTATACAAAAGTGATAAACCCGTATCTTACAAATACTTATCAAAGAAAAAAATATATAGCATCTCATCTACCCATAACATAAAGCCTGTTTACACTAGCATTTCAGAATATCCCGTAAATATAAGGATTTCCATTTACAAGGCGAACCTTTAAAAGGAATGAACTCGTATGAGGCGATAAAATGCGAGGCCACTGAGTTATGGGCTACCTACAGACATATTCACGCAATTAGGGTTGTCCCTTGGATGTGTAGTAAAATAGATAAAGCTATAACTGTCTCTAACATTTTATAGATTTAGTATGTACTGTTAGCTGAAGTAGCAATAGGCCAGCCATATTGGCTGGCCTATTGCCACTTCAGCTAACAGTACATTTTAGCCTTAGCCTTAGAACCTTGGAACGACGATCTTCAAGGCGCTGGTAGCAACTGGATGAGAGTTGCCGAGAATCGAGTGAGTGTAATGGACTGTTGCAGGCTGACAATAATGCACTGTTAGCGTCAGTTCATATTCATAGAAGCGACGCGACGGGTCGCGACGGTACTGGAAGAGGCCAGTGATTTGGCGCTGCGCCGCACGCTTACGCGAGACGCATCGCAATGAAATGTGTATCTTTTCGTGTAGTAAATAAAGTTGTATTTGAGTCGCTCTATTAAAATGTGCGCGCAGCGTCACGTCGCGTCGCGTTTTGGGTGTGAATTGACAATTAGCTGTCAGTTGTAGATTTTTGACAGTCGTCTCGAAAATCGGACAATCAGTCATGCCCTAAAACTGGGTTATGGAGGTCAGATAGGTATTCGTAGACCAAATACTTGTATTCAGTCAACAGCAACCGGTTAGACTTAAAGCTGACTCCAAAATAGTTGAGTAAAGGCTGTAGATATAGACGAGGTCCAGTTGAAAATCAACGTCGGGTACTAGTTGCCCGGCATTTTGCTGATCTGGGCTTATTTGACACAGCCATGATGCACAAAGTGTTAATTTTTTTTTGTTTAGATTTGGTAGAGTTTTTCGTTTCCATAAAATATTTTTATTTCATATTCCTTTTATGTAGTGATAATGGAAATACCAAGAGATATTTACATAAATTCCGCAAAGGTCACACATTCAGATTTCTGTCGCATTTATGTCAATCGATTCGCAATACATTTAAATGTAAACCAATACATATAAAACCTAAACTATAATCAGTTTGCTTGTTACTTTTTTCTAGGATTTCTTTTATTGGTCTGCTACAAAAGATTGGATAGAGATAACACACACAGACTCCTATTCTAAAATAAAAAGAAATCTGGCAACCCTATCAAGCCTAAAGCATTATTGTCTTGAAAAAAGGCTTTATTTACCATCATGGGCTATTAGGCGAAACAGTTAGTCTAAATGAAGTTGTGGTAGTATTTACGTCACTAAGGGCAACTTTCATGAACGAAACTGAACTACAACCGTCAGTATAATTATTCTGGTACAATGATGACACTGATATTTTTGTTAGGCTAGGTTGATCCGTGGATGGGTGACTACCCATTAAACACTGAGTTTTCTCCTTGCCTCGGAAAGCACACTAAGGTGCTGGTCCCGACTGTCATTTGTAGATCTTTAACAGTCGTTACAGGTAGTCAGTGGTCCGAAAGTCTGAAAACCAGTCTTACCGAAGGTTATCGTAATACCCAGTACTAACTGGGTGGTGGAGGTTAGATAGGCAGTCGCTCCATGTAAAATACTGGTTTTCAGCTGTATCCGGTTAGACTGGAAACCGACCCCTACATAGTTGGAAAAAGGCTAGGCAGATGATGAATGATGACACTAACAGGTCTTGAACGCAGTTTCAATGGTGAAACCGGCCGTTAAGAAAAAAATCGTGTATATGAAGTTTATTAAGTCGCCATATTTTTAGGGGTAAATCGTAAACGTTTGTTGAGGGTAAGTCTATGTTGGTCATTTGTCGTAATACAAAATTGCTTTCGGTCTCTCTGTTAAATGTGTAGCAAATATTGTGCACGTTATGAAGCATTTCAGAAATGGATCCAAGAGTATCCTGTAGATATGGTTTGTCGAAAAATAAAGCATTTTTTTTTCTTTTGTGGTGGTTATTATATTTTATCGGATTATTTGTGTACCTAAATGAAAAGGCGATTATTCGATATCAACAAAATTAAATCATAACATAACTAAAGTTAATTAAAGTACCTCCACTCGAGTCTATAGCAGTTTTGTCTTTATAGTTGTCATGATGAACGCAAGTAGGTATAAAATTATCTATTAAACTATAACCAACATTTTTTGTTTTTGGTCGACCATACATAACAATTGCAACATTTTAAGGGCGAATTTCACCAATAAACTAAATGCGATTAGCGCGTCTAAACTGAGTTTAAGAGTTGCCAGTGCCAAAATTTCTATCGAATATTAATCCAAACTTACTGCACCCGCTTAATTCCAGTGGTGTAATCAGATCTAAACGTAGCTCAAAAATGTAAGCGAACACAGATCAGCAGTTGCCTAATCTGCTTAAAACACCGTACATAAATAAAATAAACCCTTCCTCCTCACAATAATCGACTTTATTCATATAACAAGAAGAATCTGTCTACCTCGCTACTTCCATCCATCTCGGTACACCACATAATATATCCAATATTTAGGTGTTGGTGTAATTTCACGGGGCGTCGGGTAGGGAAGGCATGGGATTTTGTTCTATCCTCGTACCCATGGTTGCGGTTTTCAACCGACGACCCTTAAAATGCAAAGCCATGGGTTCCGCCTCCGAATTTTTAGTAGGTATATGTATGAGGTCGAGGTCACACAGCGAGCATAGCTAACCCAGTTCAGCTTAGCTTAGCAACTACATAGATATTCGTGCTAAAGATAAAGATGTAAACTTACACTAACACTTACGGGATATCTTCCGTTATTTTCAGTTATTCTGAGCTCCCGATATTTCGATGCTGCAGCAAGCAGTGGCGTGACCGAAAGGAAAACGATGCAAAGCCCAAATATACAACTGACGATATTTGGGGGTAAAAAAAATGTTGCTCTCTGCTCTGAGTTGTGTCATCGGTTTTTTATAACGCCGGATTTAATTTCCTATTAAATATGCTCAAATATTAAAATAAAATTAAAACTTCTCATATTTTACATCCCGTCACAAAATTACAACGAATTGAATATCAAGTTGTCTGTATCAAGTAAACCGTATTATTATAAGAGCCTTCTATTGTCTTCATGTAACAACTGAACTCGATCGCTCTCTCGTATCTCTTCGATTCGTAATTATTTCCCTCGCTTTGCTACAGATGGCGCACAAATAAAAAAATGGTTTCTAACTACACAGTATCGAAAATGTTTGTAATTACTCACAATGTAACAGCTAGTTGTTTGAGTAGATAAATGATTTTGGTGCATGCTGTAATTGTAACACAATGGATGATAAAACTACTTCAATTACTTTCTGTATTCTAACTCAAAAACTCTATCTTTCTGCAAATTTCCTAGCGAAACTATTTTTTTCTAGCAAAAACTGAGAGGCCGGACTGGTCCGAGAAGCCCTATGCAAGCCAGTGAGTGTGAAAGAGAAAACGCTAGAACTACGTCACTGATAGCGTACTAAACTTGAACTCTTCTTTTGTATAGTGTTAGAGCGAGCTCAAAGAGAACATTTTGGCAACGTCGCAATTCGTGTTGCGCGAATTTAAAATAATTTCTGTGAAAAAAGATACCTACAGTTCAATGAGGGCATAAACCTGGCAACCTCGCATTGCATTACGTTGCGCTTGAAGAATTTAATAAGATTAGATATTGTTTGACATAAATGTTTATTTTTGTAACACTCTTTTTTTTCCCTTGAGTTTGATAGGGCATACCGGGGCTTTTCAGCTTGTACCACAATACCGCCACTAGCAGCAAGCGCCATGATCGTGGAATGCGGGTAGATGGTGAGTAAAATGTTAGGTGCAAACAAATCTGTCTACCATCTTTTTTAGTCTTTTGCTACGCGCATTACTGGAACTAGATCCAGTGTAAGTTTAGTAATAAACCGTGAAAGCTTAAAACAGCGTTTGATAAAGATGTAGTCACAAATCTGCGCTCCGCGGGTGTGAAAGAATGCATAATAACGGGGATTTGCTAGGCTTAACTGGAAAAGCCGGTTTAGTTAGCTCGCTTAGGTTAGGTAGATGTTTAGTTTGCGGTGTTCAAGAACTTGTGGTGTTTGCTTCACCTTTAGCTTTCTGAGTTGAGCTAAGATAGCTTAGCTCACGATGTGACGTGTGCCTTACCCTGTGTAGTGTATACGAACAAAGTATGTTTTGTTTTGAAACATTTTGACTGGCGCTCCTGTTGTTCTGAAGAACTTTGTATGACAGGTTGTTGTTTGTTGCGAATTAGACTTAACTGTTTAGAGGTTATGACCTACTTTAGCTTGTTGAAACGATCTACTTATAAATTACTGTGTCAAAGTTACTTGTGTAATTCAATGTGAATATTAAATCGCTTGTCTATTTCAATGTGTAGACGGTCCGTGTCAATATTATTTTAATAAGTCAGTGTGAAAATCAAAACGCTTGTTTAGTTCAATATCCCCGTTAAAACAATCCGTGTTTTCGATAGGATGTCTCATCGGCAAAAAATTACGAACTTCCGAAAAAACTTTATGCTCCTCTCTCTCTTTTCCTTAGGGATTCCTTCAAAAATCCTACAACTTATAAGCGAAGTTAAATACTTTTAGACCCAGAGCTTTTGGACTGTGCCTTGTCTGATAGTGAATTGAAAATCTATTTATTTAGTTTATGAAAGGTAGCTTCGCAGCTGACAGAACATTATTAAATCAACCATTACGCCAATTACGAAGTACACAAAAAAATAAGGATTGCTGAAAGTGACTCGAATTAATTAGCATTCAAATTGTGTGTGCCTGTGTGCGTGGTATCTGTACGGAGTGGGTGTATGTGAATGTGTGTGAAAATGTGAGTTTGTCTATATATTTATGACTAACTGGCACTAGGCACTAGAATTTTGCTCGTTTGTTCCAAATGATCCAACTTGTGTCCTAAAAAAATCTAATTAGTCCGTCAGTTAGATTTTTAAAAAAAATTTAGACACGTATTTTTTCTTTTGTTACGTAAACCAAAATTGACGAAGATACGACGCTTTTAAAATTCTCAATACGTCACGCCGTGCTATAATTTTTAGTGCGTTGTGACGTCACGACCACTCCCGAGTTTTGATGTGTTTTATCTTTGTCAATATTCATTGATTTACAAAAACAAAAAATACGTATCCATTATTTTCCAATACTACGGATTAAGTAGATTTGCAATTTATTGATGGTGGAAACTAGCCTATGTATCTCTTTTGACGGTTCCGAGTGGTATGTTTAGAATATCGATTACTTACTTCGACAACTTTATTATATACTAGCTGTTGCCCGCGACTTTGTCCGCGTGGTAGCTAACATCAGACATCGTAAAGGATACAACCAATCACTCAAGATCATGGCTGATTGTTTGATTCACTGACTAATCGATCAACGCAAAGCTGAAACTGCTGGGTCTAGAAGCATGAAATTTTCCACAGACGTAAAGTTTTATGACAATATTTCTCAGACAACACTCTTAACCATTTTAGTGGATGGAGCTTAAATGACCTGACTGCGAGGTGAGCTCACACGAGAAGACGCAATGTAAAACTGCCCATGTGAAAACTAGACTTGTGTCATGGCAAAGCACACTTTCAGATGAAGCAGAAGTACCGAGTACCAATTACCGTGCTTACTATGCCCAGAGCATACTCTTTTTTTACGCCTGGCCATCCATCCACATTCGGTCCTGTTTGCCTTCTCTCAAATTGTTTATTTTTCCAAACGTAATTATTATGGTATTACACGATACAGAAGATTGTTTACAAAGTTATTTACTTGACATAAGACATGAGTGTCGTTTTATGTGGACTGGATATTTTATCAACTACATTTTCTTGGTTGAAATCTCTGACAATTTTCTTTCTTGCACGGCGTGTGGACCACCGGAGAAAAACGCTCATGTAATCTAGCGAAATTTTGAAGAAATTTTGAGAATTAAACTGCTGTGTGTGTTTTATTAAATGACGTAAATGTGCCCCAACTAGGGTTTTTTGGATGTTCGTTTCCAAAGTGGTTAAAAAAGGGGTTGAAAATTTGTATGAAACTTTGTCAGTTTCGACGTTAGAAATTAAAAAAAATATTTGAGAGCCCTTGGTAAGAGAAAACCTTTACTGCATCACTTTATTTTGAACATTCATTCTTTCTGGGGGTAAAAGTTTGTGAAATGAAACTTCTTCGTTTTTGAAGTTAGAATTGTAAAATTTGGTAGATGAGCTCATGCATGGTTAGAAATAAAAGTATACTGTAAGTATCACTTTTTTGGAACTTCAAAAATGACGGAGTTTCATACAAACTTTTATGCCCTATTTTACCCCCTTAAAGAAAGTTTTTTTTTAATAGTCATACTGTAAACTTTTATTTTGAAACATGAGCTCATTTTTATAGTTTTTTTTACATTTCTAACAACATAATTGATCAAGTTTTATACAAACTTTCAACCCACGTGTTAAACCGTCAGGGGAGGAATTTCGAAAAATCCCTTCTTTATGCACCCTTAAGTCATTTAAGGAAGGTTTGTGCAAAATTTCATGATTCTAGACCCACCGGTTTCAGCTGTGCTTTGATCGATCAGTCAGCTCATACATTCAAACCCCTTTTCACCCCCATAAGGGTTGAAATTCTAACAACACCGTTGCGTTAGCTTTAGATAATAAATTTAGTGATTATTACTTCGAAAATCAAGGACTTTCCATACACAACTTCATTCCCCTTTGTAACCCTTCGGGGTGGAATTATCAAAAACGCCGAAACACGTATAAATTAATTTTCAATCGTCAGCCTAAAGACAAAATTTGAAGATCCTAACTTTAAAACTGACGGACTTTCAAATGACATCCCCTATTTTACCCCTTTAGGGGTGAAATTCTCAAAAATCCTTTCTTAGTGTATACTTACTCTTCACAAAAAACACACCCTCCAAGTTTCATGTCTCTAGGACCAGCGGTTTGGGCTGTGCGTTGATATGTCACCCAGTCAGTCAGTTTACCATTTTATACAATAGATTTTTCCGAACTAAGCTCCAACGATAAAAATAAGCGACTACCCGACTTTTAATATCTCAAACCGTTATTGATTAAATCACTCTCCTAGCTTCGACAATATTGAACTGAACTTTCTCTAACAACTTTAGTCTCTTCCATATTTTATTTAGGAAAGTTTTGCAGGTAAAATTGCCTTGAAGAAACTTTTCTAGGCCAAAGTTCTCTTTGAATAGAATAGGACGACATTTCTTTCCTCTTCAGACTGTGTTGCCAATTTCCTTAATTGTCTAGGCATTTAGTCATGCTCAGATGCTAGGCATTCATTTAAAAAACATTAATCTTTTATGTTAACGATGTTTCTGTCTAGCACTAATAGGCTTTTAGTGTTCCGGTAATGGATCGAATACCTTTGTTAGGGCTGAACACTGCCTGACATAATGTAGGTACTCGTAGTTATATAAGGTACTGAATGACGGTAAAATAGGTAAAGTCTAATCTGGTTTTTCATACACGAAATCTCTTAAGTGGTAATTGTACTCATCAAACTTTTACTATGGGACCAAACCCTGAATCGCGAAATATAAATCAGCTTGTCCCTATACCATCAGCTTTATACGACTGCCTCATTGATCTAGTAGTTGCAAGCACGACTGCTGAACATGAGGTCCTGGGATCGATTTCCGGGTCGGGCAAAGAGTTGGTTTTTCCATCCGGAATTTCTCAGACCTCAATCCAGACTCCGTGGCTGATACCACAGAGTCTAGATTTGTCCCCGGGCTCGCCCCCTATTACATGAGACTTAAACGTAACTGGCGAATTGTAAGTGTACTATTAGGTACACCTCTGTTTACCCCTTCGGTGATTACAGGCGTGATTTTAAGTTATGTTAACAGCTTTATGATTGTCATTGTTTATGTCAGTGTGTATTGAAGACAATAGAAGGTAGTATTCATTTCTGAATTAACTTTAAAATAATGGAAGTTGTTTTGAAAACTGAACTCGCTCTCGAACTGAGTGGGGTTAAAGTTATGAAAAATTAATATTCGTTAATATGTTCGGAAACTTACCTACGTGTTCCTTTTTTGTCGCCCTAACGACATTTGGTTGACATATTTGCAGAAACACATTTCTTATTTGATGTTAGGTTTCATTTCATAAGTTTATGTTAAGCGCTTTTTGGTTTAATATCAAATCATGTTCTAGATGCCAGATGTCAGAGTTAATTTAGGTTGTTTCGTTTTATTATGTTTATAAATTGCTTTTTATTAAACACAGACTAATTATTTACATTACCTATTTACAAACTAAGTCTTGAAATTAAAATATTTACAAGTATCAAAAAGGGTTGCAGGGCGTCGAAAAGTGTTATTATTAATGTTCCGTGTGTTCTAAATTATTATAACCTTAATAATTATTATCATAATTTAAAAGGTTTTTCCCAAATTTATTATTTTTCATGAGTACAATTCGTGCAAGGGACGAATCGCACGTGACTAAAAGGGGAACTACAATGGGATCAACTTTGAAGTACGAAAAAAATCTGTTGATCCTTATTTTAATGGTGGAAATATCAGATTTTATTGTTCATATTTCCGGGAAAACTAGTCCCATTCTGAAGAATATTGTCATTGTCAATCTGAAAATTAAAGAATTTCCAAACTATATAAACCTATAATTTGATCGTAATCCAGCTTACTAGCATAATCCATTAAAACTTTAAATTAACTTAGACCAGTTTACCAGGAAACGATTACTTTTATTCCGACCCGATCAAATCTAACCGTCTGTACTACCAACTCACCAGTGTGTAAAACGTCTGCAAAGAAATAAATTTAAATACCTGATCGATGGTTTGCGTGACCTGAAAATTAGTTCGTAGCACATAAGATTAGCGTTTCTATTCAGCGGAAAGGCTGTTCGCTTTGCACGCCTGATTGTTTCTGAATAAATGTTAAACTTCACGCGTCACTGGCTCTGTGTTCAATCTGATTTGTAAACGGAATCAGGAACTGTGATCATTGGGGCTTTGAAGCGTAATTTTTGACGCTGTGCAGTCAGGAGGATTTTGTTATCTGATTAAGGCTGTTTTGTTGGAGAATTGTGTAGGTAATATTTGATTTTGAATACACAGAAATATTACTATTATTTTACTTAGCCTATATTGTCCCACAGCTGGGTAAAGGCCTAACCCATAGCCTTCCACTGTTCTCCCCGTTCGGTTTTCTCTGGCCAATCTTTATATAACGCCAGCGCTTTCTAGGCCTCCCTCGGCGACGACGGCCCGTCTTCTGGCACCCATTGTGTGATGTCTCTGGCACACAGAATAGCAAAAAAAATTATTAAACAATACTTTAGCTACGTTATCCTAAGCTTCAGAGCGGTATAAAAAGCAAAATAAGTAATAAGTGTTCCGTAGTTCCTGCTTGGAAAAAAGTGTTAGTATGTATTTGTAGGATTAGGATCTGCGAGGTTTTTTTTTGAGAAGGGTTGTTAAGAATTTGTCCAACAAATCTTGGAAGCACTGAAGCAGAAAGTACTTGTATATGGGTGTAAAAGTACCCTTAAAGAAGCCGAAAGGCACTTGTTTTCTTCGTCGTTGCGATATTTTTTTTGTTCTAGACCATACCATTTTTTACGTAGTGTTACTTAGTTTGATGTACAGAATGCTTGGTTGACGATCTCATGAAAACAAGATAAGAGATATACAAAAACCAGTCCAGTAGAACTCACTGAACAGATGATACAGCTTAAGTAAAGCCAGATTAATAGCCTTTGTTTGATACTAGTTTAGGGGATAGCACATCTCCACAAGAGATGTGAAATAGAGATCAATACCTAAGCCGTTGTATTGTAGGTCTATCCCAAGCAACCAATTTACTTTGTCTATTTTTTTATCTCCACTGTTCTCAAAACGACGAAGGAAAAGATCGAAAGGAAACTGCTGACTTCGAATTTTTAGTTTTAGAACATGTGTTCTAAAACCAAAAATTCGAAGTAATTGTGACATTCAGTATACCCTCCGCACAAACTCGCTTTTCGGATAACAGATTACCCTCTTACGGAAAAGAGGCCTTTGTGACCTGTGTCTTAGCAGTGGGCACACTATAGGCTGATTTTGCTTATGGTAAGTCATCATCATCTGCCTAGCCTTTTCCTAACTATGTTGAGATCGGCTTCTAGTCTAACCGAATGCGGCTGAATACCAGTATTTTACATGGAACGACTACCTATCTGACCTCCATGGCAACCCAGTTAGTACTGGGTAATTCCCCTTAGTTCGACTGTGCTTAATTTATTCAAGTTCTAATTACTTTTGAAAAACATTATACAATTTTGACGATTTCGAATTCAATTGTGCTGGCTACCCCACATTTAAAAATACCTCAACAAAGAACCTACCGCAATAATATCTTTTGTTAGTATTCCATTCGGCTCCGTTTTTGCATATCTCTTTCGGTCGTAATTTACAACCTACATACCAGGGGATAAGATCTATGAACGTCAGTTTAATAATGTTATAAAATATAGCTGGTGGTTGTTCAATTCTCGGTCTACAACGAAGGTAGGTATTCCCATTTTGTAAATTCATCATTACAATAATTTAATATGCTCAGGCGGTTCGCAAAAGTAGGGCGGTACAATCGAGCGCAGTGCTTGTAAAGGATATTATTATTAAATGGTTGAATAGGAAAATAAGAGTGAGAGAATGAATTATTTGGCCGTGGGCGTTTTTCCGTTTCCTTTTATTTGTTGGGAGATTTAGAATTTAGTAACTGCTCCTGATTTTGATGGTTTAAAATGATCATTTTTCTTTCGTCCATTGTGAACTTCATTAGCTCAAATATCTTGGAGAGTTCATATTGAAATCTTTACTTACAGGCACTGCCTATGTATTTAGCTTCGCTAATATTAAGAGTTACTTTGACTCACAACTCACAAGCCTAAAATGTTCTAGTGGAACGTAGTACATAATATTTAAGACTATATATTATACTGCTGCGTGATTCTTTTGGGTCTTGAATGATGTTCACTAGAGGGCATTGTTGCTAAACAGTTGTGAAATTGTAAAAACTGTGGATGAACAATTAGTCAGCTCTGATTAAATCCACGCACCAACAAAGCCATTTCAACTATAATAGATGAGACGACAAAAAAAAAACTAATTAGTCCGTCAGGCCGTCAGTTAGATTATCAGAAAATATTTGACCCGTGTTTTTTCTTTTGTTACGTAAATCAAAATTGACGAAGATATGACGCTTTTAAAATTCTCAATACGTCACGCCTAGGTATAATTTTTAACTAGTTCTGACGTCACGAGCCCCCACTCCCGAGTTTTGATGCGTTTATCTTTGTTAATATTCATTGATTTACAAAAACAAAAAATACGTGTCCATTGAATTCCAATACTCTAACTGACGGCCTAAATAGATTTGCAATTTTTTGATACTATCGTCATGCCTATTGACGACGTTGGAACCAGACTGATCTAGGGCACAACAATAAGTAAGCTCATTACTTAGATCAGTGTGACATGCCTTCACTTTGCAGACCGCACCAATTCTATAGAGCACATAGATCAGTGTGGCATGGAAGAATTATAATTTTTCAATAAAATATTGGTAAAATGTCACTTAGATCACTCTGGTTCCAACGTTATCTTTTTTATGATATTCTTTTGCCTTAAAACATTTTTTTCAATTTTTCAATATCTTTGATGAAATTTTTCAATTACATCAACTTCAAACTATAAATTACACTAACACTCACCATTACAGTGACATCCAATAAACGAATACAACTAACAAAAACAACAAAGTTTCTTTGACCAATTAGTTCGAAAGCATTTTCTCCACCAGTACTCCACACACGGCGTCGGTAGATAATTTAGAAGCGCTAATCACAGGCTGCCGGTTTCTCTTTGTTGAGGGGAAAGCTTGATTGATGATCCGACTTTGCCGATGTCGGGTTAATCTTCAAACAACACACTATTAGGTGTATGTATGGGGATATGAACTCGTGAAACGGGGAAAGGATGTTTTCTGGTGAGTTTTTGTAAGCTAGATTGATTGTTTTTTGTTTTTGTTGTTTGTTGGGATTGGGGATACAATGAGATGTGACGCTTGTGTTTGTTGAATTGTGAAATATTTTCGACGTACCTACTGCCCTTACGACGCACGACTCATTGACTTATGTAACGTTACATTTACCCGGTAGGATCCAGAAAACTGTAAGGTCACACTGAGCACTCACTTACCTAACTTTCAGTCTGGAGGGGAGCACTGTTAAAAGAAATAGTCAAGGGGACGAGTTATAAGAATTTATTATTAAATAACCTAGGGCCTACCTATTTGGAGCTAGAAGATAACTAAACTAGGCTAGAGAAGCGGGTGGATGAAAATGAAAATAAACGTGAGATGAACTGGAGAAAGGCGGGCCTCTGGGCTGTAGTAGTGGCTGAGGGACGTCCGGCTTCAGTCTTCCTTCAAGGATACTGGTCGAGGTTCATCATTCTTCGTCTCCCATCGGTAAAACTGGTCGAGGTATATCAGGCTTCGTCATTGCAGCCGAGGAAGCGAAGGCCGGCAATCTTCCTCCCGGAGGACCGGAGGACGTCAGTTTTTTTCTTTCGGCTGAGATGGAAGACGTCAGTTTAATCAGATCGTAAGAGAGGATGGAGGGTCGCCACTTCTGTAGCCTGGGCCACAGATGCTAAGTCATGGCACAGGTACACATTAACTTATAAATCATAGTAAAGGAAAATTTCCTCTGGTCACTCTTCCAGACTTGTAATGCCTTTCAGCTCCAGACGTAGACTGAAAATTCCACCACCTGGCTCCTGTCATCTCCAGATGATTGACATTTTATAATTTGGAAAGAATTTCTAGAACATAATAAAAAGAAAAGATAATGAGGTCGATGTGATTTACCTGTACGACCTACAACTAGCTCCAGCAATAAATTAAAAATAAAACTTGGCCTGTCACTAACTGACATTACAAAGGTAAACAAAGATTTAAGAGAGATAAAAGTCCACAGAAAAAACTTGAATAATAACATGAATTACAAGGTAAAAGGCCAAAGCCGTTGCTAAGCCTCCAAGAAATGAGCATGAAGCTATCTAGGGAGGACGAATGCTTAAATTTTCAGGTTAATAATATCCAAAAATGTAAGTAAAAAATCCTTGTAAAAACACACACATTACACTTAGTACCTAAAAGAGGACCTAGTACCTATATTATAAAGCTGAAGAGTTTGTTTGGTTTAACGCGCTAATCTCAGGAACTACTAGTTCGAATTGAAAAAAATCTTTTAGTGTTAGATATTTGACGACCCAAATGGCGCAGCGGTAGTGAGGCTGCCTTACGTTCTTAGGGTCCCGGGTTCGAATCCCGGGTGGAGCAAATGTTTGTGCGATGACCATGGACATTTGTTTCAGAGTCATGAATGTTTATGTGTGTAATAAGTATGTATTTACAAACAAAAGTATCTATGTAGTATAATTATCAACTGTCTGATGTCCACGACACAAGCCTTGTTGCTTAGTGTGGCACTAGATAGCACTGTGTGTTCAGCGATATATATATTAGATAGCCCTTTTTTTGAGGAAGGCTGTTAGTTATACAGGGTGTAAACAACTTCATCACGAAGCCGTCAACCAAGCATTCTGTACATCGAACTAAGTAACTTTACGCAAAAATTATTGCTGGGAAATGATTTTTTTTTTGGGGTGAAAAATCATTTATTGTGGTAAAACTCAATGTAACACACTCAAAACATTGTGCTGATGGATGCATTGAATATACAGGGGTCGTGGAGTTGTTCAAAGTAAAAATCTTACATTAAAAACTTCTATTTCAAAAAAAACTTGTCAAAAAGTTGAAACTTTGACCCCCAAAATCTCCGTAACTAGAAGGTTCCCAGGTAAGGAGTAGAACAAAAAACCTATCGCAATGACGGTGACTTTCGGCTTCGTTAAGAGGTATTTTACACCCTATATAGCATCACGCTACGACCAATAGGAGCAATTAAAAATGTGTAACAGTATTTTTTTTGTAATTTCACGCAGACGAAGCAACAGCTGGTATTCGTATAAAATTGCGTTTTAAATTACATATTAATCATTTTGTAAAAGGTTACCTAAACTTATGTTCTCACTTACGGGATAACTTTCGTGATTATTATTTGTTTTGAGCTCCCGATATAAAGTTAGTTAAGTTTAGTTTTAAGCCGTGAAAGCTTAAAACAGTCTTAGGTTACCTAAAGTTGAATGTCCTAACAGGTAAAATTGTGTTCAAGCGTCAATCATAAAAGTCAACTATATTTCGTTATTTCCATAACTACCATTTAAATTATGGGTACTTAGAAACTACTTTCAACGAAATTTTTTCAATTTAATGTAATAATAGCTTCGTTAACGATATCGTCCTCGACTGTACTTTTAAATTAACGTTTTTATTTCGCGAAAAGTTAATTGCTGGTTGGTTAAACTGTAGGTCCTAATCAAATCAGAAGAGGTTGGAATCGTGACTTAGTTAATATCCTTTACTGCGCTAAAACAGGTAGATTCAGAAAAAGGTCGTCTTAAGAAATTTTCTAGGTAATTTTGGAAAGGAAATTAAGTAGTCTGATTTGTTTTTCATTGTCAGGATTTGTCCCTACATGGGACTTAAACATAACTAGCGAAATGTGGGCGTATTAGGTACACTTCTGCCTAAACCTTTGTGGTTTTGTCGTATGTCATTATTTCCCAGAATGTGATCCCTATTAGCGACACAATCAAATGGTGTAATAATACAGTGAGTGTTGTTTTTCCAAAATCAACGGGTTCGATTCCTGGCTAGAGATATTGATTTTCCAAAAAACCAATGATATAGTTTTAGTTTTCATCAAAATCGGGCTCGAGACTCCTTTGAGTATTCGCTATTCCTCATAGTTTTGGATTTGGCCATCCACGCCCACTTACTACTACTAACCGAAACATTCATCCTGTAAATGTATTTTAATAATAAATACAAAATATTAAAAGTATAGAACAGAGATATATTATTATATATACATATATTCTTTGACTTGTTTTTCAAAGACAGACATAGATGGTTTTGGCATCGCGATTCTTCTGACAAAAAAAAAAACAATGAAAAAAATTAAGTATTCTTCCTCCTCCCAAATATTTCACATCGTCGGTGTTATCAGCTTATTACCAGCCGTCGCAGAATCACGTAGACTGTGTCCCTCATAACAGTGACAAGCTGACATTGTATTAAGGAGGAAAAGTATTAGGCACTCCTATTTTTTATTCCAGCCGTGAGAGTGATGGGGCTTGAATACTAATCTTTGGTCTTTGGAGACACCATGACGTAAATGTATGGGTCAAATTATGGGTTTAGTGGAGGCCTCTGTTTTTGAAATGTACCGTGGTTTTGGTGTGTGATAAATTGCTATAGAGAGGTTGGTTAAAAATACTGGAATCTTTTACACATATAACGCTTTTATTAAAATGGATTTTCGAAAATCTTTCCAAATAGGTGATGGAAAAATACGCATGTTTTGCGAATGAAGAATCGCATCGGACTTAAGGCTTGTTATAAGTTTGTTTTTTTACACGAAACGTTATTAAAAATACTACAATACAATATAATCATTTCGACAGTATTCATTTCATCTTAGTATAAAAAATAAAATTATATACAAGTAAACTTTAACCTACACAGTTTATACATTAAACATAAGTATTAATTTTAAATTATCTACTTTATACAGGCTTTACAAAATCCTGTTACGCGGTGTTCAATCTACGTCGGAATTAAGCATTAATTTGTTCCATTTTTTGCTGACGAAATATTCCAAAGGAAATCCAAATGTATATTTAATTAGTGGCATTGACCTCTGCGCGCTGAAAAACGCGAGAGCCAACGCGCCTTTTGATCTTTTTTTTTCGCATGATACAATTTAGCATTTAGTAATCCATTAATAAATTATAATGTAGTAATAACTTACTAAGAATGTTGATGGAAGGAGAGGGAGAGGAAGGCCAAAGAAAAGATGGATGGATTGTTTGAAGACTGTTAGGAAAGAGAAAGCAGTAAATGATGCCGTGACGTCTGACAGGTGAGAGTGGAAGAAGAAACGTGTTCGCGTCCGACTTCAAATAAAAAGGACAAGGGCAGATATGGTGATAAAAATACATTAAGCCTCTTAGTAAATAAGTGCGATACATCGAGATGTCAATCATATTGTAAGTTTAATATTATTATACAGGGTTAGTTTTCAATGACCGGCCAAATTTTCAGAAATGGTTTAGAATCGATAATATTTTCGATTTAATGAAAAAAATAACAACATATTTTTAAATAAAATTTCGTTCCTGTCCACCACTAAAAAGCGAACGTGTGGATATTGCAACAGCACAATTCAGTTTAACAATCTAGATAGATAGCAGTTAGCACACACATCAATTTGGCGGTGCATGCACGCACACAAGTACATTGATTCCCACTAGGTTTATGATTTAGGAATTTTTTAGGACATATTCAAATTAATGCTATTATTTTATTCTATATTTTTCGACAACAATATTTAAAATGCACTTTTGGTTTGATATCTAGATCTTAATTTTAAATGTTGGCTGTTCATTGAAAACTAGCCCTGTTTAGTGTATACAAAAAATACGTTGTGGAATTTAAAAGAACAACGGCGGTCACCTATCTAGACCAAAGAAAGAGACTTGATTTATAAAATAAATGTATAGTTATAGATGTATCTGGCTGACTACATTGTATGTTCGTGTAGGACAGGTACTATCGAGTTCACCGACGGTCTGTCACTTTTCACCTTTCCGTCTAGAGGAATAAGGTTGAAAGTGGTCTACCGTCAGTGAAATCGGTAGTCTGTAGCGTTAATAGGGAAATGAGAAAATTTAATCGATTCCTGGTCCTATTTATTTACTAACACAGGTGTTTTATATGATTTCGTTCCCAGCATTGTCTTTCAGAATTATGTGTATTGACTCTATTTGTAGGTGATTCCAGTCGCTATTATTTTTAATTAGATAAATGAGTCGTACTGATTGTCTATTTTCGATTTAACTAAAAGATTAGGTATTTATTTTGTTTGTTGACGTAGTTTTGACATAATGATATAATTATGTGAGAGTACGTTTGTTTTAAATAGCATAAGCACAATAATTTGCCTATAATGTTCCCATTGTTGGGAATCAGGTATCCTCTCTATGAGAGGGAATGGGCTATAATCCACCACGTGGGCCGAGTGCGTGTCGGTAAATGTCACATGTCTTCGAATTTTGGTTCTAGGTCATGCCGATTTCACAACGATGTTTTCCTTCACCATTTTGAGAGCAGTGGTGATTAAATAAATTACACAAAGTAATGCGCCTGCCTGTTTTCAAACCCACGACTTACTGCTCGTAAGTCGAGGCCGCCACTGCTGCTCTCGTTTTAAATAGTTATTTGGATAATTGAAAATAAATTGAAATTATTTGCCAATATTTGTTCCATAGATTTTAAACGTAATTCACAAATAAACCACACATTGCTATAAAAAAAGAACATCGACTAAAACATAACTAACTGACTCACATTTAGATAACATTTTTATTTACCTACCAGCAGTCTGTCAACTCGAACTATTACGACATTCATATTACCTTGACCTCAGCTTACTACACTCTCTGTCAACGACATGCCATCAGTTATCAAAACAGCCGTCTCACACAAATATCACGTAAATACATACATATTCCCTACATACATTTTCCCTACTAGGTATAAATAATACCAATTCAAAGTCACCCGTAACCATAAACCCTGCCTCACATAATTCTCACGTACAATACAAGTAACACAAAGAGTTACAACACTAAGCTTCGTCGTTCCTCGTAAAACTTCGTATTTACTCGTATTCATCAATCAAATGGGGTTATTATATTGTATAGTATACATAGACGGGCGGGTACGAAACAGGTTGATCACGCAACTCACGCTCCCCGCTTTGTATTAAATCTTTATTCCCAATGACGAATGGGTTTTTCGTTGATTATTTCCTCTCTCGATACGTTTCGCACGTTTGGGGATGAAGAAATTCGTTTAGTGATTATTTTATGATTGTAATGGGGAAAACATTTGATGAGACCGCTTGTATTTTTTTTTAGATTATCGATTTATTTGATCCGGGATTTATGGATTACTTTAAGGTTCATAATAGTATTTTTGCGCAAAAACATTGATTTAAGTAAGGTTTTCGTTTCATAGCTATTAAAATTTCGGGGTATCGTGTCAAAAAGGCAAAAAGTCAAAAAGGCTTTATGTAAAATATAAACGGTTAGACTAGAAACCGACCCAAACATACTTGGGATTTTTTTTTCAGGACATTTCCCGGCAAAGAATTAGAAAAAAAAAATCTTTATTGGGAACAATAATGATGATTACGTCCTAGATCCCAAACGTTATTTATAGGTCCTAATTTATTAACAGTCTAACGACTTATGTAGGCTTGTTACTACTTAAAGGCGAGGTATAAACTTATTCGTTAAGTTCAGTGAACAGACGGTCTTATTGAAGTAGCCGTAAGAAACAGCCAGAGAGCTGGAGAGATTTGCAATAGACCTACACTCAGTATTGGTTGGCTAAAGGTTGAAGAAAACGAAGAAGAACTTACTTAACGACACAAAATATAAACATGCCAAAAACCTTTATTTTAAAAATAACAATAGGAACAATAGGAATAACATAATCGCTAAAACATTAAGGAGGAAACTCTATTCAAAGAAAATAACATAAAGGAATAACTTAAAAAGCACAGTTTTATTCAAAAAGGATATTCAGTACGTTCCTCTTGGATTGCGAAGGTTTTTGTTACGGAATGGAACAAAAAAAACTAAATTCTCCTCACGTATTCGGATAGGGTTGGCAAAAGTTCGTATGGTTTGGATTAAAACCAATTAGGTGTAGAGTAGCTTCTTCATATATAAATGTGTGTTGATAATATGATTACGTTTGTGCATAACGAATTCATAATCTGCCTAGCCTTTTCCCGTATGTTGGGATCGGCTTCCAGTCTTACCGGATGCATTTGAATACCATTATTTTACATGAAGCGACTGCCTATCTGACCTCCACATTCTAGTTAGTACTGGGTAATACAATACTCCTTGGTATATTACATATTACATCCTAAAGGGTCTTATTACACCCTTTAGGGTCTTATTACACCCTAAAGGAAGCCGACCACCTTAACGAAGCCGAAAGGCACTTGTTCTCCCCGTCACGTCATTGCGATATGTTTTTGTTTTTTTTTTTGTTTTTCCATACCTGGGAACCTTCTAGTTAAGGAGATGTTGGGGGTCAAAGTTCCAACTTTTTCATAAGTTTTTTAAACATATTTTGAATATATATTGTTTTTTAATTTAAACACCTTCACGACTCCCTTACTATTCAATCCATCCATCAGCACAATGTTTTAAGTTACGCACTTGACGTAGAGTCCTACCGAAAAACGTGATTTTCTCCCCAAAAAAAAGTTATTTCCCAGCAATAATTTTTGCGTAGGGTTACTTACTTTTATGTACAGAATGCTTGGTTGACGGCTTCGTGAACAGTCTTACACCTTGTATACTGGTTGTCAGACTTTCGGGCCACTGACTTCCTGTAACGACTGTCGAAGATCTACAAATGATAGTCGGGACCAACGGCTTAACGTGCTTTCTGAGGAAACTCGGAATGTAATGGGTGGTCCCGTCCACTGACTAACCTAGACAAGCGCGGCTTAACAGTTTTAGATTAATTTTAGTCTTCTGGTCCTTAAAACGGAATTTAACAGGTGGTATTGAACCAAGTGTACAAAGTTTGACATTGCAGTAAGAATTAGCCCACTAATTCTAGCTATTAGAAAAAGTGCAAAAATTCAATAATCTGCATTTTGAACCTTATGAGGAAACACAAGTGCTGTTTTTCCATACAAAGGTAGTCCCCTGTGTCCTCCCTGGATAATACCAGTAGAGCAATATTTTTTTTTCAAACATTCTATGACCATGTCTCTATGCTTATTTTTTTTTATAAATTATTTATTATAAGAGACATGAACCTTCAACAACCTAAAAAAAAAGGCCAGATTTTCCGCTGTATTCACACATCTTCTGGATGTTGATGACAAATTTGACTAAATTATATAAAAAAAAGAAAACATAGGCACACGGCCAAAACCTTTCTTTAATTTGTAATGAAAAAAATAGTTAAATCAATGAAGTTTTGGAGAAGTAATCAGGGGACTACGAAACGTTGTTTTTGTGTACTTTTAATTGGTATTTTCTACTGTTGTCTCTTTCGCGCTCTGCGCGCGGTCGTTTGGGCACTGCGCGACAGCAAAACATTTTACAAATACCTTCTTTTTTTTTAATTCTCTCGTCCTCAGTGTTTCCTCTTAACGCGAGACATTTCAAGCAAGTGTGTTTGAAAAGAAACACGAGGTCACAGCCCTAAAACAATTGCCTCGCGTCAAGATGACGACATTTTGATAACGTTTAATATTTAGCTTTCCTTTCTAGACGAAAATATGGGTCCGTGGCTTAGGCCCCCAGTGATCGAGCACGAGGATTCGATAAATTTAATTCAAAGCAATTGTTGATCAAATGTACTGTCAGGCACAAAAATCATCATCATCTGCCTAGCCTTTTTCCAACTATGTTGGGGTCGGCTTCCAGTCTAACCGGATGCAGCTGAATACCAGTATTTTACATGGAGCGACTGCCTATCTGACGTCCACAACCCAGTTAGTACTGGGTTACTGGGTGTACTGGTACTGGAAAGATACCCCTTTTTTTTGTTGATCCTACACCCACAGGCTCCTCGAGGTCGAAAACTTTTTCTTTTTTTTTTGTACCTGCCGATCACTGTACTAAGAGAAAAAGCACAAAAACAAATAATCAAATCAAGGGCGTCGGCCACGGGTGCCTCGACAACTGGGGGCCTAAGCCACGGACCCGAAAATATAATTGCATACTTTTTAAAACAATAGACGTTCAAACTTCTAGCCTGTCTAACCTATTCCCTAATATAGGGATCGGCTTCCAGTCTTACCGGTTGCAGCTGATTATCAGTATTTTACATGAAGCGACTGCCTATCTGACCTCCACAACTCGGTTACTGGGTAATATAATTCGATACCGGTGAGACTGGTTGTCAGATTTTCTGATTAATGAAACTATAGGCGTATAATTATAGTAAATGCCAGTTAAGATCACAATAACGGTCATTGCTCATTCTCCTAATATCTCTTCGTACGAACCAAAACAAATGAACCATTCGTATCGTTTTTCATTCGAAAAAATGTTGAAGATCACGATAGCTGACGATTCAAGACTTGAACAGGCTTATTTTTAGATTTCAAAGTTAAGAACTTTTTTTATAAATGAAGCTGGGTCAATGACCGCTATTGCGATCTTAATTGGCACTTACTATAGTCAGCTTATTTAAAAATAAACTAAGAATGCTGTAAAAAAATAATAATGTTCTAGATATTTTGGGTACAATTCCTAATATATTTTTATACAAAGGGACATCCTAGGTCCCAAACATTAATAAAGGTCCTGATTTATTTACAGGCTAACGATTTCTGTAGCCTAAACATTACTTTCAGTACCTATAAAGAGACTGAAAATGATCTATTTCTTGGTTATTTCAGTATCCCAAAAAGATATATTATTTTATTTCTGAAATAAATCTCACTAACCGAACAATTTGTCAGGAAGACAGATTTATTTAGGACCTATTTTTATAGTTTACTGCCTGGTTAGTCTAATGGCCTAGTTGGGTAAGCGCGACATTTGAGAACAAGGTTCTGGGTTCGATTCTTAGGTCGGGCAAAGTGTAATTGGGTTTTTTATCAGGAATTTCTCAGTACCACCCACAGAGTGACGTGCCCGCTTGATGTCCATAGACTCGCCCCCTATGACAGGGGACTTAAACATAACTGGCAAAACGTTGGAGTATTATTAGGTACACTGCTGCCCAGCCCTTCGGGGATTACAGGCGTGATATTATGTTATGTAAAATACCATATTTTAGGCAAGGAAAAGAAACTATCTATCTATGCTAAATATGTTTTTAGACACTTGAGAACCTATCCAATACTATTGTCGTTTGTTATTATTACATAAACGTTAGACTATACGCAAGGGGTGCTTCGAATAGTCGTAAAATGTCAGTTTCAAAGGTCATAATAACGTCTTGGCGTGTAACATTATTGTTATGTATAAAAATACAACAGTAAAGGTACTGAATTTAAAAATAGATAAAGGCTATTCTATTCTATATTGATAAAACTACTGCCCGTGCAGACGTGATGAAAAATTATTTATTTGTTTATTTATTTCAGGCCAACCAACAATTGTTTATACTGTTACATGTTTAAATTAAGGTTCTTAAATCAAAGGTTAGTATAACAATTTCTTATAGGTTAGCAACGCATGCCCCATACATAATAAATGTAACCAGATAAGAACAGAGTTGAAATCAAAATTAAATACAGAATTTAAAAAACAAAATCATCAATTAAATACGAAATCAAGATTAAATACAAAATCAAAATTAAATACAAATACAAAATTAAATAAAAAAAAAACAAACACAAAATCAAAATTAAAAACAAAACCAAAATTAAATACAGAATCCAATTTAAATACAAAAAAAAACACGATCAAAATAATGCAATACAAAATCAAATTCTCAATTAAAATGTCATAAAAGCAACACGAAACAAAAATAACATAAAAATCAAATTCAAATTTAAATTTAAATTACAGCCATAGAAATGCATTATTACACACTGAAATGGGACCAAATTTCTTTAAGCATACATCAGTGGTGTGTATTTGTCACACTTTCGGTAGTAATATGTAATATCCAAAGAGTTAGGCAAAGGTGTATCTTATAGCATACCCACATTTCGTTAGTTACGTTTAAATCCCTCGTAATAGGGTGCGAGCCTATTGCCATCAACCGGGCACAAATCGAGACTCCGTGGCTACTATTGAAAAATTCCTAATGGAAAAATCCAAACAGGCAAAAATCTTCTTCCAAAATAAAATTAATTAGTCCGTAAGAGTACGAAAATAAAATGGTTAGTTACGAATCGATAATTACGTTTCATCAATGTCTAAGGTTCGGTTTACAGAATGGTTTAAATATAATTTTCTCGGTAGTTTCTGAAGAAGGAATGTCTGTCGTAAGCGGTTGTAAGTTATTCGCGTTTCCCTCGAAGTATTATTGATCCTTTTGTAATCGTCCTTGAACTGGAATGTTCTTTCAATCTTTCTAAGAATTATTCGGAAAAACGTCAGAGGCGTACGTACGTGTTCAACAAAACTATTAAGACGATAAAACTAAGACTCAACTAGAGCCTCTCACGGAAAATCTTTTTTCAAGGATACTGTTGAAAATGGTTATATGAATGTTGATTCACTTTGCTCAAGAAAAAAGTATGAAAATAGCATATCGAAATATAAAGATGATGCATATAATTCTAGAAGAGAGAGAGAGAGAGAGAGAGAGAGATAAAGCAGCGTTGTACCTAATATTACACCTACATTCCGCCAGTTATGTTTAATTCCCATGTATTAGGAAATGAGCCTATTGCCATCAACCGACCACAAATCCAGACTCCGTGGCTATTATCGAGAAAGTCCTATTGGAAAAACCCAAAAACACTGAGCTTTACATGGGAATGGAACTCAGGACCTCAATCTCTGCACTAGCGATTGCAACCACTAGACCAATGAGGCAGTCCTGAACATAAATAAATATAATAACGTCTCATTAATTTAAAACTACCCGTTCTTCACAAACTTGTTCAAACACAAAACATCTGTTTTCGCTACCAACCAATGATAAATCACCACTACATTTCACCATTAAAATAGAAAAGAAAATGTTGAAACAGAATACATTAAAACATAACAAATTAACGACACCCTGGCTTGGGGGCTGCCTAATAAATGAAGACAATTTAATCCGCTAGAAATACAAATCGCTTGTCTAATTTATTTCGCGAGTTGAATTCAGCGAGATTTGCCAACTCGACTCTCATGGGAAGTTACGTGGATGTAGAGAAATGTATTGTGTTCTGTGTGTGTTATTTTTTTATATTGGCATTAATATCCCAGTCCGGGGCAAAGGCATCCCCCAAATCTATCCAGATATCCAGTTAACGGCTTCGAAGAGTTTTTTGATGCTATATTTTAGTTTGTTGTAAGTTTAGCTTCACTTGGCTGTTGGTTTTTTAATGGTAGTTTCATATGATGAGGCCAGTTCTCGCTTCGTTGGAAGACGGGGAAGCTGGTCCTCATTCGGAAGCCGGGGCGCCCTGCGGACTCTTCGTGCGCATACCGGTCCGTGGTGCTGCTCGACGAAGTGGACAAGCTCTTTGAAAGAGTCATTGCAAACCGGCTCGCCGAGCACCTTGCGGGGATGTGACCGGACCTTGCGGAACACCAATATGGTTTCCGCAAGGAGCGCTCTACGGCGGACGCCAACATGCGCGTGAGAGCCGTCATGACGGGGGATGCGGTGTCCCGGGGTGGTGTTGTCTTGGCGGTGTCTCTCGACATCGCCAACGCCTTCAACACCATGCCCTGGAGCTGTATAAGGGAGGCACTCCGGTATTACCGGGTGCCGACCTACCTCCGTCGTGTGGCCGGGGACTACTTGATGGACAGGGCCGTCATCTACCCCGGTCGCAACGGAGAGTGGAGCCGGCGAGAGATGTCGTACGGTGGGGAGGTCGGCCTGCACCTGCCGCGCCAAATTGTCGCTCAGCAGACAGACTTCCGGCGTGATCTCATGGCGACATGGAGAGAGCGACTGTCGCAACGCCGTGCAGGGCACGCCACAATAGTGGCGATAAGTCCCCTCTTTGAGGAGTGGCTTGAGAGGCACCACGGCGTCCTCACCTGCCTGACGCAGGTTCTCACCGGACACGGTTGTTTCGGGAGGTTCCTGCACCGAATCGGGCGGGAGGAAACGCCTGGGTTACCATTGTGAGGATCGACCGGAGGACCCGGTGGAGCACACGGTGGAGGTCTGCCTCGCGTGGGCGGTGCACCGCCGTGTCCTCGTCCCACCTCCTTCTGTGATGCAGTCATGCTAGCGAAGGAGGTGGCGGAACGTAAGAGGGAGAGAACCTCACGTCCCAGCCGCCGCGGGCGATGCACCGGGTGTCGGGGGCCACCGTAGGCGCGGGCCTGTGGACGGTGAGCTATGGGCTAGCTCGCCGTCCGTCCGTCTTATGACGAGGGGTGGTCGACGGCGCGTTCGTGTTCCACGCGCGCCTCATAGAGTTGTCAGCAAAGGAAGGGGTCTGCAAGGGCCGATGCCTGCCGGGGCTGCGGGACTGTTCGAAAGAGATACCGTGGCCCCGGAAAACAAAAAGGCGATGAAGGAACATGGATGGGTTTTAGTCAGTAAAAGTCTGACACTCCCTTCTGCTCCGCCCAGAGCAGGAGGAGTAATTTGATGATTTTCCATCCGAAAAAAAAGGCAGTATCTAATAATGTGAAACGTAATTAATGTGTCAGTTTTAAAATCCTCTCTGGGTTGTCTAGCGTCATGGACTCCTTGGCAAAGTTTATATCATGATACCCTTAACATTGTGAATTAAGTTCTATTAATACCTATGATAGGTAGGATAAGTACTTGGCTTTAAGTTAATCGTAAAGACTTCCAGCAGTATTATTTCTCCCTCCTCCTGTAATTCATCTAAAGTTTAAGGTTGTCTTGAAAACATTGCTTGTGTCACTCTTTGTGAAATGTTTACTTTTATGTAAATTGAAAATATGGTATGCATAATAAAGAATGTCCATCTTCTATCCATCGTTATCGGTTGATTGCCTAAAAAGTCACAAAATCCTTGTGACCGTACATTCAAAACTGATAAAGCCTATTAAACGTCACCTTATTTTTTACCAAATAAACTCTTTTACAAGAAATCAGCCTGATAACCTCTCTCTTTTCTCTAAATAGCGGAGAGCAAATTGTCTGTGACACAAAGTTCCTGCCCACTTTGACTCAGATAAGTTTATCAAGATGCAGTGAAAATGATCAAAGACGGAAAGTTGGTCAAAGTTAGTAAATCGATTATTTTAATCTCCCTCTTACTTTGAACTTTGTTCTTGAATGAAAAATGTCGTTCAGAAAAATCTAGTTTTGATTGTGGATTATATTTATCTGATTGAAAAGAGACCAGCCTTTTTTATGTTTAAGTCGGGTATGAAGATCAGCGGAATAACTCATCAATAATTGCCTAAAACAAATGGCAATTCCTTTTAATTTGTCATTGTTAATTCAGCAACATTTATTACTTTGTCTATGATGTCCAGCAAAACATTTTTTTAACCCAGTGAAGCAATGTACACGGGTATCCTTTAAAAATCTTCCTCTTGTACTACAAACATACAAGTGGACGTAGTGCTGTCAAAATGAGCTAAACCACAATTTTTATTAATACAGTTAAATACGTCGAATTAACTAAACTGATATTCAGTTGAATCAGGCTCATATTCACCCAAAACGTTTGTTTAGAACAGATTTATGATAAATTATTTACTTCATAAAATGGAAGTTTGATGTGGGTTCGTAGATTTTGGCAAAACTACGCTCAAGAATGTTACATAATTGAGTGCAGAAAAGAAAAAATACAACTTGTTTGTTTACTGCGAAAATTGAAGCCAATCGCTCAGCCATACACCAATCGAGTCGTAAACACAACTATAGGTACCTACAGCCATTGTTCCTCGTTCCTCCAATACCCGTGTACAGCATGACTTGGATAAGCAAGAGTTTATAATGAACTTCGGAAGTGCTGGCTATTGGTCGCGATGACTGGCACTCAGAACTTTGTAACATTATTACTAAGGTGTACGTTTCTGAACTGTTGGGTTGAGAAACGGTTTTTGGTTGCTTTGAAATGGTCTTATGTTATCTGGAAATATTGCTTTTAGTTGTAGGTAAGGTTTAACTAGGTATGGATATACAACCACCTGAGATATATGGTGACCAAACCATATAGCTTTTAATCTTGACTACCTGGGAAAATATTTTTCATAAGGATAATTGTTAGAAAATTCTAATTCTTGTTATTATTTTCAATAATTTTAGAAAGTTTTCCATTAAATATTGTGTGTTTTGTGATAACAGCAACCGAACCGTAAATTCCGAATACAATGACTGTCACGAATGAGTTTTATAATCATCTCCTCTCAGCGTAGCAGGAATTCAGGCCGTAAATGTCTTTTTAGTAAGTACTATTTTTAACAACAGAGATAGTTTTTTTTTTCTTTCGCAAGCAGTGGCAAGTGCTGACGCATTGCCATTGCTCTAGTCATCTCTAGTCAATACAGAAAAACTTCGCACAGCTTTCAGAATATAGTGTAATTTGAATAACAAAAAGAAAAACAATTCACATCTAGTAATACAGACTCCTTGCGCCATGTTTGAATACGCAACGTGTTCATCAGTTGACTCGAGCCGTCATTAATCAGATGTTTTTGCCTCTTCTAACCCGATGCGGGCCTGCAGATAAATTTCGACGAATTACTACAACACGATTTTCTTTTGGGTAATCTCCTGAGACGCGAAAAAACTGAGTACTTTTCTTGCTGGCGATATATATTTTTTCGGCTCAATTGAAGTTACATAGCGTGTCTGATTATTTTTTGGAAAAAATTGGATATGGAGCCTTGCAAAAACGAAGTAGTTTTTCTCTAAATTAAGTTCTTAAATAAAAGAGCCCTTAAATCTAAGACGTATCTACTTACCTTCACAGAGGGAAAACGTTAAGCAATTTTCACGCAGTGTAGGCAGTAATATGCCATTTTTCTGAACTGTATTTTCATTACTATAAATTTTCATTACATTCATGCTGTACATAATTGCACTGTGACTCAAAGCTTTTCACTTCACCCGGTGACCAATGAAATACATACATACATAAACTCACGTCTTTTTCCCATGGAGGCGGGCGGTAACCATATTGAATTAGTGTCAGGGCCATCTTTTTCATTGGGCACTCTGGGCAAGTGCCCAGGGCCCCACGATCCAAGGGGGCCCTAAATTTCCGTCATTATCATAGCAAGTGTTTGTCAGAAGATACTTAACTTATCCCAGGCGGGATACTAAAACGGACATTCTTATGATTCTCTACCTTTTAATAGTTACTTATAAAGTTCTCCGCCTCTACAAAAAACCCCACTAGCTTGCTCTCGCATTTTGCATCCTACAAGGGCCCCATTATTCTCAAGTGCCCAGGGCCTTCAATTTGTTAAAGATGGCCCTGATTAGTGTACATATTGATATCAATAGAAGACAAAAATATCGATGATTTAAATATCCGTATAACCGTGACGACGGACTAACAATTGTTTTTAGTTTTAGTTTAGCCGTGTGGTATCCGGCAGAGTAGAATAGAACCAACCCATTACACTCACGGGTGTCGTATAAGGCGACTAATGTCTGAGGCAGAACACCTTGCGCCTCCGTAGACCAGAGAATGGGCAGCAGCGTTTTCTGTTAGTCTTTCATCACTGCGATCTACAATCCGCCTGCCAAGCGTGGAGATTACGGCAAATTCCTCCCATCCTGGGAGAGGCTTATGTCCAGCAGTGGATGTTATGGGCTGTTGTAGTAGTAGTAGTAGTAATATTTAGCGAATCTATTATTTTGAGATTCTGCTATTTTGAAAATCTAATATTATGCAAATAAAGGCTTCTCCAGTTAAGTTATTATTAGTAATTGGTTTTCCGAGACCATACATACATATTAATGTATTCCTACCTCATCTCATGTTTTCTTGGAACACCAGTCAAAGATCTTGTAATCTTACTATGTGGCAAAGCGAATATAGGATGAACTGTTTGTATGTAAGATCACTTAGTGTTTCCTGGGAAACTGTTTCATGTTCAAAGTTAGATTTAGACTGGAGTTACTTGTACCCATTTAATATCTATGGGTTGTTGTGGTTTCTAAGTTGAGAAATAGTTGTATTAATGTTGAAATGGTGTAGTATTATTATTGTTTAATAATAAAAGGTATTTTACACGACTTTATGCAGTCGTGCGTCATGAAGTCGCGTTTCTGAATTTTTGCTCGGTTGATGGCAATAGGCTCACCCCCTATTACATGGGACTTAAATATAACTGGCGAGATGTGGGCAAATACTGAATAGCAATAAATTAAAACTTGAAAACAGTTGTTTAATTGACTTCCGGAAAACTGGAGTACAGTAACCACGATCTCATTGTGTTCCCTATGCTTTTCAATATTTTACACATCCACTAATTCTAATTCGTAGACAATTACCTACCTAGCCCCTTCCAAACTATGTTGGGGTGGAATTGCAGTCTAACCGGATGCAGCTGACTACCAGTATTTTATATCTAGCGACTGTCTATCTGACCACCACAACCCTATTTGTGTTGGGTAATATATGGTATTTACAGATATCACATGGTAAGACTGGTTGTCAGATTTTCGGATCCATGGCTACATGTACCGACTGTGAAAGATGTACAAAAGATGTCTTAACCTGAAGATCGACTCAAGCAGGTGTTACTATTTAGAAACCAACCAGATTTCAGCCATGTTTATGATATTATACTAAAACAATCGTTTCTTTGTTCCAGGTTACTTTTGGCACATCACAGACTTTCACTATGACCCTCTCTACACATCACAAGGCGACACTAGAAGACGTAGGTATAAAATGTTAACTATTTCTAAGTTACTCAAGTTATTAACTTGCGCAGGAACCACCCTAGTTAACCTCAGTTAACTATAACTGTGAACCGGAAACCATACAGTTTATCGTACAAGTTACTGGTAAGGCTTAGAAAAAAGTTACTTCGGTTTTTATGAATGTGTAACAACGTCAGTAACAATCATGCTTGCCCACCAACGTCCGTAACATAGCCAGAATGTCATGTTAAGCCTAGTCTAGTGAAATCGCTTTCTGGATCGGATTGAGCTAATAATTTCAATAGTTTATGTCAATACAACGACGACGCGACGGCGACGTTGCGTTGGAAGGCCTCCCACTAGGTGGACCGATGACCTGGTGAAGGTTGCGGGAATCCGCTGGATGCGAGTCGCACGGGACCGGTCAATGTGGCGACACTTGGGGGAGGCCTATGTCCAGCAGTGGACGTCTTTCGGCTGAAATGATGATGATGTCAATACAATAGGTACATTTTTGACTTTATCATAATCGTTAACGCTGATAGGATGTCATTTTAACTACTAGCCTTTCAGGTAACATAGACCGGCCCATCTACTCTGGACACAATTCACCGTACCGATTCAATTTGGTGCCCAATTTTGGTTTGCTTGTGTCAATGGCAATTGTAATTTGTATGCAAAATAACAGTTTAATTAGCATTTCCAATCGCAGTACCTATAAATAGACGAATTGTGTCCACTTTGACTGATTGCTTTTTTCAACTATGCCTGGATCGAAAGTGGTTTAACTGACATATCATTAATAAAATGAGCATTAAACAGTTCCATTTTTAGGGTTCCGTACCTAAAAAGGTAAAAAAAAGAACCCTTATAACATCACTTTCTTGTCGGTCTGTCCGTCTTTCACCACCAATTTTCTTAGAAATGGGTGGACCTAGCAAGTTTAAATTTATGCCAGATAGTGGTCTATAGTCCCCATTATGTGTATGAAAATCACCCTGAGTCAACACGATAAAAATATGTGGGCAAATATAGATTTTCGCGAAAAGCTAATCGGCATTATAATTTTAGAGTCAACAAAACTTCTGTCATGCGCTGTAGCTGTGACTCACGACAATAGTCTTTACTGTAGTCAGTGTCACTTAAACGTACAGCTCGTGGTCAAACAGTTACGTTACAGAAGGTTCTGTATCCTAGAAGTTAGAACGTTATTATATTAAGTATTAACGTGGCTTAGGCAACCACCTTTCTACTTTAGATTGTCGCCGAGCAGACGAGCGAGGCAGTTCAGGCCACCACCGAGCGCTGGGCCGCTTCGGAGACTACTCCTGCGACAGCTCGCTCGAGCTGATCGAGTCAGCTGCGCGGTACATGCGCACCAGGCATTCAGAAAACGTCGAGTTCGTGCTTTGGACTGGGTGAGTTCGATGACCTACTTTGATTTTAGTTGTAAAGTTTTACGTGATAAAAAATCTAAAGGAATAAAAAATTACGGTTAGAACAAATAACCATATACCACAATAGTGTCACGTGTGTCGAGAAGATGAAGTAACATAATTTTGTCTCTAATTTTAAAATTTCTTGCAGCGACATCATAGCTGCCCGCTACACGGGCAACGAAGATGACAAGATCCAAGCCATCAGGAACATGACTGATCTCCTGAGTAGAACCTTCAGTTCCCACTTCGTTTTCCCAGTGCTCGGACACTTGGACCCATCACCGTCCGAGAGCCTCACCAATTTGTGGATGCACTGGCTTCCTTTGGAAGCATTGCAAACTTTTAAGACTGGTACGTATTTGCTTGAGATACATGGTTGTTTCATTTTGGTACCTATTCGTTTTTTCTAAAAAAAATGCGTTACACGCTTTGTATCTCAATCGAAGGGATTTAGAAGAAATTCCTAATCCATATCTGGACGTTTTTTAGAAACTTACGTCGCTTATAAACTATAAATAACGCAATGAATGTTGCTGAATCATCAAAATGAAAGCAATTGTGTGTGACACAACTGGAAACATTGCGTACAAGGCAAGTTCCATTTCTTCTTTTTTCTATGTAGCGTGACAATCCACATTATCTTCGAGAACGTTGTCGATTTAGACACTTTTTCTAAACACCAAACAAATAATACTAAAGCAGCAACACTACATAATTCCAACTTGCATTATACTGAGGTAAAATCCCATTAAAGCTAGCGCTCCCAGGAAACTAGATTTTAATAAAGCCCCAAGATACGATCTTGTTATAATCCTTCAAAATAATACTCTCTGCAATCAGCCAGCCAGGACCTGTATAAGAACATAATGCCTTATTCTAGACGCAACGGTTTCGCAAGCACTGCACACTTTTAAATATGGTGATTGTTGTGATGTCTTTAGACTGGAACGCCTAACTTTCCTGCCATCAGTTCTAAGTTACCGCTTGAAGTACGCTTTATAAAAGTTTAAAGTTCCCGGGAGTCGACGGTAAATAAGAAACACGAACGCTGAATGGAACTGCGTGTTCGGCGTTTTTGTAGTTTTCGCTTTGTGCATTATTCCTGGGTGGTGGTTGAATGGGGGCTTGATCTATATTCAATGGGGTTTGATGGAAATATATAGCTGGGGATAAATAAACATAGAGTAGCTATAACTTACAGTCGATGCAATGAAAAATAAGCAAGTAGGGAATCAATAAATTGTGGTTTTTGCCTTGTTTCTGAACTAAGCTTAATCTTCTAATGATCATAATTAGATTTAATACCCTGATTGAAGTATTAAATTCAATCATGAGCATTAGTAGATGATATGAACTAATTAAATAAACTAGATTATCTTTTTCTGTTACCAGTTTAGCTCCCTAATAAAACTCTCATCGCATTGCGATTTATCTCATCAATTTTTATGTTCTAATAGTAAAATTATCTTCAAAAACAGGAGGCTACTACACAATAGAGCAGAAACAGAGCAAGCTTCGGATAGTAGCGCTGAACACGAATCTGTTCAGCGTCCGGGATTCGAACACCGTGCAGGCACGGAAGCAGTGGGAGTGGCTCGACGCTGTACTGGATAAGGCTACTACTAATAAGGAAATGGTAAGTTATTTATTTATTCAAGAACGTGGAACTTGGCATTAACAAAGAGAGGCCCATGCCCAGCAGTGGGCTAGTCGGGTTTTGGATAATGATGAAGTGATTTAACATTTTCTAATCAGATGCAACATTGAAATGTACCTCAGGAGGTCTTGTATTTAAAGTTTCGGGACTTTTCGACATCAAGCGAGATTGGCGAATGGGTTAAATAAAAATCAAAAATGGTTTATACTAAGCTCCTCTTTCATTTCCCACTTATAAACAGGATGAAATTTTTGTTCTTACCTATGTTTGCACGGAGGTAAAAAATAAAACATTTGTCACAAAATGAAAGCTGAAAAGCTTCAATACACATAAGTTCGTTTGAAATTACAAAGCCGCTTTCATAGTAAAGAGGATTCAAATAACCATTAAATTTTGTTTTAAATAAGCTTATATTTAAACTACGAAGTGTGTAAGTAAAATAAAAAAGGAAAGAAAAAAAAAACTGAAATTTTGCCCTAACAATTCTAATAAAGAACACAGTGCTGTGGTAAAACATACCGATTGACGTCTAACAAACAAAATGTTTGCTAAGTTTGTAAATTTTGCACAGTGGGCATTGTTTATTCATTGTTTTGTAAACAGCCATGATTTTTCAGTTACATTTTATGTTTGTCTTCCATCAATGAAACTGTAAATAATATATTTGGGGTAGATTCAATTTTACTTTTGGTTTATTTAACGAGAATTATTGCTATTTTTATGTTTTCATTCGCTGGGTTGTTATGAAAAAGTAAATATCACTCAGTGTACAATAACACTGTGGATATTTTTTACCTAGAACAGAATTAAGGTCATGGTACTGCATGCTATACCGGCACCGCAACGGCACCGCTCCAATCCAGCTATTAACTTGTCATTCAAATTAGAACATTAAATTGTGTGTCTTAAAATATATTTCATAATGTCAATATGTAAAAGCCCACGGGGCGGGCAGTCGGCGCGCTTCATCATACAACTCGACTCGCAGCCCGCGCGCTGCTAGTGAGCGGACCGCATGCTTACAGCGCGCCAACAGCGTACTTACAGCGCGCCGACTCCGAGTTTCCAGCGAAACAACGTCGATCACAAATGCCATAATTTTAACAATAGGCTAGTTTCCCCCATAAATTGCAAATCTATTTAGTCCGTCAGTTAGAGCATTGGAAAATAATCGACACGTATTTTTTGTTTTTGTAAATCAATTAATATTGACAAAGATAAAACGTATCAAAACTCGGGAGTGGGGGCTCGTGACGTCAGAACGCACTAAAAATTATACCACGGTGTGTCGTATTAATTAAAAATTAATTTTAAAAGCGTCTTTTCTTCGTCGATTTTGGTTTACGTAACAAAAGAAAAAATACGGGTCAAATATTTTTTGAAAATCCGACTGACGGACTAATTAGAATTTTTCAGTACACAAGCCTATTGCGTTTGTGGTGACAGCAAGCTTGCGCCACGCAGCCAGCGCATGGACTGCAGCGAGCTTGCACCTCGCGGACGAAGCGTTGTTGTCGCGCTGGCGGCTAACCGTAGCCTAAATTCGAGGCGACGCCGTGCTGCAGCTGTGCAGTTGCGGTGCCGGTATAATGTGACCTTTAAGTCTATTCAGAAATTTCGTAGTTCATTTAATCCCATTGAATGGCTTTTACATGAACTTAGATAATTGTAATATTATTATGTTAATGGTTACGTGTTGCGATCGCGAATCAAATTTTAATCAACATACAACCTGACACTAACAGGAAAAAATTGCAAAAAACCCTGGCTACTCTGGCATTTTAGACTTTAAACTGATTTAAGGCCCCATGCTAATCCAACCCTTGACTCAAAAAGTCTGATTTGACGCATACAAATTACAAACACTACATTCTGAACTTCCTTCATAAATATGCGCAGTTCGGCCGGCTCCGTTTCAAAACACGGTCCTAACAAGAGTGGAGGAACTACATAGTGGGACTACGGTACCGGAACTGTAGGAAGTCCGGTCCGGTCTGGCCTGGTCCGGCACGGCCGCCGCCCCGTAATAAATTACAGATTAGAAAATCGTTAATCTAATCGCTTTGCCTTAAATTGCTGTTTGGCTTTTATAAGGACTCTTTGGTGAAAGGAATTTAGTAGCGTGGAGTGATTGATTGTTTATAAGTTGAAAATAATGATGTTTTTGGTTTTGTTCATGTTAAAATACCAACATGGGGTGGGGGCCTCAATGAAACAGATGCGGTGTGTGGTTGTGGAGCTGTATCACAAACTATGCTCCACCTCCTATCCTGGCCTCTCAGACCATAAACATGCAGCTGAAGTGACCTTTACGCTGTTACCGACAACGCGGTGGAAGAGGCAAAGTTCTGAGTTAATAAAACATAAAAATTGTCGTGCCAGAGACACGAATCGATTTACACACTGCTGTGAAAAGTATGCGGAAATACTTTTATGTAGTGATGTTGAGATAAAATTGATTTAACGAAACTTCGAAGGGTGGAATAAATACAACGGTGAAATAAACACAATGCTTTGAGTGTGTTTTATGGCAAACAGCGATTTTTCATGTATCGTTAGCGTTTATACATTTTTGTGGTGGTTATTTGTAGATTCGAATCGGCTATCTGTTTAAATATTACTGATTATTGTATTGTATAACGGGCTGGTGTCCGCAACTCCACGTCAAAGCGCGTATTTTGCGTATGGGCTATAATCCACCACACGGGCCCAGCGCGGATTGGTAGATGTCACATGTCTTCGAATTTTTGGTTCTAGGACATGCCGGTTTCCTCACGATGTTTTCCTTCACCGTTTTGAGAGCTGTGGTGATGAAATAAATTACACAAAGTAATGCGCCTGTCTGGGTTCGAACCCATGACGTACTGTTCGTGAGTCGGGGCCGCCACCACTGGGCCACCACTGCTCTCTTACTGATTAATTTACTAATATTAGAGGTCAGTTGGCAAAGCCATCCAAATATAACCTATACAACACCTTCTCATAAATTAAATAATGAAGCCTACCACAGTCGGTACATTCAAAACAACTGATATGAATTCCTCGGCCACAATTATGAATCATTCTGGGCCGGTTGTAATTCACAGCCGTAAATAGCAACCGTGTACCATTGTGTGGTGGCTAGCAGTGAATCAACTGCGAACATAATTTTCTATGATTTGGTTGTCGATTCATAAAGTAGGTACGAATGTAGTTCATGCCCGCCCGGGCAAGTAGTTATTTTGTAATGAACTATGTACAGTTAGCCGTGTGGTATCCGGCAGAGTAGAATAGAACCAACCCATTACACTCACGGGTGTCGTATAAGGCGACTAATGTCTGAGGCAGAACACCTTGCGCCTTCGTAGACCAGAGAATGGGCAGCAGCGTTTTCTGTTAGTCTTTCATCACTGTGATCTCCAATCCGCCTGCCAAGCGTGGAGATTACGGCAAATTCCTCCCATCATGGGAGAGGCTTATGTCCAGCAGTGGATGTTATAGGCTGTTGTAGTATGTACAGTAGGTAATTTCACAGTTATTTTAACTTTGACTACATAAATCCAACAGCAACCGTATTGAAAACAAAAAACAAGTTGTGCGAGTCGGACAGCATTGTATACGGTACATAATTAAAAAAAACTTTATTAATATTCGTGTCTGTCTGTTTGTTTCGGTTAATCTGCGAAACGGCTGGACCGATTTTGATGAGACTGGCAGATAGTTGATTTTATAAGAAGCTCAGTAACTTAGGCTACTTTTATTTTCGAAAAAGGATTAAGGTTCCGTGCAAAAAATTAAAGCACTTGAAATTGTTAACAGGTCATGGGCAACAACTAGTACTTACATAATATTTAAGTTCTTTGGCTTCTCACGTCTATGAAACAGTTCTTTCTGTAACAACAGCTACTTCTTTACAGTTAATAAATGCTTTCATGACAGCATCATTAACCTTTTTTTTTTTCTGATGGGAATTCATCAAATGACTTCTCCCGGTCTGGGCGGAGCAGGAGGGAGTGTCAGACTTTTACTGACTAAAACCCATCCATGTTCCTTCATCGCCCTTTGTGTTCCGGGGCCACGGTATCTCTTTCGAACAGTCCCGCAACCCCGGCAGGCATCGGTCCTTGCGGACCCCTTCCTTTTTTGCTGACTCTCTTTGAGGCGCGCGTGGAACACGGACGCGCCGTCGACACGGCCTGTCGCCATGAGACGGACGGACGGCGAGCTAGCCCATAGCTCACCGTCCACAGGCCCGCGCCTACGGTGGCCCCGGTGACGCCCGGGGCGTCTCCCGCGGCGGCCGGGACGCTGTGAGGTTTTCTCCCTCTCACGTTCCTTCACCTTCTTCTCTAGCATTACTGCTTCGCAGAAGCATCATTAACCTTCTATAACATTTCCAACTTCGGTTGAAGGTCACACCTACAAAAATAAAAAATAACACCACACCACGGTAAAAAAAACACAAAAGAAATAAAGAAAAACACTCTCGCATTATTTTCATTCCTAAATACATTTCTGCAGCCCAAGCATCAATCTTTGTCGCGTGATTATAGTCAGGAATGTTCCCTTTTTGTATAAATCACATAACCACACTAATATATTCTGACTACGAAAGGTGACGGAATAATTTTGATGTTGAGAAATGTTTGAGGGTAATCGAAATCGCGAAGTGTGATTTCGACAAAAAGGATGCTTGACGAATTTCTTTCACATTATGATGAATAAGTATGGTTGCAAAAGAATAACAGAAAAGAAACAAAGGAGATTACGTAAACGGACTTGTTTTTATTTAACAACTAGTTAGAGGTCGTTTGGAGTTCGGTAATAGGCATGATGACGGTATCAAAAAATTGCAAGTCAGAGTATTGGAAAATAATGGACACGTATTTTTTGTTTTTGTAAATCAATGAATATTGACAAAGATAAAACGCATCAAAACTCGGGAGTGGGGGCTCGTGACGTAAGAACGCACTAAAAATTATACCACGGCGTGACGTATTGAGAATTTTAAATGCGTCGTACCTTCGTCAATTTTGGTTTACGTAACAAAATAAAAAAATACCGGTCAAATATTTTTTGATAATCTAACTGACGGACCAATTAGATTTTCATTTTTCAGTCGACAAGCTTATTGTTCCACGTGATCTTACTACCGGGATAAACGGTATCACAGGTGGTAATATAAAATATTAAAGTTTATTCTGTGAAATAGTAACAAACATCCGCCAGTTCTAAGAAGTACTGGGTGTAGTCTATTACGCGAAAGTTTGTGAGGATGTTATATTCAGATAAGATTATTTAGCACATAAAAGGATTAAGGACTAGGTAACATTGATACAGTATTTGAGTCAAGCACGGCGAGCACTGCCTTGTATCATTTCTAGATCAAAGTGAACACTAGTGCTACTTAGTGTATTCAAACGCTGCATTGAAATACTGGAACAGTGTAACTCGGCTTTACAAGAGAATTACAAAGATTATCACCGGCAATACAAAAACTGCCATCGATCCGTCAAACAATTTCTTTTAAACAATAAAACCTAGCTTTACTTACTCTACTAAATTGATATACTTTCAATCACATACTTTAATTTTATACCACACCAATCCACCCATCCCTTTCATACAAAATTATCAATAAAACGCCAATACCACTCATTAAACAGTACAACCTTATCACCATCCATTGTAATGTCCTCATAAAAGAGAAAAAGGCTTTACCAAACACATTTCAGATCCAAAGATACGGGTGTTCTGACTTCTGAAACGACAGAAGTCAGACCGTGTCGGAAAATTCAATTTATTCCACCCATACTGTCAATACATTCTGAGCTGGGGATTTAAAGTCAATTTTATATAGGAAAATGTTACATACTTGTACTGTACCCTTTGTTCCGTTTAGTTATACCTCACACTATACCCTTTTTGGTGGGAGGCTCTTGAAAGGCGTAGTCAATAGTTGGGTTTAAGGGCTGAGTAAACGGAGGCTGTATGGAGTTAACGCTGTTGAATAGAACGTTTCTGCGATTTGAATGGATTACCATTTTGTTAGGGAAATTATTTTAAAGTCGGCAAGTTTTGTCGCTGATTTAAGCTTAGAATGAACAGTCAGATGGGATATTTTTATAATGACACATATCTACAGTTTACACACACATAACTATAGTATTACTAAGATGAGTACGACAATGTAGTAGATCTTATATGGACGAAGTTTATTGGCGGCGTTGTACGATTCTACATTATATTAATTTGTGAAGTGTACACATGAAATAGAAAAACCAAACCTGTCATGATAATCGTAACGACAATGATATAGGTATTTCAAACTCGACCGTAATGGTAAATCAAAGCGGTAAAGACTTGCTGTTTTCACAAGGTTAGATAGAATGTTTGTGGATAATCGAAATCGCAAAGTGTGATTTCGACAAAAAGGACGCTTGACGAATGTTGCTGGTTTCACAAAGTTAGATAGAAACTGTCTTGATCAACGTTGCTGTTAGTAAACATTATATAGTTTCACTCACCTGCTGCTTTGAATCCTGAGCATTGTAGCAAACAACTCGATCCATGTCCACTTCACTTCAGTGCTTTCTTTATTGAAGTATCCCTTTTGAAGCTGTGTCCAATTCTTCTTGCTCTGTTTGTTCTATTGGTGTACAAATATTACGTGGAAATGTTCGCACAGAAAATCCTCCAATACGATAGAATATCTAGAGCTCAAACGAGTAAATAGCGGGAATTCGTGCGCTAAAACCAAATATTCCAAAATCCGTAAAAGAAATTGGTATTCAGTGAATTGTTTCATAAAAAGTAATTGCTGAAACGCTGAGGCATTTATCACGAATTAATTTGGGAAACAAAATGGAAAACATCAAACATTTAATTATAACAGCTTAGTCTTAATCGGATGCTTTATTGCCAGCACTAAACGATCCCTGGACAAGTTACAGGGTTAATGGCTGAAGACTCACTTCCATACTAAATGTGTTTTATATCCACTAACGTTTTAATAACCACTAACATTTTATCATTCATCGTCTTGCCGTCAGAAATTAAAGTCTCCAGAGCGAAATTACGATCTTAAAATAAAACGTACTCTCCATTTAATCAACGTTTCCCCAACCAATTTTGCAACTAAAATATCTTGTAAAGTACACAAAATCTTTATAAAGATTCCCCGTCGTCAGTTTTGCAATTCCGTATCTTAGAAGGTGCACAAGATTTTCAAAGTGTCAGTAGGAGATAAAATTTTATGCGAGCATATAAATTCGGGTCTAATAGAAAAATTTACGTCACACAAGTTTATGCAATCGAAGCTCCGTGCACCAGTAACGGCAGTAATACTCAATGTCTCAATAAGACTTACAAAGATGTTTTCATTTCGTTTTTATGGAATTGTATACTCTTGCATGTTTACAGGATATCTTGTTCTTTGCAAGTGAGTAAGAACAGTTGATGTCTGGTCCTTAGATGTTCAGAGACTTTTCTCTAGGCATATAAAAAAACATGCAGCGATCAACAAAATGCGAGAATTGAATTGTACATTAACAGATTGACTTTCACTGGGCCCGTCTGTTGGATTATGGCTCCGATTGTGTTTGGCTAATAATGCAATAGAAATAATGATATTAAGCGTTTTTCTAAGTCTGGACATCTTATCTTAAGAGTCTGGAATTTTGCCCGCTCAATAACTTACAACATATATCTGGCTAAATGTGGGTATACCATTGGTAGACTTCGGACTAAACCTTCGGGAATTACAATCATGGTGTTATGATTAAGTTGAACTGTAATTAAAAGCATTTTTCTCAACTACTATTTCTATTCAACAGGTTTACATCGTAGGCCACGCGGCCCCAGGGTCGGACTCGAGGCATCCCTACGACATGTCTGCGGACGCCAACGCCAAATACCTGCGCACGGTCAGACGACACGCCAAGATCATAGCCGGACAATTCTTCGGACACCTACACGCTGATACGTTCCGGGTTATTTATGATAATGGTGAGACAATAATGAATGTCTAATTATAGTTTTTGGTTTTAAGGCAAGGTATTAGAAGTACTTTCTTCTAAAATAACAGATTTGTTTCTGGGGAGTTTGTAGCGCTACTTCTTCTCAGCTAAAATACTAGGAAGTGTTGAAGGACGCGGTTTAGGGGACTCTAGGGGACTGTTTTGAGTAATTGACGTTCAAAAAGGATCTGTCGCAGATTGTCTCATTCGCAAAATGTCACCGTGCAAATTTTTAGCCTTATTTGAATAAATGTCTTTTCGATTTGATATTGACCCTGAGTCAATAAATAAACGGGATTTTATGATGGTGATTATAGGAATTGTTTTTTTTTATTTGGCCCCTGTTTTGTAAATCACTGTAGCAGGAATACATATAATAATTATTCCAATTATATATGATATATGTATTGTTTTTTAAAGAAAAAACTAGTGAAATTATCAATATTGCACACAAAACTGGTTGCTTAGATGATGCCTACAACTGTGTGTTTTTAAGAAACAGGAAACTATAACTACTATAAACAGAATTGAATCGAACAACGAACATCCAAATTTAACGCTACAATACAAACTACATGAACATGAACCATTTCAGTAACAGTTCCAGTCTCTGAATTCCCCATAAAAAACGCACAAAATCTACAAAAAATTCAAACCTAGCCGGACGATATCCAAAATAATGGAAATATGGAAGCAGTTTAGTACTACCAAGCATAAACTACATCGCTATATCACAAAAACGTACAACGATTTGTTCCTAGCCAACTTTCATTCCAATATTTAATAAAACTCCGTTCTTGCTAAAATTGGAAATTAAAAGAAAACAAACTGTGTCAACCACGTATGTTCGGGAAAGTGGTTCCCATCTCCACGAGTGTCCCAGTAATCCAATTTTCTTAGGTTGACTTTCACAATTTACTTTTTAAAACGCAAGGCATTTCTTGGTTGCGTTATTTTGGTATGTTATTACTTTTTGCAAGAATGAGTTTGGCCAGCTGGCATGTTTCACACGTGTCGTCAAGCCTCGCGTGCTTTTATATCTTATCAACGACCTACAGACTATGGAGAAATCAAATGAAATTTCCGAGAGCAATCCAAGTCATTGCAACACGACCTATTGTGGCTGTTAGCCTGCGTCGTTGATTTTGTCCAGCTCGTCTCGCCATCTTCTACGAGGTCTGCCGCGACGCCTTCTGGCTGTGTCGGGGCTCCAGAATATGGTTATTTTGGCCCACAAATCATTGGGCATGCGGCAGACGTGGCCAGTCCATTCCCACTTGTACCGCCGCGTCGCAAGTCGCGTCGGTAGTACGCGTACGGTACGGTAGTTAAACAGCAACATAGAACAAAAAGTACTACAGCGCCATCTACCTAAATCATCTAGGATACAAAAGAACTAACATCAACTTTTTTTTTTTTGTAAAATTCTTAATTGCACAATTAAAGTTATCCGCGACCTAAGACTACATAGGAAAAACCCGATAACTATCGGGCAGTACAGTAGCAGTACAGTAGCCCACCAGACGCAACCTTCGCCTGGTCGGAGGATCCTGCCTGTTCTATGGGGAATGAAGAACTGTATTCCCTCTTCTTCCTACTTCTATACGCATGACGTATTGGCCCTGATGCGCGTAACGTAGCAACACGTGCTTCTCTACGCGTGTAACTGTACTGGTATTTGTACCCGCATGACATGGAAACGAAACACGTGCCTAATTTGTTTACGTGTGTGGCATTTAGGATTTGTAGACACAACGTTTTGTGGCTCCCGGTATCACTTATTTCCTAGAATTCATGTATTGCTTTTAGGCGTTACCTAGAACAGAATTATGGAAGACCTGTGACTTTCTTCCATCATTTTTGTAAAGTTTTCTATTGTATTTATTTTTATGCTGCAATAGAAGAGACTGGCCTCCACGACACAGGGAACTCTTTCATTTGTTCTTGCCTCTGCGCTTAGTTTGTGGTGGACAAAAAGAAAGGAGAAGAGTGAGGAGAATCCAAAGCCTCTTCTACAACGTCCTGCAGACCAAATAATTTTAAGTTTTCAAACGAAAACAAGTTAAACATCGTGGGAGAACAGGCTATGATTGAAGCTCAGACTGCAGAACTGCAGCCTTCTATCGTGAGAAGCTATGCTGCTAAGCACTCGATGCTTATGACCATGATAGATGGCAAAATCACTCCACAGCTATCAAATACCTCATGGCAGGCTTGTGATGTATGTAAAGCTATTCCTTCGGAAATGAATAAGTTGGAGAAAACTCATAGCATCATCATAAAAGTCATTAGCAGGCTATAAACTAACGTTATTATAAGTAAATCGATCATTTAACCACGTCATAGATTTGAAAAATCTCATATCAAAAATTCAAAATTTATTAAAATTGATACGTTCAAAGCGGCAACCAAAAGCGTATAAATTAGATGTCATCTTGATCGCCTTGTATGGTACAATATCTTGTATGAGCACCAGCCCTACAGTTCAATTCAGTTTTAAAAAAAATAAGTGTTTTCTCCCATACAAAATAAACCACACTAATTTTTTTCTCAACCGTGGAGCTACTAATACCACCTATACGTTAATATGACGTAAAGGGAGGTATACCAGAGCCATTGCAATTTTTATTTTTTGAATTCCTGACTTTGAGTTTCTATGAGTATGGAGCTAGATTTCCAGACCACTGTGAGTCGGTAAGAGATTTCCTTAAAAAGGAGACGTGCACTTGGGCCTCGTGATCCGAGCGTTTCGACTCCAAAATGGTCAAAACTGTAGTTACCAATAAGGTTACAGTATTTGCGTCGCTTGAGGGTGAAAAAAATGAATCTTTCGCGAGCAGGTATCTTTCTGATTAGGTATGACAAAAAAGCTTCAATTTCATACATATTGTACTCAGCTTGTATCTTCAAAAAGCAGTCGCATTATTGGACACGAAATACGAGATAATTACTTTATAGGGAAACGTATGAAGTCCGTGTGTTTTAAATATGAGAATAATATTTATTTATCATTTCATTTGCCTTCAGTAGCGAACTGTCGTATGCATTAATTAAATAGTATCGGCGAGGGAATGATGATTATTTTCATGCGAAACATTGCGAACAAGAGGCAGCTAATAATGCCACTGTATTTATTCTTTTGTGATCAATTATACAGGGTGTAAAAGACCTCATCACGAAGCCGTCAACCAAGCATTCTGTACATCAAACTAAGTAACTTTACGCAAAAATTATTGCTGGGAAACGACTTTTTATTTGGGGTGAAAAATCATGTTTTGTGGTAGAACTCAATGTAACGCACTCAAAACATTGTGCTGATGGATGGATTGAATAGTCCGGGGGTCGTGGAGGTGTTTAAAGTAAAAATCTTACATTAAAAAGTTGTATTAAAAAAAAAACTTGTCAAAAAGTTGGAACTTTGACCCCCAATATCTCTGTAAGTAGAAGGTTCCCAGGTATGGTGTAGAACAAAAAAATGATCGCAATGACAAGGAGAACAAGTGCCTTTCGGCTTCGTTAAGAGGTGTTTTACACCCTTTATACTGTAAGTACTCGCTTATTGTATTTGGATGGAAAATTGTTATTATTATTATTATTATATTATAATATTATATTTATTATTTATGTGGTTTAATATTATGTATGTTCTGGGTAGATATTTAGCAGTGTAAGATAGCCTTAAATTGTCAAAATCAGTCACAAGTCACAAGTAAACAACTTAGATTCTCCAATCAGTGGGTAGTTCGGCTCTTTAAGATTATTTAACTTAAACACATTATTAATATACTATACATAAATTCAACTAGAAATGTGTGCCAGATATATAATACACATTTCTAAATGAACCAGTTCAATTCTATGGATATTTATTGAAACTTCATCAATCATTTGCTGTCGAAAAAAATTCTCGACTGAGTACTTTGGCAAACAAACTGCTATTGGAAAGCTAAAGGTCAATCAATTCTTACAGTACCTATCTGCAAAATGTTTGGACTTAGATTCAAAATGCGACATTAAATCCACCACAAACAACTCGATAAAGAACCCAAAAGAGAAAATGTCACAAACAAACTATATAAATGGACATCAGAAATTAAATAACGTCAGCAGTGAACACTCAATGCGATTTAGCAAAAAGCAGCCATGATGTTTTATTTGCCCGAAGCTGGCATTCGAATAATTACCGTAAAACCGGTTTATCGGCTAGGAGCCACAAAAAAGATATATACAGAAATTCACCTCCACCACCTCATGATGATGCAAAAACATTAAACCAGCGAATCCAAGTGAACTTGACGACACGGTTGGCGCAGGGGCTTTGTTTGAATCTGTGAGCTTAAGGGCCTGCGTAGACGACAGACCATCCGTGACGCACTTTTTAGTCTGTGAAAATAGAACCTAAGCAATTATATGCAGTAACGCATACGACGTGCAAAAAGTCCGGCGGCCAAAAATTCCGTCTCATTCTGGCAGATCATGCCGCGCCGCGCCGCACAAAAGTGCGCATAAAAAATAGAACGTTTGCTTAAACGCGCGCTAACGCAGACGGCGCACACTTTCAAGTATGCAATCTGCACTCGAATAGAATGATCGAAGATGTGCGTCGTGTGCGTTGAGTCTGCGTAAAGATCCGCGACGGATTTTTGTATGTCATGCAGACATTTTGTTCGCCACAGACTCATCTGCACAAAAAGTCTGTCGTCTGCGCAGGCCCTAAATGTTTGTAAACGCACCCACGATATAAGATATTTTTTTATTGTGGGAACGTTTTTTTCTTTTTAAGAAAAAAATAAATAAAAGAACTTTCGATCGGCATTTGTTTAAGACAGTTTGAGATCTACGTACAGTCGATAGCACAATTCACTGTTTATATGATCTTGAGCTAGCCTAGCATCAAGGAGGGGCAGCTACTGACAGTTTTATAACTACTGACGTACGGCATTGTACACACGGTGACACATGAGGTTACAAAAATCCAGTATAACCTGACATCGCTTTGTATGAGGTTCCTGTACAATGCGAAATCAGCGTATACTGGTCTTGTATAGCTTGATAAGTAGTACACATCTGTGTTCGTGCAAAAGCTATAAGTATTAACGCAAAACACGAGGCGCACTGGTTTTAGCACGTTGCATGAGTTGACCTTCTGTTCCTATCTGTTCTGGGTAGGAGATAACATTTTTGGGAACCAATAAATTGTGAAACGGTGTCTGGTAGTTGTCACGAAAATTTCACGACGAAATTAGTGGATTTAGAGTGGAGCAAAATTGTTTTATTGCTAAGCAGTTTCCATTATGGCCGTCCATTCTTTAATGTTTTATGTCAGTGTCAATTAAAAGGACTGAATTTAAACACCGCGGCATGCAGCACCACCGGTGCGAATAAAAAAGTCGTGGTATTTAAACTATTTCTAGAATTGGTCTGGTTATTTATATTTCTGTCGTTTTCATTATGAATTAGGGCCCATTCCCTTATCACCGATACCTTATCTCGGGGAATGGTAATTCAGACACTATTGAGTGATAACATTATAGGTATAACATATCATTATATACGTATTGTTTGTTTTTCATGATTACTATGATCACCTTCAAAAAATCTAAAATTCCAATGTTTGAACTTAGATATGATATATTGTTATCAAAAATTTGATGATCCAAGACTCACTGATGGTTCGGTCACACTGGTATGGACGCAGCTCCGATAGTTCGTTATTTATATAAATATGTCTTTTTTATTCATTTGGTCTCAAACGCGACTGCTGAGCATGAGGTTTTGGGTTCGATTCCCAGGTCGGGCAAAGTGTTATTCGGTTTTTCCATCAGGAAATTCTCAGTAACAGACGCGGAATATAATTTATGTTTAGACAATGGTAATAGACTCACCCCTCATTACACTTATGCGTGGTGATGGCAATGAATTGATTTAGAAACATTTTTTCAAACGTTTTTTTTTAAATTGAACTTTATCAATAATTTTCTTTGTTGTGTTTTTTTACTGTTTTATATTCTAAATATATATTTTTAAACAAAGAATCTAAAAAGAAGAAGAAATCATAATATAATCTACCGTAACAAAAAAGATTTTGATTTTTCAAAGTGGTCGCAAACTTTTCTTGATGTGTGTCACTGGCGACCTGTGGGTATTCTATGAGGTACACCTCTGCTTAACCCTTCTGGGATTACAGGCGTGATGTGAAGATTAGCCACGGCCACAATTAATCTACATGGGGTCTGACCGATCCTTGTTGCTTTTAATACGTTTGGCATTATAGTTTTAACGAGTGTTTCATCTGTTGGTTTAGATCGACCAGTATCCTGGACATTTATGGCTCCGTCAGTGAGCCCTCACCGTGATCCATCTGATTCTTCCAACCCTGGTCTCAGGCTGTACAAGTTTGATACCAATACGGGAAAGGTAAGTTGATATTTTTTCTTCTTTTTACACGACTGTCCAAATAAGAGAGTGGTATGGTTTTTTTGTTGCGTTAATCTGATCAGAGGGCGTATCGCTTTCAATGTTTTTCAAAAATTTTTTTACTTACTGTACAATATAGTATTATGCTATACTTACACTTTATATTCATCATTTATAATACTATTTATCATCCTTTTTATTTGTTTATATTTTTACACTCAACAAATCGATGTATTTATGATATTTTATTTCAGCAATTTTTAAGTTTGAGCCGTCATAAAAAAATAAACATAATTCACTTGGATACTTATAGGGTTAAAGCTAAAATTGAGGAGTGGATAAAAGATCAAGACTACGAGGCAACTGAAAGTCTACTTGCCTGGTTCTCCTAAACCAATGCTACCTATCACATCACAAAGAAGGAAGCTACCCCCACTAATTCCACTCACTCAACACACCTCACACACCCTCACAGCACACCAAACCCCATCAAACTACGCCACATCACATCACATCACACCTCACCACACCACACACCCCTCTTCCTTACACATACATACACACACAACACCTGCACATGACATGACTCCCCATACAAATACACTTCACACATACTATTCACACATATTATTGCTTACTTATATAAAAATACTAAATATATTTCTATAGATATGTCTTTTTTTTTTTACCTTTCAGTCATATAAATACTGTTTGTTTTACGAGATTATGCTAGTACGCTCATAAATTGCTCGTCCACTATTTATGCGAAGACACTGCCTCCTAAGATACAGGATCTTCCTAGTTTAGGAGTCAGGGCTCAAATTTTGTATTGACTGTACTGTTATTCATCTCTCGCACACAACTTCTGTTTGCTAATTTTTCTGTACCCTTGTGACTGTTGTGTACTTTAATATGTGTCAAACTTGTATTATCCTAATAAAGACTTATTATTATTATTATTATTATCGTTAGCACTATAGAAACTCACTTTCACTCAAAAACGGCAGCAATGCAATAGGCATGACGAGAGTACTCGTATCAAAAAATTGCAAATCTGTTTAGTCCGTCAGTTAGAGTATTGGAAACTAATGGACACGTATTTTTTGTTTTTGTAAATCAATGAATATTGACAAAGATAAAACGCATCAAAACTCGGGAGTGGGGGCTCGTGACGTCAGAACTAGGTAAAAATTATACCTAGGCGTGACGTATTGAGAATTTTAAAAGCGTCATATCTTCGTCAATTTTGGTTTACGTAACAGAAGAAAAAACACGGGTCAAATATTTTTTGATACTCTAACTGACGGACTAATTAGATTATTTTTGTTGTCTCGCCTATTGCAAAATTTCACTTAACTACCTTTTCACCCCCAGGTGTTAGACTACACCCAGTATTTCCTAGACCTGGCGGCCGCCAACCGTAACTTGGCAGAATGGACGGCGGAGTACAATCTGACCCAGTACTACGGGCTGCACGAGGTTTCCGCCATCTCTCTGCACAATCTCGCCGACAAGCTGCAGATCGGCACGCCGCATGAGACTAATATTTTTCACAAGTAAGTGTTGGAGACGAAAGTTACCTTCTTGGTTTTGAGATTCCTTTTGTAGACTGTAAAAAAACCTAGTTCAATGGTTACAGGTTGCTTTATTATTTAACTTACACGAAAAAAGCTTTCTTTGAGGAATACCGAAACTTATCTTTACCATGAAAACTACGTAGTACCTAATAATGGGAACACTAGTTACCATAAGTCGCACATCCAGCATAACCTCTTTATTGAAATTCTGTACAAGAACACTTGGTCAGCTCAAGATCCAAGAGTTACCACTCAAGGGCAACCTACCCACTACTTGGGAATTAATTTTCGAACCAAATAATACGACTTTTCTTGTAACTAACCCGTTTCACATCGTATATGCATACGATTCAGACCCAAGATCCCACCCAGTTGGTACCTATTTAAAAAATAAGTAAGGCGTGGTGGTCCTGAGATCTTGAATAAATAAATATGTGTATTAGGAGGTTAAACACGACCGTATAACTATATGTTTTTATATAAAACACCATTATTTTTCTTTCCACCAGGTATTTACGCGCATACCGCGTTCGTCACGAAAGCTCTGAGTCGTGTGATGGTGCGTGCGCTCACCAACACTTCTGTGCCATCACGTGTTTGGAACACGTCGCCTACCGCCAGTGCGTTGAAGCGGCTGCAAGCGCTCTAGCGGCTGCCGGAGACTCCGCACCGCTTACTTTACCGTTCGTCAATACTTTGCTGATTTTCATCGCTTGTGTGATTGTGATTGGGTAAACTGTATTTTTCAAAGACGTTTCCATAACAAATACAACATCACGCCTGTAATCCCCGAAGGGTTGGGTAGAGGTGTACCTAATAGTACACCTACATTTCACCATTTTCATTTCCTGCTCAGAAAAAAATTAATGTTAATTTTGTTGTTTTTATAGTGAAGGTTTTCATATACCGCCGCTTACCGCTTCGTTTTTAATACGAGAATAATATTTTTATTCAGAGATGTTTTGCTGTTCAAAACCTATTGATTTTTTTAAATTCCTACGAGATTATTGACCAAAACCATTTTTTTTGCGAGGACTTTCCCTGAACATCATAGATACAAATCTATAGACTTAAAATTACATGGATTCCCGCTTAGAACACTTGCTTGGAACACGTGACAGATCACATCAACGTGTTAGCCGCGAGCGCTTCCGATCCGCTCAATCGCTTGCGTAATAATAATAATATTGGCGTGATATTATTGTTGTCGTGTTTGTTCAATTTTTTTAAACTTACTTCAGACTCTCTCAATTCGACTTAATGTTTTTTTTGTACCCGTATTCAACCATAATTATATTATTATCTTTGCCAGTTGATAATTGATTTTGATTTTATTCGTAATATTGAGTAATTCATCAACTCGTCCCACATGCCCACGGCCCATTTGGGACGAGTTGATGAAAATCAAAATAAGTCATTAGTGCTATAATTTGTTATACAAATAAATAAATTCTAATTTTTATTACTTTTCTGTGTCTTTTATTTGCTAATGTGTATAAATGTTTTTGATTCAATAAAGATTGCTTGATTTATTTAACTTCACTCGACTCCCGGTTAAAATTAATCTAGAAGCACATTCAAGATTTTTATAAATTTTACAATAGTGTCATTATTCTACTCCGCAATAATCAGCCCATTTATTTACTCAATTTCATAATTACGAGGATTCCGAAATTTACCTTTTGTCGTGTAAATATTATATGTGCTTCAAGTGTAAGTAAATGTAGGATTATAATGAGCAAAACGTAATAAGGTATAGTAGCTCAGATGGCATTTGTGATAACGCTTGATGAAATGTGAAGTGAATAGGATAGTAAAAGTTTTAATATTAATAATAATAATTGTAAAAAATAATGCTTTAGACATTCTAGTCTTATAGTAAATTGAAGAAAAAATAACGATGTAAAAAATCGAGACTAAAATAATTACATTTTCTGTTCTTAAAAAAACTGCATGTCAATGGAAAAATTTATGTACTTATTACTATAACAGAATGTTTCATAATTCAGTAAAAACTCCATTTTATAAATTAAATTAGAGTTTAATATATGACTTCTTTTGTAACAAACTATGTCATTTAAGTATGCTTGCTTTGAATGTAAAATCGGTGTATTTTTACTGTAAATAAAACATTACGTAAGTAGATTTTTTTATAAAGGTCATTAAACGCTACAAACGACCTATTTAAAGGTATAAATTAGTAATGAGTACCTAGAAGTGTAATTGAAAGTTAGTTAGTTTGAAATATTGACTAATTTAATTAAACGTTCCTTGAAAGTTTGTCGCTTGATACTTAATTGGACTTTATTTGTCAAAGCAAATACAATTCTGAATTTAATTATTGTTTCCTTATTTTATTAATTATTGTGTCCTTTATGTTTAGTTTGTAATAGCAATATAAGTACACAATAGAAATAAGTAAATGGTAATGGTCCTGATGAAGACAATGTGATTTTAATAAAGTATTATGTAAAATTATGTCTCTCAGTACCTTTTTTTTTATAAATTCCTTCATTCTTTTTTAGCGAATAACAGTATTATTGTTAACTTCACTCCGATATTCATTAAATTTTATAAAGATTTCTCCCTAGTAGAACAAGTGTTTTTAGTTTTCTTTGTTTTAATCTATTTATGTAAAATTGAAATCATCTGTAAAATCGAAACGTTACATTAAACAAATACAAAAATAATACTAGCCATAATTTTAACGTTTAAAGCGCTGTAAATAAATTACAAGTGTAATTTAATTTTGAAATTGTAAATGAGGAACAACTAGTTCATAAGTAAATATTGAATTGCTTATTCCAATTTATTTGATTCCGGAGACCAATTTAATCGATATATGAGAATGGAAATTATGATGTGGAAATTACAGTTGATAGCATAAATATTTGTTCAGATTTAAATAAGGATTTCTCCAATTTCATTCAGAAATACGTTTATCTCGAAACATAAATTAGTATCGCTTCCATTGATAACTTTGCAATCAACTGTAGTTTGCAGCAAATTTTCGTAGCGAAATACAAAATGTTTCCTTTTTCAATTCATATGAATGTCCCATATTTGTATCGACTGGATGTTTCAATTAATTTTTAATAAAGAATTGTAATCAAATTTGCTTGTTTTATTAAATTCTTATTTTTTTGGTACAGGCACTTTAGAATGCAAAATTCCGAGATGATTTTACTCACTAAGTCACATCGCTGAAGTTTGACTGTTCTCGTTACAAAAAAAACTTGTGATCTTGATTCTCTGCCTGCCTAGCCTTTTCCCAAGTTTTATTGGGGTCGGCTTCCAGTCTAACCGGATGCAGCTAAATACCAGTATTTTACATCAAGCGACTGCCTATCTGACCTCCACAACCCAGTTAGTACTGGGTAATACGATACCCCATGGTAAGACTGGTTGTCAGACTTTTTTAGGCCACTGACTACCTGTAACGACTTGTGATCTTGATTGATAAGTCAATATTTACGTAACAGTATACCACTCAAAATTCAGCCGAGTTTTATCAATTTCCCACATCACTTGTGTTGAGTGGCAAGGATATGGCAGCCAATTCGATGGAATTTCTCCAGAGTCAGCGTAGATGCGTTGCCACTCCAGATACTGAGCAATAATATCTCGTATACTTCCAAACCGGTACATCGTAAAGGTGCTTGGTCACAGACTTCCCCTAGAAAACTTCTTCCAAATCTAACTCTATTCTAACATCTAACTCTCTCTATCTACTTTTCCATGTGAAATTCTTGGCTATGGAGAACCATAGTCAAGAATATCACATGGAAAAGTACACATATGCCTAGACTTATCCAAATTAAGTTGAGGCCGTCTTTCACTCTAATAAGACACAACTAAGTAAAAGTCTGACACTCCATCCTGCTCCGCCCAAAGCGGGAGGAGTCATTTGATGATTTCCCATCCGAAAAAAAGGTCAGTATGTTACATTGGGCAACGCATAGCTGTACCTCTACCATGAGTTTACACAGCCAAAAGTCGCTAGCGTCTCCGTAAATTGTTTGTATGAAATATTGTACAGCGCCCTTAGCGGTCACAAAAAGAATTAAATTTCGTACCATAAGCACTATAGATTACGATAAGTTAAAAACCTAACGTAATTTATTCGATAGTCACTGACGTTTTTCAGCTGTCACCATACAAAACGGTACCATGACTCACTAATTTCACTGAAGCTATCGAATAATACGCTTACGATAGTAGTTACGTAGCTCACTAGCATTTTGTCGTGTGAAACATGTGTTTACATTAAAATTATATACGTTTTTGAGTCTAATACAGTCAAAATAATGTCCGCAAGAGCTTATTTAGCATAGAATATGACGTGAACAATGTGAATTCAAGCCAAAATGAGAATTCATGTCGGATACCAATTGGAAAATAAAAGTGAAAGAAAGTATAATAAACTTTAATAAACTTCACAGACTCTATAAGTATATTAAGTAATATTAGAAAACATAATTTCTTAAAACGTAAATTATTAATTTATTTATTTATAACAATCCATACAATAAATTGAATAGAACGTTGAAACATGCCTTTCCATGAACTTCACCAACAAATCAATGGAAACTGTGAGACACTGGTCCTCAATTTATTCAATAATCTGTTTGAATCTATTATTGTAAACTTTTATATCACACAACACAGCTCTGTGACACAACGTAAACAAACCAAATTACAAATAAAATGGACGACCTTGACTTATTAGAAGGAATAAAAATTCAAAAACCACTAAATACCAAAAGTAGTCTACTAACCGTCAACTTTTCTATTTAGTCGGTTTATTTATGATATTGACTGTCTTAACATTTTTAGCATGGCGATAATAGTACATTTTGAGCTTAAGAGCCGTTCTCTCTTCTTATTAGTGGGTATGAAAGAAACAAAACATAAGTAGTAGTGAGTAGAGAGAAGTTAGCTAGACGAAACGATCTATCGAGCTTACTTTAGCGCCTGCGTAAGACTCCGTAAATCTCATGGTGCAAGCATTATCGAAATCTATTTGATCCACGTTAGCACGCTAGCGATTTCAACGCTAGCGAGTATTTTTTCGATGACAACTCATGGTAGAGGCTCTGGCCTTAATAACTCAGTCACTGCGTAACACGATACCCCATGGCGAAACTCTTTATTACCCGTAACGACTGTCAAATATTAATGAAAACGAAGATCAGTACCTCTACCATGAGTTGTCATCGAAAAAATACTCGCTAGCGTTGAAATCGCTAGCGTGCTAACGTGGATCAAATAGTTTTCGATAATGCTTGCACCATGAGATTTACGGAGTCTTTACGCAGGCGCTAAGGTAAGCTCGATAGATCGTTTCGTCTAGCTAACTTCACTCTACTCACTACTACTTATGTTTTGTTTCTTTCATACCCACTAATAAGAAGAGAGAACGGCTCTTAAGCTCAAAATGTACTATTATCGCCATGCTAAAAATGTTAAGACAGTCAATATCATAAATAAACCGACTAAATAGAAAAGTTGACGGTTAGTAGACTACTTATGGTATTTAGTGGTTTTTGAATTTTTATTCCTTCTAATAAGTCAAGGTCGTCCATTTTATTTGTAATTTGGTTTGTTCACGTTGTGCGTTGTGTCACAGAGCTGTGTTGTGTGATTTAAAAGTTTACAATAATAGATTCAAACAGATTATTGAATAAATTGAGGACCAGTGTCTCACAGTTTCCATTGATTTGTTGGTGAAGTTCATGGAAAGGCATGTTTCAACGTTCTATTCAATTTATTGTATGGATTGTTATAAATAAATAAATTAATAATTTACGTTTTAAGAAATTATGTTTTCTAATATTACTTAATATACTTATAGTCTGTGAAGTTTATTAAAGTTTATTATACTTTCTTTCACTTTTATTTTCCAATTGGTATCCGACATGAATTCTCATTTTGGCTTGAATTCACATTGTTCACGTCATATTCTATGCTAAATAAGCTCTTGCGGACATTATTTTGACTGTATTAGACTCAAAAACGTATATAATTTTAATGTAAACACATGTTTCACACGACAAAATGCTAGTGAGCTACGTAACTACTATCGTAAGCGTATTATTCGATAGCTTCAGTGAAATTAGTGAGTCATGGTACCGTTTTGTATGGTGACAGCTGAAAAACGTCAGTGACTATCGAATAGATTACGTTAGGTTTTTAACCTATCGTAATCTATAGTGCTCATGGTACGAATTTTAATTCTTTTTGTGACCGCTAAGGGCGCTGTACAATATTTCATACAAACAATTTACGGAGACGCTAGCGACTTTTGGCTGTGTAAACTCATGGTAGAGGTACAGTTGCTTAAAGTATTAGACAAACATATCTGTGCAGGCGTAGGCGGTAAAACAAAGAACTAAAATAAATATAAGAAGCTTGTAATTTTCCCAATTAACTTTTAACCTAATGCTTTAGGGATAAAGTTGAAAATCTGTTAAATAAAGGCAGATTGTAGTAGCTGATGTGTGGGGCGTATGTACATACCTACATACAATAATACGGTTCATAGTACTCAGTTGGGTTGGGATGACGTAAAGTACGTGACGTTAGTAAATCTGAGCGGATTAACTATATGCCTGGAATTGCGGCAACAGTAGGTACCTTCTGCCAGTGACGTCACCGGTTGGGATACGGTGGGGATTCATAGAGTATTTTTAGCTATCAATCAAAGAGGCTTTGATTTTGAACAGCAATATAATCATTGATAAGGATTTTCCTGTTACCAAAGATGCGGGTGATATAAATACTGTATGTATGTTTATCAAATCCTTCATTAATCAATATTATTCGCTTATAATTATTTACCTAGCACGTTTTTTTACCATAATTAGGTATATTGTAATAACTTATGTTGTTATGTAGTTTAAAAAAAAATCACACTTGAAAACCATACGAATGTTTTTATTTTGGGAATTCAGAATAATAAATAAAATAATAAATCATTAAATTAGGACCAAACATTTTGTACATTTGATACACCCAAAACTGCGTAACAGTTTGTCGGCGGAATATTTTAGTGCAGCAAAGAGCGATAACATAACATCACATAATAATCACGCCTGTTATACCCGAAGAGTTAGGCAGAGCTGTACTTAATAGTAAATCCACATTTCGCCAGTTACGTAGGTGTAATAGAAGGCGAGCCTATTGCCATCAACCGGGCACAAATCCAGCCTCCGTGGCTGCTACAGAGAAATTTCTGAAGGAAAAACCGAATAACACTTAGCCCGACCTGGGAATCGAACCCGTAACCTCATGCTCAGAAGTCGCACTTGCAACCACTACACCGCCGAGACAAAGAGATAGATGTAATTTTCTATTATTTAGTTTTTGATAAACTAATCGAAAGTTCTAAATATTTGCACATTGCCCATTTTCAAAATGCAGTAAAAACTGATTACAGCCCTGAGGCCCTACTCTCTAACGTTTCGTCCGAATATTCGGATCTATCCCTCCCTCTCGCGCACGTCTGCAGATGAGTGCGAGTGAGAGAGATGGATAGATCCGAATATTCGAACGAAACGTAAGAGAGTAGGGCTTCTGCATTCTATATTCTATTATCCTATTATTATTTATTTTTTTATTATTCTATTCTAAATGGAATACTAAGCATATGTAAAAATCAAAAGATATGCACAATACGTACGACGTCAGGCAGGCGGCCGGTCATAAAATATTTGCCAAAACCCAAAGCAGTATGGATATTCAAATAAAGCGAGTAAGAGATGTCAGAATGAGGTGTGCTAGCCTGGAATGTAGGTACGATGACTGGAAGAGGAAGAGAATTAGCAGATGTTATTAAAAGGCGACGGATAAAAATAGCGTGTCTGCAAGAGACTAAGTGGAAGGGTGAGAAAGCAAGAGAGATAGGAGAAGGATATAAATTTTATTACTGTGGAAGCGATGGCAAGCGAATGGCATAGTTTTGGATAGTGAGTTAAAAGAATTTGTGGTGAATGTTAAAAGAGTGAGCGATAGAGTGATAGCTGTAAAAGTGATTCTGAATAGTTTAGTGCTTAATATAGTTAGTGTGTATGCACCCCAGTCAGGAAGTGTAGCTTAAAAGAAAAGTTCTGGGAAGACTTTGATCGAGTGATATTGGATGTGCAAGAGAGTGAAGAAGTGTATGTGGGGGGTGATTTCAACGGACATGTAGGAAGAATGAATGATGGGTATGAGAGAGTGCATGGCGGTTGGGGGTATGGAGACCGTAACAATGACGGCGAGGCACTGTTTCAAGCTGCGTCTGCCTTCGACCTGGCAATAACAAATACGTGGTTTAAAAAAAGAGACGAACATCTTATTACATATAAAAGTGGCCACCACGCGACGCAAATAGACTTTTTCCTGGTTAAACGGGACAGTCTTAAATACTTTAAAAACTGTAAAGTGCTGCCAGGCGAAGATTTAGTCACCCAACACAGACTGGTCATAATGGAGGTCAAAATCAGTGTCTCGGCCAATAGAAACAAAGAACGGCCCCCACCCAAAACCAGATGGCTTATGATAGAAAAGGAAGAATGTGCAAGTATGTATAAGAGTCAAGTAGTAGATGAGATGATTGAAATGAAGAATATGCTAGATTTGGAAGGGAAATCTGTGAATGAATGTTGGAAAGAGATGGCGGATTGTATAAGAAGAGTAGCAAAAGATGTGTTTGGAGAATCCAAAGGGAAAGGTATGATAGATAAGCATACATGGTGGTGGAATGAAAAGGTGCAAAAGAGTTGAAAGAGAAAAAGGCATTTAAAGAATGGCAGGGTCTAGCAAACGGGAACGACAGTTTGAAAGAAGAAAAGAAGAATAATTATAAAGAATGGAAGAGAAAGGCAAAAAAGGCGGTAGCAGTTTCCAGGGCTAAGGCGCAGGAGAAGTCATATGAATCACTGGACAGTCTTAGTGGCCAGAAGGAGCTCTACCTGATTACAAAAGCAAGAGAAAGGAGAACGAGAGATGTGAATCATATAAAGTGTATGAAAGACGGCGCTGGTAAGGTTTTGTCTAAAGATGATGAAATAAAAATGAGATGGAAGGGTTATTTTGAAAAATCTAATGAATGAAGAGAATGCATGGAGCTGTGTGCTTAAAGAGGTACAAGTAAATAAGGGTTTGGTGAGGGAAATTAGCATGGATGAAGTGAGGAAGGCAGTTCAAAGTATGAAAAATGGAAAGGCCTTGGGCCCAGATGAAATACCAGTAGAAGTATAGAACTATTTAAAAAAAGACGGATGTATTTGGCTGACTTTATTCTTCAATAAGTTGTTGTATGAAGAAGCGATCCCACAAGAATGGTGCAATAGTTCGCTAGTGCCCATCTACAAAAATAAAGGTGATGTGCAGGACTGCAACAACTATCGGGGGATAAAGCTCATGTCACATAGTATGAAAGTATGGGAGAAAGTGAAAGAGAAAAGAATAAGAGAGGAGAGTAAGATTACCCAAAATCAGTTTGGGTTTATGGCCAGGTCGAGGCACAATGGACGGCACTTTTGCACTTCGCCAATCGTGCGAGAAGTACAGATGTGCACACAAAAACTTGCACATGGTGTTCATTGATCTAGAGAAAGCGTATGATAGGGTACCTCGTGATGTGTTGTGGTGAGCCTTGAAAGAGAAATGTATACCTGGAAAGTATGTAGAGTTAATTCGTGCTATGTACAGTCAATCTTGTACCTACGTCCGGTCAGCTGCTGGCAACACCGATGAGTTCAGTGTGGCTGTAGGCTTGCATCAAGGGTCGGCTTTAAGTCCTTACCTCTTCTTGTTGATCATGGACGCTTTAACGTCGGACACCCAGGAAGAGGCACCCTGGTGCATGCTGTTTACCGACGACATTGTTCTTGTTGGTGAAGATGGACCTGAGATCCAGAGCAGATTGGAGAAATAGCAACAGAAACTGGAGAACGTTGGCTTGAAAATCAGCAGAAGTAAAACTACGTGAATACATGTTCTGCGATTTCGGCGGTCTCTCCAGTTCTGGAGCCATAGCGTTAGATGGCGCGCCTTTTCCTGTCTGCTCCGACTTTCGGTATCTCGGTTCACTCGTGCAAAGCGATGGCGAAATAGATCGTAGTGTAAAGCACAGAATTAACACGGGATGGATGAAATGGCGGCAGGTCACGGGAACAATCTGCGACTCCCGCATTCCCCTTAAACTTAAGGGGAAGTTTTATAAAACAATGGTTAGACCTGCTGTCTTGTATGGATCAGAATGTTGGGCCACAAAAGGGATGAATGAAAGGCATTTGCATGTCGCGGAGATGAGGATGCTAAGGGGATGTGTGGTGTTACTCGAATGGATAAAGTAAGAATTGAGTACCTATATAACAGGAAGTCTGAAAGTGGCGCCGGTGACTGAAAAGTTGTGTGGTAATCGATTGTCGTGGTATAGGCATGTGATGCGGAGGAATGAGGAAAATGTCGTGAAGAAAGTTTTGAGTATGAATGTGGATGGGTATATGAGTAGAGGAAGACCAAAGAAACGATGGATGGACTGTGTTAAGAATGATATGGCAAGAAAAGAAGTGTCTGATGAGATGACGAAAAATAGAGAAATGTGGAGGAAGAAGACATGCTGCGCCGACCCCAAATGAATTGGGATAAGGGCAAGACAATGATGATATTCTATTCTATTTTATTTCTATAGACAGTCTATATTCTGTATTCTTCTCATTACTTTATTACATTATAAAAATGGATAAAAACCCTATTTTCAGCATTTGTTCTTCACATGATTTTTCCCCTCAAAATACCAGGATCAATCTCGCAGAAAACTTGATCAGGTTAACGATATACAGCATAATATTAAAGGGTATCATGCTTAGCATAAACAAGTGGCGAGTATGTATATCTTGACATGCAAATTTATGCTAAATACAAAAGTCGATACACCGTCTCTTGATAAAACGGGAACATCTTGCAACCTATGTATAATATTATGTTCTGTGGCAGTCGACAGATGTTTGCAGTAAAACATTACAAAAAAAAAGAAAACGTTGAAGAAATGGTAAAGGATTGGGCACATATACGTACAACGTACATCTATTTTTATATTTTCCTTGAATACGTAAAATCGTTCTTGTTTAGTTTAGTTTATCAATGTCAGTTGCGTTGGTTTATAGTTAATACCAACTGTTAGTATTATTATTTCGTTTATTTTCTTTTTAACTATACGAGTATGTTGTAGAGATACTTTTTGTTTCAATTCTTATTGAAAAAAAGTATCTCTAAAACAGGTGGTTCACAAATAGAGGTGATTTGTAACCCAGCTCCAACAACAATATATTATTATTATTTTTCTACAAAGAGTTGCAAAGGTATAAAAGGTGAACATCCTGTTAGTAAGCAAATAGAGCGGTGGATGACCTATAAAATATTGCGAGGAAGACCTGAATGGGATCCACAGAACAGTATAGACACAAATAGGTCACAAAAGCGAGGAGGCCTATACTCAGCGGTAGGTGGAAAAAAGGCTGCCAGTGATGATAATGATCTAACTGGTTCTAACTGGTTAAGAATAAAAATCAGCTCTAGATCAAAACTTCAATCCAAATGTACGGAACAGCAGATTTATTTTCGCGATTTTGTTGTTGGTCCCATGAAGAAAGTTGTTCAGTTTGATGGTCCGAATCACACCCTGAAATTCGACCACGACCTTTCTGGTACACGCTGTATTTTTTTTTGTGTTTAATTTCAGATACAAATTACTTGTTTACGATTAAATGCCTTTGACTATGATAAGAAAACATTTGCTTTAGTTTATTTTCTAGGGAGAAAACAGGGGAATACGTTTGTATGGGCTAAACGCCGCTAGCTTTGTCTCCGATATCTTTGCAAAGACAGCTCCAGCATGAATTACTGCTTCTCCTTCATAACAAAGAACTTGCCATGTATAATCTATGTATTCTCAAGTTCTGTACAACGCTGTTAGCACTTTTGAGTCTACATCTTGTAATAGCTGACGACAACCTCTTAATTAACTGCCAGAGATCCTTTCCAAGGACCTAACATGAACGCGCTATGTAAAAGGAACGTGAATTCGAAAGATTTTTAAAGGACTTAAAAAAGGAGACGATTTCAAACAATATTTTTTCACTTCCCGATAGGTTCTGCAGAAATGTCATCAAAATCGATTCAATAATTTGGTGCTTTTTTATTTAATACGTATTTTTTCTTCTTGGGCTATGTTGCTGACGTCATGATCCCTTAATAACTTCTAGTTACAGTGTATTAGAAATGGTAAAATAAAAAACTTTCTGCAAAAAAACGACTTCCAAAAACACTAAAAAGTCTAAAATAACTTTACTTCCGGAAATCGGTGGCAATAAAGTCAATGAAACAAAACAAAGCCATCGACTTCCGAAAGTAAAGTTATTTTAGACTTTTTATGGAAACCAGTATTTTTTCTGCAGAAAGTTTTTTATTTATATAAAATACAAGTCTTCTGGTAGCGTTTTAGTCTAAATTTACATTAAGAAAAAAAACAAAACCCATGGAAAATAACAAAGTCTTCAAATAAGTAAACATGAGCGATATTAATGTTTTCAATTTAAATCACATACATCACAAACATTCAATATAATATTATTACATTTCTATTCATTCTTTATTTATTACTTTAACAAATTATTTAAGTACGGAGTCGGACCATTCACTTTATAGTTAATTTCCGGATCACTACAAAATACTCGGTTTAAATTAAGCCTCGTTAATTACAATATTGTGACTTAACCAACAGTAATAGATAATTAGACATAATAATATGATATTCATAATATCAAAATCGAAAATAAACGGTTATTTTTAAGCCTAAAGCTGAAATTGTGATTGATTTATTCATGTTAAGCCTCATATATAATTCCTTCAGCACTCAATCTGCATCAGATTTCATATGATTTATTTTGATGTCCCGTTGTCAGTTATACTAGGTAGGTTTTATAATACTGGAAAAAAATGTATGGAAATAACAGTTTAAAAATATAATGCTTATTAAATTCGAAATCATTTGCTTCGGTATTTCTATAGCTAGTCATCATGTTTACTATTTCAAATACAAGTCCTTACTATTTCTAAAAGCAATGATGCTTCTTTTTATATAATTCCTACTACCTGCCTGCCTTTGTTACTTAGAGTTACTACTTTGCTCTTCCAAAGTAAAATGATTAAAAACAGTTCCAAAGCGGACATTGGGAATATTTTCATACAAGCATTTCTTTCTCGAACATTTTCTATTTCGACACGAATGCTACTTGACAAGAGGGCGTATGACACTACGACTTGTTACTAAGTGGAAACAAGTATTGGATTAATATTTTATTCGACTTTTCCCGTCTATAGCTCGTAAATATTTGAATTTTGTTCCAAAGCCTCATCGTCCCGACTCCCAAGACCAACTTAATATTATGTACCTACTGAAAACGTGAACGATCGATAAGAATCAAAGGTCAGCAGCATTGTCGCGTGAACAACTGCGTTCACGAACTCACAATTATGTTTAGTATATTGTTTATTTATTATTTTGTTATACAAATGTTGTTTAATGTTGTCGCTTGCTCTACTTATCGAGGTCAAGAGGAAAGCCTTGGGGGTACAAATAACAAAGACGTTTTCAGCTTTCATAAGAATTATTGTTTGTAAATGTAAAGAATTAAGTTCGGAGTTTCTTCTGTTGTTGAAACTGGTCAAGTCCGTGTGACGCAATGAAGGGTTCTGCCGCTGAGATGAATGTGTATGCACAGTACAGAATTTATCAAACGCAAAAAAATATTTTGCAATTCATTGTATTTATAGAAAAATTATGCAAAGTTACCGTTCTGTTGTGCTAACCGTAACCTTAATTTCACAACAGTATAGTTTAGCGTTACACAGAATGCAACCCTCTACTATTTTATTTGATATTGTGCCAATAATCTCCTGGTAACATAGCTGTGTACAATCTGCTCAGACAGACGGCCATTACGAAATTCTAAGGGTTCTGTTTTTGAATTTGGCCACGGAACCTCAAAACAGAATTTACCTATATACTTTTTCTTCTATCTCCTCGGCACGTGTAAAACTTTTACTGGTATCAGATCATTCATGAGGAAGCAAAGCTTTTCGTTTTTTAGTTGATTCATATTTTTTTTTTTTTCTATTTGAATTGTTATGGCAAGAAAGGAGGTGTCTGACGAGATGACGAGTATTAGGGAATTATAGAAGAAGACAATATGCAATATGCTGTGCCGAACAAAAGTAGATTGGGATAAGGTCGAGAGAATGATTGGTGATAGTGATGATAACATACACCAAATTTACACTATTATCACAAAACCTATTTCAGCCACCAAACAACCCTGCTTTGTTCCAAAAGGAAGAGTGCCAGTGCAGAGTTCTAGGAACATGAGACATTTCAACTACTCTTATTCTTATTCTTTAATGCACACAAATTCAAAAAATATACACACACATCAAAATATATAACTTATGTACAACGGCGAGCTTAACCCAGAATTGGGTTGGGACTATGATTCTGGGATGACCACGCATCTACAATGCATCAAGTATTGCAGAAGTGCTTGTGATGTTTGTCGCATGGGTGACTGAATGGGTAGCCAACATCTGGGTAGTCTGAATTTTCCCCACACAACCTACAAAATTCAATTCCTCCAGTTACAGCATACTGAAACTCTCATGATGCACAAAAAACAATTGACAAACGGTCAATAACAAACGGCCACCGGAGCTATCGCAAACTACAAAGTTTCACAAAATAAATATACGTTAAAGATCCAACGCATCCAAATGGATTTATCGCAAACGGAGTTCGTGCGGTACTGCAAACAGTACGGTTAAAGTTAACCGGTTAACCGTTTAATATCGACGGCCATTGGGTACTTAGTTGTGGACTGGTTACTGTTGGACGTGCATTTTATTGTAAGTTGTCCGTATTATCGAAATGTATATTCATATCTTCGTATATTATGAATATACATTTCAATATATATATATTCGTTTGTTTTTATTTGAATGAATCGGATTTGTGTTTTATCGAGATTTGTTTGTATGACTGTTTGTCTGGAATGCTCATTCGTAATATTTCGGGTAGAATCACTCTCTAACGGATGCAGTTCACAAAATTTGAGGTGTATTTTGTACCCAAATTTAAATAAAATCAAGCCAAGTAATTAGTGTTATTAAAGAACAAAACAAAATAATGTACTGATAATTATGTGTAACGAATTAATTATGCCTCCATCATAAGACTTACCTGTACATTTTAATTACTAGCAACATACCTGGGGGCCTAGTCTGCTATTACAATAGTGTCACAATGATCTATCATTGATTTCATAATTGTTGATTTTGACAAGTTTGGTAATCTACTATACATATGTATAATGGCGTCATTATGGCTTTCCAATGATCAACTACTGACACTCCATTGAAAGAAAAAGCATAGAATGGTAATCTCGTACACAATGACAAATGTATGACTGACTTACGCGGTAATCTGCAAAAAATTTTACAGTTCTAGCCGAAATTTGCTCAATTAGCACCATTTTGCATTGTAATAAATATAAGCTTCTATATTAAAGATAATTTAAAACATATAAATGAAAATAAATCAAAACACCGGCCGGTAGAAATAAAAACAGATAAAACGTCAGTAAGCAGTAATGTCACATTTGACTTTGACAGCTAAACAGATAAAATATTATTGAATTGTATTTTCACATTAATCCGCGTTACCCATAACTTAATGTTTTTTGCTATTTACGGACTTCTTACTACTTCAGATTGCATAGAACACTAATATAATATGTAAAAATATAAATAAATGAAATTTGGCATGATTAGATGTTCAAATTTAATTCTAGTTTTTCGAAAATCGTTTCTATTACCAGGTTTTATAATAATGGCAATACAACAATGTCATTGTAACACAACTATTACGAGACCATTGACCGACCAATGATCGACCATTATGAAGTTAGCAGATTAAGAACTTTTAACAAAATGACAATGGCATCGTTCAACAATTATGAAATCAATGATAGATCATTGTGACACTATTGTAATAACAGACTAGGCCCCCTGAAGGTGGTTTACGTAACATAAAACATCCTTAGGAATAACCGTTAATCTAACATAGACATAACATAACGCCTGGTATTCCCGGCTAGGGCTAGGCAGAGGTATAGGTACCTAATAGTACACCCACATTTCGCCAGCTATGTTCAAGTCCCATGTAATAGGAGCGATCCTATTGCCATCAACCGGTCACAAATCTGGACTCCGTGGCTGCTATTGAGAAATTCCATAAGGAAAAACCCAATTACACTTTGCCCGACCTGGGAATCATGATCAGCAGTATGTTTGCGAACACTAGACCTACAAGGGTAATTTAAGTCACTTAGAAAACCTCTTTTTGCCCATTTTTTTTTTTTTTTTTTTTTTCGGGTGGGAAATCATCAAATGACTTCTCCCGCTCTGGGCGGAGCAGGAGGGAGTGTCAGACTTTTACTGACTAAAACCCATCCATGTTCCTTCATCGCCCTTTGTGTTCCGGGGCCACGGTATCTCTTTCGAATAGTCCCGCAACCCCGGCAGGCATCGGTCCTTGCGGACCCCTTCCTTTTTGCTGACTCTCTTTGAGGCGCGCGTGGAACACGAACGCGCCGTCGACACGGTCATGCGACTTTTCTTATTTTTTTTTGCAATTTGCAGGCCAGTGCTAGGTCGTATGTTGATTAAAATATTATTCGCGTAAGACGTATGAAGTTACAGAATTATAATCATCAAAATCATCAATGCAACCCTTCAAGTTCATAAAGGTGTAGAAATAAAAAAAAAAACAGAAAAAGTAATTTCTACGCTAATAATATTTTAATCAACATTCAACCTAGCACTGGCCTGCAAATTGCAAAAAAATTCGCGGGCTGGTTGGAGCATTAACCTTAATGTATCACTGAACAGTATTTGCCTATCGGTTGACAGTTCCTTTTTTCTAAAATAAGGGCGTGTTGGCTTTGGAAAACACGTTGACAGCCTCCCGGCGGCGAGCCCGGGGGCCTCGTATTGACTTTCACATGCAGCTTTATAATCCTCTTCAATATTCAGATAGGAAGACGAATGTGGTTTTGTTTATGGTACTTACTTATGTATTGAGTAAGGTTTTTGTAAAATTTAATGAAGTAGGTATGTTGTGAATGTGAGTGAATAAATAGCAGTGTCGTAACGTGATTGAAAAGCTACATTATTCTGCCTGGACATACGATCGACTAAAATATTTTATTCTTTTGCTACTGTTTTTTTTTTCCAAAGTGGTATTAGGTTTTGCCATCAATAATTTCTCAGTAGCAGCTACTAAACCTGGATTCGTGCCCGTTTGATGGCAATAAGCTAATCCCCTACTACATGAGACATAGCTGGCGAAAATAAGTGTACTATTATAATGTAAATATAATAATGGTGTATAATCGATCTGGTCTTTAAAATGACTAGTTACATGTTTCATAAATAATATAAATGTTTGCGTGCCGAATGGTAAAATATGGCTGTGCTGTATTACCCATTTTTGCAAAATAAAATTCTATTCTATTAGGTACACTTCTGCTTTACCTTTTGGGGATTACAGGTATGGTGTTATGTCATGTTATCAATGCGACGGACAACAGTTTGAATCTTAGTTAGGTTTCAATATGCAATTCAGTACGAGGCCGGCAAAACATAAGCTTAGTGGCTTAGTGATTCAATAATAAAACTGAAAAAAAATTAAACTTATATTGTCACTTACGGGATATCTTTCGTGATTGGAGCTCAAAACAATTACCAATTACGGAAGATATCTCGTAAGTGACAATATAAGTTTAGTTGTCAACCGTGAAAGCTTAAAACAGTGTTTGATAAAAATTAGATTCACACGCTAAATCTCTGTGTAAATAATTTTCATTTAGAGCTTTAACAAAAATCCTACATCGTAAATCTTCAGCTGCTATTCTACCTAAGAATCCAAATTCAATCCTTTCACTGCTTCCTAACTTATAATATTCATGTATTCGGTAGGTACCTTTCTAGGGAATGTCTCCGATGCTGATCTACCTCTGGTTAGTTTGTTCGTTTTCGCTCGAATAACTACGATACTGTGATGCGGGTTGTCCTCGAAATAAATATAGGTAAGACCCTACTTTAGTATTGTTCAATATCTTAGCAGATGTTTCATGGTGAAAGTGTATAGCATACGTATGCGTAGGGTTCTTGTGAACTAGATATTGTGATTTATTATGCAAAGTACCTAGACGGGTGCCAATCGCTTTCAAATCGTTTTTCAATTGTATTTTCAACAGCAAGTTTTTCAGTAGCTTAAAGCTTGGAATAAAAAAAAAGCTACTTAGGTCAAAATCAAAATCAAAATCAAAGCATTTATTTCAAGTAAGCCAGTTACAGGCACTTTTGAATTGTCGAAACAAAGATGAAAATTAAATGTAGCTACAGTCCCAGTCACAAGACATAAAAACTGTGAAAGTACTGTAGTTGCCCATTCCCTAGCGTAGATCTCTATGGAGAAGAACGGGCAAGAAACTCCATGGACACTCTTTTAAATCAGAATATTGTTACAAAATCTTGGTTACATCATTCATGTTGAGAAGGTATATTATGTGAGAACAATGTAGCAAGATGTGCACGTTAAAAGTGTCCACAGCAAAAACACACAAACAAAAAAAATACAATTCAAATAAGCCATGGCAACTAAGAGATGACCAGTCACAACTGACAGCGCCCGTTCACGGACATGACGCATGGATCAGCACCATTCAACTCAACCATTTTGAAGGGAACTAAATGATCCGACACATGTGCCACCATCAGCGAGACATTTGTGTGAGCATGACATACTCTAAACCGCCAGGGCACATTCAAGTCAAGAAAAGACGTAGGTTTCCAGTGAATGATAGCTTTCTAGTACATAGTACTCACACAATATGGGCTATGCATTTATATAATACTAAGGAGATTGAATCTATACAATGCAAAGATAGTTGTACAATCTTCAGCAGCTCCAACAATACATTTTAATGCTATCAATTTATGCGCCCCTGTCCTTGTGGAGCAGGACCAGCATTGAGCCAAGCATTTTTATCAGCGATATAATCGCTCAACTTGTAATATGCTTGCTTACATAGTGTGCGTTTAATGCATGTTTTAAATTTCGTCTCATTCAGTTCAAGAATACTTTGTGGAATTTTATTATAGCATCTCAAACAGTACCCCATGAAAGATGAGTCTACTTTAGCGAGTCGGAAACCTGGCTGAACTAGTTGGTCCCTATTTCTAGTACTGTAATTATGTCTGTCACCCCTTTTACCAAAAAGGTGCAGATTTTTTCTGACGTACATTATGTTTTCGTAGATGTATTGACAATGTACCGTCATGATGCCAATATCCTTAAACAGTTCTCTTAGAGAATCGCGCTTACGAAGATTATATATGGCCCTGATGGCTCTTTTCTGCAGAATAAATATAGACTCAATATCTGCAGCCCGTCCCCACAGTAAAATGCCATAAGACATTATACTATGAAAGTAACTAAAATAAACCAGTCTAGCGGTATCTAAATCAGTATACTGACGGATTTTTCTAATGGCATAGGCTGCTGAACTTAGCCGCCCCGCAAGAGATGTCAAATGAGAACCCCATTGTAGCCTTCGTCGATTATTCTACCATACAAACAGAGAAAGCTGATAACTTTACTATTAGGTGGTTTAGACAAAAAACTAAGCATGTTATCGATTTATCTAACTATCTATTTAACTAGAAAACTCGTTCATATATTTAAAAATCTTAGGCATGTTGCAAATTGGAAACTGGTTAAAAATGTGTACGAATCCCTTTGCCAATCAATCTTATCGTATTGTATCTCCACCTGGGGCGGCTCGTATAAAACAAATGTCCTAAACGTTGAAAGAGCTCAACGACTTCTTCTAAAAGTTGCTCTCTTCAAACCACGTTTATACGCTACAACAACTCTCTACGACGAAGCAAAGGTATTAACAATCAGACAACTTTATATACTGCAAACGGTAATAAAAAAACATTCCTCTATAGACGTTTCTACGGCTAAACAAAAGGTTAATACTAAACGATTCTATGAAGTCTGTGAAACAACTCCGGTAAAAACCTCTTTTGCCAATACTTTATATAATTTCAGATCAAGCAGACTGTATAATAAAATTAATAAGATTCTTGAAATTGTTAATCTGTCTAGGGTAGAATGTAAAAAGAAGCTGACACAATGGCTTTTAGAACTTGATTATGAAGAAACTGAAAAACTGCTCACTATATTATCCTAGTCTAGCGTTTCTCATAACTACATACTGCCACCCCCTCGCGCACACATTTGTATTTACATCCATCTATGGATGTACACACACATTACACTATCTTACTCTCGCTCTCTCACACACATACACACACACTACACCACACCACATATGACACCTTCCACTTCACACTCACACTTCACACACAAACACACACGCATTTTTAGTTTTTAGTTTTTATTTTATTACATTAGTACTTTTTCTTGAAATTCTTTTTTAAAATAGTCCTACAAAGACATGTCTCTCTAAAATTGTCATAATGCCAATCTCGGCGAGGGGGGCCAGGAGTCCATAGCACAGGGTATCATCCTAGTTTGAACTCCTGACTCCCACAAACCTTTGTACTCGTACCTCCAATATTTAATTGTAACACCTCTATATTGTAACTTTACTTTGTGGGAGCAAATAAAAATTTATTATTATTATTATTATCTTGTCAACAACAACAACAACAACAACATCAATAACGTCCACTGCTGGACATAAGCCTCTCCCATGATGGGAGAAATTTGCCGTAATCTCCACGCTTGGCAGGCGGATTGGAGATCGCAGTGATGAAAGACTAACAGAAAACGCTGCTGCCCATTCGCTGGTCTACGGAGGCGCAAGATGTTCTGCCTCAGACATTAGTCGCCTTATACGACACCCGTGAGTGTAATGGGTTGGTTCTATTCTACTCTGCCGGATACCACACTTCTATCGACGATTTATCTTGTCATTATTTAGTATTATTGCTAATCAGAACAGAACAGAAGGTTCCGTGGAATCAAACTACGGACAAGGCTCAGGACATTAGACTGTGACAGAAAATTATGTCAATACGTTATCTGGCACTGTATGATGTCGGCAGGACGTTCCGGAAAAGGCTATAATTTATTTACCTACAAATTTTATTCACAATCTTTTACAGAGAAAGCTAAAGAATATTCATGATTGCTTTTATAATCCTTTAAATCATGGATTTTACTATTATCAGAAACGATGATACCAGGCGTTAAAATGTTTTTACAGGCACATAAATGCAATTTACGTCCTAATAAAAAGGTACACAACTTCGTTTCTTTCTGTATAAAGTACTATCTATTTCTATATGTACATTCATAAATTCAAGTGGTGTGGTATCTCAACATACAGTTGGAAAAAGGCTAGGCGGGTGATGATGATGACTCCGAATGTATATTATCAAATTAATATTGAATTTACAGATAATAGAGAAATCTCAATATTTTTGCCAAGACATAAAAATTGGTAGACTTCATCAATCTCCTGTACTTTTCCCAATTTATTTGGGGTCAGCGCAGCACGTCTTCTTCTAGTTATCAAACAACCTCCTTGCTTGACCCGAATGGCGTAGCGGTAGTGAGGCTGCCTTACGTTCTAAGGGTTCCGGATTCGAATCCCGGTTGGAGCAAATATTTGTGTGATGAGCATGGACATTTGTTTCTGAGTCATGGATGTTTATATGTATAATAAGTATGTGTTTACAAACAAAAAGTATCTACGTAGTATATCAACTATCTGGTGTCCACGACACAAGCCTCGTTTCTTAGTGTGGCACTAGATGGCGCTGAGTGTTAATGTCCAGCGATATTTATTTATTTATTATTTTATATTATCGTTTGTTTGGTCTTTCTCTACACTTATACCCATCCACATTCATACTCAAAACTTTCCTCACGACATTTTCCTTAGTCCTCGTAAAACTCTCTAGTAGTAATCATTATTTAAATTACTCCTTATAAATTACTCAAAGGTTCCAGGTCTAAAGTGCGCCAAAGGTCAAATTAAAGAGCAAGCAAAAAAAACATAAATTCGCACCACTTTCATTCAAATACAATTTGCTTTGATGTAATTATTCTGTTTCCGTATATTTTTCTTGTTCAGTGTTTTTTCTGAGAACCTGTCAGGAGTACTAATGGTGGGATTTGATTTAAGATGTTGCCATGTATTCTGACGCATATATTTTCATGAGTAGGTACTACATTAATATGGTGATTCTCATGAGACACCGCGGCGTGTCTTGATCTCTCTCAGAAGGGTACTACACTACATAAATATGAATAACTTTATTCCGACAGTCTCAAATGCGAATTTCAAAATTCCAAATGGTTCAAAGTTCTTATCATAACAACTCCGATTTTATCATTAATCAAATTTTTATAATTCCTATTTTCAATATTCCTAACGTTCATAATTATTATTCTCAAAAATCAAAGAGTTTCAATCGATTAACAAAAACTCCGACTTATTGACAATCCAAAACATTAAAAATACGAATTCCGAATATTAAAACACTGATTAATTAGAATTCGACTATGTAAAACGTGCTCGCTACGCTCGCATTTTACATTACACACCCACTTTCTGACAAAAATACTGTCGTCGCTCCTACCACCTTCGGCCTACGCTCCTAACGCCAGCTAGCAAGACCCAATGCATAAAAACACTAAGCAATACTAAGTTCTACGAAAGGGAGTACTTATGCAATCACAATCAGAATCCTAATTTTAGCAGTTTATTCGAAGTATAGAAAATCGGAATGTTGTTTTTCAGACCGACGATCTATCGAACATTTGATTCTACGGACATGAGAAAATCTGACAACAAACAAATCGTATTTACGACTTTCGGTAAAATAAATTTCGGGATTTTTATAATAGACATTATAATTCTTTGGTATTATGAAATTCGGACCTTTGATAGTCGGAACATAGAAATTTGGAATAAGATATTTCGGAGTATTTGGGTGTTCCTCTCTCAGAAGCATCTACAGGAGGTGTTTATTCACGTCCGAGTGTCCGTCGAGTCAGGTCTGCCGTGGATGTCCCGATAGACGGGCGAAATACGTGTTCAGTAATGTAGGCAGGTATAGGTTGCATGTGCATATTTTTGCGGACGGAAGAGCTGTTCTGCATTCTATATACCAGCCTGGATATACATAGTTTAAGTTGAATTAAAATTTTGCATAACTATGTAATCAACCGATTTACCGAAATTGTACCGCCACTGTGCACCATCCCTAATATTACACTTTGAAAAAATATAACACTTCCTCCACACTCACATAAACACAATACATAACCCTCCACAGGTCACGGAATAACGAATTTTATTTAAATTCAACACGGCGAAATACAAAACGAATGGGTGCGGACGCAATTAGCGACTGCGCAGCACACACAGGGTTAACGTTACGGGTTTTTCTGATTCCAGTCGTAATTCAAGTTTAGCTGTATTTGATGACACGTTAAAATCACGTACTGGGCTTTTTTTCCCGTGTCACTCTTTTTCGATTACGCAAAAATGATGGTTTTCAAAATTGTCGCTTTATTGTGTATGTGTATATGTATTTTTTTCTAGTTTTTTGGGTGGTAGATGGTTTGGGAATGTTATCATATTTTGAGTTTGGTTACCTTTTAATGCTAAACATCATCTCGGCAGATCAAGGCGAAGATGGTAGGACAACTGAATTGTTTAGAAAAAGGAATGGGTGGTTTTTTTTTCCTGTAGAAAAATGCGGGTAGTTAGTACCGAGTTGTGTATCTTACTGACTGATATATATTATTATTCTTTACTCATTTTCTGGTGATCTGTCGTAAGAAAAGTTCTCAGTATGAATGTGGATGGTTATAAGAGTAGAGGCAGACCAAAGAAACGATGGATAGACTATGTAAAGGATGATAATTAAGGCACAAAAGGAGGTGTCTTATGAGATGACGAGTATTAGAGAAGTATGGAAGAAGCAGACATTCTACGCCGACTCAAAATTAATTGTGATAAGGACAAGAAAATGATGACTATTTTCCTGGATACTATAAAAATTCTTAGAGAGCTCCATTGTAAATTTTTCTTCATCAATACGTTGTGAAAAGAAAATAATGGTAAAACCAAAATGGCAATATCATTGATCAACAAGCCCATCATTCACAGCCAATTTTCAACCAAAAACAAATTCCGGGTAATCTTTATCATAATAATCTTTTTGACACAAAACCCTTTTTAGCGATTAAAAACAAAGATAGCAGCTAAATCTTCCTCAGTTATAAAATCTCATTAAAAATTTTAGAAATGACAACGAAACTGAGAAAGGTCCTTTGCCACTTAAAAATAGAATGAATTCACGCCTAGAAAGAAAGTGAAGCAAGCAAGGTAATCAATCTTAATTCGTTGGGACAGTAGACTCAAAAGAATATATTTTTACTTTGACTCGTAGGGACGTTTCATTATTTTCATCCCCTCTCGCTGTAAAAATAAAGTATTATTGTTAGTAAAATCGATTGCAAATCTGTCATTCTGAGCCTTTTGTCGTGTTTTTGGGACCGTCATTGTTGTCAAATCTTATCGGTCTCCTGATTCGTCAGCGATTCGAAATCGGGTATAATTTCTTGTCTATTATTCTTTGAATGTCCAACATATTCTTTTCAATGTCGTCGTTATTTTTTTTCTATTGTCGACTTTAGTTTGTCTGATATATTACTAATTTTGAGCTTCCGGTGATTTTTAAAATAAGGAAACTAAAACAAATGAAATCTAAAGGAGCTAGTGTGTGTTATTTTCTGATCTTCGAATTTTTGGTACAAGATGGTCTAGGTGATATCGGTTTCCTCACGATGTTTTCTATCACCGTTTTCAGGACAGTGGTGATGAAATAAATGTATCAAAGTAAAGTGCCTTATTAGGTTCGAATCCGCGACATACTACTCCTACTCAATATTGATACGGTTTTAGCTTTTCATTTAATTTTATAATATTTTCTCTTCATTTTCTTTTTTTATTCTAAAAATCCTATAAAGTAAATGAAGTTAGTCAGACCCACGAATTAAATGAAACATTCATGCAAATTCTAGAATACTACTCCAATAATATCACTACCTACGTTAGTTTATCCAGTTAACCTCTGACTAGCCAAAAACTAATTCAAACCGTCTTTAACAAGTCAACGTCCCGGCGCCATCTTTAAAGACGTGCCATTGAAGTGAATGCTGACGTTATGCACCCGAATCATTTATCCAGACAGGGACGACTAAAATCCGGCATTATGCCCCGTTCACGACCATGGACGATGCGACACACGTGGCTTGCGTCAAAAGACTGGCGCGCGGGTCACTGTCTTTTTCATGTGAGCACCGTCTTACTGTAGTCGCTAGCGTGGTGATTAAATAGCATGCTTTAAAACCGATATCAGACCCTTTACTTTCTTTTTATTCTTGTGCTTGGCATACCTAAACAAAATAAATTCCTTAGTGAATTGATCTGATCCAACGCTGCTGAATTTCAGCACTACACAGGCTTCTTTGCCTACCAAATCATTGTTCATTCTTTACAATTTTATAGGTGTCGTATGTACACAGAATGGAACAAAAATGAAAACTACTTAAATGGAGTGAACCGTTCATTGAGTTAGGTGCCTATAGAGGTATAGACAACTCTTATCTTCATCGGTTTTCTTCACAATCACTGTCGCAATACGCGACGTGTCACTTGAACTTGTAGCTTGTGGCCAAGCAGTTAACGTGCTGCAACCGAATCATTTATCCATAAACTGAGGGACGACTAAAATCCGGTGTTATAATAACCCAATTGTATCGCTCAGCTTCGCCTGTAGTCACGTTCCCAGTGCGCGTAACACCAATATTTGGCCATTAAAACAGTACACACAATGCTGTTCCAATGTTTCTTGTTTGAATTATCTAAAGTACTGTCTGATAGTGGGACTTAGTGGATTAGCTGTTGGTAATGCTAGCTGAGGTTGGCTTAAATTTTTAAATTAATGGCAGTTTTTGATTGCTAGGATTTTCTGCAAGTAGGACATTCATCAAGGTATAGTTTTGTATTTTGATTTCTTAATTGGTATCGGGACGAATTGCGTTGTCACATTAATTTGCATGATCGTTTATGATTGGCGACTTCTTGTTACGTTTAACAGTGCCAAGTGGTCAATAGTTGCAGAAAGTTGCTGGTAACGTAAAAGAAAATATGTACAAAATGACCGCCGGGACCAACAAAAAGTTTACCAAATGGGATTCAATGTATGAAGATCAAAATAGTTGCGAAATGGGATTCAATGTATGAAGATCAAAATAGTTACGAAATGGGACTTTTGTGATGCTATTTTGTTTAGTTGTCGAAATGGGAAAGTTTCGAGATGGGCCGGAGCCAGCTTAACGTGCTTTTGGAGGCACGGGATTCTGGTATGTAATGGGTGGTCACCCATCCACGACTAACTTAGGCAAGCGCGTCATCAAGTTATTATTTAGCTACTAGCTTCTCTAAATAAATATGTCATCATCATCATCTGCTTAGCCTTTTCCCAACTAGGTTGGGGTGGGCTTCCAGTCTAACCGGATGCAGCTGAATACCAGTATATAACATGGAGCGATAGCCTATCTGACCTCCACAACCCAGTTAGTACTGGGAAATACGATACCCCTTGGTAAGACTGGTTATCAAACTTTTTGGGCCACTGACTACCTGTAACGACTGTCAAAGATCTTCAAATGACAGCCGGAACCAACCGCTTAACGTGCTTTCCGAGGCACGGAGGAAACTCGGTATGTAATGAATATGCATGGGTAAAGAATGAAATATTTTAGCTTTTCTCAAACAACAGGAAGTGTTTAAATAGCCCCAATAATAACAGAGCAATTAAATCAACTCCCTCTTCCCTTATATCTGTTATTATATAGCTCATCAACATTACTTTGTTTTGGTCAGAACTTTCCTAGAGCTCAATAAATAAATAAATAAATAAATATAGCTGGACATTACACACAGCGCCATCTAGTGCCACACTAAGCAACGAGGCTTGTGTCGTGGACACCAGATAGTTGATATACTACATAGATACTTTTTGTTTGTAAATACATACTTATTATACATATAAACATCCATGACTCGGAAAGAAATGTCCATGCTCATCACACCAACATTTGCTTCTACCGGGATTTGAACCCGGGACCCTAAGAACGTAAGGCAGCCTCAGTACCGCTGCGCCATTCGGGTCGTCAAATAAAACTGTTATGGTTGCACTGCAGTTGAGGATTTACAATGATTATGAAAACTTTTTACTAAGTAGGGTAAGAGCCCTTGTCGTGAACTTCACAAGGGCACTTGAGTACTTTGGCTTCCAAGGATTGGTGAGAAGTTGGATAAGAAAAGACTTAGAAATATATCTATTCCAGAACTGTATTACTCTTTCACTATTATACCAGTTTTGTTTGTGTAGCTATAGCAACAAATGTATTAACGATCCGTACAAAAAGCGTGAGTTTATGTAAGTATTAGGTATTTCGTATCAGATATTTGTTACGCTGTTACCAAACTTAAATCCTACAGACTAGGTAAATTTTCCACATTCAAATTGTTTTGGATAAAACGTTATAAAAATGATAAATTGATTGGTAGAATTAATCTTTACTTGTAGATTGGCAGTACAATATGAAATCGAAAATATCACTTGCCCCAAAATTTTATTAATACTTACTTATCACTAATTAGGGATAAAACTTTCCAAAAAGTATACAATCCGAGCACGCCAAAGGGACAATAAAAAGCAAAGCTTGAGCCCGACTCTAAAGAAGTGCCTTCTGTGTGTTTAGACAAAACTTTTTGCCACTTCTCCTCGCCCTTTTTCTCAATCCACTGTTTGTATTTGACACGAAGATTTATGAGAATTATTTTAATATTTTTAAACTTTTTATTTTTGTTTTAAAATTTCAGGCGCCTTTTTTTGTTTCAAAGTTGGGCAATTATTTTTTAAATATATAAGAGGGTTGTGTAAATTTGAGTTTTCAGTATCAGTTTATTTTGAGCTCGATCCATCTGAGAAGATTTTTGTTTCACCCTGTACGCCCACAATTCGTCAGTTATATTTTTGTTCCATGTAATAGAAGGCTTCCCTCTCATTGAGAGGAGGCCGTGTCCCAGCAGTGGGAACATTATAGGCTGATGATGAATAGAAGTCGAGCCTATTGCCATTAACTGAACACAGATTCAGGCACCGTGCCTTCTACCTGACCATTTTTAGAAGGTAAAACCCAATTACACTTTGCTTGACCTGGAAATCAAGCACAGAACCATGCTCAAAAGTCGTGCTACCGACTGTTAGAACAAGAAGGCAGTCAAACTTATATGATAATATAAGTATATCATCATATTAGCTTGACTGCCTTATAATGGGAATGATGATTTTTGCAAGACTTTAACCATCATTAAAGCTCACTCTCCCATAAGCTTAGCAGTCAATGTACCTTTATAGTTTACGTCCAGAGTAATGTTCCCAGTCCTTACATATTCCAACGCTTAGTTCGTCAAGTTCTTTTCGATTAGGAAAGTTCGTCGACTAAAGGGTGAGTTTGGTGTGCACAGAATTAGTCCAACACGGAACGAACTGTCCAAAGTTCGGTGTTGGTGTCGGTCTATCCAATTACGGACGAATCACTTTACTTATATCTCCCTTGAAGTATGTGTGTCTATTTAGTAGTCGGCTCACGTGGGAGGTGAGCTGCTGATTTGGTTGGCAAACAGGTGGGTTTTGTGGTAGGGTGGTCTACGCCATCTTAGGATAAACAACTAGGGCTTTCTGCAGTACGAAACATAAAAAATTCTCAAAATTGAATAGTTGAAACTGATATCCTCCCGTCCGTTACCAAATCTCCAAGAGATTTATGTCAATTGTTTTACTATTGTGTCTACTAATTAGTCGGGCTGTCCAAAAGACGCCAAAAACATTGTCTTGTCTTTGTGTAGTACGACAACACTAATTAAATGTATGCTTTCCTAGATTTTATATAATTATGGAAGATTGAAATTTTTCTTTTTTTTACAAGCTTTTTATTATTTCTCCTGTACCGATGTTTGTTTGTCTGTCTGTAATCAAATGTTGCAAGTTATTTGATCCACTTCCCGGTGGGTCGGGGGCCTTTTGGAACCAGGACCGCGGTCCCAGATTTCCCCTAAATATTTTTGAGTGGTATTTTGGGACCACAAGAAAACAAAACATAGTTATGTCTTGGGAAAGTACGGTCAACCAAACATCATCAACTCATCACATCCACATGCCTACGGCCCATTTGGGACGAGTTGATGAGAATCAAAATAAATAATATTTTCGTTCGGTTACCGATTGAGCTGAAATTTTGCACGCATATATCGCGAGGCAATGCAATATTATGATAACATGGATCTGATGATGCAGCTGGAAGGTGGATAGGAACTCCGTTATAAAACGACATAGCCCCATCGAATTTGGACTCGTATGATTCGTCTTGACGATGACTTTGTCTCTAGATGGTATCCAGGTTTGATGATGGAGCTGGAAGGTGGCCATAGGATATGTCCGCAATATAACGACATAGTACCATTGAGTTTGGACTCGTTTGATTTGTCTTGAAGAGTATTTTGATCCTAAATGGTTAGATAAGTGAATTATTTTTTCTATAAATAATATATATCCATATTATGTACATAAAGGTTTCCATTGTTGATGAAAAATACCCGTGATATCTTAGTAGTTCAGTTTCACAAAGTAACAAAAGTTATAGCGCACTTTGATTCTCTTCCTTTCAATTAAAACTGGGAGCGGAAAGTAAAGTTTTTGTCTACACTTTGTCTTACTTTGCAAATTGAGACATGAAAAACAGAATAGGTACCTATTCTGTTTTTCATGTCTCAATTTATTTATATAATTTAGGAAAATTATATTTTACTGAAATCATTTTTTTTATTTTTGACTTTTATGTGTTTTTATTTACATAAGAATTTGTCTTTTTCCTCGGACATAAGCTAGTTCTCGAACTGACAATAAAATATTTCGTTCAATAAACAGTCAAAATAATAAAGATTCAGCTCCCAGATTAATCATATAACCGCAGATTAATCACCTACCACACAAATTACATCGCAAAATACCTCACCAAATTTTAATTCCAGAATACATAATACCTTTTACAAGATAAGTAGTACCTGTCTTAAGGCGCAGAGGGTCGCATTTATTCGGTAATTCGCCTAGCAACTTCGTAAATGCAGGGATTAAATTGCCCGGGTCGCTTCGCAGGAAAAATGTATGAGGACTGAGAAGACAGGAGACCTTTCCAGGGGACTGAGACCAGGGGAAGCTCAATTAGTGGCACGAGATAATTCACGATCTCTTGTTTGCTTACTTATTTCGTGATGGAGTGATTACGGAAGAAAAAAACCGTGGAATGTGGTAAACATGTTGATGTGTTTTTGAGTACCGGATGGATAAGGGTTTGTCAAGGATGCAAATAGAAATGACGGTGCAAACGTGTTTGTTTTTGACGAAACCGCTATTACTTCACTTGATTAAGATTTTCGTTCTCTGCAAAAACTATCTCCAAACACCAAACTAGCTCATAAAATCACAGTGAACTATAATAAATACACACCAATCTCAGGGCATACCTATCCATGATATGAAGTTGGTTACTGGCACAGCTTAACACATACGACAAGACTTACGAATGCAAACGGTAATGGGACCCGTACTGCCAAAGCCAATCTAGGCTATCACAGCTTCGCAATCAAGGCAATGCCAAACAAAGTACTAGGAAGACATAAAACCGAGGTAGTGATACGTAGAGGCGATCTTAGAGCTGATGTTTGGGTAACCGGCGTTCCATTGGGCACCGTGCCAGGTCACCGGGGCCCGATGCGCCACACCGAACTTCGGTGCAGAATGTTTGTATAGTGATTAGCAAGTTTTGTACGGATTTATAGGATTGCAGTTAGTGTGAGGATTTGTTAAGACAGTGAATTTGTTACTGAGATCTTTAATTAACTAGTACCATTTGGGAATCCGCCAGAAAAATCGACGAATTGTAGCCCTTAGCTGAAAATGGGCCAATTCCCTTAAGTGTCGTAAATGGCAGCAAAGTGTTTTTGGTAATAGAAAAACAGTCCATTCCTACTTCTGAAATCGTAATGATATTGCCTAAATCGGTGATCAAAGATGATACGATTTTGGTCTTCTTTTGAGTGCCCGATAAGCTCAAATGGTTTCAATTCAAATCAAATTGTTTACAATCAAAATCTCATAACAATTCATAAATATAAACTCGAAGTTAACTCAATTTCCACTTCAAATTCTAAACAACCAAACTTTTGAAAAACAGTACTTAAATGAATGCTTAATCCAAAATATACAACTCATAATCACTTGAGCCCCTAATAAAACAGTTAGGAAGATAATATTCGAGACAGTTACGGTGTAAACAAGACTTATGAATTTATTTTTATGAGAAACGCAGTAATTTTAAGCAAGTTATGAATTGAGACTTATCTGGGACCCATTAAGGACCGGGTATTTTGGTTACGTTTAGTAATTTGGGATTTCTTGAAAATGTTTTGTTATGTTATTGATGTCGTAGTTAGCCCTGGCTCGAAAAACCTGAAGGTCATGTATAGGCAAACATAAGGTGCGCCCTAGGCTCGGTGGATCGACGATCTCTTTCGATCGATCGGTGCCTGGCAACTAGATAAGCGTTGCCGAGAATCGATTTAACTGGCGTGCGATTAAAGAGGCCAGCAGTGGATTGCTGTACGCTGATAATGATCCTCATAATAATATAATGACTCGTAGGTTCCATAGAACATGAAGATTCAAAACAAATCGCATGTTCTCTAAAAAACTGCCAACACAAAAGTATTAGGTTTTTAGATAATACCCACCTCTACGGGTTTTCATGTTGTTTTTGCCATCAATTAAAGTTAGTTACATAATATAACTGCTAATTCCTCAAAAGCCGAGCTAAGCAAGAGCGAGTTGCTATACTATCTGATCAATATAGGCACAGGAAAATATACGTTACTACACATTTATTTAGTTCCCTTTGGTGAATATTTGGCTTCACCATACAGAAGGGTCATATTTCTATAACTACCTACACGTTTTCCCATTCCGGTCGTCAGTTGAACCGATTTGAATGGCAAGACTAACAATGGTCGTCTAGTGTATTGTCCGTCTGCTTATAATAAGCAATGTTATATAAATATATATATATCAAGGACAATAACAGACTCCAAATTATATCTGTTTGTTGGTACGGCTAGATAATTCTAAAGGCTTGACAGATTGCAGAACTAATAGTATAATATGGTATACAACAGTCGTTGGTCCCGGCTGTCATTTGTAGTTCCTTAGCAGTCGTTACAGGTACTCAGCGGCAGTCTGACAACCAGTCTTACTTAGGGGTATCGTATTACTAGCACTAACTGGGTTGTGGAGGTCAGATAAGCAGTCACTCCATGTAAAATACGGTTAGACTGGAAGTCGACCCCTACGTAGTTGGGAAAAGGATGGATGGATGGATGGTACCTATATAACATTACGCTTACGCCTGTAGTCCCTAAAGGATACGACTCGGATAGATAGGCTGATGTATTATTAAAGTTCACCCGTATATCGACGGTTATAAATTCAATCGGGCCCAGATCCAGAGTGAAATTACTTTAAGCAATTTCTGTTATGAAGAATTTGTGCAAAACATTGACACATTGCACAAAGCTTTCCTGTCTTCATTTAAAGACCATCTCTGACAGTCAACTGCATCAGACTCAGTTCATCGTCAAAAGTTGAACACCTCTTCAAACTTCATCGAAAGTTCTCATAACTTTCTTTAAAAACGGAACGTGAACAAAGTAGAAGAACTCATGCGGTATATCCGATTAAACATAAAACAAAAGAACGAAAGAATTTAAATAAAAGCCGTTGTCCAAAGAATTCTTTAATAGAATAAACTCTGCTATCAGCGATCCGTGTTTTCAAATGTCCGTACCTTCGGGACGGGTACGGAAAAATATTCCGGAGTTCCAAAGGAAAATACGTTGTACGCGGTAGAGGGAAAACAAGTTGAGCTCAAAAGCTTTAAGCGGTAAATATTTTCTTTGGCGCAAATATCCATTGGTGGAACACTGAACGAAATGTAGTGCTTAGTCAGGCTTATAACTGGATCTAATTGGCAAATACGTTGTAGTCTGTTTGGCTAAACTTAGGAAAGTAGATCGGGAATTTCACAAAGCTTGGTATCGAACATTATTGATTGTAAATAGATACTTATCTGTGGTAATTTCCCTTGTGGTCACAATTGCAGAATATCATACCTAATTGGTATTCATTGGTATCAATAATGGTTCAATATAAACTGTTTACTAGCGACTATTCGAAGAAATTCAAACAAGCAACAAATCTTACAATTATCTTATACGTGAAGAAACGTGGAGGGTATCAGGACACTTGCGCGAAAGACATTTGCGCGAAAGACACTTGCGCGAACCTACAGACAATTATGACTAAACTGTTTATTATTACTTCCTTTCTTTATACATTTATTTGACATTGACTGTTTTGACATGAACACTTAGTTCAGTATTTTATTATTTTTTACTTTCTTTATTATTTTATGTGACATTTACTGATTTAACATGAATACTTATTTTGTTAAGTATTTTACTTTTTTTATTTTTTTTATTCATCTTAATACAAATTCGTTACATTTTTCAATATAGATTAAAAAAACATAAAAAAAAAACATTTAAAAATATAAAAAAATGTAACTCACCAGCGCTGGGAACAGGGTCCGAACTGCCGGTGGTCAGAGCTCTTGAGAGAGGAACCTCCTAACAATACTATACTATTAGTTTTTTTTTAATTATTATTTTGACATTTAATTATGTTTTTTTATTGACATTCATTTCGTAAATTATTATTAATTTTATTTAATTATTGTGAATGTGAGGACCATGTGTGGGCCACGTCATATTTGTTTTTTTTCACCACGACTGTCTGGCAGTTTGAGTACTATAAGCGACCTACCGAAATGTACTTTCTTTGGTATTGCCCTTCGTTTCGTTGAGCTCCTTGAGTTTTAAGTCGAGCTACACGATAACTGACAAATGCTAGCACTGACTGGACAGGTCAGACCATCTCAGACACTAATCTGCATAGTCCTCATGTGGATTGAGCAAGATTATGTCTGGACTTGAAAAGAGACTGTGACCTCTGAGTTTGTTTCGGCTGTTTCTTCTCAGAATAATCAGGTACGAAACACCAGCCCCATCTAGTTTTGAAAAAATGACGTGTTAATGTGTTTGTAAACCTACTTGCAAAAATAAACATCATTTCATCATCATCATCATTTCATTTCATGCGCGCATGGACTTTTGCGCGATTTGAATTTTGCGCGAACGGACATTTGCGGGATTTTACACTTGTGTGAAACGACATTTGCGCGATTGGACTTTTGCGCTACTTAACATTGAGGTTTACTCTGTGGAGTAAACATAACATCACGCCTATTATTACTTGAAAGTGGTTTGGTTTTTCCGTCATGGGTGACGTAATCGTGGTTTTCGGGGTTGCTGTTAACGAAAATGTGGTCAAAATGAAAATCGAAAACGGCGTTTAGAAAAAAAATCGGTTTGTCCCTCATGGGTCGTTTTTTATCAGCGACCCCGAAAACCACGAAAATGACACCCACGACGGAAAATACTAAAATTTTCCACCTTCAAGTAATAACAGGCGTTAATTCGTGTAAAAGTCCAGTCGCGCATATGTATTTTCGCGCAAGTGGTTTCGCGTAAATGTCTTTCGCGCAAAATTCCCAGATCTAACGTGGAGACTAGCATAAAATAAGAGAGACCTATACCCAGCTGTGGTTAAATTTAGGCTGAGAATGATGATGAAAGATATCATTATTATTACCTTCGTGTCCACGTTCATACAATGAGTAAGTACATAATAAAATATTCATTGTTAACACAGGTTTGCTCTGACCTCTTCATAATCACTTGGATCATAGTTCGGGGCACGGAGGCACGGACGATGGTCACAGTGATGTTGTTGTATCTTGCAGGTGAATGCAATCATAAACCCTATGTAATAATCCTATGTAAGAGCTCCCGAAGGTAGGTGGGCGCTATTGTTAGCAATGGAGATTCAAATATTAATGACATGAAACATTTGACATTAATTTGCTTTTATTTTATTGACATTTTGTTTTTGATTATTACTTTTTACTATGATTGTATTTTGATTATTATTTTAGTGACATGATGTATTTGTCTTTAATTTTATTTAATTTATTGACATTTTGTTTTTCATTTATCTTATTGACATGATTGTATTTCGATTATTATTCTAATGACCGAGATGAGAATGAATGTATTTGATTTGACTATAACTTTATTTATGCGATTTTTATATTTTTTATTCTCTATTTTATCTTTTATTTTATCGTTTGACATTATTTACTTATTTGAATGAACTTTTTAATTAATGATGTTTTTGCTACTTACTGTCTAATATTATAAATTGCTGTGCCCGACGGTCCGTGTGAACTTTATTTTAATTATAAGATCTTAACACACATGTGATATGCAATATAGAATTGAAATTGAAATTAAATCGATAGAGAATACCTTAGACTACTCGGGAAAAGCTAGGCAGGTGGCCTTTTTATCAAAATTTACAAACACACGGTGAAAGGAAAACAGACACACACACGGCTAATCAGCATTTTTTCATTTCGTATACCTAACAAAATCTTCGAAAAAAAGGTTTGTTTCAGTTCCAATCCAGTTGGGCAATCGAGAACAAACACGTGAGTAAACAGAAGCTTAAATCAAAAATAATAGTTGGTGCCAGTTAAGATGAGAATAGCGGTCATTGACCCACCTACATTTATTAAACTTCTTAACTTTGAAAACCAAAAATAAGCCTGTTCAAGTCTTGAACCGTCATCTTTCGTGATCTTCAACATTTTTTGTAATGAAAAACGATACATGGTTAATTTGTTTTGGTTCGTACAAAGAGATATTAGGGAAAGGGCAATGACCGCTATTCTCATCTTACCTGGCACCAACTATAGTACCAGAATGTTTCACCTGATCGTATTAACGTAAGTACCAAAGCGCTAGACAGTGCTATTTATAATTCAACAGGGGCAATTATTCTAACCATATTTCGTGAAGGTTTCAAAATGTCTCCACCGACAATATTTTTTAATTTCGAGTCATGAAAAAGGTTTGTAATGTAATCGTTCACAAATTCAATTTCAAGATTTTGATGAATATCTGAATACCTAAGTGTAATTTTTGGGAGAAAGTGTTTTTTCTGACAGAACTAGATTATTCGTCTGTCATAGAATTTTCAATCATGTCTGGTAGATTATTGACCATTTCATTTTATTAGCTTACTCGTAGCTTGTCAAATTATATTCGTTCAAGGGCAGGTTTACATCTCTAAACTTTTTTTTTAAGTATATCTGATTGAAAACCCGCTGGTAACCTTTTTCGAATGGGAAGTCTGACTAAAATTTAACTATGTTCCTTCTTAGTCCTTTGTGTTCTAGGGCCGCGGTATCTCTTTCGAACAGTCCCGTAACCCTGGGAGACATCGACCCCTTCCTGTGTGCTGAAATCTCTTTGAGGCGCTCGTGGAACACGAACGCGCCGTCGACACCTGCTGGTAACCTTGCTTATTCAATTAATCAACTCGGCCACTCACCATCCAAGCCCAAACTGCACCACCACCCAAGCTGTCCTCCATCTTTCACGTCAAGGCTGACCCAGCCACCTTTTTAAGTTTGGGTTGGTGTCTAACGCTACGTTTTTACGCAACCTTGCTGATCAACTGTTATATGTAACACGGTGAGACTTTTTCACATACAACTCATGATAAAAGCTAATTTTTTTAAAGAAACCTCTGTATCCGGGCAGAGGCCTTGACCTTGAAGGCAAACAAAAGCCTACGAAAGCAAACAGTTAAATTATATTCAGAACATCTTCACTTACATACCTACAGGTGTGACGTGTCTTGACGTACCTCTATAATTGCCACTTGCGATCCTGTGTCACACCCATGTCAAACGGCCGCCATTTGCACTGAAATATTCCCTATAAATTGGCTTTCATAATGCCTTGACGACGGTTTATCAATAAAACCCTTGGGTTCTATGGAGATATCAAACGTTTAAATTGGTTTTTTGATTTCACATTGCTCTGTTTGCGTAGGATTGTGTGAAGGAAATGCAATACGGAAATGGAAAATGTCTTTGCTATTGAGAGAGTACTTTTTTAGTAAAATATCCGTTTTTTGCATTACCAAAAAATCAAACACTGTTTTAAGCTTCACGGTTTAAAACTAAACTTATATCGTCACTTACGGGATATCTTCCGTGTTCCGTGATTTGTCTGCTCCTAACAATTTATTTTCCATCCACCCGTATTCTCCAGTCAACCCGCGATCATGGCGCTTGCAACCGCTTCGGAAATATCGGGAGCTGGAAACAAATAAAAATCACGGAAGATATCCCGTAAGTGACGATATAAGTTTAATTGTCGGTCTTTCTGATTTCCGAAAGTAGGTAGGTATTACATGAGTATTTGATAACTCCATCTTTGTTTTGTCCATGTTTATTTTCAGACTCTTCCCTTCTGGTAGCCCTACTGAGGTTTTCAAGCACTGTACTGAGGTCTTTCTTGTCTCAGCCATGACTACTATTATCATCAGCTAACCGAAGATGTGAGCTGGACTCTCCATTGATGTTGACCTTGAACTTTTTAGACGTCTGGGTACTCCAACTCCCAGATCATTTGATGCCAAGAGCCCTTCCAACGTAAACATAAAACATTGAAATATTATATTCTATTTCGTAATCACAGCCGTCCATTAGTCCGAGGTAACTCGATCATGTACCTACCGACTACCCTTATCAGTCCCGCCACAAAATTCCGCTTAAAACCAGATGAACATCGCTCTAGAACTTCATATCAATGTTCGTTACACGTGTCGACTTATCAACGAATGGGTTATCCAGAGTCCATTCAGTGGAACATACGTTGCACACCTATTGGTGACATTGTATTTGTGAATGGAATGTTTTTGTCTACAATGATAGTTATAATAAAATTTTTAGATATTTGTAAAACATTGTATAAATTTGTACAGTATATGTACTATTACTGCCTTGTTGGTCTACTGGAGCATGAGTTACTGGGTTCGATTCCCAGGGCAAAGTGTTATTTGGGATTTTCCATCAGTAATTTCTCAGTAGCAGACAAGGAGTCTGGATTTGTGACCAGTCGATGGAAATAGGCTTGTCCTTATTAAATCATGATCATCTTCCTGCCCTTGTCCCATGTTAAAATAAATAAATATAAATATCGCTGGACATTGCACACAGCGCCATCTAGTGCCACACTAAGCAACGAGGCTTGTATCGTGGACACCAGATATTTGATATACTACATCTCAACTTTTTTGTTTGTAAATACATACTTATTATACATAGAAACATCCATGACTCGGAAACAAAATAAATGTCCATGATCATCACACAAACATTTGCTTCTACCGGGATTCGATCCCGGGACCCTAAGAATGTAAGGCAGCCTCACTACCGCTGCGCCATTCGGGTCGTCGTTATGTCATTTGATCCGAAAAAAAAAAAGGTCGGCGCAACACGTTTTTTTCTTCCATTCTCCCCTGTCAACCGTCACGCTATCATTTACTTCTTTCTCTTCCATATCATCCTCACACAATCCATCCATCGTTTTCTTGGCCTCGCCTCCTATTACATGGGACTTAGAGACATAACTGGCGAAATGTGGGTGTACTATTTATTAGGTACACCTTTGTCTAACCCTTCTGGAATTACAGACGTGATGTTACGTTAATGTTGGATAATGATTTGCTCAGCGCTTTCCGAACTATGTTCAGGTTGGCTTTAGATGAAACGACTTCTTTCTAAGCTGCACATCAACCTAGCCATTGGTTAAAACTATAACCTTTGGTAAGGTTGCTAGTTGTCAATGTAACTGTGGCACTGTGGCTGTGGCTGTGTGTGGTGTAACTGTGGCTTCTAACTACCTGTAGTTGAAGATCTACAAATCGTTGTCTTTTATGTATGTCAAAATTTGGCCAAATCACGATTTTTTGCAATTTAGGTGGAGTGATATAAAAGTGTTATTATGTAACAAAACGGTAAAATTACAGAACATTAATTTACAAAATTTTTAAGAACTTTACGGAATTAAAAGGTTTTTTCTGCATCGTGAAGAATATATGACTTACACCATATCAGAATGCAGAGCAGCGGTGGCCCAGTGGTGGCGGCCCCGACTTACGAACAGTAAGTCGTGGGTTCGAACCTAGACAGTCGCATTACTTTGTGTAATTTATTTCATCACCACTGCTCTCAAAACGGTGAAGGAAAACATCGTGAGGAAACCGGCATGTCCTAGAACCAAAAATTCGAAGACATATGACATCTACCAATCCGCGTGGATTATAGCCCATTCCCTCTCATTGAGAGGAGGCTGTGTCCCAGCAGTGGGAACATTATAGGCTGATGATGATGATGATGATGATATTAGAATTAGATCGACGGAATGATGTTCGGGACAAACGGATTAAGCTGATTTCCAAGAGATGGAGGAGTCCCGATATGTCATTAAAGGTCATCCATTCACGGACTGACCTCGACAAGGTCAAGGCCTTGAAGTTTGACCCGTGCAGCTAATTTTGCTCTTCTCTATAGTAACCACTGCAGAACGTAAATCTCCTGTTGAAATACCGAACACTCTTGAACATGTAATCACAGCCGATTTTAATTCGGTGTCGAGAAAAAAACGTAATATCACTCGAAGCTTTTCATTATCAAATGTTACTTCCACTCGAGCTCACGGCTCGAACTCCGATATAGAAATAAAAATACGTGTCGCGTCTGAGAGGGTTTTTTTCATTATTGTAACTGGCCAAGTGTGAGAGCTTTAAGAATCAGTTTTATGATTTTTTTAAACTTTGGTGGGTGACGGATTAAACTTATAATAAAGTGAGATATGTTGTTAAGGTATTAGTCTAAGTTCTAAAACTAAAGCTGAGTTGAAGAATCCGGACAAAAAATTCGAAGTCATTTATCAGACGAAATCAGGACCTTACGTGATGCCTTGTAAATTCCTATAACCATCTGTAATCTGAATGCTTAATTAAGTGTTCCTGATGAAAATTTGCTTAAATTAATAATAATTTAGCTGTTACCAATTAAGTGATTGACATTAGAAAATATCATGAAAACAATCATAATTAAATTACTGAGGTACAGATTCAACTGGAATCGTTAGGTAAGCAAAGCTGTCAAAAGCGATCCCTGTAGCTCACTCTGTACATGTAAGTAAAAAAGCACATGAAATGGTTTTCTTTCATTCCGTTATAATATATGGAACCCTAAAACACAGGTCGAGAGTATACTTCTTCGCTTCACAAAATTACAATTTCACACATTTCACTGACCCCCTTGATATATGAGCTGTATCATTTAAAATATTGAGGTAGACTCCCAAGTTGTCGGCCGTAGTACTTTCTAGATAATGAATGATAATTAGCTTTGTCGATCGGATCGGGTTTCGAAAGTAATTGGCATTTGCCTGTAATAAAAGTCACGAAAGTGTAGGTTTTCTAATAAAAGAGGTCTCGTTAAAATAATGGTAATTCATGACCATGGAAGTACCTATTCAATTACTACAATGCAGTACTATAATTATTGCCAATTTAGAAATCGTTATTTACTAGTAATTATGATTTTGCGTAACTCAAACCTTTTTCGCCACCAAAAAATAAAAAGGTCTGCTGCAAAGGCGTAACCGGTACACTCACTCTATATGGTATTCGTTTTACCAAGCAAGGTGGCTGAAAAAGACTTGACGACTGTAGACTTCACAGAATATGAGTTTTTTTACAAAAAAATTTTCATTATGATTTTTTTGATATATTGTAGAGTTGTGAGATATACTTACTCCTGACTCGACGTGCTTTTGTAAGATTTCTTATACTTTTCCATTGAACTTTCGATATTTAAAGAGTTTCTTTTCCTGTTATCATTTGAAAAATAAAAAAAAAAATTTTTTTTATCAGATATGCTGTTTTGTAAGAACATTATTTTCAACATTATCTTAAAAACGTTAATTGCTAAGTTTTGCTTGCATTAAGGAAATGAATAAACTCGACGATACAGTCCTATACTAATATAATAAATGTGAAAGTTTGTGAGTATGAATGTATGGATGTTTGTTACTATTTCACTCAAAAACTACTGAACAGATTTGGATAAAATTTTGCACACAGATAGTTTATATCCTGGATCCCATGGAACAATTATCAAACGTCACGCGGGCGAAGCCGCTGGCAGAAGCTAGTTTCATAAATATGTCATTTATAGCGGACATAATAGAGTTGAAAAATGAAAGCTAGCTACATTATATGACAGTGAAAAACTAACACAAAAATCCTAAACGCGATATTAAAGTAATCCGCGAGTTAAGACCATATAAAATTTATGTAGAAAAACCTGAAATTAACCATTGGGCACAACACATGTTTTGCCGAAGAATTCCACCTTTACGATAGAGAACGAGGAAATTTACACCCTATTGTTCGTACTCCTATAGATACAAATATAATTAAGTTGAAATATTAAACTCTGGTGTAAGTACTTTTTACCGCTCGCTATGGCTAAATGAGATGATGGGTAAAAACTAGTAAAAGTATTAAATGACAATTCATCCAAAACATCGACACAAAACACATTAAAGAAAGAAAGAAAAGTATTTATTGAACTTACACAGGACATACAGACACAAAAATATAGAATAGACATGACAAAATTATTAAACAAGAGAAAAATAAAAAACAATCAAAATGGTCCTGTGCAAGGCCAAAAGGCTCCTATCTCAGCAAGGTGCTGTGACATTAAAAAAAAACGCACAGCGCTGTTATTCTGATAGGGCCCAAAGTGATACATGGACATGGATACAGATCCATTTTATCGTTCCGGAGTTTCTTACATGTTAACAAGCAACACATTTTAATCTACAATCATAACTGGAGGTGATTTGTAGACCGGGGCTGCGGGACTGTTCGAAAGAGATACCGTGACCCAGGAACACATAGGGCGAAGAAGGAATATGAGTTGGTTTTAGTCAGTAAAAGTCTGACAAAGTTCTACGTGCTATTCGTATCAACAAACACGCGTCTGAAGAATTTGGTAGATTTTTTTTTATTAAAATATGTAATTGCCACCCTGCCCGCTATGGCAACACTGACAGATAAACGTCTCTTCATTAAGCTTAAACTAGGTATGGTCACATTACTTGACTTCGCAAAAAGAAGTTAGGAGTGTATGTTTTCATTATTGCTTATTATTCAGATGAAACGTGGTAAGTCACCCGGTCACGACGGGCTCAGTGTTGAACATTTAAGACACGCTGGTAAGCATCTGCCCCGAGTCTTGGCATTGCTGTATAATTGTTGTATCGCACATTCGTATCTGCCCAGTGAAATGATGAAAACGGTAGTGGTGCCGATTATTAAAAATAAAACTGGTGACATGTCGGATAAGTCAAACTACAGACCGATCTCCCTGGCGACGATTATCGCAAAGGTTTTTGACAGTCTCTTAAACACCTTTCTACGTAAGAACATTAAGTTACATGATGCTCAGCACGGCTTCCGTCAGGGACTGTCAACAGAGACTGCCATCATGTGTCTAAAAAAGACAGTGAGGTATTACGTAGATAATCAGAGTCCTGTCTTTTCTTGCTTCCTTGATATGTCGAAGGCCTTTGATATGATTAATTATGATATACTGTGGGGTAAATTACGCAAAGTAAATATGCCATTAGAGCTCATAAATATATTAAAGTACTGGTATGGGCACCAAGTGAACTGTGTGCGTTGGGCGGATGCTAGTTCTGATGAGTATAAGTTGCAATGCGGAGTCAGACAGGGTGGTTTGACTTCTCCGATTTTGTTCAACTTGTACATAGACGGTCTCATTAGTAAGCTGCAGCAGTAGCTTGCAGGCCGGTTGTTATTTAGATGGAGTGGCTTTTAATAACATCAGTTACGCCGATGATATGGCTCTCTTGAGCCCTTCAATATCAGGCTTGAGAAAGCTGTTGGATGTTTGTGAGAGGTATGTTGAGGAGCACGGTTTAAGATATAATGCCAAAAAGAGTGAGGTTCTTATTTTTGGAGCAAAGTCCTCAGATAGGTTTCCTTCTGTAAAGCTAGCAGGTAGTGTCTTGAATCGTGTTCAACAATTTAAATACCTTGGCCATATTGTTACCACAGACATCAAAGATGACCTGGATGTAGAAAGGGAGCGAAGAGCATTGGCGGTTCGATGCAACATGCTTGTCCGTAGGTTTGCTCGCTGTACGTGTTAAGTAAAAGTGACGCTTTTTAAAGCATATTGTCAGACACTGTATACGTGTAGCCTCTGGACAAGCTGTACGCAGAGAGCCATCAATGCTCTTCGAGTTCAGTATAACAATGCATTCAGGATGCTGCTGGGGCTGCCACGCTTCTGTAGTGCGTCCGGAATGTTTGCTGATGCGCACACTGATGGCTTCATAGCTATCAGACGTAAGCGTGCTGCGTCGCTACTGCAGAGGGTCCGGGGCAGCTCAAACAGTCTTCTGAATGTCATTGCGGGGAAATTTGATTGCCCGTTTATGCATTTCATGTCAAACCTACATGTTTTACTAACATAGTTTTTAAAGGTCATGTTTACTAACAATTTATATGGATGTAAAATAATTTATCTGAAATAAAATGATTATTATATTATTACATTACATTATTGAGCAGGGTGTTAAATTTTTGAACGGGAGGGAGGAATCAGTTGATGATTTCCCATCCAAAAAAAAAAAAGTGATTTGTATACGATTCTAGACTGGAGTGCAAATGTGTTGCTGTTTTACAAATAATTGGATTCCTGTTACTGTTACTATGTCATTGCAGTTGATGGATGCTAGTGATGGTGCTAGTGGTGGTAGTGCTCGTAGCAAAGTCTTGGGCCGACTCGATATTATACATTGATTTCTACTGAAACGCTAAGATAGAGATTTAACACATTCGTTTCTTTACTGCTGAAACCTAGGATCGTTTCAGACCCTGAAAACAGCAGAGACTGTGCCGTTTACTTTGAAGTTTAACTCAAACATCACCGATCCCTAGCCCCGTGAACCTTGCCACAACTTGCGTCTTACCAATTCACGTGTGCCACAAAGTTTCAAGCCGGATATTATACAGGAGATTGCAGAACTCTGCTTAAAAGCCCACAAGGGATTGTCGTGGATATTTTTTATTTTAAACGCCTCTCAAATATATTGCTATTTTATAGTGGCTATATAAAGTTAGGGCTCCAGTTTCATACATTCGATCTCCATGAAATTGTTCAGCGAGGAATATTGGGATTTAGATGTCCATTTTACATTTGGTGGATATTTTTTCTCGTTTTTATTGGTGTAGTTTTTAGTGGGTGTGTTGGGAGGTGCGATTTTATGCCGTGAAGCGATTTTATTTAAAATAAAATGATTTTTGGCAAAACCATGTAATATACTAATACTCTTATGTGAAATTCATTTTAATTGTTTTTTTATGAAGTGATCAAGATAGGTCTATCAAGAGTTTTAAATAAAAAAATCGAGATCCTTTAAATTCAAAGTAAACTCTTTTTTTACTTTTGTGAAATTTGCTAAAAAAAACGTTTTTTTTTTCAGAATTATGTAACTTTGAGGGTTTAAAAATTCTACTTATAGTTAAATGCTTTTTGTTATTGCTAGCTCTCAAGTGACGACAAAATGATGGTAAAATATTAAAACCACTATTTATAATCATAAATATTTTATTAGTAATACTTTAAAACATTAGAAATTGAATATTTGAAAGAAACAAAGTCAATAATAGGTACTCAATATTTTGATACAATATTAAAAACTTTCAGAGGCTTAAAAGTTGTTAGTTGTTGTTTCTAACTACACACAATAATTTTGTATTTCCTTGAAGTGTAACTTAGTCCTAAGAGTATCACTTTCAAAGTAATCAAGAGCTAAGTTATTTATTTTACTTAGACTTAAGTTATTTTAAGTAATACAAAGCAAGTTTACATGTTTTATATATGTTTACGAAAGGAATCATTTTTGGTTAGACTACCTTCAGTTACTAATATCAAAATAACATAATTAATAACAATCTCTAAACAATAATTTAAACAAAAAATATGCAATAGATTCCTCACAGCAAACTTATAATTTTTCTACGAAAAAAAAAACAAGTAGATACATCACAAAATATTCATTCCCTAACTAATAGAACACTCACTAATTATATTAGGAAACAAATCTTAAACAACTAAATAATACAGGACGGCAATACATAAAACCACTCAACGACTCAACAACTCAGCATATTACTAAAAAAAAGCAAAAAAGCAACTAAAATCCATTTTTAATCAGCTTAAATTCATTATGGTACTCACTAAAGAAAGCTTGCGGATAAAATATAAAACTATTATACCAATTTTCCGCTTCACTGAGTTCTAACGGTGACATTACGTAGCAAGGCTGCAGCTTCTAAACCAGCATCTATTATTATACGTATGGACCAACTACCGCTGTGCGCAACTGTACAATGGCCCTTACAACAGCTCCTTTGGCTTCCGCACTATTGTACAGTCGCTAACAGCAGTGTCGAATAGGTTTCCTATTTTAAAGGTGGTTACAGACCCAGGCTAAGCTGGTTTTTGCCACACGCTTATATTGTACGACATTTTGCTTCCGAATACGAGCGTAGTGACAAGCTCTCAGGAAACAGTGAGTCTGTCAATAGCAATAATATGTATTCGATATAACCTTACACAAACAAAGTGTGTCAAAAACGCGCATATAAAAATAAAGTGAGATTATGTGTAAGTGGCCATACTTATCGACGTGAAATCGGCTTGAGCCGATGAAAAAAGGCTTTGTATAATAAACGCTAAAATATATTGTTCGCCTCGTTGCAGTTCCAAACTCGAAATCGCCAACTAAAGTCTATTTCACGTCGATATCTGTAGATACACCTAATATGCGGAAAACACTAGTGCATAATCACTGTTGATAAGTTACTGCAGAGGTGCTTCATGCTTCTTGATTTAGAGTCTCAAACAATTTGAGAGTCGACGTATCCTAACGCCCTAATTCTGCTGAAACCGCCGTCTGGCGCCATCGTTACCCTAATGTGTGTGATGACACCCGAATCACAGTCGAACCAGTGCTCATTATGGGCTGATAGCTGTAATTGAAAATGGAGGCTTTAATAAATTGGATTTCGTAATTCAGTTGCGGTTTCCGTTTTATTTACCCTTGATAATGATGAGTAATGTTCAGGAAATGTTACCGCTGAGGTGGAAGGCGCAAATTAGAATGTGCTTTTGGATTGCAAAAGGAAAATATTCCAAAAAACAAATATAAAAACACAATGTGCAAAAGTGGACCAACATATCCACCACTAACGCGACTCATGTATGTCTCTAGGTCTGTAATTGGGAGTAGTTTTAATTAAGACACCTATCAATAAAACATTTCGGTAATTTTTATGGGTCTCTTAGTAAAAGATTCTCCCCATTTATTAGAGTATTCAGTGTCTTGTCTCTTGGATGGTGGACATTTAGATGTATGCATTTTTGCCCAATGCCCTGTATATTTATTTAAGGGTAATAGAAAAGCTAATTATGGGGAGAACAACAAAATGCTAAGTCAAAAAAGAACCATATCCAAAAAAATCTTCCTTACCTTGTTAGGCTTCAGAATATTACTCCATTTGCCATCTGTCTCTGGATACCAATCGTTGCCCAAGTACGCCCCCTCAATCTTGACGGTGTCAGGATAATTGCCTTTAAAGTGGTTGGTGTCCACACAAATTTGCTTAATGTTCCCCGGGAAGCCCAATTTGAAGACGGCCCATTCTTGACCTTTGTGAAATAATATTAGTGTTAGATGCTGGCAATGATACTATAATATGAACTATAACTCATCTATCTGTTTTACTTTCTTGCCAAAATGGCTAAGCAGATTTAGATGACTATCGCCTATTCGTGTATGGTAGGCTATCACGGGACCTGGATTAGGACAGTGGAAACATTTTTATCCCTGAAATACGCTCATGTGGAAACCTTTATGCGGAAAAAGCCGTGGGAAAAGCTGATATAAGTTTTAGTTAGTGCTTACAATAAATATTGGTTCTAGTTACGGCTAAATTTAATCAACTATTCATAGTATGTATTGAATTAAATGTTACAGAAACAACGGATGAAATATTTATCAAATTACTGCTTTCTGGCATATAACATTGTTTATATTGGGAACTTGTTTGGGTAGTAAATAAATAATTCTGTTTACCTGTGCTTTTCATTGTTCCATCATCATTGGCTTCAATTACATTAGGCCTGTCCAATCTCCTGGCTGTTTCCCAACCGTCAGACATACATTTTCCTTTTGAAGGCTTAATTACGTTCTTGGGGTGTCCATAATGGGCATTTGAAAAACCTGTGAACGAGGATAATGTGATGGTTCATTTGTGTATGCCCCTTTGAAAATATACCTTAACTACCTAATATCCACTGTGTTGTTGACGAATGTTACTGTTGCAAATCATTCTTATTTCCAATTAAAAATTACAATTATATTTGATTCAAAACTTTAAATCGTGACCTCGTTTAACAGCGTCAAAAAAGGATACCGTTTCTGTTCCGTTGAGAATGACTTTTGAATAATTGTAATACTATTGCCCTTAAGATAGCATTATGCACTACCAAAATGGCAGTTTCGAGAAAGATAGGTCATCTTTAGGGGGACATCTACCGATTCAAATCTTTGGTGTGAATGATATTCAACTGTTCTAATGTCACTAGAAAGCTAAATGAATAAATTTCATATTCCGTAGTACAAAGTTTAAACGCGTCACATACACTAAAGTATTATTCTCCTTACCTTGGCAAGAGGCACCATTCAGTAAAGACACAAGGTCTATAATTTGATTTCTCGGAGGAAGTTCAGGTCTCGCCTCTCCGAAAACCCTCAGGCGAGCAATGCCTCCATCCGGGAAGATATTCACACGTATATGGGTCCAGGCATCGTCACTTAGTACCTGAAATAAAAATAACTTGAGTGTAGTCCCATGTTTTAATTTCTACGAGTTTATTCCTGGATTTTAAAATTTGACTCTTGTGTGCCATAAATTAACGCTAGAGGCGAGAATGTCGCAAATTTGTTTCAAACTTTCTATTTGAAATTTGTGTGTTATTTTTGGGGTTTAAATTTTATTTTAGTGGAGTTATAACTATTTTTTTTAGGATATGACGCTCATTTGGAAAGTTTAAGGAAATTTTCACAATATGGTGTACAGTATATGGTGTGTATAGTGTATACTACTTAAACCGATTTTAACCAATCACCAACCAACCAAACCAAATGGTAATTTATGGTTGGTTTTATGATTTCTTAACAATTTTTTTCAGGAATAGAAAGCTAATTTATCAGGAAGTATTATAAGCTATAAATTATATTTGCAAATTAGTCGAACTATCATAATTTTTGCAGACTAAGTCGCGGGCCAAGTGCTAGTAATAATATATTATTAGACTAGCAGTTCTGCTTTCTCGTATGAGATGATATTTTTAATTTCAAATTCCACACTTTTAAAACGTAATTATGATGTCTCAGATATGTTATATAAACAAAATCTGTACAGCTTCTTTTTCTCAGAATGCTACCATGATGAGTTTTCAACGTCCAATCGGATTTATTTTAAAAGTTTTTACAATACAGTAACACTAACACAAGTTCCATCCGTCTTATTTTCAGAAAACCCAATTTAGACGAAGTGCTATTTCGCAAAAGTTGCAATTTGAAAGCAATGATATTTATTGGGGATTTATATAAATTGGTATTTGGACTAAAGGAGTCAATCATATTTGCCGTGCCATTTATGGTCGCAAACCTCGCTTAAACAATCCACTGGAAAAATAAAGGCTTCAGAGACAATTTGCCAAAGAAAATTAAAGGGATTCGACTATAATATTCCTCACACACAAAAACATCTCAAATAATCACTTTAATATAAAGTATGAGGAACTAATCGATTTTTATTTATTCAAAGCCATGCCCACAAGGCATTCTCTACCAATGTCAACCTTTGGGTCAAATTGGACAGCATTGTTTTAAAGTACAAAAAAATAAATCAGAAAAGTAAGTTCTTACATAAATTGAAATAATTGTCAATTTTACTTACTTTTATCTACCCGCATTAGCTAATCTAATAATACTGTTGCTCGATTTTAGGGGAGTATAAATTCACGAGAATAGCACACGTATATCGTAATTTTCAGTACCATGTTAATTAACTCTTTTATATTGAGTAGACAGTTTAGAATTGTGGTAATGGTATTGATGTTATGTTATTGTCTTTTATATTTAGAATGAAGTTGATCGTCAAAGGTACTTTGTTATGTTGCGTTATAAAGAAAAAAAAATCCTTTGCCAAACAAAAAACCAATCCTACGGTTAGTACGTACAGACGCTAGCATATATCATTTATTTAGTAGGATTTTCTGCTATAATGCTAAAGCATTCGGTCCAAGGTTGATTGGGAAAATTTGACAGTTTCGGGTAGCTTGATGTACGTCTGTACTGTTCATAAAATCAGGATGTCTCGGGACAAGTTCAACTCCTAAATTAAGAACCAATATTATCTTTAGAAAATTACCTTCTGGTAATTGAGCCTGGTCTCCTCATAGCCGGGCCTTAGGGCTGTAACGGGCACTAACTCATCCCATTTGTCAGAGTTAAGGCGTTCGATATGTTTCAAGTCGAATTTGTTGCATGCCGCCCCCATTTTGGAGATTCTCGTTGGAATCGATTCTTCTTCTGTAACAATTAAAAATAATTTAAGTTTTAGTTGCTCTGTTTGTTTGGGCTGTCGTTAGTTTACATTAATAGTAATCATTTTATTATTCCATTATTTTTTCAAAGATCAAATCCGCGGGTAACTCTTGACTTGCATACTTTTATTGTTTTGACAGTTTAAGTAAATAGTATCTGAAGCTAATGTTATTCCACGGATAAAAGACATCTGACTTCAGTAAAATAAACTTTATATGTATTTTTCTAACTTGTGAGGCGTTGAGGTTAATTTATTTGACTTCTATACAAATTTCAACAATTTCGTAAAAAATCCGCTTCATCCCTAATCGGGTGAAAGTCCCAAAGGACTACATTATAACCATGCCTCGTTTGCATAAACATACATACTATACATGTCATAAGATAATAGTTCTACAGGTATTCGACACACCGTAAATAAAATGAATAAACTGAATACGTTTTACCATTAAAATAACCACTGTAACAGGTATCCATAGTCTATAGTAATAAACGCGACATTATACGGTTCGTCCTTGCGTCCTTGACAAAGCTAGTCATAGCGCCCCGCGGGTATCATAAGATACGTCTAAACATTATTGTAGGTAGGTATGTAAATGAACAGTAAACTGCAAAAAGTTTTCGTCTCTAAGGAGAGTAGAGGATACTGCGTTCCTGGAAAAGTATAAGTTGACGATGACAAAAAAGTGTTCCATAGCAAAGAAAAATGTATTCTTGTAAGCGAACCTGTTTCATTCTATCTGAAACTATGAATTATTCTGCCGGTTGGCTAAATCGGAATTTAAACAGAGTGGTCGAAAAAAGGATATATTTTAACATGTTTTTATTTTTATTTTATTATTCTAAATAGGCTTGCGTTCGTTCGTTCAACTCGCCTAATGTGAAGCGATGGTGCGGCTTAGGGTGGAACATGCTTGCCTAGAATAAACTGATTTACTCAAACTTTGTTTCGTCTAAAGCATCCAAAACCAGCTGTTTTCTTTTTCATTTTGAGTAATTTTCTACCTAATTTAACGCTTACATAATGCTTGACATAATGTAAGTACACAATAATTCTCAAAGACATTACAACAAAGCTTTTGAAAACACTTCATGTCTAGAAGCAGAATCCTTCGCTATGATTGATTAGGTCCCGGGGATAAAGAGTCTCAGTTTCCAAGACCTCTCTTTGGCAAAAATAACGAGTGTCCGGTAAATAGCATTGGCAAATTGCCAGGACACGCCTCATTGGGCCAGAACTAAGTGCTTTGCTAGAAATAGGTATGTGGGTACATCCGACAAAACAAATTGGTTTATAGGCTAACTTGAGACTACTTTCTGTGCAAAATGTGGTTATACTATTACAGTGAGTTGTAGCAATTAGCTGACTCACCTTTGCATAAATGGTTAAGATTTTTTAGATAACGAATCGATAAATTTTTATATAATTTTTTATTGATATTATAAATTATGTTATGTCTTCTAACTCTATCTTTAATTTTAATATAGTGTCACCTACAATACCAAACGTAGGAGGAATTATGAGAAAACTTTTGGACCATAAAACCCGAGCCACTAGCCCTGAATGAGCCTGCGTGGTAGATCACCTCCCAATTTCTCTCCCAGAACGGAACTTTTTACTGATTTTATTTTGATAAGAAAAACTATAAATACTATCAGCGTAGTGAAAGAACGCACGACGTCCTGTCAAGCTATGCAAATCCAGCACAAGCGGATCTCTCATTGTACGGCACATCTGAACAAAGCGATTCCGTGTTATACTGGATAAGTATAGCTTGTTATGTCGTCATGTGTATTTTATTTATTTTTGTCAGTCTGTGTGTCTGATGGTCCAGTCTTACCGAAGGTATTGCCCAGTACCTGGGTTATGCTGGCAGTCGCTCTATGTAATATACTGGAATCAGCATCATGTTAGACTGAAAGCCGATCCCAACATAGTTTGGGAAAAGCTAGACATATGATATGTATACCTAACTCCTATGTTGACAGTACTTGAATGAGTACTTGTGGCCAATGAAACATGTAGAGGTTTTTTGTCAGAGGAGGATTTACTGATAGCAATCAGTTTTTGGGAGGAACCTCTCATTGTTAGGTTAACTTTAGCCTTCAATGTTATTCAGTCGAGAGTTTTTAGAGATCTAGATTTTTATGAGGACCTAAATATACTTATTACCAGATGAAACGAGGACAAAATGATTTTTTTTTCTAAGTCTGTTTATGATAATGAGTTAATACAATAAGTATAATTTTCCTCATTTCATGGGTCATCATCATCATCATCAGCCTATAATGTTCCCACTGCTGGGACACGGCCTCCTCTCAATGAGAGGGAATGGGATATAATCCACCACGCGGGCCCAGTGCGGATTGGTAGATGTCACATGTCTTCGAATTTTTTGGTTCTAGGACATGCCGGTTTCCTCACGATGTTTTTCTTCACCGTTTTAAGAGCAGTGATGATGAAATAAATTACACAAAGTAATGCGCCTGTCTGGGTTCGAACCCACGACTTACTGTTCGTAAGTCGGGGCCGCCACCACCACTGGGCCACCGCTGCTCTATTTTATGTGTACATGCCTCAATAACTGATAAAAAGATAATTAGTACATCATTTGAGTTTTACCATTAGTGTGGGAGTATTAAATCGCTGTGGTTTTCCCTATGATTATATACCAAAAGTAAAACAAAGGTTGGTGGAGTGAGCGGTCGCAAGCACTACTGCTGAGAATGAGGTTCCAAGTTCAATTCCCGGGTCGGGCAAATTATTATTTATTTTTAATTATTAATTATTAGGTTTTTCCATGAGGAATTTCTTAGTAGCAGCCACAGAGTCCAGATTTGTGCCCGTTTAATGACAATAGACTTGCCCCCTACTACATGAAACTTAAATCATAACTGGTGAAATGTGAATGTACTGTTACGTAACAGTACATCCACATTTCACCAGTTATGATACATAAATATAACATAACATCACGCCTATAATCACCAAAGAGCTAGGCAGAAGTGTACGTACACCTCTGCCTAGCTCTTTGGTGATTATAGGCGTGATGTTATGTTATATTCATGTATCATCATCATCAACAGCCCATAACGGCCACTGCTGGACATAAGCCTCTCCCATGATGGGAGGAATTTGCCGTAATCGTATTCATGTATACTTATGTTTATTTTCACTAAGCGACACCTTAATAGAATGGCTAAATGGCGTTGATCTGCGGGCCTAAACTGGCAAAATTTAAATGGAAAAATTTAAAATTCTTAAAATGGACTTTATGGTGGTGACCAAGTCCATTTTAAGATTTTTTTTTTTAACGTAATTCATATTACGATTCTGTTAAAGCGGCCATTTTAGACACCCTGGTCGTTGAAAATTGAGAGTACACTTTCATTAACGCATTACATTTAGGGTCTTCCTAGCTTTAGTGAAAGGCACAAAACACTCACCTTCAGGCGTCAAGCACGCCGCTTGTATAGAATACTTTGGCGCATAGTTTCCTGTGAAGAATGCTGTGTCGACCAATAAACCTTAAAGAAAAGAAAATCAAATTAATCATCATCATCTGCCTAGTTGAGTGATAATGTCAAGATGGTCACCTATTGATTGGTTGGCATTGTTAATCACGAACAGCGCTAAGACGACTTAAAAACGTGTCAAGGTAGGTTTCCAATTTGGCATTTTTTTCTTGTCTTAAGGTTCTTACAGACGAGCGGCACGTTGCCAACTGCAGATAAACTGCAGCCGTCGCCACCTGTCGACGGCTGCAGTTGTGGCGTCGGCGGCTGCCGCCGGCGCGTCAACGGCATCCGTCGACACACATTTACGCGCCAGTTTATCTGCCATTGGCAACGTGCCGCTCGTCTAAGAACCCTTATTGGTCTAGTGGTACCAAGCACGATTGCAGAGCATAAGGTTCTGGGTATGATTCTATATTGGGTTTCTCCATGACGAATTTCTCAGGAGCAGACACGGTGTCTGGATTTGTGCCCGGTTGATGGCAATACGCTCGCCCCTATTAACTTTAAAACTGACCTATCAGGGTTCTGTATTTTGTTCTGTCTGTCTGCAGACTCTAAAATACCCCACCCACCCCCACTACCTAAAATGATTAACTTCAATTGACCTCTTCTTAATCGGTTTGTTTAATAATTTCGTATTTGAAATGAAAATTAAATAACCATTTTTTTCATTTTCAAACATGGTATAACCAATATTTTCATATTTTTAAGCACTTTCGAAATTACTTGTCAGCTAAGTAATAGCAGTCAGAACTGCCCTTGACCAATTAACACATTCATAAAATGTTCAAAATACGAGTACATTCTCTGAATACATAATGGTGAAACCCGTTTCAGAACGGACTAATTTACAGTAAAAACGACCTAATGTACACTAGAGAAAAAAGATACGTACCACGAATAACACACTTGGTCGCCAGCTTCAATATACACCAGTCATGTCCCGCGATCCTCCTCCTGCGCGTCTCCCACCCATCCATCCACTTGCCGTACTCCGTGTACTTGTCCTCGATGAATATCGGCTCGGAGTCGGCTAGCATGTTCTCGCACGTTGCGAAGAAGTCGTCTGATGCGAAGACCACTTCGCCTCCAGCCTGTGTCAAGTATTATGGTTAGGCATACTACTAATGCGCGTACTAGGCTGAGCGGCGATATTGACTGTATATTTTGCCGCCCAGATCTGCTGTAACAGGCCGAGTGAGTTTTTAGCACCCATTTTATTTTTATTTTTATTGGATGGGAAATCATCAGATGACTTCTCCCGCTCTGGGCGGAGCAGGAGGGAGTGTCAGACTTTTACTGACTAAAACCCATCCATGTACCTTCATCGCCCTTTGTGTTCCGGGGCCACGGTATCTCTTTCGAACAGTCCCGCAACCCCGGCGTTTTTAGCACCCCTTAGCTATATTTTGGTGGAAACTAAAGTAATTTAGATTTTTTTGGAGTTTCGTAACAAAGTGTCAATGTTTAGTTACTGTCTTTGGGCCCGTCTGGCAGTCACATAATTATTAGATAATTGACCTTTTGGTGAATTTGCTCCAAAGGTCTGGGGCAAATTTTAAATTGATTGCCAACTTGAAAGGATTACTTTGGAAAGCTAAGTGATGCGATTTCTAAATCACTGTTATTCTCTATTTTTTTTCGTATTCTTGAAAGTAACTATCGACAGCTAAGAAAGGATTGCATTATGATAGTAATTATACATACTAGGTACTAAAAAAAACAAATTCAGTAGCTTGCCATCAACACGTTAAGAAAATGAATGTTAAAATGTTAAACGAAAAGAAACAACTAAGGACTGACTCAGAGACGTCATTAAATTCCGTTGTCTTTTCAATTGATTTTAGGTGATAGATTCTAATAAATATTTTTCTAGCTTAATTAACAAAACAGCAAGATATTGAAGTACAAGACAAACTCACCCCAATACTCCCAAACTCGCTAAGCTCAGCAAACGCCGGAATTATAGTCTCAATCATCTTGACTGTTAACTGTTATCACTGAAGCTAACGAGTTGCTTAACTCAAGCTCAAACACACACTGATAACGAACTGTCTTGAACCCCGATATATATAGTCTTTTGTATATAAATAAACACTGTATTTCTATATCTATTTATTTATTTATAACCAGATATAACTAAGTTTCTATAAATATAGATAGGTTTTTTCTTACACGCAATTTAAAGATGTAAAAAAAGTGAATGGATTTAGATTGTTTTGTTACGAAAATAGAATTTTGTGTAAATAGGTTTTGACTATAGTGGTAAAGAGATTCACAATTAAGTTTTGGTGAAAAAACAGGATTAAGAGGCAATCACTATGAGTCATTAGAAGAATCATTATTTGTAGTAAATAGTTAGTAAATAAACATTTTTAATTTAATTTGTCTAAATAGCTTAAAACTGATAACAAAATAGAACACCATTTATAATCATGGCATTTTAAAAAAGTAGAGGAAACTAACTATAAACATTAAAACAATTAAACACGATTAAATAAACTAAAATGTAGTAATTACAATTTGTTTTATGTCAAAGGTTCCAAAACTAATCTAAAACATTTCGCCGCTCTCCCAAGACTCTCTAGGCAATATAATGAATTGTCAAAGCAATCTGACATGGACAATAACCTTCCCCGTCTATAAATACAAAAAGAAATACCACTGTAATAAATGTAGAATAACTTTTAGGTGAAGCAATTTTAATATAATTTTAATACAATTTTAATAATAATTTAATTTTAATTTTGATTATAATTTTAATTGTTTTAATTTTAATACAACTTTAATTTTAATACGTAAGATTTCTTGTCATCAAATGCTTTTATTATTTTGGTTTTTGTTTTGTTTCGTTTTTTTTTTTGTGTTAACCCCTAGTTTTATGTGAATGCTGTAGTCTCTGTAATTGAAGGAACACACTTAAAAGAACCTTTGTATAACTGTGTGACTTATATTCATGTATCTGTGTTTCTTTTGTTGGATATCCAAAAAAAAAAAAAAAAATAACTAAATTGCAAATTGTATTCTGGTAAATTTAAAATCATTATACTGACAAGCAAACTGTGAAATTCGTAAGATTTTTTTTAATTTCGCGAGCTCCTTTCGTGCTTTTGCCACAAGGATGAAAATATTAAATAATGACGTTACCCAGGAAAGAAAAGATAACGGGTAAAGACCGCATTATAATCGTAGGGAAATGTTTCAAGATTGCTGGTCTCATATTGTTCATTATCAATCGACAGTCTGTTCATTTCCAAACATGTGCTTCTGTAGTATAGCATGCATTCACCACACTTGTCTGAGCAGCCTTGATTACTTGCTTGATAACTAGAGAATATTATATGGCATTGGTAGTTGACTTTTAAAAAACTTGGATGCCTACTTTGTTTTCCTTGGAATTGATAGTTACCATAGCTGCGATGGCCCCATGGTGGCTCAAAATAGCGAAGGGAAACACCGTCGAACACTTAGAATAACAAAATTGAAGAGATGTGGCTACCAATCCACTTATATGACCTGGTGGATTACGAATTACGATCCCTGACACAGGAGTCTGTGCCCCAGCAGTAGAAACTTTATAGGTTCGTTATGATAACGGTACACACTAGCCTAAATATACGGAAATACATCTACTTTTAAATAACATCATACAGTGCATTTTAAATAATCATCCTTCTGCCCTTCGCCATTGTCCTAGGGATTAGCACAACATGTTTTCTTCTTCCATTTTCCCTCACGGCATCATTTATTCCTTTCTCTTTCATATCATTCCAATGTATGTATATACCAACAATTATAAATGTCGAATCGAAATGACACGAGTTATTTTTCGCAAATTTGTCATCAACAAAACAGAAAAATATTCAGGTATACCGTGCAAAGCCTAAAAAACTTTTATAAAGTTATGAATGAAATGTCACAAATTTCAATATGATTTAGTACTAAACCTTGACAAAAAGTACGATAAATCATAATAAAAATAATGGTTTCAGTTTATTTTAGTATTTTATTATTGTACACATTTTTTACCATCAATTTGAAACTTTTTTATCTCTTTGGCTTATCAAGTTCTTACTCGGCTGTTTTATTCGTTGCGTTGTAAAACGGCACTGTTATTTCGGGTACTTTTTTTGTTTATTTTTTTTAGTTCTGAATCATATTATTATTATTAGTTCTCCAGACTGACAAGTTTTCTTTAAACTAGTTTTATACTGATTTCGTAGGCCAACTTAGTGAAGTTTTTTGAAATAGTTGAGGATTGTATAGGGTAAAAACACTATGTTATAATTATTTGACATTTATGTCATATTTAATCCTATGTGAAATATGGTGTACACGATGTAATGAAGAATATTCTATTGTATTCTACATTTGGTAAAATCTTCCAGATTTGTAAAGAGGAAACGATAGAAAAATCTCAGCTGCAGCTTCGGTTTCTACGTATTTACCGATTCACAAAATATGATGTAATTCGACGTCACTTTTAAACAGCTGGAAAATTCTACTCTTTTCATTCTACAGCAAGTTTCACAAAAAAAACCTTAATTCAATAAAACCAGAAAAAGTGTTTTATTGTACTAACCACAACAAGGTTGACAAAAACTAGACAACAATCCTTAACAATAGGTTAAATGGTGCAGTTCAAACAGAACGCAAAAAAAGTAAATGATAGTTGAAAAGATTACAGGACAGAAATAGATTAGATATATTTTGAACACTCTATTCCTCGAAGTTTTAAAGAATTTTCCATTCATAAAATCACTATAAATTAATATTATAAAGACGTAAAAATTTAAGGTTGTAGGGGGTAATCTCTGGATCTACTGAACCGATTTTGATAATTCTTTTATCATTATAAAGTCACGTTAGTTGTGAGTGTCTTACATAATAAATAATATAATAATAAACCTTTTTATTTCCTATAAACCAAAAAACATTTACACAATACTTATTCTAATGTTAGTTGTTACTTATATCTATTTTTTTTTAATTTTTTTTTATTATGTATTGTATAGGAACCCCTTGATAGGGTATAGGCCTCCTCCAATTTCTTCCATATTTTACCCCGCTACCGATATTATGTCATCCACCCATCGTTTTTGTGGTCTGCCCACTTTTCGCTTACCTTGTGGAGTGTCATAAGCTATATTTATTACTAGAAAAATAAATTCCACCCGTGTTAAGCCCGGACGGGCCGCTAGTTACAACTAATTATACCTTTTCATGCCGAACGGCTGATCAAATTTACATGTAATTGGTGCAGGGATAAATCATAACCTGGTAGATGATCAAACAGTTTGGACATAGAATAAGAAAGATGTACTTACAATACCGTTAGTACAACCTTGAGGGTGAATTTCCGACTGCCGCGTGGATGAAGCCATGGGAGAATGATAATGGAATCATATTTAAAGACTTCTAAAACTACATCACGCCTGGAATATCCGAAGGCTAATGCCATTTTTTTTTTAAGTTCCATTTGGTCGAGGGCGAGCCTATTGCCATCAACCGGGCCTAAATCCAGACTCCGTGGCTGCTACAGAAGAAATTTTAATCGAAACACGCAATAACACTTTGCCCAATCCGGGAATCGAACCCAAGACCTCACGCTCAGCAGTCGCGTTTGTGACCACAAAACTGACGAGGCTGTTCAAGTCAGATAAAGACTTTTGTTTTATTAAATAACAAGGTAAACAAATTGATTGACCTGCGTTATTCACTGTCCTGGGGACTTTCCAGGAATAGTTATAAAAAATTAAGAATTATTTTCCTATTAACCAAGTAAGGGTTTTATTGGCTTATCCATAAGAAATTCGTTACTAAGCAGACTTATGTATCGTTATTTACGACTATTTCACGTCAATTATTAGGCCCTTACTGGCCCTTTTTCGTGATAATATCATAATCCTGACAATATTTATCTAGAGAAGGTAAAGCTTCAAGAAAGCTTCAAGGCAAGAACTTTTCTATAATTTCAGTTTTCAACTTTGTCCTTGCAAACAATTTAACTAAAATGCCATAGGATAATTAAAAAAACGTATTTACGTCACGTTTACACCGCGCGCTTATACTAAAGCATCTGGTCTTTTCAAAACTAAAGAACAAACAAACAAGACAACTCCACGGCTAAAGCGCGTATGTTCCGTATAAGTACGGCCGAACAAGCTATTTGATTTACATTTTACAATGTAGTTTGTGGGTTAAACTGTAAACCAAATAGCTTGTTCAACCGTACACGTGTTTAAAATTTAATATTTGATCCACCCTTTCTACTTATTGCACCACATTGGTACAAACATTCCTAGGTACTGTATTTTCTTTTTCGACCTACCCATCAATATTAACTTTATTTAAATTTTTATAATATACTGGTTTTATAATCTTACACCATTAAAATGCATCATAAAAATGAGTTTATTTAGAAGCTCTGCTTCTTCGCGAGTTTTATGTTTTTTAATTTAAAACCTTAGCGTTTTTATAATCGTCATACTGACTTTCATTATCTTCGTAACAGGCCGTTAAAGTTATGTTAGATAAAGACTACATTGAATTATATTCGAAGGATATTGCTATATTATCATAACGTGGAAAATAAAAGAAGAATAACATTGAATGTAATTTACTGATAGAGAAAGCAATGATAGCCTAGTGGTGTGACTGTCGGACTACACAAGTTATAGGTCTCGACTTCGAACCCAAGACACGCATCTCTGATTTTTCGGAGTCATATGCGTATTGTATAATTTATCACTTGTTTCAGTGAAGGAAAACATCGTGAGGATACCAGCATTCCTGAGAGATATTTCTCGACGGCATGTAAAGCCAAGTCAGAGGCCCATGAGCGGGAATCAGACTCTGACATTAGTTTAGGCTTTAACCAAAAGATAAAAAAAGATGACTGAAACAACAGGGACACGTCGTGGTCATATCTCAGTGTGTGGTTCAGACCATCAAAATGAACAACTTTCTCCATGGGACCACCATCGAAATCGCGCAAAATAAACAGCTGTTCAGTACAAAACTTCAATAACTGCTCGACTCAAATGTATGGAAAAGCTCTATTATTTTTGACATGTAATATTATTACATACGCTTTAGATCCAATAAGTATTTTTATTTATTATATCTCAACAAAAACAAGTTATTTTTTACAGTTATGTTTTTATGTTATGTACCTCCCATCAGCTTTTTTTTTAAAATGAATGATTGAGTTAGACTAAGCAAAAGTTTTTATTGTAGGTAAACTTAAAAAAGAGATTTCATACGTAAAAGAACTTCAAATCCTACCCGACATCAGCAAAAATTGCCACAAAAATGGCACAGAAAAATCGTTCTATAGATTGCGTAATTATTATGAAAGAACCCCTTCGGAACACCTATCAATACACCTATCAATACACCTAGCGATACACGCTAAATTCATTACATACAGCTAAAATACAACAAAAATTTAATAATTCTTGCAAATAGTTACATTAATATACATAAATTTATAATAGTCATATTTTTTATTCCACTTACTTCCCGTAGGTACGCAGTAGAATCACCTTACTTCCATTGCTCACTAAAATCACTCATCTCCGGACTGACAATCATATTTTATGTCATAGGTCACCTACGATTGGTTTCAAACCGGTTTTAGCCACGCGTGCCAGGCCACTGGGTCGCCTTTCAGCGATAAGACGGCCGTACCGCAGACTTGATACAATAATTATGTTTTATTTTAATGATAAAACATTAATAATATTTAATGTTTAAATTGTTTATTATTATATTGGCTTAGGTACTGTCTGTACTGTCTGAGAGCAGCGGTGGCCCAGTGGTGGCGGCCCCGACTTACGAACAGTAAGTCGTGGGTTCGAACCCAGACAGGCGCATTACTTTGTGTAATTTATTTCATCACCACTTCTCTCAAAACGGTGAAGGAAAACATCGTGAGGAAACCGGCATGTCCTAGAACCAAAAAATTCGAAGACATGTGACATCTACCAATCCGCACTGGGCCCGTGTGGTGGATAATAGCCCATTCCCTCTCATAGAGAGGAGGCCTGTGTCCCAGCAGTGGGAACATTAATAGGCTGATGATGATGATGATGACTGTCTGTTTTGGGCTTATCTGAATTTAATTGGTGGTCTATCTATTACTACTAACTAACTTGTATTTAATAAGACTGTGGTTAATTGCTTGTTAAGTCACTATTGAAATACTTGAGACTGGATTCAGGTAATAAAATGTCTTAAATCATCTCCTAATATTGATTAAACAGTGTTGTTTTGTGAAAGTTTTCTATGTGTTTAGAATTGGCCATGAATCTAGGTATGAGCGGAGATTTTCATTGATAAACTTCATTCAGTTTACATAACTAAACTTATCGTTTAATTAAAATTGCACCACATTTTTTTGTAATATATTTATCTATGTCACATGAAGAAATAACGTGTCGAGTTTAAAGATCATTATAATGCATGAGGCAGATAACTTGAAATTGATAGATTGCTGTAACCAATTCAATGCGTAGTGATGGCCAATAATTTATAGACATAAATTAGCCTACACGTTGCTGAGTCCCAACCTTATTTCTTTTAGAGAGAGTAGGCCATTGTCCACCACGCGGGCCCAGTATGGGGTAGACGGTGGCGTGTGTCACATGTCTTGAAATCTTTGGTTCTTTATAACTGTTTATCAAGATGCTTCCTTTAACGTTTTGAAAGCTATTGTGACACAGGAATTACATATAATAAAATACTAGTTTGATGAAATAAAACATGAAACACGAGACGATACGAAAGTCTGGGCCGTTTCCACCTGGCCACTTCACCAACAGCCATTTTTTTTTTTTTTTTCGGGTGGGAAATCATCAAATGACTTCTCCCGCTCTGGGCGGAGCAGGAGGGAGTGTCAGACTTTTACTGACTAAAACCCATCCATGTTCCTTCATCGCCCTTTGTGTTCTGGGGTCACGGTATCTCTTTCGATTCACCAACAGCCTGCAGTAGTCATCAGCTGGATAATGCAAAACAAGCCCGCCACACTGTTCCCAAACCACTGTAACTCCTGAAAGCCAGAATCAACAGTGGCGACCACCAGAAAAGCGCCGAGACAATGAAGCTCGACGAAGTCCCAGAGAATGAATTTAACTGTCTTGGATCCCGCAACGAAATTAATCAGAAAAGTATAGTGGAGGAGTAGGAAAAAACCGTAATTTCCACTTCCCTCCATTTCAGCAGGAGACAGAACGAAACAAGGCCAATAGGCACAAAGGGACGTTTACAACTGGGATAGGCCCAGTTGCCTAGCACCACGGATAAATATTAACATTAATGGGTCCTAAGTTGTGAGCTGTTATATTTGATTCCAATAATAGGTATGGCAAAAACGCTTGAACGCACGGAACTTTGGATAATGCAAGCAACTCAGCTCAATTCTCGGCACCTTTCATCCACCTGGCACTAGCCACCCAGCGGAGATCGTCGTTTCACCTAGCTTGAGATCACCCAACCTTCCGCTAGCCGATGCCACGGTCTCCACTCAAAAATATGTCTCCCCAACGGTCACCGGTTCTACGGCTAATATGGCCAGCCCAGTCCACCACTTTTTTATAATTTTATTTACAGTACAGCATAATGTGGCCAGGGTAAAGAACATCATGCCTACATAAAGTTTTTCTTACGTATACAACGGAAAGATTATATGCCTCTAATTGTGTAGAAACTCTTTCGTCTTGTATTGTCTTTTCGTCTAATATAATTGAAAACTAAAGAACGACAATCTTTCGTTCATACATAAAAACATTGAGTACTTTGTACACTGCTTACTATTTACCTACACCTGACCTTTCTGAAGGACTTCACCAATAAGGTCAATGTATGACCTTTGTAAGTAAACATTTTCGAAGAGAGTAAGAAACACCGCTGAAAAACTTTTAGATCAAATTTCTTGTATCAATATTCAACCTAACATAACATTACGCCTGTAATTCCCGAAGGATTAGGTAGAAGTGTACTATCAGTAGTGTGTACATATACATTTCGATAGTTATGTTGTGACAATTTAGCATGAGTTTGATCGATTGTTTTTCGTTTTTCCGTTCGAATTATCGGGTTTTCTATCAGAGTGTTAGAATAGAATAGAATAGAAATAAAATTATTTTCTATTTTATTCTATATCAGAGTGTTCTCGGTACCAGCCACGAGGTCTCGGTGCTCGATTGATGGCAATTGACCCGCCCCTTTTAACATAAGACTTAAACATAAATCGCAAAATGTGGGTGTAATAATTATTACCTCTGCCTTAACCCTATAGAGGATTAAAGGCGTGATGTGATGTCAAAATAAAACAACTCCAGTGTAAATACACGTCAATGTTAGCAGAAATATCAATTTCAAATAACGCCTAGTAACTTGAGAGAGTCTTACTAATGTCCCTTGTGGTCGTCTGTAACGTAACGTCTGAGCTCTTTCTTTGTTTAGGTATGTTTTCAAAGTATTGCCTAAGTGTTGTTACTTCAAGTTATTTCTGAAAAAGCAATTCGAAACAGACTGAATCACTGCCATGATTGGTTGGTAAACAAGCACATCTAGGAAGCGGTTACCTGCATCATCATAGTCATATGCTTAGGGCCATGTTCACCAACAGTAAAATAACAGACTGTTTCGTAATCGGCCCGCTAAACGTAAACAGTTGTGTAAACATGACGTGGGAATTTTGGTGTTCACTACAACTTATTCTAGCTCGGTTAAGTAAATGAGCGTTTTAGGAATGAAAGACCGAATGATTATAATACAGTCAAAAAGGGTGGGTAACTAACACGTAAAAAACCATACAAATGAGAAACATCTTAAAATGGTTGCATTATACCTGAGATGGCAGTTCTTTATAACCATCAAATTATCTGTTGTGTTTGAAGTTTTGTTCGTTTGAAACAGTTTTTAAATTAAATACAATGGATAAGAAACGCATTGCTAATTTTACGCATGAAGAAAAAAAAAATTGTCATTAGTGAAAGCACCAAGGCGTAATTAAAAACAAACGCACCGAACTCCATGAAGTAGTGTCGTCTGGTGGAATACAAACGAGGAGTTCGCAAAAGTCTTTCAACGGTTTCAAACTCGTCCAAAACGTTATCCTCTTCCAAAATATAATTCAAAGCAGACTGCATGTTAAATTCTCACAATAATATCTGGATGTAACCTTAAAATTTGTTATATTTGCAATTTACAAACGTCAAAATACACCGATTAACTACTAACCGGGACTTTAAACAACCTCTCCCACCTCGGTTAGAAAAAACAGTTGATTAGCGTGTTTAATCGGTTGATTTGCTTTAGTGAACATGAAAATGTGTTTTAAACAGCTGTTTTTAGATAATCAGACCGTTATATTTTCGGTGAACATAGCCCTTAGCCTTCCATTATAATCGGATGTAGATGAATAAAAGTATTTTACATGGAGTGCCTTTACAACTCGGTGTGTGGGTAACACGATACCCCGGCTACGGACAGGCAGACACTGAGGACGGGTAAGTCCCCTCAATCTAAACAGGCTAACGCCACGGGCCGGGTTAAACCGACCCAAGGCAATGTCAACTTCTCCACAAGCAAGCAGTCGCAGGCAGCGGCGCGAGTGGACCAGCCACACAAACGACACCGCAACCCGTTTGGATCAAGCCGCGGCCAAGCGAGTCCTCAACGAGACTTCAACACCTCGAGGAGAGCGCAAGCGGCCGTGTCTTGATAAATCCAAACAGGACGCAAAGCGTAGCTACGCCCAAGCTGTAAGCTCCGACCTTGATGTCGCAGTCACCTGCAGCCGTACGGGGCACATCAGCAAGGAGGTGTCAGACCAGGTTCCGCTACCCCGGCTTGGTAAGACTGATTGTTAGAGTTACGGCTTCTGACTACCGGTAACGACTATCAAAGATATACAGTACGAATGTCGAATAATAACTGGGACACATTGCGTAACGTTTTATTTAGTCACGCGCTACTACAAAAGCTCACCTAGAACACGCAGGCATTGTAATTCAAGAGAAAGTCAAAATGTTTTATATTTTTAATTATAAATAATCAAAGTTTTAATTCTGACCTAAGTCCCGCTGGCCGGGTGCCTGGTCGTACCTAAAAGACATTAAGAAAATCACTTTTTATAATCTACGTTTATAAAAGTCTTAAGTGCTCATTTGTGGAGACGCGGCGCGTCGCGCGACGCGTTGTGCTTTTTTTTCGTTTACGGAGAGGCGGCGCGTGCAGCGGTCTGCGTTAAGTATCACACGCCCAAACACAAACATATGGAAAAGTACAATGTTGTTTGTCCGCGGCGTCGCACGCCGCGTTATGTCATCATGTCACGTCATGACGGATGTCAAACAGCCATAAGCTCTTTGTGTTCTTCTTCTCGCGAATAAATAAAAATACCAGTCTAATTCGCATAACTTTATTGAATAAATATTTCTGTCAGTGCAACTTACGAATAACATTGTTATCTAGTGTTCATGTGTTTATGCCCGCCGCGTTGCCCGCTGCGGTGGACGCCGCCGCCGCGTTGGACACCGCGTAGGACGCCGCGTTGGACGCCGCGTTGGACTCCGCGTTAGACGCCGCGTGCACCGCCGCGTCCGACGTTCGACGCTGCATCTCAAGCAAACACGCGTAAAAACGCTTCTCCGTAAATTGCCATATGTTTGAATTTTAAGCGGCCCACGCCGCCCGTCAAAAATGAGCCCTTAAAATCTCTTAGATTTAAAACTTTTGTTTTAAAACAAATGAAAGTTTTTATCAAAGTATCATTTTATTTCTAGGAGTTATTATTTCATTTGGGATCTCGGTCCTGGCTTAATATATGCATGGTCAAAGTCAAGCAACTTTTGCCGAGGCTGGTATATAGATAGGTGACTATTCATTACTTAACGGGACGCGTCCGGGCCTCGGAAAGAACGTATTTGGTCACGGCTCTCATTTGTAGACCTTTGACAGTCGTTACGTGTAGCGAAAGGCCTGAAGGTCTGACAACCAGTCAACAGGAATTGTGTTTCCCAGTAACAGTTCTAAAGAAAGAAAGAAAAAATATTTGACGTTAGTTAATAAAGCACACATACAATAATATAAAAAAAGAGATACAAAATAAGGAGGAAAACATACTATGTGCTGTGAGCCTCACGGCTGCGCCAAAAAGGTCCATTTCGGCATTCATGCCAGACAGGTGATGCTGTCTGACGCTGGTCTGGTCTTCTGGAGCACAGATAAACAGTAGCTCCATGTACATAGTACCATGTACATACACAGTACCAGCCTATTAGTGTCCCACAGCTGGGCAAAGGCCTCAAAATCAAAATCAAAATCAAAATCAAAGCATTTATTTCAAGTAGGCCAGTTACAGGCACTTTTGAATTGTCGAAACAAAGTTAAATGTAGCTACAGTCCCAGTCACAAGACATAAAAATTGTGAAAGTACTGTAGTTGCCCATTCCCTAGCGTAGATCTCTATGGAGAAGAACGGGCAAGAAACTCCATGGACACTCTTTTAAATCAAAATATTGTTACAAAATCTTGGTTACATCATTCATGTTGAGATGGTATATTATGTGAGAACAATGTAGCAAGATGTGCACGTTAAAAGTGTCCATAGTAAAAACAAAAAATACAATTCTAAAATAAACATACAAATAAGCCATGGCAACTAAGAGTTGACCAGTCACAACTGACAGCGCCCGTTCACGAACATGACGCATGGATCAGCACCATTCAACTCAACCATTTTGAAGGGAACTGAATGATCCGACACACGCGCCACCATCAGCGAGACATTAGAGTGAGCGTGACATACTCTCAACCGCCAGGGCACATTCAAGTCAAGAAAAGACGTAGGATTTCAGTGAATGATAGCTTTCTAGTACATAGTACTCACACAATATGGGCTGTGCGATTATATAATACTAGAGATTGATTCTATACAATGCAAAGACAGTTGTACAATCTTCAGCAGCTCCAACAATTCTATTTAATACTATCAATTTATGCGCCCCTGTCCATGTGGAGCAGGACCAGCATTGAGCCACGCATTTTTATCTGCGATATAATCGCCCAACTTGTAATAAGCTTGCTTACATAGTGTGCGTTTGATGCATGTTTTAAATTTCGTCTCATTCAGTTCAAGAATACTTTGTGGAATTTTATTATAGCATCTCAAACAGTACCCCATGAAAGATGAGTCCACTTTAGCGAGTCTGAAGCCTGGCTGAACTAGTTGGTCCCTATTTCTAGTACTGTAATTATGTCTATCACCTCTTTTACCAAAAAGATGCAGATTTTTTCTGACGTACATTATGTTTTCGTAGATGTACTGACAATGTACCGTCATGATGCCAATATCCTTAAACAGTTCCCTTAGAGAATCGCGCCTACGAAGATTATATATAGCTCTGATGGCTCTTTTTTGCAGAATAAATATAGACTCAATATCTGCAGCCCGTCCCCATAGCAAAATGCCATAAGACATTATACTATGAAAGTAACTAAAATAGACCAGTCTAGCGGTATCTACATCAGTAAATTGACGAATTTTTCTAATAGCATATGCTGCTGAACTTAGACGCGCCGCAAGGGATGTTAAATGAGAACCCCATTGTAGCCTTGAATCAAGCGTAATCCCCAGGAAAACCGTTTTATCTACGAATTCAAGTTTCTCTTTATTTAATATTATTTCACAATCACTACTTTTAACATTGGGTAAAGCAAATCTTATGCATTTAGTTTTTTTTTCATTTAATACTAAATTGTTTGCTGTGAACCAATTATGGACCTGAAGTAGGGCATCATTCACGTCATCTAGATTCTGGGCCCGTCTATTTATCTTAAAAATAAGGGAAGTATCATCAGCAAACAACACCATATTTTGAGGTTGGTTTTTCAATAAATAGGGTAGATCATTTATATACACGAGAAAGAGGAAAGGACCCAATATTGAGCCTTGTGGAACCCCCATTTTTACTTTTAAACCTTGTGAATTAACACCATTTATTTGAACACGTTGTTGTCTATCACTCAAATATGATTTTACCAAACTAAGTGCAAGTTGACCTAATCCGTAATGCTCAAGTTTCAAAAGTAATGTGTCGTGATTTACGCAATCAAATGCTTTGGAAAGGTCACAAAATATTCCTATGGCGTCTTGAGACTCTTCCCACGCAGTAAATATGTGCTTTAATAAGGTTACACCGGCGTCAGTCGTACAACGTCCCTTGATGAAACCATACTGTTGATCATGTAAAATTTTGTTGGTGTTAAAATGATTGAGCATTTGATTAAGCATTACCTTTTCAAACACCTTGCTAAAAACTGGCAACACGGATACAGGTCTATAATTATTAGTATCTTTACATACAGTGAAGGCACAAGCATAGATCACCACCCTTGCTCAAGACAGGTTGGCGATTTCAGACTTATGTTAATTATAAATCCAGGTTTTGTCACGATATTTTCCTTCACCGATGTCTCTGATGTCCAAGATAAACTTAGAAAAGTACATTTGAATTGAAAAAGCATTGGCAATTGCCCGGATTTGAACTTACAACCTCATGCCTGAGAAGCGAGGCCTTAACCACTGGGCCATGTACGAGTATAATACTTGATAACACAAAATATTCCGTCTGACCGACAACTGAAATTGTGTCGACATAATTATTCATGAATATTGCTTAGAAACTGATAACAACAAACTGATATTAAATTATTAAGCAATATTTCTTGGTCTTTTCCACGGGGACCGGAAAAGAACACGTGCGATACAAGTAAACCTTAGTATGGCAAAAAGTAAAACAGTTAAGCTAATTGGTATCAATACATTGGCTCGTGTCATTGGTGATGCACTTCACTCTTTACTTACAACTTTTATCGCTCATTAAAGACCGAGTTAATAAGTTAAACATCCATTGCTGCTTATATGTAAAAGCGTAAAATAATACTGACGTCAATGCAGCAATGGATACTGCACGATATCGGTCCATCGTATAGACTCTAGAACTTCCTTCCCTACATCGACCTAATCACAATGTAACCCAAACACAACGTTATCACCAGTAGAAATATCCAGTTTTATCCGGATTCTCGAGACACGAAGGACAAAGATCGGTCCGTGCACACGATTGGTGCAGTCATAATGTTCTTGTGATAATTTATGAGCGCCTGGTACCTCGGGTTGTGAACTCATATTGCGATTCACGAGTTGGTTTAGGTTATCTATGAAGTAACCTGGTTATGCGCAGACATTTTGTAACATGTCATTAAGTCGTGTGATTTTTAAAAGAGGGTTATCAATTTTATAATATAAGCAGCATCATTTGCTGTACTCAGGATTGTGTATGGCTGTAAAATACTGTTATAGGTATAGTAAGGAATAACGTAGAAACAAGCCAGCTTGGCAAACATTGGTATTCATATTCTTAAGATTTACATAACGTACCATGCTGTTAATTTCCTTCCAAACTCCAATTTAGGTACCAGTTATCTAAAAACAGGCCAATGGTAATGACCAATAAAGAAATTTCAATCATGCCCATATTCAATGTAATAATTATTTACTGTTCACTACACCATTGATGTATTCAAACAAATCCCTGATTAATATACCACTTGGCAAATTAAATAAATTTCCTGTAAATGATTTTCAGATACACATTGAATTACTAAATTTTGACTAGTATGATCAATGCGTTGCGTACCTGCTTGTATGACTGTCTCCACAAATTAAAGCCGGGACCAACCACTTAGTATGCTTTCTGAGACACGGAAGAATCCCGGCTCATGTTATGATGGTTACCTATCCACAGACAGACCTAGGCAAGCGCAGCTTAACTTTGAAGACCAACCTGTACGGCTGTAATTATTTAGCCACGAACTCATCCATTTTAGATTCCCTTTCATATTTATATTTCTAATTTCGCAAATAGATGCAGGCTGAGATGGGATGCATATATCATGGATTTACATCAAGTATCGCCTGATTCCATAACTTAATCTAAAGGATGGCCAGCAAGTCAGCAACTTAGAATATTTGATCTTTGTCCTTTGCAAGGTGACAACTCGAGAGCATTCGTGATTCCGGTCCATTCGAGTTTAACAATCGGTACTTTTTTGTGTGTCACTGAATGGAAATAAACACGGAATTGAGATGATTCAGTTATTTTTTATCACTCATCTTACATAATTCCACCGAGTGACCGACTAGAACGATAGTGATTAGCAGATTGCTCATTAGCAGTTTATTTTATGCCTCAATAGGCGCGTTGCTGTAATTGTTTACGATGATTTGTAAATAAAAATAAAAAGCGGTCAAGGTCGAGTGTTCCACGTGGCGTGTTCAAGTTTTAAAATAAATTTTCGATTTTTAAAATTTTGTCTGCCTTTATGAGAATTTGCTGGAAAAAAATAGAAGTTTATAAATATTATAGAAATCATATTGTATCATGTTGCATCCATCAACAACATGACTTACATGTTTTTTTATATATATTCGTACCTATTAAAAATATATATTTTAATTACAATATAAGGTCTATTAGCTATGCGTTAAAAAATTTAACGATTGGCAAAGTTCCTCCTAGATGGATGTTAAAGTAAGCTACAATTCTGATATAAACAAGAAAAGAAAAATTACCCGTTTAAGGGTTGTAATCGGGTTATTTTTTAAGTTTAAGTGTCCCTAGAGTTAAGATTAACCCGTATTACCTATTAATAGGGTTAATCAGCCTGCAATAACTAGTTAACGCACAGAGTTCATTTTAATACATTAGAAATATGAAAAAAAAAGTGACGGGTTAGTCTGCGCTCGGTGCTTTGTCTCTGTCATTCTGCTTCATCAGAAATATTTAATTGACTTACCGATCTACACTAATCTACATCTACATCTACACTAATATTATAAAGAGAAAATATTTGTATTTTTGTGTGTATGTTTGTATTGAATAAACTCAAAAACTACTACGCCGATTTCAAAAATTCTTTCACCATTAGAAAGCTACATTCACCTTAAATAACATAGGCTATATTTTATCCCCGTACTCTCACGGGAACGGGAACTACGCAGGTGAAATCGCGTGACGTCCGCTAGTTAAATAATCATATGTATGAAATATTATAAAGAGAAAATATTTGTATTTTGGTGTGTTTATGTTTGTAATGAATGAATTCAAAAACTACAGCGCCGATTTCAAAAATTCTTTTACCATTAGAAAGTCACATTCACCCTGAATAACATAGGCTATATTTTATCCCCGTACTCCCACGGGAACGGGAACTACGCGGGTGAAACCACGTGACGTCCGCTAGTTAACCCGTATAATGATTAATCAAACATAGGCGTTATACCAGTTTACCTTCTAACTCAACCAATCGGCCCTTAGCAGAATAGCAACTAATAAATAGGTTTGATTAACCCTATACTTAGTTGTGGACGGGTGGAATACAACTTAAAATATGTCTTAAAACGAACACATTCATTTTATGTTACAACTTTTATCAAAGCATTAAAATCCAAAAAAGCTGTACAACCAGCATTTTTTTCCTAAAAGTAAGTAAACTCTTTGCGAAGCAGCACACTATAGGCAACGACGGCCCGTCCCTAGTCGACGCTTGTCGACTGCACCGCTTCCATTACTCGCTATCCGTACATTGATGTATTACACTCCGTCTTATAGTCTGTATACTGCTTCGTTCACTGTGAAATTGACGGCTAGTGCTGTGGGAAGGCAAACACATTAAGAAATTACAAATATTGCAGCTAGTTCTTGAAATCTGTTGGTAATAGAGATAGCCGACATTCATTAAGAATTTGTTTAAATTGGTCTGAGAATAAGCACTTTTTAAAAAGTCAAAAGACAGTCAACAAAATTCTCTCTTCAGGGTGGGAGTCTTCTCCCCTAGTGTTTTAGCTAAGGAGAAAAAGTGGTGGAACAAACTCCCGAGCAACACATCTGTCTGTTAAGTTAGAAGAACTTGATTCTATATGTAAAGTGAACAAGAGAATAACTCTCCTTCGTAGTCAGTTAGCTAATTATAATAATTACCTTCTTCAAAGTCATACCTATGTACTTAATTGAATAATAAACTCATTTACAAAAGGCAGCTAAAGCTTTTTCAAATTAACAAAAATGTAAAGTGAATTCAAATTACATTCAACATTAAAACACTTTTTATTCTTCTCGCAAATTGACGGTTAATTTATCAAAAACCTCTAAGTGCAATGTAACTAAGTATTTTTCATTCATTCGCTCGTTCATTTTGATTGTCGTTTGTTATTGCTGGAACGTTCTAGGAGAAGTTAATTACTGCCCACTTAATTGAATGACTTTTAAACCGAAACTCAGGTCTTTTTCGTGCATTCTGTACTTTGCTCGAGTTATTTACTTTAGCGGTGCTAATAGTTCCATTAAAAATATCTTTAGTTACACTAAATTTGATTTCGTTTAGATTGGGATTGAAACGCGCGTGTTGGATCGCTTGGTATAATGAAATTTGTTTTCAACAGAGACTAGATTAATAAAATTTAAAACGTCTACCGAATTTGGTAGGGCCATTTAAATTAGATTGTTTTTTTCGTGAAATCTTTTAAGAAAATGATAGTTTTAAATTGTTTTAAATTTAGAAATAGTTCATTTAATGTAAGATATATACCAGCTTTTCAAATAAACTTAACATCACGCTTGTTGCCGAAGGGTAAGGCAGAGGTTTACTTAATAGTACACCCACATTAAATCAGATAAGTTTGATTCCCAAATCAAGGACACACATCCAGACTCCCGTAGCTGCCACTGAGAAATTCCTGATGGAAAACCCAATAACACTTTGCCAGACCTGGCAACCGAACCTAAGATCGTGTTATGCGTAGCGCTCGCAACCACTAGACCAACGAGGCAGGACCTATTCTTTTCAAAAAAAAAAATATGTTAATAAAAAACAGAAATTCAATAATCATAATCATAAAACATTACTTTAGCATCTGATACTTTACGATAAGCGTTACCAGGACAACATAAAGCGCCTAATTCAATAAATATTCCAATTCTCAAGGCGCATCTTTCGCAAGAACTTGATGGCTGCATTTTATTGCCGCAGAGCAGTTAAACCATTTTCACGGTTGGTCTCATCATTTCTAACGGGAACGATCTTGGCTGTGTGGACTTTCGGAGACAGAAATTACACACACTATGACAACAGGTCTGTAGTACGTACTGAGCAGAGGCCTTAACGCGAACGCGCGACAAAATTTAAATTTTTGTTTTTCATGTTTTTTAGCAACACCAAAAATAAAACCATATGAATAAAGTCATACAGCTAAGCAAATATTACGACGGTGTCAAACGAGTATTTCAAAATTTATTTTTTGTTTCAAGTTTTTAAGTCGTTTATGGTAAGGCTTCTGCGCGTTCGTGCTAGGCCCACAGTACTCACACATGAACTATGTCTTGTATCTACGCTCGCACTGACAGATGTATCGTTTAAAGCTTGTGTGTTCCTCTGCTTGTGTGCGTGTCTGTCGCGTTTCGTTACAAAGTTAACCACTACTACTAACAGTTTGTTACTGGCACTAGCCACTGGACTATCGTATTCTGTAACCAACGAGTTGTCCCATACCACTCATAGACACATGATGTCCTAATACATCCCTTTACGACGTACTTAACGTTAACACGAATAGTTTCAGCAAACGTATATAATTCGATGTTAATGTTTGGGTGTAGAATTGTTTCACGACTTGGCGTTAGATATGCCGCAATTTCGTAACTTGTTGTGTCGTTGTCTTTCTCACGCGTACTGAATCTTGAGTGTTAGAGGGAGACAGGGTATATCAAATATTATCTATGTACTTCAAACACAATTTGCAAGTTAAAGGGAAGATAAATTGCAGTAATATTGTAGTAATGTGGGCCGTACTTAAGATACGATCCGTGAGCATAAACTCAACGTGTCTAAAATTGCTTTTTGTTTAATATTTTGTGTATAATTTTATTTACGTTCATCAGGAAGTAAGGTGGCAACAGCATTTGTTGGAAAGTTAATTAAAATTTTGAAGTGTTCGAAAGTCACATAAAACAAATGAATTAATATAATTTATTTCAGCTAGATATTTGCCTGTATAGATAGAATATATTAATATGTGAATTGTAAACCAAAATCGCTAAACAGTTATTTTGCAAAATTGCAAATATGGGTACAATGGCGGTCTTATCGCTGATTTCGATATCGTCCAGATATCCTTTGGACTAAACGAACTTTAAGATTTTAATTAAAGTAAAACAAGCAAGCAAGCAAGCATTTTATATTTCATAATTGGATGTGAATAAGAGTAAACTAGTATTGAAGAGAACTTTAAAAATCAGAAATTTTATTTCCCATATCAATTCTTTACTCAAACAAGCTCCACTTATACCAAACGTTCTATAACACTGCGAGTTGTGACAGTTTGAAAGCAATTACGTAGCACTTATCAAAAGAAATCGCAATGTTCACAGAAAATTGTTTTCAGGATCTCCAATAAAATTGTTTTGTGTTTTGACTTGAGTGTTTGCCCGAAACCCTAGATGCAAAAGAAAATATACAGACAGACAGAGACCAAGATTTATAAAATCACACACCCATAATATTATTTAAGTCTTGTACCTTTTTTACCTTTGGATATTCAGGATTGTGAACCACACGGTGTTTCTCCTCGTCACTTTTCGCTAGGGTACAGGGACGCAATTGCACTCTCCACAATCACCCCAGCAGTGACGGTTTGCTTGTTACAAACCTCGACTCAGATAAAGGAGAGGAGTGAGCTGGTCCCTGTCATTCCATGTGAGAAGCGCGCGGAAACACCACGCGACGCCAACTTGGCCTATTTGCTCAGACAACGGTCTTTCCAAAGTCCATTGCCAGCAGGATATTAGCGGCGGATGAGAGCCCTCCTGCGCCCAAATATTCGGGAGTGGATAGGCCGATCTATATGACAACACTTTATGAAAAAGCGTTCTATGCTGGGTGCTTCTTAGCTTGGTTAGTAACCAACCAATTAAGATCGATTAATAGGACAGCAGACAGGCGTCGAATCGATAAAGCTCTTCCAAAAAACTGAGTCGTCAGTCGTTACTGATCCTTAATTTATACAGACACAAAACAGAATTTTCGTCGAAACTCGAACTTTATAACTGTCGTCAGGGCCTCAAACGGCGAAGTCGCACAATTGAATCAACTGATTTCGGAATTAAATATACGAGTACTTGTCCTATCTAAGGGGCTTTATTTACAAATCAAATTTTTGCGAGACGGGGGACCTTTGTAACCTCGTTTGGGTCGATTTACCTAGGACATTCTTTTTTCGCGTTCATAGCGAGAGGCTTTCGGTTTTTGCGAACCGGCCTGCGAGCGGCCGAATGCCGAAATGTCATTTGGATAAAAATGGAAGGCTTTTTCGGCTTCTAAAATGGATTTCTAGTTTCAGTTTAGATTTGGAGTTTGATATTTTTTACTTGTTTATTGGGTTTGTAGCTGTGAATATTTTTTGTGTGTGAAACTGAAATGTGATATCTTTCTTTGCTTTTTTGCTGGGTATGGTACAATTATGTATATTTTACATTTACCTACCATGAACTTGTGAAGGTAACGAGTAGGGCGATACAATGGACAATCTTCTCGCTAAACGCGATCTATTTATAACAAGTCACAATAGTTTTTAATGCATTGGCTTTGAATGGTATTGTTCGAAGAATAATCTTAATATTGTTACCCGTTTTATCAATCACTAATTGATCGATGTAAACTAAACAATGAAAATCTGCGACAGGTCACGTCAGCCGCATGCACGATGACCGCTAGGCAAAATCTCCACACAATGGTTGCCGTAAGACGAACGACGCCGCCGAGGCCGGCCCAGAAAGATGTGGCGAGACATTATGTTCTACCATATACCTTACTCAGAACCCAGAGCTCAAATACACAATGTAACATAGCTAGCACGTCTCAGATAGTGCACTGCCAAACACCAAAGTTTTGCCAATAACCGTGTTACTTTGACTCAAGTCCTAACCTGTCTATTGAACACACAAGTTTCATCAATATTAGGTCACCCGTGCCACACATAACGCTTGTATTTACTAAGTTCAGTCACTATACTATCCGTTAACGTGTGGTACCTAATGGTATTAATATAATTTCACCAATAAAAAGTAAAAGTCCCATTTATGGGGTGAGCCTATGAATCGGGAAAAAATTTAGACACCGGTGGCTGCCACTGAGAAATTCCTGATGGAAAAATATACTAACACTTTGTCCGAACTGGGAATCGAACCCAGGCAGCCTCGTGCTCAACAGTCACGCTTTTGATTACCAAAGAAGTCTAGTTAGTTGTGATAAATACTTTTACCATCTTGTAACTTGGTAGTAAATGTAGTTACTAGACAAAGTTAATCTTCAAACCCAAGTTTAAACCGTGAACATGAATTTGGAACTGTAATATAGCTACAGTAAAGTGTTTAATACAACATTGAAACTTGGCACCGGAGTAAGATGTCAGTTTTGTGGCAACAACTGTATTTTAATCAGAGTTACGTCCTCATTACATGAACTGGCTGATTTGTTGAAACCATATGAAATGAAAACGATGTTGGGCGAGCGGAATAGAAAAGGATTATGTTATAGTTTTGACCCGAGTAAGTGAGCTACGAGTTTTTATGGGTTAATTTAATGAAAATTTGTAGAGCTATTTCCAAAATCATTCCTAAATCCATTTGTTTCTTGTTTGTCTTACTTTCATTATTTTTGTTAAAATACGTGCCTTTTCTTGAGATTTGTTTACGGGTCTGAATTGTGATTTGTGTGTTTATAAATATGATTAAATAATTACAATATACAATATTTTGAAAACCATTCGAGATCTCGCAAATGCCGAAATCTCGCCGAGATCAAATTGCTAATCCCTCGAGATCTCGACTTGGCGATCTCGTCTTGAGATTGCATTCCCTGTGTACCCAATTATTACACCCACACTTTCGGGCCATTGACTACCTGTAACGACTGTCAAAAATCTACAAATTACAGCCGGGACCAACGGTTTAACGTGCTTTCCGAGGCACGTTTGTACGTTCCATAAAGCCATTTACTGTGCCCATTTTCAACGATTTTTACACGAAAATTGCATTTTATATTCCTACAGTCCTATCCCAAATAAAAACATCGTACAACATAATCTGGTAACGTATGCTTTAATTTGTTAACAGGCCAGAAATCCTGCACGCATTGCAAAGTCGTTTATGTAGCAATATGGCCGCTCCTGATTTGTGGTGTTAACATGTAAAATATAGTAGACTAGTTAATATTGCTGTAACTGCGCCCAACATCTGGAATTTGAAAATATGAATAAAGTTTTAAGATTTTATTTTAGTTCATTCTTTTCGAATTGATGGTAAAAAAGATTGAATTTTAAATTTGTTAGGCCACGCCAATCGCGTCATCAGTGGCGTTTGTTAGGTCCTCAGAAGGCATTTGGATAGTCACCTTTGCTCTTGGTTGGAGATTTTATTAAAAACCAAAAACTTAAATCGTTAGATGAGACCTACCGTGACGTATTCGCTTCTCTGTTTCACACACACGTTCTTACACTGTAGTCAGTGTAAGAACGTTAGCATACATGAAAAGCCGGGTGTGGCTTTGGTAGATATTAGGTAACAAAGGTGTGCTGACAGTTGCTAAGTGGCGACCTATTATAACGCGTGATTTTTTTATATTAAGGATACTATGATTATTCACCACCTGCGAGACACTTTAGATATTGAAAATCTCATTATTTCTTAGCAAGCTACGTCATCATTTAATTATTATCTAGGAAAACCTAAATGAAAAGATTAACGTTTTTCCTCATATTTTTTTTCTCCCAAGTCCCTTCCTCTAATATAAATAATTTATTTAATACATTTTCTGTATAGTTTTCCCTTATACGTTTTTGTAATTGATAACTATTTGTACCTATTCATTATCAATTTCTCTGATTTTCCTTATAAAAATAGAGCAATGCAGTTTACTTTATACTTTTTGTAGATGTTAGGTAGTTACTTAGTTTTGAGAATTTATAATAAATGATTCTGAGGATTGTTGTCGCAGAGACCGTACAGATAAACAGATTTTTTCTTGAAAAAGTTTTACAGATTGATAGGTACAACCAGGACCAAAGGCTTAACGTGCTTTCCAAGACTCGGAAGAAACCACTGCCATAGCTTCTTACTTTTAAATCAGAAAGTTTGTAAGGATGAATTGTTGTTACTCTTTCACGCAAAAACTACTGAACTGAATTGTATGCAATTTGCCAGACAGATAGTTTATACATACCGAACACCACGAGGGTGAAGCCAGGAGCATAAGCTAGTGCTTGCTACAGCTTCCAGTTTATACAAGAACCAGTTTCCTTACCCAATACTTCCTTGTAACGGGAAACTTTAGATACATTGTGTGTTTTCCTTTAATTCCAAGATCAGTCTGGAAACCCCCACGACTTCGCACTATCTAGGTTAGAACAATTTTATCAGGAAATTACTTTTAGTTTCAGTACGAACTTGTTTGTTTGTTGTTTAAAAGGAAAATTTATTAGTTAGTACGGTTTATATTTAAAATTGTTATTTATTTGTAGCTGCATTGCTGGTTTTGCACAATAGGGAATGGGGGGGGAATGGAAAAAAGCGTGTTTTAGGCAACTGCGGTTCATAAGTTTAAATATCATATCATGTAGATGCATTTTGTTTCATTACAAAACGCAATGATATTCAAATGTAACAACAGGCCACGCGGTTTATAATTATGTAATTGTATTGTACTAGCTATTTATTCACCAAGGGGAGTAAGGCACAGATTACTAATCGAGTGTACATTTGAGGCCCGACGCGAAGAGGAGGGCCGTGAACCACACGAGTTTAGTAATCTGGACTTACCCTCGAGTGATATATACTGCTTTATACTACACTTAAGCACAAAGAAGTAAAAGACCAAATAGCAAAAAAAAAACATTTTATTAAAAAGTTATATTGTCATTGTTACAAACTTTACCAAGAAAATTGTCTCTACAAAATACGTCAACCAACAATAAGTTTTATTTAATTAATTTTAGCGCGTCTAACAGTTTTCGCGCCAAAAGACGTTAGAGAAGGTAAAAACGCCCCGTTTCGCAGGTTCCAATTTACGCGCGTGTTAAAGCGAGAGAGTGCTATAAATCTCTCGCTCTACCGCATAGAGGTTTGAAGTTGCCGGACATATCGGAATGTATGCTACCAGCTTTAAAAGTGCTTTTGTTTATAGTGGCCAGTACTTTTTATGGTAAAATTAAATCGTTTGATTGCCAACGTCATTAAGACTTAAAAAAAAAAAACAAAACGCGTTAGTAATGGACTACTACCCTGATTTTCAGGGCAGTAATGAAATTCCATATAATATAACTGCCTAGATTTTTGAGAAGATTTAATGAACAGCTTTCAAGCCTTTTAATGGGGTAGTATTGGTACACTTACCAAGCAAGTGTAGTATAATAGTATATTTCATTACAAGTGCGCAAAGGCTGTCATTGCAAAGAGTTCCGACAAATGTCTACCCGAGCCGAGGCGCAGCCGAAGGCGAGGGTTGACAGTCGGAACAAGTTGCAATGACGGTTCCGCAGGTGTACTGAACGACTATTTTTAATACAGGTGCGAAAAAATGAAGCAATTTAATATACCAACTAAACTCGCAAAGAAAATTTCTGGAAAATGGCGCCAACCGTAGAATATAAGCAAAGTTTTTTTTTATTCACCCATTTTGGTAGGCAAAGGGAACTATCCATACAGCTTAGTCTTCAGTAGATTTTTTTTATTGATATGAAATGAAAATGAAATTTAATGAGATGAGATGAAATGAAATGAAACCTAACCTAACTCATTTAATTAAATCATTAAATCTGATATTGAAATAAATTAGTAGCTTCTTTTTAGAAATATACGTATTTGTATGAATCACAAAAACTCTTTACTAAAAACTTCATGGTTGGTTTTTCTTTTTAATAGACATTATTTTGACAGTTGGGAAAGAGAACGCACGAGTTCGAGAAAGGTAAAAAAAAAGCACTAGTATGTAATAGCCCACATCCCGAACGCTATACGTCCCTGCAATACACCACTTTTTGAGCAACTGTATTAAAAAATATTTTCTTATAATCACCAAAAATAGAAACTTTCTCAAAATATACCATTTACTATTCAGACCTAAAATAATAATAAAAATATGTACCTACATGTAACAAAATCAGAATAGTACATTTTGACACAATGGGGGGAAACTTTGTTATTGCAGCCGAGGCGGATTTCACAAAACGTATTCAAAAAATGTTTACGTCGTAATATGGCGCCTCTTTGCTGAGATTTTTGTGGAAATTTTCATTTCCACACAAGTTCGAGTAGAGATAAATAAAAAACCACGAGTGAGAGATACCTTGCATGTTTTACTTAACCGTAGTGCGAAAAGAGCGGTTTTCGAGGAAGTTCAAAAAAATATTGGTTACTGCCTACATTCACCTTAGTTATTGCATAACCTATTGTAAATTGGATGCTTTTGCCTTTCAACCAAGCACAATGGCAAGTCACATTGACTACTCTAGTAAACAAAAACAGTTTTTATTTGTGATAGACGTACCTACATGTATTTTTTCAATAAGCTAGCTGACATGATCGAACGATATTCCGGATACGTTAAAACAACGGATCAGTGACTGTATCTATATAGAGTGCTGTTGACAAATAACAATAATAATATTGAAAAACAAATGGCCCGGAAAATATGACATAGTATCCAATATCCGTTTAGAACTACTACCGTATGCTCATTTTTTTAACTCTCGGCAAAACTAAATTAATTCATAGAAAAATAGCTATTTCAACAAAGCAATACAGGACAATATAAACACACAGGGGGTCATATTAACTAAGGATGTTGTAAAATCATTCAGACTGGACAAGTTTCTCCATGGGTCCAACATCGTAATCGCAAAAAATAATCACATAAAAAATTTCAGCAGTTTTTTTCTAGTAGTTTACGCTGTATAGCCATTCACTAGCATAACATAATTTACCATTTTGCCTAAAAGCCAATGATAGTTTTTTTCTAAGTGAAATTCTTATACCTCCCATCTCGGGAGCGCCAAGAGCAAAAACTTCTGTTATCCAAAGCCTCTTGGTGTCCCAACTGCTAATAAGTCGAGAGCACAGGATATGCATAAACTCTATAAACCATACTGCAGTTACAAACTTATCAAAAGTCACCTTTAATACCCTGACATAAAGGTGCTGTCTATGTCAAGTTTCTACCACTGACGTGCAGTTGAGTACATCTACATGTAGCTGCCATAAAATAATAATGAAAGTTTTCAATGCTATAATCCATATAATAATATGTGAATACCTGCGCAAAAATTATTCAGGAATTAATAATTAAAAACGTATTTATACAATTCATAGGCCGTTAAGTTTGAATGATGAATTTAAAACGGCGCTGTTCATGATTAATCCGAAATGAATGGTTTTTTAATCAGCATTCGTTTGCTCGTATGTTAATGTATAAATGAAATCAGAAAAATAGCACATCATTCATTAACTTGATGTGTTACATTTTGCATTAAACATGAACTAGGCGTAATTTTCTACAGACCTACCATGATTAATTTTAGCTTTCTTTATTCAGTTCAACTAAACAACCCGCTTGTACAACAAATCAGTCAATAGAAACTTTTTTTTTGTTTTAGTCTTTCGAAGACGACCGGAACAAATTCAAATTCAAAATTGTTTATTTCTGACACTTAAGTAAAAATAAATAGGTACATGGTGTTATAAAAAAAAATTAGTTTCACTATGAGTTGCCTTGCAAGGCGTACAAATAATGTGTACACATAAGTAGTGCAGGTAGTTTTTATGTGTATAAAAACTAAAACTTAAAAACTAAAACTAACGTTATCACAGCAGTATGATGTAGCAGGCCTGAAGACCCCTAAAAAGCCGAATCCTGCCCCAAGCGCTGCGAGCGAACCCAGAGCGCTGGGTTACAATCTCGTGGCTTCGAGTTCGATTCCAGCATAAGGATCTTCTTTTTGTGAATCGAGTCGTTTTTATTTCCTTTTATTTTATTTTATGTGTTTGTTTTTTATAACTGCAAAATTATTTCGATGTTTCACATCTGCCAGGCGTCCCGCGACGGCTCACTTTTTTTAAATCAAGATATAAATAATAAATATTACTTGTACTTTAATAAATTTTAAGAGGTTGGCAAGCCGATTGTCGATTACATAATATCATAAAATCACGCCTGCAATCCCCGGAGGGTTAGGAAGAGCTGTACCCATAGTACACCCACGTTTCACAAATTTTGTTTAAGTCCCATGTGAGCTCAAACGCATTATTTGTCGATTAAATTAGTTCCAATAGGTTTTGTCGTAACAATAGCTGTTCTAGAACTCATTTCAAACCAAACTCATAGAAAATTATGCAATGTCTGGCTAGGAACCCTGTCTACAATATTACAAAGAACAAGATATTTTTCATTTTCAGAATTTTTCAGAAAATCCTTTTCATCCAGCGGTAACATAACAAAATAGGTCAAATGAATGTAGAACAGCAACTTTTTAAACAGCCCCGAGATAGCATGTACCAACTTTTATATGAATAACTTTGTTTTACTGATGACACAAAGAATTGTCGGGCCACTGCGCATGACAAACTAATTTACTCATTCTGTCATATGCACAGATATAATATTGCATAGATGCGGTATTTTGTTACGGTTTTTTTAATAGTGTTATTTCTACAACCCTTTCACAGTTATTGTAAATGTAACCTTTTTGTTAGTACTATTTAAATATCACTTTTGGAAGACTTCTCAGTGGCAGCAATTTGACAGTAACCTGATTGCAACAGAAATGAACAACACTGCACTTTTCACCTCTATGCTCTTAGTAATAAGGTTGAAAAGTGGTCGACTGACAGTGAACTGTGTAGTACCTTTGTGTCAATTCTGGCAGAAGACCCGCCACTGGTTGTGATGAATTTCCAATCATCTAAAATAACGATAATGATGATCATCATCATCATTATCTTTTCAATACACTTTCTCGAAACCGAGTTCTAATCGCACTACGATTAGGTTCAACATGCAAAGTATTTCACACTCGTGCTTTTTTTTAATTTTCCCGCACATGTGCGGAATAAGATTTACACAGATAACGTACACTTATACGAAGTTCAAATCGGTTCAATGCCTATAGTCGGAGGTGAATGTTTTTTTTTTAAGTTCGGCCAAGCAATGTGCGTCTTTACGGCGTAAATATTTTTTGAATATAATTATTTAAAACTAATATTTACTTTTATAAACAAATTAACATTGATTTGATTTCCATAATAAAAAAAATAAAAACTATTTTTATATTAGGCTGTTTAGCGGCTTCATACCTTTGCTTCTTCTTCAACCTGGCGAAAGCAAAGCGCGGAAAAAAAGAAAATTAAAATCATAGTCTCCTAATAATTCATGACAAAAATATTTTGAATTCTTTTATTTTATTTCTTCAAAAGTGCATTGAAAAACTTCGTTTCATACACGTGAACATTGGTTATTGCAGTTTTCGGCTCAATAACACCCTCGCCTACGCCTCGTGTGTTTATTCCGCCTCGAATGCATAAACAAACTTTCTCCACTTGTATCAAAATGTACTATTCTTCTGCTCCTACCTCAATTTGGGGTCGGCACTGTATACCGTGTGCTTCTATACTTCTCTATTAGTCGTCATCTTAGTCACCCCCTTATTTCTGCAAGCGGATTTGTCTACGACAACGCTTCCTAAAAAAAACAGGAAAGAATCTAGTGCTGCGCCATTTGGTTACTAATTGGTAACTTGAGTTTGGGACACGTTACTTTCGTGTAATATCTTGGACGATAGAACTTATACCCTACCCGTAGATGGAATTGTATGTTATACTTTTGTTACAACAAACAAATACTCGATCCTCGGCGCTCACCCAACAAGCATTTGCTATAGATATTGGAATTCCGAAATGAACAACTACTACAGAAATTGCTTTTAGATTACTAGTTATTGCATTACCAATGCCTTCCTGTTGCTTGTTAATGAATTCCGAGTTTTCGGAATGAACGTTGATATTGCTATTCAAATTCAAGCAGGAATGAATCATTTCATTATGAATTACTTCATTTTAATGAAGACTACATTTCTATAAATCACTTCATTTCATGAAGAAAACTTAACATCACACCTTTAATACGCTACAGGTTAGACAGAGGAATAAGGTACCTACTCCCACATCTCGACAGCTATAAGAGGTGTCTATTTCTATCATCAATCAACCAGGCGCAACTGCGTTACATTTTTTTTAAGTTGCAAATTGAAAGTTGTAAAAAAAATAAAAAAATAAACATTTATTTCAGGTCCGAGACCCATATAAAACAAAAATAGAAACCAAATGTAAACACAAAAATTATTAAAGTATCAGAATTAAGTACATTAAAATTACATTAAAAACAGTCAGTCATCAGTGATAAATGATAAATGATGTTTATTTTGCAAGTAGGTTTTTACAAACACTTTTACACGTCATTTTTTTTTTTAAACTAGATGGGGCCGGTGTTTCGTACCTGACTACTCTGAGAAGAAACAGCCGAAACAAACTCAGAGGTCATAGTCTCTTTTGAAGTCCAGACATAATTTTGCTTAATTCACATGAGGACTCTGCAGAATAGTGTCTGAGATGGTCTTTTGAAGAAAGAACCACACAGATTTGAGTGGACCTGTCCAGTCAGTGCAAGCATTTGTCAGTTATCGTGTAGCTCGACTTATAACTCAAGGAGCTCAACGAAACGACGAACAATACCAAAGAAAGGACATTTGGGTAGGTCGCTTATAGTACTCAACTGCCAGACAGTTGTGGGATAAAAAAAAAAAAAAAAACGAAAAAAAATATATAAAATGAAACCCACATGGTCCCCACATTCACAATAATCAAATAAAATTAATAATAATTTACAAAATCAATGTCAATAAAAATCACAAAAATCATATGTCAATAATAATAAAAAAGTAAGATACGTAAATATTCCTGTCAAGTCAGTAGGTAAATGTAACATAAAATAAAATAAAAAAGTAAAAAAATAATAATAATACTGAAATAAGTATTCATGTCAAATCATTCAATGTTAGAGTGTATAAAAGAAAGGAATTAATAATAAACAAGCGAAGTCCGAAATTTCGACATTCACAGAGCAAATTTCATTGGAGCAGCTTAATCCCAAGCCTTTTTATCTTCGAGATAGTTGTTAACATGATAGTAGGCTTTCAAGCACAGCTTCCGTTTTATAAACGATTTGAATTTATTTAGGCTTAGTGCTTGAATTTGGCTCGGAAGTTTATTGTAAAAACGTATACATTGGCATCTGAACGTACCCCCTATTTTTTTGAGCCTCGTTACAGGAACAACAAATTTGTGTTTGTTCCTCGTATTTATGTTGTGGATATCACTGTATTTTTTAGTGAGTCATTGTCAGTAGATATTCATAGCAAAACATAACATTACGCCTCTAATCCCCGAAGGGTTAGGGCAGAGTAGGGGCTTATAGTATACCCACATATGTTTTAATCTCATGTAATAGGATGCGAGCTGCATATTGCCATCAACTGTGTGCATTTCCAGACTCCGTAGCTGCTACTGAGAACTTCCTGATGGAAAAGCCCTATAAAACATTTCCCGATCTGAGAATCCAACCCAGAACCTGATACTCAGCAGTTGTGCTTGCGATCACTAGACCAACGAGGCAGTCAGTTAATATTCGTTATAAAAAAATGCAAAAAAATAATACAAAATAGATTTTCAGAAAAATCTTGATGCATCTCTCACAAATTCTTAAACAATAGTAGAATAAAAGCAGCAGGAACCAAAAATCCAGCGAACTGTAACTGTTTCTGATTTCAAAAAATAAAAATGGCTATTATCTCAACGAATAAAAGGGTTCTGGTATCCTCTTTTGTGTATTTTTTGTATGGGATCTGCAAATGATGGCAAAAACGAAACAACCTAGTTCGTCTTTTTGGTAACATTGTTGCCACATCTAGGCACCGACCGGCGATTATTTGTAGCTCAATGAATACTGTTTTTTTGTGACATTAGGGCTTGTACGTTTATATTGAGGCAAGTCAATAAAGATGGAGACTTTGGTTTCAAAATAAGACGGCTCTACCGAATGATTGGCATCCAAATTGGGGCTGATTGCACCAATGACCGTTCACGTTTAAGCCACGTTCAAGAACTGTCATTGTCATAATTATAAAAACTAACTGTTGCCCGCAGTGTAAAATTATTATTAAAATAATGACTGTGTGTGGTGTTTAAATCGGATTCTGTTAACCATTTCAAGGGTTTTAATTTTTTTTGCACAGAGCCCTTATCCTTTTTCTAAAATAAAAGTAGCCTAAGTTACTCCTTTTAACGTCTGCTATCTATCCCACCAAAATCGATCAAGCCGTTTCGGAGATTAGCTGGAACAAACAGACAGACAGACAAACAAACTGACAGATCGACAGACAGAAAAAAAACAAGTTTTTTTTGTTATTATTATGTACCGTATTATTTGCATACAGTAAAAAGCTATTATTTTGAAATTACAAGCAGACACCTCAATTTTATTTATTTGTATAAATTAACACTGACAGCTCTTGAACGACGTTTAGATTAATGCTGATCACGACCAGTTTCTTTGGTTAAATCCGTTCTTAATATTTGTCACACGTGGTTTTCTTTAAAACCTTCGGAAAACGCAATCTTTTTTTGTTGTTTTTTTTTAAATACTTAAAACCTATTTTAATCCTTTCTGCACCTAGTGACTTCAAAAGAAAAATATCAAATGAGAATGAACTACGACACGACTAAAACTTTCCCAGATAAGTTCAGCACACGATTCCACAATTCCACACGAACGTGGAATAATTTCGAGTTATTAATAAAACAATTTAACATCACTACAATAGACAGAAGACGAGCTAACACAACCACAACTAATAGATTAAGACGAGCGATTAATTAATGGAAAATGTTTCCAAGATTGCCACAAGAAACAAACGATAAATGATTGACCGATCAAGGGGGGTCTATTTTAAACAATGATGGACGATTGAAGAGGGAGAATACAACGGTGTCTGTTGCCAGTCTAACACCTTATCGATGCATGATTGGAGCGGCTGAGTAGCAACTGTGCTGATAGTTTTCCATTCAATATGAGTTGATATACATGTATACATACGCATAGACCAGTCAGTGGTGACCCTGCTGTAGTCATGGAAACCCAGTTAGACACATGTAACTTATCACCACAGCAGTGCAAGTGCGTAGGAATCGATTCGATAAATCTGACAGTCATTCTCGACAAAATGAGTTTATAACAAAGATAAAAATTCATTTTGTCGAGAATAACTGTCAGATTTATCGAATCGATTCCTACGTACTTGCACTGCGGTGTAGAAATCTTTAACTGGCGATGCCGAGGAAACCATCATGTTCTAGAAACAAAAATCTTATTTAAAAAAAAAACGCTTTCTTAAAAAACAACACTAAAAGGTCTAAAATAACTTTACTTTCGGAAGTCGGTATCTTTTCTTGTTTCAGTGACTTTATTGCCACCGAATTCCGTACAAACAAATACTTATCTAAATCTAAAGCAACCTTATTTTTTTATGGGACTACCGAGTAGGCTTTTACTACCAGATGGGAAAAATAATACCGTAAATCGGTCCAGTAATCACGTCGGTTAAAAATTAGCAGACATGCGACATCCACCAACCCACACGAACCCATGCTGTGGACAACGGAACTTATACTCCTACTAAAAATAAATAAGAGACACACATGTGCCAGTAACAAGACCACGTTAGATCATAACGAACGCTATCTGGTTGCATCTTTATACCGATACTCCACCATACATCTATATCGATGTTCGATATTTGTTCCATTTTCGGGTCAATGCCAATGTAGAAAATCCATTAGTTAGTGCCTCAAAATATTTTTCACTGGACAAGGCGTTTAAAAACAAATGTATGGATACCTTCCCTACTGCCTCGTTGCACGTTGGTCTAGTTGGCGATTGGTGAGAATTAGGTCCTGGGTCCGATTCCCGGGCCAAGCAAAGTACTATTGGGTTTTTCCATCAGGGATTTCTCAGTGGCAGACACGGAGCAACGGAGTCTGGATTCCCGGTTGATGGCAATAGGCTCGCCCCCACATTTGAAAATTTGACGGTTTCGCTTCGACAGAATAAAATCTACCGAAAAATAATGCGTCATATTATAAGCAATATGTTCGGTTGATAATAATTATTTCGACAGTTTACAATTTCGCTAGACAGATTACAATCTAACGGGTTTTACAATTTGACGCCGACTTAGACTTGCCACATGAACAAACACTCTTAGCCAGAGTTGAAAATTCACTTTAAAACAATCAGGTGCAGACCAGTAATTCAAGATTTCCGAGACATAACTCCCGCCATCTGCTTCTAGTAAACAGTCGCAGTGCAAAAGTCTTGGCAATATAATTTTAAGTCAAAGAGAGTGAAAAAACCGGCCAAGTGTGACTCGGCGAGACTTTCCACATGATGGGTTCTGTACCATCGTACAATATAATCGTTGCTATCGTCGGACCCCCATTCATTTAAAACTTTATTTATTTTTAAGGATCCTAAAGCGGCCATATTAATACAAACCTGTTTAAGTGGAGATTCATTGATGACTCTGCCTTGGAGTTTAAATAATGTTAAAATTTCAAAATATTTAGTTTTAATATTTTTTTCACGGGGTTTAATTTATTGTAAATGTGGTATTACCCCACAAACGATGGGACACTTGTTATCGTGTCCTGCTTATTTATATTTTATAGATGTTTGCACATCACAGGACCAGACGGACGCTACTAAAACTAAAAAACTCGTCGTCAAAGGCTGACTCAATTTTAATTGTCATCGACACTCTAAGAAGAAGAAGAATACACACTCTATGAAAATTCACGCGCCTGCCTGTTCCGGTTTAATAGATACAGCCCTGTGACAGACGAACGGACAAACAGCGGAACCTTAATAATAAGGTCCTGCTGGCACCTTTGTACGGAACCCTTAAAAAGTGCAGTGCGGTGGCAATACGTGCTTCCACCGCCCGTTGATTTAAAAAATTAAGTCTGCACCTTTGTCGAGCGATTTGCTGAAGTCGCCTTTGTTCGGGGCTCCTCCATTTGTTGGGATTACGTAGAAATATTCTCTTTTGAATATTGTTTCTTTGAACTGTTTCACATTTTGTGGTTTTGGGTATTGTAGAGGGGAGATTGTATAAGGACATTTTTTTATTGCACACGCAGATTGACTCATCGTAGGACTTGGTGCAGGCTTTTGCACAATACTAGGATAGTAGGTACAGGTTAGTTTAAAAAATGCAGATGACACACTACACTTCAACCAACTTATCTGTGCAGGCGGGAACAGAACTAAAATAAATGTACCAAGTTTGACTACTATACGGCAATTTGCCGTCAAAAAGCCATTTTATACAACTGTCGAGGAATGACTATGACTATGGTATTAAAAAAACCAAAATAGCAAAATAGCAAAAATGTTAATTCAAAACAAAAACATTTCATGGTAGTTAAATTAAATTTCGCAATACGAATAAATCAGATTTGGGAACACATTCCTCATACAAAATTCAATATTGGAATATTTTGAAATTCCGATTACATTTTCTAGGTATTCGTAATTATGCTAAATACTGATTTGTATCAGTTCTATGCAAAATGGATAGCCAGGTGATCTTTTGATCAGGTGGATGCATGAGAGTTCAATTACAGGTAAATCTGATAAATTACACCACGCTTTAAATACGCTCTCTAATAACTGTGAAGAAATTAGACGTATTTTTTATTTCGTTTTTTTTTTTAGTTCCACTGGACAGACAACAAAAGTGAAGTGTTTTAAGGAAATTTCTAAACGCCTTATAGTTGACTGGCAAGGACTGGCTTTTACTTTGGCCAGATGCTAAAAGTTGCCATACAACGTGACAACGCCGTCAGGGTCTTGGGTGCATTACCAGTTGACAACATTGAGGAGTTTTTTTTAAATACATTGTTAGTTTAGTTACTTTAGCTTATTTAACCGTTTTTATTTGTTATGATAAATGATAAATGATAAATGATAAATGATGTTTATTTTGCAAGTAGGTTTTTACAAACGCTTTTACACGTCACTTTTTAAAACTAGATGGGGCCGGTGTTTCGTACCTGACTACTCTGAGAAGAAACAGCCGAAACAAACTCAGAGGTCATAGTCTCTTTTGAAGTCCAGACATAATCTTGCTCAATTCACATGAGGACTATGCAGATTAGTGTCTGAGATGGTCTTTTGAAGAAAGAACTGTTGAAAAATTGGCAACAATTATTTTTAGAAGTTATCTTATACTCTATGGTTTTAGCTCTGGCAAGAGTGTGTGTCTATGTTTAAAATAAAGGCTTGCTACGTCCGTCGTTATAATCGTATTACAGTTATTTAATGAATCCAAACCCCAATAATTTCATCAGGTTATGGGCCCAGAACGCTGTAACTGCTGAGATAATATTGGGTTTGGATTTCCAAGGCGAAAAACGCGGTAAATAGCGTTGAAATCGAAAAATATTCGGCGGCCATTTTGGTCAGGCGGGTTTTCTTGGAAAGAAAAAAAGGAGCATCGTAGCGTCTCAGGCGTGTGCAGGCGTGGTCGGCGAGGTCAAATCGTCATCAAAATCAGCGAGGTACCGGCGAGGTCAAATCGTCATCGCAACGAAAAACGGTGAGAATAACAAGATGGACACATCAATAAATTTTAATAATATCGACGGGAACTCCAAACTGGAGGGTCCTCACAATTGGAGCGTGTGGAAATTTAAAATCCGGGTCCTGTTGATGGCAGCAGGGTTGTACGACAATGTCAACGGCAACAATATCAAACAGGAGGATACCAAGTGGATCAGTAGCGACGCAAAAGCACAAGGTATCATTGTTACGCGTCTATCAGACAAAGTTATATCACAGGTAGTGAGTTGTAAAACAGCTCAAGAAATCTGGGAAAAACTGCACACCATTTTTGAGCAAAAAGGAGAATTGTCATTGCATTTAGTACAGGAAAAGTTCTTTGCATTAAAATATGACGAAAAGGAGACTATGTCCGAGTTTTTGGCCAGAGTAGAGGACTTGTTATGTAACCTGAAGGCCTTGGGCTCAGAAATCCCTTCTTCAATGGCCATAACTAAAGTAAATACTTGTTTACCAGTACACTACTGTCATTTTGTGTCTGCGTGGGAGTCAGCTCCTAAAGATAAGCAAACTATGGCAGAGCTAACAGCTCGGTTACTAGTGGAGGAGCAGCGCTATCTATCAAGGGGTAGAGGTGCAGAGGAGGCTTCATCAACAGCATTAGTCACAAAGTCAGCGAAGAAAACAAGAAAGTGTTTCAAGTGCGGTAAGGTGGGACACTATAAAAGTGAGTGCAAGTCAAACAATTCTAATTTTATTGGTAAAGACGGTAAAGTCTGTAGCATTTGTAAGAAATCTAATCACACTGAGAACAGTTGTTGGTTCAAAAATAAACCAAAAGGTAATGCATTAAGTGCAACTCTATTGACAACTTTTACAGGAGGAAATGTATGGGTTATGGACAGTGGAGCCACCGAACATATGTGTTTTGATAAAGATTTATTTTCAATGTTTGAAGAGTTAAATGAACCTCGAAATGTCACTATAGGTGATGGCTCTACTATCCGTGCCACTGGTCTTGGAAACATACAACTACAAGCTTACAACGGAGTTGATTGGGTTGCTACAACTTTGCATGATGTTCTTTTTGTGCCAGAGTTAAAGGTAAATTTATTCTCTGTCACAGTGGTAATTAATAAAGGTTTTTCTATGAAAATGGATAGTAATTGTTGTAAAATATATAATAATAATGGTGATTGTGTTGCTTTGTCCAAACCAAAAGGTAACTTATTTATAATGGAGTTTCAGTACTCAAACAGTTCATGTGCCATTTCTGTTCCATTAAGTGAATGGCATAAGAGGTTAGGGCATCAGGACACAGAACATGTAAAAAACATTTTAAAAAGAAGTAATATTCAGGTAAATGAGAGTAACAAAAGTTCGTGTGTTTCATGTTTAGAAGGTAAACAACATAAACAATCGTTTCCATTGAGTGCGTCACATGCTGAAAAGCCGGGTGAAATGTTACATTTAGATTTATGTGGGCCAATGGAAGTAGAATCATTAGGTGGGTATAGGTACTACCTTGTAATAAAAGATGATTTCACAAAATATAAGACAGTGTATTTTCTTAAACAAAAAAGTGAAGTGTATGCAAAAGTGAAGTGTTTTTTGTTTTTTGTGACAAAGAATCTTGGTTATTCAGTAAGAATACTACGGAGTGATTGTGGTACTGAGTTTGTCAATCGTGAAATGTCAAGTTTATTAGAAAGTTTCGGTGTAATTCATCAAACAAGTGTGCCTTACACACCAGAACAGAATGGTAGGGCAGAGAGGGAGATTCGCACAATAACAGAATGCGCTAGAACAATGTTATTGTCAACAGATTTTAACAAGAACATGTGGGCTGAGGCCGTAAATACAGCGGTTTTCGTGTTAAATAGAACAGGAAAAAGTAGGGTAAAGAATATCACACCATATGAATTGTGGTTCAACACATCAATGTTTGAAATCAACCAATTACAGGAATTCGGTTCCAGTGTAGCAGTTCTAATTCCGAAACAAAAAAGACGTAAGTGGGACTCGAAGTCTGAGATTGGTTACTTTGTAGGTTATGGGGAGACGTCAAAGGGTTTTCGTGTTTATTTTCCAAAGAAAAACGACGTTCTTGTGAAACGTGAAGTGGTTTTTATTAAAAACAATGTTATAAATTCGAATGAAAGTTTAAAATCAAAAAATAGCAGTGACTTTCAGAACGCAAAATGTTCGGAAAATTTTGTTGACGTTTGCAACATAAAATGTCACGAAAATGATGATGAAAGTGATGATCCGTCTTCAGAAATCCCCGATTATTTTACGGACAGCGGCGATCAGTTTTCGGAGTGCATAGGCCTTGATTCACCAGTAGACCTGCAAAAAGATAACCAGTTAGCACAAAAATCTGAAGAAAATAAGTTGCAGCAGTCGATCCAGGAATCTGAAAAAGAAAACGAAACATTAGTTACGTCAGATGAACAAGAAAGTAAAGAGAAGAGGTCAGAAACAGAAAAATATTCACATCCCAAGAGAAATCGTAAGAAACCTGAAAAGTATGGGGATTATCAGTGCTACTCGAGTGTTGGAGCAATAACTTATGAGGAAGCAATGTGTACTGATGAAAGCAACAAGTGGAAAGAAGCGATACAAAAGGAATTGGATACTCTGAATGAGAATAATACATGGGAAATAGTGGAGAGTGTGCCGGAGTGTTCAGATGTAGTGTCGAGTAAGTGGGTGTTGTGTACAAAAGAAATAAATGGTGAAAAAGTGTATAAAGCCAGGTTAGTTGCCCGTGGATTCGAGCAGAGTGACTGTGATTCCGATGTGTACTCACCTGTAGCTAAATTACCTACATTCCGCTTGTTCATGGCCGTAGCAAATAAACTTAAATATCCGGTGTATCAAATGGATGTGGTAGGAGCATTTCTTCATGGAGACATTGAGGAGCTAGTTTATCTAAAACTTCAAAATGGTCAATTTGCTAAGTTAAATAGATCACTGTATGGCTTGAAAAAATCTCCAAAATATTGGAATAAAAAATTTGATGACTTCATGATATCACAAAAATATTTGAAATCAAAAAATGATCCATGTTTGTACATGAAGAGACAGGATAAAACAGTAATGTATGTTCTTCTTTATGTAGATGATATTTTGTTATTTGGAAATGAGATAGATTTATTCAAAAATCAGTTGAAGAATAACTTTAAAATGAAAGATATGGGTTTGGCTTCTAACTACTTAGGCATTGAAATAAAACAGAAAGGTTCTCAAACAATATTAAATCAGAAAAAATATTTATTAAAAATTCTACATATGTACCATTTATGTCAGATTGTAAAGTTATTAGCACACCAATTGAACAAAATTTTAATTTTGACCTTCTGAAAAGGGAAAGTTCTGAGAATCAGGAAGTTGAGAAAAAATGTAGGCAAATGATTGGTAGCTTAATGTACGCTGTGTGTGGCACAAGACCAGATTTATGTACAAGTGTATTCTTTCTTGCTAGATATCAACATGTAGCTAGTGAGTATTTATATAAGTGTATTAAAAGAGTGTTGCGTTATATAAAAGGGACTTTAGATCTAGGTTTAATATTTGAAAGTGATCAGTCAAACATACTTGGATTTGTTGATGCAGATTGGGCAGGAGATACTGTAACCCGTAAGTCAACTTCGGGATACATGTTCTTTTTATTTAATTGTTTAGTTTCCTGGAATTGTAAAAAACAAAACTCTGTTTCTTTGTCCTCAACTGAGTCCGAGTATATAGCACTCAGTAATGCAATTTGTGAGTCAATTTGGTTACAAAATTTACTTTTAGATTTTAGCATTAAGGTAGAAATTAATATTTTTGAAGACAACCAGTCAGTTATAAAGCTTGCCTATCATAAAGAGAATAATAAAAGGTTGAAACATTTAGACATAAGATATCATTATATTGTGGAAAATGTAGAAAATAAAAAAGTTTGTTTGAATTATATAATGTCAGAGAATAATTTGGCCGATCTCTTAACAAAACCATTGGGTAAAATTTTATTTGAGAAACATAGGGATGCTATTTTGAAAAATGTGTAATTCAAAGTTAAGAATAATGTTTATTTAGAAATTGTATTAGTTCATGCAAATGTGTCCTATGTTAAGTTTAATTTTTTCTCTTTGTATTGAAATGTAAAAATATTTGTTGAGTTGAAAAATTGGCAACAATTATTTTTAGAAGTTATCTTATACTCTATGGTTTTAGCTCTGGCAAGAGTGTGTGTCTATGTTTAAAATAAAGGCTTGCTACGTCCGTCGTTATAATCGTATTACAGTTATTTAATGAATCCAAACCCCAATAATTTCATCAAGAACCACACCGATTTGAGTGGACCTGTCCAGTCATTGCAAGCATTTGTCAGTTATCGTGTAGCTCGACTTATAACTCAAGGAGCTCAACGAAACGACGAACAATACCAAAGAAAGGACATTTGGGTAGGTCGCTTATAGTACTCAAACTGCCAGACAGTTGTGGGAAAAAAAATAAACAAAAAATACAAATGTGACCCACATGGTCCCCACATTCACAATAATCAAATAAAATTAATAACAAGTTCTTTTCAAAATGAATGTAAATAAAAATCACAAAAATCATTAAATGTCACAATGATAATAAAAAGTAAAATACTTAATGAAATAAGTATTCATGTCAAATCAGTAAATGTCACATAAAATAATAAAAAAATAAAGTAAAAAATAATAAAATACATGTCAAATCATAAAATGTCAGAGTGTATACAAGAAAGGAATCAACAATAAACAAGCGAAGTCCGAAATTTCGCCATTCACAGAGCAAATTTAATTGGAGCAGCTTAATCCCAAGCCTTTTTATCTTCGAGATAGTGATTAACATGATAGTACGCTTTCAGGCATAACTTCCGTTTTATGAACGATTTGAATTTATTTAGACTTAGTGCTTGAATATGGCTCAGAAGTTTATTGTAAAAACGTATACATTGGCATCTAAACGTACCCCCTATTTTTTTGAGCCTCGTTGCAGGAACAACAAATTTGTGTTTGTTCCTCGTATTTATGTTGTGGATATCACTGTATTTTTTAAACAAATTAATATTTTTGTGTGCGTACAAAAGGTTTTCATAAATAAACTGAGAGGGCACAGTAAGAATATTAATCTCTTTAAATTTTTCTCTGAGGGAGTATCTGGGTCTTAATTTATAAATTGAACGAATTGCCCTTTTTTGCAAAACAAATATTGTCTGAATATCGGCGGCATTGCCCCACAAGAGAATACCGTACGACATCACGCTATGGAAATAACTAAAGTAAACTAAACGGGCTGTCTCTAAATCAGTTAAATCACGAATTTTTCTAACGGCGTATGCTGCAGAGCTAAGTTTCTTCGACAATTTGTCTATATGCGGGCCCCACTGAAGCTTGGCATCCAAAGTTATGCCTAAGAACACTGTGTTCTCTTCCGGTTTCAACTCTTCATCCTTAATTAGTACAGTAGTTTCCACTTGTCTTACATGGGGTATGGTAAACTTAATACATTTTGTTTTTTTCTCATTTAGAAGTAGATTATTAACATTAAACCAATGAACGACTTTTGCCAGGGCGCTATTAACATCATCCGTAACTAACTGGTGACGTTTGAGTTTAAATAAAAGAGAAGTGTCGTCTGCAAACAATACTATGTCATGATTATCCTTTATGAGGTAAGGTAAGTCATTTATATAAATAAGAAACAAAAAAGGACCAAGAATTGAGCCCTGGGGTACCCCCATTCTTACTACGGATCCGGGAGATCTTTTCCCGTTAACATCAACTCTCTGAATCCTATCACTCAAATATGAAATAAGAATATCCAGAGAGGCGTTACGGATTCCGTAGTGGTGTAGTTTCCTGATTAATGTTTCATGAAGAACACAATCGAAGGCTTTAGATAAATCGCAAAAAATGCCCAAAGCGTCGCATTTGTCCTCCCAGGCATTATAAATGTGACCTAAAAGTTCAACACCAGTAGTTGAACGACCCCTTGTAAAACCGAACTGTTTTTTATGTAATAACTTATGATTATTGAAAAAACTTTGCATTTGTGCCAAAATTAATTTTTCAAAAATACTGTGTTTGTCGAAATTGAATACCAATCCTAGATACTGAATAGTAAGTTGATATATGTATTAATAATGCCGGTTTAAATACATCGAAATTATACTTATTATAAATCACATAGTCACTTTCACCGGAACCCATCCCCCCCTCAGGTTAAGGCCACATAATAATATGAATGTTTTTTTAAATTTTCTCGTAATTCGTTACCTAGGTATCGCATTCCCACAAACAATACAAAAGCAACTCATTTCTTTGAACCACAAAGGATTCATGATTAACGCAAACAAAGAGACTTAATAGAACTGTGCTGACAGACATGTTCATTTTTAGTTATTCAAAAGTTTCATGTCATTGATACAATTTCAGTTTTTTATTGAAAACTTCATTAACTTGAGTAACTGATATAAACTTAAGTTGAAATGCCATTTTTATTTATCGTTAATTCAATTACATAGCTACCTCATCATCTCCCTAGCCTTTTCCCAAATATATTTGGGTCGGCTTCCAGTCTAACCGGATGCAGCTGAATACCAGTATTTTACATGGAGCGACTGCCTATCTGACCTCCATAACCCAGTAAGTACTGGGTAATACGATATCCCTTGATAAGACTGGTTGTCAGACTTTTTGGGCCACTGACTACCTGTAACGACTGTCAAAGATCTTCAAATGACAGACAGGACTAACAGCTTAACGTGCTTTCCGAAGCACGAAGGAAACTCGGTATGTAAGGGTGGTCACCCATCCACAGACCGACCTATGCAAGCACGGATTAACCTAAAGATCGACCCGAGTGGCTGTTATTATTTCGCCACGAGCTCCTAAGACAAATATTTAGATAAACAATATTAACATCTATCAGTTGTAACCTGACTGCTCATCACAAACAGAGTTCTGCAACTGCAACCTCGCAAAACACAAAAATTATTGATTTCTTTACCATTCTCGACTTTCACAGAGTTTTCATTCGATAAATCATTTTTTATTCACTGCCATGAGTGATAAGTACCCACTTACGTGGTTCGTAAATAATAAAATTCGTAGAATATTTTATGAAAAGATTTATTGATGACCGTGTCTTATAATGGCTGTTTACTTTGATTGTAGTCATTTTCTATATTAATCGTATATGGTTATTTCTAAAAAATTTGTGAAAAAAGGTATATTTTTGAATAGTAGGTACAGGTTTTCGAATTTTCTTTTATCTAAAATTATCTTTAGCTTTAAGTCCAGAGTTTGCTGTCTATTGAATAATAACATGATTTAATTATTCATCAGAGATGAAATACTTATAATGTTATTATCATCATCAACTTACAGCAGTCCACTGCTGGACATAGATATCTTCAATCGCACGTCACTGTCACGTCAACTCGATTGTCGGCAACTCTCATTCATTTGCTACAAGTCACCCTGCGAAGATCGTCGCTCCATCGAGCCTGAGGGCGTCCCTCCTTACCCAACCTACTAACTTACTATACTTACATTTTATCTATAATGTAGTGTAGGTTGCAATACGAAACAACTGGCGAAATGTCGGTGTATCACAAGCCACCAGGTCATCATCTGCCTAGCCTTTTCCCAACTATGTTGGGGTCGGCTTCCAGTTTTACCGGATGCAGCTGAATACCAGTATTTTACATTGAGCGACTGCCTATCTGACCTCCACAACCCAGTTAGTACCTTGTAATTCGATACCCCTTGGTAAGACCGGTTGTCAGACTTTGTCGGGCCTCTCTCTCGGGTCAAAGATCTAGAAATGACAGCCGGGACCAACGACTCCGAGGCACGGAGGAAACTCGGTATGTAATGGGTGGTCACCCATCCACAGACCAACCTAGGCAAGCACGGCTTAACCTAACGTTCGACCCGAGCGGCTGTTATTATTTAGCCACGAGCTCCTCCTCCAAGTCACTAGGAACAGTAATTAAATCCTATAAAAGTCATCATTCTCTAGCCCTTATCCCAATTTGTTCGCGGTCGGCGCAGCATGTCTTCTTCTTCCATACTTCTCTATTACTCGTTATCTCATCAGACACCTCCTTCCTACCCATATCATCTTTCACACAGTCCATTCATTGCTTCTTCGGTCTTCCTCTTGGAAGTATTCCTGATTAATTAATACAAAATTGTTTTTTAAAATTTCTCCTTCGTTTTTCGATTCAAGGCTAAAAGCTTAATAACACTAGCAACTAGAAACAAACTTTTAATCCACTAACCATCGGTAAGACACAGGAACCCAGCCAACGACAATTTTCCTTATAAACTTCCGAACTATAAAACTTCTGAGAAAATATCGGTCGCGTCACGATAAAAGTTTTTCAATACATTATGGAGACATTAAGTCATAGTCTGGAAGAGACTATCGATTTCTCGAAAGCTTCCAAGTAGGTCAGCACATGTTGTACTTGCCGATACAAAATACGACACAACTGATGTTTTCAAGTCTCGCTACCTTATTTGTGTCGAGTGTAAATTTAAGAGTCAAAACCGATACGGACAAATTAATAGCGGACGAAGTTTTAGACACCGGACTCTGATAGCCAATGACGGCACGGTTGGCGCAGTGGCTAAGCGATTGGCTGCTGAACTGCGTGTCGCAGGTTCAATTGCTTGTGATTTTAAACATTTCTAACGCACCCACGATACAGGTGAAGTTCCTAGTGTTGGTCAAAGCCGATCGCCGTTGATCCACTCGTATGTGTTAGATTGCTGTCACTGCACTATGAGAGTGAGGGAAAAGGGAGTGCACCTATGTCTGCATACTCACATGTGCACTGTAATATCTCGTACGCCGTTGGCTAATCTCCGCTGAGAAGAATTAACTGCAACTAATGATCAAAGTCGAGACAGGCACACTGACGTTGGCCGAAGAAAAAGTCTAGGTTGTGAAGCATCTAAACATGACCTTGTATTTTTCAAGAGTGCTGCTGAGCTGTTACAACTCGCAAAAGATAAATAAAAATAATACGAGTTAATGGTCAACCTTTAGTAATTAGAGAGGTACCAAAAGAAAAAAAAGAAGGAGATTACCCATAACCTTTTGAACGCTAGAGTATAAACGCACGCGCGCGCCTGCCACGCCAAGCCACAATTTTACCTACCTAATTGTCACATATTTGTGTCTTTGACATACAGGTCCCGGGCTTGCTTGTCACGTATATATGACAATGGCTTTCAAAAGGTTAACAGGGCACAAATCCAGGCGATTGTTATTGATTAACTCTAGATTTAACACTCAACTCACACTTAAGACCACAAGGCCAACGAGTGAGTCTTATTTACAAAGGTAATTTATTCTAACAGCTACAATTGTCCTCTCTCTATCCCTTAAGACTCATCCCACAATAAAAACAACCTCAACAGAGGTCGTGTATGCAATAAAACACGACATCCAATAACTCGCTGACCTTTTATAATACTTTTAATTGCTCCATGTAAACTTGCTCGCACTCGGTTAGAGGTACAGTACATTGCTCCCTTGTGGACTGTAACTGAATTATAGCCCCCTTGACGACAGTCGGGATGACCGCGGCAAGACGCCTAAAGTTTGCGAAAGATGGTATAGTTATGCTGAAATTGTTGAAGTTCGTATTGAATTTTGAAGCGGTTGGGTCAACAATTTTGGAGCTGTGAGGGCATTGAAATTGAAATTATAGTTAGATATTCTGAAAGTAATTTTATTGAAACTGCTGCTGTGTTGGGTCGCATTTTGCTTGAACTATTTAATAGATTATCACAAATTGCTGATAAGTCAAAAATTATCATCATGGCTTGCATGTTTATGATCACAGCACGGAATCGCCACTCCGGCAGCACCAAGCAGTTTTAATCAAATTCGAGGCCCCGAAAATGCCTTTGACACACAACATGTTTCGCTAACCGCTACAAAGCCATCAGTTCCTATACGACCGTCATCTGAGTCATAGTGAGAGTAAACGGTGACACGCTTAGTTTGTATGAAGTGTTCAAACAGCGGCCACTAAAGGTCTCTGTGATTTTATGTTATATTGACTAACTAATAGACCAAGATCTCGACTGCCAGATCGTCGTCATTTTATAAAAGCTGAAACTTTTTCTGGGGAAGTGCCTGACTACATATTATAAGAACAATTAGCTATTATGAAAATTCGGTCGTGATGGCTTTGACGGTAACAAAGGTAGCAAACCTTTGTTACCGTCAAAGCCATCACGACGATCAGTTGCGTCATACTATAATGCGTGATTTTTGATGGAATAGTTTTATAATTCACCTCCTCCACTGCCAGACACTTTGTGTGGTGGCAACCCCTCGCCAGACACCTTTGAAGTATGAAAAATTTTAAATCTTTTGTGCAAAAAAAATACTTCTACTTTTAGTTACGAAAGTAAATTCTGCCTAATCTCAGTTTTATCCTGCCTAGATATAAAAAGGTTTAGGTAATTAGACAAGCACTGGGTGAGGTGAGCCGTTGACGTCTGTAGGCTTTCAGATTAATGGGCTAACGACTGCTCTCATTTATCAGGCTTTAGACGGAGGCTAGTTAGGAGTTCAGGGTTCAGTAGCAAAATCGCTTACATATTTTAGTTTGATTTTCCCAATTTTGAGTGCGTATCCTAAACAGTTCACCTACTGGTTGCAACAGTTTGATTACCGTATTCTCTATGGTCGAATTTATTAATCGAGTCTCATGGTATTTTTTACAAATAATTGAAGATGTACAGTCGTGCTCTTTTCCGCTTGATCAGTTTTTTTTTTTCGCTTAAATCATGCGGAGGCGCCAAGCCACGCCCCCTTAAAGTTTAGACCTACCAGGAAAGCGTCAACTTTGGCGCGCAAAATAACAATAACTCTCGTTTTTCGTGCGTCGTCAGTGCGCTCGGCCGATCGGTATTGTCTTTCATTCATTATTTCTATACAAAGTCAACGGGGCGGGGCTAGAGAGCGTTTCTATGTTGTAAGTGCAAGCAAAAAAAAAAAACAAATAATATCAAAACTCTTTTTCTTATAGACGTCGGTAAGGACCTAGATACCAACTTCGTCCTTATAATTATATACTAAGCATTGTCACTATTTACCTCAATATAAAATATAGAAACCCCGCACCAAACAAATTAGCTACGAACAATCAAGCCTTTCCGCCCACAATAAATTACTGGCTGCATAGAAACACTAGATCCCGCTTAGAATAGAGTAGAAACAATGAGAACCAAAGGTACAATAGAGATGCACATTTGACCAACTTTTAATATCAGTAGAGCGGAATAAAAGCGCCGAGGCACCTCCGGCGAGCTCATTTAGACAAATTATTCACGTGCATTCTGAAAAAAAAAATATAAAGGTACCAAGTGTGCACTTTTCTTTTTAAGGAAGCCAATTTTATATGGAGCTGCAATTATTTTAGTGAGCTACGGTACTATTTTTGTGTGTGGTTGTACTGGCAATTTGTTGACGATTTTCGTATGTTAGAGAAATATGGACACCGACTCTAAATAAATCGGGAAGGGTGGGAGAAAGACGATGATAATGATGATGATAAGACTTGAACAAAACCGGAATAAATAGCCAGTTTTCAGGTAGACACTCGAATAATACTTCCTTCCATAAATTATTATTCGGCTGATTCGGCCTTAAAGATAGATAGATAGACAGATGAACCATTTATTTAGTGCACACAAAAGACATTGTACAACACGCAGAAGTACAATTTACATGATTATAAAAAACAAGGTGCCACAAAAAGAAAAACATATTTACGAAATTAGTATAGTAACACCATGACATACTTCATGATATCCCGTTTGACACTCGCTGCGTCAGAATGTACTTCACATTCAGACGCAGCGATTGTCGTAACGACTACACGATGGCTGTAACAAACAAAAGTGCAAAATTAGCAGCGACCGGCATAAAAAAAAATAAGTTGTTAGTAATTAGACAAAGGCTCGTAAGAATGATCAACACGTAATTATGTGAGTTTAATGATAAAATTTTTGATGGCGGTATACAATTCAGAGGGCAAATTACGTCGATTTTTGAATCGAAAATACAATTATTCTATAGCATTTTATTTAAATTGTTTTGCAGCGAGCACAATCAGTGCAATCCAAATCATGAACAAATTCTTAAAATGATAAAAATAATACCTGTAAGTGAAACGATCAGTTTTAATTTTTATAATCAACCTATTTACGTTAGGTTTACAATCGCGCTCGTCTCAGGGCCTCAGATAACGCTACATTTTTACGTGGATCTGAAATTCTCAATGTAAATACGTAGTGTAGGTTCCTATTGTGTGTACTACTACGGAAAGGCAGACTACCAAAACCTTTCCCACCCTCCTCCAACCACACACAAAAGCATCAAACAAAAATGTATAATGCAATACATTTCAACCCTGCTAATGTATGACGCAATACGAATGTATTATGCGGCGCCACAGTATACATCCCCCTTAAGGTCGCGTGCGTAGATTTGTTCTTGTTTGCGAATGCATTTGTTTTAAAGGAGGGGGAGGGGGGTAACACAATGGCGTTGTTCTCTTAGAGAACAATAAAAGTATCATGTTCCTTGCTGAGTAAGTAAAGATTAATCTTGGCCACGCTTGTGGGGTAATACGCGATGTATTCATCTCCGCTCCGTACATTTTAATGCTGAGACAATGTCTGGTTGTTTTCTTGTGGGCCTTCATTGTATGTTTGGGTTTCGTTAAGGTACAGAATGGACGTTTGTTAGATGGCACATTGACTGGCTTTTTCGATGATTTAAAAACGGATTTTTTCAAATATGCGACGCTACTAAGACGTTATCAGTTACGAATCCAGGTCGCCAATGAGTTGCCAGAATATCACAGCAAATCAAATCATTTTCCATAATATTACAAACGAAATGTTAAAATCAGAAAATTAATTATGTTATTATTAAGCTTAAACTAATGTTAAGTTTATATTTATTATTATTATACAACATTATTTTGATATTTACCGTATGAAGCATACTTAAAATCTGCAATTACTCAATCCATTCAAAAAGTGATCACAGAAAAATTTCATTTTCACTCTTGCAGTCATTAATTTAACTAACGGGTTTTAGTCAAGTCTTCTTTTCATGAAATACCTTGAAGTGTAAATTTCAATATCACTTACATTTTAACCACAGTTTACTTTGTTGAAAGACACTTACATTTTTGTTTTAATTATGCGTGTAATTAAATAAACTATTAAAAAGTTTTAAGTAGAATATTCTTATTCGCATAATGAGGAATTTATTGTTTTACCAAGAGTAAAAAAAAAGTGCGATAATTGTGTATTTAAGCAATACTTGTTTACATAAACGCTAGTCATCTGCCTAGCCTTTTCTCAACTATGTTGGGGTCGGCTTCCAGTCATACCGGATGCAGCTGAATACCAGTATTTCACATGGAGCGACTGCCTATCTGACCTCCACAACCCAGCAATGTTTTTCATTAACACTCGTGGACATCTATTCTTATTGCACACAAAAATACAAATATACATATTAATTGCAATTATATAGCATACGTACAAAGGCGAGCTTAACCCAGAACCACACCTAAATGGATGCATAAAAGTGCACAATTTAGCGTTCAAAATTCTGTTCCGCATGTGTTCTCCATTGATCGACTATAATATTCTGAACGTTTTTGGATACGGAAATTGGATCTCAATTCAAATTCGTGAACCGTTTTTTGGGGAAATTAATGTGCGATATGTCATAATAACAACATATGCAACGTAAACATGTATCCAAGATTCGGAAACAAAGCGTTTCTAATTTCTTTAATTACTTACAACAGGATTAACAAAACCATAAATCTTTATCTAGCTCGACACCAAGAATTACAGGAATTCATAGATTTTATGCACTAACTTTAATTAAAAAAAAGTGTGTGAAGTAGGAATTAGGTCCTGAAGTATAGATCACCTCTCTGGCTTAGTTATGACATTTTATTGATAACCAACTAGCGGATGGCACGCGGTTTCACCCGCGTAGTTCCCGTTCCCATAGGAGTATGGGGATAAAATATTGCCTATGTTATTTAAGGTGAATGTAGCTTTTTAATGGTGAAAGAATTTTTGAAATCGGCGCAGTAGTTTTTGAGTTTATTCATATCAAACATACACACAAAAACACACACAAAAATACATATTTTTCCTCTTTATAATATTATATAGTGTAGATTTGAGTCAAGATACTAAAGTAATATGACGTAGTATGCTATAGCTTATGTTCATCGAACACATTTCTGATAAAACATTTTCAATACACTTCCTCGAAAACTGATTCCTAACGCACTACGATTAGGTTCAACATGCAATGTATTTCACACACGTGCGATTTTTTTTATTTTCCAACACGTGTGCGGGAATGAATATTGCCACAGATAAACTATACTTATACTTAGTCCAAATTAGTTCAATGTCTGAGGTGAATGTTTTTTTTTAATTTCGGCAATGCTTCGTCTTTACGGCGTAAATATTTTTGAATATTCAAATTGTGTTTATAAATAGAATAACATACATAGACATGATTATTTAAAACTAATATTTACTTTTTTAAACAATTTAATATTTATTTGTGTTCTAAATAAAAAAAAACTGTATTTTTTTTATATTAGGCTGTATAGCACCTTCATACCTTTGCTACTCCTTCAACCTGGCGAAAGCAAAGCGCGGAAAAAAAGAAAATTAAAATCATAGTTTCCTAAAATTCATGGCAAAAATATTTTTCGTTCTTTTTCTTTTATTTTATTTTATTTCTTCAAAAGTGTGTTGAAAAACGTCGTTTGATACACGTGGACATTTGTTATTACAGTTCTCGGCTCAAAAACACCCTCGCCTACGGCTCGGGAGTTAATTCCGCCTCGGATGCAATAACAAACTTTCTCCACTTGTATCAAAATATTATTCTTTGTGCAGTTCCATTCCCGTCCAAGATTCCAAGATCAGCCTCACAAACTACACGACACATTTTCTTTGACACTCCGTCTGCCATCACTATATAAGCTGGGAGGCGTCTTGAACGAAAATGTTTGCACTCTGGCGTATTCCCATAGCTCTCGAGATGGGAATAGACAGCCCCGCTCCCCGTCATACCGTAAATTTAATTTAACACTTCGGACGCGACGCTTATGTCATCCATTTGCTTTTGAAACTTATACTTGCAAAGATGTGGTGTTTTAAGGGGACGGTCTTCTTTGTTGTTTTAAAGTGGGTAACCGTATTTTGTAAATGTAATAGTGGATGTTTCTTAAAGCTTCTACAAGACTGTCTGGAGTAGTAAAGGTTCACTACACTTTAAAACACTGCTCTTTGAGTTCCTGTGTTGTGTTTTGTTTCCAAATGTAATATTTGTTAGGACTACCAACCTCTCTCCCGTTTCTGATTTATGGGGAAAGAATTAAGTGACGCTAGGAATAACAATTATAATTTTCTACTTCTTAACACGGTGCGCATTGTTAGGAGGTTACTTTCTCTAGAGCCTTGAGCGCCGCCGGCAGATTGAACCCTGACTACTTTTTTTATATTCAAATATTAAATATCTGTAGAGATACTAATAAAGAATAACAAATATTTTTTCAGCAGTTGTAATTTTTTTTTTACGAAACGGTCCAGTATGTCTGAAAAGCATAGTTATTGTGGCTCCAAGGAGGTAGCCACATAGTTATATACAACAAAAAATTATCATCTCCGTCAATTTAATAAATCTCTAGGTAAATCTACCACAAATCATTGAATTTGATTTATAGTCAAGACAGTTATATATTGCACAGGTTACTTGGATGATTTATTCATAGGGAGCAGACTAAGGACGTCCAAATGACTATGTGGCACAATACTAAAGGGTATGATAACTCTTTCATCATCGGCATTATTTTTTTGCTATTGCCCCATGTTTGTGACGGTCGGGTCCGTTTCCACCATGAAAAATTGTCGCGCAGTTTTAGATATCATGCGCGTCGAAGTTTTACTTAATGGCAATACTGTTAGAGTCATTTTTTCAGTCACGTCAAAGACGACGGACGACGACAGACGTGTTCTTCACTGTCCCTCTCACCGCACTGACTACATTCATCGATCATTCTTCGTCCAGTCTATTTCTCTCTATTTAGTTTTTCTCTCTGGTGGCAACCAATCGTTTATCTTTTAAAATTAAAGTTCGCGAGTACATTCGTAAGAAGCTGGCAGCTTCGTCACAACGGTAATGTTTTCCTCATTGTTTGTCTTTTTATTTTAGTATATTTGTCTATTTACATCTATTGTAATATATATTTTTAGTATTAGATATATATATTTATAGTGTTTGATATATATGTATAGTATTTATATATCCTTGTAGTATATCGTAGTATTAAATAAAATTATTCTCTCATTTTCAGAAGTGACACCTACCACTGCTTGTCTCTGCATCACCTAAAGGTTGACTGGTAGAAAATGCCTATGGCATTAAGTCCGCCTCTGTACTTTGTGCTTGAAGTGTTAAATAAATAAATGAATAAATTAGTGACGCAAAGATTTTCCCGATTGGTGGAAACGAACCCTAACACGTTTTCTTTCCATTTCCACCGTAACCTTATCATTTACTGCCTTTTTTCCTATCTCTCCTCTAATTATATAAAGAATACACCATAGATAATACCTATTAGAGTTTTCCAACTATGTTGGGATCGGCTTCAAGTCTAACTAGATGCAGATGAATGCTTGGGTCTTAAATCGAGCGACTGCCTATCTGACTTCTCTAATCAACTTTCTGGGTTATACGATACCTCTTTGCAAGACTGCTTATCCGACTTTCGAGTTTCTGACCACCCATTGTATTGTATTGTTTGTATAGCGGGCTGGTGTCCGCAACTCCACGCCAAAGCGCGTATTTTGGGTACGGGTGGGAAATTTATTCGATCCACCCTAACTCCCCGAGAAAGCAGCGCCTTGGTGTTGCTGACAATCTCGCGGAGAGTTGGGTTACCGAAGTACTTTGCCCTGTATGTTGCAACCACTGGGCAGTGCAGAAGCACGTGGGCTGCTGTCTCGTCTTCCTCCATGCAGGCACGGCACAGGGGGCTGTCCGTGACTCCTATGACAAAGAGGTGTTTATTAATAGAGCCTTGTCCAGTAATGGTGGCTGTAACTGTGCGCAGCTGCGGTTTGGTCAACAGAAGCGCGCGTTTGGTGAGGCGGCCGTCGATAGTAGGAAGTGCTTCCTTGGCCTGCCGGCACACGCCGTGGTCTAGCCATAGCTTGTGGTGTTGTTCACTAGTTCGGTTCCTTACCAGTGTGCGTAGGTATCCGAAAGGGAGTCGTACGATAGGTTCGGGCCCACCGCTGCCATGCTCGATCCCCTTCTAGCGAGTTCGTCCGCCGCATCATTGCCACGGGAATCGCTGTGTCCCTTAATCCATTGGATGGTTATATTATTGAGATTACCAACCTAGTTCAGGCGTTGGTGACACTCGTGTACTAACCCAGAGTTGACTGTGTGGTTGTTTAGTGCTAGCAGTACAGCCATGCTGTCTGAGAGTATACGAATTGAGTGGTCCACAACCTTCCTGGCTAAGATGGCAGATGCCGCCAGGGAAATGCCCATGCATTCCGCCTGAAATACCGTGTTGTGGGCCCCCAGAGGTTTGGCTATGAGAAGACTCCAGCACCTGTGCCAGTACCTGTTTTATATTCATCCGTGAAGATCCGTAGTTCCGCGGGGTTTAATCCCTCGCAGCGGTGATCCTCGTGGAGCTGGATTTTGTACTTCTTATCGAATACGAATTGTTTTGGTATCCGATCGTTTATTGCTTTCGCGAGGGGAAACTCGTTGTGGAATCCCTCCAGTACCGCGGTGTGCTGTGTTTCTTTCTTACCCCAGAGTTGAAGTGTATTAAGGCGTACAGCCGTCATCGTCGCTTCCTGCTGTATGAACAGATGAAGCGGTCTGACCACCCATAACGACTCTCAAAGATCTACGAATGACAGACGGTACCAACGGCTTATAGTGCTTTCCGATGCTCGGAGGGAACCTTTATGATTAATTTATTTCATAAAATCCATCACCCTGCCTATAAAAGCTGTCCGATGGTTACACTGTCAAATTGATTAAACAGTTTCCAATATGGAAACGATGCATCAGATTGACACCCACAGGCGCGCCATGCTTCAATTTTAATTTTTATAAATATTAATCGTTCAGAATCATCAGATGATAATGTTAATATTAACAATCATGGCTACTTTGCATTGTTTTAAATGAACAAATATTTGTATAGACGTTGACAATATCATTTTTTTTTTTTTTTTTTTAACTCACTCAATCGCTGACATATACCTCACAACCACAGGGTAGAAGCCTGAAATATTCCACATTTTTTTGGCAGCCTTGCATGTTCCACTGCTGGGCAAAGATGTTCTCCATATCCTTCCAGGTACTCTTCTCCTTCACCACCACGAACCATGAAAAAGAGCAATGCGAGATGATTTTTGAAAACTCGTGCCCGAATGAAGCTTAATGGGGTGAATGTTCGCCAACAGGACATTCCATCGGACATTTTTGTAACTTAATCTTAAATTCTTACTCAATAACAGACAGTGGCATAAAATATATTTTTTCGCAATTGTTGTATTATAAAAGCGACGAACGTTTTTTGTAAGTACATAAATAATAATCTAAGGTACTTAAACTAGAATTAATTACATTTCATAACGTTTAAATTTTTTCAGGGTTCATTAGGACAGAGTTTTTTTTTGCAGAAACGAATAATAGCCTTTATTTAGGGAAGTCTATTGAGTTTTAGGTTCCTTTTATCCCCTTGTTATCGCAAGGCAAAAAATTAACAATGTAAACAGGAATAATTAATGACATACATTCCACGGTTCCTATGTCTCACCCCACTCGTCATTGTTACCACTGAAATAATTAAAAATGTACGTGTTTTAATAAAAGAATGTAACTGGCAACAATTCTCTCGAATCCCTCGCGTATCCACTCCAATTAATATTACGCCCATATTTATTAATTTCTGCTATTAAACTGACGGTTATTCTCGTGTTGTTTCAAGCTCATGCCAATCTGAATAGAACTCAGGTAGATGAGCAATAAAGATGAATTTGATATTGACTCAAGTACTCGATAAGAATTATGTTGCAACGTAATAATTGCGATGATAATGACTCATGGCAGTATTTTTTTCTTTTTTGGTCCAAAAATGGTTCCAAAACTCGTGTCTAAGTCATAACAGCCACTCGGGTTCGATGTTCAGGTTAAGCTGCGCTTGCCTAGGTTGGTCCGTGGATGGGTGACCATCCATTAAATACATATAGTTACCTGCGTACTTCGGAAAGCACGTTATTCCGTTGGTCCCGGCTGTGAATTGTATAATATCCTTGACAGTCGTTGCAGAAAGTCACTGGCTCGAAAGTCTGACAAGCAGTCTTACCAAGATGTATCGTATTGCCCAGTACTAACTGGGTTGTAGATAGGCAGTCACGTACAAAACGCTTCATGTAAAATACTGGTGTTCAGCTGCATCCGGTTAGACTGGAAGCTGACCCAAACAAAATTGGAAAAAGGCTGGGCAGATGATGGTTCCAAAACTAAATCTGAATAACATGTGCAATGGGCGGAACGTCAGCAGTAACAAAACTTATTTATTATATCTCTTACACAAAAACAAGTTATTTTTTACAGTTTTTTACTCGCCAAACTTTACAGTTTGATGGCGAGAAGCGCTCGTTTATCATACATAACTTTAAATTATAAATTTAACTTAAAATCGAATATTTATATAAAACTTAGTCTAGTATAACCCCATAAAACATAAAGATCGAAAGTGACATTTTCTCATGTGGAAACTTCAAGTTTTTTATTTTCATAGGACTCGAATTATAAACAGAACAAAACACAATAAGACGCCAAAATTAATTTAATTAACAATTACCTTAACATAATAACACTGAAATGTTGTTCTGATCGCACGATCCGTTAGGTCAATTGCATCTCTGTTACAATTTGACATTGATTATCACCTTAATGTCGTAGCAGTAACGTCGATTTTCGTAGTGAAGTACTGTTCCGTTGACTATACGACACTACTATCAATCTTTCGACAAAACCTTTTACCAGGATATGACAGACCACCAAGCATGCGTGTAGCGACTTCTAAATTGGACAAATTGAAGAGAAGATTGAGCGATGGGACCGCGACAAGGGAAGTGCATTAGTCAGTGTTTGCCTTAACATAGATGAATGGTCTGGTAATACAAGTACGGGAGTGCAGGTGTACTGACGAGTAGGTAGATATGTAGGTTATGTAGGATTATAAGGCATATGGATAATAATGAATTTCAGCTTTGTACACTACCGTCTCCATCACTCATTTAAAATTTGTCGTAATACATCATTCTTCATACATTTAATGTATAACGGTTTCTGTCTTATACTAATGGAGAAAGCGCTTTTGAAGATATTCTCTGAAAATTAAATATGTGTTCTCAGAGTTATTTTTAAAAATGACAAACATATTAACTTGAAGAATAACTTAATGATTGGAATTAGAATTTTTTTATTAGAAAACAACGTGCACCGTTATAAGTCTTACAAAATATTTAGGATTTTTAATTTGAATTTGTATTTTTTTTAATGTGTACCTTAGATAAATAACAGAAGAGCACTGCAAAAGCACAGAACAAAACTAGACAGAAACTGTATTGAACCGAGACTGTGTCACTGCACAACGCGAGTTTGCTTACTTCGCACAACCGAAATCCTTGGAAACTCGTGTTGGCGTTGTTGGCTCGTGTCTCTACAATTACACCAGGTTAGATATTACAACATTTATTGTAATATCTAACGTGGTGTCAGAGTTTTTATGCCGCCCTTGGGGCCCTAACTTGACTTTACATGCCATCGAGCAATATTTCTCAGGCATGCTCTGGTTTCTTATCAATATTTTCCTTCACCGAAGCAAGTGATAATTATACATAACGCATACGAATTTAAAAAGTCAGAGGTGCGTGTCTTGGGTTCGAACTTGAGGCCTTTGACTTGATAGTCCGACGGCCACATCACTAGGAGTTATCACTGCCTAAAATAATCAAAAGTGAAAAATTGGTTCCGAACTGGAATGTGCAGATAAACGTCAATTTTAATAATATTTTTGGGGTGGCGTGTGAACATGGATTGAACCAGTCACTCGAGTGACTGTTCATCTCGAATGACTGTTCATTTGAAAAGCGTCTGATATCAATTAAGTTTAGAACATCATTTTTCGTCATAAAGTAAATTTCTAGATGTTGAAAACAAATTGGAATTATAATATCGCCTGTAACAAACCATTTCAAATCGCAACTACTAGTCATACTTTTGACTAAAGTCTTGACGAAGATTCATTGTTTTAAGTTTCGACTGTGCGGTTTGCGCGTAGTATTTGGGACTGGGCCAAGTATAGATTAGGCACTTTTGAATGTACAAAGTTTCATTTTGAACTCCAAGGAAGGAACCAATTTTAAATCTGATTTGTAAGTTTAATTTCATTTCAATGAACTGATTCAGTGAGATTGATTAAATTATTGTAAGTAACTGTTAACGTTTCAGTTTTGACCATCGACTAAGAAACACCAAAAAATATAAGTTTTAAACTGACGTCACTAAATTCGAGATTATCTTTTGAGTTTCCGATATTTCGGCGCTGTTGCAAGCACCATGCTCACGGATAACACCAAAAAAAAAAGAAAAATGTAGACTAAAGTGTAGTGTCAAATGTAGGCTCATAAAACGAATTCTTTTTAAAAGAAAATTAAAATATGCACTTTTGAGAGAAGCAACAAAAATATGTTGCGCACAACATCATGAGAATATAACTGTGCTCTAAATTTATTAATAAAATGATTGTCAACGAATGGTACCTAAACAAAAATATACTTTAAAAAACAAATGGAAACGGGCATTTATCGCAATTTTACCTTTAATATAAGCCCGACGTTTCGACGTTGTCGTTTGTGTTCTGATCGTGAAAGTTTAAAAAAGACAAAAATATGCTTGATATTAAACACTATACAAACTTTCTTAATTAATATTCACATTCACCGCTTACTCTTAAAATTACGTTAAAAATTAACCAGCTCATAAATATTTATAAAAACAATCGGGACAGGTATGTCGTTACAGGTCGTCCGTGGGGGTCCGATAGTCTGGCAACCAGTCTTACCAAGGGGTACCTACTGGGTTGTGGAGGTCCGATAGACAGTCACTCCATGTAAAATATTGGCATTCAGCTGCATCCAGTAAGACTGGAAACCGACACCAATAAATTCGGGAAAAAGGCTAGGCAGATGATGAAGATCTATGAAACCAAAACTACAGGAAAGCTACTGCATGTTTTAAACTATTATGTTCTTCGTTTTTGTATAAGATAAAAGGTTTCAAAACCACAAGTCCATAAAACTTTCGACAAGCCAGTCAGCCATCACATCTTAGTCTTGCCTTTAAATAATTCTAAACCCGAAGAAGTTTCGAGACCAACTTTGATAGAATATTCTCAGTAATGTAGATCTAGTACAGCTCTAACTACAATTTCTGCTCTTTGACTCGGAGCACCGCAATCATCCATTTACTTGGTATTCGACTGAGTAACTTTGAATATCAAGCTAGTTATTTGCACTTTTATGTATTTTCTGTGACTAATTTTAGATCCGAGATGTCTAGAAAAGTGTTTTTGAGGCCAACCTATTTGCTATATTTGCTTTCATGCCTGAGTGATTGTCTTGTTTTGGTTGCAGGTAATTTTAACATAAAGACTAGCAGTAATTGTATGTAAATTTACTTTTTCTTTTAACCCGAATTTACAAACTGGACGTTAATTTACAAACAAAGAGTTTCTTGCCCTTAATATGCTACTAAAGGAGATAAAAAATGTCTTGGGTAAAAAAAATACGTACGCACAGTATTTACAGTATTAAAATCGTCATTACTGGTGCGATTTTTGTATGTAGACATGCTCTCAATGTCAGCTAGTTGCAAATGATGTGCGACTGACAAGTAGGTACCCGAGTATCCTCATATGTTGAAAGGTGTGGAGTCGTTCCACCGTCCAAACTGACCTGACCACGAACAAAAATGTCGCAGAAATTCACAAGATTACACACATACATAAATTATGTGGCTAAGTAAAAATCCCACATTAACACAGTCTCGTGGAAAGTTGATTATATTATTCATATACCACACCGTATTTTCATGTATATAGTGTGTTCTTCTTTACATATTCATTTTTGTAAGCAAACGCGGTACCAAAATCGCTATTTATCCACGGATATTAATGTATGTGAGGTCTTCAGCTATGTTAAAATCAGAAAAAGTTTGGATTACATTTACATAACATCACGCAAGTAGTCTCTTAATGATTAGGCAGAGGTGTACATGATAGTACACCCACATTCGCCAGTTATGTTTAAGCCACATGTAATAACGGACAATCTTATTGCCATCAACCGGAAAAACATCCAGACTCCGTGGCTGCTTCTGAGAAATTCCTAATGGAAAAACCCGATAACACTTTGCCCAACCTGGGAATCAAACTGAGGACCTTATGCTCTGCAGTCGTGCTTGCGACCAACGAGGCAGTCATTGCAGTCGAAGCAGTCAGTGTATTACATTTATAGTTTCAAATAAACCATTTAAACACTTAATTATCACAAAACTAGCTGATGCCCGCCGCTTCGCCCGCTCGCAAATTATATACTAAAACCTTCCTCTTGAATCACTCTGTCTATTAAAAAAACCTGCATCAAGATCCGTTACGATTTAAGCATACATAGGGACAGACAGACAGACGCGGCGGGGGACTTTGTTTTATAATATGTAGTGATATAAATATGTTAAACTGTCACTTTTAGGTGACAGTTTAACACAGTTTGAGTTTATTTATAAACTGTGAAAGCTTAAAACAGTGTTATAAAAAAAAAAACATTTATTTCAGGTCCGAGACCCATATTAAACAAAAATAGAAACCAAATACATATATAAACCAAACATAAATTATTAAAATATCAGAATTAAGTACATTAAAATTACATTAAAAACATTATTGAATTAATTAATTAAACTAGATTAAAATGAATATGTCATGAATATGTTATAAATATGAGTGTTCGCCATATTTGTTTACAAAATAGGAAAAGCAAAAGAAGACACACTTTAGTTACGTACACCGTTTGAAGCCCAGGTGTGCCGTAAGGGAGACAACTCATAAGTTACAGGGACTTACCAGGGTAGCATAAAATACTTGTGTGCATTATTAGGCTTTGATTCTGAAGGACGTTGTATGGTGGGAAGGGTATATTTTGTTTGAAAGAAAACAAAGTTCATTTTAATTACTTTATTCGTAAATTGTTGATCTAATCTTTTACTCTGGACGCTCTTAGTGTGCACGTCTTTCTACATCGTTCTCACAAATATGTATAATCTCAAAATTAATGATGTAACCAAGATTTTGTAACAATATTTTGATTTTAAAAGAGTGTCCATGGAGTTTCTTGCCCGTTCTTCTCCATAGAGATCTACGCTAGGGAATGGGCAACTACAGTACTTTCTTAAGTTATTATGCCTTGTGACTGGGACTGTAAGCTTTGATTTTCTTTTTTGTATTTTTGACATTCAAAAGTGCCGTAATGGTCTAATTGAAATAAATGCTTTGAGTTTGAGTTTGAGTTTGAATACTATGGGAATTTGGTTGATTTTGTAAAAAAATATTTGAATTCATAATAATTCCATGTTTTATAAGCGTAAAATATTTTTATCCTGTTATCTGAAAACAAAAATGTTTAAAGAAACCGTTAAAATGCACAAAAAACAGCGGTATTTTTTGGTCTTTCTCCGTTTTATAGTAAAATGATGAGCGCATTATTTAGAGGTTTGAGTAAAAAATACTAAATTATTTTGTAATTTTAAGTCTTTCGACCATATTATTTGCCTAGTCCATATTTTTCTGCGGTTTAATACAGTATTGTATTTAATTATCACATTTATTTAGTTTTGGTATCCACTTTGAAAAAAAGAAAATGTCGTTTATTGGACAGCACTCACAAAGGATTAATGTCATTGTAAGTGATTTCCAGCAAAGACTTGTAGACTACTTACAAATAGACCAAAAGAAAATGTTGATAAAACGTGACCTTGTACTATGTTGGAGTAAATCCAAACATTTGCGAAACTAGAAACGTGATCGTAGTCATATTTCGTAGTCGTGTTTGTGTATTTACTTAAGAAATGAGTTTAAATATTTATGGAAAAACATGGATAGCCTTTCTAATACAATCAATATCAATGATTACTTTTTGTCTGTTCGTGATATCAGACAATACAAACAATAGCGTCTTGTGACCATCAATACTAGTGTATTGGTACGGAAAGTATTGGTGTAGGTCTACAAAAGAAAACATGCTTTTTATTTAGCAATGTTCACGGTTATATTATTTGCATTCATCGAGTTATGATGATCTCAATATTGAGAAAATATTACTGCAGCGAATATGACCACTAACTCTAGTCCTCTTAAATACTCTCAGTGTGAATGGTCTGCGAAGTCACTCATAACATGGTACATTCTGCAAACAGTTAGTATACAGCCAAAAATATTCATCTGTTCATATTTTAGACGCCCTGTAATTAAAAAAAAGTCAAACTAAAAATAGCTCAAAGCAGAAGGATTACACTGCCACAGGTTGCATTGTTTAACTTCGTAAAACGCCAAATTTTAATAATCACAAAACGTAACCAAATTATAGTTTTCGATTAATTCCCACCTAAATGCACGTACTGATTCCGACACCCCTTTTAGGATCAGTTTCATTTTATTTTTCAAGCCTTTTCAAACTTAACCACCAATGGAACCATTGACTATGATGGCATTATGCCTGTATATCTATATCTCCTTGTTGTAACATTATAACAAGGTTGTATTGCAAGTTTGTGTCGCCATACGTTACAGACGTTAGGCGACACAAGGATTACCGCAATACAAAGTGCGGTGAACCATTTTCATGTGCTTCAGTGCAAAATATTCCTGCAGGTGAAGGGATTTAGAATTATTATTATAGTTTTTGATAAACAATTAAATGTGCTTAGTGTTGCAGTGTAGTGCAGATTTGTGGACGCAGCTTTAACAGTGACTTAATCGTTTGAAACAGTTGCATTAACTGGATTCGAGTTACTAAGATGTGCCGTTAAAGTGGGTGCCCAATGTGGCATACGTCATAAATCTTAATTATGATGCGACAACACTTCTATTGTTTAAAGTTGTTCATTTTCTCGACATCATTGAAAAAAAATATCAATTTTACGTTTACAAAAATATCATAAATTAATAATTCTTAGTCATGATCATAAAATCATCAAAACTGTTTTCACTGAATGATTAGGCAAAAATGAGTCCAGTTACACTTCGCTAATAATCTTTAAATGGAACTTAAAGATGTCTGGCGATATGTAAACACAGGAGCTAGTAGTCTGTTTCCATTAACAACCATTTTAAGAAATATAATTATCTCCTCACTGCATATGACTACCTATAATATCTTAACCTATTATACAGACCAAGATAAAAGTTACAGTGCAACAAAATTTCACGACTTCTTCAACGGTACATAACACGTACGTTTTAGTAGTTCTCAAGTACTAGCAATAGAAAAGATGCTTCTATAATAAAAACATTTACAAGTACGTACAACGTTATCACCAAATTCAGTGTTGCAGTGGAAGTACTGAGACGTGACCTGTAGTGAGGCTGTGTGCAGACTGAGGCCAGAATGTCTACTAAAGCTCCTACTCCTGTTATGGAAATGGTGAGATCAATGTGATCGGGCAGGTCAGACCGGAAATCGATCAGTTTTTTTAGTATTGTCTATATTTTTAATAATTGTTGTAGTTTTTTATTACTAACAACTAATTGAGGTTAGTAAATTTCACAAATTATTTCAGTGAACAAGAAAGTAATTTAATACTGTGCTGTCTATGAGAGACAAAATATTTTTTTAGTTGTTACGTGGCATATTACAAAAAAAAAACCGTTATATATTTGTATTATATATATATATATAACATAAAATATTAAAATTAATCTTTACTCAGCGATTTCGTGATATTTTAATCATACATGAAAGGCTTCTATAAGAATCATACAAAACCGAACAGTTTTATTCAAGCCATTTAAATGCGACAGAGAAAGGTGCCCAACATCAATACTCAAGATGTTTTCCATAATAAAAGCGTCTACATAAAACGTTATCGGCCACAGCTACAAATTCGGCGTCGTAGACATTCGTAGCGTCGTAGCATCGTAGCACCATAGCTCGTAGCTTCGGTGCTACGAGACGTGACTAGTGTACATGCGATCTTCGATGAGATCACAGTGCAGCTTTGTGACAAACGAAACTACGGATTTTAGGAAGACGACTTATTCCGGACGAGATTTTGTTTTAGAGGATAAAAGTTTTTCGTCTATACGGGGATTTGAAAGATTGTTTGAGCTTACAGAATATAGCTCTATTGTTGCAAAACTCATGTACGTAACTGTGTTTCTTTTGGGAAGCTGGTTTTTGTCAAAACTTAGGAAAGGTGGAAATTGAATGTAGAAGTTGCCTGTACGCGGATTTTATATCAGGTGTTTCCTTGCATAAGTATTAGTAAAAAATACATTAAGATTATTTGCATCACTTTGCCGTAATTATATTTTATCTTTTCTAAATAAACCATTAATTGAACACAGCAAAATAACGTTGATGAACATCATCATATCAGCCCGGAATCACCCACTGCTGGGGCAATTCCCTTTTCTGCCGCACTTCCCGGTTCTGTGCGTCACTTATCCAGGTGTTTCCCGCAAATTTGACGATGTCGTCGACCCAACAGGTCAAACAATTGGACATCAATGACTTTATTCGGGAACACATCTTCGGTGATTGGGTTTAAATCGTGTTTGTTTAATATTAGGCTACTATTTTTCTTTCTACTTCTAAAAGGGTTAATTAACACACTAAGCTGTAGCTAGACCACGGCGAGTGCAGGCAGGCCAAGGAAGCACTTCCTACTATCGACGGCTGCCTAACCAAACGCGCGCTTCGGTTTACCAAACCGCAGCTGCGAACAGTTACAGCCACCATTACTGGACAAGGCTCTATTAATAAACACCTCTTTGTCATAGAAGTCACAGACAGGCCCCTGTGTCGTGCCTGCATGCAGGAAGATGAGACAGCAGCCCACGTGCTTCTGCACTGCCCAGTGGCTGCAACATACAAGACAAAGTACTTCGGTGACCCAGGTACTCTCCGAGAGATTGTCAGCAACATCAAGACGCTGCTGGCCTTTCTCGGGGAGTTATTGTGGATTGAATAAATTTCCCACCCGTACGCAAAATTCACGCTTTGACGTGGAGTTGCGGACGCCCGCAATACAATACAATAATAAGGGTTAATTAACCCCCTCGAAACATTACAATACGTTCAAATTATTTGTACCTACAAGTGCTGATTTTCACTTTGTTTAAAAAAGACGTTGTCTCCGCGTCGTTGGACATTCTTGCAACGTGACCTGTATGCATCCGATCTTATCCTGCAGCTCTTTGACAATCGAGACTTACGATTTGTCGAGGAAGACAGATTGCTTTGCTCTCAAGTGGAAAACATTTTTTTTCTTTTGCGTCGCGTTCGTTTGCGTCACGTATAGTTTCTAAAGAATTAGGTAGCACCTACATTTGCTCTGTTATGTTTATAGCACGATTTCACAAAAACTAGGCGACGGTGACATCTACATATTATTGCTCTGTTGCGCATTGCAAAAAGGCACGCTTGTATGAAGTCATATTTATAATGTAATAGGCGAGACGACAAAAAAAACTAATTAGTCCGTCAGTTAGATTATCAAAAAATATTTGACCCGTGTTTTTTATTTTGTTACGTAAACCAAAATTGACGAAGATATGACGCTTTTAAAATTCTCAATACGTCACGCCTAGGTATAATTTTTAGCTAGTTCTGACGTCACAAGCCCCCACTCCCGAGTTTTGATGCGTTTTATCTTTGTCAATATTCATTGATTGAAAAAATACGTGTCCATTAATTTCCAATACTCTAACTGACGGACTAAATAGATTTGCAATTTTTTGATACTGTCGTCATGCCTATTGTCGCCTGGTTTCCAAATGGGCATTATTCTCATAAATGATAGGGGTGAACCTATTCTTGATGACCTAAAACACTGCTTCTGAGAAATACCTTTGATAACACTTTTTGCGGAATACAGCATGACACGAGGTATTTTTATTTAACTATGACTTTGGATTCCCGCTGCTTAATTAGTTTATCTAATTGGTAGCATGGGTATAAATAAACCTTACCGTTTCTGTTGTTGGTGCTACTCTATTTATTGAAACCGGCTTCCCTAGTTAACAAAAATACCCAAAATAGTCACCAGTTTTTGATTCCTAGTCTTCAACCCCTCGTCATACGACCAGGAAACTTGGTGATTTTGGGTCAAACGTGACCATTGACTTTGAATAGCCCCTTTTGTTAGATTTCAAAGAACCGCAGTGGAAAATTTTCATTGTTTTCGAACGTGAGTTGACTTCGGCGCGATAACGGAGTGGGGGTAACTTGGAAATAGTGGGATTTAATGCTGAATTCTGGCATTTGGATTGGTTTATTGGGAACCATGGATTTTTATTGATATAACTAAAACAAACACATTTCTGAGAAAAAGATACTTTGCGAGCTGGAAAAAAAAGAAAGCCAATTTTTTTTTATAATGGTGCTATTATTTTTGTTTACCGGACCCCCTGGTAAAACCATTTGCTCACAGTGTAGTCAATAATGAGAAACGTTACAAAAAAAAAAACGTAATTCTAACAGTTCATAATTAATGTTCCCCAAATGATAAATAGAAAATGATCAAACTGATCATCAGTGACCAACGTGAAAGGGGTTACTGATGTAGTAACTTACAACATTACCTAAATAAACTATCAAGGAAGATACTCCGTGACTGACTGTGAACGCCTTTTCCCAACTACGTCGGGGTCGGCTTCCAGTTTTACCGGATGCAGCTGAATACCAGTATTTTACATGGAGCGACTGTCCTATCTGACCTCCACAACCCAGTTAGTACCGGGTAATACGATACCCCTTGGTAAGACTGGTTGTCAGACTTTTTGGGCCTCTGACTACGTAATGACTGTCAAAGATCTACAAATGACAGCCGGGACCAACGGCTTAACGTGCTTTCCGAGGCACGGAGGAAACTCGGTATGTAAAGGGTGGTCACCCATCCTCAGACCAACCTGGGCAAGCATGGCTTAACCAAACGATCGACCCGAGCGGCTGTTATTATTTAGCCACGAGCTCCTGTGATATTAATATTATAAACCACGTAGTCTACTAATTTACAAAGCAACATCGAGACTTGTACAGCAAGCTTCGACACAATATTAAGAGCCGCATTCGTACTCCGATGAAATTTGTGTTAAGCCATTCAAAGTCACGCACAGCAGTAACGTGTTAGGTTTAAAGATCACTGCTAAGCATAAATAGGGTGAAACCGGTACATAATCGAAGCCAACGAATACGCAACGGTTTGATTCAAGTTAAAGGCTTTGTCTGAATTTAATGATCATCGGTGCGAACATCGGAGCTATGTAGTCTTTTGTTTTTTTGGGACAAGCCTGCCAGACTATTCCCAAAGCCTGGTTAAGTAGCACAAATGGTCAGTGATCATTGCCGTCAGTAGGCAAATGCAATATCAGAGACATAGCAGACTTGGCCCTACCCTTTAGTCTAACACAACCATACCCAGACAACGCTGAGACAATTCGAGATCATCGAACAATGCTTGCCCGACTAGTCACTGGCATACCATCGGAAACCATATTGACGCCTGTCAATTAAGAAAACACCAAAACTGTCAAAACAGGATGTTTAAAAATAGTGAACCTCATCAATCAATCAATGAATTTCTTAGTATCAGCCACGGAGGCTAGATTTGTGCCTGGTTGATGGCAGTAGGTTCGCCCCTTATTACATGGGACTTAAACATAACTGGCGAAATGTGGATGTACTATTATACATTTATTTATTTATTACTAGCTGATGCCCACGGCTTCGCCCGCTCGCAAATTATGTACTAAAACCTTCCTCTTAAATCACTCTATCTATTGAAAAAACCCGCATCAAAATCCGTTGCGTAGTTTTAAAGATCTAAGCATACATAGGGACAGACGCGGCAGGCGACTTTGTTTTATGATATGTAATGATAGTGATGATTGATTTATTTAAACTTCATAGTGACATAGGTGGACTTAATGCCACAAGGCATTCTCTACATAATCCTTCGGGGATTATAACATCAAAACAACACTAGCTTATTATTCTAAAAGTCCTGTTTCCCCTAAGAACTGTGTTGCCAGTACTCTCTAATTAAAATGTACCCCAGAAAAGATGGTGCTTAAACACAAGTGTTACCGCGTCAATCCTCAAGCTGATTTATGAAAGGTTTTCATTCGCACGAATGTAACAAATTAGTTTATAGCGAATTTGTATTTTGGATACGGCTTCGTATATTTTGTTTGGGGATTTATACCTTGCGGAGCCGTAATCCTTTAAATACTCCCAATTTAAAGGAAAAGTTGTTTGGTTATTGTAAGTTTAACCTTTATTTGAGGAATATGTTTTTGCATAGAAAGTTTCTCATATTATAAATAAATAAATATCGCTGGACATTACACACAGTGCCATCTAGTGCCACAATAAGCAACGAAGCATAGATATTTATATAAAGGGTGTAAAATACCTCCTAACGAAGCCGAAAGACATTTATTCTCCCCGTCATTGCGATCATTTTTTTGTTCTACACCATACCTAGGAACCTTCTAATTACGAAGATATTGGGGGTCAAAGTTCCAACTTTTTGACAAGTTTATTTTTAAATACAAGTTTTCAATGTAAGATTTTTACTTTAAACACCTACAAGACCCCCGTACTACACACATCAACACGGTCTAGGGATATTTCATACTCAATTAAATAACTCGAAAAGTACTGGCCGCATTGGAATCTTTTATACACCGATTTGTTTGTAATTTATCTCAGACTAATTCCAAATTCAAATTTTTGAAAATTCTTTTGTTTCGGTGGCATAAAAATGTCTTGATGTATAGGAGAGGGAATTTTCATTTGTGCGAAATTTAGAAAACAATACGAATTACGTTTAGTTACAGTTTTTTTCATTTTTAAACGAAAGATAAAGTTAAAATTGAGGTATTGTAGCCATGTAACGCCGACATTTGACGAGGGCGGAGATGTTACGAGCTGTGGGAATGCTGGAAGCTGGATCTGTTCAGCGTAATGTTGCTGAGGCCATAGGGACCCATCAAAATGTAATTTCAAGATTGTGGACACGCTATCGTGCCACAGGTGAAGTAGCGGAGAGGCACCGGGGGCCAAGTCGCATCACTACCCCCAGACAAGACCGATTTTTGCAAATTACTGCGCGAGCACAACCAAATGCAACGGCGACTCAATTGGTCCAAAGGCTGCGAGTGGAACACCAAGTGCTTGTGAGTGACCAAACTGTAAGAAGGCGACTGCATGAAAGCAATCTACGCTCTCGTAGACCACTCCGGGTCCCAACTTTACGGAGAGGCAATCGTGGACGACGATTAGAATGGGTTCGGAACCACGTGGACTGGGGCCATGACCAATGGTCCAATGTGCTGTTCACGGATGAATCCAGGTTCGGCTTCCATCCAGATTCACGAAGGACGCGTGTTTGGCGAGTTCCTGGACGATGGAGCCGTCTCCAGAACCCTCAGGAAGTTCACCCATACCAAGGAGGAACAATTATGGTTTGGGCAGGAATTCGTCTTGGAGGACGGACGGATCTCGTTTGGGTGCGGGGCAATATGACGGCAGAACGATACGTCCAACAGGTGCTGGGGCCCGTAATCTTGCCCCACAGAACACAAATGGGGCAAGATTTCCTGCTCATGCACGACAATGCCCGGGCACACACGGCGAGAACGGTAGCAGCTTGGTTACATACACATAATGTTAGGGCCTTAGACTGGCCTGCTCAATCGCCAGATCTAAATCCCATTGAGCATGCGTGGGATATGCTGCAAAGAAGAGCTCTGTAGGAAGTTCCTGAAAATCTGGCTACAGAAGATCAACTTTTTGCGCACCTCAGAAGGACATGGGACAATATTCCGCAGCAAGACATTGACAACCTTGTTCTGAGCATGCCGAATCGTTGCCGATGTGTTATGAACATCATGGGCGCTTTCTCAGACTACTAACTTCAAGTTTATAAACACAAATTAAATGATTTTTCTATTTTTTTCAGTTTTTACTCACAAATTAAAAGTTCATTCATATACGGTTTCCGTCTATGCTTCATTTTTTTTCCATAAAATCCTGAAATTTTAATCTATACCTTAACCATTATTAAAAAATGGTAGAATATTAAATAACGTATCTTTTAAATATATACATGTCATATAAATAATTAACACATTGATAGTAATTCGCTTTTTTTAAAATATCCCTAGACCGTGTTGATGTGTGTATTCAATCCATCCATCAGCACAATGTTTTGAGTGCGTTACATTGAGTTCTACCACAAAACATGATTTTTCACCCCAAAAAAAAAAGTTGTTTCCCAGCAATAATTTTTGCGTAAAGTTACTTAGTTTGATGTACAGAATGCTTGGTTGACGGCTTCGTGATGAGGTCTTTTACACCCTGTATAGTACATTTATGTCTTCAGATAAAAGTCATCTTGTGCTAGCCATATTGCCATATTTTTTAATATTATTATCATCATTTATAAGAAAAGCCGCTCGGGTCGATCTTCAGATTAAGCTGCGGTTGCTTAGGTTGGTCCGTGGATGGGTGACCATTCATTACAAACCTACAGAGTTTCCTCCGTGTTGGTCCCATCTTTCATTTGTGGATCCTTGACAGTCGTTACAAGTAGTCAGTGACTCGAAATCCTGACAACCAGTCTTACCATTGAGTAATACATACCAGTACTAACTGGGTTGTGGAGGTTAGATAAGCAGTCGCTCTATGTAAAATACTGGTATTCAGCTGCATACGGTTAGACTGGAAACCGACCCTCACCAAGTTGGGATAAGACTAGGCCGGTGATTATGATTGTTACTTTCTGCGCTTTTAAATTCTGCAAGCCATGAACGCCCATAGACAGTCAAATTGTCACTCTAAGGCACATAAACATCATTTTAATGCCCCTATTAACCCAAATATTTATCTAAATGGCGTTTTAATCAGCATGATTTAATATGCCAAACTAACTTAACATTTATTAAGCAACAGTTTAATAAGGCTCAACTCATCATCTGTTTAGCCTTTTTCCCAAGTTTTATTGGGGTCGGCTTCCAGTCTAACCGGATGCAGCTGAATACCAGTATTTTACATGGAGCGACTGCCTATCTGACCTCCACAACCAGTTAGTACTGGGTAATACGATACCCCTTGGTAAGACTGGTTGTCAGACTTTTTGGGCCACTGACTACCTGTAACGACTGTCAAAGATCACAAATGACAGCCGGGACCAACTGCTTAACGTGCTTTCCGAGGCACGGGTAAATAAGGCAAGGTTAATAAGGCTCAACTACTACCACAATATTCAGCTCATCAGCTTCATCTCAGTACGTAGATACTACCAAGTTCACTAAAGGTCGACCACTTTTCACCCTTATGGCGTTAGTAATAAAGTTGAAAGTGGTCGACAGTGAACGCGGTAGTACATTTCGGGAACACAGCCGATTTTTGGGAACACAGTCGATCCATCAGCCAAACTAATCTTCGTATTTTTCCATGCGGCGTGCGTACAATTGCCTTCATTTATATGTTCAGCGTATTGACGGTTCCCTAGATTACTAACGACTGTTTGTTAGCCCGCTTTATGACTTATTCAATAACAATATTTTTCTGTTATATAAATAATACCTATTTTTATTTGGGGTTTATGTAACTGTGTGAAGAGGTAATGAGAAGAGAGTGCTCTTGAATTGGGAATTTCCTGATTATGGGCTTTTGTTTATAATTTGTTGTTGCTCTTTCACGCGACTAAACATCACGCCTGTGTAGATATTATTTATAATATAGCGATATTGTTCATTATATGTGGGGTTTATCGGGCATACCTGAATATTCAACCGGACCTAACACCTAATGCAACTTATGACGATATCCTCCAACAGATTTGAAACAAGTGTCATTCGTAGCGTCTGGTAGGTAAGATATACTTATACTGCGGTGATAATTATCTTATACGTTCCCGGTAAACCTGGAATAAACCAACCTTTGGTACCATTTTTTTATTATTGCAAGTAAATCCATACATTGGTTGGAAAAAAAAAAAAAATTACCTGCATTGTACTTCAAAAAACCGTAGATAATAATCAATCTCCACCTGTATGAAGAGTGGATTATGACCCTCACCCCACACTTACTCTCACCCACTACTCACTCACACACATACTACATACACATTCACCTCCACACCATCTCCTACACACATAACAGCGCGTTATTTGTCTTTATTTTATTTGCCTTTTACTCGTATAAAAAATTCTGTGTACCCATTTTATTCCTGCATTTTTATTTGTATAAGTTCATTTATTATTATGATCAGGTTCAATAACTTAAATACAATTAGAAAACCTGGGGAAGGGCGGAGCATCCTAAAACAAGCATACTATTTGCTTAAATGGATTCTCCCCATTGTAACTAGAATAAGTTATTTAAGTTGAAGCAATAAACTTTAAAAAAAAAAAAAAAAATTTCGTTATTGGTTTTACAATTGAGAAAGACAGTTAGTTATTTTTTCTGGATTCTTTCAAGCATATTATTGGCATGAGTCTATCCTATGACTGTTGGAGGGTGAGGACGGAGTTCATACAAAGTCCCCCATGGTCTTTTGGTCTGTCGTTATGACGTCATAAGGTAATGGACCGACATACAGATAGCTTCACATTTATTGCGTTAGCATTTCTATACATTTCATAGGTTATCTTAGTAAGTCGTATTCTAAAGTATCTACTGTGTTCAAGGTTTTACTTTCTAGGTCACCTTTAGACATACTATCAAGATGTCCTATCTAGCACATTCGATCTGCTTTTTATGCGAACCTGTCAGAAACTCCCAGGGGTATAGGTTGAAATATTGAAGATGTTTATAACTCAAACGCGTTGCAAGAAAACTCGACTTCAATTCTTAATCTAGTGGGAATTTAAGAAAAAAATATTGGTTTACTTTAGTGCTAATCTTCATCTAACTATTCTGGGTGGCTTCAATATTATGTTTGGCTCTTTTCTCGCTACTCACATGCATGTAGTTGAGCAGTCAAATTCTTTAAACTTTACAAAGCTTTGATTTAGGATTTTTTTTCAATACCCTTTTTTTTTTTTTTCGGATGGGAAATCATCAAATGACTTCTCCCGCTCTGGGCGGATCAGGAGGGAGTGTCAGACTTTTACTGACTTAAACCCATCCATGTTCCTTCATCGCCCTTTGTGTTCCGGAGTCACGGTATCTCTTTCGAACAGTCCCGCAACCCCGGCAGGCATCGTCCTTGCGGACCCCTTCCTATTGCTCACTCGCTTGAGGCGCGCGTGGAACACTCCTGCGCCGTCGACACGGCCTGTCGTCATGAGACGGACGGACGGCGAGCTAGCCCATAGCCCACCGTCCACAGACCCGCGCCTACGGTGGCCGTGGTGGACGCCCGGGGCGTCTCCCGCGGCTTTTTTCAATCCCCTTTTTTTTTTTTTTTTTTTTTTTCGGATGGGAAATCATCAAATGACTTCTCCCGCTCTGGGCGGAGCAGGAGGGAGTGTCAGACTTTTACTGACTTAAACCCATCCATGTTCCTTCATCGCCCTTTGTGTTCCGGAATCACGGTATCTCTTTCGAACAGTCCCGCAACCCCGGCAGGCATCGTCCTTGCGGACCCCTTCCTATTGCTGACTCTCTTGAGGCGCGCGTGGAACACTCCTGCGCCGTCGACACGGCCTGTCGTCATGAGACGGACGGACGGCGAGCTAGCCCATAGCCCACCGTCCACAGGCCCGCGCCTACGGTGGCCGTGGTGGACGCCCGGGGCGTCTCCCGCGGCTTTTTTCAATCCCCTTAAATTATAACGTTACTATAAATACCTCCATGACCCGTTTACTATTAAATGCATCAATCAGCACAATGTTTTGAATGCGGTACATTGAGTTTAACCGTAAGACGTATTTTTTCGCCTCAAAAAAAGGTTAGTAGGTTACTTAGTTTGATGTACAGAATGCTTCGTTGACGGCTTCGTGAAGGGTCTGTTTACACCTTAAATAGGAACTAGTTAACCAATTCCTCAAGCTTTTAATTACTGAGTTATAGACACAAGTAACCACAAATTTATTCACGGAAGATAATCTATTTTTAATATTCCACAACGGTTGGAAACTTGTAAACATACAACCATAAGTTACAACAGTATTTAGTTCACATAGGATTCTTGCTTGAACACACTAAAGAAAACGAACTACTAACAAATGTGATAATTTCATCGCTATACACACTAACACATTAAGAATCTCACAAGTACCAAGGACAACGCAAACTCTGGCACTAATTGACAGCTCTTGTCACGGGAATTCCGGCCTTATAATCCAAGAGTCAAAGATGAAATTGGCGGATCATTTTTGGGTAAAAGTAAATTTAGACAAGTGTACAAAACATCTGCTACGCTCCTTATAAATCCCGCTTTCTGCATTGAAGTAAGACGTAGGATTAAATGCTTTGAACGGAAGCTTGTACGCACAGAAAATGTTATGTCTATTATTCGTAAGTACCGAGTCTGTTGGTAAGTATGATAAAGTAAGTAATAATACAAGTTATTGTTCTGTAATCGTGATTCAGATTATTTTGATGTGCTAGAAAGCTTGTGGCTAAAGGAAGAGCTCGTGGCTAATGGATCTTTGACAGGGGTTCCTTCTATCTGGCAGAATCTTGATGGTCCGAAATTTATTTGGCATAACACACTTGGTATAATCTTCTTTAAACGTATATTTTTAAGGCATACAAATTATTTAATATAGTTATGATTTGGCCGAATGTTTGTATGTCCGAATTTACAATGGCCTACTTTTAAGATGGCAGCATTTTATTTGACATAATTACCTTTGCAATAATTAAATTCCGCATAATTTCGTATAGAATAACGTTTATTTAGAGCGACGATTATTTGGTACAATTTCACTTGGCATACTATGAAAATCGCAAAATTTCATTTCGAATAATTTTATTTGGCATTATTGCCATTTCTATAAAATAGCATTCTTAACCTTAAATTAGAATTAAAATATTGTCTTAAAAAGTAAATAAATTGTGTTACAAAAGTTAGTGACAGAAACGACACGCTCCAAAACAGATCCACGTAGTCTTGTCTGCCCTACCCCTAGAGTGTAATTTAAATCCGCGTAGGCGCGGAGGGGTGAGGCGGCGCGCGAGCTGAGGAGCAGGTGGTTTAAACCGTCGCCGCCGTGGCTGAGGCTGGCTGGCAAAGCTGGCTGTCAAGCCGAAGCTGCGGTGGTGAGCGTAAAACACATCTGCGACGATAAGCTCGCGTGGGACTGCCGGAGCCCCGCAGCACTGGAGCTGTGACAGAAACCAAGCCTGCTGCATGCTGCATGCTTGCTTGCATACTTCATGCTTGTCTGCATGTTTGTTGTAATGTGATAGATGAGGCTTTCCATAATTATGCATATGAAATGTATGCCAAAAGATGATTCTATCTGTGAACTTTCTGAAATATGATAGTTCTGCCTTTTAATGACTATCGATCGATATGAAATTTATGCCTAAAGATGATTCTTTCAAAATGATGAGGTTTGAATGTGTAATAAATGAGTGTGTGCCAAACGATTTTCTGCGAAATGAAGTTTATGCTATCCGCTGTTATCCAAAATAATATTATGACATAAAACGTTCTGCTCTAGAGGGTAGATCCTAGCGGTCGGCTTTCAATCTAACCGGATGCACCTGATTACCTGTATTTTACATGGAGCGTCTGCCTATCTGACTTCCACAATCCATTTAGTACTGGGTAATAATTGTGATACTCATTGCTAAGATTGGTTGTTCGGGCCACTGAGCACTAAGGACTAACGACTGTCAAAGGGGTACTACGTAGGTAGGAAAAGCTAGGCAGACGCTAGGTTAGGTTATGTTTGTTATAATAAATAGGTTTGCGTTTGGCCGCAACTCGCCCGAATAAAATCAAGATAATCTCTAATATTAATATTATTAACACATATTAAGGAAATCTCTCACCGACTGGTCGACACTTCGCGTGACCAGAGGGCTGGCTTTTTCTTTGGCCAAAGAATTAGCATTGCTACTGAACTTGGCAATGCTGCCAGTCTTCTGGGCACGTTTCTGAATGACAGCGATGCGGAGGAGTACTTAGACGCCTATTGACGTCGGTGTATATATGTAGGTACTTACTTTTAGTTTTTATTTTTGTAATTATATAAGTTCTAGTTGTAGTATGTATATAATACTGTGACTCCCAGGGGATCCCTTTTTTTTGCATAATGTTCTTTTTCTTAATTTACTTTGGCATAACTGTTTTGCCATAATAATACATTGCCAATTTTTTTTTTGGCATACAGTTTATGTTGGCATAATCATTTTGAAGGCTAATTTGTTTTGGCATAAATTGAATTTTGCATAATGTTGCTAGGCATAATGACTATTAGCATAATAGTATTTGGGCATACAATTAATAGAAATAACGGACACAAATTTGAGTCGTTTTTACTTAATTAATTTATTCCATTTTAACCCTAAAAAAAAAAAAATAAAAAAAAACAGTATGTTGGTCACAAAAGATGGTGACAGAAACGAATCGCTGCAAAACCGATTCCACGTAGTCTTGTCTGCCCTACCCCGAGAGAGTAATTTAGAATCGCGTAGGCGCGGACGATAAGCTCGCGTGGGACCGCCGGAGCCCCGGAGTGCTGGAGCCGTGACAGAAACCATGCCTGAAGCATGTTGCATGATGCATGCTTGCATGCTGCATGCTTGCTTGCCTACAAATTTCATTATAGCATCATTGTATAAAAATGTGTATTTTTGTCTAAAATTTTTAGGAGTTCATAATAATTATGCCTTTGTTATGCCTATAAAAAGTATGTTTTAATATCATTATGCGTAAATGAATTTATGCTTCGGAATATTATGATCAGAGAAATTATGCTAAAAAAAAATATGCGTAAGCTGTTATGCGTAAATAATATTATGCGAAAAAATAATTAGGTGTAACAAAAGTATGCCAAGTTATATTAGGTCTTAAAATTTTATGCAAATGGATAGGGAACCCCCGCATGGTGGATTATAGCCCATTCCTTCTCATAGAGAGGAGGCCTGTGTCCCAGCAGTGGGAACATTAATAGGAGGACGATGATGATGATGTATATAATAGTACATAAAAATATTTGACTTCTTTATACTATTGGTTATTCTTTTACATGTAGATTCAAATAGTAGAAGAACGAGTACCATTTTTTGTTTCACTTATTAAAGCTAATCAGTTAGTAGGTACCGGCTTCTTTCAGAAAACACCACGTTAGGAATATTTTCCAATAGTACGTACACATCGGATTTTCCTATTACCTTTTCAATTAAACAACGTTATTTTTCAGTGTATCCTCTTTCCTATTTTCCCAATAGCACGCTAATTAAACTACCGCGCACTCCATCACTCGATTATCCATCGCATAGTGCCGGATCACGACAGTCCTTCAACTTTTTTTTTTAATACTGTTACAGGCCTTTTTATTATGTCATTGTTCATTTACGTATTAGGGACGTTGCGTAACTTATTATAGAGTAGAAAATCGAAAATTAGAGTTACTATCATTGTTAATAGAGTAACAATATAAACAAATATTATATTAAGTATAGAGATGTAGAACTGTTTAGGTATTTGTATAAGGTAACATCTGGTAGTATAGATCCGATATCAAAATTAATTATATTTACTGATATAATCGTTTATGGCTACGATAGTAGATAATGACATATATATCCTTAAAATCAAACATAATATCTACATAATGACTAACTGAAATCTTTCAGTTTACTGAATTACATCTCAAAAACTGTAAAACATTTAAGAATACATATACAAAGAGTGTAAACGGACTCTTCACGACGCCATCAACCAAGCATTCTGAACATCAAACGCTGGGAAACGACTGTTCTTTTTGGGGGAAAAATTACTTTTAACGGTAGGACTCAATGTCATTACATTGAGTCCTACCGTTAAAAGTCATATTTTATTACACCCAAAACATTGTGCTGATGGATGCATTGAATAGTACGGGGGGTCGTGGAGATATTTTAAATAAATTTTTAACATTGAAAACTTGTATTTTAAAAATATTGTGAAAAAGTTGGAACTTTGAGCACCAATATATCCGTAACTAGAAGGTTCCCAGGTATGGTGTAGAACAAAAAAATATCGCAATGACAGGAAGAACTCTTAGTCTTCGTTAAGGGTATTTCTACACCCGGGGTTGCGGGACTGTTCGAAAGAGATACCGTGGCCCCGGAACACAGAGGGCGATGAAGGAACATGGATGGGTTTTAGTCAGTAAAAGTCTGACACTTTCTCCTGCCGCCCAGAGCGGGAGAAGTCATTTGATGATTTCCCATCCGAAAAAAAAAGGGTATTTCTACACTAATTTTATATCTTACTTCACAAAGGTACATTTTCTGGAGAATTTCCAAAAACTGCTCACGAACCTTCAACTAATTCAGTAACCCGTTTTAATATCGCGTGATAGTCCGACATTTAATGGCGATAATAAAACAAAGTTAGTTTTAATAAAGCCTATTATTTGCGTCGAAAGCAGTAAATACGGCTAATAAAATTATGTTAATTGATTGCCTAATATTCAACAGAACGTTGTTACGTTATTTCTAGAGGGTTTGTGACTTTTCTAGTGAAACTACTGCTTTGATATTATTTAATTTGGAAAATCATGATGTGTAGCAAGAAAGCATGATAATAGTTTTAATTTTTTTTTATTTATTGTTCTCAATGAAACAAGAATGAGAATTTTCAATTACCTACCGACTTTCCCGCTATGTAAGATAGTAGTTTCTCTCTTGTAATCACACATTTCATGAAAAACCTGGAAGGGTGACTTTTCCTTATGTGAATTTTAAGCTAAGAGAAACATTCCCAATGTCCGATAAATATTTTCATAATAATAAAATAAATATCGCTGGCGTTACACACAGCGCAATCTAGTGCCACACTAAGCAGCGAAGCTTGTGTCGTGGACACCAGATATTTGATATGAGATACTTTATATATTGTACACATACTTCCCATACATATAAACATCCATTACTCGGAAACAAAAATTTCCGAGCATTTTTAATTTTGACACACGAATGCTACCTGACAAGCGGTCGTACGAGTATGACACTAGACAGAACGACTTGTTACTAAGTAGTAACAAGTTTGGATTACAATTTTTTCGTCTTGTCCCGTCTATCGCTCGTAAATACACACACGGCTAAAACTAGGGGAACACAAAAAAGTGAATGTGTTTTTGAGATTGAATATGAAAGAAAACAAAATGAGGGGTTGTTAGAATTTATTTATAGAGAAATAATAAATATGGTCGTAAAATAAAAATGGTCATAAAATTGGTCGTGAAAAATATTGAAATGCTACATTAACTCACTGTTCGTTCACAACACGTTCGTTACGCACTTTTTCCAAAATATTACAGGTCTGAGCAGCCGTTTGACGACGATTTCTAAAAGATTGCGCCCTTATAAAACGTCGTCTACGGCACAGTTTGCACAATTTCTGCCTTGCTTTCGCCGGCGCACGTGAGATCCTGTCTGCCTGTATCTTTGCACATTACGGTGGATCCCGGCTACTGATTCACCCAACGTTCGACTGACTGTACCCACAAGTTTAAAAAAAAGTCACTTTTATTGTGTTCCTCTAATTTGTATTCGAACGTCTCTGTAAAATTTAATCTTAAAAAATAACTCAGCCTTTTCGAGATGCTCCGGTTAAAAGTTTACGAAGACATAAATGGACCATTGATCATCAGACAAAATAAATATGTTTAGTTCAACTTACATAAGCGAGCTAATAAAATAGGTTACTTAGGAATAGCCTTTAAAACGTGGGCGTAAAAAGTCAACCACCACTTAATAAAACCTCCAAACGAGTAGGTACTAAAATCCATTAAATTGATTCTAAAAATAAAAATTCAAATTGAAATGTTCAAGGTAATCACTTGAATGACTTTTACTTCCATCTGTTCAATCGTTCACTCAATCAACTCTGATTGATTGAACTGATTTAGATTTAAATGGAAACATTAAAACGTTTAAACAGACGGAGGAAATGACATTATTTTTCAAAAAAATAATTGAAGAGAGTCTTTTCAGAGGCGTTACAAGAACACTCTAGGGGGAGTCAACTTACAAAAATCTCAACCAAAATTAGATCTTATCATTCATCTACAGAAATTACACGTGATACAAAAAGTCAACGTCAAAAATGCAGTGCTTCTGATCCATGGGTGGCATTTCATAAATTCATCGTCAAGATGACGCAAAAGCGAAGCAATAGTTAATTACCATTCAACAAATCTACATTTCTATTATTCACTGTACCCACGAAACTGAAAATATCTTTAAAAGCAGTAAGCTATGATTCCTGAAGCTATGATGCTCCACGCGCTAAGGAAGCCACCTGCCAGTGCGTTCGTAACCTTAGGACTGACATCATAAGCAGTGAGAACAACAGTATAGACTGCTTAAGTTAGTCAACAAGAATGTGAAAAGTGGGGATTTTTGTCGAATATTAGAGTATTGTTATGAGTGCGTGAGTGAGTCTTGCCAAGAGGTATCGTATTACCCATCACTAACTGGGTTGTAAGGGTCAGATAGGCAATCGCTTCATGTATAATTCTGGGTATTTAGCTGAATCCGGTTAGCCTGGAAGGCAACCCCGACATAGTTTGGAAAAGGCTCGGCAGATGATAATGTTGTGAGCGAGTTCAGAGTGGACAAATGTAGCTCGGTACTTTTATTATGATTGATATTAGTATGATAGATACAAAAACTTCTTGAATATTTTTATCCATATATGTTGTGAAACAATCAATCAACTAAAAACTCGATTCACCTAATGCGAAACAATATTGAAGTTAAGTTTTGTAAAATTATCATAAAAATAACAGTTTTTACTTTTGTTGTATTAACAATTTTTACAACGAGCTCATGCCCAATGGGATGACTATTTTTTTTTATAAAATAGTAGCTAATCAACAAAAATGGCGACTGCCCACAGAGAGCCCGACGAACATTTAATTTTAGGTAGGTATTTAACCTACACCAATGGGCCTCATCAGAAGGCTTAAAGTCACCCAAAGGGCAATGGAAAGTGCCATGCTCGGAGTTTCCTTGCGTGATCGAATCAGAAATGAAGACATCCGCAAGAGAACCAGGGTCACCGACGCAGCCCGAAGAATTGCCAAACTTAAGTGGCAGTGGGCAGGGCACATTGCTCGCAGAACGGATGGCCGATGGGGCCGAAAAGTTCTGGAGTGGCGACCTGGAAGACGTTGCGATGGAAGGCCTCCCACTAGGTGAACCGATAACCTGGTGAAGGTTGCGGGAATCCGCTGGATGCGAGTCGCACGGTACCGGTCAATGTGGCGACACTTGGGGGAGGCCTATGTCCAGCAGTGGACGTCTTTCGGCTGAAATGATGATAATGATGATGATGATGATTTAACCTACATATTTTTGTAAATAGTGCCATGGATTACCTGCACGATATCTTCACCTGTTCTTTTTTCAAAGAGCGGGCAAAAACTAGTTAAACAATTATATATATATTTTTATATACAATACAACTCGGTCAACCAAATCGATGATAACATTGAAGGAACACATTATAAAACATATGGAAACGGGTATTTATCGCGAATATTACCTTTATTATAAGCACGACGTTTCGACCGGATTGCACCAGCCTTGGTCGCGGGAAGACTGAAGTATTGGAGGTACCGCCACAGCAAAGCGAAGGTGTTTATTCAACTACCCTCATTTGATCAAAAAAAAACAACAAAAAAAAGACAACATTGAAAGACTAAATCATCACACCTGTAATCTCCGGAGGGTTAGGCAGAGGTGTATCTAACAGTGCACCCACATTTCACCTGTTGTATTTAATTCCCAAGTAATAGGGGGCGAGTCTATTGCCATAGGCAACAAATACAGAATCCATGGCTGCTACTGAAAAATTCCTGATGGAAAAACCCAATAACGTTTTTCCTGACTCTAAAATCAGCTCCCAATAGTCGTTTGCAACCACTCGACTAACGAGGCAGTTTCAAGAGTTTTCTTGTAATCAATATCAATATATTTATTCAAAAATAGAATTGGCACAATCATTTTTAATCTTAGAAATAATGTTGGTATAACTAACTACGATGCCTGTACTAGGTTACACCTGTATCACAGGCGGAATTTTTCTAATAAATACAATTTGGACAATAGATTTCTTAACGATATTTAACATTATAACATGAGTTAGTATGAGTAAATATATTATGATAAACCTAATGTACTAAACGCTATTATAAGTTACGAACAAAAAAAACATAAACTCAAACTCAAAAAACTCAAACTCAAACTCAAAGCATTTATTTAAATTCGACCATTACGGCACTTTTGAATGTCAAAATTACAAATAAAAAACAAAGCTACAGTCCCAGTCACAAGGCATAATAACTTGAAAAAGTACTGTAGTTGCCCATTCCCTAGCGTAGATCTCTTTAGAATTAATTAAGGTCACATATGTAAATAAAATCTAAGAATACAATTTGAAGCACTTATTTGCTAATACATATTATGACTGTCAGCAGTATTAAACAAGCCAATTTTATTGTGCAATTGCAAAATAAAAAAACATCGTCAAGGTATTTTTGTTGGGCGAAAATTTGCTTAGACAGCGAAAAATAAACGGAAGGCCTAAAATATGATGTTGTAATAAAATAATAGTATATAGTACAACAAAGTGATATTCCATTTATCTATTTACGAGTAAGTAATGCCAATCATGAAGACTATTTCAGTACTTCAGCTCAATTATAGTCGGTGGTCTGTGCACCGCAGAGCCTTCAGGACGGAAGTCTTAATTAATGAAGTTAGCCCAGAGTTATATGAGTTTGGCCCATAATGTTGTTTTATTGTTTTTGCACTGACACCCCGGCTAAAGTTCCTACCCGGTCATGGACGCTTTTTTTACGTCATGCTGCCCTAAGTTAGCAGGATTTTAGACCGAGTTATTAATTAGTTTTGTTGTCTCTTTTTTATTGGTGTGTTTGTGGTTGTTTCGGTTTTGTTACTACGGGGATACGTGGAGCGTTTGTTTATTAGCTAGTTTTTTCTTGAATTATAAAATTTTGGTTTGATAAGTGTAAAAACGATTACATTTTTTTTCAATGGAAATAATATTATGTAGTTCGTACAGGTCTTGTTCATACGACCAACAAAATCTTTTTTAATCATTACAAAGTAAATTCGACCCTTCTATTGTGTAGTTTTATGTTTCCCGGGCCATAATAACTAATCGATTGACACCATATTCATCAAATTCTGATGTATAGTTTAGGCACTACGGTAGAACATACTTAAATACAAATATACATACATACATAGACTGCTAAAATCATAACCCTTCCTTTTAGCTTCGCCGTAGTCGGGTAAAAACACATGCACTTTAAGCCGTTGGTCTTGGCTGTCATTTGTAGATCTTTGACAGTCGTTACAGTTAGTCAGTGGCCTGAAAGTCTGTCAACCAGGCTTACCAAGGGGTATCGTATTACCCAGTACTAACTGGATTGTGGAGGTCAGATATGCAGTCGCTCGATGTAAAATACTGCTGCACTGCATTCGGTAAGACTGGAAGTCAACCCTAACATTGTTGGGAAAAGGCTCAGACGATGATAAGATGTTAAAATTTCATAAACAGTAAATAAGCTGTTCTCAACTAATTACTACTTTACTATTTAAATAAAATAACGTAATATTAATAACCTCCAAAACCTCGCACAAAACGATGCCTTAAATATTTTGTCAAGGCAGCCGTTTTTAATCAATATGATTGATGATGAGCCGACATATTCGATAATGTACCTCCTCGTAGTAATCATGTCTATACCGCCCTGTTTGGTAACCGATTGACATTTAAAGGGCAATGAACACTGAATCAATATGTTATGGGCTGAACGTTCAAACAGTTTTACTTTGTTATTAAGTTGTTGTTTTTTGAGGTAAAGAGGGAAAACTAACCTGTTTCTTCTCTCCTTCTTCTTCTACAACCACCCAATGCTGAGTGTTATGTAGATCTCTCCTAAATCTCTCCACTTGTGGCGGTTTTGTGTCATGGCTATCTAGTTTCTTGTGGACACTTTTATGAGATCGTCTGTCCACCTAGTCGTAAGTCTCCCCACATTCCTGCGTCCCGTCCGCGGACTCCATTCCAGCACTTTCTTATAGTAAATAAGATCTTAGAATTAAGATCTTTATTTTCCAGAAAAGATTGTGACTCTTCTAAAAGCAAAGCTTGAAATAACTATTTAGACGAACTAGTTAGACGAATGTTGAGTAAGTTATATTTTAAATTACATTAGTTTGAGTAACACTCAGAATATATGCTGCGAAATGCTTCTCTCGATCATTACATAACCAAAATATGAGTATGGCTCATGACGTTTGAAAAATAACATCCATGAAATAAAGTAGCTCACTGAATAGGTTGCGCCTGACGTACAAAGTATTGTCACTCATGAAAACTTTTGTAACGTCCTAATAAGCCCCGTAGACAACAAAATATATAAACTCCTCGAAGAAAACCTCAAAGAATAAATACCTTACTGGAGTTATTCGTTGTTTCTTTGTATCGAACTCGCAGCTCACGTAAGTAACTACTGGGTCAGGTTCGAGAAGACAGCCAAAGCTAATTAAGTAGAAGTTCCCGGGTGGCAACAATAGGTCCCACAGTTTACACTGTAAGGGCTTCAGGATTGCGCTTTTATTAAACGTTAATTGAATTGCTGCGACGTTGTTTCCTAACAAATAAGCGATGGTGGATGTGATTGGTTGTTTAGTGCGCTATTTATATTGGCAAGATTTTAAAATAAGTTGTTGGAAAATGCTGTCTCAATTTGAAAGGAAAAAAAGAAAGGGAAGTTTATTTAACAAACATTTATTAATAACAGCCGCTCGGGTCAATCTTCAGGTAAATCCGCACTTTCCTAGCCTACCCATTAGATACCGAGTTTCCTCCGTGTCTCGGCAAGCACGTTAAGCCGTTAGTACTGGCTGCCATTTGTAGAACTTTGACAGTCGTTAGAGGTAGTCAGTGGCTTAAAAGTCTGACAAGCAGTCTTACCAAAGGGTATCATATTATTTAGTACGAACTGGTCGTGGGTCGTGGAGGTCAGATAGGTAGTCGATCCATATAAAATACTGGCATTCAGTTGCATCCGGTTAGACTGGAAGCTTACCCCAGCATAGTTGGGAAAAGGCTAGGTCGATGATGACACATTACAAGACCGAAACCAATATTTTTTAAACAGTTCATGACATCTCACGTGTGTTACTTTTTTTTTCGAAGAGTCATTAATATAACGTCATATTAACTTGCGCAAGGTTTTGTATTCCTACAACGACATGTTTGCTTACAACGACTTAATTGACGCAAGTTTTTGGGTAGGTTATTTCGGTCCTATCCATTTTTACGTATCCATCTTCGTTTTCGAGGATAGAATTTCTATGTTTTTCTTTTCTTTGTTTTTTTTTCTAAATTAACAATAAGCTATGAAAACGCTAATACAACAATAAACAGGATATTTACTCAATAACACCAACAAACTAACCCAATTGAGCAAAAAATTCTAGGATAAACCGCAAAAAAAGCCTCTATTACAACTGCCCATTCGATTTTTTCCTCCTAAAACTCCGCATTTGAGGTAAAAAACGGGAGGGCCCAACCAAATAGTGCGTCCCAGTGATATACCGCTGGCATTTGTAAAAAACAATAGTCGTTAACCCTTCGTCCATTGGATTCCCAAATCACGTACGCACTTCACAAAGTTTAGCTTTTGCAAAATTTTCACGATTTAACGGAATCACTGGAGGGTTTATCTTTGATTTATATCGATAAAATTGAAGTGAAAAGTTACAGTGTTTTATGACAGTGTCGATTATTTTCTTTGGGTACTTTATAAAGACTTTGTTTGAACGTTGCTTTGATGAAAAACGGTATGGTGATAAAACATTAACTTGATAACGCTTAAGGTTGTCAATTGTTATGCTTAAGTACCTATGTAACTTTCAGGTGCATAGCGATGGTACGACTCATTAAATTTCCACGTTATTTTTGGCGTCAACAGACGCCATAAATAACGTGGAAATTTAAAAGCAAAGCAAAGCATTTTTTAAGTCTACTTATTCAAGACATTCCAGCTATTGAGCCGTGGTCTGAATCTGATCATAGACTAAACTAACCAGACCATGGTCATAATCAACATCAGCCTACAACAGTCCACTGCTGGGCAGAAGCTTTTTCAAACGCACGCCACACAAGACCGTGGTGCAATAATAAAACTTTTATTAACAGAGATCATGAACAAAGGATCATAGTAACAACAACTATTAACAACAACAACAACAACCAACTATCAACAACTACCAAACAACCAACAACAACAACATCAACCAACCAACAACAAACAACTACCAACACAACAACAACAACTAACCAACTATTACTTACCTCCTCCACCTCCTCTTACTTACTTTATCAACTATTTATTGGACCTGTGTTAAGAAATGATTAAATGACTTATGACTTAGAACAAATTAGTATTCAACATTAGTTTTAGTACATGCGAAACCGGAAACACGTGTCTAGTATTTTTATGTAAGTAATCTATGTACAAATTAATAATAATTTGGCAGTAAGTACTTAACCATACGGCCGGCGGTTGCATTGTAATTAACTGGTGATAACATTTTTTTAATAATTTGGGACCAAATATAAAATGGTGTAAAAATTATTGGAATCGATTCAGTTACTTATTCTGAACAAACATACTAAAAATAATGTTGTAGTAAAAAAGAAAAATAAACCCCTAAGGAACGTCACACAAGCTTATGGGAGTAATTGGATCTGCTTGAGTAGTTTTCCTGTACTACGAGTATAACATTAAACTGGACGGTGTGATTTTTTAATGCTAGTTACTTTATCCTAGCACTTCGCTGGCGACTTCAATATGCTAAAGTTAGTAAGAAATTCTATTTTCTGGCTTCAAAATCAATTTTCGAAACTAAAACATAAACATAAAGGTGTACTTACTATCTATCCATTTGCTAGTCACTATTGATAAACAATATTAATTGGCTTTCAAACTCAAAACTCATTGAACCGACAATTAAACCACAGTTTAATTGGTAACCTGTTAATTAAAGTAAACACACTACAGTTGTCAATACTTAGATTGATCGCAGTGTTTAATCTAATCGAATTACAACACCTTATGTATTGATAACACACAATGTGTCAGATGATTATTGTTTACTTGTATGCCACATATGTACACATCCGCATAGCGAGTGGTTTACGTACAATCATTGTTGGAACAATAGTTTGAGAATATTGCTATTAATTGTAAGACATTGTTGGAGAAAGAAGAAAAAACTTCATAAATTAGTTGTAGAGTAATAAGAATGCGCTTCGGGTGGATGTTCAATAAGTATAGCAACTCTTAAAGGCAATAATTAACGAAGCTTGAGCTGTTTTATGTAATAGTTCAACTAATTAAAGAACGAAAATAACAGCAACCAAACCCAATAAACGAAAAGGACCAAAAACAAACAGGTTTCAAGATTAGACTAACACAGACATCCTGAAGCAAACCAAGTATATTCATCACCAACATTATAATTGATTCAGCACGGACAATACAAGGAATAAGTAAGCAAAATGTATTGTTTTCCTTGCCAATTCAATTGCCACCTTACTACCAAAAGTTAAGGTACCTTTTTCAGTAAAGATAGTTTTAATCAAAGTTATAAAGCCGGTCAAAGTGACGCCGGTTGCTGACAAACAGCTGGGGAAGATTCGGACAATGATGGACACCAGACATCTATCCGGTTAACGTGCCGTGAAGGGCGATCGTCTACGGCACACGTCCGGACCGGATTCCGGTGAAGTATTTTGGTTGGTTTCAATTTGTTATACAGGGAATAGTTAGGTCAGTGTTGGCGCTTTGAGAGTTCAAGCAGAAATATACACAGAACCATGTAACTAAAACTGTCTGTAGGTATTGTGTTTGATTACACCTAGACACAGAATTGAAGTAATTTGTACGTTAACGTACAAAGGCTGTCGGTAGAAGCAATAGGCAGCATTAGATAGAAGTTCCCGGCCTGACGCATAAATGACAGTTGTTGTTTGAAAATAATGTGTTTGGTAGACACTTAGACAGTATCAACCATAGAATACTGAAATCTAGAGTTTCAAGCTATCTTATTATTTGGTGATATTTTGTTAGACCGAGTTCTATTTCTATTCGAATTTCGGTGTCAAGGTATCCAAAAAATGACGTAATGTAAATAGGACAAGCTATTGAGTATACCGGCAAAACTATTCATCTTTATGTTTATTTTTAGTGTGTACATAATCATAATTATATAAAAGCTTATGGCACCCGTGTTTTCCCTCGCGTGGTATTCGTAAATTATCTCACTACCAATTAGGGATGTTCCTACTAGTGGGTAAAAAAATATTTAAATCATCATCATCATCATCCAGCCTATTAATGTTCCCACTGCTGGAACACAGGCCTTCTCTCTATCAGAGGGAATGGGCTATAATCCACCACGAGGGCCGAGTGCAGATTGGTAGATGTCACATGTCTTCGAATTTTTTGGTTCTAGGACACGCCGGTTTCCTCACGATGTTTTCCTTCACCGTTTTGAGAGCAGTAGTGATGAAATAAATTACACAAAATATTCAAATATCAACTCTAAATCTTAACTCAGTTCTCTATCTGTCTTCAAAATTTCATCCAAATCCATGTAGCCGTTGCCGTTTGAGTGGGTAACAAAGAGACAATAACTCTTGCATTCATACTATTAGTACATAGACGGTGAAAACTTACTTAGGTAACAGTATAGACTACTCAAACAACAACAACAACAACAGCCCATAACGTCCACTGCTGGACATCAGCCTCTCCCACGATGGGAGGAATTTGCCGTAATCTCCACGCTTGGCAGGCGGATTGGAGATCGCAGTGATGAAAGACTAATAGAAAACGCTGCTGCCCATTCTCTAGTCTGCGGAGGCGCAAGGTGTTCTGCCTCAGACATTAGTCGCCTTATACCACACCCGTGAGTGTAATGGGTTGGTTCTATTCTACTCTGTCGGACACCACACGGCTGACAGACTACTCAGCACTCACAAAATTATTTAGGAAGTTGTTGCAAATAAGCGTATTTACCTGTACGTAAACAGTGATCCACTTTTACTTAAAGAAACCTCCATGTAAATTAGACTACATAACAGAGCGATAGACATAATTCCTGGACGTTAGTCTGCCAACGTATGAGGCAAGACACGACACATGAATTACGTGCAACGCATGTCTGAATTTAAGCATACGTTCAAGTTACATTTGGGTATGAAATAGATATGATGTAGCATGAGTATAGTAACGTAACATGTGTACAGTTGATCTCGTAATTTTCTTTGCCACTTATAACAACAACTTACTAACTTATAAATTTAAACTTCACTACACAAGGATACACAAGGGATACACAAAACCTTCATAGTTTATGATGCAAGTGACACTCAACCACAGAAATCTTAATATTAAGGTTTCTGTGCACTCAACCTAAGGTGATATAGCAATTCGATTTGTAAAGTAAAATAATTAACATATGCTGATTCCGAAAATATTTCGATATTTTAGGTTTATTTGCTATTTTGAGCTCTTTGAATTATTATAGGGCGTATATTTTAACAAAAATACTTGAAACTAAATAAAGGGTGTAAAACACCTCTTTACGAAGCTAGCTAGAGCTAAAGGCACTTGTTCTCCTCGTCATTGCGATCATTTTTTTGTTCTACACCATACCTGGGAACCTTCTAGTTACGGAGATATTTGGGGTCAAAGTTCCAACTTTTTTACAAGTTTTTTTTTTTAATACAAGTTTTCAATGTAAGATTTTTACTTTAAACACCTCCACGACCCCCGTACTATTCAATCCATCCATCAGCACAAAGTTTTGATTGCGTTACATTGAGTTCTAAAACAAAACTTAATTATTTTATAACCCAAAAAAAAAAATCGTTTCCCAGCAATAATTTTTGCGTAAAGTTACGCAAGTTTGATGTACAGAATGCTTGGTTGACGGCTTCGTGATGAGGTCTTTTACTGTATATCAAGTGTCGAACAGCGGTTATGTTGCGATTTCTTTGTTATTAGGTAATGCAGTGGCGTTTCTCAATAAGTATCCACATCATCATCATTAATTTTAGCCGAAAACGTCCACTGCTGGACATAGGCCTCCCCAAGTGTCGCCAGGGCAGGACACATTTTACTATGGATATTAGGACTGAATAGAAAAAAAAATATCCTACTTTTTATCACTTAATTTGCAATTACTCGGGTATTAGACGTTTCTCTATGAGTTTCTTCTTTCTTTTTTTTCTTTTGCTGGACATTACACACAGCGCCATCTAGCGCCACACTAAGCAACGATGCTTGTGTCGTGGACACCAGATAGTTGATATACTACATAGATACTTTTTGTTTGTAAATATATACTTATTATACATATAAACATCCATGACTTGGAAACAAATGTCCATGCTCATCACACAAACATTTGCTCAAACCGGGATTCGAACCCGGGACCCTTAGAACGTAAGGCAGCCTTATTACCGCTACGCCATTCCGGTCGTCAACTTAAGTTTTGTATAACTAAAATAATAGTCAATTATCACTAATTAAAACCACAATAATTTATGCGAATCTTATCCCGACTGCTAATGTTAAACACACTGCAACATTCTGTTTATCAAATAAACACAGCAGATACCTGGATTATGCATCCTGCATTGTTAATTCTGTAATTAATTAGCTAAATGACAACAGGCCTGTGCTAGAATTAACTAGCGCATTTCATTATAAACTGAGATTAACGTTAATGTTTATTTAAACTGTGAAGCTGAAATGTTCTAGTTCTATTTTATGTTTTTTTAGTAAGCAGTTATATTTTTTTATGTTTTAAAATAAGTACAGTGACGAGCAATGTAAACACTTTGCAAAATTCAAAAGCTAGTTTCCAGGTTGTTTCTACGTTCAGATAAGACCTATTTCGTAATAGTATGACTTCCAAAATACAATATTCGTGAAAACGGTAATCAATACAGTGGGAGAAAATAGCCTCTGAATGTTGCCAAGTGTATACATTTCATTGCCTCACAAGTTCCACTGGATCAATATAGGTATTAATTACAAACAGATAATTCATTTTTTTAAAAGCTTTGTAGGAACGCTTTTTATATCAACAAGGCGCCCGCGCTTTCTTAGCAGCGAGCGTAGGTAGGTACAAAACCGCTGGCCGCCCCACGCCGCTGCCCCGCGCACGCCTCAGTCCGGCTCGCATCGCTGTCGCATACGGTCACGTTTATTAATTTTCTACCTGTGTCTACTGTGATTTTCTCGTATACCGTGAACTGTGACAATAAACTTTCTTTTGTGCACTAAACATCGTCCATTAATTTATCTCGTTACCTGACCCCCACTACAGCTTTTATTTTCACCTGTTCCGATGTTTGTCTGTCTGTAACCAAATCTGGCAAGTTAAATTTGATCCACTTTCCGGTTACCGATTGAGCTGAAATTTTGCACGCCTATGTATATCGCGGGGCAATGCAATAACATGGAGCTGATCTGATGATGGAGCTGGAAGGTGGCCATAGGAATTCTGTTATAAAATGACATAACCCCATCGAGTTGGGCTCGTGTGATTCGTCTTGACGAGTACTTTGTCTCTAGATGGCATCCAGGGTCTGATGATGGAGCTGAAAGGTGGCCTTAGGAACTCCGTTATAAAACAACATAACCTCATCGAATTTGGACTCGTTTGATTCGTCTTTCGATTACTTTGTATCTAGATTGTATTCAGGGTCTGATGGTTGAGCTAGAAGGTGTCCATAGGAACTCGGTTATAAAACGACATAACCCCATCAAGGATTCGTCTTGACGATTACTTTGTCTCTAGGTGGTATCCAGGGTTTGATGATGGAGCTGGAATGTGGCCATAGGATCTCCTTAATAAAACGACGTACCCGCATCGAGTTTCGGCTCGTTTGATTCGTCTTGATGAGTACTTTGGTTCTAGATGAGTCTAATAAATATTTTTTCCTAGTTTCTGTTTTCTTTAGATAATGTGTGCCGAGGTTAAGGCCTCGCCTCTCATGCATGAGGTTGTGGGTTCAAATCCAAGCAAGTACCAATGTGACTGTTTCAATTCATGTGTACTTTCTAAGTTTATCTTGGACATCACAGACATCGGTGAAGGAAAACATCGTGAGGAAACCTGGACTTATAATCAATATAAGTCTGAAATCGCCAACCCGTCTTGAGCAAGCGTGGTGATCAATGCTCGTGCCGTCTCTGTTGAGAAGAGGCCTTTGCCCAGCAGTGGGACAGTAATAGGCTGGTAATATTTTTTAATGTGTGCTCAAAACATTACATTGTGTGTACTACAAATTACTACGGGCTGTAAAAAACGCCGCTACGCGCTACGACCTATGCCGTAGTAAATCCCGAATTATAAATACTAAAAAGTCAAAACTTTTTAAAAACAAGCTTCTATTTAAATGCGCTAAAATTAATAAAATAAACTTTTCCTTTAAAACTTTTACTATCAACTTATAACGTCATTACACAATTTATAATATGATTTTAAAGCTTGTCGCGAGATTTACCAGTGTAGATAAACAAGTAAAATAAATAACTTGATCTAATTGATTTTAATAAAAAGAAATAATCAAACTAAGTAAATACGAGTAGGTACGTAAATGTCGCGACAAGCTTTTATATCATATAAAATGTGTAATGACGTCATAAGTTGATAGTAATAGTTTTAAAGGAAAAGTTTATTTTATTCTTTTAGCGCATTTAAATTAAAGAATGTTTTTAAAAAGTTTTTTACTTTTAATTCTCCTTTGATTCTGGGATGGTAATGCAAGTACAATGTATCTGTTATTGTAGCGGTCCATAGGTGTCAGTGGCCAGTGATCTTAGTAATCTGTCTGTTAGCTTGTCTGTTCTCTTTTCACGGCTTAACGGATTTCTATGAAATTCAGCACAAAAGTAATCAAGACAAAAGTTAGGACTTATGATACTTTCTATACCGGTATTACGGTCCTGGGGGATGATGGCCTTCCTTCACTAGGGCCAGGCCGTGGGCAATTTTGTACGAAATAAAGATCAATTAAAGGATTTTTTTTAAATTAATTATAATTGTAGCAGCAGTATAAAGCTTGTTACCCACTAGCAATACCTACAAGCTTGCTACACAACAGTCCACCTCAGATTTAATCCTAAGCATTATCCGAAATTCGATGTAAAACACCAAAGAATCCTGTAATGGTAGGAATCTGGAGCATCCAGTGCAGGCTATCGTTCTTAACGGCACATTACACGGGGCGATGTGTCGTGTCGGACTGTCGGACTGTCGGTCGTGTCCGACATTTGTCGGTACTAATGTTGGGCACGAGACAATTATCTGGATTTAAACGCCTGTTGTTGTGACGGAATTAGGAACAAGTATGTTAAGGATTGCTGGTCTTATAGCGGTGAAGCATCGTGAGGAAATCGGTGTTCACCAACCCGTACTGGGCTCGCGTTTTCCTATCTCTCTAAAGGAGTAGCAGCTGTGTCTCAACAGTGGGAACGAATAAACAATAAATAAAATGTTTATTCGTACACAAAAGGAAAAATCATTTTTTTAAATTCCTGATGAACAATTTCCTGTGGGGGTTCATGATGATGTACTGAATATACGGTAGTCGTTTGTGCATCGGTTTCCCTTCCATCCACAAAAAAAGCTGCAACTTAATTAAAAACTCTGTTACGTGATCAGCATAAAAATTAAGGGCAAGTCTTGTACTACGCGCCAAATCCTCTGCTTCCATCAGTCAGTAGGTACACTCGCAATTTTCGTCTTAGCATTGCATTAATTTAGCTTATCCTTGCTTATCTACCGCTTTGAGATGCGTCCCGGGTCCTTTGTGCACGCTGCCGAAATTAGGAAATAATAGTGTAGCAAGATTATGTGACGGTGAATAATTATGTTTTAAATCGACGAACGAACGATCTGATCTCGTTTGCGGGGCGAACATGGCCAGATATTGCACAGGATAGAGAGGTTTGGTAGGAGAAAGGGGAGCCTTTACCCAGCAGTGGGACACCCACACTGTATTAAGACGGGAAGTAAAATTACAACCTGCAGAGTAACCAAACTGTTATCGAAGAAGAAGTCATAATTTAAAAGGGATAGATTTTAATTTTCCCTTTGATCAACATTATTAGGGACAACGTTATAAAATTTTATAATAGGCTAATTTCCACCATCAATAAATTGCAAATCTATTTAGACCGTCAGTTAGAGTATTGGAAAATAATGGACACGTTTTTTTATTTTTGTAAATCAATGAATATTGATAAAGATAAAACGCATCAAAACTCGGGGAGTGGGGGCTGGTGACGTCACAACGCACAAAAAATTATAGCACGGCGTGACGTATTGAGAATTTTAAAATCTTCGTCAATTTTGGTTTACGTAACAAAAGAAAAAATACGTGTCAAATAGTTTTTGATAATCTAACTTTAAAAGATCGCTTTTAGCGATAAGACCGCCCATTGTGTCACCCCTTGTATGTTTTACTTTATTTTGTATCTGTAATTTTAATGGTGTACATAATAAAGAGTATTCTATTCTATTCTATTCTAACTGACGGACTAATTAGATCTTTTCAGGACACAAGCCTATTCTGTTTGTGAGTCTTAATGATTAGATTGTTTATTGCTTGCCTAAGTGGTAGAACTGATCTGATCTTAATGGTATAACAGAAGGAAACCTGGGTTCGATTCACGCCCGAAACAATTATTTCAATATGTCAAGGTGTCAGTAGATGTAAACAAATATTAGGTATTTCAAGTTTTGTTCATTCAATCTCACTCGATCATTCACGCTCTCTACTCTTGCAAACACCTACAAGAAGTATATACCGCAAGTAAGTATAAAGGGTGTAAAAAACCTCTTAACGAAGCCGAAAGGCACTTGTCCTCCCCGTCATTGTGATCATTTTTTGTTCCACATCATACCTGGGAATCTTCTAGTTACGGAGATAGTGGGGGTCAAAGATCCAACCTTTTGACAAGTTTTTTTTAAATACTAGTTTTTAATGTAAGATTTCTACTTTAAACACCTTCACGAGCCCCATACTATTCAATCCATCCATCACCACAATGTTTTGAGTGCGGTACATTGAGTTTTACCGTAAAACGTGATTTTTCATCCCAAATAAAGTCGTTTCCCAGCAATTATTTTGCGTAAAGTTACTTATGATGTACAGAATGCTTGGTTGACGGCTTCGTGATGAGTCTATTTACAGCCTGTATAGCACAAAGTACGAGTACTACCGAGTTCACTAAGGGTCTGTCACTATTAATGTATTCACCTTTATGCCCTTAGTCATAAGGTTGGAAACGGATCGATCGTCATCAGTGAACTCTGTAGTACCTCTCAAAGAAGGGGTGATCGTCCTATTCTGCCAAACTCATTGTTAGAACATTTAAGACTATTGATCAATTGCAAATAACCCTTATGTGCCGACGTAATCACGAGTTAACCCGTGTGCGGATAACGTTTTAATAGATGCTACATCAGATTCGAGAATTAACGGATTGTGTTAACAAGCTCTATAATTTCACGAAAGTGCTAATATTAACGTTCGTAATTATAATATAAATGTATGGAAGCGTAATAGAAATTAATTTTGTATGATAGAATTAGTGGTAGCGGTGCTGTATACTAAGTTTTGGGTTTAAGTTCGGCGTTCATAGTTTAGGGTAAAATGTTTGAACTATTTAGGGAAGTAGGGCGGAGTTTGTAATTAAGTTTTATTGTGAAAATAATTAATAATTTGCTTTTGAAGTCGAAATCGATGGTATGAGGCTGAGATACATTGCTACTTGAATTTGAACGTTCTTTCGTCAACATCTGCCTAGCCTTTTCCTAACTTTGTTGGTATCGGCTTCCTGTCCAACCGGATGCAGCTAAACACCAGTTACTGGCTAATATAATAACCTCTTGGTTGGTTGGCTGACTTTCGGGCCACTGACTACTTGTAACGACAGTCAAGGATCTACAAATGACAGTCGGGTTCAACGGCTTAACCAAACACGGAGGGAACTCGGTATCTAATGGATGGTCACCCATCCACAGACCAACCTTGCCAATAGTTGCTTAACCTTTAAAATCGGCCCATGCGGCTGTTTCTATTGAGCCACGAGCTCCTTGAATTTGAACGTTTTATGAACTTTTTGACTCTGCACTGGGCTGACCGGTCATCATTACCAACCTGGGCACTTGGTAAATCTAGGATCGACGAGACTTTACGAATAACTGGCTTTGATTTAGAACAAGAAATTGTTTATTTACGCTAGTCCGTTCTCCACCCATGTCTAAATTGGATAGAATGTATAAGCTGGTAGCCAACTATATCTTTTACACTCTACATGCCTAACGAAATCCGTCTCAAATCACGTAATCCCTAAGATCTCTAAGAGACAGTCCGACAATCTCAGTTAAGGATAATGTATCTAGCCTATTCCAAGCCCCAAACTAAGTGTCCCATTTGCAATATTAGTGAGAGAAGCAAGAAAAACACGGGAACAAATTACGCTAACTTTTTCCCCTTGAAGTACGTAATCCGCAATACAATATTCAGGCGTTTACCCTTACCCCCGGTCAACACTAAGTGCTATGTATTCAGATTACATTGCTAGCTTTGTCGCCACGTAATGCTGTGGACGCCATTTTCGGTTTTCTAATTTGGCTTAGGTCATTGGTCTTTTTAGGATTGGTAGGCACTGGGATTAGTATATTTTTATAAGTTACTGGTATAAAAGTACAGTTTAACAATTTTCTTATAATGTTAAAACCTGTCACAATTTCACACGGCATAATATTGCATGTATGTACTTACTGTCCCAACAAAAAAAGGAAAAAAACTGTCTTTTCTCCAATTTTCATCGATATAAATGCTAAATGATGTTTATTTTCAACCGACTTCCAAAAAGAGGAGGATCTAAATTCGACAGTATTTTTTTTTTGTGTTTTTTCCTCTGAACTTTCGACTGGGTGAACCGATTTTGATGATTTTTATTTGAAAGCTGGTGCTTCCCGTGTGGTTCGTGGTGGAATTTTGTGAACATTCTGATGCTGATCTTCGGAGATATACAATGGAACTCCTTAAAAATAGAGGGCAAATCTGCCGTGATTGCTGTAATCGCTTGGATGTTTATTGTTTATACAACATCATGACGTAACATCACGACTGTATGTTCTGAAGGCGTACGCAGATGAATACACCCAGATTTGGATGGGTTTTAGTCAGTAAAAGTCTGACACTCCCTTCCGCTCCGGAAGTCCGGCTCGGATATCGTACATTAAGTTAATATAAGTTAATACATTTAGTTTTTTTTTCATTTAGGAGTAGATTGTTAACATTAAACCAATTAAAGACTTTTGCCAGGGTGCTATTAACATCATCCGTAACTAACTGCTGACGTTTGAATTTAAATAAAAGAGAAGTGTCGTCTGCAAACAATACTATGTCATGATTATCCTTTATGAGGTTAGGCAAGTCATTTATATAAATAAGAAACAAAAATGGACCAAGAATTATTGAGCCCTGGGGTACGCAAGAGCGTTCTTGCATTGGGATTTTTTTGCAATTTATCTAAAGCTTTCGATTGCGTAATCGAAAGCTTTAAATAAATTGCAAAAAATGCCCGAAGCATCGCATTTGTCCTCCCAGGCATTATAAATGTGTAATAAAAGTTCAACATCAGTAGTAAAACCAAACTGTTTTTTTATGTAATAATTTATGTATATACATAAATTATTACATTACTACATTTTTTGAACTTAAGTAACGTGACTTTGCTATAAAACAAACTTTTTTAAATAATTTAAAATAATAGGCGAGACGACAAAAAAAAGCTAATAATTAGTCCGTCAGTTAGATTATCAGAAAATATTTGATACGTCACGCCTAGGTATAATTTTTAGCTAATTTTGACGTCATGAGCCCCACTCCCAAGTTTTGATGCGTTTTATCTTTGTCAATATTCATTGATTTACAAAAACAAAAAATACGTGTCCATTAATTTCCAATACTGTAACTGACGGATTAAATAGATTTGCAATTTTTTGATACTGTCGTCATGCCTATTCCTAACCTTTAAATTAAATACTACAGTGTTTATATAAGTCCGCTCTTCATACAGCTCATAAAGTCGTTTTCGACTCTTCTCCAATGGTGGCCCAGTCGTTGAAAGAAGCGTTACTATTTAACGATATTGTCTTAGGGACAAATGTGGTTTCAAATTGTGTGCAATACATACTGAAAAAATCGTTATATTGTACATTGGGATCATCATTAGCTGACAAAAGTGGTAGTTTAGAAAAAAGTCTAGTTTTAAAAGTTTCCAGGCGACTTTTAGTTTTTATATTAACAATGATATCCTTTTTAGTGGCTTTCTTGCTTACATTAGGAATTGTGATCAATTGCCCACAATGATCTGTATCTATTAGGTTAATAATTTCTTTGTGGATAGGTATAACATCTGTGTTAATATTATCTAGCCAAGTGGCACTAGTTAGGGTTATTCTAGTAGGCTCCAGAAATTTGTTTTCAAAATTATATGAATGAAATAGGCTTAATATTTTAGTACTTAACCCAGAACATTCCAACAAATTAATATTAAAATCACCGCAAATAATTATAGACTTCTTAGAATTACATATTATATGCAACACGGACCGCTGCACGCGCCGCCTCTCCGCAAACGGAAAAAAAATGCACAACGCGTCGCGCGACGCGCCGCGTCTCCAGAAATGAGCACTTAGGCTTACAATATCCTTGCGGTCTTTAAGCTTAAGCTGATTATTTACTAGGGTTATTGCGCCGCCATGTATAGAATTTACCCTGCTGAATGAACTACCAACCTGGTGATTACTAAAATTGAAAATTAATTGGTGACATTTGAGCCAATGCAAAGAAAATCAAACATACAAAGGATATCTATGCAATTACAATTCATGAAAAGTTCTACTTCTAATTCTTAGTTAAAAATCCTTGAATATTTTAATGAACCAGGTTGATACTATTAAAATTCTCAAATCGATCGACTGATTTACCATCTGGCTTCCTTATAATATTGCAAGAGGTTGCCTCTGTTGTCTCAATTCTAATTTAATTCTCAATTTCATTCTAATTTAAATGATTCACTGATTCATTAATTGTTGACAAACTATTGGCAGAGTAATTTAGCTTAATATTGCATTGATCAACAGAGGCAACTTGATTAGCCAAGCTCTTGGCTGTAATAGAAAAATAATAAGATAGCGACACAGTTACCTGTCTACAAGATATCTATGTTTTGTTAAATAAAAAATTGTTATGTATAGTGGTTTGTCTCCAATTAAAATGGTTTTATGCAATCAAAACAGGTCGATGAATGGATATGACGAATAAAGAAGGCTGCCGCATTAGCGATTTGGCTACGGCAACCTTAAAAGGAAAAATATTTACCGTACTCTTCTCCAGACATTCTTCAACAGTAACTTAAATCCTCTTAAAATAAAATCCAACACCGCGCTCCCGTATCATTCTTACAAAATCAAAACAAAATCTTAGAGTTAGGGAGACGGGCTTGGCAGACTGTGAACACATCTGCCACTCACGTCCGCTGGCACACGTGGCCCGGAGATCTGAGGCAGAATTCCAAACACGAAAATATATCTCACGGATGTGTGCCATGCTACCATGCGGTGAAACCTCGGGAGTCGGGATATTACTGTAAAAAGTTTATATTATATGGATTCTAATTTTGAGAAGCGTAGTTGTAATTCGAAACAAATGACTGACTGCCAACAATAACCACAGTGTTACTTGATTTTTAGGGTTCCGTAGTCCTGACAAGTAACCCTTAGACACGTCCGTCTGTCTGTCTGTCTGTCCGAGGTTTTGCTAAGAGACCGTTAGTACTAAAAAGCTGTAATTTTGTAGAGATGTGTATATCAATAACGCCGACCAAGTGGGAAAATAAAATTTTGGAAAATATTTTTTAGGATAGCTCTCCTACATGTGAAGTGGGGATGTTTTTTTTTTCGTCGTCTACCCCATCGTGTGGGATATCGTTGAATAGGTCTTTTAAAATGTAAATTTAGGGGTTGTTATTACTACTTTTCGATTTCATGCTCCGTTTTACGAAATATTAAACTTTAAAGTGAACATTTTTGTTCCAGTAGCCCCGGCCTCCCCCCCTTCTAAAAGCTAAATCGCTGGCTCGAAAAATCTAGAAAAAATCAAGATGATAGTGCATTTCATGAACTTTAAAGAAAAATTATAGTGGTTAAGATAACTTTATTAGTTTAGCAGTAATAGTCGTTGAACTTGGATGTTAGATAATTTTGTACCAAATACAAAATCCTTAGAATAAATCCTATAGTGAATAAGATGAAGTAGTTGCTTGTTTATAACGGGTAAAGAATTGCATTGAAAAACAAAATCTAAAATAAAAAACATAATAAATTATCATAAGTTTCACAAAGCTGCCGCTAGATGGCGCTGTACCTGCTGCTTGTACTTGCTATAATTTTTAACTTCGTTTTAATAGTTTTATGATAAATATAGGACATTTTGCGAATTGGACATTTTGCTAACTGGACATTCTGCGAATTGGACAACTATCGACCGTTGGCCATTTTGCGAATTGGCCATTCTGCGCGATTGTTACGAATAGACGTAATTTTGAATCAAGGCTTGCATAGCTCGTTCGTCGTCTTGGTTTAGCGTTCAAAGAGACCTACATGATTGTTCTTTTAGCCTATTTAAGCAAAAATTAAGAAGAAATCTTTTCTTAAATTAAACATTATTTTCTTACTTCTTTAAATTCTAACCCGTTTATACCGTAGTCATACCAATCAACGTGAAATACTGCAACTACATTGCATTATCAAAAACGACCCTTTGTTCCGAAATTGACATCACAGTAGTAATAAACCATGAAACAGAGACAGCGAGCTTATCGTCCACAAAGATCGTTAGCTCACTGTTGGAGCACATTTACACGAAGAAATATTCTTGCCTCAAACAGGTGCAGATAGGTGAAGAAATAAATACAGCTCCTTTACAAGACACACACACATTCAGTGAGCCAGACATCAAATGTAACAATTTTTACTTAGACAGCACAGTATAATAAAATTATAGTCAGCATCTCGTAGCTGTAAACGCGATTTTTGTGATGCAAGTTTTAAAAACGACGTTGTAATTATACGAGTACAATAGAAGCTTGTATAATCGTGAGAATCCAAGAAAGTATTAGACTTCGTAAAAGCGCATATTATATCGCATTTTGGGTTAGGATAGGAACGATACGTCGGGTCAGGTTAGGAATAGGGTTACGTTTGGAACAATTTTCTTTTTTTTTCATGTTCCTAACCTAACCAGCGACCGGGTTAGGATTTCGGGTCAGATTCGGAATAAACCCGATAATCGCCTGGCAAGAAATGTACATTTAACCCTTTCAACAAGCAAAAAACTTCCCTCGTATAAATGAGTCCTCTGTTAGACCATTCCAGTTCACCCACAATTTTAGCAGCAAGATAACCCGATACGGATCTTTTAGAGACTTCTGCGGGGTTATAACACGGGAAATCAGTTCGGAACTTGGCGAAGCAATTGTTGCAATTTATTGCAACTTTGGAGCCATTTATAGTTGCGCGAGTAGTTATGTAATAACCTGTATTACAGGGCAGACGTACTGGTTGATTTGTTTTAAATTTTGTAGAAAATTGGGTTATTTAAAAATTTTAATTCTATAAGTAGCTAGTAGTACATAGCGGGAGAAATGAAGAGATGTTATACATAGTTAAGGAGAGTAAATTAAGCAAGTTATCAATTTATTTGTTTTTAGCAGGTGTTGTCCTCTATCTTTCTCTTTTTAACCGACTTCCAAAAAGAGGAAGGTGGTTAGCAATTCGTCTGAATTCTTTTTTTTGTGTAAGTTCAGCCTTGTTTTGGCCAATTGTGAACCGATTTCGATGATTCTTTTTTTGTTTGGAAGAAAATTACTTCGCGGTGGTCCCATTTAAATTTGGTCCCCATTATATAGGGGATAAGCCTATTACCATGACATGTATTGTTAACAATATGAAATAAATGACTGCCTCGTTGGTCTAGTGGTAGCGACTAGATTCCCAGTTCGGGCAAATTATTATTGGGTTTTTCCATCAGGGATTTCTCAGTAGCAGCTACGGAGTCTAGATTTGCGCCAGCGCTCGCCCCCTATTACATGGGACTTAAACATAACTGGCGAAATGTGGGTGTAGGTCCTATTGGGTACACCTCAGCTCAACTCTTCGGAATTACTGGCGTGAGGTTATATTATGTTAAAATAAATGGATAGCTAATGTTTGTATAAGATATTACAACTAAAAATGGTAAAATAAAAAACTTTTTTGCAAAAAATAAAACCGACTTCAAAAACACAACAAAGTGAAAAATAACTTTAGCTTCAGAAGTCGGTGTCAAAGAAACGGAATCAAACACACAGAAGTCACCGACTTCTGAAGCTAAAGTTATTTTTCACGGTTTCGGTTTTATTTTTTGCAAAAAAGTTTTTTCTTAACCTGTGATCTCTCTATTGGGAAAGTGTGGACCAATTCTGCTTATAGGCAAGCTTGTCTCACTATCTTCACCTGGGTATGTCTGTCTGAACGGCGGTTTTTGGCACTACAAAGTTATTATTACATTACTATTTAGCCCATAATCAGTGCAACATGCGACGAACCTTGCCGGCTCAGTCTCACATATTGTTACCAAAAGGAATTTAACTGCAAATTATGAAATAAAAACCTGAACAGAACTGTTTTTTTAAGATTATTAAACGTTTCTTATTAAGAGCTTCATACTTAATGATTCAATAAAACCAAATTTCAATTCCAACAATGTAAAGAAACTACAAACTCAGACGTAGAAAATAAATTTAGAATTCAATTTAGATTCACAGTTTTCAAGAAATCACTCGCTGGGTTATGCGTTCACCAAAGTTTCAGCAGTAAAACGTTACAATGTAGTTGGTGGCAACCTTAACTTGTCACTAACCTTCAAGTTTGGTCACAGAAACTACTGCCGCAAAGTAGATAGAGGAAGAAGATCCACTCCATGCAACGAGTGCCATACATACATACATACGTAGTTGAAGAAGCTTGAACTCACCTGCGTGCGAGCGTGTTTATTCCACATTCCAAATTCTTGCTTCAAATTAATGATAATTCGACAGAAGCGATTATTTTATGGTTTCGTCAATTAAGTTGATTTCAGAATGACTGGCTGACTATTCTCTGCTGAAAATCTCTGAGATCTTAGTTGTAGCAATAACTGAACTTGGTGTATGCGACTTTTAAGTTTTTTTTTCCAAAAGCTCATATTTGTTAACATGTTTGGAGATTATGATATGTTATGTGTTTTTGTTGTATGTAACTGGCCTTCTGCTCCTTTCTATTTTGCCTTTGCCTAGACGCCCAAATAATACGACCAATCGTTTAGAAAACGACGTTGTACAAAGTTTGTGGACCAATTTGATTACTTTTAGTGCCAACTACGGTTATATCACTGTGTCACTTTGAACTAATAAATTGTTGAGACCGGATTTCGTTTTCACGGGCTTTTTAATCTGTGATAGCGACTAGAATTTCAAGTATTGGGAACATCAAAAGTGAACACACAGATAAAGTTTAAAGAGTTCAATTTTAGCCGTTCTGGATTCTTTCTGTGATACTGAAACTCACACTAATAAGCACCGCTTCGCAGGCATAGCTTTGGATCGGGATCAGCTAGAAAAAATTGGGAGGGGTGATAGTCAATGAGGTGCCATGTTTTTAAAGCAGTGTGCTCTGAGAGATAAAATGTTCACTTTCATCTTCATCATCATCATGACAACCTGGGATCACCCACTGCTAGGAATAGGCCTCCACTTTATTGTGCCACACTTCTCGGTTCTGTGCGTCTCCAATTCAGGTGTTTCCCGCGACTTTGAAGAAATCGTCAACCCAACGATGTCCACTTTAATTTTTGTAGTTTTTAGTAGATAGATTAGAGATTAGATTTAAGTGTTCAGAGACAAAAACAAAAATTACCTATTTACTACATAACACGCACTTGCAGTTTATAATACTGTGTTTTGATGTGGAAACATTCAGAGATCATATGCGTGGGCCACAAGATGTCGATTTTCCAATAGAGTTATACCTCACGTCACAAGACTTGCAAATAATCGAATTATCTCCGTCCTTGCCACTAAATGGGTTCTATTTTCTCTTCGTACTGTAGGTAAGTATATGGTGTACATAATAAGGAGTATTATATCTATCTGTCTTTATGTAACTTTGTTCTATCATTGTATTTACTGTTTTGTTTTGTGTGTTATGAGATGAATGGTGAATTATTGAATATTTTCTTCTTCTCTAGTGTCACGAGGTGAAAAATATTATAAATTTATGCCGTGATTAAAAGATTGATTCAATTCTCAGATTAAACGAAGTTTTAATGAGTTTTCCATCAGGAATTGCTCAGTAGCCGAGTCTGGATTTGTGACCGGTTGATGGCATTAGGGTTGTTCACTATTTCATGGGACTTAAACATAGCCTCCAAAATGTGGGTTTACTGTAGAGGTAAAATTTTGAAAGAAAGAAAAGAAAGAAAATTGTAATAATTTGGCATTAAAAACATTTACAAATTTTCAAAAAATATATTATAATTATTATTTTTATTTTATATAAATTTTTGCATCATCTTTTACTTATACTATTTTTATTTCATCTTACAACGAGGTTAGGCTACATACAGGCTTTAAACTAGGGCACAGTTAATAATGGGTTCGACAAAGAGTCATCATAGATACCGATTGTTTTAAGATTATGTTTTAATGGACTGCCTAGTTGCTGAGTAAAAGGTCCTGGGTTCGAGTCCCAGGTCGGGCAAGATTTTTCCTTAAAGAGTTTCTCAGAAGCAGCCACGGAGTCTGGATCTGTCGGTTTATGGTAATAGGCTCGTCCCCTATTACATGGGACTTAAATATAACTGGCGAAATGTGGGTCTGCTATTAGAGGCACCTCTGCCTGACCCTTCGGGGATTACAGGCGTAATTTTATGCCTGCTATGTTTTAATCGCATTTAAAAATCGCTGAAAATTGTAACCGATTCATAATTTCCTTCCTTCCACCTAAACAATACCCTAAAGGTATATAGAAACTATACTAAACTCATCCCACAAGCTTTCAGTTTAATGCTAAAGTATGTTTTAACAGCAAAGTTTACCTAGGCTTATCCGGTTCTAAAAGTTAAACAAAGTTCAGTGAACATTTGTACAGCGCTGGGCTTATTGAATATTGTTACGTCACATAGATTTATGGTGTGACGTTGTAATAATATGTTGAATAAATAGTATGTTATATTTTAAATGGGAATCACTTGTGTAAAAACTGAGGTTTCAGCGTGGTTTTTGGTAAATTTTTGAACTGAAAAGCAACGTTAATAACTAATGTAATGTTGATTTTATATATCGATCTTTAACCCTTAAAATACTTGAAAGTTAACTAATTACATTTTATAATAGATTTTCACAGACCTTACTCTATAATTTATACACAGAAAAAAGTGTCGCAAATCGTCCATTTTATACAAACACACTCAGGCAAAAAAGATTTTAAAATATTTTTATAAACAAAAACTATCAAATACGCATTTTCATTATGTATTAATAATAATAATTTTCATAAGTTAGACAATGAATGATGAACGTCACACGTCGTCAACAAGACAGTTGAGGATTCTAGGTGGCCAGTATATAACAAAAACTATGTGAAAACGTTTCCAAATTCCAAAAAAAAAACAAATTCAAACACTAAGCCTAAATAAATGGGGAGACACAGGCAAAGATAATCTAAGATGGCGCCACAATAGCTGGTCTCAATTTGACCAATGAGGTTAAGCTATTTTGAAATATAAAATGACTTTACCACATTTTCAACCAATGACGATGTTGGGAACCAGCCATGCTAGCGCCATTAGTTCCACAGTGTGTCTTCCCATTCAAATCGTTTATAAAACGGAAGCTGCGCCTGAAAGCTTACTATCATGTTAATCACTATATCGAAGATAGAATTAGCTTGGGATTAAGCTGCTCCAATGAAATTTGCTCTGTGAATGTCGAAATTTCGGACTTCGCTTGTTTATTATTCCTTTTTTTATACACTCTGACACTGAATGATTTGACATGAATACTTAGTTCAGTATTTTATTATTTTTTACTTTTTTTTTTTTATTATTTTATGTTGTGACATTTACTGATTTGACATGAATACTTATTTTATTAAGTATTCTAATTTTTTTATTATCATTGCGACATTTAATGATTTTTGTGATTATTATTATTTATTGTTTTATTATTTACATTCATTTTTAAAAGTACTTGTTATTAATTTTATTTGATTATTGTGAATGTGGGGGACCATGTGGGTCACATTTTTATTTTTTGTTTGTTTTTGCCCACAACTGTGTGGCAGTTTGAGTACTATAAGCGACCTATCCAAATTACCTTTCTTTGGTATTGTTCGTCGTTTCGTTGAGCTCCTAGAGCTACACGATTACTGACAAATGCTTGCACTGACTGGACAGGTCCACTCAAATCTGTGTGGTTCTTTCTTCAAAAGACCATCTCAGACACTAATCTGCATAGTCCTCATGTGAATTGAGCATGATGGATGGACTGGACTTCAAAAGAGACTATGACCTCTGAGTTTGTTTTGGCTGTTTCTTCTCAGAGTAGTCAGGTACGAAACACCGGCCCCATCTAGTTTTAAAAATGACGTGTAAAAGTGTTTGTAAAAACCTACATGCAAAATAAACATCATAGGTATACCATTTAAAAATATTAAACATAGTAGTCCACCGGCATCGGCAATAGGGTCCGAGCTACTGGTGGTCAGAGTTCTCGAGAGACCTAACAATACGCACCGGTTCCAAAGAACTGCATTCTGAATCCCTTTCAAGCATTTTTTATTATCAGTTAGTACATTAATTTTGCGTATAAAACCTATATTGATATACAAAAGAATTGATATTTAGACGAGGCACAGAAATATCGATATTTTGACATTTCAGTCGTGCAGAACAGGGATGGGTCGCTAGTTTTAATATAATAAGCATCACACAATCAGTTGAATTAATATTTGTTGAATTCTGTGACCACACGCGTTGGGTGTCATAGAATTGATCACGTTGTTGTGGTTATTTTATTTACTTAGCACATCGAATAACGCTTACATTGTTATTAATAATTATATTATTTATTCCACAGTGGGATAAATAATATAATAATATTCGTGGTTATTGGATGGAACAAACGTTTTACTGCTACAGCTCACAATTTCCAGTGTAGGTAGAAATTAATTTAAAAAATTACCTATTTATTTATAATATAAAATCACGCCTACAATCCCCGTAGGCATAGGCAGGGGTGTACCTAAAAGTACGCCCACATTTCACCAGTTCTGTTTAAGTTCCATGTAATAGGGGGGCAGTCTTATTGCCATCAACCGGGCACAAATCCAGACTCTGTGCAAACCCAATAACACTTTGCCCGACTTGGGAATTAAACCCAGGACCTCATACTCAGCTATAGCGTTTGCAGCCACTAGACTTCTTCTTCGTCTGCTTCTTCTTCTTCTTCTTCTTCTTTAACCCTTAGCCATCTAATGCTGAGTGTAGGTCTCTTCCAAATCTCTCCACTTTTGGCGGTTTTGTGTCATGTCATGGCTATCCAGTTTCTACTGGCCACTTTAGTGAGATCGTCTGTCCACCTAGTCGGTTGTCTTACTAGACTTACGAGGCAGTAAATACAATAAAAACGAATAGGCATGACGACAGTATAAAAAAAAATCTAATCTATTTAGTCCGTCAGTTACAGTATTGGAAATTAATGAACACGTATTTTTTGTTTTTGTAAATCAATGAACATTGACAAAGATAAAACGCATCAAAACTCGGGAGTGGGGGCTCGTGACGTCAGAACTAGCTAAAAATTATACCTAGGCGTGACGTATTAAGAATTTTAAATGCGTCACAACTTCGTCAATTTTGGTTTACGTAACAAAAGAAAAAACACGGGTCAAATATTTTTTGATTATCTCACTGACGGACTAATTATTTTTATTTTTTGTCGTCTCGCCTTTTGTCAAATTAGAATCTGACAAAAATTAAGAATCATCCATTTGTGAAAGTTCTGTCAGTAGGTCTTATCCCCTTTAAGAATAAAAGGAAATTTTGCTATGTAGGTCACTGGTGCCTATAAAATAAGGCATGAAACTAAAATCATTCCCACTGTTTATACGACCAATATGTGCCTCGTAGTTATATTTTATTCTAGCCTTAAATGACAGCAATATGGATGGTGAAGAGATGTGTTTCGATTTAAAGGTGCTGGATGAGACTGTTGTGGTTTAAGTTCTATCAAACGCCTGAATTAACGTTTCTGATCGGTTTTTAAGTTTCATTGATGATGAAATAGGTGCTAAAATACTATCCATCATTTACCTACAATTATTATTTATACACAATTATTGAGAAGGTAGAGCTATGACTCTTCTATAGCGGTTTATTTATCTGATGTCTACTGCTGTATATCTACATACATTTTCTTAAATAAAATAAATAACCATAAGAAAAAACAGTGGCATAATCAGGAGTTGATTACCAAAAAAAACCTACAAAAGAAATTCTTGTGCTATGTATTGGCCCTATAGTGTGTGACGAATTAAGGCACAGTGCAGGTCACATACAGGTAAATTCAATAGCAGCCAAGCCACTTCCAGCACATATGACCATTAACCGCAATAAATCGCATCTGGCACCGGATCGATGATACTCTTATGATACATAGTTCCCTGCACCGGCCTCTCGCGATAAAACCTTGATTTGTGATCTACTACGTACGCTCTTGTATTCATTGGTGAATGTGATTGTATAGCCGCGTATTTGTTGGGAAACGAAGTTGTGCAACATTGTTTTACAACATAAAAACATGTTTCAAACATGTTTTTTATGTTTTAAAACATGTTGCCGGCTACATGAAAGGTTGCCTGCCGTCATCAACATCATTATCTGTCTAACTGACGTTAACCCTTAGTTAACCAGAATGAACCAGATTCCGTTGAATATTTTACACGGAAGGACATGTTCGTGTCGGCATGATTCGACACAGTCACGCGGCAAAATGCTTTATGCAGATATACGTTTGGAAATTATGCCTAGCCGACGAGATAATTATGATACAGCGATGATAGATGCCGAATGGACTTTACCGATAAGCATGAGCCGAAAGCCGAATATTTGTAGTACATGCTTCAGGTCGCAGTGCGTTCAAACCCTTAGCTATGAAAGACAATATTATAAAGTGTCACTTTACAATTTACGGCAACAATAATAATTTTTATAATACATTACCCGGGTTTGCATTGCGAACAGATATTAAAAACGTCCAGGCTTGCATTTGAGACAAGCTATAAATATTGTGACACTATACCCAAGGGAATAGTTTTATAGTCCGCATTAAATCATATGGAGAGCTTTGTATTTACAAGCATTTATTTTCTAGGTACTGATGTTTCTGACGTAATTTTATGGAGTTGTTTTGAAACTGTCCCCATGATAGATTGATGTCAATAAGCTCGCCTCCTATTACACGGGACTTAAAACATATATAGAGAATTGTGTGGGCGTACTGTTGCGTGCACCTCTCTCTAATCCTTCGGGGACGTGTAGTGATGTTGGTCGTTTTTGCTTTGAAAATAAAAATTTGAAGTTGAGAAAATATCAAACTGTACTTCATCTGTACTTCTTCGTCAACCAGTCTTACCAAGGGGTATCGTATTACCCAGCACTACTAACTGGGTTGTGGAGGTCAGATAGGCAGTCGCTCCATGTAAAATACTGTTATTCAGCTGCATCCGGTTAGACTGGAAGCCGACCCCAACATAGTTGGGAAAAGGCTAGGCAGATGGTGACTTCATCGGTAAATTTTGAATGTAGAATGAATCACTAACCTACCTACTAACCTAACAAATGACAATGTTTCAGTGATAGTCAAATGGTAAAGCTGGTTGGTTTGAACGTAATTAAATAAAATAAAAATAAAACGTAATTACTTTAAGTTATCTTAAAATGTCACTTACGGGATATGTTTCGTGATTATTGTTTATTTTGAGCTCCCGATAATTCGACGCTGCTGCAAGTGCTATTACTTTCTTTAACTTGACTATAGATACCAGGTCTAGTGTAGATACTAGCACTATTTCTCAGTAAAGTAATACTGCTAATCTTGTATCTCTGTTAGCATCTCATACCAGGCTAAATACCGAAAGCCTGCAAAGATTTTATGTAGATTGAGTTAACAATTTTATTAAACTAAAAGTAGATGAGCGGTATTCAGTATCCTTATAAGTTACGTAAAATTCGACGTGTAATTTATTTCAGTTTAAATAATTACTTATGCAATCATTTTTATGCAAAAGACACGAATTTGAACGAAGTAAGAACGTCGAAGAAAGCAAAGCTGAGAATTTTAATTTTTGACAGTTCAAGCAATTAATAAACTACAGAATAAAAATCGTATCTTAAGTTATCACTTTTACTTAAGTGATAACTTTGACTTGTTTATTGATATAAAAAATACCTAATTAGACAAATATTAACTAGTACGAAGAAAATGTTCAACTGCAAACAAAATAACAAAAAGCAATTGCGATAATATCACTCATTCGAATAAAATTCAAAGTAAGGAGAGATAAAATAAAAGCTATAAGATTACTTGACATCCTACAAAAGACTTCCAACGTCCATTGTGACTTATTCAACAATGATTTTTTTATACAATCTTTGAATATTTACTGAAGATTATGAAAAACGTCTCTGTGAACTTTATTCTTCATTTTTTCAGCCATAAACATGGAGTTTCTATTAACAATTGCTTGTTTTTTGCTAATTTTTTTTCGTTTTGTTTTAGAAAATGAAAAGGTATTGTCTAAAATCACTTTCGTTTCGCTTTGAGTTCAATAGGTTAATGGATTTAGCGTGTTAATTTATGTTTAAGTTTTTTTTTCTTAGAATGGTGTGTAGTCACATATTATGTTGTGTGTCGGCGTGAGCAGATTATTGCGAGTTGTGGAGGGGAGCAGTGCCGAGTGCTGTGGGCATTCCGAGTCGAGCGGGCACCCCGGCCACATCTCTAATTGTGACACGGATCACGCCTGAATCAAATCAAATTATCTTAAGTGTAGTTTTATTATTGTCTGTTTTTTATCATTACTTTACAATCATTTTTAATTCTTATTAAAATAGTGTGCATCTAAAATCAGTGTTGTTTTTAAAACAATGGCGTTTAACAACCCTAAACACAACAAGGACCCCGTGAGAATTCGGTCTCCTTAGCCAATCTTCCAGTCTGGCTTCACTCGAGCCGAAATGTATTTCTGAACTGTTATCGTAAGGTGATGTCTAATTAGACTTACTGCTTGTTAGATGTTTCGCGCTCTTGGATATTTAGCTACTTTGACCTTCTGTTCAGGAGGAATACATTCGTAAATATTGTATTTTATTTTTATTTTATTGTTTTTTTATGTGTTTTTTTTTATCATCATTTCCCTGCCGTTGTCCCATGCTACTTGGGGTTTAGCGCAACACGTCTTCTTTTTCCATTCTCCACTGTTAGACGTCACGGCAACAATAACTCTTTTCTCTTTCATACCATTCCTCACACAATCCATCCATCGGGCTTCCTCTCTATCTCTATCAAATCTACCATGACACGAATTACGAAACATATTTTTCGTTTATTGTCTTCTGCAAGATTATTATGAAAAATATCTTACAAAAATAATACCGTATTATGAAACTAGCTTTCATTACATCATAATTTTTCGAGTCGTTTCTTCCGTAAAAAGTTGGGTTCCTAAAGAGCGCTCATAAGAAGTCTACTTAAACTTATTCCAAATCCTTAGCTCCTGCAGATAGCAGACCGAGACACTGATGACAATGTAGAATAGTACAGAAGGTCAGCTTGAACGCTTACATAGATACACCTTAGGAACAGTGAGTGCAAGCGCACTTTCGATAGACAGTCTTTTGATATCGCCGTACGTAAAACGGTACGGTAACGGTACGGTAAAGGTAATCTTTGTTTCCGAATTAGCACGAACGTCATTCCTCAGACAAAAAGCCTTAAAGTTTTGTACTGCCACGATTGGCAGCACCAATCATCGTGCGTTTGTATCAAGGTCGTTTAAACGCTTGTTTTTCTGAATTGCAGAGTATTAAAAGTGTTTGAAGTGCATGCAGTAACCGCGGTAATGCAAAATAGTCCAGTACAGAACTTCTATAGATTCTAAAGAGTTGTTCAAGATCATGAGATCTTCTAAAGTTTAGAAGATCTCATAATCTCGCGTTTGTATTTCCGAAGACAGACGATGATTGCCGAAGCAAGTACTTTACTTGAATAGATCTGTACGCGTCTTTGTATACGTGCCCTTATTTTTAATCGTTGTATGGACCACACCTTCTGCATGTCTTTGTATCAATACTTCACCTGGATATAAATCTGGTTTAACGATGCGCTTTCTAACAAACTGGAGGATTAAAACCGTTGTTTCTAGTACTAGCTGAGACCATGGCTTTGTTCGGCTTTGATTCACAGATATGGTGTGCTTCGGATTATAAAACATAGAAATGGTCACATAATGGTCGCTGGCGCCCGCGACAATGGCTGGTGCAATCCGGTCGATATTATTAAAGGTAAAATTCGCGATAAATACCCGTTTCCATATGTTAAAACATAAAATGGAAACGGGTATTTATCGCGAATTACTACACTACACTACACTACAACAGCCTGTAACGTCCACTGCTGGACATAAGCCTCTCCCAGGATGAGAGGAATTTGCCGTAATCTCCACACTTGGCAGGCGGATTGGAGATCGCAGTGATGAAAGACTAACAGAAAACGCTGCTGCCCATTCTCTGGTCTACGGAGGCGCAAGGTGTTCTGCCTCAGACATTAGTCGCCTTATACGACACCCGTGAGTGTAATGGGTTGGTTCTATTCTACTCTGCCGGATACCACACGGCTAGAATCGCGAATTAATGTGTTCTGATCGTAAAAGTTTTAAAAAGACAATTGCTTCGTATTATATCAAAAGCATGGAAAGAATAGTTTACAAATATGCGTATTTAAAAAACGCTTTAAACTTCAAAACGAAAATGTGTTTGCGACTTTTGTAAGAAAAGAAAAAAACAGTTTTCGTAAATCAAATGATATCATATTATTTCTTCATAAATTAAGTGCATAAATAACTAACAACCAAATTAAATCTCAGCTTTAGCTTAGCTACATAATAATAATAGGTACAGAAGATTTAATAAAACACTTTAACAGTACAAAAGCATACGCTCACAATCAAGGCTCTCAAGCTCGTTCAGCTAAATTTAATAGTAGCAACCAGACGCCTGGAAACAATGCTAAATTAACCTTGGCTTATCAACCAGTAATTCATTTGGCAGCAACCCAAAGATTTCGTTATGGTTTCGCGATAGTAAGTCTAGTTGTCTAAGCAATAAGTAACACGTTCTTGGCACGCTTTAGAATTAATAAAGGATATTGGACTTGTTTGATTTGCTGATGCAATTTTGGTTTCACGTTTGTTCAGAAGGTGGTGGCAGTTCTTCCTGCTTTTTCGATGTTTATGGTTTACGTATTTGACGGCGTTGTTGATCTTGCGGTTGCAAGCGCAACTGCTGAGCGTGAACTCCTGGGTTCGATTCCTGGGCAGGGCAAATTGTTATTGGGTTTTTTCTATTAGGAATTTCTCAGTAGCAGCCACGGAGACTGGATTTGTCCCCGGTTGATGGCAATAGGCTCGCCCCTAATTACATGGGACTGGCTCTCTATTACATGTCTACATAACTGGCTAAATGTGAGTGTACGGTCGAACAAGCTATTTGGTTTACATTTTACATAATTTGTGGGTTAAACTGTAAATCAAATAGCTTGTTCGGCCGTACTATTATGTACACCTCTGCCTAATCCTTCGGGGATTACAGGCATGATGTTATGTTATTATCTTAGAAGAATTACGGAGTTTGGGAGTTGGGAGGGCCGGTTATGTCGCTGGTACTGCGCCTGATCACTCTCTGGTCTAGGAGAGTGACAAAAGAGACGTATCTCTCACGATAAAGGTTAGCCTACACGGAGATTGGTAACCATGACCGACAATGATCAGGCAGATTATTATTTCCAGTTTTTCCGACCGGTCTCAGAACTGAGATGTTGCAAAATATATATTTTTAATTCGTTTGCCGACGTACACATACATGTCACGCGTCATTTGGGACACATTTATACAAATGTCCAGAGGACAGCCTTGATTGCTAACTGATTAAACCAGAAAATTGTTTACCATTATTTCTAATTAAACCATTCGTCATGTTTTATGATGAATAAACCCATAAAATAACAGATTTTCCCTAATATTTTTTGATATATTGCTGGTCGTTATTGTAAATCAATGGATGAAACATTTGAGTCAACATAAATGATTTTATTGCCTGTATGGAAATGGGCAGATGGACATTTTTACGATAAAATGATGTTAACCCGTACCTAACCTTCAAACGTTTTTTTTTTGTTTTTTTTTTTTCTAAGCAAAGATATTATTGGGCATCGTAATGTTACCGTGTGTATAATAACTGGGTTGTGGAGGTCAGATAGGAGTCGCTACATGTAATATACTGGTATTCAGCTGCACAGGTTAGACTGAAAGGAAAAAAAAAAAACGACTAAGTGAACTGTGGCCGGCCGATCGCAGTTGAACGGAGGACAGATTTTGTTCACGCTGTCTTCTCTGTACGTAGTAGTAATAGCTCAATGCATAAACACAACTTCACGCCTGCAATCCCCGATAGGTTAGGCAGAAGTGTACCTAAAACTACACCCACATTTCGCCAGTTATTTTTAAGTAATAGGTGGTAAGCCTATTAGGTTTACACACATAACAGTATTTGCCGCTATTTAAAGATGATGAATATGTTTTATGTATTTAGGAATTTCTCCTATAAGTGGCGAAAGTTATTTATTTATTTGTGTATACACAAAATACTTAAACAGGACAAAATATTAACATAGAAGACATTGAGTTGTTACTACTACGTATAGAGAAGACAGTGCGAACAAAATATGATGTTCTCCGTTAAGCTGCTGTCAGCTGGCTGCAGTTCACTCGGTCGCTTGCTCGGCATAGAATTATATATACGGGGTTAGCCGCCCCCCGCGCGCCCCGCACTGTGCACAGATTTTGTTCGCGATGTCTTCTCTATACGTAGTAGTAATAGCTCAATGCATAGAAGAGCACAAAAGTACTAGTTAATCCCCAACTGCCCTCAATCAGTTTAAAAAAAACCGATTGAAGCTTTTTTCAAAACTTCAAAATCTGAACGAAAACAAATTTGCAGCAAGCGCATATCAAAAGCAAAAGGAAACAACGGTAAACTCGGAAGGTAAAAAATCTACGGCGTGAATTTTCAATTCCAAGACGAGGAGTAATGAAACGGTGTTCACTATTCGAACTACCTTCTTTTTTTATTTTTTTTTCATTTTCTTACTTTGTGCTGTGTCAAATGTTGCATATAATATTTTTGCTTTTTAATCGAGCTTTCTAAGATTCTTTTTTTTTATTTTTGCGTGGCTGTGACGGGTATTAAGTTTTATAAGGTTTATTTATTTGAGATAATTGTTCTGACAAATTGTGACATTCGCGTTTGGTGACGGGAGTTTATTATTTCCAAAATAATTGTACCTGTGTTCATCATGTGGTATGTCGTAAAACCTGCTATTTTTTTAGAATATAACACTTAAGAATCTTTTATCTTAAATTTATGTAGCCAGTTGTGTTCCACCGCGGGCCTCAAAAAGGCATCTAATCCTTTTTTCCATTCTTCTCTCTCTAGATCTATTTCATCCTAATCCTTTAAATAGCAGACCAGCTCATCACACCATCTACACCTGGGCCTGCCGCGTCGCCGATTCCTATAGTCTCCACCAGATAAGTAAAACTAAAGGTCATTAACCCACATACATTTATTCAATTACCTAATTCCGAAAACAGAAATAATGACATAAACTTGTCCCGAAACGACCTTTATCGCGATTATTCCCGATGTCCACCACTTGTCTGGCCACCACTGGGGGACAGCGAGACAACTTTAAAACATTATTCTCGTTGTCCACCACTGGGGGACAGCGTCACAACTTTGTAAATTATTTTCATTCGCCACCACTGGTGGACAGCGACACGGATTTTTTAACATTCCCTATGGCCGCCGTTGGGGGACAATGGCACAACTCTTTTGATCCGATTCCCACTGGCCATCAATTTAAATTGTTTAATCTAGAGACCGGTAAAGGATAGCTTAATATACTTACGCGTACTTATACTTTGCGTCTGTGCATAACGTTAAAAAGAGACAAAAAATATATCTATTCTACTCTGCTCCTTCTACTTGCGCAAACGCAGCATGCGTCATTATAACTACGTCATTAGTGCACTCGTCGCTCCCATAACCAGCCATGTCCGATTTAAATACTAGTGGTTCCAGTTCATCAGGAAAAGTGCATTTAACATATATAAATAGAAAAGGCGGGACAATTTTATTACACGGAGGATATGAATATATAATAAAACGAAAACATAAAAGTGGTTTAATAATCTGGGAGTGTACTAACAGGAAGAATAACAAATGTAAAGGACTTATCAAAATCAAGGTAAGTCCATAATAATAATACAATAGTAGGTATATCACACCTTATTTAGTACTCATTTTGGAATTGTTTATTGTTTTATAAGTAGGCATGTTCGAAATTTTAAATTCGATGACATCGTTATTAAGGCCGCCATTTTGTTTACTCGTAGGGCCCCCATTTTGTTTACCAATCCCAGTATGACGGTAATGTGAGATGAATGTGAATAAAAAACAACTTTTAAAAATTGTAGCCTGTCAACCAGCTGTGGAAATTAAGTCGGTTAATTACCCACTTCAATAAAAAATAAGCAATCAAAGCTATATTATATAATACTAAGTAGTAGGATCATTTTTTAATACTTGAGTGAAACATTTAATAAAAGTTGATTCAAGAATGACTATATTTACCTACCATATAATTTATAAATATTTAAATTAGTCTTACCCTTAGCCCTGCTAAAAATCGAATCCGTAAGTATATTAAGCTATCCTTTACCGGTCTCTAGATTAAACAATTTAAATTGATGGCCAGTGGGAATCGGATCAAAAGAGTTGTGCCATTGTCCCCCAACGGCGGCCATAGGGAATGTTAAAAAATCCGTGTCGCTGTCCACCAGTGGTGGCGAATGGAAATAATTTACAAAGTTGTGACGCTGTCCCCCAGTGGTGGACAACGAGAATAATGTTTTAAAGTTGTCTCGCTGTCCCCCAGTGGTGGCCAGACAAGTGGTGGACATCGGGAATAATCGCCTTTATCGTGATCCTTGACTTCTTCTAGTAATAAAAAACGATTCATAATGTATTGTCGGGGTACCTACGCAGAGAAATTAAGGAAAGAGCAAAAGAGCAATGACCTTTAATTCTTACTTATCTGGCAGAGACTATAGTCAAGTTTTAAATATTCAACATTTATATGGCCAAATTATGTATTCTGCTATTATTATTTTTACTATGGATTATAACTCTATTGGCCATTACTTTACAAAGCATCCTTTGTACAAGGTGCTTTCTAGCACAGTAAGGTCGAACTTCTCCAACAAAACTAAATACATCTTAACCGTGCTCAAAAGCTCACAGTATCAATATCCCACAACAATGACGGTTAAGATTATTTTTGGTATTAAACTCCAATGGTGTGTTCATCCTCACTGTCAGCGAGTCTATAAAGACAACCCTTCACAATTCCGCCCATTCCTTCCCTTCTTAATGACACTTTAATACTCTTTAATAATTCAAAAATAAACGACCCAAAAGCTTCACAAAATAAATCTCTTATGAATAATGAGAAATGTTAATGTTTTGACGTCGATGCAATACTAACTGCAGTGGAAACCGGTTCCTTTCTCATTATTTCTATTGTACTGTATCTTAAGTATTTCAAAGAAATCTTGGTCTCCATTATTTTCAAATAAGATGTAGCATTCGGACAATGCTTTTGCTTTGCTTTGTATTATTGTCATAAAAGTCACTGAGAGAACTAAAAATTATTTATTCATGAAAGAATTTGTGGAGTACCATTGATCCTATGCAGTGTTTGAAATTGATTGCGATTGTATTTTTGATAGAGAACTTACGTCGGAACCGGGTGCGAGTATGACCAGATATATCAGCCTTTCCCAAAGTGGGCGATAACGCCCCCTTGTGAGCGGTGCAGGCCTAAAGGGGGGCAGTAAGACACCTAGAAAAAAAATGAGGCCGTTGTGTTACTTAGGGGGCGATTTGTAATTTCATCTAGGAGGACTCTTAGACACCGACTGAGCTCGTGAGAAGAATCGATTTTGTTTGTTTTATTTTGAATAAAAGATACTCTGTCTGATAAGTAAAGTTGCGTTTCAATAATCATTCTCATTGGCAGGTGTAGCCCTTAAGAGTTAACTTGAGACCTGAGCACCGTTGTGTACTACCTACTGCGCTCAGGTCTCAAGTTAACTCTTGCGGGTTATAGTAAAAGTCTCGTTTAGAATGAATGTTTAATCTCCGCTAATAAGCTCACAATAATGAATTTAATTTGAAGTTATAAGTGGTTAAAAGTAGGTGAAAAAATGGGGGTGCTAAAAAATTATGAATTCTCAGTGGGCAGTAGACAAAATAAGTCTGGGAACCTCTGAGATATATGAACGTGGACGAAGAAATAGAAAGGTGTAAGGATCTTAGTACTTGGTGTTAGCTTTCACCAAGCACTAACTACAACTTTCAAGGTTGCTACCACAAATAATCTGGTTTAAAAAGCCGCTAAGCTGAAGTGGGACTGAACTAGTTATTATCGCCGTATGCCCGACGAGCTGTGGGCCAAAATAACCAAGTTGTGAAGCCCTGACACAGCCAGAAGGTGATGCGTTAAACTTCACAGGTGATGGTGGGACAAGCTCGACAGAATGGTCCACATTGGCCCTGAATCGAAATATTTGGAGTTCAAGAGGGGAGGTCTTTGCCCAGCAACAGTCTTCAACGTTGAGTCTGTCAACACCTACATTTAAACAAATGTTGCAGATGGGTGATTGTTCGAGGTGCCTCAAAACGCGGTCACACGGTCTTAATTCCTAACCTATTGAACATTCCGTCTTAGGACTAAACACAGTACTCTTTACTTATATATGTGTATAATTTCAACATTAAACACCTAAAATTGTTTATAATGTTTATAAAAATAAACATCTGATGTCAAAAACGGGAGCAAAATCGGTGTTCTTCGTTTAATAACTTTTGTATTCAATTGATAAGCATATAATGTTATACATCAAATTAATCGTGTTTAACTATGCATCATAAATAGTAAATCACATTAATTGTATCTCTTATATTACAATACATAGTAGACATTGTGTCTCTGTCATACGATTTTGCTAGTTTCACGAGCGCGCAACAAAACTGTACCTCTCTTCTAAAAGCGTCAATTTGTCGCTATACGTTTTAGCTGCACGGGTACTCTGTAGTATCCCGGCGTCAGTGGGGGAGATATTATGTACGTTCTTCGCTTCTAAACAATAAAAATACGAGGCAAGTTATTCTTTGAATATTTTCTGGTAGCCATGATCAAGAAACTTTCATGCGTATATTTTGAAGGATAATGGTTTATAATTTTCCAAATCATTTTGAATTAAGGAATAAGATAGATCGTCGAGATTATTCCCAAGTACTTTGTTTGTTAATTTACATATAACTTTAATCGTAATTCACAAAAAATATAAAAAATTCATAACTTTCGCTGCACAACTTTCGTGGTTATTTGTCCACGAAACTCAGCTAGCGCACCACAAAAGCTATAAATCTTTATTAAATAATAACTATAGATTTTTTGTCTCAAATGAAAGGTGTTATGTATTTGTATATAATATACATGCAAGTGTTTTAATTTTTTACTTGTAACGACTCGAAGAATGTACTTCTGTTTGTATGTTTTCTCGTAGCCAATTTATCAGTTTACCCCACCCCAAACTGGGCCGTTTAGCCAATTGTATCCCTCTTGCTTAAAAAGTTTCGTAACCTTCGTGGGCACCAAAATTAAAAAAAAAGAATATCTCTTTAGTTTATGCACCGATTTACACATAATAAAAAACGTATGTATTGTTTTTACAGCGTCTTAAATGTGTATCCGTTAATTTGAAGATAACTCTAAAAAAAAATTCGCCACGAAAGGTACGCGGAGAATAGTTTTTAAAGAACTACCCAGAAGCACTATTACTCACACAAACAAGCATTTTTGATTCTACAAAATGTTTTCATTCGGTCGTAGCTTTGTTGGGTGTTTCTCTCAATATTTTTCTCCTTCAGATTACCACTGAAATAAAAAACCCGGAAAGCATTTAAAATAGAAACACAAGGATAAAAACGAGCCCCAACCGTCCTTATCTGGGATACTCATCATTTTGCCACAGCTTTGAGAGCGTTAACTTAAACCAGCTAAGCGTACGGTCACAACTTTATAAAGCAACAAAAATTAAAAAATGTGTTTTGTACCAAAGATGGTTTCCACTGGATGCGGTCTTTAGCTAAGATGCGCTATATTTTAAACTAATTTTATTTTTACCCGACTATGTCAAAGTTTGAAGGAAGGATTATGATATTAGCAATCTACGAACGTAATTATACCTAGGAGGTAAGTTTGTAATATTTTTATGTTTCACTATAACGCATAAACTAATTAAAGTCGAATTTTCCGTTCTTACATGTTAGCACGACACATATTTCATTAAGTCTCAAAGGTAAAGCGTTCTTCCTAGAAGTCTCGTAGTGGTACGTGACTTTATTCTTTTTTCAATTAAATGAATATGACAAATTAATTGATTGTCTATTGAATGATCATAAATAGCTGTTACGAGTACATACAGTTTCAATTGGTTTTGTTTCGGCAAAGTGTTGTTAGGTTTTTCCATCAGGAATTTTCTCAGTAGCAGCCATGGAGTAGGAATTTGTGTCTGGTTTATGGAAATAGGCTCCATATTACGTGTTAGTTAAAACATAAGAGGCGGAATGTGGCTGAACTATTAGGGACACCTCTGCGTAACCGTTCATGGATGACAGGCGTGATGTTATGAATGTATGTAGTTCAACAACATACATTGCGGTGTTTAAGTTATTGAGCTGAAAAATTTTTGTCTACCTTATGAAGCAATGGAGGAGAGAGGAGAGGTACTCTTGGCTTAATAATTACAGCCGCTCGGTTCGATCTTTAGGTTAAGCCGTGCTTGCCTAGGTTGGTCTGTGGATGGGTGACCATCACCCATTACATACCGAGTTTCCTCCGTGCCTCGGAAAGCATGTTAAGCCGTTGGTTCCGGTTGTCATTTGTAGACCTTTGACAGTCGTTACAGGTAGTCAGTGACCAGAAAGTCTGACAACCAGTCTTACCAAGGGGTACCGTATTACCTAGTACTAACTGGGTTGTGGTTGCCGTCTTACTGCACCGTCTACCAGGCTGAGCTCCTAGCCCTACAAAGAGCGGCAGGAGAGGTGCTCAAGTGCAATGTACGTTCGGCATTTTCAGCGACTCCAGGGCGGCCCTTCAGTCGATCGCAAATGTAAGCTCCCCCCATCCCCTAGCCGTGGAAACAAGGAACATCTTACGACGATGCAACCTCCAGAACAAGAAGGTCTCATTGTTCTGGATTAAGGCCCACGCGGGATTGGAGGGAAACGAGCGGGCCGATCAACTCGCAAAGGAAGCTGCCTTGGGGTCGAAGAGGAGGCCGGACTACGACCTGTGTCCCGTTTCATTCGTCAAGCGGCAGATCCGTATAGAGTCGCTTGACGAATGGAACGGCAGATACCAGCGTGGAGAAACAGCGGGTGTCACAAAAATGTTCCTCCCAAATGCGATCGACGCCCACCGCACTGTGCTAAAACTGAAACCAGTCGAGATAGTTACACAGATATTAACGGGGCACGGTGGGTTCTCCGAATACCTGCACCGTTTCAAGTGTAAGGAGAACCCATCGTGCATCTGTGAACCAGGCATGGTGGAGTCGATCGCACACATCCTTACGGAATGCCCAGTATTTGGAACGGAACGACATGAGGCCGAAATGAGGATAGGGAGAGCGATAACCCCAAATACACACATCAAAAATGTCTAGGGATCAAGCATTTTTATGCGGATTTCTTGAGATTGAGATGTGGCTTTGTAATAAATTTATGATTTTATAAATTTATATGGATCCTTTTTGGTGCATTTCATAATTTGAATCAGGAACTCTCAATCAAATTCGAGTAAAAGATGAAAATAAGCTGTCAATATTTTCCCTATAAAAACATACAACGCATTGAAGACATTATTAGTGCTACTGTTTCCCTACTACTGATTAAAACCAACGTTATTATGGAGCGGCGACGTCATTTAAGCAGGGAAGAAATGCTCAGAGCCGTGGGAATGATAGAAGCTGGTTCCCGGCAACGTACTGTAGCTTTAGCTCTGAATACAAGTCAGAGTGTTATCAGTCGACTTTGGACACGTTACCGAAGCACTGGTACCGTGGCTGAGCGCCATGGAGGACGGTATCGCTGCACCACACGGAGACAAGACCGATACATTCAAATCTTAACTCGAAGAGCTCCAACAATAACCGCCATGATGTTAGCCGTGAGGCTTCATCACTCTTCAGGGAACTTAATTAGCGACCAAACAGTCAGAAACCGCTTGCATGAAGTGAACCTTCATTCCCGAAGACCGCTACGGGTACCACCTATAGCAATGCACAATCGTAGGATTCGATATCAATGGGCTCTTGAACACAGAAATTGGGCAGAAGAACAATGGCGTTTCGTGTGCTTTTCTGATGAGTCTCGTTTTGGTATGAGACCGGATACAAGACGTATACGACACTGGAGAACCCCTGGACGCCAACAGCGATTAAAATCCTGCCAGGAAGTCCATCCTTATAGTGGTGGAACCATCATGGTATGGGCGGGTATTTGGATCGGCGGAAGAACTGAGTTGATTTGGATCAGAGGCAACCTCAACGCTCAAATTTATGCTGAGACGATTGTATCAGACGTCATCGTTCCTCTACAAGTGCAAATCGGTCCCTTATTTCAGTTAATGCATGATAATGCACGACCGCACACCGCAAGAGTTGTAAGACAGACTCTCGCCGCAGCTAACATCAATGTCCTGCCCTGGCCTGCTCAGTCGCCAGACTTGAACCCGATTGAGCATGCATGGGATATGCTACAGAGAAGAGCTCTGCCGAATATGGAGGGTATCCAGTCGCAAGAAGACCTTTTTTTGTTGTTGCAACGAACATGGGCGGCCATTCCACAGCGTGATTTGGATGAACTCATTTTGAGTATGCCAAACCGATGTTCTTGTGTTGTTAGTGTTCGCGGTAGAAACACGGATTATTAATTGTTTAAGTTACCCAATAAAATTTTAAAGAAAACTGTTATTTCAGTCTTTTTTTCGAACTTTAATGTTAGTGGTTCAAATGTCAAAAATCCCTTTATTAGGAAAATGGCAAATTTCTTTATTAATGCAAAGGTGACTTGGTTTATCGTTACTGTGACAAACGAAAACACTTTATTTGATGAATCCTTAAAGAAAATTTTAATTAATATCAATCAGGAGAAAAGTTATTGCAAAAATATATGTTGATCCCTAGATACTTTTGATGTGTGTAGTATATGCGCAATAATGTCGGAGGCAAAAATTAGAAAAATATTTTTAGAGTACTGCGAAAAAATTGCAAACGTAGTCATCAAGCGCAACAAAAAACTTTAAATACTATGCTTTTCTAAATATGAAAATTTCCTTACAGGAAAAGATATCTAGACATAAGCATACGAAATATATTTTCTTTTCTGAATAAAAAGGTCTAAGTCAGAGGAACACACGACTTTAATTTAAAAAAAAAAAAAAAAAAAAAACTGGGTTGTGGAGGTCAGATAGGCAGTCGCTCCATGTAAAATACTGGTATACAGCTGCATCCGGTTAGGCTGGAAGCCGACCCCAACATAGTTGGGAAAAGGCTAGGCAGATGATGATGAAGCAATGGATCCGTCAATTTCATATAAATCCTTCAGATGGATGGACTGGAAGTGGGAATACTGGGATGCTGGAATTTTTCTTTTCAAGCTCAATCGCCGTTAAAGTTTAGAAATATAAATTAAGCAAACATCACGAAAAACAATATTACTGAGTTGGCAGATACGTTTTGTTCATTATAAACCAGATGTTTCAGATATTATTACTTTGGTGGCGTCATCATAATACTGGGCCAGGAATGGTTCCTATTATACAGTGTGATACGGTTAGAATATTTCTAGCGTGGTAATATAGCAAGAACATTGCTTTTTAATAAAATCACATATTTCGACGCTGTTGGAAGCGCCATGATCGTGAGTTGTCGGGAGCTCGAAACAAATAAAAATCACGGAAGATATCCCGTAAGTGACGATGTTTTTAATATAATGAGTTTAATATAATGATTTACTCAAAAGATATCAAAAAGCTAAATTTTATTTTTCCATGGCTTCCAATTTTTATATCTTTGATTGTCTTATTTCAACGACTATGAAACAAAAACAACTACTAAAACATTATTTTACATTGCAACGCTGGCTTCCACCGGCGACTTAGACCGCATATAATAATAAGTATGATTATTGTTAGCTTTTAAGCGTTTTGGTATAAAACTGTTAGCTTAAAATGTATTTCTAAATAAATAAATAAATATGTTCAAATTTAAACGCAATATCTTTGTAAATGGCATACTTACGCTATATTACTGTAGAGTTTCAACACACCACCACCCATCCATCGATCCATCCTAGCAAACTATCGCGTTTATAGTATTAGTAACATTGCTTACGCAACAAAATATCACGATTATTACAACGTGCGCAAATGTAACACACTGTATGTAGAAGCAAATAATTTAATTTTCCCTTGTGGTATAATCTAGACATGTCAAGCCTACGTTGCTGGGAAAATGGCGCCGTAATTGTTTTAGCTAGACGTTTTTCGTCAATTTTGTAGTAACAGCTGATGAGCTGACATTTAATAAGACGCATAAACGCGTAAACTCACGCTGTATTTTTTATGAGGCATGGAAAGACTACAAAGAGCACGAGCGCACGCAGTATAAACGTAACGTAAATACGTCAATTTTAAAATTAAAAATACTCGGTTCACATTATTACAAAATTTTCATACTGGTTGTGCTTGTTGCAAATAATTTAACTAAAATACTAGGATAATTCTATTTTCGTTTAAAAAATCGACGTATCGATGTATGCTAAGATCCTAACATATTCTTGTTTTGCTTCATCCACGCCCATACGTATGTGGTCATACACTTACGCTGGCTGCAAGTACGAACTGCGCACCTGACCTTTCTGAACTAATATGAAACAATAAGCAGACCTGTACAATTAAAATTTAATAAGGGAAAGAAATTAATTTACAGATAAGATAAAAAATACAGAAAATTATAAAAAGACCTACCTAGCACGCACTCTAGGGAAAGTATGAAGGTGGTAGTTTTATAGATCACGCACTTAGTTGGTGAAAAATCAGTTCAGCACTGTAGGAGAGACAGGAACAGGCGTTAGGGTAGCACTGCAGGTCAGTTATCAGGACAACTTCAAGGATCAAGCTTCAGTGGAAACTCTGCTGGAAGGAATGAATGATGTTTGATTATTGAACAACCCTGATAACGTAAAACAAATAAAAATTAACTACTTCCTATTGTTGAGAAATGCGGACATTAATCATATGTAAAGCAATTTCTTTTTTCTTTTCACGATGGCCTCTGTTTAGGTCTAACCATATTTTATATTTACATCAGCCTGTGAAATGAATATAAAACTAGACATATTATGTGAGTGATATTTAGTTTTTTTTTTATTATTTAGTTCGTTAGGCTAGTTCGGTAACCTAGTTTGAGCCCAGTTGGTATTTTCAACACAGGCTCCTGGAAAAAACACTGAAACGCGATGAGTCAAGCAAGGGAGATGTTTTTTTCTCTTTACACATTCGCTCTATGTTCAAATTATGAATTCCTGGAATTTGTTATTACTTGGTGAGCGTGAAAAATTAGTTTCAGTTCGTCTTCTTTTCTTGGCGAATTTTTATATTATAACATCATAATCCCCGAAGAGTTAGCCAGAAGTGTACCTAATAGTACCCACATTTCGCCAGTTATGTTTAAGTCCTTTGTAATAAGGAGCGAGCCTATTGCCGTCAACCGGGCACAAATCTTGACTCCGTGGTTGATACTGAAAAATTCCTGATGTAAAACCTAATAACAATTGCCCGACCCAGGTATCGAACCCAGGACCTCATCATGCTCAGCAGTCGCGATTGCGACCACCAGACCAACAAGGATGTCAACGAAATTTATTCTGACAGAAAAATGTATTAAGAAAATGTATCTGAATATTTATAATTCACGCCCACCATAAAGTTACTTTCTTTTGAAATCAACGATGATTTTCCTTCGAATGATTTACACTAAGCTCCCTAGATTATTATAATTGCACATCAATGAAAAGATTCCTTAATTTCGGGGCAGCATTATATTCCTTGGCAAATTACGCCACAGTCCGATAAATTTCTCTTGACATCGTAAAAGCTATAATAAAGCCAGTCGTCTCATTTTGAAAGGCTTCCCTTAACAATAATACTCGCAGTAAGCATCTCGAACTAGTGCTGGGCCAGAGCCGGCAGTCTCGACATGTATACCTATTATTTGTTAATATGGATATTTGTCGTTATCTCGGTCGGCCCTGTGCTTTGTTTGTAATAGATACTCGAGAGCTTCTTGACTCGTTGATTTGCAAAAAATATGATCTCATTTTGTGGTTGCAGTATATTTTTATCGCTCAATAATTATACCAAACATATCTGCCCAGAAATATAATTAGACTTAAGGATTAAGAATCGTTTAGTTAAGGCTAAAGGATATAGCACGTACATTAATTTGTTTTCTGGCATAATTGCTTTTTATAGGTACCTTAAATGGTGCTCTTTTCAAGTTCACTATGCACGGAAAGTTTATTAAATGCATTTTAATCATGACTATTTTCTAAACCCGTCCCGAGGTACTAGCGCGCTCAATGAAGGGCGATTACTTTTCACCCTTACGCTTTGGAGTAATAAGTTTGAAAAGTGGTTGACCATTAGTGAGCTCAATGGTAACTATTCACGTACGACAATCTTAGAACATCGATATTGCTACACACAAAAATCTTACAAAAAATGCTTTACGTGATAAAACTAGCTAGACATTTCTCCAATCACGACGACATAAATCCACAAACAAACAAAAATAAAAATACCATTTAACCATTGTCCGAATTCAAGCCGCCTCGATTCGCATTGTCATCGATATGTAACATCACTATCCGCCGTTGTCAGTTAGACCCGTGACACCGCCTGGGTAACCACCAAATTACGTCGAATTCTTTTGTTGTCAAATGAATAGTGTTGAGACAGCGATAGACACTGTTATTTCCCCTTTTTGTTTGCCTCCGATCTTCTTGCAAGATAAATTACTCAGGGAGTTAAGCTACTGCTGAAAAATTTAAGGTTGTGCGATGTTTATTTTTCGGGCTTTTAACTTTTGTTTGGCAAATGGATCGTTTGTGTTTTTGGCTGTTTTTTTTTTATAATTTTTAAGTATCATACCTAATTTAGAACAAGAAAGTAAAAGAGAAAATATGCTTAGTTTTCACAGACTTAAGATACACAATACTGTAAGCATAGCGAAAGGTCAATTTGCTTGTGATAGTGTACATCTCCTATTGAAGTTGTGTTTTCCATGAAGTGACATCTTATCAATGTTTAATATTGAGTAGAATCAATTGTCTATTATTTAATTAAGCCCTCTAATACTGATAGGGTATCACTTAGAAATGATTCAAGTTTAATATATAAGACAAAGACATTTTATTAATTAACATTTTTCAAAGGCGTAGAAATACTTAAAATACTTTTAATTATAGATGGCGTTAAGGCATCGTCTTTTTATTTTTGATAGCTTTATTAAGTAATTTTGCGGATCGTTTAAAATTAAAACACAAAGCATTGGACAAAGTATAACTGAAGGCTGAATAAGCAACGTTTACTTAAACAAGTTCAAACGTGACAAATAATTATGACTAAGGCATGTGGAGCCCTGTTTCGATCCCATGTGAAAACCCGGTTTTTTTCGGATTTTGAAACGACTTCTGACACATTACATTTGTGCAGCTCCTCCTTCTTTTCGAATCAATGATTTATATTCGTTTAGTACCTAGATTATTTTGGCGTTTGATGTGGTCAGGTTGGCTTCAGAAACATATTAGTGAAATTATACAAATAAATAGAACACAAAAAAAAAAAAAATATATAGGCTTGCCAATGTCCACATTTAAGTTTCAACCAAGTTTTTGTGCTGTAAAGAATTATAAAAGAAATGTGATTAACATGTCGACCGAAATATTCAAGCTTTAAACCGACCCAAAAACCCATGGCCACGTTAAGCCTTATCTAAGCATCGCTGCAGTTACCTACGTACATTTCACGTTATAATTTATTTACTGCCCCAAAGTTGGAAGAACGCCAAATCTAGTAAAACGAATCCGGCATTTCAGCGACTCTCTTGCGGTTTTCAAATGAAAACGCTTAGTAAACTTGCGCAGATGAGCGCTGTTATTTTGTAATGTGTTAAGCACGTACGACCCCCAAATTGTAAATTCAACTTTGTAACCGAAATCATAGAGTTTCAATTCGAAGATTTAGTCTGCTAACCAGATGATTACATAAAAGTACCGAGTTAAACTGTGAGCTTTTAAATAATGATTAGGTACAGTTTTGGGGTAGTTACGCCATATTTGTGCTCGGTTTAAGGGCTTTTATTTCGAGTGCTGTAATAAACTAAGTGTGTGGTTGAGACTTTTATTCTGGTGTTGCTTGTGAATGAAGTTTTTACAATTTTTAAACTTAAATAACGAAACAGGCTTTTTTACTAAAATTGCTTTTAGATTTCTATAATGATGTTTCTGGAATAATGTGAAAATATCTCAATAATGTAAAAATATATCTTTATATATTTATCTAGCTAGAAGCTTAGACCTACTGAAAATTTGTATATTGATAACTTCTTCAGGACCAATAGTGAAATTGCAAATTATATTCATCAGGCATATTGTGACATCGACATTTAATTATGAGGACACTGCTTTTTGTCATAGAAAACCTCACATATCGTAAAGTATCTTCAATTCTTAATTATACTGCATCACCCATCGATACTATATCTACGAGTAAAATACTTAACAAAAAAATATAAAAGCTGTTCAAAAATCGAACTGAGCAGAGCAAGTCAGTTTCATCAGTATCGCAAACTCCTTCAAAACATTATCAACACCTCTAATAGAAATAAATACTCATAATAAATCTTTGACGCCTATTAAATTCTCAAGTTTGGAATATTAGAAAATCCTTTATCACGCCCGACTTCTGGGAGTCATAATAAATTGCCTGTCTTTTGTTTCTTTTGGCCAATCAAAGTGACGCTGAGGCCACCAAATTCGCGGGGCAACACAATTAAATCAACTAGGTGCCTTGCTTACTGCCAAGAGCCTAGTGACTTAACTTCTGGTGAATTGCTAGGATACACGGTGGTCCATACACTGAGAGGCGTCTAGCGAAGGCACCAAGCGCTGTCAGACGTCAGTCCGTATGTTGTCTTAGACTGTGAGCAATTTTCTAAACAAATTTTGCCAATAGATGAGCTGCTTTCAAGTAGATTGTTTCTATTTTGTTGCCTATCTAAAAGGTCGTCAAGAAAATACAAGTAATCCAATCTTGTTTCATACTAATAGTTTTAGTAGGTTTATAGAGTGTAAGGTGGCCTTGTTTATTCGGATGTTTGTGACTTTGAATGTTTGAACATAGGTAAAAAGGGTAGACCAGGACCTTTATTAAGACATGGGACAATGTTTTTTTATGAGGGATGACTAACATGTCGACGAAAAATCAGTTGCAGTTATCCTGCGATCATGGCGCTTGGCAACAGCGCGTTGAAATATCGGGAGCTCAGAATAATGGAAAATCAAGGAAGATGTCCCGTAAGTGACAGTATATCGTCGTTGCGCCTGCCAAGTTCCATAAGTGATTATTGTAAGGTTTTGGGAAACAATAAAAAACATGTTATTGAATTGAAAATGAAAAACTCGGCAAAATTATTGATACCACAACATGGACGTTTATTTAATATATCATAAAAATACAAAAGTTGCCAAAACAATCAGTCATTTAAGGGGCTAGAATTTTTTTAGCAAAAAAGTGCACATAACTGGTTTGCAATCGTATAAAATAATGATGGATGTGCATTATTACACATAAAAGCTTTGGCAATGTGACACTTATGACAATTTTTAGGTTAACATTATGTGATCTTATCTTATCTTACGTTATCATAAGTAAAAAAATACAATGAGATGAGTAGGAACTATTGGAAACTTACATTTAGTTTATTTATATAGAATAATTCACAATTATTGTATTCAATATATTATGAGATCAGTGTTATACCTACTTAACTTTTAGTTATTATTTTAAGATCACACTTATTGCCATCATTATCACAGCATTATATTAAAAATAACTTTAGAAAACTAAAAAAATATCTTTAGAAAACAATTAAAAATCTCTTTAACAAAAAACAAATCAAATACTTCTATGAAAATTGTTAAACAAAATAAACTTAATTCCTAAATTGGGTAATTGAGATACACAGTTACTTACTCCTTGTAATGAAGGTTGTCATAGAATGCATGATAGTCGCGATGCATAAAAGGTTTTAAAGACTGGAGACTATCATATTTGGTTTTATCAATTTTACGGGGCTCGTTGTAAAGTCGACTAACAACAGATGATGGGTTGTTGGCACGAAGTCGCTGAGGTAGGATTTTCCATTCATCAGGATGACGTAACTTGTAAAAGATACTGCCATCTTTATATAAAAGAGCTCGTATGTCATTTACGGTCGGGTCTCCAGCTTTTTTACCTGGACGAATGGAATCAATGCAAATGTCATCCTCATAATTCTTAAAAAAAGTATAATCAACATGATGAACGTGGTACGGTTGCTTAGGTCGTGCTTCCCTCATGCGACTAATATAATCAGTTGGTGTATATATAGGGGGACGAAACTTTTTCTCTAAAGTTGAGTGGACACTATCCACTTGCATCATTGTATGTCCCTTTTCTAAAATGATCTGTTCAATCTCCAGTCTAGTCTCCTTTGTTAATTTTAGTAAAGCTGATGACAGAACTTTATTTCTATTTTGGTAAGAACAGCCATCTGATATAATTATAATTTTTTTATAGTTTAATTGAGTCTTAATAAAATGTATCAAGCAGCTTGTAAATTCGTTAGCCGTAACACCTCCATCTCCCTCATGCCATACATACAGGTGCACATCTTTATTATTGTTAATATAAATAGACTGGTTATGAACCTGAAGTTTTTGCTTATAGTATTGAACTGACACTAGCATCTTTGGACAAAGGAGAACAGATTGGACATCGACAGTCAGGACGAGCACCTCGGGTGAGCTCATAGTGCGAGCTTCAATATGAGCGTTATAGGCTTCTTTCTTCTTTTCAATGTGCACGGCGAACTGCTCCTCTGAGATATTGCCTTCTTTTTTAGCTGTGCATACATCGCACTGGTCTTTTCTTGGCTTAAAAATGGAAATCTTTTCCTCTTCCAATATTTTATTAAAGATTTTGCGACCAATATAAGGTTTTCCGTTACCTTTGCACCACTCAGTGTAAACTCTAAATATATGAGATTTCGATTCAAAAGTGTCTTCTACGTAAACTCTGTTACTGCTAGAGCGACAGTAGTGACTTGGTACTTTATTAATTAAATTTAGCCATTCTTTGACAGTAGTTGATTTAATAACTTTTGGAAGAGGGTTTATTATAAATTGCCGTTTTTCATGTTTAGATCTTAAATCTTGTCCTTCTACTGTGTTATCCTGCAGCTTTTTAATCCATTCTGACAGTGTATCGCTATTTATGTTAAGGGTGCTGACAAAAAAGCTTTTACAAACCTTCACAGTTACATTCTGATCATCTGTAAAATAGTAGTCATATGCCAGTTGTCTTTGAGATGCATCTTCCGAGTTGCTCGTAGTTTTACGTCTTCTTAATACCGGACGCAGTCGAACAAGTGTTTTTAAATAAGCTTTTTTCGCATCCCATGTAGTTAAGCCCCAAAAATAATCAAATACAGCTTTCCGTTTTTGTTCCGATATCAATCCACATAAATAGCTTCTGTCAGATTTGGAAATACAAGAATGTCCACATGGCTTTTCTTTAAGATATTTTCTAGGTCTCGGTACAAGTTCATAACTTGCTTTCTCACCCGTTTCGTCACACTTCCTTTTTCTGCCTGTATATTTTTTACCACATACCCTTTTCAACTTATTAAACTTCCTTTGTTTGTTATTTATTTCCTCATCACTAAGCGAAATCTCAGTTTCAGATGTACTATAGAAGTCTTCATTTCTGTAAACCGTAGTATTTTTTTCTAATATTAATTCTCCTGTCTTTTCATCGAAGTAGTAATTATCTTCATTCAAGTATTCCTCAAATAATTTCGTATCCTCTCTTAACTGGCCTGTAACTTCATCAAGAATATATCTTTTATTAATACTGTCCGAGATCTCAGGAATACCACAATCAATTTCTGGTTTATCTTTAATAAGATCTATTTCTGACTTTTCTATGAAAGGATCAAGAAGTTTATCATATGTAACGTCCTTTAGTTCTTCAAATATTATACTAATTTCCATATTTTCAGACGATAAGTTTTGTACTATGTTGGAGACATTTTGGTTTAAATCTGAAGTTTGCAAGCCTTGCGTAGGATCGTAACTATTGGACATAAACAAATCAGGCACATTTAAATCTTCATTTGTATTATTATTGTGAATTCCTTTAGCTAAATTGACTAGCATCTGTCCCCGTGACGCTGGTTTGCGTGTATATGGGTTAAAAGTCATATCGTACCTGAAAAAAAAACAAAAGGAGTAGGTACATATACGTAATTACCCAACATACAAACAAACATAATTACATTAACACAATATGCACATTCACTACGTAGCCCTCACTTTAGGGCACGTATAATACGTAAATACTCGTATAAGCGTTGTATTTGCAAACGCAGTTAGGTACCTACGCTCAAAAGTTACGTGACGTAATAACAAAAATTCTAAAACAATCACACACTCAAATACTCAGAAGCTTTTATAGCTTATATCACTTACAATATTTTTAGTTATTATAATAATATTCTAGTGATAAATCCACTGATAACTGAACAATAAAAGATAGGCATGCAAGACTATTTTATAGGTTATAATATTGTTTAGGAACTTAAATTGACAAGTTACTGATGAATGGCTTACGGTATTATATAAAAACAACACAATTTAAGTAAATTCAGTAGGTACTTACCACTTTTATTTAATTTTAACACAATAAAACTATTTTTATATTGTTGTTTACACCACAACGCGCCCTCTCGACGCGCACAGTTGTGGGTGACTGAAGACGAAACGCAAATCCTTTATGTGCATTTCTGCACATACGTATTTTTCTAAACGGCCAAAATACATACGGTATTTGTCATATTTCTTTCTAAATGGAATATCACAAAAAGGATTTTATCAGCACATACAGAACGAAACGGAGATTATGTTTAGTGAAAAAACGAGAAAACGAAAAAATGCACATATGGAATGTGGCAGGCGCAGCGACGATATGTTTGGTTATAAACCGTGAAAACTTAAAACAATATTTTTAAATAATAATATTCAAACGTTCTTTTTTACGTATTCGGCTAGTATTATTACTAATATTTTTGATTACATGTTTTTGGTCAATAACGGTTATTATCCCATAGAGAAAGTTTAGTTTCGAAGGTTTTTTTAGCCTTAAATATGATCATACCTTTCTGATATACGTGGTAATTCAGGTTATAGAATTTTAACGATTTTATCGATTTGACGGCGGTTTTATGGCCACAAACGACAGGAGAATGTTTTCTTTAATTATAGCTTCCTCAAGTTGACGATGTTCCTGGAGTTTGTCCATTTTGAGTTTAAGCTTTAATTGACGTCGGAATACGACAGCGTTTGATTCCAATCTTTTGGAAAATGCTCCCTACTTTACCGACTTATGCTGTTTTTTACGGCACTTCAAAGTTTTCTTCAATTTACCGGTGCAGTATCTTTCTTTTCCCAATGAAAGCCGCCTCTTTAAAAGTATGGATGATCTATGAACATGCTTGAATAAGCAAAAATAATTGATAAAATGTCATATTATTTTTGTTAGTGGCATAGCGACGTAAAAAATGTTATTCAATATCAAACAATAATTTCTAACAAAATATTATAAAAGTGGGCTAGTTTTATTTTTATCTATCATTTACGAGTACTGGTGTTCAATTTTTGCCGTTATAAGTTGCCGAAAATTAAAAACATTTTTTGACAAGTTTTAGTAAATGCGAATTTAATTCTCATCTGTCATCCTGCAGAGAAAGTTTTTTTTTGGGACAAACCCACACACACTTTTCCCAAACCACTGCAACTCCTGAAAACCAGAACCAACAGTGGCGACTACTAGAAAAGCGCCGAGACAATGAAGCTCGACGAAGTCCCAGAGAAACAATTTAACTGCCTTTGGATCTCGCAACGAAATTAATCAGAAAACAATAGCGGAGGAGTAAGAAAAACATATAAGTATTCCACTTTTTTTAAGCATGCTTGCAGCTTAAATAGGTACATGGGTGATTTTCCAAGTCGGTGAAATTTATCCAGACCTTATAACCACCACAAGAGCAAATGATAGTACCTAGATAATCCTGCAAAAATATTCCATCCCTAAAAACTTCAAACAAAATTGACATTTAAAGTTACACCCATTTCACAATTCATCAACCCAAAGTACCGTGGCAGAATTTCGTCAAATATTTAGGTAGGTTGGAACAATAATCTTCGCTAAGCATGGTAATGTTATGCAAAGCGTCGTTCACACAGCTCCGTCGGGAGCATTTTAACGTAATGCCGTCCGTCAGGCAACGCTATCCATTTGTAGAGGCAGCATCTGCTCGACTCATATCGCGCGATTGATAACTGGATCATTAATCTGAAGGGGGTGCTTTAAAACTATTTTGGGTGGGAGAGTTGAGTTTTAATGGTACGAGCTAGTGGCGGAATGTGTGATTGAAATAAATTCTGTTTAAAAATACACCTTGTGTGTAGTCATTAAATGATATCTGTTTACTGGCTAAGTCATGATCAGCCTACAACAGACCACTGCTGGATATAGGCCTCCTCAATCGCACCCCACTCAACTCAACTCGATTCTCAGCAACGATAGTTGCTTGTGGGATTGATCCCATTGCTACCAGCCACCCTGCGAAGATGGTCGCTCCACCGAGCCTGAGTTTACCCATCCGTACTGACCCACTGCTGGGCAAATATCTCTCACCGTTCATTCCATAGTTTCATCGACCGCAATTCTGCGTTATTCCCTACAATATTAAAGAAAAAAAAACATTCATTCTTCCTTTAAAACAACATCATTTCAAGTACATCTCGATACAACCATTCAAACAGAATCAATTTAAAGGCAGCCCAAGACAACGATTGGATAAATTAAAAACGCGAAGTAAATTGCAATGTCAATCAGAAGGCGCTGCGTCATTGCTCAGGCAATCCATCTTCATGAGACCGCGAGTCTTTAAGAAAAATAAATTGCTTCTTACGTCACGCTGTACGAGATAAACACGCAATATGAGTGTTAGCTTCGTGGGAGAATGACGTGTCACGTCTGTTAGTACATAAATATTGGCATTAGGGAGGTGACGGGCCTAAAGAAAGGTACATACTGTAAGAGTTTTCTTTAAAAATTTGTTTCGTAAATATTCGTTGCTCGAGCGTCTGTTACGTAAGTAACAATCAATCATGAAGTATGTACTGTGTTTAAAGTCTGAATGTATGAAAGAATGAGTCTATTAAAGTACAAATAAAGAAACAATGGATTGACTATATGAAAGATGATAATTATAGCAAGAAAAGAGTGTCTGATGAGATGATGAATTGATGACTAAAAGAGGTAGTACGAGTGTGGATGAAAAAGGCATGCTTAATGTTTATTTCAAATTAATTTGGATGTGGGTAGGGAAATGGTGTTTAATGAACACAGATGCCAAACACTACATACTGTACTTGTTTTTGGCCTCTGACAACGAGATTATGTAACAATATTTTGATTTAACGAGGATTTGTCTTTGGAGCTTCTTACCCATTCTTCTCCATAGAGATCTACGCTTTGGAATGAGCAATTATAATACTTTCACAAGTTATTATGCCTTGTGATTGTGGCATCGCTTTTTTTTGACATTCAAAGGTAAGATTTTATTGAAATAAATGTTTGAGTAGAAAACAGAACAGTTTTCCGCGTCACTTTAGTACTCATTAGGATGACGCGCCACGCAGCCGTTCTCAAAGGAGGTCACCATTTAAGCTGTTGGACTTTACAGCTCCCGAAAACCCCAGCCCTCTTGTTTAAACCTTGGAACACGTGCTACTGGACATTAGTTGAATAACCTAAGTTCGAATGGTGACAATTTATCGAAACACCATGTGATTAAAATGAGGAAACTGTTGGTACAAATGCCTTAGCGACAACAGTTTTATTCCCGCTTGGTTTTAGTGATCGAAAAAATGGGGCTAGAACTATTTGAGCCCATGCTGAAGTCAATCATTTCTAGAATTAATTGATCAATAGAGTTCTGTACATAAATGGTTAAAAGGAATCCGTAATTTTAGACAATTCTTTCTTGATTGATGTTTTCAAGAATATTGATCGTTTTTTTTTAGATTTTGTTACAAGAATCTGTGCAGTTTATATGTATAATGCATACTTTCTATATTTTTACAAACTCCATGAGAATTTTATTTCTACAAAAAATTATCTTTAGGTTAGCATACAATTTGCTTTTTGTTTCTTTCAGTAAACACAAATTACTATTAAACGTTACAAATAGCTCTGTTTTGTTCCGTTTCTTGCTGACGAAAATTTTCAACGTTGATAAGATTGTAATGTACTGATAACCATAAAATAACTTGTTCAACTGCTTACTGAGGGTTCCGTTCCAGCAAAACATTTGACTTTATTTATATGAAGATGCTTTATTTATGGAACTCTGTTAAAATAAACCCCTACAAATAACAACCGATTACAGTTATTAAGAAGAGACTGACAGTGACAGAAGAACGAACAAAAGGCGTAGGAGTGAACCTGCGCATTCAGTTTTGTCTATGGTTATTAATACATGTTTGTGTATATGGTTGGTGAAGCGGTATGTATTAACAAATTAAAGGTTCTGCGAGCATTCTTTTTATACGGAACCCTACAGAACTGCTCAGGATAATAGCGGCTATTTGCTCATCATTAGTTGCCTCAGGTGTCAATAAAATGTAATCTAATGTAGCTTGTCCGTCGTAAACATGTTTACAAGGGAAGTTTGAACGATTTTTTCGCCATCCATTTTTTTCACGGAACAGCCTTATAAAGGCTGTTCCTTTTAAAAAACAAGCCAAAGGTTAATTCTAGACCATTTTGTATGTTGCGAACGACAAAATGCAGGTAACAGCTGTTTTTGTCGCTATTTCAGTGTTACTTCCATAGTTAAAGACGTTTATGCATATTTTTTTTGTTTTCAGGGTTTCAGTGACACTTGATATACTCTATTGACTGTGATAAAATGTATTATCATCTGCCTGGGCAGATCCACTGCAGGAGAACCGGTGTGACACGGTACTGATTGTGAGATATTTACTAATATATATATATTTATAATACTTACGGTGAGACTGGTTGTCTCACTTTTTTGCTAGTGATTACCCGTAACGACCAGTAACGATCTACGAATAACAACCGGGACCAAGTTTACATGGAGCGACTGCCTATCTGACATCCACAACCCTGTTAGTACTGGATAATAAGATACCAATTGCTAAGACTGGTTGTCAGACTTTTGGGCCACTAACTACCTGTAACGACTTTAAAGATCTACAAATGACAGCTGGGACCAACGGCTTAGGAAAGGAAACTCGCAATGTAATGGGTGGTCACCCCTCCACAAACCAACCTAGGCACGGGACCAACAGTCTATACCCAGCTATATTCCCACAACACTAGCTGATAGTTACTAGTTTTGATTACCGTCGTAGGGCTGCTAGACAATTCTATTTGTTTTCAACTTTCAACTACCATGACACGAATCATGTTTACAGGTTACAGGCGTTACATTAAAATCGATACCCATTAGTTGGACACTTTACGTGACATGTTCGCCAATGCTACTTGAACTATCACGTCATTTAAGCACATCGAAAAACAGACTCTATACTTATAGAAACAAGGTGAGGAGGTTTCAGTCTTGTGCATTTTCAGTAGTTCTTCGTGGTTTGGTCGATTGTCGGACGGTATTTCGTTATGCATTTCCCTTGGATAGGTAAATTGCATTGTTTAGTAGTTCAGTAACTAGTTAACATTACTATGTTGGCTTATTTAACTTGTGCAGTTTAACTTAAAATTTCACTTGATGCTTGAGTGGCAGGGGTGCTGTTATTCTGTTCATTTAGTTAGACGAGTTAAAGCTCGGATAATTGCATTTAGAAGACCGTGCATTCGGGTCGTTTGTCATACTTTCTGACTGCCATGTTGATCTTTGGGTCGATAGCGTTACTGCTGATCATGTGTTATTTGATTTTCCAGTCATGTTGCGGAACTGTAGTTTTCAAGGAAATTTCAAAAATATCTTCTTTTTTGGAAGTGTTTGTGCGCAAAAAATGTTAAGGCTGTTTATGGTTAAATTATAACAGCCGCTCGGGTTGATCTCAAGGTTAAGCCGTTCTTGCCTAGGTTGGTCTGTGGATGGGTGACCACCCATTGCATACCGAGTTTCCTCCGTGCCTCGGAAAGCACGTTAAGCAGTTGGTCCCAGCTGCCATTTGTAGATCTTTGACAGTCGTTACAGGTAGTCAGTGACCCAAAAAGTCTGACAACCAGTCTTACCAGGGGGTATCGTATTACCCAGTACTAATTGGGTTGTGGAGGTTAGATAAGCAGTGGCTCCATGTAAAATACTGATATTCAGCTACATCCGGTTAGACTGGACGCCGACCCCAAAGTCTGGAAAAGGTTGGGCTTAGGCTGATGATGGTTCACTTTAAGGGCTATATATCCCTCAAATGGCTTAGCATGATCCTCCGTTACGCCGAAAATACTGCAGCATTAATTTTGAAATAAATATATAGTAAAGTTGAGGATAATATACTAATGCTAAGTACTATGTGTGACAAAAACACGATTCCATAAACTTTTCTCGATAGAAAAAATAACAATAAACCACTGGTATTCAAAAAGTACTTGAAATTAGATCATGAAACTTTGCATACTAACTGATCTAAGTATAAAGCAGGTCTTATGTGTTTTATTTTTTTAGTCCAATCAATAGATTTTTTGTAAATCGCAAAAACCCACTCATTTCGTACTATTCGGCCGCAGTGACTGTCGTAACAACCGGTTTGTAGTGCAAGCTGATTAGAACTTTATTCTATCAGTATTTCAAACGAAGTTTGAACCACCACAAATAGAATTGCTAATTTTAGGGTTAGAAGGGCATTAAGGTTAGAAAGGACAAACTTTGCGTACAAAACAAAATTTATCTCACAAAATGACTCATATCGTTATTTTAATAGGTTAATGTCCAACTCCAACATTAACTATTTAAGGTAAACTAAGCCGAAGTCAAACGAAAGTGAATCAAACATTATACCTAAAACTTAAATAAGAAATATCAAGTTTCATACATGAATTCGATTTTAGATTTAAAAACTTTTGGTTTTCAATACAGAACTTTTGTTAATCTACATTTTGAATAATGAAATACTTTTAATAGAGTTAGTTTTTATAAATATTTAAAGTTGCAAAAGTGTAAAACCTCTTAACGAAGCCGAAAGGCACTTAATCTCCCCGTTATTGCGATCATTATTTTGTTATACACCATACCCAAGTTTTTTTTAATACAAGTTTTTAATGTAAGATTTCTACTTTAAACACCTCCACGACCCCCGTACTATTCAATCCATCCATCAGCACAATGTTTTACCACAAAACATAATTTTTTACCCCAAAAAAAAGTCGTTTCCCAGCAATAATTTTAGCGTAAAATTACTTAGTTTCATGTACAGAATGCTTGGTTGACGGCTTCGTGATGAGGTAGTTTACACCCTGTATTTCTTTATGAAACAAAAAAAAATTAAGCTCCATATTAGACACCAATGAAGATAACGCAACAGAACATTACGCATGTAATTGTCGAATCACGGGTTTTACTGAGATGCATTTACCACTTGTGTTTGAGTACCTTGCAATAGGGGTGTGCCAATACATGGGACTTTGAGTAGCTACTTGTATTAAATATATCACAATGAAAATGAGAGTTATGAGTCCAATGGCTTGACGTGCTTTCTGAGGCATGGCGACAACTCGGTTCGTAATGTGTGATCACCCATCCATGGACCAACCTCGGCAAGCACGGCTTAACCTTGAAGATCGACCCATGTGGCTGTTATAATTTAGCCACGAGTTCCTCAGCTTGTAACGTAGATGTTTAGGTTTGTATAAACGTCCACAGGATACTCTCCTGTTTCGGTCGTGAAGTGTCTCAACAGCAAACTTGGGAGTGTCCACGAATGGATTAACACATCAAGTGGCCGTTGGGTACGAATACCCGAGGGTAAACGCTGTGGTGTGCAAGTCTGTGGGATGCAGTGTATAAACTATCTAATATTGGTACAATAATCCCAGTCTGATAAAAATGTTTTGTCAATCAAGAAATAGTATTTACTGTTACAACACAACCCGATTATGTCGCGAAATTGAGAGTTACCAAACATCGCGTGTTTGGAGACACTAAAAATACTGTTATTAAAGGCACCCGGTTCGTTTAAACTTGCCCGTCAAATGGGTACGAATCAACTTCTACTATGTAATTAATTTTTGGTAATTCCATGTTTTCTTACCACAGTCACCTTTTGAATGAGTCATTATCGGAACAAAGAAAAGTTTTGGTGGGTATTATTATTTTTCTAATTTTCGAAGAAAAATAAATTGTAGTTCAAGGATTTTATCGCAGTCGTGTAGCAGCCACCGAGTCTGTATTTGCACCCGGTTGTTCGCAATAGGCTCGCCCCTTATTACATGGAACTTAAAACTTAACTGCGAAATGTGGGTGTACTTATGTACACCTCTGCCTATTCCTTTAGGAATTACAGGCGTGATGTTGTGTATTTCAGGGCCTATTTGTGTTGAGTTTCTGAAAATAGATTACCCACTGGTGCAGGTACACAATTCTTAAACCATTATTGATTTTGTAATTTTCAGAACTGGTTCACAGTTCTCATAATTACCGTCAATACAAGCGATGTGGGGAGCTCGTGGCTAAATAATAACAGCCGCTCGGGTCAATCATTAGGTTAAGCCGTGCTTACCTAGGTTGGTATGTGGATGGGTGACTAAAGTTACATACCGATTTTCTTTCGTGCCACGGAAAGCACGTTAAGCTGTTGGTCCCGGCGGTCATTTGTAGATCTTTGACAGTCCAAATAGTTTGACAACCAGTCTTACCAAGGGGTATCGTATTACCCAGTACTAACTGGGTTGTGGAGGTCAGATAGCAAAATATTGGTATTCAGCTGGATCCGGTTAGACAGGAAGCCGACCCCAACATAGTTGGGGAAAAGCTAGGCAAATGATGATGACAAGCGATGTGGGTAAAAATAGGGATACTTAACTTCCAGTCCTTGTTTTCAATTAATGCCATTTGCCGAGGGATAGATTGTGTGAGGAATGATATGAAGGAAAAAGGTGTAAATGATAGCGTGACGGTTGACAGAGGAGAATGGAAGAAAAAAACGTGTTGCGCCGACCACAAGTAACATGGGACTAGGGCAGGAAGATGATGTTTTCAATTAATGCCATTTCCTCTTAAACAAATATCAACTTTATTCTCTTTGTTTATTCGGTTTGTTTCGGTTTACCAAGAAACCAAAAAAAAAAAATTTTGTAGGCAAAACTGAACTTTATGTAAATCAACAAAGTTTTAGTGAAAACACAATAAATTTTGTTTACCTAATGAACATAGGATAAGTAGGTACATTATTATTGAAGCTGATCTAAAACAACCTCTCAACAAGACTGCCTTCTTGGTATAGTCATCGCAAGCGCGACTGCTGAGCATGAGGACCTATCCATCAGGATTTTTTCTGTACCAGCCACGGAATCTAGATTTGTGACTGGTTGATCGCAATTGGCTCGCCAACTAATTACATGGGACTTGAACATAACTGTTGAAATGTGAGTGTACTATTAGGTACACCACTACCCAATCCTTCGGGGATTACAGGCGTGATGTTATGTAAGTATCTAAAACAATCAAAGTCAAAGTCAAAGTATTTATTAGTGTGGTTTTTGGTGATAGTTGGTCTTACAGTTAGGTTATAGTAACTTGATACACTTCTTCTTCTTCTATATCTTGATACACTATTTAACATTATAAGAATTTAAAATTGATATTACATACAATAAACAAAAAAAAAAACAATCTAAAATACAAAAAAAAAAGAAACCTTAATACACATTATACAGTATCATAAATTCAAATGAATACTTTATAAAAATGCAATGTCAAAAATTAAGAGATAAGACAAATTGATAAGTAATGTCAGAGTATAATGTTAAAATAGGTAATAAAACAAATCAGCCTAGCTTATTAAATTTTGTCAAGAAGGAATTCGTCAATGGTATAGTAACATTTTTCAATTAAAAAATGAAACCCTAAACCGTCGAATGAATAACTGCCTATTCTTTGTATTACTTCGACGAACAAAACTAACCCTATAACGAGCAAGAAGGTCGCATTGCACTTAATTGCACTCATTTGACTCTTCCGTCTACTTTTATAATTTTCACTGACCGTCTCGAGGTAGTTGAAAAAAAAAACTGTTAAAATGCCGCCGTAAACCAAAAAGTGGTATCTCAAAAATAACGAAAATCTTTGTCTTGTTGTGATATTATTCTTCAGAAAGGTCAGGTGCGTAGTAGTCACAACCAGTGTCCGTTTATGACCAGGTGAATGAACGTGGATGAATTCAAAGAAGTAAAGGAGTATGTTAGGACCGTAGCAGGCAGTCTTCTGTTGTTTATGCCAATCCTCATGGTAAAATGTCGTGAAGTGTGTGTGAGTTGTTGTTTATGTTGCATCTGTCAGCTTGAAATAATCTCGCATCAGATGGCTTAATACAAATAACCGCTTTATTATTATTATATATTTATTTAGCCAACCAAACGTATTGTCCGCCGCCGACTGTGAGTATCCAGTACAAAATGTACGAAAGATTTACTTCAGCCGCCGACTGATTCGCTTTTGTTTTTCAAACATTTGCGACGCCCGACTATAAGTTTGGTTTGAACACGGCCTAAATTTGACAACATTGGTCCACTGGTTAGTACACAAACAAACTTATCAACTAAGTGTTAGTATGTATTAACTAAGTACACATAATTTATTTCCCTGCCACACGAGCAATCAGATAAAGTGTCTCACTATCGGCGCATCGTGCTGTTTAGCTAGGATTTTCAAAATACTGTTGCGGCTAGCCCTCATTCTGCCTATTAAGGATGCGGTTTATATAGGAACATTAAAAAAACATAAAAAGTTACCACGCCTATCTCATTTTTGTACTGACTAAATAGATATTTTTTCCCTGATTTCTTAAATCGATTTATTGAGTTACCGCTTTTGGCCTACGAGAGAACATTAAAAGCGAGGCGCACATTAATTCCACGACTTCAAAGAAAACTACGAAAAAACTTGGTAATGTACTGGTAAGGAAAATATACATTTTCTTAATGAATTGAAAATGGCAGGGGATTCTACTGGCTGTCACGTTCTACGTAAGTTACTTAGCTGTAAGCGTTTGTGAAGGGAAATATTAAATTAAGGTATTTTGTACATTCTTTTGTTTTGTACCTATTAAGGATGCTTTGTAACTGGATGTTTTGAAAAATTTTTATAACACTGTTGTATTATTACAAAAACAGGTTTATGCCATGAAAATGTCTTAACTAAAACAAAATATAATTATAACACATTTGCTTTGAACTCTGTCAACTTTACCTAAAATTTCATAAAATTTTATTCTGGAGAGAATTGGCAATAGTGATATAATACATTCAATTTATTTAACAAATTGAAGTGTTATAAGTAAAATATTGTATTAGTATATTTTCATGTCACCCGCGAGAGCAACTTCAATAAAAATACATTAGCCTAAAAAGTAATGTCGTCGCAAAAATATCAGTCAAACGATAAAAAGTCTCATAATTGAACATCAATCTATTTCAGATCAGGCCCACGAGATCCGAATCGAATGACGTTTCAAATCGATTCATGGCTGTAACCAAATTATTCCAATCACGAGTACCATTCGATATGCAGCTTTGGAATAAATCTGAAACACTGGTTTCGCTCGGAATTATTTACAATGTTCCAATTTGCCTGTCTATCATATTTCTCTGTTGAACGAAGGTAGACTTCGAGATCTGGAAACGTTGGTTAGCTCGTGGTTTAACTTAGACAGGTAGCAGTCTCTATCTTATACAGGGGTGTAAATGGATCCTTCACGAAGCCGATGAACCAAGCATTCTGTACATCAAACTGAATAATTCAAAAAACTCAAAAATAATAGCTGGGAAATAACTTTTATTTTTGGGGTGAAAATCACGTTTTACGGTAAGATTCAATGTACCCGGTACCTCCCGCAGACGAATACAAGCGACAAAATAATTCAATAACTGAACATCGACTTCGATCTATTTTAGATCAAGCCAAGAAATCAATTCAGATGACGGCCCAAACGATTCATTGAGGTGGGCGAAATGTACCGATTAAGGAAAATGGAACGATACCGGTGAATCTTATTGAATTTCTATTAGACACGCTATGGAAAGACCTTCGAACGATCGACGGAATTAATATTGTTTTCATTTGGGAATGGAACTTTTTATAGAAACGTTATTTTGCTTTTCTATGCTAATTTTGGTTGACGAAGGCAGAAGTGAGTGGCAACGCCGCGCGCCAGGAGGACACCACCTAGAAAGACGTACGCTGATCTTGTTGGTGATGGTCACATTCACTTGAACATTTTTATTTTGATTACTAATAATTACGCCACTGTGCATTAATGGCTTTTAACTTATTTCTTTCATAATATGTATACAATAATTCTAACCCAACATCATTAACAACTACGAACTACGAACTACGAAGGACTACGAAGTTTTTTTCAGTATGTTAATTGCGTTCGCGTTAGTTTGTTAAGGATGTTGTACGGTCGAACAAGATAATTGGTTTGCAGTTTAACCCACAAATTACATTGTAAAATGTAAACCAAATTGCTTGTTCGACCGTACAGTCTTACACTGTACACATTTTGCTGACGCGGTGCGCTGCACCAAACGTGCGTCATTCGGATACTATAAAACCACACTCATTACATTTAATGGGTGAGTGCAATTACTGCAACGCGGTGACTAACATTAGAGAAAGGAATCGTCAACAGTTCTACTTGTATTTTATACGTAATAAATCTAGTGGGAACCAAGTGATCTTTTCTCTACGCACTTCATCTCAACAACAACTCTGCAAGTGTACGCACCGTACAGATGTCATTAGTAATGATGAATGCAAAATGCAAACTATCTCATCTTCTTGAGGAAGCCGAGAGCAGTTGTAAAACACTTTCGAAAGTGTGAGTGATTTCGAATTTTATTTCGATTAAATAAGAAATGAGTACAAAAAAGGAAGTCTGAAAGTGGCGCCGGTGACTTGAAAGTTGCGTGGTAATTGGTTGGATATCGTGAGAAAACTTTTGAATATGAATGTGTATGGGTATATAAGAGTAGGAGGGAGTTAGCCGTGTGGTATCCGGCAGAGTAGAATAGAACCAACCCATTACACTCACGGGTGTCGTATAAGGCGACTAATGTCTGAGGCAGAACAACTTGCGCCTCCGTAGACCAGAGAATGGGCAGCAGCGTTTTCTGTTAGTCTTTCACCACTGCGATCTCCAATCCGCCTGCCAAGCGTGGAGATTACGGCAAATTCTTCCCATCATGGGAGAGACTTATGTCCAGCAGTGGACGTTATGGGCTGTTGTTGTTGTTAATAAGAGTAGGAAGACTAAAGACACGATGTTAGGACTGTGTGAAGGATGATATTATGGTAAGAAAGTCTGTGTCTGATGAGATGAGAAGTATGGAAGAAAAAAACATGCTGCGCTGACCCCAAGTAAATCTGGAAAAGGGCAGGAGATTCATGACTCTACAATAAAAGACATTTGTCTAAGTAACCCATAGTTGCTGCAAGAACGCCATGGTTTCATAAAACCAAAACGTTCAAAAATACTTGACACAGATATTAACGTTTTACAAAGTTTTCGCAACTACCACTTAAGCCCCATCACGCGAAGTCAGAATTTTTATAAAGGCACACTGTTCAACATTTCTCATATTTTACGAAAATCGACCTAAAAGCTACCATCCTGCCTAACTGTTGATTTAAAAGTTAAATGAAAGAAAGTTTTTTTTACAAAGTTTGCAGGACTTCGAACACAGTTAACGTAGGTTGACGCGCCCCGGTCAAACTTTCGGCCATAATAAATTTAAAGTTCTCCCATACCGGTCAAGGGATTTTTAATAATCTCCATGCTAGGATGAATAAATTATTGGATATTGAATAAAATTTTCAAAGTTTGACGTGGGTACTTCATTTGTTTGAAAGAGAAAAGTTCCAGATTATTTTGATAGGTAATATTCGGTAGGTAGGTAGTCAAGTAAATTATGAAATTCAAACATTTATTTTTGAAGATTCTTTTAGCTGGTTTATTTATTTGAGCATGTTAAGCCGTTAGTCCTACGCCTGATCTCTCTTCAGTCTTGTCGCATTACCATCCCACTAGATAATGAGAGAGAGAGGAAAGAAAAAGTGAACCCAGATATTTGTATACACACTTGTGCATTATAATATTTAGAATGTCAATGTTAACGTCTCTGATGAGATTGGCCACTATGAACGATAATAATGATTCCCGGATTAATCAGACTTTGATTTATCAGGTAATTATAATAAAAATAAATAAATAAATTTCGCTGGACATTACACACAGCGCCATCTAGTGCCACACTAAGCGACGAGGTTTGTGTCGTGGACACCAGTTATTTATTACTACATAGATACTTTTTGTTTGTAAATACATACTTATTAACATTATAAACATCCATGACTCGGAAACAAATGTCGATTCGAACCCGCGACCCTAAGAACGTAAGGCAGCGTCATTACCACTGCGCCATTCGGGTCGTCAATTATTTCCTTTATTCATAAAAAAATACATTTTTAATTATTTCAGAAAAACAAAAGCATTTAAAAATATAAAAAAAGGATATATGTAGGTATACTACTCTGTCAAGAAAGTACCGGGAAAAGATCAATAATACACAAAATGTCTGTTATTCATCCAAATTTATTTTATCACCTTCAAAGTATGCTCCTTTAGAAACGATACACTTGCGCCAACGAATAATCCATTCATCAAAACATTTTTTAAACGCTGCTTCCGGAATTGAGTTCAGTTCTCGCCGCGAATTCTCCCTTATGTCTTCTATCGATTGAAAACGGGTGCCACGAAGTGGTAATTTGAGTTTAGGAAAAAGAAAAAAGTCAGCAGGAGCCATATCTGGTGAATATGGTGGTTGCTGGATGGTATTTGTTGAGTGTTTGGTCAAAAATCCGTTCACAATGATAGCCTTGTGCGAAGGCGCATTGTCGTGGTGCAAAATCCAAGAATTTTCTTTCCACCAATCTGGCCTTTTTCGTCGAATTTGCTTTCTTAAACGCCGCATAACGCTCAAATAATATTCTTTATTTACCGTTAGACCTTCCGGTAAGAATTCAGAGTGCACAACACCGCGATAGTCAAAGAAAACAGTCAACATGACTTTGACTTTTGATCGACTTTGGCGTGGTTTTTTCGGTTTCGGTTCAGTTGGAAGGCGCCACTCCGAAGCTTGTTGACTAGTTTGCATGTCAAACTCGTAAACCCACGTCTCGTCACCAGTAACAATGCGTTTCATGAATGTTGGGTCTGAACTGACTCGTTCTAGCATGTCCTCAGCGACTTTCATGCGATTGAGTTTTTGGAGAAAATTCAGATCTTTTGGGACTAGCCGAGCAGCAACATGTTTCATACCCAAATGATTAGTTAAAATGGTACGGATCGACTCGTGAGATACAGAAAGTTCGGCGGCTATCTCTCTCAGAGTTGAATGGGGATTTTCAGTCACTATTTTCTTCACTTTTGCGATGTTAACTTCAGTTGCAGACGTTGACGGCCTACCAGAGCGAGGCAAATCTTCCATCACATCTCGACCGCTTTTGAACGCTTTGAACCACTCATAAGCACGAGTTTTTGATAAAGTCGATTCACCGTAAGCCTTCTGTAACATTTTCAGTGACTCCGAACACGAAATTCCATTGGCGATGCAAAATTTAAGACAAACTCTTTGTTCGATATTTTTGTCCATTATGAAATTCGCAATACACACTATATATGATATTACTAAAACCAGCACTGTATTTAATATAAATAACAGATGCAACTCAAACTCCGCGCCAAAATGGAAAACAGTTGTGCCAATCTAACAACTACAAAAAAAACAAAAATTTGAATTTGGAACCATAAACAAATCATCCATTCCCGATACTTTTTTGACTGAATGTATATTCAGGTAATTATTATTATTGATGTGTTGAATGACAAGTTATAGGAAGATGATTATGCGAGACATATAAAGGGTGTAAAACACCTCTTAACAACTTGTTCTCCCCGTCATTGCGTTATTTTTTTTGTTCTACACCATGCCTGGGAACTTTCTAGTAACGGAGATATTGGGGGTCAAAGTTCCATTTTTTTGACAAGTTATTTCTAAAGTAAGATTTTTACTTTAAACACCTCCACGATCCCCGTACTATTCAATCCATCCATCAGCACAATGTTTTCTGTGCGTTACATTGATTTCTACCACAAAACATGAATTTCACCCCAAAAAAAAAAGTTGTTTCCCAGCAATAATTTTTGCGTAAAGTTACTTAGTTTGATGTACAGAATGCTTGGTTGACGGCTTCGTGATGAGGTATTTTACACCCTGTAGTTAATCTAAGGTTATTAAGCTCAGCTTGGTTAGGCAATTAACCTAAAATATAATGTTAAAATTAATGTGAAAATTCCGAAATCCCTACACGATGTAAATGAATAATTATAACGTTAAATATTATTTAACGTTATATATTTTAACACCTCTACAGAAAATATCAGACCACTAATTACCAGACACGTTCATACTCCATTTAAATGCAGGTGCGTTAAACATTTTGTTAATAAATTTAATTCTCAAAGTAAAATTTAGATATTATGAAACTTTTCCCGTAATTGTTGAGCATAATAACATTAACTAATTCAAACCCTTGGTATAATTACGAAAGGATAATCTCGTTACGGTTGTCGGCTTAAACTTTTATATAACTAAATAAGAGTTTACAATTATGGCGATGACATTACACGTTTTGTGGGACTGGTTCCAGTTTACGTTAAGTGAAGTAGTGTTGTAAAAAGATATGAGCGTTTAATTTCTTTGTTTTTAGTGTTTAGTACCAAAATGTCAAAACAACGTGTGAACCTTATAGTGACTTCGTCTGTTTTGAATCTTGTGTCGTGACTCATCATCATCATCATCATCATTTCAGCCGAAAGACGTCCACTGCTGGACATAGGCCTCTCCCAAGTGTGGCCACTTTGACCGGTCCCGTGCGACTCGCATCCAGCGGATTCCCGCAACCTTCACCAGGTCATCGGTCCACCTAGTGGGAGGTCTTTTTTTTTGTTGTTTTTTTCGTATGGGAAATCATCAAATGACTCCACCGCTCTAGGCGGAGCAGGAGGGAGTGTCAGACTTTTACTGTCTAAAACCCATCCATGTTCCTTCATCGCCCTTTGTGTTCCGGGGCCACGGTATCTCTTTCGAACAGTCCCGCAGCCCCGGCAGGCATCGGCCTTTGTCGACACGGCCTGTCGTCATGAGACGGACGGACGGCGAGCTACCCCATAGCCCACCGTCCACAGGCCCGCGCCTACGGTGGCTGGGGGTCACGTGGTGGCCCCCGACGCCCGGGGCGTCTCCCGTGGACCTAGTCGGAGGACTTCCAACGCAACGTCTTCCGGTTCGCGGTCGCCACTTCAGAATTTTTCGGCCCTATCGGCCATCCGTTCTGCGAGCAATGTGTCCTGCCCACTGCCACTTAAGTTTGGCAATTCTTCGGGCTACAGTGGTGACCTCCTGCGGTTGTCTTGTGGGTGTCGTGACTGAATCAATCAATCCGTGATTCTAATAACTTTATTTTAACTAGGTGTTCGCGTGAAATTATTATATGAAATAAATGTTACTTCCCTTTTTAAATCGGATTTTGTTACCAATTTCAAGGGTTTTTATTTTTAATTTCACGGAACCCTAATAATTGAAAAAAAAATGTCATCATCATCATCTGCCTAGCCTTTTCCCAACTATGTTGTTAAGATGTGTTTTTGTTATAAGTGCCGAATATATTTTTATATGCATTCAGTTAAAAGCTGTAATTTTTATATTACAAACATACACTTAAATTTTATTTATTTGATGATGATACAGATACTACATAAAATACATTGTACTCCGGATAGTGTCCGGTATCGGTCCGATCCGCAATCTGCTCTAAACAGTCTGACTGAACCTTTACTTAAACTAAAAGTGAGTTCCACCAAAACTGTTTCCTATTACAAAGAAACAAAGAACTATCGTGACTGAAAGTAGCAAAATGTTGTACGAATAGGTAGCTCCCTAATAGACATAAGTAAAGGAGCAGTGTATTTTGGAACAGGAGTCTGGCAGACGGCCGGCGTCAAACGTAAATAGAGCAAGCTAAGCTTTTGGTGCTCGAACGTTTATCCTGGAGGCCTGGGAAGGCCTCAAAAGGGAGAGAAATTGAAAAAGTTGAGAGACAGGAGAGTAAAAACAAGTTGAAAGAGAGTTAGGTAAACAAGAAGAAACATCTTTCTTCTTGTTTACTTTTCTCTCTTTCAACTTGTTTTTACTCTCATGTCTCACTCATCAGTGAGACAGGGAAGTAGAAAAAAGTTGAGAGAGACATAAGTTGAAAAAAGTTGAGGGAGAGAGAGGTTGAAAAAGTTGAGAAAGAGTTAAGTTGAAGAAAAATGAGAGAAACAGAGGTTTAGAAAAAAGTTGAGATAGACAGGAAAGTAGAAAAAAGTCGAAAGGGGCACACAAAAGTTGAGGGGAAATAAGAGTGTCGCGCAACACATAATTACCGGGTCGTCGGCGGTTGTGATTGGGGCCTTAAAGTTAGTTCGCCGAAGCACAGGAAAAACCAGGATATGACAAAGTGTCGAGAAAATTTGTTTCAGTTTTGAACGCAGTATTGTTAATGAAAACTTTCTTTAGCTAATGAAATCCTTTATGATTTATTGATTAGTTTACGTTGTAATTTATTTTCATTTTTACATAACACCATCACGCTGTAATCCCCGAAGGGTTAGGCAGAGGTGTACCTAAGAGTACCTCTACATTTCGCCAGAAACAAAATCAAAATCAAAATTAAAGCATTTATTTCAAGTAGGCCAGTTACAGGCACTTTTGAATTGTCGAAACAAAGATGAAAATTAAATGTAGCTACAGTCCCAGTCACAAGACAAAAAAACTGTGAAAGTACTGAGTTGCCCATTCCCTAGCGTAGATCTCTATGGAGAAGAACGGGCAAGAAACTCCATGGACACTCTTTTAAATCAAAATATTGTTACAAAGTCTTGGTTACATCATTCATGTTGAGATGGTATATTATGTGAGAACAAGTGTCCATAGTAAAAACCAAAAATACAATTCAAAAATAAACATTCAAATAAGCCATGGCAACTAAGAGATGACCAGTCACAACTGACAGCGCCCGTTCACGAACATGACGCATGGATCAACACCAGCCAGGTATATTAAAGTCCCATGTAATAGGGGCGAGCCTACTGCTATCAACCGGACACAAATCCAGACTCTGTAGCTGCTATGAAATTCCAGATGGAAAAAACCAATAACACTTTGCCCGACCTGGGAATCGAAAACAGGACCTCATGCTAAGCTGTCGCGCTTGCGACCACTAGACCAACGAGGCAGTCGCATTTTATTTTTTTGGTGTGATAATAGAATATTTCGTCGTAATGGATTTTCAACCCTCGGCTTAGAACCAGAGAGTTGATATTAAAACAAAGCAATAATATTTAGGCGTTCATTTAAATACCTTTATTAGTCTTAGGAATCATTAGTCGTACCACGTACCATGCCATCATAAACTGAACATGCACAACCTTTCCAATTGACCCGCCATGCAAGAGCAAAAAGTAACTTTATTTCTTATTCACCGTGTGCCAATTTCGCTTTGGCATAGCTGGCACGAATTCAGACATGTTAGTCGGACATTGGTAACTAAACATTTTTAAAAGCCAGTCAGTCATAGACGGAGCGTCGGTTACACATCAACTTGTGTTCATTTTGACGCTTTCAGCGTTTGGCAAACTGGTTTTTGAAACCTTGTTCTAAGTTCGAATTTGTTTTGAATGAGGTAGCTAAGGCAAAGTAAATCTTAGATGGCGCCACCATAGTTGGTCTCAATCTGACCAATGAGGTTAAGCTATTTTGAAATATGAATGACATTACCACATTTTCAACCAATGACGATGTTTGGGTACCAACTATGCTAGCGCCATTAGTTCCACAGTTAGCCTCCCCATTGTGATTTGATGCAATTTATAGAAAACTAGCTTATGCACGCGGCTACACCCGCGTAGGGTACGGTAATGTCCCACGGGATCGTACTACCGGGATAACTGTGTCCCAAATTTCATCCAAATCCGATCAGTAATTTTTGCGTGAAAGAGCAACAAACATCCACCCATCCATCCGAACCCAAGGCACGCATCTGTGATTTTTCGGATTCATGTGCGTATTGTAAAATCACTTGTTTCGGTGAAGGAAAACATATAGAGGAAATCAGCATACCTGAGAGATATTTCTTGACGGCATGTAAAGGCAACTCAGAGGCCCGTGGGCAACCACACGATACAAAAGAAGAAGATGGTTTTTAAAAACCGAACAATAGTTTTTTTCCATCGGTATATTTACTGTAATGACTGACTCTTTATTAAAGTTGCAGCACATATCCGTTCCTCCGTTAATAAACAACTACAGTTAAATTAAAACTTAAAACAAACCCCTCAAATAACTATTTTCATCCTCAATACCATTTTCATAGAGGATGAATGTTCGTATCTCGGTGGTCGACGGGCTCAATCGTTCACGTCGACGCGGAGTAGCCTTGTCTCGACATGGATATATTGGGAGCACCGCAACCAGCTGGTTGATTGACATACCATCAAGTATATTACCAGCTGTAGTAAAGGGTATCGGGAATCATTTTGAAGTGGATATACAGTAATAATAATTGTTCCTGTAGCTGTATAAGAAGAAATTGTAAATGATTTTAAGAAATTATTCAGAAATTAAATTTTATTACTCCCTTGGAATTAGAATCAGAATCAGATCTTTATTTGCTTAGAATGAAGGTACAGGTGTATGATGTTGTACATAAATTAATGAGATCGGCTACAGTCTACCTTACGGCATGCAAATTGTTACATAATTAAATTTAAATATTAATAAAAACAAAACAATGTCAACAAAACAAAACAGAAATTAAAGTCATGTCAATTAATAAATATTATAGTCAGGTGCATGGTCAAATTTGCTATTAAAAATAATTAACGCGACGCTGACGCGATTCGTCGAAAGAGGGCAGGGCGGCGGAGGAGGTGCCAGCAACATGGCTGTCATACTTTCCAAATAAAAGTAGTATAAGCTGTGTGAGGTTAGGATAGGAAACCTATTCGACTTGAAATAAATGGAGGACCCTGGGACAGAATTTGATGCGTTTTAATTGGTACAGAGAAACATGGCTGTCATACCTTCCAAATAAAAGTAGTCTAAGAAGCTGTGGCAGACGTGGGCTTGCTACACATACAGTTAGGTTTAGGTTAGGATGGAAACCTATTCGACTTGAAATAAATAGAGGACCCTGAGACAGAATTTGATGCGCTCTGGCACAGAGAAACATGACTGTCATACGTTTCAAATAAAAGTAGTTTAAGCTGTGGTAGACGTGGGCTTGCCACCCATACATGGTTAGGTTTGGGTTAGGTAAGGAAACCTATTAGACTTGAAATAAATAGAGGACCCTGGGACAGAATTTGATGCGCTTTGGCACAGAGAAACATGGCTGTCATACCTTCCAAACAAAAGTAGTCAAAGCGGCGGACGTGGCGGACGTGGCTGTGCCGCCCATAGATTTTTGCACACTGTCTTTTTGCAGTTTTAGCAATTAATCCGAAATAGAAGAAGTAAATCCGAGTTGACGGCGTTAATTAAAAGGCAAAAAAGGGCAAAAATAAATATTTAAATTTTGGTAAATCTGTGCTTCCACCATTAACATGAATCACACAATTACAGCGATTATCAGTTCAAGTTTACAATCACGTTGCTCACAAATAGATTTTACATTAGGTATCTTGTTACTCACTATCTGGGTAGAAAAGGTCAGAAGATCAGATTGGCAATCACTTCATGTTAAATACTGGTATTCAGCTGCATCCCCTACCTAATACTGGGTGACTCCAATAGTTAGGAAAATGCTAGGCCGATAAAAACAAAGAAACCAATACCTAATGTTGGAAGGTATAAGGTACAATTCTGGAGGCGACCATATACTGGTTTTGTGTGTTGTTGTGTGTCTGTGGTGTATATGAACCGAGTCTTATGTAGTTGCAACTTTGATGTGACTTCTGTACAACAAGTTTCTCTCATTGATATTCAATAGGCATTGGCGTCGCGATATTGCATTTCTGCTGCCCAAGTTAATTTCAACTTTGATGGCAACAAATCTATAAATCTAAATACGGACAGTGTAGCTTGGTAATATTAATGATATTTCTATTAATGTTAATAAATTCTGAAGACTGACTTATCTAAGAAACATTTTTTTACATGATTTATGCCTTTACTCTCAATAAAATTCAGCATGCGGGTTTAAATTGCAATAACAGACACCGATTTCTTAGGAGATATCGAGGAGTGTCATCCTGAATTTCGACACAGTCCCAATTTCGAATAACAATTATAGTTCGACTACTCATTGCTTCGACAGAACATACTTCGACAACACACACCTTCGAAAAACACTACTTCGATAGATCCCTTCTTCGATATGCACTTGTTCGGCGGATTCCTATTTTAATGACTTCTAATCAGCTAAACGGTTTTATGATCAAAATTAGTATATTATAGCAGATCATGCCTTTGATTAAAACATTAAGATATTTTTTTATCCCGTTTGCACCTACGGTACAGTAGGAAAATCAACCATTTCGTGAGCGAAGCAAGCTAGTATAAAGCCCCCTATTAACAAAAGATATCCTTCCAGTTCCCCACGCCTGCAGACAGATATACCCATACAAACCAGATTGTCCGTGACGCCTTATCTTGCTGTCTCAAAAGTCGTAATGTGAACCAACCTACATCACTTACTTGTGACACTTCCAGGTTGCCGGCAAGATTGCACCAAAAGTTAACCGAAGTTAAGGCGAAGCTGTCTTCTTGTGTTTCGAAAAACTTCGACATCCCTTCAGCTGGCGCGACCCGCGCGCCTCCTTCCACCCGCTTCTGGCGCAGAGCACCCACGTCGTACCCTGCGGGCTGAGATCACATACAATCTTTAGCAGATTTCTCGATAATTTAGAAGACCGTTATGTCATTTTTTAGGGTTCCGTACAAAAAACTGAAAAAAAACGGAACCTGTGGAGGATCACTCGTGCGTCTGTCTGTATGTCCGTCCGTCTGTCACAGCCAATTTGCTCCGAATCTACTGGATCAAATCAGGTGAAATTGGGTAGGATGGTGTTATCCTATGACCCAAACACAGATGTGCAATGTAATTTTTTTTTTTTTTTTTAAATAATGGTCATTTTCGGGGGACAAATTAGGAAATTTAAAAAAAAAGTTTTGCAAACCTTACTATGTCTTAAATCAAATGAAAGGGCTTGTTATGAGGATCTCAAATACATGTTTGCTATTATTGTAAAATAAATAGTTTTGATTTTATTCATGAAAGAAGACGAAAATTGATCGTTCCCCCCCCCCCTGATCTCCGAAATTACGTTTTCACTTCTATCGGCAGTCCCCAAAGGTTGTCCGGCATGTTTTTTATCCCGGTAGCAGGATCTCGTGGGACAATAGGGTAAATGACAAAAAAAAACTAATTAGTCCGTCAGATAGACTTCCAAAAAATATTGGACACATATTTTTTCTTTTTTCACGCAAACAAAAAATTTAAGACGTTACAGTGCGTCGAAAACGCGTGTGACGTCACAATTGAGTACATTTTTTACACAACTGTGACGTCACAAGCTCCCACTCATGATCTTTGACACGTTTTATCTTCGTCAATTTTTATTAATTTGATAAAACAAAAAACACGTATCCAATATTTTTCGATAATCTAACTGACGGACTAAACAGAATCATATTTTTTGTAGTCAGTCATCGTCCCTATAACCGAACTCCATGCGGGCGAAGCCGCAGTCATAAGTATGTAGGTAAGCTACAAATAGCTTTAAAATAAATAAATACAAAATGATCAGCACCTAATAATGTCATATTATTTCTAACAAAAATCCTTGTTTTTATTTAAGTTAAATATAAAAGTGTAACCCGTCCTAACAAAAACGCTTTGTTAAAAGGTCACACTGAAATTAATGAAGTTCAACCCATTTCTAGAATTTCTTTTCACGAAAACGTCATCTACATTTTCTATTCTATTCTTTACTTTTAAGTGTTAAAAGGTAAAAACAAAATGTCTTGTACATTTTCTCCTGTGTTGTTTAGTTTTAGAGAAATATATATTTCATGTTTGTCGTGGCGTTTTTTCACTCTAGTTACAGAATAACAAAAAGTGTGGGTAGTTTTTGTAAAAGATCTCGTGCTTGTGACATCAATTTAAGGTTCTTGAAAATTGTAAGTGGTTAAAGAAACTCTGTCTAATAAATGTTCTGGAGACATTGCCACTGATCTGACTTTATACAAAGAACACACAAACGCAATTTTTAAGTAATAATGTTACGACCGAATCAGTGTTCATCACAGTTGTTCATCTACGTCGAAAAATGCATAGGAAAGCAGATGTTTTGCGTAGATTCTGAATTAGTCTCATAGTAAAAGTTGTTCATAATGATGAGTACAATCACGTGTCTTTAAATCGATCAATAATTATACCAATCGCCAGGGAACCAAAAATTAGAGTAAATTTCAAATGCGTAACCGTTTAATGAGAAGTTGCACCTTTTAAAACAGTGGTTTTGCATATTTTATGAGTTTTAATTTAATTATAAACTTGTAATAAATTATATGTATGCAAAGGGGTCAGTTTCATTCACACTGGCGGGAAAAATAACACCTGTCATGCACGATTGAATTGAAGATTAATCTTTTCATTTTTGGACTAAGTAACATAGCTTTCTTTGTGTATACTATTACAAATGCTATGTTTCATCGTTAAGGTACACAACCCTTGCTAGCACACCTTTGACGTTTACGCTATCTTGATAACATTTGATAAATGATAAATGATTTGACTGACATTTTAGGGATTATTTTGCCCTTTATAACATAACTGTGAATAATAATTGTTTATAAACAATTGTTTCTCATATGATTGATGGAATTAGATAGATTATTATCAGAGGTTAGAATAATTAAATGTTATTGATTAATAATATACTATGTATTATAATTGGATTTCATTGGTTTTCAAGGTTACCGTTATCCATCTCTGCACACGAAAATTGAAATAAAGAATTTGCAAATTTCGGCGAATTCTTTTGGTCGACAAACACGTTTGCAATTTCAATAAAACATAAGATCCAGAAAGAACTTTCGTCAAGTGTAAGTGTATGGTAATAACATGTTTATCCATAGAGAGACAGCGAATTCATTCAAATCTCAAAACGGTGTAAAAAAATCAGCATGTCCTAGAACCAAAAATTCGAGGGTGTGGACATCTAGCAACCCACACTGTGTTCGTGTGGTGGATTATACCCCACTCCGTCACACAGAGAACAGGCAAGTTTCCCACCAATGGAAATGTTATAGGTTCATTATGATATTTATTCATTTATTTATTTAACACTTCAAGCACAAAGTACAGAGGAGGACTTAATGCCATAGGCATTTTCTACCAGCCAACCTTTAGGTGATGCAGAGACAAGCAGTGGTAGGTGTCACTTCTGAAAATGAGAGAATAATTAATTAACCCAATTAATTAATTATCCCGTGATATCACGTCCTGTCTGTCCTGTTGTTTGCACATCACAGGAGCTGATGATTGATTGATTGATTGATTGATTGATTTATTTATTTTACTACTACTACTATTACAACAGCCCATAACGTCCACTGTTGGACATAAGCCTCTCCCATGATGGGAGGAATTTGCCGTAATCTCCACGCTTGGCAGGCGGATTGGAGATCGCAGTGATGAAAGACTAACAGAAAACGCTGCTGCCCATTCTCTGGTCTACGGAGGCGCAAGGTGTTCTGCCTCAGACATTACTCGCCTTATACGACACCCGTGAGTGTAATGGGTTGGTTCTGTTCTACTCTGCCGGATACCACACGGCTAATTACACGGTTATTTATTTTATTCTCTTAAAAAATCCTTAACACACATTCGCCACTGAAAGTGCCAAACTCGTCGCCAAATTTTGGTCCGACTCAATTTGAAGTGTCATCGACACGAAGAAGAAGATGATATACAGTGATAGCGTTAGTTTATGTTAACCTCACAAATCAAAGGTACCACGAGATTGTTACATAAACAAGAATTACTAACCTAGAAATAATACCTATACATCATAATAACTTTCGGAACTAAGTATAACATTTCTGACCGTTAGCATTTAATGTTTCGTGGCAGTCTGTTTGTCTTGGCCAAAGTTCCACTGAAACAAACATAGTAACTGTTTAACTTCCAGCGATACTTTACCCACAGTATCTGGTAAACAATTAATATTACGAACAAAACAAAACACTTAAGCTAAGGGGGAGTCAAAGTTTCACAATAAAAAAATGTGGTCAATTTATATTTTACAGTTGAGTTGTAAAGAAAATGATTTGAGATAGAAATCTGTGAAAGGCTTTAGCGTGTTCTTATAAAAATCTCGTGAGCGGGGTCAGTCTCTGTAATTATTACTTTTTAGCGAAATATTGATGTTAATGTTTTACTTATTATAAGGAATTACCGAGCTGCATTAAGCCTTAATCCTAATCCAAACTATCCTAATTTAAAACTAATTATAAATACCTTAACTAACTTAAACCTTTTCACGCCTAAACCACTGAACCTATCATCCTTTTCCAAGTTATTCATCAACCTTTCAACCCCAAAAAAATACAATTTCCGAAGAAAACAACAATACCGTTCATATGATAATAGATGGCGTCACGTGTGTTTCGAATCACGATAGAATTATTTATGGTGTAAACAGACTCATCACGAAGCCGTCAACTAAGCATTCTGTGCATCAAACTTAGCAACTTTATGCAAAAATTATTGCTGGGAAAAGACATTTTTTTTGGGGTGAAAACTCAATGTAACGCACTCGAAACATTGCGCTGATGGATGGATTGAACAGTACGGGTGTCGTGGAAAAAGTTGGAACTTTGACCCTCTATATCTCCGTAACTAGAAGGTTCCCAGGTATGGTGTAGAACAAAAAAATTACCCCAAAGATGGGGAAAACCAGTGCCTTTCAGCTTCGTTAAGAGACTTTTTGTTTTATTCCCTTCATTATTACAAGAAGTGTCAATTCTAAATTAAGGTGAGCTAAGCCGCGGGCAAAAGCTAGTCTTTTTAGAAATATCTTTTTGATGCTACTGATTTTCTATTATACTCCTTTTTCTGCTATTTGGGCGTGACGAATTTGAATAGGAGTCAAATTCTTCACTACATGAGCTTCAATTAATACAGATATAAATTTTACCACATTTTTATTCAAGAGGCTGTCTACGTGGTATGCTAAGTGGTCTCACATTTAAAATTAACAGTGAATCTTGGTCCTTAAACAGCCCTTATGGACCACAAAATTAATTTGCTCTCTTCATATGTTCTCAATTTAAAATCAGAATTTAATGAGCGCCTGAAATTCCGAGAAATACCGAATCAAAGGTTAGGCAAACACTCTGCCCTCTAAAATCAGAAATAGCGCAAGGGTTTTGTAACCCCTGAAGAACCCTTGAGCGTGTTGAGTTACCATTATTCTGCGACAGATCTCAAATATCAATGGATCTGAGAATTGGGAACATTAAATAGTAATAAAATCTTTTTCTTTACGAAATATGATAAAGGTGTATTTTTAGAAGGTTTTCTTTTTTATTTGCAGCATGAAGTTTGGATTCGTGCCCTTTTGATGGCAATAGGCCCCTACTCGCTTACATCCCCTGTCAACTTATGGTACGTATTTTACATGGAGCGACTGCCTATCTGACCCCCACAACCCAGTTAGTACTGGGTAATACGATACCCGGCCCTTGGTAAGACTGGTTGTCAGACTTTTTGGGCGACTGACTCCCTCTAACGACTGTCAGAGATCTACAAATGACTGTTGTTATTTATTTTGGTACAGTAGGAGAAGAATATGCATTCGCTCGTTTGATTGAAACTGATCTTAACAGGTACCAATCGACAGGACACAGTGGATCACTTGGAAACGATGCAGCTGACGAACTTGCCAGAAGAGGATCCAGCACAAAACCCTACAGACCCGAACCCATTGTGCCCATTCCTTTGAAGCAGATATGAAGCTGGTTAAAGGATCACACTCGAATACAAGCGGAGAAATGGTGGACCTCGGCACCAGGGTGTAGGCAATCCAAGGAAGCTATGCCATCCCTGGATACAAAGCTGACCAAGCGCCTTCTGCGCCTAGACAGAGATAACCTGCGTCTGGTGGCGGGGACCATCACTGGACACTGTTCACTGAATAAACACTTCCACACCCTAGGAATCACTGGCAGTCCTCTGTGCAGAGCATGCATGGAGGCGGAGGAAACGGTGGCGCATGTGATCCTTGAGTGCTCAGGCGTTACCAGGATTCGTGAAGATACCCTTGGAACACCAAGATCCCTTGCCCTGAAGAGACCGGGAAGTTTGATCCGCTTCTGGAGGGAGGTGGGCTGGTTGGAGTAATCGGCCAAAATGGCTCACGCACAATGGTCTACTTCAAGGACTAAGTCCGGAAACCTAAGCTCCATGATAGATGGATAGATAGATTGGTACCAATCGTCGTCGAATCAAAACAGAAAATCTAAAAATCATTAAAACAAACGTCTTGAGGACCAATATATAACTTCGAATTTAAATTATTAAACGCACAAGCGTATAATAAATTCAATGAATACATTATAAATTGCTCGACGACCCGCCGTAGAACGGGTCTCCCTAACTAATTATAAAGAGTGGTAATTCTTGGATAAATACCAACGTATCTCCTGATGCTTTTACGGAATTAATTCAAAAGTATGGTGGAAACAAACGTATTTGACGAAACAATATATCACGGCATCATTTTATTTTACTAGATATGACGTTTCAGTCCCATGTAACAGGGGCGAGCCTATTACCATCAATCGCACCTCCACACTAAGCCCTGCTACTGAGAAATCCTTGATGGAAAATCCCAATAACACTACGCCGGTACTGGGAATCGAATCCAAGACAGTATTAGCACTTATAACCACTAGACCAACGATGCAGTATTTTTTTGTGTTTTAGTAATAAACTGTTGAGTTTAGAGTTAGCATCATTATACTTGTTGCTAAATTCCTTATTCATTGGTGGTAGTTTGATACGTATGTTGACTATAAACATAACATGTTGCATGTTATCCCCGAAAGATGAGGCTGAGGTGTATATCTAGAGCTGTACACCCACGTTCGAGAGTTCCATGTATTAGGGAGCGAGCCTATTGCCATCAACAGGACACAGGTCCAGGTTAGCCGTGTGGTATCCGGCAGAGTAGAATAGAACCAACCCATTACACTCACGGGTGTCGTATAAGGCGACTAATGTCTGAGGCAGAACACCTTGCGCCTCCGTAGAGCAGAGAATGGGCAGCAGCGTTTTCTGTTAGTCTTACATCACTGCGATCTCCAATCCGCCTGCCAAGCGTGGAGATTACGGCAAATTCCTCCCATCATGGGAGAGGCTTATGTCCAACAGTGGACGTTATGGGCTGTTGTAGTAGTAGTAGGACACAGGTCCAGACTCCGTGACTGCTACTAAAAAAATCCTGATTGACGAACCCAAAAAAACTTTGCCCAACTCGGGAATCGAACCCAGGACCTCATACTCAGCAGTCGCCCTTGCGATCACCAGACCAACGAGGCAGTAAAGTCAGTTGACTTTAAAGAATGACAGAATAATCTGTTTAATGAAAATAATCAAATACAAGACAAGATCTACGCTAAGGAAAAGGGCCACTGCGCAAATAGCTGAATTCATACCTTTGATAGGAAACTGCCTCGATATCATAATTTCGAAAGGGTTACTTGGGTTTACTCAGGTTAATGAAATGCCTTAGGCTTGAGGTATAGTATACACATATGCATTATATGATACATATTTATCCTTATATAATGTATAATCAATTTGAAGATAAACTGATCCTTAATAAAATGAAATACAACCTTAAAATGATATACACGGATTTCTGCAACACATGAGAATCTTGACATCAATTCATTAAACACAAAGACCATGTTCCATTAATATCGGTCACAGGATGTGAGCTTAGCTTCACTTTGTATGAATATATGGTCCGGATCATCAAATAGACGTTACGCACGGATGACTTTGTTTTTTTTTCCTTTATGAATAAAAGCTAAAATTCTTAGGTAAGCAATTTAACTCTGACTAACTAACTTAAAGTGTACGGTCGAACAAGCTATTTGGTATACAGTTTAACCCACAAATTACATTGTAAAATGTATACCAAATAGCTTGTTCGACCGTACAATGTTACGACTAAGAATAGTGTCAATTTGCACTTCTATACAGTTCCGTATAGCTTTGATGATGAAAATGTAGAAGAATCTAAATGAGTAAGATACCAGTTTACGAGCTGGTACGCTAATTTTAATAAAATACGTTTCAATCGTTAATTGAAAAAAACGTTGGAAATAAATCATATCTATGTAACATACATACGTGTCACACTTCTGGAGCCCGCCTCAACCGTCTCATCGTTCCTTATTAGGACCTTATTGTTAATTTCCTTTTTTTTATAACGTCAAATCAAATCAAATCAAATCAAATCATCTTTATTTGTGAACACAGGTACGCAGGTAGGTAACGTGCCTGAGTTAATTCCGAAACGACCACAAACGATAAAGTCTCTACAGTACATAAAGGTGGGATCGTCCATTGAGACCCACAGCCACACTACGAACGGATGCGTGGCCAGCAAACAAATGAACCACGCAGTTTACCTGTGTAACTTATCCGTACACATCCTACGCAGCGGTGGAATTTCACCTTTGACCTTTATCAACTTGCTGAACAGTGGGGGTTTAGTGGTATCGAACTGTGTAGATTGGTTGTAGGTTCAAACCTAATCAGAATATTTTGTGTAATTTATTTTATAATTACTGCACTCAAAATGGTGAAAAATATCGTGAAAAATCTTAATATCCTAGAACCAAAAGTAGACATGTGTCATTCACCACGTCAGACCCATGTGGTGGATTACGGCCCATACCTTTTAACAGAGAGGAGACCCGTGACCATGATGGAAAGATTTATAGGCTGATTCTGAATACATACAAGGTGTACCATAATAAACGCAAGACCTCCCGTGTGGTCTCTTGGAACATGAAACTGGACAACTTTTGTTTAACGAGTTCCTAAAATTCGCAAAAAAATATTGGACTTGGAATTGACTGACTTAATTAGTTCATCAACATGAATGGTAAATCTAAAAAAAATATGAATTTCCAAATGTCATAGAACAAACGTTGTTCACTTTCATGGTCTAAGACACTACACGAGATGTCTTGCGTTAATATACCTGTATAATTATGTATCCTTTACCAAGCTACGCGAAAACCAACCTATTCATCTCCAACCACGCGTCAGGTATACAAATCTAAACACCGACGAAGCTAAGCCTTAAATTAACATAACTGGCAACATCAATATTATAAAGCCAATGTAGAATAGAGTCGGTACAAGTCTAACAAAGGGTAATCCAGGCACGTGAGACACATTATGCTAAGTGTGAAGTCAACAAGCGATGGAGTAATAAACTTCGTTAGTGCTGAACAATGGAGGCTGGAACACCTTGTTTGTGGAGACGGGGATTTGAATTCTGATGATGGTGATAGACAGAGAGGAAGATAATGTGGATAAGTGTTCTATTTGCGTTTTTACCCTTGTCTCCGCCATTTCCTCACTGATCGCAAACATATGCGACGCATCATAAAGTCTACATTGGTCTGCTCGGTGCACATTAACATTTACACACATTATCATTTTTGCCTGTGTCTGTAACACGGTTTATACTAGCACAGACACAGTCGTTCACTCTGTCTCAAATAATGCATAGTGTTGTGCTTCATAAAATGGCGTTTTATGTTTTTGATTGAGATGGACAAATTGTATTTGGCTTTTTTTTTAATAAAGATTATTATTATTATTTGTCACCAGACATCTACTGCTGCATATAATATGAGGACCTAAACCAATGAGGTAGACTTTTTATGAAAAATAATAAATACCTCTTGTCACAGAAAAAGAAGCCATAGTGACCTACACACTTGTATAGTCTCGGTACACCCATTAAATTATATATCTTAGAGTACATTTTGCGTTGAAGTGTAAGCGGTAAGATACGTTGATAACAGCTTCAAGCGTTGGAAAGTTCTTGAGGTTAAGCGGAAGTTCTGATGATAAGCGCTTCAAGCACGTTTTAATAATGTTCCGCATATTATACTGTCATGCATACCGAAAACAAGGTAGGAATGTAATCCAAAGTAGATATTGTTTAAGAAAAGCCGAAGAAGTAATTAAAGTTTTGATATTTTAGAAATTTCAATATCGTTGAATCCAATTTTTGTTTTATTATTTTGTTCTACCTTTGTTTCTAGACCAAGAATCAACTGTCAATGATCCAAAATAAATAAACTTTAGTTTTATTTGCATAAAATATAGGTGTTACCAAAAGTACAAATGGTGGTTTAGGCTCAAACCATATTTTTCCTTTTTAGGGCATACAAATTTAATTTAACATTAATAAATACCTAAATTAATAAATATCGCTAGACATTAACACACAGCGCCATCTAGTGCCACTATACTACATATAAACTTTTTGTTTGTAAATACATACTTATTATACATATAAACATCCATGACTTGGAAACAAAAATTTCCATGCTCATCACACAAACATTTGCTCAAACCGGGTGAATAGACTCGGTGGGACTTTGTAATAAAAGTAGTGGACTGTATTAGAATAGATGTAATACCACAATTAACATTAATAATCAACTTATGAAGACCGTACAAAGAAATGCCCGGAGTGGCCGACGTCTGTGAGCTCAGTGAGCGGAAGGGCGCGCAGCGGCGCTCGCGTAGCCGGGTTCGGTACGCCGCGCCCCACGCCCTCCCCGCGGTTGTCCACGCATATGTGAGGCGCCGACATATTCCCCGGGTTGAAGAGAAGTCTTCAATCTTCGACTGGTAGGGGGCAGATGCAGTTGAAAGCACGGCGAATGGTGCCCCGCTTCGTCTTCATCTCAGCCACTCTCGTGACCCCGTCTACGCCGGGATAGGTCTTCGTGACCCGACCCAGGGACCAGAGCAGGGGTGGCGTCGTCTTGTCCTTGATCAGGACTAATGACCCCGGCTTCACTTCACCTCTGGAATCAAACCACTTCGATTTCGCCTGCAGCAGAGAGGTATATTCATTATGAAATCGTCCCCAGAAATGTTGCCTGATGAGCTGAATCCGCTTCCAACGATCCAGCCGCGTGATGTTGGCTTCAGTCAACTGAGGATATGGTACTGATAAGAATGGCCGTCCAATTAGGAAGTGAAAGGGAGTAAGAGCCGAAAAATCGTTAGGGTCAGAAGAAAGAGGAGTAAGAGGGCGTGAATTCAGCACCGCCTCTATGTGAGTAAGACAGGTAGCCATCTCCTCGAAAGTGAAGTGGGTAAGATGTAGTAGTCGTTTTAAATGATGCTTGCATGATTTTACAGCAGCTTCAGCCAATGAATTAAAATGAGGGCTATAAGCAGGCGTGAAAATGAATTCAATGCCTTGCTGCGCCATTTCAGATGCAACATTTGATGATTGCAAGAACCTACACATCTCATTTGATGCGCCTACGAAGTTAGTCCCGTTATCGGACGTGATGCTTCGAGGCTTGCCACGACGCGCCACGAAACGATTTTAAGCGGCCATGTAGGCCTCAGTAGTGAGGTCAGTGACGAGCTCCAAATGTATGGCTTTTACTGCCGAGCAAACAAAGATGCACATGTAGGATTTTGTAAGTTTGCATCCTCGGCCTTTACGATTGGCCACCAATACTGGCCCAGCATAGTCAACGTAACAATTCAAAAAAGGAAACTCAAGATTTGTTCTTGAACTCGGTAGTTGTCCCATTATAGGCTGTACGTTCTGAGCCTTGTGTCTGAAACATTTATGACATTTATTCACGACAAACCTAGACAAGTTTCTGCCACCTAGAGGCCAATAAGTTTGTCGTATGTGAGACAATAACAACTGTGGACCAGCGTGCACAAGCTTTAAATGTTGCATTTGAAATATAAGTTTTGTAAGTACGTGCTTACTGCATAAAACAATAGGATGTTTTACCTTAAAATCGTAGGGGGAGTTATCGAGTCTCCCGCCCACGCGGATGATTTTATGATTGTCAATGAACGGTGTCAGAGGAAGCAATCTACTTTTGCGTGGTAATTTTTGTCCAGACTTTAACAAATTATACTCTTCAGGAAACATTTCAAGCTGTGAATGGTGTATAATTAAATTTAATGAATTTTCAAGTTCTGTTATTGAAAAATTACCTTGCAATTTACTTTTATTTTTTACGTTGTAAATAAAACGTTGTACATATGTAAATATATTTTGTATTTTGGTTAGGCTAGAATACTTTACTAATAAATCATGAATGATTGATGAATGAAAGGTAAGGTCTGAATGATTACTAGGTACTGAATGAATGATTGTTGCTATCACCACTAATTAAATGAGTCACTACTTCCGGCAGACTATCCTTCCCGGTGTTTGGCATGCTGGGCCACTCATTTTAACTATGCTGTAAAAATGAGGGTCCAGACCACCACAGAGGTTCTTTTATGAGAACGTCAGCCCTCTGACCGCGGGAAACAAGATCCGCCGGGTTGTCCTTCGACGGTACGTAGCTCCAGGTATGACCACATGTACTTTCCTGTATTTCGTTGACTCTGTGTCTGACGAAAGGCTTTAATTGGTTTGAAGGAGTAGAGAGCCAACCTAGGACTATGGTTGAATCACACCAGAATCTACATTTATGAATGGGCATTGTAAGTGATTCCTAAACCTTAGTACACAGCCTTGCACCCAACAAAGCTCCACAAAGTTCAAGCCTCGGTATCGTCGTTGGTTTGATGGGCGCTACACGATTTCTAGAGACTAGAAGTTGTACGCCTATGGATCCGCTGCCATTACAAGACCGAATGTACACACAAGCGCCATACGCCCTCTCGGACGCGTCGGTAAAGACGTGTACTTCATGCGTAATAGAGTCTTCACGCAAAACCCAACGAGGAATTTTTAATTTGTTTAATGCTGTTATTGTGCCTTCAAATGTAGACCAAAGATTTTTGATTTCAAGCGATACTTCGTCATCCCAGTCATATTTATCTAGCCAAAGACGCTGCACGATCATCTTTGCTTCGACGACGCACGGACCCACGAGGCCTAGTGGGTCAAAGATCATACTGATGACAGAAAGGACATGACGTTTGGTGACTTTAGTAGTGGAGGTGATATTTATATTATAAGTGAATCTGAGTCGCAAACCCAGTTGAGACCTAAAGTTTTAGATTGAGATGAGTTTGGACCTTGCTCAGAAAAATGTAAAGTATTATGTAACTCGTTGCTATGTGTGATTTGTTTGAGAATTTGGGGATTATTTGACCGCCATTTACGTAAATTGAATTTTGCAGATGCTAGAACCGAATGTACTTTATTTGAAATGTCAACAGTATCAGCTATGGTATCCCCTCCACTAAGAAAGTCATCAACGTAGAAGTCACGTCGTATAGCACATTGGACACGACTATCCTCAATATTATCAGCCAGACTAACAAGACACTTAGTGGCTAAATAGGGTGCAGAAGCGGTACCATAGGTAACCGTGTTCAAAGTGTATGTCCTAAGAAGTTCTGATGGTTCATACCTGAAAATTATTTTTTGAAGAGAGAATAGAATAGAATAGAATACTCTTTATTATGTATCTCTCTCTCTGTATGTATCTCTTTGTTTTGTTTGTTGGTCTTTGGACTGGATTTAACTCAATGGCCCTGTACATTTTCTCTACGTCACCTGAGACCACGTATATATGCTGACGAAAACGTGTTAAAATGGAAAACAGGTCGTCCTGAACTACGGGACCGACCATCTGAATGTCGTTAAGCGACACGCCCGAACTGGTCGAAGCTGATGCGTCGAATACTACGCGTAGTTGTGTAGTGGTGCTAGAACTGCGAATAACTCCATGATGTGGAATGTAATATTTATTCATGGAGTTTTCTGGTGGAGGAGTACAGTCTGAGTCTAACGTCATATGACCTAGGCGCTCATATTCTCTCATGAACTCATTGTATTTATTTTGAAATAATGGATCGCGTTTAAATCGCCGTTCAAGGGAAAGAAAACGATTTCTAGCATTAGTAAAAGAATGACCTAATGTACTAGGATCCCCCTTTAAAGGCATAGTGACGACGAATCCCCCACTATCATTACGAACAGTGGTTTGAGCAAAAGATTGCTCACACATTCTCTCTTCAAGTGAGAGTGAATGTTTTGAAGAGACGTTGTCAAGCTCCCAAAAATAAGTGAGGTCGGGAGTGACATTAGAATGATGGCAAAAATGAATAGCGGAAAAACATGATTGGCGCGAAATACTACCTGAAACTAACCATCCTAACTTGGTCTCGCATAATTTTGGTAGGTTTTTCCCTAAGTCTATCGTTTTGCTACCTAAGACATTCCAGAAAACTTCAGCCCCTACCAGGATGTCTACGACCGACGGAACATTGAAGTTCGGGTCTGCTAGCTGAAGACCTGGAGGAATAGGGACGTGTTTAATAGGTACGAATGATGACGGTAGAACCTTTGTGATTTCAGGCAAAATATGACACTCGATATCGACAGTAAAGGCACAGCATAAAGACTCTATTGAGAGGTGACAAGACTGTGTACTGGTGGATATGTGATTGTTGATACCCGTTACCTTGGTGCTCGTACCGCGTCGTAACAAACCCAGCTTCTCTGACAAGCTCTGCGTAACAAAGTTCGCCGTACTGCCGTTGTCCAGTAGCAGGCGCGCAGTGTACTTCTTACCCGTCACGCCAGTCACGTTCACCATCGCTGTGGACAGTAATACATGCGCAGAAGTAGCAAGCTGCATGGAATTGGCTGAAAGCGACACATTTGAAGAAGGTGAAGCAGATGGCATGGCAGAAGGCAATGGATTGGAAGCAAGTTTGGGCTCGTTTGATTCTAAATGTAAAAGCGTGTTGTGTTTTATTGTGCAATATTTGCAATGTGAAAATCTACATCTGTTTACATTATGTCCAAAGCGTAAGCAATTAATACACACTTTAAATTGTGTTGCCTTTTGTAAACGATTTTCTATGGACAAGTTTCTAAAAGATTCACATTTAAATAATGTATGTGCTTGGGAGCAAAGTGGACATTTACTATTTTTATTAATTTTAGGATTATCTAGTTTTTTATTTGTTTGGTTAGGCTTAGAATCTGCTTTGTCGGAATTAAGGCTATTGTTCAAAGCGACAACAGTATTCCTGTCGGTAGTGCCATGATTGGACTCCACTGACTCTAACCAGTCCGCTTTCCTGCTTAAAAATGAACAAAATTGTGTTAAAGTCGGATCTTCTTTAAAAGTGTTTCTATGCTCTTCCCATACACGTACTGTTGTTTTATCTAATTTCTTGACCATGAAATAAATAATAATGTCATCCCAATATTGTGTGGGCCTTTTTAATGTTGTAAGTGCCCTAATATTTTTGTGAATTATGTTGACAAGGTTTCTGATGGAAACGCTTGTCTCGTTCATTATTGGTTCGGCATCAAACAATGCTTGGTAGTGGTTGTTCACTAATAGACGGTCGTTATTGTACCGTTCGCACAACAGGTCCCACGCTAATTTATAATTGTCGGCTTTAAAATCTATATTTTTAATAATTAAAGCCGCGTTTCCTTGGAGTGAAGCTCGCAGGTAGTGGAACTTGTTGACGTCACTTATGCTAGTGTTGTCGTGAATCAATGACCCAAAGGTATCCCTAAACTCAAGCCAGCATTGGTAGTTCCCATCGAAATGAGGCAAATCTATTTCTGGCAAACGAACAAAAGAATTCCTAAATGAAATATGTGCACCTGAGTCAGCATCTTTGAAGCCCGCCTCCGACGCAGCACCGTTGGCCGAGACACCGAGCAGGCTGCGCGTGAGTGCCACCAGGTTGAAGAACTGACGGTCAAAGTCCTCACGCTCAGCCAACGCAGACTCGTCGTCATCGGAAAGCACTTCTATCTGTGTCTGAAAGGCGTCAAATTCGCTGTGTAAGTTTTCGAATTTATTAAAACGCTCGTGTAAATCTAAACGTTGCAACTCAGAAACTGCGGAACTACTTTTTATTAAATTTAAATAGTTGCTGTAAATAGTAAGCTTCGATTTAATTGAACTACGTTTCTTGATCAATGTTTTTACGTTATCTGACATTGTTGAGTAAAAAATAACAGCTGTACGCACTAACGCTAATGAACCTAATAGATAAAAAACGACAAAACAGCTGTGCGTTAGTGAAAGGATTCGAGAATCACTGTCAAGGTCAAGCGGTCAACACGTGTTAACGTCGTGCAAATCAGCTAATTAGCACGCGTTTTACTACAAAATATGCGTGTTTTACAAGCAGTGATATGGATAATAATGGGAAAGCACTAATTTTGAAATACTGTATGAATATAAGAGATGAGAAGATAGAAAGACGATTTTTACGGCATGAAAAGTAAGCAGAAAAATAACTAATTGGAACGGACTCACTCAAATACAGTATTATACTCCCGTAAGTATGACTTGAGCTCCCACGATGACGATGCAGGCTGCTTCGGGAACGACTCCTTCGCTTCGATCTTCGTGGTCGTACCGCGTGGCGTTTGCGCGCGGTCAAAGTCCGCGCAGGTGAACACGACGACCGATGATATCGACGGCGTTAATTACGGCAATACCGGTAATTATTTACGGCAATCGTAGGACCAATGAATAGACTCGGTGGGACTTTGTAATAAAAGTAGAGGACAGTATTAGAATAGATGTAATACCACAATTAACATTAATAATCAACTTATGAAGACCGTACAAAGAAATGCCCGGAGTGGCCGACGTCTGTGAGCTCAGTGAGCGGAAGGGCGCGCAGCGGCGCTCGCGTAGCCGGGTTCGGTACGCCGCGCCCCACGCCCTCCCCGCGGTTGGCCACGCATATGTGAGGCGCCGACACCGGGATTCGAACCCGGGACCTTTAGAGCGTAAGGCAGCCTCATTACCGCTACGCCATTCGGGTCGTCAGACCTAGACCTAGACCTAGACCTTGTGCGTATTTCAATGAAATAATTTAATATAAGGTTCTAAAACTACAGTAAGTTTAAAAGAAGATTCCTTGTCAACTTCATAAAGGGAAGCTTTGTGTAAACCATAGTTTTCTAGAGCTAAGGGTTTAGTTGTATAATATGTACTCGTAACCGACTAACTGTTTAAAATAGACTGATTTTAACGGACGTATGTACGAGTATGTAACAATTCTAAAGATGCACCTTGGGTTTCCTGTTGTGTTCCCGTTAAGTCGTAAGCAAACAAATCTGAACCTTATAACACATTCAAGTCACACCCAACAGACCTTAATTGTGGAACAACAAATAAATCAAGATTTTCTCAAACAAAACTATAATTTAAATGCATTACAAAGTCCACGATTTGTCGTCTCCCCTTATCTAACGTTCCGTCAACACCGAAACTTTGTGAAATAAATCTACATACTTGAGATAACGCGAGAGTTTACGTTTTGTTTTAAAACACGTTTGTGAAATTGTGGTTTGCTGTTTGGGAAATGTGGAGAAAGGTGCACAATTTGGATTGTATTCGCTTTTTAAATGTTGAATTTATTACACCAGCGTATGGTCCCACTGCTGGGCAAAATCCTCCTTCGACTCCTTCCATTTCTCAATGCTATTTGCGGTTGTGGCTCTATCTTTCATGAAGCCGTCTAGTTCATCTTGCCGTCATCGTCAGGGTCTACATAATGTCCATTTCTCAATGTATGCACCAATGCATGTAAAAGGTAGAAAAATTAGATGATCTCCAATATTGCCGTATTTACACCAAGCAAAAAAAAAATTGTTATAGCAAGTAATGTATAACATCTAATTGAAAATCTACCTTGGTAGGTAGATTTCACTAACGGCCATTTTCAATAACTTACTTGCCGGTTTCGGTAGGTTGCTATCTCTGTCTGTTTGACATTTTGCTTACTGGACGGTTAGAAACAAAATATCATAGAAAAGCTTTCTTTGATTTTTCTAGGAATCAAGTGACAGATAGGTGACACGGTTAGGATATTCTTTGTTTATAGAAACACCGATAGCTACGGAAGAAGGCACTTTAACCAACAGTTATACAACAACAACAACAACAGCCCGTAACGTCCACTGCTGGACATAAGCCTCTCCCATAATGGGAGGAATTTGCCGTAATCTCCACGCTTGGCAGGCGGATTGGAGATCGCAGTGATGAAAGACTAACAGAAAACGCTGCTGCCCATTCTCTGGTCTACGGAGGCGCAATTTGTTCTGCTTCAGACATTAGTCGCCTTATACGACACCCGTGAGTGTAATGGGTTGGTTCTATTCTACTCTTCCGGATACCACACGGCTACAACAGTTATACGTAAGTAAGTTATAGAAAATGGCCGTAAGTAGGTAGATTCTAAGAGTAAGACTCTCTCAACACGAAACAATATTAACATCTACGTAAGCGTTTAAAAAAAATCTTTAAAAGTTAAATAAGATTTTACCCAGGTGTGCAATCACAATTTATTTTGGTTCACGCCAAATTCCCCATATTAAATAATTATGGAGTGTAGCAAAGTGACGTCACAAGCCAATAAGCCTGTTAGCATTTACTAATTACCTTACGAGGCGACGCATCGCTCGCGGCTTACCCCTGAAAAAAATAAAGACAAAAGGTGCACTTCTGAAAACGCGATAGCAAAGACTGGGTCATAGTGTTAGTTTTTTTAAATGGTTTTTTTAAAAATAGGTCAAATAGGCAGTCGTTCCATGTAAACTACTGGTATTCAGCTGCATCCGGTTAGACTGAAAGCCGACCCCAACATAGTTGGGAAAAGGCTAGGCAGATGATGGTTGTTTTTGAAATCGATGTTTTCTTGTTACAGATTCAATAAATAAATAAATATATCACAGTTTCGAGCCTTCTGTCATACATCTATTTGTGATACAATACAAGACGAGAGAGAAGCAGAGCTGACGCACCGTTAATTAGCTTGTATATAACATAGGTATTCTTATATAAACTACGTGTAAAATACGTTTACGTTTAGCGAGAAGTTACGTTCAGCGTTTTCTGTTAGTCTTTCATCACTGCGATATCCAATCCGCCTGCCAAGCGTGGAGATTACGGCAAATTCCTGCCATCACGGGAGAGGCTTATTGTCCAGCAGTGGACGTTATGGGCTGTTGTAGTAGTAGTGTAGTTAGCGAGAAGTTATAAAGGAAAGAATTGCAGGCTGTTTTATCAGGTGTCTGCGCTTTATCTTAAATTATTTTTGGTTTCTATTATTCACTAATGCTTGAGTGGAATGCGTCGATGCCTATGCACCTGTTATAATTATAATTGTATCGATGGTTTCACAATATAATACGATATCCCCTATATTTTTTTTACGACCAACACTACAGACAATTTTCATCTTTCCAAAGTTTTAATTTCTTGGGAGTTTTTGTCGAAAGTTTAGTAGTATATATATATGTAGTATATAGATATTGCAACGTGTCGTTCGATTCTGCTGCAAATCTTATTGAATCAAGCAACACTGCTGTGTTCCTAGTATAAAAGGTAAAGGCAGCCACTAAGTTTAGGTGATTAAAAAATTATATTTTAGACCATTATCCTCATTACAAGACAAGACAAGATATTTATGTAGAAACGTGAGTATACATACAAATATGCAGGTTGTTCATAAACAAAAAGATCCATCTTGTTCGGCCATTAGTTCACAAATCTTTACAAGATCTAAATATCCACATGATATCACGCCTGTAATCCCCGAAGTGTTAGGCATAGGCCACATTTCGCCAGTTAAGTCCCATGTAATATTGCCAGCAACCGGGCACAAATGCAGACTCCGTGACTGCTACTGACAAATTCCTGGAAGAAAAACCCAATAACACTTTGCCCGACCCAAGAATCGAACCCAGGACATCATGCTCAGCTGTCGCGCTTGCGGCCACTAGACTAACGAAGCAGTCAAATGCCTAAATATCTAATTTATAATAATGTTTACTCAAACATAAAGTAAAACTCCAACAACATTTAGGTCCGCCTGGGCAATAAGCCTACGTCCCAAGATTCTAATGAAGAGTATGCTAATTAGTTACTCCAACTAATTTACAAATAAACGCCTTTATAACTCAGTCCTATGGTGCAAAGTTTCGTAGCAAGTTTTACAACAAAGACTTCCCAGCATAAGTTTTGTCTGAACTACATACTTTTAGAATGTAAGTAAATAGTTCAGAACCTTATAATGAAAAGCAAAAATGTTTGCTCGTAGCAACATCTACGCCGCGTAGCAAGAGTCTACGCCGCGTAGCAAAAACCTACGCTTCGTAGTAATTCTCTACAAGATCTTAGTGTATTAAAGCAGATTCTGATTCTCAGTTTCGATTTATCCTACCGTTTTATTATCTTAATTTATTTTGGCAGACCAGGATGTTAATTTTGCTTTATGCATTTTGAAAAGTAATTATACTTGTTTTAACTTCACTTCTTGAACTTTGCGGCTCTTTTATGTTGTTAAAAAATTCTGAGTACTCCACCTCCTTTTCTATTGCGAATTAAAATTGGCTTTTTAGGATTCAGAAACATTGATAAATATTTTCTATTTTTTTGTTGAATTATTCATATAAAATTCAGCTTTACTCTCAATAATCTTCCTATTGAAAATATCATCAAACGTCTTTAACATATTACAGACGTTACATAATATATTACCTTTTGAAGGACTCCTACACCCAATATGTCCCCAATAAGATCTAGCACAGCCTTATGTTTCAAAATAGAAATAATTTCACACAATATCGAGTCGGTTTTCCTAACAAAATTAATTTTGGTAAACGGATATCTTTACATACATATTTGTATGGTAACGTTAGCATACCGGTGTATACGATAGATTGAAGGGATTCCCTTTGTTCTGGGTTAACCCACAAAATATTACGTATCCAAAGTACAGTCTCCAGCAGTAATATGTATACAGGGTGTTAGTTTAAACGAATGATATTCTTTAACGGAGTCATGAAAATGATCAACTTTAATTACTTTAGAATCAGTTTTGAAATCAAGAAAAATCTGCTTTTCCATATAATAATGTTCGCATAACTCGAGTAAATGGAGAAGATGATTATTTTTTGCATATTTCAGAACAGGCATTTCAGTCGTCGAAATCCGGAGACGTACGAAGGTCTTTGATATTGGAAAACGATTTATTTAACTCGCGTGGAGTAAAACTGTGACCGAGTGGCGTCCACAAGGACTGGGAAGAGAAGTATTGGTCGTCCGGCGGCGAGATGGGCAGACGACATTGTTGGCATTGCGGGAATATCCTGGATGAGGCTGGCAAAAGAGCGTGGAGCTTGGCACAAGCAAGCTCTTTTTAAATAAATAAAAATGTAATATTTAAAAATGTAATGAAAATGTACAGAAATTAATAAAGGCAATAATAATATTATAATTATATAATTGTTTATTCCTCTAAAAGTATGTTTCCTTATACACATGACACACATGTTGCTTATGTACATTGAGCAACATGCAAAAGTATCTTTCAACTACCGTATTGATTGTACTTTTACTGTTGTTACGAACATAGTATTTTAAAACCTATTCTTTTCAGTCTTAAGTCAAAGTATTTTCCATTATTCCACGAAAAAAAATCGTCGTAAGTGTTTACATATGCTAGTGTTTTCATAGTGTTTGCTTGTGACTGTACATTGAGTACATTGAGCGAGCGTATTGAATTGGAAAACATATTCTTGTGTATCGAGGTTCTGGAGCGATGTTGTTTGTGGCGACGTAGATAAATAAATGTTTCTGTAAGGAAGTTAGTATGATAACAAAGTTTTATAATAAATGTGTCTTTTTAACGTAGTAACATTGTCTTATTTTTGTTCGTGTGTTATAGTGTGCTCTAAAAAACATAACAAAAAAAAAAATTAATTAGCCTGTAATGTTACCAGATGTTCTAGCGTTTTCTGCCTACCCTTCATGGGAAAGAGGCGTGGGAAAGAGGCGTGAATTTATTTATGCAATGTGACTGATACTTGGGCATATAAAGCCTGTTTTCTGTGAAATTGTGATGTAAATTACGTAAAAGCACATGTTTAAATATTAGTTTGTTAAAGATTAATTTGCAATGACAAAATCTAACTTTTTTTGTGATCCAAAAGAAATTGCTATTGTATAAGCTAGCAATCTTTTTAAAGTTTATCTACTTACGTAACTTCTATACTATAAAATAACGTTAAAAATAAATCCTATTTCTTCCTAATAGCAATGCCAACCTACAATACATAAGCTCACGCGAAGCTATCGCAACCGGCGTATTGGAAACGATATTGTTTGTTATTGCCTCAGAGACTTCCAGAATTTATCGACACAAATTGGACCTGTTTCGACCCGCCTCGTGTCGTTTCGACCTGTTTCGTCATTTTAATACTTGATTGACTTATCTTTACGTACAAAGGCATGGCGTCAAATGAAAAGGAAAGGTAGCTTGATGTGGCGTGAAAATTATTGATAAGAGTGATGTTAGATCGAAGCTATATTTATGAATTTAGTCGTGAAATAAGTTTAGTATGAAATATTTCTTCCATAGATTTTAGCTGGAAATAAAGGGTATATTCTGGTATTGCTTATTATCTTTCTATCATAAGAAAATCAATAAACAGGTAGGATAATATTCTTTTGTTTTTGTTTTGTTTCTTTTGTTTGTAGTCATCATCATCTGGTAAGCCTTTTCACAACATTATTGAGGTCGGCTTTCAGTCTAACCAAAGTACTTTTTTTCCTGTCATTGAGATCATTCTGTACCATAATACCTGGGAACCTTCTAGTTACGGAGATATTATTTATTTATTTAAACTTCATGTACAAATAGTGGTACATAGGTGGACTTAATGCCACAAGGCATTCTCCCAGTCAACCTTTGGAATAAATAGGAAAACATAGTGCTAAGGAACAAAATAATGTCAAAAAAAATTTTTGTTAACCAGAATTAAAAAATATTGATACGAACAATTAAAAAAAAAAAACAAAATAAAATATTGATATTGTTAAAATATTGTTACTATTTTTATATATATATATATATATATCTTTTTATATATATTGAATATTGAAGATCAAAGTTTCAAGTTTTTTACATGTATTTTTTTAAATACAAGTTTTTAATGTCAAAACTTTACTTTAAATACCTCCATGACCCCTGCAATATTCAATGCACCCATCAGTACAATGTTTTTTGGTAAAACGTAATTTTTCACAACAAAAGTCACTCCCTAGCAATAAATTTTGCGTAGAGTTTACTTAGTTTGATGCACAGAATGCTTGGTTAACAGGTCTTGAAGGGTCCGTTAACACCTACTATACAAGATTACTAACACCATAGAGTTTAAGTACGTAATTCATAATTTTATGCATGATTCAAACAATTTCTACAAAACATCAGTTCCAAAATAATCTTATCTACATCGCGTGAGCCCCCAAATCGTTTATGACTTACGATTTGATTAAGCGATCTAAAATTCTTTAGGCAGTATTTTTGTTTTTTTTTTTTATCAAAACTAGCAAATAAGTTACATCTCATTTTGTGATAGTGATCTACAAGAGAACGGAGGGCGGTCACGCGAGGCTTGCACTAGTTACTTTGTACTGTTTCATTCGTTAATTTTGATAGCACATTAACTGTTAGATAAGAATTTACACTTTAGTGAGTAAAAGGAGGTAGTTATTCATGAACTGAATAATTTTTTCACCACGGCAGGACCAATTCTTGAAAAGCTCTTGCCAAAACGTGTATAAAAGAAGACAATAATCACGCAGTACTAAAGACATAAAATATCCTCATAGAGTGATCTCTCTCTCTATCTGATGATAGGCAGTCGCTCCATGTAAAATACTGGTTTTCAGCTGAATCAGCCTAGACTGGAAACCGACCCCAACTTAATTTGGAAAATGATAGACTGGTGATGATTGATTTTTCTCACGTCAAAATTGCTAAAATCTTGCCACCAATTTTGCATCATAAATAATTACACAAAAGGTGGAGTAAATTTACAAGTTAATAAACAAAGAATATTTTAATAACCCACTTGCTATTTCCGTATCATAGTTAGAAGCACGCCGTGAAGTAATTATGAAGATATTTACGACTTAATAACAGGCTGGGTGAAGGAATAATTAAAGCTACTCGTTCTAGTACTAGTTTTTAAATGAAGTCAATAAGGTATAGAAGGAAGTGGTAAATGGTTTGTTATTCCGAGTAACAAACACTAGCGAATGGCCTCATTTATTCATTTTGTATGAAACGTTAAACCATGCATGCACTTCAAATTTTTGTTAATACGCTTCTTTTTCTCTCCTAACATCACGCTATTTTAAGCAACAACAACAACAATTTTAGCAATTTTATTTTTTAACAATTTGTATTATTAACAAAATTTATTTTTATTAACTAGTAATCGTAAAAGGTACGGCACTAGTACACCTGCATTCTTCTTATTATGTTTAAGTCCCGTGAAAAGGGGGTGAGAAAAAAACAATTCAATTTTATAAATTGAAATAAATAGAATAAATTACTCTGTTTATGATTTAAAATCTCCACTTTTCACTATAGTAAGTCTTAAAAGAAAGCAGAAAATATAATGTTCTCTCTACACAGGTCTCTTCTCAATGAGAAGGAAAACAGTAAAAACTACACGAAATAAAATAACATCACTTTGTTTGGCAATATCTCTGTTATGTAGCTATACACATATTTCGCCAACAAACTAATAAAAATGTTACCAAAATTAACAAACAAGCTATACTTGTTAAAACTCCAAAGTCTTTATCAGAAAATTACCTCTAAAATTGGAGTTTCATAAATTACAAAGAAATAAGGAAGCACAAATCACACGATAAAGAGGCCTCATAATTGGAAGGTAATTGAAAATCGATAGACTGTGTACCATATTACCTACCAAAGAGGTACGTTGCTATTTTGGAACTACAGAGAAAATAGGGTTGTATGGATACCTCGCCTCCGCCGCCGCAAATACGGATCTTTCGTAGGAAAAGTAACTCTGTAAGTTCTCTGGAGCTGCTTATAGCTTAATTAAGTTTGTGTTATTACGTTTTACGATATAAGGTCCGATGGGACTAGCATGTACCTACGTACATTTGTATAAAAGTCACTAATAAGAATAGAGAGAGAGAGAAAAAACACCCAGTAAAGGATACGAGCTGCGACCCGTTTCGTGGAAATTCTACGAAACGGATTTTAAAATCTATAAAAGATAAATGATAAAAGTGGTTATGTAAGATGGTAGGAATAAAACTATTTGATTAGGCGCAGAGACAGTTCCTGTAATGAGCAAGTATAAAGTGCCTCATCGTTTGTAAAACAGCACCACATTAAAATGTACACTCCGTATCAGAGTCGTCTATGAAACTTTATCTGAGCAGGTTTGGTTATGTAAGATGGTAGGAATAAAACTATTTGATTAGGCGCAGAGACAGTTCCTGTAATGAGCAAGTATAAAGTGCCTCATCGTTTGTAAAACAGCACCACATTAAAATGTACACTCCGTATCAGAGTCGTCTATGAATCTTTATCTGAGCAGGTTTGGTTATGTAAGATGGTAGGAATAAAACTATTTGATTAGGCGCAGAGACAGTTCCTGTAATGAGCAAGTATATAAAGTGCCTCATCGTTTGTAAAACAGCACCACATTAAAATGTACACTCCGTATCAGAGTCGTCTATGAATCTTTATCTGAGCAGGTTTTCTTTGCTTCTACAAACCTGGGTCTGGAGACTGTTACAAAAAATTCACGTCTTGGACAAAATACTTTTACCAGTGCGATTGATGATGAAGCATGGAATGTCGTTGTTGACATTTGAAACACAGAAAAGCATTTCAAATTGTCTATCCCTCAGAAACCTGAACTTCTTAGCTAATGACAGTTTAGTTTCGAATGAGGTTACACCGGAACATCCGGGTTCAGAAGCAACATACAAACTTACCTAATTATTGTATCAACATCTTTACTCAATACACCAAACTTCTCGGCGTCACTAGCAAGGAGTCTAACAACTAAGTTAGTACAACATTTTGTTCTGAAGACACAACTTACTTGATGTTAAAGTTATTTTGAATCTTGTGTGTTCGACTTGACTAAGTATAGAATGATTAGATTAAGGGGTTTGGAGTAGTTTGTCCAATAGGACAACCCCTTATGGGACAAATAACCACATTGGGCCTTGCTGTCCTGTATAGAAGTTGCATTGTCTGGTGAGATATTAAAAAAAAAGGGCTTTGTAGATGAAAAAACAAGTAAGACTAATAATTTCGTAAACGGTTGCTTAATAAGCCAAATGGCTAACGCTTTATCTGTACAAATAGAGAGGTAAAAGTTTGTATGCGGTAGATCCAATTAATATTTTTTTCACTGATAGAAAGCTACATTATTTGTGGGTGCTAGTTTATATATATATTATTTTTATATATTATTTTATATATATATATATATGCTTTTAGTAGCCAAGCGTTCACAATTTTTGTGGAAGAAGTCGCGGGCGAAGTGCTAGTCATACATAAAAAGAGAATTACAGATATGTTATGATGAAAAAATATACGTAGGAAAGGTCTAGGTAAAATTAAAGTTATATTTTCAGCCCTGCTAATTATTTCTGTCATAATTTTGAAACTAAAGCTCCGATCGTGTACCGTGTACCGGGTTTTAAGTACCGTTAAAAGCAAAGGTTATAAATAATCACTATCAACAACCCCAATTTCACAGTAGCCTACAATATTCAGCGAAATCTTCACAGCACATCGGCGTTCTCAAGACCACGACACGCAACGATTGCGTGACGGCCACAAAATTGTTATTGATTTAAAATAATTACAGTGGTGGCAAGCAAACAGAGCTGTACCTTACTGTACCTACGTACTGCTCAACACGAATGTTCGATTTCACTATCATTATCGTACAGTCGCGACGATTATCTTTTGTGTACCTTTCTTGATGACAAAGTCTTGTGAAATTAGAGTATTTTAGGTCGGGCATAATCAATTAGTATTGATTTTATTAAGCGTGTTATAGTACAAAGTTAAAGATCTTTAGTGATAGAAGGTAGACAAAGTAACTTTGCATGTTTCTGTATGTAGTAGTTAGGTAGCAACTTATTATCATTATCTATGCAGTATCCATAGTCGCCAAGGTTTCTTTTGTGTTAATTAATGAATTAACTTTGTCAGCCTGACCTTTCATCATTCAAATAACGTATCTATCACTTCTTCTCGAATCGATGACTCAGATTTTGTCCTACCAGTACGTAGCAACCTGGACAGATCTGTCGTTTACCTCATTCAAGTCCTGGAGGGTGCAATTGGTTGTGCTCGGGCAGACGGGCAGGATAGAAAGTGTGGCCATATTTTGTGTTAGGGCTCCACTCTCACTGTGTCCGAGATGGGTCGATTATACCCCATCTAGCCAGATTGGATCGCCAGCGGCCAACTTGAGCACACAGTCTGTTCAAACCTTTCTTTTATCTAAAACTTATTTAAATTTGATAGGATATTAATTTTTAAAAAGGTTTAATTATTATTTACAAAGCCACTATCTTATTACTACCACTAGCTACTACCACTAGATAGCCACTATCTTACTAGCCGTGTGGTATCCGGCAGAGTACAATAGAACCAACCCATTACACTCACGGGTGTCGTATAAGGCGACTAATGTCTGAGGCAGAACACCTTGCGCCTCCGTAGACCAGAGAATGGGCAGCAGCGTTTTCTGTTAGTCTTTCATCACTGCGATCTCCAATCCGCCTGCCAAGCGTGGAGATTACGGCAAATTCCTCCCATCATGGGAGAGGCTTATGTCCAGCAGTGGACGTTATGGGCTGTTGTTGTTGTTGTTGTTGTTGTTATCTTATTACACATACACTACATAAGGTCACGTTCACAACAAAGCACATAGTCGGCCGCAGTCGTGTGAGCATCCAGCGCCAACTGCGCGACTGACTGTACTAATTTTTAGCTGTGGTTTCCGCATGGAGTTCAATTATTATGCCATAGGAATGAACTACACAGTTTATCATTCAAATTGATCAAATCCAAAATGACATTCAGGCAGACCGACATACAAACAGAGTAACTTGGTCAATGTGCTTCTGACTTTACACAAGCTGTAAACGCAACCGAAACCTACCACAAAACTAAGTTCAGCTCAAAACAAAAACGACAAACGAATATTAATCCTCAAGAAATCGGACACTGAAAAACTGGATTCAGAAAATTGTAGACACAGCAATTCGTTCGAGCAGTTAAACTGGTAACGGAGGATTTATGTGGAGACAGCCTTAAAACAAGCTGCCTGAGTCTACGGCTATCTCTTGTAATATATTATTTACGGAGGAAAAAAATATTCCCGTCCGTCTCTTCACGTTACGATGGGAAGTCGCGCGAGTTTTTTTGTTGTGTAGTTATCGGATTTGTGATTAGAATTTTGTTGGTACTTTTATTGTTGGTTGGCGTTAATATGACATTGTTGTGTTTAGTGGCCCTGAATTACGAAAGGTTTTATCACTTTAGAAGTACCTACTTAAGAAAAAGAAAGTAAAGTATTTTTTGTCTCGTACTAGGACAAAACAAAAAAGGTTATATTAACAATAAAACAAAATTTTATAAAAAAGTAAACAAGAAAAAATAAACAAGTTAACAATTTATTTATTAATCATCATCATTATCAGCCTATTAATTGTTCCCACTGCTTGGACACAGGCCTCCTCTCTATGAGAGGGAATGGGCTATTATTCACCACGCGGGCCCAGTGCGGATTGGTAGATGTCACATGTCTTCGAATTATTTGGTCCTAGGACATGCCGGTTTCCTCACGATGTTTTTCTTCACCGTTTTGAGAGCAGTAGTGATGAAATAAATTACACAAAGTAATGCGCCTGTCTGGGTTCGAACCCACGACTTACTGTTCGTAAGTCGGGGCCGCCACCACTGGGCCACCGCTGCTCTTTATTATGTTATTATTAATGAATAGTTAGCTGCTATTTATTAATGAATAGTTAGTAATTTATAAAGTGTTTTACTGTTTACGGTGAAGTGCCATGGAGATTAATTGATCCTAATGCTAATGTAGAAAAAGTCTCTGATTCTATATTTGGCTTCGCAAAATTAGGGCCTCGCCTTTGATGCTAATCAAAAGTAACCAATTATAGATCAATGAGTATCAATCAGTATCCAAAACGTCACAGCACTAGTAATGCAGGGGTTTTTGGTTACTTATAAGTAGCAATGTGGACGAACAAGCTACATAATTTTAGACCATCCTGCCCCGTCGCCGCCAAAATAATTTAAATTCCTATTCACACAGAAACATTCCACTACAAACGAAATGTAAAGTAAAAAATAAAATATTAACATACATCTGGCAACACTGCACTCTTAATTGCATTAACATTTTTAATTAAATAATAATTTCACCAGCATCAGACGCGCACAAAATACTTTTTTTAAATAAATGAGCTACTTTTAAATGAAAAATAAAAATGTATGTCGCGTATGACATTATGTAGATTTAAATATAATTATAATTTCACCACTTTTAAAATAAAGTGAAACCGAGTGTTTCTTTGAAAATAGTATAGTTTTTTTTTAAATTGAACTAAATGTTAAACTCAACTAGTCCTTGGGAACTCAGTGCTGTTACTATTGTTTTGCCGTGATGTGATATGAAAAAAAGCAGCAAATGATGCTGTGACTTCTGACAGGGTAGAAAATTAGTAGAAAACGTGTTGCACAAACCCCCTAAATAAAATGGAACAAGAGCAGGAAGCTGATGACTCTGGTTTTGCCGTATGTTTTGTTACAATAAAACAAACGCGTAAGCATACTTTTACCATGAATTCAGCCTTTACAATATTTCGTCGGTACAAAATCTGATACACCCTACTCTGCCAAAATGCTTATCCATATACGAGTACTTATACTAATATTATAAAGAGCAAAGATTTGTATGTAACGAATAAACTTAAAAGCTACTGGACCGATTTGAAAAATTATTTCACCGTTGGGAAGCTACACTATCCCTGGGTGACATAGGCTACTTTTTATCCCTGTATTCCCACGGGAACGGAAACTACGCGGGTGAAACCGCGTTACATCCGCTAGTTTTTTAAATATTAATACATTATTATTACTTACTGAATCCAAAGTAAAAGTTTCTGTCACGATGTATTTTATTAGATAGTCTTCTCGCATTTTATAAAAAAAAAACAGTAAATACTGAATGCTTTATGCATATTATTGTAAAGTACATAATAAGATATTCAAAAGCCCACGGGCACTTATACATCATACAACCACAATTTAACACCAACCAATGACACATCATGCCTGTAAAAGCATTGCAATTTATAATTTACAACAAAGGAACATCGATCAGCGTTCTGACGTGCACAATACGTTGCGACTGCACCATTAGACATATGAAATATTATAGGTTCAACGCAGCGGTGGAACGTGGCCTTAATTTGTAAGTTTCAAACACAGTTTCATGTTATTTATTGGTTTCGCTAAAGACCTATTTCGATACGATGTCGTCAATTCTATTTGTTAAAAAAGGTTAGTGTTGTTGATGTCGAAAGCTTTGAATTTCTTCGAAAAGATACACTCGATCGGTCGTTGACTCGGGATCCGGCCAAGACGTTGAGAATAACATCGTGAGGTTCTTCTTCTTAGCGTGTCGATGACAATTCAATTGAGTCAGCCCTAAATTTGATGTGTAAACAACAGGACAGGTCGGTCACGATATTAAGTGTCCCATTGTTTGTGAGGTAACCGGCATATTCTAAAACCAAAAATTCAAAGACATTATGTGACTTCAACCAACCCGCACTCAGCCCGAGTGATTAATTCTCTCTCAAAAGGACCTGAAGGCCTGTGTCCTGTGTTCATTGGAAACACTATGGGCTGATTATGTTTTCGAACCCCTAACTATGTATTTCAATTGAGTAGGTACCTACAGGTGGCCCAAAAGTCTGACAACCAGTCTCACCAAGGGGCATCGTATTACCCAGTACTAACTGGGTTGTGGAGGTCAGATAGGCAGTCGCTCCATGTAAAACACTGGTATTCAGCTGCATCTGGTTAGACTGGAATCCGACCCCAACATAGTTGGAAAAAGGCTAGGCAGATGATGAGGTACCTATTGTCTACATATACAAATAATAACATTTTCCATCGCCACGAAACGAGCGTGTAGGTACATACGAGCCGTCGAACGCTTTAGGGTTGTCACAAACGATTATCACGTTGAACACAATGCGTGGCAGGGCTTATCTCTTAATACCCGCTGATAGAATGGCGCCCGAGGCTCTGGGGTTAATAATATTTAGGTGGAAACCCTTATAGAGTTTGTGGGAATGAAAATATGTTTTATTATTTCTGTTGAATGTGTTGTTAAGTGGTATATCAAAGTAAAGTGGTACGTAATGTTGTGTTAATTGAACAGTAATTTACGCAATTGTATTCCGAGTTTGGACTAAATTACAGTCGATATTGATGATTTTTCCATGGCGCATTTTTAATCTTCCAATCACCATGTCTAGGACTATGACGCAGTGGTTCTTCTTAACCGTGACCAAAATTCGATCGAGAAGACCATGATAATACTATATATTGAAATTCGGTATAAAGAATTTGGTTGAAAGACTTTAGCGAGGTTGAGAGCTTAAGTGTGTTTTACTGACATGTGCGTTCATGTAACAAGCATATTTAACATTTTATGCACAGCTAGTAGCAAGTAGCTGGTCTAGTTTCAAGAAATATATTATAACATTGAAAATAAATAAATAATCATAAACTAACTATATACATAATAAATTAAAAACTATTTAATAAACTAAAATAAATAACCTAACAACAAACTTTAAAAAGGTTTCGACAAACTCCTCCTCAACGCTGTCAGCTGGTAAAGTGCCCAAGAGACTGGCGGCGTTGCCACGTTGTATGACAATACTTAGCCTCTGGCCAAGGTAAAACCCAGCCCTTAGGTCACGGTTAAATAAATATAGTTATGATTGAGTAAATATAATCTACAAAAAAAAAATACATTAAGCTCTTATTTTTCCAGTTTCAACGAAGAAGAGCTCACAGTGCATGTCTAGTGATAGATCGCTGACGTACGTCCGCCGTGCACGCTGCCAACTGTTTCCTTTAATTAACTCCGCCTTGCGTGAGCACGTAACTGCAGGAACATAATAGTTATAAGAACATTACTACTGAAGCTGATTGGTGTTCTTTTAAGTACTTATTCGTAACTAAATAATACCAGAAAGTAGTGCCCTACTCTTAAATTAAAAAAAGCAAGAACATTATAACTACCGTTTCTTACTGTGTCTTGTAGATTTAACACATTAGTGACGTTCGGAAGATCTAGACGATGTTGCCTGGACATTCTTTCAGTGACAACAATGTATTGGATTGATGGCACGGTTGACACAGCGACTAAGGGGTTGGTTGCTGCGCTGCGTGACGCGGCTTAGATCCCTGCTCCACTCGGAACTAAAATTTGTATGATCTATAGGTAGTTGTCCCGGGTCTGGCTGTTTGTGTATGTAAGTTAAAACGTTTGTAAACGCACTCGTGATACAGGAGAAATTCATAGTGTGGGGCAGTATTAAAAAACAACAAATAGGTTCCCGATTATTATTGTCAATTATGTTTAAAACCGTTGTCGAAATGCGAAACGTCTTGAAAGAGCATTTGACAAGTCAAGTCACGATATTTTCCTGCACCCGATAAGTCAGTTATCAAAGTCAACATATTGTAAAATACCACACACAACAGGAACACCATAAAATGGCGTCGGTAGTACAATTTAATTAATGGACGAATCTTTTTGCTTAGAAGACATGTCCAAGCAAAAAGATGGCTCACTGGAAAAGTGCCAAACGTGTTATCAATTTCCTGGAATCCAGTGCCAATTTGCTAATTGATACCTGTTGTGACATTGTTTTCATATACATAGTACATAACCTTATGTATGTTCTAAAAAATGAAGTTCGCCTAGAATGACCCGATGTTTTGATTGTGGATCCAAACGTATTTGACCTAAATCCATTCCAAGATTTAACCGAATTTATAGTATAGTGATGCATGTGGATAAGAATGAAAGAAGACCAATAATTATGAGAAGATTTCACACAAAATGGGATCAATGAAGTTAGGCGATCTCATTTCAAAATCTAGACCTAAATAATGACACCCTATTCCACTCTAAAGCTTTAACTTGATCTTGATCGCTTGCTAGCTCTTAATCACCCGAACATAGCCAAACTACACACATTGATTGACACACAAAGGGGGCGTGACTGGTGAAATTTTCTAAGTTCTCAAAGCCATTAATACGTCACTTAATTTTGTTTAAAGTTCATGATATTAGCCACGTTAGGGCCCTCGCCCATCGAGGCAGCGCAGCAATGCAGAAAAACAGCCGAGATGCTGTTATTGGCTGTGAACCTTTGCCTGCGTAAACATGATTCTGGATCGCTACTATCAACGATACAAGCGCGATTCAAGATGAAATCCGTCACGAAAACAGTCGCGCGTTTCCATTGATAATTAAACAGTTAGCCTGCGTTACTCGGTAACGCAGGCTACATTACTCGGTAAAGTACTCTCAACAGAACATCGTGTTTTTTAATCCAGGTCTAGTGTAGATCGGTCGTTGGCTTTGTCGAACTCTGGCATCTTCTACGGGGTCCACCGCAACGCCTTCTGGCTGTGTAAGGGCTTCGCGAAGCATCATTTGCATCGATAGCATGACGGTACTGCCGCGGGTTTGTCGAGCGTTGCAAATGCGACTAACGCGCGATACCATAGCTACAATAAGACCCCGTGGGCGAGTTGCCTTAGGCACAAAAGGTTGTGATGTCGTGACTAGGTTATAATGCACAGAGATATTGGTAGGCATCGAAGGGAATTGTGAATAGAAGGCAAGGTCAGCACGCGACTTGGCTGGGGTGGACAAGTTTGGGGAATCTTTGAGACATTTTTGTTTTTTCAACTTGAAATGCACAAGAAAGTTTTAGGCACAAGTGTCTGGATTATTTTTGGTTACGAGGATTTTTTTACGTTCTTGACAAGCAACAGAGAATCGCTACAAAACATCATCGTAAAAAAAATCAATCTTTAATGTTCTGTACTACCCTACTATGTAGATAGTTACGAGTAAATAATTGACTGGTACAGATATTTGTTAACTAATTTATTGGTGCTTCGCGTCTGCATTTTTCCCCCTAAAAACCTACTATGCGGCATAAAACATAAAAATAAACAACCGCCAACAGCCAGCTCTATTGATCTAATGCCTACTTTTTTCACAACCGACCTACATCGTTGAAAACTTTTTCTTGCCTTTTTTTTTCAAACGCAAACACATGAAGTGGAACGCTCAGACACGCGACGATAACTAAAAGCTAGAGTACACTGTAATCACAAATCTGAGTCGTTTAGAAGTTACAGGCATCGCATGACCAGTACACAGGCACCTAGATGCAATTATGTAATTAAAACAGTGATTGTTTAAAATTATTAAGGTTTATAACGGGTGTTATGGCCGATATGGCTAGAAAAAGAGAAGGAAAGTTTATGAGTCGAACCATTTTATGGTGAAAATAATTGTTCTTTTTAGCTACTTCGTTATGTTATATTATAGCAATTTTATTATTTACTTCGAGCTACGATTTTCAAGGCTTACAGGTGCTAGGCATGAGGGAACTACTACAACTAGGCCTCTTCTTTGTTACGGGTAGGATCTTAATCCACCAGTCGGGCCCAGTTTGAGTTGATGAATGTCGTCGAATTTCTGATTCTAGTTCATCCACGATTTTCTCACGATGTTTTCCTTCACCGTTTTCAGAGAAAAAAATATCAACTATAAAATAAAAACCATTTCTCCCCGTATATCACGTGACATACGTTGTATATCCGCATGAACAGTCGTTAGCGGCTTGTTCAAATTATTATTTGTATTCAATATCAATATCATCCACTGTTTGTACAATAAACTGGATAATGGGATACGGTTTCATTTATAAATTACATTATTGCGATCGGTGATTTTACAACCGCTTGTTATTATAATGAATTTTATTGTGTGTTTAAATGTTATATTCAATATATTTGTGAATGTTGTGTAGTGTTTGTTTAGTGAATGGGCCTGAATGAAACAAAGCGACCAGTTTATTAAATGTATCCACAATTTTCACGAAAACAGACAGTTTTACGAAAGTCTGTCAACGGTTGACAGACTTTCGTAAAACTGTCTGTTGAAGAGATATCGAACTACCCAGTAGGTACTCATTGGATTGAGGATGTCAGATAGGGAGTCGCTCTATGTAAAATACTGATGTTTAGCTGCATCTGGTTAGACTGGAAGCCGACCTCAACATAGTTGGAAGGCTAGGCAGATGATGAATTTTATTTTTTTTATGTTCCTTAAATTTCATCGAGATCGGTTCAACGTGAAAAGTTTCAGACAGAGCGTGAAAAGTTTCAGATAGACAGATACTTATTATATATTGTATTCCACTTTTGTATGGATGTGAAAGCTGAAAGATTTTTCATGTTAATAAACACGCCTTAAAAGCTTTCACATGTAAAACAGTCAAGATAGAAGCCAATTCGAGTAAAAAAAGTTTCTAACTATTACCAAAATACGGGAAAAGTCCTAAGAAACACAAATCCACGGGCACCTCACCATCCCCTCGCTACATGGCTTGATTGATTGAGATGATTCAGCGCAAACGAATTTCCCGAGTGAAATAACAATTATGTATCTACGTACTTACGTAGTACCTACGCATTAATAATTATGTAATATACAATGACAACGCTAGCGTATTGTTAGAAGATTATGTCTTTTGAGTACCAAATTGACGGTTGAAAATGTTATATTTATTGACGAATGAAAAATATTCTTTGAATTTTGGAAAAAAAGACGATCTTCCAAAGATGTAATATAGGTTGTACTTGGATTTGGATCTTTAAGCTTAGTACAGGACCAATCTAGTTCTTTTTCATTAATTTTGTTTTTTTCCTGTGCGAGTCAAATTAATACTCTTTGTTTCTTTTTGGTTGGTGGTCCTAATTTCATTAAACTGGAGATAAGCGGGACGGAGAGAAGACGAGCAGGAATCAAATTCGTTGTAATCCACATCGCGTCTCTCGTCTCTCCTGTGATTGGTTGTATTTTTCACGTCTCCGTTTTGTTAGAACCATCTTGTTTTATGTCGATACAATTTTCACGACAAGACAAGTTCACAAATATTCAGCAACAGCGCCCTCTTAATAATGACATCGAAGCGTCAAAATATCCGTGCTGTCTTGTAACGATTTTTTACTGCCTAGAACATAATTATTTACAAAACTTAGTTTACCTCACAAAAGCAAATTATATTATGAAAATCTGATAAAATTAACTGCGAAGTATAAATTCAAATACCTATTTATAAACTAAAACACAACGCAGACTATCAACAGATTTAACAAAGAAACACATTGTAAAGTAACTACCTACTATCTTTAATGAAGTAGAATACTAAAATACAACGCAGATAACAAAAGATCTTAAAGAAACTACTAAAACTAATATACTACAACTATAAACAGAGTTGATTTTCCACAAAACCTCTGCTTTATTAAGCCATATACTATCGTATAATATTTTTTCTTATAATCCTTCTTTACGATGTAACTAACACTTCATGTCATCATTTACTCAAATGAGTTGTAAGAAAATTTTATTTTATATTATTAAATCTGAAATATCCAATTTTGTACTAGCATTAAATCTATAAAACCTTAGTGCCACAGTCTTACGAACATCTGATGTTAGAATGTTGTGAGAATGTGCTCTCCATGGTTCAAATCTATAAACAATGTTTTCCCATCCCTGGTCTAACCGCACCAAACGTTGCTTAATTTCACAGATCCACTTAATTTATTACTCACCTACGATCCCCTAATTTAAAATCCAAACATTAAACATAAATTCTCTCCTATAATAACCATGACATCGCAATAATTTCTATCCAGCGTTTATAACCAGCCCTTATTTTTGTGTTGCGCTTTATTGTTTGGGCGATAAAGGCGAAAATTGATCGGCAAGCTATCAATGGGGTTTAAGCGGTGTTTAATCGGTCAGTTTTCACGTAACGTTTGATAGCCCGTGCGTGATATTGAATACACATTGTTGCGGGGATCGGATAGCATTATCTCCGCTTGGGCTTTGGTTTGGTATATTTTAACTGCGTTGATATTTTTGGTAAATACTTTATTACCTTTATAAGTATTGAAAGATTTTGTGTTTAAGAAGCTCGTTTAAATAATGGTAATCAGATGAAAACCCATATTTGTAATTTTTTTTTACCACATTATGGGCCTGCTCTTGACCTCGATCACGACTTATTGAAAGCGATGGATGTGATCTATGATGGAACGAGCGAGCCCAGAACATGCCTGTTCACTGTTGCTTTGAAGGCAGGCGGGTTAATTAATGTGGGTGGGAACACAGACGCAGGCAGAGAGTTCCACACTTTGGCTGTGCGCATAATAAAAGTGGAGGAGGAGCGGTTAGTACATCACGTCGGGATATCAACCAAGTGCGGATGGTACGCCGCAGTACGTCTGCTAGACCGGTGGTAAAAGGGTGATGGTGGGATCAGGTCGTGGAGCTCCTGCGCACACTCACCGATGTACAGTCTGTAGAAGACCGACAGGCAGGCAATATTACGCCGATGAGCTGTGAAGCGAAGCTACCAACGTCTCGTCACCTATAAGCCTTTAAATTAAATTATTTGACTTTGACATCTAAATATAAACATGTCGGGTTGTCAGGATTTATTTCGCTAGGGTCGAGCAGTTTCGTGCTATGAAAACACACTGGATGCGATACACTATTTTATTTCACATTGCACGGTTCGGGTTGGTCGTTTCCATGGAGAAGAACTGGCAAGAAACACCATGGTTACTCTTTTCAAACAGAACACTGAGTAAACTAACAAATTACTTGACATTACACTTTCACACAATAACACTGGGCACAATGAATCGGGTACAGTTTCAAGACGTCTTAACTCCGGTGCGATCAGACCCAGAATGTCCGCCTCGCCGAGAGGTGTTAACATCAGGACTCTGTAAAAGCCGCCATGGTGGGGTAGACTGGTTAGTAGGTCGCGTGATGTCACCACTGGCGCGCTTTCGATCCATTCGCCCGTCCATACTCATGACCGGATCCGACAAACAAATATCTTTCATCCATTTAAGTCGGAGGATCTAATTCTCCCACGAAGAAAATCCAAGAGTGTCGTCTTACCCAGTATCTGAATGGTGGAGGTCAGATAGGTAGTCGCTCCATGTAAAATACTTCAGCTCAGGTGAAACCGGTTAGACTGGAAGCCAACCCCAACAAAGTAGAGAAAAGGCTAAGCAAATGATTTTTAGACACTTGTTTCACTAACGGAAATCTTTGTGGACACTTTTAATCCAAGGTAGTTGCAGTATTGCAAAGTCCCGCCGAGAAAAACACTACGTAACCATTCTGACCGCATAAAGAAGGCTCCAAAGCCACTATTGGCCCGCACCTGTGTCTTGTCGTCTCATCCTGGCTTGTTATAGCCATACCTCAGGGGAAACGAAGTCGTTCCCCCCAACACTCTTGCAGCGCACGACACCACGTGACCACGTACGTGCCTCCATGCTCCCAAGAGCTTTCAATAAATAAAGTGAATTCCAAACTATGAGATTTTGCTTTATTTTTGTGTTATGTGGTCTGTTTTTTTTTTTCAGGTAAAATATTTGCTTCTATATTTAAATGAGGTTAATTGTTTTAAATACCTTTGTAGACTGTTTTGTGGGTGTAATGCTCGCAAGGCTTGTGGAGACGCACTGTTTATCATCGGGTGAGATCTGTCTATCCCAGCATAATCTGGCCGTAATTTTCTCACTGCTCGGTTACAAAGTTGCTCTCATTGAAATCAAGTGAGTGGGATGTAATTCACCACGCAGATCCAGTGCCTGTCGGTAGAGGTCATAAATGTTTTCGAACTTTTGCTTATAGGAGATGCTAGTTTTTTCACAATGCTTTCCGAGCATTGTTTCGAGAGAAATGTCATTTTGAAAGCATTTTGTTAATATAATAAATTGGCGCCTGCCTGTCCATCTCTTTAGGGACGGTGCGGTCACTTGACAACAAAATGTAGTAAAGTGTTATTGGGTTTTTCGATCAGGAATTTCTCAGTAGTAGCAACGTAGTCAGGGTTTGTGGCCGGTTGATGGCAATAGGCTCACCCCTATAACATGGGACTTAAACATAACTGACAAAATGTGGGTGTACTATTAGCCTCCTGTTTGTGCCTCTGCCTGACTAGGCTCACAAGCGTGTTGTTATGTTCTGTTAAATAGTAAAAACCACAAAATGTTTAGCTAATAATGATCGTTTTTCAATTCACCCGTATGTCACAAGACTTATTGCAATAACCTCAGCGTAATGTGCTTTGATATTAAAGCTTTCACCGTTTTAATAGCTCTGACAGATGCTGGTTCTTTTTTGATTAAATCCTTTACTAGACGCGGATGTTATAAATCACAGTTATCGTCACTGGTTTGTGGGTTTCGTTTTTGGTTTAATATTTGAGTGTGGGGATGAATAGGTAATGAATTGTTCTTGTTTAGTAGGTTTTGAGGGTTATTGTATGTACTATCATTCGTCTTTATAGTGTTGAGATTATTTTTGTCTTCTGTGGTGCGGATGTACTTAACTTTGTTAGTGAAACTGCAGACCTGACAAAAATATTTGACAAGTAGCATCATAGATTTACTACCGGTCGTTGAAAGAGCGAGCTTGGTTATAGCCAACACTACATCGAACATATTTAGAACCAAATCCCACCTTTTTTACTTTCTAAATGTAGTTACTTAAAGTCAAAGTCAAAATTGTTTATTGCTAATCCATAATGTACAATTGCAGGTGGTAAATAAAAACATAGAAACAATTATGAACCTGTCGGGCACAGCTAATTTAGTAAATCTGTAGAGAGGAAGACCGCTTTTTTACTTTTCAGTTTAAAATATTTCATATCCTATTAAGTATTTCATAATCCTATACATTTACTTATTCTATCCATTATTATCAATCCATTAATTTATTACTTAACTTAAAATGTGTCCATGACCCTTGTGTTGCATGCACCCATAAACACAATGATTTGGGTGGCGGCTGCGTTCATGGCACGGTACCAAAAACACCAATTTTTACAAGCTTTTATTTAACTTGCGACATTTTTGTATGTTTAATTATGTCATATCTTGCAACTAAAATTACGACTAGTTATCTCCAACCGATTGAGCTGAAATTTTGCATACAGAATGGCGTGCATGGTTAGCTAAGTAATTCTTAATCCAATATGGCGGACTTCCAAAGATGGCGGTGTTGTTATTTTTATGCATCCCCTTAATATGCGTATCAATTAAAAGAGTTAGCTTAGAGGAATATGAAAAAAAGTGACTTCACACTAATATTTAACAGCTTTTTTTATTATTGTAAAAATGTGTTTTTTTTTAACATAATCCCACACCAAAAATGAAAGTTGGTCCTAGAAATTACTTGTGTTAAACTTAGTTTTTCACATTTAAACGAACGTCTCGCCAGCACACAGATAATCCCTGAAAGGTTTACGATGTGTGGCTAAAACCAAACTGTAATAGATTAAGTTTTTAGAAATAAAATAAATAAAAATATTAAAATACATACGAGTACTAGGTTAGCACCAATACCAACATTAGGCACAGCACACATGTAACCCTGTATAATTAAGTGGCACAATATAGTCGTAACTGGCACACCCGTTTATCTACGCCCCGGGTTTAACGCCGAGTGAGCCGACTGACGTCAACATCTCGCACTCGACTCGCGCTTATATTACATTCGTTTATTAACTTTTATTCAACTTTTCTGCGAGCTGTGAGTAACGGGCTTTACTTTATAGCGAGGGTTATAACTCTCGGAGACAATGACTTTGATGGCTCATTTACATTAGAAAATGTCGTGGTCATAAAAAGGCTGTCATATTGGATGTTTTTCAGATTAAAAATGCTACTTTATACGTGCTTTAAATGCAAAAAAGAGCTCTAAAAGAGTCTTGGTTATATATATCTGTTATGGACCAAGTGATAAATTGGGCATTATACATAATGCCCGGTCATTATGAAAAATGCCCAATATGAGAGTGCAACTTGATGAGAATTATTCAAATAATCAAATTGACCCGGCATTATACATATTGTCCATCATCTTTTGGGCAGAGTAATACAAACATATTTAATTACTATTTTTTTAATTGTTATTGTCATTTAACTTAAGGGGCTCCCCCATGCCGCCGCGGGAGACGCCCCGGGCCTAGGCGAGCTACCCACGAGCCACGACGGCGAGCTAGCCCATAGGGGCTAGCTCGCCGTCCGTCCGTCTTATGACGACAGGCCGTGTCGACGGCGCGTTCGTGTTCCACGCGCGCCTCAAAGAGAGTCAGAAAAAAAAATAAGGGGCTCCCCCATGCACACTAGCGCCACTTGCTTAACTCATTGAAATATAGCTCGCTGTCGTTACAGATACAAAATGGAAAAAAACGGCCGTTTTTAGCTATTTTTCTAACTGTAACTACAGTGAAGTATATTTTAATGAATTAAATAGACGTCAATAATGTAGAACTCTAAAGCATTGATTTTGTCAATCAGATTTTATATTCATTGTGTATTTAACGAGTTCTGATTTTTTTACTAAAGTGGCGCTAGTGTGCATAGGGGAGCCCCTTAAAATAAACTAAATATTAAACTGTTTAAATAATCAGACTCCCTCACACCGCGTCAAATTTAGCTTTATTATCAAATTGCCCAAGTATCATGTAGCAATATAATAATGTCCGTGCAATGTGATAAATAATGAAGTTAAGATAGTATTAATCACTTAGCCCGATAGAGCTAGACATTATTCATAATGCTCGTACATTATGTATAATGCCCGCAATAATCACCTGGTCCATAACATATAAAATAAAATAAAAAATAAATAAATATCGCTGGACATTAACACACAGCGCCATCTAGTGCCACACTAAGCAACAAGGCTTGTGTCGTGGACACCAGATAGTTGATATACTACATAGATACTTTTTGTTTGTAAATACATACTTATTATACATAAACATCCATGACTTGGAAATAAATGTCCATGCTCATCACACAAACATTTGCTCCAACCGGGATTCGAACCCGGGACCCTAAGAACGTAAGGCAGCCTCACTACCGCTACGCCATTCGGGTCGTCGTCATAGATGGATGAAGAGAAAGAGAGAAATTTTATGAACAAAATGGTGCTGAAAGATAGCGTGGCCATTGGGAAAGGAAAATGGAAGAACATTTTTGATGGGTCCAATAATCATGGACAGAGGAAGGATGATTAATTAGAAAAAATAAAGAAATTATTATTAAATTATTATTAATAACGACGTGCCTTAAGGTCTAAACCTTGGGCTTCTTGGGGTCTCAAAATGTGTTTTACACAACTACTTGATAGTGTCTAATGATCTTCTTCGTTGCTCTTGCCGCTTCCCGTTACGCGGGTTCTTAATCTTTCGGCGGTAATCTGTACGCCACTGCGCCTAAGCTTTCGCGTGCCATTCCAGACATTTTGTCATCCAAGTAGTTTGCGGTCTACCTATCTTTTTTTTTTTTGTAGCCATGAAAAGGCACTTTGTCACGATATGGACATCGGGTCTACGCTGAATATGTCCGTAACACCTCAGTCTGGACTCTTTACTCTTAGTTATGATGAATTTCCAAATAGTGGAGAGAAAGGTGAAACTTAAATGATATTTTAATAATTCTATATTAACTGATACATAGGTACTCATTACACATTCTAAATTACTCTATACAATCTAAGAAGAATTTGTGAGTTCGCTAAATAAAGTAAAAGATATTATTGTCATCATAGAATTGGTTGGCCTTATAGATGAACCAACGTTTCTTATTCCTTGCCTAAAATAGACAAACATTTAGTACCATTATATTTAGTAAGTCACACACAAACACGGAGAGGAAAATGATAACGCAGTCGACGGCACAAGGATCCAAGATGGCGGCGATCCATTAATCACGTGACCCAGTGAGGGGATGACGCGGCAGTCCCCCAGATTGACTGACAAGCACTGTGGTAGTTAATTTGATGATACAATAAGGGCTTATCGCACTTATAGTAAGAGATTATAATCGCAGTACGTCTAAAAAACTAAATAGGAATGATGAATGGTTACTGTATACCACCTCACAAAAATCTTGATTACTTTTGTTGTATTTATCGCATTTTGTCACAAGTGATGTTTCAAAACGTTATACGCAAGGGCGTATAACGTTTTGAAACATCACTTGTGACGTAGTTGTGTACTATGACGAAAGTTGTGCAAATTCGGTACTGTTTTAAGCCATAATGTCCTCAAAAGTCCAGGTAATGATCATTATACTTGTTTTTCTTCCCATCGCTTAGTCTAAGAACTTTACCTTACTTATTTACTGCAAGTTAACATGTCTTGTCCCAGGTCAGCGTAGGAGGTTGGTGACCTCGTGAAAAAAAAAAGAAACAATGGTCTAAGTTTCATATTATAATGGAAACTATATCAAGTCCAATTGAGTATTATCAGCGAATGCCACTCGTGGAAACTATTACTGAATTAAACCATTTCTTTCTGGAAGGTTGCATCTTTAATTAAACTTTAAGCCGACAGATCCCAAAGGAATTTATTGGAGGCGGATACAAGAAGTCGACGGCATGGATGTGGCATTTTGTTATTTATTCTCATAATTCTCATGATGATTCTAATAGTAAACTTTGCCAAGTAAGTGAAGTACTGACCTAAGTCTAGATAAAATGTGATAGTGCAAAATATTGTATTCTTGATAGAATTTTACAAGTTAAACTCGTTACTTACCGTAAAATATGTTATTCAAACAGAAACATAACATAACCTGTCGTTGGCTTCGTTTAAATCCTGGAAGGTGCATGTGGCTGAGCAGGGTGGGCAAGAAATGAGGTGGGGCATATCCTGCAGAGGGGCTCCACACTGACATTATATTTGGATAGGTCGATGATACCCCCTTTGGATAGATTACTTCTACAGCGGCCAACCTGGACCCGCAAACGGTTAAGAGATTTCCAGATTGGCCACTGCAGTTCCTCTTCAGGGGGAAGATGTTCTGCTGGATTGATGAAGTGAGAAGGGGTGGGGTGTTTATTCCTCCACCAGTCGCATCTTTCATGTAACGCACTGTCTGTTAAGGAAATCGTGTGTCTCACGAAGCTTTAAGGGTGAAGGTGGTCAACATACTGGTTGGGTATTATTTGAGTCTGTCAACACCTGAGAAGAACATAACCTGTAATCTCCAATGGTTAGGCAGAGTTTTGCATAATATGGTACATTCATATTTTATCAATCATGTTGCTATGTAATTGAGGGCAGGCCAATTGCCACAAATCCAAAATCCAGGCTGCTACTGATGGAAAATCCTAATAACATTTTACTTGACCTGGGAATCTCAATTAACGAACGCTCAGCAGAAATTCTTGCGACCACAAGAGCATGGAAGAACTTAGCAGCTACTAATAATAACATCACGCCTGTAATCCCCGAAGGGTTAGGCAGAATTGTACCTAATAGTACGCCCACATTTCGCCAGTTATGTTTAAGTCCCATTTAAAAGGGGACGAGCCTATGGCCATCAACCGGGCGAAAAATCAAGACTCCGAGGCTACTACTGAGAAATTGAAATGATGGAATGATGGAAAAACCATTGAGCTATTACTACTACTTATAGAAAAGACGCTACAGACGGTGCTCCGTTCAAATGCTGTCAGCTGGCTGCAATTCACTCAGTCGCTTGCTCGCCACAGCATCTATATATAAGGGGTTAGCCGCCCACTGAGCGCCCCGCACTGCGCATAGATTTTGTTCGCGCTGCCTTCTCTGTATGTAGGGTACTTAGAAAATAAAAATGGTAAACACTTGATTTTAGTAATACTTGATAGTAACTAACTATCTACCCACATTCTAAACTGAGCACAAACATTACTTATTTATTAATATAAATATTTGCCTTGTAATGTTTAATCACACCATACTCATAGATCTCTGATTGTAACAACATTGGAAGAGACTAACGTCTAAGATACAGGCTTGTCCTAGTTTAGACGTTAAGGTTCATTTTGATCAGTTTATTCACTTACTGTACTTGTGACAATATTGTGATATGTGTAAAATGTACTTCCTCGTTTTTCAATAAAGATATTATTGAAACACTGCGGGCAGTGTTCCCGGGTCCGGTTGTTCCCGGGTCGGGACCCGGGAATCGAACCCAGGACCATATGCTCAACAGTCGTGCTTGCGTGCTAGATCAACGAGGTAGCTACAAATATTTTGATATTTTCTAAATAGTCAGTATTTTTTAAACTTTTACTGAATCCATGTCACGTCCATTCTTCCTAGCTGTGCCTTCGAACAGTAGCACAGAGCTACCAGAAAGTCAGCCTTCTAGACTCATTTAATTTGATGCAGTCGCTGCCAACCATTCATTCCGTTTGACTTTTCATTTTTATTTCATAGTCTCATCAAAAGCCTTAGATTGATTTTTTTAATTAATAGTTTTGGTTTTCATTTGTTATTTACTGTAAATATATTATGTCAGGTCTTGTAGCTATGTGACAACTAAGGCATGTGAGGGTTAAACTGCGTTTGTTGCTGCCAGTCCTTGGATGGGTGACCATCCTTTGCACATCAAATCCTTATTGGTAATGGGGAAAACCCGGACAACGTAACGACTTCTCGTTGTCCCCATAAATGGTGCAAGATAATGGATGTCTCCATTGGCGCTCAGGAAAATTAAAAAAAAAGGAATTCATATTTATTCATTTATATTTTATAGATATGATTTAAAACTCAAGTTCACAGGACATACCGTTTAAAAGATTTCCCATTTTATTTTGTTTTTTGACTCTGGTGTAAAGTGAGGTTTGCCAGAGTTGCACCGTTATTGTTTGCCGTAGTCGATATGTGACGACGACGTACCCTTCGAATTTACAAGAGAAATGTACAAAATAATAATTAATATAGTGATCATTTAATAAAGTAAATGCGAATCCAATCCTCTCCACACACCACTAGCCCACTTCCCGGTGCTTAGTTACAGAAGTTAACAGGATTATAAGTAATGCAACACGCGACGTTGCGGTCAACCGGCATCCAAGTTTACTTACTTAAATGATATTGTTACGAGCTGGGTATGGGATAAATTAATTACTACCGAAGAAACAATAAATAACTTTAATAATCACAAAACACTTAAAACTTAATCACAAGTACACTACTGATCACTATTCACTTAAATATCGCACTTACTAGTTCACTTCGATTCGCTTCGTACTGTAGCCAAAATAAGACTGCCTGCTCCCGCAAACACGTCGACTATTTATATGGCGATCGAACGTTCGAGAAATATCCACGACTTCCTAGAATCTTCTAGACAATTCCACAACTTGTATAAAGGAAAGGAGTAGGTACTTTATGCCCTCGGCATACGGTCGAAATTACAATGATGTTCTTTTGTAGGTAGTTTGCGAATTTGTACCTACATCATTCGGGACATGTTTTACCTACCTACCTACTATTACCTACCTACTTAGTAGTAGGTACCTACTACCGTAACTGTAGGTAAGTACGGGTACGACGTAACACTGCCCCCTCCTTAGACATGCTCGTCCCGAGCATCATTAGCCCCGTAGTATCGGGCCAATCGGTCTACATGGACAATCTTAGGCGCACCTCGTGGACCCTTCTGTATTCGGTAGGTGACATCGTTGATCCTAGTCACGACTCGGTATGGTCCATCCCATTTTGCTTGCAATTTCGGAGACTTCCCCTTGCTCCGTACTGGGTTATGCAACCACACCAGTGAACTTTCGTCGAAACCCCTACTATTTGCCTTTCGGTCATAACGGGTCTTCATCTTCTCAGACATCTGTTGGCCGGATTGTCTGATATGCTCATAAACATCATTCAAATTGTTACGCAAGTCAATCGCATAATCTGTTACACTACGTGGAGCATCAGGGGGAGTTCCAGTGATTAAATCTGCAGGCAACCGTAATTCCCTTCCAAAGTTCGCGAAGGCTGGCGTCACAGTCGTACTTTCGTGGACGGCGCTACGGTAGGACAGAAGAAATGGCTGTATATGCTTGTCCCAATCCCTTTGTCTGCTTTCCACGACTTTTGCCAGATATCTTTCCAACGTTTGGTTGAATCGTTCCACCATTCCATCAGATTGTGGGTGGTAGGAGGTGGTTCTGGTTTTGTGGGTACCCATTAATCGACAAGTCTCCTGAAACACTTGCGATTCAAAATTCCTTCCTTGATCGCTGTGTATTTCTAAGGGTACTCCAAAACGACAGAAGACTTCCTGAACTAATTTATCTGCGACAGTTGTAGCTTCTTGGTTAGGAATAGCGAAGACTTCTGGCCACTTTGTGAAGTAATCCATTACCACCAGGAAGTACTTGTTTCCGCTCTCACTTTCTGGAAATGGTCCCGCAACGTCTAGTGCTATCCGTTCCCAAGGGGCTCCAACGTTGTACACTTTTAATGCACCTCTGCTGCGTGTGTGGGGCCCTTTCACGGCCGCACAACTGGTACATTTGCGACACCAGTCCTCCACATCATCTCGACAGTGGATCCAGTAAAAGCGTTCTCGAATTTTCAGTAGAGTCCTTTTTACCCCCAAATGTCTTCCTGAACGTCCATTATGGTAGAGCCGTAAAACATCCGGTACCTTAGCTTTAGGGACAACCATTTGTAGATGACAGCTGTCCCCACGAGCGTTTTCCCATTTACGGCACAAGACTCCATCCTGGATCACCAAGCTGTTCCATTGCGCCCAATAACTCTTCGTGATGGAACTCATCGCAGCCACATCACTCCATTTAGGTTTAGAAGCACCAGCTTTGATCCACTCGAAGATCGGTTTGATGTCCGAGTCATTTTGCTGAGCCTGCTGTAGTGTTTCCTTCCATTCCTCGCTGAGATCCGTTCTAAGCATCCTCACGGGCACCACTTCCTTTAACTCCTGTCTGGGACTGTGCTTACGATCTTCAGGCAAAGGTCTTCTTGACAGATCATTTGTGTTGCTGTGGTTTCTCCATTGTTGCTTGGCAATCATTCCAGCCGCTTTTCCTTGCAGGGATTGATCTTCTCTCGGGATGCTTCGCTTTTTACAGTTTGACCGAAGGTGACCCCTTTCTTCACAAGTATAACACCTAGGGCTATAACCTTGCGAACGCTGGCGTACAGGTGATGCCACAACTTGCTTTGGAGAGCTTGACCGAAGATGATCACTTTCTCTACCAGTGTAGCAGCTAGGGCTATACCCTTGCGCACGGTCGCGTACAGGTGATGCCACAACCTCCCTGACGTGGTGTGTTCGATGGTCTTGCCTCGCTGCCTCTACTTCCAAGGCATGGGCCAACGCCTCTTTCAGTGTCTCATGATGCCCAAGTCGCACAGCGGTTCTAACTTCCAAGTCACGTATTCCATCAACGAACGCTTGTACCAGATTCCCATCGATAAGTGCAGGGGCAGACTGGTATGCTTTTCGAACCAGCTTTTCAACTTCCAGGGCCCACTGCTGCAGGTTCTCAGCACTACGTTGAACACGATCCTTCAACTTAGCACGAAATACGTGCTCCAGGTGCGCGTCGCCGTATCTGGACTCTAACGCCTCCAGCAGCTGCTCGTAGGTTACATCCTTGCCGAGCGCCTCAAGAATGTTTAAGGCCTGGTCTCGAAGGCCCAAGGTGAGCGCGGTCATGGCTTGCGGTTTAGTCCATCCATTCGCCTTCATAACGGCCTCAAATTGAATTTTATAAGCCGACCACGAAGATGTTCCATCGAATGGAGGCACCTTAAAGCCCCGCGCTGAAGGTGCAGCAACTACTGTACTACAGTCACGTCTCCAGTTTTCAGTTCTCCCAAAGCCTTTTTCACCCCAGCGATCTGAACTTCGGCCTCTGAGATACGGTTCTCGTGCTGGTGAACCTGATCCTTCATCACTTTCAGATCTTTGCCAAAAGTTGCATGAAGATCCTTTATGAGGAGCATCTGCTCATCCTGGCGGCGGGCCTGCTCCTCTTTATCTTGCTGCAACTGTTCTTCCAACCGGCGAGCCTGCTCCTCTTGACGGCGAGCCTGCTCCTCTTGACGGCGAGCCTGCTCCTCTTGACGGCGAGCCTGCTCCTCCTTATCTCGTTGCAACTGCTCCTGTAACTGGCGAGCCTGGTCCTCTTGACGGCGAGCCTGCTCCTCTTGACGGCGAGCCTGCTCCTCTTGACGGCGAGCCTGCTCCTCTTGACGGCGAGCCTGCTCCTGCAGCAGCGCCATTAAAGCTGACAAGTCTGGCGCCACTGATGCTGGAGAAACTCCGGATGGGCCAGCGACTGGCACTGACGTAGGCTGGACACCACCCAGTGTCTGTGTCGGAGAATCTCCAAACCGCCTTTGGTCCATGTCCTGCTGTCGCTGACTCCTGGTACGGATACCGTCCGTGTCGTCCTTAGGTAGAATTGGCATAATTTATCCCACTTCTGACACCAAATTGTTACGAGCTGGGTATGGGATAAATTAATTACTACCGAAGAAACAATAAATAACTTTAATAATCACAAAACACTTAAAACTTAATCACAAGTACACTACTGATCACTATTCACTTAAATATCGCACTTACTAGTTCACTTCGATTCGCTTCGTACTGTAGCCAAAATAAGACTGCCTGCTCCCGCAAACACGTCGACTATTTATATGGCGATCGAACGTTCGAGAAATATCCACGACTTCCTAGAATCTTCTAGACAATTCCACAACTTGTATAAAGGAAAGGAGTAGGTACTTTATGCCCTCGGCATACGGTCGAAATTACAATGATGTTCTTTTGTAGGTAGTTTGCGAATTTGTACCTACATCATTCGGGACATGTTTTACCTACCTACCTACTATTACCTACCTACTTAGTAGTAGGTACCTACTACCGTAACTGTAGGTAAGTACGGGTACGACGTAACACTGCCCCCTCCTTAGACATGCTCGTCCCGAGCATCATTAGCCCCGTAGTATCGGGCCAATCGGTCTACATGGACAATCTTAGGCGCACCTCGTGGACCCTTCTGTATTCGGTAGGTGACATCGTTGATCCTAGTCACGACTCGGTATGGTCCATCCCATTTTGCTTGCAATTTCGGAGACTTCCCCTTGCTCCGTACTGGGTTATGCAACCACACCAGTGAACTTTCGTCGAAACCCCTACTATTTGCCTTTCGGTCATAACGGGTCTTCATCTTCTCAGACATCTGTTGGCCGGATTGTCTGATATGCTCATAAACATCATTCAAATTGTTACGCAAGTCAATCGCATAATCTGTTACACTACGTGGAGCATCAGGGGGAGTTCCAGTGATTAAATCTGCAGGCAACCGTAATTCCCTTCCAAAGTTCGCGAAGGCTGGCGTCACAGTCGTACTTTCGTGGACGGCGCTACGGTAGGACAGAAGAAATGGCTGTATATGCTTGTCCCAATCCCTTTGTCTGCTTTCCACGACTTTTGCCAGATATCTTTCCAACGTTTGGTTGAATCGTTCCACCATTCCATCAGATTGTGGGTGGTAGGAGGTGGTTCTGGTTTTGTGGGTACCCATTAATCGACAAGTCTCCTGAAACACTTGCGATTCAAAATTCCTTCCTTGATCGCTGTGTATTTCTAAGGGTACTCCAAAACGACAGAAGACTTCCTGAACTAATTTATCTGCGACAGTTGTAGCTTCTTGGTTAGGAATAGCGAAGACTTCTGGCCACTTTGTGAAGTAATCCATTACCACCAGGAAGTACTTGTTTCCGCTCTCACTTTCTGGAAATGGTCCCGCAACGTCTAGTGCTATCCGTTCCCAAGGGGCTCCAACGTTGTACACTTTTAATGCACCTCTGCTGCGTGTGTGGGGCCCTTTCACGGCCGCACAACTGGTACATTTGCGACACCAGTCCTCCACATCATCTCGACAGTGGATCCAGTAAAAGCGTTCTCGAATTTTCAGTAGAGTCCTTTTTACCCCCAAATGTCTTCCTGAACGTCCATTATGGTAGAGCCGTAAAACATCCGGTACCTTAGCTTTAGGGACAACCATTTGTAGATGACAGCTGTCCCCACGAGCGTTTTCCCATTTACGGCACAAGACTCCATCCTGGATCACCAAGCTGTTCCATTGCGCCCAATAACTCTTCGTGATGGAACTCATCGCAGCCACATCACTCCATTTAGGTTTAGAAGCACCAGCTTTGATCCACTCGAAGATCGGTTTGATGTCCGAGTCATTTTGCTGAGCCTGCTGTAGTGTTTCCTTCCATTCCTCGCTGAGATCCGTTCTAAGCATCCTCACGGGCACCACTTCCTTTAACTCCTGTCTGGGACTGTGCTTACGATCTTCAGGCAAAGGTCTTCTTGACAGATCATTTGTGTTGCTGTGGTTTCTCCATTGTTGCTTGGCAATCATTCCAGCCGCTTTTCCTTGCAGGGATTGATCTTCTCTCGGGATGCTTCGCTTTTTACAGTTTGACCGAAGGTGACCCCTTTCTTCACAAGTATAACACCTAGGGCTATAACCTTGCGAACGCTGGCGTACAGGTGATGCCACAACTTGCTTTGGAGAGCTTGACCGAAGATGATCACTTTCTCTACCAGTGTAGCAGCTAGGGCTATACCCTTGCGCACGGTCGCGTACAGGTGATGCCACAACCTCCCTGACGTGGTGTGTTCGATGGTCTTGCCTCGCTGCCTCTACTTCCAAGGCATGGGCCAACGCCTCTTTCAGTGTCTCATGATGCCCAAGTCGCACAGCGGTTCTAACTTCCAAGTCACGTATTCCATCAACGAACGCTTGTACCAGATTCCCATCGATAAGTGCAGGGGCAGACTGGTATGCTTTTCGAACCAGCTTTTCAACTTCCAGGGCCCACTGCTGCAGGTTCTCAGCACTACGTTGAACACGATCCTTCAACTTAGCACGAAATACGTGCTCCAGGTGCGCGTCGCCGTATCTGGACTCTAACGCCTCCAGCAGCTGCTCGTAGGTTACATCCTTGCCGAGCGCCTCAAGAATGTTTAAGGCCTGGTCTCGAAGGCCCAAGGTGAGCGCGGTCATGGCTTGCGGTTTAGTCCATCCATTCGCCTTCATAACGGCCTCAAATTGAATTTTATAAGCCGACCACGAAGATGTTCCATCGAATGGAGGCACCTTAAAGCCCCGCGCTGAAGGTGCAGCAACTACTGTACTACAGTCACGTCTCCAGTTTTCAGTTCTCCCAAAGCCTTTTTCACCCCAGCGATCTGAACTTCGGCCTCTGAGATACGGTTCTCGTGCTGGTGAACCTGATCCTTCATCACTTTCAGATCTTTGCCAAAAGTTGCATGAAGATCCTTTATGAGGAGCATCTGCTCATCCTGGCGGCGGGCCTGCTCCTCTTTATCTTGCTGCAACTGTTCTTCCAACCGGCGAGCCTGCTCCTCTTGACGGCGAGCCTGCTCCTCTTGACGGCGAGCCTGCTCCTCTTGACGGCGAGCCTGCTCCTCCTTATCTCGTTGCAACTGCTCCTGTAACTGGCGAGCCTGGTCCTCTTGACGGCGAGCCTGCTCCTCTTGACGGCGAGCCTGCTCCTCTTGACGGCGAGCCTGCTCCTCTTGACGGCGAGCCTGCTCCTGCAGCAGCGCCATTAAAGCTGACAAGTCTGGCGCCACTGATGCTGGAGAAACTCCGGATGGGCCAGCGACTGGCACTGACGTAGGCTGGACACCACCCAGTGTCTGTGTCGGAGAATCTCCAAACCGCCTTTGGTCCATGTCCTGCTGTCGCTGACTCCTGGTACGGATACCGTCCGTGTCGTCCTTAGGTAGAATTGGCATAATTTATCCCACTTCTGACACCAAATTGTTACGAGCTGGGTATGGGATAAATTAATTACTACCGAAGAAACAATAAATAACTTTAATAATCACAAAACACTTAAAACTTAATCACAAGTACACTACTGATCACTATTCACTTAAATATCGCACTTACTAGTTCACTTCGATTCGCTTCGTACTGTAGCCAAAATAAGACTGCCTGCTCCCGCAAACACGTCGACTATTTATATGGCGATCGAACGTTCGAGAAATATCCACGACTTCCTAGAATCTTCTAGACAATTCCACAACTTGTATAAAGGAAAGGAGTAGGTACTTTATGCCCTCGGCATACGGTCGAAATTACAATGATGTTCTTTTGTAGGTAGTTTGCGAATTTGTACCTACATCATTCGGGACATGTTTTACCTACCTACCTACTATTACCTACCTACTTAGTAGTAGGTACCTACTACCGTAACTGTAGGTAAGTACGGGTACGACGTAACAATATAATGTACGTCTGTTAGTTCACTTTTGTTGGTATATGTATGAATTGTATACAAAGAATTTATGTTTTGATCGTGTTTAGTATTGTTTTCACAAAAGCAGAAAATAAAAATTAAACGTCAAAAAAACAACCTTTTATTAATGAAAAGAAGAAAATTAGCTTTAGCTATCAAAATTAAACACGTCTATATAGTTTAGTGTCCGTGTTACTAACCCTTTAAAGGACGATCATGGCTGCAGGATCTAAAAATGTGTAAATATTTATTTAGATATGACCAAAGTTACTAGTCCCACCAGCCCGCATAGCTTGACCACCGTAGAGACTACAAATCTTTCGTTCATTTGTTATTGAATCGACAAAATGACAGATGAACAAAAGATTTGTCGATTCTCTTTCGTGTCTACGGTGGCCATGCTAAGCGGGCAGCTTGACAACTGTCATTTTAATCAATTTAGATTTCATTGACTGATTTTTAGTTCTCCTTAAAATTAAATGACCAAATTCATACTGTTCTACTCATTATGCTCAGTGATTAAGTTTAACTTCATAATTTGTTACTGCGTATAACATAATCGAACAACAAAAAGAATAAATCTCTTAAAAACTATTTGTGCTTTTAAAACGGCGCGAAAAATACTATTTTGCTTATCTGTGGCCGTTGTAATTAAATAATACAAGGTGCTGAGCGATTTATAGGGCCCTGGGGGCTTGTAGTCTGAGTCCCGACGTGCTGGGAAACCGAACGCCTTTCTACTTTTTCTCCTAGTATTTGTAAAAGACATGTCTGCGTGGATGAGTTTCTGTATAATTTGTTGATGGTCTCAATTAGAAAGATTTTATGAATTACTAGCATATACCCGTGGTTTCGCCCGCGTGAAGTTCGATAATTATCCAACGGGAACATCCATCCATCCATCCTCACAAACTTTCCCATGTATTATATTAGTAGGATAGTAGGAAGTGTTTAGAAGTCCGGACCATGAAAGTGAAGTATTGGTTCTTTTTAAATTGCCTATTGTTTTCGTGCCATGCTACGTATCCTGAGCTTATAAACTGCTTGGAAGGATTTGGGCTCCTTCTTCTGAAAGCCAAGCAGTAGTAGAAATGCCTAAACCACATCTTAACCTAAAATTATGATGTAAGCTTATCAACTATATTCATCCAAATATATGATAACTATTTCCATATCTCACGAATACATAATTGGAAGTGATGTACTAAATAATTTAGACTAGGTATTCTCTGGTCTATGCGAAATATAACGGAAAGGAATTTGGGTCTTTGCCAATAAAATATTTTATGTTGCCTGGCATAGACATTGATTTTGGTTTCGGCCACAAATCAAGATAACATAAAACACAGATCTAAGGGTGTCTAGGGTAAGTTTGCTGTCACCGTAAGCGCGGGCCTGTGGACGGTGGGCTATGGGCTAGCTCGCCGTCCGTCCGTCTCATGACGACAGGCCGTGTCGACGGCGCATTCGTGTTCCACGCGCGCCTCAAAGAGAGTCAGCAAAAAGGAAGGGGTCCGCAAGGACCGATGCCTGCCGGGGTTGCGGGACTGCTCGAAAGAGATACCGTGGCCCCGGAACACAAAGGGCGATGAAGGAACATGGATTGGTTTAGTCAAAAAAAAAAAAAAAAAGCTTATCAACTTGGCCAAATTATTTTGATATCTTTATTTTGTTATAGTGAAATTCATCGCTTATTCTACTTCTTTATGACAGAAAAGGTCAAATCAAAGCACAAAACTACTTAACGACTAAATCAAAGCGAGACAATAAAATTGAACCTTAAAAAGTCAAATTAACTTTATAAGCTCATTATGAACGCAGAATGCAAACAAAAAAAGCGCTGTAAAACGTTCACAATAAAGAAATGATTTATAAGAACGATGAAACTTAACAATGTAACCATCAGTGAAAGTATTTCACTTGGTAGTTTTTATGGTACAACTTGCGTTTTTATTAGTGTTTGTGTAAATCCGATAAGTCGCGATGATAGTTACCGGGTTTTGTTTTATGGTATTACTTTGTTTAATGATTTGGCATTCGTGGAACCAATTGGCTGGAAGGTTTTGTCGTTGAGTATTTTAGTTTCACTGTTTTTTTTTTCGAATGTTTTTTTTTTCGGAGGTATTGTAAGAGAAGGAACTATTTTGGTTTATAAATTGGCCTTTACGATGATTGTTTTAATTTTAATAACTGTATTTTCAACACTACTCGGAACACAAGTCGCACTCGGTCCATAGACTGTGGTCATTTAAGCCAACGGCCTATTAGCAGAATAAAAACCAAGGAACTCGTACAACAGCAACTTTTCATCCAAATCCCAGAAGAAATACTCAACTCTTCCACTATCTAAAGTCCGGTACAATAAAAAAGAACGAAACGAAACCATCACGACTACAAATTTACCCTTTAAAAATGCAAAACAAACTTTCTGTAATATATTTGCAACACAGAAGTTAAATAGAAACATTTCATCCGACAGCAAAGAAAGTCGACTTTAACTTTGTTCTTAACAAATCGTCCTTAATATCAGCTGTAACTACAGTACAACCTTTGCATTCTTGCCACCTAAGATTTAAATCTTTAGATAGATACTATTAAGAAGAAGAACTGTCGTAGAAAAAAAATGATCGCATCATGTCTCAGTGGCAATAGGGTATATGCATGTTTTTTTTTATCATTCTAAACAAAGCGTAATTAACATCAGAAATAGCAAAGATAAATTATTTTTTTAATATCTATAAAAAATACTAAGTTATAAGCATTTGAAACTGCTAATTAGACAGAGAGATCCGATACAGCGAATGACGTCATTCGCTGCATCGACGTACAAAATCCATACTAAATTCCGTTTATCTAGAAAGAGATAAAAACAAAAGTTTAAATGGTTATAACTTTTGTGTTGTTTGACCGATTTATGTCTTGTTTTCGCTTTTTGGAATTATTTTTATAGTACTGTAACATTCCGTATCGAAATAAAAAAAGAAGATTTATGCATACATACAGGGTGTAAAAGACCTCATCACGAAGCCGTCAACCAAGCATTCTGTACATGAAATTATGTAACTTTACGCAAAAATTATTGCTGGGAAACGACGTTTTTTTTTTGGGTGAAAAATCATTTTTTGTGGTAGAACTCAATGTAACGCACTCAAAACATTGTACTGATGGATGGATTGAATAGTACGAGTGTCGTGGAGGTATTTAAAGTAAAAATCTTCCATTAAAAACTTGTATTTAAAAAAAAAACTTGTCAAAAAGTTGGAACTTTGAATCCCAATATCTCCGTAACTAGACGGTTCCCAGGTACGCTGTAGAAGAAAAAAAAGAATCGCACTGACTAGGAGAACAAGTGCTCTTCGGCTTCGTTAAGAGGTGTTTTACACCCTTTAAAATATATTTTATTGAAAGCAAAAAAACTACCAAGTTTGACATCTTGTCTACCGACAGCCTTGTCCTATCTATTGTCAATGTATTTATAAGTTTGTTATGTGATGTAAACCAAAATCTGCTGTCCTACATATGGCATATAGTTACATTGTTAGTTTTAGATTCTTATGGTATTTTACGTTTTGGGATTCTGAACAAAGATTTATTTATTTTATTTAAATTCAAACAAAAATAAAGTATATTTTTTGACGTAGTAGAGCGATCTAAAGTTGTTTCTTTAGATCACTCTACTGCGTCAAATATTTTCCACGGTTCTGATTTGCTGACATTATTTGAAAAACATTGTCTTTGTCACTAATATGGTAAGTCGTCTGTCGTCGTTTTGTGTTCCATGCGTTATGCTAGCTTAGCTCTGCACTCTTCCCAGTGTACACTTTTTTCTAGATCTAAGTAATTTATATAATATCTAACAATTTAAATCTTTGCTTGCCACACCATTTTGCCTATAACTCATGTTATCTAATAATAATGTTTGCTTGTACTAGGGATTTATTTTGTTTAGTATGTAAAGTAGTTTTAAATGTATGCCTAATATTTTTTTTTGGAGATGTAAATTAAAGTTATTTTATTCAAAATGTAACATTATTTCGGCAAACCGTAGTAAATTCAAACTTTGATTCAATCAAACATTCCCTGGGTGTGGCACAATTTGCTTTAGAAAAACAATATTATCAGGAAAAACCAGCCGGTGTTTTTATCATATTTGGAGAAAATCTCAAATCGCAAGCAAAGCCCTGGCCCACAACTAGTAGGTACCTATTCCCCAAGCCTCCGCCGAAGTTTCCGTCGGCAACCAGGTGCGACTCGCAGACGCTACCGTTAACTTGTTACACAACTTCCACTAGAAATTGTTCAGTTTTTTTGTTTCTTTATTCTTACTTTGTGCGGAAAGCAAATTTTCGAACGGATTTTTGTAGGTTTTTGGCTGGAGCTGTGACGTGTTATGTTGTGGGTTCAAAGTTTGTGGTACTGAAGTTTTTGGTGAATGTAAAATGAATAATAAAAAGTTTGAATTTGATCTTCAAAATCAAAGCATTTATTTCAAGTAGGCCAGATAGAGGCACTTTTAAATTGTCGAAACAAAGATGAAAATTAAATTTAGCTACAGTCCCAGTCACAAGACATAAAAACTGTGAAAGTACTGTAGTTGCCCATTCCCTAGCGTAGTAATTTTAACTTACCTTTAGTTTGTATGTTTAATTAACAACCAGCCAAAGAAACTGGGACGGGAGATTTTTGTTAGTTCTAGTAATTACAATAACAACTAATTTTGGTTAGCATAGAAAACAAGCAACGCCTGCATGACATATTTTGAAAACTTAAACAGCACTTTAAAACAGATATGGGAGAGGCAATATCGATAGAAAAATATTCTTTCTACGGCGGCCAATATTAGCAGGAAATGAACACGTGATTCTCAATGGCTAATTTTGATATTAAAATACAACTAAAACACAAATACTTAATAACTTCATTACCCCTAAGCAAGAGACGTTCACTACATTAAGCAAACACTTATAAACTTCTAGGATCTTGCTTACTTAATACTGTGACTAGTAAACTTGCATATGCTGCGGAAGTTTTGGGCAAATGAAGCTGGAACACTTGGGCATAATAGCTAAGGTAACAGTGGGCGAACTTTAGATAAACATACTGAAGTTAAATAGAATATTGCAGTATATGAACTGGCTGTTCCTGTGGAGTTTTGTATTTATGTCAAAGATTATGTAAGCCGGTGTAAAACCTTTGACATAATACTTGACTTTAAGGTTACTTACAGATGGCTTCCTTAGCAACAAGAGCCTATCAAATCGCCTAGCGAGTAGCGAAGTGAAACATCACATCATCTGCCTAGCCATTTCCCAACTATATTGGGGTCAGATTCCAGTCTAACCGGATGCAGCTGAATACCAGTATTTTACACGGAGCGACTGCTTATCTGACGTCCACAACCCTGTTAGTACTGGGTATTACGGTAAGACTCTGGTTGTCAGGCTTTCGAGCCAAATGCCAAATGTTGCATAATGCCAAATGTATGCATCTGAATGCATACATTTTAGAACGTTTAAATAGCAAATAATAAAACAAATCGCGCGTTTAAATAGCGAAGGCGCCTAGCGTGCAGTGAGACTGATAGCGCTAGGCGCCTTCGCTACCAGTAACCAGATTTTAAGTCACTAGGATCTAGATGCTAAACAAGTCACCTGTCAGTGAGTACGTAACCTCAGCGATGGTAGCCTCTGACCATCAAGCGAGCCGCACGTTTGTTTACTTATAATTCTGATACAAAGACCTACCTATCGTTCTGCTTATGATCAAAGTCACATTTGATGCTTAACTCGGAATCACTTCCCACATCTGCAGTTTACTAAACAATGGACGCGGCAAAACGATTGAACTTTAAAAGTATAATAAAACACAGGAAATACAAATATACAAATGGGTACAAAGGGCAGGTAGTCCCAATTTTTCCAATTTTACATAACTTTGATTCAATAGTAAACAAACAAATAGTGATTTTTTAAAGGCAAAAAAAATATTATATTATAGTTGACTATATCTACTTTGAAAATTTGTGGTTCAAAACATGATATCGAAAACTTCACTCGATAAAAAGAAAATCCAAACAGGAGCCTAATTCGAATATTTTTTTACGTTTTCCGTATTTTTCTTGAAGAATATGAATGTTTTACTTCCAAAAAAAATATCTAAGCAACGTAAATAACATATTGAACAATAATTTATGGTTACATTTTGCAAAAGAGTTTAATCCTTTTAATAATAAATTATTATATAATAAAGCGATTTGCGTACGTGGATTCAGTCGCCCGCAAGGCCTTGAGGAGGTAGGACCTATGTCCTTTTGGCTGGCGTCTTTGTCTTTGCGTCCTTGTCCCGCCGATTTATCGAACGATTTATTAATAGAATGTAGTGTAAATATAACAGTATGGTCTTTTTTAACGGACATAAAAAAAGAAGGAGGATTCTCAATTTGACCGTAGGATATCTTCGTCGTTTATGAACCGATTTTGATGATTCTCTCTTTTTTGTTGGAAAGAAGATATTCCAAGGGTAGGTATGAAATGACCATGAAACCAGGATCTGATGATGGCATCCCAGAGAAATCGAGGGGAACCTTTGAACCGTTATTTTTTTTTCATTGCTTATTTTAAAGCATTTGACTTCTGAAGCAAAAAATATTTTTCATTTTTTTTGTTTTTTGAAGTCAGTTTTATTTTTTGCAAAAAAAATGTTTTGTTATTAGTTTTATTCTTTTGTTTGTGAAGTAAGGGGAATAAAAATAAAAACAAGAAAGTAGCTAGGTATAAAGTGTTATTTTATCGTCGTTGCTTTTGCCATTTGTTAGTATGTGGTAGAAATACATTTTTAACCGACTTCAAAAAAGGAGGTTTCTCAATTCGACCGGTTATATTTTTTTTATGTGTTGCGCATAACTTCGTCGTTCATGAACCGATTTTGATGATTCTTTTTTGTTGGAAAGGATATATATCCCGAAGTTGATCCCATTTAAACTTCATATGGATCTGTTGATGAGTTTCGGAGACAGACAACGGAACTCTTCAAAAAATGACAGCAAATTAACCGCGATTGCAGCAATCGCGTTTATTGTTTACACAACATAACATCACGCCTGTATGTTCTAAGCGGGCACGTAGATGTGTACAATACACCGACATTTCGACAGTTAGGTATGTTAAGTTCCATTTTATTGGGGATACTCTTATTATCATGTAAAATGAATGCTTAGCAAATATTTGTATAGAATATTACAACTTAAAATGGAAATATAAAAAAAAAGAAGTCGGAAGTGTGTGTGTGTGTCATGTAATGACGCTACTCATCTTCACGCAAACAATCACAAGGTGTTTTTACACCGAGAGTTTACAATCTCGCGAGATAGATTATAATCTAACGGTATTTACAATTTTACGGTGACAGATACAACAAATAAAGCGCGTGTCGCTTCGTGAGATAAAAACAATGTGAGAAACTTAGTCAAATAATTGAATAAATTACGACTTGCAGCATTTTGCACTTACAATATCTATTCAAATTAATTTATTACATTTAATGTAATGTATTATTATAATAGGTATATTATAATAAATCAAGTTGACAATTTCATAAAATAAGTTGATGTACTGCCTACAACGACACGCTTACCTATACTGTGACACTTGGCTCAGCTTTGAGTTCACGTAAGTTCAATTCGGCGACGCGTGCGCACGGCTCGTTTCGCGTAAAGGGAAAGTAGGTATTTAACGCTACCAGCGTTAAATACCTACTTTGGTTGGCGTAGCCGGCCTTAACTTAAGATAAAGAATCATAAAAGACAATAGTACCTATACCTTAAATTGCTTTACAGCATTGAAAGTGAAAAGCAGTAGAAGAGTATTTGGAAACTTTACTATAGAACCTTGACTTTCATTGCCCAGGCACTAAAAAAACCGTTACGAATTTTCAAATTTTCATCACTGTGTTCTGTTACTGTTCTGTAATTTAACAAATTAATTTATTCAGTAACTTAAGGCACTTAACAAACCAGGGGAGAAGATACAAAACAAACAATTTACTTTTTTAAATCAAGCCGCCTAACAATTCACACTTGTTAGCATTTGCCGAAATTCAAAATATTTCCAACAGCGCCCGAGGGCCGGACATTTATCAACTTTTTTGTCAACTGTTAACAAAAATGGAACAAAATTTTATTATATTTCACGCCAATAATAAATTCAGACGGATGTTTAACCAGTTATTGGATTATGTTGTCTCGAGGTGTTAGTATTTTTTAAATGAATATATTTCTAGATTTTTTTTTCTCCTTTTATATAAATAATTAAGTAATTAAATATAATCTATGAAATATTTTCGAAAATTAATCCCTTAAAATAAATAAATGCTTTAGGCACATTAATCTCATAATTATCAATTAAATTACCTATCATAAAAGTTAAGCTTACTCAAAAAAAAATATTTGATGAAACTAGCTATAATATAAATTATTTAAAAAAAAAATATTTTGCGTCAGATAAAATTCAATCAATCAATTTACAAAAATTCCTAAAAAGTATTTTGTATCTGCTAGTGGTAAAAATAAACAAAAAGTTTTTATATCGCCCTCTTCCAATCTTCCAAATCTTCCAATTCCTAAAGAAAAATGTCCAAACACAGTTTAGGAATCTGGTGCCAAGATAACTCCAATTTGTGTGTACCTCTCGCAACCCTAAACAGTTGAACCACCCCCGATCGGCTATCTAAATTAGTTTTTTGCAAGGAAGCGTAAAACAACTCAAACACTTCTTCCACTTTATCACGACAAGGTCTTAATTAAAAAGTTGAAAGCAATCAAAACGATATTTTAAGAAGATGGGTTCAGTGGGCCCGGCACAAAGGGACGAGAGGTTTAATAAAACTAGTAGAGACAAAATCTATATCAAAGGATTTATTTCAAGTAGTCCAATTACAGCCACTTTTGAACTGTCGAAAAAAAAGATAACAATAAAATGAAATGACGGATTTGCAGACCCGCTGCGGACACTGAATTGTGAGAGAGACTTCACAGTACAATATATTATTATCTGTCACCGGTCTGGTGGGCTCAGCCATCTGTAATCTGTTTGATTGTACCTAAAACGTATTGTAAATTAGAGTTTAAATTAACAATAGATACATTGCATTAGATGATTGCATATAAAAACTTAGTTTCATGATTTCATCATCATCATCATCATCATCATTTCAGCCGAAAGACGTCCACTGCTGGACATAGGCCTCCCCCAAGTGTCGCCACATTGACCGGTCCCGTGCGACTCGCATCCAGCGGATTGCCGCAACCTTCACCAGGTCAAGACGTAATTAAAACTTTCAAGACTTAATTTATATCAATACTCAGATTTAAAAAAAAAAAAGTGCCTGATCGCTTGCTTGCTTATGGTATTAAGTCCGCCTCTGTAGTGCCTGAAGCGTTAAATAAATAAATATAAAAATATTCTGGATAAACAAATCGTTCAAACTCACATTACGTTGACATCGCACGTTCGTGCTAGGTCCTCTGTCCGCGTCGTCATCAAGTCGTATCGAGTTATTAAACTCACCCCAGAATAAGGACAAAGATAATAAAATTTCGATAAAATCCAGCGGATACTGTATAAACGTCTGTTATGGTTTAAATCCACATTAATTTTGTTCAATCTACGAAGGATTAGGTGGTTGATTCGCAATGGGAGTTTATCCGAGATTGTGGCTCCCAGATGAGTTTGGCTTAATATTGTGCTTGAGTGCGAAGTGTTTTCAAATTTAATTAATTTCTAGATGCTATCGAGTTTTTTCCCGGTATCTGATGGACGTCTTTAGGAATTAACTTGAGTACATGTCTTTTCTGGATTAAGTGCCGCTGGGAATTAAGTTTGTTTTCCAAGAATTTGTTGAGGGCTGTCATTTAAGTGTTATTTTAATTAAGTGTCTTGAGACATTTGTCTTTTTTCTAGTAATTTTATGTAAGTAGTGCTTACATGATTTTGCGCGAAAACCTAATTTGTTACTTACTTAATTAACCAAATAAAAATGAGTTTTATTTCATCATTATCATCCTTATATTTGACAGATTTGGAGGTCATGGGGAGAGGACTTTGCCCAGCAGTGGGATGACACAAGCTAACAATCACATTGCTAGTGATTATTCTTCAACCCTTATCCAAATTTATTTGGTGTCGGCGTAGCAGGTTTTGCTTCTTCTTTCATAGTTCTTGCCATCTTTATTTTATACTAGCTGTTGCCCGCGGCTTCGCCCGCGCTAAGTTTGGTAACCGTCCCACTGGATCATATTATATTAAAGGAATAAATAGTGTCCTACGTGTTAATCCAGGTTATGAACTATCCATGTGCCAAATTTCATAATCATCACAATTATTATCATTACAACCACCATTATTATCACAATCAACATCACTATTACAATCATCATCATTATCACAATCAGCATCACTATCACAACCACCATCATTATCACAATCATTATCACAATCACCATCACCATCACAATCACAATCACAATCACAATCACAATCACAATTACAATCACAATCACAATCACAATCACAATCACAATCACAATCACAATCACAATCACAATCACAATCACAATCACAATCACAATCACAATCACAATCACAATCACAATCACAATCACAATCACAATCACAATCACAATCACAATCACAATCACAATCACAATCACAATCACAATCACAATCACAATCACAATCACCATCACATTCACCATCACTATCACTATCACCATCGCTATTACTATCACAATCACTATCACTATCACGATTACCATCACCATCACTATCACGATCACCATATTATTACAATCATTATCACAATCACGATCACTATCACCATCACCATCATCGTTATCACAATCACCATAACTATCACAGGCACAATCACTATCACAATCACAATCACAATCACAATCACAATCACCTTCACATTTACCATAACTATCACAATCACTATCACTATCACTATCGCTATCACTATCACAATCACTATCACTATCACTATCACTATCACTATCACGATCACCATCACCATCACTATCACGATCACCATATTATCACAATCATTATCACAATCACCATCACTATCACCATCACCGTCATTATCACAATCACCGTCACCATCGCTATAACCATCACAATCACCATCACAATCACCATCACAATCACCATCACAATCACCATCACAATCACCATCACAATCACCATCATAATCACCATCACAATCACCATCACAATCACCATCACAATCACCGTCACAATCACCATCATAATCACCATCACAATCACCATCACAATCACCATCACAATCACCGTCACAATCACCATCACAATCACCATCACAATCACCATCACAATCACCATCACAATCACCATCACAATCACCACACAATCATCATCCCATTCACCATCACAATCACCATCACAATCACCATCACAATCACCATCACAATCACCATCACAATCACCACCACAATCACCATCACAATCACCATCACCATTACTATCACAATCATCATCATCAGTATCACAATCATCATCATCTTAATCACAATCATCACCATCGTCATCATTATCACAATCATCACCATCGTTATCACAATCATCCCGGAGCCCCGTTTAACCCCCTTAGGGGGTGAATTTTGACGCATTTTGACGCTATTCTTAGTGCACCCCTAAACCACATAAGGAACCTACTTGCCAAATTTGGAATCTGTAGACCCAGCGGTTTGGGCTGTGCGTTGATAGATGAGTCAGTTTCTTATTTTATATATTTAGATTAAACAAAAAGCCATAGAGTTATTTTATAATATTTCGGTACCTACCAACTACCTAAATTGAGGTTAAGCTTCAAACAGCATTTTTTACACCACTTGGCACAGTCACAAGGGCAAGAGTTCGTACACTTATTGCAACCGTAAAGCAGGTTTTAACGTTGCAACTTAAGCACTACGTTTCTTCAGACAGACTTAGTGGAGACTGCAAGTATGGGAACTGTGTTTATTTGACCTGTGGTTTATATGTGTTGTTTGTATAGTAAACTTTCGCATTTATAATATTATTAATATTATAAATGCGAAAGTTTGTGAGGATGTATGGATGTATGGATATTTGTTACTCTTTCACGCAAAAAATACTGAACGGGCTTGGATGAAATTTTGCACACACATAGTTTATAACCTGGATAAAAACAAAGGGAACTTTTTATCCCGGTAGTAAGATCCCATGGGATAATTATCAAACTTCACGCAGGTGAAGCCGCTGGCAGAAGCAAGTACTTTCATAAAATTATGAATTGCTGCTACGGTGTAGCTGATACGTCTACGGCTGCTACGGCGTAGCAGATAGAACATTAAATAATTATATTATTCGACTTATGTCCGCTACTAGGCCGATTTTCGCCAATATCCTCTGTATTATATTATTATCTTTGCAATTGTAGATCAATGATAGAAAATATATTACCTATTTGTTTCATTGAATAAAACATTTCAAGTTTAAATAGGTACCTAATAGATAATAATAAGTCGTGTAATATTTTTATATAGTTTTATATTAGAATATTTAAAAAGTATTTATTTTAATAATAATATTAAGTTTTAATATATCATAATTATTATAAAATACAATTCAGTATTTAATGTTAAATCCTAATCAATAAATTAATACATACATGTCGAATAATTTAAACCGGTTTACAAAAAACCTTAAGTCATCAGAAATCCACAGTCCCTAGACGTTCCCGGTGCCAAGGAGCCCATGACACTTGCAGCGTTTCCGCGTTGAATTGCAAGGGCTAGCCTCTGCACCAGGAAAGAACCAGAGCATGGGTCACCGCCCCTATCTTTCAGTCGCCGGCCGATCTCGGACACAAATTTGATAGCGTCGGACCCCCAGCAACCAGTGGTTTCCACAGCCAGAGAGACAAAATAATACTTCGGTTCTAAGGTTGCATATTTGGCCCGCTTTTTGAGAGCGGCTGATTCAGCCGCGGCACCGGGTGACCCGACAGTGCGAAGTAGGCACTTGTGTTGTGTGGCCTTTTGCCAGGGTACTAAAGTCAGGCCATCCGGTCTTTTGCCATCCAAGCGACAGAGACCCGGCGGTTCCAGGACACAAGGGATATTGGCGCCAACCAGCGCTCTCCGGACAATGTCGTTGAGAGCATGGTGCCGCGGAAACTTCCCTGAGCAACGACAGCAACTTAACGCGTGGTGGCCATTGGCCTTCACTCTGGACCCGCAGATGCATATAATATGTGGTTCACAGACATCGCAGCCCAGGCGGAGAGCCACCGCCACCCGCAAAGAGTCGCCGTCAAGTAAAGTGCCTAGGTGAGGTGAAGGAAGCGCTTGCAACCACGCTCCGGATTCTTACCGCAACACTGGCTTTAAGCGCGCCAATTCAACCCCCTCCGCCCGATCTATAAGTCCAGCTAGAACCGCCTTCGCTCCTACATCATCCCAACAGCGCTGCACTTGAGGTTCTTCCGGGATGATACCGCCCGGGCAATGGCCTGACCAGGCCGCCAGAGCGTCCGCTGCGAAATTTTAAAATGTAATTTATATGTGTAAAGATGAATAAACAGTATAATATGTTTAAAACTACTTTCTTTGAGTATGATAAAAACGTCACAGTTTTTTTTTTACTTTAATAAACCATAAAAGTTCATCATTTAGACACCAAATCGCTGTGTACGATTCCACAAACTCGTCTATCACTATTTCAGTGGAGTGCCGTTGACGCATTTACCTTTATTTCTTTGTAAAACTCCACCATTTTTGTCTCGTCTGCCATTTGAGTGAGTGATTTTTCATGTAGTCTACCGATAGCTTTGATAAGTTCACTGCCTCGCGTGACAAAGGAGACTGGCATTGTTTTATTTTAAAACCATAATTATTGTTTTGTTTATAACCTTGTGGATATGTATATTTAGAAAACTGGTATGGAAATTGTTGACAGTTTTAAGGTGCGTAGGTGTTAAGTGCATATTTGTGTTTATGTCAGTGTGTATCTACAATGTAATTATCTACTAAACAGCTACCGGTTCACTAGCTGACCCGCTTGTTGAAACTATAAAAGCTACCGGGTGACTAACTGACCCAAAACATTTTATAAATACCCCCGTTAATAAATTAATTAAAAATCGACTAAACGTGCTTTGTTCGTGGATAGGATAGTTTACTTCCCATCTCTATAATATTCCTCAACTCCGTACCAAAAATCATAGCTCTATTCCATCAACAAGTGTCACATTATAGTAACAAATTATTGTCAACAAAGCGCGCCATTTCTTGCGTCATCGTGTTATCGTTAGTCAAGTGGTTCAAGTGTTTACGAGTTACGTATTTGTTATTGTAATATAGTGTTATACCTTTGAATGTTCGTCAGAAGTTGTACTATCGTATTATGATAACACAAATTAGGTTTCGAATCGCAAAGTTGCAGTATTTCGCCTGTGAAAACGCGTAGGTATAAATACCTATAGTGATTGTGAAGTGTGAAGAAATACGTGATTTAGTGATTAAAACGTGTGTGAAAGCTTACAGTGAGTGTTTAATTAGTGTGGTGATTAGATAGTTTAACTATTTACACCAAAAAAACAAGTGGTTTTGTGTTTTTTTTTTTGTTTTTTCGTCCAACCGCGGCTGGCTAAATTAGTACCCAGATGTAAACAAACAGTGAGTATCTAGGTTGTAATGAATGTTTTGATATGATGCTAATAAGATATTAATGAGATTGTGGTCTTGTTGGAAAGGAAATATAATCTAGTTTATTTTGATATAAAAAAATGGTTAAGAAGTTAATAGTTGTTGAGCAAAAATAATATTTTATTAGCAAAATATCCGTTTTTATCACTGTTTTTCAAGTTCTACATTATTATTGAGTATCAAATTATAATTATTTATCTTGAAATTTGGTTAAATAGATAACACATCTATTCAGCTATCCACTGTAAAGTTTATTTAGCTATATCTCTTGTAGTTTGCGATCGTCAAGTGTTTATTAATAATTGCGAATTATTCGCGTTTAGTTCGCGAATTTAACGCGGTTCGATGCAAAAAATTTGCGCGTGACGCTGTCGAGTGGTTATAGAGGTTGAGTTATTTATAAATATCATGCATAGTCCACAGCCCCACTTCACCCACTGCTGGGTATAGGCCTCTCGTTGCTTGTGCCAAGCTCCCCCCCCGCGATGGAAACAATGTCGTCTAAATGATTTATGAAGTAGGTGGGAAGGAATCTAAAAGAATTAAAAGAGGTTGTTTTTCGGTAACTTTGTATTCCAACTTTTTACAGTTTTTCAGTAATAGAACTATGCATATGCGAATGGACCTACTTATTATTTACATAAATTTCATTTTGTCACAAAATACAGATAATATTTGATGTAATCATCAAAGTAGAAATTGATCAAAAGGGAAACATTTACGATTCACAACTAACGGCGCGCTACGGTTACACGCTTAGGTATTTGACGTAATTTCGCCGAATGTATAAGTACTACATAAAAATAGTCCTGGCTGCGTAGTGCGTGAGATACCTAAGCATGCTCAATTTTTTTTAGAACCGTAATCCTCGTTCTTGCGGTTATTAACTACATGTATATTTCATTAAAAAAAAAATTATGCACATTTGCCTGGAGTGTCATTTATAACCAGGGTGTAAAAGTACGCCATAGCTTAGGGGTATTTCAGTATCGATAAAGGAACCCGTAAAAAAAAAAAAACAAAAAAAAATTAAGCATTGCAAGATTGACCTAATTTAGTACCTACTAATTTAAAATAGCAATCGTTTAGAATTATAATTATTTTATATTGCTATTTGAAGTTAGTACTAAATTAGGTTGATCTTGCAATATCTTTTTTATGTTTTTTTTTTTTTTTTTTTGTTTTTTACGGGTCCCTTTATCTATACTGAACTCACCCCTAAGCTATGGCACGCGACTACTTGAACACCCTGTATATTTTCAGATCAACTGTACCGGGGATTTTAAGAAATCAAATAAATATAAAATGTACAAAGTCATTAATATACCAGTCTCATTTAACTATTTCATTTAACAACTGAGTTTCGTTTGCCACTCACAATGCAGTGTATAAGTTAATTATTTTAGTTCCATAAGTTTATCGTGTACTTACTTAAAATCGAACAAAATTGTCTTGAAAATGCTTATCGTAAAGGTCATGTCACACAGAAAAAGTTTTTTAATGAAACCAGCTGATTTTATGTTTTTCAAAAACTTTAAATTGACTGGTTTTTTTTGTTCCATTTTAACACCGAGTTTCTGCATCATATTGTCAGCAACACTAATTCTTACATGCATAAATAATATATATTTTGGAAAATATTGCAACAGCTATCAAGAAATTACTCTAGGTTCCATTGTTCTTAATTTTTGTTATCTTACAATATGTAAATGCTTAGAGAATCAATTCTTCTCGCAAAACGTTAACCCTTTTATTATAAAAATTCAGAGTAAACTTACATCCATTATTTTATTCCGCTTTAACCATACATTACAACAAATCCGTTTGGTGTTACATTTATTTATTTACACCGACTTTAAAAAGGGGTATTGTTCTGCGGGGAAAAAAAGGCCAGATTATTCACTATTTGTAGCAATGTAATCGAGTGCAATACAACTATTTTGTTCAAAATACACTAAAAAACAAAAGGTACACTGCCTTAGGACTCGGATAACAATTGACAAACGACAAATGCCAGACAGTAGCGGGATGTCCCCTTTACTATCGGCACTTGTCATTTCTTTGTCGAGTGAAAACCAAAGTACGTGCTAAGTCACATCTAAACAATAGACCTCGGCTAAACATTCAAAAATATTCTGTTGACTCTGTGGTTATAAAAGAACAAAGCTTTAGTATTTATCTGCTTCAACCTTCAACATGAAATGTAAACTGTACAAATAAAATCAAATACCCTTCTCTAGTTGCAACTTTTTTTAAATAAGCTAACTATTTTTTGTGTCATTAATTTAAAAAAGAACGTTATTACAAAAATTTTAAGTTCTAATTTACCAAATCTGAACCATGCGAAAATTACACTTTCTGCGTCGCTTCTACGGTGTGTTTTGAACTTAAATTTAGCGTTTTCAGTTTGGTTGCTTACAACCAAAATCACTTGACTAGATACTTTTATTATCACGATAATATCACATAATATAGCCCATGTTATCGTAAGGCCCCTGTTGTCCTGATTCGTCTGTGGTTACTATTGAGTCTGACCTTGGCGATAATAAGGATTTCTGTGCGGGTTTCCATGCTTCCGTTGGTGTGAATAGTTCTTTTCCACGCTGTGAAATAAATGTTTGAATAAATCAAAAAGTTTATGTGAATTACTACTAAAGTAAAAGTAAAAAAAACTTTAGTGTCCTTTATTTTAGTAGACACGGACCTTCGATCAATAATAGCGGACTAATGAAAACATTCACTATATGTATTATGCATTGTATTATTATTTGTATTATAGCACCTTGTCATAGTATTCAAAGTAAATGTTAAGTTCAAAAATGTGTAATGTGACGAATTCCAAATTAGATCAAGGTTTTCGTAAGGTGATCCGGGAACCAAAATAGTACCTAAACCAAGTCTCAAAATAATATTGAGTCATCAACATCTTGCTCTTGTCCCATGTTACTTGTGGTCGGCGCAACACGTTTTTTTCTTCCATTCTCCTCTGTCAACCGTCACGCTATCATTTACACCTTTTTCCTTCATATGATGTCACGTGACTGTCACGTCACGGATGTCAAACAGCCATAAGCTCCTTGTGGTCTTCCTCTCCCTCTCCATCCAGCAACATTTATATTTATAACTCGTTTAGTCACATGCGAATCTAACTTGGTGTTTTATTAAAAAAAAATATATAAAGAAGAAATTTAAATAGGTACTCACATATCCATGGTACAGCGCCCATCCTACGCCCACTGGGAAGAACATCAGTGTAGACAAGCCCACAGCCCAGCCCAACAGGTCGGCGAATAGGGGGAATACATAGCCGTTGTAGCTAGGAGTTTCCCATTGCAATAATATGAAGATTAGAATACCCTGCACAAAAAAAAAATGTTATCAAGTAGGTATTATTAAATCATTTTTTATTTACAATTAAATGGATTGAAAAAAAAAATTGAGCTACGTGTTGTTTACCGGGAAACGACTTATATGTTTTTTGCTGTGAAATATTCCGGTTTTCGATAGTGCGCAATGTAACGTACCCAAAGCATTGTGGTTGATGCATGCACAGGTTCATGAATTAAAAGGGTATTCAAAGTTAAATTCTAATAGTTTAAAATGTTCTACCAAAGAATCAATTTTACATTTTGCTAATTTACATACAATTACAAGGTGGCGCATTAAAAGACTACCTGGAAAAATGTAGGCTAGGCCTTAATAATGCCCCACTGCTGGGCAAAGGCCCAGCAGTGGGGCATTAATGGCCAGTAAAAAAGTAAGATTAGTAAAATTCAAATATATTTTGTACTCCTGGGTGTACTTAATTATGTACACTTGTGGACTTATCTACCGGCCAACATTTAAGTTAAAAAAAAGACCAATGAAAATAATTTAAAATTTACAACACTGGTAAGCATCAATATTACTCAGTCAAAATTAATCAATCTACGTACTTGGGATATTACAAGATAATTCTCACGCACGCAGACTATTAATCAATTACATTAATTATAGATAATTGCTGCCATGATGGTATCAATCGATTAACTTGTACGAGGACGTGGCAAATGGATTCATCATTACCGAGTTGACTTAATGACTTAGTTGAGTACTTCACGTCTAATTAGAAAATTCAATTGTCTTGATATACAGTGCGTGGTTGTAATAAGGCACAATACGGAGTCTAGAGGACTTTCTTTGCTTAGTCTGTCACACTCATTCCTAGTCTACTTTAAAAAGTCCTTTCTACATAATAATATGAATTTACGAATATACGACGCTTTTAAAATTCTCAATACGTCACGCCGTGTTAAAATGTTTAGTGCGTTGTGACGTCGCGAGCCCCCACTCCCAAGTTTTGTTGCGTTTTATCTATGTCAATATTCATTGATTTACAAAAACAAAAAATACGTGTCCATTATTTTCCAATACTCTAACTGACGGACTAAATAGATTGGCAATGTATCTATGGTGGAAACTAGCCTATTATTAATATTATAAATGCGAGTGTTTAAGAGTATGGATGTATGGATGTTGGTTACGCTTTCACAAAAAACTTACTGAACGGATTTGGATGAAATTTTGCATACAGATTGTTTACCTATAGCCTGGATAGAAACCTAAGATACTTTTTATCCCACTAGTAAGATCCCATGGAACAATTATCATACTTCACGCGGGCGAAGCCGCTGGCAGAAGCTAGTCACTACATATTATAAAACAAAGTCGCCCGCCGCGTCTGTCCCTATGTATGCTTAGATCTTTAAAACTACGCAACGGTTTTTGATGCGGGTTTTTTTAATAGATAGAGTTAAAAGGAAGGTTTTAGTATATAATTTGAAGACGGGCGAAGCCGCGGGCATCCGCTTGTATTATAAATGAGAATGTTTGACAGAAAGGTAACTTCTGTCCTTCTAACCCAGGCTGGGTTAGAAGTTAGAAGTTACTTTAGGGTTAGAAGTTACTTTTCATCCTGAATATTGTAAGATATGATGAAATACAAAATAACGCAAACGATGTTGCAGAAAACTGCTTAAGACTTGGGGTACATGTGATATTCTATTCATAAGGTAAAACAAGGACTGTAATGAACCTGCAACTCTTCTCGAATAAGACTGAAAATCGATCGTAATGCTTGAGATTGATGATGATGATTTCGGGCACAGCATCTGCAGCTCCAACTCCGAATCCGACTCGGCTGGGCAGAGTTCGGGAAGTTGCGCGGTATCTTCTCGTCCAACTTACCACAGTGTCTCAAGACGAAAGTCTATGACAAGTGTGTGTTTCTAGTGATTACATACGGGACCGAAACGTGGTCGCTCACAATGGGCCTCATCAGAAGGCTTAAAGTCACCCAAAGGAGAGGAGAGGGCTATGCTCGGAGTTTCATAGCGCGATCGAATCAGAAATGAAGACATCCGCAAGAGAACCAAGGTTACCGACGTAGCCCGAAGAATTGCCAAACTTAAGTGGCAGTGGGCAGGGCACATTGGTCGCAGAACGGATGGCCGATGGGGCCGAAAAGTTCTGGAGTGGCGACCGCGAACCGGAAGACGATGCGTTGGATGATCTCCTACTAGGTGGACCGATGACTTGGTGAAGGTTGCGGGAATCCGCTAGATGCGAGTCGCACGGGACCGGTCAATGTGGCGACACTTGGGGGAGGCCTATGTCCAGCAGTGGACGTCTTTCGGCTGAAATGATGATAATGATGATGATTTGCAGCTGTGCAGCTGTCTAGGGTGGTTGTCGAGAGGTTTGGTGTGCTACTTACAACACTGCCAACAGGCACGATGACAGTCCACACAGACATCCAATAGAAGCGCAACACTTTGTTATGCTTCATGCCCATAGTTGCGAGATCGTCCATAGCACGCTTTATGCCATAGCTCCAAGATACTGCGGTACACTGGTGGAAAAAGGAATTATTAATAATAAATCTGTATTATATAATTAAATATATTTATATATACAAGAATATTGATCCAAACTGAATTAGATTGCCAATATTTTGTACACACTTATTTCCTAAATGACCTACAATGCAAAATATAATCTAAAGACTTTGTTTAAAGTTTAAACTTACCTCGGCCATACCAATCAGCAGAATAGCCCAAGAGGCCGTGTTCCAATCTAGAAGTTCAAACAAATACACTCCCCCGCTGAAACACATCGGGATCCCCAGAATGAAGCACGTGAAACATGTGACCGCGGTGACCTGGAATAAAATAAACTCTTTTTAAATAGAGAATAGAGAAAAAATGCGGAAGAAGTATGAACTAAATAAAAAAAAAGCAAATATCAATTGAAAACTTGTGAATGTGACCTCTGAAATTAGGTCAGATTCAGATACCTGTGGTGTGTGTGTGTGTTTGTGGTTTGATATTCCTGTCGTTATTGTGTTGACAAGTCACTTCACACATCTTCTAATGATGGAAGAATGCCATAACTCATAATTTAAAACCTTGTTTTAAATAAAATCCGTAATTGCATTAAATAATAAAAGTCAATGTACACGTCTAAACTCTGCATGCTTAAAGGTGCGTTGCAGTATGGAGTTTCAAAGAAAATGTTGTCTTGGACAATGGGGCGAACCAGGGGCGATGCTGACTCCGTGTAGTAAGTACTTAAGCGTGTGCTATGAAATTTAAGGTGAATCAAATACAGCAAAGCATGTTGACAAAATGTTATAATCAGGAATGACGAATAAAGACTTGTCATTTTCACACCACAAGATACAAATGATTATTCCACTCACCCTCCAATAATTCTTCCTAAGATGTGGCCACCTGTCAACAATGGCGGTGTTTATGGCTTCAATACCAGCAAATTGACTGCCCAATCCCAAGATGAAAAGCATGAAGAAGAACAGGATACACCACATCCTGGCCACTGGCATTTGGAGAAGCGCTTCCGGGTACGCCACGAAGGCTAATCCGGGTCCTGAGTCCACCACAACTGCAAAAGAAATTGAACGTGAATGTTTGATGGAAGCCGACATCGTGGGTTGTAGCAATCCATTGGATGTGAGAAGTCCGGAGACCTAAGACAAGCGGCAGTCGCTTCCAAATTTTTGAGCTCGAATAGGATTGACATTTACGAATCCTCAGATTCTTTGGACACGTTACCCACAAAAATGATTCCATAGAGCGTTTGGTAATTCAGCTTGGTAATTCAGTCGAAAGCACGAGACCACGGTCGATTACCAAACCGATGAATAGACTCCATCAAATCTGTCACCAAGATATTTGTGGCAGAATGTGCTCGCCATGCAGCCAATAGAGACCAGTGGAAAAGTATCGTGAAAGCAGCAACCACAGTTGTGGGCGACTCCCCATGACCATATTAGAGAGGATTCACAAGAGTTTTTTGGTTCCTTTTGGACCAAAATACACGACTTATACACTTTCCACTTTGACTTATCCATCACGTATCGTTACCACTGATACGTGATGGATAAGTCAAAGTCGAGTCAAGAAATAATTGCGGAAATCCGAAAGCAGAAAGAAGCAGAGACTCGATCGATCTGGTCGTGGCACGTTTGAGGGCCTATGTCCAGCAATGGATGTTGTTCGGCGAAGAAGATTAGAATTTCACTGTTATCTCATCATCTGCCTAGCCTTTTCCCAAGTCTATTAGGGTCGGCTTCCAGTCTAACCGGATGCAACTGAATACCAGTATTTTACATGGAGCGAGTGCCTATCTGACCTCCACAACGCAGTTAGTACTGGGTAATACGACACAACTTTGTAAGACTGGTTGTCAGACTTTTTGGGCCACTGACTACCTGTAACGACTGTCAAAGATCACAAATGACAGCCGGGACCAACTACTTAACGTACTTTCCAAGGCACGGAGGAAACTCGGTATGTAATGGGTGGTCACCCATCCACAGATCAACCTAAGCAAGCATGGCTTAACTCATGGGCGTGCGCAACGAAGAGGCAATTAGACAAAGCCTACCCTACCAACTGGGGCAATTATTATAACTAATGAACTATGTAATAAAATAACACTTTGTACAAAATATTAAAAAAAAGTTCTAACTCCTGTTCGAATACTTATAGCAATTTTTCGCGCCCGTGTTACGTAACTAACACTGTACTGGAAGTTGCTACGAAGCTCGACGCTCACCTGCCGGACGCATCTTATAGGCAAGCAGTCTACTCGCCTTAATCCCATTGATAAATTTACGCACACAGCGGCACATTGGTGCATATTTTTGTGTGTATGAACCGCACACATGTATAGATTGCAGCCATTTTTGGGCGGTAACTCCTGCGAGTGTAGCTGGGCTATGATTGGCTGCTACAACACAAGGCCAGGATTCAAGGTGGATGTTCTTTAGCCCGCGAAATTCAAATTTCCTTACGTTTTTTGCAATTTGCAGGCCAGTGCTATGTTGTATGTTGATTAAAATATGACTACATACGTCTTACAGCCGCAAATCATATAATCATCAACATACAACCTAGCACTGGCCTGCAAATTGCAAAAAACGTGAGGAAATTTGAATTTCGCGGGCTACCGTGCAGCAATGCACTAAGCAGGGTTGGTTCCGGTTCCTTTCCAAATTAAATATAAATTAGTGGAATTTCGTATTATCCTGCAAAATTTTGTTGATCACTGTTGTGAAGCAACTCGATATGAAAATGATGCAATTTTATTTGGTCGTATTTGTCCATCGACAAATTAGAAATTATATTTTTCTGAAGGAAGCCATTATTGTTTCATTGTGACAAGCAATTTATATCGCGATCTTGAACGTTTTAATTTTAACATATTAAGTTATTTACACATTTGTTTTGAAACAAAAAACGTACATTTAACAGTAACAGCAGTGTAAAAATATTAATTTTGTTGTGTATTAATTGTTTATTCACCTAACAATGGTGTTTACTTGTGAAGTTTGTGCTGATAATGTGTGTTTGTTAGAAGTTAAAAGCAATAAGTTTTCTCTATTATCGTATAAGTCATTATACGATAATAGAGAAAACTTATTGCTTTTAACTTGTAAGCTTCAAGTTGTGTCTAAAGGTAGATTTGTACCCGAATTACGAGAATTAATCTAAAAATAATATATGGTAATTAACTGACGTGTTCTGTAACTATCACCCACTCACTTGGATAAGATATTAGAGGTAGCCGAATCTTTCTTCTGTTTGCATCGTTAGAAAATCGTGAGTTAAACCTTGAATAATGTGGTGAGTTCTTTACTTCTTGTATTTATAACTTTTGTTTTTACAGGCTTATTTTCAAATATTATAAATCAATAAATGTGACTACTTTGAGGGCCATCATAATTATGTAGAGCGACGGACGTTGTGGAGTTGCGCGTTTTTTTTTTTGCTATCATTATTCGTGGCCTGCCCACCCTGGTGGACGACTGCACGCCGCTGGCTTAACTTAAAGATCGACCCTATTGGCTGTTATTATTTAGCCACGAGCTCCTCTCACTGAATCTCAGAATCTCACTGTTATCTAATTTACAGAAATCTTAAAATGATAATGATTTCATTACAAGTCTGGAAAATTACTAAAATAAGTATTATCTGAATTCAATGCGTCAACAAAAAAAGAATGTCAATATCAAATAATGATAATTATTAATGACTAATGATCAAAATATTTCGGGAGATACATACCAGATAGTGCAGTTGTTATCAAAAAGCATGTTTATTATTCATGATAGCATACTTGGTTTGATGATACATTTAAATCATCAATTACTGAAACTTGAGCTGAGATTGAAGGGAATGTAACTGGACTTGACATGTGTGCCTCATGCCGAACGAGAGTTGGTTCCCTGAAACCACGTAATGGGGTCAAGACAGACCACGAAGGAGATGCATTATATACGTTTTTAAACTGTCATGATAAATCAACATCACCATCATGGTAACATGGTAAATCAAAAACATCCCGTTTCTAGTGTTAATAATGAGATGAATTATGTTCGTAAGAAGGTTATTAAAATCACTTTTAGACCGCGTTCCCACTATGTCATGACGATTAATATATCGTTGGTTTGGTTGGAAAAAGTCGTGGACGACAGTAATCCCGTCATCCATACACGAGCCACTACCCTTAAAACTAGACGATTATCTGTCGTCACGACAAAGTGGGAACACGACCTTGTACGTCATTTCGATAGCTTAGATGTTCCCTTATGAATTGACAAGATTTTTGGACTTGAATGAGGCAAAAACAGAGTTTTCCAGGAACGTACTGGTCGGACAAAATCTGATTCCTCGATTCGAGAAAAAGAAGAAGAGTTTTCAAGAAGTGTTGTAGAACCGGGACTGATGAAAGAAATACAGGGTGGACATGTCCAAAAGTGGTACAGTGCAGGCTAGCTGTAATATTACAATGGTAGTAAGATAACTGTGATAGTCTAAAATCGATATTTACTGATAAATGCAATGTCTGTGAAACCCTTCAAACACGAGCAAAACACGTGAAAATCCAATTGTTAATAAGCACCTAGTAGTAGACAGAATATCAAAACATGGCCTTAAAAGAGCGCCTAATATAACACGAAAAAGCATTGTCAATATTACAATAATGTGTTATCATACGATAAGAACTTCCATCCATGTTATGGTGCCATGTCAAGCAATAAAAGCTTTATCGATAGACAAAAGTAATTAATAGATATAAGAGTAATTTACAACAACAACATTTCGCGTTTGCACATGGATAAATAAGACTATTGTTTATGGCAAAAAAATCGTGTGTATCGTAATAAAATGGCTAGGCTTTGAGGCTAGTCAACAAAAGTTTTACATGGGATGAAGCTATAAGTCAAAAGGCACTACTGAAATAAAAACTTCATGCATATTTTCCCCGAAGGATTAGGTATAGGTGACCTGTCAACCACGTCGGCGGCCAACCGGTGTGCCTCCAGAGGACCTGGGCAGGACGCGGAGATGGCTGATGGAGCAAGGCTTTGACCGAGTGACAGCCAAGGTTAGGCCAAAGAAACCAAGGCCGTCCTAAAGTTCGTTGGATCGACGGTATCGTCAAAGTCGCGGGAAACACCTGGATAAGCGACGCACAGAACCGGGAAGTGTGGCAGAAAAAAGGGGAGGCCTATACCCAGCAGTGGGTGATCCCGGGCTGACATGCTAATGTAATAATGGAGTAAATGTTACCGTGACGTCTGAAAGGGGTCCAAATAGAACGGGATAAGGGCCGGAAGATGATAATGATGATACGTACATGATGCACGTTTGTCGTACATCAGTTTAGGATATAATTGTTCGATTTCTAAGATAGTGGCTCCGCGGCAGAGCATCACACGGGGCTAGTCTATTGCAAGAGTTTAGCTATTATTCGTAATCATCATCTGCCTAGCCTTTTCCCAACTATGTTGGGGTCGGCTTCCAGTCTAACCAAATGCAGCTGAATACCTGTATTCTACATGGAGCGACTGCCTATCTGACCTCCACAACCCATTTAGTACTGGGTAATACAACACCACTTGGTAAGACTGGTTGTAGGACTTTTTGGACCACTGACTACCTGTAACGACTGTCAAAGATCTGCAAATGATAGCCGGGACCACGGCTTAACGTGATTTCCGAGGCCCGGAGGAAACCCGGTATGTAATGGGTGGACAGGTCATCCATCCTTAAACCAATCTAGGCAAGCACGGCTTAACCTAAAGATCGAACTGAGCGGCTGTTATTATTTATCCACGGGCTCCTCACTTTATCTAATATTCTGAAACTAAAAAATCAAAAAGAAAGGAATATTTTTGATTTTCTACTGAATCCATCATTTATCAAGTAGCCAGTCACAATAAACGATTAAAACACACCATAATACTCGTAATTATCTCAAAACTAATATACGTGTATTATATCGTGTATAGATTATCATACTAATTCCACCACAGTCTATTAACTTTTTGATTCAAGAACCCAGAACAGCTCGTCACCATGACTCATGGTTTTTTGCCGGTTGGATTTATACTCGTAGTAGCACTCAATTTGTGTAAAATGCTTTTCCATCGCTTTCCCAAGGATTTTAAAGGAAATCTATACCACCTAATATTTTAAAGAGTTAAAGTTTGTAACTTGGGATTGGAGTTACTTACGTAACTACTGAACCGAACATCACCGAATATCATATCGAACCACGGATACAATTCCAAAAATCTTAAATCGCTATAGGGAAGCTACATTATCCGCGAGTATTACATTTATTTACTTATTATTTATTTATTTATGTACACACAAAATACTTTACAGGACATATTTACATAGAAGAGCACAAAAGTACTGCTTTTTTCTTAAGAAATTATACTATACTTAGGCTATATACAGGGTGTAAAAGACCTCATCACGAAGCCGTCAAACCAAGCATTCTGTACATCAAACTAAGTAACTTTACGCAAAAAATATTGCTGGGAAACTACTTTTTTTTTTGGGGTAAAAAATTATGTTTTGTGGTAGAACTCAATGTAACGGACTAAAAACATTGTGCTGATGGATGAATTTAGCAGTACGGGGGTCGTGGAGATGTTTAAAGTAAAAATCTAACATTAATACTTGTATTTAAAAAAAAAATTGTCAAAAAGTTGGAACTTTGAACCCCAATATGTCCATAACTAGAAGGTTCCCAAGTATGGTGTAGAACAAAAAAATGATCGCAATGAGGGGGAGAACAAGTGCTTTTCGGCTTCGTGAAGAGGTGTTTTACACCCTATATAAAACATTCCCGTGGGATAATCCGCGGGTAAAAACTAGTTCGAAATACATTGCTCCTTTCTGAAAAAATCTTCTATTTGACAACATAAAAACTCAATGACGAATAGCAATAAAAACGCGCGTGTTTTACACAATTACCCCGCTATTCTGAAAATATTTCAAAAGCGTCTTCTCTCCAAGCCCTTTGTTTCAAATTTCCAATACAAAGCATACCGTCGGAACCGCACAAAGAACGAATAGGTAGGTTAAAACCACCGTAGGTAACCAAAAATGTTAGCCCACAATGCGGGAGAATGAAATATTTACAGTTTAATCAATCCATTATCTTGGAACGGAATACAAACAACGCTTGCATTTGTAAAGGGGAAATCAACATGGGATCGAGTGTTCACGGTGGATTGAGGATCTGATACAATACACCACCGAGGAACACTGCTCTAGTGTTTGATTAAAAACATAATTTTTTCGTGTTCAGAGATTTTGTTTGAGTTTCGAGGGAAACCTGTGTGTGGAAAGATGCTTTTGATAAAGAAACTGGGCGTGTCGTTATTCAATTTTTTTTCTGCGATGGTCTTAGTTAATCATTGACTTCTAGTTACAGTTATTTGTTCGTATTCCAGTAAGCGGGTCTTTGTGCTTGATGGTTTTTATCTAGGTATTTATTATTTGCTCGAGTATTAATCCTCAATATTTATTTTGGTCTTTCATTTTGATATATTGACGTCTGTTAGCTGATATGTGTTAATTCATTTAATGTTTTATTTCATAATTGTAATGTTATTAGTTCGGATACTACTTTGTAAATCTGGTTTTTCTAACCTAACAGACAGGATGTGTTGCTGGGGAATTTGTTTCGCCACTTCTTCTTACGAGATAAAATACTAGAAAGTGGCAAAGCGCAGGCGTTTTGGGGGACTATCTTGAATAATTGTCGTTCAAAAGGTGCTGAACTTGGATCTCCAGCCTAGTATGGATGACTACACTATACTGGATGACACTAGGATGGACATGACTTTTGATTTTGATTTAGAAACCGGAAAATCTCAAACATTTAAAGGTCCTTAAACGTTTAAAGCAATATTATTTTGATTTTACTGAAGTAAAATAAAAATAATATTGCTTTTTTTTAGCGACGCAGAACGTATACGAGTAGCTACTGTATTTACAATTTGTTGGTAAGATATTAAAACAATACAATTTGTTGGTTAGTCCCCAAAAGCTACCAGTTTTCTGTTACAACTTTTCAGTATGAAAGCCGATGATGACGCAAACTGTTTCGTTCCATGTCGTTTCCAGTTACTCCTGGAAACAAACTTTCATTATACTTCTTCCTATATAATACGTATAAGAAAGTAAGCTCGAATTTCACGGTTAACACAGGTAAATTCCCTAGACGAGCACTCAGAGAATCAATTTATCAATATTACGTGTAAATCAATAAGCTTCCTTATTTATTTATTGCTACACGTATTAATATTTATGATAATTTCAGCAATAAAAAGCGTATTTCGTGTTACTTTTTGTATTTGTCATTTACAATAAATGTGTCGTAAACGCGTTGTTGTCAATAATGTTTGAATTATGCTCAAATTCTGCAGTTTTGTGACTGTCAAGATGAGCGGGTCTTAAATGGCTGCTCTAGCAGAATCATAGATTAATAATATGTTTTATTTTCGTATTGTATTTCTGCTATTTTTTTTAGATCAGTTAGTTGAAACAATATCAGCAATAAAGGTTCGTATACTTTAACGTTTTAGATTTAATTTGATTTTCATAAGTGTCAGATCTATGCCCTGTTTATCAAAACTTACAAGCCTTGTATTACAAGCAATTTTCCTGTAAAAAATATAATTATAACAAATACCTACGTGTTTATCAAAACTACACGTGTAAATCCGTAATTTTATTATAATTTCTAGACATTTTTCAAGAAATCGAAAAACCTTGCCGCGAATTTCAAATTTATAAAAAGCGGGAGGGAATACTTTGTCGCTCCTACTTTTTTTAATGTCCCATCACTAGGCACAGACAATATACCATTCAGCCATGCGTTTAAGTAGGGATATTCAATTAAAAACAAAAAAATAGCGGCGTGGTGGATATTCAGGGTCCGATCGCAGTGGAGTTGAGACATTTTGAAACTGTACCCGATTCACTGTGGCTCGTGTTATTGTGTTAAAAGTGTAATTTCAAGTAATTTGTTAGTTTATTATAAACGGTGTATCGCATCCAGTGTGATTTTGCACGAAACCCATCTTCTGCCCACATAATGCTCGAGCCTAACTGAATAAATCCTGACAACCCAACATTTATATAAAAAATGCACTAAATTACCAACAATCCTGTATTTTGAGAAACACCAGCAAAACCCGGAACTATAACTATAGTTCGGTTATTACAGCAGATTTAAAAAAAAATCCGCAGTATAAAATAAACCTAAAAACTTTTGTAGAGAAATTCAGTAGTAAATAAAAACAGAATCTTCAAACCTAACTATTATGATCATAACAGCTGAAAAACATCTACAGCTGGGTATAAGCTTCCTACTCCCTAAAAACTTTTTATAATACTTGTTTTAAATCCATCAAATTGAAACCAAAATTATATTCATTATTCAACAAAGCAACTTGATTTAGCCTACCATATTAGCTGTTTCAATATTTGACGTCCAAAACAACAATACATTAAATTAATCTAATAGCATTGCACAGTACAGTTGAATATTAAAGTGGGTTTGTACCGAGTATTGTTTGCACTTAGACCGTTTGTGTTTACAGCCTGCGGCATAGCAGCCCCTGATTAATCAGCTTATGTTAATCGCAACGGAAATACTTTTTTCGCACATTTTTGACTTTCGAACGTTTGTGTTAAACCGCATTCACATATTCAGTCGAAATTAGCAACCCGACTTACATCAATGCATCATCTTGCGATTTCCTTCGCATCAGTAGCGTTGCGTCGCAAGTCTCGTTGTCGAGTCGAAGCCTGCTCTAATCAATTTGTTTTTTTTTTGTTGCTTTCACAACACACGTGTCCTTTGAGCGTATAGCTCGTGGCCAAGCCTTTATGATCAGAAGATGAGGGTTTTGGTTTTTAGTATCATAGAAACTGGGGCCCTACTCTCTAACGCTTCATCCGTGTATTCGGATCTATCCGTCTCTCTCGCGCACGTCTGCAAATGAGTGCGAGTGAGAGAGATGGATAGATCCGAATATACGGACGAAGCGTTAGGGAGTAAGGCCTCAGTATTGTTTAAATGGTTCGCTACGTAACAGCCACATGAACAAACGCCGAGTATTACTCTGATAAAAAAATAATTGAGTCTTTGATACTAATAAAGAAGAAGCAAGGGCTTTTGATGGTTGGGTCCCAAATATTTTGTCTGCTGTGTTAGTATGAGCTACACGAGTAAAGTTTCCACCATCAGTTAAATAATTAGTTATATTTTTGAGACATATTTCAAACCATGGAAAACCTGTAAGCTTCCACCACCACCAGAAAATCGACAGACGATAAGTTTGGCTGCGAAGCGCATTGGTTTAAATATGGATGTACCCACGGCGACCCATCAAGCTATAAATTTCCTATGGCATCGGTTTCTAAAGATTTCCCGTAAAATGAAAGATCCGCATTTACTGGTTTAGTTTAGCTTGATTGGTTGCCGTGCGAACAATATCGTCACACACAGAATTATTTGTACAGTTATAGAAACCAAGAATACTGAAATTTAAAGAAGTAAACTTACCATCAATTTCGACACCCATTAGCTGAGCCTGGAAGCCCAGCACAGAGAAGATAGCGAACCCAGCATAGATAGATGTGAGGAAGTTGGTGATACTGACGAAGGTAGCATCGAAGTGACAATTGTTGCTAAATTTATTGTAGGACGCTAAGGTCACGAGAGATCCACACGCCACACCAAACGAGTAGAATATCTAGGAGAAGAGATAGATAGGGAGTTAGATCTAGTTGAAATAGATGAGTTTAAAAGAGACATACAAGTAAATGAATGTATGATAAGGTTTAATTTTGATTGACACAAGCCACAAGCAAAAGAATCTGTGGATGATGATAATAAATTGAATAAAAAGCAGGGCATTTATTTGCATCTTAAAGATTAAATGTTAACCGCACATAATAATTTACTTAAATACTGTGATTATAACGGAATTATTTGAATGTACAAAAACAAAAAAATCTTTTTGTCAGGTTAGGATTTCTCTTTGTTTATGGCTTCTGAAGCAAACACTTAAGACTTAATTTTATCACGACTTCTTACTCTCTATTTATCGAAACAAACGAATCGTTTCCATAATTATTTACAAAACCAACAAACAATTAAACAAACAACAATACTAGTCACAACAATGGCCAAAATATTTTCAAACAAAAAACAAACGCAGGTGATTTCTTTTTGTTTGTCAACTTTTGTGTTTCCAGCGAGTGCCGAATTGAATTTACGTGTTTTAATTTTAGAACTAGGTATTGTGTTCGCTTTTATAATAGCTTTTTGCCTTTTCTGAAAACGGGCATTGGGTATTCTCCTTTGAAACATTTTCGGCGTTATAATAAATACACATTGAGTTATTTATTAGAATTTGATAATACTTATGAAGGCTGTCTGTCTTTGCGTTATTGATGTAAGAGGGCAATACCATTCTATTCAGCTCTCTTGAAAGATTTTGATGACATTTGACGTTAAGGTTTGGTCAAAATCAAAATCAAAGCATTTATTTCAAGTAAGCCAGTTACAGGCACTTTTGAATTGTCGAAACAAAGATGAAAATTAAATGTAGCTACAGTCTCAGTCACAAGACATAAAAACTGTGAAAGTACTGTAGTTGCCCATTCCCTAGCGTAGATCTCTATGGAGAAGAACGGGCAAGAAACTCCATGGACACTCTTTTAAATCAGAATATTGTTACAAAATCTTGGTTACATCATTCATGTTGAGATGGTATATTATGTGAGAACAATGTAGCAAGATGTGCACGTTAAAAGTGTCCACAGCAAAAACACACAAACAAAAAAAATACAATTCAAAATAATTCATTCAAATAAGCCATGGCAACTAAGAGATGACCAGTCACAACTGACAGCGCCCGTTCACGGACATGACGCATGGATCAGCACCATTCAACTCAACCATTTTGAAGGGAACTAAATGATCCGACACATGCGCCACCATCAGCGAGACATTTGAGTGAGCATGACATACTCTAAACCGCCAGGGCACATTCAAGTCAAGAAAAGACGTAGGTTTCCAGTGAATGATAGCTTTCTAGTACATAGTACTCACACAATATGGGCTATGCATTTATATAATACTAAAGAGATTGAATCTATACAATGCAAAGATAGTTGTACAATCTTTAGCAGCTCCAACAATACATTTAATTGCTATCAATTTATGCGCCCCTGTCCTTGTGGAGCAGGACCAGCATTGAGCCAAGCATTTTTATCAGCGATATAATCGCTCAACTTGTAATATGCTTGCTTACATAGTGTGCGTTTAATGCATGTTTTAAATTTCGTCTCATTCAGTTCAAGAATACTTTGTGAAATTTTATTATAGCATCTCAAACAGTACCCCATCTCAAACTGGTAAGGACCGGATTTGCACACTGAACTCTGACAGATAGTGTGCTGAATATGGTGCAATTTGTCCGCAATATATTTGTACTAGTTTGAATAACGCTTTATATTGTTTTTTACTTAATTTTTAGACCGTTCAGTGATGATAGGAATAAAGATAAGCATAGTATTTTTTTTAGTTTATTAAATTTTACTTTTCTCATTTAGAAAATTATAAGTTTACCAACTAGCAAAATTCCGTAAAACGGTACGGTATAAAAATAATTATAAGAACACGAACAAATTTCAAAGCAGTCTAAAAACTTTTTAATTAAGAAATTCGAAAGTCTGTGGCCTGGAAAAAAATATAAATTGCTGTTCCCCTAAATTTTCCAGATAATTAGGCATCGCATTTATTTATTCATGAAATAATGGCCACCATTACGGACAAAATATTTCCGATGGCTTCCGATTCATTCTATGGATTGATGTTTGTTGCCGAAGTCCTGAAAATTTTATAGCAGTCCTAATAGCTTTTATTTTAGGAATCTCTTTGAACTGTGCTAAGTTAAAGTTGGTATGTTTTTCAGTTAGCATTTTTGCTCAAAATACTTCCGGTAAGTCAATTTTGTGAAGCCTTTTTTGATGATTAACTCTTTTGATTAGCTGAAAGGTTTTAAACGGTTTTATTTGTGTTTTACTTTTAAGATACTTGATTATTTTTGATGAAGTATCTTGGTATCATTGGAACAACTAATCAGTATCATACTGTTGTGCATTTATATTTTTACTTTATCTATACTTCTATACTAATTATTATAAAGAGGAAAGATTTGTATTTTTGTATGTAACGAAAAAACTTAAAAACTACTGGACCGATTTAAAAAAATCTTTCAGCAATGGATAGCTACATTATCAGCAAGTAACATAGGCTATATTTTATCCCCGTACTCCCACGGGAACGGGAACTACGTGTGTGATACCGACGATGTGTCGTCCGCTAGTTACTAATAATCCTATGTGAAATCGGCTATATAAGCACAAACCTGTGAAGCTGCATCACCCCAAACACTGGCTGAAGCCAAAGTTTCCCAGTTTGGTGACAAGTAGAACAGGATTCCATCGCCAGCTCCTTCCAAGGTTACTCCTCGGACGAGAAGAGCCGTCAACATGACGTAAGGGAACAGAGCAGTGAAGTAGACCACTTTGCCGGCTGATTGGACACCCTGAAAAAAACATTTTTAAAACCAAACTGATGGTGTTGTGGAGGGCAGATAAGCAGTTCGGGAGAATGTAAAAAAAATGTGTCCCGTGAAAAAAGAACAGAAACAGAAGGCCGCGGGTCAGTGGCAACAAAATAAGATGGCCTCTTATTCTCTGGAGACTCCGTGTTACGCTAGATCAAGTCAAAATCCAAGTTTTATCACTATGTGGTAGTCTGTAGGTTTAAATTTCGATTAGTAATGATATATTAACAACTTAAAGTAAATCTATCTTACCTTGATAACACACAAAAAGGCAATGAACCACGCTAACGCCAAGCACCCCACCAGATGCCACTGTATGGCGCCCCAGTTCTCCCAGGTCGCATCACCCCTGCCCAGCACACGTTCACTGAAAGAAGAATTATTAGGCTAGAGAATCTTTATAATGTGACGCCCTATTGCAAATTAAAAAAAGAGAAAGTATTTTTGTAAAGAGGAGGTGCGAAGATCTAGACACGTACGAGGGCTGTTTCGAGGAGGCTCGGAAAAAGAGCTTCTGGAAGGAATTGGGGGAGGCTTTTGCGTGGGACAGTACAGGCGATTTGTTATTAATTAAAAAATGGAAATGCGATGTACAGTTACAACAGAAAATGTATGCACTTTGGTAATCTTCGTTTTTACAAATTAGTATGAAAGTGGCGCCAAAAAGGAAAAGCTTGTTGTTTGAGTGCATGAAGGGGTCATTGGGTTACCTAATCTGGTCGCACCTCGACATCTATTCCTTAAAAGTTTTATTGCAATTGCATTGAGATGTTTAACTTTTGAAACCGTGGAAGATCAGAATTGGTTAGTAATTCTACTTTTCTGTAAGTCAGGACTTAAGTCGCGTTAGATAGTTAGTTTGTAGATCTTAAGTAATCACCTGCTGATAAACACGTGAAGAAAAATGATTATTTTCTTAAAAATCTAACACTAAAGATACACAAGATATTCTCATAAGCGAAATGCCGAAAACCACTTTAGTTACTCACACCTTACAGTAATTTTTATCTGCATACGAATACTCGTACTGCAATTAATCAAATGATATTATATTCAGAACACGGGAACGTGTTCAAAACTTCATTAACAAAACAAACTAACATCTGCCATTTTCCACGCCCACACACTTTTATCATTATCGACGTTAATTTCCATATCTATAAATATAGTACTTTATGGATGTTTGCTTTATCAAGTAGTAGCTTAACATAAACTGTCATGGCGATATGGAATACAATAGAACGATAAATATTTATAAATTTTGTACCTACATATCCGGTAGTATTAGCTATTTGTAGACACGGCCGAAAATAAGCTTCAAATTTGAATTGATTTTGATTTACCGATTGTGAACTAAATATTGTTTTTTTTTTTTCAATGCTAAATATGCTTGCGTTTGGCCGCAACTCACTTTATGTGAAGCGTTGACGTGGCCTAGGGTGGAGCACGCTTGCCTAGAAGAAACCACTTAGAAAAGATCCAGATTGTAATGATCGGAAAACAGAGAAACTGGCAGTGAATTCAATAAACTGGCGGTTCGCACAATAAATGTGGAAACATAGCGCTTTGTTCGGGTTCGTGGAACTTCAGCCATATAACGGTGACGCTTCGCCGAATCTCTGCTCGTCCGATAATAAAATGGGGATTATTGAGAGTATACGTTTGTCTCGTTAAATCAAAATGCTTTCATCTTGTTTTCATACATATTTCATGACAGTCTGTCTAAAGACAAAAGACATGGCTCATTTCGTGGAAAACAATAAATTCGAGCCGCAGAATATATTAGTTTAGCAACGAACAACTTTTTCAGTGAGCACTACTGATTATATTTCCTGACTCATTATTATCTGGCATCAGTGCTGTCGACTTAACAACAGTGTTTATCTCTGGTATTTTAATATCTGCATGAAGGAAAGGATAAACGTAGTTTAAGTATAATATGTCAGATAGCACTCGCAACTTATAACTTGAAATTGCATAGAATTTGGCCAGTTACTCTTTAAAAACATAACATACCGTTTAATGTTATACTCGTAACTAGTCAAAAACAAATTCGCTTTCACATCTGTGTGTATTTGCGCTAAGATTTTTAAACATCACGATGGAATTTGATTCGGTTTTCATTAACATATTTTGGAAAATTTACACCAGGTTTTTACGTAGGTGTGTTCGTGTTATTTTAAACTAAAATTAATTTTTGTTTGAGTATCAGATATATAATGGTTTGATATGTCGCCACATCAGTTGAGTGCACCGGTGCAGCGCAAGGGTGCTTCGGTTGTTACAAATCTTTGAAACAATTCTACCATCATCAGTTCAGATATATTTGCATACCGAATTAGTCAGTTTACAGATACAGTTAACAAAAGTAAGTACTTATCATAAATCTCGTTTCGTCACGTTTCCTCTCGCACTTATCATTTTAATCAAGTAACGTAATAATAATTATCATTAGTGAACAGTGGCTGTTGGCTGATTAAAGAAAGGTCAGGATACTTGATAACAGTCAACAATCATTAAATTAACACTTAAAAATCAAGTAGCGTGGATAAGTTTTTGAGTGTTGAGTATGAGTAGTTTATCTAGATAGACTAAATCTATACAGACATGGAAGACAAGAGTGGAAGGATCAAAGAAATGATGGATAGACTCTGTTTTTTGGAACAGGCACTGTTACTACTCGAGCTCGCGAGAACAGGAAAACAGTAACAAAGAAAAAAAATCTATACATGATATAGGTACTAAATAATATGGCTAGAAAGGGGGTGACTATGAAGATGAAGACAAATAGAGAAACAATGAAGAAGAAGACATTTTGCGCCGACCCTAAGTAAATTGGGGTAAGACCAGGCAGCATGCATGTTTTACATTAATTTAAAAAAGATTAATACAAAAAATGTAATACGGAAAGTTGTTAGCATTTTGCATCTGTGGCAACACTATCGAATCTGTACTATGTGTGACTCTACTATGTGTGAACAAAGATGGTTATCCTAAGAAATGTTTGCATTTGCGGTGCATACATTAATCCAGTGTTATCTAATAATATAACAACATAATTATTATTATTAGTGTGTCTAAATAAAATTCCCGGACCATCCTGAAACATGGCCTATTACCAATGTCATGCATAATTATAGAGTTAAATATAGCAGATATTAATAATTTTGCAACAATACCCACTGCGTCAAAAATCTATAACAATCATTCCACACTTTTATCAAGGGTTTTTATAGAGCTTGTCAAGTATTGTAAATTCGTATAATTCTTTTGATAATATTTAGTTATCATGTCAAATTAAATTCCAAAGTAAGTACACTTGTACCTAGCGTAACATGCACTTAATTGTCAGATGTTCTAACAAACTCATCATAGAAAAACAGGATGAAAGTTTGAATGGAAGGTCGTAATTTTTTCAAATTAGAAAAGGCACACTCATTTTTGCATTACATCTCTTCTATAGAAGGTGACGACTTTTTTGCCATAAAAGGTCTCCGGCTGGAGAATATTCTCTCTTGGTAGGAACATACTCGTAGTAGATACAGAAAAAGAAGCTACTAAATCAAGAAAATGTATTCACACCAACTCACTTGTAATATTCTTCAGCTGCTAAAATCCTTGTGACATTTCTGTACCAAGGGAAATAATTGTCCTCTCCATCCATACAATGAGTTCCATTGTGCGGCTGGTAGCCGACAGAGAGGCAGATATCCCCGATACTCCTACATCTGCGCGTGTAGTACGTCTCGTCTGAAGCTGATCCATTATTGTTGAGACGGCAACGAGCGTCGTATTCACCACTGTAACAAGCTAATAAAAATGTTCTAATGAGAAATGTACATTTGAAAAAACGAGTTGAGTTTATGGTGTGTTTGTAGGCAGAAACTACCTAGCACCAATTGCTACGATTCTTGCATACTCCAGTTTCGTCTCGTCCACGTTCATACACGGACTGTTGCGAGTACTACGTACCTGACCTTTCTGAAGAACCTCACCAATAATGTCAGTTAATGTGTGGCCATCTGATTACTGATAGGCTTACAGCTGTTTTAGAAGCTTATAGCTAAAAAAGCCAAAATCTAAACACAGGGCACTTACCATCGGTATTATAGGGATTGGTGCATGACCCCCAGTCCAGGAACCCAGCGATGGACACAATCGTATAGAACAGGGTCCAAGCGACGATTATCATGTAGTATATCGATATAATAGAGATGACCATCAGGGTACAGTACCCCAAGCCGCTGAAGAACGGAGATATCGCAGTAAATGCTTGTAAGGGACCGATACCTGTGAACTGGCCTATGTACAGCTCAAGGTAGAAGATAGGAAGTCCAATGAATATTAACATGAGGAAGAATGGTATAAGGAATGCACCTGGAACAAGGGAATAGAATTTATCATTTTGAAATTAATAAATCTCATCTCTTTATTACTATAAATAATACTATTCTATGCAAAGCTAACTTAGGTGATTCAAATCACCTAAACTCTAGTCAGTACTAAAAACATAAAGATGGATCGTCCATAAATAAAATATGTATTGTACTCTCTAAAAACAATATTTTTGTTCATAATCCCGAGGCTTGGCTGACGGGAGGTCTTTATTGACCGATAGGGATTCAATAAATAATTCATATAGATTCAGGGATATATGGTTTTTGTTTGGCTCTTCGCTTTTGTAATTTTTTGCCCCTTCGTTGACATGATGTCATAATAAACGCCTTTTATTGTTTGTATATTTCTTACGTAATAAATTAATAAGTTTTTGTTAATCATTTAAATCAAAAGATTTTACTTTTTACTTTACTATTTTTGTTATATTTGTTTGAATTTGAAAAGTAATGGTAAACGATCAACAATTTTATTCAGATAAAAAAAAAAAACGTATATAAATGAAAATGCCGAAATACCAAACCAGATAATTTACAAACTGTTTTGTAATTTCTCAATCAATAATTATTGATTTCAAGTTATTTAATGTTAACGAACTTAGTGTTCGTTGAAAAAAACTTAAACTTAAGCTTAAACTTGAGTCGTCCGAGATTCTATAAATCTAGCTCAATGTGCACCTCTGTGCGGGACCAGCTAGTCAAAATATGAAGAGGTGCAGTGCAATGCTGATCTGGTGCAGTGCTTATTAGTCTACTATGAGCTTTAATATGATTGTAACTATAACTACCATGCATTGTACTTACCACCGCCATTCCTGTAGCAAAGATAAGGAAACCTCCAGACATTTCCCAGACCAACAGCGTATCCAAGACAGGCTAAAATGAACTCTAAGGGACTTCCCCAAGACGCTCTTTCAGGAGTGTCATCTTTTGCTTTACTTGGTTCTGCCTGTAACAAAATCATTAATCGGTAACCCTTCTCATATTTTCATCAACTTTTCCTACACATGGGTGCCGCAGCACCCAGTACTATAATGAAGCATATTTTTATGACCAGTAATGAAAATGAGGTATTTTAAATATTTAAATATTTATTGCTATGTTTCTTAGTAATACTAATAGAAATAAAAATCAAGTTAGAAACAAATTTAGCAAAAACTTTAATTTTAAATTAAAGTTTTTGCTTAATCTTTCTTGTCTTGTATTTTCTGTCTTTTGATTAAGGACAGAATCTAGAGCGGATTTTTTTCATGACACTAGGTTCTGGCCGATCATTAAATTTATAGAATTAACAAATTAAATGGCATACTCAAAATTATAAAAAGCTTTTATTATGAATTTTGAGTATGCCATTTAATTTTGGCGAATATTGATAGTGAAAGTAGGACAATATTTTAATTTCCAAACTAGGTAGTCTTTAAATAAGTTTAAGTAGGTCTGAAATTTACGTTAGTCCTTCAACAAGTAAGATTTTTTTGACGTTCCACATTAAAAATACAGTCCATATCACTAAATATTTAATAAAAAAAAGTAAAGCCTTATCACTTAAACTTTTTACCAAAAATGAATGAACAAGAAATAGGTTTGAAACAAATTCGATTAAACGTCAATAGGTACCCATTTATACGCTGACTAACTTTCAACCTGTTCAATCGGTGATCCAATAATGCTGGCAAACAGCTTTTCTTGTAAACTCTCAGTTAATGTATTCCAAAACTGGTGTCTTAGTTTTGTAATCACCAATAAAGTAATTACACAAACTTTGTGAGGACGAAAATCGGGAAGTGTTCCTAAACTTAATCCCTTCAAACAGGGGAATAATCGTTCTCATTTAAATGTAAATTCGTTGAATTGTGACGAGAGCTTGAATGGAGTCGCCGGAGTTTTCGTTTGATACGCTTTTCCGCTATTCAAATGAAATTATGCAGGAGTTCGTATTATTCTGGGAACTAACTTCTTGCCCAAATACTTTATGTTTATTACATGGAATAGTGAATGCATGGCGCTGTTTCTCCTAACAGTTTACACTCATTTTGGAAACTGAGATACTGAAACGAGTATCATAATCCTAGGATCAATTCGTTATGGCTGTGTTTTGGATGTCATCGTCCATCGGGCTTTATCATGAGATAACACACATAATTTTATAATTTTCTTCCACACCATGATTTTATATAAATTACAAAGTAATATAAAACCATAATAATCAATTAGTGTTTTGATATGTTGATTATTTTGTTTATTGTAAGACGCCATACACCACAAAATAATATTGTTAGAAGTTCTTTATGTTGTACCCACATCATAACTACTATGTTACGAGATGACACGCGAATTTACCTTCTAGTCAACATTACTTAACATTACGCCTGTATTTCCGATGATCCAACAGAAGTATTCATACAGCCACCCTCAATTCATCAGTTATGTTTAAGTCCCATGTAACGCTAAGGGGAGGAGAGAGGGCAGGTTCTAGTATTTTCAGTGTATTAATGCAATCAGTAACAACTCTACACCAAAAACCGTTCCACCATCTACGATCTTAAGCATTGACACCGACCGGACCAAGTTGAGAAAACTCGACCCCTTGAACACACTAGAAACGGGCATGCACCTGCCCTTATTATTGTTCGTATTAAATTACTTTTCATTCTCTGCAATCAGAATACGGGAACAGGGAACTAATAAAGAGCTTTGGAATCGACTACAGGTGTCCAAATGGCAGGAATTTGGTCAATTGTAACTTTTTGGGTAATGAAAACTTTTTAGAAAAAACACTGGCCTACACTAAACTCGTAAATCTTTTGGGTATTAGAACAAAACAGTGTTATTTTTTTTTAAAGCATCATGTTTTTTTTCAAACAACCCTTTTCGTTGGAATATCTGTGGCGCTTTTAAAAATATTAACATTTATTTCTAACCAGATTAAATGTTTTACAAACAAAGACATTAAATTCACCTCCGGGCCTGGATAAATGGGAATCGCTTCCAAAGTGTTTCGTATTTCTACAACGACAACAGAAGCCCGAGCACGACCGCGAGTTGTAAACGTAACGTAAATACGTCGATTTTAAAATTAAAAATACTTACTCGTTTCAAATTTAGTATTTTTATAATTTTATGAATTTATTTATAACTATGGAGCATACTGATTGTGCTTGTTGCAAATAATTTACCTAAAATGCTATAAGAAAATTGTAATTTCGATTTAAAAATCGACATATTACTCAAAATTAACGGAGTTGTCAACATTTTCGATTGCATGTGTGCTTTATTAGTTAGAGTGACTAGGGACCGAATGTTGTGGTATCATTGCTTAGTTTGACCGAACTTTGGTTGTTATGAATTTGGTGCGGCGCAGTTTGTGTGACCATTGTTTTTAGTGTCACGGAATGTTCTGCGTACCTGGAGAGTTTTGAATTGAAATTCTGTGGAATTCTGGGTAGTTGTTCAAAATGGAGAATGTTTTGAGTGAAATGTGTTGTTATTGCAGTTTGAAATGCATATGATTTTAAGTTTTTTTTTTGGCATAGAGTGTTTGTCAATCGGGTAAACGCTAGTTAAGCCACTAAACTATTATCTTTTAGGTACTAAATTACAGAGGAGAATACGACAAACCTGTAATTAACCTGTAATAATTATTGATTAGAATAACCCAGATACCATCAGAGTGATCATTTTGTCACAAATCATTGTAAGATAATATTAAAGCTACTATTATTGTCTATTACTTACTATTATAGGTCAATAAATAAATAAATTACGCATCGCTGGACATTACACACAGCGCCATCTAGCGTCACACTAAGCAACGAGGCTTGTGTCGTGGACACCAGATAGTTGATATACTACATAGATACTTTTTTGTTATTAAAAAAACACAAATACGTAAACGTAACGCACGTAACGTTACGCACGTTACGTTACGTACGTAATACGTAATACTTATTATACATATAAACATCCATGACTGGGAAACAAATTAACATGACCATTTTTCATGGTCTCTCCTTAACGACGAGAAAAGTTGTTTTTTTTTTTATGACAGCTTACAGTTTGCATGTATTAAAACATAAAAAAAAAATAACCCTCTCAGTCCTTTGGTTAGAATTTCTCAGTATTAGATCGGAATCTCGATTTGCGCCCAGTTGATGGAAATAGACTCGCCTATTTTCACGGGTATTAAATATAACTGACGAAATGTGGTTGTAAAAGCACCTCTGCAAGCATTGTGTAAATGTTATAATATTCTTTTCAACACACTTGCTCATAAAATGACAAATTTCACCGCAATAGGCACATAATGACACCTATAATCAAACTGTGACTTTTTCATTACTATTATTCACAAGTGAGTTATAGGGGTTTTTTTTTGGTTGAGGTGCTTGTTGCTTTGTTTCTACAAAAGTTTCTATATAAAAAAAATCGTATTCAATAGTACAAATAAATTAATGTACCTATTGCTTGCTCATTTCACTGAAATGTAACTTTTGTTTTCTCTGTAATAAAGAAAACTTTGAATTCCCCATTTTGTACGTGGATGCGCTATCCGCAAAAAGCCAAAAAAACAAACCTCATTATTTTAGTCTATGGCCGATCGCCATTGTTAGCTATGCGCGCAAATAGGAAAACTGATTAAATTTTCCCGCCATTGCGAAAAACTTTTCATTACTCGTTTTCACTGTTGAAATTATAGTTATTTATGAATAAAAAATGTCTACAAGTACCAGTTATGAAGAAAATGATTTATGTTGTGCACCGCCCGATATAAGATGTGAAGCCCTTAACGTTATGGAAAGTTTACTACCTGAAAACTCCAAGGACAAATATCTATTATCTAAATGATTTTTTATTGTATTATTTTCTTCACAAGTGTGTTGAAAAACGTCGTATGACACACGTGTGTATTGATGATTACCGTCCTCGGCTCTCTTAAGACCCTCGCCTGTCGGCTCGGGTCTCAATCGCGCCTCAGCGGTAATCACCAACATTACACACTTGTACCATAATGTACTATTATTCGAATTCACATACCTACCGAATAATTGTGTTATCAAACAAAATTATCGATACCTATGTAAATGGAAACGTGATTTTTTTTGAATAAGATTATTGTTCAATCAATCATCATTATTGTGTTTTCTATCGATATCAAAAGATTAAGGGTGACGACACACGAGAGGCGAGCGTCCGTCGTCATGTATCTTTTATCTTTTTTCAAAGTCCGTGAAATGTACTTTCATTTATTATTATAAGGCATTTATATTAGAAAATGGTTAACGGTTATTAAGTTTAATATGAGCGTAATATTGATTATTGTTTGAAAAAGTTAATATGAATAATCTTGTCCCATGTTATAAGGGGTCAGCGCAACACATTTTTAACCGACTTCGAAAAAAGGAGCAGGGCATATTATTCTACCAGCACGCGCGGTGCAGGTACTTTAGGAGCTAGCCTCTACAACCTGTTTTAAAAAGACCGGTTGTATAATTATGCAATTTTTCTTTTTCGTCAATGTGGATGATGTTCTAATATTTTCTAGTTCCAATGTAAATTGATACTTGACAAAGATTTATGTGAGTAAAATAAAAACTTTTTGGAAATCGTTTTTTTTTTTTTTTGCAAATAAAGTTTTTTCTTTCCATTATCCTCTATTAACCGTCACGCTCTCATTTACTACTTTTTCTTTAATTTCACTCCTCACACAATCCACCTATTCTGAATAACAATAACAAAAGACGGTCAAAAAATATAAAGAAATTGAACAACATCATTATTCGTTTATCAAAAAATAATGAACTGTGTTTTTTTTTTTGTTCACTAATATGTATTTATGAACAAAAAAAAATCCACGCAAATTAATATGGTTGGTAACGATAATTATGAATGTTCATAATTATCGTTACCAACCATATTAATTTGCAACCAAATTGTTGATTATCAACGTAAGATACACAAACTCACGTTTGTAAATCACTTTACATTGATAAACGATAAAATATCGATTATTCTCTAAAGTCAATATAGGCTATCGTACGATCTTTTTTAATTTCTCAAGTACGTTTTAAATCTTATCTTTTATATTTTGTAAGATATTCTAAATACTTTATGCATGCCAGTAGTATCGTAATGTTTCAACATCCGTTCGCTTTAAGGTCGGAATTTCTAATTAGTTTTTCTTTTGTTTTCTTTCCGCATCCGAAGTCGATGATACATATTTTAGTGGTAGGATAATTAGAAGAGCTCGGTCTAGTGGTATGCAAACCTGTGAACTTGCTTCATTATCTTTTTTGGTGAAAAAAGAAAAATAAATAAAAGCTGTTCAAAATAATGTGTAAAACTAGAAATGTTATTCTGTTTTTGCGTTCATGCAAAACCGGAGGTCATTGACCCTTTGCGAGAATACCGCAGTGACCCATCGGTGTCAGATGGCATTTACAATTTACCCGAAACGACAAACAGCTGATGCGTAACGTTTTGGTGAGTTTTGCTGTATATTTTCGAGGTAGTTTTAATTTTTTTCAGGTTTATTTTTGTATGTACAATAAGAGTAATTGTTGTAGTATTCACACTAGATTAGTTTAGTTTACAATTAGCGTAAAGGTTATTTTCTGTATAAAAAAAAATATTAGTTGGTAAAATACTTTTCATGAATATTTACGAAAATATGAATAAATATTTTAAACCAAATCTTACTGGAATAAAAATGTGTTTTTTTCGTTGTAATTATATTATGTTACCGCGCTTATTTTAAGATGCATAAACAATTTACAAAAACGAAATCCTTTTTTTATTATTTCGAATCTACTTACAAAAAATATAAGCAACATTAAAAAAAACTTAAAAATTAGATAGGTACAAAAAAGACCTCTTTCCAAACTTGCCTTATTTACAGTAAGGTCACTACCAGCCATTTTGAATCAAACACATAAACTATTTCTTTTTAATAAAACATAGGCACAGAACTCCCGTAGTCCACACCACACCACACGACAGGACTTATAAAGAGATTATGTCGCCACGTATCACAAACACCAACTGAAATGTGTACAAAATCGTGAGTTTTATCACTAGATTGATATCGGATTAAAAAGCGATAAAGGCGATAATAAAAGTATTGTGTAGAGAAATCAGTATGCCCCGATAGTGTTCGGTTATTTAATTATACTAATTGAATCTGGTGAGGATCAGGTTTTGTGGTTACGCGGGTAGATGTAAAAACGAGTCGAGTTGAGTCTTTTCAAGGGTATTAAGAAATATCTAAACGAATTTTATATGAAATGAAATGAAATGAAAATTTTATTCACCAGATATAAAAATCCACATACAACAAACAGACACATAAAATAAACAAGACACATAGACAATATATACACACACACGCGCCTCAAATGTAACGAACTACGTAATCGGCGTGTGGTAGGACTGCCACCTTATATGTAGGGGACTGTGGTATGTATACTACACAAATATACACATATATACTATTATGTTAACCCGTATGTCCCCAGCCGTTCCCGAAGGGGAACGGAGCATTGTTCTTTTAATTGTGTCTCTAATTGCGGGTATCTAGCGGTAAGATTAATTTATTTGATTGAATTTAACGACAAAGAAAGTATTTCTATAACAAAACTCAAATGGAACTGGACAGAACCGACAGAGAAAAATGGACGAGAGACTTAATGGAATGGTATCCTAGAGATGGAAAGAGCCAAAGGGGACACCAAATTAACAGATGGAAAGATGACTTACTAAAAGGATGCAGAAGACTGGCTCGTAACAGAGATGATAAGGGAGGCCTATGTCGAAGGACAACCTAACCAACAAACTGGTAGCTGAAGATTGTAATATTACTTACTTACATAAAAGAATTCTCAGACCAAATACAAAACCAATAAAGTGAAGCCAGCGCAAAATTACGCCTCGCTCTATGCAAACACGCTCACACGCACACATTTAAATCAAACTACAATTAAATTACGTCTCAATAAATGCACACATGTTTACGAAACCGGCCTCATTTCTCTGTGTGTTTAGTCTTTACCTTTTTTATTTGGTCTGAGCAAGAATTAATTACCTTTTTTTTCTTTATTAACTAGATCTGTTTTTTTTTTTGTTTATTATTTTACATAGAAATTACATTTACATAAGTTTAAAATGTACTGTATTTTAGTCAGCGAATAAAGGCATTTTTACTATAATGTATTTATTAGTTACAAAAATATAATACTAGGACCTTCTGAACATCCTCTACATAATTTTTTGGCCAATATCGGATAACGGATATTTTATTGCTGATAAAAGATAATAATACATTCAATGAATCAATATTACAATATTATCTTATCCAAATACTTACAAATCCCTTGTAGATACATACGTAATTCACTTCTGGAGAACTTAACACCTAAAATGAATAATTACCTATATCATTATTTCATAGCTATTTGTTGAAATTAGTCGTCTTATTTGTACCTTTTTTGTTCTTCATTCGAAAAAGTAACGGGTGTGCGGGTGTTTTTTTTTAAATCGACGTTGGTATTTACGTTATGCGCTCTCATGCTAGGGCATCGGTTCACAATTTGTCAGAATCGGTTTAACCAAGCCGTTACTCTTAACCATAATAAATAAAAACCAAACCTTTCATTGTTTCAACAAAAGGAATAACAATAACAGCACTCGAGACGCCAAATCCCATTAGAAAAACGAAACAAATCGTCACATCAATAACTTGAAATAAAATGCTATACGAGAAATATGATAGAACCCTTTTAGATGAAATTGGCAGTGGAACAATAATTGACATTGTCGTTACGTTATACTGTGGCTCGTATTTTTCTCGCACCCTTTGTAATATGAAGGGAGGGATGATTGACGTTATTTGTAATGTGGTGTCGTTTGCCAACGTTAGTAATTCTTAAAAATATTAAGGGGACTACAGGAGCAAACCGCGAGATTTATAATGCAAAAAAGCATATGATTCACTGCAATAAACAAAACCAGGAAAAGATATGATATTCTTCAGGATGGGCTCGTATTTGAATATCGAAGATTAAATCACCTACTGTTAAAATATCGATGTTCAAAACATCGAAAATGGAAATATCGAACGGCCATAAAACCGAAAATTTATACAACGAAAGTTTATATTATCTAATGGTTAAATATCCTACTTCCAATATATCTAAAATCTAAATATCTACAAAAGTTACATCGAAAGATCCAAATATCGAAATACAGATTATCGAATGTCCTAAATATCGAAGTACAAACTATCGAACGTCCTAAATATCGATGGGTACATATATTATTTGAACATCGAAAATTAATACACCTACGTGTAAAAATGGGTTAATTTTCAACATTTAATACATTCATTAGTTCACCCAAAATACGTACAAGTTGACAAAATACGTACAAGGTATGAGTGGAAAAAGGTTGCTTTTGCAACGTCTCCGGCGCTACGGGAAGTGCAACCCCTTCGCCCTTGCGTAACAAAGGATAGGCACCCATGTTCACCTCCGTAGCTTCGGCTTGCTGGTCGCCTCAGGCGACCAGCCTCAGCCGCTTCGGCTCCCACGGGTGCCTATACTTTGTTACAGCGGGCGGGGGTTGCCCTCCCTTCGAGCCTCCGGATTTTTATATACACTCTAGGAGTAGGTAACAGCCAAAAGACTACGTAAATTCGGGGTGCCCCAATTCGGTTTTGGAACAATTTCGACCTATTTTATCCATGAAAATCAGTGTTCAGTGTACAAGCATAGGTCAATCGAGAAGGTATTATTTAGGTCTTTAAATTAAAATATTTTCTTGAAAGTCAATATGTTGTGCTACTAAAGTTAGTGACAGAAACGTATCGCTGCAAAACCAACTCCACGTAGTCTTGTCTGTCCTACCCCTAGAGTGTAATTTAGAATCGCGTTGGCGCGGAGGGGTGAGGCAGCCCGCGAGCTGAGGAGCAGGTGGTTCTAACACCCGCCGCCGCAGCTGAGGCTGGCCGGCTTCGCCGGCCAGCCTCAGCTCAGCCTCAGCAAAGCCGAAGCTGCGTTTACAAGTACTTACCACGAAATTATAACATTGATGGTAGCAATTTGTGTTTTGTTGACCTTACGCAATTTGGTTTGGAGCCGCTGGGAAAATTTTTAGTATTTTATTATTTAAGTAACTAATAAAATTATGGAGTTGTTGGGAATAAATGTATGGAGAGAAATTCTCATAGACCCATAAAGAAGCCGAAAGGCAATTATTCCCCTCGTCACTGAGGTAATTTTTTTGTTGTAGACCATAACTGGACCAGAACCTTTTAGTTACGGAGATATTGGTGGTCAAAGTTCTAACTTTTTCACAATTTTTTTTTTTTTTATAACAAGTTTTTAATGTTATCACTTTGCTTTAAATACCTCCATGACCCGTTTACTTCTCTCTGTGTCAGTTCTCTTCTCAATGTGTCGAATGCGTTACATTGAGTTTTAACGTAAAATGTGATAGTCACCCCCTGTTCTCAGCAATAATGTATGCGCAGAGTTTACTCAGTTTGATGTACAAAATGCTTGGTTGACGGCATATTCTGTTGACAGAAGTAGATCTAGATAATTTCTATTTTATAATAAATTCATCTTTTATAATATTTTATGGCCTCGCTAGGAGCGATTTGTTTTTGCTTCAACATAAAGGTTCTTTTTCCAAGAATCTATGAATGTCTACAAAATCTACCACTAACTTTCTATTTAATTAAATAGGCTTTCAATAATCCTTAGCAATCAATTTGTTGGTTTTGACCAAGTTTGTAACCAATTTCGCAAGAACTGAAATTCATAAACCAACATTTTGTTAAAACCCTAACTTTGAGCTAGACTTCTAAGAACTGAAGCTAAACAATGAGTGGTTTAATAATGTAGACTAGACATAAAACGAATGAACTAGTTATAGAGTTAATATTCCGATGGCTTCGTCTGTAGTAACTATGATCGCACAAAAAAATTGTTATACATCTCTTTTACAATACTGTTAATTTAATAGGTGTACAAAGGTAATGGTAATCTTCTTGTTTTTTGTGTGGTTAGTGCCTAACCTAGTGTCAGAGTTTTATGCTGCCCATGTGCCTCTGACTTGGCTTTACATGCCGTCAAGAAATATCTCAAAGACATGTTTGGTTTCGCCACGATGTTTTTATTTATCGAAGCTAGTATAATTTAATTATACTATACGCTTTGGATTCGAGCTCGTAACTTATGCCTTGGTAGTCCACCACCACCACTGGACTCTCAAATCGGAGAAATCAACTTCAAGAATCGGACTTCAAACAAACAATATAAGTATTATAGATAAAATGCCACAGTACATTGCAAAAATTGGTACAGATATAGATTTTTCTACAAAAGAAGATCGAACAGTTTCATATTTAAAGTTAAATACCTTACTAACTTACTTTGATTAGAAATGCAATACTTCTTAAATTCCAACTACATTCACAACTGCATTGTGGCCTGCCAACCTTCAAAAAATCTCCATAACTCTCGTTAACGCCTGTAATTTTACCGTTCGTTGCAAATGAAAAAGTCAAGACGATGCATTCATAAAACCCATACCACCAGCTGCGAACACTGCGAACGGCAATAAAAGAAAATTATAAGCAAAGCTTACAAGCATTCCGCCGTATCATCCCGTCTCGACGTTTTTGTTTTAAACTTACAAAATTGCCTGCCATTTCTCAGGCGACCTTAGAAACAACGGACGACCGTAATGCGAAAATATATCCAGCCATTAGTACGGAAAAAACAGCAGTAGTGGAGCTTCTCTAGACAAATTGGAAAATATCCTGTTTGCAAATTACAAATAATTCTCTACAAATGGGCTATGGATAAAAGATGTTTTAATTTACAACGAGGGGGCACTTTTGCTTTCTTCATTTTTTTCAATGACTTCGCTTGAGAGCTGACTGTGTTGCTGCGTTCAATGAGGCCCTCTTGTCTGGGATAATGCCTAGCTCTTCGCTCTCCGCTTTCATAAAATGTTTTGTTATTTAGTTCGGTGATTAAGATGTTTCAAATAGATTTATTTTTGTCGAGAGCTTTTTATTTGGCGCTTTATCTTTTAGAGTTTTACTGTACACAATGTTTGATCATTTTGTTTATTGTTTTAGTTGTTTATACTTTGTGCTTTATGCTTTTATTCTTGCATTAAACAATTCAGCGCTTTCGTCGCTAATCCTTATACTACGCATTGTGTCATTACTATACCGTGGCTATACGATCACGCGCACCTGCCTTCTGGTTCAACCATTGTGTTGATTGGGATTTAGTGTCACGCCCACTACCACGTGGATTGATATTAACCCTCACGTGACTGCCGTTCGGATCAAACAAGGGTCAAACGGTAATCCTACCTACAAATCGACGCTGTTAGTTGCCTAGTTTGTGAAAGAGCTTAGTTCTACAGCGTTTTAGTTCTTTTCGGGAAGATAGTCTAATAAAACTCTATACAATATGTTAAAAAAAACCCTGTCCGATCCGAAAAGGGCATATGGGTACACCATGTGACATTGCCAAATAGATATTTATGAAAGTAACAATATTCCCATAATGAATTTTAAATGCATGATTTTTGACCCAAATTACCAGTGTTTCCCTAAATTAAAAATAAATTAAAACGTGCCAACACCATCTTCGGCGTAAGTATGTTCGATCGTAAATTGTTTTTTTATAACGTCACTACCCGAGAAGCGACCGCTCGTGCCTGTGGGCTGCCATAGAAGTTTCCTCATTTTAGTACATTTTATTTAATTTTTACCGTGGTTTTTTTTTACTTTTTCTCCAAAAAGGATTGCTTAAATATAATCTAATCTCGATACCTAATAATACCTTCACGGATCGGACAGGGTATTTTACATATTGTAGAAGTAATACTCGTAGTTAAGTGTCCTTCCAAGAATATTAGAAGGCGGAGTATGGAAGAGGTGCTTTTAAATGTTCCAAGCGGTAAGCCTCCTCTGTTGGCACACTTCAACAGCATTGTTATCACTGATTGGATTCCACCCTGACTTTCGATTTTTTTTTTAGGAAATGTCTATCTCTACCGATACTTAAAACATAAATCCTAGTACGCCAATAAAACGATTATACAAAAATCGTTCAATAATTGTTGGTCATGCATCACATCATCTTCTTATTGTTTATCATTTCAAGGACTGTCACCAACAACGTGTGCCAGAGACTACAAGAAATCTTAAATGTTGATAAATTAGGAGAAGCAGAAACAAAACATCATGAGGAAACCAGCAGGAATGAGAGATATTTCTTGACGGCATGTAAAGCCCATGAGCGGCATAGAAACTCTGACACCAGGTAAGGCACTTACCACACTATATAGAAAGAAGAAAGAGAAACGAGTAACGAACGTGGTACATATGCGGATAATGCCACAAGGCATGCAAGGCTTTACTTTGAAGACGTACCCATTTGACTATTGTTAATTAGCAACGAGCCTCTCTGACGTACTACCTGCTATTATTGTGCAATTCTAATTATTGATAAAATCGTAATCACTTATTATTTATATAAGTAGGTAACATCCGCCCAGACAATAATTTATTATGTCGTCATCTTCTAAAGAAAGCACTACGCAGTTATATTTTAGGCACACGTGACTATCAGCATATTACTTGTTCAATTGTTTTGAGTTAAGAGCACATTTGTGTAATAGGCATCACCTGACCTTTTTTTGCAAGCTTTTATTTAACTTGCAATGTTTGTGTGATGGTTTAAGTCAAATCTAGCAACTAAATTTAAAAACAGTTACCGCGAATCGATTGAGCTAAAATTTTGCGTTTAGTTTGAATGACAATGCTTGGTTAGAGTAACGTCAATATTCTAAATCCAATATGGCCGACTCCCAAACATGGCGGACTAGGTATTTTTAATGCACCGATATGGTAAATGTATTGGTATAGGTTATAAATTAAAAGGGCTTGCTGGGAATAATACGAAAAAAAATACGTCACACCTTTATTTAAAGCTTGTTTAGTATCTCTGTTTCGGTGCTTGTAAGTAAGTACGCGTGGTAGAATGAAGTTGCATAATAAAAAATAGCTTAGATCACACAACCATAAAAGAAGTTTGGGTTTTTTAAATAATTATTACAATAATAAAAAAAAGTAGGCAACAAAACTCAGACCTAAGGCTGTGTTTCCAGAGATAAGCGAGGATGTGGAGCAAGGGATGTGTGGAACAAACCAAACAATATCGTCTTTTTTTCACAGCTTGAGCAATTTTAGCTACGTGATTGGCTAGTTTCACACACATCCCTCACTACGCATCCTTGCTCATCTCTGGTGGAAACACAGCCCTAAAACAGACATTTCAGTAGAATCCAGTTCCACCAGTAAGTCATTTTGGTACAGCAGCGGTTGAATTCTAGCAACTGACGAGGTAATGTATTATTTAGTTGTGTGTCAACCTGAGACTGCAAACAGTCACCGTCGACTGTTTACTTGTGGAGGGAAGCGTGTGTACTACGAAGGTATTAATTAATGAAACCAACTCTGTGCTGATGGTGGTTAAGTTACTAGCTGTCGGCGTTGCGGCTATGTGATTTGGTTGTCCCCAAACTCTGCCCACGAGATTTTTCTCTCACATGGGTATAGTTCTGTTCAAACTTTATGGCGGCTCGGAGTTAGCTGCGAGTGACAGTCTGCGCATTATACAGTCAAGACGATACGTCCTCTGCGCCCCGCTGATATCTAAAATTGTATTCTGCGCAGCTTTACGTTCGATGTTCCGAGCCGTCATGAAGTTTGAACAGAACTATACGAACTACTTGAAATGATTTATACAACATAATCAGCACAGACAGAAGGTCTGTATCCTATCAGTGGATAATGTTTCCACTGATAGGATACAGACCTTCTGTCTGTGAGAAGAAGTGAAAGAAATCCATAATCATCCACACGGAGCCCTTGCTGGTTGATGGATGTCACCACTACTAGACGGCTAGGCCTTGGTGGTTACCAAGGCCTAGTCGTCATGAGAAAATTACAGAATTGTCTGGACATATAGAGGGCAGTTCAGCAGTAAGACAATACAGACCAGTCAATAATAATGTAGCATGCTTGAGTTCGAATCCACGACCAAAAGGATTTATGCCTAGACGAAAATATTAGCCAGTAAGGTGGAAGCAGGGTTTCCTCACTACTCTTGGAAGCTTATTGAGAAGTGGCCTGTGCAATTTTAGTGGGAACAATAACAAAAATATAAAAATAATCAAATTAATAACATCGCTTCGTTGGTCGAGTGGTCGCAAGCGCGAATGCTGAGCGTGAGGTCCTGGATTCGGTTCCTAGGTCGGGCAAAGTGCTATTGGGTTTTAGGAGTTTCTCAGAAGCAGCCACGGAGGTTGGATTTGTGTCCGGTTGATAGCAATTGGCTTGCCTTCTATGGGACTGATAACTGCAGGCGTGCATGTAATGTATGTATGTTAATAACTATGATAAAAAATGAGACTTGTGGCCAAGAAATTAAGACTCACAAACAACGCTACCAGTTCATAACATGCCCCCGCCGTCCCCCGCTGTGAGGGTAACACAACGCATAAATCTTGGCCGCAGCTCTTTCGTTGCTTCCGAACGAGCCATGTTCGCGCCCTAGCACCTCCCACGTCGGTGAAATTAACAATACTTTAACATTTAATTAAATATTATGAAGTTTCCCTGATCTGTAAATAATAAGGACTTTGTTAGTTTAAATTAATTTAGAGAGTGATTTACTTTTACTATGAGCTTTAAATGTTTATTTATTTACGTACTTATAAAACAACTAGTAAAGAAAATTGTACAGGTAAAGATATAAAACACAAAAGTAGCTTAATATCTTATTAGCTCATTAGTATTTTTTGCGTTTAGTTCTACATTAAAAGAAAAATAAACTTTAGATAGCCTAGACAACTTCAAGTTTTTTTTTATAATTATCTTGACTTATTTAGATAGTATTAATGAACTATTTAAATAATAATTTTGGAAGAAACTACTCCAAAAATAATCTTTTAGTATCCTTTTTTCTTTTGGGGTATTTACTGTCTACGTATTTTTTGTGCAGAATTATTATACGAGAATATTCTGCAGTATTTTTCCTTGCTAAATATTTTCCATAACGACCTTAACATTTTTACACCCAAGTGAAGGAAAAAGATGACCTTATTTTTGCCATCTATATCGTATATCTACGAACTAAAAATAACTCGCAAAGTAACGTTATTTCCTAACACGAGAGGAACTTGCTCGCGAGTAATATTGTAGTTTAAACTCACCAGAGACGAGGTTTTAAACTAAGTTTATCAGCAACGCGAATATATTATATTGATTAACCAGTTAAGTAGCATAGTTAAAGTCTCGGTTAGATTATACTAAGGGTGGATTAAAATTTTAATAATGTTTTCACAAACTTGTGCTGTAAAAGTTTGCAGCGAAAACAAAAGAGACTTTGATAGAATAAAGGAGTGAACTAAATTAGGTCAGTATAAAATTAAGACTAACAGCTCGTGAGAAGCTCGAGGTGAAATTGTAACAGCCGCTCGGATCGATCTTTAGGTTAAGCCGAGCTTGCCTAGGTTGTTCTGTGGATGGGTGACCACTCATTACATACAGAGTTTCCTCCGTGCCTCGGAAAGCACGTTAAGCCGTCGGTCCCAGCTAACATTTGTAGATCTTTGAGTCGTTACAGGTACTCAGTGGCCGAAAAAAACTGACAACCAGTCTTACCAAGGGTATCGTATTACCCAGTACTAACTGGGTTGTGGAGGTCAGATAAGCAGTCGCTCCATGTAAAATACTGGTATTCAGCTGCATCCGGTTAAACTGGAAGCCGACTCTAACATAGTTGGGAAAAGGCTAGGCAGACGTATACTCTTTCAAGCATTCTGAATAAATTGCCTAAGGAAACAGCCAAACAAAAATCTTGACAAATGAAAAACATTTTAAAAGTCTACTTTACCGATGAAAAGCTTATAATGGGAGACGGGCCTACGTGTGGGTGCACTACCAAGAAAATTGATAGCGCACAAAATCTTATCTCAATAAAAATACTTTCTTTTGGTGGTTATCGACCTTATACGGCCAAAACCTAGACACTCCGCCATTATTTTGCACCTGTAGGCCTATTACGTATCTTTTTGATATCCAGTGACTATCAAGCTTCGGTTGTACACCGAACTTTGATGACAACCGAGAATGTCATAATATTGGTATTACGTATCGCACTGAGTGGATATCACTTTACGGTGACTAACAACCAGGGTACGTTGTAACGTCTTTCACGAAAGCCACTTCAAACTTAGTTTTCATCAATTTGTTGTCCACTATGCTTACATAATCGAAATAATATAAGTATCGATACGAATGCGTCTGTCAAAATTAGTTACGCTGACTATCAGCCACGATGACAACAAATGACGTCATATTTGATCGCGACTGGACATACATAATACGAAACTAACCTTTTGACAGTTCATTGATGGACACTGAGCCCAGTTACTATCATTTCGAGCTGTCAACAGAGATAAGTAATAGCCCTACAGACCATCGTAGCTAAGGTTAACCTTTTACATCCTTTGTAAGTGCTAGCAAATAATCCTAATCTTGAATACCTATCTATAGAGGGTGTTACATTGAGTTCTATCACAAAACATGAATTTTCACCCCAAAAAAAGAAGTCGTTTCCCCGCAATAATTTTTGCGTAAAGTTACTTAGTTTCATGTACAGAATGCTTGGTTGACGGCTTCGTGATGAGGTCTTTTACACTCTGTATAATCAAACAAAAGAGAATCCGTTGTTTGATGATTTCAAACTTCATTACTGATCTTCCGTACAGAAAATTCTGCATAGTTCTGAAAAATGGCTTTTTACACATAGATTTTATTCCACAGTGGAATTTCTCAAAAAATCTAACTGTCAATAAATTACATTGTATAGAAATAAATAAATAAATACTTTAATATGTTAACAATTTGTTTGTAGTATAAAAGGTAAATTTTGTTTTGTGTTCAGTTAATTAAATTTAGAAACGAGCCTTCCTTGGCAGTCAGGTAAAAATGAATTGTATAGTTTGTTCATTTGATGATACCTTATAGAATCGATGAGGAATCGATACAATAAAAACAAACATTTTTGAAACAGTTGTGAATCGTGATCGTGTCGAGTCGGGCATAACTTTTCTACTTTATTTAGTTACCAAACTAATTTAATGTTTGTGTTTATTAATATTTGCATGATATTTTTATCCACTGTGTCATTGCACTATATGTTTTTTATCACCTTTTGAACCACAATTACCGCAAATAAATAATTTATACTTTGACTTCACACGTTACATTTTAAAAATACGATACCTGGAAACGAAATTTAAGTCTCCGTACTGTAAAGCATGTTTATAATATGACTTTTATTGAATCAGTTGTTATTAATTATCTATACATAATTACATGCTAATACATATTTTAAATGTATAATGAGACTATATTAATGGAATCATTTGATATTTGCTCAGATAATAAAATAATGTATCGATACAATAATATTAAATAATACATTCTAAAACAATGAAATAAAATGTGAAACGATGAATATAATTAGGTATTGAAACATTAATGTCAGGAATGCAGCACATATTATGTTTTCCTCCTTAATTTGTATCTTTTTATATTATTGTATGTGTGCTATAATAGCTGACGTCAAATAAATATTTTTTCTTTCTTTCTTTCAGAATGCTACCAAGACCTAAATAGCAACTCTATTATGTTATTTTTTGTTAAATTTAGTTATTTTCTTTGTTGCATGAGATTATAATACTGCATGACATAGTTACTGAAGAAATGTTATAAAAGTGTAATGTGTTATACTTTGGGAAATAAATGGCTTTATTATTATTATTACTGTAAAGCATAATTCAACGCAGAATACAGTCACAAGCACATTTGCTGATCCAAGCTCCGTCGCTCCTGAGAAATCCTTGTTGGAAAAACTCAATAACACTTGCCCGTGTAAATGCAGCTAAAAAGCCATTCAGAATAAAATTAAATTAAGTAGTGCGATAGTCACCCAAAGGGCAATGTACAGGGATAAGCTCGGAGTTTCCTTGCGTGATCGAATCAGAAATGAAGACATCCTCAACAGAACCAAGTTTACCGACCTAGCCCGAAGAATTTCCAAACTGAAGTGGCAGTGGGCAGGGCACATTACTCGCAGAATGGATGGCCGATGGGGCCGAAAAGTTCTGGAGTAGCGACCGTGAACCGGAAGACGTTGCGTTGAAAGTTATCCCACTAGGTGGACCGATGACCTGGTGAAGGTTGCGGGAATCCGCTGGATGCGAGTCGCACGGGATGTGGTGACACTTGGGAGAGGCCTGTCCAGCAGTGGACGTCTTGCGGCTGAAATGATGAGTTATGAGTGCGATACTGTATCGTCATTCGTCAAGAAAATCTACACTAGTATTATAAAGCTAAGGCGCTAATATCAGAAACTACTGATTCGAATTAAAAAATATTTAAGTGTTGGATAGCGTATTTATCGGCGAAAGGCTACATAACATCACACTCCGACCGACTGGAGCGGAGGATCAATGAAAAATGTCGCAAAGACGGAGAAAAATATATTTTAATAATAATGGGTATAGATGACACCATAAAACAATAATTCCAAGACACTAATATCTAAAAACACTTTATTTTGGACCTGAAAATAAGATTTATTTTAAATTAATTGCCAAATTCGATTTTTAGTTGCTTTGAAATCAATAAATAGTTGATTCATTAAGTTGAATAAACAGTTACGTCACAGTTGGCTATTGCCATACAAAATCTATAAGAGGGCCGCGTTTTGAAAGCTCTTAAAAACGATCTCAATTGATTAGTGTGTCATCTACCCCATTGCCAAACAAACTATGAGAGATCCGCGTTTTGACAGCCCTTAGAAAGTATCTCAATTGAATGGTCTGTCATCTACCCCATTTCACGCGGACGAAGGTTGCCACAACAGGCAACAGCTAGCCGCTTTATAATTTTGATAGTGTATCCATATTTGTTCGCGACTGTACAAGCAATTGATTCTGTAATCCCCTACCACTCGACTCTCCAGTGGAGAGCCCTAGAGTTTGATTACATACATTTGCTCAACTGATCGACTGGACCCCCTGTCCTCTTGACAGCTGAAACGACGGGTTAATTATAAGTATGTATGGCTACTTATAGTAGTTAGTGGTTTTGTTTAAGGTATATAGTACTGAATTTGGTGTAATTTTCAAAATCTAACAGTATCATGCCTCGAGAGGAGAGGTACAGGAGGAGAGAGAGGAGGTCGTGGCTAAATAATAACAGCCGCTCGGCTGGATCTTTAGGTTAAGCCGTGCTTGCATAAGTTGGTCTATGGATGGGTGACCACCCTTACATACCGAGTTTCCTCCGTGCCTCGGAAAGCACGTTAAGCAGTTGGTCCCGGCTGTCATTTGTAGATCTTTGACAGTCGTTACAGGTAGTCAGTGGCCCAAAAAGTCTGACAACCAGTCTTACCAAGGGGTATCGTATTACCCAGTACTAACTGGGTTGTGGAGGTCAGATGGGCAATCGCTCCTTGTAAAAGACTTTTTACTTTTGACTTTTTTCTAGGTTAGACTGGAAGCTGACCCCAACGTAGTTGGGAAAAGGCTATGTAAATGATGATGAACAGTATCATGCCTGTAACCCCCGAAAGGCTAATAGTACACCTACATTTCGCTAGTTGGGTTTAAGTCCCATGTAATAGGGTTGAGCCTATTGCCATCACCGTCATCACTTTGCCTGGTCTTGAGGACCTCATGCTCAGTAGGTTGCGACCACTAAACCAACGAAATCAAAATCTAATTACAAATGTTTCAAGAAAATCTAGTAATAAGTTTGTCATAATAGTCAAGTGACGCCCACGGGAACGATTAGTAGTACGATAGTACTAGTAGCGACCATTGAAGCGTCTCTGTGCTCTATGACTTTCCAAAGATTCAAATGAATCATCTCAAATGCCTGCAATTAAATTAGATAGTAGGCTTGTGTCCTGAAAAAATCGAATTAGTCCGTCAGTTAGATTATCAAAAAATAATTGACACGTATTTTTTCTTTTTTTACGTAAACCAAAATTGACGAAGATACGACGCTTTTAAATTCTCAATACGTCACGCCGTGCTATAATTTTTAGTGCGTTGTGACGTCACGAGCCACTCTCGAGTTCTCGTTTTATCTTACGTGTCCATTATTTTCCAATACTGTAACTGACGGACTAAATAGATTTGCAATTTATTGATGGTGGAAACTAGCCTATTGACTCAGTTACATGCTAGATAGAGCTCATCAAAGCTCCCACCACCGACACACGGTAGAAATAGCTGTAAAAGAAAGAAAAAGTATTTATTAGTCCGCACAGAAAAAAAAGGTTAAATTAACGGTAAAAAAAATATTAAAAATAAATCTGAAAAAACAAACGAAACGAAATTGGTTCTGTACGAGGCCAAAAGTCTTCTATCTCAGCATGCTGCTGTAACATTAAAAGAAGAAACTGTAATTGAAGTAGGTACTTTCCCAGAAGAGGCTTTTCGTAATGTCTACTGAGTGCTAAGTAAGATTTAAATCAAAGATGTCATAATTATATCCATTTGCCACACGCGCTACCACTTTATTAAATAAGCAGGTTATCACAGAAAATTCAAGTGGAACAATCATTGTCTACCAAAGTACCCACTTCAAAGTCTTTAAACATTTGTCTCGTTCTAACGCAATAGACCAATCATTGCTATCGCCATTATTTTCTCTTATCATTGTCTGCGAGTATCGACTTGCGAACTTCGATGGTCCGTTTCATTGATAGTGATGTTAAAGTGTCGATAAACTTTATTTTGTTTTATCGGTGGTCGGGAAGTAGTTTTTAACATTTACAATGTATTATATTGTGCAATACTACTGCTGTGTACTTAACAGAAATCTTTTTTTGTTTTTAATTTTGTTGAAAAATACAGGGTTTGATCAAGCATGGTCATGTCATCCCCATAGTTACAGACATATTAACTTAAATAATAACTTCTTAATTATATTTATCTTATCTACGTTTTTAAGCACAATCAACCATTTTATTTATGAATCTCGCTTCCTCTGATAAGGGGGTAGCAAGAATACTATTACATACACCAGTGTCGTGTAAGCTAATGCCATAACCAAGCCCTCGTAAAATATACCCTCTCAGCTTCGTTCCGAACACATTCCACTAAAATATGAAAAACATCTTCAACCAAATCACAGTCAGTACAATTCTTAGAAGTTACTTTTCCCATTAGGTATGCAAAACTATTCAGTGAGATATGTCCGGAACGCAGCCTCATAGCAGTTACAATGGTGTGTCTAGACAAATCGGAATTAATAAACCAAGGAGAACGTGACAAATTATTTTGGACTGTTGTAAACCATAATGTTATTTTCATAAAAAATGTAGTAATAATAAAATTTTTAACAAATAAAATACACCTTACATTTCTAAACTGCAGCAAAGACCAGTGTGCTCTCTTTAATAAAACTCTTCGCATACGATCTGTATAGCAATTAAGTTATTTGACATCTTCTGCATAGCCTTTTCCCAACTATGTTGGGGTCGGCTTCCAGTCTAACCGGATGCAGCTCAATACCAGTATTTTACATGGAGCGACTGCATAACTGACCTCCACAACCCAGTTAGTACTGGATAATACGATACCCCCTTTTTTTTTTTTTTTGGATGGGAAATCATCAAATGACTTCTCCCGCTCTGGGCGGACCAGGAGGGAGTGTCAGACTTTTACTGACTAAAAGCCATCCATGTTCCTTCATCGCCCTTTGTGTTCCGGGGCCACGGTATCTCTTTCGAACAGTCCAGCAACCCCGGCAGGCATCGGTCCTGGCAAGACGTAAGTATCGTCAGTCAGTCGACGGCGAGTCGACAGTCGTTATACAGTTAGTCAGTGGACTACCTGTAACGACTGTCAAAGATCTACAAATGACAGCCGGGACCAACGGCTTAACGTGCTTTCGGAGGGGTTAGATAACGAATTGAACATTTTTATCGATAACGTTGTTTCCCAGCTATATAAATTGGTACAGCTGAAATAATTCAAGTGCACAACAATAGCGATCGGAACTATGTCGCATTCGAAGATAAGTATCGGAATCAGGCTTGTTATTTCCCCTGTCACTGTATTGTTCGATGCCGGATATGATAGTGAGACTAAATTACTGTTACTATCGTGATCCTTTCAGGGGTAAGCAGTAGCATATTGCACATGCTAGGGAGTTGGCAGAAGTTCATTAAGAAGGATCAACATTATTAATATAGTTTCCTATGACAATGCACTCGTCTATCACAATAGAATTATATAGCCGGACACTGCCCCATAAGAGGCCTAGCTTAGTTTAGAGGCCAGGGTTGAACCTATAGTACTTATGTACCTTAAGATAAATTAAGAACTTTAATCGGAATACAGTGCAATATGCTTGGACTTTGTGGCAATAAATAATGCATTTAATTATTAATATACAGACCACATAAATTAAACAATCATCTGGTGCTCCTGTATTTCCAAAATTACGTACGTATTTTTTTCCGTCATGTTTAGAAGTCATTTATGTAACCATGCCAGTGTCCTGGCATTGAGAGTTATCAATCTTCAGTATTTAGCAGTCCACTAGGCAAAGACTGTGCGTGTGCATAGGCTTATTATGTAGTTATTCAATCATACGCTATCTACCTGAATTGAATACTTGACTTTATTTAATATGTAATGTTCAACACAATGTGAATTGTTTATGAATAAAAATAAATGAAATGAAATGAAATTATAGTGCTGAATACAAAATTAGAGATAGGAGAATTTTTCTAACTTAAGTCAGCAAATAGCCCAAAATTTTTGATAGGAGCAACGTGAAACAACCGAATCTAAACAAGACCACTACCACCACAATTAGAGTACCTACTTGTAAGTACACACAGCTTTATTAGAAGGACACAAACCCAATGTTTTCCTTCTAATGTTATTTTAGGCCGTGAATACATAGCCGGGGTCGTCATTTGATTTCCTCTAATTACTAGCTTTGTCCAACCGCAATCCTGTACCGGGCCTTGTGAGTGCTCATCCGTAATTGAGTCTTGTCTAGTTATACGTATAGACAATGTTCTTTTTCTTTCGATTTTTCCTTAAGTGAGTAATCTAGAGGTATTTTCTGTGTGAGTATTTTGGTAATATGGTCAGATCAGGGGGTCACCCATCACTGCGATCGCTGCCTTCACGATCCTTTTCCACTGGTCTCTATTAGCCGCATGGCGAGCATATTCTGCCAGAGCGATTTTGGTAACAGATTTGATGGAGTCTGTCCATCGGGTTGGTGATCGACCATGTGTTGTCGTGCCTTCGACTCTACTCTGTATCACCAAATACTCCATGCAATCATTGTTGCGGGTAACGAGTCCAAAGAATCTGAGGATTACGACAGTACATGTGATGCGTATGCATCCCCACGTGGTGCAACGCGTAGTCCCGCGCGCTTGCCCACGAGCGTGTCATTAGGACTCAACATCAGCCTATTAATGTTCCCACTGCTGGGACACAGGTCTCCTCTCTATGAGAGACGCGCGAGATGGCTATAATTTGGTAGATGTCACATGTCTTCGAATTTTTGGTTCTACCACATGCCGATTTCCTCACGATGTTTTTCTTCAACGTTTACCATGAGGAATAAACAAATCTTATACCAGACGGTCGTTAGTTTTATTGCGCTCACAAACATATCAACATGACGACGGTTCCATGTTAAATACTAGTATTCAGTCACATCTGGTTGGTCTGGAAGGCTTCAGCCATCTGGTCAAGTTCTTGGAGACAAACTTTAGAAGACCTGTTGATTTATTTACATGAGTACAACTAAAAACCTTGCCGTGGTGAACACGATAGCAAGTTAGCTAGGTTCGAAACTGGACTGTTAACAAGAAAACCAGATATTAATGAAATTATTATCATCATCATCGTCATCAGCCTATTATAGTTCCCACTGCTGGGACACAGGCCTCCTCTCTATGAGAGGGAAAATTAATATAACAATGAAAATTATTGTAACTGATACAAATTAATAAAATATAATAATTAATACTTACACGTAAATAAAATAATTGAATAACCTCATGATATTAATTAAAATAACTACATAAACCTAATACTTACTAGTAATATTTTCGATAATAATTATATTTGTTTAACAAACTTGCAAGTATACCACTCACTGAATGATTGTTTTGTCCTATCACGTGTTTGGTTTCATGTTGGACTCAAACTCAAAGCATTTATTTCAATTAGACCATTACGGCACTTTTGAATGTCAAAATTACAAATAAAAAACAAAACTACAGTCCCAGTCACAAGGCATAATAACTTGAGAAAGTACTGTAGTTGCCCATTCCCTAGCGTAGATCTCTATGGAGAAGAACGGGCAAGAAACTCCATGGACACTCTTTTGAATCAAAATATTGTTACAAAATCTTGGTTACATCATTAATTTTGAAATTATACATATATGTGAGAACGATGTAGAAAGAGCACATTAAGAGCGTCCAGAGTAGAAAAAGACAACAATTTAACAACAAACGAATTAAAATGAACCCTGGCAGCTAAGAGATCACCAGTCCCAGCTGACAGGGCCTGTTCACGAACATGACGCGTGTATCGGCGCCATTCAACTCAACCATATTGAAGGGAACTAAATGACCCGACACACCCGCTACCATCAGCGAGACATTTGAATGAGCATGACATTCTCTCAGCCACCAAGGCATATTCAAGTCAATGAAAGATAACTAAATGTAAATGGTGGCTGAACAATACAAAGTACTCACACATGTGCTATGCAATTATATAATACTAAGAACTGGACCTTACTTACATCGACCGTACACATGAATGCAATAAAGTGTTTGAGTTTACCTACGTACTGGTCGGACAAAATCTGAGACATCGATTCGAGAACAAGAAGTGGAATTTAGCAAACGCATCTTATTTACAGTTATCCACAAATGCATTCCTCACTAACAATTGCATAAATTCCGCATCATTTGATTCCCGAGCACATTTTCATTTCATCGCCGACCACCGCTCATTTCGTCCACGATCCCTCAAGAAACATATCAACAGAGCAAAATTATTAACAGCAATGAGCCCTGGGGATTGGCACGGGTGTACATTTAAATAATTAATGAGGCAAATAGCCCGGGTCGGTGACCGCGGTCAACGGCTAATAGCCATTCAGAGACCAAGGACTTAGTTTATTGAGCCAATTTCGGTACATTTGTTACCGTGGCGGCTACAAATCGAGACGGCCACACGACGCGTGGTGATTTCTTCTTGTTTAATTTGAAATACGATGTTTTATTAAAACCTTTGTGGTTCTTTTGGTCTTTCTTTTGGTGTCATTGTATCTTTGTGTAGGTAGGATACCACATGTTCTTTGAGTAGAATGGTGGAGAATAGGTACCCTAAAACTTAAACATTATTTTGATTGGTTCTTTCCAGTTCGTCCCGCCATCTCCTGCGACGTCTACCGCGTCACCTTCTGCCTGTGTCAGGGCTCCACATCGTATTTATTTCGGCCAATGGTCCACGTTGCCTTTGATCGCGGGATTTGGAGGTCATGGGGGCGGCCTTTTCCCACCTGTGAGATTTCACAGGCTAACAGTAACAGTATGTAATTTTAATCCGGAACAGACTATTTGGTGATACTGCCGTCTTCATATACCTACTAAGAGGGAGATTGAGATGAAATTTAAAGTGATAACAAAAACAGATAAAATATTATAGCGTTCTTTTAAAATTAACTAGCGTAACTCACACAGTCGCTATAAGTATCGGAATCTTGTAGTAAAACGTTTCTTAAAATCATAATTTCTAGAACACAAGGCCGCACGTTCTTGGTAACACTTTTAAATGTTAGAAAACCGGAGTGATAAATAGTTTTAATATTTAAAAGTGACAGATATTTCTGGTTTAGTTATCACTGACGTACTATCTACCGTTCTCAACTAGAAGCGACATACTTACATACTTTTTACATACTTTATTATACATATAAACATCCATGACTCGGAAACAAATGCCCATGCTCATCACACAAACATTTGCTCCGACCGGGATTCGAAACCGGGACCCTAAGAACGTAAGGCAGCCTCACTACCGCTGCGCCATTCGAATCGTCTTTCAATTTGACTCTTCCCATGACCAGAGAACTGGCCTATTTTTTGGTCTAAGAATCAGCTTTGCTGTCCAACGTGGCAATGCTGCCAGCCTTCTGGGCATTATTATTTAAAGTTTAATTAAAGATAATAAGGAAAATTAAAAAAAAAAATACAAGTCAAAAATAGAAACTGCATCATTTACCATGGTTAAGCGCATAAATTCTTCAAACGTATGAAGTAAATAATGGAACATGAGTTACTTTCAAAGTCCTTTCGATAATGATTGGACACGTTACGCAATTCGAGTGTGAGTACACTAAGGTACGTGCATTACTATGAGGACATTTAACCATGCTGACTAGCCAACTATTAAATCATAAAACCACAGCACATTGGTATTTTAACGCTCTAATGGGTGTTAAAAGACCCCAAATGAAGCCGAAAGGCACTTATTCTTCCCACCGTTGAGTTTTTTTTTTGTAACGGAGATAATGGAGCTCAAATTTCCAAATTTTGCACAAGTTTTTTCAGTTAATTTTGTCAAATAATATTTAGTTCGTTATCTTTAATTGAAAAATAGGAATTTTCTACTAAAAGTAAAAAAGAAAAACTATGTGGCATGATCTTAATTTATGCGACTAGTAACTGAGCGGCATAATCTCATTTCCCGAAGCTCGAAAATGACGTAACATTTCGGTATCATCATGGTAATTGCGTTATGCCCGAGGGTCATCTACTGATGGACAATATGGGCCTAGGTAGATACCTATTTGTTCCAATAACCAGCACAAAGGACGAGCATAACTCATTATCAAGTGCCATGCGGGATGGATTTGTGGTGGCAGTGTGACGCAGCTTTCAGGAGGACTATACTACCCATTCTCCTCAATTCAGAATTGTTCGATAATGTATCAGATTAAATTATTATGTACCCATACTATCGATATTTCGATACTAATGTGAAAGTAACTATATGTCTGTTAAGTTTTATCCTTCGATGCAGTTCGGCACATGGATGACCGTGACCGGGGTTAGAACGTAGACTTTTTCTCGGCACTACTTGCTTTATATACTAAACATCGACTTACCCAAAACCAACTACCAAATGCCCTTCACTGCATCTCCTAGCTATACCAAATTTTATGCTATACTAAGTAATCTTGGGAATATATAAAAATCAGTTCGTGTCACTGTTCGCTAATCTCCGAAATCAACCAACCGATTTCAATGAAATTTTATGATGGTGCACGGTTCGTTTTAGCTTGAAAGATATTATAGGTAGAAAGCTATACGGCTATCTAAGTGTTTCATATGATAAAGTTTCTTAGACGCGGAAGAAGCCGCGGGTAGAAACTAGTAATCTAAACAAAAGCTCTCAAAACGACTACTATAAAAGCGAAAGATTATGAATTAATGGATTTTTGTTACTCTTTCACGTAAAAACTATTGATCAGATATAGAAAGATGGGATACTTTTTATTATTTATTTATTTATTAAAACTTCATGCTCAAGTAAAAAGTCTACAAAGGCGGACATAATGCCTTGGGTATTATCCAACTCCACGCGATGGCGTGGCCATAAGCCAGTAATACTATATCAACGAAAGAACTACTTAATAGGCGATGTATAAATCTGGTCAACAGGTCCTAATCCGATTGTAATATGATAGTCTTGCAATCAATTTGATAGTCTATTTTACTGATAATCGAAATTGAAAACAGTTGGAAATTAAAACGACGTCAACAGTATTAGTATCTTTCCATATTTTGTTATTGATGAATCTAGTTTTTTTTTTCTCTTTATTTGTTTTGGGGTTTTTATCTAAACAGATATGTCAACCCTATCGTACCTTTTACCATTGTTACATTAAAACATATAAATAACACATAACCTGGACCAGTTAAACAATATTGTATAAAACACTTGGGGTTAAGACAGCAGTCACCGATGAAGGACTGTTATTAAATGGCATAACTTTTTGGCACCTTCTGAAGTCGGTTGGGATTGAATTGATAGATTGCCTATCTAAGTCTAATTCTCTCAAAAGTGACTCCCTCTCGCGCCTGTTCCGGACACATTCCATCAGCAAATGCTGCACGTCTTCAATCTGATTACATTCTCTGCAATTCGGTGAATCAGTTTTTTTCATCAGGAATGCAAACTTCACTGATGGATAGTGTCCAGAGCGGAGTCGTAAAATTAATTTAACATAATATCTACTAATTTGATCGACATTGAACCAAGGCACCTGAGGAGGCACGCCTTGTATGCTCCTATACCAACAGTGTTAGTATCTTTCCATATTTTGTTATTGATGAATATAGATATAAAGTCACGCCTTTGCCTACAAGGGGGTAGGTAGGATCTACAGGATATTCTTTTAATTAGCGTTAAGGACAGAAATAACGTTGTTTTGGTTTTGAAAACATTGTACCCAAAAACTAAAGTGCCAGCCGGAAAAAAAACGGTTTTCTTATGGAAAATAACACCCTCAACATTTTTACTACTACAACATAACATCACGCCTGTAATCCCCGAAGGGTTAAGCAGAGGTGTACCTAATATTACACCTACATTTCACCAGTTATGTAAGTCCCATGTAATATGGGCGAGTCTCTTGCCATCAACCGGGCACAAATCCAGGCTCCGTGGCTGCTACTGAGAAATTCCTGATGGAAAAACCCAATAACACTTTGCTCGACCCGGGAATCGAACCCAGGACCTTATGCCCAGCAGTTGCGCTAGCGACTCGACCAGTGAAGGAGGTTGTTATGTTATATTATGATTGTGTAAACATTGAAAATACCAGGGGTAAGCAATTGGATATATACTCCGAAAATAGTATTGCAATTCCTGTTTCCAGTAATTATTCTTGAATCTCATCGTCATCATCTGCTTAGCCTTTTCCCAACTATGTTGGGGTCGGCTTTCAGTCTAACCGGATGCAGCTGAATACTCATATTTTACATGCGAGCGACTGCCTATCCTTGCATCTACTGCAGTTTATTATTAAAATGAAGGAAAACTTTCTCCTGTAAATACCTCCACGAAATCATTAATACTAAATATAAACCAAAGCTGAGAAAATAATATGAAAGATGGTGACGTTTAAAAATACAATTAATCGTTAAACAAATTATTAATTTCTTTAATAAATTAGGCCTCTGTCTTCACAACACCTGTTCTTAATAGCATTATAAGGCAGTATTATTATCTTCGAAGATTGTACCTTATTGCTGGCAGTTAATAAACTACCATGTCCCGTGATTGAATAGGCTTTTATAGGGAAGGAGATTATTATGAAGAATCGAATTACATGTGACTAAAAGACTGATGAATATAAATTTTGATGGATGGAGAGGGAGAGGAAGACCAAAGAAAAGATTTATGGATTGTGAGAGGAATGATGTAACTAAAGGAAAAATGAGTAAATGATAGCGTGACGGTTGACATGGGAGAAAGCAGGTCAACTCACACGGAGACGCGTAGCGACATTTTAATAGAGCGACTCAAAATATAACTTTATTTACTACAAGAAAAGATACACATTACATTGCGATGTGTCTCGCGGCGAAGCGCGGTGCAGCGCGAAATCACTGGCCTCTTCCAGTACCGTCGCACCGAGTCGCGTCACGTCTCGGTGACCCCACAAAGGGTGGTACCACATTGGTGTATCTAATAATACACCAACATTTCGCTAATTATGTTTAATTAAGTCTCATGTAATAGAAGGCAAGCCTATAGCTATAATGCCTATAGTTATGGATAATTATCACATGTCAGACTCGGAAAATAATACTGTAACCGATTAACTGTCACATCTATCGTATGGTAAAAACCATACGATAGATATGACAGTTAATCGGTTAATCGGTTATCCTTTGTTCATAAGTACTAGAATTATTGTCAGTGCATCAAACTGCACTGCGCTTCATTCTAAAGATCTTTGAGTGTGGATATTGTCTGATATTATCAAATACAAAGTTTATCTGATTGTCTGTTTTTTTTTTTTTTGGGACAAGCCCGCCACACTGTTCCCAAACCACTGTAACTCCTGAAAGCCAGAATCAACAGTGGCGACCACCAGAAAAGCGCCGAGACAATGAAGCTCGACGAAGTCCCAGAGAATGAATTTAACTGTCTTGGATCCCGCAACGAAATTAATCAGAAAAGTATAGTGGAGGAGTAGGAAAAAACCGTAATTTCCACTTCCCTCCATTTCAGCAGGAGACAGAACGAAACAAGGCCAATAGGCACAAAGGGACGTTTACAACTGGGATAGGCCCAGTTGCCTAGCACCACGGATAAATATTAACATTAATGGGTCCTAAGTTGTGAGCTGTTATATTTGATTCCAATAATAGGTATGGCAAAAACGCTTGAACGCACGGAAATTTGTTCTAGTTTCCACAAGGTCTGTATAGTAAATAACTCCGGATGTAACCTGTACACTATCCAACATAATGTTGCGTTCATTCTGCCAAAGACTGCACTCCCATAAAATGTGATGTGCTGATTGTTCATATTCGCAGTCAGATGTGGAACATTGACAAAAAGGCGAGTCAACAAGCTTGAAGGAAAATAATTTACTCTTAAAGTTACCATGACCGGTGAGAAATTGGGCAACACAGTGATCAACATCCAACCATGTCCTGGCCAGCCGCTCACGAATGGATGGAAAGAACTGGTGGAGGTGTCGGCCCTTGATGGAATTATCCCACCTACCTTGCCATTCAGACAAAAGTTCCTCCCAGACGTCGGTCTGTGGTTTGTATAATCTAGCAATCTTAACTCGGTCACGTAGGGTTAAAAAGTCTGCGTCCGCGGTCTCACGTGCGTTATAGTACATTGCAGCCCGTCGCTGCACTTCAAGATCAACTGGAAGTACACCTGCAAGTACCGGTAAGGCTTCAGTACTAACCGTCCTATACGCTTTGCATAAGAATATCAAAGCCAAACGCTGGCTTTGAAGCAATTTACGTCGTGCCGCTCCTATGGTGGCCCTATCGGCCCAGACAGGTGCCCCGTAGCACATACACCCCAAGTAAGTAGCCCCATAAATGGTCTTTAAAGTTATAAATGACAGACCCCACGTAGATTTTGATATTCTCGTTAAGGCATAAAAGTTCTTTTTAGCTTTTTCACCGACAGTTTTTATATGATCTATGAATGAAAAATTTCTCTCTAAGACCAAACCAAGGTAGCACACGGATTGCTTTCTTTTCACGGGAACGTTATTAAATTTAATACTAGGCCACGATTTAAGATTACCTTTTAAAATTAGTTGATAAGTTTTTTGCGGTGCAAAGGTCAGACGGTTTCGATCGCCCCACTGAGATATTAATCGTAGGCAAGTATCTGCTAAATTCTCGAGACCAGCCCGAGTACTCGACTGAATGAGCAGCAGGCCGTCGTCCGCGTAACCGGTTAATGAACAGCCGGGAGGAAGGGGAATCGCGAGAAAATCATCAAAACCTAAATTCCATACATACGGAGCGATTACCGACCCCTGAGGACATCCCATGGTAAGGGACTTTGACATAGAATAATGACCGAGTTTGAGTTTCGCGGAACCATTTAAAAAGTAAGAATAAACAAGATTATATATGTTTTTATAGCAGCCACGATTCTTCAGTTTAAGTAGTAGCATCGGCCACCATGCGTTATCAAAGGCCCCGGAAATATCTAAAAAGATTCCAACCACGTACTTGTGTTCCGAGTTATTAACAATTTTTCTAACAGAAAGTGCCGCGTCTACGGTAGATTTTCCCACGGTGAAACCGAATTGGTTGTTATGAAACTTTGGCCCGTCTGGCAGCAAACGTGGAACGATAAGGCGCTCCAGGAGTTTTCCTAAAGATGGCAGTAGGGTTATGGGCCTGTACGACTTAGGGTCGTCCGGTGGCTTATCACCACTTTTTGGAATTATTCGTATAAAGCCACGTCGCCATACGCGAGGGAAAACGCCGTCCGCAATACATCGGTTGAAAACAGATAGAATGGCGTCGCCCGCTGTTTTACACGCTTCTATTATCATCCGATTAGATATTTTATCTTCACCTGATGATTTGTTAAGAGGCAGTTTCCTGACAACATTAATGAATTCGTCAATGGATGGAAGGTCTGACGCTGGTGATTCAGGTGGCACAGCAGCCCACGCTCTGATCTGTTGATGGTAGTCATTGTCATTTACCGGCGAATCATCAGGAATCAGACTATTTAATAGAACTTCGGTTGTTTCCTCAATACCGGTGGTGTGTTTATTATTGACTTTAATGTTCTGGACAAACGCCAGGTCGACTGATCGATTAGCTTTGAATTCGTGATACAAAGGAGACCACGGACCTTCTTTATCTAATTTTTCTACTATTTTTCGCAGTAAATTACCCTTGGATTTTTCCACCGATGCTCTGTAGCGGGACTTGGCAACTCTAAACGCATTTAAAGCAAAGTTGAGTGGGTCTCCGGTGACCTTTTGTTTTTTAAGCTTGTTTAAATGCCTACGCGCTCGGCGATAGCTTTTACGTTGTTCAATTAAGTAGTCACACCACCAATCACATCTATGGATGTTGGTCATAGATGCGCGACCAATGGCGATGTCAGCACAGTAAGTGAAGGTGTCTGACATAATTTCAGCACTTTCTTCAGCTGACAGCCCATCACGAGTGAAGTCTTTGGCGTGACACGCAAAAAGCGAGCTAAAGAATTCCCAATTCGCGCCTTTACTTTTATATCTAAAATTACCAGTGATATGAGATGGACCTTGAGAAGACACCGGAACAAATTCGTACACGATCAGGCGATGATCACTACAAGACGCATCTGGTAGGACACGCCACCTATCCAAGCGTACGTCTGCACTAGAAAGTGTGACGTCAATACAAGATTCGCCCATTGGGCTGCAAAAAGTAGGTGGTGCATCTGGGGTATTATGAATTGATAAGTTCATTTCAGCTATAAAATCTTCAACAGCACAACGTCGGTCGAAATCCGTAGACCTAACCTTGCCATACCACAGAGACGATGACGCGTTAACATCAGCGCCAACGATAACTTTACAGCCCGCGAGTGACTGTAAGACATGACGGAGGTTATGTATATGAGGAGCAACAGGGTCTGAGTATTGAAAGTAACAGCTCACAACGTAAACTTTAAAAGAAGCTGATGAGACTTCCGCAACGGCACAGTGGGGCGTCATGAGGTTACGCAAAGACGTTACTGTAAAGTTAGAAGAACGCGCCACGTAAATTCCGGCTCGTGCTTTGCTGTCCAGCTGAACTACTTTGTGACGTAAGCGAGCGTTCTGGTATTGTTCTTGAACAAGTACTATGTCTAAGTTATAATCGATAATTAATTTGTCTAATTCAGAGGTCGCCACCCTATCGTTGTGGAGATTTAATTGTCCTATAGTTAAACTATCCATTATTTTAGTAGTTGGTGTTGAGGATTAACTGTTCGAGCTTAAGTTTGTACGTGGTACACTCGGGAGACCCGCAACGATGGTCAAACGGTTTTTTAAAACGTTTACACGCCACGCAAGTCGGTATAAAATTTAAATTATCCTTGTGCGGGCAGTTATTTGTTTCATGTGCTTCGGAGCAGTTGGCACAGGTAGGTGATTTATTAACGCAGTGTTTCTTAACGTGACCAAACTGTTGGCAATGTAAACAACGAACTACTTCGACATCATCGATGAAACGGCAAGTCGCCCAATCAATAAATAATTTATCTTTGGTGGACACTAAATGTTTACGAACTGTGGACTCGATTTCAATGCCTATCCACTTGCGACCATTATCTAAGGAACGCCTACGAATAATTTTAGTAGACTTAATAAAATCATCCTCATTTATTGGCACCTCGTCTTTAATGTTTTGACGGTATAGCGCGTGCAGAAAAGCATTGTCTTCCATTGAGGATGGGACGTCCTTAACTAATATACGAGGCCTTCGGCCTTTCGGTTTTTCAAGTCTTAAGCCGGCGGACCTAATAGCATCGACCGATTGCAACTTTTTTATTTGGTTGTCATTAGCGACACGTAATACAACGCCAGATTTCGCGGTTTTCTTAACGCCTACTATTTGAAATCCGTCATCACTAGGCTTAATCGCTTTCATTAGCGCTTGTTTAGTCGCGGACGATGACGAGTAATCGGCTAACCGCTCAGCGGTAGGGTAGGCGACGACGCACGGAAGGGGGGCGCGCGACTCAACAGCTGGCCCAACTTTAGGTAGACGAAGTTTCAAAGAATCCGCATACGAAGATTTGTTATAATCACTAGTATTGACGTTAGTAGGATTTAATTTAATTTTATCCAATTCGCGTTTCGCATTGGCTAATTTGGTTTCGTTGGAGGATGATTTTATGGCTAACAAAGAAACAATGGCCGTTACGCGCTGAGTCATGTCCATGATGGCTGATTTATTTGCGACATTAATGCGGGACCCTTGATCATTAACAAGGTCGTTAATTTTTGAGAGATATGCAGACGCCGATGAAACTAAATCGCAATAGTTGTCATTGCTCGCAGTACTGGCGTTTAATATTGGCGAAGGCTTCTCAATTGAGTTGGATGTGTGTAGCCGTTTTGACCTATCCTCGGGCGAGATGTACGAAGGAGACATTTCGCGAAACAAACGTTTTGTTGAGCTAGCGGAGGTCGTCGGCGACCCGGGTGTATGGAATGCATCTCTGCCACGGTCAGGCGGGTCATCATTAATGGACAACATATTATAAATTATGAAATTCAAATAAACTATTAGAACGTAAGCAAAGTAACAGAATTAACGGACGATAAAATTATTTAGAGGTACCCACACACCAAAGAAAGTAAATGTACTCACCGAAAGTAAACGAAATTAACTAAAATACCAGTAAAACCGACGTAAAAACACTAAAAAACTTACGATACCAGCACTTAGCACAATAGCACACAACTAGTAACAACTCACGAGCCGGGAATCGATCACGGAACACGAAAATCGTAATTAAAATCAACAGCGAAATAGATTGCATCCAACCCGAGCGAGTGCGCGGAGGGAAGTGATTGATTGTCTGTTTGTTATAATCAAATTGCACTTATCTAATTACGATACACCATGTAATCTATTTTAGCTAGTGTTTTATTTTATTAAAAAAAGATAACACCACGTAGGATGTAACTAGTAGAAAAATTATAAAATACTACACTTGTTCTCCTCGTCATTGCGATAATTTTTTTGTTCTACACCATACCTGGGAACCTTCTAGTTACGGAGATATTGGGGGTCAAAGTTCCAACTTTTTGACAAGTTTTTTTTTAGATACAAGTTTTTAATGTAAGATTTTTACTTTAAACACCTCCACGACCCCCGTTCTATTCAATCCATCCATCAGCACAATGTTTTGAGTGCGTTACATGGAGTTCTACCACAAAACATAATTTTTCACCCCAAAAAAAAATGTCGTTTCCCAGCAATAATTTTTGCGTAAAGTTACTTAGTTTGATGTACAGAATGCTTGATTGACGGCTTCGTGATGAGGTCTTTTACACACTGTATAGTTTTATAATTCTTTAAGTAGCTTTAATTCATTGATGTATTTATTTATTTACTTTTTTTTTTCTTTTGCTTATAATGTCTCACTGCTGGGTAAATCTCTTTTCATCGTGCGGTTTTCTCCGGCCAATCTCACACAAACGAATCTAAGTCGTCTAAAATAATTTAATTAAAAAAAAAACATAAAAATTCTAAACCATCTTTAAAAACTTTCAAATCCTGTTATAGACAGACCACTGTCTCTTAAGAAACGACAGAATTACTCTCGTTTGGCATACATTGCACGTCTCTATAGCTTAACCATGCAAATTTATGAAACAATCCGCGTAATGTATATAAAATATTAGAGATCACTATCACGTACTCACTTTATTAGGCCTATAACATACTGAGCGAATTTTATTGTACCAACATGTAAAATAAGCCGGTGATGGGCTTATCACGAACGCGCGGAATAAACGTTAAGTAAGCTTGAACCATTGTAAAATTGAATATTCTCATTTTGTAACAGCCACACTGGTCGAATTTGAAGGTCGCCACACTTGCCAAGGTTAGTTTCCGAACCATGCCCAGGGTCCCAGCTGTCATTTATATTATAGATCTTTGACAGACGTTACAGGTAGTTAATAGCCCGATAGTTTGACAACCAGGCTTGCCAAGGGGTATAGGATTACCCGCTACTAACTGCGTTGTGGAGGTCAGAAAGGCAGGCGCTCCTGTAAAATACTGGTATTCAGCTGCATCCGGTTAGACTGAAAGCTTACCTAAACATAAATTTGAAAAGGTTAGACAGATGATGACTAATTTCACACCAAGTATTGAATAATAGGCCAAAACAAATACACGCAATACACGAATTATGACAGGTTGCTATGACATTTGTCATGGAACGTAATAAAATTATACTTATTAAATTTTAACAAGAGGTTTGTGCCATGCCTTGGTGTCGGATTTGTAGTTCAAAGGAATTGGAGTAGTTTTAGAATAACCCCGGCACAGGATTGCATGGTCAGTTTTCCTGACACGATGTCGTAATCGTGTTTGTACTGGCCCAAATATAGTCAATTGAAACAGAAGTGCAATAATCAGAAAGGCAGATTTGTATAAAAACAATTAATTTAATTACTTCAACACAATTTGAACAGCCAATTTGCAGTTACGGCGGTGGCTTGGCTTGGCTGTCATTGGCTGGCTAGAGTGGCGCGCTGTGATTGACTGAGGCAGTGTGTTGTAACACAATATTTTTTTTGCATCTATGGATGACATTGTTTACATTAAGTTCGCCTATGCTATGCACCACTATTGTACCTACATGAAGTTTAAATAAATCAATGTAATTGTAAGCATTTTCAAAACAAAAGTCATTTGAATCTTCGAGACGCGCGTTTGAGTTAGGAATCAGTAATAATGTTTGCAATGCTTTTTCAACTGATTCTGTTCTGAGTTCAAAGGGATGGAGATATTATTCAGAAGTAATAGAGGTTTCGTTGTTGCTAAGCGGGTTATGTTTTCGTGGAATCAAATATAATATTTAATGGATGGTTCTTGATAGATCCGAATAATCTGCCTCATTGATTCGAAAATAGTTTACTGCTGTACCTGAGCACCTGGACAACCGGCAATCGCGTACAAAGCCAATCTGCCTAGCTTTTTCCCAACTATATTGGGGTCGGCTTATAGTTTAACCAGATACCTACTGCTGAATACAAGTATTTTACTTGGAGCTACTGCCTATCTGACCTCCACAACCCCACACCGCTGCTCTCGTATCGTATTACCTAGTACTGACTGTAGTACTAGGTAATACGATACGAGAGCAGCGGTGGCCCTGTGGTGGAAGCCCGACTTATGAACAGTAAGTCGTGGGTTCGAACCCAGGCAGGCGCATTAATTTGTGTAATTTATTTCATCACCATTGCTCTCAAAACGGTAAAGGAAAACATCGTGAGGAAACCGGAATGTCCTAGAACCAAAAATTCGAAGACATGTGACATCTATTAATCCGCACTGGGCCCGCGTAGTGGATTATAGCCCATTCTCTCCCATAGAGAGGAGGCCTGTGACCCAGCAGTGGGAACATTAATAGGCTGATAACGATGATGACAGACTTTCGGGCCACTCACTACCTGTAACGACTATCAAAGATTTACAAATTACAGTCGGGGCGAGACACGCAGGAAACTTGGTATGTATCATCCATACACCCATCCACGGACCAACCTAGGCAAGCACGGCTTAACCTGAAGATCGATCTGAGAGGCTGGTGTATGCATTGATAATATTAAACAAAAGGTGAAGTTAAGTAGTGATGCAAATTCTGCGTAGCATAGCATCTTTAATGAAACCTGCTAGTCTTAATTACTTAAGTAGAACTGTTTGTACAACTCATACAAGACAATACGGAGAAACAAATAAGAAGCAGCAATTGTATCTTACCTTTAATTAAATTCAAAGCGGTATTTGTATACCTGTATTTATACTTAAATACAAACGGACAAAATGTACCTTGGTTATTAAAGCTTTATTTTTTTTAATAGTAAATTGCAAATTAAAAGAATTTATGCTTTATTTTATAAGACAGTCGTTCGAAAAGTGGTCCCTGAATATAATCAATAAATTATAAAATTAAGACAAAACATCAAAATTAAACTTTCAACCTTGTCTGTAGAAAATTAGTGTTAAAACCTGAAAACAAAATTAAAGTCTTAGTTAATAATACTAATTGTATTGTGAAGAAGTAGAGAAAACGAAATTTCTCATTAATGAGACCTAGGTAGATCGATTTTTCGCCCCGTAAACCCCTACATTGCCACTTTCATCTAAATTTTTAGAACCGTTGTCGAGAACGAGATTACAAAATATTGCTCACTTAATAGTGTACGATATTGATAACTATCTAGTCGACATTTAATTTTACCCAAAAAAAAAAAGCACCTAACTTGACTGTGACATTGCACTACACCACATCATACTGAACGACGTGTACTTAACAACACAACATAATTATTATAATTTATTGCCATAAATAAATCATGCTGTATAATATTCAATTTCGCGAGATGATTTATCGCAGTTTCAAAGTCAAAGGTGTAATATTTTTGTTAGTGAAGACTTATCGCGTCTAAGTTAAATTAAGGTGTAGCACCTAAAACTATTTTGAACAAATTATAAAAGGTTTTGCACCTGGGTATATAATTTAGTTACTGCAGTTTTTCTTGCTTAAACCCTTTTATGATAAACTTTAATAATTATTTTATTTTTGGTCGGCGAATTTTACCAAAAAGGCTTGTCAAAATTCAACGAAAAGCCTGAAACGTTTATCATCTAATAAGTTGGTAGTAATGTATTATTCTTTATCATGTTATAATCTATTCAGAAGGTGCGTTCCGAAAACGGGAAAAATATCTTTTAAAAATGTCTTTTAACAAATGTCTTGTTGAATCATCTGCCTAGCTTTTTCCCAACTACTTTGGGGTCGGATTCCAGTCTTACCAGATGCAGCTGAATGCCCATATTTTACATAGACCGACTGCCTATCTTAACTCCACAACCCAGTTAGTACCGGGTAATGGGTAATATTTTTGGGCCACTGACTACCTGTAACGACTGTCAAAGATCTACAAATGACAGCCGGGACCAACGGCTTAACGTGCTTTCCGAGGCACGGAGGAAACTCGGTAGGTATTTAGTAGTCACCCATCCACAGACCAACCTAGGCAAACACGGCTTAACCTAAAGATCGACCCGAGCGGCTGTTATTACTTAACCACGAGCTCCTTGTTAAAAATGTCTTTTGAAAAAAAAAATTTTTAATTAAATAATCTTATTATATTTGTTTAAACTTATTCAAAATAGCCTTATTATTACGACATAACCCAGCACCCTTGAGGAGGTCTTTAAAAAACTTGCAGATCGATGGACGACTCAAGGCATTCCGATAAAATGCTTTCGAACCTTCGCTTCGCAAACGACATAATTCTTTTTGCTTCCGAAGCAAATCAACTAGAACCAATACTTCAAGACCTGAGCACGGCAAGCCTTGAGCTTGGTCTGACGATGAATTGGTCAAAGACTAAAGCCATGAGCAATGCCGCTAAATATAGGGTCGAGATTGATGGGCAGGAAATACACATGTCGACGAATATATCTACCTGGGCCTGCAAGTTTTCTTCAACAACAGACAGGACAAAGAGATCGACCGTCGAGTTGAAAATGCCTGGAGGAGCTACTGGTCCATGAAGGCATTTATGAAGGGCGACCTTCCTATTTCACGGAAGCACAAGCTCATCGAAATGTGTATCCTGCCTATCCTAACCTGTGGCTTTCAAACTTGGTCTTTGACTGAAGCTCAGAAGTTCAAACTCAACGTTTGCCAAAGAGCGATGGAACGTAGCATTCTAAATATTAGACTCTCCGATCGAATGCGCAACACCTTGATATGGTCAAAGACAGGCATCACCGATATTGGCAATAAGTCCTCGAAGCTGAAATGGGACGGGCGGGTCACGTCTCTAGGATGTAGCCTGACAGATGGGCGAAGATAGTCACACAGTGGGTGTCTGAAAACGGCCGTCGTAACCGAGTCAGGCCCAAGAAACGCTGGCGTGGCGATCTGGACTCGTTCTTGACGGATTAGTCGGAGGGGGCAAATTGTAAACAGAATTGGAAAGCTATGGGAGAGGCCTTTGCCCAGCAGTGGGACAGAATAGGCTGATTTAAAAAAAAAAAACCCAATCTGCAGAATGTTTTTCTCCAACGTCCAGTTACAAGCATCAAAGTTTTTACAACACAAACCAAACCGAAAATAAAAACGTTTATAAAGAAAAAGGTACCTACATAAACACAAGTTTTTATTAACTACAATATTCCCTTCAAAACAAAACGTATTACATAAATACAGCCCAATTCCGGGTGCAAAACAAACGCAGTATACAATTGACACAGCGTACTTTAACGTACTAAACCAATCGTAAAATGTTTATTTCTGTCGCTTGTTAGGGGTCCCATGTGTGCGAATTTCTCACGGGTTTTTCCCTGTCTACATGGTAACAGGCGTTTTAATACGGAATAGGGAGTCGGCATACGTTTTGATGTTGATGTCATAAAATACGAGATACAGTTCAATTTATATAAAGATAGAGTTCATATACGTCTGAGCTGTTTTGGCGATTCTTTTTTAGAGCTTTTCAGATAGAATAGCAGCGCCATCTGGTTTAAATGTATTTGTGAAAGTGTCTTTAAAGTTGTCCTTAAATAAATGGGCAGGTCTAAGGATGATAGTAGCTACGAGGTGGTTATTTTTAACCGCACAATGGAATGGTAGAAATCCAATCTCTACGGAAACAACTCTGATGTTTCTGAAAATCTTCACCATGTGCTTAGGACGGCTACCGTATGTTTTTAGGCAGTGGAAGTGTGCTCGTAACTGAAAACAAAGTGACTTAGAAATAATACAAACTTTAGTAATCTACTGTATTTTCGGTTGCGAGTCGACTCAGTTCTTTGACTAACCGATTTTGAAAACTTTCCACACAGTAATAAAAATAGAATATGTTCGTGCCCCAGAGGCCGGGAACATACTCTATTTTCTGACAGAGTCAAACTATTTCTTAAACACTATTATAACTTTTAATTACATGGGATTTCAACAAAACTGGTAACTTAAGGGTGTCCTATTATTAAGTACTTACAACTCTGCCTAATCCTTCGAGAATTACAGGCGTGATGTTAAGTTATGCAACCTATAATGAATGGTACTATCTATTTGGCTGTTTTGGCAATCATACCAAATCAACATAAATGTCATCAGGTATACCTATACATCACCAGACCCGATGATATAAACCCACCAGCTCATTTATGACACTCGCATAAAATAAACATTCCCTGATATCTAGGGAGTTGAATCTCAGCGAAACAAATGACAGTGTCAACATGGCGACTTCTGTTCATTTTGTGTTGTGCACCTTTTATTTTTCATTGCATCCCGCCACCGAGCCGCGGGGCGCGGGAGGTTTAGGCCACGAGAAGAGAGGTTTTGAGTTTGACACTGACAATGATATCAATGTTCTTTTTTGACAAAAGAACATTGATATCAACTCTTGATTTACGGTTTTTGTATGCAAAATAAAATCAAAAGTTATGAAGCATATCTACTTTATAACTTTAAGTGCATACATTTTTTTTTAGAAGGCTCGTGGTTAACGAAACCAGTGTTTTCCAAAGTAGCATTGGTTGCTATTGGTTTTCTACGATATGCAAAAATGAAGTGTTAAAAATAATTAGTTAATACTGATGCAAACCAAATATTACAACTCATTTTCTTTACTGTGAATGAAATACCAGATTTTCTATACTTTTGTAATAGAAAGTTAACAAAATGTGGTGAGTCTGGTCGACGACAAGTTTATCTTAGCCGAAAGTGACATTTATTGCCAAAAAGTGATGATTACGTCACCGTCAACGATCCAACTTATCTGTGCAAGCGGGAAAACACAACACTAAAACTTGGTACATTTTGGCACACAAGCAATGCCACTTTGAACTACACATTTAAAGTGGTCATAATATACACTCAAGTGCTGCCAAGGTCATGTCACATTTCTCCCTAAAAATTATAACTTAAACAAAATACAACCTCGAAAAATATCTTAGAGCAACTATTTTATAGTTTCCTATTTCATTTTATTTATGTTCTTGTTTGGTTGTAAGGAACATTATTTATCCAAATATATGATAACTATTTCCATATCTCACGAATACATAATAGGAAGTGATGTACTAAATAATTTAGACTAGGTATTCTCTGGTCTATGCGAAATATAACGGAAAGGAATTTGGGTCTTTGCCAATAAAATATTTTATGTTGTCTGGCATAGACATTGATTTTGGTTTCGGCTACAAATCAAGATAACAGAAAACACAGATCTAAGGGTGTCTAAGGTAAGTTTACTGTGATTTAAAAAGCACTTATTTTTTTCCAGAATTAACCAAACATTGAAATCATTAGAGAACTTACCGCCTCAAATCTTAGAGTTTAATCTCACTGAAACTCAGGGCATAATCAGCTTCTTATGTATTCCCACTGCTGGGACTCAGGTTTGGTGCATGTCACATCATGTCCTTGAATATTTGGTTGTAGGTCATGCCACCATGTTTTCCTACACCGTTTCGAGAGTGAAAATAGTGGCGATGAACGGGTGAAATCATTAAAACAAAGAAAAGTGTCTTTTATTTTTGAACCTAGAAAATCATGGAACTTATTTCTAATTAATCTTATGTACGGACTTCACACTCAAAACCAAATCAAAAACAGAGAATCTAATAAATTTTTGCAATAACAAAAGCATAAAACTCCGTCACTTTTGTAGCCCCATCCAAAGAAATGGCCGTCGCGTTGACGATACTCGTTCCCGGGGCAATGATAAGCGAAATAAATGAGATATCTCCGTGCCGGGACAACGTCGATACCGGCCAGAATGAATTCCTTCTCGCGAGTAATTGTACGCTGACGATACAGCGGCACTGCAGTAATTTCACTCGGGTAGAAAATTAAACTGGCGAAACTAAGTGTTCGGTATATCAAAGGTGTAGTAATGGTACTTTGCCTCACACTTCGGGGACATCATCATCTGAATAGCCTTTTCCCAGCCATGTTGGGGTCGGCTTCCAGTCTAACCGGATGCAGCTGAATACCACCATGCCAAAAAGCCATGCCATTTTTTTTATTTTATGTGTATTGTCCTGTGCTGGCTAATAAATGGTTTTTCTTTCTTTCTATATTACCAGTATTTTACCCACAAAATCTTAGTGCTGAAAAAACTCAATCATCTTCATCATTTTAGCCGAAAGACGTCCACTGCTGGAAATGCGTCGTGCTATGAAGAAGCATGAATGAATTGATTTTCATAACAGCATTAAAAGCTGCCCGAGCGTCCAAAAAAAATTTATGCAGGTCAATTTTACTATAACAAAACTGATTTTTACTTTTACATTGCTTGGTTTGGTTTGTTAGGAATGTGCCTTTGGGCGTTTTGGTCTTTACTTCTAAATAAATTAAAAAGTCTAAATCATTGTGTTCTGGGATTTAATATTTAGGATGGGTGAACTTAAATGTCATTAGTGCAATATTATAGTTATGAAATCTAGACCAGAAAATGTGCTACAACTGGTCCACTGTCCCCACTGTTCCCCTTACTCACATAGCCCTGCTATGTTGTTGACAGTCTGAAAAAAGTAATTAAAACGGAGATAATCAAAATGACAAGAGGAGAAATACTAAACAGCATTACCTATTATCATTCGCATTTATCATAAAAACAATTGATTTTCATTTATTGTTTGTTACAAACCTGTTAAACCTCCTATCTTCAAGACTGAAAATAAAAATACCAATATCTAAATATTTTCATAATATTTATTCATACACGCTAATACAATTGTATTTTGTATTATCAATATTTATTGGAAATTGTGATGTAACACCAATAATTTAAGCTAAGTCAGAGACCCACGGGCGGCATAAAAACTCTGACACCAAGTTACCCAACCATACGATATAGAAGACAGAAAGACCAATAATCTCACAGAATAGTTACAAATCTTCCAGAAACATTATGCGCTTCGACAATGATCGTCTTTGTTCGGAAATACGAACGCGCCATAATGACATTTAATATATTCTTTACATATATATTGCCTATTTTAAATTATCGTAGTAAGAACATCATAAATTAACTCATATATATATATACTCATATATATTATTCCAAAACAGTTTTGAGTAGCAGATGAGAGGTGCGATAAAATACCAAAAGTACAAAACTAAGAAGCTTTGCCTGCGTGAGAGGGTTACTCTGTGGCTTAACTTAGCAAGAATAAGTGTCAGTTTTCCAGAAGTATTTTACTACACGTATTTCACGTACGCCACGAACCACGCGCCTGCTTCCTTTTTCCCTAATTTACTAACAGAAAAAGTATATTTTCGTTGATACGTACGTAACGTCAAGACAAAATCACTAGTGCCTCGTGCGTGTCTCAGGAACACGGGACACGTCCAGGTTTATTGACGAGTCACGATAATATTTACTTGATATTTTCCTTTAGACAGGTGCCAAGATTTGAAAGGACTTAGGCTTGGGCTTGGTCTTGACAAGAACTCTTCACTTGGTCTCTCATTGAATTAGATAGTTCGTTTTTTGACTGTCTTGTTGGTCTAGACTAGTGGTCGTAAGCGCTACTGCTAAACTTGAGGTCCTGGTTTCGATTCTAAGGTCGGGCACACCGTTATCAGATTTCCATCAGTTTGTAAGAAGCTACCTCGGACTCAATCCTGTCTGTATTAAGATCTGTCTATCACAAGGGACTGACACATAACTGGCCAAATGTAGGCGTACTATAAGTACACTACTGCCGAACTTTTTGTGCATGGCGTGATTATGTTTAGCTAGCTTTTTCTAGTCGAAGCGACGATGGACTCTAGGATTTTTAAAACTAAATAGACTTGCGTTTCCGCCGCAACTCGCCTGATGTGAAGCGATGATGTGGCTTAGGTTGGAGCACGCTTGCCTAGAAGTAACCGATTCACTCGAACTTTGAATCGATCCAGATTATAATGATCAGTGAAATCCACAGACTGGTGGTTCGCACAATAAATGTGGAAGCATAGCGCTGTGTTCGGGTCCGTGGAACTTCAACGGTAATATAACGGTTACGCTGAGACGTGGCTCACTACGTCTTAGCATCACCGTTATATGGTACGATTATGGTATAGCTTCTATATTCACAAAAGATTTTTAAGGACAAATAGCAAGTGACAGACTGCTACACTATGAATTACTAGAAATGTACGTGAAGCAAGTACCGACAGCAACTGTCAAACTTTCAGGCTTCAACTGCATCTAACGACTGTCTTAGATATTCATAGAGCAAGTTGGACCGACTTTTTTGAAGCACGGGTGACTCTTGAAGTGTAACTGTGTGATCTAACCCGGTCACCGAGGTCAACAAGAATAAAACTGCAGACAATTAGGATTTAAATTCAAGATTAAAACAAACGGTGGGTTATGGTACAATAGGCATGACGACAGTATCAAAAAATTGCAAATCTACACACATCAAAAATGTCTAGGGATCAAGCATTTTTATGCGGATTTCTTGAGATTGAGATGTGGCTTTGTAATAAATTTATGATTTTATAAATTTATATGGATCCTTTGGTGCATTTCATAATTTGAATCAGGAACTCTCAATCAAATTCGAGTAAAAGATGAAAATAAGCTGTCAATATTTTCCCTATAAAAACATACAACGCATTGAAGACATTATTAGTGCTACTGTTTCCCTACTACTGATTAAAACCAACGTTATTATGGAGCGGCGACGTCATTTAAGCAGGGAAGAAATGCTCAGAGCCGTGGGAATGATAGAAGCTGGTTCCCGGCAACGTACTGTAGCTTTAGCTCTGAATACAAGTCAGAGTGTTATCAGTCGACTTTGGACACGTTACCGAAGCACTGGTACCGTGGCTGAGCGCCATGGAGGACGGTATCGCTGCACCACACGGAGACAAGACCGATACATTCAAATCTTAACTCGAAGAGCTCCAACAATAACCGCCATGATGTTAGCCGTGAGGCTTCATCACTCTTCAGGGAACTTAATTAGCGACCAAACAGTCAGAAACCGCTTGCATGAAGTGAACCTTCATTCCCGAAGACCGCTACGGGTACCACCTATAGCAATGCACAATCGTAGGATTCGATATCAATGGGCTCTTGAACACAGAAATTGGGCAGAAGAACAATGGCGTTTCGTGTGCTTTTCTGATGAGTCTCGTTTTGGTATGAGACCGGATACAAGACGTATACGACACTGGAGAACCCCTGGACGCCAACAGCGATTAAAATCCTGCCAGGAAGTCCATCCTTATAGTGGTGGAACCATCATGGTATGGGCGGGTATTTGGATCGGCGGAAGAACTGAGTTGATTTGGATCAGAGGCAACCTCAACGCTCAAATTTATGCTGAGACGATTGTATCAGACGTCATCGTTCCTCTACAAGTGCAAATCGGTCCCTTATTTCAGTTAATGCATGATAATGCACGACCGCACACCGCAAGAGTTGTAAGACAGACTCTCGCCGCAGCTAACATCAATGTCCTGCCCTGGCCTGCTCAGTCGCCAGACTTGAACCCGATTGAGCATGCATGGGATATGCTACAGAGAAGAGCTCTGCCGAATATGGAGGGTATCCAGTCGCAAGAAGACCTTTTTTTGTTGTTGCAACGAACATGGGCGGCCATTCCACAGCGTGATTTGGATGAACTCATTTTGAGTATGCCAAACCGATGTTCTTGTGTTGTTAGTGTTCGCGGTAGAAACACGGATTATTAATTGTTTAAGTTACCCAATAAAATTTTAAAGAAAACTGTTATTTCAGTCTTTTTTTCGAACTTTAATGTTAGTGGTTCAAATGTCAAAAATCCCTTTATTAGGAAAATGGCAAATTTCTTTATTAATGCAAAGGTGACTTGGTTTATCGTTACTGTGACAAACGAAAACACTTTATTTGATGAATCCTTAAAGAAAATTTTAATTAATATCAATCAGGAGAAAAGTTATTGCAAAAATATATGTTGATCCCTAGATACTTTTGATGTGTGTATTTAGTATGTCAATTAGAGTATTGGAAATTAATGGATAGGTATTTTTTGTTTTTGTAAATCAATGAATATTGACAAAGATAAAACGCATCAAAACTCGGGAGTGGGGCTCGTGACGTCAGAACTAGGTAAAAATTATACCTAGGCGTGACGAATTGAGAATTTTAAAAGCGTCTTAATTATCTTCGTCAATTTTGGTTTACGTAACAAAAGAAAAAACACGGGTCAAATATTTTTTGATAATCTAACTGATGGACTAATTAGTTTTTTTTTTGTCGTCTCGCCTATTCTGTAAGTTAGCACAACCGTAATCCGCAATGCAACCACAGCACAGCAACGCGGCTGGTTTCTGTGAAGAGTGGAATATATTTTTTTGTCAGTTATTAAAAATAAACAGCTGTTTTCTACAAAACTGCAATATCTACACGGTCAAAATGTATGAAACTGCTGATTAAAAAAAAACCGATGAAAAATTTTTATCTTCAGAATGATGTGCTGAATACGTAGTGACCGTTTTAGCGTCGCATCAGTGTCTCTTCTCTCTTCCACCTTTTATTTATAATGAAAATGACTTTCGAAGAAGGTCATTAATGGCACATTGCCGTCTTTTACTATTTTCATTGGCTTTGCCGCTTTGAAACAGTACTTTCTTGGCATGTCCTTCTTCACCTGGAAAAAAATATCACAAAAATTAAATTAAATAATTGGCCAATTATAATAGTGAATTTTTATGATATATATACCTCACCTTGCTTCGTCAGTGTTCATATCTCTAGAGATATGAACACAGACGAAGCAAGGTGAGGTATGTAAAGACCGTAGCAGACAGCGTTTTGAAGTTACACCTTCCCCCACTTGGAAAAGGCGTGAATTTATCTATTTATATAGTGATTAATTCTAGAATACTAGAAACTTCAAATCCGAGACATTACAATAATAAAGGACAGGAAACTCAATATTACGAAGCCACTTTTAGTTTTCTGAACATTCTCTGTCGTTTTGCAGAGTTTTGTTTAAAATACAGATTCACGGCTACATTGTTTTGAAGACTGTCTGCATTACTTTATTCATGAAACGATGAGACAAACAGATAGCCGTTTTTATTATCATTGTATGTCGCACAATTAAGGTTTTACAGCTTCAATGATTTGCACGTTCAATCGGCAAGCGCAGTTTACGACGCCCTCAGGCTTGGTGGAGTGACAGTCTTCGTAGCATAAATCGTTTTCCCACTGCTGGGACCAAAGGTTCCTCTCTTTGAGTGGCACCACACCGGTTCAGTGTGGATTTGTGGATGTCGCGTGTCTTCGAAGTTATATGGAACCTGGTAGGGTTCGAACCGTAACCGACACGTAAATGATGGTACTAAGCAAGCTTAATTTTTAGTAAATGTCTTCCTTCTCTAATTTTCAGTATGTGAAGGTGAGGTGACAAAATCACCACGGCACGAACACAAGTGAAGTAAAATTATATTTTTTCAACCCCTATGCAATCAAATCAGGGGCGCATAATTCCATCTTTCTCAGAGATAACTTTTACTTGACGGAGCAGATAGGTGATAAATTATTCTGTCTCCATGTCATCATCATCACTCTCTTCCCCTTCTTCCAATTCAATAGTGGTCGGCGCATCATGTCTTCGTCTTCCATACTTCTCTATTACTCGTCATCTCATCAGACACCACTTTTCTTGCCCTATCATCCTTCACACAGTAAACTATTCTGTCTCTATGTAAGGATTAATTATTATTAGATATAGATTTATCTTATCTCAAAGCTCAAGGCTCTTCACCCGTTAAAACCTTAGTAGCCAGACCTATCGGCATAACGACGTGTGAAAGGGAAAACCAACATGTTTATTAGACAAAGATATAAGGATGTGCTTAATACATTTATTTTTAGGGTTCCGTACCACAAAAAGAAAAAACGGAACCCATATAGGATCACTTTGTTGTCCGTTCGTCCGTCTGTCTGTCAAAACGCTTTATCTCAAGAACGCGTGGAGGTATCCAGTTAAAATTAAAACCATATATGTATACTTACTCAAGTCTACAGTCTGTTGGAGCTGTGAAAAAATCTAACTTTTAAGTTACCGTAAAAAAAAGATACGTTTATGCCGCAAATAACGTATATATACACTCATAAGCCCCACACACACACACACAAATATACTCACTTACACAAACCACAGCACACACCACAAACATACATGCATAATCGTGTAACTCGTTTAATTGTTTAACCTTATTAGGTATAAAAAAACATTTTTTTTCATCAAACCCTCAGAAACCTCAATATCAGTTTTTACCCTAAAATTCATCAAAATTTCCTTTAATGCAATAACGCTCTATATATTGAATCAGTTTGTTAGCTTCAACACCACTTTCTTCTTTTATGTAATCCCAGCCTTCTACAAATTTATCACTCTGCAATAATGGAAAAATTGATTATAGTGAAATGGTTTTTTTGATTCTTTTTGATTTAGTTTTTGAGATACCAGCTTATAAGCGTGTATAGCCAGAGGCATAGGACTAATAACATTTTAGAAAGCTCACATGCAAAACTAAGTCGGCGCATTAATGCAAAAAATAAAAGTAAATACAATAGCCGATGATGGACTGGCAAAGTGCAGTGTAAACCATTTTTAGGGTGTCACAGAGTAAGTCGCCAGAATGCCTTAATGTCTTGAATAGATGGATTGTTTTCCTGACTTTGCTGGCAGTAGACTCAATATGCTTTTTCCATTTCAACCCATCATCGATTATTACGCCCAAATATTTTACCGATGTCACTGAGGGGAGCGCTTTACAAGAGCAAGTTGCAGTGTCCAGGCAGGTGTGAGCTTTTATTGAGTATTTGCTTGGGGGTTTCGTGCTTCCCGTGTACTACAATGGCTGTATCATCGGCATAAGTAAATATATTAGCAGATCTTAAAGTAAGAGTGCACAAGTCATTGATGTAGATTAGGAAGAGCGTTGGGCCAAGAACGCTACCCTGCGGGACTCCGTATGACATTATCTCATCAGCACTAATATGTGATCCTATTTTCACACAGATTTTTCGGTCTATCAAGTAACTCTTGAAGAGATCATGAACAATGCCTCGTATGCCGATGCTATGCAACTTGGATAGAAGGGTGGGAACAGAGACTGTGTCAAACGCTTTTGTTAAGTCGAGGAATAGACCCAAGCATTTATGTTGATTATCTAATTTCTTTGCTACAAGTTCTGTTAGGTCTAGCACTGCATCTTCAGTAGATACACCTTGTTTGAATCCGTACTGATTATTTGCTAGTATGTTGTGCTTTTGAAGGTATTTTACTAGTTGTTTGTTTATAATTTCCTCCATTATCTTCGAGATAACAGGTAGTACAACAATGGGTCTATAGTTATTTACACAATCACTGTTCCTACTCTTATGTATTAGGTGGATTACGGCTTTTTTGCACGTGTTAGGGAATGTACCTGTGGACATTTAACAATTAACTATATGTGTAATAAGTGGTACGAGGATACGTTGACAAAGTTATGAGTTTGACTGGAATACCATCCCAGCCAGTGGCACAGTCCTGTCTTAGGTTTGAGATAATGGAGTCCACTTCAGCATTATCCACTTCGAGAAGGACAAAGGAGCTAGAAGGACATGTGCTTTGGGAGAGAAGTGATGGGGTAGGTTGGGCTGCTGTATTTATCATGGATGTTAACTTTTGGCAAATATTCGCAAAGTAGTTACAGACGAGGTTAGCTGCATCGCGTTTATCATAGGCTGTACTTAATAACTCATGAGGAGGGTTGGTTTGCTATTTGGTGTATGTAATTTCTTTGATTTTATTCCACAGTCTTTTAGGGTCGTTTTTTGCTTTGTGTAGTTCATTTTGTTCGTGTATCCTTTTAAGTTTTCTGAGTAGGCTATTACAATAGTTTCTATATCGTTTGTTTTGAGGATTGGATTATTAGGTTATCAGGTGATTTTCTTGCTTTTTTGTAAAGTTTATTACGGTGGTGAATGCACCGTAGTAAACTGGGTGTATTCCAAGGTCGAATATTTTTGTCTTTTTTAGGGATAGTTATTATTTTTGTGTGGCTAATTATAGCGGTGTGTATTATTTCCGTGAGTGTGTCAGATGCTAGGTTAGGATCATTTGTTTTCAGTACTTTCGAGAAATCTTGGGTTTCGATATGATTTGTTAAATTGGTGTAGTCAATTTTAGGTATTTTGCAAGCACAGATCTCCCTGAGATTTGTTCGTTATTAATAGTTAGCAGAATTGGGAGGTGGTCCGTAACATGTGACTCAATCACAAGTAATGTGGTTGGCTTGTCCGTTTTGAGCATCACATGGTCTAGGCAGCTATCATTTCTTGTAGGTATCCGATGGGCGGGTAACAGGCCGTGTGTTGCATTTAGTGTTAAGTATCCGGTAGCGCGTACCTCTAAATCAATAGGTCGGATGTCTATGTACTTAAGTCTGTCTGCGCTGCTCCTCAATATAATTAAAAATCAAAATTATCAAAATCACTAATACAGAATTTAATTAATCCAAGACAGCTGTATACCTTCAAACGATTCTGTGATAACAACGGTTGACAACTGAAACGTTGATGAATATCATGATAAGTACGAAGACGTAATATAATTACGCAGGTAGATTAATACATTACCGATTGTTTATCAGCCCTGTACATACCGCCAAACATAAGCAGTTTGAAGTTGTTACTAACTGACCGTTTCAAGCTAAAAATGTCCACAAAACCCTGAAGGATATTATTTTGCCACAAGTAGCAACTGAGTAGGTATTTCCATATTTTTAGCTTTGTCTCGCGCATTGAGCTATTACTACTACGTATAGAGCAGACAGCACGAACAAAATCTGTGCGCAGTGCGGGGAGGGGCGGCTAACCCCGTATATAAAGGGTGTAAAACACCTCTTAACGAAACCGAAAGGCACTTGTTCTCCCCGTTATTGCGATCTTTCTTTTGTTGTACACCATACCTGGTAACCTTCTAGTTACGGAGATATTGGGGGTCAAAGTTCCAGCATTTTGTCAATTTTTTTTTTTAAATACATTTTTTTAATGTAAGATTTTTAAACAGCTCCACGACGCCCGTACTATTCAATCCATCCATCAGCACAATGTTTTGAGTGCGTTACATTGAGTTCTACCACAAAACATGATTTTTCGCCCCAAATAAAAATGTCGTTTCCCAGCAATAATTTTTGCGTAAAGTTACTTAGTTTGATGTACAGAATGCTTGGTTGACGGCTTCGTGATGAGGTCTTTTACACCCTGTATAATGCTTTAGCGAGCAAGCGACTGAATGAACTGCGGCCGGCCGACCGCAGTTGAACGGAGCACAAATTTTGTTCGCGCTGTCTTCTCTATACGTAGTAGTAATAGCTCGATGGTCTCACGTCTGAATTATTTAAATAGATCCTTGACTGATTGCCTTGTTGACTGCGTGTGTCGCAGACAGACAACGACGATAATGTTTAGTTTATCGTTATCTACAGTGATTTCTTGAATATGATACGAAAATAATTATAAGTTATCTATGTTTTGCAGCTGTCCATTGTCCAGTTGGAAACACGCACCAAAAGTCCTGTAATAATGTTGATGCAAAAATGTTCTTTATTATTGTTTCAATTAGTACAATTTAATTTAATTTAATTTTTGAACTCAAATTTTAATCCATTCTATTTGTGTGTATGTCCTAATTTATTTGTTATTTTTATAGTTTTAATTTATAATTGTTTTCTATTCCAATTTAATTGATGTTTTTTTTTTTAATTATACTGTAATTTAATTTACAATAACTACTAGACATTTTAAATTCAATGTAAATTTTGTAAATTTTAATTTTGTTATCATCATATATTTCCGTTTCAATTATTATTATTGATTATACAAGTGCTGTGCACACCTATATGTGACAAATTCACCGCAAAGCCGTTGAAATAGAAACTAATCAATGTAAATGATTTAGTGAATAAGTCGTTGGTGTGTCAATAAATAAATAAATAAATAGTTTTGCAGTTGCATAATCAACATGATGGAGCCGTGTGCTATCCGTCAGAGTAGAATAGAACCAACCCATTACACTCACGGGTGTCGTATAAGGCGACTACTGTCTGAGGCAGAACACCTTGCGCCTCCGCAGACCAGAGAATGGGCAGCAGCGTTTTCTGTTAGTCTTTCATCACTGCGATGTCCAATCCGCCTGCCAAGCGTGGAGATTACGCCAAATTCCTCCCATCATGGGAGAGGCTTATGTCCAGCAGTGGACGTTATGGGCTGTTGTTGTTGTTGAAGAATCCTCAATCATCAATCTACAGCAGTCCACTACTGGAAATAGGCCTGGTGTTGAAGTATAATTGATTTGATTTAGGACATGATGGACAATAAAACTATAACCTTGACTTGACTTATAATCACCTAATTAGCAAAGATAATTAATGCTGATATTTTAAAGAAATTAACCTAAATGTATTTATCAATACAATGGAATTTCCGGTGTGTACAAGAAAAATCAAATATCATTCTTCAACCTTCGCAATCTTTTGTGGGTATGGGAACTTCATATCTATAATCTTGGATAGTTACATTACAGATAAATTTATTTATTTATCTATAATTCAGGTAGATTACCCATTACAGACCATTCAGAGCATTACGTTAAAGTAAATGCTCTCAACGGGAACCGGAAACGCTCAAAGAATCTTGGTTATTTTTACATTACAGACGAATGCTCGAGTGTGCAAAACGGTTGTAGAAAATACCCTTTGACATCCTGCTCTACTTAAATAATCTGATATGAAGCTAAAGATACTCGTACAACACGTTGTTGTCCGCATAAAATATTCGCATTGGCGAAATTCATGCAAATCTTTTTAAATCAGGCGCCACATTAATATGGCTCCAGTTTGACTTCTAAATTGTCACACGTATCGAACGCACATATTTTTCATTTTGCATCGAGGGTAGTCGAGATGATCCGATGAAAACCGATACTTGTATGTTTGCCTTTCGTCCAGTTCCCTCAATGGACTAGTACAGAGGCCGGTACTACCGATAGATCGTAACCAAAAACAAGTGAATCAGTTTATAGTATTTACTTTTTCAGTATGGCCCCAAAGATTTACAATAAATTACCTCAGTCTTACAAAGCTCTGACTACAAATTTATTTAAAAAAAAGATTCGGAATTTATTAGCAGACAAAAGTTACTATAATATAAATGACTTCTTATCGGATACCTTTTGACATATTTTATCGATTGACATATTTTACCTTCGATACATTTTTACTTTTTGACGTATATTACCATCTGATATAAATTATTATTTTGTACCTTTTGACATTTTACCTTTGCACATCATTATTTCAGTTATATCTTCATGAAAATTGGACAATGTGTATTTTTTTATTTATTTGTATTATGTTATTCAATTTTTATTGTTAAAAAAAAAAAACTAATTTGTACACCTCACTAGGTAAAACATGATGGACCTACCCTATTTTACTAAGATCTTGCATGCTCGATTTGTGTGTAAACGCATGTTTTTAACAAATAAAGTATCTTTATCTTTATCTTTATCTTTATCAGACGTTCATATTCGCATGAATTTTGCGAATACGAATGTCGGAATGTCAAGAAATATGTGAATATTGGCTAATGCGAATGTGAATATTAGTAGTTATATGGTTGAGTCGTTTGGGTTTGAAACACAAAACATTAGGGTTGAAATTATCATGGCATACTGATTGGTCTAGACATTTAGTCCGATTTCGATCCAGCGATAAAACTCACGATTTTCTACACATTTCAGTAGGTGTTTGTGATACGACGCGACATAATCTCTTTATAAGCCCCGTCGTGTGGTGTGGTCTACGGGAGTTCTGTGTCTTGTCTGTTTTTATAACAAATAAATAGTTTATGTGTTTGATTAAAAATGGCTGGCAGTGAATTTACGGTAAATAAGGCAAGTTTGGAAAGCGGGTTTTGTTTTTTTTGTACCTATCTTAATTTGTGTTTTTTTTTTGTGTGTAAGAAAATAATAATTTCGTATTTGTAAATGGTTAACTACAACATAAAAAAACGCGTTATCATCATTATTTTATTCAAATAAGAAATGGTTAAAAAAATATTTTGCATCATTCATTCTTCTGCCCTTGTTCTAATTTCATAAAAATATTTTACAATGGTTCTGTGTTAATAATATTTTTTTTTTTAAACTAATACATTATTTTTTTTATTACATAAACTTAATGTTACATAATAAACTAGACCAAGCTTTTGCAATCATTACAAGGATTACTGTTTGCACATACTGAGATGAGCTTAAAAAAAATACACACATCGTAAATATACAGCAAAACTAACCAAAACGTTACGTATCAGCTGTTCGTCGCGTCGTTTCGGGTAAATTGTAAATGCCATCTGACACCGATGGATCACTGCGGTATTCTCGCAAAGAGTCAACGACCCATAGTTTAAAAAATAATTTTTAAAAACACATTTGAAAATAAAAAAGAACATGTCACGCAAACCATTAATTTTTTTTACAACTACCTAGAATTCCACAGAATTTCAATTCAAAACTCTCCAGGTATACAGAACATTCCGTGACACTAACAACAATGGTCGCACAAACTGCGCCGCACCAAACTCATAACTACTAAAGTTCGAGCAAACCAAGCAATGAGACCACAACATTTGAGGCCTAGTCACACTAACCAACATAGCATGCACTTGCAATCAAAATGTTGAAAATTCCGTTAATTTTGTGAATCAGGCATTTTTTTATTATCTAGGCCTATAGGGCCTGCAAAGGCCGCTTTAGCAGAATCATAATAGGATAATATTTATAGGGATCACGTTCAAATTCTTAACATAATCGCGTCGTGGACGCAGTTAATACAAGGTGTCGCTTTGCATTGTGGTGAAATTCAATTCAAGGAGGATACCTATCTATGGTAATGATTCTCGACCTGAATCGATAATAAAATGGGAAGGTTTTTTTTTTTCTTACGGAAATCGGTATGTGTAAACCACCCGTATTATAACGCAGCCAGTTTGTAACTGGCACTATACCCGCGCCTTCACACACACAAATAAACGCACACAGAGGCAAGTCGCGCGATGGGTGATTCTTCTATTACTTTCGTGTTATTCTGAAATACTGTCAAATTTAAAAAAATTAAAACAGCAGCTTTATTAATTATTTGATCGGGTATCGTAATTTAAATTGATTACTTATGTATTTTGTGACAAGCTCCGGAATGTTGACTAGGATGCAGAACTACACCTTGTATTATGAATTTTCGTTTTGTATTTTTTTTTTTACAAATTGTAACATAATTTTTGTATTATTATCCTGTTATGATTCTACTATAGCGGTCAATTTAGGCCCCCAGAGCGCCTAGACCAAATGACTTGTTGGTTGTTTGTATAAGCGACACCAATAGTGTAAAAAATCTATTAAAAATCGTTGTTGAAACATCTTTCAACAATATTTGAGATTATAGCTTTCATAGCGTTTTGCAAAACTGTTTAAAACGTTTAGACAGGTTCAAAAAAAAAAGTCAAATTCTGGCTGGAACTTGCTGTCATTGTTTGTAAGGCAGGTAGTATTTTTTTTTTAAATGCTCCCTTTTCTATTTTAGGAAATAACGATTTCTTAGGATTATTTCTGAAAAGTTATCACTACCCAAAAAGTTACAATTGAAAAAAATCTTGCCGTTTGGACACATTTTGTCGATCCCAAATCTCTTTATTAGTACCTAGTTCCTATATTCTGTTCCTATTGAGAGAATGGAAAGCAATTCGAACAATAATAAGGGCAGGTGCATGCCCGTTTCTAGCGTGTTCAAGGGGTCGAGTTTACTCAACTTGGTCCGGTCGGTGTCAATGCTTAAGATCGCAGATAATGGAACTGTTTTTGGTGTAGAGTCGACTGTTTGCATTAAATTGTTATTCTCTGAAAAAACTAGAAACTCCTGCCGTCTCTTCTCCCCTTCGCGTTAGTTTAATTATTTATTTATTTAGTACAGCATAAACCATTAACACTAAATTAAATACCTAATCCTTTCGAACCACAAACATTCTAACATTACCGTCTTCCATTCATCAGCAAACAAGTCTAATCCTGGGTTGGTCTCCACGAGCGCGTTGAGCATCGTAAGCTTTACATGGGAGTTACAGAGACATAAACAGTAGACATAAACTTCGGTCTAACCACCCAAAATACAGGCGCAATGTTGTGTTGAAAAAGTAAACCCGCAAATCATATCATAACCCAGTCAGTTTGCTGTGGATAAAACTAAAGTAAATTTAAATAATATAACCATTTGCTGTATACGGCGTGTATAAAAAAAATTATCAAAATACCAAATCACTAATTGATTTTTATTGTTGTTATACATTTTATGCAACTATATACGGTCGAACAAGCTATTTGGTTTACATTTTAACATGCAAATTACATTGTAAAATATAAACCAAATAGCTTGGTCGCCCGTACAAACATGACGTAGATGTAAATTGGAAAATAATGTTTATCTCATAATAAGCCCAATGGTCGATGACATCTAATACACCAATAATCTTAGGATTATGATACTCGTTTCATTAACTCAGTCAGATGCTGATCTTACCAAAACAAGAAATGAGCGTAAACTGTTAGGAGAAACAGTTCCATGCATTCTCTGTTCCTTTTAATAAACATAAAGTATGTGGGTAAGAAGTTAGCCGTTAGTTCTCGTTGTAATACGAACTCGTGCATAATTTTATTTGAATAGCGGAAAAGCGTATCGAGCGAAAACTCCAGCGACTCCATTCAAGCTGTCGTCACAATTCAACAAATTTACATTTAAATGAGAACGATTATTCCCCTGTTTGAAGGGATTAAGTTTAGGAACACTTCCCGATTTTTGTCAGCACAAAGTTTGTGTAATTACTTTATTGGGGATTACAAAACTAAGACACCAGTTTTGGAATACATTAACTGAGAGTTTACAAGAAAAGTTGTTTGCCAGCATTATTGGATCACCGATTGAACAGGTTGAAAGTTAGTCAGCGTATAAATGGGTACCTACCTATTGACGTTTAATCGAATTTGTTTTAAAGTTGTTTCTTGTTCATACATTTTAGGTAAAATGTTTTGGTGAACCTTATAAATAAAATAAATTTATTTCAAGTATCACTGACTCATAATAGAAATACATAATACATTCTCACAGTCACATTATATACACAACATTAAATTCGATCCAATTTCATTGACTTAATTCAACTACATTATAATAAGTCAAACACAATAAAATAAATAAATAAATCAATTTCAAATTCGCATCAGCCTGCCACATGTCGCATGCGACAGTGGGGGATGATGGAGCAATGCCTTCCCGCGAGCGCGGCCAGCATACTGTTAGCGCTCCCCCGCACTCGCCGTACCAGCGACGTGCCTATTGCAATCTACGCGCACTTCTGCAAACATAGTCGATGCGCTGCGCTGCTTTAAATGTGATATCAGTGTCGATTCTGTTGTGCACTACTAAACTTAATTTAGGCTATTGCTATCTTTTACTAAAAGGCAGTGCTAGAAAAGGACGACTATAGCTATGAACTAAGTTAGAGATGTCAAACTCGTTTATGCCTTGCGCTTCACCGTGTTTTTAGTCGACATGTTTTTACGTGCACCCTTCATTTGTTTAGAAATATTAGTTCCAATAAAATTTAACAGCTCTAAATTACGTCCGTCTCTTTCTCGTTTTATTATAGAGAAAAAGATAGCAATAGCCTAAATTAAGTTTAGTTTGTCCACAACAGAATCGACACCATCGAATAATTTGTCTGAAGAATTGTATAAAAGAATCTTAATTTCTAATGGATTTAGATTAATGCGGCAAACATTGTTTCTTGTGTTCTTGTTGTCTTATGGTGATGGTTTTTTATTATGTAGAGTTAGTATTTTGACAAATAACGACAAAAAAAATCCTCATGTTTGTACTTTTCACAGCATTAACGATGAATGGTTTTGTTACAGTCAGAACCACATGGGACGCCAGCAGATAAAGCAGGAGATGAAACTCCTGAAAGAGCGTCTTGGGGAAGTCCCTTAGAGTTCATTTTAGCCTGTCTCGGATACGCTGTTGGTCTGGGAAATGTCTGGAGGTTTCCTTATCTTTGCTACAGGAATGGCGGTGGTAAGTACAATGCATAGTAATTATAGTTACAATCATATTAAAGCTCATAGCTCACCAATAAGTACTGCACCAGATCAGCATCACCTTATCATATTTTTACTAGCTGAGGACCAGCACAGAGGTGATGCCGTTGCGGCGCACTTATAATATGTTGCAGTGGAAAGTTACATATAAAGAGTCTCCAACGACACAGGTTGAGACGATGCTGAGTAAATGAATAACTAGTAATTAATATTTATTGACCGACGAATAACGGACTTCCAAAAACAAATTGGACAATGACTTGACTCTTCCGGAAGTCGGTAGTAAAAAATCAATGCAACAAACAAAAGTTTTAAACAAAAGTATCTATGTAGTATATCAACTATCTGGTGTCCACGACACAAGCCTCGTTGCTTAGTGTTGCACTAGATGGCGCTGTGTGTAATGTCCAGCGATATTTAAAAAAAAAAAACAAAAACAACTTTTGATTTTGGAAGTCGGAATTTTTTTGTTACCTATTTTAAATTGTTGATCGTCTACCAATTACTTTACTAATATAACAAAATTATTAAAGCAAATAATAAATGTTTTAATTTAAACGTTTAATAACAACTTTTGTAAGAATACGTAAGCAATAAATAAACAATAAATGCCTTTATTACGACATCGCGCCAACGAAGGGACAAAGAATGATAAAAGCGAAGAGCCCAACAAAAAACATACAACTCTGAATCTGTATGAATTATTTATTGAATCCCTATCGGTCAATAAGGACCGCCCGTCAGACAAGCCCCGGGATTTGAACAAAAATATTGTTTTTAGAGAGTATAAATTTCATTTATGGATTATCCTTATATTTTTAGTCCTAACTAGAGCTTGGGTGATTTCATTTACCTAAGTCAGCTTTGCGTAGAATGGGATTAGAGTAATGGATGTTATTAATATAATATTTGTAAAAAGACCCCTAACGAAACCGAAAAGCACCTGATTTCCTCGTCATTGCGATTTTTTTTTAGTTCTGGACCATACTAGGATCTTTTATTTACGGAGATATTGGGGGTCAATATATTCACAAGTTTTTTTTGTTTTATAACTTTACTTTAAATACCTACACGCCCCTGTATTATTCAATGCATCCATCAGCATAGTGTTTTGAGTTCGTTACATTAAGTCCTACGGTTTACCGTAATTTTTCACCCCAAAAAAAAAAGCAACACCACCAATACAGTTTTTAAAATTGGGAACTGTAGGTTAAGAGTCAAACTCTACTAACTTATCACAAGGGAATTGATTTCGACCCATGTAAGCCGCAAATTCAATTAGTGGTAGGTTTTTAGGTAGCAAATTAATTTCGATGGAATTATTAAAAGTAATGTTTCAGAAAAGTTTCTCAAGTGTTCAACTTCAAAATATCAACTCAGTTACCTTGTGTAAGTTTCAATTGATAAATTCTATTCCCTTGTTCCAGGTGCTTTCCTTATACCATTCTTCTTCATGTTAATATTCATTGGACTTCCTATCTTCTACCTTGAGCTGTACATAGGCCAGTTCACAGGTATCGGTCCCTTACAAGCATTTACTGCGATATCTCCGTTCTTCAGCGGCTTGGGGTACTGTACCCTGATGGTCATCTCTATTATATCGATATACTACATGATCATCGTCGCTTGGACCCTGTTCTATACGATTGTGTCCATCGCTGGGTTCCTGGACTGGGGGTCATGCACCAATCTCTATAATACCGATGGTAAGTAGCCTGTATCAAAATTTTAAAAGCTTCTAAATAGAACAGCAGTATTTTATGTCAATGTAAGCCTATTAGTTACGAGTAGTCAGAAGTCCAAAAGTATGACAAAGAATCTCCACAACGCGTATCGTGTTTTACAGATACTGGGGTGTGGAGATCAGATAGGCAGTCGCTCCCTGGAAAATACAGGTACTCAGCTTCCGGTTATCCTGGTAACTTAGCTGGGAAATGGTTAGGCAGATGATGTTGGTATACGTTTTAGGTACCGTATTAATTATAATGGAAAACCCATTTATTTACTCAAAAGCATGTAATGCTTTAATATTATGACATATCACATTCCTCGTTGGTCTAGTGGTTATAAGCGCGATTGCTGAACGTATAGTCCTAGGTTCAATTCCCAGGTCAGGCAAAGAGTTTTTCTATCGGGAATTTCTTAGTAGTAGCCAAGGAGTCTTCATTTGTGCCCGTTTGATGGCAATAGGCTCGTCCCCTAACTGGCGAACTATGACGTTATGTTATGTTTACTTTAGAACATTTTTTTTTTCAGCTTGTTACAGTGGTGAATACGACGCCCGTTGCCGGCTTGGCAATAATAGATCAGCTTCAGACGAGACGTACTACACACGCAGATGTAGGAGTATCGGGGATATCTGCCTCTCTGTCGGCTACCAGCCGCACAATGGAACTCATTGTATGGATGGAGAGGACAATTATTTCCCTTGGTACAGAAATGTCACAAGGATTTTAGCAGCTGAAGAATATTACAAGTGAGTTGGTTCGAATAAATTATTCTAGATTTAGTATCTTCTTTTTCTGTCTGTATGTAGAGACCAGCTGGCTCATGGGAATCATCATCAAAATCAAAGCATTTATTTCAAGTAGGCCAGTTACTGGCACTTTTGAACTGTCGAATCAAAGACAACAATAAAATGAAGCTACAGTCCCAGAGTTCAGAGTTCATTTACGAGTATTTGTCAGAAACATTAGAATGCACACACAAAGCATACAAGATGTTAAGTACAATGCCGAAAGGATCACAGTCATGTTTTACTTTTACGGCGTACAAATATTAAAAGCGTATTATTATATAATAAAATTTGATCCATTATTTCATTAATTGTAACTATTCATTATTAAACATATTAAAAATACAATTATTTGAAATTAATTTGTTAGATTACAATTTTTATTAATATATACCAGTCACAAGGCATAATAACTGTGAAAGTACTGTAGTTGCCAATTTCAAAGCGTAGATCTCTATGGAGAAGATTCTCTATGGAGAACTTTAACGAGCCTGGCTGAATTAAGTCGCCTCCAAATAGAAGACTTGCAACGCATGTGCCCGATAACATTTCTAATTTGCAAAAATGAAGAATTTCCATACAAACCTTCATTCTCTATTTAATTATGATGAATTTTTTATAGCATTCAGTGCATTTTACACTAGGTACAAGTGTACTTACTTTGGAATTGATATCTAAATGTTATTAAAAGAAATTAAATTATACGAATTTACAATAATTCTCGTCACGCTTTATATAAAACCCCTGATAAAAGTGTGGAATGATTAATTTTGTTTATTAAACGTCACGTTATATAGGTTCTCTGGCCTAATAATTCTTCTTCAGTGAACGTGTGCTGGGCAGGGGAGATGCTACCTGGGAGAACTGGGGCGCCATACAGTGGCATCTGGTGGGGTGCTTGGCTTTAGCGTGGCTCATTGCCTTCTTCTGTGTTATCAAGGTACGATACTACTACTTTAAGTTGTACTTATTCCAAAATCGTTTCCCTGATTAACACTATTTTCGTTCATTTATATCGTCCCTCACATCATCCATCTTTGAAAGATTGGTATTATCTTTAAAACTAAAAACCGGCCAAGTGCGTGTCAGGCCACGCGCAGTGTAGGGTTCCGTAGTAGCCCGTTATCACAATAAGAACGAACCCGTTGGTACAGTGCCATCTAGCGGCAGCATTGTGAAACTTATGATAATTATTATATATTTTTTACTTTATTTACCAAATTATCCAATACCCAAGTTCAACGACTAAACTAATAAAGTTATCTTAATCGCTATAGTTTTTCTTAAAATTTTATAAAATGCATTATCATCATGAATTTTCCAGATTTTTCAAGCCAGCAGTTTAGCTTTTAGAGGAGGGAGAAGCCCAACTGAAACAAAAATGTGCACTTTAAAGTTTAATATTTCGTAAATGGAGCATTAAATCGAAAAGTAGCAATAGCAACTCCTAAGTCATTTTAAAAGACCTATTCAACGATACTCCACAAAACGGGGTAGGCGATGAAAAAAAAACATCAACCCACTTCACATGTAGGGGAGCTACCCTAAAAGAATATTTTCTAAATTTTACTTTACCACTTTATTGGCGTAATTGATATCAAAAGCTGTAATTTATACACCACCCTACAAAATTACAGCTTTCTAGTACTAACGGTCTCTTAGCAAAACCTCGGACAGACAGACAGACGGACATGAAACTATAAGGGTTCCTTGTCAGGACTACGGAACCCTAAAAAGGGGTATTTACCATGTTTACTATTTGTTCTGTTCTATTTGTCATTGAACAGCGGGATTTCCTAGCACAGGTATATCTTTAACTTAAAAGGAGGTCCCTAATTCCCTATGTAAGATTTACTGTAAAAGTTGTACAAGTTTCTACAAAAAACCTTTTTTTTTTTTGGAGTTCCCGTTGATGATTTACTATAACCACCTGTATTTATGTATACTTTCCCATACTTTTTCATGTAATGTTAGTTACAAGATTGTTTTTACTGCTTAGAGTCTTGATCGAGTTCTGAACTCTATCACGCCTGATGATAAGCGATGGACGATTGTTTTGATTTTTTATATATGGAAGGGCCTATAGACGCTGGCAGAGAGTTCCACATTATTATTATAGCACTCCTAAAATAATTTAAATTTTACAGGGTGTCCAATCAGCGGGCAAAGTAGTTTACTTCACTGCTTTGTTCCCTTACGTCATGTTGACGGCTCTTCTTATCCGGGGAGTTACTCTGGAAGGAGCTGCCGATGGGATCGTGTTCTACTTGTCACCAAACTGGGAAACTTTGACTACAGCCAAAGTTTGGGGTGATGCAGCTTCACAGGTATTGTTTTTTAAAGGATAGAATTTTTCTTATAAGATGATGTCAAACTGACAACACAATTTTGTGCTAATAGCCGATTCTACAAAACTTAATTGGTAATTAAGTAAAAACAAATGCATAGCAGTATGTAAATAATTATAAAAGTTATCAACTGTTCTGTGTTACTTTTGTTAATAATTATTATGGAAACACAACAGTAACAGCACAGGAGCTCGTGGCTAAATAATAACAGCCGCTCGGGTCGATCTTTAGGTTAAGCCGAGCTTGCCTAGGTTAGTCTGTGGATGGGTGACCACCCATTACATACCGAGTTTCCTTCGTGCCTCGGAAAGCACGTTAAGCAGTTGGTCCTGGCTGTCATTGCTTGGCTGGCCACTGACTAACTGTAACGACTGTCAAAGATCACATCTTTGACAGTCGTTCCAGGTAGTCAGTGGCCCAAAAAGTCTGACAACCAGTCTTACCAAGGGGTATTGTATTACCCGGTACTAACTGGGTTGTAGAGGTCAGATAAGCAGTCGCTCCATGTAAAATACTAGTATTCGATACTGCATTTTAGACTGGAAGCCGACCCCAATAAATCTTGGGAAAAGGCTAGGCAGATGATGAACAGTTACAGCACAGGTGAGTTCTACACCCACGTAAAGTATGTTCAACTATTTTTCTTTATCTTAACAATCTGTATATCCCCTTTGGACTTATCTATTTCTTCTAGATCTAACTCTTCAACCTGTCTATCTATCTTTTCCACTAGATATTCTACTCATTTGGTGTGGCGTGTGGATCTCTCGTAACCTTGGCGTCCTACAACAAGTTTAGCAACAATTGTCATTTCGATGCAAGTTTCGTCAGTATAACAAACTTCCTCACATCTATCTACGCTGGGTTTGCCATCTTCTCTGTGCTGGGCTTCCAGGCTCAGCTAATGGGGGTCGACATTGATAGTAAGTTTACTGCTGTTTACGCCCTAAGCGCATTAAAAAACACGCGCACACGGGGAAGGTGTTCCCCGATGTGATGAACTATGGATGTACAATATCGTCACACGGGGAACACCTTCCCCGTGTGACGATATGCACATCCACAGTTAGAGCAGTGAGCTCAGCAGCCAAACTTGTTGCCTGCCTCGGCGGTTTTCTGGTGGTAACTACTGTTGACTCTTCTCAACCACTGAAACTAAACGCTTTAAGGCGTTGCATGGTTAGAAATACTGTGTTTGTTTATCTGTCTCAAAAGTCTACCTAATCGTTTAACTAATGCAAACTATACTCGTATAGCTCATACCAAAACAACAGACAAAAAAATTGGGACCCGACCGTCAAAAGCCTTTGCTTTTTCTTTATTAGTAGGTATCAAAGGCTCAATTTATTTTTTTGTCAGAGTTAAATTTGACGTTTGTTCAGGTGACCGAGCTAGCGTCAACAATACAGTCCCTATGATACAAAAGCCAAATCCCTCATCGACCGTTCAAAAAGGCTTGCCCACGAGCTACACGTTTTGACAATGCAACAATATTCATTGAGTTTTTACGTTGTCAAACAGACAAGTGTTTCATACATTTGAAGCAACTTATGTAAATTGAACTAACTTTTAAAATTGGCTTCACTCGCATTATTGTCTTAGAGAGACACCGAAGCGCTTTTTAAAAATAGCTTATGACAGTCTGGGATAATGACAAAGTGCCGTAATGGTCTAATTTAAATAAATGCTTTGAGTTTGAGTTTGAGTTTAATGTAGTTTCCCATTCGAAAAAAAAAAACATTTTCGAAATTGTATCAGTAGTTCGAAAGATTATCCCCAACATCTAGACTTAGAAATTTTAACTCCGAATAATATTAGTAAACATTTCCTTTAAAATTCTTCGGAATGCCGATGGAAAAGCGTTTTACTTAATTGGCGAGCTGATATGACCGGTAAAAAACAAGAGTCAAGATGACGAGCAGTTTTGGTTTTATGAATCAAAAAGTCAACTAACTGTGCCGCAATTATTATGACTATTTGTACACGAGATATTGAGGTGTATTTTCATCGTTTATTATAGACGCATTAATTATAAAATCAATCATGTTTTTGTTTTATTCCTAAAAGTTTTATTTAAGAAAAGCTAAAAAAAAGCCTTTACTTTTTTTAGATTTTCTTAAATAAAACTTTTAGCTAGCCTATTGCAAGCAATAGGCTAGCCTTTTTTACAAGGAGGGTCTTAAAAATAACTGGTGAAATAGTTATACAGGTCATTTCTGACAAACCTTTTGACGAAAATAGGTGTAAAGTTTTAATTTCAGTTTTTTATTCATTTTACTATTTATGTTCACACAGTATACAACACAAGAAAATACATTATAAAATATGAGTACAAAGGTACTGCTTACTTCTTAAGAAATTTCTGTCAGCAGACCTGCAAAAGGAGAAATGAAAAAGAAATGTAGACAATAGTGAGTGAGAAAAGGAAGAGAATAAAGATTATTTGCCTTACCTAACTTAACTTATTAAGATATACAAATACACATAAGTAAATATTAATATAGGATACTTATATAAATACATTATGCTAAGATATATAGACTAATAAATATAAATATGTATATTATAAATCATGGTTGAGTTTTTCCCTTTAATTCATAGCTTTATTCCATGTAAAACCTTTGATTGTCCAGCTTCAAAGCCTAGCCATTTTATAACATAACATACGAGGTTTGCGCCATAAACAATGGCCATATTCATACTTGTGCAAACGCGAAAGGTTGTTGTTGTGAATCACTCTAATATTTATTAATAACTTTTTGTGTATCGATAAAGCTTTTATTACTTGACATGACACCAAACATCGATGTTAGTTCTTATCGTATGATAACACATTATTATAATATCGACATTACAGTTATAGTGTTTTATTAGAGCGGTTGAGACTAGCGTTTTTTTGTAGCGCGTTTAAGCCCCTACCGGCTTGATCGCGTAAACGCGCGCCTCATTACCATCTTAAATAAAATTGCGCTTATCGGTGATTACTATGTGAGGATTTCTCGTCAATGTCCGTACGAGTTACACGTGTGTCAAAAACCTTCGTATATATCCAAAAACGGCTTACATATACGTGCCGAAAATACGATAGTCTAAAACCACCTCTAGGAGCTTTCTCAAGGCCATATTTGGATAAATGTATTGCGTTGAAAAATAAAATACTAAGAAGCTTCCGTCAATCCTCTTGGAAGTTTTTGTAGAAAAAACATTCACTTTGAAAGCCATTGCCACCTATCTAGGTCCTCAGGCTATCAGCAGATATTCACAAACTATTTCTTTTGCAGTTGTGGTGGACTTTGGACCCGGGTTAGCTTTCATGGCGTACCCGGAGGCGCTTCTCCAAATGCCAGTGGCCAGGATGTGGAGTATCCTGTTCTTCTTCATGCTCTTTATCCTAGGGTTGGGCAGTCAGTTTGCTGGTATTGAAGCCATAAACACCGCCATTGTTGACAGGTGGCCACATCTTAGGAAGAATTATTGGAGGGTGAGTGGAATCAAATTTTTCTTTTGTTTTTGATGTAGGGGAAAATTTTTGTCATTGCTAATTATGACTTTTAGTCAACATATTTTGCCGTCTTCACACTATCATCATCTGCCTAGCCTTTTCCCAAGTTTTATTGGGGTCGGCTTCCAGTCTAACCGGATGCAACTGAATACCAATATTTTACATGGATCGACTGCCTATCTGACCCCCACAACCCAGTTAGTACTGGGTAATACGATACCCCTTGGTAAGACTGGTTGTCAGACTTTTTGGGCCACTGACTACCTGTAACGACTGTCAAAGATCACAAATGACAGCCGGGACCAACTGCTTAACGTGCTTTCCGAGGCACGGAGGAAACTAGGTATGTAATGGGTGGTCACCCATCCACAGACCGACCTAGGCAAGCACGGCTTAACCTTAAGATCGACCCGAGCGGCTGTTATTATTTAGCCACGAGCTCCTCAACGCTCCAAACGTGCAAATTATACATGTGCATTTACATTATTTATGTTAGCCAATTACGGATTTTATTCATAAAAAAGTATAATTTTGAGTTATGACATTCTTCCATCTTATGAATCTATCGACAGAAGTGATTTTTTTTAACTCTTACTACGAGTATATTACTCTTACTTTTTTTTTATTTTGCTCGCACTTTTTTTATTTTTTTTTCTCTACTTAAACAGATTTCATTTTGTTCCAGGTCACCGCGTTCACGTGTTTCACGTGCTTCATTCTGGGGATCCCAATGTGTTTCAGTGGGGGAGTGTATTTGTTTGAACTCCTAAACTGGAACACAGCTTCTTGGGCTATTCTGCTGATCGGTATGGCTGAGGTAAATTTGAACTTGATTTTAAAGCATTAGATTCTACTTTGCACTGTGAGATTTTTTGAAAAGAGAGCGCAAAATATTGAAAAATAATTATATCGCTAGAGAAATAATTCTTGCGTAGATTTTTTATTAAATAAATAACTGAAAATGTGATTAAGCATTATTTTTTTCCACCAGTGTACCGCAGTATCTTGGAGCTATGGCATAAAGCGTGCTATGGACGATCTCGCAACTATGGGCATGAAGCATAACAAAGAGTTGCGCTTCTGTTGGATGTCTGTGTGGACTGTCATCGTGCCTGTTGGCAGTGTTGTAAGTATTACGAACAGCACATCAAAACTATCGACATCCAGCCTAGAAAGCCATCAAATGCACTCGCCGAAATCGGCTAGATGGCATCACCATGGAGGTATTTAATGTAAAGTTATAAAATTAAAAACTTGGACTGTTAAAAAGTTGAATCTTTAATCTCCAATATCTCCATGACTAAAATTTTCTCCAGACATAATGAAGAACAAAAAAAAATCGCATTGACGGCAAGGACAAGTTTATTAATTTTTTTTTTGGTTTGTTATATGGGTCTTTTTACACCCATAACAATCCAACAATAGACCTATTTTACAAGAAAAGTCTTTTTTTTTAATGAAATCCAATTTTAATTAGTTAAACTTTAGAAGTCTATAATTTATGTACCATTGCATGTACTCATAAACACAATGTTGTGAGTGCGTCACATCGCGCGTTACCGAAAACAGCAAAATAAAAACATAAAAATCGTTAGTAAAAAAATGTCTCAATACTAGTATATGGTGATGTACAGTCAATATACTTACATATGTAGATGATTCGTTTGATTCGATGATGAGTTTTTGTGCAGGCAATCCTGGCCTTCATTTTATCCGAATGGGAAACTCCTAGCTACAACGACTATGTATTCCCCCTATTCGCCGACCTTTTGGGTTGAGCTGTGGGCTTGTCTACGCTTATGTTTTTCCCAGTGGGCGTCGGATGGGCGCTGTACCATAGATATGTAAGTATTTTTTTCTATGAAAACTGTGTTTATGAAAATACACCATGATAGATTTCGACCACTTTCCCTGGCATTTTTAACTGGTTACTTGTTATCAAATGTCTACTTTGAATAACGTGACAAAGTTCAAACTCTGTCCATTTTCAAGAACATTTTTTTTATTATAAAGGCAATTTAATATACGTTTCGTTAAAATTTATAAATTTATTAAAATAGAAAAGAGTTCTTTTTTTTAATATAGAACATTTTGCGGCGCTACCGTCGGCGCCTGGAGTTTTTGAATTTGGAAACCACAATGTATATTTTCTAATCTTTCTGACCATTACTAATTTTAATATTTATTTTACAGCGTGGAAAAGAACTATTCACACCAACGGAAGCCTGGAAATCAGCACAGAAATCCTTATTATCGCCAAGGTCAGACTCAATAGTAACCACAGACGAATCAGGACAACAGGGGCCTTACGATAACATGGGCTATATTATGTGATGATAATGTCATGATAAAAAAACACTATTACAAGTATCTAATCAAGTGTACCCTTTATTTAGGTTCAAAACGCGCAGTAGTAGCGACGCAAAAGATATAATTTATTGCAAGTTTCTGGTTTGGAAAAGTAGGACTTGAAATTAAAACAACATGTTTGAAATAACGTCAGTTATGAATGTTAATGATAAAAAAAAGTGTAAAAAATAAACACCATTAAAAATAAATGCAAACAGAAAAGGGTCCTGTATTTAACTGTAGTCGTTAAGAATAGGCATCGGTCGGGACCGATGCCTGCCTACTCTCTTTGAGGCGCGCGTGGAACACGAACGCGCCGACGACACGGCCTGTCGTCATGAGACGGACGGACGGCGAGCTAGCCCATAGCCCACCGTCCACAGGCCCGTAAATTACACCCCTGGCATATTAATTAGTGAGGCAGAAAAATTATATACTACTAATTACGTTCATCTTCAGTTTTAAAACAGTTCCACTAACATACTACTTCTTAGCCATTTTATATGATTGCGGTGAAAAATGTTACTTGGGTATCGCCCTTGCTATTAAGAACTGATACAATAAATCTTAACATTTAGATGATTGTGTTCCGATTACTAAAAATTGTACTTACTAGAATAACGTCTAAGCTTTTGTCCTATTTAAATGTGTTCGAAATGGCAACTTACATGTGATTTTGTTACAAAATAAATGAACATTAAAATTGATTCAAGTTTTTATTAATCTCTTACAAAATGTCATACCCACACAGTTTTGTCCGTTTATGTTTCTGTTTGGCCGTACTTACAGGGATGATAAATGAAAGGTACTCTATTAAACATCATTAATTATCATCATCATCATCATCATTTGTTAATAGTATGTATTTTTATGTTAAGGTATTTATCTATGGGTCTTTGTTACCTGAAATAATATTTTTCGACCTTCGCAATCTTCTTTAGGTACGGGAATTCCACGTTATCAATTACAGTGATGTTCCTATCAAACTATTCATTAATATGTCTGATATCATCACACATCTGCCTAGTCATATCCCGGTCATGTTAGGGTCGGCTTCCAGTTTGGATGAAGTTGAATCCTAGCAGCCTAGTAAAATCCATTTATATTGCGGTAACTGCTAGCTAGATATCCTCTAGCTTTGCCTCAGCCAAATGGGATTTAGAGGATGAACAGAATACATCGGAATGGATATAGGATGATAAATAAAAACGATTTTGTTTCATTTGAGCAAAAATGGCAAAGAGCCACTTTCCTTTCTCCGTAAACCACACCTTATCTAAAAACTCCTGACCTCTTATCAAAGTTCGAAACTATTCCTGTCTAGAACCATCACAAAAAGGTACCAAACCTTAAACCCAAGCGATAAGGTCAGTACGTTTGTTGAACAACTTGAAAAGTTTCCCGAACTTAATTTCCCTTCGGCTAACTTCGGGGAATCTCGGCTGTAAATCTCATCAATTTGTTGGGTATGACTGTCGGCCGATCGGGCCCGAAGGGAGTGTGGCCAAGCTTCCCTTATTGAATTACGTTCGAATTTGGAACCCTTCGGTTGGCGGGAGATTTTTTTGCTTGTACGTGACCTCTCCCCGATAGAGGAAGGTAAAGTATTTATGACCCTCTATTTACGTAGCCTAGAGCTCTAGTTTTTTTTGTCAAGGTGGCCTGTTTATGTTGGGAAATGAACTGTTTAGAAATAATTTATACTTGCTTTTGCCCGCGGCTTAAGTTGCGTTTTTATTTACCAGGAGGAGACGCCCTAGAAGGATATACACTGACCTTATTGTTGAGGTGCTTCAGAAAGGTTAAGTGTGTAGTACTCGCTACTGGCGTGCGTGTGTGACTAGATGTATGACCGTGAACGAGGCAAAAGGACCATGTAAGGATCGTAGCATTAGGCGTTCTGTTGTTTCTGGCTGCCTCGATTGGAAAAGAAAAAGGCGTGGGTTTATATATGTAAGTAACAATGCTTTATAATAAAAAAATAAAAATTATTTATTTCAGACAAAAAAGTCCATAGGCAAGGCAAGGTTGTTAGTAACAAGAATTTTGCTTATATCTAATGTTAGTAATTAAAAAGTAACAATAACAAACTAGATACACCGTCTACCACTGCACAGTAGGCTCACTGGTCCCGCAACACATGGAGTTCAGTGAACCTACTGAGCAGAACAGTATCGGTTCTCTCGCCAATCATCCTGAGGACGCTATTCGGGCTCCCCCGTACTCGGCATGGTTTATGGCATGAGAGGGTTACAAAAAGAAACGAAAAAATACACCAAAGACGCTCTTGGTGTCATACTTTTTGGGTTTATTATTGTATGTACGACTTTAACGAGCGTATTTATAATAAACATAATATCTAATTACAGTATAAATAGATGAAACGTCAATTCTAATGTGATGTCTAACAAGTAAAATAAAACCACGAACCAAGCAAACAACTCAGCAAACATGTCGAAATTAATTTCAACATCCCTATTGAATGTAATAGAGAAGACCTATAAAACAATAATTCCTCTGAGCAGAACGATCTACCTCACAGTTATTATAGACAAGCGTTTGTCCCCAAAGACCGTCCGTTCCCAACCAATTTAACGATACCCAAGAAATATCCCTAATTCCATTGGTTCATCTGAAATTCCAACGACTTTGAACTCTGAATGAAATATTGCAAGAAATTAACTAAGTAAACATCGCTTATAATGAAAACGCTCTTTGTTTAAACAGATAATTGGCAACGATAATACGACATGAAAAGCGAAAATTAAAATGAATTAACGAAATTCCATCTAATATTCGCTGAGGTCTGTCGAAAAGCGTTTGTATCAACTTTACATTGTGGACTCAACTTTAGGGTATTTAAATTACGATGAAAGGGTAACTTTTGACTTGGGTTCGCGAGCCTAATAAGAAACGACGGGACGCCCTGTGAGACGCCACATCTAAACGTTTGTTCACGTTTGTTTTTGATTAATTAACTGCCATACGCGTCGGTGTCGTGAATCCGAGTGGTTTATAACGTCTTTAATTTAATGTGTTTTGTTATTTTGTGTTTTATGCACGTGGAATTAATATACGTTTTCTACATCCCTGATGAATTTCTTTTACCTCTTTTGGTTTTGATGAATGTGCGTAGAATACAAGACAGATAACATAAGATCACGCCGGTAAGAACCAAAGGGTTCGCAGAAATGTAGAATACAAGAGTCTTAAATTATTCTTATTGTATTGGTTACTATATTGGTTAAACTGTAGTAACATTTCGTAACATAGTTTGCATTTAAAACCTGTGATATTATGCAACTTTTCATCTCATAATTATCGATTTTCTAAGTATAGGATACAAATATATGTATATGTAATATATGTCTGTATGTATGTGTTTATATGTATTTATTGTTTTGTTTTATTATATCTAAATATATTGCTTTTTTTTCCTGAAAATTTTCTGTACTTGCACCTACTGTTTTTGTCTCTGCATCACCCTAAGGTAGACTGGTAGAAAATGCCCAAGGCATTAAGTCCGCCTTTGTACATTATGTGCATAAAGTTTTAATAAATAATAAATAAATAACGATTGTGGCCTCGCAGCCGAACCAAAGCGATTAGACACGCGAATATACGAGCATCTTGTCACTCATATGTACGGAAAACTGAAAGCGTCATCTATCGGTGCGACCACGCAAACGTACTTAATAAAATAAACGACCGCGACGGTGGAATAAAGGCTTGGGTTCAAATGCAGCTAGAAGGAAACTTCTTAACCAAAACCTGTATACTGTACCTATGTTCTAGAATCAATTTCAAAAAACCATTCAAACAAACATTCTAGAATCAAATTTAAAAAAAAACCGAACAAAAAAACCACAGACGAACTTTTTACTTCTAAAAGCTACCCGCCTCTGGTCCCACAAAAATCTTGACAAGCTCACGTACCTTTTTTATTTCGCGACAGCAGAGAGATGATGTAAAGGTATTCCCTCAAGTTGATAACTCAATTTGTCGTTTCTTGCTTGAGGCGGTAAACTTCGGAGGGATTTATCTTTGGTCCAAGTTTAGACTAAGACCACTAAGACAGATCCCAGGTGCAATCTCTGTAACTATTGTAAGGAATAGAAATTTATAGTCAGTCTTGTTACTGCAGGTGAGTGTTACACCGTGCTGTGGTTGGAAATTTTTTAATATGAAGAAGAGAGACAAAGTATTATTGAATTTTTCCATCAGGAATTTTTAGTAGTAGCCACGGAGATCTGTGCCCGGTTGATGGCAATAGGATCGCCCCCGTATTTTTAGTCTTCTCTTCAGGATTGGGTTTATAAATTTATCTACAGTTTTTCATCTCTCTGATACAAATTTACCTACTAATATTTGTCTATTCACCAAGGCCTTATTCAAACTCTGAATTCCCACCGCTTTATATTGCCATCCTGCCGAATACTGGGAGTAAGATAATATAATATCCTATATCTGATCATCTCATCCCCCGCTGAATTTAGGTATCGTGGTCGATATTTTGTCAAAAGAACTTTTAAAGACCCCTCAAGTTTAAGATTTAGAAAATTGTCACTTCGAATTATTTATTTGACGTTTTTTTCTATGTAGTGGCCACGACCAAGGAGGCGGCGTACGTATGTCGCTGGCCGGTGCTGCGGCACTCTATTCTTTTGACTTTTCTTTGGTCTGTCACTTCTTACGATACATTTTTCATGTCGTGTTACAGTCAAAGACATTCAAATATATTATGTCTTTTTAAATCTCTTTGGTTATAATCTATTTTCATAATTTTGTGTGATAAAAATATTTTCCAACGTCATTGTAAAGTTTGTAAATTGTACATAAATTTTCATGTATATAGTTTATACCTAACTCCGAGTTTTTATTTCTGCTCTCCAATCAACTATCGCCCCGGTTGCTCAGCACCTTCCATATATTGAGAGGCCCGCCATTAGCGCCTTCATCTGCATAGTTTCCAAAAATAATCTACAAAGGTAAGGTCCTTATATTCCCCACGCCATTACAATTCCTCATAACATCAGTTCCCGATCAAACAACGGCGAACGTTAATCCAATTACACAATGGTGTGACGGCGGTCCGTGGCGCCGTACTCAGTCAATTGGTGAATTTGCATTCCAAATTCTCGGCTTGACGTCGCGTCGGTCCATTCCTTGGCTTTACGGTACGTGAGACTTACAGACGGTCTAGCAGCCGATACAAAATGGATTGCTCACTTCAATTGCCGTCTGTTGTTTGGTCTTGTGTTTTCTCAGAATGTTTAATCTTTTGGAGATTGGAGTACATCAAACTAAGTAACTTTAGGCAAAAATTATTGCTGGGAAACTTTTTTTTTGGCGTGAAAAATCACATTATACGGTAAAACTCAATGTATAACGTACTCAAAATGTTGTGCTGATGGATTCAATTCATTGAATAGTAAACGGGTTATGGAGGTATTTAAAGTAAAGTTATGACCTTAAAAGCTAGTATTAAAAAAAAACTTGTGAAAAAGTTGGAACTTTGACCTCCAATATCTCCGTAATTAGAAGGTTCACAGGTATGGTTTAGAACAAAAAAATGATCGCAATAACGGGGAAAACAAGTGCCTTTCGGCTTTGTTAAGGTTCTATTTACTTTTATTTTCTTCATAATAAATCTTATGTTCCCTTAATAACTGTACAAGGATCTGTTCATGGCTAAACGGTAACCAACCAAGCCATCTTGCTTTTTCAATGCAATTTAGCAATTTATACCTCGAATTCTTGCCTTCTGCACCCTCTGTCAACGTCATTCAAGCGCCAAAACATGCTTGGATCACCAGAAGGGATGCATACACGCCACTGCTTATACGCCACTAAAATAAAAAGTCACATCGTATATCGGTGAACGCTAAGCGCGAGCTCGTATCTGGTTTAGCAATGTTTATGCAGTTCGCCGCCGTATATATCTATTGCATTAGTTGAACACAAATTGAGCTGAGTACTGGTGAAGCGAGAAGTGATTACAATTTGTGGAGAAAATTAGTGGTGCATTCAGTGTGGGTTGTTAATTTGTAGTGTATAAATTCATTTAGTGAATGGCAAATGAATTTCATTGCACCCGTGAAACTTTCGTAACTTTCAAAGAAACAACTAGTTACTAGAGGGACTTATAACCATGGTCCAACTCTGTCGCTAACCACACGATAACTCGAAGAAGAAAGAAAGAATGACAAGACAGAGGGACGAGACAGTAACATTCTTTCAGTGAGAACAATGATGGAAAAGGCCTCTGATGTAGTGTTCGGTATCTGACTAGCCTTTTATAAACTACGTTAGGGTCGGCTTCCAGTCTAACCGGATGCCGCTCAATACCAGTATTTTACATGAAGCGACTGCCTATCTAACCTCTACAACCCAGTTAGCACTAAGAAATACAATATCCCTTGGTAAGACTGGCTGTCAGACTTTTGGGCCACTGACTACTCGTTCTGAGACACGGAGGAGTTACTCAGTATGTAATGGATGGTCACCCTTACACAGAGCGAATAAATCAAGCGCGGATTAACCTTGAAGGTCGACCCGTGCGTCTGTTATTATTTAACCACGAGCCCCTCCCCGTGTTCTGTGTGATTAACCTTTAATCAACGACTACAAACAAATATCGAAGCCTGACTGATTTTTTCAACGTCAGATATATTTTATCCTATTAATCAAATTAACGGTGTTTGACATGAAAAACTCAATTTACTTTAGACAATTGAAAAATCAGCTCTTTTTGGAAATAATTGTTAATATGAACAACATTACATATTTTTACAAATATATTTAAGAAGAAAAAATAAGTGGAGTTACATCTTACGACAAGACAACCGTATATTTTCTTAATGGAATCATTACAAACCATTACAGTGACGTGATTGCTTGTTTTTCGGTTTCACTTTATATTTCGCTAAGCGATATAAAGGTATTGTCGAACCCAGGGCGCCGGCCTCGACAGAGATAACGACAAAATCGCTAACTTTCGATCGCTGATTACTAACGAATAAATTCGGTTGCAATAAGGATGCTTGCAAGTAACGCAATTCAAGATGCGTTTCTCGCAAGCATCCTTCGTCGCGAAGGCCAGGGTAGAAAAATAACAAATTAGTTTGTTTTTGTTTCAAGGGTATAAGATATGTTGTTAATTCTAAGCGGGATTGTACTGATTAACATAACATATCATCACGCCTGTAGGCAGAGGCGTAGAAACCTAATAGTATTACACATTCATTTCGACACTTCTGTTCAAGTCCCATGTAATAAAAAGCGAGCCTATGACCATCAATGCAAATCCAGACTCCGTGGCTACTCTGAGAAATTTCTGATGGAAAAACCCACCAACACTTTCGACGATATAGAAATTTTCTAGGACCTCAAGCTCAGTAGAACTGAAGTGTACAGATTAATTTATCAAAATCAACCCCAACCCCCGGTAAATCAATCCCTATTCAACATTATAATAGGCATGACGACAGTATCAAAAAATTGCAAATCTATTTAGTCCGTCAGTTAGAGTATTGGAAATTAATGGACACGTATTTTTTGTTTTTGTAAATCAATGAATATTGAAAACGATAAAACGCACAAAACTCGGGAGTGGGGGCTCGTGACGCCAGAACTAGGTAAAAAATTATACCTAGGCATGACGTATTGAGAATTTTAAAAGCGTCATATCTTCGTCAATTTTGGTTTACCTTACAAAAGAAAAAACACGCATCAAAAATTTTTAATCTTGTTGACGGACTAATTAGTTTTTTTTTGTCGTCTCGCCTATTGTCTATGAGCAACAGTTTTCTGTGCGATAGTACAGCACCGTGTAGTTGTTCAGTTTAGTAGATTGGTAGCTGAGCGCTTGTTGGTTGTTATGCATCGCTCCACAAATACACGATATTTGTTTACTGCAACTACATACTCGTAGTATGTAATGATAACCAGTAATGGTAATGTAGTTGCTACTTTCTTTTATAACATCTCTACTAAACTTTAATTTTAGTTAATTAATAAATACTTCGACGAATTAAAGCTATTCACAAAAAGAGACTAATATCTTTACTTGATTATCTACTTTATTTAATAGTAGCATTTGCCCGCGGCTTTGCCAGCATCATCATCATCATCAGCCTACAGCAGTCCAATGCTGGACATAGGCCTCTTCAATTGCACCCCACTTAACTCAATTCTCGGCAACTCTCATCCAGTTGCTATCAGCCACACTGTGAAGATCGTCGCTCCTCGAACATTTAGTCCGACCGGTGACCTATATGAGATTAATATTAATCTTCGACTGAATTTTGGTATGTTTCTTAATTTCTAGACTTTTATTGACCAAAACTGCAGTGATGACAGGTTCTCTTAATTGATAAAATTTCATTACTTTGTTATGAATTACTTTATTAATATTAGAAAGGAATTTTGATGTGGTTGATGTGCCCTGACGCGTGCTACGGGAAATGAAATAGACCGATAAACTAAAATGGTTAATTTTAGAACGATTATAAGTACCGGTTCCTGCAGGTGAGTTATCCATGGCATTATTTTTGGTGTGCTCCTGGCGCCCGAGATTTCTATTTTTACCCTTTTATTTGGAACACACTTATTCTTAGATTCACAATTTTGTATGGAAACAGTAATTTGTCACAATTTTCACCAAACACATCTATTTTTATTTTTTTTTACATTACAATTGGCCCCTGAGGGCGTTCCATCTTACACTTGCCGATTAGCGGTCTCCACGCAAGAACACGTCTACCATAATGGCCATTGGTTCTACGGCAAATATGGCCAGCTGGCTTTACTTACTAGCTTTCTGTAAAGTCGGTTCACGGACGATAATTTTGATAACGGCATTTTTCATGATATTAGTTTCCGTTCTATTCTAACAACACCATTGCGTTAGCTTCCAACCATACGCCTAGATAATAAATTTTGTAATTGTTACTTCGAAAATTAAGGACTTTCCATACACAACTTTATCCCCTTTTTAAGTCTTTGGGGGTGGAATTATCAAAAACGCTGAGACACCTATAAATTAATTTTCAATTGTCAGCCTAAACACAAAATTTTAAAGTCCTAACTTTAAAACTGACGGACTTTCAAACAAACTCTCACCCCCTATTTAACTCCCTTAGGGGTTGAATTTCGAAAAATCCTTCCTTATTCCTTGTCTACATTATAAAGGGAACCTCTGTGCAAAATTTCTGTTTCTTAAGTCCAAGGGTTTGGGCTGGGCGTTGATCGCGGCGTGTGACACTTTTTCGTGCGTGCAGCCAGTGTTCATTGATTTATAAGACGTTATCACGTCAAAAAAAACACAACATCTAGGCCGCACGATGGGCGGGGTTATGTGAAAGCCAAAAATCTTCAGTCTTGATCAATTTATCAAGAATCTAAACGTTGCTTTGGCTCCCCTTTTGCTACGAGGAAGAAAAACCAAACCAACTTTTCCCTAAAACAACCGAAGACTGCAACATTTCAATACAAACACCCCAGTGTTCAAGTTTCACGAACAATATTTATTTGAAATTTGAAAACTAACAGAACAGTACATAATATGTATTCCGCTACCCGTATGAATTCGATACAACAATCACAGCTCAAAAGCGCAAAGCAAACAAAACGGCAACTTTACATTATACGAACAGTGTCGATTGGAACTGGTCCAAAAGTGGGGTTATTTTACTGTATCTCATTGTTATTAGCTGTGTTATGGGGTTTTATACGTTGATATAAAGTGTGCGCTTGTTAAGGACATGTGGCTAATCTGTGACAGCCACACGAGTCGATCTTTAAGGTCGGCCCGTGGATGGGTAACTAAACATTACATATAGAGGACTCTTCATGCCACGGAAAGCACGTTAAGCTGTTGGTCCCGACTGTCATTTGTAGATCTTTGACAGTCGTTACTGGTAATAAAAGTCAGTGACCCAAAGGCTGAAAACCAGACTTACCAAGGGGTATCGTGGTACTTCGTATTAATCTGCCTAGCCTTTTATCAACTATATATGTTAGGGTTGGACTCCAGTCTAACCGGATGCAGCTGAATACCAGAATTTACATGGAGCGACTGCCTATCTGACTTCCACAATCCAGTTAGTACTGGGTAATACGATACTCCAAAGTTTTATGACTTTGGAACTTTCAACCAATGAAAGAATATTCCAATTTTGACCTATTGAAACCCCTTAAGAAAGTTCCTTAATAGAAACCCCATGGGCTGTGATAGTTTTCACTAGGAATAGCTGACAATGGAATAGTAACTACAAATAGTTTTAATAACAGCAGTATTTTAACTGGTATAAAGATACCAGCAGCCTTTGCAAAAAAGGCAAAGCTTTGAAACGCAAGGAGCACAATATCAAAGTGAAATTCAGCAAAGTTGATTGAAATGTTTTAGCTCAATAGCTCATACCAATTAATTCGATGAATTGAAGAGGTCGGTTCTGAAGCAATGAGTCGTGATTGTATTTATTGATAATAACATTATTGGAATATGACCAATGTATTACGTTACATGAACAATTTATTGAATGTCTTTCGTGAGGAAAACAACTGTCATCGTCTTCCTGACCTTGCTTTTCCCATGTTACTTGCCGTCGGCGCAACACGTATAAAATTAAAAATAAGTACTGGTACACTTAATATTTTTATTGTTTTAAGAATTTATTCAAATTTAAGTGATACTGGTTGTGCTTGTTGCAAACATTTTATATCTCAAACAGTTGAAAACCGGTCAGAAACAAATAAACAATCACAGCAGAACAATCGCGTAATTATTTAGATAGTTCGTGAGTTTCAGCCTCGTGTAAAGTGGAACTATCAATTTGAACACCAGCAAACTGTAATTTTATTGAAGGTTCGTGTCAGTGTATGCCTCGTTGCTCTAGCTAGAGGTTGCGAGCACGACTGCCGAGCAAAAGGTCCTGGGTCTGATTCCGTTGATAGCAATAGGCTCACCCCCTATTACATGGGACTTAAACATAACAGGTAACAGGCTAGATGTGGGTGTAGCATTAGGTATACCTCTGGCTAAACCTTTTGGGAATTACAGGTTTGATTTTATCTAATTAGGTTGTTGAGGGCAGATAGGCAGTCGCTCCATGTAAAATACTGGGATTCTACTGCGTCCGGTTAGACTGGAAACGTGGTCGCTGGGTGGAATATTATTGTGTCTAAGACCTTATTTTTTTTTCGGATGGGAAATCGTCAAATGACTCCTCCCGCTCTGGGCGGAGCAGGAGGGAGTGTCAGACTTTTACTGACTAAAACCCATCCATGTTCCTTCATCGCCCTTTGTGTTCCGGGGCCACGGTATCTCTTTCGAACAGTCCCGCAACCCCGGCAGGTTGTGTCTAAGACCTACGGTCGTAATATATTTTCATACATCAGTATTGATAAACCTTTAATCGACTAATTAGTAGACACAAAAGTTAAACAATTGACATAAATCTCCCGGAGATTTAGTAACGAACGGGAGGATACGAGAAAATAACAGGAAACATAATTTCTACGATTACCAATTCACTGGGTAAATTAGCAGATATTTTTCCAAACTCGTTCACATCAATACTTCGAACCAAATACATTCAGTGATGCCATTAGTCGAATTGGTTTTGTTATAACAATAATTTAAAAGGTCACGAGAGAAAGGAATACCAACCCATTGTAAAACCACCATTTACTACCTGCTCGCAAACGTATGCTTATTGACCTTGAACCAACTGAACGCCCTTGACCACGCGAAGTCAGGGAACTTTCAGTCAATTTATAAATGAAAATGGTCGCAAATATAATTAAACATTAACGATGCCTTTGTTGTTGTTACGAACAAAGGCTACTTCTTAAAGATAGTGTCTTTGTTGGAACAAAGCTAATGATGGAGTTAGGCAGTGACATAGGGTACGATAAATGTCTTGTAGTTTGTGTCGTTTCTCCATCTTTATGTTTGGTCTTCTGTTCTAGTACCAACAGATGTGGATGAATCTAATTTTAGAGTGTCGTCTACCATGAGGCCTGGTGCGAGGTGGCGTGGAAAAGATCCTAGGAAGATTGGGGAAGGCTTATATCCAGCAGTGGGATAGTATATCCTGAACAGTACATATCCAAATGATTATTGTCTAACATAGTCAACGATGGTTTTTCAGTTTTTAACGCTATTTTATAAAACGATACCGGTAACTAATGATCAGTTATACTAGTACACTAATGTACAGTTTTTGAAAGACGTAAAACCAGCTATAATATTGTACGGTCAGCAACCGCACATTGTACTTCAGTTAGCCTAGTTAAAATACTGCAAATTTTGTTATTTTATAAAAATGTAGTATCATCACGTACGCAAGTACGTCAGTCTTCGGTTTATTATCGAGCTCGCGCAACATCCAACATTTTGTGACTTTTTGTAACATTTTTGATTATTTTCTTATTACATTATTTTAGTTCAATTTGGTATTAAATACCTTTGAACATTAACATTTTTTTTATTAACATTTTCAACATGAAGTGTAAAGGCTCATGCCCTTACAAATATAATCAAACTACCTATACGTAGGTAGGATATTAAGCACATAAAATTCTGCAACCACAGATGAAAACTGGTAAACTTGAACCAATTATTTGGTAGTTTATAAAACTTTTTGAAAATTCCTGACGCTGTTAGTTCCGAAGCCGCATTATTATGGATCCCGAGGGATCCCCATGGAGACCAATAATATAATATTTGTGGCAAATGTAAAAATCACGCGTATGTCACAGATGAAGATATGATATGATAAAGTATTTTGTGTGTACATAAATAAATAAATAAATTAAAAGTGATTTGACTGAGAGCTTTCTGAGTGATATAACTGTCTTATAACAAGTTTTGACATTATTTTCTTTATCATATCTGTATTACACAGGCCAACGAACATGCTTAGCGTTTAGACAAAGAGCCATTCAATCAGCAAAAACGATTCTGGAAAAATCAAAAATACATATTGACATAATAATTATTAGGCTACCGAATAGGTCTTCTTCCGAATAGGTTTGGGCCCAGTAGATGGCCACGTTGATTGCAGCGGTAGAGGCGCTATTCAGGTAAGGTGATGTCAAAAGTTATTGTAGAAATCGAAACGCTTTGACAGCGATAACCACTTGAAAGGGAAGGAAGATTTGGCTCTTCTGGAATATTAGAAACTCCTTTTTACTTTCTGAATATGTATGATTTGTGTTAAGGCCTTTTGAGCATCTGCTAGTTCAGCAATAAGTCGCTCTAGTCACAGAACCATGTGCACCAAAACCTCCTAATATCTAAGACTTGGCAGCAAAATCTAATCTAACGAACAACTCTTGGTGGATACCAAGAGTTCGTTAAGTATGAAACCGTTCTTTATTTCTGTTTAACACATTAAACACCGGCGCAGTTGGAATTTATCCAATTGTGCAACGATATCTCCAATATAGCACCCAAGTGCACGCGACGATTCCTCATTAATAATTGTTCCGGCAAAGTTCCAAATATGACGTTATAGCATCAAGAGTTTCTTCTGGAAATGGTTTTGTTCTAGTACTTGGCTCATTTTTTATTCCCATCATATGCTGTATTACGTGTCCGTGATTTTTGGACAGTTTTTTAAGTGTTGGAGTTGTTCCAGAAATTGTTTGTAAGAGAATCGTAGTGTGAACTTATGTTGATGTCACTATGGTGCTTATAAGTGGTAGATTAGCTTGAGAGTTGGCGCTTGATGCATTGTTGTTAACTGTTAACCCGGTTTTAAGACTTTACGCAAGTTATGCGAACTATGACATGCTTAAACGATATCTTTTTATTCCAATTGTTCCTTTCTTAGTGAGTTTATTTGTCTGAATATGTTGGTTTGGACACGCACGCATTGATAAAAACACGTTGATAGTGGTGAATTTGTAAGTAAGTAAGTTTCTTTCTTTGCGTCATGATTAATTTATTTTCTTTTATAGCGGCACTACAAAAAGTACCAAAGCGCCATCTATGACTCAAATGAAGAACTAACATTCTAGAAAAACCTCACAACAACTTTTGGGCAGTAGCCCACCAGACATAACACCCGTCTGGTCGGAGGACACTCCCTTTTCTATGGGGTATGAAAAACTTTACAGCCTGTTCGTCATACCCCTATACTTTCATACCACCCTCAAATATTTATTTTCTACCAAATCTGTACTACATTAGCAAAATCCTACCAACTTTTAGGACAAAATCCTACAAAATTCCTGACATTGTAAACTTTTCAACTCCAACGGCCTGAACAAAAGTACCGGTGTAAAAAAGCGCTGAAAACCTAGTACGGTGATAAACTACACGACAGTTATGGGTGAGTATGATAGTAACTGAAGTCCTGGGATATTGTGGCTTTACAGTTGTAAAAGTACTAACAAAAGGACGGCCGTAACTGAGACTTACTTTTGTGTTTATATGTAGTTGTCATGCCTTAGTAATGTTGTCAAACATATTGGGTGGGTTTAGTTTAGTGCTTAGTTTAATAAGTTCCTGTATTATTCTGGCTTTATGACTGTTTATGTGCGAGGATGTAAATGTTTTTGTTAATTTGGCAGAATTAACAATGGTAAAAAACATGAGTGTTCTGCAAAAAAAATTCGTCTTGCTTACATACCTACTTTTAAGCGAACTCCCAAATAAATAGTCTAAAACGTTTTACCTTGTAACTAGAATTTTTAAACATTTATTTTATTTATTTACACAAAGGAGAACCATCAGCTATAACAGATGGATAACAATTGTATATGTAACACAGAGCCAATTACAGGTTCTCACGAATAAAAACAGAAAAAGTTAATAAAGTAATGGTAAATTACATAAATTATGTAGAACTTTGGAAAACCTTAGCCGTTTTTTTTTTTTTTTTTCGGATGGGAAATCATCAAATGACTTCTCCCGCTCTGGGCGGAGCAGGAGGGAGTGTCAGACTTTTCTGACTAAAACCCATCCATGCTCCTTCATCGCCCTTTGTGTTCCGGGGCCACGGTATCTCTTTCGAACAGTCCCGCAACCCATACCTCCACATCTCAATAGAGTATTAAAACAGTATATACATACTTGCCTTGGATTACTATGGTTGATTTCAAAACTACATCCGTAAATACGGCCCATCCAAACTTTACCATCTATCTCGGTATAAAACGAAACTAAAGACGGACCGATGAAAGATTTTTAGTGCTTTACTGTGTCGAGACACAAAACGTTCCCAATCCTGATTGAACTGTGCTGTCTCTATTAGAGTTTTGTTGTACACTTGTCTTACTATGTTCAGGTTTAAATGGGAACTGAGGATTATCGATGTTTTGTCACACGCGCGATGGAGATAAAGTTTGAAAGCCTTAAGGTCATTGGATGGCATGGCCAGAAAGGAGGTGTCTGCTGAGATGACGAGTAATAGAGTAAGTATGGAAGAAGAAGACATGATGCGCCGACCCCAAATGAATTGGGATAATCGCAAGAGAATAATGATAATGATTATGATAATATTCCTAACTTTATTATAAGGCATCTTAGCGACAGTTTTGCCAGTTATATTTGGAACCCACGTAATAGCTGGCGAGTTTAGCCATCAACCGGGTCCTCAGCCGGGTCCGAATTCAGACCACGGTTTCCTACACACATAATGACAATCCCTGACGGAAGAACCCAATAACGCTTTGCCCGACCCGGGAATCAACTCCAGGACCGATGCCTGCCGGGGTTGCGGGACTATTCGAAAGAGATACCGTGGCCCCGGAACACAAAGGGCGATGAAGGAACATGGATGGGTTTTAGCCAGTAAAAGTCTGACACTCCCTCCTGCTCCGCCCAGAGCGGGAGAAGAGAGATTTTTCCCATTTAGAAATACAAAATTACGAACACAAAAGCCTTCGACGCGCGACGTGTCCAATTGTAAGAAGTTAGGGAACTCTCAACGAGAACCCAAAATACAAACAAAATTAACAACTTAAATAAGTTTTCTTGAAGACAGTGTTGCTAATTGCGAACTGCATGAGGTTGCGTTAAGCAGTTCTAATTATGCACGTACCGTATTGAAGCCGTATTGTGTGGCAAAACTCCTGGAGTAAGCGTGTGCAGATTGTGAACGTGGAACTTTTAGAGCACATGAACTGCTTCTAGAGTATTGTGAAGTGTGTTAGGTAGCAACATTGTGTTCTTTGTAAGTGGAGTAAATTATTTAAATTTTTATTTTTGCGGTCATTTGGTACAGGGGCTGAGCGATTGACTCATCGTTTCGTGTAGCGTGTTCGATCCCCAAGGAACAAATATTTGATGGCCTTCAGATAGTTGTTCCGGTCTGGCTGAAGATCGACCCGAGCGGCTGTTATAATTTATCCACGATAACAGCTCTAATAATAGTTTAATATTAAGATTCTCATTCATATAAACAGTTGCTAGAAAATGTAACTCTGTGCTAGGTTTGCTGATGTTTCCTCACTGTTGTTGTTGTTCACTGTAAAATAACACACGAACCACACAATGATTCTGGAAATATTTGCTAGAACAATAATAGTGTTGTTGTCGGTACAATATTTTAATTTCACATCCAATTTAATCAGTATTTGTTTAAGTTTATCGAGATTTACAATCGTGTCGAATTTGTATTGTCATATTTGTATTATCGGACGTAAAATTGTTCGGTGTGAGTTTTATAGCATTTTATCAAGAATTCATCAGTTTTGTTTATTTTGAAGTACAGTCAGTGACAGTATACACATTTAAATTAACACACTCCTTCATTTTAAATACCTTTGGGGACAGTTCAAATTAGTTAGTAGTCATGCAGTTTGTTAAAAAAATAAATTTCTAGACTTTACTAATCCGTCTGGCCTTTATTAAAAAACTTTGCATAATTTCTTTGTGGGGCAAGAAACTGACAGTTTTGAAATTAATTTCGACACAAATCAAATAAATGAAGATTCTTGTCTGAGCATCCACTTATCAACTTGTCAGTTTAAGCAGTTATTATAATCTTCAAGAAAGAAAGAAAGAAAAAGTATTTATTTGTCTCGCACAGGACAATACAAAATGATTCAATTAACAATAAAACAAAATTATAAAGAAAGTAAAAACGAGAAAAATAAATAAAATAAGACATACGTTAGACTGAATTGGTCCTGTACGAGGTCAAAAGGCATCTCTACATGGTGCTGCAACATTAAAAAAAAATGTCACAGCAGTGGTATTCTGATAGAGCGCAAAGTGATGCCGCGGTCAGATACGAACAAAAATTGGTAATCAAAATTAAGTTTATAAACGAATCATCACCACCTGCTATCTTCCTGCTGATACGCTATGGTAATTTAAGATATTTATGCCTCATTTTCATTAGGCAACACTTCACATCAAAGCCTAAATAAAAGAAAACGGTCGAATTCCAACAGAGCAATAATATTTAGGAATTCATTCGCAGAATGAAAACGGTCATAATTTTGATTGAGAAAATTACATAGTTACGTATTCCCCTAACTAAACAGAATTCAATAAAATCAAAACAGTGACAATGTTACATCTGCAACAATGTTCCATCATCGAAAATAAAACTTTTCAAAACATTTTCGTGTTTATTTTCTCACGTTTAGAACATTTTCATGCATATGGTCACGAGTGGACAACTTATATGATCTGTGAAAAGCAAATCGTCGTTTTCGTGGAAACGTCAACTATGAACGTTTTATTCGTGCATTCTGTAATAGAACTTTGAAATAACTTTGCTCTATAAACTGACTTATTTATTAATAATTTATTTATTTAACACTTTATATTTATGTACACACTAAATATTGATTGCGTATAACACATGTGGTAATTATGCAATTAGGAATTGCATTGAATTGTCTATGACGTAATATGTAATACTAACCTAAATTATACTTATCCTTACTGTAGTACAGTCATGTTACCGCTGATCCTTTAATAAGGTAAATAAATTAAAAGTCGAGAAATTATTATTAAATCATTTGAGAAAGAATCCCTCGGTCTCGGTACAATATAACGAAGGTTGGCATATATCCCGAGCGTTGACGTCTGTCGTCTTTAGATATCTGGGAGGTATCTGGGTGGTTCTTCGAGGTCCCTCAAAACGTGGTCACACGGTCTTTATTCCTAACCTATTAAGCATTCAGTCATATGACCAAATACAGATTACTCTTTATTTAGATATATGTGTATTATTTCAACATTAAAAATCTAAAATAATTTATAATGTTCATGAAAAAAAATATCTAATGTCGAAAACGGCTGCAAAATCTTCGCGCGTCACACTCTGTTCGCGCTCACGGCAACCTTTGATAACTTTTGTATTCAATTCATTAGCATATAATGGAATACATCAAATTAATCATGTTTAATTATGCATCATAATAACCAAAGAACATTAATTTTATTTCTTAAGTTACAATACTTATTGGACAATATGTCTCTGTCACACGATTTTGCTAGTTTCGCGAGCGCGCAACAAAACTGCACATATCTTCCAAAGCGTTCATAATTTTCCATATCATTTTGAATTAAGGAATAATATAGATCTTCGAGATTATTCCCTAGTACTTTGTTCGTTAATGTACTTAAAACTTTAATCGTAATTCTCAAAAAAGTGAAATTTTCGTAACTTTCGTGGCACAACGTTCGTGGTTATTTATCCACGAAAGTTGTGTTATCGTTCAGATTCCCCACAACAAAAAGCTGATCTCAAAACAATATAATTGTTAATCTCAAATACAAGTTGATTCAAAAATAATATCTTCTGTTTTATAAACTTCAATAAACAGTAATTTGTGAAAAAATAAAGATCTGAAACCTTGTAGCTTGTAGAAAATACCTCTATGTAACTTTCGTGGTTTCTTTCGTAACTTTCGTGGGCACCGAAATTTCAAAATAGAATAACTCTAGTTATAGTTTATGCACCGATTTACATATAATAAAAAAGTAGTTCTTATTTTTACAGCATCTTAAATGTGTGCTCATTATTTGAAGATTGCTCTAAAAAAAATTCGCTACGAAAGTTGCGCGGAGAATACTTTTTGAAGAACTACCCATCTATGTCCAGCAAGTGGCACATCTCTATTCTTTCTAGCAAGAATTCGGTAGTATTGTGTACTATAATAATAATAAATAATATTTTTTTTATTGTTTCATAATAAGTGTTACAATAAGATGTGACACTGGATCCTGCACTAGGATACCCTGTGTCGCAGGATTCAGTCTCTCTCGACAAATATGGTAGATTATGAAGAGGTATCAAATGCAACGTGAACTATGTGAGTGTACATCTCTGCCTATCCCTTCAGGGATTACAGGCGTGATGTTATGTATGTTTACGTTTACTATAAAAACTATAATACACAACTAGTTACAGCGAAAATTTCATAATATGGTTTTAGAACTTTATTTCTCAAAAAGAATTAAAACCACATAAAATTAGAAAAAACTTATTTCTACTTAAAATACATTTAATTAGCGACGCGATCATCATCATCATTATCATCAGCCTATAATGTTCCCACTGCTGGGACACGGCCATATTTATATTCTTATCGTTTCCTCAGGATGTTTTCCTTCGGTTTCGAAGATAGCTTAAAATTTTAAATCCGCTATAATGTGTTTCTCTAGAGATTTTTTAAAGTGTACGGTGGCCGGGGGCCACGTGGTGGCTCTCGACGCCCAGGGCGTCTCCCGCGGCGGCCGGGACGTGAGATTCTCTCCCTCTCAGGTTCCGCCGCCTCCTTCTCTAGCATTACTGCTTTGCAGAAGGAGGTGACGGCGGTCCCAATCCGTCTCGCACCGGACCATGGACTGAATCAGGGCCGGACGCGAGAGGTCGCCGCCGCCGATCGCCGCTATGGAAGATCATCCTTACATACCGAGTTTCTTCCGTGCCTTGGAAAGCACGTTAAGCCGTGGGTCCCAGCCGTCAGCTGTCTGCAGATCTTTAACAGCCGTTATAGATAGTCACTGGCCCGAGCGACTTACAACCAGTCTTACCATGAGTATCGTATTACCCAGTACTAACTGTATTGTGGAGGTCAGATCAGTCGCTCCTACCTGATGATGATGACAACATGTTTATCTACGAGTATCAACATTGAATGCGTATACAAAGTCTTGTGTCCGTGCGGTTCTATTAACCGTTGAGGAGTTCTCTCGTGAAGCGACGATCCTGGGTTGTGAAGGCCAGAAAAGCAGTTGCTATATGGAAAATACTGGAATTCAGTTGCATCTGGTTAGACTGGAATCCGTACCCAACATAGTTTGGAAACTGGCTAGGCATATTATGAGTTTGTATCACGATGTTCCTGACACCGCGTATGTATAACTCACACACACACTCACAAACACAATGTTATCACATTCGGGATAGCTGTAGTCAAATATACACAGGTAAATTGCTCCATAACAACACTGACCAACACTATGATGGAACAGTTAGCGACTATTGTCTATCACATGCGCTAAATTGAACTGTCCCCGTGGAGCGGATTTGTATTGATGACGATGAGTTTGAAACTTCTACATAAAAACATAACATAACATCACGCCTGTAATTCCCGAAGGGTTAGAGCGGAGGTGTACCTAATAGTACACACACATTTTATCAGTTATACTTAAGTCCCACGTAATAGGGGTCGAGCCTATTGCCACCCACCGGGTTCTGTGACTGCTACTGAGAAATTCCTGATGTAAAAACCCAATTTTACTGCGTAGATGGCGAGACGAATTAGACCGCTTTAAGAAATACTGGACCACGGCTGCGAGTAACCAGGAGGTATAAAAATAATGGAAGGAGAGATTTTCCCAGCTGTCGGATAATATGGGCTGATATAATAAATGATTAATCCACGACTTTCTCTGCATGATAGTAAATATACAAAAAAAATATCCTATTACACGCGGCATTTTACAATGTAGCTTTTTATCAGAGTATAAAACCCTGTCAGCAACGCGAACACCACTAAAATGGCTCCGGTGCCCCTAACGACCAATCAACGCTGCACGTGGAAGGTTACACCGCTAACCCAGTCGTGTTCGCTACAGGTTTACCTACCGTTAGCGATACTATGACTATGCTATGTAAATGTTGGCAGACAAACAACTGGCGATAGAAAAAAACATGGCCGACATGAGGTTTTTTTCAATCGTCCTATCTGATCGATATAATCAGCATATAATGTCCTCCTCCTCTGTTGAGATACAGGCCGCCTCTTCACGAGAGCTGGCCAGGCCGATATACATTCGGGCCCACTACGGGTTGGAAGATGTGTTCAAATAAACATAATAATACCAGCTAATAACTGCCCCACTGCAGGCGTTTACCAAATATCATTAACACTAAAAACGTTACAGTTACCATGTTTAAAATTTTTAATGAAGTCCCGATATTTCGGCGCTGATGCAAGCGCCATGATTACCGATTAACTGTTTAAAACTGGTAATCGTTACCATGGTAAATATCCCTGTTTTAGTGTTCTATCATTAACACTGTTCTATCGTGTTAGAGACCATGTCATTTTTAAAAACTAAATAATTTAGTAAAAAAAACACAATTCCTAAAACAACTTAATAGGACTGCAAATTCACTTTCAGACGGTGACATAATTCATACACTCAGCACAAAACTAAATAACCCAAATGTATTAATCATTATTAGTACTTGTTCTAAAAGTTCATATGATATGAACTGTAATTTATCACCGGCAGTGCAACTGCTGTTGAAATTAAATACAATTATACGAATTATGTGAAGAGCCGGGGTATTGCGTATGTAGGTCGCGAGTGCCGGTGGGTACTTTAGTTCTGATGGAGGAAGAGAATGCATATATTGTGGTATGTGTTTGTTTTCACACTTTGAAATTAAAAAATGTGAAGTTAAACATAAACGGTGTAAAAAACCTCTTAACGAAGCCGAAAGGCACATGTTCTCCCCATCATTGCGATATTTTTTTTGTTCTACGCCATATCTGGGAACCTTCTAGTTACCGAGATATTGGGGGTCAAAGTTCCAACTTTTTGTCAAGTATTTTTTTAAATACTAACATTTTTACTTTAAACACCTCCACGACCCCCGTACTATTCAATCCATCCATCAGCACAATGTTTTGAGTGCTTTGCTTTGAGTTCTACCACAGAACATGATTTTTCACCCAAAAAAAAAAGTCGTTTCCCAGCAATAATTTTTGCGTAAAGTTACTTAGTTTGATGTACAGAATGCTTGGTTAACGGCTTCGTGATGAGGTTATTTATACCCTGTATATTGCAGTAATGGTTTTCTATAAAACTAGATGTTGCCTTCCTTTTTACTTCCATATTTGAATCGGATTTTGTTAACAATTTTAAGGGTTTTTTTTTTCTGCATACTTATATAAATCTAAACCTTTTTCTAAAATAAAAGTAGCGTAAATTACTCCTATAAAACATCAGCTATCTGCAAGTAAAAGTCCCGTCAAAATTGATCAAGCATTTTTGGAGATTAGTCGGAATAAACAGAAAACTGTACACCAGTGAAAGCAAGATGATTCATTAATTCACAAACACCAACCAGAAAATTTTAAAATTTGTGTTAATTTTTGTATATTGCCTACTTCAAGCTTATTCAGAGACAAATCCAACAAAATTACATACCAAAGAGTATAATAATAGTAAGGGAGAAGAGAGCCCTCTTGTGCCATTTTGAAGCATCCGATTTGAAGCGCCATCTGGATTTCTTAACGAGAACCAAGGCTCTATAGGTAGCTATAGGTAGATAGGAATGTATGTATACCTTCTTACGTATAGGTCAATATTTGTTTACATAAAGGTGATCATTCAAATTTTCTTGTTTTTTTTGCAAATAGCAGCTGTTTTGTTTATGTCGTATGTTGATCATAATGAAATTTGCGAATACATAACATAATTATGATACATTATAATACGAGCCATCATTCTATTCGCAAATTGCATTTTGATCAACTATACGATGTAAACACAGCTTCTATTTGCAAAACACAAGAAAGAATTTCGCCGGCTACATTCATATTTGAATAGAATTGACAGTTACACAGAGAATTTGTAAATAATTAAGCATAAGATGGACTAACGGAACACAATCAAGCGCAAGCGCAAGTTGCGGCGGCCATTATATGATGTTGCCAGTTTATGTTACACAAAAAGGATTTCCGAGACAAGGTTGTGGTATACGTGATAATTTGATGAAAAATGTAACAATTATTCTTTAAAAAAACACTTTAAATTAGATTATAGAACTTATTTGATTTTCATAATTGAACAGAGACATCTATCGTTAATTATGAAATATAGTACATAGTTTATTGGTAAAGTAAAGTAGATGGCGACTCTTTCTTCACTAAAGTTGTGCATGTTCTAACTGTCTCCCCCCTGTTACATAAACTTCAAGACCTGTTCACCATTACATAGCTAATGAGTAATAATAAATAAATCATGTACCTCTAAATAAATCCATACATTTGCTTCTAAATAACTTTTTGAAGTAGGTAGCTAGTACCAACTCGAGAGCCACGTAAGTTCTTTTTGAATAGCAAATTACACATTATCTTAAATGTTCCGCAGAATGGCAACACAGATTTAAAGAAAAATAACTTTTCGAACTCAACGGAATTATTTATTCAAATATGGAACTTGAAATTCATAAGAAGTCCCTATATTTCGAGAGAAACATGGTTATTTATCGAAACATCTTTCACTGGCAACGCGCGCTAGAAAATGTAGATACTTTTTTTTCTCTATTTTGTCATTTCCCCTTTGAATATTCACGTCCACAATCGAGTAGTTCGACGCGAATTTTAAAATGTATAGCAGTTTTTCAAGCATAATAATGCTCGTTTACGATGTCATTATGAAGTCTGTCGCATTTATTTTATTGGTGCTTATATAATGCCTTATGAACAGTCTGGAATTCGCGAGATCAATGACCTTCTTTCGAAACGAACTAATGTAAGAAAATTTCTTACATTGAAGATAATAATTGTTCTGAGCGACAATAAATTTAGAAAAATCGGTGACATCATGTTTTAGAAAGTTTTGAATATGTATGTAGATTGGTATGAGAGTAGAGGAAGACCAAAGAAACGATGGATGGACTGTGTCAAGGATGATTTGGCAATAAAGGAGGTGTCTGATGAGATGACGAGTAATATAGAAGTATGGAAGAAGAAGACATGCTGCGCCGACCCTAAATGAATTGGGATAAGGGCAAGAGAATAGGCATGACGACAGTATCAATAAATTGCAAATCTATTTAGTCCGTCAGTTAGAGTATTGGAAATTAATAGACACGTATTTTTTGTTTTTGTAAATCAATGAATATTGACAAAGATAAAACGCATCAAAACTCGGGAGTGGGGGCTCGTGACGTCAGAACTAGGTAAAAATTATACCTAGGCGTAACGTATTGCGAATTTTAGATGCGTCATGTCTTCGTCAATTTTGGTTCACGTAACAAAAGAAAAAACACGGGTCAAATATTTTTTGATAATTTATCTGACGGACTAATTCGTTTTTTTTTTTTGTCGTCTCGCCTATTAAGATAATGATGATCATATAATAATAAACATTCTCAAAGTTCTTCTCATCAAGTTCCTAATTACTACTTACGTCTTACATACGAGAAATGTTGACGTCCGCAACCAACCTTTTCAGCTAACAAAGCTAACGCTTTCTTCAGCTTTATACCAGTCTATTAAACTAATCGGATAAGTAAATTATTGATTAATGTGTCTATACTGGCTGCTATTGAATTAGCACTAACGATAATTAAAACGTCATTCAGCATGCGTCGCTATCGTAACTAAACTGCACAAGGATTTTTAAATAAACAGTTTTTTTTTTTTTTCAATTTTTCCCCTGTCCGCGTCACTCAAGCCCAAAAAACATCGTAGTACCGTATCGTAGTTTAGTTATAATTATATTTGACGATAACTATATTTAGTAGACTACTACTATGCAAGCATGTTTCACTATTCATTACATTTTTTCAATTTCACATTTCAACCAGCGCGGGTACATTTGGCAGTTATCGGCATGTCAATATTAGTATCGATAAACGTCAACATGGAATGACATTGCGTTGTTTACGAGCGTATCGATAAAATCTGACTCGTTTCCCAGCTGTCCGGTATCAGTAATTTTAGAAGCTGTCTTTATTTGTTTGAATTTCAATTTCGGACGGATTGTCGTAAAATATTTGTATCGATATGATTTATTTATGAATTTTGTTGTTTTGATTTTGCGTGGAATTGAGGACGATGACACAACAAGCTCTCACAGCCAGTCTAACACATCGCTCACGACCTCTCAAGCACTTCAACTAACAAATAATTTAAATGTTAAAGCACCATGAAACATAATTTGAATTCCGGCCCTTTCCAATCCTACCATTTCCTACGCACACAGCGCCACCCTACGTTTTTGACATGCATTAAACAGTTCCCCGCCATATCTCACCACTATACATAACGACTCCGCAAAATTATCGTGAAACACTGCAATCAAGTGTTATAAAAGACAAATTGTTTGTGCCATCAACCTATACTCATCCAAATCATCAAGAAACAAGAATTGGGGCGCCCCACAACATAAAATCATCAGGTACCCAGGAGCCAGCCGGCCCTCTTCAGCGAGCTCCGGTGAGTCCCTTCTACCTTTCCCGTTAGATACAGTCCACTTGCTCATCAAATAGAATCATTCTTTAACAGTAAATGTACGAAAAACACAGAATTAAAGTGAATGTACGAAGTTTGACATAACGATGCATTTTTTCTTGACAAGCAAAGGTGACTTGAACCAAGTGGTCATACTGTAAGACTTACGTTAAGGTGAAAGCGCCAGTGTAGCCCATGAAATGCAAACTTTCTTACGTTTTCTGCAATTTGCAGGTCAATGTCAGGCTGTATGGTGAATAAAAAAACGTAAGAAAATTTAAATTAATGGGCACGCGCACACTTCTTACTTTCGCGTGAGTACCATTGGCTCGCGCATTCTGTAAGCAATTTCTTTCATTGGTTTTCGTTGCTGTCACTGTTTTACACGTGTCGCTTAAGCGTATTGCTCGAGGCCAAACGGTTATAATATAAAATTTTATTAGTGCGTCTATATGGCGGCTCAAAATATCTGCGACACCTGTGTCATTCGGGCTAAAAGCTTGCATGAAAATCTTTTTCATTTAATCGTCCCGTCCGGCCCGAATTTGCTGACGCACAGACCTGTGATAATACTTAAAAATAGATTTTGATCTTTAAATAAGTTATGTTGGAGCCCAATTTACTCAAATTAGAGTCAAGTCTCTATTAATAACAATTAGGTGACATTGATAAGAGGCCACTGCTGATAAACATTTTTGCAAATTATTGTTTTAAAAATATTTAGCGTTAGTTCTGATTAAAACTTCACTCCATAATACCCATAAAAAACTATACAAGGTGTAATGCTCCTCCCTTCACGAAGCCGTCAACCAAGCATTCTGAACGTCAAACTAAGTAACTTTAAGCAAAAATTATCGCGTTGTGCTTAATGGATGGATCGAATAGAACAGGGGTCGTGGTGGTGTTTAAAGTAAAAAAAATACATTAAACAACTTGTGAAAAAGTTGGAACTTTGACCCCCAATATCTCCGTAACTGGAAGGTTCCCAGGTATGGTCTAGAACAAAAAAAAACGCAATGACGGGAAAAACAAGTGCCTTTCGACTTCGTTAAGGGTCTTTTATACACCCTTTATTTATATTCATATTCTATACCATCTCATCTAAAATTCCATCATTAAAGTTCATTAGGCGCTAAAAAAACTTTGATTACGACAATTAAGTAAATGAATACAAAAAAAAATAAAGCAAACACCACCCTCTTCATGACAAATGAGTTTAAAACAAACATCCAACCTCCATAACTCAAAGTATCTCAGTAAAGGTCAAGATATTAACTAACTTTTTACATACGTGAACTGAACTGTGAAACTGGTAAAAGTTGCCACATTGCCAGCAATATGCTGTAGCACTGCTGACGTAACGCCGCGTCTAAATTAAAGTTGCACACAAACACACCCACAAGTATAGGGTGTGTTACTTTGTTCACAGACACACACACTAAGAGCGGATTTCACCAAATCACCGTGAACACTAGCAAGATTTTTCAGTTTCAATATTCCTTAGCAATTACAACACTGCTCTTGAACGCAGTTCTGATCGAGTTCTGTTTCATTATTGAAATACGCCCTAAGATATCTTGATAAACATACTGTTGGAGTATCAGTGTAAACTATGTATTGCCATTTTTCTATGCAATGTTGTTGTAATAAGCAATGTACGTTTTATTTTAGAAAAAGACGGACTGCCTGATCAAGATGTTTCGAAAAACCAAAGATACCTTTAGGAGGTGGCAGGGGTTCACCGTAGATAATAAAACTCCGTACTCCAACTGGGATGAACAATGAATGAATTTATTTTCGAAAGCCCTACTTTTATACACATTATCCATGATAGCATCTAGGCCTAACCGATACCGTTTACAAACGCTCGACCAATAGCAACGCGCCGCAGGGCAAGCCGCGCGCGCGTCGCGTGATGCTGTTTCGCCGCGGCACTAAACCGACGCGAAGGGATAAATAAGAGTAGCGCGCAAAGCGCGGTCCTTTACCGTCCTATCAGTCTCCTGAAAGCACTCGGAAAAATCTATGAGAGACTTATTTATAAGCGTCTCAAAGATTTCACCGAAGCTAAGAGCCTCATTCCCAACGAACAGTTCGGCTTCAGGACCGAACACTCTTGTATTCAACAAACGTCGACCACATGAGCGCTGGTTTCCAGCGTTCGTCGATGACGGGCGCGTTGTTCTTCGACAAAGTCTGGCACAACGGCTTATTATATAAGCTGTATCAACTGGGAGTGCCGGACCGTCTCGTGCTCATCTTGCGAGACTTTTTGTCGAATCGCACGTTCCGATACCGCATAGGAAAATCGGTCTCCGCTCCTCACCCTATTCGCGCCGGAGTCCCCCAGGGCTCCGTCATCTCCCCGCTCGCGTTCACGTTGTTCACTAGTGACATTCCCAAGAGCAAAAAGGCTCAGTTAGCCCTGTTCGCGGACGACACGGCCATCTATTACACCGGTCGCTGTAAAAACGCAATCGCCAAAACCCTCCAATCCTCAGCCGATTTTTTAGGCGCTTGGTTTAGGAAATGGAGATTCGAGGTTAACCCCGATAAGAGTCAGGCCGTTCTTTTTTCGAGATCGAGTACTACTGTCACTTCCCCCAATCCGATCACTATGTACGGCAAGCCTATCCCCTTGGAGAAGCAAGCCAAATACTTAGGAGTCATCCTCGACAACCATCTGACCTTCGGGCCACATATAAAAACAGCTCGCGACCGAGCTGCTTTCGCGATGGGTAGACTCCATTACTTACTAACGGAAAAGAGCAAATTGTCTCTCAGGTGCAAACTGCGTCTCTATACCGCTGTGATCCGTCCCATCATGACTTACGCTTGTATCGTGTACGCTCACGCCAAGCCTAGATATCTCCATAGGATGCAGGTCCTTCAGAACCGGTTCTTACGTGAAGTCACGGGAGCCCCCTATTATGTCCGTAATGACATTTAGATCTTAAAATCCCCACGTAGCTCAGTTTATGAAGCGCCTCTCCAAGCGCTTCTTCGATTCTGCCATCTAACACCGTAACCCCCTGATCGCAACGGCCGCCCGTTACGAACCCTCAATTAGTCAGATCCGCCGCCCAAGGCATACTTTAGTCGATCCCGATGACGCTATTAGCCTCCTCCAGGAGAGCAGGAACGAAACTAGCACGCTTAGAAAGCACAGACGCAAACAGCCGTCATTCCGTCCTCGCCGTCGAGGCCCGTCGCGACGCCCCTATACGAAAACCCTCCCCGTCCCTTGCTCGTGCCAGCCCGCGTTGCTGAGCCTGTAGTCCAAAATCAGTCCCTAATTAATGACACCACTCACATCCAGCCTGTCCCCTTGCTGTCTTCTCCCAGCGACGCCCTAAGCCGAAGTCCGTACCCCGCAGGGGGTGCCCTTAGTGTGTAGTCGTTTAGTTTGTAAGTTTTTATGCCCTGCCTGGAGGCCTTACACTTAAGGCACCTACAGGATTGTCCGGTTAAGCAGACGACAACCTCTCTAGGTTGAACTGCGTGATGCCATTTCGAAAAAAAAAAAAAAAAGCGCGGTCCTTTCCATCGGGCGCCGCCGTCGAGTGAAGACTGTCGGCTCTGCTTTTGCTCCGCCGTGTGTCGTGAGCGCCGCGTGTCCATCTGCGTAGTCCCGGAGTGTGAAGTGAAGATGCCGAGGGAACTGGTGTTAAGCTTGCTCTGCCTGCTTGCCTCTGCTTACAAAACCGCTTCTTTCGAAGCGAAATGGCGTGTGCGGCGTTGTGATGACGCCGTGCTGTGCCCGTGCTTCAATCCTATTTATTTACATACCAACGTCTTTTTCAAGATGCTTGCTTCTCTGTTTCTTTGCGGAACGTCATAAACGTGGTAAGGTAATTGGTTCGGTGTTGACTGGTAATAAATTGGTTTGAAGGTATGTGGTAACTGGCTTGGAGGTATGTGGTAATGGTTCGAAGGTATGGTAATTGTGTGACGGGTACTATGTCACTACTAGCAAGATCTGTCAGTTTCAATATTCCTTAGCAATTACAACACTGCTCTTGAACGCAGTTCTGTTTTATTATTGAAATACGCCCTAAGATACCTTGATAAACATACTGTTGGAGTACCGATACTCCAACAGTATGTTTATCAAACAACCTCCAACAGTATGTAAACTATGTATTTTCTATGCAATGTTGTTGTAATAAGCAATGTACGTTTTTATGTCAGAAAAAGACGGACTGCCTGATCAAGATCTTTCGAGAAACCGAAGATACCTATTTCAAAGGTGTACAATGAATCGGAATTATGGAACCTAAACTTTAACTATAGACATCTATACCATTTAAAGTCTCCTTATCAGTCCTATTAAAGGCAGAAGGTTTTTCTTCAAAAAAAAATCTTAAAACAAGGTGTAAACGGAACCTTCACGAAGCCATCAACCAAGCATTCATCAAACTCTATGCGAAAAATATTGCTGGGAAACGATTTTTTTTTTGGGTGAAAAATATCGATTTACGTTAGGACTCAATGTAATGCAGTCAAAGAAAGGGTGCAGGGGGTTTAATATGACGTCTTAAAGTAGGGTTGTTTTAATGTCACTCCAGTGTGAAAAAGTGACGGAGCTATAGATGACGTCTACCGCCATCTCTTTCTCACTCTGGAATAAGATTAAAACAGTCCTGCTTTAAAACGTCATGGTAGGCCTCCTGATGGATGCATTGAATCGTACGGGGGTCGTGGTCGTATTTTGAATAAATTTATAACATACTAATTACGGAATAAGAAGGTTCCCGGGAATTTTCCAAAACAAAAAACTATCACAATGACGGGGTAATTGAAGTATTTTTACACCCATTATATTACACGTGTAGGCAAGAAAACACACCCACAACCACGTAAAACAAACAGCCTGTAAAGTGTACATCGACGTCAAAGTCTTGCATGTGTGCAAACACAAATTAGGTTTTAATATTTCACGGAATTCTCTCTTAGTACAGAGGCATTGTAGCATTCTTGTAGATGTAATTTTCGCGCCTAATAATAGAATAACGGCCTGTTTCGGAGTTCTAATTTTGAAACGAAATATTTTGTTAAAGCTCTGTAATACTTAACTAAGACTTTGCGCGTTGTTCGAGAAGATGGCTGTTTGAAATAGGTATTTTTGTGAGAAACGTTGATATTTCGTTACAGAAGAATTGAGAGAACCTTATAATAGCTTTTTAGCATGATTTTGATCATAACCAGCCTATAATGCTTGCAGTGCCAACACAAGGGCCTCCTCTTGAAGAGAGAGTAGGTTGTTATCCACAGGGCGGGTTAGATGTCACATGTCTTTTTTTTGGTTCAGAATACATTTTTAGTTTTATCACGATATTTTGCTTCACCATTTTAAGTAAAGATTTCAGTCATATTTTTATTTTCCGTCCTCTGCTCTTCTACCATAAACACATACCGCCTAAGTTTAAAACTGTTGTAGTTTATTCGAAGCAAATATTTTAATTTGCCTAAAAACTTATTCAAATATACCAAACCAACACGGGAAATACTAAAACTCATTAACCATAATTCCAGACTATAAAGTTTTAAAACATTTAATTGACATATTTATACACGAATGGTAAAATACACATAATTAAGCGAAACAGAAATAAGTTTAAGGGCTCGCTTCCACTGAATTGAGTGAGGTAGCTATAGTCTCCGCCAGATAGGTAAGAATTAAAGGTCATTGCACTTTCCTTAATTTCTCTGCGTAGGTACCCCCACAACACATTATGAATCGTTTTTTTATTACTAAAAAAAGTCAAGGATAAAAAAAAAAACTCAAAGCATTTATTTCAATTAGACCATTACGGCACTTTTGAATGTCAAAAATACAAAAAAGAAAATCAAAGCTACAGTCCCAGTCACAAGGCATAATAACTTGAGAAAGTACTGTAGTTGCCCATTCCCTAGCGTAGATCTCTATGGAGAAGAACGGGCAAGAAACTCCATGGACACTCTTTTAAAATCAAAATATTGTTACAAAATCTTGGTTACATCTTTAATTTTGAGATTATACATATATGTGAGAACGATGTAGAAAGACGTGCACACTAAGAGCGTCCAGAGTAAAAGATTAGATCAACAATTTACGAATAAAGTAATTAAAATGAACCTTGGCAGCTAAGAGATGACCAGTCCCAAATGACAGCGCCCGTTCACAAACATGACGCATGTTCCGGCGCCATTCAACTCAACCATATTGAAGGGAACTAAATGACCCGACACACCCGCTACCATCAGCGAGACATTTAAGTGAGCATGACATTCTCTCAGCCACCAAGGCATATTCAAATCAATGAAAGATTAATAAATGTAAATGGTGGCTGAACAGTACAAAGTACTCACACATGTGCTGTGCAATTACGAGTATATAATACTAAGAACTGGAATCTATATAATGCAAGTATATTTTTACAATCTTCTGCAGCTTCCACAATACATTAACATGGGAATCAATTCTTCATCTTCTTCTTTACGTGTCGATGGACTCAAATAATGCCCGACCCAAACAATCAATTAATTTGCCCCCCCCCCCCCCCCCCCCTATGGTTGTGGAGCAGGACCAGCATTTAGCCAAGCATTTTTATCATCAATGTAATCCCCCAAATTATAATATGCTTGCCTACATAGTGTGCGTTTTATACGAGATTTAAATTTCGTCTCGTTCAGTTGAAGAATGTGGGGAGGTATTTTATTGTAACATTTCAAACAGTACCCCATGAAAGATGAATCTACTTTAGCAAGCCTGAAACCTGGCTGAACTAGTTGGTCCCTATTTCTAGTGTTATAGTGGTGTCTGTCACCTCTTCTACTGAATAAATGCCGATTTTTCCTAACGTACATGATGTTTTCATAGATGTATTGACAAGGTACTGTCATGATATTAATTTCCTTAAACAGTTCTCTTAGAGAATCGCGTCTACGTAATTCATAAATCGCTCTGATGGATCACGATAAAGGTCGTTTCGGGACAAAATTATGTCATTATTTCTATTTTCGGAATTATGTATTTGAATAAATGTATGCTGGTTAAACCTTTAATTCTTATTTATCTGGCGGAGACGCTGTGCGTGAGAAAATAAACCTTCGATACGATTACTTCATTTTTTTTGCTCCGGTTACCGCAGTTCTGGTGATGGCCACGAGTAAACAGGGTGTAGAAGACGTGATTAGGTGGTACTTGTTAGGAATTGCTACGCTACTCAGTTAAACACTCAAACAACTTTAACGGGTTTATTGAGGTAACTAGGCTAAGTTATTGCTAAAATGATGGAAATGAATGCACCCGGTTGCTGTCTGATATGCACTGAGCTCGCGGGGCACTTAGTGCGGCCGCATCGTGTCGCTAGGTCAGCAAAACGTAGTCGATTGCAATTATTGCATCGAACACAGGGCTAGGTAGGTATTTAGTTTCTGTGGTATGCTATGGAGCGTTTGCAAGAGAACAGTTAAAATGAGAGAGAGATGGTGAATGTGGGTCCAGGTTTGCGGGACTGTTCGAAAGAGATACCGTGGCCCCGGAACACAAAGGGCGATGAAGGAATATGGATGGGTTTTAGTCAGAAAAATCCTGACACTCCCTCCTGCTCCACCCAGAGCGGGAGAAGTCATTTGATGATATCCCATCCGAAAAAAAAAAAGGGTGAATGTGGGTAAGAGACGCAACCGGAGAACGTGTACAAAACGGTCTAGGGAACTAGAACTAACCAATCGATAGGTTAGCAAAACAAAATGTTCAGACGCCTGCACTTTTTTGACTGTAGCATCCGCCATATTAATTTTGTTCACGAAAAATGCAACATATTTCACCTGGAGCGTAACAGAAAATCGATTGACACTATTCACCAAAATTGGCTCAATCGTTTAGGCGTTACGGTAAGTACACGCACACTTACGGTAAACATACAATAGACTGCTATCCTATAGACCCTACCTTTTGGCAATGCCAAAGTCAAGTAAAAAGAGTCCGCTACCCATCTTTGCACCACTCAGCTACACAGCTTCGCTTCACATCCTCGCACTGCTTTGGAAGAAACCATTACACCGTTACCACCACATCGCGTAGCTATGTCGCCCATCTCTGTTGGAAAACGAGCCTAAACAAACGCCAAATTAAGTTAAATATGGTTTGCAAATATTTTGGAATTAAATGTGCACGACTGTACAAGTTTTTACATTCGAGTGAATGGCGGACTTGAGTGCTGTAAAACAGTTTTTTTTTTTTTTCATAACATGCGTTGCAGTTTGAGTAGTCGGATATTGAGGATTTAAAAACCGGGATTATGTTGGGAAATGTGTTGAAATGTTAGTGTACTTAGCAAGTACACTAACATTTCGCTAGTTATTTCTAAGTCTCATGTAATAGGGGGCGAGCCTATTGCCATCAACCGAGCACAAATCTAGGCTCCGTGGCTGCTATTGAGAAATATCTGATGGAAAAACCCAATAACACTTTGCCCGACCCGGGAATCGAACCCAGGACCTCGTGCACTTCCGATTAGGGGTAGGAATACATATTTTGAAAACACACACATAGTGAACAAACATGGTTACAAAATAGACGTTCCTTAAAAGATGAAGACTACTCTGCTGGGAGACATTTACAAATCGTTGCAATCTTTGTTGTACAAGAAACAGCCAAAAATCGCACAATACCCAAGTACTGTGAAATCATCATCTTTACAGCTAACCGGATGCAGCTGAATACCTTTATTTTACAAGGAGCGATTGCCCATCTGACCTCCACAACCCAGTTAGTACTGGGTAATACGATACCTCTTTTTAAGACTGGTTGTCAGACTTTTTGGGCCAGTGACTACCTGTAACGACTGTCAAAGATCTACAAATGACAGCTGGGACCAACAGCTGAACGTGCATTCCGAGGCACGGAGGAAACTCGGTATGTAAGGGTGGTCACCCATCCACAGTTCAATCTAGGCAAGCTCGGCTTATACTAAAGATTGACCCGCGCGGCTGTTTTTATTTAGCCACGAGCTCCTCTTTCACCCAAGTACTGTGAAATATTTACAGTAAATTTTTAACCAACAAAAGAACACATTACCCCAAAAATTACCCCATAACGCGTTAACACTCGAAATAAAAAAGGTTACAGGTATGAGGAAATTAAAAAAGCAGCCGTGATTAACTCACAGCGCTTTAAAGCGGCAGTTAGCGTTAAATTCCCGCATCGCCATCGTACGGGCTTTAAAAAATATATGCATTATGTAGCCTACAGGCGTTCGGGAATGTTCCCGAGATTTACTATTATAGCCACTTGTAAACGGGAAATAAGTCCATCAAAAACTGAATAATTTTGGGCCTATATAAGTTTTATAGTGGTGTTAATTTACTACAATGTTTCTGCTACATTGTTACCTTTAATGTTGGTAATGTGGTTTTTATAACTTAATCTACGGTACATGCGTGATCTTTATAAAATATAAAAATTATGGACAAGTGAATTGACCTCGTTTATGATAAAAACGTTAATGACGATTTTAAGAGATAGGAATTGTATCAACCTTTTCTTTGTTTGTTATATAGGTTTCCAAACTGTATTTGAACTCGGTATTATGATAAAGGATGATTCCTGGCCAAAAAAAATATAGGGTTTAGACCGTCAGATAAATTTTCGAAAAATATTGGAAACATGTGTACGTGGTTTTTGTTTTATCAAATTAATAAAAATTACGAAGATAAAACGCGTCAAAGATCATGAGTGGGGGCTTGTGACGTCACTTTTCGGTAAAAACGTGCGGTCGAACAAGCTATTTGGTTTACATTTTACAATGTAATTTGTGGGTTAAACTGTAAACCAAATAGCTTGTTCGACTGTACTCGAATGTGACGTCACACGAGTTTTCGACGCACTGTATCGCTTTAATTTTTTGTTTACTTACATGAAAAAAGAAAAAAATGATTTTCAATATTTTGTAAATCTATCTAACGGATTAATTCGATTTTTTTGTCATCTACCCTATTATTTTCAAGATTTATACTAAACTACTAACTTATATGTCTACGGACTACATTCAAAATACGGTAATAAGTAGTCAACCAACGCCTTTCGTGAAACCGTTAACAATATTCACCACATAACTAAAACATTAACACGACCATAAAAACCCGTTTCGCTCGCTTAACTAAATAAAACCAGCCCTAAATCAGTATCACAATACCCCAACTATAATAAAGTGTGGAAAAACAAACTACGAGTAGATACATACATATAATGTAGGAGCATATCAAAACAATTTACACGAATGAATGGACCATCGTTATGAGTTACAGTTCACCCCGACCATAATGTATTCTGCTCACAGAGTCTTACAAAAATATGATGCCAATATCATACGTCTTTAGACGTATTTGTAATTTTATACGTCACGACATGTTGACAACACGATACGTTATGGTTTCACGATTGGTGTAAAGTCCTCATTTGTTTATTACAGAGAGTGTGTATGACTCGCAGTCCGATGGGTTTTTTGAAGGTTGATTCCTAACCCACCTAAAAAAATAAACAAAATTGGAGTTTCTTTTTGTAATATAAAAATAACAGCTTTTTACTAAATGCCTAAGAAAGTACATACGGTACTTATAACAATTTTTTTTTTATAATTTTTGTGTCAGTTTGTTCCAGCTAATCTCCGTAACGGCAGGACCTATTTTGACGGGTTTTATACTGCCAGATAGCTGATGTTATAAAACATAATTACGAAAAACTTCTATGTGGTATTAAAAAACAGGCCGTTTCCTAGAAAACTGCAATACCTACACGATTAATATGCATGGAACAGTTGATTTTTTTCAGGTTCATTGTTCAGAATGATGTACTGAATACGAGGTACCCATTTTATAATCAGTGTTCCCTTCATCCTGTATATACGACAAACGTTCAGTCTTGTTAACAATCAATGTCAAAGAATGTATCCAATATCGTGTCGTATCATTACCGTAGCATATCATACGCACAAAAGCGCTTTTTCTTAACAAATACGAGTAATATAATAATAAAATAGAACAGAGTTAAGGGATAAGCATCCATATTTCCGGCCTTGAATTATTTATCGTTGTAATTCCTTCTGCGATCAGTTTGTCGTGTTATCTTTCTTCGGTTTTTTCAAGGAAAATCTCTGAGGATCAGACTTTTCGGGCAAAAAAACCTAGACACAGCGCCGCCATTGTATGTAAGATTTTTCTCTTAATAATATATCGTTTTGTTACCTTTGTTTACTATCGAGTTTTACATACATACATACATTCACGTTTATTTCCTTGTATTGTATGAAACTTTATTTCTTTTCTATCTAAGTGATGAGAGGTTTATTTTTCTTTGTCCGTTCTTCGGAAATTGTAAGCAAATGTGAGTATTTCGTGGAATTAAATTAGAAAGAATAACGCAGTAAAATGTTATTCAGTGGTCTTAAGATATTTTTGATAAGCTTTAGCAGTGAGAGCCTAGTGATGTGACCTTCGGACTTCCAAGTCATAGGTCTCCAGTTCGATCCTACGACGTGCGTATTGTATAATAATCAATTGTTTCGGTGAAGAAAAACATCGTGAGGAAACTAACATGCCTGAGAGATATTTCTCGACGGCATGTAAAGGCAAGTCAGAGGTCCATGGTTGGCATAAAACTCTGACACCAGGTAAGGCCCTAATTACACGACAAAAAAGATAAAAAACATTCACAAAAAAAATATATAAGAGCCTTAATTATGAGTAGGTTCTTATTTTTATTTTTTCGTTTATCTAAATGTCTCTTTACCTTAAGTACTGAAACCGAGATACTAAAAAGGCCTTTAAAAGTTAAAGAACCTCAAACTTGAAAACCAGGAAGTCCTGCCAACCAAACCTGAACAATAAAAGCATGAAACCTACCCACTCCCCCAAGGGTAGTTTTAACTTTAATCTATGTGGCTGACGACCCAGCGTTCTGGCGATTGGAAAGAAATTGCTTGAATGTGAGCCACCGACCGAACCGCCGCCGCAGGGAATACTTTATTTAATTACCTACGTATCATGGTCCGTTTTTATTTTATCCGAAACGATTTGTGGATTGGATAGAGTTCCGCTATTCACTCGTTTTGTTGCGAGGTCAATAACACTTGAGTTTAGTTCGCGGTTTATCAGTATCGGATTTATTATTTTTTAGATCGAGTGATGTTCTCTGTATTGTGTTATTGTATTTTGTAACCGCAATATCAAAAACTTCCAGGCCAACCATATATCAAAATGATATGGATTTGTTTTCATGATGCGGCCGGCCACTTCTTCGTGTAAAGTTTCCAACGCGCACCCAGTTCAGGATTAACGAAGCCTTACAATTAATTATCTGTTACTATTGGTAATTTTTAACATGTAGATTGTATTTAATCACTAGTTGGTGGAAAACAATTTCATTTGAATCATTGTAGAAGTTCTGCAATGTCATTTTATCCAGAATTAAAAACTACTAAAAATATTAATTTTAACATCCAAAGACTAAAAGTGAACTAGCCGTGTGGTATCCGGCAGAGTAGAATATAACCAACCCATTACACTCACGGGTGTCGTATAAGGCGACTAATGTCTGAGGCAGAACACCTTGCGCCTCCGTAGACCAGAGAATGGGCAGCAGCGTTTTCTGTTAGTCTTTCATCACTGCGATCTCCAATCCGCCTGCCAAGCGTGGAGATTACGGCAAATTCCTCCCATCATGGGAGAGGCTTATGTCCAGCAGTGGACGTTATGGGCTGTTGTAGTAGTAAAAGTGAAGTCACAATTTATACTAATTTGTTTGTTTGTCAGCGATTCCAAGAAGTTGGCTGCACCAATGTACTAGAACTTTCCACCGGGACTGTTGTGAACGAGCTTTATTTGCGCACTATCAGCGTTGAAGTGATAATGAAACAACGTATGAAACTTAAATTACTTAAAACTGGATGGATCGATGGCTGATCATCATAATCTTCTTGCCCTGGTCCCATGTTACTTGTGGTCGGCGCAACACGTTTTTTTCTTCAATTCTCCTCTGTCAACCGTCACGCTATCATTTATTCCTTTTTCTTTCATATCATTTCTCGCAATCTATCAGAGACCAAGGAAACGATGGATGGATTTCCATCGTTTCCTTGGTCTCTGATAGATTGCTGATAATAATGATGATAAATAGGATGTGGTTTTCGTATATATCAGAATATTTTCTAAAATTAATTACATTACACTTATTTCTGCAGTGAGCAGTTTTCTTTTAAATCTAGGGTTTTAAGATTAAACTTGAATGTAGTAACATCAATATAAATCACCGGGTGATGGCGTTCAAGACCAAACTTCTTCTTCGCCAGTCCACACGGCTGTGAAGTCTTATTACAACCAGTCTGTACTGTCTGTTCAAAGGCCTCCCTCCGTTCCTTTCATCGGTCACAATTCTGTAATACTTCTCAAGGAAGACATCGGCGGCCCCGAATCGATGATTCAAAACACTAATACTGTGTGTACGGGCCCACATGTCCTGCTCAGTCCCAATTAAATTGGAGAGCTTTGAGCCTTTGCATTACTAAAGCACCCTAAAACTTGTAATAAAACTAGCTCTCTAAAGACATACCATGAACGTGGTGCACTGACAAAAATACTTAATAAGTCGTCTCATCCATACTCCAAGCTGGCAACACTTTATGGTCTACAGACTTACTACAAATACGGGGTTTAGTTCAACGCAGACGTGTCATGATTAGTTTCTTTGTATTGTACAATTTTTGTATTGGTCTTCATGTGCCTTATTGGTTCTACTAAAACAAAACTGAGGTCATTAAAACTTAACTTGTTCACTAAACAGTATGATATATACTTTCTCTTTTTACCTCTTGTAGTTACAATCAAATCTATTAGCGAGATTTTGTTTTGTATCCGAACTTTAATATAAATCTGACTGGGTTTTTTTGTCTGTGATCATCAACAAAAAGACCCAGTCAGATTATGATAGTTGAAAAACCAAAACTATATACTGTGCATAGACCGGAAATCGATCTCAAAACAGAATAACACTAAAACTACAGATCTACAATCTACATTAAGCAAAATAACAAAATAGACTTGTTTCTTACTCAACTACTCAAGGCCATAATATCTTTACCTACTGAAATCATCGAAACACCGACGCACATTAAAAAACGAGGTAATGAACACTCATACCTCTCATGAGCAAATAAAACCCACACAGATAATTACAGCCCAGTATTATATCTTCAAAGATAATCAAAAACAAGCCAAGCACAAAAACCAACGAGTCCCAAATATCCTTGCTACACGAAGAGAAACCCGATAATTCCCGACTGTAGCCGAAAGTAACACGGGGTACCCATTAACGGAATTAGCCGAGTCAGCGAAAACAGTCTTCATTTAAAAACTTACAGCTTATTTTCTTGCTAAATTGAAAATGTTGAAGAACTAGTTTAAATCTTATGTAGGGAAAATTGGGTAGCCCGAAGTGTAATTAGAGTAAGTAGTTATTGGGAAGAACTGGGGAAGAATTGATGTGCTGTGTGATCTCTAGCTTAAAGTAGGGAACAGTAACACGCAAATAATTATGGGTAATTTTATTTCATAATTATATTAGTGACTCACCGCTTCGCACAATATGTATGTATTTTGTAAATTATTTTCATATACAGGGTGCAAACAGACCCTTCACGAAGCCGTCAACGTTGATCTATAAAAAACGCGGAAAACGACTTTTTTTTTGGGTGAAAAATCACGTTTTACAGTAAAACTCAATGTAACGCATTTAAAACATAGTGCTTATAGACGCATTTAATAGTAAACGGGTTATGGAGGTATTTAAAGTAAGGTTATGACTTTAAAAACTTGTGAAAAAGTTGGAACTTTGAGAAATATCTCCATAAATAGGTTCCTAGGTATGGTCCAGAAAAACAATAATTGCGATTACGACGGGAAGAACAAGTGCCTGTCTATTTACACCTTTTATACGACGCACGGGACCGGTCAATGTGGCGACACTTAGGGGAGGCCTATGTCCAGCAGTGGACGTTTTTCGGCTGAAATAACGATGATGATGATGATTATACATACATACATACCTTTGGGAATAAATTATTTAATTGATGGTGAATACCGCATCAAATACCTTGCTGTTTGTATAATTATGTGAGTTTAAATGTTTGTTAACGCACCCACGATGCAGGACAAATTCCTAGAGTGTCGGGAAATGTTTTTTTTTTAATATTTTTTATATTGGAAAGCGAGTACATAATTCATAAACTACAATATTACCAGCCCAGATTTGAAAAACCAGCTAGGCAATTGAAACTCTGTTATCGGGAACTCTTCACTTTGAAGACAAATTTGTTAGACAATCATTTATTTTTCGTTCTATGCTTTCAAAATAGGTACACTTTTTTCCAAACCTCGTGTTTATGTAGGCTAATAATAAGTCTATCAGGAAAATATACTAGACGTACCATTACAATCCGTCGTAATAAGGAAAACTTAATTAACAATATTCGAAGTTCAAAGTTTCCATACGTAATGTTTTCTTAGAATCTTACACGTGTTTAGAAATGAATAAGAAATACCTACTCGTTATTTCAAACTGTTTAGGAATTAATAATTACTAATGATGAAAGTTCTGGGGAAATTCCTGCTACTTATTTCATACCAGTAGTACAAATTATGTAATTAAAAAAAAAACCATTTGTCATTTGTATTTTTCTGAAGATTGATAATACGACATAATAAGTGAACGGGAACCACATGCTGTACTTTTCATCGCTATAAGCCTTGTCCTTTCCTGTTTTACTAAAAGTAATTATTTTAATAATCATCATCATCATCAGCCAATTAATGTTCCCACTGTTGGGACACTGGCCTCTTCTGAATTAGAGGGAATGGGCTATAATCCACCACGCGGTCCCAGTGCGGATTGGTAGATGTCACATGTCTTCGAATTTTGTAAAAAGGAAAAATGAAAAGAATAATTGGATTGGTAAATACGCGTAATACACCGCCGCCGCCGCCGCGCCTCATACATGTGTAAAGCCTAATTAGTATTTATAATTGATCAAAAATCTATCAATGACGGCAAATAAAGAAAGAAGTATGGAAGAAGAAGATAGGATGCGGTTATCCCTAATTGATCTGTAGGGCTATTACGTATCTCTGTTGACAGCTCGAAATGATAGTAACTGGGCTCAGTGTCCATCAATTAACTGTCAAAAGGTTAGCTTCGTATTACGTATGACCAGTCGCGATCAAATATGACGTCATTCGTTGTCATCGTTACTGATAGTCACCGAAACTCATTTTGACAGACGCTTTCGTATCGATACTTAAATTATTTCGATTATGTAAGCATAGTGGACAACAAATTGATGACAACTGAGTTTGAAGTGGTTGTCGTGAAAGACGTTACACCGTACCCGGGCTGTTAGTCACCGTAAAGTGATATCCACTCAGTGCGATACGTAATACCAATATTATGACATTCTCGGTTGTCATCAAAGTTTGGTGTACAACCGAAGCTTGATAGTCACTGGATATCAGAAAGATAATGTAATAGGCCTACTGATCAGAGCTAGAGATCATAAAATAACCAGTTCTGAAGCTCTGAAGCTTCAGCTTCCAATCTAACTGGATACAGCTGAATACCAGTATTTTACGTGAAGCGACTGCCTATCTGAACTCCACCACAACCCAGTTAGGACTGGGTAATGCGATACTCTTTTGGTTAGACTGATTGTCAGACTTTCGGGCCACTGAGTACCTGTAACGACTTTCAAAGATCTACAACAAAGCCTACACATATACTGATCAAAGGACATCCGGGACCAACGGTTTAACGTGCTTTAAATGAAAGAAAGGTAAAAAAAAATCCGCAGACCAAGCTGCCTAATCGTGGCTTAGCCTGAAGATTGATCCGAGTGGTTGTTATTATTTAGCCATAAACTCCTCAAACAGTTCTGAAGCTAACAATATTTCAGTTACCTGTTTTCATGATTGATAAAACTGACCTTGAATGTCCTCAATACAAAATTCCCGTTTTCAAGGATCGAGCATATTTTTTAAGACCTCAGATCGTTTGCCCAAAGCGCTCACGTAGGTACTGTATGTCTGAAATACGTAATGTTAGGTTGGGTACTTTCTATTACAGTGAAACCCGCTTTATCACGTGAATACTAGAGCATTTGTATGAAAACCACCACTTTTCGGGGAAGTAAGCAAAAGTTCGGTAATAACATGTTCGATAAGTAGGTCGTATAGTTTTCTGCTAAGTTGGTACACGAGTTTCAATGTAATGAATAGGTTTATCTGTGAGAATATCGATATTCTTTATTCGAAATTTATTTTTTTAATGTTGCCTCACACTAGAAATTTCTCCTATATCGTGGGTGCGGTTACTAACATTTAAACTCACGTACAAATACAGGCAGACCCAAAATAACTACCTGTAGGCCATACATTTTTGTTTGTTCCGAGTGGGAATCGGACCCGCGACCCGCGAAGCAGTCAATCACTCAGCCACTGCGCCAACCGTGTTGCCAGAATTAAATAGCCTTGGTTTTAGTAGCGTTGTCGTGTATAGTCTACATTTAGAGACTTGTTTTCACTTTCCTAAAAACATCTTATATGGATTTTCAGTTTCACTAGTATGGATTGTTATCGACTGGAAAAAAACATAATCAAAAGCGTAGGTTATGCAATATAAAATACATCATCATCATCATCAGCCTATTAATGTTCCCACTGCTGGGACACGCTCCTCCTCTCTATGAGAGTGAATAAGCTAAAATGGGCCACGCGGGCCCAGTGCGGATTGGTAGATGTCACATGTCTTCGAATTTTTGTTTCCTCACGATGTTTTCCTTCACCGTTTTGAGAGCAGTGGTGATGAAATAAATTACACAAAGTAATGCGCTTGTCTGGGTTCGAACCCACGACTTACTGTTCGTAAGTCGGGGCCGCCAACACTGACCACCGCTACTCTCAGAATACATCACTCAAAAGATATACATAGAAGCTTTATATTCTGCTAGGACAAAGAAGTGTTGTGACCAAAATCCACGCTTTGAATCTGCTGCACATCAAAAAGACCGCGATTTCATACTAACAATTTAAATTAAACCACTATATTTACAGCTTTCATAAAAACTATTCGGTATTGGCACCAAAAGGGTCCAAAGTTGCTAAACTAAACTTTTGTTTAGTCCCGAACGGCAGGGAAACGCTTTATCATTTCGATGGGGCCTACAAATTCAGTTGGTCTGCAATAAATCCGAGACGGGAGTCGCCAGGCTGTACAAGTTTTTAGGATTTTGCATAGATGATTATGTACAGAACGGTAATTGCGTATTACACTTAAGATGACAATGCCTTTCAATATGAAAATTCAACTACTTCTACTGTGCTATTTACGTTGTCGGTTAGAGGAATTTTTCACCAGGTATTTTTTTAATATATTCTTCGGATTGTAAAAGAAAGTGTCTTCAATTGGAGTGCAGTAATATCTACATATTTTTCATGAAACTTTTGATTTTGCACTTTTTCGAGTTTTGCCTTTTACTTTTTTGGGCTACTGCCACTCAGTAAGATCAAAATCAATTTATCTACCCAATATTTAAATAAGCATTTTTCCAACAAAATTCGCTTACACAAAAAATGGGTCACCAAAGTTACCTACAAAAAAATTCCCGCATTTTAAAATGGTAGCCACCCTATTTGGAACGGAACTCCGGATTTTTCTGCTCGACTGTGTTGAAACTGAGCAGCGACTCGGCGAGGACGCACTTTCCTTTATCTGCTACGATTGTCCCGAGAATTTATTCTCATGGACACAACTAGAGATGAATATAATTCATATTGTTGTTTTTTCGCCTTGTGCGCGAGTCGGACGTTGCCGCGTCGTCGGCGCTATTTCGGTCGGAAGCACACAGAGCATCTTGAGGTCCGGTCTTCTCTATAAGATATCAGCAGAGAGGAGAGGAGATATTTTGTTCTTCTTCTTGGTTTTCTGGCACGACAAATTTTATACTTTTTTAGCCCAAAACTTCGCCAATTCCACCGCATCGTCGGTAGCAGTAGTAGGTTGTTTTGGGCTAAGAGGGCAGAATAGGAGGTGGGGCATAGTTTGTGACACAGCTCCAAAACCACACACCGCTGCTGTTTCATGTTTTGTTAATAACCGCTGATGTTTTGTTAATAAACAATCAGATACAAGCTTTATTCCCACATCTCTTACTCGCGTAGCTTTGATGGACATATCTTTTTTAACTAAGCGCATGTGCAATGGAGATTTGAGATGTATGCAGCGGCACCCCTGCTTCCCTCCCCAATACTAACCTACAGTAAATCGTTAGCTGAACTGTTCTCTTGTCTGAACACCCGGAGCCAGCACTGCTCCACTCTAGCCAACTCACATATTTGCTTCGCTAGATGGAAACACCATTTATCTGCTACGCCGCCGCGCGCCGTACTCATGTATCTTCTCTCCGCTTTGGTGGAAACCAGGCCTAACTCGGCCGGCGAGATGGTTGGGTGAATAAATTCGTGAACAACTTGCATGTAACATCATGTTACATGAAATTGTGAGATTTTTATAAAACATTTTTATGATAAAATCTTTTCTACAATGCATTCGTTGTACCTATCCCTACCCATGTGTGTAGCTCGTGGCTAAAAATAACAGCCACTCGGGTCGTTCTTCAGGTTAAGCCGCGCATTCCTTATGTTGGCCGGTGGATGGGTGACCACCCATTACATACCGAGTTTCCACCGTGCCTTAGAAAGCAGCCGGGACCAGCTGTATTTTGTAGATCATTAGTCCCGGCTCTAATTTGTAGATTTTTGAGAGTTACCTCGTTTTGTTTTGTTCACCTTGGATTGCGCGCATACTTGATAAGCGTAATGAGCGAGAAAAGCTTAAGCCGCGGTTTGCAATGAGTGAGTGAAATAACGTTGACACAATTTGTTGATGGATTAAGTTGGTCTTCACGGTGACAACCGCCTGCATATTAAAACTGTGGTATATTATATCAAATGAATCCCTGTTTTTTTTGAGGTATTTAACTCATTTGAGTTCTTAACAGTAGTCCTGTAAAGCAGTCTAGAGCGTGGCTAGTCTAGTATTATTGTCTGTGATAAATTCAAGACTCAGAACAATCGTATGTATATTATTATGTAGTACGTATGTATTAATATGTAAAAGTTATCCATCACAGGTTTCGAAAGCTATTTTTTTAAGCCTTATTTCAATGTTCTACTTCATTAAAAACAATTTTAATTACCCTGTTTTAAGTTGTATTACGTGCCTATATTATTTTACGTCAGAAAGTAGTACAATTCAGAAATTTTATAAAACACAAGTCATTATAATAAAATGCACATTACAATACACTTTTAATTACGACACACGTGTGAATTATATATTTTTAATTAAATTTAACAGGCTCTCGCGCGAGTTAAGCTTTTGTATAAAATAAAATAAATTATACTTACTCGTTAATGTTTTAATTTTTATCAACAGAATTACTTTCGCATTTCACATTTCAGAAGCAGTTTAAAGAAAATGTCATTGTTTTTTTTTTATTAAAAGAGAAGTTTTTAAAATGGATATTGTATTTGTAAAGAGTTTAAATACTCTGCCTGATAAGGGGCATCCAAACCGAAGTTGCTTTTTATAAAGCAACGTCGGTAAGTATTTTTGGGCCACAATGAATTCGACGTTTGAAGGTTTGAATGTCTACAACATTCTTGTCGATTGTACAAGACTACATTCGATTTTCAACAGTTACCTAAGCCAACGACACATAATTATCATGTTCGTCGTACTTGCTTGGCATTGGACGTGATCTGAAATACGACAGAAGCTTTTCATAAACTACACTTAGGTTTATGCTTATTATGGTTTATGATGTAGCAGAAAAGCATAGTGAAATTAACTAAGCAGGCATACGTAAAACCTTCTCTCTCTTTCTATCACGTCAATTCCAAACAAAACTTCCGTATATTGATAAATAAATGCTATTACTCACTACAGGAATATTTGGACGATAATTCTATAATTTCTGCTTCAGAAAATTGTACATCACCTCACCTATTTTGACGATTTAGAATCTTATTAATATTAAGACATGTAACCTAATATATTTGACATTTATTGAAATCGATTATATTCTCTATTTATACTGATTAATCTATTTGACATTTTTATTGAAATTGATTATATTCTCTATTTATATTGAAATATGCATGTACCTATCTATTAATTGATTTTATTACCAATGTGAAAGTCTACATAATTTTATATTATTCTACCACTTTATGATAATTATTTTAAAAGTTAAATTGTTGTTATGAGTAAAGACAATGTAATTAAATATATTTGTGCGCCTCTGGGCAAAACATAGAGGACCTACCTATCTGTAACCACTATTGTAATCTGACCTATGTTTACAAATAAAGCATTCTGATTCCGATTCTGAGAACTAAGTAGGTACCATCATTATTCTCGGTTCAAAGCTAATCGAATGTCCGTCATAGTGGCGATGATTGGCGCCCACTGTGTACACAAAGGACGACATGCGGCCTCATTCATTCACTCATTCATTTTGTTCGCCTTGTTAATGTGTTTCAGTGTCATTGTTTTGTTCTGCTTTCCAGTATAATTCATCATTTGCATAGCCATTTCTTTTATTATGTTAGGGCTGCCTTCCAGTTCAATGCTACCAAAATCTTTTGGCGTTTAAATTATATTGTGATGCAGGCGTTGTTGGTAAGCTTTTGAGAAATTCAAAAAACAAAATGTCTGCGTTCGTTTTGATTTTAGCAAAGTGACTGGTGACTCATGACTGGACAATGGACATAAATCTTTAAAAGAATTATAATATTATTAACCTGTAAATGTTCAATAGTAAGGCAGAGCTTTTGAGTCGGTAAAGATACACCCATTTTCAGTGTATAGAAAATACACAAAATAAGAATACATTAGAAGAATTAAAAGAATATAATAAGGTACAACACTACAGCCCGTATTTAAATTTCATTTTCTTTATAATATGTTTTTTTCCAAGGGTATGGCTACTTTATGTACATGCAATAAATAGTTCTTGCTATGCCAAAGAGACTTCCAAATCAGGAAACCAAGCTCCGTTCGATGTTCCAAGAAATTCTCGAAGCACTTAAGCTCATGAACGCTTCCTCAATTTCCTATAACAGACTGCCACCATTTTAACTAGCACAAACAAACGTTCCGTTTGAACGAAGACAATATGGCCGCCACAATTAAACCACGTTTAAAACATGAGACGTTAAGTTTCAAACAAGTTCTTAATTACGTTTTCGCGTTTCGCGAATGTTTTCATAAACAATTTTGTGTTATTGCTTTAGTTTTCTCACCTGTATTTTATTTTATGCTAGTTTTATGTATTTCTAATATGTTTAGTATCCTTAATTACTTTTTCATAATGTTTTGTGTAATTTATTTCATTACTAGGTACCTACTGCTCTCAGAGGTCTGTATGGTGCCGGATGTAAAGAATAGCACCATCCCATAACTTCCCGTGGGTGTCGTAAGAGGCGACTAAGGGACTTACCAGAGAATGGGCAGCAGCGCTCTCTGTGCTTTTGTAACAACCGTACTGCGATCGCCAACCCGCCTGCCAAGCGTAGCGATTATGGCTAAACACCCCCTTTGGGGGAGGCCCATGTACAGCAGTGTACGTCTTTCGGCTGAGGTGGCTCTCAGAGGAGCTCGTGGCTAAATAATAACAGCCGCTCGGATCAATCTTTTGGTTAAACCGCGCTTGCCTCGGTTGGTCTGTGGATGGGTGACCACCCATTACCACCCATTGATGGGTGGTCATCCACCAATTTTCCTCCGTGTCTCGGAAAGCACGTTAAGCCGTTGGCCCTGGCTGTCATTCGTAGATCCCCCTCACGATTAGATGGAAAAGTCTAATTAGCAGTAAGTCTAATTAGCAAAATGTATGTATAGTAAATGCAAAATAATTAGTCAAATTCAGTGGTCCGAAAGTCTGACGGTGAAGTGACTGTCTATCTGACCTCCACAACCTAGTTAGTACTTTTCCTTGGTTTACGATTTTTAATTTTCGTTTTTGTATTATTATTAAATTGGACCCTCTTGAGTCCTAACTCTTAAGAGTGGGAGTTCTGAACACTCTCTTCGAGTCCGTGCTCTCTATCATTTGAGTTCCTTTTAACTACTCTCGAGTCCTATAACACTCTTGAGTCTCCATTTGAGTTTTCTTTAACTCACACCTTCAGTATTACCCAGTACTAACTGGGTTGTGGAGGTCAGATAGACAGTCACGTCATGTAAAATATTAGTATACAGCTGCATCCGGTTAGACTGAAAGCCGACTCCGACATAGTTAGGAAAAGGCTAGGCAAATGATGACTAGGTACTGCTATCAAAATGGTGATCTTCTTAGCTTGTCGATGACAATTTAAATTGAGTCAGCCCAAAACGGTGATGAACAACATCGTAGGTATCAAAAAAAATCGAAGACATATGGTCTACCAAAGTATCAACTTGCACTGGGCCCGCATGTTGGATTTTAACCAAGTCCTTCTCATGTGTCCCAGTAGTGGGAACATTATAAACTGACAGTAGCAGATGCTATGTAATTACTGCTTAATAACTGTGTAGCTTCCCACATGGCTTCAACGTGTCGTATTTTTCAATAACGGTTCTTATCTTATTGACCGATAGGTACTGATAATATTATGACACGTATCCGCAAAACACCCGGGTTTTTCTAACAATCATCCCAGACAAGGATTAAGATAGTTATTATTCTGTTGTGATAATCGGTTTTCCATTTCATAATAGATAGCTCTAGCTTTATCAAAACTAGTCTAATAACTTGATAGATAAAATTATTCATTACGGGATTTTAATACATTATTAGAATTATTCATGGGTGTGAATCGACTTTTACAGATCGTGAGAATCGTGATTTCACATCAAAATCGGCTCAGTAGTTTAAGAGCTACTCTAACTCCTAAATAATTTTTTTTTTTCACTTTTTAGCCACGTCATGTCCTTGCGACATTTTTTTTTTTTTTTTTTTTCTTTTCTTTTTTTTCATACAATAAAGGTAATAACAATTCGTTTATTTGTTCTACGCGATTGCTCACGTATAGGATTGGTACATTACATCTAGTACTCTTAGTTCCTACATAATAATCAAGTATCGATCTCCAAAAGACCTTTGACCTGTCATTTACGACTCGTTAATCGTCTGAACGTCTAATATTTTTAGTCTGGTCCATCAACTTTCAGAAATGGGCGATCTCGCCACTTTTGTGCCAGCTGTCTCTTTTCACAAGAGATTAAATAAGGTCAAGATGACGACTCAATGAAATAGAGACCCGATTATAAAGTTGACGAATTAGTGGTATTTCGATTTTGAATTGTAAATTCTGTCAAAGGTTTTCTGTTAGAATTGTTAGGTAGTCATTTAAAATCCAGATAAAGTGATGCATTTCTTTTTGGGTGATGTTATTAATCATCACTAGCAATTGCCACAAAAATAAGAATTTATGCTTACTAATATTATAAATGCGAGTTTGTTTGTTCCCTACACTACGTGTCTTTCGAATCATGGTTGAATTATATTATTACAAGCAGAGTATAACTTGAATTGATTGTAAGTTCTAAATTAACACGAGCGAATCCGCGGGCAATAGCTAGTGCGTATTGCCCGCGGCTTACATACATACACATAGGTCCAGCAGTAAGTTGTTCTTTTTTTGTTTTTCGGTGTTGTCACAATCAACGGAGTGCAACTACTATTCCTTGGTTGCCTATTGCCTCCAAATTAAGTAATAGTTATTTTCAACACACTTGCTCATAAAATGGCTCTAATTTCACCGCAATTAGGCACATAATGACACCTACAATCAAACTGTGACTTTTTCATTACTATTATTTACAAGTGAGATATAGGGTTTTTTTTTTGGTCGAGGTGCTTGTTGCTTTGTTCCTACAAAAGTTTCTATATAAAAAAATCGTGTTCAATAGTACAAATAAATTAATGTACCTATTGCTTGCTCATTTCACTAAAATGTAACTTTTGTTTTCTCTGTAATAAAGAAAACTTTGAATTCCCTATTTTGTCGTGGATTCGCTATCCGCGAAAAGTCAAAAAAACAAACCTCATTATTTTAGTCTATAGCCGATCGCCATTGTTAGATGCGCGCGCATAAGAAAACCGATTAAATTTTCCCGCCATTGCGAAAAACTTTTCATTACTCGTTGTCACTGTTGAAATTATAGTTATATAAGAATAAAAAATGTCTACAAGTACTAGTTATGAAGAAAATGATTTATGTTGTACACCGCCCGATATAAGATGTGAAACGTTATGGAAAGTTTACTACCTGAAAACTCCAAAGACAAAAATATCTATTTTCTACTAAATAAAATGATTTTTTTGTATTATTTTCTTCACAAGTGTGTTGAAAAATGTCGTATGACACACGTGTGTATTGATGATTACCATCCTCGGCTCTCTTAAGACCCTCGCCTGACGGCTCGGCTCGGCTCGCTCAATCGCGCCTCAGCGGTAATCATTACACACTTGTACCATAATGTACTATTACACAAGTGTTGTATAATAAAGGGTATTAAAACACGAATGTGGATTTATGTGTGACATTTTCATTTATGTGTGTACAGTTGCATACAAGACTTTATCTACATCCATAAATTCATGGAAAGTTTAATTGATGAGTATTTAATAGAAACGAACTATGTATTGTACCTACTAATAACACATCTTCAGAAAATGATGTACTATTATACTCTTTGATATTGTTACGTTGTACCCGTACTTACCTACAGTTACGGTAGTAGGTACCTAATAGTAGGTAGGTAGGTAAAACGAGTCCGGAATGATGTAGGTACAAATTCGCAAAATATCTACAAAAGAACATGATTGTAATTTCGACCGTACGCCGAGGACATTAAGTACCTACTTCTTTCCTCTGTACAAGTTGTTGAATTGTCTAGAAGATTCTAGGAAGTCGTGGATATTTCTCGAACGTTCCATCGCCATATAAATAGTCGACGTGTTTGCGACCGATTCCCCAATTAATGATCCGACCCAGCCTGTTGTCCCTTGCTGCCCTCTTATCAATGACGCACTAAGCCGAGGCCCGAACCCCACAGGGGGTGCCCTGTCTGCCTCATTTAATTTAAATCCTTAGTTTGTAAGCCCTGGCTTAATTAAGTAATTTTTGGTCACCACAGGATTGTCCGGTTAAGCAGTTAAGCAACCTTAGCGAGTGGCCCTTCCTAAAAAAAAAAAAAAACGGGAGCAGTCAGTCTGATTTTGGCTACACAACGAAGCGAATCGAAGTGAAATAGAAGTGCGATATCTAAGCAAATAGTAATCAGTAGTGTATTTGTGATTGAGTTATAAGTGTTTTGTGATTATTAAAGTTATTTGTTGTTTCTTCGGTAGTTATTAATTTATCCCATACCCAGATCGTAACAATATATTATAACTCATAAAATCTTGGTACGCCTTTTCATATTGTTTTCTCGACTTTTCTGTTAATAATTGGTTAGAAATGTCTTTTGCGGCATTAGAAATATCTGGTGGTGTGTTATCAAAGCTTGTATCACTCATTTTTGTAAACAACAAAGTACATAATGCAATACTAATATCGAACAAAAATGGCGGAATACGACGTGAATTCGAATTGTTTTTTTTTTTTTTTTATTACGGTTCTGTAAACGCGCGTGCATAACAATGTTTTGTTTTTAAATGTGTTGCATAATGAAATTTAGTACAAAATTATAACACCCGTTTGGATGATATTACGGTTACTATGACACTAGTTGTTTTAATGTTGGCTGTAAGCTAACTGATTAGTTAGATACTTTTATTTTTTTTATTGATTTTACTTTTATCGGGAACCGGTAAATGTTGTTAAGTATAAAGGCATTCCGTCTTATTATAAAACTTCCAATAAGTACCAGGTTTAAACCAGGACTAAAAGGTCTAGGTTTGTTACGGTACTAACGTTCGTTCTTTCATTCGTATTACAAATCGTAGACCAACAAAGGACTACTTAGTACCAAAGATAGTCCCTGGTCTAAGCATTATCCACAGATTATAAACAACAAAATATTTAAACTATTCATTCATTCGTTCAGCGTTCTCTGCACCGTTCCTTTTTACTAAATATTGATACGTAATTTAAAGAAAAAATATTTTATAAATTGTTATTTGTAGTGGTAAAATATAAAGTTTGGTTATTTATAGGTATTTAAATATTCCGACGTGTATTTTTTTGAATGCATGATAGTTGTTCCAAAACAGAACAATTAGTTGTTCTGTTTTGGAACAACTATCGAGCTAGCGCGTATAATGGAGTGAACTGGGCTGCGCGCGTAATTCGAGTAATGTTATCGAAATGTTTATGTTACATCTTAAAGTTAAAGTAAACTAAATGTCCGGTTTCACTTCAAGAGTAATAATACAAGTAAAGGCACAGTTCTTTGGGCACAGTATTCTTTGTGGTAAGATCGTGTGTGCATTCAATTTAAAAAAAATGGAACTGTCAAAGAAAAAAAAGAGGTGAAAATTGGAGTTAAGAAGAAAAGGTTAGTGATAACTGACAAGTTAGATTACGTACACAACTATACACAGTATTAGATGCAATAAGCTAAACTATGTACCTATGTCACATTACTTACCTTAATACAAATTTCATTCTAGGATTTATACTGCGTCAACTTATTGCCGAGTCGGCTAAAATACTTGAAGATAAGTCGACGAAAATCAATATAAATATGTTTAAAAACGAGTTGACAATTTAGTACCATAGTTAAACTAGGGGTCACGATGGTCTAACTTTGGTATCATAGATAGTTCTAGGACTAGCGATAAACTTCGTTTTGTAATAACGTTTATCCAAGTTCATGGTTTAAACCTAGTACTAAAGCCGGTACTTTTTTTAAGACCACGTTTTATAATAAGAGGGATTAAGTCCAATTAAATGACTTTTTCAGGGTCAAAGTCATTCCTGCACCTTTATGAACTTGGAGGGTTGTATTGATTATTTTGATGATTATAATTCTGTAACTACATAATTATGTCTTAAAGCCGCAACTAATATTCTAATCAACATACAACCTAGCACTGCACTGCAAATTGCAAAAAACGTAAGAAAATTTTTATTTCGCGGTCTGGTTGGAGCATTCACCTTAACATAACAACAGTAAGTATAGTTACTGCTGATATCACTTAAGATATCAGCAGTAACTAAAAATACTGTGGATATATTAAGTAGATTTTGTGTTTTACTTTGCTTTAATCACTTAGAATATCAGCAGTAACTAAACATACTGTGGATATAATAAGTAAGGTATGTTTTTTTATTCTGCCTTAAAAACTTAGAATATCTGCCGGTCTATTTCACATTCAGTCTTGACCACTTACACTGTAAACAGTAACTGTGACTTAAATCATAAAAATATATTAAAATTATTGAATTTGAGAGTTCAATTTACTTAAAGTATCGTTTTTTTCACTCGACATACCATTGCCGCTGGTATAATGCAAGAATGGTCACGAGCCCCCACTCTCGAATTTTGATGTGTTTTATCTTTGTCAATATTCGTTGATTTACAAAAACAAAAATACGTGTCCATTATTTTCCAATACTCTGACGGACTAAATAGATTTGCAATTTATTGATGGTGGAAATTAGCCTATTATTAATTCTTATTGGGTTCCATTCTACTCCTGTATACTACCACAAAAAAAAAAAAACCTATATAAAATCGGCAAATTAGCCATATTACAAAGTATAAAACAAAAAATCAGCCTTTCTAATTTCACAATTACATGAGATCAAACTAAGTTAATTTTGAACTAAATTCAGGAAATGTTCTTGATTTCAGGTACTTTATCTGTAAAAAGTCTTTGTTCGTCAGCATGGTTAGTTTTGTATTGCAGCGTGAGCTCACCTCGATTTGCGACTCAACTTTTTACAGTTAAAGTACCTGAAATCAAGAACATTTCCTGAATTTAGTTCAAAATTGATCCAGAAACTACGAAGACAGAGATTTTAAAGAAACTGTTAGAATGAATGCCAGAGAACAGAATGGCATTTTGGTTAAATTTACCGGTTTCAGATAAAGTCAGTGACATAGATTAAGCTTTGCTAGACAGTTTTATTGCATTTTTTATTTACTGACATCAAAAATAAGGTCTTGTTATTTTATTTGTTAAACTATGTTTGATTTTTTAAATTCTAGTATTTTAACTTAGTTTAATCGCAAATTGTGAACGTAGAAATGCAGATTTTTTGTTGGTTACTTTGAAATATGGCTAAACTTGTCAATTTTATATAACTTTTTAACTTTCTTGTAATAATATACGGGGTTGAATGGAGCCCGATAAGAATTAGAAGTTATTTTATAAGTTTTTGAAAATAGGAAAGACCGATTAAAATTTGTATAATAAGTATTATTTTCTTATAATTTTATTGTTTTCTGATTATTTTACCAAGTAAACTTAGACCTTGTGAAACTTCACGTTATTTAGTATAATATATAAGTAAATAAATATTAATAAACAGTAAGGTTTTTTATCTAACACTTTGTTTTTATTCCTAAGCTATAACTTAAACTTAGCATGAATTGCTTATAATAACAGCAGTAACTGGCTACTTACTGCTATTATTCCAAGCAATTGATATTTTGGTTGCTTCAACTAACACTTAATATAAAAGCATTTTCGTCATTTAAAACTATTCTATTATATATACAATTGTATTGAGTACGTAATATAAAAACGCTTTATTTGGGCTACACATTTGAATCATTACAATTAATATAACTTAAAAAAAAAAGTTGGGATAAACAAAATTGTAACAAAAACTTTGAGCGCTAATTTGCCAAATCGCTAGCGCGGCAGCATAGGTGTCAAGATCAGAAATAATTTGTTCGATAAATCAACAACCGAACACATATAAATAGCACAAACTAAACAACAAAGTTTCTCTTTCAACACTCAACAACTATCAACTCTATTTCTAGCACTCGAAACAAAATATACGACACACTTTCGCATAAATTTAATCTGTTAGACTCACTAACTAAAGATTTAAAGGGGAATATTTTAACTCGCTTAATGTTTCTAGGGAATAAATAAAGGCTTTATCGCCGAGTGGAGTGGCATCGAGTACTCTTAGTTGTGCTAATAGAAGACTGCTAATAAACTGTCCGGGATTCTTGTCTGCAAGCCGATCTCTTTGTTGTTTACTTTGTTGTTATTTATTATGTGATAAGTGAGTGTTTTATTCAGGATAGCAATGAAAACTTTGTACGTTGTGTACTGAGTAATATTTACTGCTATCAAATGCCTATGAAAACGTTTTTTCATAGGCATTTGATAGCAGTAAATATTGGTTGTTTTCCTGGCTGTTTTACTTGCTATTCTTTACGTCTTGAAAACGCATGGCAGAAGAAGACATATGTTCTTCCTAAAAAAAAGAATAAGAAAAAATGTGTTCCTAATAAAAAAGAATGTATGCAAAGTACCATGAACATATATAATAGCAGTGTCTTTATAAATTAGCTAACCATTGGCTGTAATAAAGTTGATAGAATCATAATTCCCTTCAATTTTCCCAGCCGAGAATCAAAACCATTTACAAAATCCGTAATAGGCTCAAAAAGCTTATACAAGTCCCCATTCCACAGACCTGAACAATTGAATCGTCTTAGTTCTCGCACAAATTGAGAAGGAAGGACGCTTGAGTGATTGCAGTGGTCTAAACGTTCCAAAAGGGTCAGAGTGTTGAACAAGATGTCGAGTGTCTTCAGGTACTATGTACTGGCTGGGTTTCACTTTCCCTTTCTAGTTTTATAAATGGTAGTTATAAAACGCTTCAAATATTTGTGTTTTTCTCTATTACTTTTAATGTTTGATTTTCTGTCCTAAATATTTGACCCATGGTGGGCGCCAAAAATGTTAAGACCGTATTCCGTGTTGGGCGCCAAAAAATATTTGGCCCGTTGTTGGGCACAACGTTGACGCGACGTTACTCGCGAAGAAAACAAATACATGACACGTGTATGCCGCTTGGCGCAAGTCGTCTTGAACTTGAAAAACGTGCCCCACGTTGGGTGCCAAAAACATTTTAAAGTTGTAGAGCGTAAAGAAATGTTGCCCTGCAATAAAGCCGCCTGCCTTTCAAACGAGTCTAAATACTGAAAACATAAACGTACAGATAAGCGAATAAACACGACAGCTTTGTACGAAATCATCCACAAAAGCATTAAAGTACTCGGTAACTGACTACCCTCTAATTTATACGCCTTCATTATTACCAACAGCCCTTTGCTCAACAGAAATGTAATAATAAGCTATTACTCGTCTCACTGTGTTGATTATCGCGGTTCATATAATTCAAACGGGCTATTAATTTGGCCTGCAGTGTATGGGCTACGATTACGCTCGGCCTGCCGTGTATTGTGCTTTTGATGTAATGGCAATTGACTTGATTTAAGTTTGTTTTCGAATCTACTTCTGTTTAATGCTAGATCGTATTTAGTCTGTTTACATCATTTTGCACTGAAATGAACTACTAAAAAAGCCATCCATTTTACTTCTCGTAATAAGTTGGTTTATAAGGTCGCTATAGATTTAATGTTTCTCAAGTCATGTATGTACATACACTGATTCGTTTGAATAAAAATTCTGTTACTAGTCGGCGCATCATTAAAGACTGTGGCGTCACCTACAACGCCACATACAAAATACGCATCATATGTGACGTGACGTAATCAACACATAGACTGCTCGACGGTTGTCAGGTTGTCGGTGGTCCAGGCAATAGCCTGACAACAACCTTCGAGCAGTACAAAACACATCTGGTCAGAAGATTCTCCCTTTTCAATGAAAGATGAAAAACTTCCCACTCTGTTCCTTATACTTCTACAAGACATTCTTTTTCAAAAATAGAAGTTAAATTTCATCTGTGTTACATAAAATAATATCACGCTTGTAATCCCCGAAGGCTTAGGCAGAAGTATCTAATAGTACACCGACATTTCTCCAGTTATGCTAAGTCCACTATAATAGGGAGCGAGCTTATTGCCATCAACCGGGCGCAAATCGAGGCTCCGTGGCTCCGTGGTCTGCTACTGAGAAATTCCTGATGGAAAAACCCAATAACACTTTCACAGACCCGGGAATCGAACCCAGGACCTCATGCTCAGCTGTCGTGCTTGCCACTACCACTAGACCAACGAGGCAGTCCGTTGACCAACGAGACATCTGCGCTCTACTTACAAAAACAAAATAACTTACTAATAAATGCCTTAAAATCCAGCTTACCCCAAAACTGTATCCAACCAAGACAATAAACAAGTGTCCCCCGCACTACATCGTCAACGTTAATATCTCAGTGGAGGTGACAGATGACGCCTTTATGAGCATTCCTTGGGGACAGTGGCCGACACTGATTTATGGCTTGATCACATCACAAATCTTCGCGCTATATAGAGAAGCTTATGGAGTGTGGTAAAATGTAGTTTCTGGACTAAGTGACCCCTATTATTTTATGTGTGCCACGAGGCGATAAAAACAAGCATATAGCATATAGGCATAAGTTTATGGTGCTGTTATGAAAATAGTCCTCCAGAATTTTTATTGATTTTATTTGTATGCGTTGAATTGATTTTGTTGCGCAATTTCTGAAGTAAAAAAAAATTTTACGCATTATACACCAAATTGAAACCTACATAAAATTAAGGTAAGTACTTTAATGCTTTTATAAAAAAAGATTCAGACAAAATAAATCAATGAAAAATAAAATTTTGTTCATAAATGGATCTAAGTAATTGTGACTAATTATAAGAGAAATATATTAGATAGAAGCTTCAGAATATAAGAAGAACATAAAAGAAAATAATTACAATAACTAAGTCAACATGTTCAGAACAAATATCATATCGTTCAGTTCGTTTTCCTTGTCCAAATCAATTTTCCTCATTAATTTGCGGAAAATTGGACAATTTAAGATGTAACAAGCTTTTATCCTGCAGCATTTAGTTTCTCGTAACTACAGCACAGGACTTGCAAGTAAATCTGTAATTTTGAACTCTAACAGGCTAAACACAAATTATATTGTATAGTAATTAGTTATATCCTGCGTAGTTTATTATTTTTTTAAATGTGAAAGTGTAACGTGATCCTTTGAGATGTAGACAGTGACATCTGTTCCCAAAGAAAGAGAAAAAGAGTATAATTATTTTAGTTTGAAAGCAAAGAAAGCTGTTGAATGGAAAGTTAATCCCAAAGCAATCCCGAAGCTGACTGGAGTAAAGAGTTAGGGCAGGAAACTGAATGCTTTTGCCGAGGAACTCGTGGAATACGATTGAAATTTTATTTTTGACATAAAAAAAAACAATTAAAATTCGCGCCTTAATCTAATGAATCTGACATTAATACTTAATATTATACCTATTTACACAAGAATTCCAGCACACACAAAAAAGCGGACAATCACACAATCTCATAGCAATCCCACGAATAAGGCAGAGGTAGAATGCAGGCACGACGACATCGTTGGGTGACCGCCAGCCACCGTCGATTTCCCATAGGATGGCCATTTAATTACGATCCCAGACGTTCAGCCTGGCTTTTGTTTAAAGAATCATTTAATTTTTCCTACTGGCAACACGGGAATAGTGAAGCTCGCAGCCATATTTGTTTTGTTCTGATGGGCATTTTTTGGCTCGAGTTGAATTAAAAGAATGAGTGCGAATGTTTTTGAAAGAATGCTTTTATAAGAATGTTGTCTTGGGAAAGTCGTAGTAATGTATTAAAAGAAAACAAAACGGCCAAGTGCGAGTTGGACTCGCGCACCGAGGTTGCCTTATAAACTTGTAGGTATTCTGTTATTTTCCTTTACATGTGCTGTAAGTCATTGCTTCATCCCAAATATCATGATTCTAGGTCAACGGAAAGTACCCTTTTGATTCTCTTGTGAAATTGCAAAATATGCAACATAAACGGGCATATCTTTTGATCGCGTTGACTTACGTATGATTTTTCGCTCACTCGCTGCTTCAAGGGATAGCAGATTTGAGTATGTGATATTAATTTCAGCTTGATGCTCTACGCGTTACTGAGGACAAGTGTCTTGACAGACAGACAACAAAGTGATTCCATAAGGGTTCCTTTTTCCTTTCGAAGTAACTTGGATTGACAAAGCGAAGCCATTTTCCAGACATACCCCGTTAACGAGATGACGTTGGGAATTCGCACTTATGTATTTATTTAACGTCGTTACTTGGAATTAGTTCCAATTGGACAAAACGCTACAGCTATATTGAAACACGGTAGACTAGTTTTATCTGTAATAGGGTAGATGAAAAAAAGAACTAATTAGTCCGTCAGATAGATTTAAGAAAACCTCTGGTCTAAAAACAAAGACTGTTAAAATTTTATGATGGTTGTTCATCAAAATCATAACAGCAAAATAAACATTTCTCCGTATAATAACATCGGTTCACCACATAATAGGAGACTAATGTGAAATTGGAAGGATTACCACAATACGTGGTCGGTGAGTACGTATATACGTACGTTCGTAAACGACCCTGTCCGTGTAATGAATTTAAATTAATGGTATCAATCAGTACAAACGTTCGGTATTAAACAAATAACATGGCCGTTCTAAAATTATTGCGTTTATGTTGAAAATGTTGTGTGTTTGATATTCTGTGAGCATTGTTTAGGTTAACCCAATTTAGGGACATTGTGGAATTGTTTTCGTTTATTTGCAGTGTTTATTATGAATTTGGACTTTGAAATCACGTGTTTTGTTTTCAATTATCTGACAGAAATTATTGTTTTGGTGGCATTATACCGCTACATACGATTATACAATGTTATGCATACCTGTTATATGTATTCTAGTGATTATAAATATTGTACATCGTGTTATCCGAGTAATTCGAACCTATATACCTACAGAAACCCGTCCACCAACCGTTGGGTGGTAGTCTACCAGAAGGGGTAGCCTCCCTTTTCAATGGAGGATGAGAAACATTCCATCCTGTTCTTCATGCCTTTTTTCCCATTGTATTATAGCAGTAAGTAATTCTGTGCTTTCATAACATCAAGTGAACCTAATGAAGATCCAATATGAAATACTAGCTTTAGCTCGCAGCTTCATTTCCTTTATGTACTCACGGGAACGTTTTAAATGTAGCGTGTGTGTACCTTGAGGATAATGTAACTTCCCGTTAGTGTTAGAATTTTCAGAATCGAATTATAAGTTTCGAAGATTACCCCTTACATACAAACTTAGAAAAAAATACCTTTTTTATTGTATTAGTATAGATCGGGTATAGATTTAGTCCCGAATTATAGAAGAATTAGAAATCTCACAATTCCACCGCAACGTTTTTTTTTTTTTCATAACCTGGCACAGTTGTCACCAAAAAGTACCTATCTTTAAAAGCAAAAAAAGCAGGAGCAAAATAAGTCCCATTTTCGTTTACATTACGTCTGAACTCTCTCCAAATGTACTATTTTACATGAGCCTGTGCGTTACTTAATTTATACATTTGTAGCACCTTTTTAGTCGAATGAATTAAAGCTCGCCATTCACTGTCAGACTGACGGCAGAGTAACGACTGTCGAGCTTGAAGTGTATTAAAATTCCTTCGTTTTCGAGAACTTAGAAATCGCGATCAGAAGGCCAATTCCTCTGATAACAATTTTAAATGGGACCAACTTTGAGAAATACGCTCTCCAATACAAAAAGAATCGTTAAAATCGGACTTCTCTGTAAAAAGTTATGTGTCACTGATCACACAATTCGCGTCGAATTGAGAATCTGCTCCTTTTTTTTCGTCGGTTAAAAAATTTTCAAAATCTTGTCTCAATCTTATCTCAACGAGAACCTATGTTAAAAATCTCATGGAATTTTTGACAGATTGAGTTCGAAATACGAATGTGAACGTTTACCAATCTGCGGAAATTGCGCCTTTGGTTATTTATATTTATTCCAGAGAACCGTTAATTTATCTATATGCCTTTTGAGTATTTCCGAGATTCAATAAATAGTTAGCTCTACAGTCTATAGATCTGATGTGAGATATGGGTGTACTTATTAGGTATACCCCTGCCTAGCCCTTCGGGGATTACAGGCGGGATGTTATGTTATGCTTCATCATCTGCCTAGCCTTACCCAACTATGTTGGGGTCGGCTTTCAGTCTAACCGGATGCAGCTGAATACCAGTATTTTACAAGGAGCAACTGCCTATCTGACCCCCACAACCCAGTTATAACTACTAGGCAATACGATACCCCTTGGTAAGACTGATTACCAGACTTTTTGGGCCACTGACTACCTGTAACGACTGTCAAAGATCTACAAATGATAGCCGGGACCAACTGCTGAACGTGCTTTCCGAGGCACGGAGGAGACTCGGTATGTAATGGGTGGTCACCCATCTATAGACCAACCTAGGCAAGCACGGCTTGACCTAAAGTTCGATCCGAGTGGCCGTTATTATTTGGCCACGAGCTCCTCATGTTATGTTATGCTTGTTAGTTTTATAGACAGTTTCAATAATTATGATTATAACATACAAAATCATTTTAAAAAATCGGTAATAGGTATATAATTTAAATCTTACCATCCATGCAAACTGTTAGCCCATCAAAATAACCCCACTTAACTAAAAGAAGGATATTCACCTCTTAGATTCACTCATTTTATGTTAATATGCCTTCTTGCCTTCTTTTGGCAAAAATCCCCATCGTTTCAGCCTATCTGATTGCATTAGGAAACGCCAATGTTTATGTATTATTACCCCATAAGGGATGAGGTAATAATACATAAACATTGGGGTTAAGTTTACCCCATTCCCCCATAGACGATGGCTGCCAATAATCTTTAATATGTTTTCGCAATTTTCTTTTTCACGACTGTTAATTTTTGATTTTTTTATCGCTTTATAAAATTAACTATGTTCAATCTTCATGTTTACATACTGAAATTTCTTTTTATAAAATATATTTTCGAGAATCGAACCCAAGACGACCATGCTCAGTAGCTGCCATCGTGTCCACTATACCACCGAGGAAGTTTATTTTAAGAAAAGTATAATATTGTATTATCATAATATAAGATAGGGCACTAGAATACCATTAACATGGAATTCTAAATAACGCTTAGAACCAACAATTATACTAAAAGGACCCCAATATGTTATTCAAAATGAAAATTTCGTTTATACGTACACATTACCATATCCTAAGAAAATACGTTGGCAATAACTTCGCAGATCCATTTCTATTTACCACTAGGAGTATAAATAAGACAAGGTATAAACCGGCCTAGCAACATACTCCCGGCAAATACCGTTCTTCTTTTTTAATTGTGGCCACCTACAATAAAGGAGACTTTATGCTACAATAATGTAAGTATCCTAGTATACGGCGTCAAACCAATAGTCTACGAAGTATGATGATAATGCTCGACTAAAGTAATCGAGGCCAATCATCATTAGATTTTACTAAAATATTGCATAGGTATTGAGAAAATACAGTGTGTAATATTTTCATTTTAATTCTTGTTTATCTAATTAGCATTATTATGCCTGTGTAGGCTCAGTGAGAGGCATCAACCTACCACGCGGACTCTATGTGGGTTGATGGATGCCTAGAGGACAGCTGACGATATTTCTTCGTAACTAAAGGCATTACGTTGACGTTAGTCGAGTGGTCGCAAGTGCTACTGCTGGGCATGATAACCAGGGTGTATTCACCAGGAGTTTCTCAGTACCAGCCACGGAGTCTGGATTCGTGCCCATTTGATGTCAATAGGCCGCCCCAGAGCCGCGCAGAGAACCAAGGTCACCGAAGTAGCCCGAAGAATTGCTAAACTTAAGTGGCAGTGGGCAGGGCACATTGCTCGCAGAACGGATGGCCGATGGGGACGAAAAGTACTGGAGTGGCGACCGCGAACCGGAACACGATGCGTTGAAAGACCTCCCACTAGGTGGACCGATGACCTGGTGAAGGTTGCGGGAATCCGTTGGATGCGAGTCGCACGGGACCGGTCAATGTGGCGACACTTGGAGGAGGCTTCTGTCTAGCAGTGGGCGTCTTTCGGCTGAAATAATGTTGATGAAGAGGCCACCCCCTTTGACATGGGACTTAAACATGACTGGTGAAATGTGGGTGTGCTATTAGGTACACCTCTGCTTAATCCTACGGGGATTACAGGCGTGATGTTATGATGACAAAGAAATTTTCGTAAAAAAACTGCCTGTCGTAGTCCACAACATGACGTATTCCTGTCACAACTGCGCTCTATAACCCATCACTACTCAATGTTCTGTTCGACCAGTGTGAGGCTTAGTAGAAACGCAAGCAGATAGAAGTCCGAACAGATATTTTATTTAAGGGCTCTTTATATGGCTCTTATTCCACTGTAAGACCGGACTAAAGCAGAAATGTAAATAAGAATATGTATGGATGATAGGGCGTTGGGAAAACATATGATATGCCTAAGGGATGAGAAGAATTGCTACTATGGACCACTATGTCATAAAGTAGTGGTAATACGAGTAGTATGGTGTTACTCGTGAATTCTTATTTGTGAACAAAAATACAATGATCCTGCTGCAGGTGGATACCTGTTTAAAGTAGGCCGACTGTGTCTGACCGCCACAATCCAGTTACTGGCTACGAAAACCGGTACTAACAGGTAAATGTGCTTTCTGAGGCACAAAATGGTCTCGACATTTATTGGCCCAAGCCATGACTTTAACTAGCGCAACTTAACCTTGGATCTGCCACAGATTTTTTTGACCTCTCAATTCATGAAGTTTTTTATCTTAAAATGACATAGTAACAATTAGTATTATTATTATAATTTTTTTTTTTTTGCATTCGTTTTGTAAATTATTGTTAATTTTATTTAATTATTGTGAATGTGAGGACCATGTGGGTCACATTTTTATTTTATTTTTTTCCCCACGACTGTCTGGCAGTTTGAGTACTATAAGCGACCTACCCAAATGTCCTTTCTTTGGTATTGTTCGTCGTTTCGTTGAGCTCCTTGAGTTATAAGTCGAGCTACACGATAACTGACAAATGCTTGCACTGACTGGACAGGTCCACTCAAATCTGTGTGGTTCTTTCTTCAAAAGACCATCACAGACACTAATCTGCATAGTCCTCATCTGAATTGAACAAGATTATGTCTGGACTTCAAAAGAGACTATGACCTCTGAGTTTGTTTCGGCTGTTTCCTCTCAGAGTAGTCAGGTACGAAATACCGGCCCCATCTAGTTTTAAAAAAATGACGTGTAAAAGTGTTTGTAAGAACCTACTTGCAAAAATAAACATCATTTCATCATCATTTCATTTCATCATCATCATTAAGTACAAAGATAGTAACTACTTATACTTAAAACATAAGCCTACACAGATGATGGTTCATTAACGAGAAAAGCAATTAAGACAATTCATAAATTATTTCATAAAATATTCCACGTTTCAGAGGAAAATAACACTTGTATTTTTTTGTAACATCCTGTAGAAGATTACATTAATTACACTCATTGTTATAAGGGCGGTAGAGTGATACATTTCATGTTTTTCTTACCCAAATTGTGGAAGTAATTATGTTTTCAGAAATAATGACGATGCTGCTGAAGGCCACAGGATAATTTAAAAACAGAAAACCCAAAGTATTTTACACAAAAAAAAATAGGTTGTGTATCGCTTTCAAAGAGCTGATAGAATGTCACTATAAGGCCCCGTTCCCACTACGTCGTGACGATTAATTAATCGTTGTTCTAAGTTGGAAATAGTCGTGGATGACAGTAATCGCGTCGTCCTATATGTGAACACCTCCATTTAAATACATAAGTCACGACGACACTTAAAACTACACGATTATCTGTCTTCACGACATAGTGGAAACGGGGCCAATAGTCAATAGTTACTATATCTATACTTGGCAGCAGTTGTGTTCTTGACGTCCGCTCTCTCTTAGTCGCCGCAACTCCTCAAAACGCGACGTTCGCTGTCGACTTTAGTTGACACGTTACTAAAGACTGTGGTGACACCACTACAGAAATATACATATTTGATGTTTAGCGAGAGAAGCCTCGGCGTTGCCAACTTGGACTTATAAAAGATTCCGATCGTAAGTTAAAGACAATCTCTACAGGTGAGATGTTTCAAATAGTTCCAATCTTCAATGTGAAAGCAGCGTCTTCCCGAAGATCATGGTCTATCTCTAATCTTGTAACGCATGGGGCTGTCACTTGTACTCGTGAAGCGTACCTAAGTGTTAGCGTTGCTGAATACTGGTAAATAAACACAAAAAGAACTTCTTTGCAAGCAATATATGTCATCGACAGACTTAGAAGAAGACAGACTGTATGTTATGTGATGTATCAGTCAACAAAGGCACTTTAAGAGTGTTTTCGCTCTACGTCCGATCCGTACCCGAGAAAATACATTACAATACAAAATCGGATGACGGAAGCCGGATCTAGTGCGTAAACTATCATAGAAATAGTTCTACGACTACTCCGGACCGAGTTCGGATCGGATTCGGATCGGACGTAGTGCGATACCGCTCTTACACTGGTACGTACTAAACCTTCTGCACTCTTCTTTTTGATTCGCCCACAAAATAAGTGTGGGTTGAGTAACAATCTATTAAAACATGTAAATATAGCCTGAGTCTTTACATTATTCTTTTATACTTTACTTTAGAAGGGCCGTGTTGAAGTTTGAACAATTAACTCGTAAAAAGAATGAGTGTAAGGAATACGGAAGCGGATGTCTGTTTTTATAACATAATCTTAAAAGCCACACAGCGTAAAGGGACGGTTGAAACTTTAGAGTTTTAATGAATGCGGATAAAAACACATTTTTGTAAGTGACATAAAAGGACAAAAGGTGAATTTATTACATTTTTCTAGCTGAGTCTATAACAAAGCAATTTGAAGTTAAAAACTTTAATATTGTTTTATTAAAACACATCATCTACCCAGCTTTTTCCCAACTATGTTGAGGTCGGCTTCCAGTCTAACCGGATGCATCTGAATACCAGAATTTTACATGGACCGACTGCCTATCTGACCTCCAAAACCCAGTTAGCACTGGGTTATACGATACCACTTAGTAAGACTGGTTGTCAGACTTTTGGGCCACTGACTACCTGTAACGACTGTCAAAGATCTAGAAATGAACGCCGAGACCAACAGCTTAACGTGCTTTCCGAGAGACGGAGGAAACCCGGTATGTGAATGTTGGTCACCCATCCACAGACCAACCTAGGCTAGCACGACTTTACCTAAAGATCGACCCGACCGGCTGTTATTATAGTCTCTCCAATGTTATATTAGAACAAAATTGTTAATTGAACTAACTATAAAGAATCAACAATATTGTGAAAAGCAAATTTTCAAAAATGCTCTCCAAATTAAGTTAACATTTAAAATATACATGACTGTGTTGTATGTTCGAATAAGCAGAAAATATAAAAAAAAACGTGTCTAATTTTCAAAAGCCAGTACAAATATGTTAAAGTATTTATTAGCCGTTGTTTTACAAACTCATGATTAGCACATTTACAATAACTAACTTGGAACGTGGATAACATTTCAATACATTTACAATTTAAAGTCTGATCATCCACTGCGAGCTAAAATATTTGAAGCCACTATATACCCAAGCCCATGCATGCATAAGCAAAAAAAAAAAAACAAAAGATGAACAAATGATTAACTGAATTCTCAAAAATCGCATTGCTATGTGAGTAAAGGGAAAAGTAAACATGTGTACATATCTATGGAGAATTTATGTTTATAGTCAACAGTCAACATTGGTTTGCTATCTGAGGCCAGCGTAAACACTTCGATTTTAAAATTAAAAATACCCGTTTTACATATAATATTTTCATAATTTTAAGAATGTACTCATATCTATGGATGCCACTGATTGCGCTTGTTGCAAATAATTTAACTAAAATGCTATGGGATAATTGTATTTTCAATTCAAAAAGTACGTAAAAAAATAAGTAAAAGTATTTTCATTACGTTTGCACTGCGCGCTCGGGCCTTTGTTATTTTCTTAAATATCTAGAGTTAGAGGTGTCTTACGGTAATAAATTGTGACAAATAATTTCAAAAGCAGCAATCTATTGATAGATAAATTCAATCTTCTTTATATCCTGGTATAGCTCTTAATCAATGGATATCCACCTTCCCCTCCAAACTGTTGGACGAAACAATTTATATTCTGATGAACATGTCCAAATGAATAATGCAACATGTTACAAATAAATTAATCAAAGAGAGAGCGAGTACGCAAACGAGCTTTTTATAATAAATCGATTTGCTTTAATGGAATGTCCTGTTTAGAGAACGTGGTTATTATATTTGTTTTGTATTGCTGATTTTAGGTAAGAGTGAAAAATGTTCTTCAACATTTTTACAATTATTCAATGCTTACCTAAAATTATTTCAATTATTTTTGTTTTATTTTAGATGATTTTTTTGCTTAATTTCACTTATAACTAATATATGCACGAAATTAAGGTACTTCTGTTGTTCTCATTTTGTTCATTCTGTTGTACTTTTTTTTCTTCGTTGTTTAATTAGCTGTCATCGTGCATGTAGTGCTCTTCTTTAACTGATGCAGTTAGGTTTAAAGAAACTTTATTCTCAATAAAGACAAATGTCACTCACTTGAGAACAATACTAGAATTTAAAATTACTTAAGGTTCGTCGCCATCAGTTACAAACTAGACTACACGCACTCAATGCCTTAATTTTTCTAGAAGTGCTCGATCCGCCATAATATACTGACTTAGTTGAGTTTTGAATGCATTGAAAGAGTGCAGATTTCTTATACTAGAGGGTATTCTATTAAAAAGCTGTTCACCTTCAAAAGTAAGCATTTTTTTGCCGTAGTTAGTTCTAGTTTTGGGTAAAACTACCAAGCTAGCTCGCCGTGTGCTACGTTGACTGACTTGTTTATATTGGGTAAGTGTTATGTTCGTGTGAATAGTTTTGGTAAGAATTTTTTTGAGTTAGACTTACCTACTCATTGTTGACGAGCCAAATTAAATAAATAAAGATAGACCCGAGGGGTTGTTATTATTAAGCCACGAGCACCTAACTCCGAGTAACTGCATCATGGTAACAGATATGATTCATGTGGTTCACAGATGATAGACACAACAGAAGATTTACTACCTAACACTTGCACTGAAGCGACATCTGTCGCAGATTTACTGTTACGTCTAGCTTAAGGGCCTATACCCCCTCAAATGGCTTAGCATGATCCTCCGTTACGCCTAAAACACTGCAGCATTAATTTTGAAATAAATATATGGTAAAGTTGAGGATTAATGCTAAGTACTGTGTGTGATGAAAACACGATTCCATAAACTTTTCTCGATAGAAAAAAAATCCAAAGTTACCTCCAAATCGAAAAATAAACCGCTGGTATTCAAAAAGTACTTCAAATTAGATTATGAAACTTTGCATACTAACTAAACTAACTTTAAAGCAGGTCTTATGTATTTTATTTTTTAGTCCAATCAATAGATTTTTTGTAAATCGCAAAAAACCACTCATTTCGCACTATTCGGCCGCAGTGACTGACGTAACAAACGCTTTGTAGTGCAAGCTGATTAGAACTTTATTGTAACAGTATTTTAAACGAAGTTTGAACTACCACAAATAGAGTTGCCAATTTTAGGGTTAGAAGGGCCTTAATAAGACATGCCTGCCACCTATATAATTATAATAATGAACATGGAAATTAGGACAGCGAAGTGTGATGATTTTCCTTCACGTAAAAGTTGGAAATGTACTTGAATAATGTGAATGGCACCACTGAAGTGCGCTTAGCTATGAATATGAAAATATAAAAATATAAAATATAAATATATGAAAAGGCAGCATAGCAGCAAGCAGATGATACCGATGACAGATATGTGGGTTAGGTTCAGAATGATTTACTGAATTTGTGGTAACCTTTTGTGTGTCGGTCCGTCCCGCCCTATATAAGTTTTTACTTACTTTATAAGAGTAGATATTCGTAAGCAGTCCAGATGAACTAGATCATCATCATCATCATCATCAGCCTATTAATGTTCCCACAACTGGGACACAGGCCTCCTCTCTATGAGAGGGAATGGGCTATAACCCACCACGCGGGCCCAGTGCGGATTGATAGATGTCACATGTCTTCGATTTTTTTGCTTCTAGGACATGCCGGTTTCCTCACGATGTTTTGCTTCACGGTTTTGAGAGCAGCGGTGATGAAATAAATTACACAAAGTAATGCACCTGTCTGGGTTCGAACCCACGACTTACTATTCGTAAGTTGGGGCCGCCACCACTGGGCCACCGCTGCTCTAACTAGATAAGTAGCAATAATTATCAAGGCGTTTCATATTCCTACAACGATTTTCAAAGGGATTGTCACAAGTTTTTTTCCGGTATCTTGCCAATCCCATGCATTTTCAACTTTTCTATCGTCGTTTATAGCTGTAAATATGTAATTTTGTCTAGATTCCGGGTTCTAAGATGTCTGCCAACAACACAACTATAACCCCACACCTGCAACACAAACAATACTATTGTCACATTCAGATGACAGAGATAGGGAATAGAGACAAGTGACGTGTAGTGACGTCACACAAAGAGCAGATACTGTTAACCTGTAACTGCATATGTCAATCTGATTTATTCACACAATACCGTTTCAAGATAGCTCTGTACTGTTTCCTTGATGAAGCTATGGCTAATTAATTATTGTGTTTACTTGGGTGATCCAATGCAAGGGGTTCAGGATGATAGATGAATCTCGGGATGAATTTCGTTTCTTTTTTTTTCTCTGTGTTTATTTTTTATTAGTTGTACTGATCATTTAACTATTTTATTTTGTGTGTTTTATCCTGTGCCGGCTATTAAATACTTTTTCTTTCTTTCTTTCTATGAATCTAGAGTTATGGAGACGGGCTTCCCGTGTGGTGGACTACGGTTGGGGACCGTAACAAAACGCAGGCCCTGTGCGGGTTGGTCAATGTCAAATTTCTTCAATTATTTGGAACTAGGACATTATAAACATACACCCCGGAGTCCGGATCACACTATGCCCCACCTGCTGCAGTCCCAGGTGTCCGTTTACCTGCACCCTTGATGATCTGAATAGCGCCTCTACAGCTGCAATGAATGTGGCCACCTTTTGGACCCAAACTGTATAACATGGAAGTAACATCGATACAAGAAGAAGGACATATTTGTTGACCAAAATATCCGTCCTTACACAAGCTCCCAACCAAAAGAGCCCTGTGGCACAGCAGTGGGAACATAAGAGTCTTGATTGCGCTTCAATCTGGACGAGGTCTTGTTGGTAAAATGAATAGACAAACCGTTTCTTTTTGACAATACCAAAGAAAACTTTATAATATTTTTAATTTATTTCAGAATTGTTAGTAAGTCGCCTTAGTCAAGACAACACCTTAAGAAAACAAAGATGGCGCATACAACAGCAAAAAAAATGTACAGACTAAATGTTCTGTCTACAATAAGCAAATTGAATTACCTCTGTGTGCACTGTCTTAGCTATTAAGTTTAGTAATCAAATCAGTGCATCAAACACAATTCTCCTGTCACATTCAATTCAATATCTAGTGACGTCACACAAAGCGCGGATATTGTTATTGGTAACCTGCAACTGCACTTGCCAATCTGATTGATTCACACAACACTGTCTTGCTAACAGGCACAGGAATCTGTGCATTTCCGTGATAAGGGGATGTACAATCAACTATTCTATCTACTTGGATAATAATCTAGACGTGCAGGCATTTATCAAGATATTTCGACATGTATGAGGAGCTCGTAACTAAACAATGACAGCGGCTCGGATCAATCTTCAGGTTAAGCCGCGCTTGCCTAGGTTGGTCTGTGAATGGGTGACCACCCATTACATACTGAGTTTCTTCCGTACCTCGGAAAGCACGTTAAGCCGTCGGCCCAGCTGTCAATTGTAGATGTTTGACAGTCTTTACAAGTAGTCAGTGGCCCGATAGTCTGACAATCAGTTTAACCAAGAGGTAACGTATCACCACCAGTCGCTCCTTATAAAATACTGGGATTCAGCTGCATCCGGTCAGACTGGAAGCCGACCCCGCGATCCTGACATGGAGTCTGGATTTGTGCCCGGTTGGTGGAAATAAGAATAACTTTGTTAGATTTATGGATTTGTGTTGTATTGTAGTAATTTTAACTTTTTTATTCAAAGCTAAATTTACTACAATACAACATAAATCTAGTATGTCCATTATTTACAATTTACAAACCTATTACAATAAACTAAATTAACTAACTTAAACTAAAAACTTAAAAAATGGGGTCAAAAAACTCCTCCTCAACGCTGTCAACTGGTAATGTCCCCAAGAGACTGGCGGCGTTACCACGCTGTATGGCAACGCTTAGCCTTTGGCCAAGGTAAAAGCCAGCCATAGGGCCAGCCATAGCCACAACATAAATCTTAGAAATAATATAGGTATTATAAAGTTCGATTTGTTCGATTACGCGGGACTTAAACATAACTGGCGAAATGTGTGTACTTTTAAGTACACCTCTGCCTAAGCCTTTGAGGATTACAAACGTGATGTTATGATATAGTTATGTTTCCCTAAATTTATAAAACATACTTTTAAGTTCCACTTCATTGCTGTATTTCACAATGGTGGTAAGTTTCCCGTTGTTATTTTTGGAACGCACATGTCTCTGTGACGAATGAATATTAGTTCTTTCTTTCTTCTTAGTAACAAGGCAGCCAGTCTTATAACAACTGTAGCGCGTAGGCAAATTATTTATACATCTTTAGTCTTAGGTCATGTATGACGTAGCTCGTAAGTTAACTCTAAGCCCTCAACCACTGTAATCTTTGTGTTAGTCGTTCAGTAAACCTTCAACTGAGAACACGCTTTTTACTTTGCCAAACCTTCTGACCGTACACACACATAAAATCACCTTATCGGCAAAGTGGTGACACCCGACGCGTCCGCTCGCGTATCGTGTTCCAAGTTTTTAACAAAGACGTGATTCATCGCGCGTAAAAACAAACGACTCACTCTACCAGGCCGCAGCTCTCTCAACAACTTGCAGCCATGTCAACCCAAGACCAGCCACAGCGGCAACAGATGACGGCAGTTTCCATGACACCAAGGATACCGGACTTCTGGCAAGATCGACCAAGACTCTGGTTTCATCAATTCAACGCCATCGTGGATCCTCTAAAGGCAAGTGACCTGCACAAAAGTCAACTTCTAATAGCTAGGCTGAAACCTGACGAATTACCTGATATTAGTGACATTCTTGAAAACATGCCTGAGAATAATAAATATGAAACTTTAAAAAATAGGTTAATTTCGGTTTACGAAGAGTCGGAAACAAAACAAATGAACCAACTCTTAAACGAAATCGAACTCGGAGATCAAAAGCCTTCACAATTATTACGGCGTATGCGAGACTTAGGGAAAAATAAAGTCCCAGACGATACTCTAAAGTTATTGTGGACAGGTCGTCTTCCACACTCAATTAGGGCCGTCATAACCGCATGCGACACTGACGAGGTAAAACTCGATGGTTTGGCTAAAATCGCTGATAAAATTCTGGAAAATACCAGACCATCTGAAATAGCCCCGGTTTCTAAAACAGCTCCGAGTGCAGACCCAACACTTCCCGAAACCATTGTAAATGAGCTGAAACAAATGAAACTAGAAATTTCAGAATTACGCACTAAACTAGACGATTCCATTAATCATCAGAACAGCGAGTCGCGTAGCCGAGATCGTTATAGCCGTGGAACTTTCCGGACGCGCACTAAAAGTCGCGAAATCACTTATAAAAATAGAGAGAATTACCTCAGACAAAAAGAGAAACCAGGTGATGCGAATTACCAGTGTTTCTACCACTTCACTTATGGCATAAATGCGCGTAAATGCGGCGACACAATAAATTGCAATAAAAGGAACCCGGAAAACTAATACAGACACCGGGTCAAATACACAATGTCGCCGGTGTCAACAATTCCTATCGTTTATGTGTTACAGATATTAAAACTGGTGCACGATTTCTTATCGACACTGGTGCTGATGTGTCGGTTTTAGCCGGTAAAAGGCAAAACGCATCCACATCAGATTACATATTATATGCAGCCAACGGCACAAAAATCAAAACATACGGGGAAAAATCCATCACAGTTAACTTAGGTTTACGTCGCCCATTCCAATGGAAGTTCATACTAGCCGATGTACAACGTTCAATAATAGGCGCTGACTTCCTTGCTGCTAACAAACTAATAGTAGACTTACATGGTAGGAAACTAATAGACAAACTCACTTTAATATCGCGCGCCACAAATATTACAAATTGCCCTGAATCGAGTATTCGATCAATCGATGTAAACGACGAATACCATCTCATATTACAAAAATTTCCCGACATCACCAAATTAGAAAACTTTAAAACACATCCTAAACATGATGTTCAACACCACATTTATACTAATGGACCCCCGGTCCATGAAAAAGTACGACCACTTAATCCGGAGAAATACAAAGTCGCCAAAGCAGAATTCGAAAGAATGATGCAATTAGGTATTTGTAGACCTTCGAATAGTCCTTGGGCTAACCCACTTGTTTGCGTTAGTAAAAAAAACGGTGAAATAAGACCGTGCGGAGACTACCGTAGACTTAACGCACAAACTACTCCCGACCGTTACCCATTACCAAGACTACTTGATTTCACATATTTACTCAAAGGGAAAACTATATTTTCAAAAATTGACGTCCGGAAAGCTTACCATAATATACCAATGGCTCCCGAAGACATCCCAAAAACTGCAGTCATAACTCCATTCGGTTTATTCGAATTTATGAGAATGAACTTTGGGTTACGTAACGCAGCGCAAGATTTTCAAAGGCTAGTCAACAACGCATTAAAAAGTCTTGACTTTGCATTTCCTTACCTTGATGATGTAATTATAGCTTCAGATTCAAAAGAAGCGCATGCAAAACATTTAGAGATAGTTTTAGAACGATTAAATAATATCGGTTTAACAATCAACACAGATAAATGCGAATTCGGTAAATCCGAGTTAAGCTTCCTCGGTTACCACATCAACTCAAAAGGCATAAAACCGAGCGCAAACAAGACGCAACTTATTAATGATTATCCACAACCCAATACAATAGAGGAACTTCGACGTTTCCTCGGAATGATGAATTTCTACAGACTCAACATTCCAAAAGCTGCAGAAATTCAAACACCACTAAACGCGTATTTACACAATTCAAAAAAACGCGACAAAACAGAAATTACATGGACCGAAAGTGCATTAGAAGCATTCAGTCAATGTAAACAAGCCATCAATAATACAGTCACGTTATCGCATCCCGACGCAACCGTGCCATTAGTGTTGATGACAGACGCTTCCGGTACTTGCGTAGGCGCCGCTTTAAATCAGAAAGTTGGCGATACATTAGAACCTCTAGGATTTTATTCAAAGAAACTCACCGATACCCAAACAAGATACAGCACGTACGATAGGGAACTTCTAGCAATATACATGGCAATTAAACACTTCCGCCATATGGTAGAAGGCAGACAGCTAACAGTACTAACAGACCACAAACCATTGACCTTCGCCCTATCCAAAAAGGTATCGCCTTCAGACTCACCTAGACGGTTAAGACAACTAGATTTCATTTCCCAATTTTGCGATAACATCATGTACATAGAAGGTGACAAAAATACAGTCGCCGACGCATTATCCCGAATCGATGAGATTATCTTGCCATCACTAGTAGATTATCAAAAGTTAGCTGAACTACAAAAAAGCGATCCGGAATTACAAAATCTACGCAAACACGACAAACTCCAATTTAAATTAATAACAATGCCCGATTCAGAAATAAAAACAGCCTGCGAAACATCAACAAACGATATACGTCCTTATCTACCCATACAGTTCCGGGAACTCGCCATAAAGACTTTACACAATGTGAGTCATCCCGGCGTCGCAGCTACTCAACGCTTAGTTAAGTCAAGGTATTTCTGGAGCAACATGAATACCGACATAAAAAATTTCGTTAAAATGTGTGTTCCCTGTCAAAAATCTAAAATTCAACGCCACACAGTAACACCGTTAGGCGAATTTGACAGCACAGGTAATCGTTTTGAAAATGTACACATCGATATAATAGGACCACTGCCACCGGCAGAGGATTTTAAATATTGCGTTACCATCATCGACAGGGTGACGAAATGGCCAGAAGTTATACCCGTAAAAAATATAACAGCTGAAACGGTTGCTAAGGTGTTCGTAGAGCATTGGATTGCTCGTTTCGGTTGTCCAATACGTATAACCTCAGATCAAGGTCGTCAATTCGAATCCGATTTATTTCGGCAGTTATTAAAAAGACTCGGCATCGAACGAGTTCGCACAACTGCATACAACCCAAAGTCGAACGGCATGATAGAAAGACTTCACCGTACCTTAAAGGCTGCTATTATGGCAAAATGTTCAAATAGCACACAATGGTTACGAGAATTACCTCTAGTACTCCTAGGGTTGCGCTCGGCAGTTAAATTAGATCTGGGATACAGTCCATCACAATTTTTATACGGCAGTAGTCTCAGACTGCCAGGTGACCTATTTAATTCAAAATCTACGACCAATATTAACGACAGCGACTACATCAAACTGTTAACCAAGTCATTGTCATCCGTTCCCGAACTCTCACATTCAAGTTTACATAGCAACAACAATAGTGTATTCGTTCATAAAGATTTAGCCATTAACACTCATGTGTTTGTTAGAAATGAAGCACGTCGATCTTTGGTACCACCTTATGAAGGTCCATTTAAAGTATTAAAACGACATCCAAAATTTTATACATTAGACTGTAACGGAAGGCAAGTCACAGTGTCACTTGATCGTCTAAAACCAGCTTACCTATTAGAATTTGATAATGTGTCGGTCCCACGCCAGGAGACCCAAACAACGACGCCACCCGACACCGTCCCACATCCGGTGAACGTTACGACTCCATACATCACTTCAAGCACTACGACACCGCTGATTACAACGAAATCGGGCCGGGTCGTTAAGAAGACCGTGAGATTCGACATATGAGCCGCCTCCGTCAACGTCTTTATCAGTCGTATGAATAACCGTCAATCTTCAACAAACGTTCACTATCGCCGCACTCATACCAGCCAGCAATCAGACAACATGGGCCAGCCAGCTAGCAAGATGACTATCGTGGCGCAGAACAGCGCAGCCGCCGGCAACAAGGTTTTGCTGCAAGATGAAACTATTACCGTCACCCACAAGATGTCGCTAACCGCAAACATCCTAGTCAGCACAGCGGTAACCCTATCTATACTCTACGTGGGGTGGTGCTATTACAAGCGCCGCATCGAAGCCTCCGTCGAGACAAAATCAACCACGCGATCACACAACGTGCTATCGGCGCACCGCCAGGGATGCCCAACCTACAAGCAAATCGCGAGTGCAAACCTCAAAGTTAAGTAGTGTAGTGTAAACAACATGTGACGAAAATAATACTCTCTCTAGTATAAGTAGCATAGTGTGAACGCTCTAGCATAAGTAAAACCATTGTTCACAACTCAATTTGTTTATTGTTATGTTATCGTCTGTAGTTTTAATTAGTTCATAGATAATTTTGTATTCTTTTGGGTTGTCACAAATTAAAATTTTGTCGTTAAATCTAAGGGGGGAGGATTGTAGCGCGTAGGCAAATTATTTATACATCTTTAGTCTTAGGTCATGTATGACGTAGCTCGTAAGTTAACTCTAAGCCCTCAACCACTGTAATCTTTGTGTTAGTCGTTCAGTAAACCTTCAACTGAGAACACGCTTTTTACTTTGCCAAACCTTCTGACCGTACACACACATAAAATCACCTTATCGGCAAACAACGAACAACCAAAAAGTTACCTCAAGCCATTTCTAAGAATAGGCATGACGACAGTATCAAAAAATTGCAAATCTATTTAGTCCGTCAGTTAGAGTATTGGAAATTAATGGACACGTATTTTTTGTTTTTGTATATCAATGAATATTGACAAAGATAAAACGCATCAAAACTCGGGAGTGGGGGCTCGTGACGTCAGAACTAGCTAAAAATTATACCTAGGCGTGACGTATTGAGAATTTTAAAAGCGTTATATCTTCGTCAATTTTGATTTACGTAATAAAAAAAAAACACGCGTCACATATTTTCTGATAATCTAACTGACGGACTGATTAGTTTTTTTTTGTCGTCTCGCCTATTCCTAATTATTATACATTACCGGCTGTTATACCTACCTAGTAACATGTGTACAATAGAACGAAAGCTGCTAATTATAATGATATTTGTATAATTACAAGCACCGTAACACAATATCAATTTAAACTGGGAATTAATGCTGTAACCTACACATTGGATTTAGAGTAAATTTGGGTAACCCTTGTGTTTTATACTATATTCTAGAATAAGTAGATGCATTTATAACTTTATATAGGTACCTACATACATGTTTTTAATGTGAAACCACCGATAAGGAGATTATAAAACATTGGTTCTGAAAATTTGCTCCTGGAAATTAGTCAAAATGTTTTTAGTGACTTACAATAATTATACAATATGAACCAGCAGTTATTTTTTTTTTTTTTTATGGGTCAATCCCGCCACACTGTTCCCAAACCACTGTAACTCCTGAAAGCCAGAATCAACAGTGGCGACCACCAGAAAAGCGCCGAGACAATGAAGCTCGACGAAGTCCCAAAGAATGAATTTAACTGTCTTGGATCCCGCAACGAAATTAATCAGAAAAGTATAGTGGAGGAGTAGGAAAAAACCGTAATTTCCACTTCCCTCCATTTCAGCAGGAGACAGAACGAAACAAGGCCAATAGGCACAAAGGGACGTTTACAACTGGGATAGGCCCAGTTGCCTAGCACCACGGATAAATATTAACATTAATGGGTCCTAAGTTGTGTGCTGTTATATTTGATTCCAATAATAGGTATGGCAAAAACGCTTGAACGCACGGAAATTTGTTCTAGTTTCCACAAGGTCTGTATAGTAAATAACTCCGGATGTAACCTGTACACTATCCAACATAATGTTGCGTTCATTCTGCCAAAGACTGCACTCCCATAAAATGTGATGTGCTGATTGTTCATATTCGCAGTCAGATGTGGAACATTGACAAAAAGGCGAGTCAACAAGCTTGAAGGAAAATAATTTACTCTTAAAGTTACCATGACCGGTGAGAAATTGGGCAACACAGTGATCAACCTCCAACCATGTCCTGGCCAGCCGTTCACGAACGGATGGAAAGAACTGGTGGAGGTGTCGGCCCTTGATGGAATTATCCCACCTACCTTGCCATTCAGACAAAAGTTCCTCCCAGACGTCGGTCTGAGGTTTGAATAATCTAGCAATCTTAACACGGTCACGTAGGGTTAAAATGTCTGCGTCCGTGAGCTCACGTGCGTTATAGTACATTGCAGCCCGTCGCTGCACTTCAAGATCAACTGGAAGTACACCTGCAAGTACCGGTAAGGCTTCAGTACTAACCGTCCTATACGCTTTGCATAAGAATATCAAAGCCAAACGCTGGCTTTGAAGCAATTTACGTCGTGCCGCTCCTATGGTGGCCCTATCGGCCCAAACAGGTGCCCCGTAGCACATACACCCCAAGTAAGTAGCCCCATAAATGGTCTTTAAAGTTATAAATGACAGACCCCACGTAGATTTTGATATTCTCGTTAAGGCATAAAAGTTCTTTTTAGCTTTTTCACCGACAGTTTTTATATGATCTATGAATGAAAAATTTCTCTCTAAGACCAAACCAAGGTTGCACACGGATTGCTTTCTTTTCACGGGAACGTTATTAAATTTAATACTAGGCCACGATTTAAGATTACCTTTTAAAATTAGTTGATAAGTTTTTTGCGGTGCAAAGGTCAGACGGTTTCGATCGCCCCACTGAGATATTAATCGTAGGCAAGTGTCAGCTAAATTCTCGAGACCAGCCCGAGTACTCGACTGAATGAGCAGCAGGCCGTCGTCCGCGTAACCGGTTAATGAACAGCCGGGAGGAAGGGGAATCGCGAGAAAATCATCAAAACCTAAATTCCATACATACGGAGCGATTACCGACCCCTGAGGACATCCCATGGTAAGGGGCTTTGACATAGAATAATGACCGAGTTTGAGTTTCGCGGAACCATTTAAAAAGTAAGAATAAACAAGATTATATATGTTTTTATAGCAGCCACGATTCTTCAGTTTAAGTAGTAGCATCGGCCACCATGCGTTATCAAAGGCCCCGGAAATATCTAAAAAGATTCCAACCACGTACTTGTGTTCCGAGTTATTAACAATTTTTCTAACATAAAGTGCCGCGTCTACGGTAGATTTTCCCACGGTGAAACCGAATTGGTTGTTATGAAACTTTGACCCGTCTGGCAGCAAACGTGGAACGATAAGGCGCTCCAGGAGTTTTCCTAAAGATGGCAGTAGGGTTATGGGCCTGTACGACTTAGGGTCGTCCGGTGGCTTATCACCACTTTTTGGAATTATTCGTAAAAAGCCACGTCGCCATACGCGAGGGAAAACGCCATCCGCAATACATCGGTTGAAAACAGATAGAATGGCGTCGCCCGCTGTTTTACACGCTTCTATTATCATCCGATTAGATATTTTATCTTCACCTGATGATTTGTTAAGAGGCAGTTTCCTGACAACATTAATGAATTCGTCAATGGATGGAAGGTCTGACGCTGGTGATTCAGGTGGCACAGCAGCCCAAGCTCTGATCTGTTGATGGTAGTCATTGTCATTTACCGGCGAATCATCAGGTATCAGACTATTTAATAGAATTTCGGTTGTTTCCTCAATACCGGTGGTGTGTTTATTATTGACTTTAATGTTCTGGACAAACGCCAGGTCGACTGATCGATTAGCTTTGAATTCGTGATACAAAAGAGACCACGGACCTTCTTTATCTAATTTTTCTACTATTTTTCGCAGTAAATTACCCTTGGATTTTTCCACCGATGCTCTGTAGCGGGACTTGGCAACTCTAAACGCATTTAAAGCAAAGTTGAGTGGGTCTCCGGTGACCTTTTGTTTTTTAAGCTTGTTTAAATGCCTACGCGCTCGGCGATAGCTTTTACGTTGTTCAATTAAGTAGTCACACCACCAATCACATCTATGGATGTTGATCATAGATGCGCGACCAATGGCGATGTCAGCACAGTAAGTGAAGGTGTCTGACATAATTTCAGCACTTTCTTCAGCTGACAGCCCATCACGAATGAAGTCTTTGGCGAACCAGCAGTTATACCACATATTATCGTTTTCGCATGAAATAGTTCACTTAACGTCACAGAGCAAACAAAAAAATATGTAAGTGAATGCAAACTATATTCTGATATAGAAACATACATTATGATCAACTTACCTCTATTCATTGGATTCTTTTACACGTAAACCAAAAAGGAAATACCTTTCTTTTACCCACAAAACAACCAAGGTTTTCATAATAATTATCATTCTACACATAATGGTTTATTTAGATAAGAGACAATGTCACACGGTGCGGCGCTCGGCGGCGAAACGAGCCAAGTTTCTCCCCCATGGGAACCCCGCTTTATGTGAGCTTGCAACATTAATGATATGACGCAAATTGACAGCTCGATACGGAAGCGTCGCTACGAAAGTTTGATGGCAGGATTTGGTGATAATGTAATGAATTTAGTGGTATTTGATTACCATAATTAGCTTATTTGATTTGGTGGTCTATAATTCCTAACCACCACTGAACATGAGGTTCTGGGTGGGATACCCAGGTCGAGTAAATTGTTGGGTTATTTCATCAAGAATTTTTCAATAGCAGTTTCTAATTTTTTCACCAGTTAATAGCATTAGTCAAATACTCACCCCATATGAACTATACAAGGTATAACATAATAAACGTAAGGCCTCCTGTGTGGTCTCCCGAACCATCAAACTGAACCACTTTTGTTTTACGAGATCTTAAAATTCGCAAAAAAAATATGAACTTCCTATAGGAACTGACGCAATCAGCTGATCAACATTTTGTATGTATTGTAAAACTAAAAAAAAAGTTAGGTATTTCTAAGACTCACACGAGGGTCTTGCGTTTATTAACAATAACATAATGTACGTCAGAAAAAATCTACACTAAAATATATCTATATATCTGATCTAAAATCTAAATAGATTCCAGTTTATGAATATTCTGAAAACATAGGGACTAATTCAGTTAGTCAGCCATTTTCGCCTCATGGGGAACACGTTATGTGTGTGTGTGCAATATAAAGCTTATAAGCGAAATTGACAGTTTGATACTCAAACGTGGCAGTCTTTAATAAAATAAATTGAGAGTTCAGTGTACAGGGTGGTTTATGAAATGCGACATGTTATTGGTTTATTGGGACTTGATTGCATTAATTAACAAAAGAAGCTTTTAGTCATTAAGTAATGTATTTTAAACACATTTTTAGCTGGTTTGGTCTGATTGCCTTCATTGCGGCGATGATGAAAAAATAATTTTGCTGAAAACTTTTAAAAGCTCATATTCAATTGTAAAGCAAATTATATAAATGATATACTTATCACGTTTATTATTTTTTTATTACCACCTTAGACCACTTTTTTTTAAGTTAATTATAAACTGCTCATAAACATAACACAAGTGCAAGCAAGAAGTTGACAAAGTTTTATCGCAATCGGATAAGAGGTACGGCAGCCATAAAATACGAACAATCAAACATACATAAATATATCATTCGCTGCGCCGACCCCCTTCATTTGTGTCTTGTCTGTCTTCTTCCATACTTCTCTATTGCTCGTTATCTCCAGTCCATCCATCGTTTCTTTGGTTTTCCTCTACTCTTGTACCCATCTACATTTATACTCAAAACTTTCCTTACAACATATTCCTTATTCCTCCGCATCACCATGCCCATTCCACGACAATTGGATTACCATACAAAAATACATAACATAACATACATAATTTTTAATTAATTAGATCATTTCGCTGCAGGGTCTTCCCTCTTTCCACTTCCCTTGATCTAGTGCAATATTAGAACTTAAGTTACAACTTAAATGATACCAGAACCCACTAATTACCCAACACCTCAGCTAAACCGCAACCTATACCGCCACATATAGTTACTTACCAGGCTGGCCGACGTTGCAGACAAATTACAAGCGTCGGCCAATCCGTCCTTTGTCCAGCGTGACTAATGCGCGATACGGCCGTAATTCCGGCCGGCCAATAAGCGCACTGACCGGCTCCAGCCGTTACTCAGGAGCTGAGAGTGTGTGATTTGTGATGCAGTTTCCGAATTCGATGGTTTTTTGTTTCAATGTACTGGATATGTTTGTGGGGTGGGGTTTCCTTAAACGGTCCTTTTGTAGTTATTTTAACTCTTATAGAAGCAACTCACCAGCAATTATTTATTTGTTTATTTTTGTACACCCAAAACACATAACAGGAAAAAACATACAGACAAAAGAGAACAGAATATACCGCTTATTTCATTTAGAAATCGGATAGATTGACAAGAAACGTAGACACAGTGTGTTAAAAGAATAAATGAGTGTGAGGAATAGTGTGTAAAGTTCCTTAATATTCCATAAAAAAGGGAGGATCCTCTGACCAGAAGGGTGTTGTGTCTGGTGGGCTACTCTCAGACTCGCTGTTGGTGTCGGGTTTTCCTATATAGTTTTCAGTCACGGATAACTTTGGTATCGCGATTCAGACTTTAGATATTAGTTCTTCTTTTGTGGCATTGATGGCGCTGTAGTAGGTACTTTGTGTAGTACCGCTACAATCTTATAGTTTGATTTTGACAGACCAGGTCAACTGACTGAAGAAATTAAATAAGCAAAATTATTCTGTATCCTAAAGTTACTTTAAAAAATTATCAATTTTATTTTATTGTATATAGCATACGTATATGAAAAAAAAATAGGTTTACAACATATTATAGCACCTTTTACCGAAACTACATCAGAAGTCGATCTACTATTATAATTCTTCTAAGCAGATACTCAGCTGATCTCATTGTTTAACATCGCCCAAAAAAATCAGAAATCTAAATCATTAGCACGAACTCAAAGCCAACATATTATCATCTAATTATTGTTTCCCCAAACACTCACTCTAAAAACACGGAAACTCCAAAAAACTCCCAAAAGACTAATTCCACTCAAAAAACTCATTAAATCCGCGGACTGAAAGACAAAGATAATATGTTATAATAAATGTATGACGCTTCGTGCGTCAGTTGTGACGCCGTAATCGCTTCCACAAAATTATGGTGTCCCGGGCCTAAATTATTAACTGCGAAGGAATAAGGAACAGAATTAACTCTTTTGTTAACATACGCGGGACAAGATAAAGGTTGATTCAGAAGGTTTATTATAGAGAATTTAATGTAACTATAATATAAAGACACTAACTGTGCCCCGCGACCATCGTCCGCGTGAAATTATTATTAAAATATTACTTCTCTATTTGAATCGGATTTTGTTAACTTCCAGGGTTTAATTTTTTTTCCACGAAACCCTAATCCTTTTTCTAAAATAAAAGTAGCCCAAATTACTCCTTATAACATCAGCTATCTGTCAATAAAAGTCCTGTCAGATCAGCCCAGCCGTTTTGGAGATTAAAAGGAACAAACAGACAGACCGGCCATTTTTGTAGTACCGTACACACTCATATGCATTCAGTAAAAAACTGTTATTTTAAAATTACAAACAGATACTTCAATTTTATTTAGTAGGATCTAGATGGATTACATAAAAGGTCGATTCCATTGAAACTCCTTTGTTTTATTAACAACAAGGCTTCCTAGTTTAAAATCTTGTGTTGAAAAAGGAGACATAATACACACATCAACACGGTCTAGGGATATTTCATACTCAATTAAAAAACTCGAAAAGTACTGGCCGCATTGGAATCTTTTATACACCGATTTGTTTGTAATTTATCTCAGACTAATTCCAAATTCAAATTTTTGAAAATTCTTTTGTTTCGGTGGCATAAAAATGTCTTGATGTATAGGAGAGGGAATTTTCATTTGTGCGAAATTTAGAAAACAATACGAATTACGTTTAGTTACAGTTTTTTTTCATTTTTAAACGAAAGATAAAGTTAAAATTGAGGTATTGTAGCCATGCAACGCCGACATTTAACGAGGGCGGAGATGTTACGAGCTGTGGGAATGCTGGAAGCTGGATCTGTTCAGCGTAATGTTGCTGAGGCCATAGGGACCCATCAAAATGTAATTTCAAGATTGTGGACACGCTATCGTGCCACAGGTGAAGTAGCGGAGAGGCACCGGGGGCCAAGTCGCATCACTACCCCCTGGCAAGACCGATTTTTGCAAATTACTGCGCGAGCACAACCAAATGCAACGGCGACTCAATTGGTCCAAAGGCTGCGAGTGGAACTCCAAGTGCTTGTGAGTGACCAAACTGTAAGAAGGCGACTGCATGAAAGCAATCTAAGCTCTCGTAGACCACTCCGGGTCCCCACCTTTACGGAGAGGCAATCGTGGACGACGATTAGAATGGGTTCGGAACCACGTGGACTGGGGCCGTGACCAATGGTCCAATGTGCTGTTCACGGATGAATCCAGGTTCGGCTTCCATCCAGATTCACGAAGGACGCGTGTTTGGCGAGTTCCTGGACGATGGAGCCGTCTCCAGAACCCTCAGGAAGTTCACCCATACCAAGGAGGAACAATTATGGTTTGGGCAGGAATTCGCCTTGGAGGACGGACGGATCTCGTTTGGGTGCGGGGCAATATGACGGTAGAACGATACGTCCAACAGGTGCTGGGGCCCGTAATCTTGCCCCACAGAACACAAATGGGGCAAGATTTCCTGCTCATGCACGACAATGCCCGGGCACACACGGCGAGAACGGTAGCAGCTTGGTTACATACACATAATGTTAGGGCCTTAGACTGGCCTGCTCAATCGCCAGATCTAAATCCCATTGAGCATGCGTGGGATATGCTGCAAAGAAGAGCTCTGAAGGAAGTTCCTGAAAATCTGGCTACAGAAGATCAACTTTTTGCGCACCTCAGAAGGACATGGGACAATATTCCGCAGCAAGACATTGACAACCTTGTTCTGAGCATGCCGAATCGTTGCCGATGTGTTATGAACATCATGGGATCTTTCTCAGACTACTAACTTCAAGTTTATAAACACAAATTAAATGATTTTTCTATTTTTTTCAGTTTTTACTCACAAATTAAAAGTTCATTCATATACGGTTTCCGTCTATGCTTCATTTTTTTTCCATAAAATCCTGAAATTTTAATCTATACCTTAACCATTATTAAAAAATGGTAGAATATTAAATAACGTATCTTTTAAATATATACATGTCACATACATAATTAACACATTGATAGTAATTCGCTTTTTTAAAAATATCCCTAGACCGTGTTGATGTGTGTATTTTAACTTGTGTTTATTGCTCCACACTGGTTTCGTAGCAAGCCTAGTAGTAGACCAATTCCCAAAGCAATCGCCCTACAAACCGCAGTGACAGACCACAGGGACACGAGTGGTTTCTATCTCCCGGCATGGTGGCCTACCGTGACATCTTAAGGTGCAAGCGCCAAGGTAGCCCGCGAAATTCAAATATTATAATCATCAGCATCATCATTTCAATCGAAAGACGTCCACTGCTGGACATAGGCCTCCCCCAAGTGTCGCCACATGATAATATTGTTGGGTATTTTTTGGAATTTGTTGGTCAGTTAACTTCAAAATATTACAAATATACAAATATTTATAAACGTGAACCTCTGTCTACCTTGTTCAAAACCTTTACTTTGGTCAACCAACATTGGGATCCATGAATTCACAGGAACGAGAGAATAAAAGTTTGGCTATAGAATCAAAACAACTCCATAGACGACTCGTAATCAAGCGATTCTGTATAAATATGACATGACAAAAATTCCTGGCTCTTTTTCAAAGTATTTATAAACTTGACCTTCTATCTTCCTCACCCTTACATACTAACAAAGCCTTATTTATTAAATAAACAGGCAACAGTATAAAGGGAATGTATTCTAATTATAACTTGGGGAGGAGACTTATTAATTTTTAAAAGGAAATTCAACCTCGTTTGTTATGATTAATTTATTGAGATAAAAGAGTATTGCTTTTTAATCTAATATTAATTGATTTAAAGTCCTTTACCTTTTTTTACCACGCAGAGGAACGACAGCTCGTGGCTAAATAATAACAGCCGCTCGGGTCTATCTTTAGGTTAAGCAGCGCTTGCTTAGGTTATTCTTGGAGTAACCACCCATTAAATACCGAGTTTCCTCCGTGCCTCGAAGAGCACGTTAAGCCGTTGGTCCCGGATGCTATTTGCCAGTCGTTTTAGGTAGTGGCCCGATAGTCTGACAACCAGCCTTACCAAGAGGTAGCGTATTACTCAGTCCTAACTGGGTTGTGGAGGTCAGATAGGCAGTCGCTCCATGTAAAATACTGGTTTTCAGCTGTATCCGGTGATGATATAAATGAATGAAGAACTTCAGATATTTCTAGGTGTTTTTTTTATGAGAGTTGCATTCTTAAGCTAATTTCTTTTTTGTTGAATAATTTGAAGTCTTTGTTATGATAAAACTATAGAGTTTTTTGGCTTTTTCATTGATGTTGGCAAGTGTAATTCAGTGATTAAATACTCGGTTATTTTTTTTAAATTTTTTATGAACGTTTATAAAGGGGCCTAAGTTTATTCTTGAAGTTTTATTTTATTATACTATTAACTGTTTTCGAAGTAGACACAATATTTATAGTTAAACAATTGACATAAATCTCCTGGAGATTTAATAACGGATGGGTGGCTACAACGTCACTAAATGACCATTCCTAATCTTAATTATATGTTTAAGTAACTTTGTGAATCACAATTTAACAGCTGAACGGGATTCAACGTCTGGCACGGTAGCTTGACCATGGTTAAGACATTGGACACTTTTCATCCTGGTAATACATCCCCGTGGGATCATTCTAGTCCTGCATGCGGTTAAAATAGGGGGTAACTTATCTACTATAACGACGACATCGATAAACTTCGACTAGTTATTGTACTCATCATTATGAACAACTTTTATTAGGGGACCAAACGCTGAATCACAAAAAAAAAGTATCTGCTGTTTCAAACATTTAGATCCACTGCAGGGTCAAGGCCTCCCATTTCTCTTTCTATTTATCTGTATTTGGCTATTTGGGTCTAATCCTTTTAATAAGAGCTCATCACGCCAGCTCCTTCTGGACCTAACACGTGGCCAGGTTCTGTTGTTCGGAACTCTACAACATTTTACAACTTTATCATAACCACAGCAATATTAGAGCATCCACTACCTCTCTGCCCATACGTACTTAAGAGTACGATAGTAAAAGATTCAGCGAACTCCATTAGCGCCGCCAGTGACCAAAACTAACGAACGAACGGTCGAAACAATCGACCTCGCTAATCCCTCCAATCAGTTCAACAGAATCATGTTAAATAACTTACTTAGCCCCCCGAAGCTCGAGCCACGAGCTCGGGATCCGACTGGATCCGGACATGGCAATGCCATTCTAAACTTGACTAATCCCGGCTTTGCTTCGAAGTCATCCTGTAGAACCGCCTGATATTAGCAGACAAGTAAATTGTAGCTTAAAGCGATGTAGCGCTTTGTTGTGGGAAATAATGATAATTTTAATAGGACTCAACAACATGTTCCTACCGAAAACAATAAGTTTGAGTCGGTGAAAGGATTAGTCAGGTAGACTTTGCGTGACCAAGTCTAGCAGTCTCACAGCTGCAGCAGCTGTCCGATATTTTTACGGCACTTGGGGAAGCTCATTTGATGAACAATGACGTATTTTATAAGTACACTCTGAATTTACTTGTTACACTCACTATCATAGAATTTAGTAGATATGTGACCATATTTTTTATCTATTAAGAATTCGTTACCAACAGTTGACGTATAAAACACAAATCTGCTATTTTAAGCGACACTCATACATTACTAAACAAGTTAGGAAAGTAATAAGATTTTAGTTTTTTTTTTTTTAAGTATTATCGTATCATTCATGGCATTGAGATAAATCGACACTGTTGTTTGGCAAAATCAGATATAAAATAATGTAGTAATGAAATACACGACGTAACGTAGCTTTAGGTAGTCTTTATTGTTTAGTAAATATTGCAGAATAAAATATGCCGAACCAAATAAGTGTAGCACATCCTACTGACCAGTGACTTCTCTCGTATATACCATGATCATATTTTTTAATCCAGTGAAACGAAAAGTAGATTGAATGGATTTTCTATTAAATCTATCAAAAAATTGCAAATCTATTTAGTCCGTCAGTTAGAGTACTGGAAATTAATGGACACGTATTTTTTGTTTTTGTAAATCAATGAATATTGACAAAGATAAAACGCATCAAAACTCGGGAGTGGGGGCTCGTGACGTCAGAACTAGGTAAAAATTTTACCTAGGCGTGACGTATTGAGAATTTTAAAAGCGTCATATCTTTGTCAATTTTCGTTTACGTTACAAAAGAAAAAACACGGGTCAAATATTTTTTGATAATCTAACTGACGGACTAATTAGTTTTTTTTGTCGTCTCGCCTATTGTGGCGATGTGGGTGTGGAATAATAACCAGATACATTGTTCCTTCAATCCGTGGATACAAAGAGTATCTCCCGTGGGTGTCGTAACTGATAACTACCGGTTATTGTTGTAGAATCTTTTATTTGTCATAATCTTCGTTACTTTTTATTTATCTACTGCTAATTAGCTAACTTAAAAACTAGTTGATGTTGAAATTGAAGTTGTAACAGAAGTAATTGTCTCGTTTGGTATTTTTATTTTTACATTAGTAACAAAAACAGAAATTATTTCTAAAGTAGTACTATGTTAGATATCAAGTTTCAATGGAATAAAATTACCCATTTACTCATCTCCGAATATCTGGAATATCAATCACATCATGTCAATCCTTTACTATACGACAAGCCCCAATTCTTTTTAGGTTACCAAAGGTTTACAATAATATATCAAATAAACATCAAAATCAACACTATTGAACATACGAACATTATCAACAACATTTAAGCTGTTTACATAAATTTAGAGGTATATTAACATTGCTACAGCTGGGATTCAGTACTGATCAAAAGTTGTAGAGTGTAGAAATTCCCAATTATTAGTTAGGTAGTTTTGTGAATCCACTAGCAACACCACAATATTTAGTTTCATTAGGATAAATCAGAAACAACTGCTTAATGGTGTATTTCTAGTTCGTTCTGAAGGTCTGGTAATTGACTGACCATATATTTGGTATGCCTTGTTTTTCAAATGCTCTAAAATGTTCAATGTACAGAATTGATTTTTCCTGGCATGGTGTGGATTGGGCGATATTACTAAAGTTTCCAATCGGCAAAAATATTTTTTGTTTGTAGAAAATTGAGTAATTAACTTTTTATTTTTTATAACATGGTCCATGCTAAAATGACAAATAAAAAATAAAAAAAAATAAAAACATTTAATTCAGGCAAGACCCCATACGGAAGATACATTTTACACAAATATTCCACAGTAAAAAATAAATATGAATGAAGTACGAGTAAGTTTACGTTCTCGTATCCATTAATTTTATAAAAAATAAGTTGAACATATTTAAACTTTAATCATTACAATTGCAAATCAAATTAAAATTACAAAATCATTAATAAATAAAATATTAATAAAAATTGTTAGCAGGAATATTGACAGCCATATACAAAGAAATAATTAGCTTCATATATGGCTCTCAATATTCCATTGTCAGAATAATGTCAAATACTTTTACAGACTCTCAGAACTAACGCTTTGATAACATTATTGACTTCATAGATGACTAATACAGCGAGTCACAATTGCAATTAAATATAAACATACACATATACACATATTACATACACATATTTAAATAACAATTAACATACACATATTTAAATATACACATAATAGCTAAAACTTTTGATTTTCAGAAATAGGCCGTTTATTATAACGGCCGAAAGTCGATTTATATTTAAGTTTTTAAACATACTATTAAGTATGTTTAAAAACTTAAATATAAATCGACTTGGGAAATGGCTAGGTAGATGATGGTATTGTTTACCGTCCTTGTAAGACCTATAACTCCGTCCACAAAATAATAAATTCTAGAAGGCACCATTTCACAGTAAATTTCTCAGCATAATTCGCAGCATCATCAAACACTTACATACACAAAAAGAACACCTACTCCCCGACATTGATCGCTTAAGGCCGACAATAGAGCCGAAGGTGCTAGCAGCGATTTGTTAGAGCACAATGAATGTGCCGAAGATAGCACAGTCAGTCCCATTAATCCTAATAACGGCCTCGCTGTGTCGAACTTTAGAAAGATAGCCTTTGAAAAAAACAGCTATAAAATCAAGACAGTGGAGATCATTAGATTTTTGAGATAGACTTTTATATTTGTTTCGATTGAATCTTGTACTATTTTTCCATAGTTTATTTTTTGTAGGACGTTGGCTATATACTGTAGACCACTTTATAGCTGAATGTAGCAGTCAAACGGTGTAAAAGAAGGCTGAAACTGACTTGTTCTACCTGTCTTTTTTTTTAATAAAAACCTTGTACCAGTACCACACTAGGAATTTCTCCTGTATCGTGGGTGCATGGTCTTTATAAAATAAGCCCTGTAACTAGGCCGTGTTCCGGTTTAAAGGTGTTGGGTGGACATGTACATTACATTACAGGCACATGATATTACAGTTTTCGTCTCTGTTAAGCGAACGCTAGCCGTGTGGTAACCGGCAGAGTAGAATAGAACCAACCCATTACACTCACGGGTGTCGTATAAGGCGACTAATGTCTGAGGCAGAACACCTAGCGCCTCCGTAGACCAGAGAATGGGCAGCAGCGTTTTCTGTTAGTCTTTCATCACTGCGATCTCCAATCCGCCTGCCAAGCGTGGAGATTACGGCAAATTCCTCCCATCATGGGGGAGGCTTATTTCCAGCAGTGGATGTTATGGGCTGTTGTAGTGTAGTAGAAGCAAACGCACCTGCGAGCTGCGACGTCACAGGTATCGCAGTTGTTTGTAAACTACGACGGTGACTACTATAATTATATAAACTTGCACGTGTGATTGTTTTCTGGTACTTAACTAACTGATTACTAACAGATTCTCTCAACAGGTCAAAATAATCAAATCTAGTTTTTAAAAAAATCAGAACTTACAATATTTTGTGCTAAATTCTAAATTTATTTTTAACCTCCTATTAGGTATACTTATTTCTAAAATATATCTCTGTGTAAAATACTGATATTACAACACAGTTGAAAAAAAGCTAGGCAGATGATAAATATACATCTCATTAATGAAAACCTTTTGACTATTACTAAAAACAGAATTTTCATAATTTAGATATTATTCGTTTTTCAGAACAAAGTGGTGACTAGCCTATTAGTAAGAAAATCCAGATACTACTCATAAAGGATCCTTTTAGTTATAAAAGGATCCAAAAAAAAAACAACACCACCAAAACAACTGAAAATGACCGTTATTATTTAAATTATTTATGAACAGACAAAAATACAAGTGCACTACCACAAACACCTTTTGCTACGCCGTAGCAAGCCGCGTAGCCGTGTAGTAGTGTCACCGTGTCCTTTCAGCTACGCCGTAGCCGCCGTAAAATTGCTTTACTTTCATTGCATTTATGAAATGTTGTGTTTCTGGTTTTATATTATGGAGAGACATTGTGGTTTTAATAGTTATGGTTTCGATTCTCAGGTCGGGCAAAGTGTTATTGGGTTTTTCCATGAGGAATTTCTCAGTAACAGTTTGGAGTGTGGATTTGTGCCCGGTTGATGGCAATAGGCTTGCCACCTATCACATGGGACTTAAACATAACTGGCGAAATGTGGGTGTATTTATAGATACACCTCTGCCTTACCCATAGGGCATGACAGGCGTGATGTTATGTTGTGTTACTGTTACTATTAAATCTCGTGTTTGTCCACTATACATATAACCACTTGTGAGAATTCGGTCAACGATGGCTAGGCTATACTTTTTGCCACACAAGTGTACACAGTTCAACCGCTACAACACTGTAAACTAAGTTTCACAGTACAGATATATTGATGAGTATCTGTGATATTACTAACTGGAGTGCGTATCGCGACATCATTTGCGTTGCTGCGTGTTATCGACGCAGATGAGCGCGGCATCCGCTAGTGAGAACACGACTCTATTGATAGGGCTGGCAGGGCGAGGAAACCGTTGTTTTGAATTATTGTTTTTTTGCATTGAGATATATCTTTTTATTTTTTATTTTCGTGTTACGCTACTTTGGTTTGACTATACATATTGTTTGATCTCAGAAAATGGCCAACTTTATTGTAATACGTTGAATAACTGCATCGATATTTAATGTTGAAGCATAATCATGTAGTCAAAGGTTTCATCTCGACTATAAAATTAAAATAAACTATGTTTTGCACAAGTTATTCTTTATTTTGTTCTTTTAGTTTAATTCAATATTTTTCTTTTATATTGTAAAGAGGTAAAATTTGTTTGTATGTAAGGGGTAATATTCGGAATTACTGATCCGATTCCGAAAATTCTTACATTAATGGGAAACTATATTATCCCCTAGTGTTATAGGCTACATTTAAAATGTTCCAGTGGGTTTTTTTCGTACATAACGGGAGCGCAGCCGCGAGTAAACGCTAGTCACATAGCTACTATACACGTTATGTATATGTATTCGATAACCACACAATCTTTTTTTCAATCTCCGATTAATTGTATTTAAAATGGATAGTAGAATTATGAACGCCGCCAGCCCTGGGCATAGATCAAGACTTCAACCGCACGACATAAGCCCGGTACACACAAGTATCGTTCCTAAACTTTCAGGCAACGGGATTTGCGAGGATTCTACATTTATCCGTTTTTCACGGTTGCCGCCTTATGCGTGATAAACCGTCGGAGGTAAGCTTTAATATTTATTGTTCTCTCTTAAAGGAAAGGTATTTCGTACTGTGATATCGTAAGCTACTGGCGTTTATGTTGTGGGAGATGAATTATGGGAGAAATGTGGGATATTGTTTTTGTGGACATCCAATACTATGCGGCTGTATATCTGAGGCCTTAGCACGCATTTTTGAATCGAAAGAAAAATACAGCATTTTAGGTCAAAAAAATTATTGGCCCACGGAATTATGAATGAAATCCTGGGTTCAATTCTCAGGTCGAGCCAATTGTAATCGGGTTTTCCCACTAAGAATTTCTCGCTAGCAGTAACGGAGTCTGAGTTTGTGCCCCGTCGATAGCCATTGGCTCGCACTCTAAACATATCTGGCGAAATGTGGGCTGACCTCGGCAAAAGTCTTCTGAAATCACAGGCAAGGTGTTGTGTTCGTTTTTTTGCAAGGAGTATAAAATAAAATAAATAAAAAATAAAAAATCGCTGGACATTGCACACAGCGCCATCTAGTGCCACACTAAGCCACGAGGCTTGTGTCGTGGACACCAGATAGTTGATATACTACATAGATACTTTTTGTTTGTAAATACATACTTATTATACATATAAACATCCATGACTCGGAAACAAATGTCCATGCTCATCACACAAACATTTGCTTCTACCTGGATTCGAACCCAGGACCCTAGAAACGTAAGGCAGCCTCACTACCGCTGCGCCATTCGGGTCGTCAGTACAATTAGATATAAGTTTTTAAACTGGTCACATGGTCACTAAAATTATGAACACTGTTATCGGGATACACAATTGTATTAGTATTACCCATAGAAATTAATTACAAACTGAAATGAAAGGAGTATTTTGAATTTTACGTTCCATTTACTTCGCGTGTTCGTGCTAAGGCTCATCGAAGCGAATCAGCAAATAAATACTAAAGTACTTTTGCCGAACAACTGTAAACCTTGAATACGAAATCTTTGTCACATGTGGTACCGTCAAAGCAATTCTGTAACGAATCTATTGAGTTATAAGACACTTTTCTACTGTGAATCATACAAAATGATCTAGACACGTTATATAGGCGATTAAGATTATGGGGAATGGACCTTTTTGGTAGTCGCAGTCGTAAGGCACACAGCACGTACTATGATATCCTCTTTATTTTGTATATTTTTTTTATTGTATGTTATATTAGTGTGTGCTTTAATAACTGACGTCAAATAAATATTTTTCTTTCTTTCTTTCTAATTGTTTGACATAATTATATGCGAAATCCTTTTGAAAGTCGTTGTAAAATATGAAATGCTTTAAAATTGTTTGTACTTGTGGCGACTTCAAGAAAGTTACACAGTTACAGACTGTACATAGCCTAACGTTAAAAACATTTTTTTTTCAATGCTAGCCAAAACACTATTTTATTTCTACCAGCAAATATATGATTTTTAATTAAGACATAATTAAATACGAAATCATCTTGAAAGTCGTTGTAAAATATGAAATGCTTTAAAATTGTTTGTACTTGTGGCGACTTCAAGAAAGTTACACAGTTACAGACTGTACATACCCTAACGTTAAAAACATTTTTTTTCAATGCTAGCCCAAACATTATTTTATTTCTACCAGCAAATATATGATTTTGAATTAACTAACTTTCTTCTCCATTCAGTAAACTCAAGACCAACGGAAAATTCTCCAGAACAACGTACATAATTTTAATAACGTTAATGATAGTGCATACGTCCTGCACTTGAGCGCTGCTCGAAAACTGATCAAGTCGCTTCTATTTCTTTTAAAGAAACCAGTCGTAAACATATATATTTTCATAGATGCTTTCTCGAATGCTTTTATTAATATCTCGCTAAATCGAAAAAAATAACCATTGTTGGACATTTATAATTAGTATATTATTTAGAAGAAAAAAAAACTATGTAGTATATCAACTATCAGGTGTCAACGACACAAGCCTCGTTGCTTAGTTTGGCACTAGATGGCGGTGTGTGTAATGTCCAGAGATATTTATTTACTTCATTTATTTATTGTTTTCAGTAACATAAATTATAAAATTCACTTGATCCCAACTTTTAAATCGCATTCTTTGTAGCCAAAACTGTAATATTTAACTATAATATATTTTAGCTGTATAAACATTACCAAAAGAATCAATTTTCTGCTCCGTACAATAAACTCAAGACCAGTAACGGAGCAGCTACCAACAACAACAGACATAATTTTAATAACGTAAAACGCACACGCCCTACACTTGAGCGATGCTCGGAGACCGGTTGAGTCGCTTCTAATTCTGTTGCTCGGGAACTAACGTTGAGGGCAACTGAGCCCTTGAAGAAACTAGTCGCTTAAGTGAGTACACTAGTGTGCTCCCGGCCTTCGTGCGCTTGCATTTATTTTGTGTTTAGAAATAATATGCTTAGATTTTAGTTGTTTATTTTTTTGTGGAAATATTTTTTATTTTCTTAATTGTTTCTTGAAACATGTAACGATCCCATTTCCAAAGTAAGCATGCATAAGCAATGAGTTACTACTATTTTAACAATTTGACCAATTTCAATTCGAAATGTTTGCCATGACACTAGATCAAACCATCAAAAAAAGAGAGTTGTGTTATTACAACGATGTTACCTATAAAAAAAAGTATTATTTTATAAAAAAGCTACTTTCTAAAATGTCATTAATGACATCGACTCAGTATTTTCACCAACGGTTTTTTTTTGAACGGATGGCCGATGGGGCCGAAAAGTTCTGGAGTGGCGACCGCGAACCGGAAGACGTTGCACTGAAAAGCCTCCCACTAGGTGGACCGATGACCTGGTGAAGGTTGCGGGAATCCGCTGGATGCGAGTCGCACGGGACCGGTCAATGTGGCGACACTTGGGGGAGTCCTATGTCCAGCAGTGGACGTCTTTCGGCTGAGATGATGATGATGATGATGATTTTCACCACAAAACACTGGATCAAATAGTCAAAAAGAGAGGTAAAGACTCGAAAAAAAAATTACGATTTGCATTGTTTTGCTACGAGTATACATATTTTCACATTCAAAAAACCACCACAGAAAAACAAACAACAGTGACATCAAAATAATGGAAGCGTATTTCATAATTCAATTTTTAAACCGATTTTAACCCTTCCAAGCGTTGCTATCATACCATCGCATATAAAACCATCGATATATCATGATTCATGAAAGGGTATTTTTTTTCAATTTCCCCCTGTAAACAGACCTCCCTCCATATTAATACAAGTCGAGTATTTCAGCAGCTTTTTCAGTATAAGACCCTTTCACAACCTCAAGCGACACGTGCACTCGTCGTTTTTAGAGGGGTAAAACCGTCGGGACGGACGGGATGATGTATTTCTGTTGCCGCTTTAACAACAAATACTAAAAATATAATAAAATAGATACTTAAGATGTATGGGGGGTTCCCATACAACAAACGTGATTTTTGTGTCGTTTTGTCTAATGTTGTATAGATAATGGTACGAACCCTTCGTGCGAGCACTTGGCCGGTTTTTTATTTTCTACGTATGAGTACCGTCGTGTCGCAGGGAAGGTGCGGTCAAACTGAGCAGACTGGAAAACGGACCGGACACACTCGTATAATATATTGAAACATCTATCAAAGGACAATGACCGCAGGCAGAGACAGTGTGCACATGGTTCAACCGCACGTTTAAGCAACATACGCGTGTCATTGGTTTCCTCCGAATGAGTACCGAAACTTTGCTAGTAACGTCGCGGTAACCGGTAGCATGATTGGAGCAACTTAACTGTTGAAGACATCGACTTATCTCTGTTTTAGATAAATTCACAAATAATTCTCATAATAAGTTTGATTCTGTTTGGCAAAATAAAAAAAAATAAAAAACAATATGAAAATATCAGAAATATCAATAATGATATTTCTGATATTTTCATATTGTTGTATTTTTGTTTTCGTTGTTTAATTAGCTATACAGGGTGTAAAAGACCTCATCACGAAACCGTCAACCAAGCATTCTGTATATCAAGCTAAGAAACTTCACGCAAAAATTATTGCTGGGAAATGACTTTTTTTTTTGGGGTGAAAAATCATGTTTTATGGTGGAACTCAATGTAACGCACTCAAAACATTGTGCTGATGGACGGATTGAATAGTACGGGGGTCGTGGAGGTGTTTAAATTAAAAATCTTACATTAAAAACTTGTATCTTAAAAAAAAAACTTGTCAAAAAGTTGGAACTTTGACCCCCAATATCTCCGTAACTAGAAGGTTCCCAGGTATGGTGTAAAACAAAAAAATGATCGCAATGACGAGGAGAACAAGTGTGTTTCGGCTTCGTGAAGAGGTGTTTTACACCCTTTATAGGCGCATAACATGGAGCATGTAGTGCTCTTCTTTAAATGATGGTGCACTTAGACTTGAAATGTTTTCTATTAATTTAATAGTGTATATTGTTGAATAGCCAAATTAAATAAATAAACTTCTTTCATTTGTTTTATCCACAGTCGCAGTCGTAAAACGCGTGTCACTTCGCCGTGTAGGTCATGGCCAAGCTTTTACTCGTAACATATTGATCGGTTGATAAAACCTTTGGCTTTTAACAAATTACTCTATAAGTGTACATGAAAGACTTATATTTTTACAATAAAGGCGAAGTTATTTAAAGGTTTTTTAAGAACACTTAATTGGTTTTTGCTTGATATACAGGGATCAAACGCGAGGTAATAGGGACTCATTAGATTTGGAACTTATTTTTTTTTTACTTGAGTGAGTTTTTGATTTTATATCAAGTGGTGTTTTTAGGTTTAGCTACTGATTTGCGTAATTTTATTTTGAAGGCACTTTTTACCTTATTAGTGGTCTTTTTTAAATCAAAGTCCTTTATTTGGTCCCTTTTGAAAGTGGTATTATCAAGAGTGTTTTTAAATTGAAAATAACTCTCATCGAAGGGATTAAAACAGGTACAATATATTTTAAAAGAGAGAATTTTGTAACCTTTTATGAAATGGTTATACTGATGTAAGTACCCTCATGTTTTAATTCAGAGAGTCATTTAATTTGAAATAAAAACAATGTTTAGTTTACACTGACTTATTAAAAGTTCGGTCAAACCGGTTCGTGCAACGAGCTGACGCCGTTCCGGACACTGCACTTTTTTAGATAGTTCTTTCCCACTGCTGGGCAAAGGCCTCCCCCATTCCTTTCCATCTCTCTTTGTGTTTTGCCTTCAGTGGCCAATCAATTAAGAACAAGTCCAAATCGTCAAGCCAGCGTTTCTTGGGCCTGCCTCGTTGACGACGACCGTCTTCAGGCACCCACTGTGTGATGATTCTAGCCCATCTGTCCTGACCCATCATGGAAATGTGACCTTGAAATATCTGTCAGTATCCGCAGCTATTCGTTGTTCTTGCTGACTAAACCTTTACTACAAGTAAAGGTTCTTTCCATGAAAGTAACAAGAAAAACTCTATAGTTACCCAAACAACAGATCACCGAAAACTCTTGCAAACATAACACGAACAAAACAATTGAATTCCTACAAACTAATAATGACATTCGAACAATACGTGTCCGAATGAAAGTCGATCGTAAGCCGGGCTTCGGTATTCATGTCCTTGCCTTCTTTAAGGCTTCCTGAAAGCTGATTTAGAATTCCATCTAGTGCTAACTGAAAGTCTAGCTGTTGCCACCGATGTATTGCTGGGGGATACGATTCGAATAGTGATTTTTAGTGTTTTGTTCGTTGTAGGAACAGTAGTTTTGTTTTTGGTACAGTTGGGAGAATGGCTTCGTGATGTGGGTAGGAATGTGTAAGTTCACAAATTTATTTTATAGATAAACCGTTCCTTAGCATAACTTGACTTTAAACACCATTTACGAATTAATTAATATTTGAGAATGTCAATATTTTTGTGACGTTTTGTTTTTGTCTGAGAGTAACGGAATCCCTGCACGTAAAGAAGATGTTAGTTAGAAAAGTAATTGCAGTTGTAGATTGCCATTACATGGCAGTTATACATAACTAGCGAAATCTGGCACGGCCATAAAAAGCCATTCGAGAAAAATGCACTCGAGAAGAAAACAAAAGGCACAAGTCTTTACTATACATCCATGTCACTCCAGTTTTATATCTTTTACCCTGGATACAAAGGTTTCCATAAAAATAAATAGTTTTTTATGACATCACCCTGCATACCAAGTTTCACCGTAAAAGTGGTCCGATGATGGAGCCCTGTGGAAGCCCAGGTGGTATTTGCATTATGCAGAGATTCATCAGGGAAGAGTGTAGTCCCTTGACATGCATGTTTTATGTATGAGGCGTATTAAATAGGTTCAGTAGTCCTCAGTGCTGTGGGTGACTGCCTCACCTATAAGGGTAAATGAGAAATAAGTCTGCCTCGTAGGCCGAGTGGTCGCAAGTTCGACTGCTGAGCATAAGGTTCTGGGTTTGATTCCCGGGTGGGGCAGTGCTATCGGGTTTTTCCATCAGGAATTTCTCAGCAGCAGCCACGTATTCTGGATTTGTGCCCGGTTGATGGCAATAGGCTCGTCCCTTATTACATCGGACTTAAAAATCATCACTGGCAAAATTTGGGTACAATTAACTACACCTCTGCCTTACCCTTCGGGAATTACAGACTTGATGTTATGTTACAACAAAATACAAAGCTCAAACAAGATGCTTCTTATGAAAAATCACCATACAAACTCGAGAGTCATGTAAAGTTATATATTATTCAATATCTGCACCTCCCATAAGTTATATGACATTCGCACATTTCACCCTTGTCAGGACTACTTACCACCCTTATTTTGTGAAGACATGAGACTACCGCCATGCTTCTTTGTTTGCCCTCCTCAATATTTGATTTTATGAATGAAGGAATTTTACTTTGACATGAATATGAATGTCTCTTTCAATGTAATTGGGATAATTTATTTGGGATTCGGGAAGTGTCAATTCAAAAAAATATTGAAGGGAAAACTTTTGATGTTTTATGAGATTTTGTTTTTTCTTTTGAGGCCAATTTCCCTATTTTGTTTAACGATGTAAATCAACGAAATCAACACATTCTAAACCAAGTTCAAGAGTTGTCAGTGTCATCGTCAGTGATAGTATGGGCTGATCACGTTCAGTTTTGGTTTGGTGAAATTCGCTTTCATTTGGTTTAAAAGGTTTGGTGGCGTACTCAATTTTATACACAGCTGACAATTTCAACGATTCACCTGCATACCAGCAACGAGTACGACACCAGAATATAACAAAAAAAATAAAAAACTCACAAATCACACAAGGAATTTCGCTATAAATCCCAATGATAGCCAGCCAATCAATTACAGAACAAACATCGTGTTCCATATTCAAATAAATCGCCACAAATAATTCTTACTACACACATATGAATATAAAAATTAATGTTTAAATTGCATTAACTTCGCGTATTTCCCTTGAGGAGGATCGTGGTGAGAGGCGAATTTAACTTGTAGACCGTACAATACCTGGCCAGTTCAAACTTGTTTTAATAGAAAAAACTTTGGACCAGCGGAGCGCATGAAGTATAGTAGTTTGTAAGTCGTTAGTCGTGTGGTGAAGAGATAATGAAGATGATGCGAGCGGGTAAAACACACGATGCTGTGATGCCCGAATTATTTTGCAGTTTTCTAATTTTGTGTTGTCGTTGTGAGCTAGGTACACGACTACATTAAACACGAATACCTACGGGAAGGTAATTTTAATTGTGGAACAAAAAAAAACAGTTTCCCTGTTTTCGGAATCTGGATTTGTGCCCGGTTCCTGGCTATAGTCTGGCCCCCTATTACATGGGACTTAAACATAACTAAAATAAATAAATTGTCCATTTTTTATCACAAACGTTACAGAGAGCACAAATAAATCACAAATAAGATTTAAATAATAATAATTAAATCTAATAGACACGGTTTCCTTACGATGCCACCAATGCTTGTTAGTGTTCAATACATATTTTATTCAAATGATGAATTAAACATACCTAGTCATTGCTATATGAAACACAGTCATATTAACTTCTGTAAATAAAATAACACTAGGTATTCTCAGGGCGTACCATCGGAATGAGAACTCTTTATCTAGATGAGATAATGCAAGGAAACTTGCAATGGAATCTAGTTGGTATCAGCTATCAGTGAACACATGAAAGGAGAAAGAACTTTGCTGGCAGAATAGTAATCTGGTTTTCTTATTACAACATAACGAGATGCAAGTGTAATGTAAAACAGTATTTTAGTTTGGTAGTGAAACAGCTTTCATTTTGTCCTATCAACAATATTCATATGCTGTATTTAGTTTGGAATTCAGTCAATTTAAATATAGCGTCTATGTTAGTTTACAAAATAGGCATGACGACAGTATCAAAAAATTGCAAATCTATTTAGTCCGTCAGTTAGAGTATTGGAAATTAATGGACACGTATTTTTTGTTTTTGTAAATCAATGAATATTGACAAAGATAAAACGCATCAAAACTCGGGAGTGGGGGCTCGTGACGTCAGAACTAGCTAAAAGTTATACCTAGGCGTGACGTATTGAGAATTTTAAAAGCGTCATATCTTCGTCAATTTTGATTTACGTAACAAAAGAAAAAACACGGGTCACGATAATCTAACTGACGGACTATTTACATTTTTTTCGTCGTCTTCCCTATTGCAATTATTTTGATTTGTTTTTTCTTCCACCAAACTTTGAATCCGGTTTTTTTCCAGTGTTTCCTCTCTTTGAGTGACCTTTCACATTCTCTAATCATTAATTCTCATTACTAGTAATGTAGTATAATGTTGCCTAGTCGGTATACGGGTCCTAAGCACTACTGCTGTAAACTGATGTTTCGGGTTCAAAAACCCAGGTCAGGAAAAGTGCTATTGACATTTTCCATCACGAATTTCTCAATAATATTCCGGAAACTGAATTTGGGCCCAGGTAATGTCAATAGGGTCGACTCTCACCCTTCGGGAATTATAAGCGGGGTTTTCAGTCATTTATCGGCTCTCAAATCATCCCAGTGTAGCGTCTAAGGACTGGAAACGGAAGTTTTGGTCATCCGGCGGCGAAATGGGCAGACGACATTGTTGCCATTGCGGGAATATCCTGCATGAGGCTGGCACAAGAACGTGGAGCTTGGTACCAGCAAAGAGAGGCCTATTCCCAGCAGTGGGTGAAGTCGGACTGTGGGTGATGATAATGAAACCATTCTATTGGATCTCATGCCAATCCCTTCTTAACAACACCAATAGTGATAGACTACTAGAAACCCACACTTCCTCCCAAAACTGCATCACAAACTTACACCCGTACATAAGCCAGTCATAAACGCCACACATGTAAGGGTCCTCGACACAAGCGGGACTTTTCCCGCAACACTACAAACGAAGGCAACACTTCACACGTTGTGACGTCACGGCGCGCTCTGCAGTTCATTACGAGGAGTTGCGCTTTAATTGTGTTGTAATTGTAGGAGTGGGTGGATGAAGAGGCTCTATCACAGAGGATAGTGTAGATCCGTCTTAGAAGAATGTTCTAGAGTATTATAAAATACTTCTTACCTGCATCCTACCCTGTGTTCGTGAAGCTTCTATTGATGTTAAGTAAAAAGTGTTTTGACAGTCATTGTGACATCAACTAAATTTACATGTCATGTTGATTTTTGTTCAATTGGAAATAAAATCAATTTATTGAAATAAATTATTTAGGTATCCAGTTTTGCTTTCATTACATCAGAAGTTATTCTTTTCTAGAAACTGATGGTACATACCACCATTTTACCAACTTTAAGTAAAAAGCATTTAATAAAAACTACCACAAACATATGGTTAGGTGTGGTGAGCAGTATAAATAAGTAGGCAAAACTCACGTTTTAAAGGATATATTGTCCACAAGTCCTTACACAATGCACAAGGTTCAGAAGGCACGATAGGGAAGTGTTCACAAGCACAAGCACAAGCACAGTATGTAGTAGCGGATGGATGAAAGTAGAAGGATGATAGACAGATGAAATATAGTTGAAATTAACATGTAAAAACAAAGCTAAATAGCGATACCGCGTATTTATAAAATTGAGGCGACAAGCGTGCGCTCCGCGTCGAGGTGTGATCCTGACTGGTTTGACCTTGTTCGGTGAAAGGCATGCGCCCGCGCCTCCGTAGCCTGCCGTATATGGCTATTGATAGTTGTACGGATATCGGTAATTAGTGACGACGGTTCGGTCGATAGTTTAATGACCATCGACTATCGATGGTAAATTTATCGACCAACTGGTAAGAAAGTATGTATGTTTATATTTATATAAATTGTATTGTAAATAGTATTGTTATTTGTACTTGTGTTTGTTTGTGTATATTAGTTTTAATCTTAAGAAATAGATAAATACATGTTAATAGTTTAAGTGAATTGTAAAGTAGCCTACACCACCCCCCTCCAGAGACCGTCAAGGGCGATAGAAGTCAGTAAATTTAACTCGCCTCCCAGAACGTGTTGTGTAACTTGGCGGCACTACTGGTGGGGATTCCTCCGCCTGGTCAGATAGAATGAAGGCGGGCTTCAGTCGGTCAATGGTCACTGTCACTTCATTGTTTTTAACTAGTAGTTTAAATATCTTCTCCCCTCGTGAGATAACTTTATATGGCCCAGAATAAGCAGGCTGGAGAGCACCTCGCAATGCGTCTTCACGGAGGAAAACGTGGCCGCAAGTTTCTAGCTCTTTATAAACGAACACTTTGGGCTTGCAGTGACGGGAAGCTGGTACCGGTCGCAATTTCTCGGCGAAGTTTCTGAGCCTTGCAGTAAATTCAGCTGTGTCTACCGTACCGTTGACGGTTGGCTCAAAAAATTCTCCGGGTAACCTTAGCGGCTCCCCGTACAGCAGTTCCGCAGAAGACGCTTGGAGGTCTTCCTTAAAGGCAGATCTTACGCCTAATAAGACCCATGGCAAAGATTCCGTCCACCTATCGTTTGCATGGCACACGATCGCGGCCTTCAGCTGTCGGTGAAACCGTTCAACTAAACCATTGCATGCCGGATGGTAGGCTGTCGTCCGCTTATGTTCGAATCCGGCTATCTTCGACAGACATTGAAATAAGGCCGATTCGAACTGTCGACCACGGTCGGTTACAATATCTGTCGGGCAACCGAACCGAGATATCCAAATGGACAGCAAAGCCTTGGCCACCGTTTCCGCTGTAATATCTTGTATCGGTACTGCCTCTGGCCACCGTGTAAATCTATCCACCGCCGTTAAGCAGTACCGATAACCTTGGGAAAGTGGAAGAGGACCCACCAGATCGATATGGATCTGCTAAAACCGAGCGCGCGGTAAGTTATAAGTGCCGAGAGGGGAAGTCACGTGACGGTTGACTTTCGTCCTCTGACACGGTATATAAGCACGCGCCCATTCCCGACAGTCTTTTCTCACGCCCGGCCATACAAAACGCTCGGCTATCAGCTTGGCCGACGCATTGGCACCTGGGTGGCTTAAAGAATGCAAACTATTAAAGATTTGCTTGCGTAGTAGTTGAGGTACGTATGGCCTGGAAGCTGGAGTACTGAGGTCGCAGTACAGGTGAATTCGACTTCCAGGGACATTGATTTTTTTAAGCTGCAGAGAAGAACCTTCGCTCAAAAGCTTGCTGAGTTCTGAGTTAGAAGCCTGAGCTTGAGCTAGTTTCTCGAGGTCTACGGGGTCTGCTCGCTCTTCAATTCGCGACAAGGTATCTGCAACCACATTATCCTTACCAGAAATGTGGCGGATATCTGTCGTGAATTGGGAAATAAAATCTAAGTGCCTAAACTGCCTAGGCGAACAGTTGTTCTTCCTTTCGTTGAAGGCAAAACTTATAGGCTTATGGTCAGTATAGACTATAAAATGGCGAGCTTCTAGCATGTGCCTAAAATATTTAATGGCCTCATAAATTGCTAAAAGCTCCCTATCATATGGTGAGTATTTCACCTGTGAAGGACTTAATTTCCTTGAAAAAAAAGCTAAGGGCTGCCACGCATCATCTTTAAATTGCTGCAGGACCGCTCCGATAGCCTTATCAGAGGCGTCTGTAACTACTGCAAGTTTAGCGGTGCAGTCCGGATGAGCTAGTAGAGCGGCGTTGGCCAGGCTTTCTTTGCAAGCCTCAAAAGCGGCTAGTGTGTCGCTTGTTAAGGTAATTGGGTGCGAACCTTTGACGGAGCCTGTTAATAAGGCGTGAAGTGGGGCTTGGGTCTCGGCTGCGTGAGGAAGAAATCTCCTATAAAAATTAACCATGCCTAGGAAACCTCTTAGCTGGCGAACATTGGTTGGAGGGGGAAAATCCTTGACTGCCTGAACTTTGGCATCGAGTGGCTTAGAACCACTCTCGGTAATCCGGTAGCCTAGAAACGTTACCTCCTCCATACCGAAAACGCATTTCGTAGTGTTCACCAACATGCCATATTCCTTCAGCCTGTTGAAAATCTGACGTAGGTGATCCGCGTGCTCCTCCAGACTTCTTGAAAACACGAGAAAATCGTCTAGGTAACAATATACGAAGTCTAGTCCTCTCGTCATTTCATCCACGAACCGCTGAAAAGTTTGGCCCGCGTTTCTGAGACCGAATGTCATGAAGGGAAATTCAAATAACCCAAATGGTGTTGTGATGGCGGTCTTAGGAATGTCCTCCGGGCTGACAGGCATCTGATTATACGCTTTCTCTAAATCGAGCGTGCTGAAGACTTTACATCCAGCTATACTGTGGGTAAAGTCATGGATATGCTTAATCGGATACCTGTCAGGCACGGTACGGGAATTCAACTTACGGTAATCGCCGCATGGGCGCCAGCCATTGTTTTTCTTTGGCGCTAGGTGTAGTGGTGACGCCCACGGGCTCTCGGATGGTCTAGCTGTACCTAGGGCCAGCATAGACTGGAACTCTTTTTGGGCAATCTTAAGCTTGTCCGGTGCTAAACGACGTGGTGTTGAGCTAACTGGTGGGCCTGGTGTCGTGCGTATGTGGTGTACTGTTTTGTGCGGTGTGGAGTGTGGCTTACCAGCTGGTCGAGTAATTTCCGGAAACTCGCTGAGGATTTTATGATACCGAGTCTCACCAGTCACGACTTTAACAGAAGATATGTTATTACAGTTAGCTACAGCAGCAATAGTAGAAATAGAAGTTAAATTATCAATTAGGCGTTTGTTTCGACAATCAACTATTAGATTATGAAAGTTTAAAAAATCTACACCTATTATAGGCTTCGTAACATCAGCTACAATGAAACGCCATTGAAAGGTTCTGCGTAAACCAAAATCTAAATCTAAATTGATACAGCCATATGTAGCTATGCCAGAACCATTAGCAGCACACAAACTATAGTCCGTACAAGCACGACGATCCTGAAGCGCTGACCGTGGGAACACGCAGAGGTCGCTCCCTGTGTCGACCAGGAACTGCGTCTTCGAAGATCGGTCAGTAACAAACAGGCGACCAGAAGCAGGCAAAGGGCAATCGTTGGCCGCCATTACCGACCGCCCTTGGAGTTTTCCGCCTTGTAGTCGCAGGGCCGGATACACTTGTTGGCCTTTTCTCCGAACTTGTTGTGGTACCAACAATTGGGGAACTTTTTGTAGTTCGATTGAGAGCGCTGCCTCGAACTGCCGCGAGTGTTTCTGGTGGAACGGGAGCGTGAACGGCTGTTCCGAGTTGACATCTGCTGGAACTGTCGACGAAGCTCAGCTATCTCCCTAGTTAGTTCATTCAGACCCGAGCTAGGGACAGCATCGCTCACAACGGCGACCTTCGGAGTTGTCGTAGCCAGGTCGTTAACTCTATCGGCTAAGTCAGCTAGATCCTCGAGAGAAGCTGCACCTGGTTGACCTGCGAGCACCGTCTGGATGCCATGCGGTAGGCGACTAACCCATAACGTTCTCAGGAAGTCGTCAGGGACGTTTAAGCCTGCCAGGCTTTTCAAGTGGCGCAGAAATTGTGATGGTTTGCGATCGCCAAGCTCCTCATGCATCAATAGCTGTTTGATTTTCTTCTCTTTAGACGCGGTGAGTCGCTTAATTAGCTCGGTCTTCAGTTTTTCATACTTGTTAGTGGCAGGTGGGCTAATAATTATGTCCTTTATCTCTCTAGAGTATTGATTGTCCAGATGTCCGATGACATCATTAAATTTAGTGACATCACTAGTTATTCCAGCTATACTAAATTGTCCTTCGACCTGGGCAAACCAAATCTCCGGCTCTTCGGCCCAAAACGGAGGCACTCGTACGCCGACTTTGAAAACATTGCTGGGGTTTATCGACATCCCCCCATCACTAGTGCTAAATGGCGGTGACGTTCCCGCGCCTTGTGCGTCTTTAAACGTTTCCATTGTTCTTCACGGGGTCACCAGTATGGTTAGGTGTGGTGAGCAGTATAAATAAGTAGGCAAAACTCACGTTTTAAAGGATATATTGTCCACAAGTCCTTACACAATGCACAAGGTTCAGAAGGCACGATAGGGAAGTGTTCACAAGCACAAGCACAAGCACAGTATGTAGTAGCGGATGGATGAAAGTAGAAGGATGATAGACAGATGAAATATAGTTGAAATTAACATGTAAAAACAAAGCTAAATAGCGATACCGCGTATTTATAAAATTGAGGCGACAAGCGTGCGCTCCGCGTCGAGGTGTGATCCTGACTGGTTTGACCTTGTTCGGTGAAAGGCATGCGCCCGCGCCTCCGTAGCCTGCCGTATATGGCTATTGATAGTTGTACGGATATCGGTAATTAGTGACGACGGTTCGGTCGATAGTTTAATGACCATCGACTATCGATGGTAAATTTATCGACCAACTGGTAAGAAAGTATGTATGTTTATATTTATATAAATTGTATTGTAAATAGTATTGTTATTTGTACTTGTGTTTGTTTGTGTATATTAGTTTTAAGTTCAAGAAATAGATAAATACATGTTAATAGTTTAAGTGAATTGTAAAGTAGCCTACAAACAAATTAATTTTCTTTTTAATATTTCGACAAATGAAGAAAATTATTTGTTTCAAAAATATATTTTTAATACAACTCAGTATTTAATTCACAAGAGCACTTAATTCTAATCGTCTCTTCACTGGCACTCGAAGAATAAAAGTAAGAACCCAGCTAATCTCAGTAATAGTCTAGCCAAAACCCCAGATAAACCTAACATTACAATACCACAAAACCTGTCAACCAATGCTTACAACCAAAAGCCACGAAAACTTTTATCGTTGAACAATAACACAGTAAATACCTTGACTATTAAGTTTTACGTCGCAAGGACGTACGTGAGACGTCGACGCTACGTAACGACCACGTAACGATCTGTTTACGTCCCCGTAACGTACTCTTAACGAACACGTGTCGTGTTAGCAATCGTAAAACGTACTTGTGTAGATACCGTCAGGTTGGGGAGCTACGAAATTATTTGGTTACATATTTACCTAAATATTTTAGTTAGACTTATATGTAACTAAAATTTACTTACAAAGGAGGACTGCAGATGCGTAAGTTCATCATCATCAGCCTATAATGTTCCCACTGCTGGGACAAGGCCTCTTCTCAGCGAGAGGGAATGGGCAATATCCACCACGCGGCCCCAGTGCGGATTGGTAGATGTCACATGTCTTCGAATTTTTGGTTGCATGCCGGTTTCCTCACGATGTTTTCCTTCACCATTTTGAGAGCAGTGGTGATGAAATCAATTACACAAAGTAATGCGCCTGTCTGGGTTCGAACCCACGACTTACTGTTCGTAAGTCGGGGCCATCACCACTGGGCCACCGCTGCTCTACAAAAATAGCCAAGTAACCACGAAAGAAATACTCAAAATACATACTCAGGTACTTAGATCAGGTAGGTACTTATGTATAGGGAGTTTCCGATGGGGGTAGGCACCATAGAATGCTGCCTGATACGATCCTTTTGCCTCGTCCACGTGCATACATCTGGTCATACACGCACGCCGGTTGCGAGTGCTACGCACCTGACCTTTCTGAAGAACCTCACCAATAACGTCAGTGTAAGTCATTCTAGGGCGTCCCCTCCCGGTGTTGCCGCTCACATCCGCCTTGTAAATACCCTTTGTTTATTTATGGTTTAGTTATGTAGAGAAGATGAGTTAAAGGCGTCTAGCCTTTAACCCATCTTCTCTACATAACTAAACCATCTATGCATCTCTCTTCAATCTTCGTCACTACATCTTTCATACCTGTTTATATGTTTTACTATCTTAATTAAATCGTATAGGACCCAAACACAATGTTGAGCTCAGTAGCACTTAATAGTACTTTTACGATGGTTTTTTATGGGTACTGCAACTTTGCGCAGCTTTAAAAATCTTTTGTAATGATTTTTACTTTCTTGCCTTCGGTTAGAACTATTTATATGCACAGCTCTTATAGCTTGGTTATAAACACAATGTGCTGGAATCGAAGGCCTTAATATCTTCTAGAAGTTTTGCCTGTTTAATTCGTTTTGGTTTAGGCCCCGTACGATGAGATAAAAAGTTGCTGAACAGCGCATTGTTAGCTTTTGACCCTTTTGAAAGCTAAAAGTGGCCCCCTGCCCGAAGAGCTCCTGCGTTTTTTCATTGTTTCATCAGACCCTACCTACTCAGCTATCAAGTTTTCATGCTGAATAATATGCTTGCTGAAAAAACCTGAAGGCTAGGCAGACAATAACGAGGGGAGCCCTCATCATTGTCTGCCTAGCCTTTTCCCAACTATGTTGAGATCGGCTTCCAGTCTAACCAGATGCAGCCGGATATTATTATTTTCAACCGTCTTCCAAAAAGAGGAGGTTCTCAATTCGACTGTTTTTTTTTTGTGTCTTTGTTACCTCAGAACTTTCGACTGGGTGAATCGATTTTGATGATTCTTTTTTTTTATTTGAAAGCTAGTGCTTCCCGTGTGGTCCCATTTCAATTTAGTGAAGATCTGATGCTGATCTTCGAAGATATACAATGGAACTCTTCAAAAATAGACAGCAAATCTGCAGTGATTGCTGGAATCGCTTGGATGTTTCTTGTTTATACAACATCATGACGTAACATCACGCCTGTATGCTCTGAGGGGTACGCAGATGTGTACAATACACCCAGATTTCGACATTTAGGTATGTTAAATTCCATTTATTAGAGATAAGCCTACCAGACTAAGATTACCATGACGTGTATTGTTAATAATTTAAAATAAATTAATGGCAAATATTTTGGGAACAACTAAAAATGGAAAAATAAAAACCTTTTTTACAACAAATAAAACCGACTTCAAAAAACACAACAAATAGAAAAATTACTTTAGCTTAAGAAGTCGGTGGCAAAAACTGCCGGTGAAAAAAAAAACTGAATCAAACAAACAAGTCGCCGACTTCTGAAGCTAAAGTTATTTTTCTCTTTTTTGTGTTTTTTGAAGTCGGTTTTATTTTTTGAAAAAAAAGTTTTTTACATGAAGCAGTTGTCTATCCTCCACAACCCAGAAAACACTGGATAATAAGAAGAAACCCTTTGGTAAAACTGGTGGTCAGACTTTCGGGCCCCTGACTACTTAACAACTGTCATAGATTTACAATTTACAGTCAGGACCAGCGGCTTAACGTGCTTTCCGAGGCACGGAGAAAACTCGGTATGTGATGGGTGGTCACTCATCCACAGACCAACCTGAAGATTTATATTACCGAAATAAATTATGTTACCGCATCCAAGTTAACTTTCTTCATACCTCAGCCACCTCGTTGTTTGGTCTCACAATCCGGTGAACAGTTTTATGTCCCGTTTACGAGCCGATGTCTGATCATCGACTCGGCTACCTCTACACTCCATAAACGATTGTGATTACCTTTTTATTACATTACCAAAGGAATTATAGGAGTTTTGGTTCAGTGTGGAGTTTTTATGGGGGAGGATCTTTATAGTTATGTAAACGTTATGTTGGTTTGTCAACTGCTTTACTAAGTTCTTTACTTACTCCATAAAGTGCTTGATGTCTTTTACAGAAATATGTCCCTACTTTTAGGAGCTGGTTATTCAATGAGAACTGACCAGAGGTCCTAGAAAATCGTAGTCGATGGAAAAGTCATCGTAAAGTTTATGTCAATTCTGTTGAAAAGTTTTTGTAGAATCATATAACAGTTTGAAAACGATTGCTACTTTTCCAGGTCCTTGTGGAATAGTGTCTTTTTCCTGTTAATGATACCTGACTGTGGTCACCAATACATTTTCTGACTGCATTTTGTATGTAGGGGAGTAAAGTGTTTTTCATTACGAGTTTCCGTCATGATTAATGATTCTAATTCTGATGTGGCTCTACACCTGGGCTTCAGTCAGGCCGCGTCATAACTTATAATTAACTTTTGTAAAAAGGAAATTAAAAAAAAAATGGCCAAAACTTTGAGAAGACTAAGAAGATTTCATCATCCATTTTTTCACATGTATACTCGTTCCGAAATGAAGCAATGATCAAATAAAAAGCTCATTTATTACCTGCTGGTCCCAACTGAGGTAAGCAAAGCGTACTATATTTATAGAAGAGCAAATTAATTTGAATTGTCTGTTTGTAATATCAAAATAACACCTTTTGCTGAATGTATAAATGAAAGTTTATACGGTTCCAAAACAAATATCTCTTTTTTTTTTTACTTTTGTTGTCTTTATGTTTGTCTGACTTTCTGTCAGTATCGGCACTTTTACTGACAGATAGCTGATGTTATAAGGAGTAACTTAGGCTACTTTTATTATTTTAGAAATTAACTTGCATTTTTTAACAAAATCCGATTCACATAGGGAAGTTATATTTTTATAAAACCTTCATGCGGACGAAGGTGGGCGGGCAACAGCTAATCTTAAATAAAAAACCGGCCAAGTGCGAGTCGGACTCGCGCACGAAGGGTTCCGAACCTTACAACATTAGACAAAACGGCAAAAATCACGTTTGTTGTATGGGAGCCCCCCATAAATACTTATTTTATTCTGTTTTTAGTATTTGTTGTTATAGCAGCAACAGAAATACATATTATTTATTTATTTAAACTTCATGTACAATAATGGTACATAGGCGGACTTAATGCCACAAGGCATTCTCTACCAGTCAACCTTTGGGTTAAATAGGAAAACATAGTGATAGGGTACAAAGTAAAGTCTAAAAAATAAAATAAAAAACAACTAACAACCACAACCAACAACAACTATTAACAACAACAACCAACAACCACCAACCATCAACCATCTAGCTATCACGGTTCATGAGATACAGCCTGGTGACAGACAGACGGACAGCGGAGTCTTAGTAATAGGGGCCCGTTTCTACCCTTTGGGTACGAAACCCTAAAAAGTTGCAAATGGATGTGTGCCTTCCTGAGAAAAAAACTGACCTAATAATCGCAATTTCATTTGGCAAGTGATCAAACCGCGACCACCTATTGCGGGAGGACGTGTCATGTGTTGCAATATGCAGTCCGTGCGGTCGCGTGCAACCACAGGAATCACTCTGCGTACAATGTGGGGTAGTCTATGATCAGTATTGTAAACTGTACATGATGAATTTATGAATAAGCAAGACTGTTCGATGATTTCGTTCCGACGTAGATGAATGTCATACACCATAGATAATGATGGTTTATTTTTTTGTTGCCCTGATCTGCCTCAGTACTGACCAAAGGTGTCCTCCCATTCCTTACACTTTTCCCGATTTTCTGCTTCTTCTTGCCAATTATTGAGGAAACCATACAAGGCATCCCGCCATCTCTCTTCGGTCTGCAAGGACCTCGTCTACCTGCCTCAGGATCGACGTTTGGAAATAGCCTTTAAACTAGTCTAAGGCGTTCTTCTGGTAAAACATTTTAAGGTGTGTTCATATCCTGCCGGGGTTGCGGGACTGTTCGAAAGAGATACCGTGGCCCCGGAACACAAAGGGTGATGAAGGAATATGGATGGGTTTTAGTCAGTAAAAGTCTAACACTCCCTCCTGCTCCGCCCAGAGCGGGAGAAGTCATTTGATGATTTCTCATCCGAAAAAAAAAAGGTGTGTGTAAATACGCATTGTCGATACTTCAAGCCAAAATATTTCGTCTAAATTGATGCCTTGCGCTGGTCGCGTAATAGGCTAGTTTCCACCATCAATAAATTGCAAATTTATTTAGTCCGTCAGTTAGAGCATTGGAAAATAATGGACACGTATTTTTTGTTTTTGTAAATCAATGAATATTGACAAAGATAAAACGCATCAAAACTCGGGAATGGGGGCTCGTGACGTCAGAACGCACTAAAAATATTAGACCGCGGCGTGACGTATTGAGAATTTTAAAAGCGTCATATCTTCGTCAATTTTGGTTTGCGTAACCAAAGAAAAAACACGGGTCAAATATTTTATGATAATCTAACTGACAGACTGACTAATTTGATTTTTTCAGTGCACAAGCCTATTACGGGTGACTTTAATTAAGACATCACACTGCTTCGTTGTTCTAGTAGTTGCAAGCGCTGCTGCTAAACATAAGGTCCCCGGGTTCTATTCAAGGTTCGGGTATAGTAATATTGAATTTTGTCACCAGGAATTTCTCAGTAGCAGCCTGGATTTCTGTGTGATGGCAATAGGCTAGCCCCCATACTTATACATAACTGCCCAAATGTGGGACTGACAGTCTCAGTAGGACAGAGATTTCACTTATTATTATTCCTATGGGAATAACTGGCGTTAAGGAGCTCGTAGCAAAATAATAACAGCCGCTCGGGTCGATCTTTAGGTTAGGCCGTGCTTGCCTAGGTTGGTCTGTGGATGGGTGACCACCCTTAGGTACATACTGAGTTTCCTTCGTGCCTCGGAAAACACGTTAAGCTATTGGTCCCAGCTGTCATTTGTAGATCTTTGACAGTTGTTACAGGTAGTCAATGGCCCAAAAAGTCTGACAACCATCTTACCAAGGGGTATCGTGTTACCCAGTACTAAATGGGTTGTGGAGGTCAGATAGGCAGTCGCTCCATGTAAAATACTGGTATTTAGCTGCATCCGGTAAGACTGGAAGCCGACCCCAACATAGTTGAGAAAAGGCTAGGCAGATGATGGATGGGAATAACTAGCCTGATATTGTTACATTCAGAACATCACACTCAGAGCATATTGTTGTCAGTAAACCTAAGACTAAGTGTGTGTGCATGACAATTCACATACCTACACTCGAGCGCCTTATACCAATAACAATAGTTACCTACAACAGCAAGCAAGGCGTTCACTGCCAAAATTGGTCCCAAATGGCTCTCATAATAGTCGTCAAACGGAATAGCCGTATGCAGTACATTTGGCAGACGGATTGGTGATAGACAAAACGATAACACAGACCATAACGCTCCGTTCACGACCCCGGGCGATACGCCTTGCATCAGGCGGCACGCGCGCGTCTCTTGTTTTCTTCACGTGAGAATACCGTCGCTCCGCAAGTCACGTCGACATGACTCATTGCATGCCCTGAACAATTTCTTCTTTCATTTGTATTATTCGCGATGTCGCATGACGCGTGTAGCTTGAGCGTCTAGTTCGTGGCCAAGAGAGAAGGCTGCGCACTTACTACCATTTTGCTTACTTGTTAATAGGACAAATTATGAAAAATATTTTTAAATATCCTTCAGCAATGGTGGTTCAGTGCTACATACGTTTGAAAGCCAAGTAGAATCTAGCTCGTACTAATTTTGCAAAATAAAAATACGTACAAATAATGTTATGGAAAAAAATACCCTGTATAATTACAATAGTAATAATTATGGCATATTGTTAGAGCTCCAGCAGCCTGTGATACTGGATTATCCTAGTACAGGCATCTAACATTTTTATACCTCGTTATTATTGTTAGTTTCAGATTCATGTTGTATTTCACCTTATGAATTTTGTATTCTGAATAAAGATTTTATTTAGCTTGAGTAAAAAAGCATTTTGAGTATTTTTGGGACCTCGATAACATTTTTCAACGGTATCCGGATCCTATTTAAGTCTATTTGCCGGCCCCTGGTCTTAACTAAAGGTCGAACCAATTTCGATGACGGCCCACTCCCTCTCACAAGCCTGTGCCTGTGTCCCAGCTGTGGGAATCAGTGCATGATTCTTACCCCTTTTATTTTAAATCGGTATTAAGATAATCCCATTTGATTTAAACAGGGTGTTTAACAACTATGATATTTTACAAACTTACGATATGGAACCCTTCAGATAAGTACCGCTAAAACCTCGTTAACTGTAGTTTAAAGTTATTAAGATCCCTTTAAAATAACGATACTGTTATAGTTATTCTAAGATTAGTTGTGTAATGGTCAATATCTGTTCTCATAGAATTGTTAACTTGGGGCGTCTATATTGAGATATTAATTAATACATACGCCTGCAATTCCTAATGGGTTAGGCAGAGCTGTACCTAACAGAACACCCACATTTCTCCAGTTATTTGTAAATCCTATGTAATAGGGGACGAGCCTAATGCCATCAATCAGGCACAAATCCAGACTAGTAGCTGCTACTGAGAAATTCCTGATGGAAAAACCCAACTACAATTTGACCGACCCGGGAATCGAACCCAGGACCTCATGCGCAACAGTCGCGCTTGCAGCCACTCGACCAACAAGGCATTCTATATTAATTAATAATGATATCTATTTTTCGGATTGATGAAATAATAAATTGAATGAGGATATTGTGTCCGGCCGTGTTATTTGAAACCGCAAGCTTTTTCCCGCGGCTTCGCTAGCTCAAAAGCCAGGCTATGGCCAGGTGCCCTGGTCTAACTCAGAATGGGTTAGACCATGCCATTTAACAATTATATTCCAATTAAATCTAAATATAAATACAAGGTTAAAATTAAGCTGCTAACTTAACTTTTAGTGGTTAAATTCCATTAATAATGATAATTTTAAATATATGAATTATTTTTATTTTAATATTTATTTTAGGAAACTTAATTTTTGTTTCTAAGCATAAACATTTATTTATTAAATTTTATTTTTTGAGTAAAAATTGTTTTTTTTTTTTAAATAGAAAAATGTAATATTCATACATTTAAATTAAAAATATATTAAAAAGTAAATAATTACACAATGAATATCATTACAAATATTTAAAATTAGGCCGGAAAAGGTAGACAGACAGGCAGACGTACATAGTTATTCTCGTATGAGTGATATTAGTATGGATTATATTTAAAACGATTCATTCAGTTAATTAATATTTTAATGTAGTTTTAACGATAACTCGCTATAAACTTATCCTTTGTAGTAATGCAAAAAAAAAAAAACTGAAAGTCGGTTAGAGGTCGCCCGTTCAATCCCGTTCAGTCCATCAGTTAAACTATTTTGCTGGTTAAATGGATACCTATTCAGTGATAAATTCTAAGTAAAACCACTTTGTTTCAAATAAGATTTAGAAACCATTGATTTAATAACAAATCTAATATCAAAGTCCAGTGAGCTTTGACGAAGAAACGATGAATGACACAAAGGACATACAAAGTTATAAGAGACCAACCGATTGGAACACAAGCCACTGCCAATATTCACATAACATAACAACACGCTTGTAATCCCCGAAGGGAAAGGCAGAGGTGTACCTAAGTACCTACACCCACATTGCATCAGTTATGTTTAAGCCCCATATCATAGGGGGCGAGTCTATTGCCATGAACTAGGCACTAATCCAGACACCGCGGCCGCTACTGAGAAATTCCTGATGGAAGAACCCAATAACACTTTGCCCGACCCAGGAATCGAACCTAAGACCTCAAGGCCGTGAGGCCTATACACATACATTGACAATTCAACAGTTCTGCTAGACTCTGAAATAGGGGGAGCAGGTGTCATTAACCGGGCGAAAATTCAGAGGATATTCATTAAAAAAAACCGACCAAGTGCGAGTCGGGCCACGCGCAATATAGGGCTCCGTAATAGCCCGATAACACAATATAGAGCGATTTATTCTAAGGATTTTGTATTTGGTACAAAATTATCCAACACCCAAGTTCAAGGACTATTACTGCTAAACTAATAAAGTTATCTTAACCTCTATAATTTGTCTTTAAAGTTCATGAACTGCACTACCATCATGAATTATTCCAGATTTTTCAAGCCAGCAGTTTAGCTTTTAGAGCCCCCGCCCCCCCTCCTTCTCCGCCCTGCTGGAACAAACATTTGCACTTTGAAGTTAATTATTTCGAAAATGGAGCATTACATCGAAAAATAATCTGAGCATCTCCTAAGTTATTTTAAGGGGATTCCTTTGATCATCCCGCCGCCGTTTTTTCAATAGATGGCGTTGTAGTCTCGCATTTGGGTATTATTTATGTTTACGCCTAACTTAAATAACTAAGATAGACAATATTCTAATTGCGCGAACTAGCCTTTTGTCTTGATTTTTCCACATAAACAGTTTACTTGTTAACTCTTCTCAAACGGAGATTTGGTGTCAAATCCACCAGCCGTCTCCACTTCAAATCTGTACACACCATGCACACACACAAGCACACGTAAATAGTTTACTTTCTGAACCGCTTGATGGCGTTCTCATCAAAAACGTTTAATTAGGAAAGATGCAGATATCATATTTATCAATATTTTGTGGCTAAAATGTGAAAAAAAAAACATACAAGAAGGGCCACTGCAACGTTTTTATTTTAGTTAATGTGAATTTTTAACAATAATTACCAATCAAAAGTACCAAAATTGAAACGGAACGTGTTTTAATCAACCAATCAGCATCTAGTACTCGAATCTACCGAAAGTTAGTGTAGTGTTGGCATGGTTGTACGGATTATAGCATCATTATACTCAAAGAGTATAATAATAATAAGGGAGATTATACTTCTAGAAGTAAACATCAAAGTTTTCATACCGTACCTAGGTTCTTTCAACAAGGGAATCTTACGGTGACAACGCAATCGGCTATGTCCAAAACTTGAGTTACTCTGGAGCATAAAGTTTACGTAAAGAACTGTTTATGTCTGATGACTATATCATGATTTAATTTTGTTCCACCACCAAACGTCAAAGTGATTCCTCATTCTGTACATAACAAATTCTAAATTAATTGTGTTATAGATTAACTAACTTCTAAATTAGTTGTGTTATATGTGTTGTGTAGTATGTGCCATTTGATAAAAGTACTGCATCTGTTTTCAATGCCGCAATGAAGTTCTGTTCTAACAAAATATGAATGTGGTTTTGTTGTTTTACACTAATTATAAAATTAACTATTGTAAGTAATGCTTTTTATTCAAGTAGTATTAGTATTCATTTACCCAAAATAAAGAGCCTGTCAGGGTTTGAACATACAACCTACACATTACTGCCCACCCTTCAACTACATTATACAATAAATTGTTGAAGGCAAAAAAATACAATTGATACAAACTCAAAGCATTTATTTAAATACCATTTACAGGCACTATTGAATTGTCAAGGACTCAGTCTCTAGTTACACATGGACCCTTTTTTAAAAACAGGTTGTTACAAAATCATACAAAATGTAAAACAATTCAATACCTACAAAGATTAACAATGTGACCTGGCAGCTAAGAGATGACCAGTCTCGAATAACGGCGGCCATTCACGAGCATGACACGTGGATCAGCACCACTCTGCTCAAACATTTTGAAGGAAACTATGATCCAACACATGCGCCAACATCAGCGAAACAGCATGTCAAATTCTCAACTGCCATGCTCGTTCATGTCACAAAAGTACATAAAATATACTAAATGGCCACATGGTGCTCACATTTATAATGAAATTAGTGTACCACAACAGGTAAAAAGAATAAAAAATAAAGCAATGACATAAATTAATTATGACTGTGATGGATAGGTACATGGTGCTCACATATTTACAAACTGTTGGGGATTTCAAATAAAAACTCCTACTGGCTTGAAAGCTTATTTAGTTCTTATCTTCACTTTATACATATACAAAGCCTTGGAACACCTATTAGTACATAGTTGACCCGGCCCAGCTGACAGGTACATAAGGTAGGGGTCGATGACCTGGTTACACATGGGTGGAGGTTCAGAGGTTGGTGACCATGGACCAGCTGGTTTGTACTAAGATCAGGGGTCATGACCTGGTCAGCTGATGAGTACTAGGGTCAGGGGGTCAACGATCTAGGTCAGCTGATAGGTATATGGGTCAGAGGTCATGACCTGGTCAGCTGAGGGGCTCTCTGGCTGAAGCTCTCTGTCTAGTTCTCTGTCCGAATCTCGGTGAATAATGTTGAAATCAACAGCTGGAAGTCGATGTAGAAGCACGAGTTTGCACTAGAACAGATAAATTTACACGGTTTTGTTAGACTATCGTATACTGAACTCAAAACCTCAGAGACTCAAGAAAAAGGCAGTCATCCACTAGGACTAGACTAACCAAGTATTGTAATGTATTTGATATCAAGTTATTATGTTAGTAAACAAGAAAGTTTTGTTCTTATTACCTTCTAATTCCTTGATGTCAATACATTTAGCATTCTTCCGGACTCTTCTCAAAACAATTTCAGGTAGTACACATGTTTTGAAAAATGTTACCAGTTTTGGCATCATAGTACTGATAAATTCCTCATTATGGTCGACTTCTATGACAGTCAAAGGTTGAGTGACAGATACGAAGCAAATGAAGTAACATTTACTCATTTTGGTGATTCGCAATTGACCCTGGACCTAGAATCAAAATAATATTAGCAAATAAACACAAATAGAAACATCAAAATATATAAAAGAAGAAACTGACTGACTGACTGACTGACTGACTGACTCATCTATCAACGCACAGCCCAAACCGCTGGGTCTACAGATTCCAAATTTGGCAAGTAGGTTCCTAAAGTGGTCTACTCCTAGACCACATAACTGACTGCACTAAGAAAGGATTTTTCAAAATTCACCCCCTAAGGGGGTTAAACGGGGCTCCAAAGTTTGTATGGGAAAACAAGATTAGTTAGACTATTTTATTCGAAACTTCACAGTAGTGCTCCTTTTGATAAATTAGTAGAAACGGGTTTCAGGGTTTTTTAGAATTAAACCCCTAAGAGGGGGAAATGGGGTGACAAAGTCTAAAAATCAATGCACAGCCTAAACCGCTAAGTCTAGAGATCCCAAATTTGGCACATATGTTCCTGAAGTGGTCTAGGGGTACACTAAGAAAGGGTTTTTCAAAAGTCACCCCCTAAGGGGGTGAAACGGGGCTCTAAAGTTTGTATGGGGAAACAAGATTAATTAGACTATTTTATTAAAAACTTCACAGGAGTACTTCTATTGATAAATGAGTAGACATGAGTTTCAGGTTTTTTCAGAATTCAACCCCTAAGAGGGGGAAATGGGGTGACAAAGTCTAAAAATCAATGCACAGCCCAAACCGCTCGAGTCTAGAGATTCCAAATTTGGCACATACGTTCCTTATGAGGTGAAGGGGTGCAATAAGAAAGGATTTTTCAAAATGTACCCCTAAGGGGATGAAACGGGAGTCAAAAGTTTGTATGGGGAAACAAGATTAGGTAAGACTGTTTAATTCGAAACTTCACAGGAGTACTCCTATCGACAAATGAGTTAACATTTGTGTTTCAGGTTTTTTCAGAATTCAACCCCTAAAGGGGGAAATGGGGTAACAAAGTTTGAAAATCAACATCGGTATTGTTTGTATGGTGTATCGGGTCGGGTGTATCACAATAACAACGATTTTAAGATTAAATGTGGCGGACCTGAAATGCCTTCATTCCCTGTTAGGGTGCGATGGGGTTGAAATGTCTAAAAATCAATATGGGTGTCGATACCGAGATAATCAGGGGTGCAGATTACGAATATGGCATTTATTTTAAGATCCAGAAGATGGCGGATTCGACTTCTATACAGGGTTATTGTTGATTTATTGAGATGATTGTGATAATGATGATGAAGGTGATGATTGTGATTACGATGATAATGATTGTGATTACGAAGATGATGATTGTGATTACGATGAAAATGATTATGATTACGATGATTATGATTGTGATCACGATGAAAATGATTGTGATTACGATGATGAAGATTGTGATAATTATGATAATGATTGTGATAACGATGATGATGATTGTGATAATGATGATGATGATTGTGACAACGATGATGATGATTGTGATGACGATTGTGATAACGATGATGACGATTGTGACAACGATGATGAAGATTGTCATGACGATTGTGATAACGATGATGATGATTGTGATTGTGATGGTGATTGTGATTGTGATTGTGATGGTGATTGTGATTGTGATAGTGATCGTGATGGTGATGGTGATGGTGATTGTGATAGTGATGGTGATTGTGATTGTGATTGTGATGGTGATTGTGATAGTGATGGTGATGGTGATTGTGATAGTGATAGTGATGGTGATTGTGATAGTGATGGTGATTGTGATTGTGATGGTGATGGTGATTGTGATGGTGATAGTGATTGTGATGGTGATAGTGATTGTGATTGTGATTGTGATGGTGATGGTGATTGTGATAGTGATAGTGACGGTGATTGTGATGGTTATACCGATGGTGATGGAGATGGTTATAGTGATCGTGACTGTGATAGTAATGGTAATCGTGATTGTGATAGTGATTGTGACAGTGATGGTGTTTGTGATTATGATGATGATGATGGTGATTGTGATAGTGATTGTGATTGTGACTGAGATAGTGACGGTGATTGTGATGGTTATAGCGATGGTGATGGTTATTGTGATGGTGATAGTGATTGTGACTGTGATATTGATGGTAATAGTGATTGTGATTATGATGGTGATTGTGACAGTGATGGTGTTTGTGGTAATGATGATGATGCGTGTGATAACGATAATGATGATTTTGATAACGAGGATGGATATTGTGATGATGATGATTGTGATTACGATGATAATGGTTGTGATTACGATGATAATGATGATAGTGAGTATAGTGATGATAGTGATTGTGCTAACGATGATGGTGATTGTGATAGTAGCGGTGATTTTGATGGTTATAATGATGTTGATAGTGATTGTGACTTTGATAGTGATGGTGATTGTGATGGTGATAGTGATTGTGATGGTGATAGTGATTGTGATTGTGATTGTGATGGTGATTGTGATAGTGATAGTGATGGTGATGGTGATGGTGATAGTGATAGTGATGGTGATGGTGATAGTGATGGTGATTGTGATAGTGATAGTGATTGTGATTGTGATAGTGATAGTGATGGTGATGGTGATTGTGATTGTGATAGTGATGGTGATGGTGATTGAGATTGTGATAGTGATAGTGATAGTGATTGTGATAGTGATGGTGATAGTGATTGTGATAGTGATGGTGATAGTGATTGTGATGGTGATAGTGATGGTGATAGTGATTGTGATTGTGATAGTGATGGTGATGGTGATGGTGATTGTGATTGTGATAGTGATAGTGATAGTGATGGTGATGGTGATGGTGATTGTGATAGTGATGGTGATGGTGATGGTGATTGTGATTGTGATTGTGATAGTGATAGTGATTGTGATAGTGATAGTGATGGTGATTGTGATTGTGATAGTGATGGTGATTGTGATGGTGATGGTGATGGTGATTGTGATTGTGATAGTGATTGTGATAGTGATGGTGATGGTGATTGTGATAGTGATTGTGATAGTGATTGTGATTGTGATTGTGATTGTGATTGTGATAATGATTCTGATAATGATGGTGATTGTGATAATGATTGTGATAATGATGGTGGTTGTGATAGTGATGGTGATTGTGATGATTACGAAATTTGGCTTATAGATAGTTCATAACCTGGATTAACACGTAGGACACTATTTATCCCTTTAATATGATCAAGTGGGACGGTTACCGAACTTTACGCGGGCGAAGCCGCGGGCAACAGCTAGTAATTTTATAAATAAAAAAAAACAATTTATAATATTATTTGTAACTTACTTGATAGTAATAATTATGCTTTTTATTCATAACCAAAACATGTGTTTTCCAAATGCAAGGGAAAAAAAAGTTTCTATTTTCTGATGCTGCAATTATATTTAGAGATTTCCGTGCTAAGGAAGGAAAACATTTTATCTCTACAACCGCATTTTCCTCATTATAATACCTGTAACAAAGAAAAAGTTTGCAACAAACATTTGATTACAAGTGAAGAGGCATGAAACTTCGTTTTTACATAATGTAGAATTATTACACAATACATGCTATGCTTTAAATGTTAAAACACTGTGGAATCCTTTCTGATGTTCACAAACATACTCAATTACAGATGATTCACACGACTGATAATGAAAAATTAAAAATGAAAATCTTATAAGAAAAATGGCGGCAAATGAAGAGAATTTTATGGCGAGCCAACTCTTTTAGACTGATTATAGTTTATCTTATTAGAGTCTGATTATCTCACGGTAGCCCTTATAGAGTTAGACCAGCTTGTATTTTTTTCTTAGATTTCCGTGGCCCCGAATACTGATGTCGCTTGTACGATTTTTTGTTCGTCTTTGACGCAAACATATTTTTGTACCTGAAAAATAAAGAGAAAATGGATCCTATAACAAAATATTAAAAATTGTATTAGTTGAATTGAAAACCAGTAAAAAGCAAATTTTTTAAGTAGGTATTGAGTTGAGCAGTGGAGCGTTTTGTTCGTGTCGACAAGTCCAAGTCAAACGTCAGAGTTGTCAGCATAGGGTAAGGTTGGTAGTTGTCAGTTTGACTGATCGTGACCACAGACTGCAGTGTGGCAAGATTTAATTAGAACATTATGCCAGCTGCTTGCCCAGATTCTGCTAGTCTAATAATGTTTTTAAATCACAATAAAATAAGTGTTTGCAGCATACATAGGTAAAATCACTTACCGATGACTGTCCAGAACATGTAATATTTTTTTTTTTATGATTCATTACGTTGAAATCTTTTAGAGCAGAAAGTCGTGAAAAACTAATTTCAGGAAGCACTGTACAATAGCGCCCATCGATTTTGTGATTTTGATTCTGTTAGGATGTGGAGGAGGCGGAGCGCGCATCGACCGCAGATATTTTAGTCGAATTATACCCAAGTGAAGCACAGGTAATTTGTCAATATGTAATTCTGCTAATTTTTGGCATAGGTTTTCTAAGATTCTGCCAAAATCTACAATTCTTTCAAAAAATCCCTAAATTTAGGGAAAATACCCTAACGTGGAAACACAAACAATAACACAAATAGCTCTAGTTCGCGTAACTTCGCCACTTCGCCTTTGTTACAGTCCGGTCAACCGATTTTGACTTCTATTCTGTAGGCATAAGAATGGCATTAAAAGCAAAAACGTGGTTACAATACCAACTGTTTACTGCAGCAGCTGCCTATTTGTAGAACAACGCAATAGAAGTCAAAATCAATTGAACGGACTGTATGGTTTGTGTTTTTCATTGTGTTCATTATTATTAGGTATAGTTAGGGCGTTTATTTTATAGATACCTACTTTCAAACTTTGGTTTGGGTGAACAACATGACTCTAGGTAATAAGATTTTTCCTCAAACATGCTTGGAAATTTGAGCATTATTTTGACAACCTTCTTCGAGATTCGAAATTGCTGTACTGGCCCGATACATGCAACCAGCGGCCGGCAAAAGTTATATGAAAAAATAAAACCGACTTCAAAAAACACAAAAAAGCGAAAAATAACTAGCTTCAGAAGTCGGTGACCTTTGTTTGATTGATTTAGTTTTTTTTGTCACCGACTTCTGAAGCTAAAGTTATTTGTCGCTTTTTTTAATTTTTTTAAGTCGGTTTTATTTTTTCATAAAAAGTTTTAATTTTTCATTTTTAGTTGTTCCCAAACAAATATTTGCCATCTCTTTGAGGCGTGGAACACGAACGCTCCAACTTTACATACCTAACTGTCGAAATCTGGATGTATTGTACACATCTGCATACCCCCTCAGAGCATACAGGCGTGACGTCATGACACGTCACGTCATGTTGTATAAACAATAAACATCCAAGCGATTCCAACAATCACGGCAGATTTGCCGTCTATTTTTGAAGAGTTCCATTGTATATCTCCAAAGAACAGAATCAGATGTTCACCAAATTAAAATGGGACCACATGGGAACCACCAGCTTTCAAATAAAAAAAGAATTATCAAAATCGGTTCACCCAGTCGAAACACAAACGAACAAACACAAAAAAATATATAGTCGAATTGAGAACCTCCTCTTTTTGGAAGTCGGTTGAAAATACATATCTGTCGTGTTTAGCGGCCAAATAAATGACATAGTAAACTCATATCTGTCGTGTTATTTAAAAATGGAATGATCTTTTACTCTGAAACATGGCAAGGGCAACCAAGGAGGTAACATATCAAAGGTATTTTTTAAATTTCGAATTGGCTTGCAAATAGAAAGCGGTTTATTGAAAAAAAAAAAACAAATGAACTCGATTCGTTTTTCCACTTGTCCGTTGAAGTTACACTTCTAGTATGTGGCCCAGCACACATTTCTTTTTTTTTTGCAGGTTTTCTGCAAACTATGATTTGGTTAGGTATAGGTAAGGTACTTTTAAATGAATGAATTTTTTATTAAAAAAATATATTTTAATTTTGACCTAACTTTCAATATCAGATATCCCAAAAACCACGAAGACGACACCCATGAAGAAAAAACCGAAAATTTTCATCATTTTCATTTTTTACGTAATGTAGAATTATTTCTTGTAAGTCTACATTGTTAGTGTCGCATGTATCACCGGGTCTACACATGCGTAGACCAATATTGAAATAAATTTACCGTCAGGGCTAGTTGCTAAGAATCCAAATTCTTCAAACGTGGTAACACACAATAACACAAACAGCTTTATTTCGCATAACTTCGCCTTTTTACAGTCCGGTCAACCGATTTTGACTTCTATTCCGTAGACATAAGAATGGCATTAAAAGCAAAAACGTGGTTACAATACGTCATATTGTTCGTCGTGTTTGCAGTAGCTACCTATTTACAAGGTAACTCAATAGAAGTCAAAATCGATTGAACGGACTGTAAGGTTTGTGTTTTTCATTGGGGTTTTATTCATTACTATGTAGATATAGTTACGGCACTTATTTTTCTCCCATCATGACCTTGACTGCGTCGCGTAAGTTTTAGTAAGTAAGCAGGTAGTAGGTACCTACCTTCATAAAAAACCTACCAACTACCTTCATAAATAGTGTGATGAATGAATGTAATGTTACTTATATAATGTAAGTACATTATTAGTTTATTACATAAACCGCGAAAAGTCCACGTACAAAACTAAAGTTTATAGGTATGTCTGAATACCTACTTGTTAATAACTAATAAGTTCTATCACACAATAAAATTAGAACCAACTCCGAATTACCTACACATTTCATCCCTAATAGGTACTTTTAAACTTTGGTTTGGGTGAACAACATGACATAGTAAGAATTTTTCTAACTTCAAATCATTCATAATAAAATGATAAATCTGATTCACCCAAACAAAACCGCTGCAGCAGTACCTACCTACCTACTTGTTAGACGAACGAAATGTGAATTATTCCCGAGTCAAAACTCCCGCACGCACTTACTTGATCACCTTACAATGACAACGCCACGCCATCTAGTAATCAGCAGATAATTATTTCGAGTTTTGTTAAGCAAGAGGTTCGATTGTTCTTTGAAAATCCGATAGATGGCGTGACTCCAAGCACGCACACTTGCAAAGATTTTTCGTTTTTTTTCGGCCCTGGAAATCCTACAATCCTTGTTATTTCTTTATGTTTGAAGGGGTTTGCGACAACACTTATTCGTAATGATATCAAGTTGTTTCATTACTTCTACAAAAAGCATATAAGTATCGAGAATTTATATCAAAAAGAATGTATGGGAAAGCGCGTTGAAGCAACCACCTTAAAATACCTATTTAAAAATAACCCACACGATGGGGTAGACGACGAAAAAAAAAAACATCCCCACGTCATATGTTAACTACCCTAAAAAAAAATATTTTCCAAAATTTTAATTACCATTTGGTCGGCGTAATTGAAATACGGTGTGTATTTCAATTACCAAATAGTAATTAAAATTTTGGAAAATATTTTTTAACAACATTACAGTTTTCTAGTACTAACGGTCTCTGAGCAAAACCTCGGACGGACGGACAGACGGACATGACGAAACTATAAGGGTTCTTTGTCAGGACTACGTAACCCTAAAAATCTTCAAGACTCTAGTCTAGACCAACGACGCCGTCACTAACTTACCAACTTACCTGTCTTAGTCAGAAAAATCCTTGAAGTTGACCAAGCAGAAGCCAATGTCAATAACCCCTGCTACATCAAACACAATCAAACATTATAACTGCCGTTTACAACCACAGTAAACAATTACTTTACCCTCATAAAACCGAAAACAATACAATGTCCACAATATCCACTAAAACGTCACCCCGTGATTGGACAAGTCTCGTAAATACTTAACGACGTTGACCCCCTATAACTATCGGTTGAACAGTTAACAGGGCTTAACTGTAGTTTAACTGCCGCACAGTTAACCCTTACTAGCGGCTTGATACAATGTTATCGTCATAGGATTAAGATGGTGATCTCTATTGATACAAGTTACAATATGATGGGTTTTATGATGTTAAGTTTACAAATACAGTTGGTTTATGGAGGTTTATATTAATAAAGTTATTGATTACTGTTCTCGGTTTAAGATCTTGTTAAGATAGCGCATGTGATGGTGGGAAGACGTAGGTTGTGCAGGTCAGATAGGCAGTCGCTCCATGTAAAATGCTGGAACTTAGCTACATTCGGTTAGACTGGAAGTCGACTCTAACATAGTTGGGAAAAGGCTAGGCAGATGATGATAATGTTTAGAAGACTAGGCAGCCAGCAGGATTTGTAAAGGTCCTAACTGTTCAAGAAGTGCCGACTTACTGACGGTGGTAGTTACTCAAAAATCTCAACTTGAATATTGAACTAATCTGATAACTTCAAGAGACAGCTGCGTCTTCTATAAATAATAATACATAAATATCGCTGGACATTACACACACAGCGCCATCTAGTGCCACACTAAGCAACGAGGCTTGTGTCATGGACACCAGTTATTTGATATACTACATAGATACTTTTTGTTTGTAAATACATACTTATTATACATATAAACATCCATGACTCGGAAACAAATGTCCATGCTCATCACACAAACATTTGCTCCAACCGGGATTCGAATCCGGGACCCTAAGAACGTAAGGCAGCCTTACCACTGCTGCGCCATTCGGGACGTCCTATAGTCTATCCTGTTAACAATCATAGGATTTGGTAACCTAAATAGATTTATAGCGGCAAAATTACCAATATTCCTGAAACAGCCATAGAGATAAGTCATTGAGCCGGGAAACTGAAGACACGTGAATGAAGATTGAAGACACGCGAAGTGAAGATTTAAGAGTCACCTCACAGCTCCCGACCCTCTTATTTCTTTGTTCAGAAATCGTCAAACGTAGGTACAAAAAACAGCTCTTGTCAGAGCTATTGATAACAGGGCGTCAAGACGTGCGTCCTTATCGGGGCGGTCTGCTTCACTGTTTCTTTATCAGAGTGCGTCAAAAATGTGGTAACTTGCTGTGATCGGCGGTGGCTACACCATATTCAGCCCTTCACCTGAACAATTTTAATTTTTCAATGACATATCAACATTTACAACAAGAATCTAAAAATGATAACAAAAAAAAATTGTTTTCGTTCGTTTATCTAAAAGAAGCACTATTTTTTTTTTAAATAAGGCTTTACTATCCTTATGCTGGGTAAGAACCAGCCCTCAAGCTACGCGTCTAAAACTGTCAGCTAGATTAAATTTACACATACATAAACTCACGCCTTTTTCCCATTGGGGCAGGCAGAAAACCACAGATTGTCACCTGCAACAATAATTACATAGTACTTACTTCCTTTGCCTCGTTCACAGTCATACATCTGGTCAAATAAGCATGCCGGTTGCGAGTTTAAATTTAATTATACAAAATCAAATGGTGTTGTATAATACGAATAAACTATGACTTTACGTGCCATATTTACTTCAGATATTAATAGAGCACACAGTTACGTGAGCGAAACCGCGGGCAAACCACGTTCTATTATCACCATATATTACCACAGATTCACAACAAAGAGATTCCTATAGATTAATAGCTGGGGGCATTAAATAAATAGCCTTTTTCTTTTTCAAATTGGAATTAAAATATACAAATTAAATTATTTGATGAAACTATTTAGATAATTAAATTCAATTACGAATAACTATGCGCCGTGGTTTATGTTCTATAAATGAAACTATTTCTGTGAAACAGATAAAATTAACATTTCAATTATTTTTAATGTAGGTAAATAATATTCTAATCATAATTGAATCTAATTTGTATCATGTTTCAATGCTTTAGAATAAAATAATGGAATGTTTTAATGGAATATTAAGGCATTTTAATACAATATTTATGATTTTACACCCACAAATACCCACAAGGCGTTACCAGCAATATCTTAACCATGAATTCATTATACAGGATAACTTTTTTATACCTTTCCAAAATAATTCCCATTTTTTTTGGAAAGGGATAAAAAGTCACCCTGAATGCGAGCGAATAAAATGGCACAGCTCACTATATTGAGAAATCAGCCATACCATCTTGCTGATCGACTAGACATTACATTTTAGACCTTAGTAGAAGCTTGCAGAAGGTACTACTCGTATATCCGAAAAAAAAACTCACCATCGCAACAAAAAATGTATAACAATCAATCCTACTAATATTATAAATACGAAAGTTTATGAGGATGGATGGATGGATGGATGTTTGTTACTCTTTCACGCAAACTACTGAACGGATTTGGATGAAATTTAGCACACAGATATTTTATAACCTGGATTAACATAGTGTTACGAGCTGGGTATGGGATAAATTAATTACTACCGAAGAAACAACAAATAACTTTAATAAACACAAAACACTTGAAACTCAATTACAAATACACTACTGATCACTATTCGCTTAGATATCGCACTTCTAGTTCACTTCGATTCGCTTCGTACTGTAGCCAAAATCAGACTGACTGCTCCCGCAAACACGTCGACTATTTATATGGCGATCGAACGTTCGAGAAATATCCACGACTTCCTAGAATCTTCTAGACAATTCCACAACTTGTACAGAGGAAACAAGTAGGCACTTTATGCCCTCGGCGTACGGTCGAAATTACAATGATGTTCTTTTGTAGGTAGTTTGCGAATTTATACCTACATAATTCGGGACTCGTTTTACCTACCTACCTACTATTACCTACCTACCTACTATTAGGTACCTACACTCGTAACTGTAGGTAAGTACGGGTACGACGTAACACTGCCCCCTCCTTAGACATGCTCGTCCCGAGCATCATTAGCCCCGTAGTATCGCGCCAATCTGTCTACATGGACAATCTTAGGCGCACCTCGTGGACCCTTCTGTATTCGGTAGGTGACATCGTTGATCCTAGTCACAACTCGGTATGGTCCATCCCATTTTGCTTGCAATTTTGGAGACTTCCCCTTACTCCGTACTGGGTTATGCAACCACACCAGTGAACTTTCGTCGAAACCCCTACTATTTGCCTTCCGGTCATAACGGGTCTTCATCTTCTCAGACATCTGTTGGCCGGATTGTCTGATATGCTCATAAACATCATTCAACTTGTTACGCAAGTCAATCGCATAATCTGTTACACTACGTGGAGCATCAGGGGGACTTCCAGTGATTAAATCAGCAGGCAACCGTAATTCCCTTCCAAAGTTCGCGAAGGCTGGCGTCACAGTCGTACTTTCGTGGACGGCGCTACGGTAGGACAGAAGAAATGGCTGTATATGCTTGTCCCAATCCCTTTGTCTGCTTTCCACGACTTTTGCCAGATATCTTTCCAACGTTTGGTTGAATCGTTCCACCATTCCATCAGATTGTGGGTGGTAAGATGTGGTTCTGGTTTTGTGGGTACCCATTAATCGACAAGTCTCCTGAAATACTTACGATTCAAAATTCCTTCCTTGATCGCTGTGTATTTCTAAGGGTACTCCAAAACGACAGAAGACTTCCTGAACTAATTTATCTGCGACAGTTGTAGCTTCTTGGTTAGGAATAGCGAAGACTTCTGGCCACTTTGTGAAGTAATCCATGACCACCAGGAAGTACTTGTTTCCGCTCTCACTTTCTGGAAATGGTCCCGCAACGTCTAGTGCTATCCGTTCCCAAGGGGTTCCAACGTTGTACACTTTTAATGCACCTCTACTGCGTGTGTGGGGTCCTTTCACGGCCGCACAACTGGAACATTTGCGACACCAGTCCTCCACATCATCTCGACAGTGGATCCAGTAAAATAGTTCTCGAATTCTTAGTAGAGTCCTTTTTACCCCCATATGTCCTCCTGAACATCCATCATGGTAGAGCTGTAAAACATCCGGTACCTTAGCTTTAGGGACAACCATTTGTAGATGACAGCTGTCGAAACACACGTGGCACAAGACTCCATCCTGGATCACCAAGCTGTTCCATTGTGCCCAATAACTCTTCGTGATGGAACTCATTGCAGCCACATCACTCCACTTGGGTTTAGGAGCACCAGCTTTGATCCACTCGAAGATCGGTTTGATGTCCGAGTCATTGTGCTGAGCCTGCTGTATGGTTACTTTCCATTCATCGCTGAGATCCGTTCTTAGCGTCCTCACGGGCACCACTTCCTTAAACTCCTGTCTGGAACTGTGCTTACGATCTTCAGGCAAAGGTCTTCTTGACAGATCATTTGTGTTGCTGTGGTTTCTCCATTGTTGCTTGGCACTCATTCCAGCCGCTTTTCCTTGCAGGGATTGATCTTCTCTCGGTATGCTTCGCTTTTTACAGTTTGACCGAAGGTGACCCCTTTCTCCACAAGTATAACACCTAGGGCTATAACCCTGCGAACGCTGGCGTACAGGTGATGCCACAACTTGCTTTGGAGAGCTTGACCGAAGACGATCCCTTTCTCTTCCAGTGTAGCAGCTAGGGCTGTACCCTTGCGCACGGTCGCGTGCTGGTGATGCCACAACCTCCCTGACGTGGTGTGTTCGATGGTCTTGCCTCGCTGCCTCTACTTCCAAGGCATGGGCCAACGCCTCTTTCAGTGTCTCATGATGCCCAAGTTGCACAGCGGCTCTAACTTCCAAGTCACGTATTCCATCAACGAACGCTTGTACCAGATTCCCATCGACAAGTGCAGGGGCAGACTGGTATGCTTTTCGAACCAGCTTTTCAACTTCCAGGGCCCACTGCTGCAGGTTCTCGGCACTACGTTGAGCACGATCCTTCAACTTAGCACGAAATACGTGCTCCAGGTGCGCGTCGCCGTATCTGGACTCTAACGCATCCAGCAGCTGCTCGTAGGTTACATCCTTGCCGAGCACCTCAAGAATGTTTAAGGCCTGGTCTCGAAGGCCCAAGGTAAGCGCGGTCATGGCTTGCGGTTTAGTCCATCCATTCGCCTTCATAACGGCCTCAAATTGAATTTTATAAGCCGACCACGAAGATGTTCCATCGAATGGAGGCACCTTAAAGCCCCGCGCTGAAGGTGCAGCAACTACTGAAGCCACAGTCACGTCTCCAGTCTTCAGTTCTCCCAAAGCCTTTTTCACCCCAGCGATCTGAACTTCGGCCTCTGAGATACGGTTCTCGTGCTGGTGAACCTGATCCTTCATCACTTTCAGATCTTTGCCAAAAGTTGCATGAAGATCCTTTATGAGGAGCATCTGTTCATCATGGCGGCGGGCCTGCTCCTCTTTATCTCGCTGCAACTGTTCTTCCAACCGGCGAGCCTGCTCTTCTTGACGGCGAGCCTGCTCCTCCTTATCTCGTTGCAACTGCTCCTGTAACTGGCGAGCCTGGTCCTCTTGACGGCGAGCTTGCTCCTCCTTATCTCGTTGCAACTGCTCCTGTAACTGGCGAGCCTGGTCCTCGTGACGGCGAGCCTGCTCCTCTTGACGGCGAGCCTGCTCCTCTTGACGGCGAGCCTGCTCCTCTTGACGGCGAGCCTGCTCCTGCAGCAGCGCCATTAAAGCTGACAAGTCTGGCACCACTGATGCTGGAAAAACTCCGGATGGGCCAGCGACTGGCACTGACGTAGGCTGGACACCACCCGGTGTCTGTGTCGGAGAATCTCCAAACCGCCTTTGGTCCATGTTCTGCTGTCGCTGACTCCTGGTACGGATACCGTCCGTGTCGTCCTTTGGTAGAATTGGCATAATTTATCCCTCACTTCTGACACCAAATTGTTACGAGCTGGGTATGGGATAAATTAATTACTACCGAAGAAACAACAAATAACTTTAATAAACACAAAACACTTGAAACTCAATTACAAATACACTACTGATCACTATTCGCTTAGATATCGCACTTCTAGTTCACTTCGATTCGCTTCGTACTGTAGCCAAAATCAGACTGACTGCTCCCGCAAACACGTCGACTATTTATATGGCGATCGAACGTTCGAGAAATATCCACGACTTCCTAGAATCTTCTAGACAATTCCACAACTTGTACAGAGGAAACAAGTAGGCACTTTATGCCCTCGGCGTACGGTCGAAATTACAATGATGTTCTTTTGTAGGTAGTTTGCGAATTTATACCTACATAATTCGGGACTCGTTTTACCTACCTACCTACTATTACCTACCTACCTACTATTAGGTACCTACACTCGTAACTGTAGGTAAGTACGGGTACGACGTAACACTGCCCCCTCCTTAGACATGCTCGTCCCGAGCATCATTAGCCCCGTAGTATCGCGCCAATCTGTCTACATGGACAATCTTAGGCGCACCTCGTGGACCCTTCTGTATTCGGTAGGTGACATCGTTGATCCTAGTCACAACTCGGTATGGTCCATCCCATTTTGCTTGCAATTTTGGAGACTTCCCCTTACTCCGTACTGGGTTATGCAACCACACCAGTGAACTTTCGTCGAAACCCCTACTATTTGCCTTCCGGTCATAACGGGTCTTCATCTTCTCAGACATCTGTTGGCCGGATTGTCTGATATGCTCATAAACATCATTCAACTTGTTACGCAAGTCAATCGCATAATCTGTTACACTACGTGGAGCATCAGGGGGACTTCCAGTGATTAAATCAGCAGGCAACCGTAATTCCCTTCCAAAGTTCGCGAAGGCTGGCGTCACAGTCGTACTTTCGTGGACGGCGCTACGGTAGGACAGAAGAAATGGCTGTATATGCTTGTCCCAATCCCTTTGTCTGCTTTCCACGACTTTTGCCAGATATCTTTCCAACGTTTGGTTGAATCGTTCCACCATTCCATCAGATTGTGGGTGGTAAGATGTGGTTCTGGTTTTGTGGGTACCCATTAATCGACAAGTCTCCTGAAATACTTACGATTCAAAATTCCTTCCTTGATCGCTGTGTATTTCTAAGGGTACTCCAAAACGACAGAAGACTTCCTGAACTAATTTATCTGCGACAGTTGTAGCTTCTTGGTTAGGAATAGCGAAGACTTCTGGCCACTTTGTGAAGTAATCCATGACCACCAGGAAGTACTTGTTTCCGCTCTCACTTTCTGGAAATGGTCCCGCAACGTCTAGTGCTATCCGTTCCCAAGGGGTTCCAACGTTGTACACTTTTAATGCACCTCTACTGCGTGTGTGGGGTCCTTTCACGGCCGCACAACTGGTACATTTGCGACACCAGTCCTCCACATCATCTCGACAGTGGATCCAGTAAAATAGTTCTCGAATTCTTAGTAGAGTCCTTTTTACCCCCATATGTCCTCCTGAACATCCATCATGGTAGAGCTGTAAAACATCCGGTACCTTAGCTTTAGGGACAACCATTTGTAGATGACAGCTGTCCCCTCGAGCGTTTTCCCATTTACGGCACAAGACTCCATCCTGGATCACCAAGCTGTTCCATTGTGCCCAATAACTCTTCGTGATGGAACTCATTGCAGCCACATCACTCCACTTGGGTTTAGGAGCACCAGCTTTGATCCACTCGAAGATCGGTTTGATGTCCGAGTCATTGTGCTGAGCCTGCTGTATGGTTACTTTCCATTCATCGCTGAGATCCGTTCTTAGCGTCCTCACGGGCACCACTTCCTTAAACTCCTGTCTGGAACTGTGCTTACGATCTTCAGGCAAAGGTCTTCTTGACAGATCATTTGTGTTGCTGTGGTTTCTCCATTGTTGCTTGGCACTCATTCCAGCCGCTTTTCCTTGCAGGGATTGATCTTCTCTCGGTATGCTTCGCTTTTTACAGTTTGACCGAAGGTGACCCCTTTCTCCACAAGTATAACACCTAGGGCTATAACCCTGCGAACGCTGGCGTACAGGTGATGCCACAACTTGCTTTGGAGAGCTTGACCGAAGACGATCCCTTTCTCTTCCAGTGTAGCAGCTAGGGCTGTACCCTTGCGCACGGTCGCGTGCTGGTGATGCCACAACCTCCCTGACGTGGTGTGTTCGATGGTCTTGCCTCGCTGCCTCTACTTCCAAGGCATGGGCCAACGCCTCTTTCAGTGTCTCATGATGCCCAAGTTGCACAGCGGCTCTAACTTCCAAGTCACGTATTCCATCAACGAACGCTTGTACCAGATTCCCATCGACAAGTGCAGGGGCAGACTGGTATGCTTTTCGAACCAGCTTTTCAACTTCCAGGGCCCACTGCTGCAGGTTCTCGGCACTACGTTGAGCACGATCCTTCAACTTAGCACGAAATACGTGCTCCAGGTGCGCGTCGCCGTATCTGGACTCTAACGCATCCAGCAGCTGCTCGTAGGTTACATCCTTGCCGAGCACCTCAAGAATGTTTAAGGCCTGGTCTCGAAGGCCCAAGGTGAGCGCGGTCATGGCTTGCGGTTTAGTCCATCCATTCGCCTTCATAACGGCCTCAAATTGAATTTTATAAGCCGACCACGAAGATGTTCCATCGAATGGAGGCACCTTAAAGCCCCGCGCTGAAGGTGCAGCAACTACTGAAGCCACAGTCACGTCTCCAGTCTTCAGTTCTCCCAAAGCCTTTTTCACCCCAGCGATCTGAACTTCGGCCTCTGAGATACGGTTCTCGTGCTGGTGAACCTGATCCTTCATCACTTTCAGATCTTTGCCAAAAGTTGCATGAAGATCCTTTATGAGGAGCATCTGTTCATCCTGGCGGCGGGCCTGCTCCTCTTTATCTCGCTGCAACTGTTCTTCCAACCGGCGAGCCTGCTCTTCTTGACGGCGAGCCTGCTCCTCCTTATCTCGTTGCAACTGCTCCTGTAACTGGCGAGCCTGGTCCTCTTGACGGCGAGCTTGCTCCTCCTTATCTCGTTGCAACTGCTCCTGTAACTGGCGAGCCTGGTCCTCGTGACGGCGAGCCTGCTCCTCTTGACGGCGAGCCTGCTCCTCTTGACGGCGAGCCTGCTCCTCTTGACGGCGAGCCTGCTCCTGCAGCAGCGCCATTAAAGCTGACAAGTCTGGCACCACTGATGCTGGAAAAACTCCGGATGGGCCAGCGACTGGCACTGACGTAGGCTGGACACCACCCGGTGTCTGTGTCGGAGAATCTCCAAACCGCCTTTGGTCCATGTTCTGCTGTCGCTGACTCCTGGTACGGATACCGTCCGTGTCGTCCTTTGGTAGAATTGGCATAATTTATCCCTCACTTCTGACACCAAATTGTTACGAGCTGGGTATGGGATAAATTAATTACTACCGAAGAAACAACAAATAACTTTAATAAACACAAAACACTTGAAACTCAATTACAAATACACTACTGATCACTATTCGCTTAGATATCGCACTTCTAGTTCACTTCGATTCGCTTCGTACTGTAGCCAAAATCAGACTGACTGCTCCCGCAAACACGTCGACTATTTATATGGCGTTCGAACGTTCGAGAAATATCCACGACTTCCTAGAATCTTCTAGACAATTCCACAACTTGTACAGAGGAAAGAAGTAGGCACTTTATGCCCTCGGCGTACGGTCGAAATTACAATGATGTTCTTTTGTAGGTAGTTTGCGAATTTGTACCTACATAATTCGGGACTCGTTTTACCTACCTACCTACTATTACCTACCTACCTACTATTAGGTACCTACACTCGTAACTGTAGGTAAGTACGGGTACGACGTAACAATAGGATACTTTTATCCCGGTAGTATGATCCCGTGGAACAACTAACGAAACCCACGCTGACGAAACCGCGGGCATAAGCTAGTCTCAAATAAAAACAACTTATATAATTATATCAAACACCTTTTTACAAAACCATCACCTAACCTGTAGCAACTTACAAAGCGTATTGTGTAAGCCCATGTAAGTATATGTGCTTACATACTCGTACCTTCCACGTAAAAGCGAATGCCGAAGCTAAAACGTATGGCGTACTTATGCTATAATCAAACTCCGCTTCCAAACTTTGTGGTGTATAATATGTTAAACAAAGTCTTAAGACATGGAAGCCATCTAAGTCTGTCACGACTTACACATTCAAACTTTGTCTGTTGACTTATTTGCAGGTTACGAGAAAATAATGTCGAACGGGAATTAATTTGTTGGGACATTGATAAGACTGTGTGTTATTGTTTTAGCTGTCTTCTGTTGATCATGGTGCCGTCATCTGCCTAGCCTTTTCCCAACTATGTTGGGGTCGGCTTCCAGTCTTACCGGATGCAGCTAATACCAGAATTTAACACGGAGCGGCTGCCTATCTGTTCTCCACAACTCATTTAGTACTGGGTAATACGATACCCTTAGGTAAGACTGGTTTACAGACTTTCAGGCCTCATCTAGTCGTCATCATCTGGCTATTCTTTTCCCAACTATGTTAGCGTCGGTTTCCAGTCTAACCGGATGTAGCTGAATACATGGAGCGACTGCCTTACTGACCTCCACAACCCAGTTAGTACTAGGTTATACGATACCCCTTGGTCAGTACCAAGGTGTATCGTACAGTGTCGTACGTAGTCAGTGGCCCGAAAGACCAACAACCAGTGTCAGTATACTGGTTGTTGGTCTTTCGGGCCACTGACTACCTGTAACGACTGTCAAAGATCTACAAATGACAGCTGGGACCAAAGGTTTAACGTGCTTTTCGAGGCATGGAGGAAACTCGATATCGAATGGGTGGTCACCCATCCACATGACAGCCTAGGCAAGCGTGGCTTAACCTGAAGATTGATCCGAGTGGATGTTATTATTTAGCCACGAGCATGCTATATATATCGGTTTCAACTCCCGGTAAGGCAAAATTGAAAGTTTCAGTGAAAGTTCTAGTGACTGGATTTTCGATTTAATATAAATTTAGAGAAAGATACTAGGTATAACTTTGAGCACTTTCAATGAGATCTGAGACTATTGTTGTGAACTATGTCATACAATTTCAACTGTAGCTGTTGACGCCTTGCATGTGTGCGTTCATCAATGGCTCACGCACACACGCGTACACCGATTACATAAGACCTTTTCAACAGACCTACAATACTGGCCGGAAGCGACGATGTAGTGTCACTCGCATAGTATTAATTTAAAATATTGTCACTCGCTGATAGATCGTTGTATCCGCCACACGTACTTATTGATTTATAATTTTTTCTTATATTAAACCAATTTATGGGAACTAAGTTCGCCTCATTTTTCCACCCCACTTGATTATCCACGTGAAGCTCGGTACCGGCGTCTTCATTTTGGTCCCTACGAGCCGGATTGGCCCAGCGACCCCAGATTATTGAACCACTAACAAAAGAAGAAGAACAAAAGAAATACTGCGCTGACGTGGATGGCGGCCGTCAGGTGGAAAATTTATACTACGAGCATACTACGGGTTCAACATTCAACGAGTCATCATACAACATTTCTACGAAGAATCTCGTCATTATAGAAGAATTTCTTAAACATCGACTTATTTGGAGTTGGGAGCTGAAGGCAAAGAGAATTACACCTACAACGAAGGTCACTCGTGAGTCCTGAGGGTAGCGTTACTGTAAGTTCGTTCCAATTTGTCCATTTATTGCCCCGTAAATCTTCTAAAATTCCGCCACAAATCCTTCATTTTGTGAGCCTTTAATCATAGTCACAAATCCTTTATTTTGTGATTCTTGCATTTATTCCCATTATAACAGTCACTAATCCTTCATTTAGTGCTGTTAAATTGATTATTAAATTCACAAATCCTTTAATTTGTCATTCATTTCGTACGTTAAAGATCCGTTATTTCCATATCAAGGCTTATTCTTATTGCATTGCGCAACATCCCAACCAATACTTAAAACTTATTCCATTTCAGAGGTTCCAGATATTCCATATTCCCTTTGGTGTGTATATGGACTGTATCATATCGCGTATTTAACTATTATTATCTCGTATGTTCTAGTGTAACGGGACCGGGCTGCATCGGCAAGCTGCGTGATTGCTGCTTTTGCGCTCCACCCGCTGCTTGGCTTATTGCATATTTTACGCGTACCCTTACTTCGCTCCATTTATGCTGATTTAAGTAATCGTTCCATTGTATAAATATCCTTCTACCTGCTTCAGCATGGCAGATAAAACTTTAATTAAAAAGCGTGCATCATACAAAGCTAAGCTTACGCTATTTGAAAATTATTTGCAAACCGTCGAGAGTTGTGACAGTTTGAGTAGATTACAAATAAATGAATTGAACATCCGTTTATCTAAAATCGAAGAAATTTATACCGATTTTGACTCGATTCAATGTGAAATAGAAAATTCCATGGAAATTCCAGATGAGCAGTACAAAGAACGTGAGGCCTTCGAGACCAAGTACTTCAGGATGATGGCGTGCGCTCGTGATCTGCTGGCTCCAGCAGCTAACCAAGCGGGCATCGACCGCTCGGGGACAGGTTCTTGTTGCACTGCGCTTGAAGGTGGGCCAAAACTTGCACTTCCTACTATCCATTTGCCTAGTTTTTCGGGTCAGTATCATGACTGGCTGGAATTCCGTGACACATTTAGTAGTCTCATACACTTCGACAAGTCGATACCTAACATTAACAAATTTCATTATTTACGTGCCGCGTTAAAAGACAGCGCCGCTGTAATAATTCAGGCATTAGATTTCTCGAGTGATAATTATGAAGTAGCTTGGGAACTTCTTTACGATCGCTTTAACAATGAAAGGTCATTAGTAATCAATCACATTCAATCCATTCTTAACTTGGAACAATTAGCGAAGGAATCATCTAAGTCTTTACGTAACTTAATCGATACAGTCAATAGGAACCTCGGAGCTCTCAAAAAACTTAAGCTCCCTACTGAGCACTGGGATGTATTACTAATACAGATAATTTCAAACAAGCTTGATACAGACACGAGCAAAAAGTGGGAATCCTATCGTAATAAGTTGAAAGAGTTGCCTACACTCAAAATGTTTAATAGTTTTCTAAAAGATCGTGCTGATTTCTTGGAAACAATGGAGAGTGCTCATAAAAAGCGTAGGTCAAGTGACACTACACATGTTCGTCAAAAGACATTTGTGGCCAACTCATCTTCTCCCCCAGCTCGCAAATACGTTTGTCCATATTGCAAAGGTAATCATGCACTTTATGTTTGTCAAAAGTTCAAATCATTACCCTTAGAAACCAGACTTGACAAAGTTAATATACTTAAATTATGCTTAAATTGTTTACGTCAGGGTCATGCTGACGATGTATGCAAGTTAGGGCCATGTCGCTTCTGCGGCACACGGCGCAACAGCTTATTACACGAGCATAAAATTCCTGCGCCGTCTGAACCTGTACCTTCAACAAGTAACGTCATGTTACACGCTTTGCCACAGCCTGTCGTTCAAGGACAACTTCCCAGTCCTCCTCAAGATATTGCTTTGTCAACCATTCAAAACAATTGTGTTCTACTGTCCACGGCCTTAGTCCATGTGACAGACAATAATGGTAAATGCCATAAAATACGTGTTATACTTGACAGTGGAAGTACCTCAAGTTTTATAACTGAAAGCCTATTTGCTAAACTTAACTTACCCACTTCTGTCACTTCGACTGTCGTTGAAGGATTAAATTCTCAAATATCATGCTTAACAAAGCGTTGTGACGTACTTATATTGTCATTATACAACAATTATAGCGAAAGCGTCTCCTGTTATGTCGTTCCTCGTATCACTCAATTATTACCAACTACAAAAGTTGACCATACAACATTAAATATACCGCCGCACCTTACGTTGGCGGACCCTAATTTCCACATACCTGCTCCAGTCGATATGCTTCTTGGAGCTGATATATTTTGGACATTAATTGGTTCTCAAAATATACCGTTGGGTAAAAACAAACCAACATTAAATAAATCTAAACTGGGTTTCTTAATATCAGGCCCAGTGCCAATACAACGTTCTAAAATTATTAATACAGTCCACTGCAATCATCTTATTCTACAAAATAATGACGATCAATTACATGATAAATTATCAAAATTTTTTGAATTAGAAACTGTCTCTACACGTAAACAAATATCTAAGGAAGAGCTCGAATGTGAAAAAAGCTTTATACATAATACCACTCGGTTGCCTGATGGGCGATTTGAAGTGACGATTCCATTAAAGGATTCGCCTGATAAGCTGGGCGATTCTTACGAACAAGCTTTGTCCAGATTCTTGTCTTTGGAACGTAGATTCAAACGTGAACCACATTTCAAAGAGCAGTATTGCAATTTCATTAAAGAATACATTTCGTTAAATCATATGTCATTAAATGAAAATCCTAAAAAGGATACTCACACTTATATTTTACCACACCACGGTGTCTTACGTGACTCAAGCTTATCGACAAAATTACGTGTCGTATTCGACGCTTCTGCAGTGACGACCTCTGGTGTTTCATTCAATCAAATTCAAATGGTAGGTGCAACAGTTCAAGATGACCTTATCAGTATCTTAATTAGAATGCGCCAGCATAGGTTTCTCGTCACTGCAGATGTTGAAAAAATGTACAGGATGGTGAATGTTAAACCATCACAGCGAATGCTTCAGCAAATCTTATGGCGATTCGAACCTCATGAACAGTTAAGGCAGTACAAACTGCACACGGTCACGTACGGAACAGCGTCGGCTCCTTATCTCGCGACAAGGTGTTTGACGCAGCTTGGTAACGAATGTCCTGACCAAACAGTCTCGGAAGTCATCTTACATGACTTCTACGTCGACGATTTGATTACAGGCGCCGCTACTGAATCGGAACTCGTAGACACATGTAAGGGTGTGATTGCACAGTTAGAAGGTAGTAAATTTCATTTACGTAAATTCCATTCAAATAATGCTCACGTTGTTACTGAAATCGTCGGTGAAAATAGTAGCGACGAATTGCTTAACTTATGTAATAATGAATATTCTAAAACTTTGGGACTACTTTGGTCATCTAAAGAAGATAATTTATTATTTTCAGTCAATCTTGATGAACATAAAATCCTTACTAAACGTACTATTTTATCGCTTATGTCACAAATATTTGACCCATTAGGTCTAATAAGCCCATGTCTACATCTAGCAAAAGTTATCTTACAAAAGCTATGGTCTTCAAAGATAACGTGGGATGAATCCGTGTCATCGGATATCGAAAACATGTGGTCTAAATTTATAACGTCACTCAGACATATAAATAATATTCGAATTCCAAGATATATTCTTTGCGATTGTCCTTCATCAATCGAACTTCATGTATTTAGTGATGCTAGCACACAAGCTTACGCCGCATGTGTATACATAAAAAGTGTCAATAACGATAATTGTGTGTCTGTTCATTTAGTGACGGCAAAGGGCAGAGTGGCTCCTTTGAAGCCCATGACCGTGCCTCGGCTGGAGCTGTGTGCAGCTCTCCTTGCCGTCCGCCTGGCAGATAAAGTGAAATCATCACTTAGATTAAATATAAAAAAATGTACTTACTGGTGTGACTCCACAATTGTCCTTGGTTGGATACATTCATCTAAAGTACACCTGCTTAAACCGTTCGTGTTTAACAGAGTTAGTGAAATATCTGAGAAAACTGAATCATGCAGATGGCGCTATGTGCCCACTAAAAGTAACCCAGCTGATATTGGGTCACGTGGGACAGATGCCAAACAGTTACAAATTAATAACTTATGGTGGTCAGGCCCACAATTTCTTCTACATGACGAACAGTCATGGCCTAAACAACCGTCACACCTACAAGAGCCTGAATTACCAGAATTCAAGGTCGAATGTCACCTAACTGCTGACTGTACCGATTATGTCACTTATTACTCTGACTTCATAAAGAGATTCTCCAATTTTGGTAAATTACAACGTGTGATTGTACACGTGCATCGGTTCATTCACAATTGTTTACACCCACAAAACAAACGCAATGGCTTCATAAAAATCCATGAATTAAATTCATCTTTAAACTCAATATGCAGATTTGTACAACTTGAAGTTTTCAGTTTAGAATATAACTTATTGAAAAATAACAAACAATTGTCAGTTAAAAATAAATTACTTCAACTTAACTCATTTTATAACGTAAATGATGCATTATTACGAGTAGGTGGTCGACTTAAAAATTCACTTTACGACTTTAACACGAAACACCCTATTCTGCTTGATTCACGGCATCATTTTGCCACATTAATATTTAGGCATTATCATATAATTTTATTGCATGCACCACCGCAATTATTACTTTTTACACTTCGTCACAAATTCTGGTTTATCAATGGTCGAAACCTTGCCAGACAGATTGTTAAAAATTGCATTAAATGCTGTCGTTTTGCAGGAAAAGGCATTCAACCCATCATGGGGAACCTTCCTTCCAGTCGTTCGCATACGGACTATGTGTTTGCCAACACGGCGGTCGACTACGCCGGTCCTGTCATGATACTGAACCGAAAAGGCAGAGGAAGCAGACTAATAAAGTCGTATCTCTGTATATTTGTTTGTCTGGCCATTAAAGCAGTTCATATAGAACTTGCCACCGATCTGAGCAGCACAACATTTTTAGCTGCATTAGACCGATTCATTGCCCGCAGAGGACGACCGCAAACCATTTACTCTGATAATGGTACCTGTTTTGTCGGTGCATGCAATGAGTTGGCTAGATTTTTAGTCATATTCCGACGAAATTAGCTCTCAAGCATCTAATTCACATATTAACTTCAAATTTTCACCTGCATACAGTCCACATTTTAATGGATTAGTCGAGGGTTCCGTAAAATCTGTAAAATATCATTTAAAGAGGGTTTTAGGTTTAGCTAACTTAACATACGAAGAGATGAATACAGTTCTTGTACAGATCGAGGGGGTTTTGAATTCTCGGCCTCTTACTCCGTTGTCTTCGGATCCTTCTGATCTCATAGCGCTCACCCCATCACATTTTTTTATTGGACGTACGCTAACAGCTTTACCTTCTCCTCAGGACACTGAACCTTCGTCAATACCTACTCTCTCACGGTATATGAGAATCCAGCAATTAAAAGCCCATTTCTGGAAACGTTATTACATAGAATATATTACAGAGCTTCAAACACGACAGAAATGGCGCAAACAAGGAAAACAACTCCAGCTCGGAGAAATGGTGCTGGTGAAAGATGATCGGCTGCCACCCACCCGATGGATGTTAGGGCGCGTGGTGCGCTTGTACCCCGGCTCCGACGGCGTGACCCGTGTGGCTGACGTGCTCACCAATTCGGGCACTCTTCGACGAGCATTCAACCGACTGTCCCCACTGCCAGTCATGGACCAGAACTGCGTTCCTGGGGCGGCAACATGTTGACGCCTTGCATGTGTGCGTTCATCAATGGCTCACGCACACACGCGTACACCGATTACATAAGACCTTTTCAACAGACCTACAATACTGGCCGGAAGCGACGATGTAGTGTCACTCGCATAGTATTAATTTAAAATATTGTCACTCGCTGATAGATCGTTGTATCCGCCACACGTACTTATTGATTTATAATTTTTTCTTATATTAAACCAATTTATGGGAACTAAGTTCGCCTCATTTTTCCACCCCACTTGATTATCCACGTGAAGCTCGGTACCGGCGTCTTCAGTAGCAGATCTCGCAAAGTGTAGGAAATGAAGTTCCGTTTGGCTTTGAGCGTGCTGAATATAATTCTGGTGGTCGGAGTTCAGTTTCGTAGACCATAAGACATTTATTTTGATCATAACTTGACCACTCCTGCTATTATAATCGCGAAAGTTTGTAGGAACACTCTCATTCACGAAAAAACTGCTAAATTAACAGTAATATAGCTTATACACCAGAATTACACAGAGACAAAAAAAATATTAAGATTTTGTAAAAATTAAGTTATGCGGATGGATGGCTAGTCTACACTTTGTATTATACATTACATATTTATTCATTTAAATAATAAACAAAATCACAGATATCATTGACTAAAAATGAACGCTACGTCCCACCTGCTTCATCATAATACAAATACTGTTTGAACAATTGTTTTCCAAACTTACTTCCTAAATATCACCTATTTGTTAATAATAAATATCGCTGGACATTAACACACAGCGCCATCTAGTGCCACATTAAGCAACGAGGCTTGTGTCGTGGACACCAGATAGTTGATATACTACATAGATACTTTTTGTGTGTAAATACATACTTATTATACATATAAACATCCATGACTCGGAAACAAATGTCCATGCTCATCACACAAACATTTGTTCCAACCGGGCCTCGAACCCGGGACCCTAAGAACGTAAGGCAGCCTTACCACCACTACGCCATTCGGGTCGTCTATTTGTTACAATGATGTTGTTAATTTCATCTGCGTAAACCTATAAATAATATTAAATACACGTCCTGTTGTTTTCAAGCATTTTCCAAATCCGGAGCGGAGCGTATATCGCTAAATTCAATTAAGTCGCTTACTAAGGCGAAAGTTATAAGCGAATGGAGATTATGAAAGGTAATCCATTTTCAACTTTCATTTATTAGAGTTATTGACAGCAGTTGAGTTGAGAGCCTTAAACAGGCTCAGGCAACTTGAAGAAATAGGATGTTCCTATAGAATAGCATTTTTTATTGTTGGCTTGTTTGAGTACCCCACAGCTGGGCAAAGGCCTCCCCTTCCTCCTTCCAAATCCTTCCCTGTTCTGTGCGATATCTGGCCATGTTCGCCCCGCAAACGAGATCAGATCGTCACACCACCTTCGCCGCGGTCTCGACAGCATAGCAATTAGAATGTAGAAATAGAAAATGATTTTTTAACCAGGTAATATATAAGCAGGTACAAGTTTACACAAAAGACAAAACATTACCTAAAACTAGTTAACTTAGAGTGTTGTTGCTAGTGAGCCCCAAATGACAGTTGATTCTGGGCTCGGTATTTGATTTCCAGAGTAATAATAGGTTGTTCTAATGTAATGTTGTATACAGTCCACCACGCAGCCTGGGACGGCGAGTATATCTTATCATTATCATCTGCCTAGCCTTTTCCCAACTACATATGTTGGGGTCGGCTTCCATATTGGCGTCCCATAGTTCCATCTATCATAATGGCTTGGGATTTTTGGTTCCAGAACATGCCTTTTTCCTTACGATATTTCCATTATCGTTTTGAGAGCAGTGAAATAAATAACACAATCTCTCTCTTCAACGGGTGTATAATTTAAAAAAAACAACCAATGCTCGAGGTGTCTAGTTAAAAAAAAACCTGGTAAGAACAGAGCGATAGCGAAGTCAGATATAGAGTTACTAGCTGTTGCCCGCGGCTTCGCCCTCGTAAAGTTCGGTAACCGATCCACTGGATCATATTAAAGGGACAAATAGTGTCCTACGTGTTAATCCAGGTTATGAACTATCTATGTGCTAAATTTCATAATCATCACAATCACCATAATTATCACAATCGTTATCGCAATCACCATCACTATCACAATCACCATCACTATCACAATCACCATAATTATCACAATCATTATCGCAATCACCATCACTATCACAATCACCATCACTATCACAATCACCATCACAATCACAATCACAATCACAATCACAATCACCATCACTATCACAGTCACAATCACTATCAGCATCACAATCACCATCACAATCACCATCATCATTATCATCGTAATCACAACCATTATCATCGTAATCACAACCATTATCATCGTAATCACAATCATTATCATCACAATCTCTATCCTCGGTATCACAATCACAATCACTATCACAATCACCATCACTATCAAAGTCACAATCACTATCACCATCACAATAACCACAACCATCGCTATCACCATCAAAATCACCGCCACTATCACAATCACTATCATCGTTATCACACTCATTATCATGGTAATCACAATCATTATCATCGTAATCGCAATCATGATCATTATTATCACAATCACCATCACAATCACAATCACCATGACATTCACCATCACTATCACAGTCCCAATCACTATCACCATCACAATCACCATCACCAAAACAATCACCATCAACATCGCTATCACCATCACCATCGCTATCACCATCACTATCACCATCATCGTTAGCACAATCACTATCATCATTATCACAATCATTATCATCGTAATTACAACCATTATCGTCACAATCACCATCACAATCACTATCACAATCACCTTCACCATCACAATCACAAACACCATCATCATTATCACAATCACTATCATCATTATCACAATCATTCTCATCGTAATCACAACCATTATCATCGTAATCACAATCATTATCATCACAATATCCATCCTCGTTATCAAAATCATCATTATCGTTATCACACGCATCATCATCATTACCACAAACATCATCACTGTCACAATCACCATCACAATCACAATCACCATCGAAATCACAGTCACAATCACTATCACCATCACAATACCCATCACCATCGCTATAACCATCACAATCACCGTCACTATCACAATCACCATCATCGTTATCACAATCATCATCATCGTAATCACTATCATTATCATCGTATTCACAATCATCATCATCGTAATCACTATCATTATCATCGTATTCACAATCATCATCATCATTACCACAAACACCAAAACTCACAATCACTATCACAATCACAATCACCACCACCATCACTATCACAGTCACAATCACTATAACTATCACAATCACAATCACCATCACCATCGGTATCACCATCACAATCAACGTCACTATCACTATCACAATCACCATCACAATCACAATCACCATCATCGTTATCACAATCATCATTTCGTTATCACAATCATCATCATCATCATCATTATCACGATCACCATCAATGTCACAATCACAATTACTATCACCATTACAATAACCTTTACCATCGCTATCACCATCACAATCACCATAATTATCACAATCATTATCGCAATCACCATCACTATCACAATCACCATCACTATCACAATCACCATAATTATCACAATCATTATCGCAATCACCATCACTATCACAATCACCATCACTATCACAATCACCATCACAATCACAATCACAATCACAATCACCATCACTATCACAGTCACAATCACTATCAGCATCACAATCACCATCATCATTATCATCGTAATCACAACCATTATCATCGTAATCACAACCATTATCATCGTAATCACAATCATTATCATCACAATCTCTATCCTCGGTATCACAATCACAATCACTATCACAATCACCATCACTATCAAAGTCACAATCACTATCACCATCACAATAACCACAACCATCGCTATCACCATCAAAATCACCGCCACTATCACAATCACTATCATCGTTATCACAATCATCATTTCGTTATCACAATCATCATCATCATCATCATTATCACGATCACCATCAATGTCACAATCACAATTACTATCACCATTACAATAACCTTTACCATCGCTATCACCATCACAATCACCGTCACTATCACTATCACAATCACCATCACCATTACCATCACTATTACCATCACCATTTCTATCACTATCACCATCACTGTTATCACAATCATCATCATCAGTATCACAATAATCATCATCGTTATCACAATCGTCATCACAATCATCATCATCGTTGTCACAATCATCATCATCGTTATCACAATCGTCATCACAATCATCATCATCGTTGTCACAATCATAATCATCATTATCACAATCATCATCATCGTTGTCACAATCATAATCATCATTATCACAATCATCATCATCGTTATCACAATCATTATCACATCATCACAATCACCATCATCGTTATCACACTCATTATCATCGTAATCACAATCATCATCATCGTAATCACAATCATTATCATCGTTATCACAATCATCACCATCATCATCATTATCACAATCACCATCATCGTTATCACAATCATCAATAAATCATCCATAACCCTGTACAGAAGTCGAATCCGCCATCTTCTGGATCTCAAAATAAATGCCATTTTCGTAATCTGCACCCCTGATAATCTCGGTATCGACACCCATATTGATTTTTAGACATTTCAACCCCATCGCACCCCAACAGGGAATGAAGGCATTTCAGGTCCGCGACATTAAATCTTAAAATCGTTGTTTTTGTAATACACCCAACCCGATACACCATACAAACAATACCGATGTTGATTTTCAGACTTTGTTACCCCATTTCCCCCTTTAGGGGTTGAATTCTGAAAAAACCTGAAACACAAATGTTAACTCATTTATTATAGATAGGAGTTCTCCTGTGAAGTTTCGAATAAAACAGTCTTACCTAATCTTGTTTCCCCATACAAACTTTTGACTCCCGTTTCATCCCCTTAGGGGGTGCATTTTGAAAAACTCTTTGTAGCCCCAGCGGTTTGGGCTGTGCGTTGATAGATGAGTCAGTCAGTCAGTCAGTCAGTTTCTTCTTTTATATATTTAGATAAAACCTCTTGTAATTGAATACTTTTTTCCATGTTTACTATATACTTTTAATTATATAAAAGACTGTATCAGGTCAAAACTATAACCGTCTGACGATCTCTCCCCGCTCATCCCCTGTACCTCATCCCTCTGTAGGCGCCTCTAGCGTGCCCTCGAAACATAAATCGAACCCCGTTAAATCAGGTCTGGCCAATTCTCACGGGGATTCTCCTCTTTAAAATTTACTTAGCGAACAATAAGACGTTTTATATAATTTCAAATTAATTATACTGCGCTTCGACCTTTGAATTTGTCTCTGGAACAACTTAATGAAACTTTTGTCTAAACGGTTTAATTAAAGTTCTGGGGCTGATGGGTACCTTTTTAAATGGTATTGGAGTCAATTTCGTTTCGTTCCATCTTTTTACTATAGACTGGTATCTAAGCTTCGACTACTACTACCTACCTACCTACCCACCTACCTACCTACTTTTCCTCTGTCAAGGTTAACCGGGTGATATTACATGGGATGGTTTATTTTACTTAATGGGCGCGATACACTCTTTTTGTTCCATTCTTCCCTGGCAAACATCACGCTTTTATTGACTCCTTCCTCTTTTGACATTGTGTCTATTACATTCTGCAATAACAGAAATCTTTCAATTAGAACAACACTCGACCCCTTTAATACCACACGAAACCGTCTTAAAAAAGAGATAATTATAATCCTGGATCAAACGCGGGATACTCAGTGCCGCCACTAGTGCTAGTTAGTCATAAGTATATAGACATACATAACACACATTCACAAACACCGTACAGTTACCCACACGCACACAGGCACACACCACAAATTAAAATGCCAATTAATTCGAGTCATCTCGGCTAATCAAATGTTTTTTCTGTGTACTTCGTAATTGGCGTAATGTTCGATTATTTATTTTATGTTCATGTACTGTCTGCTGTGAAGCTGCCTTTTATAAATAAATCAATAGAACTTGAATATTTCATTCAACATGATATAAAATGTTTTAAACCTGTGACTGTTTAATCCTCATACATTACACAAGTGTCATAAAAGGCCATACCCTTAAATCTCCAATACAAAAAGTCCGAAAAAAAAAAAAAAACAGAATATTTCATCCAACAAATCTTCGTAACAGAATATAAATATAAAACAGCTCCCCGGGGCTTCACCACCTAATAAATTACTTTTGCAAATAGAAAAATAAACGTCCCGCCACACTGGATGTACAATAAACACGTAGATTGTGCACTAATACGGAGTAATGTTGTTATAATATGCACAAACAATGATTTATACGCGCTCGCCCGCCGGGGCAGGGTAGACGGCGATACAAATTACCCTTAATCGGTTTGTTTACCTGCGGGAAAGTGGATTCTGTAGTGGAGATACGGCTCTATTGCAAGCTTCATTGCTAGACAGTTTAAGACTATTGTCATGGATGTAATCTGGTTTCTGAAAGCTTATTGAAGTAATCTGTTGTCAAATCTCTTGTGTAGTGATTGAATTAATGTTCTTTGGTTGTCTTTGAGCAACAGGATTTCAGTTTTAATGGCTTAGTAATAAGCAGTGATATAAGTCTAGTGGTATGACCGTCGGATAACGTAGTCATAGGTCTAAAGTTTGAGCCCAAAACACGCACCTCTGATTTTTTCGGATTCATGAGTGTATTGTACAATTATCACATGCTTCGGTGAAGGAAAACATCGTGAGGAAACCAGTATGCCTGGGAAATATTTCTCGACGGCATGTAAAGCTAAGTCAGACGCCCGGAGTGGCATAAAAACTCTGACACCAGGTTAGGCACTAACCTCACGAAAAACAAGGAGAATTTGTAATATAAAGAGCTTAGGAAGAGCAGAAGTATTGTCGTATAGTGTGATTTATTATAATAAAACCTTCAGCGACGTAAAATATCGAGTTCACATTGGATGAAATCTTCACAATTACAAAACCGGTGTAAACTTAATCCACTTAACGAAATATACCTAACTAGCGTTGGATTCAGCAAGAGCTTTTAATCCATTTTAAATGAGCTTTTTACATAACCTCGAGTTAATTCCATTGCACACCCACGCGTATTATAAAAGCAACACCCACGTTTGGTTGAAAATATTAATCCCACACACCTGAGCATTGAAGGTTAATTGTTACGATATTAACTTTACTGATTGCGGGCACCAAAGTTCGCTTACAATGTTTTTTTATACTGCAGCCTGTTCGCTGAACTCTTGGAGTATTTTTAATGTCACATACGAATTACGCATCATACTTGACGCCTGAGACTACTACTAGCCCGCCAAGATCTGTCGGGATTTATCCGATCCTGCCTGTCTCTTGCTGGCCATTCCCTAGTGATGCCTTCTGCAGAAGTCCGTACCACACGGGTGCCCGTATGAAGTCGATTTGTATAGGCGTTAAAATATGAAATTGCCCATTTGTACTGAAAAATTAAAACTTTATTTTCTCTAAGATATAACATATTTATTTAATCAAAATATTTACCCTCATTATCTATACATTGCTGCCATCTAAACGGAAGTTCATTTATGCCTTTACGAACTCTAAGGATCTAGATTCGACAAACTGTGTCAAAGCATTTTGTACTGCCTCCTGGGAAGATTTTTTTTTATCATCTAGAAAATTATTCAAATCACGAAACAAATGGTACTCCGTTGGAGCAAGGTCTGGCGAGTACAGAGGATGACGTATAGTTTCTAACTGCAGCTCCTGTAGAGTTACAACGGTTTCTCGTGCAGTGTGAGGTCAGTGTGAAGATCGATTCACGAGTCGGGGCTGTTTCACTGCCAGTTTCACCATCATTGTTCGAAGTTCGGCACAGTAAACATCTGCTGTTACTGCCTGACCAGACCTGAGAAAGCTATAGTGAATAACACCATGAAGAGACCACCAAACAGTTCATCATCATCATCATCAGCCTATAATGTTCTCACTGCTAGGACACGGCCTCCTCTCAATGAGAGGGAATGGGCTATAATCCACCACGCGGGCCCGGTACGCACCAAACAGTTACCAGTTACATTACCTTTTTATTGGTAAGCTTTGCTTTAGCTCTAACTTACATCACCTAAATAAACGTTCACTCATTAGGTCACCCACCTATTTCTCGCACCCACGATAGCGTGCGAGAAATTGGGTGGGTGACCTAATGAGTGAACGTTTAGTGAGAGTGTAGTTTTGAGTGGAGAGTATAGACTCTCCCATATCCAAAACACAATACAAACACACACTCACTTTATTCACTCCACACACGACAAGCACAAAACACCCCAAACACTCCCACTAACAATCATCAAACACTAGCATTTACATCATTTACTCTTCACTTTCTCACTTTCATATGAAAATTTACCACAAGATCATGGAAGCGCCCACTTGACACAGTCCACTGGCACGTCTGCCACAATAGAATTATATAAGCATACCTCATAGCTGGACACTGCCCCCTAAGATAAAGGCCTAGCCTAGTTTAGAGAACCTATTGTACTTATTTTCGAATGTTAAATTAAGAACTTTAATATGTAAACAGTGCAATGTACTTGAACTTTGTGGTTATAAGTAATTTATTATTATTATTACTAAATTCCAGACTAGACAAGCAAATCAACTCAAACTACCGCCTCTTAAAAAAAGATGAACTGAACCACCCTTCGCAGTCACTATCAAGTTATGTAGAAGCACATTTTCCCACAAATTCCATTTGTCCCGCTAGACTGACAGACAATTTAGCGCGCGCCCATACTCCGGCTCATTGCGTATGCGCTACATTTAAGTGGAACAGACTTAGCTTACGTCACAGGATCGCGGGACCTGTATATAGATTCACAGATAGAATTTTCTTTATTGTACTTCTAAATTTGAACAAAGGACCACTTCGTACACCAAAGTACATGCAGAAATATTCGGAGTCAACAGCCAATCTTTATTATTTGGAGCGGCACCAGAAGACGATTTTAACAAAGCTCATTTGGGCATACTTCTTTTCCTTCAAAAGCAGTCTGACTTCTAATAAAATTATGCTTCTCCCGACTTCATTTGACTGGGCAGGTACATCCTATGTCCTGCCGGGGTTGCGGGACTGTTCGAAAGAGATACCGTGGCCCCGGAACACAAAGGGCGATGAAGGAACATGGATGGGTTTTAGTCAGTAAAAGTCTGACACTCCCTCCTGCTCCGCCCAGAGCGGGAGAAGTCATTTGATGATTTCCCATCCGAAAAAAAAGGATGATACTGATGAATAATGACATTACTCCAAAAACATATGAAGGGTTAAATCATCAAGAAACCTTGCAAAAAAAAACAAAATCATGCAAGAAAATATTTTGAAAACAATTCCCAACTGCAATGAAACGTAACACAAGCTACATATGTCGCTGCTATTCTAAAGACATTTTCCGTCACAGCAGAGTATTCACACTGCGCACGTGCCCAGTTTGCGTGGACGAAGTAAGACTCGGTAATATCCGACGTGTGTCTTACTACGTAATATGGACGACAGTTAATAGTTTATCGATTTATTTATGTTTAAGCTCCATAGATTTTTATTAGACAACACTGGCTTTACTGGCTACGAAAAAAAACATCGCAGTTGTTCTTGAGTGATTTCGTTGTGGGATCTAATTTAAAAAGTCAGTTAAAACATTTTTTTTTCTCCATTGCCTTGGTGTGTTTTCAGTCAGTGCACAGTGGTTGGTAATAGGATGGCGGATTAATCCCCATAAAACTATATTATTTTTTACGAACGAAAACTGATTGTTAAGCATAACAATCAGTTTTCGTTCGTAAAAAATAATAACAGTGAATAGTTAAATTCGAACTTGTATCTATAGGATGTTTCAAAAAATTATGAATTGAATACAGGTACTCTGGTGCGAAGTCTAAATTTAGCTACTTCCATCAGTTACCAGTCTATGTATGTAAATTCTTTAAACCATAGTTTCACGTCCAAAATCCCCGAAGTTAATATAATGATAGTGAGACTACACAAAAGCGAAAACGAAGATTGTGATAAAAAAAGAACTTAACGTAAGTATTCAGAAGAAGTGAATTCTCGCTAAGTTTTGTCCAATTGACAACCGTGCAATACAAACCGAACTATCAAAGATGAACTCACAGGAAAATAACTTATTATTTCGCAGCCTAAGATGAAGAGGGCAGATTCTAGATTTATTTTTATACCGCGACCATCCCACCAAATCTCCTGTTTCATACAAACATTGCAATAACCGGATCTGAATCAATATGGCCGCTCTAGAAGGCGTTCGTTCCTTATGTGACGTCACAACCAGCCTGTAAGACAAAAAGCGGTAACTCAACAAATCTATGTTTTGAGAAAATAAGGAATATTTAAAACTCTTTCCTTTTTCAGTTGAAAATTAGATGTGCACATTTTTTCCTTGCTGTTTGGTTCGTATAAAAATACGGTTATTTTTATCAGTTCATCTGAAGTGAAATGTCTCAAGCTGCTATATGCAAAAAGAAACATCACCTACATCATTGGCAGCCTCCTTCCATCCACTGCTGATTAAAGGCTTTTTCTGGTCTTCGCTAGTCTCAACCAGCTCTGACCTGCGATCTTTTGAATGTCATCCATTACCTTTGTTTTACTAGCCCTGTCTACAGCTGAGCAAAGCCTTCCCCCGAGTCTTTCCAAGAGATCTTGCCCCGCGCCGCCCTCAGCCCCCCGTGGTATGCGCCCAGGTCATATGGCAACCTCCTATATTACCGGTTCTGGCGACGTCGTTAATCTTCGGTCACTAATCTATTTTGTTTATTTTTTAGTTACAGCTCTTTGTCTTACCAGAGCAGACTACACATGTTCCGTCCGGATATTGCAGCGCTGCGCTCTCAAACTTAACGCGGAGTTGAGCACTGTGACGCCAGAATATGGCTTAGAATGATCTCGAAGCGAGCTGGAATCTCAGTGTAATGTTATGTGGTAATAAGGTGGAGATTAGGGTTTTATTGTGAAACTGAAGACTGAAAGTTGGCTTGCATAACTGTCAATGGATGAGCAACAGCGTTCTTTTGACTGCTTAAAACAACACCCTCTAATTACCAATCCGTGAAACCCATGTTACTTTGTTTGCCAATTGATTCCAGCAACGGCAAAATGCCAAATCAAGAAGCAATCGCTTACAAAGGGTTTCATATTTCTACAGCTACTTACAATATCTCTGCCTCTGCCTGCTGCCTTGTTGGGTTATTGGTCGCAATCACGACTGCTGAACATGAGGTCCTGGGTGTCGCACCCAGGACCTCATGTTCAGCAGTCGTGTTCCCGGTTCGGGCAATTTGTTATTGGGTTTTTCCACCAGAAATTTCTCAGTAGCCTGGATTTGTGACCGGTTGATGACAATAGACTCGCCCCTTCGGGGATTCCAAGCGTGATGATTACGTTATGACTTACAACAAAATATTCATAATTAAATTTTATAATAACTTTTTTTTTTTTTTTTAAGTAAATTATATTAATATGCCACGTGGTCACATCGCCCTCAGTAAATACGAGTGTAAAATATGTTTTAGCTGCTCTGCTCAGTTCTTAAAAAACCCAAAACTATACTACCCTAACTATCTAAATATTATCCCAACATATTTTTATTAATTACCATTGATGTTATAATTAATAAAGTAACAATTTACAAATTTATTAAAATAAACTAAAAATTATAATAATAAACTAAAATTTATTAAAATAACTTATATCAATCCAACCCATTTTTGACTTTTTCATCATAATTATCGCAATAGAAGTTCACTCTGTTCAGGGCTCTGTTCTTTAACAAAAACAAACAGTCATCATGAAAAAGCGTTTAAAAACCTTCCCTGCAGCAGCTTTATCCCTTTTTTGACGAGCTAGTTCATATCCTTAATACAACATGACAACTACTCATTTTTACCCGCCTTTCCGGGAAACTGGATAAAAATTTCACTGGGAATGTCCTCCCCATCCCAAACCGTACCGTTGTCGCTACACATAATGTATCATATGAGGTGATATAAATCGAAAAGGTAGTGAATTAGCATGGTGCGACGTTGCCCATCGTTTGCATTAGGGTCCGGTGGCGACCTTAGATTAATGGACTCGGTCGCGTATGTGCAAAAGCTACTGTAGAGAACTCGGAAATTGTGTGTTGCCTTATGTTAAAGGATTATTTTTGTGCTTCTCTATCTCTTTAAAAAAAAAAGTAACACCCCACGCCTGGTATTTCTCCTGTATCGTAGGTGTGTTTACAAACATTTAAACTGACACACATAACATAAACTGCCAGACCCAGAACAACTGCCTGTATTTCATATAAATATTTGTTCCGTGCGGAGATCAAACCCGCGACACGCAGTACAGCTAATTGCTTAGCAACTGCATCAACTGTGCCGATTACTTCGGATTGTTTGTATTTTTACACTGTCACTAAAATGTGATTGGAACAGTACAGTTACTGTTCCTATCATATTTTTAGGTCCACTTACGTTCGTGGCCAAGTCTTAGCCACGAACGTAAGTGGTATAATTTTAATCGATTAAAAATTGAATTTAAAAAGTTGGCAATTTATACCAACAATATAAACACATTTTTTGATTTTATCTGCCATTATTTTCTTTCTAAGTATATTATATAATCACAAACTTGACCTTGAAATCGGAATGAGGATAAGGAGTTTTTAACGACGTCTTCAATGATTGTTGAATAAATTATGCGACCTAAAGACATGATTATTATTTATTCATTGAAGAGCATTTCCAATTAATGCCGATCAATTTGATCATAAATTAGTGGTGTGTATAAAACAGTACTTAATATTAATTACTTCAAAAGTACTTTGCATTTTAATAAAAGCGTTTATTTAGTTTTTACTCAGAGATGTCTCATGATTACTCCTTCTGCATTACTCGTGCAAATAAACAAGAACCTTACAAGATTACTCTTCCACCTAGTAACATATATAACCTGAACTGGACTTTATAAATGACCAGCGCTCCAAAGTAATTCAAATATACGCGTCCCAAAAACCGGTGAGTGTCCAGTTTTCCCTTCTCCACTTCACACCCCAGCTCGAGGAAAAATAACCCTCTCGCATAGTCGGGACAGGGTACCGTCAGACATTCATAAGATATGACTTGTATACAAATGTGTGAAAAAGGTTCTGACAAATTATGTTTATCATAAATAGCATTTTGTAGGGTGACGTATTCAGTTTGCTATGAAAAGAAATCTTTGAATATTTTATTATTTTCCTCGGTAGTCGTTTGTTTTATGTAATTTACTTTGTGTTTGGGTACAGGGGCGCACGGGTTGTCTTCACATTCAAATGTTTGAACATCCGGCTCGAAGGACCAAATAATAATGGGGTTATGGCTCCATTTTTGTAAACCTTTACGGCTTACGGGAATGGACAATATTTCTCAGATGGTTCTAAATTCTAATTTGTTTCTCAATCCAAACTAAATAATGTAATTTTATAATATCATACCAAATAAGAACATGGATAGATGGAAATAACCTATTAAGAAACGGTTAGCTTTTTCACACATATGACGTGGAGGCTGGTTTTCATCTTGGATAGAATTTAATAAAAGCATTGATAAAAGAGGTCATAAAATTCTTCAGTCATTTCATTATTAAAAACTCAAATAACAGTTGTGTTGCTAAAGTCTAATAAGCATTGGACTTTAGCAACACAACTGTTATTTCAGTTTTTTTGCTCTTTTATCTAATATTAGCACAATTTGTCGACAATCACTCCGATGTCAGAAACCTCGAAAGCTAAACACCAGGAAGCACACAATAACATCGAAATATTAATTAATTGTATGTTAATTCAACCAAAAACTTCAATCCGGAACTGAGGACCAACTAAAAATAACCCAAAATCTACATGAAATTAAGCCGAAACAATATCACGCGTTTCGTAAGGAACGCGATTCTCATTACGCCACGTTCAGGACCTCAGGCGATTCGACTTACAAAGACAACTTACTATGTCAAGCAATACGCACGTAAGTTTTCTTCGCGCGAAAAAGACACGTGGCGGTCACTCGTGGCATGGTCTAAACAACTTCTTTCATTTGTTTTCTCTACAGTCAGGGCCGGACTCAACCGTAACAGAGACGACAACGAGAGGAGAAAAGACGGTTCGTAATTGTTTAGGCCAGCGCAGACGAGAAGAGACGTGAGTGGCGTGCGGTGAGCGATGTGCTGTGAGTAGTGTGCAGTGTGCGGCGTGCGGTGAGCTGCGTGCTGTGTGCGGCGTTCGGTGAGCGTTGTGCTGTGAGCGGAGTGCAGCTTCGCACATCTGCGCTCGTCTCCGCTTTGATGAAGTACGGGCGTCACCGTCGCAAGACGAATGTAGCTTGATCGTGCGAGCTCCTGGCCAAGAGGTAAACTACAAAATTGGCTGTGTTCAAATATCTAAAATATGATAATTCCGCGTTCATAGAATGTGGAGGCTAAGAAGTTAGACCGTAGGGTTGCGGGTCCGAACGTTCACTGAATATTAAGCAACGAAATAGAATGGTTAATATGGGGGTGTAGGGTTGAAAGAAAGACATGCATGAAAGTCAATTAGGTGAAATATTTGGGTTATGAAATGTTTCTAGTGAGAGGAATTCGAAATGGAAGTAGAGAATCATGGCTGTTTGAAAAATATTTATGCTGTTTTATTTTGTGTCTCATTGCATCATATTAAACGAGTCTCTAATGTTAGCAACATTAGAGACTCGTTAAATTGGTGGTAAATAAATAATTGAAATAAGCCAACTCGAGCTAATACAATGTGTTTGTACGAATACAGAGTTGTTAAAATCTATCACAGACGTAAAGAAATTGCCTATTAACAATGAAATTTAAATGGGAAGTTTTATTAATGACCGTCATTACAAAAGTCCATTGAATGTAGTTTTAATTAATGAAATATATTGATTGGATCTACTGGGCATCTCTATCCACTTATTTTACAATTGTTTCGTGAGTTTCTGATAATATTACTAATTATCTTACCTAATGGGTGCAAAATTATTTCCATTACCTAATGGGTGCCAAGTGCAAAGCGATGCCGAAATAGATCGTAGTGTAAAGCACAGAATTAACATGGGATGGATGAAAGTGCGGCAGGTCACGGGAACAATCTGCGACTCCCGCATTCCCCTTAAACTTAAGAGGAAGATGTATAAAACAATGGTTAGACCTGCTGTCTTGTATGGATCAGAATGTTGGGCCACAAAAGGGATGAATGAAAGGCATTTGCATGTCGCGGAGATGAGGATGCTAAGAGGGATCTGTGGTGTTACGCGAATGGATAAAGTAAGAAATGAGTATATAAGAGGAAGTGTGAAAGTGGTGCCGGTGACTAAAAAGTTGTGTGGTGATCGGTTGTCGTGGTATGGGCTCGTGATGCGGAGGGATGAGGAAAATGTCGTGAGGAAAGTTTTGAGTATGAATGTGGATGGGTATATGAGTAGAGGAAGACCAAAGAAACGATGGATGGACTGTGATAAGAAAGATATGGCAAGAAAAGAAGCGTCTGATGAGATGACGAAAAATAGAGAAGTATGGAAGAAGAAGACATGCTGCGACGACCACAAATTAATTGGGATAAGGGCAAAAGAATTATGAATGGGTGCAAAATTACTCTTAACGCAACCGAAAGGCACTTGTTCTCCCCGTCATTCAGGGTCGAAATTCCAACTCATACACAATCTTTTTTTAAACTACTTTTTGGGTTATAACTTCACTTTTAATTACTACATGACCCATTTACTATTCAATGCATCCGTCAGCACAATGTTTTGAGTGCAATACATGAGTCCTACCGTAAAACGTCTTTTTTACCCAAAAAAAAAAAGGCGTTACCCAGCAATATTTTTTGCAATGCCTATGGTCCGTTTACACCGTGTATATTTCAAATAAGCTCTATTTATTATGCAACAATAAACTAATTCAGGACCCTACAGAAAGCTTCTCGTCCAGAATAATTTCATTCAAACCCTCAAATATTCTTCATAACAACCCCCCGAATACCTCCGAGTGTAACAGATAACATTACCTATAAACACTCAAAACCGAAGCAGTAGAAGGTTAAGCTAAAAATGAGAACGGACATGTCGCCCGGGGCCCCATTAATCCTTCGACATTCCGGGCCCCCAGGGCGGAGGGGCCCGCTAATATACTTCACATAATTAAGGGACACGAATTTTATGAACGCATTTTCTGAACTGGCACTTAAATTAAGAGGGAAATCGGTTATTGTATTTTATTTAAGAACTTATCTGAATTTTTTTAACGTTGAAGAAGTAAAAGGAGTATGTAATTATCATATCAGGGGACATAGTATATTTACACGAACACGTACATAATGTATGTTAGGTATGTATGTTCTCATGTGACTTGTGGCGTTTTTCAGGTATGGTAAAAGCCTAGTGAGTGAGAGGTCTTTGATTTCAAACACTGTTCCTTGCGTTATTGATTTGAATCATTTGCTACGCCGTAGCACCCGTAGCTGACGCTACCATGACAGCTACATCGTACACATGATGGCTACGTCGTGGCAAACGTAAAAACGAAAATGTTTTACACAAGTGAAGTTACACTATTGATGTACGCGATTGAAGCCATATTATTTGGTTTGATAATTGCTACGAAGCTGGTGTAGCAAGGCAATACCGCGCCGTTATTTTCATCTGAAACTATACAGCATAGGTACAAAAATATCTACACCTACCAAAAACTAAATTCTATTTCTATTACTGCTGATAAAGTGCAAGAACAAAGCGAGCGTAGTTCACATAAATTACAACAACTTATCTTTCACATTTTTCTTCAGATATGAGAATTTAAAACCTAGTCGCTAAAATAAAGTGCTAGGTAGTCTAGATTTTTTGTATCACGTTCTATTCAATTCAGGTGAACCCGTGAAATAGCATTTCAGATTAGAATGTGCTGCAATAAAATTTTATTTTACAGAGGAATTGATAGAATTGTTTCAACTGAATTATGTGCCAGTTAACTTGGCGCAGTTATATTCAATAGTCATTTCATCATAATAAGATACGGTGGGAGTGAAAACCTAGAGCAAAGTGACTTCTATAAAGTTTTCCATATAAAATTTCTACATCGAAAATCATCAAGTTTGACGTAAGTTTTTAACTGCCTCGTTGATCCGAGGTCGCAAGCGCGACCACTGAGCGTTGGGTCCTCGGTTCGATTTCCGGGTCGGGCATATAGCATTATTAGGTTTTTCCATTATGAATTAGTCAGTAGCAGCCCGGAGTTTGAATGTTGGTGGTATATGGATATCCCCGTGCCTTGGAAAGCTTTTAGTGCCATACTAAAGAGTAAGTTTTTCAGTTGCAGGCACATAATAATACATATTTAAACATCTGCACACCCTTTGTAAACAAGAACAAACATGCAATTTCAACTAATTCTAAAATTAAATTAAGTTTTTAATTATGTAACATCCATCTCTGTCCTTTCTCCAACGTTAGAAAGAGAGAGAGAGCAGTCAGACTAAGAACAAGAGTGTATTTGCAAGTGTATATGTTTCCAACATGGCTCCGAGCGTTTTGTTTAGCCAACGATCTGGTTTGGACCGGATATTACAAGTCGCTTGACGCCTTCGCTCCAATATCGTGCTGCTGTTTTGAAATACTTTGTATTGTAAAGCTTTTTATTAGAACATTTTTATGAAAAGAAATATCAAACACAGAACAAAGAAATCTGTTTTTTTTTTCAAATTAACTTTAAAGATTTTGTAGCCCAAAAGTTTAAGTAGCTCCAAAGACTGGTGTGATTTTTTTTTTGTTATTTTTTAATCCGCTAAAATTTTAGAAGGAAATATGCACTAAGAAAGTCTAGTTTTAGAGTTCAATAGCACAAAAATATAATTTCTTATATGAGAAGATCCTTCTACAATGGAATACACACAATTTGATATTCATTCTAAAACTTAATACCTGACTAGGTAGTACCTATAAATACAGCAATTGTATTTCAACTACCATCTACACATATTCACGAAACAAATTACAGAACAAAAATACAAAACAACTACAAAACACAACACCCACATCCAATATCTCTGCTTACCCCCAAGGGGCATAGCTCACGAAAAACTCGACCATAAATTCTCGCCATCAAAAAATGAGTGACAGACAAACAAAAACCTTTTACTGTCGTTACTAATATACGGAACATTACATTTTTTTCACAAGAATTCTCAAAGGATCCCTGGAAGTCGAAAAAGTGATATGAGGGTGTCCCCAAATGGTAGCCATTAATTTGGACCCTGGACATGTCTGAGGCGATGACAAGCCATTCTGACAGGACAGTTCAGTAGAAACTTGTGTTTTCTTGGCTTCATTGACTTATCAAGTGTTTAGTACGTTTTTTTTTAGTTCACAAAGTCTGAAAATCTTTTATGGATTTTTCAACTTTTATTCGACAAGAGATGTTCGTAGGTATTGGTCATATTAAGGATTGTTTTTCTTGAAATGTTAAGTATATAGTGTGTACCAAGTACCAAACCATATACCAAACTTTCAAAAACGAACCAGAATCAAAATCTGTCCAGCCGGTAAGACGTGATAAGGTGGCAGACCGAGTGATTTACTTTCGCATTTAAGTCATTGTGAATGTTTCTTATTACAATCTTTATTTTTGAACACTATCTTCTCTGCATTATACCTAACAATACCGACAAATACTCAACGATCCACGATTACCATTCCGATGATATTCATGCCGAAACAAAAACACAAGCCTTTTAGTGGAAGCGCGCGAGCATTACCCCTTTCAGAATATGCAATAGTACATAAACACCTAGGGTGCGCGCTACTTGGAAGCCTGAAGAAACCTTTTTCACTTTGTTTTTCTAACGTTCGTGGGTGTTTACTGAGTTTTATACGAAAATACTGCTGTGAAAGGATAGGTTAGCTGTAGGTAGCGCTACCAAAGGATAAGTAACCATTGTATTGTATTGTATAACGGGCTGCTGTCCGCAACTCCTCGTCAAAGTGCGTATTTTGCGTGCGGGATAAGTAACCATATGTAGGTAACTATGTAATGATCTTACTTTCGAAAATAATTAATTATTAAGATGGGTTACATTTTAACGGAAAAGAGCTTTTTATGTTAATTCCTTGCGGGGATCCGCTGGATGCGAGTCGGAAGGGACCTGTCAATTTGGCGACACTTGGGTCAGGCAGTGGATCAGTCCAGCAGTGGACGTCTTTCGGCTGAAATGATGAAATAAATTCCTTGTAGGTAATGTCCTTCCGAGTGGTGGATTACAGCCCACTCCCTCTCATAGAGATAGACAGACATAGAAGCCTTTGAATTCTAAACAATACGACATGTATTGTATACATTATGATCAACAAGGCTTTAACAATGACTGGTTGTGACATACCTCGAGCCAAACAGGCCTCTGCACTGTGAGATTACTGATATTAAAAATATGTTGTTTTCTGAGTTTGTATTTATCGCGTATGTATGTGGCGACACTTAGTTGGGGGGTCTATGTCCAGCTGTGGACGTCTTTCGGCTAAAATGATGATGATGATGATTTCTGAAAAATATATTTCACTAACGGCCAGTGAAATTATCCCCAAGTGTCATAGGCTACATTTAAAATGTTCCCGTGAGTTAATTTCCGTGCACAACATGAGCGAAGCCGCGAGTAAAAGCTTCTTCTTCAATCGGTCCCTCATTACTGAGGGTCGTGGTCACTGGAACTCTTTAAACGGACAATCTGCCTCCATCTATTCCGGTCCAAAGTTGCCATCACCAACTGCTGAAATTTGCTTGAGGACATACCATCTTTTACTTGGTCGGACCATCGTGTTGGCGACCGGCCTCGCGTTCTCTTGCCTTCGGTATTACCAACGAGGACCAGCTGTTCAAGGCTGCTATCTCCTCTTCGCATTATGTGGCCGAAATAGGTCAAAATACGCTGAAGACAGACTGTAGACAATCGGGTCTTGATAGGTATCAAGTTGGGAAAGGATAGACACATTTGTGCGTTTGGCTGTCCATGGAAAGTAAAAGCTAGTCATTCACAAAAAAAGAAGGTGTATACAATGTCGGAAACCCGAATAAGTTCTTGGTACACTTCCACCTCACATTAGCTGGTAGTCATCTACGACTACATTACATGCTCCTTAACACTCCAACCTACCCCTTGTTCATAAAGACACCGTTACACCCTATGGTAACCCCACAAAATGAAGTAGCCTTGTATCCTGCCCCTACACTACGGGGACTCTTTATAAAGTCGTATAATAGATGTTTTAACCCAAAAACGATAAAGAGGACTCATTTGCATGCTAAGTTCGTTAACTTTAATTACTGAACCCCACGGACACACTTATAATATCTTTGTTACGTCGACTTAGACTAAGGGGCTCGACATAAGGGTAGAGTTACAGTTTTCTCTCTCTTTCCTTCCTTAAGAGTTCGAAAGAGATGGAAACGTCGAAGATATAGACGCAGAAAATTAAATAAGCCATTAAGATGTAAGTATTAGGGATATTTTGTTTATTTTTCGCTCATTTCGTTTATCCGAAAATGTTTACGCTTGGTAAATATTTGGGGATCTGAAGGCTGTCACATTATTATTTAACTTTCAATGTTCACCTTAAAGCTATACCTACCTAAATGCTGCTATTTACTGTAAATTTTCAAACTGTAATGTGTATTTATAAGGTTCACTGGTAGCGACTTGTCTTACGACTATTTTAAGTCCGCCTATATTACACTTTTGTGCTGACATGAAGTTCAAATAAAAAGTAAATAACACCAATCAGTTTTTTCAAATAAAAAGCAATGACTGTCAAAGATCTACACATGACAGCTTGGACCGACGGCTTAACGCGCTTTCCGAGGCACGGAGGCAACTCGGTATGTAATGGGTGGTCACCCATCCACGGACCAACCCAGGCAAGCGCGGATCGATCCTTGCGGCTGTTATTAAGCCACGAGCTTGGCTCTTTCAGCTCATTAAGTAAGAATCTTCTCAGAAAGAGTTCTACTCCAGGTCACCAACCTAATTTGGGCCAGAATTACATGGTGTAACCAGAGACCAAAGCAAGCTATGAACGTGATTGAGAGTTAAGTTATGAGAATAAATCTCCCAGCATCTTTAATGAACCACCCCAACTTTGACCAACAAACCGTAAGAAGGTACATCGGCGCGCTATCCATTAAGCAATGCGCTTCATTAGGTTGATTCGCCTCATTTGATCTACTTCCTCCTAAGGTAAGATCGAGTGTATTGAGTGGATGTTTTGTTGGAAACTTCCGAAAATCCTTGACCAGGATTACCCAAACAATCGTGCATTATTATTTTTGTTTTGGATAGAAGATCAAATAAAATTCAGTCGAGGTAAAGTACAGATGGTAAAGACTTGGAAGCCGTTTATGAAATTCAAATCATCTGTCTAATCTTTTGCTAACTACTTATGTAGGGGTTGGCTACCTTGTACACATGCAGCATAGTACCAGAAAAATACATAACAAAAATCAATGAATGACTCCAAAACAAACAATTTGCAACTTTATCGCACACTACGACGTGAAGAGTACACTTCACTGATTTTTGTTGTTAACCCTTCAAATTGATTGACATAAAAAAAAGTCTCCAAAGAACACAGAAAATAAAGCAATTTTCATGCAAGAAAACAAAACCCAATGCACTTTTACTGAAAATTGCCTTTTCAACAAGATACATAAGGTCTATTAACCTCGCGCAATCCTTTCTTTCCAAAGTATTTAAACGAAGTTAAAGCTTCAAGAATAATCACCTCTTCGCACGCCGGACGAAACTTGGCACTTGCTAAATATCTTACACTTACACTTTACTTACTACGTACAATGTTACGGCATTGCGTTTTTTGTAACTAAAAATTAAAAATCAGATTCGTTTATTAAAGTAAACATTTACGTTAAACCGGGAAAACTATAACATAACTTCGCACAAAGTAAGCACTGAAGGGGTAATAGGGGGCGAGCCTATTGCCATCAACCGGGCACAAATCCAGACTCCGTGGCTGCTACTAAGAAATGCCTGATGGAAACATCCAACAATAATGTGCCCTACCCGGGAGTCGAACCCAGAACCTCATGCACAGCAGTTGTGCTAGCGATCCCTAAACCAACGAGGCAGTCAGTTAATATTCGTTACAAAAAATTGCACCCGAAGACAAAAAATACAAAATAGAATTTCAGAAAACAATTCCCGATGCATTTCTCACAAACTCGCAAATTCTTAGACCAACGAAGCACGTACAAATTTAAACTAGCTAACTAGCTGTATCATCATTATCATCATTATCAACTAGCCTTATTGCCATATTGCCTTATTATTAGACACCAAATTAGCTAGAGAAGACATTATTCCTATATAACCATGAGCCATAATTATTTTATCGGAGTAGTGGTCCGAGAGTAAGCACACACAACACGCTGTCTTTAAAAAAAATCTCTGCTTAAAATCCCTACACTATCCCCCTAGTTACCATGCAAAACGACCTCCAAAAACTTTATTTCATTCGCACGAAGCGTATAACAGCAAGATTTTATTTTTCAGTGTCTGCTAAAAGGCAGTTTTCTCAACCTACATGCGGCCGGATTGTTAATATTCCGTAGTCCTACACGAGCCAGCAACGTGCTTAGACTGGGAACCATTCCACTTGCCAATGCAATGTCTTTAATAGGACCCATAAATTGAATATACATTAGCATGCGAGCAACTACATGAAAATGGACTCTGTATGTATTGCTGTAAATGCAATGTTTGTATGATTGTATTGGTTTTTTTTATTGGAATTGTGAGTAGAGTTTTACATGGATATGAGACGCATTTTTTTGTGTTATAGGCTGCCAGTAGACTAAAGAGGTTTAAGATACAATAGATGCTCTCAGATGTAAAGTCTTTAGAAAATGCATTCCATATTTCAGTGAAAATACAAAGCATAAATACAAAGTAGAGCATGACGCTTAAGGGAGAAGCGCTAGGATAGCCCTCAAAATTCAACTTTTTAATTTTTTTTCCAATTTGCAGGTCAATTTCAGTCTGTATGTGAAACAATATACGATTCGCAACCGAAGCCTGTACGTAGTTCAGAATTATTATCGTTAAAATCTCCCTCTAAGTTCACATACTTTCTCATGAAATAGTCTCTCTCTCTGTAAACCCACATTTGTTACGGTCGCGAATCATATTCTATTCAATGTACAATCAGACATTGACCTGCAAATTGCAAAAAAAAGTAAGAAAAATTGAGTATCGGGGGCTACCATGGCGCTTCCACCTTAATTGACATAGTTATAAGAGGCTGTTCGTGAAGGTTTGTTAAAATAGTCTGTGTTTTGAAAAATCAAGACGGTGGCATTAGCCCTGACTAGACCACAGGTCAATAGAACCATACAGCACTTTCAAGTATACTCAAGCCCCTATGAGTGACGACTCATGGGGGCTTGATTACAGACCATTAACTCTGCCAGTCAAGCTTCTTACAAGGAAGGAAAACATCATGAGGAACCCGAGACCGCAGAACCATGTTTCCCTTCACCATAGATCATTTGATGTGAAATACACATAAAATATTCAACCCTCCGCAAGCAACAACATTCTTAACCGTGTAAGTCAGTGATAACAGTGTGTGACATATTTGTCACAAATTCCCTACTAAATGTTCCGTTTTTGGAGTAAATTAAGTGAGAAATTGTAGGAGAATTCACGGGTTCAATCTTCTGTAACCATCGTTACAAATGATCGAAGGATAATAAAACACGTTTTATTACTTAATTGAATTCCGTTTAATGATCCTGTATTTATATGAATTGGGTTAAGATGGTAATTCATGCAAAGGAAGTTTCATGTAAACAGCGCAGTCATTGAACTGTAAAGATTTGTGTTATTTCGCAGCACCGCAGCCGCCTAGCTTTGTTATGATGACTTTTATTTCTGCGACGAACCAGTGTTTAGAATCATCCAATAACATTTTTGTCATGGTTATACAATAATTTCAAGTTTCCATTTCAAAGAATGCAAATGGAATTCACAACTGTTGGTCTAATGGGTACTTACATCATAGTTTTAACCAAGGGAAACCATGAAAATTCCGCTATTTAACTAAGTCATCTCATTTAATGTCTAAGAAATTTTCTTGTTAAAAGAATAGGTGAAAACTAGTCTAACATCATATCACATCAACAACAATATCCCTAAAACCATCCATCAACATCAATCAATTCATTCAATTCTCAATTTATTTGGGGTCGGCGCAGCATGTCTTCGTCTTCCATACTTCTATAATACTCGTCATCTCAGCAATCACCTCCTTTCTAGACATATCATCCTTTACAAACTATCACCATCAACAAAGAAACGAAAATCCACGTATGGCCACAAAGTATGAAATGTCTTCGAACAGATTGCGTGCTAGCCAAACGTAAATATACTCCTTAATGTGTCCTGCAGAAGTTACAAGTGTCCGGCCACTTGCGACAGAGGGTTTATGATAGGAAGAGAGGAATCCATAGTGGAAATGCTGAAGGCAGGCCAGGCATACATTGTGTTTTGATCATGTTTATTAGACAAGCGATAGAAAATGCATTGAGGAAATGGTTTTGCAATGGCGCTATAAAACTGCGGTTTTTTTTTTCTTTATTTATTTAGAGGCTTTTATCTTACAAAGGTACGTCAGCCTAATCATATCATAATCTAACTAATTATTACACGTAATCGGTTAGTTGAGACGAAAAATTTTGAACAGTGTAAGTGTTGGAGAAGATTTTGCTTCGTACTACAGATTAGTCTTCTTCATTTCGTGTGGTTAGTGCCTAACTTGATATCAGAGTTTTTATGCCACCCAGGGACTTAGCTTTACTAGCCGTCGAGAAGTAGCAAGTGAAAATTTATTTTAAGAGTAAATTATTTTCCTTCAAGCTTGTTGACTCGCCTTTTTGTCAATGTTCCACATTTGACTGCGAATATGAACAATCAGCACATCACATTGGGAGTGCAGTCTTTGGCAGAATGAACGCAATATTATGTTGGATATAGTGTACAGGTTACATCCGGAGTTATTTACTATACAGACATTGTAGAAACTAGAACAAACTTCCGTGCGTTCAAGCGTTTTTGCCATACCTATTATTGGAATCAAATATAACAGCACACAACTTAGGACCCATTAATGTTAATATTATCCATGGTGCTAGGCGACTGGGCCTATCCCAGTTGTAAACGTCCCTTTGTGCCTATTGGCCATGTTTCGTTCTGTCTCCTGCTGAAATGGAGGGAAGTGGAAATTACGGTTTTTTTCTACTCCTCCACTATACTTTTCTGATTAATTTCGTTGCGGGATCCAAGACAGTTAAATTCATTCTCTGGGACTTCGTCGAGCTTCATTGTCTCGGCGCTTTTCTGGTGGTCGCCACTGTTGATTCTGGCTTTCATGAGTTACAGTGGTTTGGGAACAGTGTGGCGGGCTTGTCCCAAAAAAGATGAATGGATGGGAATAACTGGCCTGATATTGTTATGTTCAAAACATCACACTCAGAGCATATTGTTGTCAGTAAACCTAAGACTAAGTGTGTGTGCATGATAATTCACATACCTACACAAAATGGCTCTCATAATAGTCGTCAAACGGAATAGCCGTATGCAGTACATTTGGCAGACGGATTGGTGATAGACAAAACGATAACACAGACCATAACGCTCCGTTCACGACCCCGGGCGATACGCCTTGCATCAGGCGACACGCGCGCGTCTCTTGTTTTCTTCACGTGAGAATACCGTCGCTCCGCTCCGCTCGCGCTCCGATTTCTCGTTGTTCGCAAACACGACTACTATAATTATTAGGTTTTTCTATGATTTGTAGTTGCCACGAGGTCTGGATGCGTGCCTCGTGCATGGTAATAGACCCGCCCCCTTTTAAATGGGACATTACGTAACTGGCCAAAAATGTGGGTGTAATAGGTTGACCTCTGCATAACCCTTCGAAAATTACAGGCGTTCTATGACTTTAATCCTAACCACAAACAAAACCGCATTAAAACATGTAAACCAGTTTTCAAAAATTAAATCTTGAATACCTACACAACAAATATTATAAAAGTCATGCACCTTTTACGCTGGCACATGCACTAAAACTTAGTTAAAAATGAGGAAAAAACCCGTCCGTCCGTCAGAGCCCGCAACCCAAATTTTATTCCCATTTCCTTCTAAAATATTTCCACTATCGTTTGTCCACACACAACCGGCTTTGCAAAGCGTGGCCTTTATAAATTAATTAAGACACAGACCATGTTTGTCCCACAAAAGACCCATTGAGGTAAACCAATTGGTCTATTTTGTCCCCGCACACTGCATGAAGTATGTATGTCTTTAGTGTCCTTTGTTCGTAAGGATGTGCACACATTAATGCAGAGGCACGTTTCGATTGAGCTGTGCAGTTGCATATATTTTGGTGGGGTGCTTGTGCTCAATAGAGATTTGGGGGGCAGAGGAGCTTTATGAAGGGGAATCCTCCCCTTCATAAAGCTCCTCTGCCCAAACTCAGTGATTCTTTATTTAAAATGATTCAGTTACTTTTGATTAATCAATTTATTTCCTTTTTTTTAAACACGTACTCGTCCTTAGCATTAACAGCCCATTATAATAATAAATAGATCTGGCTCGCGAGGTCGCCGACATGTGGGACATGGGTACAGCAGTCATTGTGCCGATAGTCGTGTCGGCCAATTGCTTAATGGCCAAGCGCCTCGACCAACATTTTAGGAGGCTCTCGCTTGGCAGCTGGATCAAAGGCTTGATTCAGAAAGCAGTACTTCTGGACATGGCACGTATTGTTAGGAGGTTCCTCTCTCAAGAGCCCTGACCACCGGTAGCTCGGACCCTGTTCCCAGCGCTGGTGAGCTAAAATTTTTTTTATATTTTTAAATGTTTTTATTTATTATCTCAAATATATATTTAAAAATGTAATTAATTTGTAAAGAAATAAAAAATAATAATAAAAACTTTATTCTCAGGCAACTTTGGCCCATAGACCTAGATACCTTACAGACTAACATACATGTGATGAAATACAAACTGGTGTTAATATAAAGGACCTTATCACTTTACTTGTGCACTATGTCACCGTACGTTCATGTGGCACTTGCCCGTGGAAGCGACGGAACACCAAAAGAACGCCAAAAGTCCTCCTCCAAGACGAGGTGCAGATAACACGTTGGCATTCGCACCACGAACGCCTTAAAGTTGACGTTGCGGCGCGACTTCAACAGCTGCACTCTCGCCACGTACTTGGTCTTCTGACGCACGTACTCCACGATGTTCTCCGCTGTAGTGGTGTAGTGTAGGTGGGAGATGTACACCGGTGTGTTCGGTTTCGCGGCACGAATAGGCACGTTGGGCTCCGATGGAGCCGTGCCGCAGCGGTTGTTGTTCGTACGTTGGCGGCACTTCCTCCTCACCACCGTCACGAAACCGTCATCGGCGTCATCAGCCCGAATCGGTACCTTTTCAGACACGGGCTTCCCCGCGTGAGTTGCTATGCATTTTTTTTTTTTTTTTTTGGATGGGAAATCATCAAATGACTTCTCCCGCTCTGGGCGGAGCAGGAGGGTGTGTCAGACTTTTACTGACTAAAACCCATCCATGTTCCTTCATCGCCCTTTCGACTACGCTAGAGAAATTTCCAGGAACATGTCGAGACTTTATTATTATTTATTTATTTCAATCAACTTAGGATCATAGTGTACAATTAAAATCAACAACACAATTAAAATCAAAAATTAAAACACAAAAATTGAAATTATTATATAAAATGAAAACAAATTAGAATACAAATTAAAAACACAAAAATTAAAATTATTACCTATATAAAATTAAATCAAATTAAAAACACAACAATTAAAATTATTATATAAAATTAGATCAAATTAAAAACAAATGAAAAATTATTATAAAATTAAATCAAATCAACAATCAAAACAATATCTTAACATTAGTCAGTACGTGAACCATGCAACAGTGGTTCACGTACTGACAGTCGAAGCGTTCAGCAAAAGCCCTCAGGATACTGTTGCGGCTGGCCCGCACCCTGCGCACCAGGGATGTGCACCGCTTGCGCATGACTGTGTGGAAACAATCCACACGCGCCTCGGCAAACATCCCCGATGCGCTACAGAAGCGAGGCAGCCCCAAGAGTACCCTGAACGCGTTATTGTATTGAACACGTAGAGCGCTGTACTGTTTCTGCGTATAATCCATCCACAGGCTGCCGGTGTAAAAGGACGTACAAAATGCCCTAAATAGGGCTATTTTGACGCCCCTCGAACACCGAGCAAATCTGCGGGCTATCATATTCGCACGAACAGACAGCGCCCTACGTTCCCTTTCAATGTCTGCATCGTCTTTCAGGTCAGAGGTTAATAAGTGTCCGAGATATTTAAAAGTATTCACTCTATTGAGTGGGCATCCGTTAAGCTTAATTGCCGGAAAGTAATCTGGACACCTCCTCTTGGCCCGGAAGACCATGCACTCGCTCTTTTTCGCATTGTACAATAACCCATGTTCCTCAGCATACTTCTCACAGATGTGAATCAGTCTCGACACACCACAGACAGAGGCGCTCAGCAACACCATGACTTTGCAGGCGATGCAGAAACAGGGAGCGCGTAGTGTGGCCTTGTGGCGGCGGGTGGAGGTGCCGGCAGGACGGGAGTGGGGCAGTGGGGCGCAAAGGAGCGCATTTTGCAGACTCAGCTTTTTTTGGTGACAACGGCGACAAAAATTGCTGACGCAAAACCAGCCGACGATACATCGAGGCCAGCTCCGAGATGCAAGTTTACGTTCGATGCACCCGACGGTGACCCAGATACCCGTGCCTTTTGACGCCACTCATTGAGTTCGTTGCGTAATTCGGCGACGGCATTTTGGGAAGCATCCAACTTCTTCTGCACATCCACTAGACTTGCCTTCAGAAGAACGATGTCCTTCAACAGGCTAGTAACACCGACGTGGTCGAATGTGACGGGTGGGAGCCACGAACGTCGGCACGTCATCAGGGTCGGTCACTTTTAGCAGCGTGATGATATCCTGAATGCTTTTCTTAGTCCCGTCACGCCGGCGGGACACCATCTGGTCTCTCTGGTTGCCACCACCATCACCACCATTACCTATGTTTCCACTGTTGGGACAAAGGTCTCTCTTTGAGAGGGAGTTGGCCAAACTTCACCACGTGGGCCCGGACCGGGTTAGTGGTCACATGACTCGGAATTTTTTGGTGTAAGAAATGCTTATTTCCCCGTGGACGTGGTGATAAAATAATATTGTCACACAGATCATTATCAAACATAGTTCCTAGCAAAATTGGCAGAGTATTCAAATTCAGGCTTGCCAAATAGTTTCGGTCTCAAAGAATCGAATAACATATTTATTTTTTAGTATTAAAGTTGATCCTTGGCGCAAACTTAACAAAGTTGCTCTTGAAAGTGAAATAAAGTCGATTTTCAGCAAAATAAAGTCAAAACAAACACTCGTAATTTTCATAAAAACATCAATAACAATTATTCTATCATGAATTCACTGAATGTTAAGAATATACCAGACAGATAGACTTTCTGACCTTCAACCATTTGACGTTCACAGTCACCCTTACGTAAACATATCAAATGAGAATGGAAATTAAGAAGATATTTTGTTTTCATGATCATTGAAATGGCAATACTGAATTATATAAATTAGATTGGAGACATATTTTTATGTAAATATTTGTTTGAAGCGATTGTTGTTTTTTTTTAGCAAATTGCGTATTAATTTTAATAAACCTCTACAAATAATCATTCAGCTAATAATACACTTCATAAAATAAGGCACATCAAACACTTATTTACCTTGAAAACACAAAACCCAAAAATTACTGTCAGAATTACTTCACTTACACATCCAAAAGAAAATTAAATAAAAAATGTTCAACGAAAAACTTCGTTTCCAACTTCCGACTTCTAAATTATAAACACAGAAACGTAAACAAAAATGAGGGAAACCAATAAAAATGTTGCCAGAGCGAATATTACATGTAGAATTAAAGTACGAACTAATTAAAGTGGTGGGGTGAAGCGGGCATCGGGCAAAGCGGGCAGCCGTAAAGAATTGGATTGCATTAAGGATTCATGGTGCGCTACTCATAAATTGTGTATTGGCATTAGCATGGTTTGTATTCAACCTAATGAAGCTTGCGGGAATCCCAGTACATTGTTTAAACTGTGAATAACAAATGTATTGCTGTTGATTGGCTATTTGTTTCTGACTTAAGTCGACAGTCCACTGTTACGGAGGATGTGGAGAGATTTTCTACGGTTAATTTTTGAAAGGGTTCCGTACCCGAAGGGGACCCTATTACGAAACCTCCGCTGTCCGTCTGCCGTTCGTCCATCGGTCTGCCTGTCAGTGGGCTGTATCTCAAGATCCGGTGATAGGTAGACAGTTGAAATTTTCACAGAATGTGTATTTCTGTTGCCGCTAGGTATAACAATAAAGAATGAATTAAAAATTAAAGTGGGCTTCCCTACTACGATGGCACGGAAAGCTTCATGCGCGAGTCCGACTCGCACTTGGCCGGTTTTTTGACTAATTGCCAGCATTTGTTCTGTGGCATGGTCGTGGGTCGCAGTGGACGAGATCCCACCTACATACCCATACATAGTGAACCTTTGTAAATACATGTGCGTCGTTTAGTGTCTGTGGGCTGTTATGGAGGAGCGCCTCTTCAGTTAGCTACCAGCTTTTGCTTCAGGTTTGCTCCCGCTATGTACGGAAATTAACCCACGGAAACTTTTTAAATGTTTAACGTTTTAAAGCCTATAACATCTGGTAACAATGTAGCTACCCATTAGTGAAAGAATTTTCGGAATCGGCTCAGTAGTTTCGAAGATTACGCCCAACAACAAACAAATACCTCTTTCTAAGTATAGAAAGATTCTTTTTAAGTGATAATTTTGATGTTTGAAAAGGAATAATTCTCTCTAGTACCTAATTGAGTAGAGTAAGTGCGCACTTTCACTCTATCAACCGTGTTATACCAGATATTTCCATGTCAGATAGAGGTCTATCACAAACGCTTTCGACGGATGGATGATGGTTACGTTGAATAAGTCTATAATTTACCACCACTGCACCAACGCTGCTATTCTCATTATCGAGACAATCCGCCTCACTAGATATTTTTATGTTTGTTTCCTAATTCGGGAGTTGAACCAACTTAGGGCGTAAAAAAAACGAAACAAAAAGTTTTTCATCAATTTTAATTTTAAAACCAAAAAAAGGTGCATTTTTAATCCAAGATTTAACAAAAGCATTATAGAACAATGAACCCCTCTACCATAATGATTGACACTCAATTATCTTTTAAACCCTCTAGAGAATAATTTAAGATATTCTGAACTAATCCCTGTATGATTAATTTTCATATATTATTTCGTGAGCCCTTGAGAAGGCTCCTAACCATCTAGCCTTGGGCCAGATATTCATCAATCAGTACATCTTGGGAAAACCACAGGGTCTTGGCCCAGATTAAGGCATATCTGTCTAACATAATCTTGCGGCTTTTGGAACAATGTGACCACACCATTATACGGCGCTGGTTTATCTAAATGATCGTATATTGTTTTTGGGATAGAGTTTATTTTTGCATATACAATGGATTGGATTATCTAGGGTTTGTTTGGAACTGAATGTAAATGAGTGCGGTTTATATGTATATCGATTTTGAAGAGCTCCGTAAATAATAGACGATGTAGCAATAAAGCTTTCAATTGTTTCCTAACTTTTTGATTTTTGTCAAAATATTACATGACTGCCGCGTTGGTGTAGTGGTCGCTAGTCTAGCCTAGCTAGACTGATGAGCATGAGGTCCTGGGTTCGATTCCCAGATCGGGAAAAGTGTTAAGTTTTTTCAACAGGAATTACTCAGTGGCAGCCATGGAGTCTAGATTTGTGCCCGGTTGATGGCAATAGACTCGCTCCCTATTACATGGGACTAATGCATCACTGGCGAAATGTGGGGGTATTTATTTGAAAGAAAGAAAAAGCATTTATTAGCCCGCACGGGACAAAACACACAAATAAAAATGGTTAAACACACTAACACACTTTTTTTTTTTTTTTTTTTTTTCGGATGGGATATCATCAAATGACTTCTCCCGCTCTGGGCGGAGCAGGAGGGAGTGTCAGACTTTTACTGACTAAAACCCATCCATGTTCCTTCATCGCCCTTTGTGTTCCGGGGCCACGGTATCTCTTTCGAACAGTCCCGCAACCCCGGTAGGCATCGGTCCTTGCGGACCCCTTCCTTTTGCTGACTCTCTTTGAGGCGCGCGTGGAACACGAACGCGCCGTCGACACGGCCTGTCGTTATGAGACGGACGGACGGCGAGCTAGCCCATAGCCCACCGTCCACAGGCCCGCGCCTACGGTGGCCGGGGGCCACGTGGTGGCCCCCGACGCCCGGGGCGTCTCCCGCGGCGGCCGGGACGCTGTGAGGTTCTCTCCCTCTCACGTTCCGCCACCTCCTTCTCTAGCATTACTGCTTCGCAGAAGGAGGTGACGGCGTCCCATTCCGTCTCGCTCCGGACCATGGCTTGCACCAGGGCCGGACGCGAGAGGTCGCCGCCGCCAATCGCCGCTTCGAGGACACGGCGGTGCTCCGCCCACGCGGGGCACACCTCCACCGTGTGCTCCACCGTGTCCTCCGGTCGATCCTCGCAGTGGAAACACCCGGGCGTTTCCTCCCGCCTGATTCGGTGCAGGAACCTCCCGAAAACACCGTGTCCGGTGAGGACCTGCATCAGGCGGAAGGTGAGGACGCCGTGGCGTCTCTCAAGCCACTCCTCAAAGAGGGGACTTATCGCCACTATCGTGGCGTGCCCTGCACAGGGTTGCGACAGTCGCTCTCTCCATGTCGCCATGAGATCCCGCCGGAAGTCTGTCCGCTGTGCGACAATTTGTCGCGGCAGCGGAGTTTCCCCCCGGCGTAGCGCCTCCGCGCGCCATTCATGTAGGCGCGCGAGGACTATCGCCTCCAGATCCCATGGTGGCAATCCGGCTAGGAGGCTCGCCGCCTCGCGGGAGATCGTGCGGTACCCCCGGGCCAGCCTTACGGCTACCACCTTTTGGGGCGCGTTCAGGTAGTGGGCGGCGCGCCGCCTCAATGAACGCGCCCACACCGGGGCCCCGTAAAGGGCCATAGACCGCACGACTCCCGCGTAGAGCCTCCGGCAGGAGGCGTTCGGCCCCCCCAGGTTGGGCAGGAGCCGCCTGAAGGCAGCCCCAGTCCGTTCCAGTTTGGGGGCCAAACGTCGGAAGTGCTCCACGAAGTTCCACCGGCTGTCGAGGACGAGTCCTAGGTACTTCAAAGTCGACTCGACACCGATGGATACCCCTCCTACCGTGAGTAAGGATCCCGGAGGTGGCACATTCCGAGGCCCATGAAAGCACATGGCCTCGGACTTGTGCAATGCCACCTCGAGACCCAGTTGCCGGATCCTCTCGACGACTATCGCAACCCCGCGTGTCATTATTTCGGCCGCCGCTTCGTGCGACCCCCCTTGTGCCAGCACCAGCGTGTCGTCTGCATAGCAGACCACGCTGACGCCGCTAGGGAGGTCGGCGCGCAGCACCCAGTCGTACCCGATGTTCCACAAGGACGGCCCTAGAACCGATCCCTGTGGAACGCCGCACGACATCTCTCGCTGGTTCCATTCTCCGCTGCGACCGGGGTAGATGACGGCTCTATCCGTCAGGTAGTCCCTGACCACACGACGAAGGTAGGTCGGCACCCGGTGATACCGGAGTGCCTCCCTAATGCAGCTCCAGGGCATGGTGTTGAAGGCATTGATGTCGAGAGACACCGCCAAGACAACCCCACCCCGGGACACCGCATCCCCCGTCGTGAGGGCTCTCACGCGCATGATGGCGTCCACCGTAGAGCACCCCTTGCGGAAACCAAATTGGTGTTCCGCAAGATCCGGCCCCGTCCCCGCAAGGTGCTCGGCGAGGCGGTTTGCAATGACTCTTTCAAAGAGCTTGCCCACCTCGTCGAGCAACACTATGGGCCGGTATGCGGATGGAGAGTCCGCAGGGCGCCCCGGCTTCCGAATGAGGACCAGCTTCCCCGTCTTCCAACGAAGCGGGAACTGGCCCCTCTCCAAGCATGCGCTTAGGAGCCCCTCCAGTCGGGGCCCGAGAGCCTCCGAGGCCAGGACCCAGGCTTTGCCAGGCAAGCCGTCGGGTCCCGGGGCGGTATTTTTGGCACTGAGCCTGCGTACCGCCACTCTCAGGTCTACCCCAGTCACTTCCGGAGTGTCGTCGTCATCATCCTGGTGGTCCGCTTCCAGCACCGCAGGTGGCGGAGCCATAGGCGGGGGGGGATGTTCTCCCCGCGTAGGGAACAGAGTGCTCACCACGTCCTCCACAAGCTCTGGCCGGAGACTCTGCGTCAGTGGGGGGGCCCAGGTGCGGAGTTTATCCCGCACCATTTTGTAAGGGCGCCCCCACGGATCTCTGTCGAGAGTCCCCAGCATCTCCTCGCGGGCCAGATCCCTGGCCCGCAGGACAGCCTCGCGGAGGGCGGTCTTCGCAGCTCTGTACCCATCATAAGCTCCGCCTCGATGGCTGCCGCATTCGGAGGGCGAATGCGGAGCCTGCGATGCCTGGCGTACAGGTCTCGCGCAGCCACGCACGCCTCGCGCAGAGACGTCAGCTCTCGCGACCACCAGTACACCTGACGTCGGGCGCTTCCTGGCCGGACTCGGGGCATTGCCACGTCGCATATATCGGACATGGCCTCCTGGAACCACCCTGCCTCATTGTTAATGTCGGCAGGCCTGTCTGGTGATGTCACCCAGGCCTGCACGATCGAGGCTTCCAGGAGGAGGTCCCGGTCCAGCTGCTTCAGCGCCCAACGCGGACCACTCAGGGACTGTTGGACCGGCGCGCTTGAGGTCTGGGTGGAGACGTCAAACCGGATGTACCGGTGGTCGGAATAGGTCTTCACCCCCTCCATGACACGCCAGTCAACGACACGCGGCGACAGAGCGGGGCTAGCGAACGAAATGTCCACCACCGACTCGCCCCGCATCCGCACACACGTGGGAACAGAACCCCGATTTAGGACGACCAGGCCCTTCTCCAGAGCCCAGTCCTCCACCATCCTTCCCCGCACGTCTGTACCACGAGAACCCCAAGCCAAGTTCTTGGCATTGAAGTCCCCGAGGACAAGCACGGGGAGGGAATGGTTTCCGACGACAACACTCAACTCTGCGAGAGAGTTGTGGAACTCAGCGAGAGTTCGGTTCGGGGAGAAGTAGACTCCCACCACTACGATCTCCCCGAACCGTGCTGCTACGCACCCCCGACCCCTCCTGACACCTTCAAGGGTCGGGGCACAGGCGGCGGCCGACGACACTATGGTCACTGAGCCGCTAAGGTCCGCCACCCAGTCTTCCCTGGGCTGGACGAAATACGGCTCAGCGACCACAGCGATGTGTATCGACCACTGCGCCATGCTCTGGAGCAACAGATCCTGAGCGCAGGCGCAGTGGTTGATATTCGCTTGGAGGAAGCGTAATGGGGCCGTTATTGGCACTCCATTACCGCTTCCTCCACCCTGGCCCCCTGTGAGGGCCCCTCTACGGCAGCGGCAGAGGCAGCGGCGGCAGTTGCGGCTGCGGCGGTGGCGACGGTGGCGGTGGTGGTGGCTGTGGAGGGCCCTCCCCTGCCTCTGGCCTTGGCCTTGGCGGGTGCAGCGCAGGCCTTGCTGCCAGCCCGGTGATCAGCCGGCTTGCCAGACACCGCGCATGCGGCGCAGTGCGGCGTGGCGCAGCAAGTCGCGGATATGTGACCGGGCTGACTGCAGCGGAAGCAGAGGCCGCTTCGGTCGACCACCGGCATTGCACCGACACATGGTGTCCCACATGGCAGCGGTAGCACCTCAAAGGTCTGGGCTCCAGCAGCTTCACCTGCGCTGACACCCAGCCCACCAGTAGCCTACGGCCCTCCACAATTGCTTTGGCCGCCGTCACAGGGCAGCTTACCGTAACGGTTCGCATGCCCGTGGAGTCCGGACGAAGGGCGCCTGCCCTGACCTGAACGGCAGGGCACCCTCCGGACCTAGCAACGGCGGCCACCACCTCCTCCTCGGTCACTGAGTCGTCCAGACCCAGGACGCGCAGGTCTGCGCATCTGACGGGCCTGGACACTCGGGCGTCGTCCGCGTTTAGGGACGCTCTGAGCTTTTCAGCCAGAGCGTCAGCGGACGAGCCACTGGTTTCACCGGGGATCTCCAGCAACCGAGCTCCCGTCGCGGTGACTTTAAGCCGGAGGCCCCCGGTGATCCCGAGCTCGCCGAGATCCACCGTCTCTTTTGCCTTCGCCAGCAGGTCGCGGTAGGACACGCCCCTCTTTTCCGCGTCCGGCTGTAGTGTAATCACTACAGCTGCGGTCTTCGTGGCGCGGAGCCTAGCCGCGATCTTTCGCGCCCTGTGCTGGCGCTGCCGCTCCTCATTGCGGGCCTTTTTGGCCGCCTTTCGCCCCTTCCGCTTCTCCCCGACCACCTGCCATCCGGCTTCAGCCGCGGGAGGGGTAGCTGGGGGCTGGGGGGGCTGGGGGGGTGGTGACGGCGTCAGCATCTGACATGCCGCAGGCGCTGGCCCACTCACCGCTGGCACCAGCGCTGGCGCCGGCACAGTCACCGCCTGGGCAGCTGCCTTGCCTTTCCCCCTCTTGTGGGCCTTCTTGGCCGGCGCTGTTTTTGCTGGAGCTGGCTTTTCGGGGGAGGCCACCACAGACCTGTTGGATGGCTGGTTGGACGGCCCTGGTCCGGGTGCGGCTGCAGCAGCCGCATACGAGGCCGCCTTCGGGCCCGTGGTGGCCTTATTTGCCGCCAGGGGGGGGCGCAAGGCAATTCCCTCCAGGACGGAGAACCGCGCCTGGAAGGAAGCCAGCTCCTGCCGGACCAGGTTCAGGACCTGGTTCTCCACCGGCGCAGGCTGGCTCTGTCGCTGCTGCCGGACCCCATTTTGAGGCGCCACGCGAGAGCCAGGCTCACGCAGACTGGCCAGGTCTGCTTGGAGCTTGGCATTCTCCTTTTGCAGGACTTCCGTGGCGGCCAACAGGCGGGCCACCTCCGCCCGGAGTTTGACCACCTCCTCTCCATCAATTGGAGGAGGAGGAGGAGAAGTAGCCGGAGGCCCCGCAAAGTTTGCCTCCGCTGCCGCCATGATGGAGGCGGAAGCCGCGTGTATGGCCTTGAGTTTAGACGATGTCTTCACCTTCAAGGCCACGCCCCTTATAGCGGCTTCCACCTCCTTTGCGAACCTGGCCTTACGCTCCGCCTCGGAGCCGCCAGGTGCACCCGCCTCGTCGCCCGCCCCAGGAGCAATATTGCCCGGGTGGCGCACCTCCTCGGCCAGCTTTGCTGCCCTCTCGGACCTCACGGAGGCAGAGAGCCCCCTCCCCTTGCCCCGGATCCCACCACGCTTGTTGGTGGGGATCTTTCGGGCCGAGGCCTCCTCATCTCCGGATGACGACCCCCGGTCGCCATCCCTCCTGGGCCGCTTGCGGAAGAACTTACTGTTCTCCGCGGGCGTCCCGGCCCTCAAGCGGCGGGAGCTCTCTGAGCCTCCCGCGCTCACATCGCTGGATGCGACGTCGGACTCCGACCCCGCATCCCTCCTCACCTCTTCTGTGCCGTTACCGGCGTTGGTTTTTTTGGTTTTTTTAATATAATTGTCCATACTTAAACCCACGAGTATGGGGGAAATATTCTCAATCTAGGCAGAGACCCCTGTACCTAGAAGGGCAGATTTTGAGTATTTATTCTGCAGTCTGCAGGTACCCTGGCGAGGAGCGCACTAACGACTGATTTGTTCTATGAAACACCCGTCAGCCATACATCCCCTCGCGGTGCGTCGCCGCTTGGGATTCGGGGTAACTTTTTATAGAGGTTTTCTACCTCGCGATCCGGGCAGTTAAGCCAAGACCCTCGGTCCCTAACGAAGCCGCGAGACGTGATCCACAGCATTCGATAATGGGATTACGAGATTGGCGGTGACAGAGGAGGACGCATCCTTCTCTGTCTGCTCGGAGGCAGGGTGAGTGCACACCGAGCCCGCCCTCACTCCACTGCTGTGCCCTCTGCCTCACAGAGGGTCACGCAGAGGAACGCACCGGTGGTCCTGGTAGGACCCCACCCATGTCAGAATAATTAGCCGCGGCAGTAACACTCCCCGAGGGATAAAAGGAAATTCTCATTTCCTCTCATTCCTCGGAGAGGGATACTGCCGCGCCCAGGGTGCACCGGCCCAGCAGCTGCTCTTCCCTCCAAACGTATCGAGAGGGACCAGCAGCCACCGTCTGGTGGCTGCTGGTCCACCACGTGTGTCTACACGTGGGGGACTTCTGACATCGCACCCCACACTAACACACTAACACTACAACTAATAAAAATTAGACAAAACGAAAAAAAAAAACAAATGAAATTTGTCCTCTATCTCAGCATGGTGCTGTAACATTAAAAAAACGTCACAGCGCCTGGTATTCTGATAGGGCCCAGAGTGATGCCACGGTCAGATACGGATTTGCCTAACCCCTCGGGGATTACACAGGCGTAATATTATGTTATGTTGATGTTATGTCATTACATGACCACAGTTTTTGGATAAATTTCTCTAATTTCTAAAAATAATTAATAGACATTTCGAAGACAATTCTGATATTATTTGATTACATCTGTTCTCCAATCTGAGACCCCTAAGATTTGGTCTTGAATATATGTATGATTAACATTCAAAACTGTTATAATATTCGCAATAAATCAATCAATCAAACCGACAACCCCACACACGGAGCCCGCAGCCCAAATTAATACGACACACCGCATTAAATTATTTATTCCATTCGATACCCAATACCGAAGCAATATCGTACAATATTGGGACGATATTAAGAAAACAATCGCTCATTCCACGCAGTAATCACGCTAGAGTTGTATTCCCAACACGCGAGAAACAATTCTAACAGAAAATACATTTCAATTCTTTATTGAATCCTGCCTCCCTCCATAACTTAACTCTCTCGGGTTTTAGTTCGCCATCGGTTTCGTATCGGCGACGGTGTTCCACGGTACTAGTTGGAAAGCGAGCTTGTTCCGCCATATCGCCGAAATTATTGAGTAGGTTCGGGTTTAAGGGAAGCGTGTTAAATTAGGTGGTTCGTCGAATTTATTTGTTTTGATAACCTTGTGTGATTGGTATGAGGTACGGAGAATGGAGAGAGAGAAATCTTTTACAAGATCAATTTGTATTGTGAGATAAATCTTATTTTGTTTTGTTCCGACTTGCTGGAGCTCTTCCTGTAAACTTTTCGGTAGGCCTCACGTCAGTGTTACAAACCATTATAAGCTGACCTACTTTACAGTTGATACTCCATACAACGCTATTCGATCGAACATTACTACTTACATGCACCCAACACCAGCACTTACCTATAATAGAAAATACGAAAAAATACTTTAAGCTAAACTGTTCGAACATTAAACTACTAGTGCACTAGTTAGTTATATTTAGGTGCCAGTTAATTAATTATAATCTAAAAATAACGGCAAGAAAATATTTTTTTTTAACTACCCTAAAAATAACGAAATAAGTACACTCGTTTTCCCCATCTTTTAGCTCACAGAAATACCAAATTGTTTCTCTGTTTACGTTTCACAATGTATCGTCGATCTCAGAGTGTGGAAATGCATTCGATTGCAGCCTCCCCACTGACTTAATCCTCTTTTCACGTAAAATCGTTCCTGAACTCTAATTTTCTGTTTTTTAAAGCGAACTTGCAAAACTGCCGCTGTCATTCGATTTGGCTTTGATGTTTAGTTTTGTGAACCAAATTTTGCTTAGGGAAAATTGTGAATATTTTGCATTTTCCTGTTAGTTTTATTAAGTGAGGCTTTAATCTCTGTCACTGTTGTTTGAAATCGAATGTCGATTTGATAGTTTTTGCAATACTAATCTTCTACACAAATAAATACAATTTAAGAAAACAACAATTCAAAATAACAGCTTTTTACTGAATGCCTATGATTTACTTACCATATTTTTTAAATCTTTGTCTATTTGTTACGGCTAAGCCGTTTCGGAGGAAACGGCTGGACCAACTGTGACGGGACTTTTAGTGGAAGACAGCTGATGTTATTTGGAGTAACTTACTTTTATTTTAGAAACAGGATTAGGGTCTGTCCAAATATTTTTTTAACAAAATCCGAACTATATCTCTTATGTAGTTATCCTCAGACTCTATATTAATATTATTGCTATAATCAGTGAAATAAACGCACTCATTTTGGTTGAACATGAACGCTATACAATTAACCCTGGTCTCCTCGCGATCGTATCCGTGAGTCGGCTTGAACCGTGCGCCTCCAATTTATTCGCGCACACGGCAAACATACCAGTTTTCACTGATTGCGAATGTTTGACCACCGGTCGGTAGGGATAGCAGGAAAGGTCAGAAAGGTGTGTTGAAAGAAACGAAAATGTTTTGTCTATGCTTCTCGATGAAACGCTTAGTTCGAGCTTCTTGTCCTGTCTGTTATTATACCACTTGATCCGGCTCGAAGGACCATTATGCGCAAATTAAACGAACACTACTCAATTTATGTGAAATCTTTTTTGTTTTAGCTAAGCATACAATTAAATCAAGGTATGCATGAAACAAGATAGGTACTTAAAATAAGACACAGATACCGAAACCCTCATAGAGTTAAATGATAGTGAAGCCGAGTTACAGTGGAATAAAAATATCATGATCATTACTTAAAGCGAATCTGTCCTAAAGCGAACAAGGGATCATATCAGCCGGGAATCACCCACTGCTGGGTATAGGCCTCCCCTTTATTCTGCCACACTCCTGGTTCTCTGCATCCCTATGAAGAGCGTTAGTCATTTAGACAGTATATTGAAGGGTCTACAAATCACGAGTGAAACCGTAAGCGGAGGAACAATTATGATAAAAAATAGTTCTCCTGACCGATTTCAGTTACGGCGGCCAATCCTAACGGAGATTATCAGCGCGGGAGATATTAAAGTGCTAAAGTGTCTCTCTGTTCCTCTACTCTCTTAGTCCGATGAGACGGCAATCCGACACGACCGGAGAGAGATCAGGCGCAGAACCAACGGCTTAAAGTGCTTTACGAGGCACCGGGGTATCACACCGCCAACTTCCAAACTCCGGGCTACTACTGAGAAGCTTCTAATGGAAAAACTCAATAGCACTTTTTGCCCGACGCGGGAATCGAACCTAGGACCCCACGCGCAGCAGCCGCGCTTTCGACCACCGGACCAACGGGGCAGTTACAATACCTTTTTGGCGCAGCCGTGAGGCACACAGCTCATCATACTATGTTATCCTCTTTATTTTGTATTTTTTTTTTAATGTGTGTGTGCTTTATTAACTGACGTCAAATAAATATTTTTTTCTTTCTTTCTAATAATACAGCATCGTAGAGAGTTTTCATAAACTTGCAATGAGTAGAGATCGTGAAACATCAAATTAAAAATATTTCCTCCTCCTTAATCATCTTTTTTCCCATCCATACATACTAACGAACCGATTTCCAAACGACATATGCGAGGATTCATTAATGCACGGAAAAATGTGGAACAAGGATCGTTTGTACTTCAAACATGCGCCATTTTGTTTCTAAATCAATGAAGCACACATGTGCGATTGGCTATCGAATCAGCTAAAACCTTTTTTTATATGACATTTTATTCTTTTCATGGTCATAGAGGTTTAACTTCTGGCTGGAAATAGGTATTTTGTTTTCTTTTTTCAGTAATGTAAAACGCTTGACTTATTTTTAGACAGTTTGTCCTGCAATGTAAGTAATTTATTTTATACAGCATTGAAAAAAAAATGGCAACCATCCTTTCGTCGAATTTTTGCCTACTCGAAACTGGATTGAACGATTATTGCGGATAATAGTTTGACTCACCAGAAAGATAACACTGCAAGACAAAGTCTTGTTTTTCTTTTTCTTCGGTTGAAGCTAGTGGTCCTTGACCAGTCATGAATCTATCAAGCTCTATACACCACCGTGAAATGCAAGACGCGTCGCAAGTTCCATCACACGTTGCATGATGCCAACTCTGCAATAATAAAAATCGAAAAAATTGGCAGAAAATCTTAATTCCCGAAATCCAACGAACACTCAAAAAATTATTTTTATTAATCGAGAGTTCAATACCGCGCAATGGATGCGTACTTACGGGGACTACAGGAGCTAAACGCGAGTTTTATAATGCAAAAAAGCATATGATTCACTGCAAAAACAAAACCAGAAAAATATATGATATTCTTCAGGATACGAGTATATGCTAGTATGATAGTGTTTTGAAAACGTAATACAACTAATTTTACTCGAAAAAAAACCACGAACTTATCTCCAAAAATTTATTTTAACGAGTAAAAACCATACTAAAATAAATGCAATCATTCGGATTTTTTGGCAAATAATAGATTGCATTAAAAATTTTTTTTTTGCAAAAAATGAAACCGACTTCAAAAACACAACAAAGTGAAAAATAACTTTAGCTTCAAAAGTCGGTGGTAAAGAAACTGAATCAAACACACTAAAGTTTTTTATTTTTCCATTTTTGTAATATCCTATACAAATATTAGCTATACATTTATTTTAACATAACATCACGCCTGTAATCCTCGAAGAGTTGGGCTGAGGTGTATCCAATGGTACCTACACCCACATTTCGCCAGTTATGTTTAAGTCCCATGTAATAGGGGGCAAGCGCTGGCGCAAATCCATACTCCGTGGCTGCTGAGAAATTCCTGATGGAAAAACCCAATAACACTTTGTCCGACCAGGGAATCGAACCCAGGACCTCACGCTGAGTTGTCGCCACCACTAGACCAACAAGGCAGTCATTTATTTCTTAACATGTCATGGTAATAGACTTATCCCCAATAAAATGAGACCTAACATACCTAACTGTCGAAATGTGGGTGTACTGTACACATCTGCATACCGGCAGTGCATACAGGCGTGATGATATGTTGTTGTGAAAACAACAAACATCCAAGCGATTGCAGCAATTACGACCGATTTGCTGTCTATAATTGAAGAGTTCCATTGTATTTCTCCGAAGATCACCATCAGATCTTCACCAAATTTAAACAGGACCACCGCGAAGTATTTTTCTTCCAGCCAAAAAAAGAATCATCGAAATCGGTTCACAATTGGCGAAAAAAGGCTGAACATACACACAAAAAAATTAAAAATGAAAAATTCAGACGAATTGATAAACTCCTCTTTTTGGAAGTCGGTTAAAAATATAAAACACTATCATGCTAATGCATGATAGTGTTTTATTTTTTAGTACAATCAAAAGATTTCTTAAATCGCAAAAAAACACTCATTTCGCACTATTCGGCCCGCAGTGACTGACGTAACAACCACTTTGTAGTGCAAGCTGATTAGAACTTTATTCTAACAGTCTTTCAAACGAAGTTTGAACCACCACAAATAGAGTTGCTAATATAGCTGCTGTAGTCGCCTTAACGAAAGTATCATACATATTGATACGGCTGCGGCCATTTTAAAATCACGAGCAAAACACTCGCGTTACGTTCTTTCATTTGCGTTAATGACAGTTATAAAATATTCAGCGGATGAATAAACATGCACTGTATTGCAGGATAGCCGTTGTGACGAAAATAACACCCAACTTGCACGTTGTTTTCATAAAATACAAGTATTACTTTTTAAAGATGTCGCAAAAGGTGTTGATGGAGAAAAGTGAGATGGATGGAGTGAAGTTTGAGTAGACGATTAAGTATCTGTAACTTAAGTTAAATTAAAGTTAGGAGTGGCCGTGATCAAAAATAAAGTTTTGATTGAAGAAGAATTAATTAGAGACAACATTAAACGTTCATTTGTGCGGAGCCGTAGCGAACAGCGAGGTGTAAAAAAAATAAAAAAAGATACTGTTGCTAACGAGAAAAAAAATTAAAACTAATAAAAAGCCTACAAAAGCGACAATCTCTTTTGACACATCCGTTATGGAACGAAATAACAAAATGATTACTTACAAGAGCGTACTGAACAAAAAAAGGTAGAATTTACAGCACAAATGAAAAATTCAAAAGATCATATGGCAGAGGCAGCCAAGGTATTATCTAACTTCACAAACAGCCCGTATTGGCAGTTTGAAACAGATAAGGGCGATAAAAAGCCTGCCGATGATAGACATTGAGCCTTTACGATGAATGGATGAGCCACAAAGGAATATCGGAAAATTGGAATCAATTTCAAAAAGTTTTTTATCGTGTGGCAGTTCTAATTGCATTATGTTATGGTACTTCTAAGTTTTCCTTTTGAAGCTTTTAAAGTACATTTTTCGTGACTTTGAGGGTCTAAAATTCATTGTGATAATTCTTTAGGAATTTGTGGTACTCCTTGGTTTGTTTCAGAAGTTTTTATTTACAAAAATAATAAGTACGCAATCGACGAGGTTGTAAGAACATAAAATTCAGTTTGATAAATCTTAAGTGCTTTTATTTGGTGCCTCTTTCCTTTTTAACTTCACGGTCTGCTTTCTTTTGATGAATACACGAGCCATCAAAGTCATCATAATTGTCTATTTCAGGAACAATATCAGAAACACTCATTAACTCATTATTTCTTATACCAACCGTCCTCGAGACCAACTCAAAAAAATATTTTTTCGACCTCAAGAACCACAATACACAACAGTAAGAATCAGTCCCTTCGACGACAATTCAATTAGTCAGCAATTGAGCGCTGGAGGGCTTACCAGGTTTTGAACGACGCGCGACTCTCGAGCTGACAAAATAGAACGAGTAATGAAGACTGATTACTCCGCAAAAACAAGTGAAGGGGAACGAATAGAAATAAAAATGGTGGCTGTGTTTGGAGAGCTTGAGGTATGGAAGTGCATTATAATTTGTTTTTGTTTGAAGCGAGTACGGTCTTTAGGGGCCTCGTAAACTATTTTGTGTGAACTCTTGATCCTGGATTTGGAACGCGTTCTCTCCGGCATGAAACAATAGTAAAAGACTAAAATATAAGATATTATTTAGAGTCGTGCGTTCAACTAAATTTAGATCTAGCAAACTGGCCCTTCCCTAATTTTAACACCGTTCTATCTTCCAACAAATCAAATAAAACTGTTAAGCCTCATTCAACTATAACAACAGAACCACCTCAACCATTTAACCAGGATCCTTTAAATCTAAAACAAATCAGCTCACAACGGGACATTAATAGAACTTCCCAAGACCTGCCTATTAAAGTCAAGGCATCCAGTAAAAAATACACGTCCCACGTTATAAAACGCGGTGGCACAACACCGTGAAATTGCCGGCGTTCCCGCGAGAGGGAGACACCCGCGCCACGTCTTTTTCGACGCCAAGAGGTGTCCGACTAGCCTTTATTCATTTCACTTCCTCTCTTGAGAATTTGGAGTTTGTAGATGTGATTCGTTTTGCGTACGTGGGCCTTATGTTTTTGTTTTTCAAGCTGGATGCATGTCTGGGGTATAAAAGAAAAGAGGTTGTTTGTATGGTGCGTTGTGTCAGTTTTTGTTCCGCGCCAAGGATTGTGGTAATGGATTTTGGCGGAGGATAGTTGGCAACTTTGTATAAGATATTCATAAATCATTTCACTATTTAGACTCTAGTTTTGTTTTGCTAAAAATAGTCTCAACGCAAGTGAAAGCAATAAAAAAGGCTAAAAACCTACTAATCATAAAAAATATTCAGTAATTTAGCTTTAAAAGACAGAAAGACTTACTTGTCATTAATTAATTAATTATAACATTAGCATGGATTTAATTAAATCTACTTTATCACAGAACCCTCTTCACAAAGAAGAACAAAGAAATAAAAATACAGGTATATTAACTTAGATAACAAAAGAAACTCATTGTGACAAAGCATAGGTATTTGACATAATCCAATAACACAATTCCTGGAATAAAAAGAATATTCAACAAGTTATTTATGAAACTCGTAAATTAAAAGCTACATTTCTCGAAAGTAGTTGCAAATTATTTACTATCATTAGTTTTCTTTGTTCCATTAATTTTGCTCTGGAAGTACGAGCAGCTTTGCGTCTGAATATTTTGATAAAATTATCTTAGAAATGGTAAAACGAGAACGTTGGAAAATAATCATTACTTTCTGTAGGTGGGAAGGCAAGGTTTCTAGTTACAAATTGGACAAGGGTGCCCAATTTGTAACTAGAGAGACGGGGATGAAAATGTGGAAAAAAAAATTGGTACTATGAATTCATTAAGGTGTTAGGCAATGCTCACACTTTATTTCTGTATTACATTTTAGGTGTACTTACAGTTCCGCCTTTGTATTTGGAAATACAACAATAGAACTTCAATACAACTTGAACTTATGATTATTATGCCGTATGTACACTGCCTTACTTTAGATACTGATCTGCAAAATACAATGACACTTATTGTCAGGTTAGTTCGCCATGGCACTGAAATTTAAAGCCATTGCAGGTAAAAGTGATTCTAAACGGGCGGATAGGTCGGCGACCGAGTGGAGCAACTAAAGATATAAAAAAAGATCTCATGTCTATTGCGCCTGTGGGCTTAAGGCGGTTCCCCGAGCAAAATTAGCAACTCTATTTGTGGTGGTTCTAACTTCGTTTGAAATACTGTTAGAATAAAGTTCTAATCAGCTTGCACTTCAAAGCTTGTTACGTCAGTCACTGCAGGCCGAATAGTGCGAAATTAGTGGTTTTTATTCTTTATGAAATCAAATTTACGTCTTTTGGAAAAAATAAAACGACAATATTATGTTCATTATTAAATTGTCTATCCATTTGTATAAGTAGCAAATCAAAATAATGGTTACTTTACGAGGAGTAGAATTTTATAAATCATTATTTCTCATTTCTGTGGTTTCGTTGTGAGGGGATTTATTAAACATTAAGCTACTTAAAAAAAAAAAAGAAACGACAATTTTGGAGTCAAGAATATGTAGTAATTTAATGTATTTTTTATTAGTTGGTATTTCTTTTGGATAAAAAGGAGTAGTCTCCAAAAAACTGCTCGTTCAAGATCATTTGCTCGGGGAGGCGCCTTAACACGAACGCGAAACGGTTACGTGAATAGATCGAACAATTTTACGTTACATTTACTGCGCAAATTATCTTTACTCTCACTTTCAAAGAGTTTATTCATATGGGCGTTACTTAATTATACTTGTCCCGATTTAAACCGAAATACTGTAGATACATTTACGCATTTGTGCAAAGGCTCCTGATGTCGTATTTCATGTGACATTGTTATTTCATGGGCTGCTGCGCTGCGTATCGCGGGTTCGGTTCCCGCACGGAACAAGTAGTGTGGGAAGCGTAGTGATGGGATTTCTAGGATAGCGGGCTGGGGCACGAAACTTGAGGAGACCCAGTAGCTGTGGACAGTCTATTTGCTTTCTGAGTAGTTTGTATAGAAACAAGGTCAAGCTTCAGAAGCCGGTGACCTTTGTTTGATTGATTAAGTGTTTTTGTCAACGGCTTGTGAAGCCAAAGTTATTTTTCACTTTGTTGTTTTTTTTTTTGAAGTCGGTTTTATTTTTTGCAAACAAGTTTTTTTTGTATCTATTATCCCAAAGAGTAAAAAGGTCCTATGAGTTTCAGCTCTTTCAATCTACGGTTACCGTGTGTGGATCCGGTCGTTTTGTTATGTCCAGCTCGTCCCGCCATTTTTATCAAAACTATATAGTTCTCATTTTTGTTTCAGAGGCAGTCATCCCACAGTTTGGTCGCCCGTGTATGACAACCATAACTAAAGTAGTTCGGAAAGTGCTTCTGAAAATTTGCAATGACACGAGTGCTTCTTTGAACTTATACTAACTGGAGTTATATATGCTTTATTTGATACTTAGCCGGGAACGTGAGCACACAATAGATAGTAGTAACTAATTCACTTTGCTTTTCACAGGTGTGAGCAAGAACGAGGATAATACAGCTTTAAAAAATAACATAACATCAACCCTGTAATCTCCGTAAAGTTAGGCAGAAGTTGTACCTATAGTTACCCACATTTTGCTAGTTATGTTTTAAGAGGTAGCCTACTGATATCAACTAGACACAAAGTCTATGTAATAATTGTCTTACTGGGATTATTAGTTTTTAGGGATTATTAGAGTCCGATTATTAGAATTTTTAATAGTCTGTACTATCCCACTGCTGGACAAAGGCCTCCCCCAATTCCTTCCATGTATTTATTCGTGCTTCCTCAAACCAGCCCTCGCGGTACGCATCCAGATCGCCTCGCCATCGTTTTCTAGATCGGCTTGTGCGGCGCTGTGAGTGTTCCGGATATCATCGTGTGGAGACTTACCCAGCGGGCATCGTGCATGCGGCTGACGTGACCTGTCCAAGCCCATTTTAGCCTGGCAGACTTCATCCCAACGTCCACTAAGCCCGTTGTTGTTAGGTAGATATTATGTTATCGCGACAGCTGATAACTTGATTACGTCAAGATGATTGACAACAGTAGGTATCCTAGTTAAAACATTAATATCAGCACTCTGCAGGCCGATAAGTAGGCGTACTGAGTGCTGGTTAAACCCATCTGGATATAAGTATAACTTTTTACAAACCACTCCACAGTACTAAAATAGGTGATGTATTTTTTGCAAAAAAATGTTAACTATTGAAATAAACTTAAAGATTCAGTCTCTTTGAAATTTAAATTTTCCTGTTATTTCCACATCAACACGGAACACTAAAACTAATTTTCAACACCACGCAGTTCCATAATCTGATTTAGTTAATCTCAAAAAAAACTCAAGAATTCAGACGCACCTAATTTTAAAACAAGCAACATTATTCTTATCTGAGAGCGTAACTCCGAAACACCTTTATCAAGAATCACCGACGCCACCTAAATTCCAACGAGCCACTCCATCAGCGAAATTAATTTCACAAAAACAATTTAAGTGTCCGCAATAAATTATTTAGCTCCGAGCTAAGTAATAATGTAACGTGAGTCCCGCCTTTATAAATAAACCGGTAAGCTCAGTAGTAATGTTTATTCTAGCTTCGTAAATGCATCTCGTAATGTAAAATACTTGATTATTCTAAATCCACGGGACAGGGCACCTACTCGCTGTAACAGCTTCACAATGCAATGCAAATAACTAGAATAATACTTAAATTGAAATATTTCCCGGACACAAACAAATAATTATCAACTCTAACACAATGAGCTAAGGATTGTAATGAAGTATGAGTGTACAAATGAAAATGCTTCCGTCATATTATTTGATGAGTGGGGAATGAGTGTCCTGAATAAATTTGCAAGTGGTTTACACGATATGGAAAGGTATGCTTTTAATGGCGCTTCCTTGTTTTAAATTAGCAGCTCGGACACAAATCTGTAATGGAGGCTCACTCTCTTTGAGGACGAATTTCTAATGGAATTTTTGTTTTACTTTATGAGTGCTCCTTAATGTTATGCAGTATACCTTAATTTACACTTGTGCAACAAAAATAGTGGTCCTCTGAAGTCGTTATCTCTAAAATATGTACTAAAACTTCCAAATACCCGGTGTGCTGTTATTCATACGCTGCATAACAGAACCAGATAAAATAACAGGACACTAAACTATAATATACGCTGACGTTTGAAATTTTGGAAAAGCAGAAACGAAAACGATGGTGAAACTGAAACTTTGACCGCGACAAAGTTAACTAATAAATGGGTCTATACATGGAGGAAAATCATTATTGCCTACAAGGTATGGTATGGTGTTGGCACCTACAACGCCGCTTCGAACTACTATCATGACCAAGACACGAAAATCCTGCATCTGCGTAAGTAGAATTATCAATGAAACGTGATGCGTCTATGCAAGAAGCGCTTATCTCAAAAACTTTAAAAAATATCATATTTATATAAATCTAACCTACAGGCAAATCGTCCAGAAGTCCGCCAACTTTTAAAAAGTTACGGAAATTACACCTTCTGCGGAACACTTATGACACACTAACTAACCCAAGACAAGCAAAACGCGTCTGGTCGCAGGATCCTACCTTTTCTATGGCGGATTAAGAACTTCACACCATGTTCCTTATATGCCCTTACAGTCAAAAATAATCAACCTAACGCGTCTATTTGAAAGCGCTTACATTAAAAAGTTCCGTCCAAAATAGAGACGACACAGCTACCCATATTAATCATTAATATCATCCAGAAGTCAGTTCATTTTTCCGTCTAACCGGAGCGCATTACAGCAGTTAGCTCGGGCGATACAAAGCTGTCTTCGAACCGGGTCGATAGTCTGTTAAGCCAATTAATGCATTACGGGCGGCACACTAACGAACGGCTGCGGTTACAACTAACAGTACTGATCATTCATGAATAGGAGCTTATGACAACGTGTTTTGTTCGGTTTGTTAGTTGAACATGTTTGTGAACATATTTTGGTATTTAATGCAGACTGATAGTTACTGTTTATAATGTTTTTTTTGTGGGGTGTCACGAGACTTATTAAGTAGTTTTTGTTTCATCAGCATCATTTTCTTGCTCTTATCCTAATTTATTTGGTGTCGGTGCAGCATGTCTTCAGACATCTCATCAGACCACCTCCTTTTGTGCCATAACATCCTTCACATAGTCCATCCATCGTTTTTTTTGGTGTTCCTCTGGCTCTACTTTTATACTATACTAAAAAATTCGTTAAACAATACAGTATTTCACGCTATTAAGAATTACAATAAAAGCTAATTTCACCAATGAATCTCATTTAGCTGTCAGTGTCAATATTCCGTAGGAAATTGACAGTTCTTGAACGCAGTTCAATGAGCCAACCCTGTTCAGTTTTTTTAAATGGACACACAAAAACACATTTTACTAAACCTGGTGGTTCGTTAACTGTATGCCAAAAAATATATATCGCTGGACATTACACATAGCGCCATCTAGTGCCATACTAAGCAACGAGGCTTGTGTCGTTGACACCAGATAGTTGATATACTACATAGATACTTTTTGTTTGTAAATACATACTTATTAAACATATAAACATTCATGACTCGGAAACAAATGTCCATGATCATCACAAAGAACATTTGCTCCTACAGGGATTCGAACCCGGGACCCTAAGCACGTAAGGCCTGCAGCCTCACTACCGCTGCGCACTTCGGGTCGTCAAAAGGACCGACCAAAGGAATAATAATTAAGGATCACCTTTCTCACCTCCTCCAACAGAAAATGTTTATCCAAACGGTTTATTACAGATCACAAAACAAAAACGTCGATCATTGTTCATTGGTCTGCCACAATAAACTCAAAATTTTACGCTTCTAAATCCATTTCACGAATAAACACGAGACCTCACAGCTGAACCGAAAAGGCTTAGCAACATAAATCTTCAATGAAAGCTACAATACTGTGTTTACGTCATACCAAGCGGAAAATTTACAACGAAATGTAATTACTGTAATCTTTTCCAAAGTGGAGTTTTGTACGGGACGCGTATGTTCAAATTGTACTCCAAGCACCACTGAAACTTGAAAGAATAGTACATTTTGATACAAATGGAGAAAGTTTGTTATTGCGAGGCGGAATTAACTCCCGAGCCGTAGGCGAGGGTGTTTTTGAGCCGAGAACTGCAATTGCAAATGTCCACGTGTATCAAACGACGTTTTTCAATACACGTTTGAAGAAATAAAATAAAAGAACGAAAAATATTTTTATCATGAATTATGAAAATATAATTTTAATTATCTTTTTTTCCGCGATTTGCTTTAGCCAGGTTGAAAAAGGAGAAACAAAGGTATGAAGCCGCTAAACAGCCTAATATCAAAAATTGGTTTTTTATATACTATATGTTTGAATTTAGAACACAAATAAATGTTAATTTGTTTAAAAACGTATATATTAGTCTTAATAATCATGTTTATCTATGATATTCTATTTATAAACACAATTTGAATATTCAAAAGAAATTTACACCATAAGACGCATTATTGCTTTGCCGAATTGAAGCAATTTGGACTAACGATAGGTAAGTAATCTGTGGCAATTTTCATTCTAGTATGTTGGAAAATGAAAAATATCACACACGTGTGAAATACATTGCATGTTGAACCTAATCGTAGTGCGAAAAGAACCAGTTTTCGAGGAAGTTTATTGAAAAATTAAATATTTCGATCATGGATCTGATTGCTATTAATCACGAATAGTAATGTTTCTTGTATACTGTTCAGTTGTGACTGTTATAGATTTTGTGATGTTAAGAAATCATACCAATACATTGTACAGCATTCATAACCCTAACATATTTCAGCTCAATTTGTCTAGACGTGCAGTAATAACAGCATTTTCAAAATACGCGACCGGTATAGGTACCTTTTGCGCGCCAGGGTCCCGTTTAAGCAAGGATTATGACATAGGTGCTATAATACCCTAGAGTGGCGGAGGTTTGACAAATCCTGAATTCTGTTCGCCCTTTGTACCTGTTTGTTAACGAGATTTAAATGCTAATTAAAATTATATTATTTTGTTGCCTTTTAGTCACGTACGTGGGTCATGAGTCGAGTTTAATGTTGGATGGTCTCGTGTAATAGAAAAAGGATTTTAAGACAGCTTCATCAGCATAATGGCGTAAAAAAATTAGTCTGCCACTTAGAGATCTAAATTACCTACGTGTTTACTTGTTCATAAAATAACATAACATCACGCCTGTAATCCCCGAAGGATTAGGCAGAGGTGTACCTAATAGTACACCCACATTTCGCTAGTTATGTTTAAGTCCCATGTAATAGGGCGAACCTATATTGTCATCAAATGGGCAAAAATCCAGACTCCGTGACTGCTACTGAGAAATTCCTGATGGAAAAACCAACTACCTCAATTTGCCCGACTTAGGAATCAAACCCAGGACTTTATGCTCAGTAGTTGTGCTACGATAAAGAGACAGTCGAGCCAGTTGTTTAAAATAATCACAGCATTACTTAATCATAGTAACTGTACCTACATCGATGTGCCTCCTTACCTACCTAAGTTAGTCTACAAAATGAAATTCCTATCTCCTCATTCCAATCGACCTTCTACGTCAATCTTAACCAGACAATGCTTCCATATTCATACCAGAATTCCAGCACGATAACCTAAATCTGAGCCACACTAAATTCCACCGTATTATAAAGTCAGTAATAAAGATAATATTCGTCTGCTCCTAATGAGCAAAGAGCATGCAACTCTCGACGCTCGTTCAACTTCGAAGCTACGAAAGCAGATACTAAACTTTAATTGTTAGAGATGTTACTCGTTATTTGAACGCAAACTGAACATTGTTTGTTCTAATTTTGAAGGTTGCAATTTCGAATAAGCAAAAGATTGGCTGGAAACTTTTTGTTTCTTTGAGAAAAAGCCTGCAAAGGCATGCTCCTCTTTACTGAGATTAATAAAAAAGCGATTAGGTATCTGTGGAAATAAAACACTAGTAGAAATAAATGAAAAAAAACCACGAGTGTAAATACACTGCATGATGAACCTAACTGTGCAGTAGTGCAAAAAAAGTACATAACAGGAGGACCAGTAAGAAAGTTCCAATCTTCATCAAACCTCTCCTAATACCACCAAGTTGACCCATTAAAACACAATGACGAAAAACGAATCAAGCGACTAAAGTCGTCTAGAACCTCATTAAACACTGCATAATACATAAAAACGAGTCCACTGCTCGTTCAAGACAAGAAGATGTTATCTGCAGTTCTCCAACCGTCAGAATGAAAGCGTGTCGACCGACTGGCGAGCAAAGAGTGTGTGTTGTGCTTCCAATATCCGGGTGTCATTCTAGGCTGGGACGTCGCGTTGCTGAACAGGAATCTGGATAGTGGTTGATGTTGCCGTGGTTAAGGCTGATGCTCCAGGGTAGCCCGCGAAATTCAAATTTTCTTACGTTTTTTGCAATTTGCAGGCCAGTGCTAGGTTGTACGATGATTAAAATATTGTTCGCGATTGTAAGACGTATGTAGTTACAGAATTATAAACATCAAAATCATCAATACAACCCTCCAAGTTCATAAAGGTCTAGCAATGACTTTGACCTTGAAAAAATCGTTTCTCGACCTTCGGAGATAATATCGTCGTCGATTCTTTGGAGATAATATTAAGACGTGGGTTGATTATTTTTCTAAAATTTCCTTTGTTCTCAATCCCCGAATAACACCGAAGAAAACAAACAGAACTTGCTCAACAAAGTTTCTGTAATAAAGCTATTTAAAGCCCGATTACCATACGTGATCTGGAACAAGAACTCTGAAATAAGTTCTGGAAAGCAGTCAAGTTAATTCGAACATTTCGAACTCATTAATATTATTATTCCGAGTGGCAACCCTAAGCTGGGCCGGAAGAGATCGGCGTCAAACGTCGCGACCATTCGACATGGCTCTATTACACGACTCACGAGTTTGTTTGATAGTAGTTTCTGTACCTTTGTAACGTGTAGCTCGGCGTCATAATTATGACGTTGAAATGGTAGTTGGTGGTAGAATGGTATTTGAATGTGAAATTTCCTAAGGATCTATGTAAGTGATATTGGATAAATCTAGATAGATACTCTGCAATATTAGTTTTAAGTTATCTTGCTGCACTCTAACAGGGTCATGTACTCACTAGTTTTTAAGCTTAGCGTTTAAAATTGGTTATGTACATTGTGCATTAAATAAATAAATAAAGTTAGTTTTTTGTGATCGGGAATTGAGACAATGCTGTCATTTTTAATAAAGAGTATAAAATAATGCCAAAGTTACGTCTCCTTCGCCACGACATTGACGATGACTTGCTCTGTGTTAATTATTTTACTGTTACTGTTACCCTGCGTCATCCCACTGCTGGGCAAAGGCCTCTCCCCATGACTTCCAATTATTTCTATCCAGGGCTAATGTGGTCCACTGGTCATTGGTTTTGTCCAGCTCGTCCCGCCATCTTCTACTAGGTCTGCCGCGACGCCTTCTGGCTATGTCAGGGCTCCAGAGAGTGGTTATTTTGGCCCACAGTTAATTGGGCATGCTGAGAAAATTATATTACATGTGTGACAATTTATAGAGCATGATTGGGAGTTATAATTATTCAGGTAACAAAAGGCAGTCAACTACTAATTACATATTATACAAATAAAATCTAAAATAAAACAAGCATACCCAAAGTAAGTCAGTAGGTACTAGACTTGCCCAAGGGATCTGGGTTGTGGAGGTCAGATAGGCAGTCGCTTCTGGTAAAATACTGGAATTCAGCTGCATCCGTTCAGATACTATAGCCGACCCTAACAAAACTGGTAAAAGGCTAGGCAGATAATGATTAATGTAGCCTACTTACTGGACGTTTTTAAATCAGTCCGGAAACGTACCATCCGCAAATGTAACTCGACATGTACATTGTATCTACAACACAATGCAGTTAATATTAATTGCCAGTTACCTGATGTGCGATGGCGCCACAATGCATACATATTCGATGCCCATACATTGACCGCCGTACTTTAGTGGACGATATAAAATTCTGATTGGATCACAGATTAAATTACCCACAGAATTTAAAAATAAACTTTACGACAGTATTATTTGGTGTGTGCATGTTGCAAAATGAAAATAGGGTGGAAACTTAATTATAATTTGGAAATACATTTAACAGTTAAAACAAATCTAGGTTAAAAATAAACGAGGAAAATAATCTAAACAAATTAGATATATTTCCACATATACGTAAAAAATGACATAGGTATTTGCCTTAATGGCCATACTACAAATGCTGTTTTTGCAATCAGATAAAAGCCTATTCATAACTTAAATGAAACTCTTTGCAACATGCATGTATTCGTTCTTATAATCTAAGTACCTAGGTATTCTGCGTACAGCCTTAGTATTTTTCTTTCATACCGATCATGCATTTGGTACTTTTCAATTCACAAAACTCCACTAAATACATCAGAATCAGCCAAAACAACAACCCACACACTAAGTCGAATAAAACCAAATCCTCAAAGAAATAAACTAAAGATGTTAACCACGACCCTCAACACTTAAGTTAACTAAACGCTTTGCTTAAAACCATTTTATTCAGCTGCAGGCATTTTCCCATGATCAACGTTTTTTACTGAGGGAAAGCGCTAATAGCTTCAATGGCATTCGGAGAGTACTCGTAAGTGCCAGGAAGGGGAACCTCAAGAAACGGAAAGCAAAAAGTTGAGGGATCTCGATGTGGTAGGGGTGTTATTGTAGGGATTCTGCTAATCTACGAATGTGGGACATCCAAGGGGTGTTATTAACAGACACTTATTTGTTATTCACGGTGGAGAATAGACTGGTGCTTTGTAACTTTAGATTACTTAATGTCGAAATTAAAACGTTTGGAAATAAGTGGTGAGAATTCCGTGCAATTAAAGTAATCTAATCTGGAAAGATTAAATTACTTTAATTGCAAGTAATAAACTATTAATAGGTAATAAACTCCGTAAAGGTCATCGACTTTCTCACTTTTTCTCAATAATGGTCTTCTTCCAACCTAACCGGATGAAGCTTGTACCTAATAACATTTGACATGAACCAACTGCCTGCATACCATGGTCCCATGGTAAACGATTAAAATTATATGTGTAGCTAAGTAAAACAACCATTACCTGTGTTCCTGACCTTATGTTCCGGGAGACCTAGTTACAAATTAGGTAATAAACGTCCGTCCGTCCGTCGGCGAAGCATTAGTGCAAGAAACTAAAATTCTACTAGTACTTACAAAATAAGAGCTCAAAAATAAGGAAAGTAACAAACATTACCACATAACAAAATTTTCTCGTAATCTCATTAACAATTCGGGTCTGAAACAACAGCTACGTAATAATAGTTTGATATTGTAACATTTCGAGTCGGTGTTGCCAACCTATAAACATTACTTTTGCTGCAATACCGTTGAGATCTCAAGTCGATAAGGTGTAGCGTTAAAAGCGCAATAGCACGAACTACGGCCTTCGTGAGCAATATTAACCGGTGTTATAATTGTTGTAAGGAACGAATCGCGTTTTAAAGATTTTTTCATTTTTCATAGCTCGTTGCTTATCTAGGTAGGTGTTGTTTTAATCGACATCGAAAAGGAGGTTCTTATATAGCGGTGTCTTAATAAAACTATATACTGCAGTGTTCTATTTCTAAATGGCAAGAAGGTTTATAGACCTAATTGTCGAGCACTAGTAAGGTGGGTTCTTCAACCAAAATAAATTTAATTATTTTTTTATTAATTTAATATAGGTAATAACCGCTAAATACCACCTTAATATAGTAAAAGAAAACTATGATAGGAAAAATGGTCATAATTATGAAAGTTCAGCACAGCAATTTGATATTCAATTAACCAATACAGTTGGACTTGACATTCAGCACTACGACCGGTACAACTACGCTACGAAATTAACGCTACGACGAGTCGACGACGCTTCGCTTCTTCGTCGCTACACCACCAACACTAAGCTACGCTACGCTAAGCGAATGCCGCTATGCCACACCAACTGGCATCGCAGTTCCGCAGCTTTCTACAGAATGCTTATTTAGTGCACACAAGTTTGCTCCTCGGTAGGTACTATCGAGGACACTCCCGCCTGACCACCACTAAGCTAATTTTTGCTTGCACTCGCAACATAGAAACGCTCTCTAGCTCCCCGCCCCGTTGAGTTTGTATAGAAATAATGAATGAAAAGATACCGAACACTGACGACGCACGCCAAATGAGAGTTATTGTTATTTTGCGCGCCAAAGTTGACGCTTTCCTAATAGGCCCAAACTTTAAGGGGGCGTGGCTAGGCGCCTCCGCATGATTTAAGCGAAAAAAAATTAAAATGGTTAGGCGGAAAAGACTACGATAGTACCTGTCTAATCTATCTATCTGGTTTTTAGAATTTATTCTGATATGACTAAAGAGAGATGTGACATTAGAAAACTATTTAATATTTTGCAAAATATTTTAGCCAGGATCTTTTTTCGTTTAGCCTATTTGTGTGCCCCCACCATGGATGGGTGGGCAAACGCCTCCCGTTTCTCCTTCCAAACTTCTCTGTCCTATGCAACATCAGGTTATGTTCGCACAGCCGCAAACGTTTTCGCGAAATTAACATTCATCATGAATTTCCAAGTAAAGCCTGATTACTTAACTTATTAACCGACTTCAAAAAAGGAGGAGGTTCCTCCTATTTTCGACTGTTTGTATTTTTTTTATTCTTTTTTTTTATTTGAAAGAGTAAACTCCTGAGGTGGTCCCATTTAAATTTGGTGAAGATCTGATGCTGATCTTCGGAGATATACAATGGAACTCTTCAAAAAAATTTGGAACTCTTCAAAGACGGCAAATCTGTCAATTGCTGCAATCGCTTGGATGTTTATTGTTTATACATCATGACGTAACATCACGCCTGTATGCTCTGAGGGGGTACGCAGATAATATGTAAAATAAATGCATAGCAAATATTTGTACGGGTTAAACTAAAAATGGAAAAATAAAAATAAACTTTTTTGTAAAAATAAAACCGACTACCTAATAAAAGTCCGTGACAAAAATACTGAATCAAACTAGCAAAAGTCACCGATTTCTAATACTGATACTGTTAGCCTGCGTCATCCCACTGCTGGGCAAAGGCCTCTCCCCATTACTTCCAGTTTTATCTATCAAGGGCTAAAGTGGACCATTGGCCGTTGGTTTTATCCTGCTCGTCCCGCCATCTTCTACGAGGTCTGCCGCGACGCCTTCTGGCTGTGTCAGGGCTACAGAAAGTGGCTATTTTGGCTCACAGCTCATTGGGCATGCGGCAGACGTGGCTAGTCCAGTCCCACTTCAGCTTAAATAAAAAATAAAAATAAAATAAAATTCATTTATTTCAGGTCATAGACCCATAGTAGATACAAAACACTAACAAAATTTTTGACAATTTTAGTCAGCTGATTGAATTATTAAAAAATAATGTGAATTCAATAACAAAAATAATTAAAATATTAGAAACAATTAAATGTCAGATCAAATCAATTAATGTCAGAGGCACAAAACAAAATTAAATAAAATAAAATAAATATTAAATAAAACAATGAATTAAATAACGAATATAGTTGATGTCAGAAGCAAAATAAAATTAATATATCCGTATGACATGAAAACTGTATAAAATGACAAATCAAGCTCCAGCAATATGCCTGCTACAACAATGCCCAACGTAGGGGCAATCCAGTCGCTGAGCAATCATCGCCAGGACCGTGTTGGAGCTAGCCCGCACCCTGCGCACCAAGGACGCGCACCGCTTGCGCATGGTGGCGTGGAAACAGTCGGTGCGCGCTTACGCAAACATGCCCGAGGCGCTGCAGAAGCGGGGCAGCCTCAACACTGCCCTGAACGCGTTAATGTTGTATAGGACGCGAAGAGCACTGTAAGCAGCTTGTGAGTAAGATCTATAGCCCATAGGCTGCACGTGTATAAGGAAGTGCAGAAAGATTTGAAGCTTTGAGCTTAGCAGCTCTTTTATGTCTAATTTGTGTTTTGGAGCGCAGTGTGGTGTTGCGTACACGGTCGGTTAGTTTGACACCTAGAATGCTGCGCTCCATTGCACGCTGGCAGACCTTGAGTTTGGACTTTTGATTATTTGTCAAAGACGTCCATGATTTTTCGCTTTAGTGACAACGGAAGGTTTCCCTTCATAAGCTCCTTCATGGACCAGTAGCTCTTCCAGGCATTTTCGGTTCGTCTTGTGATTTCCTTGTCTTGCCTGGACTTTAACTTTAACTTTAACTAACTGGCCCAAGTAGATGTATTCATGGACATATAGCAAATCTTCACCATTCACTCTGATGCTATGTTTAGTGGTGTTTGACATCAGTTTGGTCTTTGACATGTTCATCGCCAGTCCAACTTCAAGGCTTGCATTACTGAGTTGATTTAACATTAGCTCTAGTTCTGCCGCCTTAGAAGAGAACACAACAATGTCGTCAGCGAAGCGAAGGTTTGTTAACCGCGCCCCACCGATTTCAATACCGCTTCTCTCCCAACTAGCCGTTATCTTCTTGAACACTTCTTCAAGAGCGCTATTAAAAAGCTTAGGTGAAAGCGGGTCTCCTTGCTTTACGCCTTTTTCTAGGGAGAATGATGGTCCGGCTGTTTGTAATTTAATTGACCGACTTCTGAAGTTAAAGTTATTTTTTGTGTTTTTGAAGTCGAATTTATTTTTCGCCTTACAAGTTTTTACAAAACTAATGAAAAAGTAGGTACCAACCAACCATAAAGTTCTCGGTCTTCTGAATCAAATAAAACATCACGCAGCCAAATTAATACTTATCGATTGAAAACCTATATTTCAAACACAAGCTTAATTGCAACATTCTTATCAAAATCTGTGACCATCAAAAATGGGGTCTAAAGTGAAAAAGAAAAAAAACGGATATTATTTGATCGTACGATATAGCACGGGCAGCAATGGGGGAGTGCGAAAATAAACTCACTTCCAATAACCAATGAGAAATCAATTCATCAAATCCAATAAAAAATCTAGAGCACGTTATTATTTCGATGGTGTGGGATGATTTGTAGGTAGTGTGCTTGTAGCTTTGTTGGCAATACGCATATATTTATAATTGATATTCTCCCTTCACCGCTTTATCTGTTTAGTTTTATTTGAATTCGGACGCAATTTGATTGATTGAACCATCGATATATATGTTACACTAGATTAGCAATTACCGCACCAAGGCGTTGCCACGGTCATATGACCAGGGTCATATGCGTAGCTAACGTCAGTTCAGTCAGTGTTCTGTTTGACGCCTACCAAACGTGACACGCGACAAAAAATGGATAAATGCGTTGTGAAAGAGTGCGATTCAACATCACAAACACTTAAGTTAACCGGAATTACTTTCCATGCGTAATTTTATTGTTTCTGTGTTTATATAGTAGTAGGTATAAATCACAATTAGATTCAGTGTTACCACCAAAAACATAGTTTTAGTTTCCACATTAGTGAGAGAGTTTTTAACTTGTTAAATAAGTGATTTTAATATTATTTAATTGTATCAGATTTTTTAAATGTTTTTGATATTGTTTTAATATTGTAATATTTAAAAAATGAAAATAATAATAATATTTGTATATGAATAAACGAAATGAAAAATAATCAAAAAGAAAATGTTTTAATTATTTCATTTTTTTTTTTTAATGGTCTAATTTTTTTTATTTTTTATTTTTAACAGTAATATTTTATTTAATAAAGTAACAATTTACAAATTTATTAAAATAAACTAAACTAACTAACTTAACTAAAATACTTAAAAAATGGCGTCAAAAAACTCCTCCTCAACACTGTCAACTGGTAATGTCCCCAAGAGACTGGCGGCGTTACCACGCTGTATGGCAATGCTAAGCCTTTGGCCAAGGTAAAAGCCAGCCCTAGGGTCACGGGAAGTGTCAACTAAACGTTTTGAAATATCCTTGAAAAGGCTGTGAGCGCTCGGACCCCACGGTCCTAGAGTTTCAACCCCAAACGGCTCGAAAATATAGTTACCAATAAGGTTACTATATTTTCGCCGCTTGAGGTTCTCCGCAGCCAAAGCAGCAGCCCCTGCACAGCACGACGAATTAGGAAGATGGGAAGGCGCAAGAGTATCGACACATGTAGCATCCCACACTAAAGGCCTACCCATCCTCCATGGAAACAAAGACATGCCGTCCGGTCTCTTGCCATCGTCGCGTGCCAAGCCATTGGGTTCTAATAAAGCTGGAACGCCGACGGTGACAAGAGACCGACGGATGATGTCATTTAAATTCGCGTGCCGTGCAAAACGGCCCGCACTTCGGTTGCATGACAGGCCGTGGGGTCCAAGGCTGTTGACAACTTCACCACAGTGACAGTGATGAGGAGAGCAACATGGGGCGCCTAGGCGTAGAGCAACAGCGAGGCGGAAAGTGGTGTCGTCGAGCAACGTACCTGTGCTCCACGACGGTAGTGCGTGAAGCCAAAGACCCGACTCCCACTCACCCACAGCCAGCAGGCGCGCTCGCTCAGCAGTAGTAACAGACGTGTTTAGTAGATTGATCTGAACTACTCTGCAGAGCGGCTCGTCCCACCGTCTCTGGGAAAATGGGTAGTCGGGTTCTTCAGAATTCGGGCAAGCGAGTTTCCAGGCGTTGATAGCCTCGGAGAAACACGGCACATCAAAATCAATCAGTGTGGAAGCCAGGATTTTCCTGATTAATTTCTCAGTGCCGTGGACCGAGGATATGTAAGCCGGTAAACTAATACTAGAAATTTTGCGGACGCCGAGCCCTCCCATACGAATGGGAAGAGTAGCTTGGGTCCAGGCTCGGTCGTCCAAGGCCACATTTAAAATGGATGATAAAGTATTTCTGATAATTTGATCCATTTTGTCTAAAAGATGAGTGTGCTTCCATAAAGGAGAAGCACGTAGGAAATATGTTAATTTAGGGCCGAAACAGCAGTAACGGATAATGGTGATGGCCGAATGCATGTTAATTTGGAGTAACCTTTCCGAAATATCATTGAAATTTTGAATTTTTTCCTCGATGAAATCGGGAAAGGAATTTTCGAAGATTGGAGACCCAAGGAGACGAAGAGAACATTTTTCAATAATTTTGATGTTAGGGGCTATTGCGTTAAATTTAGGAATTGTCAGTTGTCTGTCGGTACAGTCTGCTAAATATAGTTCACATTTTGCAAGGTTTAGGTCAAGGCCAATGGAGTGAAGATTATTTTTTAAGAAAATTAAATCATCTAAAACTGTTTCTACATCGCCGCCCAAGGTTCCATCGTCAAGATACCAAACGTTAAATTTTGAATTTAGCTGTCTAACAATTGGGTGAATCGCTAAACTAAATATCACAGGCCCGAGGGGGTCACCTTGTTGACAGCCAACAGCAGATTCCAAAAGTTTGTCACGATACAGTAATTTAGACGGGTGTCTGTAGCACTGCCAAAGAAAACTATAAATTTGAGGTAATTCTTTTTTAATTTCTGTTAACAAGGTGTCCCTATTAACTGAATTGAAGGCATTCTTAATATCAACCTTCAGGATGACCTCACCTTTGCCAGAATTTAGGTAGGTCGACAAACCGTGTACGGCAGCCTCACAGCCCCCTTTAGAACCAAAACCTAGCTGCAGGGGCTGAATTTTTTTATTATTATTTCATTAGTTATAAACTTCTAATACATACAATATGAAATACATAATTCAAATATTTTAAAGTTAATTTAATTTATATGTATCAAATGTTTTAAGTTGGGTAAAATTTCGCATGGGTACCCCACAGACGATTTTTTTTTTTTTTTAGGAGGGACCACTCGCAGTTGCAACGCGCTAAGGTTGCTTAACTGCTTAACCGGACAATCCTGTGGTGGCCAAAAATTACTTTAAGGCCCCCAGCAAGGGCTTACAAACTAAGGATTTAAATTAAATGAACACATATATGCTCAGCGTCGCGGGCTGGCTCGTCGAGCAAGGGTCGGGCAGTGCCCCACAGACGTTTTTTTTTTTTTTTTTTAGGAGGGACCACTCGCAGTTGCAACGCGCTAAGGTTGCTTAACTGCTTAACCGGACAATGCCCCACAGACGTATAAAAAGTCTACTCTTTATACGTCTGTGGGGTACCCAACCCCATCCCGCCATTGCAAGTTGATATTGCCGTCTCTGTCTAATCAAAGCGACGACGGTATTGTTCTTGCGACTTGTGTAAGCACAATGGATTGAAGCAAATAACAATTAAGTTTTACGACTTAGAGGTAGGTACATGTAGGTAGGTACTTCCGTTAACTTATTGCATTTTCGACTGCTAAAGCTTTTTGAGAACAATAGTTAGGCGGCGAACGGCGAGCGACAATCGATTTGCAATTTAAAGAGCTACGGTCTGCGAATAAAGGATGACGTTTAAGGATATACCGATATACGAGCCCTATGTTGAATGGGGACTTGAATTTCATGCGTCTACATAATATTACTAGGCCAGACCCATGCCCGCAATTTCAATACAAACAAAATTAATTAAAAAAACTGGCACCGGAGGAAACCGGCATGTCCTAGAACCAAAAATTCGAAGACATGTGACATCTACCAATCCGCACTGGGCCCGCGTGCTGGATTATAGCCGATTCCCCCTCGTTGAGAGGAGGCCGTGTCCCAGCAGTGGGAACATTATAGGCTGATGATGATGATGATGATGCTGATGATGAAACATTGTTGATCGAAGCAAATAAAATAAAACCATAGCGAATTGTAGAACGTTCATATACTGTCAATGTCAAATTCAAAACCCGAACTAAAATGTCAATGTGACATTGTGACGTTTTACTGTTTGTTGTTTCAGCTGTTCAGTTCTTTCGAAGAAAAAAAATTACCAAAGTAATTCAGGTTATCGATAATAGCAATTCAAATTGATTGTGCTAAAATAACGTACTCAGTATAAGAAATAATTGAATCTATGAGTACCATTTTGAGGCCGGGTAAGTAGGAGGAAGAGGTTAAATTAACATAAAAACGAACGACGAACGATTGCGCTATGAGAAAAATTTATTTCACAAAACACAACGATAATTTTATCAAAAAATGGTTTCAGGTGTCGTTACCATCCACCATACAATCTACAGAAGCATGTCTTCTTTAGCAGGAGTAGTGGAGAGTACAATTAGAAACAAATTGATGTCCAATTTAGGCGCCAAACATTTAGATGTTATCAATGAATCCTACATGCACAATGTACCTAAAGGAGCTGAGACACACTTCAAAGTAGTGGTGGTATCTGATAAATTTGAAGGATTGCCATTACTCAAGGTAAATTGTCAACTATTGGTCCAAATTAATCAAAAACTTAAAAGCAAATATGTAACAAAAATGCTATTACTATTTTGTACTGTATTAAGAGATTACGCTTAGATATAGCTAGGCTGTTACTATTGTATTGTATAACTGGCTGGTGTCCACAACTCCACATCCAATATGCTGTTACTATTACAATATCATCATCTGCCCAGCCTTTTCCCAACTATGTTGGGGTCGGCTTACAATTTAACTGGATGCAGCTGAATCTTCTGACCAGTATTTAAATGGAGTGACTGCCTATCTGACCTCCACAACCCAGTTAGTACTGGTTAATACAATACCCCTTGGTTAGACTGGTTGTTAGACATTTTGGGCCACTGACTACCTGCAACAACTGTCATAGGTCTACAAATGATAACTGGGACCAACGTGCTTTCCGAGGCACAGAGGAAACTCGGTATGTAATGGTTGGTCACCCATCAACAGACCAACCTAGGCAAGCATGGCTTAACCTAAAGATCGACCATAAATTGAATGTGTGATGCTTAATTTCAGAGGCACCGTTTAATAAATGAAATTCTGAAGGAGGAACTTCAGAGTGGTGTCCATGCATTATCCATCATAGCTAGAAGTCCTCAGCAGTGGCACTCTTGTGACAAAGTTGTGGAAAGCAGCCCATCTTGTAAAGGTGGATTTGGAAAGTAGTTTTGAATATTAGTGTTTTTTGATTTTAATTTGTAGATTATTATTTAAAATAAATGTTGATATTACAATAATTTAGTTTTATTACCTTTTAGACAAAGAAACTCATGTTCTAGTTCTATCTAGGTTGGCTCTAGAAATAGTAGACATAGTTTTTTTAACATAATGCACACAAAAACCTTTCTGAATAAAAGGGCAGCTAGCAGCTTCTATAACTATTGATTTATAACATAATATATGTGACCCCTCCCGCTCTGGGTGGAGCGGCAGGCATCGGCCCTTGCGGACCCCTTCCTGTGTGCTGACATCTCTTTGAGAGGCGTGTGGCTGGGAGGGGGCATGTTCGTGTTCTAATTTTGTTTGCACGTCATGTCCCTGCGATATTTATTGATTTTTTTACTTTCAACGCACAGTCTACACTGCCTGTCGTCGGAAGGCGAGCTAGCCCATTACTCACCATCCACAGGCCCGCGCCTACGGTGACGCCCGGTGCGTCTCCTGCGGCGGCCGGGACGTGAGGTTCTCTCCCTCTCACGTTCCGCCACCTACTTCGCTAGAACGACGGCTTCCCATTCCCTCTCGCTCTGGACCATGGAAGGGCCAGACGCGGGAGTGGTTCATAACATTGCAGGTAGTTATGGAAACCTCATCTTCCTGTCTTACCCAAGTTTAAAAGATTTGAGCTTGGTGTAAAGTGACAATGTGTGATTGGGATAAGCAGATGGTGTTCTGCAATTTTTTAACACCCATGAGGAAGAGGCGCGACTCCATGTCCTGTGCGAGTCGTAAGTGCTCGGCCAGACTGCAAACGCGGGTGCGGTGCGACGAGCTCAAACATATGAACTTCATTGGAGTGTCCATAGTGGGCACGCGGGTGCGGGCTGCAGCGCGGGCTAGTTGGCGCGGGCCGCACGCGAATCGCGCACGGGTAGCTCAAGCCATAGCTCGTTCATAAAGTGGCCGCAGTGAGGACACGGCGGCAAGTGCGGGAGCCAGGGTTACCAACTCCCAATAATATTTACCCCTCAAACTAAGTCAAAATTCCCACAATTAATTTAAAAAATCCCCCTTTTTTTTTTTTTGACCCCTCCCGCTCTGGCTTGTACTGACTAAAACCCATCCATGTTCCTTCTTTGCCTTTTGTGTTCCAGAGCAGTTTTGTTGTCTCCAATGAAGTTCATATGTTTGAGTATGCCGCACCGCGCCCGCGTTTGCAGTCTAGCTCAGCACTAAAAGTACCCCTAAAAATAGAACGCCCCTAAAAAAATCACATCCCTCTTATTTACCCCTAAATTTGGGGGGAAAACCCCTAAGTTCGTAACCCTAGCGGGAGCGGAAATCTCCGATCCCGCGCCGCTCGCCGCACCGCGCTGCCAGTCTGGCCGCACACTAATAAATACTTTTCCTTTCTTTACGTTAAAAGAGTATTTTATAATTGAAAAAAAAACATTTTGACGATAAAAGCTTTATTCTTATTCTTACATCATCACTTAACATTCTAATTGGACTTTCAATTTCAGCAGATCAATATATCATAAACAAGATTATTCTTGTAATACTCAATAATACAATAACGTATTCAATATAATAGATGCATAGATAGACATTCAATATTTGTTTCAATACTACACACAATTTCAATCAACAATAATGATATTATTTGAAAACTGTACAGCATGCATTTTCATATTATATTAGAATTAATTGTCAGGAGCTAGAGTGGATCAGGTGATCAATTTTCGCACCCATACGCAAAATACCCGGTTTGGACGTGGAGTTGTGGACACCAGCCTGGTATATAATACAATAGAATGAATTTTATTTATACAAAGTTTCGGAGTCCTACACACGAAAAACAGTATGGTGGAGTAACTGTGATACAATGTTTTTTTTTATGTATGAAGTACATGTACAGCCAGCCAAGCTGCACAGAGATCAGAGAGCACAGAGATCACATTGTATTTAGAGCTCCTTCCTTAATTACTATTTTATAAAAATATTAGTATGATTAAATATTAACATTTATGAATTGATTCATAGTTTGTTCATCATTTTTTTGATTATAATAATATTATCTTCACATTGTAAAATACTTAATTATATTTTGTCAAATAACTGACCAAATCGTAATCTCTGGTGACCTTCACATTTAGTTTTGGTTTTTGTCAAACATGTACAGACAGCTGCATTAATTAGGTATCCGACACAAATTAAGAAAGTCAATAAAAACAACTGCCTAGCCTTTTCCCAACTATGTTGGGGTCGGCTTCTAGTCTAACCGGATGCAGCTGAACACCAATATTTTACATGGAGCGACTGCCTATCTGACCTCCACAACCCAGTTAGTACTGGGTAATATGCTACCCCTTGGTAAGACTGGTTGTCAGACTTTTTGGGCCACTGACTACCTGTAACGACTGTCAAAGATCTACAAATGACAGCCGGGATTAACTGCTTCACGTGCTTTCCGAAGCACGGAAGAAACGCGGTAATGGGTGGTCACCCATCCACAGACCAACCTAGGCAAGGACGACTTAACCTAAAGATCGACCCGAGCGGCTGTTATTAGACACTCAATAAAAGGGGTAACGAGTTAATGGAGCCGGCCGTACAATGCAATAACACCATGTTCAATCTCTCACAATCATTACGTGCCATATACTCATTGTCTACCGAGTATGAACGTGGATGGAAGAAAGAATGAATGAATATGGCAAGAAAGGTGGTGTCTGATGAGATGATGCGCCGACCCCAAATAAATACGAGAATATGCACGTAATTTTTTCTTCACTTAAATCAATAAAATACAGTATATAGTATTATACAGTACTATCAACCCAAGAAAAGTATTAAAAGTTAAGTTCAACTACTGCTTGTCGCACAAAATTAATATTAAACTCCTGCAATTTTCTATAACAGTTCAAACGTCCGTAGCTGTCGCGGCCATGATGTGACGTCATTATCCACAAACTGCCTTGTTTACATCTAATTTTTTTGGCCTTAAGAAAACAATTTTACTAATTGTATGTGCTATAATAAAGTAAAAATTGCAATAACAATTTTATAATAAGATTTTAGTGAAATTTTAAACACTTTTTAAATAAGTGTTTTTTTTTTGACACAATAAACTTTGACGTCAATACCGGCGTTATCGAGGACGATGCGTTTTGAGAGTGCATTCCGTTTCACCAAAAACATGCTACATAAAACAGTAAATTGTAAAATAAGTGATGTATTAGAAACTTAAACAAGTGTACCACAATGTTTGTAGGCGCCAATACAAGGCATTTTTCATAAATAAAAAGAGTTTTGTATTTCATGCATATTCCCTATTGGGATAAGGGCAAGACCAAGAGAATGATGATACACATTGTCTACGTGACTTCAACTGACGCCAGATGTGAAGGACCCGTTATATACTCTGATATTTTACTAAATTGTTTATTTGTTCACTTTGTTGCACTGTTGTACAGTGTATTTCAAATAGTTCACTTTGATCACTGCACTCGATCCATTCATTCATTTCACACCGCGTTGTAACGGTGTTAGTTGTATCAGAGGTTGAAGTTGTCCAATCGTAGCTTGCCTTCGTTTTCAGTCAGATACAGTAGGTCTGCCATGGTCTGCTCACAGATTGCTTCTTCTGCTTTCTCCGACATCTGTAAAATAATTATGAAACCATATTAGATACTCTAGTGCAATTAGACAAAAGGTTGGAACGTAGTTTATAGTGGTCAGATTTTCATAGGACTTTTTTATTGAGTTTATAGAGGTGTGGAGAAGAAACTTAAAATAAGGAGGCAATCCATCTATATCTATACTGTAATATTATAAAGAGGAAAGATTTGTATTTTTGTATGTTATCAATAAACTTAAAAACTACTGGACCGATTTGAAAAAATCTTTCAACAATGGATAACTACATTATCAGCGAGTAACATATACATACACATATTTAATCCCCGTACTCCCACGGGAACGGGAACTACGCGGGTGAATACGCGTGAGGTCCGTTAGTATCACATAAAATAACATAACATCACGCCTATAAACCCCTAAGGAAATAGGAAATTTGACAAATTAATTCTGTATATTGGTGTTGATTCTGTTGTGCACAAGCTAAACTTAAGGGGCTCCCCCATGCACACTAGCGCCACTTTAGTAAAAAAATCAGACCTCGTTAAATACACAATTAATATAAAATCTGATTGACAAAATCAATCTTTTGGTCTTCTAAATTATTTACGTCTGCTTAACTCATTGAAACATAGCTCGCTGTCGTTACAGATACAAAATGGAAAAAAACGGCCTTTTTAGCATTTTTTCTAACTGTAACTACAGTGAAGTATATTTAAATGAATTAAATAGACGTCAATAATCTAGAACTCTAAAGCATTGATTTTGTCAATCAGATTTTATATTAATTGTGTATTTAACGAGTTCTGATTTTTTTACTAAAGTGGCGCTAGTGTGCATGGGGGAGCCCCTTAAGCTATTGCTATCTTTTTCTCTCTAGTAAAACGAGAAAGAGACGGACGTAACTTAGAGCTGTTAAATTTAATTGGAACTAATATTTCCATAGAAATGAAGAGTGCACGTAAAAACATGTCGACTAAATACACGGTGAAGCGCATGGCATAAACTAGTTTGACATCTCTAACTTAGTTCATAGCTATATCCGTCCTTTTCTCGCACTGCCTTTTAGTGAAAGATAGCAATAGCCTAAATTAAGTTTAGTTTGTGCACAACAGAATCGAGACCATTAACACCCACGACGCCGTGGAAGTAGCCAAGTTTTGGGCTAACAAAATATAAATACTGTCGTGTCGTGCCAGAAACACGAAGAAGTTTAGTACACTCACCGGCCTATACTTATACTCGTTCGGCGGCGCGTGCTTGAAGTTGGGCCCAAAGTTCACACTGACTGTGACATTCTTATGCAAGGATACGGTAGGATAATAGCACCCTTCGTAAATGTCCACGAAGGCCTCGCCCTGACACTCGCCGTTCTTAAAGTAGTAAATCTTACTGCCCGGTAATGGCTTGAGATTGTTTAGAGATTCTTGTATGTTGTCCTTGTCTTCGTAGTAGAGGTGGCTCTTAAATTTAACTAAAGGCTGGAAGTAGAAAAAAAAATATTTGTTTTTATATAAGAAAGTCAGGGGAAAGTATTTTGTAGTTGATTTTTTTAATTTTAGTAACCTAAAAATAATCACTTCCCGATTGTTACCGAAAAGCAACGACAACCAGCCGAAAACTGAATGCGCTTGACTAGAATAATAACAAAAATGTTAATTATTTTTTCATACTTGCCTATTAAATGACTAATCGATTTTCTATAGCCTCTGACCTAAATCCTTAATTTTCGCTTTACATCATCAATAAAATGTGGGCACAAGCAAAAGTGGTCACTTAGTTTTTACCTTTAGAAGTGTCTAAAAGTGTAATAGTAGGTACTTACCCGGTCTTTATATGTATTAGGAGTATACTTGGTGCTGACACTTTCTGGCAACACGACGAGGAAGCCTAGCGTGTCGCCCTCGCCGTACCCGGAGCTGTAGTGCTTGCCTTTGGACTCGTGGAACCTAGAACGTAATGAATTTAAATAATAAAGAGCGTCTAATTATGAACCTAGTTTTCAGTTTCATTGAGGGTATAACAAACATGTTCTAGTTCTTTGAACTGTAGTAGGAGAAACAGCAATCAATTAAAAACGGGAATAAGTTAACGAAGGGAGAAAAGATGGATGGATCGTGTGAGAGATAACTCGAGTGTTTCGGGAGGTTCCTGCACCGAATCGGGCGGGAGGAAACGCCCGGGTGTTTCCACTGCGAGGATCGACCGGAGGACACGGTGGAGCACACGGTGGAGGTGTGCCCCGCGTGGGCGGAGCACCGCCTCTCGCGTCCGGCCCTGGTGCAAGCCATGGTCCGGAGCGAGACGGAATGGGACGCCGCCACCTCCTTCTGCGAAGCAGTCATGCTAGAGAAGGAGGTGGCGGAACGTGAGAGGGAGAGAACCTCACAGCGTCCCGGCCGCCGCGGGAGACGCCCCGGGCGTGCACCGTAGGCGCGGGCCTGTGGACGGTGGGCTATGGGCTAGCTCGCCGTCCGTCCGTCTCATGACGACAGGCCGTGTCGACGGCGCAGGAGTGTTCCACGCGCGCCTTAAAGAGATGTCAACAAATGGAAAGGATCCGCTAGGGCCGATGCCTGCCGGGGTTGCGGGACTGTTCGAAAGAGATACCGTGGCCCCCGAAACACAAAGGGCAATTTAGGAACAAGTATGGATTTTAGTCAGTAAAAGTCTGACACTCCCTCCTGCTCCGCCCATAGCGGGAGGAGGCATTTGATGATTTCCAATCCGAAAAGAAAAAAAATAAAGAGATAACATGAGAGAAAATGGAGTGTTTATTGACTGCAAATGGAAGACATGGTGTTACACTGATCCCAAGATACATGTACCAAGGTCAGAGAGTTGTTGGTGTGGTTACCTGGTCCCCTTGCGGCTCCTCCAGCAGTAGCCGAACTTGTCGTAGCCGAGCGGCGCCTGCAGGTTGGCGTAGCGCCGGCCCCAGCCCAGCCGCGCCGCCGCGCCCTCGGGCAGCTCCTCCACGCACACCTCCCAGTACCAGCTGCCGCGGGACACGCCTGGATAACATATTATATTTTATTGGAGAACATTATCCGTTATGACATACGACAGTCGGGATCGTCCACAAATTCAAAGACGCTCGAAGCGCTATACAAGGTTAGTTTTCAATGACCAGCCAAAATTAAAAATTATGATCTAGATATCAAACCTAAAGTGCATTATAAAAATTATTGTCGAATATCCACACGTTCGCTTTTTAGTAGTGGACAGGAATAAACAAGAAAGTGTTTTTTTTTACATTATATCGAAAATATTATCGATTCTAAACCATTTCTGAAAATTTGCCCGGTTAATGAAAACTAGCCCTGTAGACCGGGCTTTGAGTTTCTTTGAAGGTTAAAATCCAAAATGAAATTATTCGGAAAGAACTTAGTTACATAGCCTCAAGCGCCAGCACCCACCCTATTTAAAACTGGACCAAGGACATTACAATCTAGAATTCTAGATTAAAATACCCTAAATAATTTCCTGTTGTATTAATAAGATGAAATTCGACTACCGTTACATCAAGGAAAATGAAATCACGTTTTTGTAGGTATCGGAAGCATAATGCCCAATGTTATCGACGAAATATTATATGTATAAGAAGTCTCAAATAGAGCTCGTTGTTGCTCTTGAAGTGAAGACACACAACTAGCTCATTCATCGACATGATAATTATAAAATACCATCTTTCTGAATTTGCGATAATTATGGATTGAAACTAACACAAGCGAGTTTGTTGTCACCAGAAATCATTAAATCGCACATTTGAAAAAGAATATCCAACAGGTGAGTTATGGGAGCCAAAGGATTATGTATGCTTACCATGCGTCGCCCGAACCATGCAGTATCCTTTATCCCCGGTGACCGCGAGCCTGTCCTCGGATATCTTGAGCTGCGGCGCCCTGTCGTGTAGTGCTAGCAACACTATACCGGGACACAAGGACCTGTACAACCAGCCCGGAATCGGCTTGCCACTCCATTCGTTGCTTTCATCGAACTCCTAGATGAAATGTAAGATTTTATAGCAGTGGTACATGGAATATGTTTCGCATTTTTTGAGTTGTGGAAAGGTTTTAGAAACATTTTTTTTTTTTACAAAATGTTTGTGTGACGAGCATGGACATTTTGTTTCCGAGTCATGGATACCTAATTGTATTTACAAACAAAAAAGTATATAAGTAAGTAGTCAATTATCTGGTGTCTACGACACAAGCCTCGTAGCTTAGTGTTGCAATAGATGGCGCTGTGTGTAATGTCCAGCGATATTTATTTATTTATTTATCGCTGAAAGTTAAAAGATTGGCGTGCATCTATTTTCTCACATGTCCTATCTTATTTTGTTGGGGAAAGTTTGGTTAAGCCGGATAATATGACAAGGAGGTGTCTGATGAGATGACGAGTAATAGAAGTAAACAGCGAGTAACAGAAGTATGGAAGAAATCGACATGCTGCGCCGACCAGAGCAAGAGAATGATATAGTCTACTGGACAGGCATGCGATGATGCAACTACCTGATTAGAAGTGCAAGAGAAGTTATGCCAGCGGGGATGTTCCTTCCATTCCAACAAAAAGAGGTATTTTAGGTAAACAGAGTATGTTATGTAGGTATTGATGATATTATGTTTTGGAGTATATTCTTCGTTTTTTGCCCTCACCTGTCGGAAAGGCGCGTGTGGATCGGGCTCGGCCAGTATGTACCGGTACCCGTCCTTGTTGAAGGGGTGTTCCGTAGGGTACCCATGTGAGGGTAGTTTCAAGGCGCCCAGGTCGGCCGTGCGGCCCTTCTTGCCGACGGGGGCCCCGGCGTCTGCGGCGCCGCCGACTGCGGGCCGACGCTTCCCCTGCCTGCCCTTTACGTTGCCCGCTAAAGGTACTGGAAGAAATACGAATTTGTTTATTTGATGAAAAAAAAAAAAAAACGCTCACAAGGTTGTAGTTCTTTTTTAATGAAACTTTACAAGATAATTTAATTGTTTCTGGATGCCCATTCGCAAGTCTAGTTTCGTATGTAGAAGAAAGTATTTTGAACCTTTCATAAATTGTAAACCGTGAAATTTTGTGACCATGAAAGAATGTTCCGTTTCTCTTTCCCTCAAAAACTATTAAACGGCTTTTGATGAAACTTTACAGTAATAACACACATCAGGAATTCCTCTGTAGCAGCCACGTAAGTAGTCTGGATCTGTGCCCGGACGATGGCAATAATCTCGCTAAACATGGGAGTGGGACTCAAAACATAACTGGCAAAATGTGGGTATACATCTTTGCTTAACCCTTCTAAGATTACAGGCGTGATGTTACGATTATGTTTACACTTTGCCTATGTGTATAAATTTGTAAAGACGAAAAAAATGAATTCACGCAAGCGAAGCCGCGAGCGGATGCTAGTTTACTATATTTTTAGAATGTGTAGTCTGATACAAACCACCTTAAAATAAACAAATAAATTTTTATCAGCGCAAATTACGTAGGCGATGTAAGAAATTTAGCACCGCTCATGACAAATGGCTACCGCTGCAATTAAAACAACTAGCATAATTATATTAGTAGTTCATGTATGATTATAGTAATGCAGTTCCTTTTATGTCTGCGGTCTGCGGGCCAAAAATGGCCGCTTAAGCAGAATCGTAATATAAATCACGTTAAAAAATTTAAATTCTTAAAATGGACTTTATGTTTATAGAGAAAGTCCATTTTAACAATTTAATATCGATTCGAGATTAATATCGATAATAATGAAATTTCCTCCCGCGGGAGTCGGGAAAAAATGTGCCTCGAAAAGCACGTTAAGCCGTTGGTCTCGGCATCATTTGTAGCTATTTCTATTTGGCAGTCGTTAGAGGTAGTAAGTGGTCCGAAAATCTGAAAACCAGTCTTAAGGTCTTAGGCCACATAAACGACTACGCTCCCACCCGGCAAAAATAATATAATTCAAATATGGGCTTTTGTATTGCTCTTTTAGATATACTTTACATTGGCAACATAAATTAGCAGACAGCTCGCTGTCAGCAAGATTACCGCCGTCAGACTGCTCGGTTGCTAATATACAGGGCGTCCCACGGATATGCCACATGGAGGGAAAGTACCTTGAATATTGTAGATGGAACATTTTCGACGATCTTTAACTTTAGATTTTTTAACGATCTACAAGCAGAAATTAGACGTATTATTCTAAATAGAATATAATATAATTGTAGATCGTGGACACTTTCATACTGGCTCTTCTAAACTATTTTTTTTACGTAAATAAAAAAAAATCTAACAGGGTTAGATCTGAGCATTTGATTAATTGATTAATTTTGTACTAAAAAAGTTAAAATTCATGGTCTTCCTTTTATTTCTGACATTATGTTATTTAGCAAAAAATAATCCTTATGATGAAGCCTTTCGATCGGTATGATAAAGCTACAGGGTGATTATTTTTCTCGTGTAACGGGTTCGATTCCCGGCTCATCCATGTAATTATTTAAATATCTATGAATGCAGTTTAAATTGTTTTTTAAATTCAAATAATGTCTTCTTTCATTAAAATGTTCCATCTACAATATTCAAGATACTTTCCCTCCATGTGGCATATCCGTGGGACGCCCTGTATAAAGTATATCTATAGCAATACATATTTGAATTATATTCTTTTTGCCGGGTAGGAGCGCAGTCGTTTAAGTGGGCTAAGACCTTTACTCGTATTACCCAGGGTTGTGGAGATCAGACAGGCAATCGCTTCATGTAAAATACTGGTATTCAGCTGCAGCGGTTAGACTGAAAGCCGACCTTACCACAATTGGGAAAAGGATGAGTCGGGACAAAATGTAGGTACCTCGTTATTGATTCACAACTTCTAGTCTAAAACCTGTTAGTAATTGTAACTTCTGTAAGGTTGAAACAATTTAGCTGTCACATTGTTTTTCAAGGCCTTCTTCTAGACCTTGACGATATACGTCGTGCAAGTGGCATTCAACCTTCGGGTCGCAGTTACAAGGTCGACTATACATAGATACAATACCCGAGCATAAAGACTATGTATGTTTAAAGCAACTGTCACAAGCATACGCGTCACATAGACGACGCTCTACGATACCGAACGCTAACGGCGACTCTTATTTAAACTTATCGTCATCTTTCTCCATTGGCCCTGCCCTTATCCCAATAGGGTAGATTATAAAAAAAAACTAATTAGTCCGTCAGATAGATTTCCAAAAAAATTGGACACATTTTTTCATTTTAAGGCCCTTCTAACCCTAAAATTAGCAACGCTATTTGTGGTGGTTCAAACTTCGTTTGAAATACTGTTAGAATAAAGTTCTAATCAGCTTGCACTACAAAACGGTTGTTACGTCAGTCACGGCGGCCGAATAGTGCAAAATGAGTGTTTTTTTGCGATTTACAAAAAATCTATTGATTAGACTAAAAATTAAACACATATGACCTGCTTTATAGTTAGTTCAGATAATATGCAAAGTTTCATGATCTAATTTCATGTACTTTTTGAATACCAGCGGTTTATTGTTCGATTTGGAGGTAACTTTGGAATTTTATTCTATCGAGAAAAGCTTATGGAATCGTGTTTTCGTCACACATAGGACTTAACATTAATCCTCAACTTTACCATATACATATTTATTTCAAAATTAATGCTGCAGTAGGTATTTTAGGAGTTACGGAGGATCACGCTAAGCCATTTGAGGGATACTCGTATATAGCCCTTAACAAAAAAAAAAACCGGCCAAGAGCGAGTCGGACTCGCACACCGAGGGTTCCGCACAAGCTTTATTGAATGAAAGGTAAATTGCGGATACGGTACGATTTGTGACGTATTAAAAAAAACGACTTACTAGATCTCGTTCAAACCAATTTTCGGTGGAAGTTTACATGGTAATGTATAATATCATATATTTTTTTTTAGTTTTATCGTGCTCTTATTTTAGAAGTTACAGGGAGACATTTACCACTTTGGAAGTGTCTCTCGCGCAAACTATTGTTTACAAGAAAAAAAAAATATTGGCAATCTCAATAATAATATAATTTTTGAAGACCTATTATACAACACAGGGTACGGGTTTGATGAAAAAAAACTTTGAGTTTCAGTTCTAAGTATATACCCCCAAAATGTATTGTCTTTTTTCTATTTTTGTGTGAAAATCTTAATGCGGTTCACAGAATACATCTACTTACTCGTACCAAGTTTCAACAGCATAGTTCTTATAGTTTCGGAAAAAAAGCTGCTGCCATACGGACGGACAGACAGACAGACATGATGAATCCATAAGGGTTCCGTTTTTCGAACCCTAATGAAGACGATACATTCGAAAACTCGTGTGACGTCACATTTGAGTACATTTTTTACTCAAATGTGACGTTACAAGCCCCCACTCATGATCTTCGACACGTTTTATCATCGTTAATTTTTATTAATTTGATAAAACAAAAAACACATACGGACTAAACAGAATTATATTTTTTTTAGTCAGTCATCATCCCAATTTATTTGGAGTCGGCGAAGCATGTCCTCTTCTTCTATACTTCTTTATTACTCGTCATCTCTTCAGTCTTTTTACACTTCATCATCAAACTCAAACTCAACATCATCTTCCTACCTTTGACCCATGTTATTTGGGGTCGGCGCTACACGTTTTCTTCTTGCATTCACCTCCGTCACGCAATTTTCTACTTTTTCTTTCATACCATTCGTCACACAATCCATTATAGTTTCCTTGGATTTCGTTTCCCCCTCCATCCAACATTTATATTCATCGCGCTTTTTTAGTCACATGCGATTCGTCCCTCCTCATCACATGTCCATACTAAGACAGTCGATTCCCTTTCAACTGTAACTGGCGCAACCTTCAAACTTTCTCTAATATACTCATTCCTTACTTTATCCATTCTTGTCACACCGCACATCCACCTTAACATTCTATCTGCTATCTTTTTTAATCATCTTTAGTCTTTTTCCTCTTCAATCGTTCAATATTCTCGGACGGTTACCATACCACGCTACAAAATATTCTTATAGGCTCATATGCACACACACACAAGACTTAATTGTGCAGCTATCTATAGGCTAAACAAATACTTTTTCATTTAGATTCGACATGTATTTGCACAGGTTTGCCAGATGTGCACTGATGCAATTCTCAAGTTGTCAGAAAAAAACTCAATAAGTTAAAGTCAAACATTCAAATAAGTTTTACGACGATGATACAGATTTTACAGATGAGGTAAAGAGATTCTGTGAGGTCTTATATGAAAGAAAAAGTAGCAAATGATAGCATGACGGTCGATAGGGATTCGAGCTCAACTACCACGAGGGCAGAAAGATAATGATTTGGATCCGGACTTCCCAACCAGAGCACAGTGGGGCGCGCCTCCCTAGGGGGGCATAGATATGGCAACGGGGGCGCGGCATGAGTTTAGCACCAATATGGCACATGACCAGAAAAAGTTCAGGAAGAATTTATAGAAATCAAGGCCGATTCGGCCATGATAGATGACTTCCATCTCTTGTCATTGAGCAGTTTTAGATCAAACAATTCCTTGTAATCGCTTGCTTTGCGAACACTCACTTGTTCCGTTTTCCTCTACATTTACCTACTTGTGTTTGACAGATTTTATGTCACAACAAATGGGGTGGGGGGGCATGAAAATGTTATATAATCTGGGGAGGCTCGACTCAAAAAAGGTTGGGGAAACCTTATTTAGATTTACTTACAAATAGGTTTTTAATTTCTTGGATATGCTTCCACACTTAAACATGTCTATTTATGATCGAGTAACCAGACAACATTTACGAGTAGCATGGCAAGCTAATGCTATGGTATCGCATAAAGGAAGTGTGCTCTCTCAAGCGCAAACCTAATATTAAAGGGTTTCTATGCCTGCTATGCTAGCGACGTTAGTGAAATTATGGAGTTTAGAAATAGTGGAGGGGGGTCTACACACTCAGAAGTTTTCGATTTTTATGACGTCTGCGTCTCTAAATAATGATTTCAGTATAGATGACTCTGGTATATTTTTCCTCACTGCAGAAGAGTATGTAAGTATTAGTAAGTCTTGACTTCTTGAGCTATTATTCGCTCGAAATTCTCCACCCAATTTAAACGCGAATGAAAGAAAACTGGAGCAAAATAATAGCCAACGGACAGTGACACGTGAATGAGATGCAGACATAGAGTAAACATCGTGACCTCATTCCACGTCGCTGCAAAATGTCTTCCTATAGGTACGTACTTACTTAATTATTCTGTTTATCATTATGCCTTCAAAAGGCGTACCATTTTAATTTGTTCTTAAAACCCGTAAATGCTCACAACATTAGCAGTTTTCCATCGCCATTAGTTATGGGCAGAAATTACTTTGATATTAGATTAAGGCGCCTCCCCGAGCAAATGACCTTGAACGAGCAGTTTATTGGAGCCTACTCCTCTTTATCCAAAAGAAATACCAACGAATAAAAATACATTAAATTACTACATATTCTTGACTCCAAAATTGACGTTTTTTTTTTTAAGTAGCTTAATGTTTAATAAATCCCCTCACAACGAAACCACAGAAATGAGAAATAATGATTTATAAAATGCTACTCCTCGTAAAGTAACCATTATTTTGATTTGCTACTTATGCTAATGGATAGACAATTTAATAATGAACATAATTGTCGTTTTATTTTTTCCAAAAGACGTAAATTTGATTTTATAAAGAATAAAAACTACTAATTTCGCACTATTCGGCCTGCAGTGACTTACGTAACATTCACTTTGTAGTGCAAGCTGATTAGAACTTTATTCTAACAGTATTTCAAACGAAGTTTGAACCACCACAAATAGAGTTGCTAATTTTGCTCGGGGAACCGCCTTAATAATTTCTTCAGTGTCCGTATTGCTTCAAAAGTGGCCCCAACTATTTTATGTTGGTGGGCTCTATTAAAATTATATAATATTCGTTGATGGTTGGGTCGAGTAGTATTAATAGTCCCTTGTTAGACTAAGACTAGGGACTCTTGAACATTGTCTAAGGGGAGTTTTATTCCGAACAATGATAAAAATTACTAAGGAAGCGACATAGACAGAACGGCAGCAACATACATACATATAGGTACCTACAATCAATCGATTGCGCTATTCCTGTCTTCTTCGAAGAAAAACGTAGTTTCATTGCAAACATTAAATACCTCCGACGTCATTGAATTCTAGAAACACGGTTATCTAGACTGAACACATACCTACACGACAAATTGCTCGTTAAAGTAAGAAACTGTTTATTTATACATTTTCCGCAATAGAGAACAAATATTTTCGAGTGAAACACTAAAGATAACGGTTGTGGCTTGGCCATGCTTTTAATTTCCTCATGAAACTGGGTTTGATATCAGAAAAATATCTTTACGGTAGCAATAAACACTTTACAACTAGGGATTATAGCTAAAACGACTGCAGCTTTATTGCAAAGGCGACGGACAAATTCTAATTGAATAAAGTGACTCCTATTATACCACGCCAGCCATGCCAATCGTATAAATGCAGGAAACAATTATTTATGCAAAAGGATATCAACACCATAGATACTTACAGCTAATAAAATACGTATAACTAAAATCAATTGAAATCTAAACTTACTGTCCATGTCGTCAGCACCGATAACTGGACTAACTGACAAATATATTTAGTGCAAGTGTTGATAAGATAAAGTACACGTATCGAGACAAACCTACGCGCGATACCGCTGGGGTCTTACGTGACAAACAACACAACAATGTGGAACGCCGAACATAAACAACTCACCAACATCATATATATACGGAATAAAAATAGTTTTAGCCTTATACATACGTTACTTTAACGAGATAAAAACACGACGCCAATACATACCCACCTACCTATAACTATAAACATTTGTTCAAGGCAAATTACGATTCTGATAACAGATAGCCGTGTTTAACTAATAATGTATGCACATAACATTCTAAGGTGTAACAGTGAATTTGAAAATAAAGAAAAAAATAATGGGACGTAACTCACCAGCCATAAAGTTCAAGGTGATTATGAAGTGAACTATTTAAATCTAAAATCAATAGAGGAGAAATCGCGCGGCTAACGCGACGGTCCTATGTGTACTTATCGGCGAATATAACGACACACTAACGTAGAATATAGTGTTTTAATGCGGCCGTTGTGTGCGTCGCGAACTTTTGTTTACATACACCGATGCATAAAGAACAATGTCATTATTCAATAACATGTCTTTGTGGTTGACTCTACAATTCTATGTATGCTCCGCGCGCGTTACGTGTATACGTTTTTCAGTGTTTTGGATCGTTTCCAAAGCGACATGTAAGTCGGTCAATTATGGTGTTTATGCCACTCAACGATTTTCAACTTTACGTTATTTTATAATTGAGGTCTGATTACTAGATCGCGCTTGTCATAAAACTGCGACTGTAAATATTATTCTTGATGAATTCTTTGGTAAAATTGAAGACTTATAAAAAAATCAATTTATTATGTCTTGTTTACTTGTTTGGTTATACAGGGTCGTCGTCTTGAGAGAATTGTCATTTGTTCGTTATTATAGTAGAATCTTCATAATTTCCACTTTATATGAGCGTGCTCCTTTAAAAATATTTTAATACTTATGTATTAATATAATCGGCCTTGACAACCGTTTTGAATAATAATTTTACTATTCAGCAGCAAGTATTGTTTTTGTCTGGGAATAGGAGAAATAAGAATAAAAACATTTTTATTTCATGGAATAGTTTTGTTTTTGTTGCCATTCAGCTAAATGCAAATTATGCTTTGCATTTCTACATGAAATTACAGATTTTGGGAGTTATTCTGTTTTAGTAGTAAAGTATTGAAGAAAACCTGTTTTATTTTGCTATAGACATTAGCATTTTCATGATTGGTGCCCCAGAGGTTGTAAAAGATTGATTAGCAATGCACTTTTCTTATTAATAGACCATTAGAAAATAAATGCTTTTGAAAGATTGAAGATTCCTTTCAATGCCAAGATGACTAATTTTCTTTTCTGTTGAATTATTCTGGAATGGTTTTAAGTTTGTTTTAACTTGATGAATAAATCATCACTCTTTCAGATTTTAACATTGATGCCGAAAATAGACCACATCCAATCTACAAGTTCCTTTATGGACACTAATGCCGATTTTCACTAGGAAACATCTAAACGAACGCCTAATAAATATTATGCACTGTGAAATTCTAGTCTCAGCACACATCCAAGCATTGAAAAAACAAACAGTGAGTTTTTAATTAGGCATTCATTTTGGTACTGTCTATGTAAGTAGTCTATACTAATTTTTTTAACCGACTTCCAAAAAGAGGAGGTTGTCTATTTGTCTGTTTTTTTTTGTGTTTATGTTCCAGCCTTTTTTTCGCCAATTGTGAACCGATTTCGATGATTCTTTTTTTGTTTGAAAGAAAATTACTTCGCGGTCTTCGATCAACAAATTGTTGATCGAAGTTCGCGGTGGTCCTGTTTAAATTTGGTGAAGATCTGTGGTGATCGTCGGAGAAATACAATGGAACTCTTCAATTATAGACAGCAAATCGATCGTGATTGCTGCAATCGCTTGGATGTTTGTTGTTTTCACAACATCATAACATATCATCACGCCTGTATGCTCTGAATGGGGTATGCAGATGTGTACAGTACACCCACATTTCGACAGTTAGGTATGTTAGGTTCCATTTTATTGGGGATAAGCCTATTACCATGACATGTATTGTTAACAATATGAAATAAATGACTGCCTCGTTGGTCTAATGGTGGCGACTACTCAGCATGAGGTCCTGGGTTCGATTCCCAGGTCGGGCAAAGTGTTATTGGGTTTTCCATCAGGAATTTCTCAGTAGCAGTCAGGCAGTCTGGACTGGGCCGGCGCTCGCCCCCTAGTACATGGGACTTAAACATAACTGAAGAAATGTGGGTGTAGGTACTATTGGGTACACCTCAGCCCAACTCTTTGGGGATTACAGGCGTGATGTTATGTTATGTTAAAATAAATGTATAGCTAATATTTGTATAGGATATTACAACTAAAAATGTTTTTTTTTTTTTTTTTTTTTTTCAAATTAAAACTACTTTAATAACACAACAAAGTGAAAAATAACTTTAGCTTCAGAAGTCAGTGGCAAAGAAACGGAATCAAACACATAGAAGTCACCGACTTCTGAAGCTAAAGTTATTTTTCACTTTGTTGTGTTTTTGAAATCCGTTTTATTTTTTGCAAAAAAAGTTTTTATATATAGGTAAAATTTGTTTGTTAGATCACAATTTTTGCAGACGAAATCGCGGGCGAAGTCCTATTAAAATATGTATTCTAACTCACTTGTAGCTATGCCCATATCAGTAACCTTGAGCTGGCCCTGTTTGATCATAGCTTCATAGTTAGGCTTGATAGCCGTCAACTCCATGTTGTACAGCCCAAACATTGGTCCTTGGTTGGCGTCCTCCTCGTAGATGAATAGCACTTGGATGTCCTTTATAAGGGCCCGCTGTACTGTTGCGTACCAAGATTGGGTCACTCTGGAAAATTATAGTGTTTTAGGAAAGAATTACTGGGTTATAATCCATAACACTAGATTCTGGAGTGTTCTATAGACTTCTATAAATCTAGGCATTGAGTTAAATATACGATCTAGGAGTCTAGAGAGGGTCATCCAAGAAAACCAGGGAGATCCTTTTAAGGAGAAAACTAATGAGACTTTATTCTATATAATACTCATTATAAAGAACAATAACTACAAGCATTGTATTATTAAATAACATTTTATACCTGATTATTCTTTGTCAATACAAGCACTTTTCTTGCAAATTCTTGAATTGACAAGAATTGTCATTTTTTTTTTGTTTATTTTTATCTAGGAAAGATCAAAGATGCCAACTTATTTTGGAGTTACCTCCTTAAAAACTTTTTGGACCACTTTTCTTTTACTGTTTTGGAGGGTAGCCTGATAGAATAAAATTATTCAAGATTTATACTGGGATTTAATTTCTATCTACAATGCAAACTCTTAATAAACTTACAGATTCGAATCTATAAATAAGATTTTTTAAATATTTTAGTATAAAATCATTCAAAATAGTATCAGGAGCATGGCCCAAGCTACCGGTGGCCAGTTTTTTTTTTTAATATCAGCCCATGAATTTGTTCACATAAGCTCACTCACCTTCTCGGCATAGTAGTCATGGCTTCCCAATACTGGTCTATGTACGGTATGATCTCCCGATCCTTGCTGAACAGAAGTCTGTTGCTGCCATCTTTTACAGTCTCCTGCTTCAAGTTTGCTATAGCTGTCAAACACATCTGAGGGAATGCTGAAAACAAGGACACACACAAAATAGTAATCACCAATCTTTTGAGGACAAGACCAATTGCGATCGAGGACATCTGTGAACGGGGCCATCTAGAGGACATAGGTCATTAAGTCAAGTCAAATGAATCTTTTGAGGAAGCATGTTGTTTCAGTACATTGTAATACAAGGGGGTAAAATGACCCATTATTTAATTATGAGGTAGTAAATAGGAACCGAGTTATAATAGGATTTTAGCGCCGTTACACTGTACTTGTCACTTTTGAGTGCGAGAAAAATAGTCAATTTAGTCAGGCGGACAGACAGACGGACAGAGAGACAGACGAACATACAGACGGATAGACAGACAGATGGACAGACAGACAGATGGACAAACAGACAGATGGACAGACAGACAGACAGATGTACAGACGGACCGACAGATGGACACTCTTTACCCCTACCTTTTAGAGTTTGTTTAAATCACATGAAGGAAATTAAAAACTTAATATTTTTACTCCATAAGATTAGAAGGGTCACTTTAGTCCCCCTTCGTAGGGCTATATTGGCGTACTTTTAGAGCATGAGAAGTGAAAATGATTTTTTTGTAATGTAGTGTAGACGTCCCTTACTAACATTATAAACGAGGACAGCTGTACATAGTTAAACTGTTATGCCTGTACAGAAAACATCAACTTAAATGATTAACATTTCATAGTATGTACCCGCTTTCAAACCGGTAGTGACTGCGGTCACTTGAAACCCTAAGGAATGTCTTTACATAAATTAAACGATAAATACGTCATAGTATCCAGATACTCACGAGCTTGGTTCTTCTTGAATGTTTCAAGTCCAGTCGGAGAGCAGTTCTTGCAAATAAACAAATAGTTTGTCATGAATGGCACCAACTTTCCAAGTTGGTAACCAATACATGATTCGTGAAACCATCGATTGCAAGAAGCGCACAGTAACTCTGCTATGTTCAGATTTCGATCTTTCCCGCTATAGATGATTAAAAAGGTTAGTATTGGAACTCTTTAAAATTAAAAAAAAAGTCTTTGAATCTAAGAAGTCTTACTCACCAGTAGCAATTTCCTTGAGATTCATTAGAGATTTTATTCGATTTATTTCTTTCTGTATTGTCTCCCGGTTTTTGAGATTCCGATTGATTGTTGTGAGCAATGTAGGAACCAGCATCTGACTCGGAGGATTTCTTGTATGACTCCGTCGTTGCTGACATTTTCAATATCTAATGCTTTGTTGATCGAATTATCAATAACTCACTCACACTTTAAGAAATTCAGTCATTTAATAAAGTTTCCAAAATAAATAAAATCGAAATTACGGGGACAACAGCGTCCAAGGTGAAGTGTTTGTAGCAAAATATAACATCAGCAAAAATGGTAGCTCATACAAAACTATTTGTCGGCGGTAGCGGTGCGTGCAAACAGTTGTGACAGAAAGTACAAAAAGTAATTTAGTAAGATATTTTATTTAGAAGGATAATATCCGTTCAGAAATTAACTCACAAACTGATGTAGAATGTGTACACTAACAAATAAAGAAAGTATTTTTACTTGGATTAAATATTAGTTACTTAATTAATATTAGTTAATACAAGTTACTTAATTGTTCCGTTTATACAATCAAGTAAAATAAAACTTTAGATAATTTTCAAATAAAAACCAGTTCGGTTCTGTATATGTTCTGTGGTCTATGCTGATGCTCTATGTGCTCTATGCTCCTCTCATCTGTCACGGTCTGCCATCTTTGTTGATCTTTCAAACAGCGTTGCCAATTTAGCATATTATATGCTAAAATTGTCATATTTTGTTCTTGTTTAGCATATTTTTTTAGCATATTTTATAAAACATGAAAAGAATGTAGATCACAATCTTTCTTGAAATAAAAATTGAAATCGATACTCGACTCTGAATCCATTTGGCGGTGAGAACCCTCAATGCCATTTTGTACGTCAGATTTGGCATAAAAAGAGCAGAAAAGTGCTGTTATTCTTAACTGTTCCAGACTATGTAAGTACTACTCTGTATCAAAAGAGAGACTCTAAGGCGATTAACACACTGCCACGCACCACGCAGCGTAGCGCGTGAATGCTATAGGCGCGTAATCTGAATGAACGCGCGTGGATGCATTTTCTGTGTGTTGGACTGTGCGTGTTTTCTATACAAACGGAAATACTTAAAAGCAACGTTAAAACACGCATTCACGCGCTACGCTGCGTGGTGCGTGGCAGTGTGTTAATCGCCTTACTCTCAGCTGAAAATCAAGACATTGATTTCCTTCTTTTTTCTTTTCCTTCCTTTCCCCTGATTTAATTTCTTAATAAATACTGACACTTTTCTATGTTGGCATTATTTTTTGGTATTTTCTTTAGAAGGTTAGCATATTTTTGGCAAATTTTTTACACCAATCTAGCATATTTCGAAGTAGTTGAGTTGGCAACACTGCTTTCAAATCAACAACGGTTGTCGTGGTTACAGTCACAGTCACAGATTTGTTTTTATTTTTATCAGAAACAATACAATTTGCTGAATTTTCGTTATTATAGTAAAAATAAATAAAATGGATTCAGTCACGAGCACCGACAACGTATGCATGGACATAAAGATGACTCAAGAGAACATTTTACTTGAGATTATCAGGGAAGTTTGTAGCGAAAACAACAAATTGTCTGATAAACTGAAGGGGAAGGTGAACAGGATCATCGCTAACTGCGACCTCTCGTATTATTCCAGTCTGCACAAGCTGAGTACCGGGGATGAGAGTACTGCTACTGTACTAGGTAAGAACAAAGAAATTGTAATCCTACAAGCTTTTCTCCAAAATAAAGAGGGAAGTAATAATATTATCGAATCCTTCGGAAAAAATAGACGAATTGTAATATTAGGTACAGTTATATCGCTAATCGTTTTTTTTTTTTTGTTGATTATGCTAATCGTAACAGTTGGTTCTATTTCTTTATAAACTAAGACCCATTTTAATTAAAGCTGATGGTTGCTGAGAAGTTTGCTTTGCAAAGCCACTAATTGCTGTAATACAAAACAAAAAACATGTTTATAGCTTTTAATTACATAATTTTATTCAGAAGTGCTAGTTGGCATATCTAACAGTGTATTTCATACTTATTCATTCTCATTTATCCACACAAACTGTTGCGAGAATACTGAAACTGTAGTATAAAGATTAGCAAGTCAACAAGAAAAACAAACATCAATGTTTGGATTAAGTTACTGTTGCCTGCATCACACCACAGCAACCCAAAGGTAGCCTTCCAGTTCTTTTGAAACTGGGTGAATGTTGACTTATGGGTCATTTACATATTTATAATGAACCAGAATGAAAGAGACAGCACCAAGCCCTGGGTAACTCATCTCTGTGATTAAACTGGTTTTATAAGCTGAATAATATGGGTTTAGGTGCAAGTTGGCAGCGGGCGACACAAAGTCACCGCAGACGACGTGTCGCAGCGACACTACTGGTTTCTATGTATTTCTATGAAATTCCCTCCGAAGCAAGCGACATGAAGCTAGCGACGCGTCTTCGAGCGGCAGACGCAAGTGTCGCCCGACCGCAGATCAGTAGTGTCACTGAGCCGGGGAGCAACGACACGTCATAGGGCGAGTTTATTTTTTGCAAAATGAATTGCTGTAGTCTGCAGGTGGGTTCGAAATCATGACTGCAGCGATATGAGGCGGCGACGTGTCGCGGCGACATGAAGCGACGACACGTCTGCGGCGGCTTCGTGTCGCCTGCTGCGGCTTCGTGTCGCCTACTGCGGCTTCGAGTCGCCTGATGCGGCTTCGTTTCGCCTGCTGCGGCTTCGTGTCGCCTGCTGCGGCTTCGTGTCGCCTGCTGCTTCTTCGTGTCGCCTGCTGCGGCTTCGTGTCGCCTGCTGCGGCTTCGTGTCGCCTGCTGCCAACTTACACCTTTAACCTTTACTCTAGGGCAGCCTTACTCAAAGTGTGCTTTGGGAACGCTAGGGCTCCGTGGAGCCTCTGTAGGGGAAACACGAAAATACTTTTCATAATTAAAAATATACCTACCAAATAAAAATAAGGTTGCAGAGAAAATTAAGTTACAATATGACAATGAGTAAAATTATAATATTTTTTAAGCAAGTAGTCAAGTAAGCATTTTAGGGCAAACAAGTAAGTATTTTAGGGTTCCGTCAAATATTTAGGTTTCCAAAAGGGTTCCGTTGCTAAAAAAAGTTTGAGAATCGCTGCTCTAGGGTTGGTCAACTTAAAAATTACCTGATTAAAATTCATACACAGTAACCTTTTCGGTCCCTGGTTTTGTTTGGCTAGTCTGTCCATCTTCAATCTTCTACAAACAAGGTCTGAAGTAATGCTATAAGGCTGTATTAAATAGTACTATTACATTTATAAATATCTGAATATGTTCCAGGATTCATGCACCAAGCTGCAGCAGAGCTATCATTTGATGAACAAACTGAATTCAACCAGGCAGTATTGCAAAAGATACAAACCAAGCTGCCAGCATTCAGTTCTGAGCTAGAACACCTAAAGCAATCCACCAGCACTGAGAAACCACAAAATGATGAGAAGAAGGAACTTCAGGTATTCAATTATTCATCATCATCATCAGCCTATTAATGTTCCCACTACTGGGATAAATGATAAATGATAAATAACTGATAAATGACTTACTCTTCGTAAGTCGGAGCCGCCACCACTGGGCTACGGCTGCTCCAATTCAAATTTCAATTCAATAATATTTGTATTGTATAGACAAGACCCTGTATGGGTCTTTATGGCTCTGTATGATAGCTGAACTTTGCAAAATACAGGTTTTCTGTTTTCAAAATTTCGTCCTTGCATAAAACTTGTTTGTATGTGGTACTGGTGGTGCCATCAGTAAACAGGTTGCCTCATACAATACTTGTGTGCAAAAGTATGACTATAAATTTTATTAATGTCTTATTTTTGCATGGAGCCTTTTCATAATATTAACTCTACTGTGTGCAAGTCACAACCCACGAATAAAGTTTTTTCTTTCAGGCCAGTATTGATAAGAAACTGTACACTCTTGAAGAACAAGAGAGTGAGAAAGTGGAGCTGATGATGGAGTGGCTCAACCACAGGCTTCGAGATGTAACAAAGTTCAGCCATGATTCTAGTGAACTGCTGACTTTGAAGACTAAGATCCTGAATTTGAAGTCTAAGTGAGTATTAGAAACTATTATTTTGGTCTAAATAAACCTACTTATTTTTCTTTTTTCCATTGATATCATAAAAGACCAATACCAAAAGCTCGAGACTTAGCTGAATCCCATAATGGGACCAATTTTAAAGCCTGTAGACTTATTTAGGACCCAAAATCGACACAAGCCTCGTTGCTTAGTGTGGCACTAGATGGCGCTGTGTGTAATGTCCAGCGATATTTATTTATTTTATTTATTTATTATCAGACCCCAAATATTAGTTATCCTTTTGCTTTCGCTCAATGATGGTCAATCAATGGATCCAGAAGCTTCTGAGAAGGAAAAAAACATTAAAACCTTATTTGTCTAAAGCAGTCTATTTGTCCACAAGTTAATTAAGTAACACCACACAAGTAGAGCAGAGGCGAGGTGAGGTGAGAGCAGTGGTGGCCCAGTGGTGGCGGCCCCGACTTACGAACAGTAAGTCGTGGGTTCGAACTCAGACAGGCTCATTACTTGGTGTAATTTATTTCATCACCACTGCTCTCAAAACGGTGAAAGAAAACATCGTGAGGAAACCGGCATGTCCTAGAACCAAAAATTCGAAGACGTGACATCTACCAATCCGCACTGGGCCGGCGTGGTGGATTATAGCCCATTCCCTCATAGAGAGGAGGCCGTGTCCCAGCAGTGGGAACATTAATAGGCTGATGATGATGATGATCCAAACAAGCTATTAAAAATAACAGTGTCCTATGAGACAGCTATTTCCTCACAAATGCATAGTAAAGACAACTAATGATTGTTGTCTCCCAATTGCTACTCATTTAAAGATCGAAGTGTAATGAATAATATTATATGTTGGACCATGACCGACAAAGCAGGCTGAATGGTTTTTTTTTACAAAAAAAGTTCTAAGCTATAATTATCTAAGTACTTTTTTTTCGAAGTTTTTTAGGGTCACTTGTTACACAATTCATTTCGTATGGCGCCATAATATATAGTTACGTAATAATAACATAACATTGATGTTATGTTATTATTAAACCTCTGCCGAACTCTTCGGGGATTACAGGCTTGAGCCTGTAATCCCCGAAGAGTTCGGCAGAGGTTTACGTAATATATAATACGTCCTTTACGTAACCTAACACCATGGCCGCAAGAACATACATAGAAAAACCAATGCATCCTAGCCAGAAAGCAAAAATTGTTGAGCTCGCTTCGCTTGCTCGTACTCTTAGACTTGTTTACTCGTAGGTACTCGTACCTATACTTGTTTCCGGATGTAGGAACAAAAATAACCTAATTTATCCGAATTAATCAAAATATATTTGAACCTCAGACATCTTAATACCGGCCAAGTGCGAGTCGGACTCTTGCATGAAGGGTTCCGTACCATCGTAGTAGTGAAGCCCCCTGTAATTTGTACTGTCTTGCTATCACAGTTCATGAGATACCTACAGCGTGGTGTCAGACGGACAGTAGAGTCTTAGTAATAGGGTCCCGTTTTACCCTTTGGGTACGGAACCCTAAAAAGCAGAATTTTATGTATATCTATAAAGGACAAAAGAAAACCTATCAAATTCGAGATGGGTGCTAAAATTTTTAAGCACGCTACGCTCGCTTTTGAATCCCACTTTTTTTTTTGACGGGCTTTTCTGCATAGATTGACCAAGTAACTCCTTGAATCTAAATGTCCGAGGTGGAGTGCAAACAATTTCGAGCTGTTTTCATGGAACTGAAGCTGCACCTCTCTGGACAAAATTCTGCCGGCGCCCATGCCTAACACTATGAAATAGATAACATGTGGGATGTGAGGCATCGTAGGCAAAGACAGCGCTATAGAAAAACTTTGTAATAAAACCAAATATTTGCTTTTCAGAATTCTTCACTTACAAATCCTGCAGAACATCTTCACTGAAACGAACCAGTCTATAAAGGCGTACAGTGAGATACACAAGGATCTGAAAGATTCCATCAAAGAAACTGAGCAGAGAATTAAACACTTCCGCAGTATTCTTGATGCTGATGCACTTTAAAACACGAATCCATCAAACACCAAAATCAAGTTTAGTACAATTTACATACACCTCAGCCTAACCCTTCGGGGATTGCAGGCGTAATGTTATGTATCTGTCGCGCATATCGTAGAACACGCCGTATTACATAAAGGCGCGCCAGATTGCAAAACGTCGCTGTTATGTAATGCGGCGTCTTTCGTTAGTTGGACAGGATGAAGTATGAGAAACAGTCTAATGCCTGTCATATTTTTTTTATAGCAGAGGCATAAATATAGGTACATCCTCTGAAATACTTAGCATGTAAGTAGGAGATTTCATCACCGCTGCTCACAAAACTGTGAAATAAACAATATGAGGAAACCCTGGAGCCAAAAATTCGGAGACATGAGACATCCACCAGTCCGCGTGGTGGATTATGGCCTACTCTTACTGATGGAGAGAATGGTTGTGTCCAAGCATTTGAAACATTATAGTCTGATTATGATAAGTGGACTCTTGTAGCCATAGTGCCAATTTTCGTGGAATATTATTTTCCCAGTGACCAAGATTTCTTTTGGATTTTAACATAATATTGTGTCTACATGAAAGATCTTATTGAATTGTGTATGAAATATTATTTTACCTGCAACTAAGGCAGGAAGCCTTATTTTTTGTTTTTGTTAACTATTCTTTCTAATATTACTTATCTACTATTCGTAATAAAAGTTATATAAATATTTCAATTATTGAGTTTTCTGTTTTTCGTATTCCTTTTGGTTTTCCCATGTGAGCCTTTTTGCCATCTATCACCACAGGGTATGATTGGGACAGCTGGTACTAAAGACCTAGGTAGTTCTTGTAACTTCGAAAGTGATTTAAGACTTAGAGCTTCGATTTCAGCTTCTCTTGGCTTCCCCGTGCATTAAGCACGCGGAATTATAGATAAACATGATTTATAACATGACCTCCCTCTCATAGAGAGGAGGCCTGTGTCCCAGCAGTGGGAACATTAATAGGCTGATGATGATGATGATGATGATGATGATATCATGACCTGATCCTACAGCTAGGATTGTCTACTCACGACGAGGGAACTCCTCAAAGCACGAATATGAAAATTTGTAGACGCGTTCATATTTGATGGATAAACATGAAAGACCCCATCCTGCAGCCAGAATCGTGTTCGTACGAGGAAACACCTCAACGGTTAATGGCGTAGACACGAAATTTTTTATACGAGTTCAATGATTAGGTACCTACTTAAAAAACTAAAACTAAAATTATTAATTAGAAAACCTTTTTAAAAATAAGCTGTATAAAAATGCACTGAAAAGATGAAAATAAAACTTTTAGTAAATGAAAACGGAAAAGTTTTCATAAAAGCTTGTCGCGCGAATGGTAATTTAGGCAAATGAAAAACTAAGCGACAATTTTTTTACGGAATGCAGTCATTCAATCGGATTAAATGAACTTAGAGGGTTGTATTGTATCCCTGCAAAGCCATATTTGCTGTTTCGTGTTGCATAAAAATCTGCTGTTTCCTACAAAAGTGCGATACTTAAACAGGGGCGGATCTTTAAAAGGGCTTTTTGGGCTGCAGCCCAGGGCCCCGTGGATATAAAGGGCCCCTAGTCACCTTTTTTCTGGCTCTGGATTTTCACTCCTATTGGATTTACTCATGATCGACCGGTATAGACAGAGGTTGAAATAAATTAGTACTCTGCCTCGAGACCTTAATATTAATAGGCAATTATGAGGAAAACGCTTTTCCATCGCTTTTTAACCGACTTTAAAAAAAGGAGGAGATTATCAAGTCGACTGATTTATTTTTTATTTTTGTGTGTATGTTCCGAACCGATTTCGATGATTCTTTTTTGTTTGGAAGAAAGTTACTTCGCGGTGGTCCCGTTTAAATTTGGTGATGTTGGGAGATATGCAATGGAACTCTTCAATTATAGACAGCAAATCGATCGTGATTGCTGCAATCGCTTGGATGTTTGTTGTTTTCACAAAATCATAACATAACATCACGCCTGTATGCTTTGAGGGGGTATGCAGATGTGTACATAACAGTACACCCACATTTCGACAGTTCGGTCTGTTATGTTCCATTTTATTGGGGATAAACATATTACCATGACATGGTATTGTTAACAATATGAAATAAATGACTGCCTCGTTGGTCTAGTGGTGGCGACTACACAGCATGAGATCCTGGGTTCGATTCCCAGGTCGGGCAAAGTGTTATTGGGTTTTCCATCAGGAATTTCTCAGTAGCAGTTAGGCAGTCTGGACTGAGCCGGCGCTCGCCCCCTAGTACATGGGACTTAAACATAACTGAAGAAATGTGGGTACTATTGGGTACACCTCAGCCCAACTCTTCGGAATTACTGGCGTGAGGTTATATTATGTTAAAATAAATGTAAAGCTAATATTAATGTGTAAGATATTACAACTAAAAATGGTAAAATGAAAAACTTTGCAAAAAATAAAACCGACTTCAAAAACACAACAAAGTGAAAAATAACTTTAGCTTCAGAAGTCGGTGACTTCTGTGTGTTTGATTCAGTTTCTTTGCCACCGACTTCTGAAGCTAGTTATTTTTCACTTTGTTGTGTTTTTGAAGCCGGTTTTATTTTTTGCAAAAAAGTTTTTTATATAGGTAATAAAAAAAGATGTAAAATTTTCAAGCTCGCCCCGCTCGCTAGGCTGCAAGAAGCCTAGTTTGTCTTGAATCTTAATTTTGTCTAGTAACTCTAGTACCTAGTTCGAAACAATTCTAACCTGTCCAATGTAGGTAAACTGTTAAATCTAGCTCTTTCTCTAGACTATTTCTGAAAGTCGACCAAGTAATTCCTGTATGAAGGACCGAAACGATTCAAACTTGTCATAGGTAAGATGTCAAAAAAATATTTAAATTCGTTACATGATTTACCTAAGTTTTTATGTAGGTACTTATTCTTTTTTCTACTCTCCTTTCGCAGGTACCTATGCTGGAAGAGATTTCTTTAGAAATAAGCATCACCTTTGTACCTATTGTTCTATTCCTTTCTTCTTTTCTGTATGTAGGTAGTGTGTACATAAACCGTTTAAGAAATAAATATCTTTGAACGGTGTAAGTATTAGGTACAGGCAATAAAACCATTCTGTTGTATTGAGAACCTCCGTCTTTATAAAGTCGGTTAAAAAAAGTCGATAGAATAGGTACAAACAACAAATTATAGGTATTTTATCGCCCTTTGAATGATATCGTTTGGTTTTTACGGTGACACGGGAACAATATAAGGGAAATCCCATGGGTTGCACGGGTTGTGTAATACATAGGATAAAAAATAATTCAATATGTAGGTACCCTACATACCTACCTAGTCGCATTTCGTGTCTTTGTTGTGTGCTTAGGTAGGTAGTTATTCTAAACTGCAGAATGAAGATTGATGCGTTTTTCGCCACCTCGAGTCTTGCTCTTGAGTTCATTAAAAATTGCTGCGGTAGGTTTTTATAAATGTCTCTCATAAAGCTGAAAAATTCAAGAGCGAAGTAGGGATGTAATAGTAGGTTTGCGACATGAGGATAACTGCTGGATATCCCTACTTCTTATCAGGGGACGTTATCAATATATAGGTTATTAATTTAACTATGAGTTCATGTTTGCAAAAATCTGCGTTTTGCTTCTATATCCCATGAGCGGTGACCAAGGGTGGACGTATAATCTACTTACCTATCTTGCCTGTTGAAACATCGTTGTCTGGCGTATTAAATGTATAGAGCGCAATTTGTGTTGGCATTGTTAGCGCTGTACGCGGGGATGGCGATGGTGCACTCCTTCTCTTGGGGTGAGTTCAAGAATTATCTATTTTTGACTAGTTTTTGCTCGTGTGATCAGAAATAATCCAACGTTGTCATCGTCGTTGAATTTCGCAGCACTGTGTTATAAACATTGTATATATTTAGCTAAACTAAATATGTCAAAATTACATTAAGTAATTTATTTATTTAAACTTCATGTACAATAGTGGTACATAGGCGGACTTAATGCCACAAGGCATTCTCTACCAGTCAACATTTGGGTTAAATAGGAAAACATAGTGAATTAATTTGATTTTAATACGTAGGTAGGTATAGTACGTAGTGGACAGTGGTAGTAGTATCAATGCGGTACTGGACTGTCAGGACCAAATATGCTGCTGCGTCCAGCGATACCAACGACGTTGCTGTATGTGTCCCGACTGCATCACTCTACGAATGTTGAGGAGATCGTAGAGTACATGAAGGTTAAGGCCAGCTGGACCTTGAGGGTCGAGAAGTTGGAGCCGCGTCACAACACCACCTTCAAGTCGTTTGTGGTGCGAGTTCCGACACAACATCTCGACAAGTTTCTCAAGGAAGAGTTTTGGCCGAAGGGTGTAGTCTACCGACGTTTTCGCGGCAGGCTACGTGACGCCACGCAGCGTAACACGACGCCGCGCCGCCGCCACTTCGTGTCAGTTTAGTAGTTTATTTCAGTCTATAAGTTATATTTTGTATGTATTAGTGTATATTTTTATGTTGTAATGTAATTTTGTGTATTTTATCTATGGGCCCTAAGATGCCTGATAATAAAATGATTGATTGATAGTGGACCAAGAGACCGCGAAGATCAGGGTTCTATGACCATTTTATACGAGAGTTACGCATCGCTTGTTTGCATCTGGCGTTAACTGTGTTGTTTCGATTAAGTGTCGATGTTACTTATATACGTGCCAAGGTACTTAATTTCGTCTGCCGGTTGAATACTGGTTCCTCCAATTCTAACAAGACTTCGGGTTGCGGTGCTGTGTTGTTTTCGTTTCATTAATATGGAATCCGACAGATTGCAACAACTATTTCGTCCAGTTCACTGAGATTATTTGTTGATATTATCGCGTCATCTGCAAAGGACAGTATAATAGAGAGTTGAATCTCATGGTCCTGGTCTAGATGCAGGCATTCTATTTCTTCTTCTAACGTTCTGAGAACGAATCGTGGGGATAGCGGACATCCCTGTTGACTCCCTTGCCTTTGTGCGTCGATTTCGTTTGCTGTCCAAACCATTTTATGCAGGTGAATGCATTCATGCATGCATTAATAATTCTATTTGTTAGTTCTAGTAACTAAACTGTCTCTAAGAGAGTTTAAGTCCAGCGTATCTGCGGCTTTTTCGATGTCTAACGCTAGCACATAGGTTTTTGAACCTGCTCTCCATTCCTCTTCAAGAATTCTCCTAAGTGTGTACATATGGTCGTCGGCCGATCTATTGCGAAGAAAGGCTGCTTGGTAGTTTCCTAGTTATTTTATTGAAGCATCCAGTTGTCTTAGAAGAAAGCTTGCATATATCCTATATCCCGCGTTACACATAGATAACTTTCTGTAGTCGTTAATTCCGTCTGGCTTTGCTTTTTTAGGCACTGGAATTTGGATCGTTTTGTTCCAAGACATTAGTATAACATTGCTTACCCATGCTGCCTGCATGTGTTTTATAATTTCTGATAGCATTTCTGTTGGCAAGGCTTTGAATAGCTCGGACACCACCTTGTCAGTACCTGGTGCTTTGCCGTTGCTCATGCTTTTAATGATATCACTTATTTCCTCTTCCGATAGTTCTTCCTTTGCGTCTGATGGGTTTTCATTGGGTAGGAGTTCTATGTGTGGGCCTGCTGACTTTTTAAATCTTCCCACCTTGACATGGGTGTAAAACGTTGTTTGTTGTTGTGCTTTATGTTCATTTTATGTCTAGTAAAAATCGTATGTGATTTTCATGCGTTGCGAATTGCGATGGATGAGTTCTAAAGAATATTTCGCATTTTTCCTCTTCTTCTTTATTTCTTATATTTTGCAGCTTGTCTTGCTTCGCTTAGTTGTTTGATTGCGAATGCTTCTCTGGGGTAACAGGTTTTTATAAACTTGGCTTTTTGCCGTTTTGCTAGCGGGATTCTATGTTCCCTGGATCTGATTGGCCTGCTTATAAGAATCTTCGCCGCTGCTGATTTTATGATATTCATAAGGGAATCCCATGGGACTAGTTGGCTATTTTCCTTGTTTTGTAGATTTATCACCTGAGGTTGGCTCTTAATTTCCTCTTGGTATTCTTTCATTATTTCCTCATTTTGGAGTCGGCTCTAGTCGTGATTTCTGTAGTTGAATTCGAGCTCAGATTTGTGCATTGGTTTCGTGCTGGATTTCAGCATATGCAGTGTCGGATCCCTCTTGAGGTTCAGAATAATAATATCCGCGAGAATAATTTTATGGTCTGATATATTTTTACTCCACTCGCCTTTTATGTAGGTAATTAAATATATTTGGCTCGTCCGCAGCAGTAAGTATATGGTAAATTTGCGATATCCTTTTCCAGATTGCCACGTTATTTTGCAGCTTGATCTGCCTCGTGATGTATCTAATCTAAGGTTTTTCTTTTTATTATATCTAATAAGATTTCACCATTGTCATTCGATGCTGTGTGCAACAAATTGGCACCAATTTTATTAGTTGTTTGGTTTCCATTGGTGTTTATGTCTTGCTTTCCTATGTGCGCATTAAAGTCTCCTAGGATGATCATGTTTGACCCTTTTGGCTTTGCATTGATGCAGTTGATCAAATCGGAAAATGTCTTAGTTGGCTTAATGCTTGGTATGTGTGTTGTTATTATATAAAAGTTCACAGATTGTCCTTTGCAGGGAGCTGTTATAACTGCTGCCATGACGTTTGTATTTCTTCTTGTTATTTGAATTGTTATAGTCGTGTCTTTTCTTACAAGAAATGCGAGACCACGGCGTTACCTTCCTAGGGCAGGGTGGGGGTCTTAGTATTGTATATCCGGTGGCGTCAGATTGTTTAGCAGGCGATAACGTTGCGCTTGTATTTGGCGTATTGTGTGGTGTACATTCTGTTGCAGAGTCTTGAGAATTAAGTGCGCTACGAAGGCTGTCATGGTGGTTATTGTGATATAGTAAGTTAATAGTGGCTACAGCTTGTTGTGGTTCTCTGGGGCGATATGTAATGGGAGCACTAGGCCCGGCTTGGTGCACTGTTACGTTAATGAGGTAGTATTCGGCTGCTGCAATGATGATATCTTCACCCCCCCAGACGCCATCTTTGTATTGTTGTTCGATATATTTTTCCCTTTACTCATCCGCACTTAGACAATTAGGCAAGTTTCCCACGAGCACTAGTGCTATGTTCGGCTGGTCTTTGTTCTCCTTGTGATCGAACGTCAGGAAAAACATGGCGCTTATAAACAGTTGCCGTCTCCGATCATATGGGCTATTTCCAGGCTTAAATTTGATGATAATGGGTCCTGTTTGCTATTATGCTGCACCGTTTTTGCTTTCATTGTCGTGGCTCCGCAAAGGTTCATTGTGTTGCTTTTTCCTTATAATGTAACCTTTGTAGCCCCGGTCTGCAGGAAAGGCATAATAATGCTTCTGTGGACAATGTTGATTAGTGTTCCTGGAAAAAGAGCTTACTACCTAATGGTGTTTTGTTAGGACTTTTATTAATCTCGCGTTGTTTTGGTTAACTTTACCTCTGTATTAACGGTGGTTTAAGTGTGGCTTTGTTTGATCGTTAATGGTCGAGCTACGCAATCTGTTTTGGTTTCACGGGTAATTGGAGAAAGTAGGGTTCACTTTTGAGTTATTGTGGGTTTATTGCTCAGGCCGGTCACCATTGTTAGATTATTTGAATAGGGTTTGTTAAATCATCTGTGCTCGTATCACGGAGTGAGGCAAAGTAAATTATAATGTACTATTGTTTTATGGCGTCCTAGTGACTTTAAAAGTTCGTGCTCGGCCAGATTGCAAAGGCGGGTGCGGTGCGACGAGCTTAAACATATGAACTTCATTGGAGTGTCCATAGGGCACGAGGGCGCGGGCTGCGGTGCGGGCTAGTTGGCGCGGGCCGAACGCGAATCGCGCGCGGGCACCTGAAGCTATAGCTCGTTCATACAAGTGGCTGCAGTGAGGGAGCGGCCGGCAAGTGCGGGAGCCAGGGTAACCAACTCCCAAAAATATTTACCCGTCAAGCTAAGTCCCACAAATACTTGAAAATCCCCCTTTTTTCATGTTTGAGTATGCCGCACCGCGCCTGCTCCGCGCCCGCGTTTGCAGTCTAGCCCAGCACTAAAAGTACCACTAAAAATAGAACGCCCCTCACTAAAAAATCACATCCCTCTTATTTACCCCTAAATCGAGGGGAACATCCCTAAGTTGGTAACCCTGGTGGGAGCGGGGATCTCCGATGGCCAGGCAAACCGCGCGTGTTGCCGCACCCGCACCGCGCTTCCAGTCTGGCCGCACACTATGCTTTTATTTTCTTGGGAGACGTCCCTCGCCACATGTTGCTGGCAAATGCGCGGAACGCAGTATTGGTGCCCTGGAAGGTGCCGGTCACAGCGATGCTAATATAAAGTAATAGAAGGCCTGTTAATAAACACGTGTGCATTCGTTGTCGCAGTATTGCAAGCCATGCTGTAGTATTTTTAAACATTAAACAGTATACACGGAGATATTGTTGACAGGGAGACCCCAATACATCTTGGGCGTCCTGCCAGTCAGCACTTAGGGTGCCGATGTGCACAGAGACTCCAAACACTACACTGCAACACTGTAGATTTGGATTTGTAATCGTTTTACTCCCAGTCTTACTAATCTTACTTAAGTCCTTAAGTTTACGATATGCTACTCAAATTGATGGTTCATAAACACACCCGACTATAAATTTCGAATTTTGGCAGCAACGACGCGACGGCCGGGTCGGCCGTCGTCGCTGCCAAATATATATACAATGTGAAGATGACAATATGACTTTAAATGAAAACACTGGCAATACTGGTTTATAGAAACATTTGTAAACTATCAAATAAATCCGAACATCGAAATTAAAAAAACAATTTTTTCTAACAAACTAAATAGCTTAAAACTGCAAACAAAATAAAACACCATTTATAAAATTGAGCCGTGTGGTATCCGGCAGAGTAGAATAGAACCAACCCATTACACTCACGGGTTTCGTATAAGGCGACTAATGTCCGAGGCAGAACACCTTGCGCCTCCGTAGACCAGAGAATGGGCAGCAGCGTTTTCTGTTAGTCTTTCATCACTGCGATCTCCAATCCGCCTGCCAAGCGTGGAGATTACGGCAAATTCCTCCCATCATGGGAGAGGCTTATGTCCAACAGTGGACGTTATGGGCTGTTGTAGTAGTAGTGTAGTTATAAAATTGGTACACTGACCTGCGATAAGAATGGCAACGCAGCTTGGTTTCATTCATGATAAAGCTACTTAGCTATTTTACTAAGTACCTATAATACGTTTATGTGTCCTGTCACTATTAAAACAAAGCGTCAAATTTCGCACAACACAACAACAAAGATACGATAACACTCGCGCGGCGATTTCAAACGGGCGCGGGTGCATCCGAAATTCCAGAGAAAAACAAAACGTGTCACAGGCAGGAAGGAGGTCCGGTGGCACACTGACCGCGTAACCTATAGACACGTCGACAAGTAAGCAAAGTAGAAACAAGCAAACTTACCTATGTCTTTCGCACATTCATATTTTGCGATTGACATGAGTGCGTAACAGGAAAGTTATAACTTTCGCATGCATTTTGTCTTATCTAGCTGTGATGACACGCTTTATGACTCTTATGGCTCGGGCATAAAGTATAATTTGCATTGAGAAAATAAATTTGAAAGAAAGGGCGTAGGTTTTTAAAGTAGCGAGCTGGCAACGTGTGTGGTTAACCTGTCGCGTGTCTCCTGTTTACAATACATTATGTAGAAAATACTTAAAATGAAAAATAATGTCCTGTGGCTAAACTACTGAATATATTCATTTGATTTTTTGTGTGACGGTTGGGAATATCATGACTTATACGAAGTTTCATTTATGATCATATTGTCCTCCCTACATTGTATAAAAAAACGAGCGTCCGTTCACGGCGGTGGTCCGAACCGAACCTCGAGGGCGAAAAATATCATCGGATTATTAATAAAATTTTCGGCATGTTGATGAAAAATAATGGCGCAACTGCAAGGACACCGCCCTGCCTCTGCGATACCCCGAATAAACATTTCCGATGTTGCAGAATTTATGAACGGTTACATTGTAGCTTTTTAATTATGTAGGAATGTACTTAGTATTTTTTTTTAATATATGTAGCTAGGCATATGCAGGGTAAATATAGGTAAGTGGTAAGTATATAGTACCCTTTTTCGATGCACATCTTCATCCTTGTTACAGACTTTCTTGACCGCTATGTGATGTTGGCTGTTAAACTCAATTAGCCTATTCCAGTGTTTTTCAACCTGTGGGTACTCTATAGGGGGGTCGCAAGAGGTCGCGAAAACTACCTCACTACAAAAAACAAGAAAGATAGATTTAATTAGAAAATGTTAACTAAAGGACATAGGTAGGTACCTAAACATTTGTATGTTTATACAAATTAACAAAATAAAAACCTCTTAGGTATTACTCATCCATCTTATTGAAGTTTCGCTTGTTTGTCCTTAACTAATTTCTCCCAACGTCGATCCGTTTTTGCTACATTGAGAATAAAAACGATATTACATTATAAGCATAAAATTTTTGTATGGATTTAATAGTTGTAATATACTTAAAATAAATGAAAAAAAAGCGAAGGGTCGGGGGTCTGCAAATATTTTTTTATATTAGGGGGTCGTGTCATGAAAAAGTTTGAAAAACACTGGCTATCAGGCAGTCAAAGCAGTACCTATCTTTTCTGTTTTAACGTCATACTTAGGGCTACCGCACACTATAGACAAGACTGTCTTTAAACAGACAATTACTAGCGAGACAGACTATGTATTCTCGCTCGCACTAGTAGTGTAATTATTGTCTGTCTAAAGACAGTCTTGTCTATTATATAGTGTGCGGTAGCCCATATTTGATGCAGGATTAGGACCAGCGCGGTGACCTACATTATTATATTGGGTAGCGTTTTTTATGATTTTAAAATAACATTATTTTGTTTCAGAAATCGTTATAGTCGTTGGCAATCGGCTAGAATTTTACGATAGTCAAGGAACACTAACGTACACAGAAACCATTACAGCGTCTGCAATATATTTTATGGCTTATGACCCAGTACACGAAAGGGTGCTGTTTGTCGACTCAAATGATGACACGTTCACTTGTAGTGTATATAGTTTTGAAATAACTACGAGAAAAATAGAAACTTTAGTTATAAATACCGGTTACGCTTTTAGTGTAACTTACGACCCGGCCACAGAATTACTCTTTTGGACTGAAGAGGGCAAACATTTATACTCGATTTCAATAAAACCTGGATTTAACAACACTGATAACCAAAAAAACTTAGTTTTATCGGATGAGTCGAGTTTGATTCGAACTATTGCCGTCGATAGCTGCAGAGGGTACGTTAATAGCAATGTTAAACGTTAGCGACAACAAGTCGACGATTTGTATTTTGTGAAAATCGAATCGAATTGAATAAATAAAACGATTGCAAAATATTTCAGGTTCATTTACTGGGTAACATACAACGACGGTTCTATATGCAGGGCTCGGTTCAATGGTTCCGAGAAAGAAGTTGTAAAAGGTCACACGGCTTATGGCAGTTTTACTATTGACCAACAGACACAAACGATGTACTGGGATACTCTCGGTTGCTTTGTATGTGCGGATTACAATGGAAAGAACATAAGAACAATGCGTGAAGAACCACAAGTGATGCAACGGGATCTGTTGACCGCTTCAAAGGATGTTCTCTATTATCGATCTAAGTTTGAAGCCGAGTTCAAAAATTACATCAGGACAATTCCTAAAAATCCACTGCGTGACATAGATGTGGAATCTAAACTTTTTATTGAACATGAAGAGCATATTTGGGCAATGGCCGCCAACTATAACATTGAAGATCTTACTCGGGGACTTCAGAACTGCGAAGCACTGAAGAGTCTCCTACCAAATAAATCAGTGACCAACGCTTCTACAGATGTAAGCCTGCTCTGTGTCCATGGTACAAAAGTTAGTGGAGAAGATCGTTGTGAATGTACACAGGGTTACAGCGGTGACAGATGCGATGCTTCAGTGTGTCAAAACTACTGCTTCCAAGGAGATTGTAGTGCCAATGCAGAGGGGCAACCTAAATGCAGGTAAGACATGTTCACCATTAAGAACTATGTAGTTAGAAAACATTTCTAAAAGTGAGCTTATATTTTAAAGCCAGATTGGCAAGCGAATTCTTAATCGCTAAACTTTTTTCAGTAAGACATTACAAAATGTCTCCTTCAAACTACCTACGTCAATTTACATAACTGTGGTAGCGTATTTTACTGTAAAACACAAATGAGCCGACGACGTCAGGATGGCGATCCTTTTTTTTCGGATGGGAAATCATCAAATGACTTCTCACTCTGAGCGGAGCAGGAGGGAGTGTCAGACTTTTACTGACTAAAACCCATCCATGTTCCTTCATCGCCCTTTGTGTTCCGGGGCCACGGTATCTCTTTCGAACAGTTTTCAACCCCGGCAGGCATCGGTCCTTGCGGACCCCTTCCTTTTTGCTGACTCTCTTTGGGGCGCGCGTGGAACACGAGGACACGGCGGTGCTCCGCCCACGTGGGGCACACCTCCACCGTGTGCTCCACCGTGTCCTCCGGTCGATCCTCGCAATGGAAACACCCGGGCGTTTTCTCCCGCCTTATTCGGTGCAGGAACCTCCCGAAACAACCGTGTCCGGTGAGGACCTGCGTCAGGCGGAAGGTGAGGACGCCGTGGCGTCTCTCAAGCCACTCCTCAAAGAGGGGACTTACCGCCACTAATGTGGCGTGCCCTGCACGGGGTTGCGACAGTCGCTCTCTCCATGTCGCCATGAGATCACGCCCTAGGATGGCGATCCTGACGTCAGAATGGCGAATTGTGTCTCAAAATGACTTACGATAAACCATGCATAAAATGGAGGATGCAGGTATGGTCTAGACCAGGGGTTCCCAAACTTATTTTGTCTACTGCCCACTTTGAGAAAAAAATATTGTTTTTGCGCCCTGTTTTTTCACCTACTTAAAAAATACTTTAACTTCAAATTACATTAATTTTTGTGAGCTATATTAGCGGAGATTAAACATTCATTCTAAACGAGACTCATACTATAACCCGCAAGAGTCAACTTGAGACCTGAGCGCAGTAGGTAGTACACAACGGTGCTCAGGTGTCAAGTTAACTCTTAGGGGCTACACCTGCCAATAAGAATGATTATTGAAACGCAACTTTATTTGTATTCAGACAGAGTATCTTTTATTCAAAATAAAACAAACATAATCTAATCTTCTCACGATCTCGATCTATTTAACATATTAGTTGATGTTCACAAGTTGTAGTCGAGAGTCGAAAGCTTAGTCCGTTACTAGAGTCCTCCAAGATGAAATTACAAATCGCCCCCTAAGCCTCTACACAACGCTCCCATTTTTTCTGGGTCTCTTACTGCCCCCCTTTAGGCCTGCAGCGCCCACAAGGGGGCGTTACCGCCCACTTTGGGAAAGGCTGGTCTAGACTGAATACCCTAAAAAAAAATGATCGCAATCACAGTTAGAAAAGTGCCTTTCGGCTTCCTTTAAGCTAATTTTATACCCATTACCTAAAATCTAATTAAAAATAAAAAGAATTATGTGTTTTTAGATTCTTTTAAAAACAAAATAAAGGCCCGGTGCTATTAATGAATAGATAGTGATTATTTTCTTTATTCCAGGTGTAATGCAGGTTACTCTGGGGAAAGGTGTGAAGACAAACCATGCCAGAGATACTGTTTGAACGACGGTGTTTGTTCCCTGAATGAGAATAGTGAGCCAGTTTGTCAATGCACTGGAGATTATGAGGGAGAACGGTGCGAAGTTCCCGGCTTTCTAAATAAATGTTACCAAACAGTCTCTATGTTGAGGGATATCTTTAAAACAGGTAAGAATCTTTGAAATCTGTCTTAGACTAGGACTACTCCCCGTCATTGCGATATTTTTTTTACTAGACCATACCAGTTCCAAATTTATCCTAAGTTTTTATGTTTTAAATACTAGTTTTTAAGGGTTATCACTATATTACACATTTTCTTCACAGATGCAACGCCGCCAACCTCTGACAAAACAGTGAACTGGACGTGTACTGTTGTTTGAACACAACAGCGCTTATTCGGAATGAGCACATGTATGATGTGCGGCCCCTGAAGAGTTTACTTGACTTTCATATCTACCACGACCACTCCGTACTTCGTCCTCACGATATGAAAATCTTACCCCAGCTGCTTTAGTGACGAGTTGGCGACAAACTACCGCGAAACCTATTACAATATTTTTTTGCGGTGGGTTTTCTCAATGTTTTCATTGATCACCATCATGTAGGCCTGATCCCAAATAGTTGTCGACATTACTGATTTTACTTGTTTCCTAACCAAATTAGTATCATAATATTTTAAAAACTGCACTTAACTTTTTTTTTATAACTTAACATAGCTCCGAAAACGTAGAGCTGGCCCTAGTTACATGGATGGACTACCTACCAGATGGCCGGGACATACGAAGTAGGAGGATAACTGGGTGTTGTGGCTCTCTTCAGGAGATGCCTATGTCCAGCTGTGGACTGCTATAGGCCGAGTTGATAGTTTGACACATTTGGCAATTATCTTCTTTGGATACGAGTCAACAGTCTATCTCAAACATGTTTTCTATTATATAAGATTAAGTTTTTCTTTTTAATAAAAATCATACATGATGTGAATATTTGTTTACTTTCGCATATTATTGAAGTGAAGCACGTATCCAAACTCTTGGTTCGGGGGGGGGGGGGGACAAACATTGAAACAACCATGAGAACTGTGCGTGGGCGCCGGCACTCGGATAATTATGTTAGATTCAAGGATTAACTTGGCCGATCTATCCAGAAAAGCCCATCAATTAAAAAGTAGGATTCGAAAAGCATTTTTGCATCCACCTCGAATTTGATAGGATTTCTTTTGTCCTTTATTAAATAAATATGCCTAATTCATTCCTTGCCCGTGGTATAGTTCCGTGGTACAGGTCCGGTTGACCCTGCCTAGTAGAGTAGAGTAGAGTAGGGACTCCATTTTCCGCACTTAGACTCTCATTCGGTCCGTTGTGCGTAGGTGTCCTGGCTAAGTTAGCCAGCCTAGCTCCGCCCAGAAACACAGAAGTTTCCTGGGAGCTTCACAGGCTTCGCGGAGCGACCTCACCGTTACGAGGATTTGTTTGCGTTGGGTAGCCACGGCCTCGCATTCCAGGACGACGTGGGCGGCTGATTCTTCGGCGTCAAAGCAGCCCCTGCAGAGTGGGCTGTCCGTGGCGCCTATTAAAGAGATGTTTGTTTATTGGGCAATGGCCCGTTATTGTCCCTATTATTATTCTGAGGTTTTTTCTACATAGGCTGAGCAGTCGTTTTGTTAGTTGCGGATGTAGACTTGGCATCGCCATTTTTGACTGCCTGCAGTCTGTAGACCGTGACCATTTGTTGTTATGTAGTTCAGTTGATCTCTGGCGAATCCATGTACGGAAGTGCACTGCCATCTCGGAACCTCTCTTAGCAAGTTCGTCTGCGGCGTCATTGCCTAGGGATCCACTGTGCCCCCTAATCCACTGGATGGTAATACTGTTGGACAGCGATATACTCTCCAGGGCGAGGTGACATTCAAATATTAATTTACTGTAAGTTTGTTTGTTTTCTAGGGCTCTAAGATAGATAGATAGTTATATAGATAAACCATTTATTTAGTGCACACAAAAGACATAGCACAACACACAGCAGTACAATTTACATAATTATAAAAAACAAGGTGCCAATTTACAAAAAGAAAAACATATTTACGAAATTAGTATAGTAACACCATGACATACTTCAATTAAACTAAAATAACAAGTTACAAGGTGCGGTGTGTGTCTCAAGGTTGCACCAAATGGGAGTCCAGCTCAGCATGTGTCAGGCATGCACCTGACGCTGATATTCTGCTGGATCCCTGTAGTGACATACGGACGTCGAGCAAACGAGATAAATTGGCGTTGTGACAAAGTGTTATTCATGCGCGGAGTGAAATTATGTAAGTATACCAACCCTCAACTTAAATTAAGTGTTTTACAGAAAGTTTTCGTCACGTTACGTTCTTGTTCGTTGATGTGTGTAAAATAATAATAATAATGTAAAATAATATAAATGAATAATCTTTTAATACTCATGTGTCATCATAAGAATAAACGATTTGGCTAGACTAAATTATGTTAACAATAGATAAATATAGGTTAATATCATGTGAAGGTATTATTATAATTATAATTATTGGCCAACAAAATATCCACATACAATGCAATTACTAACTACCCCCTTGTTCATAGGTTTGTGCCCACGAGTTACGCTACAGATAGACAGATTAACTCGGGAAGAATACAACAGCCAGCTATATAAAGGACGTGTTCGAAACAGTGATACCTAGTTTTTTTTGAGATTCTATAAGAAACTGCCGCAGTCGAACTCTGAAGGTGCCCAGACAATTAAGATTCCTTATCGGCGGGGGAATATTGTTCCAGCATTTGGATGTGGCGTATCTAAAATTTCCCCTGAAAGCAGCTGTCTTGTGCGATTGAGTGGAGAGTTGCTGCGAGCACTGCCTACTTGCGCATTCTCTTCTGCTAGCGATCCAGCTCAGTTTATTGTACAGGTAGGTCGGCTGCTTGTACTTTATAACTCCAAAAAGTATGCATGCCAAGTGCAACTTACGCTGCGACTTCATCTTGAGAATAGAGTGCTTATTTAAGAATGGCGTTACATGACTTCTTGGTGGGATTGAGAAGCAGAATCGAGCGCAGGCATTTTGCACCCTCTGAATCAGTCGTTTAGTTCTTGCCAGTATCCGAGGGCCAATAACTGTATCTGCGTGGTTTAGGTTAGATAGCACGAGTGACTCAACCAGCTGGATACGCAGCTCCTATGATAGATAAGGCCTTATTTTATAAAGGACTTTAAGCCGATAGAAACAAGTGCGCACTGACTCTGCCACGTGCGCTTCGTATCTCAACCCAACGTCCATGTTCAGACCCAGATTACACACTGACTCGACTGACCGACTCACCCAGCAGGGTAACGTTAAGTGATGCCGGCACTGCGCTGATTTGGTTCCTGGTTCCAAACATCATGTATTTGGTTTTAGTGGGGTTAAGTACTAGACCGTTATTTTCTGCCCAGCATGCTATTCTGTCAAGATCTTCGTTAAGATCGTTTATCGCGATGTCATAGTCACTTGGCTTAAAGGAGATATAGACTTGCACGTCATCAGCATATATATGATACCTACATTTCTTCAGGGAACTTATGATTTCCGCACAATACAAAATAAAGATAATGGGGCCCAGTATTGTGCCTTGCGGGACTCCCCTGTAAACAGAAGTGAGTGATGAAACAAGAGATGAGCCATTGCTCAGTCGTATTTCCACACGCTGTTGACGGTTGGTAAGATAGCTTTGGAACCAGTGTATAGTATTTTGATCAAATCCATAGTAGTAAAGCTTTGATAGAAACAAATCTATATTTATGCAGTCAAAGGCTCGCGAAAAATCAAGTAGGACAAGAAGTGTGCATAGGCCGTTATCCTGTGCTGACAGAATGTTATCACGTCCAAAAGAGCCGTAGAAATACCACGCTGTTTGCGAAAACCTGACTGTAGCTCAGGCAGAATGTGTTTGTCTTCTAGATACTTTGACACCTGCTGACATACCGCCTTTTAAGCGATTTTAGAAAGGCAAGGCAGAATACTGATAGGCCTCAGGTCTTTTAAATCTGTTGGATTTGCTTTTTTAGGCAATGGCCTTACGATAGCAATTTTCCAGATGTCAGGGAAAGTTGCTGAGACGATTGATCTGTTCACAATGTCGGTGATGGATTTTAATGTATGTGGGAGTGTAAGCAAAAGCATATTCAGGGTGACCTTATGATTAGAATTGCTATGTCATCTGCATAACCCACCAAGTACAGACTGCTAGCGTTGAGCTCTGTAATGAGCTCATTTACTACTAGGTTCCACAGAAGTGGTGACAGCACCCCACCCTGTGGGCAGCCCCTACTAACGATACCTCGTGTGGTGGTGTTCACAGTGAATTGAATAGCGCGGTATTTTAACATATTGTGAATCCATTGTATAAGCGTTGGCGCCACACCGTGCACGACTAGTGCCTGGCTGATGCTGGCGAAGTTCGTTTTGTCAAAAGCACCCTCTATGTCTATAAAGGCGCCCAGTGTTGGGTTTTTGGTTTTTAGAGTGTTTCCTATGCGTGTGACTACGCAATGGAGTGCGGATTCAGTTGACTTGCCTTCGTAGTAGGCGTGTTGATTAGGGTGTAAAAAAAGGGGTGTGAAATTGATGGTGTATCGGATCCATCTGTGATCCGAACATGATAGTTCGGTGGACACATGCCAGTCCTGGATAGAATTGGAGATACCTATAGTGGATAGAGTTAGTTGACCCTGCCTATTTATAAAGAAAAGTTTATGAATACAAAGGACATAATATGTCTGAGCACGCTCGTATATTTTGTGTTAAATTAAGTTAATTTAATATTATTACACTCGGAAAGCAAAATAGGAGTACGAGCGAGCGAAGCGAGCTGGAAAATTTTTGCTTTCTGGCTCGGATGGTATTTTCGTTGTATTCTCTATTTGTCTTGGGAATAGTCGGATATAATGAACTAAGGGTCAGGAGGCAACTCACACTAGTGACTTATATCTTTAAGGTAATTAGAGGGAAGATACACAATGCGGATATATTGCGAAGAGTGGAGCTAGCTGTGCCAGACGGGTATGTGGGGCGTCGTCGTCAGCCGCAGTTGCTGGTAGAACCACGGGCGCGAACTAACTTGCTGCGCGAGGTGCCGCTCACGAGCGCGCTCCGCACTCTCAACCTCATTGCTGAGGACTTAAAAATATTCTGTTGCGCTTTGGGTGAATTTACAAGAACAGCTACTTATAGAATTTGCTATGTCAAAAACAGTTAAATTATTTAAATTATAAGTGTGCTACAATATCGCATTGGGTCTAGCCTGTAAGGATATTTGTATGTTTAGAGTAAATAAATAAATAATTTTTGTATTGTATGTATTTTCTTTTCCGTTAGGGGAGTGCAACTGCACCCCCTTGTACCCTACTGCCGGCGCCCATGGAACGTACATTTACGTACTTACGTACTTCGCAGTCGTTGTGTATAACGGGCTGGTGTCCGCAACTCCACGTCAAGCGCGTATTTTGCGTATGTATGGGCTATAATACACCACGCGGGCCCAGTGCGGATTGGTAGATGTCACATGTCTTCGAATTTTTGGTTCTAGGACATGCCGGTTTCCTCCAGGTCCACTCAAATCTGTGTGGTTCTTTCTTCAAAAGACCATCTCAGACACTATTCTGCATAGTCCTCATGTGAATTGAGCAAAATTATGTCTGGACTTCAAAAGAGACTATGACCTCTGAGTTTGTTCGGCTGTTTCTTCTCAGAGTAGTCAGGTACGAAACACCGGCCCCATCTAGTTTAAAAAAAAAATGACGTGTAAAAGTGTTTGTAAAAACCTACTTGCAAAATAAACATCATTTATCATTTATCATTTAGCGGGGTTAAAAAGGGGTAGAAACTTATTTTGGCGGAGATTTGCTTTGAAGTTGATATAAATACTCAAAATTGCTTTTGAGTTAAATTACTTTTATTTTGACACACATGTCTAAAAACTCAATCCGATTTTATTCCAAAAAAATTGAACTCACCTAAAAACTTTTAATTGTAAAAATATCTGTGTTTGATTTGTTGTATAAACTATAGTGTTATATGGATCTTTTGACTGTCCAAGGATCTTTTGGCGCGTGCCTAAATCTGAACTAACGCTACTATTTTGTTTATTTTTAAACAATTTAAATATTATTATTATTATTATTTCTTGTTCTTTAAATTTCTTCTCTCGTAAGAGAGTACAAAAACCCTACCCACGGGCCGTAGCCAAGTTTGTAGGGGGAAGTTTAAATGGAGAATGTTGATGATATTGTAGAAGAAGTTAAGAATTTCCGGGTGATGCGACACGTGTTCAGAATTGTGGCTTTTTGAAGCAGATGAAGTGTGTGGGGCGAAATGTGTAAAGTGTTTAAGCTTTGCATAAGAGATTTCGGTACGATACCAGTGGAAGAGAGCACTATAGGGACGATGTGGACGGTTTGTGCTTCCCACTGGGTTTTTATTTCTATGGCGAGGTCTTGATATTTACTAAGCTTTTCAGATATTGTAGTTTGAATGTTGTGTGAGTTTGGGATAGCTATATCTATTAGGTAAACTGTTTTGTTGGTTTTGTCGTGAAGGGTTATATCTGGTCTATTGAAATGTATAGTTTTGTCAGTTATTATAGTCCTATCCCAATAGATTTTCTGATTCCTATTTTCTAGTGTTATTTCGGGTTTATATTTATAGTATGGTTTCATCTCACTTATGAGTTTATATTTGAATGCTAAGTGTTGGTGTATAATAGAGGCAACTTGGTCATGTCGATGCTTATAGTCAGTCTGCGCAAGTGATTTACAAGCTCCTGTAATATGTTGTATGGTCTCAGAGGCAGTGTTGCAATGTCTGCATAAGTCAGTCGGCTGATGAGGGTCTTTAATTATATATTTCCTGTAATTACGAGTAGCTATTATTTGGTCCTGGATCGCTAGCATAAATCCTTCCGTCTCGGGAAATAGCTCGCCTCGTTTGAGCCATTCGTTCGACTTAGCTTTGTCGACGTGTGGCTGGCTCAGATAGGCTCGGTGTCTCCCGTGGAGGGCCTTGGCAGACCAAGCGGCAATTTTTTCTTGTGTGGTTATGAGTAGTTCATTCATTTGAGTGTTTCTATTGTGTAGGTTAAGTGGCGTAAGTTTCGTATCGTTTTCGGTTACATGTTTGTGTAGTGATGAATTTTCGGATTTGTTATGAAAGTACGCTCTGAGTGAATGTATTTGTTTGTTGTGTAAGTTGTGTATGTCTATAAGGCCTCTTCCTCCTTCTTGGCGCGGCAGAGTAAGTCGCTGTATGCTTGACTTTGGATGGTGTTTTCTGTGTTTGGTAAGAGATGTATTAATAATGCGTTGTAATTTTTTGATATCTGTATTTGACCAGTGTATGATTCCAAAAGAGTAAGTGAGGATGGGTATTGCGAATGTGTTGATTGCTTTAATAGTGTTTTTGGAGTTAAGGTTGGTTTTCAAAATGAGGTTAATGCGGTGTGAGAATTTATTGACCAGTTCTTGTTTAGTCATCTTTTGATGTATTTGCCTAGATTGTTTAAAACCTAGATATTTATAAGTGCTCTGTTCATCCATTGGCTCTATTGATTGGCCTGACCCGAGTGTGTAACTATTATTTTGTACTTTTCCTTTTACAACTGATAAGATTTTGCACTTATCAACTCCGAATGACATACAAATATCATCAGAAAATTGCTGAGTTGTGTTAGCTAATACAAAAAGTGCGTTTATGTCAGGTGCATATAACTTGATATCATCCATGTACATGAGGTGTGTAAGCATATAATGTGTGGTAATGTTTGTTAGTGTGTATCCAGCGTCTGTTTTATCTAGGAGGTATGAGAGTGGATTGAGTGCCATACAAAACCACAACGGGCTTATAGAATCTCCTTGGAAAATTCCACGTTTTATGTGGATTGGTTCAGTAGCTATAGTTGAGGAGGAGGAATTAATTTTTAGAACGGTTTGCCAATTCTGCATGGAAATTTCTAAGAAATTTTTTAGTGTTGGGTGAATTTTATATAAACTCAAGATGTTTAATAACCAACTGTGCGGAACTGAGTCGAAAGCCTTTTGGTAATCTATGAACATTGTGTGAATATCTGTCTTACTTTTAACAGCGCTGTTCATAGTAACTGCATCGATAGTTAATTGTTCTTTGCATCCTTGGCTATTTTTACGGCATCCCTTTTGTTGTTCTGCCAAAATATTATTTTTGGTTAAATGTTCATATACAACCTCACTTAAACAGGCTGTTAAAATTTTGTAAATAGTTTGCAGACATGTAATCGGTCGGTATTTCGCTGGGTTTATAGTATCATTAATGTCCTTGGGTATCATATACGTTACGCCGTGTGTAATGTATGATGGCAGTAAATGTGGTGAGTGGATGAATGTGTTTAAGTGGTTATGTAAGAAAGGATGTATGCTCGAGAATTTATTATACCAGTAATTGTGAATGTTGTCAGTGCCAGGCGATTTCCAATTGTGTGTGCGTTTGATGACGTCTATAAATGTTCCTATAGGTATGAATTCAAATTCCATTTCTGGGATTTCTGGTGTTACTTCGTTGATCCAGTCAGCTTGATGATTATGATTTACTGGATTTTCCCATATGTTAGCCCAGAATTCCCGTAGTGTTTCGGATGTAGGTGTCTCTAGGCTTTGGTTAGTGGTGTCTCTATTATTTGTTGTAAGATTTCTATAAAATATTTTTTCATTATTTATAAATTTTGTGTTTTGAACTTTGCGGTTCGTGCATTTTAAATATCTTTTGAGTCTACTGGAAGCTGCGTTTAGTTTTTGTTTTAAGGTGTCTAAAAAGTGTACTAATTGTGTGTTTAAGTTATTATTATTATTTTTATATATTTTTTTATATAATTTTATTTTTTTATATTTATACTAATATTAAATAGTTCAACTTAGATTAGTTTAATTAAGTTAACACTTCTGTCGAGCGTCCCGAGACGCACACGTTTTTTTTATTATCTACTTTCCTACGCGATATTTCGCACGACAGATTTTGATGACTGTTATTTAATAGTTGTATGCTGTGGTTTCATCACATCTTTCTTTTATTGAAAAAAACTTTTATAAATGTCATGTCTCACATCTTTCTTTTATTGAAAATACTTTTGGTTAACTATATCATGTCTTTTTCCCATGGGTGTAAGCAGAAACCACAGAACACCTTCTGCTACGCTGATGTGGTAAAGAACCCAGCAAAAACTTTCTCTATGGTATCATTAGCATAAAATCTGTAGTTCTAAGAAGTCAATAATCATTTATGGTGATTTTAATATTAATTTGTAAATCTTGAAAACAAATTTCTCGAGCCTACCAGAATAACCCCAACTAGTGCCCCTTGCCTAGATAATATTTACACTAATATTATACCCACCCAAAAAGCAATTATTAACTTAATAGATTCAGATCATTGTGGGCAATTGATCACAATTCCAAATGTAAACAAGACAATCACTAAAAAGGATATCATTGTTAATCCAAAAAGTAAAAATCGCCTGGAAACTTTTAAAACTAAACTTTTATCAAAACTATACCACTTTTGTCAGTTAATGATGATCCAAATCAACAATATAACGATTTTTTCAGTATGTATTGCGCACAATTTGAAAACACATTTGTCCCTAAGACAATATCTGTAAATAGTAACGCTTCTTTCAACGACTGGGCCACCATTTCTCTTCCACAAATAAAAAAAAATAAAAAATAAAAAAAAATAAAAAATAAAAAATAAAAAAAAAAAAATAAAAAAAAAAAAAACATACAGTACTTATGTTGTAACATATACATATACAGGAAAAAGTATTTTATTTGTGGGAGACTGGCGCCTAAACTAAGCCGAGGCCTGTATTTTAGGACACCAGGTCCCCACTAAGATACATATTAGGAGATCTAACAAAAGTAGTGCCATATACTTATTACAATATGCATCAAAGTTTTTAAACCAGATAGGCAAACTTATATTAATAGTACTACATATTTAAGATAGAGTAGAAGAGTAAACGAGTGTTTTTGTGTGGTAGTGTATGAGTGCTGTTTTATGAGCGTGTGTTCATGAATGAGTGTTCTATGTGTGGTGTATAGTGATTGTGTGTCAGTGTATGAGTGCAGTTGTATGAGCGTGTGTTCATGTATGAGTGTACTATGTGAGGTGTGTGGTGATTGTGTGTTATGTGTTACAAATACTACAAAACCTGAGACTAAATTTACTTTTTTATTTCCAGTAGTTCCTCAGTCTCCTTATAGTCCAATCCCAACAGCCATGACGTTACCTTTCCCTTACATTGTTTTGAATTACAATTAAATATATTTTTTGTTTTATTAATTTGATTATATAATCTAGGTGCAATAAAGTTATAAAATTTTTGTGCAAATCTAGTTTTGGTTTTTGAGGTTTTGCAAACGGCATATTGCCTTCTTGTGTTAGCAATCTCCTGGTTAAACGCCGATATATCTCCATGTTGTCGAAGGACGCTCAGAAGAATGTACAGTTGTCTAACTGTTAGTACACCGGTTTCTTGATATAATTTCCGGGTAGAGAAGAGTCTAGGCTTAAAGAAGGCAACCTTTAAAATCAACCTTTGAGCTCGTTCTAGCTCCAACAATTTTGTTTTGTCCGTGCCACCCCATGTAGTAATACAGTAGGTCACAATGGATTGGATCAAGCTCTTGTAAACCATGATCAGCGTCTTTCTATCTGCTATGTGTCTGAGTTGTCTAAAAATGTACGTAAGTTTACGCACTTTCTGCGCGATATTATGAATGTGTTCTCCAAACGATAGTCTATTGTCAATAGTAACGCCTAAGTAACGTATTGATTGGACAGATTTTATTTGCGGACAGTTACTACACTGTGATACGGGAGGAACTGAACATTGGTGGGCAAATATTTGGGATACGCTTTGTGAAGTCACTGCTAGGTGACGAACGGAAAATTGCATGTATTTGGTCTTGTCCGCATTCAATGTTAGTGAATTAGCAGACAGCCAGTGGCAGATAGTGTTAAACCCAGCCTGCGTTTTAGCATAAACCTCTTCCCAGGTGTCACCTACAAATGTCAAAGTAGTATCATCTGCATATGAGATAATATTACAGTCTTGGATTTGGAGCTGACAGAGCTCATTTATATAACATAAAAATAAGGTGGGCCCAAGAATACTCCCTTGCAGTACTCCAAACGTCATTTTAAGATCATCACTCGCGTAGTCACCGATACTCACACACTGAGATCTTCCCGATAAATAATCAGCGAAAAGATCAAGCTGTTTCCCCCGAATTCCCATGCTGTTTAGCTTGTTTAAAAGGTTGGAGATACAGACTGTGTCAAACGCCTTGGCAAGGTCAAGGAAGATGGTAATACATTTCTTATTTGCATCCATTTTCTTAACTAAATAGGTGGTGAAATTAAGAACAGCCTGATTAGTAGATTTGCCTGCTCTGAAACCAAATTGTGATGAGGACAGAAGTTGATTCGATTCTAGATAATCTATAAGCCTACCATTTATAATTCGTTCAAATACTTTTGACAATGATGTGAGGATTGATATAGGTCTGTAGTTGTTGACACAGTCGGTATCCCCTGCCTTGTGTATAGGAATAAGTATAGATTTTTTAAGTGCATTGGGGAAAACACCAGCCTCTAGACAGCGATTTATGAGATCGGTAAGCACAGGAGCAACAATGTCTACAACTTTTTGCAGGAACCTAGACGAAACGTTGTCCCAACCCGCTCGACAATCGTGTTTTAGGTTAAGTATAATTTTTTTAACTTCCTCGTAATCCACATTTAGTAGGACAAAAGAGTTACAGGGTGAACGTTCTTTATGTTCATCGACATTTTGAAAAGGTGGGGTAGGAGGTATAATTTGTGCTAGTCGACTACCAACACTAGCAAAAAATTCATTTACAGTGTTGATAGACAACTGCGGGGATGAGTTAGCAGATAGCAAGTCTTGAGAAGAGCTATTTTCTTTACTATTATTATAACTTGTAATCGTTTTTATTGAATTCCATAACTTTTTGGAATTATCTTTAGCCATTTGCAATTGATCTTTTTCATACTGACGTTTCAGTTTTTTCAGTAGATTATTACAGAAGTTTCTGTAACGTTTATATGTTGTACACAAAATTTCATTATTTGGTTCATTTTTAGTTTTTAAGTGCATCAAGTCCCTGTTTCTTATACACCGTAGAAGGCCAGTAGTGATCCATGGCTTTAGGAGAGTTTTGTTTCGGGGAATCTTTAAGATCACAGTATGTTTATGAATCAAATCCGTTAAAATATTTACAAACATACTAGTAGCTAAACATGGATCCACTTCATTATAAATCTGACCAAAATCTATCTCCGAACAGTCCACTACAGCTCCTTCCCAATTAACTTTCTTAACCGTGCTAGCATTTTTTGCCTTTCCGGAACTTTTGCTGTTAAGACAAAACAATATAGCTTCATGATCAGATATCGTAGTTTTTAAATTAAAGGTAAAAGCATTTTGTATCGTCTTAACTATAACATGATCAAGGCAATTCTTACCCCTAGTCGGTGTATTGATGGCTGGTAGTAGACCGTGGAAAGAGGTAATGTCGAGATAAGCTAGAGAGTTAGCATCTGAATTTAATATATTTATATTGATATCGCCCGTTATAATAATATTCCTAAAATTAGATAATTTATCAAGTAGATCATTAAGTGATATTAAAAAGTTATCAAGTTTTTTAAATGACGGTGGTCGATATATAGCTATTATAACGGTATGATTTACTCCCATCTTAATGACCAAGCAATTTGCTTCCATAAACAGCGGTTCCTCAATTTTAAAGTTATGTCGATCATTTATCATGACCACAATACCATCATTTTGATTGTAATTTTTAGATGTCTTATGTGAACTGTAGCCATTTATTTTAGGGAGACTAGATACCTGAGAGAGCCAACACTCTGATAATACAATTATATCACAATCGAATTTCAGCCTAGCCATCATTATCAATAATTCATCAAAGTTGCGATTAATGCTGCGGATGTTTTGTTGTAAGATTTTCAAATACTTTGGGGGCTGTATGTATGTGCTGCATTGTTCGGGATTACATGTAACAGGTTCAGAGACGCGAAATTGTTCTACATTGTTTAGCAAATCATTTACGGCAGCGAACACAATAAATTATGGAGTTCGAAGGAAAAAGTTATTGGAAAAGAAAAGCTATTCAATCCATCGATATCTGCGCTACGAATGTTAACATGAGTTTTGTAATATTTATAGAATTTTGTAAATAGTAGTATTATAACTTTGTGTGTGTGTGCTTGGTGTATAATATAATTTTGTAAACATGTAGTATATAGAGTAGAAAGAAAAAAATCAGTTTGGAAACAAAAAACAGTGAATTTAAACAATTTCAAAGGAGCAGCTAATACTAGTCATATTTTATTTAAATCTAAATCTACTTCGTCTTTTATTTGGATGGGTCTTTCACCTTTACTCTTGCGGATAAAGATTCGCCCGAAAGAAATCCAGCAGCCATCATAAGAATGGGATTTAGCACATTGCCTGGCTAAGTAAAATAGTCTACGTGCTTTGCCAGTTAACGAGTCTGAAACATAAATGTTTCGTGGAGGCCCTTTTATCTTTAAATGATTTGTGTTCAGCGGTAATTGTTTTTGTTCCTTCTGTATCTTATTAAAATATATAACGGCGGATATAAACGACGTTTTTCTGGCTACGGTAGTGAAGTCAACGACTAAGGCTTCGGTCTTAGTATTAGTCCTGTAAATGTCGCGTATTTCTGATTCTACCACTTTAGACGGTAGATTGATATTGATTACCATTGGTATTCATAAGAGTCGAAAACGACTTTATGAGCTGTATGAAGAGCGGAGCGGGATAAACACTGTAGAATTTAATTTGTATGTTAAGAATTATTCTAAATTATTTAAAAAAGTTTGTTTCATAGCAAAGTCACGTTACTTGAGTTCAAAAATTAAAAATAGTAGTAAATGACATGGAATAATTACATGGAACATTATAAATAGCGAAACGGGAAGGTCTTGCAATCGAAATAGTGACTACAGCCTTGCTATTGGCGATAATATTTTAAATTCAGACACTCAAGTTACCACAGCCTTTGAAAATCTCTTTGCGGATATTCCCCTAGTATCGACTACTAAATCGCTAAACTCGTCACCTGCTGCTGCCGAGTCTTTATAAGGGAAAACGTTTCAGTCTGTGATTCCGAATTTAATTTTAAATATGTCACCTGTAAAGATATAATTAAAACTTTTCACACCTTAAATGTTAAAAAGACCGCCGATCTATGGGGTCTATCTATCTATCTATCATGGGGTTTTGGTTTCCGCACTTAATCCTTAAAATGGACCATTGTGCGTGAGCCATGGTGGCCGTTTACTCCAACCAGCCCACCTCCCTCCAGAAGCAGAGCAAACTTCCCGGTCTTCTCAGGGCATCCGCAAGGGATCTAGGTGTTCCCAGGGTCTCCTCGCGAATCTTGATAACGCCGGTGCACTCAAGGAGCACATGCGCCACCGTTTCCTCCGCCTCCATGCATGCTCTGCACAGGGGACTGTCAGTGATTCCTAGGGTATGGAAGTGTTTATTCAGTGAACAGTGTCCAGTGATGGTCCCCGCCACCAGTCGTAGGCTATCTCTGTCCAGGCGCAGAAGGCGCCTGGTCAGCTTTGTGTCCAGGGATGACATAGCTTCCTTGGATTGCCTACATCCTGATGCCGAGGTCCACCATTTCTCCGCTTGTATTCGAGTGTGCTCCTTTAACCAGCTTCTTAGCTGCTTGAATAAATGGGCACAATGGACTCGGGACCGCAGGGTTTTGTGTTGGATCCTCTTCTGGCAAGTTCATCAGCCGCATCGTTCCCAAGTGATCCACTGTGACCTTTGATCCATTGTAGTGTTACCGTGTTATGGTTTAGTACCGTGATTCGTTCTAGGGCATTATGGCATTCTAGTATCAGTCTCGACGTTATTTGATTACTCTTTAAGGATTGAAGGACTGAGGCATTGTCGGAGAGTATTCGGATATTAGTATCCGTAACCTTCCTGGCCTCTATGGCGTGTGCCGCTTGGATAATACCTACACATTCTGCTTGGTAAACAGAGTTGAGTATTCCAAGGGGTTTGGATATCTTGATATTTAGGTCGTCAGAGAACACCCCGACACCTGTCCCGTCGTTGGTTTTTGATCCATCAGTGTAGATTCTTAGCTCTTTTGTACCTGAGTAGTCACACAACTCCGCCGTGAGCTCTATGTTGTAATGTTTTTGGAAGCAGTGGGTCTTCAGGATTCTGTCGCTGGGTGATGCCATCATAGGCTGTTGTTTGATTGGATCTTCTCTGATGCGTGTGTGTTTAATTCTGGAATCGTTACTTAGGGTGCCAGATACTCCGAGTCTGAAAGTCGCTATGGCCGCCTCCTCTCTTACGACGAGGTGTAGAGGTGGTAGCCCCAACATTACTTGTAAGGCAAAGGAAGTTCTCATACTGCCGGTGATTGCCACGCAGGCAAATCTTTGTAATTTCTCGAGATCCTTTTGGGTCGTACTTAGGTTGGTCCTGGGCCACCAAACTAATTACATTCTGTAGACGTTGCTAAATCCATTATAAACATTGTAGCTCCTTTTTTTTTTTTCTTTTTCTTTTTTCGGATGGGAAATCATCAAATGACTTCTCCCGCTCTGGGCGGAGCAGGAGGGATTGTCAGACTTTTACTGACTAAAACCCATCCATGTTCTTTCACTGTAATATTTAACGATTGTATTGACCATGGTGTTCCTGTAGTTTCCTGTCCATGTAGTTTCCTGATATAATGAAATATAGTAAAATAATACCATTGTTTAAATCGGGTAGCACATCAGACCCCACTAATTATAGACCCATTTCAGTACTTTAAAACTTGTACTTACAAATTTTTGAAAAATTAATTTTGGCACAAATGCAAAGTTTTTTCAATAAACATAAGTTATTACATAAAAAACAGTTCGGTTTCACAAGGGGTTGTTCAACTACTGATTGTGTTGTGTTGTGTTGAACTTTCAGGATACACTTAAAATGCCTGGGAGGACAAATGCGATGCTTTGGGCAACTTTTGCGATTTATCTAAAGCTTTCGATTGCGTTCTTCATGAAACATTAATCAGGAAACTACACCACTACGGAATCCGTAACGCCTCTCTGGATCTTCTTATTTCATATTTGAGTGATAGGATTAAGAGAGTTGATGTTGATGAAAAGAGTGGGGGTACCCCAGGGCTCAATTCCTTGCCTTACCTCATAAAGGATAATCATTACAGATTATTGCTTGCAGACGACACTTCTCTTTTATTTAAAATCAAACGTCAGCAGTTAGTTACGGATGATGTTAATAGCGCCCTGGCAAAAGTCGTTAATTGGTTTAATGTTAATAATTTACTCCTAAATGAGAAAAAAACTAAATGTATTAAGTTTACGATACCCCATGTAAGACAAGTGGAAACCACTGTACTAATTAAGAATGAAGAGTTGAAACCGGAAGAGAGCACAGTGTTCCTAGGCATATAGACAAATTGTCGAAAAAGCTCTGCAGCATACGCCATTAGAAGAATTCGTGAGTTAACTGATTTAGAGACAGCCCGTTTAGTTTACTTTAGTTATTTTCATAGCGTGATGTCGTACGGTATTCTCTTGTGGGGTAATGCCGCCGATATTCTGCCAATGTTTGTTTTGCAAAAAAGGGCAATTCGTTCAATTTAAAAATTAAGTCCCAGATACTCCCTCAGAGAAAAATTTAAAGAGATTAATAATCTTACTGTGCTTTCTCAGTTTATTTATGAAAACCTTTTGTACGCACACAAAAATATTAATTTTATTAAAAAATACAGTGATATCCACAACATAAATATACGAGGAACAAACACAAATTTGTTGTTCCTGCAACGAGGAACTTTCGGAATTCGCTTATTTATTCCTTTCCTTTATACACTCTGACATTGAATGATTTGACATAAATACTTAGTTCAGTATTTTATTATTTTTTACTTTTTTAATTTTATGTTATATTTACCTACTGATTTGACAGGAATATTTACTTACTTTGTTAGGTATTCTACTTCTTCATTATTATTGTGACATTTAATGATTTTTATTGACATTGATTTTGTAAATTATTATTAATTTTATTTGATTATTGTGAATGTTGGGACCATGTGGGTCACATTTTTATTCTTTGTTGTTCATTTTTTTGTTGTTTGCTTTTTTTTTCCACAACTGTCTGTCAGTTTGAGTACTATAAGCGACCTACCCAAATGTCCTTTATTTGGTATTGTTCGTCGTTTCGTTGAGCTCCTTGAGTTATAAGTCGAGCTACACAATAACCGACAAATGCTTGCACTGACTGGACAGGTCCACTCAAATCTGTGTGGTTCTTTCTTCAAAAGACCATCTCAGACACTAATCTGCATAGTCCTCATGTGAATTAAGCAAGATTGTCTGGACTTCAAAAGAGACTATGACCTCTGAGTTTGTTTCGGCTGTTTCTTCTCAGAGTAGTCAGGTACGAAACACCGGACCCAACCAGTTTAAAAAAAATTACGTGTAAAAATGTTTGTAAAAACCTTGCAAAATAAACATCATTTATCATTTATCATCGTAATCGCAAAAAACAGCTAATCTTGTTCAGAGCTTATGTACCTACACATTTCGCCAGTTATGTTTAAATCCCACGTATTAGGGATAGCCATGGGCGCACCGGAACGAAATAAAAGCGCCAGTAATGTAAAATTGGTAGCAATAGATTGTGCGATTTACTGTACCTACCAATATCTTCATTCTTCTTCTTAGCGTGTTGATGACAATTTAAATTGAGTCAGCCCAAAAGGCGACGAGTTTGGCACTTTCAATAGCGTCCATTAACTCGTGTGATATTAATTGTTTTTAACGACTTCATTACTACACTACAACAGCCCATAACATCCACTGCTGGACATAAGCCTCTCCCATGATGGGAGGAATTTGCCGTAATCTCAATCACGCTTGGCAGGCGGATTGGAGATAGCAGTGATGAAAGACTAACAGAAAACGCTGCTGCCCATTCTCTGGTCTACGGAGGCGCAAGGTGTTCTGCCTCAGACATTTGTCGCCTTATACGACACCCGTGAGTGTAATGGGTTGGTTCTATTCTACTCTGCCGGATACCACACGGCTAACGACTTCATTAAAACAAGCCAATTAAATAAATTCAGTAAACTACAATACAAACATGTTTATGTACTCGTCTACCCATAAAATAAATATAAGTAGGTACAAGTATAAGTTTCACAAATAAAAAATATATTTGTACGTGTGATTCATAAATATTGTGGTCAATGGCATTTTATCTCCGCATCCGTATCACACCAGTTACAAGGAAAAATACACATTATTATACCGTCTACCTAAATTTAACAATATTACCTGAACATGAGGTCGAAAAGAAGTAGGTAAACCCTAAACGATACTCGACGGATTGTTTTCTTCTCTAATCTAAAACAAAGTTGTCAACAGAAGCTGACATTGAGAGTAGACTACTCGTCTAATCGTCTTACGTCTTATACCTAATTCAGTCATAAGTTGCATGTAGGCGCGAGCACTCGTGTTAATGTATCGGTCAGTGATAACGCCAAAACGTGAAAAAATAAAAAATGTTGGAACATTTATCTTATGTTATGGACATACTGACTAAAATTTTCGGGTAAGTCACATTAATACCTACCTATTTATTTATTTCTATAATTACTATTTATGTAGTAGGTACTTACTGGTTTTTATTTTTTGATATTTTAGTTGGTGAAGGTTAAATCTATATGGTTATCGATAAGTATGTAAACAGTTTGCTCCCAGTTGGCTGTTTGATTAACATGATTGTGTGTAGGTATATTGAAAGAGATTAACGCCAGACTCGATAAAATAAAATAATACATAGACACGAGATTGATACTAGCAACAATGTTTACTAAAGTGTTTAACTTCACTAGATGTTAACCATCGTCACATCGCGTCTATACAAATATAAACAATCGTTCAGCCGACTTAATTGTTAATCGAACAAATGACCCTCGAAGTTATGTTACGGACCCAAATTCAAGGTAAGGACATGCAACTGTTTTATAGAGTATTTCTTAATTTAAAGCAAGCAGGGGTAAATAACTAGAAATAGAAGTATCCAGCAGCCGTATAAAAATACGGCTTGTAGGTACTTTTTACTACTAAATGCACATGTGTTTCCAATGTAACGTTCAAATGTGTAGCTATTATGGGCACCCGTATAGGTTACCTACGATACAATTTAAAAACATGTTAAGGAAGTACGAATAGATACCTACCTCTTTTTTAATTGTTTCTTTACATAAGTAATTCAATAGTGCCTTTGTGACGTTTCATAACAATGGAAAATTGTATGAATGTGGGTAGTTATACCTAAATCGTTTAGTTTTCTACCATTCAATAATGTTTTGATTTTAATAAGTAATAGAAAGATAGCCTTTGCCCAGCAGCGGGACTAAGAAAGAAAAAAGAAAGATCTGCTTGAAGTGATAGGTACTTACTGTTTAGTCAAGCCAAGCGTTTTCCCAACTATGTTGCAATTATTTTACATGAAGGAACAGCCTATCTTACCTGATAAACCAGAATTTTGCATGAATCGTATGGCATGCATGCATAACTTACAACACCTTTGTATTATTTACAATTTGGTTCTGGAAGGAACTGATGAAAGATTTTTAGCTAAAACACTCATTTCATTTGATAATTCAGAGAACTAGCCATCATAACGCAACTTGTCTAGAAGCTTGTGCTGGTCAGACTCAGGCCGTTATTCCTATTAGTTTTAATCATGCTCAATTTGATCTCGTCTAATTTAGACAACATTGGACCGAGTGTGTCTATTACCTATTCTTGTGACCGTGGTTTTACTTGTAATGTGGAGAAATACTATTTACTTCTATGATTTACTCAACTTATCCGCTGACTGTTGGAACTTTTCCAAAATACAATCAGTAGGTTTTATTTCACACGTCCGTTTACGGTTTGGTGGTTAAGTCTTCGATCAACAATTAGTTGAAGAGTTACGTTGTTAAACCTTCAGAAACCATGATCTCTGAACTGCGTTGCAAGTACGTAGGAATCGATTCGATAAATCTGACAGTAATTCTCGACAAAATGAGTTTGTTATAAACTCATTTTGTCGAGAATTACTGTCAGATTTATCGAATCGATTCCTACGTACTTGCACTGCTGAACAGTCTCTTTCCGAAATAAGGCTTTTGCAGAAGATTATCTTGGACAAAAGCGCGGCAATGCAGAAATAAAAACAAGCAATAGGTACTTAATTACTTATTTATCTACGCTGATCTCTAACAAACTCGTTTACTTTGTTCAATGGAAGGGTAGTAATCATCACACAATAAAATTGTAGGCAATTATCTGTTCCTATTTTTATTATACCCACAGTTTATTCTTTACTCTTCAAATAGATGATTTGATTTGATGCTAGCAAGAATATTTTATTTACGACGTCACAATCAATTTTCTTAGCCCAATAATACCCGAAGAATGTTATGCCGCAACCATTACTGTAACACATCAACTTAGTTTAGCTTTAAAATCAACAATTCTAATCAGATCAACCTGCGTAATAGGATTAGTAGAAACATTCCTCATTGATGATGGGTGCCCGTTTAGGTAGGTAGGTACTTACTTACATTTCGTAACCTGTCCCAGATAGCACACGTGATAACATATCGGACTTAACCGTACTTATCTTTACTTACTTGTTAGGTACTTTCTTGCACGTGAATGTAGTGCAAAGTTCATGACTGACAAGACAAGACCTAGGTACCTTTATTTTCTTTAGAGGGGAAGTCTGTCAAGGATTCCCCGGCCTTTTCCCAACTATGTGGGGGTCGGCTTCCAGTCTAACCGAATGCAGCTGAATACCAGTATTTGACATGGAGTGACTGCCTATCTGACCTTCACAACCCAGTTAGTACTAGGTAATACGATACCATTAAAGTACACACATCAAAAATGTCTAGGGATCAAGCATTTTTATGCGGATTTCTTGAGATTGAGATGTGGCTTTGTAATAAATTTATGATTTTATAAATTTATATGGATCCTTTTTGGTGCATTTCATAATTTGAATCAGGAACTCTCAATCAAATTCGAGTAAAAGATGAAAATAAGCTGTCAATATTTTCCCTATAAAAACATACAACGCATTGAAGACATTATTAGTGCTACTGTTTCCCTACTACTGATTAAAACCAACGTTATTATGGAGCGGCGACGTCATTTAAGCAGGGAAGAAATGCTCAGAGCCGTGGGAATGATAGAAGCTGGTTCCCGGCAACGTACTGTAGCTTTAGCTCTGAATACAAGTCAGAGTGTTATCAGTCGACTTTGGACACGTTACCGAAGCACTGGTACCGTGGCTGAGCGCCATGGAGGACGGTATCGCTGCACCACACGGAGACAAGACCGATACATTCAAATCTTAACTCGAAGAGCTCCAACAATAACCGCCATGATGTTAGCCGTGAGGCTTCATCACTCTTCAGGGAACTTAATTAGCGACCAAACAGTCAGAAACCGCTTGCATGAAGTGAACCTTCATTCCCGAAGACCGCTACGGGTACCACCTATAGCAATGCACAATCGTAGGATTCGATATCAATGGGCTCTTGAACACAGAAATTGGGCAGAAGAACAATGGCGTTTCGTGTGCTTTTCTGATGAGTCTCGTTTTGGTATGAGACCGGATACAAGACGTATACGACACTGGAGAACCCCTGGACGCCAACAGCGATTAAAATCCTGCCAGGAAGTCCATCCTTATAGTGGTGGAACCATCATGGTATGGGCGGGTATTTGGATCGGCGGAAGAACTGAGTTGATTTGGATCAGAGGCAACCTCAACGCTCAAATTTATGCTGAGACGATTGTATCAGACGTCATCGTTCCTCTACAAGTGCAAATCGGTCCCTTATTTCAGTTAATGCATGATAATGCACGACCGCACACCGCAAGAGTTGTAAGACAGACTCTCGCCGCAGCTAACATCAATGTCCTGCCCTGGCCTGCTCAGTCGCCAGACTTGAACCCGATTGAGCATGCATGGGATATGCTACAGAGAAGAGCTCTGCCGAATATGGAGGGTATCCAGTCGCAAGAAGACCTTTTTTTGTTGTTGCAACGAACATGGGCGGCCATTCCACAGCGTGATTTGGATGAACTCATTTTGAGTATGCCAAACCGATGTTCTTGTGTTGTTAGTGTTCGCGGTAGAAACACGGATTATTAATTGTTTAAGTTACCCAATAAAATTTTAAAGAAAACTGTTATTTCAGTCTTTTTTTCGAACTTTAATGTTAGTGGTTCAAATGTCAAAAATCCCTTTATTAGGAAAATGGCAAATTTCTTTATTAATGCAAAGGTGACTTGGTTTATCGTTACTGTGACAAACGAAAACACTTTATTTGATGAATCCTTAAAGAAAATTTTAATTAATATCAATCAGGAGAAAAGTTATTGCAAAAATATATGTTGATCCCTAGATACTTTTGATGTGTGTATTTATTAACACTAAATACAGAAAAGAAGAAAGAAACAGAAATATAGGTACGTACCTACAAAGGTGATGCTTATTCCTAAAGAAATCTCTTTAGCATACCTGCGACAGGATAGTAGATAAAAGAGAGATGAAGACACAGTGTGTAAAAGAAGAAGACCGTCGAAGCCTAATAAAGCCTTCGCTGTCAGCAGATAACTATCGAGATTGAAGAGAAGAAGAAGATAGTAGAAAAACACCGTCCATCCATTCATTTAAAATTCTTTCACTTCCATAAAACATTTGTCCTCCTTTACGCTTATAGAAAAATTCAAAACCTTGCTATCTTTCTATCTCGTGGCAATAAATCCATGTTACACCATTAAGTGCAGTGCCTATGTGGCCTCGCGTTCAGGTACCAAGCCACCGAGAATAGGTACCGTACATCGTTAGCCTTGGACTTGCTTGGCCCGTGTCGGAGAGCAATTTAAAAATAATCCTCAATTAGCTCGTTATGTTTTTACTTACCCAAGTACCTATATGGTATTGTTCGGCCTAATGATACACTGATACTTAGTTTAAATATTAAGAACTAGGTTACAGGCCTCGCGGCCCGCTTGGAATTCGGTAACTGTCCCACGTGATTATTCTACCTGGATAAAAAGTATCAAGTGTTAATCTAGGTTATAAACTATATTTGCTTGTCAGATTTCATCCAAATCCGATCAGTAGTTTTAAAGATACATAGTATTATTTACTTAGTGTGTGATTCTGAAGGTCAAAAGTACAAAACTGCATTAAAGTAAATCATTGTGTGATAACATTGTTTTACAATGCATTTACATTTATGTTTATGACAAACATATTTATAAAGCGGATTATAAAATGGACGACTGTTCAGAGTTCAATGTATTTCTTGGGAGTACTTTAGTCAGAATATTCGTGTGTAAAGGTCGTCATATTCTCATAAATCTCATAATAGTTGTACGATATATATAATTGTACTAGTTTTTTGTATTATAGATTCAGTAGCAATAGCATCCTGGACTCTGGACTTGTGCCCGATTGATGGCGACACGTTTTCATTGTCTATGGTCAGGTTCCTTCGGGAAAAACAGGCACGATGATATATATATGACGACACGGTTGGCGCATTGGTTGAGCGATTGGCTGCTGCGCTACGTGTCGCGGGTTCGATCCCCGCACGGAACAAATATTTGTATGGCCTACAGATAGTTGTGCCGGGTCTGGCTGTTTGTGTATGTGAGTTTAAATGTTTGTAAACGCACCCACGATACAGGAGAAATTCCTAGTGTGGGGCAACGTTTTTTTTAAAAAAAAAAAAAAAATAATAATATTATGCTATTGTTAATTTTAATACAAAATTAAAACTTGATATTTACCAAGGAAGTGAATCATCGCACCTTCGTATTGCAAGAGAGAAGGTATCAATAGGTAAAACAAGAAAAGTTCATCAAACGATAAACTCACTGCTTATATTGTTGCAATAGTCATACCTAAATACTGACAAAAAAAATCTTTTACAACACATTTGCTCGTAAATGGTCTCTTATTTCACCAATTTCAATATCGTATTGTATCTAATTACGTACTTGTGCGTTATTGTAATGTAAAACGTGCGTTTTACATTACATTAACGCACAAGTACGTAAGCATCTTGATAAACCGTGCGGTTTTAAAATGAACGGTACTTTTTTTAAATATTAGCAATGAGTTTTTATGTCAGAAAAGTGGTCAACATTTTATGAATAAAATTAACTTTGAGATATAAAATATAATAATAATAACTTGACAACATTTAAAATGCCAACTGGCAACGTAATAATCAATTTTACAAATTGTTTAAATTTTTATAGCTTCTGTATGAAGTGATTAAAGATTTATTAGTTTAAGGAAGTCCGAGTTTTATTTATTTCCTCGCAAATATGTTACAAAACGTCGTATGACATACGTGCGCTTTGATAATTCAACTTACCGCACTATAAGTGCGCACAATAGCACAATGTACTATTTATTATAACACATTTGCTCGTAAAGGGTCTCATATTTCACCCATTTCAATATCGTATTGTATCTCATAACGTACTTGTGCAGTAATGTAATGTAAAACGTACGGTTTATCATCTTGATATACCGTGAGTTTGCTCCGTCTAAAACAAACGGTACTTTTTCAAATCTTAGCAAAGAGTTTTTTAATACAGTTGCTCAAAAAGTGGTGTATTGCAGGGACGTATTGCGTTCGGGATGTGGGCTATTACATACTAGTGCTTTTTTTTCACCTTTCACGAACTCGTGCGTTCTCTTTCCCAACTGAACCTGATGGACGGTATTGAAAGTGAAACCGTATTCAAAGCCGTCGCCAAATTTCAGGCTGACTCAATTTAAATTGTCACCGACACGCTAAGAAGACGAGAAGAGGAATGGTAACTTATTCTACAGCTGCTTCTAGACCTTCCTAAAAAAATTAGGTATTGCCTTGTCATAAGCAATAACAAATAATCTATTGGGAAATTAAAGAGGTTAATATTAGTAAAACCTTTATCACTGACTTTCATAATATATTTATTCACTAAGAATAGGGAATATGCATGAAATACAAAACTCTTTTTATTTATTAATAATGCCTTGTAGTGGCCCTTATACAAATTGTGGTACACTAGTTTAAGTTTCTAATACATCACTTATTTTACAATTTACTGTTTTATGTAGCATGTTTACAGTAAAACGGAACGCACTCTCAAAACGCGTCGTCCTCGATAACGCCGGTGGTGACGTCAAAGTCTATGTGTCAATAAAACACTTTTATTTGAAAATTGCTTAAAGTTTCACTAAGATTTTATAATAATACTAGCTGACCCGACAGACGTTGTCCTGTCTTAACAACCTACCCTACCTGTTTTTTTCAGACCATTTTTTAAATTTTTCTCTCCGTAAGAACCATCCTCGTACTTCCAAGAATATTATAAAAAAAGAATTAGCGAAATCGGTTCATCTGCTCTCGAGATTTGCGCTTAGCAACACATTTAGCGATTCATTTTTATATTATAGATTGTTATTGCAATTTTTACTTGATTATAGCACATACAATTAGTAAAATTATTCTATTAAGGGCAAAAAATTTGATGTAAACAAGGCAGATTGTGGTAAATGACGTCACATCATGGCCGCGACAGCTACGGACAAACGTCCGTAGCTGTCGCGGCCATGTTTGAACTGTCGTATAAAATTGCAGGAGTTTAATATTATTTTTAAGCGACAAGCAGTAGTTGCACTTAACTTTTAATACTTTTCTGGGGTTGTTATTACTGTATATTTTATTGATTTAAATGACGAAATAATAACGTGCATATATATTCCCTAGGTATTGAATATACCTACTTAAACCACCTAGATTATGTATATTAGACATTTTCGTTGACAACAATGTAAAAACGGAAAATTTTCAGTAAAATATGTGACAATAAAGTTGTATTTCATGAGAAAACGAAGCAATACAAATAGGTTCAAAGGGAGAAAAACACCAACGCAATGTCTACTGTGACTTTGAAACCGATTCCTGAGTATCCTATATTCCGAGATTATGGTCTAATTTCACATGAATCAAAGTACTTAATCAGATATTCGAATGATTCGTAGATAGTTTTTACTGAAAATAACTTTTCTCATAAACTCGTAGAAAATGCATTTAAGATTATTACGCTTGGTAGATTTAGAAACAATAGTTTGACTTATAGACGTAACACTATTTTCCTATTACCCAGTACTAACTGGGTTGTGGAGGTCAGATAGGCAGTCGCTCCATGTAAAATACTGGTATTCAGCTGCATCCGGTTAGACTGGAAGCCGATCCCAACATAGTCTGTTGGGAAAAGGCTAGGCAGGTGATCATGATGAGTGACTTAGACGTAGCAATAACCATGTCTAACGTCGACCAATGTTCCGTTGAGAGAATATAATTATAATTTAAAGAACCAAAACAAAGCAATTCAAAAGAGATTTATTTGTTCAATGTTTTAGAATTACACAAAAAATACTTGCGTTGTTTTTCTAATCTGTACTTTTATCTAAGATTATTTTTCCCTATTTCAGCCAAATATCCGCGCTACTGGGTATACAATGGGCTCCCGTGGACGTCCCGATGTCGCGCCGGCTGCAGACCCTGGCTGCCTTCGTCTGGATCTACCTCATACTCTTCGGAGAAGCCGTCTCGATATACCTGTTCATACAGCTGGTGTACTCCAGGTTCTGGTGGATTGGGATACTGTATGGAGCCTGGTTCATAAATGATATTGATATTTGTAGCCGTGGTGGACGAGCGTGAGTATTCGTTAGATGACCAATTCATTTTGTACCGTATAGTAATCGTATACACAAGTTTTTAGTTTGCGCTTTGAACCATCAGAGTCCAGCTACCTTTCATTGCAATACTGCCCACATGATGTCCCTAAACCCTAAAATCATTACCTAACAACTTTTGGTTCTTAATTTAAGTAAGTACACATTATTTTAATGTGGCAAATCACGGTCCGTAACATAGTACAGGTTCAATAAAATAAGTAGTTTCATCAAATAATAGCACGATTTTTTTTTTTGTGTCTAATTAACTGTCGATCTGTTTGTTTAGCCGACAGACAAAATTAACATTTCAACCTTACAACATCTTCATTGAATTATTTCATGTTTTCATCAACTGCACTACAGATAGTAAATCAAATCATCAGTTTCTAACACCTTACTCTACTAATTCCAGGTCCCAATGGGTCAGAAGCTGGATATGGTGGCGTTACCTGTGCGACTACTTTCCGATCAAACTCGTCAAAACTGTCGACTTAGACCCTTCTAAAAACTACATGTTTGCTTGCTTCCCCCACGGCGTCTTATCTTTAGGAGCCTTCGGAAGTTTTTGTACCAACGCTACAGACTTCCACAAACTATTTCCTGGCCTGACCAGCCATTTAATAACACTAGGAGGACACTTCTTGATCCCCTTCTTCAGAGATTTAGCTCTAGCCCTTGGAATCTGTGCCTCTTCGGAGCAAAGTCTTCTATATTTGTTAGATAAAAAGAAATATCAAGGAAACTGCGCGTGTATGATAATTGGTGGTGCTGCTGAAGCGTTGGATGCTCATCCGAAGGAATATAAAGTGATTTTGAGTAGAAGAAAAGGATTTGTTCGCGTTGCTATGAAGTCTGGGTAAGATCTTTTGTTCTTTTTATTTTAAAAACTAGTAGAGGTATATTATAGATCTCTTATTTGATCGTGAAGTGGTGAGGCCTTTTTTTTTTTTTTTTTTTTTTTTTCGGATGGGAAATCATCAAATGACTTCTCCCGCTCTGGGCGGAGCAGGAGGGAGTGTCAGACTTTTACTGACTAAAACCCATCCATGTTCCTTCATCGCCCTTTGTGTTCCGGGGCCACGGTATCTCTTTCGAATAGTCCCGCAACCCCGGCAGGCATCGGTCCTTTCGGACCCCTTCCTTTTTGCTGACTCTCTTTGAGGCGCGCGTGGAACACGAACGCGCCGTCGACACGGCCTGTCGTCATGAGACGGACGGACGGTGAGCTAGCCCATAGCCCACCGTCCACAGGCCCGCGCCTACGGTGGCCGGGGGCCACGTGGTGGCCCCCGACGCCCTGGGCGTCTCCCACGGCGGCCGGGACGCTGTGAGGTTCTCTCCCTCTCACGTTCCGCCACCTCCTTCTCTAGCATTACTGCTTCGCAGAAGGAGGTGACGGCGTCCCATTCCGTCTCGCTCCGGACCATGGCTTGCACCAGGGCCGGACGCGAGAGGTCGCCGCCGCCAATCGCCGCTTCGAGGACACGGCGGTGCTCCGCCCACGCGGGGCACACCTCCACCGTGTAAGTGGTGAGGCCTTCATTGGAAGTTGAGGTCATTAAGAGCCAATTATGATAAATAAGAAAACATTTATCTGTGCTATAAGTGCTGTAACTATCATTAATGTCCCATTAGCATTACGACGATGATGACAAATCTTTTCTCTGTATATTTTTATCGTTTATGTATTTTATGCGCAAGCGCTTGGGAATATTTCGCAATCGGCTGTGCGTGATAACACGAGACAGGCTCGCTGTTACTCTGTGACATCTCCGGCACAATGCGAAATATTGTGCAAGTTCATGTAAATAGCACTTTACCCGATTTGGGAATAAAACATGAATCTCACGCTCAATTGTTGCGGTTGACTCAATCATTCTAGACATAATAATACCAGCATTATTTATCTTCCTACTGCAGGGCAAAGACTTCTTCTCATATAGAGAGGACATTGAATATCACGCTCGCTCGCTCAAGGCGGGTTGGCGATTCCAAATCTTATAACTACTGGCATACTACATTTCGTAATTGTCTTGTTTCCAGGGCCTCCTTAGTGCCAGTGTTCTCATTCGGTGAAACGGACCTGTTTCGTCCCCCAAACAACCCTGAGAACAGCTTATTGCGCCGGTTCCAGGAGCAGGTGCGCAAGTACACCGGGATCTCACCCATGTTCCCCATGGGTAGGGGGCTGTTCCAGTACTCTTATGGGGTGCTGCCTATGAGGGCGCCTGTTACTGCTGTGGGCGAGTTTCACTGATTCTTTACATTTTAGATTTCGGTTTTTTGGGAAGCCAGCAAGTAGATACTGTGGCTTTGATACATTTTTAAAAAATATTTTAAACACACACTCAGTTTGCAATTTTGAAGCTTGCAAAGGCTGGTAAAAGCTGATTGTAGATGGCGTGTCCATAGCTTAGTCCCAATCTGTCCAATGAGGACAAGCTATTTTGAAATTTAGAATGACATTGACAGATTTTCAACCAATGACGATGCTTGGTACAAGCGATGCTAGCGCCATTAGTTCCCCATTCACTTTAGCCTGGTATTGTTTCCTTGCAAAAGGATGGGTTAGTTTTAGTTTTAACTTTATAATATCGTTATTTATGCATCTTATTGATGCTCATCAATACATAAGACGCAAAAATAACGATTATGTTTTTTTTTTGAGTTTATAAATATGAAATTAAGTTTTTTTACCTATTAATCCAAGTTTGTAATTAATTCCAGTTGGTGCACCAATGGAAGTAAAAAGAAATTTAGAACCAACAAGCGAAGAAATAGACGCAGTACACGCAGAGTTCACAGAACGCCTGAAGACACTCTTCGATACAGAGAAGGTCAAGTACTTAAAGTACCACGAAGAAGCCCGACTAGTCATCACGTAGGCATATTACTTTAATTTTACTGCATTTAAAAGGATTTTCCGCACACGTTCATCTGAAATACATTCCGCGGCCCATCCTTGAATAACACGACGTTTATGTGCGCGGTTAGACATTTGGTTAGGTCATTCTAAATACAACTTTGTCCAGCACAGAGGTGTGCATTTCACTTTGGTTATTGCTGCACGAATTATTCGAATTTTAAATGAGCTACTAAACGGGTACCTATGATCCAAAACAGACCTGCAGTGGCCAGTCGCCTACAACGAAAGCACTTCTCAGGGGCCACCAGCCTGAGAAGTTCTTTCCTGGCAGGACTCCTTTCAAAATTATGCTTTCGCGGATCGTCTTATAATCATTTTGAAATTAGTTTTGGGTATGGGATTTCGGTTTTGTAAGAGATTACTTTACTCTAGTATTTTCTTTACCAACCTTTTCTTTCGTAGTTCCTATTTTTTATTAATTATTAATACAGCATTTCTTTACAAATACTTTTCCCTCTCTTACCAAAACATACCAATAAAATAAAATTAACCCATATTTTTAACCGACTTCCAAAAAAAGGAAAAGGTTAACATTGCAAAGTTTGTTTACTTCAGTGAACGAAAAGGAAGCGATTTATCCGTAACTTGCATAGTATAAGTATTTGCTGCAAACTGCAGGTTTTGTGAATCATTAACGTTAGAAAGAATATAGGCCAATTAACTCCCTTTGAACATATACAGTACATTACTGCAGCGGCCAGCAACAGAGGCGTTGATGGACGAACGTGTAAATGTGGGCAGATTCGAAGCCGAGGCACACATACGTAAGTCCATCAATGCCTAGTTGTGGCCAAGGCTTGTATAGTACTTTTCCCTAATAATGAAAATACCACTAAAAATAAACTCTCGCATTGAAGAGTTCATTTGTTTTTTTTTCATTACACCGCTTTCTATTTGCAAGCCAATTCGAAATTAAAATAAAACATTTGATAAGTTACCTCCTTGGTTGCCATGTTTCAGAGTAAAAGATCGTTCCATTTTTAAATGACACGACAGTTATGAGTTATGTAATATGTAATTTATTTGGCCGCTAAACACGACAGATATGGATTTTCATACAACTTTTGCCGGCCGCTCGTCGCATGTATCTGGCCAGTACAGCAATTTCGAATTATCTCGAAGAAGGTGGTCAAAATAATGCTCAAATTTCCAAGCATGTTTGAGAAAAACATAGTTATCATCTTCTTTCTTAAAAATAGTGTAACAACTAAAAATATTTGGCTACATAAGGACAAATTATACGTTTTTATGGAATTTATATTTTTATGGAATTTTTTAACTGGAATTATCTATAATTAAAAATATTTCCATTAAGTACTCTATCAGTTAATTTAGTCGAAATACTTAATGCCTTTATAATAGACTGATTGTTATTATTATATTATGAACTAGTTGTAAGTTTGTTAGAAATAAGCGGGTAGATGAATAAAAGTGTTTTTGTATGTTGTAAAAGGTTGTTTAATTCCTTTTGTCCAGTACGGTTTTACGAATGGGCGGCGGTAGTTTAAAACCTGTTTTCATGAAAACTATTCGAACACGAGTCGTTCAGACATAGGGCTTGGCCAGCCCGCGTAACAGGACCGCGGTTTCTTCAAATAAAGAATAGACAAAATGACAGATTCCTTTTGTTCATGTCATTTTGTCGATTCTTCGTCGACAAAACCCGCTTCTACGGTGATCATGCTACGCGGGCAGACGTTAGCTCCATATCTAGGTACCTACACACACGCGGCACTGTTGTAAAGAAACACAAATGAATCATTTAATCCTATTGCAGTCCAATGCTAGGCTAGGCCTCTCCCAAGTTGCACCGCAATACTCTCCGCATACAGTCCGTCTCAGCCAACTTTTAAAGGTCTCGGTCCATCTAGCGGCCAGGCGCCCCACACTACACTTCCTGTGTACGCGGTCTCCAGAACTTATTTGCTCCATCGTCCATTAGTCCTTTGACAGACACGGACAGATTACGAACGAATAAAAACAATATAATTTTACTATTTTTATTTATTTTATATATTTACATTTTTATATACAACGTTAACATTAACGAATGCGCATGTCTTAGCGCACGACTCATTTGAGCATATTTTTATTACTCGGCTATGAACACACAAATATTACACGACACGTAGCACAAGAAGTACCTATCCTTCACAGGGAACGGTATTTATGTGAACCTTCTAGAAAATGTTTTCTCCGCACCCTGATCTGGTGTAAAGCACCAACAACTTGGTTACTTATAGGATTAGGATACTTCTTAATTCACAAACTTACTACCTCATTCATTTATTCTGTTTCGTTCCTCAAAGCTCTGCTATGTTCTTCCTCGTCTGTTCTTCTTTAGCGTTCATCTGTTTGTCGCCACATTTGTACGTTCATAGCCAACATGCCTGCCTCCCTTACGTTTCATGATGAAGGTATCATTATAATTTTACACAATAATATACAATACGAGCGGGAATGATACAGAGTATATCGGGCATGTTACTACGTTACTTAGAAATAACACATTGATGATAGTAAAGTACTAGAAAATTAAGTGTTTGATGGCAATGCAATCGATTCGGGAGATGATACATAGCTAGAATATGAAAAGCGGAAGTGTCTTTGGTAATGAGCAATGTAAGAGAAGATAGAAGAAGAAATAAAGAAAGAAGATAAAGCATGAGCTGATTGAAAATATCAATTTTTAAATCAGTGTGAAAGTGAACCACACAATCATCAACGTTTTTATAATAATAATACAAGTATCTAACATCGATCAAACTATTTTCGCACAACAATAAAATTAAATTATGAAACAAATAAACACAATGAAGTATCGTAGTACCATGCGGGCGTCAGTCCAGCTCCCGCCCATTGGACAGTCACTCGAAAAAAGTGAGCTCTAAAACAAAATCACCGACAAAACAACTATAAAACTCATTGTAACATACAATTTACGACACAGCTATTATAAACACGCGGCAAGATTTAGTACCGGAATATTTTTAACAACGGTATTAAAAGACACATGTCCCAATTTCAATGAAAATAAAAATGATCTCTATTGATAAGTAACGTTGTTCGAGAGCTCAGAAAACTCAAACACAAACTTAACAAAGGCTCAACGAAACCTAAAAGGCTATAGACATTAAGTAACAAGAAGACATTATCGGTGAAAAATCATTGTATTGAACACGGATTGGATAATGGAAAACGGTTACATCTCACACGATATTTCCATACAGATTTCTACCGAGAATACAGTCTTAACGAAACGGTCGTTCTTTAAAACGTCATTAAACAAGAAATGAAGGTCACCATCGAACCGATCCTAGATCAGACGAAAACTTCAGGCCAATCCAGTGTTTTCGTCGTCCACTAAAAATCTCTATAAAAGTTTGATCCCAAGAACGTAAACGTAAAGTAGATCCTTAGTCCATGTCTGAAGAAAGTTTTGTATCGGTGGATCGTCAAGGACTAACTGATCATGTGTCAAAGTCGGGTGTAATCTGAGCCGTGAGGCCGATAAGTCACAATCTATATAAAGAAGACTAGCGTGTTGTGAAGCTCACGCTTGCTTCGGATGCAGCGCAGGCGCGGGCGGGGCGGGCTTAAAGCATTGCATGAGGAAGGCCGTGTACATCACGAACGCTATTGAAAGCGCTATCAATGCGTACATGAAGATGTTCAGCTCAGGTTGTCTGAATCTGTTCTTTCGGAGCCACTCTAGTACTTCGTCTTCAGACATGAGGTCTCCTGTAAATTTGGTCAAGATGAGGATTGGTGCATATATTTTAGAAAACCAAGAATTGTGAAAGAGGTCTCTAAAAGTCACTAACCTAATTGAGTACAATGAACATTCGACTGAAATTTATGCGTTTGACGATAAAGAAAATTGCATTCTTTAGCAAACTAGTTACTTTTGTTTCATTATCTTACCTCTGTATATACTAGGGAATCTCTTCCTGAAGTACACAATAGCTGGCAGCTTGGTGACTCCCCACTTGCGAGCATACCGCGGATCTTGCATCTTCACGAACGTTATGTCTAGGTTATCAGTTTCACTGTCAATGTTCTCCAATTTGTCGAGTACCGCCCGACTTTCCGTTGATTTCTCGTCTGTAACCATCAAAATTAGTAAAAATCTCTTACAAATCTTAGAAATTATAAACAATCCCCGTATATTTTAGTCGACTTACAGAAGTAAACAGCTAGAAATTCGTTCTCCTCCAATAATTTGTCCAACATCTTACGGTTCACCTCCTCAATTTCGTTTTTGATCTCAAAGACGTCTTGAGATGTCAACCATTGTAAGATCCTGTCCACTTGATGAAGGTCTCCGTCGTATAACATCGGTATTTGCTTACGGAAGTATACCAAAGAAGGTATATTGACAATGTTGTATGTAGCTGCTGCTTCATGGCTGGCGATCTTAACGAAATCAATACCAAATTGGTCGACTTCTCCGTCAATTTGTTCTAGAGATTCGAGGATTTCTTCACATTCTGCACAGTCTTCATCGTCATCTAAAAGCAAGTTTTCTTTATAATGTAATTCTACTATCCCATGTATGTTACTAGTAGCTTTGCCCAATAACTTGTACTTACAGAAAAAGACAACCAACAGATGTGATTCGTACAGCAATCTCTCCAACATTCTATCGTTGACAGATTCAATTTCATCAGCCAATTCTCTGTTATCATCATCAATAAGCCATTCAAGAATAGATTCTTCGTTTTGTAAATCACCTTCGAATAGAAGAGGGTTGCCGTTTCTAAAAACAAATACTTTTTGTTAGACAAATTCATAATTATTTCCCTTCATCCAATACTATGTAATAGTCATAAATATTCTTACCTGAAATAGACCATAGCAGGGAAAGTTTTGATTGAGTATCTCTTGGCGAGTTGCGGGTCTTGAATCTTGACCATGTGAATGCCATACACATCACACTCATCGTCAATGCTCTCGAGACCGTCAAGAATATGGTCGCATATATGGCAGTTCAATTTGTCTAAAGAGAAAGAAACAGATAATATTATCGTCTAGTGATGACAAAACTGATACCTCATTGTGAGTTTGCAGAGTATCATACTTACAGAAGTAAACAGCCAAATACTGTGTATCTTCAACCATCTTTTCCAACATCACTCTAGTAATAAGTTCAATACGATCTTCAGTTTTCTGAGTAATCAACCACTGCAGTACTTCCTCTTCTTCAGCCAAAGATCCCTCGTATACATTCGGCACATTATTTTCAAAGTACACTAGTACTGGGAAATCTGTCACTCCGTAAGATTCGGCGATCGAATAGTCTTGAGTCTTAACGAACTTGATCTCGTGTCTATCGCAGTCATCATCGATATTCTCCAGTTCTTCCAATATCCCGGCGCATTGCTCGCAGTCCAAACTATCTGTAACATCCCGATCTATTGCCAATTAAAGTGTAATAACATTTTGTGAGCAAACCTCATTGGATGGACAAACTGTTCGGTACTATTGCGTGCGCTATGGGTAATCTAAACTGTGCTGGCTGCTACGAAAACCAAAACCAAAATATCATTCTATAAGTGTTTGGTAAATTAGAATTGAGATGCGATCGTGGGCTTAACACTTCAGACTTGGCACAAGTGGGTGGACTTTAGGGGCTAGACTAACTAATCATTTCCAGACCCTTATGTACCTACTCTAAGTGCGCTCATGCTACATGCAACAAAAGTAATGGCTACACAGACATAGGGTCATTAGAAATGTTTGCGATTGTGAGGGAACATATTGCCAAAGGGCACGGCTCTAAGGGGATAGGAGTACCCTCTGGATCCAGTCCCTCTTCCTCCTCGTGTTCTACAACTTTCTTTTTCGTTGCTCTTTTCTGCAATTTCGATGTGCACATTTCACATAACGTTTTGTTCCCTAATAAAAAGCAAGAGATATTAATAACAAATACAAGTACTTATTAATGTTAATTTTATGTACAATCTTCAATTTCTTCTTAGTTTTCTTCATGTTTCTTTAATATTAAATAATTATTAGAATGTGAACACTTAGCAGAATTTAAAATTAGTTGTGTAATGTATGTGCAGTATACAAGTGTTTAAGTCCCTCACTAGCATGCAACTTACAAAAGTAAACGGCAAGTGATCCGGACTCTTCTATCAAGTCTAGAAGATCTTGACCTTCAAGAGCTTCTATAACATCACCAGCTGGATTTTTCTGAGTTAACAGCCAACTTAGAAGTTGTTGTTCGTCATACAGATCTCCTACAAAATAAACATATTTAAATAGTCATCATCGTGATCAACTGTTAAGAACAGACCAATATAAACAAGGAGCATGACAGAATCATATGGAAACTTTATAAGATAAAGCCATAATAATCAACTTTACCAGCATAAATAACAGGATCTTTAGAGCCCATCTTGAAAAACAACACAGCAGGCAGAGCGAACACTCCGAAATCCTTAGCCATCTGCCTGTCATCAATCTTCACGAAGTTGATGCCGGAGTCATCAGCATCGTCGTCAATGTGCTCAATCTCAGCTAGCACTTTAGGACACTGTTTGCAGTCATTACTGTCTAAAACATGTGTTATGTGCAATACAATTGGATTTGTGAGTATCAGCTTTTAAAAGAACATACTAGACTAGATATATGAAACTGCCCTAAGAATTATTAATACAGCATGTATCAGAAAAGTGTGGTCATTTATGGATGTGAATGAACAGGTGATTAAATTATTTTTCGCGATTAAGCGTTTGATTCCATGGAGAAAGTTGCTCAGATTGATGGTCTGGTCCACACTTTTAAATATGACCTAATTTTTCCGATACCTGCTGTATTTGTAACTAAAAAGAACACTCACAAAAGAATACCGCTACGTAATCCGAAGTCTGCCTAATCTTCTGAAACATTTTCTTATTGACTTTTTCGATATGATCCGTCAGTTCCATGTTTTCAGGGTTCGTCAACCAGTCTAATATTTCCTCTTCGTCATCAATGTCACCGTCATAGTTAATAGCTTTGGTTTTCCTAAAGTATGTGATGCCTGGTGGATTGCGGAACCCATATTTCTTCGCCATTAACCGATCGTAACATTTTACTATTTTGATTCCGTACTCAGCTGCTTCATCGTCGATTAGTTCAACGTGGCGGAGTACTTTTGGACTATTGGGATCTTCTTCTTTATCTGAAATGTGATTTTTGGTTAAAGTTCGTTTAGGTTTAGGAAGTTTGTTAACGTTGGAAGTTAGGTTTATGGTCGACATACTTACAAAAAACAACAGCCAGAAATTCTTTACTTTCAATATATTTGTACAGTTGCTCTCTATCAATCTCCTCTATACTCTCATCTTCTTTCTGCTTAACCATCCAGTCCAACACCTCGGATTCGTCCAATAGATCCCCTAAAATAGTTTCATATTATACTTCAAGCTGAAAACCCTATGAACTAATCAAATTATTTAAAGAAACCACATCCATTTCATAATTTGGGAAACTCACCAGTAAAGTCCAATAATTGGCATGCGCGGATACAACTACGGCAATACCATGCTGACATCATTCGTGTGTGAAATGAGTAATGACAGTTTTGATTTAATAGAAAAATGTATTTATTTAACAAAAAAAAGTTGTTTCAGCGCCGACTCAACAATTCAACGTAACAAATAAATAAATTAAACATTCATGCGAATTTTCGGCCAAACAATACAACTTACATATCGACATATTTGTCACACAACGCCAGCACTGTTCGACCGGAAAGCTTTAGACGAGTCTAATCACAATATTAGTCTTCAATGAAACAGTTAACAAACAGTCACCTAACTACTTATACGATGCAGTGATCGACTAGTGAATAGTGACAGACGTCGCCCACCGCGACCCGACCCCTATCCGTTACTGAACAAATGATAAATGAGTAGATTTATTGCACTGATATCCGGCACTGCGCTTATGAAAATTAATCATCAAGTAATTCATTAGTTTAATGTTGATACAAAATATTAAGAACTATAGTTTTTATGTATAGAAGTAATAAAAAGTAATATTTTATGAAATGTAGCATTACAAAATAATGAGATTCCATGAAGACTAGAAAACTATATGAACATGAAATCCTTACAACAATTATAAGTCTTTCAAGATGTCACGGCAAAATACAATGAGAAATGCCTCGTGTTGTTATTGTTACGTCTCGATTTACATTTAATTTCTAAATATTGGAATAAATTTACAATGAAAATAACGATTTGTACACCTGCATAAAATGTATCTAGACATCCCAATATTTAGTTCGCTCATGATCTTGAATTTACAGTAAAGCACATTTTGTGGATGTATCAGTGTGGGCTGTATTCGCACCGGTCGGCAATAGGCAGGTAGCATTACGTGCGACAGACGTGCGAGTACAGTCCGATGTGCAACGAGTTACAACATTCAACCCTGTTAAGTGCTTGCAGGGATCAAGGGACACGAGGTTATTGAAAAGCTAGCAATGTTAATAGCCATGACAAATAGATGCAAAGTTAGACATGGTGATCTATTAGAGCTGGGTGGATCAGAATCTGAGGGCCAGTAACGATAACGTTCGTGTCCACTTGATGCCTTGCGTGCACGCCGCTACTTGCGCTCATATCCGAGGATACCAGAGCAAGATACTTCTAACATTAATTAAACTTTACCACCACCAAATATTATTGTCAGACTCGATTAAACCTTTTTTCCCTTTGGACGGTTTGTCTGGTTTGGCGAGGGCCTTGTTCTTGCCCTTGAGCTGCTTCTCCGGTTTCTGCGGCTGCTTGTCGAGTTTCTTCGGCATCTTGGTCGGCGTGGCCTTCGCTACTTTTGTCGGACTCTGAACTTTAGTGGGACAGCACTGGTAGGGTTCGTAAGTCGGTTTTGGGACGGCCGGTTTCGCCCCCAATCCAATGTAGAAACAGCGATCGCCTGCAGTCAGTAAAAATCTCGTTTACAACCCGTATACACGGTAACAACAAGTAACGGTTAACTGCGTTAATACTGTGCATTGTAATCGTTGCGCCAACAGTTAAGCGCTATTTCTAATGATAATGTTAGTAAGTATAAGAGTTGAAAACATTTATTGGTCATTAAGCGGTCGCGAATGACTGCAGGCGATAGCTAGAGAGTGGGACCCATGCGGGCCGACGGAGACCATGCAGATGTGATGCCAGGGACCGCGGGGCCTACATACTCAATTACCTGAGAACATTCGTCTTATCCTACTGAATATACCATCTTCGCCGCTATCATCGTCATCATCCTCATCATCATCATCGTCGTCATCATCATCATTGTTGTCGACTGGCCTGCGACGGCTGATTTTACCTATTTTTGAACGAGTCCCACATTTTTCTTCATCATCATCGTCATCGTCATCATCATCGTCATCATCATCGTCATCATCATCGTCATCATCATCGTCATCATCATCGTCATCATCATCGTCATCGTCATCATCATCGTCATCGTCATCATCGTCGTCATTGTCATTGTCATCGTCGTCGTCATCAACCTCGACTGAATGTTTGCCAGGTTTATTGCCAGGGTAACGAATTTTGAGTGTACCGACTTTCTTCCAAGTGGCGTCCTTACTTGGGTTTTTAAATTTAAGGATGCTTTTGATGGCCGCTAATTTTGCATTGTTTTTATCATCGTCGTCGTCGTCATCATCATCGTCTTCGTCGTCGTCGTCGTCGTCATCATCGTCGTCGTCGTCGTCGTCGTCGTCGTCGTCGTCGTCGTCGTCGTCGTCATTATCGTCATCATTATCGTCATCATCATCGTCCTCGTCATCATCGTCAACTTTACCGTCGTCATCATCATAATCCTCCTCCTTGGAACTCACTTTGCCTCTTTGACGACTTTTCTTATCAACCGTATCAGCTTTCAGCGATCCAGCAGTTTTCCATTGCGCAGATTTCTCATTTTTCGGGGTATTTCTCTTTAATGCATCAACATTTTCACATTTCGTGAACCCCGATGATTTTTTATCACCATCTGCATTGGCCTTCGATTTAATATTAACTTTTTTATGTCGGTGGCTATCTTCACCTGCAGGCATTAGTAACTGTCATGCAAAATGACATAGCTCAAACATCCAGCATTTTAGGCGTAAAGTAGTAACACTTGTTTCATAGAGATATATCAAGAATGATGTCATGCATAGTCATTTTTATTTTTGAAATCATAATATTTTAGACAATATTTTTAACTTTAAACAAAATCTCTCGACCTTAGACAGATATAACATTAGAAACGTTTATTATATGGATGTGGATTCTTACTTTTTTGATCTACAAGCCACTGCAGAACCTTATTTTCGTTCTTTAAATCACCTATAAACAGGATAAAAGTTAGAGTTCATACTTTATACACATCATCGTCATCACCACCAAAATATAGTCGCCAACACCAGCAATAACAAGTCATAGATTGGTACAAGGATCTTTAAGCGCATGAGAATAATTAGAACTAACGCCGCCATCTTGTTTTTTTTTAATACAATTTCTAAGACAATTTCACAAATGATCACCAACTATTATATATTATTATATATATATATATTGTATTAAAATATTATTCAAGCGCCAAAAGATCCTTGGAATACTGTTTCAAGGACATATTTACACGGGTAAATTAAGAGACATTTACAAGCAAAGGGTCTTGCACTTACCGTCATACATGATAGGAACACCTGTTTCGTAGTAAACCAGAGCAGGGAAACTGAATATACCGATATCTGAGGCGAGTTTAGAGTCCTTGGACTTAACGAACTGTATTCCGTGCTTGTCTGTGTCGTCATCAATTGTTTCCAGCTCTTCAAGGATATCGTCACATGTGTCACAGTCTTCGCTATCTGTAAGAAGGAAATAAGATTTTAGTTAGTCATTTTCTGCCTAGCCTTTTTCTGGGCTTCCTGTCTAACCAGATGCCGCTATACAAATGCGCTGTATTTACATGGAGCGACTGCCTAGCTCACCTAGACAACCCAGTTACTAGTTACTAGTTACTATACGATATCCCTTGGTGAGACAAGTTGTCAGACTTTTAAGATTCTGACTACCCATAACGACTGATTTAATTGATTAAAGAGTCTTTAATGTCCATTTTGCTTTCGGTTGCTAAAACTTTAGAGTGTAATTTCTTTCCTTTGTGGTTATCTACATTGGCCACATCTTTACATTCACAGTCAATAAATATGTACACTCTGTGGTATTTAGACGGTTCTGTAAGCCATTACACGACTTTAAACTCGTATGCACTTGGGTTACTGCCAGACTACATAATATTTTAAAATGATTTACGGTGTTTAATATCTTAATAGCCAAATGGTATTCGTGACATATTATATATATGTTTTAAATTAAAATTCACACTTACAGAAAAACACGGCGAGATGTTCAACATCATTGATGAGGTCTTTCAAGGTCTTCCTATCTACGTTTTCAATGACATCAGGCTGGGAGTCATGGAGTTCTAGAACCCATTTGAGGATAGCTTCTTCGTGGGTCAGATCACCTTCATAGATGGTCCTGAACTTATGTCTGTAGAACGCTAAAGCTGGTAATTCTGACAGGTCATACTCCTTGTCAACACCATCGTCAGACGTCTTGACGAAATCTATGTCTTTCTCCTCACATTCGTCGTCAATGTTCTCAAGTTCACCGAGGATCTTCTGCGACTTCTTGTCACCTTCCTTGTCTGTAAAATAAGTTTGAGGGATTTTATTAATCAATCGTTCCTTGATAATATTAGAATTATAACTAGTTAACTAACTAGAGTAGACTGCCTCATTAAGCTTTTAAAACGTCAAGTTTTGTTAAGAGGAGACAACAACGTGATATAGAAAATAATACATTAGCACAGGCGATTATATGCCTCCCTGAGGGATGTCAACAAAATCTAGCGTTAAGTTACGGTACATACGGTACAGGTAAGGTTTACAGTTATAACGTGTGCGGTAGTTACAGATGGTCAGGCAATTTAGAAACATGACAATAACTTCTGTTCAAGGTAAAGTGTTAAAACTGTTAAAAGCAAAGTTATGCACAAAGAAATCTAAATCTACAATATCGAAAGCTTTGATAAAATCGAATAAGACCTACCTACATACTTTACCTTTTCAAATGAAAAGTTTTAAGTCAAAGGAAAGTATGTAAATAAAAAGGCTATAGGTACTTACAGAAGAACACAACAACGTGGTCGTTCTCTTCTAGAATCTTCTCTAACATTCTGGAGTTGACCTCCTCAATCTTGCCGGGGATCTCTAGGGTGTCTTCATCAGTCAACCAAGCTAGGACTTCATCTTCATCCTCGATGTCTCCTAAAATTAAGAACAAGATACGTTTTGACTTTACTTATTGGAATATTTACTTTAGTTGTTGTTCAAACTTCATTTCTTATGAGAATAATTTCAGAAAACCCTAGCACAAGCAATTAAAGCCTATTTAGGTTGAAGGTACATTAATTGTAAACGTCATCTTATCAGAACCTTCTGCTGGCTTCAATTTGTTATTTTAATTATTTCATTCATTTTTTTTAATTCCTCGCTTTCAAATGTGAATGTATTAATTACTAGTGAAATCAAACCTTTTTCTTCCTCTTTGGAACTCTTTTCATCACTGAACATGTCTCCTTGTCCTTTGCAAGGAGGAACAGCTCAGCAGCACTAGAGACTCCGTAACAGTCTAATTTAATTAGAAAATAAATCATTAAGTTTTGTCAACTCACCCTTGTAAACAAGTGGGTCCTTGTTCCTAAAGAACACAAGTGTGGGGAAGGTCTTGATGCCGTACTTCTTGGCAAGCGAGATGTCTTCAGTAGTGACGAAGATGATGCCGGTCTCGTCGAGCTCATCATCGATGTTCTCGAGCTCGTCGAGGATGTTGTCGCATTCTTCACCTTCTTCGCAGTTGCCGCCTGGAAGGAGTGGTGGTTGTTTTATTGTTGGATTTTGAGTTTATTTTGTCAGATTTTCGTTAGAAGAATATTTCTGGGCCTATTTTTTTTTTGAGAGTGTTAAAGTTTAAAACGCTTAGTTGACACTACCCGTTACATAACAAAGTTATAAAAAAAAGACTTATATTCTATGAAGTAACAATATACAAAAATAATATTCTAAAGGTATAATAATACTCACTGAAATAAACCACAACATATTCATGCTCCTCAATAAGCTCAATCAAGATCTCATCAGTGACTTCTTCAATAGTCGCACTGTTTTTCTGCTCAATCAGCCACTCCAGTACTTCGTCCTCATTCATCAGATCTCCTTCGTATATCGCCGGGATGTTCTCTTCGAAGTACACGAGTGTTGGTAGATGGTCGATACCGTACTCTTTGGCTTCGTTCTCATTGTCCATGCGTACGATGACTATGCCTTCCTTTTCAAGTTCGTCATCAATGTTTTCTAGTTCGTTCAGGATTCTGATGTCTTGTTTGTCTTCTTTGTCATCTGGAATAGTAGTTTTGGGTTTTGAGTTAGTGACTTTGAAATATATGAGCTCTTAATGTTTGTACTGTTGTAAATGTCTACTTTTTATATTGTGTTGAATCAATTTCTATTACTAGCTGTTGTGTCTCTAAACCTTCACTTTAAAGAACCAAAAAAACGCCACAGACACCGCGATTACACTGGCTACATATTGGGCTCAAGAAATTTAAATGAGTCGTAGCATCGATACGAAACAAGAAAAAGACAATCTCTTGTAAATCTTTGCAACTTTGATTTAATTACTAGAAAAAAATTGAACTTACGTTTCGTATCAAAAGTTTAATAAAAAAGTTGACTATTAGATTTCAGGCATACATAACAACAACATAAAATCATGAAACAGCTATTTTGTTTTCCAAAGCTTGGAAAATGAATGCACCCACACTGCGCCGTTGCTATACAGTTTTACGTCAGAACTTACGTGTGCATCATACATTAACATCCAAAATAATGATTATTTCTGTTTAAAATATAAATTCAATTTAACTATAATTTACTTATACTTACAGAAGATTACGGCTAAGTACGGGGTACTGATGATAAGTTTGTCCATCATTTCGTCCGTGACTTCGGGGATCTCGCTGTGGCGTTTCTGGTGGAGTAACCAGCCCAAGAGTTCTTCTTCTTTCATCAAGTCACCTTCATACACGTGAGGAATTCCCCTCTCGAAGAACACCATTGTTGGAATAGTCTCAATACCGTACTCCTTCGCCTCCTTATCATCGTCAATCTTGACGAAAGCAATGTCATTCTGGTCACACTCATCGTCAATGTTCTCCAGCTCAGCCAAAATCTTCTGACTCTTCTTCTGGTCCTTGTCGTCTGTAATAAATTCGAAGAACTGTATTTCATTTATATGTCAGTTCTTGATAGTGTTCTGTACTGAATTATGAAATTCCCTATTTTTAGACGTGTGGCAATTTAAAAAGCTGGCATTGTTTCAAGCGACACAGCCAATGTTAAGGCCGTGCGTATAAAAGTTAAAAAAGTACTTACAGAACAGGACGGCGACGTATTGCATTTTGTCGATGATCAAGTCGAGCATCTCATCGGTGATGTCCTCGATCTCGTCGCTCTCAGTCTGATGCCTGAGCCAGTCCAAAACCTTCTCCTCTTCTTCTAAGTTGCCTTCATAGTAAGTCGGTATGCCCTTTTCAAAGTAAAGCAGCGTGGGCACTTTCTCAATACCATATTCTAGAGCCTCATCATCGTTATCAATCTTCACAAACGCAATACCAAGTGTGTCACACTCATCATCAATATTCTCCAGTTCGTTAAGTACCTTCTGTGATTTACGGTCGTTATTATCATCTGTTAGCAAACATTAAAACATGACCTTTAGTAACAAATCTCAAGGGAACTTTATGGTCGGATTTTTGCCAAGAAATATACTTACAAAACAACACGGCGACAGTCTTGCCGTCTTTAATGAGACGGTCTAACATTTCATCAGTAACATCTTCGATTTCGTCCTTCTCTAGTTGGTCGACAAGCCACTCTAAGATTTCTTCTTCATTCTCAAGGTCACCTAGCAAAAGGGATTGAATGTCATTACCGACACAAAGGAACAAAACCTTCAAAACCTTATAATATTCAACACTTATCTTCAAATATACTTACCATCGTAAACGTTAGGAATCTGCTTCTCGAAGTAGACGATGGATGGTACGTCATCGATACCGAACTCCTTCGCCGCCTTCAGGTCATCGATCTTGACGAATTGAATGCCGTGGCGGTCACAGTCATCGTCTATCTTCTCGAGTTCGGCTAGGACCGTCATTGATTCTTCGTCGCCGTGGTCGTCTGGCAATAAAATTATAAATATTGTAGGATGATCCTATAGGACAGTTTCCGTACTGTCTGTTCATAGTGAAATTTATATACTTACAGAACAGTACGACAAGGTTGTCTACATTCCCGATTAAGGTGTTCAAAGTCTTTGCTGTAACATCTTCAATGATATCCTCTTCGTCACCGGTAGACTTGTTTGTGATCAACCACTCCAACACATCCTCTTCTCTACTCAGCTCACCTGTAAATACACATAGAAACGTTTGAAGTTATTTCTAGATATATTTTTGATAAAAGCAGACTGAAATAAATTGAAAATAAATAGGCTGAAAAATCGTAAGCAAAAAGTATTTCTGAATTTGAATGTTTCCCAAAATACAGGCAGCAGGCTTGCTAATATTGAAGTCTGAGCTATTATCTGTAGTTTACTAGTACTTATTTGCAGTTTACTATCTAACATTGCTCTAAATCTAAATTACAATTCCAATTATACACAAAATAAAGTGCTGAGACTTGACGTAAACCAGTAACCGTCGTCATTAACACCATCCGTTTCCGTGATGCGAGCGTCAGCAAACGTAAAATATGAGTCACAAACCTTCATAGATAATAGGTATCTGATGCCTGTAGTACACCAGTCTTGGCAGGTCTCCAAGATTGTACTCCTCGGCTAGTTCCTCGTCGTGGATCTTCACGAAACCGATCCCGAGTTGGTCAGCCTCGTCGTCAATGTTCTCCAGCTCTTGCAGAGCCTTAGCACATTTCTTACATTCCGGCTTGTCTGCAACACGTTACATTTTGCTTTATTTTATGACTCGCTCGAATCTCTCCGTACCTAGTTCATGCCTCGGACGTGAAGCGGTGCAGTTAAGTGCCTAATTATTGCCTATAAGGCCGGCTGTGTGTTAGAATTTAGTGTGCAATTAAAGCTTGTGTCGTGCAAAAACCTATTAGGTTTATGTGTGGTCGTGCCGCTTTGCCAAATAATCATATATCTCTATTACTATTATTATAAGCGGGGGCTATCTCGAGTGTGCACATGTAGTGGGTTTCTCAGGAATCGCCGTGTAGAACACACATTTTAAGAAAATCAATGTCCTCAAGGGGTTTTGTACAAGATCTTGCCACAGCAGTGTTAAGAGTCTATTTGTTAAGTTGATGTTGTGAACAGTTGCTTCATTTTAAATGTTATAAATAGGAAGGCATTGTAAACAATATTTTTTGACGGCCTGCCGTATTCACGGCACTCTTCATCACATATTTAGGTCAAGGTCATCGTATGATCTTGTTTTTGGACAGATTTTCTGACGTACTGCGTATAACTTGGCAGTATTGTTTATGATGCACGCAGATTAGTTTTTAATAGTTTTTACTGTCGTTAAGGGGGAGAATATTCGTCTGACGCTGTAGTCGTGACATGTCGGTCCGTCAATCCGAGCTTGTTGGCGAGACGCAAATAGCACAGCTAAAATAGCTCGCCTCACGGCCCGATAATGCAAACGCGTTTTTGATTCTAGCTTTCCCTTAGACCAGACATACATATAAACATCGTCAATAAAGACACAGTAAGATTCCAGATAGGCGGTACATTATTGCGCAAATTCAATAGTTGAAGTGTGTAAATTAAGCGCGTTTGAATGTGAATGAAGGTATCTGCAACTGTTAAAATTAAAATGATGAAAGAATACTCGTTAGATTGAATATAATTTGCTATATGAGTCACATCGTCTCAATATTATGTTGTATCTGAGCCAAAATTTTAATTAGCCGTATTCATCATCGATTGTTGATTTACACAACGGGGCCTTTATGAACACGAATTAACAATAATGATATAAATATCGTTACCGGTTCCGATATAAGCGAGAAGCACATATGACATAGAGTACACAAATACTAGACTACTAAGCGAGAAGAGTACAGCCAAGCTGACATTAGAAGGAGGCATGCCGCCAGCTGAGAATCTTACTTACTGTTTGACGGGCCGCAACTTTTGTGATCAGGACCTACGTCAAAAACACAATCAAACACACTGCACAATATACAGACGCATGTTCTAACCTTCACTAACAAATATGATGTACACGACTGAGAGGAAGATTAACTACTCGACAGGGCTACGTCGAAAGAAATTTACAGTACCACTTTGATTAAACGATGGTTAGTTGAAAAATGGCTCGAATTTACCACAATTGCTAAGATACGATGACAAGAACACAGAAAGTAACACTCCAATACTTACAGAAGAGAACGGCTACATAGTCTGTGTCTTCGATGATCTTGCCTAAGATCTTTTGGTTGACTTCTTCTATCCGGTCAGGAAGGTCCATTGCTTCTAAACTCGTCAAGAAATCCAGGACGCTCTCTTCGTCCATGAGATCTCCTAGAATTTTACAAGGTGTGACGGTAACAATTAGTAAAATAGAATATATATAAGTGTAAGCAAAGCTTGTTTTTGTCCAAAACAATCAATACTTATTGTAAGTCAAACTTGTCCCCTGTAGGACAAAGGTCTTCTAGATTCTATTTTAGCACTCCAATTAGCTGTTGTAAATAAAATAAATGAGCATAGAAACATTTGACAAATTGCTATGAAGAATATTTTGAAAATCATGGGTAGATTAAACTGAGGTCGTCAGAACAAATTGAAGAATTCAGAGAGATTAAATCACGCCTTTTATAAATAGCCGTAATCCGGTGTAAGAACCCAGTTATAAATTTAACAATCAAGGGAAGTTGTCTTGAATCACCGTTTATAATTAGTTGTACAATAAAACTTCAGCTAATGTTCGCAGAGAGCTCTAAGAGCTCATTGAATGTAATAATAATGTTTTACTCAATAATATTCCATGTTATTTTTTGGTTGTCAAGAATATAGGATTCTAGACTGTCTACCAGTCATGTGATGTCTCGGATATTGAATAACAAAGACTAACGAAATGCTCCCAGAACTGATTCACAATTAATTTTAACAGCATAAGTTATATATATTGACTGAAATGTGGTTCGCATTTTGGGTCACCAATAACAGTTGTAAAATATATCTCGAATATACTGTAGAACAGAATATATGAAAATGAATGGGCCGATTCTCCGGATTCAACTTTTATTTTAGGCTGTTGGTCATTCATTTGGACCCAGTCATACAATTTCATCTCCGATTTCATGAAACCATTTAAAAACGTTTACAGATTGTCTGCATTCCAGTTTTTATATATATTACAGCTTTATATGATTACGATAACACGATGGCTTATATTAAAGATCTAGATTTCTATTGATAATGATTTGTCATCATCTTATTTTTCCATAGACTGCCGATGGCTTTATAATTAAGCATTTCTTTCAGTCAGTTGAATAGTATTACACAACCTCCATCCACTCCCTGTGGTGCTTGTCATCAAGCTGACAGCAGAGGTCACAGTCAAAACGATACACAAGAAACAGTTGACAGTCTGACCTTCGTATATGATCGGTTCCTTCTCACGGAAGTACGTGAGGGCGGGGAATTTCGTGATGCCATACTGCTTGGCCAGCCGCTTGTCGTTGATCTTGACGAAGTCCACTCCGAATGTGTCCGTGTCATCATCTATCTTTTCCAGTTCTTCTAGTACCTTGTCACACGTTACACAGCTTCTTGCATCTGTTTAAGAAAATTATTTATGGAGAGTACCGAAATATTTTTTTCGTAGAAGTTTAATCTAGGAGATGGATGAGGAGTCGTTTCCGTTTTTTAGTTGCAGATTTAATTTAAAAAAAAAAAACTATGTCTTAATTAATAAGAGGAAGTCACTTAAGATTAAGTAGTTATATGACGTAAACAGACATATCCAACATGTTCCACCGATGCCGATGCCAAGTAATTCATAAAAACGGAAATACTACTCTTGAGTCTAAAGAGTGTGATGGATCTACATACATGTCTGGAATTTATTGAATCCATAATATTTGAAGTAATTTCTATTTTGAAACCTTTGAGAGAGTGACCAGACTTTTTGAATACCATTCATTTAGCAAACATAAAATGTTGCACGCAGTATGCATCTTTGGCATACCTTTGAAACAAAAATACAAATTCTCGTATATCTGCCATCACAACGATTTGAATTTAAAATAAAAATTCGCTATTGCTACGGAACCTACTGATAACTATATGATATTCAATAAAATTCCAGTTACCATACAGTTTTATGGCTCAATCGCGGTAACAGAGCATCCCAAATAACACATGGCAGTTAAAATTTATAGCATAAGCAAAATATTTTACAAAAATAACGCATATTATTCTTAGACTGAGAATAATAAAGTGATGACTGATGTTACTAATCGTGTCTTAAATTTGGCTCCCGAAATCAGTTATGTCGAGCTTGGTGATTTAGCTTCTGCGGCCGATAGATGACTGACATGCCCCGAACTAGACGAATGGATAAGAAACAGCTGTCCGTAGGTACATTTATGATTGTTCCTCAAATATCTGAATGTAAGCTTCAGATATTTAAGTTATAGGTACGTTCAGTTGAAAATAGATTTAATATCTTCGGTAGTATAAAATGCTATGGAGTCAAGAAATTGAATCGGTTTTTTAGCGTAAACTGCAAAACTTTCTATCCAAGAATTTCTCCTCTTCTGCTATATTGTCAATAGCAATCTAGAATTCAGAAATGAATTCATGATTATTCCCCAATGTTATTGAAACCCATTTGGACTGCATTCAAGTTCTATGTTTGACAGGTATCTATTGTTTCTTTACTTTACAGCCGTTTGCGTTCATTGTTGATTTTTACGTGTGTGACGCAATAAACATCATTTACCTTAGCACAAGAAAATAAACTCATAAATATAGCGTATGAAGAAGTCGCGACAGCTTCTAGTTTATATTTACGATGTACTAGTGTACGCTCGAGCCCACATAACGTTCAATTCGTGGCCGATGTTGCTTTTAATTTAATAGCTTTTTGCCAGTTTTATGTTACCTCAAAGGCATGAACATGTTTTACTAGTACAACATTCATAGGAGCAAATTATTCATAGACTACTGAAATTATTTAACCATACGCATGGTTGTAGGAGTTTAAAACTACATAAAGGCGTGTTTGGTTTAATTTGAGTATGTGGTTTATTTTTGTCTTAATAGAGGTGCAACTGAGCATCTGGATAGTATAATAGGACACTTCCAAGATTAGTTTGTCAAAAGATAATGTTCTAAGCTTTGTGCTTTGGCTCTTCCGTCTGTTGTGAAGGCAATCGAACATTGTATTGGATGTTGTACAGCCATTACAATAATTACAGTTATTTTTATCTAAATTTAATGTTTTGCTATATTCAAAAACAAGCAAGCTCCCTTTCCAAACTTGGGCACTCGGTATTATAATCATCAAACTTATGAATCTCCTATGTACTTATTTAATATACCATCCATGATTTTGAGTTTTACCTTCCACATATTTCAGATTATTGTACCTATATTCAGCACGTTCTATAAATTTCCGCCATACATTCATCAGATCTCAAATGACGTGTTGCTTTCGTTTGCGTTAGGTCTTTTAATTTCAAGGGGCGAGGTCATTGCCATGTATTAGGCACTGTTCCAATATCGGACAATCTTATGAAGTATTTTTATGCAGAATAAAAACAACTACTAATATCTAGCAAACCTAGACGCAATTAGCTATGGAACCAAAATTTTAAATCATAAGAAATTATCCACGTCCTTAAGTGTTAACCTAAGCTGTAAAAAATGTGCGTTGTATCAGTAACACATCTGAATAACAACTTGCGACAGATACATCAACGAGATAGCACAATGTTTTGTCGACATCATCGGACATAGTCACACTGTCGCCCTACAGTTAGTCCACCAAAAACAGTAAAACATGGGCGCGGAAAATTACTAGTTGGTGGGACGACGACAACGCCTCGGCGAGTTCTTGGCTAGATACAATATAACGAATACAAACATAATTATCTCTAAATGACATCGCGTCGACATCAAGACAACCGGTGAATGGACTACAGAGGAACCTAATGAGATGAGGTAACTTAAATGTATCAGGAAAGCAATTAACTATCTTAAAGGTTAAATACTGTAACTGAAATAAAATAAGTTCCAATAGGTAATAAACACAGCTGTTCATCCGTGACCTAACCCAACATTATGAATAATAAAATATTGAGTCATAATAGGTGTATGTACAATAATACTAGTGTACCTAATAATAAATCGACCGAAGCTCTGTTGCAACGCCGCATGAGTATGCAGGACATGCAAAACAATTACAACGCCTTCACACGTGTTGAAGAACACTGAGTATAATTAGTTGGTAATAAAATTTAGAATAAAAGCTTTGAAACTTTTGAAGTACTCGCGATCATTTTCTAGAACTCTCGAATGGTGCACTGAGAAAATGCTCTAGCTAGCAAATCAAAAGCCTAACCGAAATCCTCACATGTGAAATGTTTTGGAATTACCTAGCCCAAAAGTTCACAAATGTAGTCAGATACAGTCTAGGAAATTTTCTTTGGGCGAATTTACTTTGATTGTAGTTGCTGTGTGGATTTCATTCACGAATTCGAAATTAACATCATGATCTGGTAAAAAACAAACATCCGGACCAGTGCAACTGGGTCAAGTGAATGATTTTCATATACGAGTATATAGGGGAAGGTTGCGATCATTGGACTAGCTCTTTCATTGGACCACCAAGGTATTTCCAAAACTGTGCAAGCTACAACACCCAAACTAGCTGAAACGAGTACGCGGCGACTCAGTTGCACCCCCCTCTTACCCCAGTGACGCTGCGTCACGTAGCGAGTAGTAACGCGTGTAGTTGTGTTTACGACTGTCAAAATCTTATAAATTCACTTGGGACAATTTGACGAAAATATCATTGTATTCATATTTGTCTGCTTGCGCTGTTTTGAAATATTGGACAGTTTATTTGAGATTTCATGAGTATTATTCAATTTTGTTTAATCAATTCATGCATATTTTAGTTTAGTTTTCCTTAACCAGTACCTTGTTGCCATCAATGGACCTCAATAGAGTTCCACCGTTGGACCGGTACAATCATAGCAAATTTTTGTTGTATTTTTTGGTCATAATAATTAAAATAAATTTAAAATTCCAGAAAGTCGCCAAATAAAAGAAAGTGAAAGCATGAGATGTAAAGCAGAAAGCTAAAGAACACGTCCAAATACCGGGTTCCGAACGTGACCTCCCTCCAGAATTAGAGCAGGAGCACGTTATAACATGTTCTTGAGATGGAAAGTTGCTTGTACGGCATTACTACTACAGACATTAAAATAATTTTAAGTAATTAATTTAGTAATATAGATAATTATAATTAGTTGCCTCGATTGGCAACTTGGTGGTTCAATGAAGGTGCTCATGGTCCAAAGAAGGCTACAGCCCAAGATTTAGTTTTCTTCGTTTATACAAAAAAGTGTTAGCCCGAATTGTTTGTGCGTTTGAACTTTAATTTTAACACTTATACTTTTTGAGATTTGAGGTCGTAAAGTTAAGTGGTCCATTCATAGCAACCTTCCCCTATATTTTTCTGCGTAATGTTTACATTACATTTACACTTTTCTTACCTGAATTTCAGTAGGTATGCATCTTTTTTTCATCCATGTTTTTATAAGGCAGTTGTTCAATTAAAAAAAAAAAGTAAAAGATTTGTATTGTCTAATAGGTAGACAGTCGTCACTAAGTCTGGAAAATAAGCTTCTCGTATACAAAAGCATTATAAAACCAGTGTGGACATACGGCATACAACTCTGGGGATCAGCAAGTCACTCCAATATAGAAATTCTCCAACGCTTCCAAAACAAAGTATTGAAGACCCTAAGCAGTTCACCATGGTTTATACGGAACACAGAAATACATGAGTACTTTGAAACTCCAACAGTCAGAGAAGAAATAGAAAACTCCTGTGAGGCAAACAAGCTAAGACTCAGACGACACAGAAATCATCTGGCCACAACACTGTTGAACACCAACAACTGCATGTTCCGATTGAAAAGGACTAGATTGTTTGAAAAATGGGAGATGGCACATCACTGGATGTGCAAATCGAAAAGAGATGACAAATCGACAAATCTGATTAAAGCTCTAGGGGTGATAGCAGATATAAAAAAAAAAAAGTTGTTCAATTAGTGAACGAGAGAGATAGTGAGTTGTTATCTTTTTGTAACTGAAAGTCCTTATAGGTAAGTGTCTAACATCTAAATACTTTAGTCTAACATCTTTCATTCATACATCTTTCTCTTGTCGTTATCCTATATTATTATAAGGTCCGCGCAGCATGTCTTCTTTCATATTTCTTTAGTAGTCGTTATCTTGCACACGTAATCTATCCATCGTTCATTTGGTCTTCCCATCACTTAAAGCCATCTAAAATTTTACATGTACACTCAAACTTTTTTCATTCCTTTTAACAACTATCGTTTTCCTAATATAAGTATTTATTTCCGTTTTCTGTGGTCTTAGCGAATTTTAGGACAACACTGTTTGTTTTTCACAAACTTTATGAAAATTTTTTAAGCTACATGGTACACATATCATTTCTTCCTCAAATTCTACGCTAAATTATCAAGATGTCATTCCATTGCAACACTTCTACGTAACACACCGTCTATTTTATTTAATTCTGGACCATTTAGTTCAATCTCAGCGTTACGTTAATTTCCCCGAACATTTTTTTCTTCATAAACACCATTTATCATTGTACGAAATATGTATTTATTTTTAATTCGCTTCAGATGTATCCAGTTGCATTTGAATATATATTTTTTTAATAAATCCGAACCTTTGAAGATTTCGATACCTACCTTAGTTACGTTTACTAATAGATGCAATACACATGATACACTGCAATAGGTGTAGCCGAGTGCAATTAAACAAAAAATAATCAAAAGGTGGAACGAAGTTTATAGTGGTCGGATTTTCTTTGGAATATTTTTTTTTCGTTTATGACTTAACGTCAAATTCGACGAATTCATATTGTAGCGTAATAGTGTGACCTGCGTGCATCCATTAAATGCTAATTTGGTCTGTTTCTTTGTTCATTGTTGTCGATGTAATGCAATATTTCAAGTATTTTTTGAAAATTTCCTATTTTCTTCAATTATTTTTAAAATTTCGAATTATATGACCAAGATTTCTTTTAAAATTGGTAACTGATACTTTTTCACAGATAATTGGATATAAAATATTCAAGAAAACCATGTTTACGAGTGAAGTGACTAAAAATGTATTCACAATTATCAGAAAATCGTCCATATAAAAGTTAAAGAAGGCCATTTTTCTCAAAATATTTCTATGAGAGTCAACGTAAATATTATCCTGAAAATATCCTTACTATATCTGCTATCCACAGAAAACAACAACCAAAAAAAAAAAAAAATTGGTGGTACTCGATTAAAAAGCAGTATTTGGAAAAAAATATGCTTTCATTAACACAGACGATTTTCTGACATTTCCGAATGAATTTTAAGTCACTACACTCATGAAAGTGGTCTTCATTAATACTTTCATCTCTGAAAAAGCATCAGAACGTTACACAATTTCAAACGAAATTTTAGTCTTCAAATTCGATATTTTAGAAATATTTGCAGAAAATAGGAAAATTTCAAAAAATACTTGAAATATACATTACATTGACAACCATGACCAAAGAAACGGACCAAATTAGCGTTTAATGGATGCTCGTCGGTCACACTATTACGCTACAATGAATTCGTCGAATTTGAAGTTAGTCATAAACGAAATAAGAATATTCCAAAGAAAATAAAACAAATAAAAAAATGTCGCGAGCGTCGAATTTTTTTTTATTTTCTTCTCTACTCTTCTAGGAACTAAAATAAAAAAAGTCCCATGAAAATCCGACCACAATAAACTTCGATCCACCTTATTGTCTAACTGCACTCGACTAGTGGAGGAGTCAGGGAAGCACAGGTTCAGATGAATTTTGCTGCTGTGGAGACTGATTTCATAATATTTTTCTTCATTGTAAATCTTTCCATTCAGTATACTTATTCTTCTCGCGTCCGGCCCTGGTGCAAGCCATGGTCCGGAGCGAGACGGAATGGGACGCCGTCACCTCCTTCTGCGAATCAGTCATGCTAGAGAAGGAGGTGGCGGAACGTGAGAAGGAGGTGGCGGAACGTGAGAGGGAACCTCACAGCGTCCAGGCCGCCGCGGGAGACGCCCCGGGCGTCGGGGGCCACCGTAGGCGCGGGCCTGTGGACGGTGGGCTAGCTCGCCGTCCATCCGTCTCATGACGACAGGCCGTGTCGACGGCGCGTTCGTGTTCCACGCGCGCCTCAAAGAGAGTCAGCAAAAAGGAAGGGGTCCGCAAGGACCGATGCCTGCCGGGGTTGCGGGACTGTTCGAAAGAGATACCGTGGCCCCGGAACACAAAGGGCGATGAAGGAACATGGATGGGTTTTAGTCAGTAAAAGTCTGACACTCCCTCTGCTCCTCAGAGCGGGAGAAGTCATTTGATGATGTCCCATCCAAAAAAAAAAAAAATAGTAATCTTATTCTTATCTTACGATAATATGCGCATTTTCCGCGTATTTTCGAGAAGCATTTTGAATTGTTTTGTTGGAAATGTTAAATGGATATCGTCATGTTTATTGCTTTTTCAAGATTTCCAATGTGCATGCACAGTTATTTGTTATTGTTACTCTCATTAATTGCTATCACAACCACTAAGTTATTTAATGTAAGCAATTCATATTTAGTTTATACGAGTATATCAGAATCTTCAATTTCCTTTATTAATTCAAATCAATTTCTATAATAAACAAACTTGTTTCAGGAATCGAAAAATGATTTAAACAAAAACAATTGTTTTAAGTATAAGTTTTAAGAAAAAGTATAGCCGCCATTGCATTAAACACCGAAAGAACAGGTTCTGAAGGTCCAAGTGAGGTTCTGAAGAACAGCTTCTTCAGGAGCCTTCTGCCTAGTGCGGGAGAGTTTTGGAAACCAGTTTGAAACTCTTTTTTCATTATTCTTACTCTTTTGTTTTTTGATAAGAAAATTTACAAAAACTTTGTTTTCCGCCGAGTCTATCAGCCCAGCCACGTGGCTCCTTTAAATATTTTCAATATGCGTTTACACCATGCAGTTTCATTCCTGGCTGTAGCAAAACGAGTCTAACTTAAATATAGCTTTTTATAAGTTTTTATTTTGAGAGTGACGCGAACACCGACCCCGTTCGTATACCTTCAGTTATTTCTGTGTCTTCTGATTCACATTCACATGGTGAGGAGAAACAAATGCGTAAGAAATTCTCAATGCGCGTGACATCGTTAATTGGCAGTATGTCTGTTTCGTTCATGGTAAGATTACTGTACGAAGCGTATAGGTATATGATTGCATAAGGCTACATGACAATGACAATAATGTCGTGTGTCTGTCTAGTTAGGAATGAAAAAAGAATGAATTACAAAGAATCTCTAAATACTTTACTAGTGACAAAAATAAAAATCACAATGATTTTAAAAGACATGATTTTATTTTATTTTATATATCACCCAGTTACAAGCAGTGCGCCCGATAGGAATTATGCCATCGGCAAATGTAATGCAATTAATACCTTCAATTATACTTTCTCTTCAAGCATAAATTTCAAAAAAAAAATTGTCTTGCTCACCTTTGTTATTTCCATAACTGAAAGTTCTAATTACAAAATTGTATTTTCTTGCCAATTTACATCTGTATGATTTGCCCTATTATTTCAACTGTCGGCTAGCAATTTCATTTCAATTTAGAATGGCTACAAAGAATTCTAAATTCATCTATTTTAACGTGCCTTTCGATAACATTGTAGAGTTTTTGTCTTGATTTTAAAACAGCTGTGGTTAGGTAATTTCGAGGTTTGATTTCAAGAAATGTTTGTAATGAATGATGAAAAATCAGTCATCATCTCAATCATATGGTTAACGTAATAATCTAATTTGGCCAAGAGCATGGAGTGATATACGAGAAAATTGTATTCACACGAAGAATACAAGGACAACACGGCTAGAGATAGCACAATTAAAAGGCCTTTAAATGAGAAAGGAGCTTGGCCCACCAGTGGGACACAAAAAAGAAGTGAGAATCTTTTTGTCACCACAGCATTTAATTTAGCTTATTGCCTCATCTTGACGTAACAGAAGGACACAACAACAGGTCACCAGACGTGAAGTTGTCAGGGAAACCGTACATTCTAAAAACAATGACAGCAGCCCTTCAACGCCAGAGTGACGATAACATTTGACATTTGGCAGTAACAAGACAATATTTGATAGGTTCGGAATGTGCAATGAGGAAGTACGTCAATGAACAATCAACATTACTCTCTTTAGTTGTGGAGACTGACGGTGTTAAGTAATTACAATTAATAACAACATAATAAGGTGACCACCTGCATTCGGGTGGGATTCCTCAATCCCATCAATAAGTATTAATAAGTACCTATATTTTAATAACTCCCCGACTGTATGTGCTAGATTTTTATACGCTATGCATAGGTATTATATAACCTGTAAAAAAGTGATTAAGTGTATTAAACGCCTCTGAGAAACCTAAACAATACACTTGGAGTACCCCAATATCAAAATAAATAACACCGTTTGCATGATTGTATTTACATGCCTCGGGCATTCAAATGACTTTTTATATCATCTGATCTATCATGTTCAGGAAGCGATAGACATACAGCACCACGCCAAGTGTTTGTGACTGAACAAAAGATTCGACATTTTAAGAATCATTCGTGGTTCAGAATTTTGTTTAATGGAATGGAAATGGGTTTTAAACATATCAGCGTTAACACACTGTTTAAAAATCTTATTATGTGACATCATAATTTTCCTGCCTGTATCCGATGTTACTTGGGGTGCTGTACAACACGTTTTTTGTCACTTTCTTATCAGCTGTCTCTTTCTTACACTCCTTTTTCTTTCATTACATTCCTGATACAATCTATCCATCTTTTCTTTGGTCTTCCTATCACTCTCCATCCATCTTAGTAGGTATTTGTAATATCCACATATAAAAGCAGTGCATTTTCATTCAGCTCACCATAACAGAGCTGCCAGCTTTATACTTTTAGCAAGATGGCCATCGTCAATACATCAACCAATACATCAACTCTTGTTAATTTGTTAAAATTAATGTATTCTTGTACACGAATTGAAGCAATTTTCATTAATCCAGGAATTAATGCTAGCATTCTTGATTTTGGAAGTATTCCAATTGAAACAGTTGTACCAGCACATTTTCGTAATTATGTCTTTTCTGTAACACTTACTAGGCGACCAGGGCCTATTTTTATAACACAAAAAACTTTTCAGGACGGCTTCACACTATCAAGGGGCCGCATCTATGTATTTGATTTTTATCTGATGTTCAAATTATTCTGTTAATTGTGGTTTGGAAAGCTTTAGCCAGACCCAGAGTGTTTAGCTGTACTGTCATAATCAATATTTGTAAATTGTCTTCTTGATATTTTTTATTACTCAGATCAGTGGTATGTCAGTATTTCGATCATTATTCAGTATTTTTTTAACGACTCGGTCAATCATGAATAAATTATAATAATATTTAGGTAGGTACTTGCTATATTTTCGAAGCAAATATTTAGTAAATAAGTAGTTATTGGATGAGGTACCAAAGTTTTGTTTATGTTTTTGTTTATACCTCATCAATATGTGCAACTTTCCAACGTGGTTACTTCTGTCTAAACTTCCACTAACAAGAGAACGTCATAAACAAGATCAAAATAAAACGACTTTCTTAGTTGGTACACCTACAGTTAGCTCGGTACCTCGGTACAAATTAGTCTCTCAGCCAAGAGACAATCTTGCATTGGTGCCGGCTTCGACAGTGATTTATGACACTTTTGTGTCTAGACCAAGAACTGCATCCTTCGGATGAGTGAAAGATGCATTGTAGGCATGGCAACGACCATAGATATGTCAAGATAATTAATGAATATCTGACGAATTAGCTTATGGCTACATTTGCTTCCAACTCACACACTCATATGCACTCACGCACAGCTTGCACTTTTACGAAATGGACGTTGAGGAATGTGACGTAGCAACAAACAGATCACATCGACAGTTGGCGACAAAAGAAAATAGTCGGAATGCCGATATCACGTAATGGAAGTCTATTTCAGCGGCAAATGCGGCGGCACACAGTTTTAGCCGAGCTAAGAGCGTAGGCGCCTTGCGACCTTGGCGGAGCCAGCATCGGTGGAACGGTGGAAAATGAGACTCGGTACCATTTTAGGCCGCGCCGACGGCCGCAGCGGTCGGCGGCCGGGTCAAGTTTTATTGTCTCCGCGGCTCGGTTGCATAACTCGCGAATCGCAAGCCGAGCCGCTCGCTTCGAAAATATCATGCGCTCAGCCGAAAGCTCGGGGCCGCCGAAGCGGTCTTCCCCTCGGCCCGTCCGAAGATCATTAACTCGAAGATAACCCATTTGGACGGGCGCCGTCGCAGACGTTTCGACACGACGAGGGCCGCCCGCGCCCTGGCCGGCTGCCAGCTTTCGAAAGCTCGCAAAATTAAACGGAGACGCGCGCCGGACGGCAGGCGGCGGGCGAGTGCCACTTACACCAGTACACCGCGACGAAATCCTTGTCTTCCAGCACTCTCTCCAACTGTTTGGCGGTGACCTCTTCGATCTGGGGCTCGACATTTTTGCTCGGGGCGGGGGATTTACGCGCGGTCGCGGCGGCGGCGAGCAGTAGCACGGCCGCCAGAGCCTTCAGCCACCGAGCCATGGCGAGGACGCGCGCGGACTGACGCCCGGTCGCCGCCCGCCCTGCGCAAGCGCCGCCCGCCGCAGCGTCGCCCGCGCGCATGCGCACACCGCACGACCCCGGCGCCCGCGCGTTTCAGCTTTGTTTACATCGCAACGCAATGCCTCCGGTGTTGCGAATACCTAACCTCCAAATGCGCTTCGACATGTCTCGACAGATCATATAAATACTTACGTATCTATACAAACTTACATATATATCGTCTCGCTCGCGTTTGAGAACTCCGAGAAAAGTTTAGGTCCTTAAGGAAACCACACTAACCTTAACTTTCTTCTAGTAAGCACCTGTGATTAAATTTATAGCGTTTACAGCAAGATCAAACAAATAACGTACCGCATAACTACACAGTCAACAGTTTTACACGAGACATAAATTTACCGTTAAATCATCATCAGCTGTCTAGCCTTTCACTAACTACATAATTATGTTGGGGTGGGCTCCCACCAACCAATTATAATACTTTCCGATGCATGGAAGGATGGGTTTCTTTATATTAGAAATGGTCACCCATCCACAGACCAATCCCTACTAGCGTTGCTTAATCTTGAAGATTGACTTCTGTGCGGGTGTTGTTATTTAACCAAAAGCCGGCCCAAACACTGAGCTGTAGAAATTGTGAAATTTGAGGCCGATGCCAACGTGATGCCTGCACAGCACGAGTCGTGCTGAGGTGCCAAGGAACACCTGCTACTACGGTCGCAATAAACCTCAATCTATCTCCCGATTTCATGAACCCCAATGCAGGAACATGTGCCATCCGGACGTTAAAAGCAGTGGCCTATATAGGCTATTAATCAAAATGGGCTTAATCTTTTTTTACAGGTTTTGTTTTCACAGGTTAACCGTCGAGGTGACGCAGAAAAAGACTTTCTGGAAGGAATTAACAAAAATTAGGTTGCAAGTTAAAATTACGTTATTCGATGCCAAAATATTGTCAACAATAATTAGCACAAGATAGAAGGGTGATGAAGCTTTTTTAAACAAACAATACTTTTACTTATATATTGTTGTTAATCACTGTAATTATAGTAAATTGCAAATGTTAATATGATTAACTAATTATTACTTATATTATTTCAACAGAAAATTAACAAATTAAAGCTAATAAAAGTGTTTATCTCGATTTGCACCTGCTCCATCCAAGGTACAACACACACGCTCCAAGGTACATCTGGTTTGTTGTCCCTATGATAGTTTTCTCTTTTTTTTCAAGTGACTGGTGAGTAGTGTTACCGGGTTTTTGACAATATACATAGTTTTATGAATGAATTAAATGATCTTTACATACATGCATACTGGACAGGTGCACCATTAATTTAAAAAAAAAAAAAACAAAATTAAAAAAAACTGGCCTAGGTACAACAGGTTCCCCCTATATACAATGAGGTAGTGCTGTTTACAGTGCATTATCCTAAGCTTTAGCTCTGTCCCTTTTCCGCCGATACGCGTGAATCGTAGATTATAAATTTATTAGGATTAAAATAATTAACTATATAGGATTAAATCACATCAGCCTTTTCTTGCACCTTTTTGTTTGTGTCACTTAGAATAGTAAGCAACCCACTAGTTAGAGACACTCCAATCGCAGTGCTCCCAATGCGAATGCTTGCGACCGGGCTTCTCACTCCACAAAATGACACTTTTACGTGACAGAATGATATAGGTACTCGAAAACGCTGATCCGCGATGCCCAATTTCTTCCTTGCGCTGAAGGAATTGGCCATCAAGAACTGCGCACTTCGTTGGTCCATTGGTAGCAAGCGTTACTACTGAGCATGAGTGATGAGACCATGTGTTCGAATCCCAGGTTGGGCAAAGTCCTGCCGGGGTTGCGGGACTGTTCGAAAGAGATACCGTAACCCCGGAACATAAAGTGCGATGAAGGAACATGGATGGGTTTTAGTCAGTAAAAGTCTGACACTCCCTCCTGCTCCGCCCAGAGCGGGAGGAGTCATATGATGATTACCCATCAGAAAAAAAAAAGTTTGGGCAAAGTGTTTAGATATGAGGTTTCTCCATCAGGAATTTTTCAAATCTTCATTGATGGCAATAGGCCATAACTAGCGGAATGTGTATGCACGAACACTACTCCTCCCCCACGCATTCTGTAATATTACGTGTGGTTTTTACATAGCACCTACCTCTCGGTAAATAGAGTTTCCGCCAAAAAAGTAACCAAAACACACAGCGGTAAAGTTTAATGACCTTGTAATACAATGCTACAAATCTGCAATACACGAACAGTGCTGAACCTATTATCTTCTGCAATAGTTATTTACCAAGTTTCATAGGCAGTTGGAAAAAAATACTATCCCTTGATGTTTTTCTGAACTTATGATAATAGTGTTATTAGCATTGATTTAGGTATCAATGCTAATAACACTATTATCATAAGTTCAGAAAAACATCAAGGGATAGTATTTTTTTACGTATACACGATATATGATTCTTGATTCTGACATATTATAAGGACGCAGGTCGGTACCACCTCATCTTATTTTTACAACCCGGGCAGTCAGGATACCCAACCCAACCTAACCTGGTAAACCAAGCCAGCCAGGACAGCCCAGTGGACCGGGTTACCCAGGACAACCCGGACAGCCAGGACGACCCGGAGAACAGTGCCGGATTAAGCAAGCGCGGGGCCCGTAGCAACTTCAATCGAGGGGCCCTTGATCTGCCAAAGAGTACAACCCAAAAAATGTTCTGCCAACTTCGTTCACAAATAATTTGCAGTGTGCCCGGAGCTAACTTTTAGAAATGTGATAAAAAAAATATATATTTTGTCGTAGCTTTTGAATTTTTGATACCACAAACCATACATTAGCCAAATTATAGTATTTCGCCTGGGATAGGTTGGTTTCTCTATAGTTTTCGAGATTTTGCGCGGGGCCCTTTTTTTTTTTTTTTTTTTTTTTTTTTCGGATGGGAAATCATCAAATGACTTCTCCCGCTCTGGGCGGAGCAGGAGGGAGTGTCAGACTTTTACTGACTAAAACCCATCCATGTTCCTTCATCGCCCTTTGTGTTCCGGGGTCACGGTATCTCTTTCGAACAGTCCCGCAACCCCGGCAGGCTTCGGTCCTTACGGACCCCTTCCTATTGCTGACTCTCTTTGAGGCGCGCGTGGAACACGAACGCGCCGTCGACACGGCCTGTCGTCATGAGACGGACGGACTGCGAGCTAGCCCATAGCCCACCGTCCACAGGTCCGCGCCTACGGTGGCCCCCGACGCCCAGGGCGTCTCCCGCGGCGGCCGGGACGCTGTGAGGTTCTCTCCCTCTCACGTTCCGCCACCTCCTTCTCTAGCATTACTGCTTCGCAGAAGGAGGTGACGGCGTCCCATTCCGTCTCTTGCGCGGGGCCCTGCGTATCCAAACCCGAATTGAGTACCTAAAGATAGGATGTATTAGCAAGCAAAGCGAGCTCAAAAATTGTAGTATTTCGCTTGGGATAGGTTGGAGATTACGGGGATAAGGGCAAGAGAAGGATGATGAACCCCCAACCGTGTGAATATGCGAGGCCCTCGTCTGCGCAGGGCCCATACCTAGCATTTGCTATTTCTGTTTCTGGGTTAATCCGGCACTGCCGGAGAAACAGGTTACCCAAGACAACCTGGACAGCCAGGATACCCAGGCCATAGATGACGACCTACTGACCCTCGATTCACACCTGTGTTTTTTATTCACCCCGTTATAAAGTAGGTACTTAAACCTACTGGTAGGTACTTATGGAGTTTCGGTCAGTGGGTCGTCTTAGGGGCGGAGTGTAGGAGTTGGTGTATACGCTTAGGGGCACTATGAGCAGCAAAGAAAACAAAAAAAAAATTTTTTTTGTTAAAAACAATTTTTGGTACAAAAAATTTCGTAATTTGTTTTTCGAAAACTTTCAATTTTTTTTGCAGTATCGGGTTGTCATTGTCTGTAGCAATCATATAGGCTCTGAGAAGCATGGCCCTAAAAAAACATCAAAAAATTTTCTAAGTCCTAAGAATAGTACTCTAGCTGAAACGACGACCGAAACTTAAAAAAAATGGATGTTTTTTTTTTTCGAAGTTTTTGCTAATTTTTTTACACGACCTCATGGCTTTTGAGTAGAGCAACAATATCTTACCCGAAAACAATCTCATCCGAGCTACTATTTCGGAACTATAAATTGTTTTATATAAAACAAAAAAAAAGGAAAAGGCTCATAACTCGGAAACGGTGCGTCGTAGGGCCATGCTTCTCAGAGCATAAATGGTTTCTACAGACAAGGTCAACCCGATTCTGCAAAAAAATCCTAAAGTTTCCGAAAAAAAAAACACGAATATTTTTTAAGTCCTTGCTCCTTATTGCCCCTAAGGCTACACTCCGACCACTCATTTAAGGAATCCTGTTTGAGTTGAGGCGTGATTGGTGATCGCGTGCAATGCATATAGGTACGTACCTATCTTGCAAAGTAAAAAACCCCAGCCTGCTAAATAAATACAAAACTTATAACTTACAAACAGAATAAAACATACCAAGCTCCTTGCTTGGTTATAACAATTTCTGTGATTCGTGATTACAAAGCCATGTGTGTGTGTTCACAGATTTTCACTGTCTTCGACTGCAACCTGTCTGACTCAAGTTTCGCCGATCACTAGAAATTACGAAATAGTCAACAAAAAATAAACTAACCGAATTGAAAATTGTCTCAAAATTGCAAACGAAAATAAATCTATCTATTTTTTCCCTTCCCGCCAAATTTATGCAAGCAAAAGACAACTCTGTCCATAGAATGTTTTGTCTATGATAGATAGATACCCTTCAAGGAATTTATTCCTTGATACCCTACCTCCTTTACTAGACCAATAACTCCCTCTAGTGGGGCAACAATGAAACAAAAGTTTTTTGAAAAAAAAACTGTCATTTTTGAACGAACCAATGAACCTTTGATGCGAATATCGAAAATGTCAACGAATAGTTACGGAGGCTCCATTATCGATATCGACAGTAGAAAATTTATTATTCACAACAATAACTTTCATGCTGATGTAAAGTGTTTTTTTTAGAGGCGGAGATCTTCAAATTGAAACAAAAACACAGAAAATTATATTGCATGGCGTAATCTGGAGGTCCAATTTGCACATATTAAACAAAAAAAATGCTGTATTCAAAATAAGGCTGTATTTCGGTACTGATGCGTTGAATGTTGGCTTCCAAGTGCTCAATTGTTTGTAATTTATCGGCGCAGATATTATACGACTTTACATACGCCCTAGTGAAAATAATCAATGTCAGTCAAAGGTTTAAAAATTGAGATGGTCAGAACGTTACAATCAACAGTGAGCACTGCAGATACAATATGATTACTAACTTATTGTGCAGAAATTGTAAGGCATTAAAGTTGCAGACATGTGGTTTCAACAAGATGGGCCTCATGCCAAACAGGGTGCAATTCAATTAATTTACTCAAAGAAACCAGCCGCGGTGGCCACATGCTCAGATCCATATTCAAACATAAATGGCATTTAATTATCAACGAAATATAAGCCAAATTCATGGATATTAAACATATTTTTCTGTTTTATTTAAACTTCACCCAATAGTTTTGTTTTAGTATTTATAACAAGGAGCACTCATACTAAAAAATGAACCGAGAGAGATTGTATAACTGAGGCTGTTTATCTCTTTCTAATAGGGGTGGCCAAACATTTTCATAATACACAAATAGGAAAAATCCCAAAAGGAACCAATGGCCTCGGTTCTGTTATGATAGCCTAACAAAAGCAAACATAAGAAGTGACGTGCTTTAAGTTTAATTTTTGTGTGATACAAATTTTGGAGGACTTCTTCCTATTTGAAAGAAAAAGAAAACAAAATGTTAAGTAGGCTATAATTTCTATTACTATAGGAGTTTTTAATAATAACAGTGGTAATATCTTATCCACAAGAAATACGTTCCGTAATGTTCGCATTGTTTACGTGTACTAGTTTAAATATAACATTTAGTTTCAGATACAATACAGTAACTTTAGGTAATCTACGAAAAATAACTATCGATATTATTCACCACTGATTCATAACTACGCATCGCATCCCTACTAAAAATGAGTCAACCAATCAGCGTCTATTGCAAACGTCATTTGTCACGTGGAGGGGAACGCCGGAGAGCGGTTTCCGAACGGAAAAGGCAGCACGTAGCTAACTTTTTGTTTCGCTCGCAGTCTCGCGCTGTTAACAAAATCTTGTGACGCGGCCGGTTTTATTAAAATAAGTTCGTCTTGTGAATGTGAAGTGCCTTGTGAAGTATACAATGGATATTATTTATTAATTGTCACAGTAGGTACTGTGCAAAGTGTTGAATTTAATTCTTCGCAAAGTTTCGGTAAGTTTAGTTTACAAAAAGTTTTCATTTACGTTTGTTCTAACTGGCCGATGTATTGTTTGATTCCGTCGCAATCTTATCACGAATTTATAGCTCGATAGTAATTTTTGTGCTGTTTAGTCAGGAATCGTAAGAGAATCTAGTTAGAATGCAGGTGGGTGGAAAACAGATTATTTTGTTTTATTGATTATTTTTTTACTTTAAGTTTGGTCGATTTTGGCCAGCTCATTGATTGTTCACATATGCAATTAGCGTCATGACCATAGAATATTTACAGTCGATAAAAAAGTTGCAGATTTTGGTGAAATTTATTAGCCATACATAAAGTTTTTAAAAGTTAAAACGGTGATTGTTGTGTCCCTGACAAAAAAAACATTTTCTAGTCTTTGTTTACTCGAATATGCAGTACATATCAATAAAAAAAAAACCCGTTATTTCTGAGTGTCTTAAAGTGATAAAAAAATATTTTACAAACTATTTTTAAACAGTGCCATTTGCAGTTGAATACAAATAAAAATCATTAACTAGAATATTGTCACCAGCATGTTTTTATAATGCGTGTTATTAATGTTGAGGTCGCAGAGAGAATGTATGTTCTAGGTTTGCAATGGAAACACTCACAAAATATTCTGCGCCAACCTCAAATAAATTGGGATAACATCCAAAAAAAAAAAAAAAAGTGCAGGAGAATGAAGATGATGATGATGATGATGACATCACTCACAAAACATAATTTATGATAATAATTTTATTTAAACTATAATCAACCTCCACGTAAAATACTGGTATTCAAAGTAGCCATTATGACTGGAAGGCTAGGCAGATAACGATGAGCAAGCATCGTGTTCACTGGCTTGTTCCTGTTTTGTGAATCAGACCCCATCTGTTTTACAAAACAGGAACAAGCTAGTAGGCAGAGCAGCAGACATTCATTTGTATAAAAAAAAACACATCAGAGTTTAAATTCAAATTGAATAGCTTATCATTGTATTATGACGAAAATGTACCTGTCGTCTTATTCCGGATATAGCATTAGCAATCATTAACGTCAGTTTCTTTTTGTCAAACTACTTTAATCCTTGATAAAGGAAAGCGTTAAAAGGTCATTGTGCTGCACTTAAACAAAAGAAATGTAATGCTGGTCTGTATATCCATATTATCTAAACAATGAACTCAGAAACTACAGAACACCGTTGACTCAGCTGTTTTTCATCTGAAATATCTCTTCTATTTTGTTGAACTAAAATGTTTCAATAGCCAGTTCAGCCAGTGCCTTGCATTATTTGCCACCTTTCCCTATTCGTTTTGTTAGAAAAATAATAGAAGGCACCAACTATACAACCTGTGTACGGTCTATTTATGTAATATTTGAACTTACAAATTTGGACCAACATTTTCAGCTAAAATATTTTTAACGATGACCTAATAATGACTACCAAAAAATAATATATTTTATTTTGTGTATTATTCAAAATTAGCTTCAATAATTCGATAGCAAGAGGAAGCAAGCCACATCTTTATCAGTATTATGTTTGTTATATTATATCAATGATTTTATCATTGCGGAGTTGATAGCAGGTCTTTGTTCGAAACAATCAACCGCACGGCTATTGTTTTTTGGCCGACACTAAAACACAATAAAAAATTGGCACATCTGGGCCTCAATCAAGGCTGGTTTTTCATTTTTTTTTGTCAAAATTGAGGAAACAGTGATGAAGAAAGAGGTCTGCCGAGTCGATTGAAGAGTTAATCGACTCGACAGATAGTCTTGTGTAGTTTTCATAGGTTTTATTTGGAAGAAAGAGGTCTGCCGAGTCGATTGAAGAGTTAATCGACTCGACAGATAGTCTTGTGTAGTTTTCATAGGTTTTATTTGCATTCTTCTATTGAAATGACTTGAATATGTTTTTTTATTTCTCAGCTTACCTACGTGTCAAGTTAACTCATGAAAGAAAAATATTGATTTCTACTTACACTCCGGTAAGTAGAAATCAAATTTACTGCTCCCAACATTTTCACAACTTCATCAAAATTACGAATTAAGTTTTACGCATATTGCAGGGTGTTGAACTGCACAGCATTGACTTATATTAGGTAGGTATCTGTTGTTGACTTCAACTTTTCCAGTTTCGTACCTACCTAGAAATGGAGACAAAAAACAAAAAATCATAATCAACAAATTTTTACAGGTGTACTGATATCGTTTTGTTTCCAGTTTCAGTAATTTATTTAAGTAAGCGTAAGCGTAAGCTTATCCTCCCTTTTTCGTGGATAATAATATCAGTATCGCTAATTGGTACCTACCTGTAATAATCATGTAATCAACAATTGTGATATAATTAGGACATTAGCATTAAGTATATACGGATTTTACCTGATTAAGGCACCGATTCCACCGGAGACGAACAGCGGAGGGATGTGTGGGAATCGACTAATCATATTAAGTAGTTGTAGTTGTGTTTGTATCTCTCAGGGTCTCCGGTGATTTGTAGAATCTTGCACATCTCCGCACCGCTCTCTCTGTTTGTTTCCGCCTTGATGGAGTCCGGGCCGAAAGGTGGAGTCAAACCATAATCTGCAACATTTCGGACGCGGCTCCGGAAGTCCGGACATCGGATTCTGTCAGATTCTAAATTACCTACTTATAAGATGTTTGGTATCTGATTCTTTAGTCTCCTACAAGAGTCGAGTGGAACACATTCGTCATGCCGATGTGCAGTTGAAGCCAGTTTTTAACCGACATCAAAAAAGGAGGAGGTTATTAAAATTCAACTAAATGCACCAATTACCTCCATATTTCGGAGAATTACAATGATAGTGCCAATAATCCATATTTTTTCTGAATAATTTTGTAAGCGTTTGACTATCACAAGACTATCTTTTGATATCTTACCACAACCACCAATGTATGACTTATCAACAAGATAAGGTTCTAGAGGCTTCCAAAGTTCCAACCAATAGCGTTTTTCTCCGAAATAAGTAAAAGTCACCTAATCGATACTTAAGTGTTAAGAAAGGTTGAAAATATAATGACCACCAAAAAAACTTTGTGACCACTAACATCTGTCACCTAAAATATCAATTGATCACCAAATTTAGTAAATTGAGCACCTTTTAATGAGGTGGTTGATGACAAACTAGTTTTGCCTAGGCCGACTTGGGACACCCCGACACGGATAGATTAGGTTAGAAGGGTCGAATGAGCAAGCGAAGTGAGCAAATAGACCCCGCCATACCCTTCGTGGTTATTTTTATACCTAAACCATTCAGAAGTAGGAGCCCCGCGTAGCTGGGCTCCATCGACCGGGTCTCCCTCGACTGGGACGCAAGAGCATAACAGTTCAATTTCTGGTGGTCATTAACTAAAAAGAATAATTTTTGGTTCTAATTTCACGACAAAATAGGGATTAATTTTGGTGGATCATTTACTAATTTTGGCAATCAAAAGTGATTTTTTTTGCCGTTACATTTTGCTTAATCTGGTGGTTCGTTAATTGTATGCCGTTAAGAAATACGGAACCATTGCTTCCAGACAAGGTCTTGATTAGAACAGGTACCTACTTTATTCCATTCTTTTTCCTTTCCGAGATACTAAAATTATTTGGGAGTGTGCAGGACTCTGGTACTATTTAGCAGGTGTCCACTCTATAGGTACACAACTCATTGAATCGAAGATAGTACTTCGCTATTAGTTAACACAGTTATTTTCAAGAGTGGAAGTCCTTATCCTAGTATACTGCATTAAGTACTGACATTCCAAAACATACGTGTAATACCTGCAGGTATAAAATGCCATCATAATTATAAATCATTTATGTCGCAAGATAATAGCGCCGGTGTGATAAACTTCTATACACGTTCGTAGAACAGTGATAATCGCTATCAAACATATCGTCAACCTGATATTGTAAGGACGCTTATCATAAGGAGTTCAGTGGCTACGTGTCAGTACACTAGTAAGCATCTAACATGGGCGAATATCGTGCGGGTAAAGCGGGCATCAACGCCGAGGCTCAGGCCAGGATTCACAGCAAATACAACGATGACATCGCTCATGAGACCCTCGAATGGATCAAGCTGCTGACCGGCGAACCAGCTAACACTTCTGGAACAGCCGAGAATTTGTATGCAGTCCTGAAGGATGGGACTCTGCTGTGCAAACTCGTGAACTCCCTGGAAGAGGGTTCAGTAAAGAAGATCAACCAGTCCACCATGGCGTTTAAGTGTATGGAGAATATCAACGCGTTCTTGGATGCCGTGAAGAAGCTAGGAGTGCCGCCACAGGAGACTTTCCAGACCATTGATTTGTGGGAGAAGCAGAATCTGTACTCCGTCGTCGTGTGCCTGCAGTCTTTGGGACGTAAAGCCGGGAACTTCGGTAAGCCTTCCATCGGGCCTAAGGAAGCCGACAAGAACGTTCGTGAGTTCAGTGAGGAGCAGTTGAAAGCCGGCCAGAACGTCATCTCTCTCCAATACGGTACCAACAAGGGCCAGCAATCCGGCATCTCATTCGGCGGCAGACGCCAAATGTAATGTTTAATGTAATTAATTTATGTGATTAAAGTGTAATAAATATTTTGTATTTTTTTAATATTCGCCTTTCATTTGTTAAAATAAGGTGTGGTTGTTCGGCCTTAGCTAACGTAATCTGAGATTAGATAACACAAGTATTTTGCACTACTGCAGTGCATTTAAGTGTTTGGTCGACTTGTCACCAAGTGGTTCATTCTGAAAAGTTTCTTTCTTAACACTCTTTTTTTCTTCACGTATGGTTTTTGACTCTATAATAGTTACATATATACTATGGTGGATATCACAGTAGAACACAATTATTTTCCATATTTGGTGTACCTAGAGGAATGAATAGGTAGACGTGTTTACTCTACGACCTCTGAATTCCGAAACTTTGTAATAACATTTTTATCATCTAACTTGACGACAGTATTATTTTTTACAATAAGGCTGAAAATCCTCTAAACCCAGATTAAATTTATCAGTTGTCATATATCAGAACTTGTAGAATCACCTACTTATTAAATAACTTGAGAGGGTTGTTGATGATGATGATAACACAGTAATGTCTAGCCGAAGTACACCAAATTAATTTACAAATGAAGCGAATGAACTGTGACCATCATAAATTATTCCGCACCAAGGGGGCTTCCCTTGGAACGCACGTAACAACAAACTCATTAACAGAATCATTTCTATTTTTAGCTTCAGTTAAGCTTAGTAATTTCACCTGATTAGCTAGAACTGAATGAGGCATTATTATCATGACACTTAGCTCTAAATTCACAGGTATTAAACACGCTACAAGGAACTGGACATGACGATGAAGATAAAAGAATTAATTTAATCTGCTCATGACATTCACACGAGTTACTAAAGTGATATAATTGTTCATATTCCCAAGGCAATTAGACAATGCAGCCGGTACTAGCATTAATCCTTGAAAATGTAATAGAGAACTGAAACACAAAGGCTAATCTTACTCATTACTTGAGTTAATTTTAATAATCACACAGTTAAGAAACAAGCAAATATTACCTCGACCTCTAAAATGAAAGACATTGGTGGAACTGCCAAAATAAACAAAGATGGTAATTTCAGAGAGGCTGCTCTAGATACAGATCACGTACATAATATAACGCCGGTAATCCCCGAAGTACATTCGTCAATGTTTAAGTCCAATGAAACGAGGGCGAAGCCTATTACCATCAACAGGGCAGATATGGTTTATTTCAAAGTAATCCATTCAAAACCTACATATACCAGGGAAATAGACTAAACATGTTAAGAAGTAAGACCCCAGAGCCTTGAAATTCATAACTGGAAGAAAAGCAATAAATGACCGATGACAAGACTGCGTGGAGGAAGATATGGCTACGAATGGGATGATGTTGAAATTTCAGCTGACAGAATGTCTCTGACGAAACAGAAATGCTACGTCGACTCAAATCAATTGGGATACTTAAGGGTTAATTTAGCTGTTCCATGTAAAGCTAGCATCAGTTCAAGGCCCTGTATTATCAGGCGACATGAATATTTTAATCCAAAAGTTAAATAGAAACGGCAATATCTGCTATCGGTTTAGTAATTACGACCTTGTAGACTTATGAGTTATGTTAAGATTCTTGCAAAATATAGTCATCAAAAATAAACTTTAAAAATAAACTTGGATGCATTTGTGTTTGACGATAACAAGAATTCCTATTTACGAAAACACGAAATCTTATGTGATTCTAAAATTACACAAGTTATGATAAAAATTAACCAACAAAAATACCTGAATAGATATTATATTAGTAGGTCTATTACCAAAGTTACGGTTTCACATTTTAGCAAAATGTCGAGGGGAAATCGCTCCCCTGTTCGTACCTTGTTATTTGATGACGTCATCTAATATTGATCTAACTTTTGCAACCACAGCCGTTGCTACGGCCTAGCTCCCAACATCAAATGATAAACTATGTTTTGGAGCACAGAGAATTGAGAACTTGGCTTACGTAATCGTGTCGTTATATCCGCCGACTGCATAGAACAATACCAATATTGCAAGTCTCAAGGAAACACTGCAATTATATGAACCAAAGACAGGCTGTAATCATTCTTATGGCCACAGTAACAGCTTTTACATTGGTGTAGCAAGTGAATTCTAGACTCGTGCAAGCGCTATCAAGGACAATCATTAAGCAAGATAAAATATGACAGTAATCGATGATTTTTAATAGCATAATGGTTATTACAGTTTTTTTTATTGGAAACGGAAACGTCGGATCCTTTGATACGGCGAAATGATGAAATGATGGATAATAATACCAGTATCTTTGAACATAATCTCTATAGTAAAATGAGTGCTAGTTTTTACCAGACTTTTTGTTTCTGTGCTCGTTTAGTCCTTTGCTACACTAATATGTTTGTTGGACTTGCACGTTGTCACACAAAAGAGGAGAAAGCTACAGTAATCAATCATGATTTATTATAGTTCAGCTAGAGTTTCTAAATTGACAATCGCCAGTGTGATTCATCAGAATTGTAACGATATGTCTGGCTGGACCATGATCATATTTCTGTACTCTTCAATAGACAATCTCCGGTTTGTCCGATATTTAATATACCTTTATATTCCTCTATGGATGCTTAGTAGAACCTGTTCTCTTGTGTGGAATGAAGTAATTCTTAACCAACAGTCGAATTGTTATCGGCAACTGCGACAGTCTGCCTTGTAGTGAAAACGATTATCGCAAGTTTCGCAACAAAACATTAAATCATTGCCAAATAAAGAAATAGCGAAAATGCTTGGGACTTCAAACTCGATGCCTAATGCATCATCATTAAAGTAATGACAGAATTGTGGCAATTTTTGAATGTTTTCTACATTACTAACATCGTTTATTCTGTGAACGTTGACGTCACCATCATTAGCACGGCTGCGTCTGTCCGTCACGGTCATGTCAGCACCCCACAACGGAAGGTCTGGTCACGCGCCGATAGCAGCGGAAATACGGATATCCGAATAGGACAGGACTAGCTTGTCCCTAAGAGTAACAGAGAGGGGCAATCACGCACGTGGGCATTGTTTTGTACCAACAATGACTAATGAGCATAATGTTAAACTTAAAACAAGAGAAAGTATTGTTTGACTAGGGTTAAAGCCATTTGCTTCCCAAAATTCAATGTCGAGTGGGTTTGACTCAGCCGTCGTCAATGGCCTTAAATGAGGTTGCAGTCACACTTTTAAAGCGCTCTGTACATGTCCGAAACGATAAATTGAAACAAAGAGCTTCTACAGCTAGATAAATAAAAGGTTTTTTCAGCTCATTGATGAAATATGTACAGCAATTCCTATTTACTTCATCATCACAATAGTTCGAAAGTTGCGTTAAATAAGGAGTCTATTAAAAAACTGTTTACTCATTGCTTTCCATTTCATACACACTGTATGAATATAATTTTATGATACTTATCAGTAGTGAAAGCCTTTGAAAACAGTTCGTTAAGTTCTCCGTCGAGGCTATCGCCACTTCGGAATGATGATTTAGCAACATCAGCGTAAAAATCTTCGATAGTAACGACCTTACTGTTTAGAAAGTTTTAATTGTTAAGCAAAATAGCTGCAGAATGATCAGTTTTCGAATTTTGCTTGGTTATTGCAACATCTCCAAACGATTCAACATTCCCACGTTATACGATATCGATCGTTCTTGCAAGGCTTCTGTACGTTACGCTACAGCGATTCAGCTTGCCTTCTTGTCCAAAGGCTCTTTTACCGTTACCGTATCGGGCCCCGGCCGGTCGAGCAGATTATCTGGCACTAACGGGATGATATCCGTTTTACGATGGCAATGGCAACTCTGTAGCAAAGTAGCATTGCAACTAATTGCACCCGACATTACTTTTATATCGAGGAAGCTCTTACTTTGAGCACTGCATTTGCGTGCGATTGCACTAGTGGTTCCGTCTGCAGTTTATTAGTTTTCATCGCTAGGAAATGGTCCATGTTTAGCGTGCAAAATCGTCCAATTTATCTCGAGTGTATTTTGTTTTTGTTAAATGGTATTTCATAAATCTTAGCGGCAAAGAATTTCTTGTAGACCAACGTTACAGTTTCCTATTTTTAAAATCACCGTAGCGTGCAGAACAGCTGAGATTTGGCGTGATTCGAGTAATTAATTTGCGTTACGTCACTAAGAATTGCAGTGTTGTACTACACACGTACAACGGATAATGCGACTTCACGTACGAGTCACTCCACTCACCTAGTTTACTTTGTTTTTGTTATTTATTAAATTATATCATGTTTTGACTGTAATGTTGTTGTATCATGTTTCTGTTACATAAAGTCTTCTGGTTTTTATATCTGTTCTTCCGTTTAGTTCCGTTACTTCCTATTTTTAGTAGGTATCCATGATTACAGTAACTGTTCTTTCTTTTATTTTTCGGTTTTATACTTTACCGTATTTGTAAAAAGCTAACAAGGTTAAATATTGCCATGAACATTAATTTTGGTTTTACATTTTCTTCTTTCTCTGGCGAGATTGAAAAGCATTTAATTTTAATGCTTTTCTAACGAACTCAGTTACATTTAATATTTTGTCTACTAACACCTTTTCATTTAAGAACTTATTTCCTATTTCAGTATCATCCAGAAACTTCCCCCAGTTTATTTATATTCAACTGCGCCATTCAGTTTTCCGTCATTCTACCACGTCATACCAGCCAGGGGAGTCGGGTATCAATTGATATGGCCCTGTGCGCGCCCCAAGCTGATTTATTCGTTAACCTGCACTGTATTGATACAGCTTGACCTCATTGGTGGTGACATTCGTAATTGGCAATTGCCTTTGATACGTTAGTTGTTAGTTTTAATAGCATGTGCTAATGGTTATGTTGATCTGAATACGATGTAGGCAGTACTGAAGCATTATTCTTGTAATAATGTTCTTAGACTATCCATTGCTTTCATCTATCTTCTTCAAATCAGTTTTTTTTGCGATACGACGTGTAATGTCTAGCAATCCAGACTTCAGACACATTCCAAGTTTTTCTTTAACTCCAAGATCAACGTTACAGTCATTATTTTATATTGCAATTTATTACTTGCCATTGCGGTTGTCAGTAACGGTTATTTCTCATGGGAATCACTTGCGTCTTGATCATTTGATGAAAATGCATCTTTAGTCACACTTTTTGGGACCGAGTCTCGATTTTCGTCAAAGTTGTTTGTCACTGCCACTCCTTGCATATATTCCTTTACAAGCGTAACAGGCTTTATTAATTATAATTGATTAATGGTCCTAATTAACCTTAAAATCAAAGAGCACAACATATTTCTTGATTGTGAATCACGCCAGATCAAAGAACCTTCACATTATAACAGTATGTCTAGCTAATAACATCAACATTTATTTCTTCATCACATCAGTCATCACTTGGAAACCGCGTAGAGTACCGTTACCGTTGATATTATTTTAATTGGAGCAATCTGTGTTATTACAATATAATTATTTCGAGACGGGTTTTCAAACAGCAGCAAACGGTAACGCAGACCGAGTATTTTTTTTTTCGTTCGCCCTGAAAGGGCAGGCATCGATCTATAGACCATTCAGCCTCGTCATATTTTCGTATTCTTCTATATAATAAAAGTAAGGCCAAAGCCAAGTCATCAGTAAATTCTTATCCTAATATCTTATAATCAAGGCATAAGCCATGTCTTCTTTTTTTTTTTTATTTAAATGCTTCGTCAAGGCGAGAGGAATTTGACTTTTTCAAAAATATTGGCCAGTAACAACAAAGGATAGGGAGAGGTTGAAGGAGGTCTTTACCCTGCAGTGGGACACAAATAACGAATGAATAATGGGTTTTTCTTGATTACACGTACATTACATTTTCGAAGCTCTAGGCCTAGTACTCCGACTTGCCACTGACTCGTCACTCTACTTGGCTGATATAATCAAGACATTAAACTCAGTATTTATTTTGCCCGCATCATGAATACGGCTTGGCAACCGACTGTAACTAATAATCGTGAAGCATTGATAATAATATAAGTATTTGCTTAAATTGAATTTACTTGCAACCTTGCTTGCCCAATGCAAAGAACGGGTGTGTTTTTTGTACCATACTGTTCATTAGAATTAACAATCACAGTTGATGCACCGTAACGGTCTCAGTAATGAAAGGAACGACAAGTTAATGGTTGAATTATGACACTTGTAAAACAATTTTTGGATTTGAATAAGTTGACTTTAGCAGTAGACATTGCTAAAGTTGACATTATTATGAGGAGAATGTCGTCAGGAGTGTTCTGAGTATGAATGTGGATGGGTATAAGAGTAAAGGTAGACCAAAGAAATGATGGATGGACTGTGTAAAAGATGATATGGCAAGAAACGAGGTGTCTGATGCGATAATGAGTAATAGAAGGGTATGGAAGAGGATGACATGCTGCGCTGACCCCAAAAGAATTGGGATAAGGGCAAGAGAATGATGATTGCAACCCCGAGGGCGTTGTTGAAATGTAAAGGGGGAGACAAAGAGCGAAAAAAGTAACCACAAAGATATTTACAATAAGCCATAGAATGGTATTATACGAGTATTCATCTTTCAAGATCGTCTCGCGCCTTTAAAAGTTTTTTAATGTAACCAACGTCCTTAATCCTGTTTTAAGTCCCACCTTTAGCTTCAGGTTCATTACATAAATTACTACTACGCAAGAGGAATAATCTCGCATTAAAAATGGCAAGCGGAAATACTAAATCCGTTCCGTGCCGCCGGTGGACTGGTTTGTTTATGTATCAGTTCACGTATCTCGAATACGTCCGCACTGTCGTAATTATGCATTTCATTTTTATTCGCAACCTGCTCCACAGCCCCCAGCTATACACGCCACAAATCCATTTGTAATATCGTTCAAAACTCCCTTACCAACCAGCTCTGCATGACCCAAGTCATTCATATTTAAATTCTCGTCATAACAAGATGACGTTGGAACTTTTGGAATTTCTACTTAATGAGGGGAAAATGTAGCATGTATGAATAAGATCGATCAGCTTTTACGCAGCATAATGTGATTTATAGAACCTACTTTCCTTTATTCATCTAGGCAAATTACATTTTGCTCGTGTAGTTAGACTTTCGCCTATAGCCTGATACTGATATTCAGAATCAGTTATTAGTATTCTCCACACGGTCTCAACAATTTGCATTTCAATTTGTATATCAGTGTCTGGGTAGGCATTTGTGTGGGCTTCGGATCTGCTGAAGGCACCATTCAAACTGCATTTCAGCTCCGATATTATGTTTGACCGTTTTAAGTAACCGCTCAACGGCGATTGCAATAAATGTAAGATTCTCCGAACGTTACATTTACCGCTTGCTGTCGGTACAGTAGGTCCAACAGCCAACTGTGGCCGACTTTGTGTGGAACCAGTTTCTTTAGACGTTACCAAAACCGGCGGCGTTGGTCCAACCTTGGCATTGAGGGAACTCTATGACTAATGTTTGCACGTTACTTTTTTTACCTACGAGTTACGTCAAGTGATGGTCGAGGTTCGAGACTTGCGTGATGGATATTAAATTTTATTTCGTAATAGAAGTTATAGCATTAGCAATAGTTTGCGTGTAAATTGCGTTTCAAAAGTTGCCTGTTTGAAACAAGTCCTATAAATCACCGTAGACTGGGTGTTAATTGTTTTGTATAACGCTTACGTTACTTTTCGTCAGACGGTTTAAACCAGACACTTTTATTATATCTTTTCAGACGAAACTTTACTTAGTGACGTCGCATTATGTCATATTTTATCAAACCATGTCGTATGCTTATCTTGACTAAGTTTTCCTGTTAAGACCGTTTCTTTTGTATTCAATAGAAAATTAATTGTGGAGTAGATTATTTGTTTCGTTATCTTGATTGTATCTGCACTTAGCGTCTGTTTCTTTTGTGGGTGTTTTTCAAAGTCCGGTTTGCGTGGCACATTTTAAGTCAGGTGTTCAAAAATGTGTACTGACACCTACACAATACAACTTTACGAACTATTCAATATCGGCGCGTTCATTGCTCCAACCACGCGTGCCCGATTTTATCTCGGCAGACATGATTTTCGCTGTTCCACCACATTCTCGTAAAATGTCGAAAGTTTTCTTCATTTCCTCGTACGTAATTTTATCTGGTTTATTATTATATAACTTACTGTTCCACTTGACTATATCATTTGAAATATGTTGGTCTTGTCTACTATGATTAATATGGAAACTCATATCTTCGAGAATTTCATTGTTTCTTATCCTTGCCAATGATAAGATAAAAGAGTAACTAATTGTAGTCTGGTTGATAAGTTTTTCATTTGTACTGAATTTCGTGTCTCTTGACTTTAATAGACTCAGTACTTACTGTTTTTTAAGTACGGTTTTCATGAAGCATTGTCATTCATAATAATTGTTGACTGCATTGTGCGCTGCATTAGTCAAAGCATACTATACTCGTAATTTAGCTAATTTCAAAATGTATGTTGAAAACAGGTGAGATGTAAAATACTGGTATTCAGCTGCTTCCGGTTAGAGTGGAAGCCGACACCAACATAGTTGAGAAAGGCCGGGCAGATGATGAAGCAGTAAACATATATAAACCAATTAATAGACACTCGATCGTAACCATGCATGATCAGACAGAACAGTTCTAAATGATGCTGGTAAAATCAAAACAAATCATTACAGACGCCAATTTACCAGAAGTAATTCAGATCAATTTTCGTCACGAGATAAGTAGCGGGCAAATCGCAACCCGACCCCGGAGGTCGGCTAATAGCAATTTAGCTCTGCACCGTTGTGAGTCATGGCAGCAGCCAGTCGTGACAATTTCCACATAAATAATATGAATTATGACAATGACGGAGCAGAAGTCAATTATGACAGAGCTAGCTAGCTCATTTTTAGTTTAGCAATTAATCCAATTATTCGATAGCTAAATTCTAAATTCAACGTATGGTATCTGGATGATAGAACCCTGGGAGGTGATGTTGACACAGTCCTAAAAGATTTAACTTTCTTAAAAGAAAAATTTCGTTCCATTGGACTAGACCTTAACCTTTTGAAGTGCGAACTTTACCTTCCTGAAACCACTGACAGACAGACTACCATTTCTAAATTTAATTCGTTGGCACCAAATATCAAAATTACCGAAAAAAAATCTCTTCACCTTCTAGGGTCACCAATTTTTGCCGAATCTTTTCCATCGTTCATTGAAGAAAAAGTCGACTAAATCATTAGGAACACTCTTACTTCAATACTTAATGTGGCTCTGGACGACCGAGCTTGGCAGCAAGCCACACTTCCCATTCGCTTGGGTGGTCTCGGCGTCCGCAAAATTTCAAGTATAAGTTTACCTTCTTCTCCTCGGCCTACGGTACCGAAAAATTAACCAGGGATATTTTATCTTTCTCACTGGTTGATGTTGAGGCGTCGTACTTGACCGATGCGTTGAACGCTTGGAAAATGGCTTGTCCCAATACGGATTTGCCCGACAACCTGACCTCCCAGAGACAGTGGGACGTGCCGCTCTGCAGTATTGAACGGAATACCCTTTTACACACGTCAATCAATACTGTGGAGCGTGCCCGTCTGCTGGCTGTGGGGGAATGGGAGTCGGGCTTGTGGCTTCAGGCACTTCCATCATTCACCATTGGCACTATGATGGATGACGCATCGCTCCGGGTCGCTACGAATCTACGCTTAGGCGCACCTTGTGTTGCTCCGCATCGGTGTCACTGGGGTGAAGCTGTTGACAGCCTCGGACATCATGGCCTGTCTTGCTACAGAAGCGCAGGTCGCATTGCACGGCTCGCCAGCATTAATGACATTATTCGTCGAGCTCTTTCCATCGCCGGCGTACCAGCGCTTTTAGAACCAAAGGGCTTGGTGCGTGACGATGGCAAGAGACCGGACGGCATGACGTTGGTGCCTTGGAACGTGGGTAGGCCTTTGGTGTGGGACGCAACCTGTGTCGACACCCTTGCGCCTTCTCACGTTGCAAGCACGGCGGGCTGTGCAGGCGCTGCTGCTGCGGCAGCTGAGATCCTCAAACGGCGCAAATACTGTTACCTTATTGGTAACTACAGCTTTGAGCCGTTTGGGGTCGAGACGCTCGGGTCATGGGGTCCGAGAGCGCGTCTCCTTTTTAAGGAAATCTCTTACCGACTGGTCGACACTTCGCGTGACCAGAAGGCTGGCTTTTTCTTTGGCCAAAGAATTAGCATTGCCATTCAACGTGGCAATGCTGCCAGTCTTCTGGGTACGTTTCCGAGTGACAGCGATGCGGAGGAGTACTTTGACGCCTATTGACGTCGTTGTATATATGGAGATACTTACTTTTAGTGTTTATTTTTGTAATTATATATAGTTCTAGTTGTAGTATGTATATAATGTTCATAATAATTTTATTGATCCTTTGACTAATAAAAGCGTATTTAGAGTAATATAAATAATAAAAGAGTGTATAGAGCTTGATTCTTGAGTAAAGATAATTGTATGGCTCTAGTTATGCCCGAGAAGCTTGGGATCGGTGTCTGGGATTGGTGATTGCTGACAACTGTCAAAGAATCCGATGCTCCTCAAAGTCTCTCAAACCATTGATATAATCCGGCTTAAACATATCTATGAGTCTTGTCATCGGGAACCAGTCTTACATACGAGTTTCGTATCTTCCAAGTACGGTCGGACAGCTATTTGGTTTACAGTTTAACCCAAAAAAATGTAAACCAAATAGCTTGTTCGACCTTACATACGTTTCAGAATTAACATTACCAAACACTGATGATATAATTTAATCCATGTTAGCTACACATGGTTTCATTCCTTAGCTTCTTTATGATCAACCTCATTGACAATACCATCACAAGAGTTCAGCAGTAGAATCAGAGAAAGACTTTCGAATTGGTTGTTACACCAAGATTATATTATATTTTGCAGGTATATTTCTATTATTAAAATTATAGTTTTATTTATGTTTGCTATAGAAACATCTGTGTCTTGTTGTTTGTATATGATGCATGTATCTATTCTTAGAATTTCTATACACATCATTGATATTGACTCGAATTGAAAACAACGCAAACGCAGTAGCAGTTGTTTTTTAAAAAGTATTTCAATTTCATATATTATGAATTTGTGTGGTTGCTATCTGAATTTCGAAACGCAATTACTCGAGTCAGGAATAGTACATATTTGTAAAAGCTGTGTTACAAGTATTTTCTAGTCGTAGAACTCAAGAGCTCTAAAAGAGAGTTAGTAAATGGATTCTAAATGCCTTTTTAACGAATATTATCCTTATCTAAAATCTACATTATATCCAAATCACGATATCTTTCACTTTACACTGTATTACCTTCTATTACATTGTTCTTAACGACTTCTGGGAAATGAATAACGTCCGTAACCAAAGAGTCTTCTTTAAAACGAGTAATCAGACCGGATCCAATAACGAATTCCACTGCTTCTTACAAAATATCTATTTATTCGTGTTTGAATACCACATTTTCAATATCCTTTGTTTTGACCAAGATTGTAGTTGTGAACCCTGGCATGCGAAACGTTTAACTGACTTCCAATATTGGATTTGCTTAGGGAATTTCTGTCAAACAGAGTTCTCAAAACTCTCTTCATTCGATATGTTTTGCCCGGTGTATCTGTTTTCAATTCTGGTTTGTACTTTCAACTTGAATTTAAAATGTTTCTAAGAAAATCATTCTTGGTATTGCACAGTGAAAAAACATACGACTGCTAAACATGTGATGCTACATAATGACTCAGTTGCTCAAACCTCACGTGCTTGGCTGTTTTCTGCAGACAGTACATATATTTATAACTTCACAAAGAAAGACACAAAACCCACCCCTCCCGTAACTTTTAGTACATTGTCCCAGTTATATCCCAGAATAGATGTCTATTGGACATCATTAAAACCAGTTGACATAGGAAAGTAGGAAGGTGCGGTCTACCGGATCAATTTTCAGAAAATGGCACAGACTTACCAGGTTGCGAGGTCACTACGACCAGAAATATCACAACCATGAACTTGAAAGTTCAAGGCGTTTTGAGCTGTTACAGTACACAATAAGGTAGTGAATAAAACGACAAGGGTTACGTCAAGATCTTCAAAGGTTGGTTTGGAGAACTATTGTACTGCAAATGGTCCAAACATGTGAAAGGTCATTGGCATGATTGATGTTACTGTTCGTTTTACTATAATTATCGACAATACACCTTAATAAGGTGTTCGACCCGACGCAGTAGATATGGCGATGATAAGCGTTTTAGCAAATCTCGACGTTTAGATATGCTTTGTTTGTTTGCACAAGGTTTGGGTGAGCTCGTTTCTGTCTGCTTTTATGTGGAGTATAAACACATTTTAGTGAAAGGTATATTATCATCCATCACATACACTCCATTCAGGTATAACATAAAATGATTTTAATTAGAATATGAATCTGTAGTTAAAGAGTAATTCGAGCAATTCCTTGGGCAGAGAAAAGTGCCTGTTGGAAAATTCTGCCAAACAATTAGGTTAATGGATGCGAAACCTTTACCAAAGGTTAGTTCTACTGCTGTTAATCAGTGCGTTATAATTTTGATCCACGACCTTCTGATCCGATTCCAAGTACACATTCAAAGATTTCAAAAGCATTATAACTGTGTATGAGATAACAATTAAAGCTTATTACGAGTTCACTTAGCTTCAATTCTTATAGGTTTAAAGTATCAAGGCTGAAGCGAGATAATTATCAGTTCACGTGAACGTGCAACGCAGTTGGTACTAAAGAATGCATTCGGGTCATTGTTGGGAGAACAATGTACGATTCACATCATTTTACGTCTTGTACTACAGAACGCCGGGAGATTTCGGACATTATTGTTTGTACAATACCCAATTGACAATGGTATATACAATGCGTAACTGTATTGTCGCATTGAAATGTGTGAACTGAATGCAGGCAAAAATTTAATGGATAAAAACATACATGTCACCGAACCGTGAACCTCAAATGAATTCTGTAGATGAGAATTTCTGGGCAAGCTTGAAAAGCTTTAACGTGTAACAAATGAGTAATGAACTTACGAAGACGTAACTGAATAACAACCATGACAAATTAATAATGGACTTGTGACGTCGAAAATAAACAGACATTGGTAAAGAAATCAAACTTATTGAACATGTTCGACCCGAACGCCTCTTCTATTGATTACAAGTGTTAAAACAGATGTGTGTGTCTATCTATGACTCACAGACAATAATAATAAAGGGGACCTTGGAAACATACAGCCACCTTTCAAGAACGATAGAAGTACAAACAAAAATGGAAATCTTTCAACTTTCTATGAAGGTCATGATGACGTGAACAATATACTTTATATTAAGTATAACATCTTGCCGACGATTATAATACAATGATCATTGAATTGATTGCAGTCGCTTACAAGTTACAACGTATCGCAAAAACAGATATTGTTTGATATCGAATCGATAAGATTAACGAAACCTTTTGCAAAGTCGAAGAAGATTTTGATTATGTTTGTGGTAGTTAGGGTGTTAAAGTACACGTAGTTGCTGTGTTTCAGTGTCCACGTATATAGTATTACTTTGGTTCGTGTGGTTTAGTGAGTGTTTTTCCTCGCTACGGAATTCTTCATTCATGTTTGCTAAGGTTAGTAGGTTGATAAACAATCCTCAACACCTGTGTCGTTGTTCAGTTAGCCCAATCTCGTGGGTTTTTCAAGATACTCTAATAATCAATACGTCTAAAGGTTTAATGCTAAGCTAACAATTGTATTGTATCAGCAATGCGCGTCAAAGATTCATTAGCATCTATTTTTGTGTAGGTAGACAAATCGTTAGAGGTTCCAAAAGTTTTATGGGATCGACATTCAAATTTCTCTCTGACTGGTTTGACCTCGATTCCTTCCCGTGACAATCACGCTTTCGTACGTTTTTCTTGTTCGTTTTATCTCGTTGAGCTGCATAATTTGCATCCGTTTATTTACGCTATCGCATTGTGCTTATTCATACGTTTTGCGCTTTTCTTTTCATGGTTTGGAATAATTTTCTGAGCCTTGGTCGGAACGGTCGGCGTCGGTTTTCAATTCAATGACCAAATAAAAATAAGTTTCACTTTTCCGTGAATTAGGTATTCTTTTAGAGGGAATAATATTACTTGTACAGTGATTTTCCTTTTCGACTTATACCTATTTTGTTGATGATAAAATCTTTAAAGTCACCGACTTCCAGTTACAGTTAAAGGGACAAAATATTTCTGTTGAGTTCTTTATATGCGTCACTGAAGTTATGCTGCATTTGCATTAGATGAATTTTCATAATACCAATGTTGTTGAATTTATGCATTTCTTATCTTGTATTTTCTTGTTACGTCAAACTAAAATTGGTTTTCTCTGTGTTCTATCGGCTGTGCTGTGCCACAATTCTGATCAATACCGGATGACTTTTTTATCACTTTCCAAAAAAAAATGGGTATAATAAGTGAACGGAGTAGAAGCTTATGGCATACCTAGTTTTTTTTTTCCACAGCTTAGAAAAAAATTTAACTATCATCAAAAAACACTACTAATTTCAAGTAAACTTTTCATATTAGAACAAAGAAAGAGAAATTTTGAAAAAAGTAATAAAAAATATCGAATTTCAAATCATACGCATTACGCGTATGAAAAAACGAAGTATGAAATTTGTTTCTACTCCGTTCACCTATTATACCCATTTTTTTGGAAAGTGATAAAAAAGTCATCCTGTATACATAGATCAGACAATTATCTGTTTTGTCTTGGTTTTATTGGCTGTGAATGGTTCTGATAAAAGAACAAATACATATCTCAAACAAAGAAGATTATTGCTATCAGTGCCTACCTGTTTTTGAACGGTCTTTTTTGTTCTTTTTCCTGTTACCAAGAAGCTCTCACTTTTTTTTTTGTTTTTATTTAGTCTTAGCTGTCCCACTCCTGGGCAAAGGTCTTCCCCATTCCTTCCACTTTTCTCGGTATTGCGCCTCTTCTCGCCAATTAACGAGACAGCCATCCAAGGCGTCCCGCCATCTTCTCCTCGGTCTGCCGCGACCCCGTGTAACTGTCTCAGAGCCCCAGTTTGTATGCAGGGCCACAGTTTTGCATCCGGCAGACATGGCCGGCCAAGCCCATTTTAGTTTAGCGGATTTTTGAGCTCTCACTTACCAAGCACAATTGTATATTAATTAATTGTACCTTTGGATTGCTACTCATCATCATTGTAAACCTGCCCTAAACTTATCCCACGCGCAGGATGTTTTCTACTACATGTATTTTAGCCGTAATTTCTCTGCTGCACTGCGCGCATGCGCTTCCTTTTAGACATGTCATATTTACTAGAATGCATCAGTTTCTTTGGTCTTCCTTACCCATGACATGACATGAGCTGATTGTGATAAATTGTGTCTATCGATTACTCTAAGAGACATGCGTGACATAAAGTATGATCGTGCGTTCTAGTTCTATGAAAAAATATGTAGTACCTGCCTATCATTCATCACCATAGCCCATTGTTTACTAGTTAAGTTCCTCATTTCTCTCTTATCCATAAGACTTGCGTAAAACCGTTCGTTTAAAAACACTTGAGTGTGAAGGATTTACTTCATAGATTAAATATTATCTGAATCAAGATTTGCTAAGACCATCTCAGAATCCTACTTCCTTGATATCTATCTGGTGTATTTGGTGTCTATAACTGTTTGTGCATCATCAACAAACATCTTATAGAAACAAGGTCCAAGATTTGGTCCAAGTATCTCTTCTCTTACGACAGTTATCACGTAAATAACATACCTACCCATAGCCATTAGCTCACCTAGTCACCTTCATCATTAAACGCAACATGCAATTTCTTTAAGTGCAATCTTCCGTTAAACGACCGCATTGCAACTAAAAAGAGTTCTTATACTCTTGCAACACAAACTCTTTGGTTATTCCCCTTCAGTTTTGACACAAAACGTCACGGTAAACGACGCTACCAAACGTTTATCAATTTCATCATTTCCGATAAGCTGGATTAATTTTATCTGACTTTCACCGTGTACAAAAGTAACTGTGACTGACCCATAAAATTCCCCTCTATATGAACTACATAAGGTTGAAATTGTGTAGTTCCGGTATAATAAAACTTAATCCAGCTTGGTACTCGTCACAGTAATACAATTTCATTTTAAATCTTTTAGTTCCGATAGATTGTGATGAATAGAAGCATGAGATTTCAAGAATATCATTTCACAGTTTGTTGCTCCACTTCTGGTATCTTTGACCGTCAAAAAGCGATCACTTTTGGTCTGGATTCAGTTCTGATATTAGTGGCTTAATCTTTCACAGGCATCAGTTCCAACTTGATGGATTTAAATGAAGTAATGGTTGGTTATTGTAGATTTTATAAATTCTTAAGAACAAGGCTCACGAACTCACAATCATCATAAAAACAACTTCACTGTGATAGCGAATGTTTACATTTCCTCAGATGTAATTGAACATCTAAGTAAACAAAATAATAAAAAAGACTTGTGTAATTTGTTTCCGTTGAACTAATCTCAAAAGTTACTCGACCGATTCTTATAATCCTTTCACCGTTGTAAAGCCTATTTCACGCCGGATAAGTGTCAACATAACTTCTGGAATTTTTTCTTCTTATAACGGTTAAATATATCGAATCTTATGTCGCCCGCAAGCCATGTTGCATTTGGGTTCACTGTGTTTTTTATACCTTGCATATTCTCAACCTTACCTACGTCTTTAATAATTCTATCAGTGTTACTATCAATTTTAATTCTGTAATGAATCACAACATCTGCCTTTACATCAGTATCAGTAACTACCAACAGCCTATCGACAAAGGGGGTCTCTTACAGGTCTTCAATGGCTGTTTCTTTCGTTCTTTGATTTGTTTTTTCTGATTCTGTGTGTTTTTTCGCTATTATCAAACCACTAGTTTCTCTTTTACTATAGTTATGCTAACACGTGCCACCGTGCGTGCTAGGTCACTCTCGGTCGTTTAATTACTCACTCTATTTAAATATTGTGGTAGATGGAACATTTTTTTGCTTCCGGGCGTCATCCACCGGAACAGCCTCGCTACCATTGTTATTTTGTTTTTACTATAAACCCAATTACGTAATACTGTTTATGAAAGTGTTACAGCATATACGCGTTGCTGGTCCGAAAGTGAGTTAATGATATTCTTAGTTCATGTTATGGTTTATGTTCAAGGAATTAAAGCAATTATGATGTACACTATCATGTTTGGTTATGTAATTGATGTTATCATGTCTGTCTAAATGCTTCCTACTGCATGTTATAATTAGCGCTTTATGGGAGTGTGTTCGTGTTATGAATGCAGAAGTTGCAGATGCTCTTTCAATCTTTATGTCTGGTTAATTAATATTTTATGAAGGTTTCTTTGTATGATAAGGATGCTTGACAGACGCGTAGTCTTCATGTACTAAAAGAATGAGATAAACATTGTCTTGTGATTTGAAACTGAGTCTGAGTCAGTGAGGGTGATTAGATTATGTTCTAATAAAGGTAACATCTTTTGATACGTATTTTTCCTTAATATTTAACTTAATTCGGTACAGAAGATGTTCATAAAAAATGCTATAAAGAGCAACAGTGTACACTGACCTATTAATTATTTTGCCCATTGTATCTAGTGCTTACTGGGAAAACAGTCACTATTGACTGTATTACTGCCATATCGCGTGGCACTCGCCGTTGATAGCAAAATTATAAATAAAAGCACTATAATAGTTACGAGGATAATGATAGCCGTAAATAGGTAAACATATATGTGTATCTTCCTTATTAGGGGAATTCAGCACAAATGAAACAATATCTCATGCTGAAATTTGATTACTTACTTGCCTAAATTCATTTTTATATGAGGCCTCGTCTTTCTAATCGGAGTTACACCACTATAAACATGCAATGAATCTAAACACATTACATCGTAAAATTGATGGTCATTGGACTGGTCTTCCTAAAAATGTATCTCCAACTAGTTCCTTTTCTCTACAAATGACACTGCAACAAGGAGCTCAAGAGTAACTTCAGCTGCAATATCAACAATCTCAATATTAACCTCTTCCTTTCTCCTTTCCAGTAAACAATGACGATGGATAAGCAACTGGTCTGGGTGCGAGACCCCAACGAGGGGTTCATCCTCGCCCGACTGCACGAGCTCATGGGGGAGGAGGCAGACGTCTTTCCTGTGGACAACAAGTATCCCAAGAGAGTTTGCAACTTCGAAGACATATTCCCCGCAGGAGATCCTGGGAAAGATGTGGATGATAACTGTGAGTATAGCTTTGTTTTGTTTTCTGGTTCTAAAGGCCTTATGTCCCTGGAAACACAAATAATAACGAAGGTGACGAATAGGAGGATTGAAGTCCACTTGCCATTAACGTGGAAATTAACGAAGCAGAGAAAATAATTCGTGCGACAATCGACCAGCCTCCTGTGATTGGTTGAATCTTCATAACTCTCCGCTCCGCTCGTCTCCGTTTTGGTAGTAACTGAAACCGAGCCTAAAGCCGTAATGTCAAAATGGACAAAGGTAAGGAAAGTCTGGTTATTTGATTCCATGTTATTGCTTCTAAAGTCGTTAGAGGCAAAGTAGACCAAGAGGAGGTTCAGATTAACTGACAGATGATAAAAGGACATAATAAGATAGGTACTACGTACGTGAAAGAAATTAAACAGGAATAATTCACAGAAAATTAGTTGAAGATTGCCACTCAGATCAGGGCACAAAACCAAAATGATGTTTAGGTAGACAAACTAAAAGCCGTAACAAAGATGATGATAATAATCAGTTAATAACTCTATGACGTACCAAAATCGCTGAACAGTGACACAAATTAGATGACTCATTGCGAAAGATAGCTGAAACTAAAACGTGATAACGAGTTGGATGCTCTGTGTTATTGTACTTTTAATCCCTTGATATTTTTTTGTCTGATAACGAACACTAATTAAGGACAAACATAGAGCAATGTATAAAGAAATAATGTACGGTAGATGGCGTTATGAGAAAAATATCCTCATCAGATCTCCGACAAATATACAGGTTGTTGGGTTATCATGCGATCAACTTTGAAATTAATATGAAAATAAAAAAATATTGTTCCCATTTTCTACAGATTTACAAACAGAAATGCAATTGATGCAGCTACAAAAGAAAATTTGTTACGTGTATAATGCACTTGCATATGGAGAACAAAAAACTGCATTAGATTGGCACCAAGTGAGGATATTTATGATCACTGCAATGACGGTTTGTAAGCCATTAAATTAAAACAAACATGCTTTGAAGCTGCTTATTCACTTAAGCAGAATAAATATGTACTTAAATGGTTATTATATTTCTCTGTACTGACGGGTAAATAGAGTTGGTTTTGAAAATTTCATTCCTTGCCCGTGGTACAGTTGGCTAGGTCCGGTTGACTGGACCATGGTAAAAAAATGTAACAGTGTTACAGTTGACTGGACCATTTATTTAAACAATGTGCAGGATGTTTTCATCGGATGCAATAGACACCGTTCCAAAAGTGATGGTAACTCCAGTGAAAATAAAACATTTAGTAAACAAAACACACCTAATACACAATTATCTTTATTTATCGTGGTTGAATACGACACAATTCTTCAATGGTGGAATGGTGGTGAATAGTCTGTTAAAGAAAGAAAGATACCATCCATGTCCATGCGTGTTGTTGGATGGAGTTTGGGTAATAAATGTATTATTACCCAAAATCCAAGACAGTATGATCAATATTCCAAATGAATGCAACATCCGTCTTTCACGATCGCATCTTACGCTTTTTACTGACAAGAATTAATTGACGTAATCATCTTACGACTCGAGTTAAAGCGATTAACTGTGATGAGGCATAGAAATCGATCCCTGCACTGTAATTGCTCCTGGAATAGAATCGAACCTGTTTCAAACTACATAGTTTAGAATTATTTTTCTCATGGTCTTATAATAATCTCGTTCCTTTGCTTGTACTTAATAACAGGAATATTATTACCTTTGCAAGAATAAATTGAGAGAGTACGAGTAATAATAGATTTGCTTTTTGAAATGCTAGAAGGAATCTGTAAGGGCCTGTTTCGATTAAGTTTCTGTTAATTTACTTGGTACCTGTTCCATTTTTTAACTTATTTGATAAGTAGTGGCTATTCGGACATAGTGAAATAGGCCCTAAATGTTGTTCCATATTTCATCTAGGTACTTCCTGCCTTTAGTCGTTACCAGAAGCTCGAAAGTCAGACTATCAGTCTTGCCAAGGGGTATCATGTTGCCCTGTAAGTGGATTGTGGAGATCAGATAGGCACTCGCTCCATGTATTCAACTTCGTCTGGTTATTCCAGTCGACCCGACTCTAACATGGGTTGGCTAATGGCTAAGCAGATGATGTTTGGCTTTGTTCGCCGTATTATTAATACTGCCTTCTTTTGTTTCGTCGTTTACCTCGTCAATGGTTAATTCATTGGCATCAATATCATCTGACACGACATCCAGCCATTGACTGCTCGGGTCACGAGGTCGTGTTCTATTTTTAAGCAGATTAACTACAAACAAACCTTGTCGAGGTGAAGCTCCGATGCTGAACCAAACCATCTTTAGTCCTTGATAATGTTGTTACTTTGTTTAAAACAAGCGATACTTAATGATTTTCTTAAATTGGTTTATCAGCCTTGCATTTTGACGGTGCACTGCACCAACATTAATTGATTTGTTTACGTTGTGGAGCAGAAAAAAAACATTATGCAGTGGATTGCAAAAAACATTATCAATTTCCTTCAATATCTGTCGGATTGTATTTAAAAATGTGTCATACTTAAAATGAAGGAGCGGGTAGAGCTTTTGCAACTCGGGTTATCTTCAAACCTTTACCAATATTCTATTCCGTTTTCTATCCAAAATCATTGTCTAACTATCCCTTTTTCTTCCAGGCGAGCTGATGTTCCTCAACGAGGCCACGCTGCTAAACAACATCCTAACACGATACAAGAAGAATAAGATTTACGTAAGTAATAATCAAAGACATAATTATACTCACTCAGCAGCTGTCGGTACGCACGGTGACCAATCAAGCTATACAAATCCAGTTTATGCGGATCTCTCATTGGGCGGAAAATCTATACAAAAAGAAGCCATGTTATACGGAAAATGTGTAGCTTGATGTGTCGCCGTGTCTACAAGAGTAACTTGTCAAATTAAAAGATTATGTAGCTATAGTCCTTTTACTTCAGCCCGCTTAGCATGACCACCGAAGAAACGAAAGAGAATCGACAAATCTTTTGTTCATCTGTCATTTTGCTGTCATTGAATCGACAAAATGACAGATGAACAAACGATTTGTCGATTCTCTCTCATTCTTCCTCGGTGGTCATGCTAAGCGGGCTGATTTGAATGATTCCCATCTAGAACTATTTTTACACTAATCTAAGATAAGCCAACTTAAAAACTAATACTAGCTAGCGCTGAATAAACTGTTAGGACAAAAATGGCATCACTGAGTCATGGGATCACATTTTTTTGTCTTTGACATTTCTTCTCTATAATAACTTAAATCTCTTCAGTTATAACAGATTTACCTACTATGACTCATAACAAATACCTGAAGGTTTCACCTTGAAAATCTTTTATACTTACCTAGGTAGGTGCTTATGTTTATACCGTCGGAAATTATGTACGTGTATTGATTCCGTTGGTTTTCCTCGTCCAATGGCTTTTACTATCGCCCGTATATTTACTACGACGTTATAGACAATTCAGTATTACTTTCTGTTTTTATTTTATTTGAAGCACGATAAATTTCTTGCTGAAAAATATGGGATATGAGGCCTTTGCCCGGCAACCAGCAAATACACTTAAAATACCAAAAAGCCATGAAAATTCCGTGTTTTGATATTATACGAGCATCGGATTGGTATCCGCAAATCTACGTCGAAAGCGTGTGAAATATCACGTAACATCGTAGAAAAGTTTTCAAATAAGAAACTGCGGTAATAATAAATAAATATCGCTGGACATTACACACAGCGCTATCTAGTGCCACACTCAGCAACGAGGCTTGTGTCGTGGACACCAGATAGTTGATATACTACATAGATACTTTTTTTTTGTAAATACATCCAGTAAGGATGTGTACATATCCATACTAGGAAACAAATGTCCATGCTCATCACACAAACCTTTGCTTCTACCGGGATTCAAACCCGGGACCCTAAGAACGTAAGGCAGCCTCACTACCGCTGCGCTATTCGGGTCGTCAAATCGGTTGGTCGTAATAGAATAAGTTAGGTACTATTGATTATTTTGTTCAAAATTAACACCTCATAGTATAAACCCATTGTAAACCAGCTACATAAATGCACCACTGTTTTTGATATTTTCTAAGATGACGTAAATCGTTTAAGTCGTCTCAAACAAAAATTCGGGAACAGAATATTAGTTGTTTTTTGATATTGTTTATTTTCTTTTCATAACCCTTTGTAAACAAACAACACAAACCACAGACATGAAAACCAGTGACATCATACAAATTATTCGTCATTCAAAAGTAAACAAACATTAACTCGTACCTATATTTTTACAGACATACGTAGCAAATATCCTGTTGGCTGTCAATCCTTATGAAGACATCAAGGACATGTACTCTTCGACCACCATTAAGAAGTACCAGGGCAAGTCTTTGGGAGAACTGTCGCCCCATGTTTTTGCCATAGGTAAGAGATTAACTGATCTTCGATTGTTTCTATAGAGCTCCTCAAAAATGACATAAAAAGGCCAGTGTGGTTCTCACCGACGACTAAGGCAGATGTATTCCTGTCTATAGGACACTCACATTTCGCCTGTTACGTGAAGTCCATTGTAGGTACTAGTGGACAACCTATTGTCATCAACAGGGCACGCTAATGAGAAACTCCTAATTACCCAATCCCACGTTTCCTGACTTGGGAATCGATCCAGAACCTTACTAATCTTGTCAGTAAACTGATCGGAAACTGGTTTCATTGTTGACCAAGACCATCATAGTTTACGGTTTGCGAATCAGGCCTATTATTTTTTTACAAACTCAAATAGTTCATATCTATGGGGTACCTGGGTATGGTCATATACCGTACTGACCGTACTATGCATTTTTTTACCCCTCTTAAAAATTGTGAGCCTACATTCATTCAGCCAACAATTTGCTTTACGTTTGTGTGAGTGAATCGTCCTTTTAAACTTACAATATGATAGAGATACGAAGAATCACCTACTTGTTACCATTAGACGCCTTTTGAAAGAAATTGTACTGTTTAATTTAAAGAAAGTAGTCAGTTAGTCACATGTATTATTCAGTCTAATTTCCCTTCGCGACGAACTTAATTAGAGGCCATATAGCTTGAATTATGTATTGGGCCTAAAAGCGGTAAGTAATTGTTTCTCACTAGAGACTAAGTCCCCTGTTTTCCTTCAATGACAGTTCTAAACGCTGTCGGGGAAATAAACACACAATGCTGTATTTCTTTCGGGGGATAAACCGACTATTAATATTACGTCACTTGAACTGAGTCAGCTCAGCTTAAGATGTTATCTCGGACCTTACAAATATAGAAATGCAGAAAAATCTCAATAAACCATTCTGAAGAATGATTCAAAAGTTATACATTAAAGACCGTTCATATACAAACTCACGCCTTTTTCCCATGGGGCTAGGCAAAAACCACAGAACCCTACCTCCATCCTTACACATACATTTTCGCTCTTTTGCGGAAATAGTATTTATGAGACTGTCTGGTGAGCATACTCATATTGAGGCTCCAAAGTTTTTGGAAGCCTCTTCACGCCTCATCTCGATTATCATCGCCAACAGTTGCCACAACAATAGCCTATCGTGTAAATCTTTGGATAAAATATTTATTACCAAGTAGTACACACTAAGCAACGAGGCTTGTGTCGTGGACACCAGATAGTTGATATACTACATAGGTATCTACATAGGCGCTGTGTAAATAATAAATAAATATCGCTGAACATTAGTCCAGCGATATTTATTTATTTAGTAGTGGTCAAAAATAAACTGACGAAATAAAAGCAACCTCCTAACACATATTTTATTACTTTCCAGCCGACAAAGCATTCCGAGACATGAAGTCCCTTAAACAGTCTCAATCTATCATCGTCTCGGGAGAATCTGGTGCCGGCAAGACTGAGTCCACTAAGTACATTCTCAAGTACCTATGTGACTTGTGGGCAAAGGGCGCTGGACCGGTTGAGCAGAAGATTTTGGACGGTAAGTTTATCATGAAGTTTCTAGTCATAAAAGCCTGATTTAATTCAAAAAGGTCCCATGCTGAAGTGTTCGTAGCGGTTGAACAAAGCTGCTTAGCTAACCATAGAGACTCAGAAGTCGACCACAACTATTGGATTTTTTGTTAGTTTAGATTTTGACCAGTCTCTTCACCTTTCCTTCATGTTGTTCTTTTCATTTCTGGCTACGAATGTCCAACATGGTGGCCAACAAAACTGAAGTTAACACACTTATTCTAGGAATTTCCATAAATGCAATGAAGGCGTTAGCATAGCCGTCTTAACGATCTACGTTGAAATGCCATGTTGTCTGTTAAACAAAACAATAATGTGCATAAGTAGTTGCAGCTTGCAAACTAATGCCTACGCTTCTCTGAATACATTATACTTGTTTCTAAAACTAGTCCCGACAACCAGCTGATGTGTTAATGTTCATACATTTCAAGTTTATAAATAAACATCATCACATAATATAATGCAACCATTCTGCAACATTCGTATTTTACTATAATACCTACCGAAACTTGTATCATTGACATAAATACATAATTTTTCTATAGCAAAATAAAACTTGACTAATTTGTTAGTTTCTCCAAAACTGCTGTATGTTCCTCCTTATAGTATTTTCAAAGGTTTTACCTGTTATTTGCAAGTTGGATATGGATATCTTTCTTAACTGTTTTTCATGTCGCTAGCAGGACAGTATTTTAAATTAGTATAGCCTAAAATGTATAGTATTTGGCCTAATACTAATTTGTGAATTTACGCAGTGATCTTCTGATAATTTTATCGTGACAAATGAATTAGAGACTCTGACATTTTTCTGTTCAAACTAACTTATCAAATCAAGAGTCTGCGAACAGGTTTTGACACAAAACAGCATATTTTCATAATCTAGTTTTTGTTTCAATAAATTCCGCAGAAGGTCGTTTGTAAGCATTATGTAAATGAAAGATGATTCGGCCTTGTGTAACGGTTGCAGTGTTCATATCATGTTTATTGCTTTTAATGGCATCATTCCAATTAATTAAACACAGTAACTAATGATATTGCAATTTAATGTCGCTGTCTAAATTAATATTTCTAGTTCTGTTAAATTATAAGTTGCTTTTTAATAAAACGGCTGATAATAATTCTATTTTTATTCAAGTATGCAATTAATATGCAAAGTTAGCTTATGTAAATCAAAAATGTAGGTACTCGTTTTATGAATCATAGATGTTGATAGTGAACTCCGTTGACCAGTAACCAGTTTCCGTTACTAATCTCAACTTTATTTGCCTATGTCCATCAGTGGGGCGCTATAGGCTAAATCGATAGTTTTGTAGCGAATATTACCCAAACGAGAAATTTAAAAAACGCCAGCGACATCTATGTTGCCAATTCATCTCCCTAGCCTTTTCCCAACTATGTTGGGGTCGGCTTCCAGTCTACCGAGTGCAGCTGAATACCAGTATTTTACATGGAGCGACTGCCTATCTGACCTCCACAACCCAGTTAGTACCGTGTAATACGATACCCCTTGGTAAGAATGGTTGTCAGACTTTTTGGGCCACTGACTACCTACGACTGTCAAAGATCTACAAATGACAGCCGGGACCAACGGCTTAACGTGATTTCCGAGGCACGGAGGAAACTCGGTATCTAATGGGTGGTCACCCATCCACAGACCAAGATCTATCCGAGCGGCTGCTCTTATTTAGCCACGAGGTCCTCCGTTACTAACATCTATGATGCCAATTAAGAACTAAAAATTGTGCATCGCTCCATCAGAGATCCGCGAGTTAAGCCTATAGGTACGTCATGTTGTAACCAGGCAACAACTGTCGGCCAAGGAAGGATCCTCCCTTTACAATCGGGGATAAGGAACTTTAGACCCTATTCCTTATACATAAAGATGTGATTCCATGATTCGATTGATAGATTCATTGGGTTTTCAGAATAAGAAAGTGTAACGTGTTAAAACAGGCAATGTAGGTATACTACCGTGTCTTTTAACGACCCGAATGGCGCAGCGGTAGTGAGGCTGCCTTACGTTCCTAGGGTCCCGGGTTCGAATCCCGGTAGAAGCAAATGTTTGTGTGATGAGCATGGACATTTGTTTCCGAGTCATGGATGTTTATATGTATAATAAGTATGTATTTACAAACAAAAAAGTATCTATGTAGTATATCAACTATCTGGTGTCCACGACACAAGCCTCGTTGCTTAGATGGCACTAGATGGCGCTGTGTGCAATGTCCAGCGATATTTATTGTTATTATACTACGGTGTCTTCGGTGTGTATGAGTACTATCAGGTCTAGAAGCCCGAAACTGCTCAAGATCCAAGCAGGATTTATAAAAGGGGTTTAAATTGGGGCTAAAACCGGCTTATTTATCAATAAACTAATTAACAATTCATCTTTCACAGCCAATCCAATCCTCGAAGCCTTCGGCAACGCGAAGACAACACGCAACAACAACAGTTCTCGATTCGGCAAGTTCATGGAAGTTCACTTCAACAACAAGTACCAAGTGGTGGGTGGTCATATCTCCCACTACCTTCTGGAGAAGTCCAGGATTTGTACCCAGAGCGCGGAGGAGAGGAACTACCATGTGTTCTATCTGCTGTGTGCCGGGGCACCCCAGGAGTTGAGGACGGCGTTGAAGATTACCAAGCCTGATGATTATTTGGTGAGTTCTTTATATTTGGTTGGTTATTTATACATAAACAGACCAAGTTTTATTAGTTGTATGCACATGAAAAATGTCTGCTACCCACAAGGATGGCCAAAAACATCTTCCTGTATATTAGTGGCAAGGTATCTAAATATGTGGTTATTGAAAGAATCATTCTTCACTATCATCATTACATATTATAAAACAAAGTCGTCCATGTATGCTTAGATCTTTAAAACTACTTAACGGATTTTGATGCGGGTTTTTTTAATAGATAGAGTGATTCAAGAGGAAGGTTTCAGTATATAATTTGCGGGCGGGCGAAGCCGCGGGCATCAGCTAGTTTAAGATAAATGTAAGATGCAACAGACCGTGTTACAATTTTTCAAAGTCATCTTTCAGTCACCTTGCAATCTAAACACGTATGTTACGTTATTCGTCAATAATAACAGATAATCACTTAAGCTCAATGCAAAACCAAAAAAAAACTGTGTTCCGGCTTAAGGTTGTCGGGGATTTTACACGTAGATGAGATCATTAAATTCAGCAATTCATGATGCAGACTCAGATCCAGGTTGGCCAAACCAAGGTAAACCTGCTCAGGTGGTGATTTATACAGAGTGTAAACAACCTCATCACAAAGCCAAGCATTCTGTGCACCAAAATAAGTAACTTTACGCAAAAATTATTGCTGGGAAACAACTTTTTTTGTTGGGGTGAAAAATCATGCTTTGCGGTAGAACTCAATGTAACGCACTCAAAACATTGTGCTGATGGATCAATTGAAATAGTACGGGGGTCGTCGTCGGAGGTGTTTAAAGTAAAATATTACATTAAAAACTTGTATTTAAAAAAAAACTTGTCAAACAGTTGGAACTTTGACCCCCATTATCTCCGTAACTAGAAGGTTCCCAGGTATGGTCTAGAACAAAAAAAAATATCGCAATGACGGGGAGAATAAGTGCATTTCGGCTTCGTTAAGAGATTTTTTACACCCCTTTAGATGACTCTGCCCTGGACTGTAAATGTGGTGATTTCTACCAAACGTTGAGACACTTAATATCCTGCGTGTCCTGTTGTCGGCGGCATGTTACCGAGTCTGCCACCACTGGTGGCAAATGTCACTAATTCAAGAGGCATTTGCCTCCAGCGATGACAAAGGTAGAATCAAATGCGATTGATTTTGATGCGTCCAACACAAATGGTGGTAGATGGAAATAATAGTTGCAACTACCACCACTGGTGACAGACAGGAATAAACCAACTGATCGACGCTAAAGAAGTTTCTTAATTCGTAGTCGAGTTCTAAGCTTGCCAAATTAAAATTGAATCAACTAACTCTGTTAACACTGTTTCCAAAACAATGACGTAATAATATTGTATGAAAGATATAAATCGTCTGATTCTCTGTTCATTTGATAAACAATATCATTGTATCTGTAAAACAATGATATTATATCATCTTTGTTTTGCAATAATACCGATCATCTACAATAGATGTTAAGAGGAAGGATGAATGGATGTTGTTGGATAAGAGTTTTGTTACAATTTAATTCCTAAAATCTACCTTAATTGGTTATGTTATTTCTAATGAGCTTTTCGTACTTCTTTCTTCCATACTTATTTCGGGGGTTGTCTATTGAGATGACGACCCATGTCAGTACAGACAATCCTAACTATAGTTGGTGCCAGTTAACATGAGAATAGCGGTCATTGCCCCTTTTCCTAATATCTCATCGTACGACTACGAACCAAAACAGATAAACCATTTATCGTTTTTCATTACAAAAAATGTTGAAGATCACGATAGATGACGATTCCAGATTTGAACAGGCTTATTTTTGGTTTAAGAAGTTTAATAAATGTAGGTGGGTTAATGACCGCTATTCTCATCTTAACTGGCACCAACTATACCCATTATATCTTTCACATAATATTATTATAATAGATTCACAAACAATATTCAAACTTAAATATTTTATCAACAGTATCTAAAGAACGGTTGCACGCAATACTTCACGACTGCCAACTCAGAGAAGAAGATCGCCGCCAACTGCAAGAGTAAGCAGCAACAAGCCAAGGGCGGTCTACGGGACCCCATACTTGATGATGTGGAGGACTTTGGGAGGCTCAATCAGGTAAACACCGCACTTCTTGGTTTATTTTTTTCCCTGGTAAAAAAATGTGTTGTAAGCCAGTTTACACCTACACGTCTCCCCCGGGTGGTGCTAAACGAGCAACAACCCCAAATTTCGGGCGGCGGTTAAATAACAAAGTCAAAGTCAAAGTATTTATTAGTGTGGTTTTTGGTAATAGTTGGTCTTACAGTTAGGTTATAGTAACTCGAGTAAATAGGCACACACTATTTAACATTATAAGAATTTAAAATTAATATTACACATAATTAACAAAAAATTCAACAACTATCAATAGGCATGACGACAGTATCAAAAAATAGCAAATAACATTAAACATTATCTGCTTCAGGCAGACAAAAGGGAGGAAATACTGGCTACATCAATTAAAATACAACTCAAGAACAATGACACAACACTCTCTGCAATCTACTGCCCACCTAGACATAAAATAGGAGCTGATGTTTTCAAGCAATTCTTCCATCAACTGGGCTCAGTTTTTATCTGCGTAGTAGACTGGAATTCCAAACACATATTGGGGATCAAGACTAATTAACCCAAGGGGCAGACAACTACATAAAGTCACACTAGACCTAAATCTAGAATGCGTCTCTCGCAGAGAGCCAACAGATCAGAATAGATCACAATAAAATACCAGATCTGCTAGATTTCTACTTAACAAAGAACCTTGGGAGCAACTACATCATCAGACCACACTCCAGTCATTTTAAATGTGTTCAAACAAGCTGTTCCACTAGAGTCACCCCACTATATACACAGCAGAAACACCAACTGGGACCATTATAGGGAAATTATAACAAGTAATTTAAACCTACACATCAAATTGAAAACAGGTGAAGACACAGATACCATTATCGAAACGTTCAACAGCACAATACACGTGGCGGCCAACGCTTCAACACCTAAAAATAGAAAAAAAAAGGCAAAAGAAACAGAACTTCCAAGGAACATTATGGAGAAGGTCAACGAACGGCGAGAAATGAGGAAAGAATGGCACAGAACTAGATATCCTACGGACAAAACTAAGTTTAACAAAGCAACAAAAGAGCTGCAAGATATGATCAAGGAATACGAGAAACTTTGCCTACAAAGACATTTATCTTACCTAACCCCACATGGATACTAATTACTCGTTATGGCGTGCGACCAAAAATCTTAAGCGACCAAAAGAACATGTCCCGCCATTGCAAAGACAGGACAGAAGTTGGGTTAGATCCGAAACTGAAAAGCAACTGCATTTGCCGAACACCTGGAAAAGGTTTTTACTCCATTACCTTGCACTGACATTAATAGAGACGAGGAAATAACAGACTACCTCCAGAGCTCCAGTCGACAAATCAATTATGCTTCCCCCTAAAGGCAGTAAGTCCTACTGAATTAATCCGTGAGATTAAAGCTCTTCCATCAAAGAAAGCACCGGGCTATGATCTACACACATCAAAAGTATCTAGGGATCAACATATATTTTTGCAATAACTTTTCTCCTGATTGATATTAATTAAAATTTTCTTTAAGGATTCATCAAATAAAGTGTTTTCGTTTGTCACAGTAACGATAAACCAAGTCACCTTTGCATTAATAAAGAAATTTGCCATTTTCCTAATAAAGGGATTTTTGACATTTGAACCACTAACATTAAAGTTCGAAAAAAAGACTGAAATAACAGTTTTCTTTAAAATTTTATTGGGTAACTTAAACAATTAATAATCCGTGTTTCTACCGCGAACACTAACAACACAAGAACATCGGTTTGGCATACTCAAAATGAGTTCATCCAAATCACGCTGTGGAATGGCCGCCCATGTTCGTTGCAACAACAAAAAAAGGTCTTCTTGCGACTGGATACCCTCCATATTCGGCAGAGCTCTTCTCTGTAGCATATCCCATGCATGCTCAATCGGGTTCAAGTCTGGCGACTGAGCAGGCCAGGGCAGGACATTGATGTTAGCTGCGGCGAGAGTCTGTCTTACAACTCTTGCGGTGTGCGGTCGTGCATTATCATGCATTAACTGAAATAAGGGACCGATTTGCACTTGTAGAGGAACGATGACGTCTGATACAATCGTCTCAGCATAAATTTGAGCGTTGAGGTTGCCTCTGATCCAAATCAACTCAGTTCTTCCGCCGATCCAAATACCCGCCCATACCATGATGGTTCCACCACTATAAGGATGGACTTCCTGGCAGGATTTTAATCGCTGTTGGCGTCCAGGGGTTCTCCAGTGTCGTATACGTCTTGTATCCGGTCTCATACCAAAACGAGACTCATCAGAAAAGCACACGAAACGCCATTGTTCTTCTGCCCAATTTCTGTGTTCAAGAGCCCATTGATATCGAATCCTACGATTGTGCATTGCTATAGGTGGTACCCGTAGCGGTCTTCGGGAATGAAGGTTCACTTCATGCAAGCGGTTTCTGACTGTTTGGTCGCTAATTAAGTTCCCTGAAGAGTGATGAAGCCTCACGGCTAACATCATGGCGGTTATTGTTGGAGCTCTTCGAGTTAAGATTTGAATGTATCGGTCTTGTCTCCGTGTGGTGCAGCGATACCGTCCTCCATGGCGCTCAGCCACGGTACCAGTGCTTCGGTAACGTGTCCAAAGTCGACTGATAACACTCTGACTTGTATTCAGAGCTAAAGCTACAGTACGTTGCCGGGAACCAGCTTCTATCATTCCCACGGCTCTGAGCATTTCTTCCCTGCTTAAATGACGTCGCCGCTCCATAATAACGTTGGTTTTAATCAGTAGTAGGGAAACAGTAGCACTAATAATGTCTTCAATGCGTTGAATGTTTTTATAGGGAAAATATTGACAGCTTATTTTCATCTTTTACTCGAATTTGATTGAGAGTTCCTGATTCAAATTATGAAATGCACCAAAAAGGATCCATATAAATTTATAAAATCATAAATTTATTACAAAGCCACATCTCAATCTCAAGAAATCCGCATAAAAATGCTTGATCCCTAGACATTTTTGATGTGTGTATTAGACTCCATACTGCTAAACAACCTTCCTAACAAAGGTATAATGTTCTTAGTGATGGTCTTCAATGCCTGCCTGAGACTCTCCCACTACCCATTCCAATTGCGAATTGGAAACTTGCTCAGGTTGTTATGATACCTAAACCTGGTAAACCGTCAGAAGAAGCCTAGTCCTATCGACCAATTAGCCTCCTGCCTTTGGTCGGCGAGTTGTTTAAAAAATTATACTCAATAGAATGCGCCCTCATCTAAATACCATCCTTCCTGCTCAGACAGCAGCATGGCACCATTGAGCAGGTACATAGGTTGACAAATACCATCAGCAACACACTGGAAAACAAAAAATATTGCTCGGCTGTCTTCCTGGATATCAGCCAGGCCTTCGACAGGGTCTGGCATGCCGTTTTTAACTTAAACAGGAGTGTTTAAGTTATAAAAATAATTGCCTCACTCCTTTTTCTTACTGAAAAGTTTCCTGGACAAGCGCTGTTTCGAGGTAAAACTTAACGACATCACATCAGATTTGTATGAAATAAAGACTGGTGTTTCACAGGGGAGCATCATGGGGCCCGTACCTTATCCCATATTTACAGCCGACATACCAACAGATGACAACACCTTCATCGCCACATATGCTGACGACACGGCTATACTGTCTGTACACACCAACCCAGATGTTGCCTCAGCGAACCTTCAGAAACACATATGTGAAATTGAGGAATGGCTTGCACCTGGACAGAAGGTTGCCTTGGCAGAAACACATCTGGAGTAAAAGGAAAACCCTAGACACAAAACTAAGAAACATGTACTGGCTGATTGGTAAAAAGTCTCAGATAACCAATGAAAGCAAAATGCTGATATACAAAACTAAATTGAAGCCGGTTTGGGCATATGGAGTGGAGCTCTGGGGAACATCAAGCAACAGCAATATCGACATCCTGGAAAGGTTTCAGACTAAAGCTTTGAGATTCATGTTCAACATCCCTAAATGCATACACAATAAATACATCCTGCAAGATCTAAAGCTAAAACTGTAAAGCAAGAGATCGCTGCCCGTAGCACAAACTATCAGAAAAAGCTTACCAAACACGTCAACTCACTGGCTGCTGATTTATCGGGGTCCGGAAGTATTGTATACACAAGACTTAAGAGGAACAGTGTTGCAAGTTTAATCAAAAGATTCAGCAGAATGAGTGAGAATGGTCAATGTACAATTCCTTACTGCTACAAAGACTAAAACACAGAAGAAATTCGAACAAAAGAGCAGCTAAATGTCCATGACAGATTGCTGTGATGGGCAGAATACATAAAAGAAAAAAAAAAATTGCCAGTTCGCCGAACACGCAATCATAAAATACTTGAGGCCTATTATTTGTTAGTTAGTTAGCATTTTAAATTAAACATTTTTGTCAAGATATTTCATGTCCCGGTTTGTATGAATTCCTAAACGACTTTTAATACCTGGATACTCGTCTTTCAGTGCTCAGAAATTTTCAACTTTATATACTTTATATAATATGCAGAATTGTAGATAAGCTATTAATTTTTATAAATAACTTTCGCATACGTTTCTGTAAAATAAACGAACAAATTAAAATGACACTTCTTTCCCAGGCTCTATCCCGCGTCGGACTCACTGAAGAAGAGAAAAAATCCGTATACTCTATAGTAGGCGCCGTGCTGCACCTCGGTAACGTGCAGTTCGAGGAGGACAGCGGCGCGCGCGGGGGGTGTCGCGTCACCCCCAGCTGTGAGGGGGCGCTCGCTACTGCCGCCGGGTTGTTGGGGGTGGACCCGGGGGAGCTGCGCATGGCGCTCGTGTCGCGCCTCATGCAGAGCTCAAGGGGAGGGATCAAGGGGACCGCTATCATGTGAGTATTACTAACTGACCACGGCCGCCGGGCTGCTGGGGGTGGACCCGGGGGAGCTGCGCATGGCGCTCGTGTCGCGCCTCATGCAGAGCTCAAGGGGAGGGATCAAGGGGACCGCTATCATGTGAGTATTACTAACTGACCACGGCCGCCGGGCTGCTGGGGGTGGACCCGGGGGAGCTGCGCATGGCGCTCGTGTCGCGCCTCATGCAGAGCTCAAGGGGAGGGATCAAGGGGACCGCTATCATGTGAGTATTACTAACTGACCACGGCCGCCGGGCTGCTGGGGGTGGACCCGGGGGAGCTGCGCATGGCGCTCGTGTCGCGCCTCATGCAGAGCTCAAGGGGAGGGATCAAGGGGACCGCTATCATGTGAGTATTACTAACTGACCACGGCCGCCGGGCTGCTGGGGGTGGACCCGGGGGAGCTGCGCATGGCGCTCGTGTCGCGCCTCATGCAGAGCTCAAGGGGAGGGATCAAGGGGACCGCTATCATGTGAGTATTACTAACTGACCACGGCCGCCGGGCTGCTGGGGGTGGACCCGGGGGAGCTGCGCATGGCGCTCGTGTCGCGCCTCATGCAGAGCTCAAGGGGAGGGATCAAGGGGACCGCTATCATGTGAGTATTACTAACTGACCACGGCCGCCGGGCTGCTGGGGGTGGACCCGGGGGAGCTGCGCATGGCGCTCGTGTCGCGCCTCATGCAGAGCTCAAGGGGAGGGATCAAGGGGACCGCTATCATGTGAGTATTACTAACTGACCACGGCCGCCGGGCTGCTGGGGGTGGACCCGGGGGAGCTGCGCATGGCGCTCGTGTCGCGCCTCATGCAGAGCTCAAGGGGAGGGATCAAGGGGACCGCTATCATGTGAGTATTACTAACTGACCACGGCCGCCGGGCTGCTGGGGGTGGACCCGGGGGAGCTGCGCATGGCGCTCGTGTCGCGCCTCATGCAGAGCTCAAGGGGAGGGAGGGGTGGGGGGGGAGATAAAGGGGCAAAAAAATATTAATAAAGTACTGCTGGTCTCAGTCGAGCTAGTATAACTGAGCATAAGGTTCTCCGGATCAAGCATAGGTTTATTGAGATTTTCCAGCAAGAATTTAAAATTAGCAGCCCGGGATTTTTGCCCGGTTAATGGAAAAAGATTTGCCCTTTATGGAACATGATATGAACAGGACTGATGTCCTGCCTGTATCTGTCAAACTCGTCCTGTCATCTGGTCTAGCAAAAAAACACATCTAAAATACTAATATTATAAAGAGGTAAAGTTTGTAAGTTTGGATGTAGAGTAACGACTGATCCAATTAGTGCCATTCACCAATGGGTGCCAATGGGAAATGACCTAAATAACCTAAACCCAAACAACATTAAAACCCAATTCTGGATTAAGCTAATTTATATGTATACTAGCTGATGCCCGCGGCTTCGCCCGCTTGATAAATTATATACACGGTTAAGGTTTTAACCTACCTCTTAAATCACTCTATCTATTAAAAACACCCGCATCAAAATCCGTTTCGTAGTTTTAAAGATCTAAGCATACGTAGGGACAGACAGATGCGGCGGGGTACTTTGTTTTATAATATGTAGTGATTTGTTATTTTGTGTGCAATCAAAAATAAGAATAATTTCCGACAATATCGCGAGTGAAAGCTACTTGTTAATAAAACCATATTATTCGTCCGCAGGGTACCTCTAAAGACGTACGAAGCGAACAACGCTCGCGACGCGCTCGCTAAGGCGGTGTACAGTCGTCTGTTCGACTACATCGTACATCGCATCAACACCAGCATCCCCTTCCAGGCGTCCGCTTACTACATCGGCGTACTCGATATTGCTGGGTTTGGTAAGTTAGTAAAGTAAAATTTCTTTGCAAAGATTGCAGGTACATAAAATAAGTGTGAGCCTTGTACAATCTACCATATATTAAGCATGCAAACATTAATGAAATTGTTACGGTATTGTTTAATTGTTGTACGGTTTACAGTTAAAAACAATAGTCGGCATAGTACACCAACAATATAAAAAAAACTACTACATACAATTTGAATAGTAATCGGAGAAAAATTGAGAGAATAAGAACATTAGGTATGTCTATATTAATTAAATTACATTAAATTTATTCCATACATACATTACGTTAGAAACATAAGAGTAAATTTAGACCTCGTAGGTATCTTATTTTGAAAATCTAAAAGGTGTAAAAACAATACTCATTTAAGTATATTTAAGCTGCTTCCACTTATTGCAACAAGCAAGGTTGGCCGGAGCAAAGAAAACCTGTTCAGGTGGAGATTCATAGATGACTCTGCCCTGGAGTGTTGCCCCACAAACGACGGGACACATGATATCGTGTCCTGCCGCCTGCCTGTCCTGTTGTTTGTACATCACAGGAGCTACAAAACGGACGCTACTGAAAGTGCTAAACTCGTCAAATTTTGGGCTGACTCGATTTAAATGCTCATCGACATGCTAAGAAGAAGAACCGTTCAACTTCTCTTATGGTATTGGTCAATTATCTAAAGACCTTTCACTGTTTCGCAAACAGCCATTGCAGTTTTCTGCTGGTTTACAAAATATCCGACTATAATTATAGTTTCGGGCTTGGAAAACGTGATTTTGATAAAGCTAACACGATTCAAATCCTTTCCTTCCACAGAATACTTCCAAATAAACAGTTTCGAGCAGTTCTGCATCAACTACTGCAACGAGAAACTGCAGCAGTTCTTCAACGAGCGCATCCTGAAGAACGAACAGGAGCTGTACAAACGTGAGGGGCTGAACGTGCCCGAGATCAGATTCGTTGACAACCAGGATTGTATTGGTAAGTCATTCTTATTATTTTTTCCCAACGATTTGATACTCACTGCTATAGTATCAAATAACAGTAATGAAAAGGGTTTCTTACTGACGAACTTACAATAAAACATGTCGAATGTACTATGCCATGATCAGAGAAATCTGAACGTAGGACGTTCAGATTTCTGTATATTAGATATTAACGTGCACAAAAGAGCACTCTCTGGTTTCATTCATAGTCCGACTGGACGGCAATGCGACACGACTGGAGAGAGATCTTTAATTTTACTGAGGGCCATCTTCACGACAAGAAGTCTATGTAAAAAAAACTCAACTTACTACTTCGTGGATTGGTTATTTTAACCCAAGGTCCTATTACAAATGTATACTTAAATTTAATATTTCGTGATTTTTTTTCAAAAAATATTTGAAAAATCACGAAAAATTAAATTGATAATAATACTTAATAAATATGTATTATTTTGTTATTTTTTGAAAAAAATAGTGCCAATCGTTTTGATTTCGATGATCGACTTTATGGCTTTCGGTTCCAGAACGACTTAAAATTAACCGTGTATAAATTATACGAATAATTGTATTCTTCGTTCTTCAGATTTAATCGAGAGCAAAAACCACGGCATCTTCCATTTGCTGGATGAGGAGTCGAAGCTTCCTAAACCAGAGTTCGGCCACTTCACACATTCCGTACACAAACAACTGGCTGTGAATAACAACAGGTAACACATATAGCCATCAAAGATCCAATGTTTTAGATACACAATGATATAACTTACAGATCTCCCGGAAAAAGAATGCGCTTCGGAGCTCAGCATCACGCGTTCGTATTTCCGAGTAAGCTGAAGGGCTTTACTCGGAAATACGAACGCATACGCGAGCATATCTGATGTAGAGCTAGTATACTATTCCTAGACATTAAAAAATTAATAGGGTAGACGACAAAAAAAATGTAATTAGTCCGTCAGATAGATTTCCAAAAAATATTGGATACGAAAAATACTTTTTCTTTTTTCACGTTAACAAAAAATGGAGACGAAACAGTGCTTCGAAAACTCGTGTGACGTCACAAGCCCCAACTCATGATCTTTGATGTGTTTTATCTTCGTATTTTTTAAAATTAATTCGATAAAACAAAAAACACATCCAATTTTTTTCGGTAATCTAACTGACTGACTAATAAATAATAATATATATATTATATGACTAATAATAATAAAACAGAAACATATTTTTTTAGTCAGTCGTCATCCCTATTCTAGCATTCCACTATAAATTAATAAAATGATGCTTGCTTTGTCAGTTATTTTGAATACAATTTTCAGATTACAAGTCCCCCGCACGTCTCGCCTGAAGGCTCACCGCACACTGCGAGATGACGAAGGGTTCTTGTTACGACACTTTGCTGGCGCCGTCTGTTATAATACGGTAATTATTTAAAAACTATATCCGTGATACTTCTATGCCAAATATAATTATATAGGGTGTAAAACACCTCTTAACGAAGCCGAAAGGCACTTGTTCTCCCCGTCATTGTGATCATTTCTTTGTTTTTGTTTAACACCATGGGAACCTTCTAGTTACGGAGATATTTAAGTTCCAACTTTTTGACAAGTTTTTAATGTAAGATTTTTACTTTAAACACCTCCACGACCCCCGTACTATTCAATCCATCCATCAGCACAATGTTTTGAGTGCGTTACATTGAGTTCTGCCACAAAACATGATTTTTCACACAAAAAAAAAAGGGTTTCCCAGCAATAATTTTTACGTAAAGTTACTTAGTTTGATATACAGAATGCTTGGTTGACGGCTTCGTGATGAGGTCTTTTACACCCTGTATATCTTCACAACTTAAAATTGATCAGGTAAACCACAAAATTGGTTTACTCTTATTCTCAGTCGCCAAATAATACTCATACTCGTAAAATATAATTGATTTGCGTGTTATGAACGCGATTCCAGACATTATTCGAATGGTCTCCTAGTTTCAAAAAGTTTGATCAAGTCTCTCATAAAAATATCTCCTATCAAATCAAGACTTCAATCAACACAGACTATTGTACCATTGTTAAACAAGGGTCTCTCACATGCTGCACCACAGAAACGCGTCATTTATCATCATCTGCCTAGCATTTTCCCAACTATGTTGGGGTCGGCTTCCAGTCTACTCGGATACAGTTGAATATCAGTATTTTGCATGGAGCGACTGCCCATCTGACCTTCACAACCCGTCAATCGCCTTAAAAATACTCAAATCTAAACTACTCCCTTTCTTTCCTCAGAACCAATTCATAGAGAAGAACAACGACGCCCTCCACGCGTCGCTCGAGTTCCTCGTCCAGGAGTCAAACAGCAAGCTAGTGCAGCAACTGTTCCAGAACACTGACAACAACAACGCTAAAGGGAAACTCAACTTTATCTCCGTGGGCGCTAAGTTCCAAGCTCAACTGTCGCAGTTGATGGATAAGTTGAAGGAAAATGTGAGTAGACTTATAACATCAGATTGTTCTAACTATCTCTTCTCTCGGCGAATTTCGACAAACTGAACGCGATTATCACATCTAAACCACGTTCTGTTTTACGAAGACGTGGCGCATTGTTCTCCGTGGTTCGCAATAAATTTAAATATGGTGATGTATTGAGAGCGTTTACTGAGAAGCAATTTTATGCGCGTTAGCTTGAAATGCTGCGGTACTTGCGGCAGAGCGCGCTAGTCACGTCGCCGCCGGATACGCGGCCGTTGTGGGTTTTTTTTAAGGCGGAGCAGGACTTTTAAAGATTTTTGAACGTGTGAAAATCTAATTAAATAATACTTTTTTTTTTACATGTAAACATCGAAACCAAACCTCGCAAATATAGTGAAGATTCTAAATAACAAATATTTATTTCACAAACTTGTAAGACTTACTCAAAAACTTGTAAGACTTACTCAAAAACGCGTATTTCCTGAAACAAGTTTTATGAATTTTCGAACTCTATTTTTCGTTCCATGTCCTCGCGTTAGGCGGTATGAGGTGCGCGGGAGACGAGTAGTGCGGGGTCGGGGCTAGGCAAGACAGACCAGTTGAAAATATCGCCGCGATGGCTCTGGATGAAACAACAAGCTTTTCGACCAAGCTCGCGTTGACGAAAGACGGGCCGGAAAGGGCCCTCTTAATTAATTACTTTATTCTAAAGAATTGTAACACAATATTTTCCTAACTAAAGTAAGTGTGCCTCTGCCCAGCAGGGCTACCTCCTACTGCTTGATGTTTTATACCAGGACACGAAAATTAATTCGCACCCTTAGGGGAAACCGAATGGCGCGCGGCGTGTAGATTTGAATCGTACCCGTATTCGTGACCTTACTGTCAGTCAGATTTTAAGTGGATCTTATTCACAAAAATAAATAAGTTCCTACTGGTGTCGATTCTGTTGTGCACAAACTAAACTTAATTTAGGCTATTGCTATCTTTTTCTCTCTAATAAAACGAGAAAGAGGCGGACGTAATTTAGACCTGGCACATTTAGTTTGAACTAATATTTCCATACAAATGAAGGGTGCACGTAAAAACATATCGACTAAAAACACAGTGAAGCGCAAGGCATAAACTAGTTTGACATCTCTAACTTAGTTCATAGCTATATCCGTCCTTTTCTCGCACTGCCTTTTAGTAAAAGATAGCAATAGCCTAAATTAAGTTTAGTTTGTGCACAACAGAATCGACACCAATACCTACTTATTTTTAATGATACCTACTTACTTATTTTTAATTATTAGTAATAGGTTTAAGTTTACACAATACGTTGTTACCTAATCCATTCCACAATTATTCATTAATGTATGAATAAGTAAATAAATAATATATATCTATCCAATACTTTCTGGAAAAATAAAACAAAATAAACGTATACTTATCATTTCTAGATGATTCTGCATTGCACTACACTGTAACGAAACTTAGTACCTACTCGAGTTCGTAACCTCGACCAGTATGCTAAGCGCGTTCGCGCGCAGAATAGGCTTGTGTACTGAAAAAAACTATATTTAGTCCGTCATGCGTCAGTCAGATTATCAAAAAATAATTGTCCCGTATTTTTTCTTTTGTTACGAAAATCAAAATTGACGAAGATACGACGATTTTAAAATTCTCAATTCGTCACGCCGTGGTATAATTTTTAGTGCTTTCTGACGTCACGAGCTTCCACTCCCGAGTTTTGTCAATATTCATTGATTTACAAAAACTAAAAATGTCCACGTGTCCATTATTTTCCAATGCTCTAACTGACGGACCAAATAGATTTGCAATTTATTGATGGTGGAAACTAGTCTTTTACATATCGCCTCTCCGCCCGGGGGCCGGGGTAAGCGATTAATGCATGCGGCGCTCGGGATAAGCGGCATGTGGATACGCGCATATGCTGCTTAATACGAACTTATTCACGCCGAAAATTTGGTAGTCTGAAACCACCTTCTCTCCTACCCCCAGGGCACAAACTTCGTCCGCTGCATAAAGCCGAACTCCCGCATGGTGGGGCGCGAGCTGGAGGGCTCCCTGGTGCTCACTCAGCTGCAGTGCTCCGGCACCACGGCCGTGCTGGAGCTCATGGAGCACGGCTACCCGTCGCGCGCGCCCTTCAACGACCTGCACGACATGTACAAGCAGTTCCTGCCGCAGAAGCTGCACAAGCTGTCCGCTAAGCTGTTCTGTGAGGTGAGTAGATAGAAATTAGTGAAAGGTTTAGCAATCGGGAGCTGAAAAAGTGGGTATAAACTTCCTAAATTCGAGATTTTTGAAAATCTACACTGTTCATAAAAACTAACTTTTCTAGCAATTTATCCATATAAATAAAAGTTGGTTTTAGGTAAGACAGTGTCAAAAAAAACGACATTTTGCTGTGTTATTTGTGACCGCTATCATAGGAAACCCAAACTTTACGATGAAGAGACAGCGAAACACTTTGTGCCCAAACGTGTGATTTCCACAAACCTATACAAAGCTGCATACCAGAAAACTGCCCACTTCCTTTCAGTATCCACACCAGTGCAAACATTATGAGCCGATTATGCTATGCTCAACTTAAAGTATGTTAACCCAATTCAAGGATCATGGGGTGCATAAAAACTCCAACACCAAATTAGGCACTAACCACACAAAAAAGAAAGAAGTAGTATTGCACATGAGTATATCCTCTTCTAAAAATCTCGCAACAAAAGTAAGAAAACCCAATTCTGGGTTAAACTCGCCGTGATACATAAGCTATAATTATGTATATTTTAATTTTGTGTGTGTTTTTTTTTTTTTTATTTGGTGTGCGATACTACAATACTCACCAGTCACCATCCTCGTTCCATCTTCCAGGCAATAGTCCACAGTCTGGGCCTCTCAGACAAAGACTACAAATTCGGCGTAACCCGGGTATTCTTCCGTCCGGGCAAGTACTCCGAGTTCGACACCATGATGAAGTCGGACCCGGACAACTTAAAGTCCATCGTGGACAAGGTCATGTCCTGGCTCGTCAAGTCAAGGTGGAGGAAGTCTATCTTCGCTGTATTGTCTATTATTAAATGTGAGTATGTTTACGTCTGTAAATCAAAAATACCAGTATTTTTAACCCCCTACGCAAAAACGACGAGGTGTAATAAGTTTGACGTGTGTGTGTGTCTGTCTGTGGCATCGTAGCTCCCAAACGGATGAACCATTTTATTTTTGTTTTTTTTTTTATTTGAAAGGTGAATCGGTGAAGTCGGGAGTGTTCTTAGCTATGTTTGATGAAAGTCGGTTCAAGATGGCCGCCGCCACAAAATGGCGGATTACATATTTTTTCCCAACTCCCTCAATATCGGTATCAATTGAAAGGGCTTGACTAGTAGAATAATGTACCTACACTATATTGAAAGGGAATGAGAAATAAAAACTAACGAAAAGAAAACTAAAAACTTGAAAATATTTTTTTATTAATGTGGAGTGATGACGACCTTAACATCGCAAACCGCGGCTCGGAACCCACTTGGGTCACATCCCGCGGACAAACGATCATTGACCTAACGCTGTCTTCGGAAAGCGCGGCAAAACTTATCTCTGACTGGCACGTATCCAACGAGCCTTCCTGCTCGGACCATAGAAGGATTCGCTTCTCACTAGTAGCTAACCTAAAAAAACCTGATCCTAGACGCAACCCACGCCGCACCAATGTACCCGGCTACAAACGGCTGTTGGCCTCCCTATTAATGCAGCACCAAACGCCCCAAATTATAACAGACCCCAAACAACTTGAAGACACCGTGACAAAACTCTCAGAATTTATAATTGAAGCCTACCACGCCTGCTGCAAACTAAAAGACCCAAGCACCAAGAGCAAGGGTAACTCCTGGTGGAATGCGGAACTTAGTAAGCTCAGGCATACCATGCGCAAACAATTCAACAGAGCCAAAAACTCCAGACTACCAGAAGACTGGGACTCATACAAGAAAACACAATACACCTTCAAAAAACAAGTCAGGAATGCCAGCAGGGCTGCCTGGCGGAAATTCTGCGAAGAAATTGAATCGAACAGCGAAGCCGCGCGTGTGAGAAAGATCCTATCTACCGATCAGGATCGCAATCTCGGGTCGCTGAAAACCCCAGATAACACTTACACTAAGTCGGACCACGAAACAAGTAAAGTCCTTTTGGAAACCCACTTCCCAGACTGCAATCTCTCCGAGGACAGAACCTGGGCAAGTGAGCCAACGCACACACCAAATGACCAAGACTGGGCCAGAGCCCGCACCATAGTAACTGCAGAGAGAATAAAATGGGCAATAAAGACTTTTAAACCATATAAATCCGCAGGCTTAGACGAAATTTTCCCCGCCCTGCTACAATGGGGAGTAGACGTCCTAACGCCATGGCTGACCGCCATCTACCGAGCCTGCATAGCACAGAAATACATACCACTTGCATGGCGAGAGGTGAAAGTTATTTTCATCCCTAAACCAGGCAAACCTGATTACACACAACCTAAGGCGTATAGACCAATAAGCCTAACATCTTTCCTACTGAAAACCCTCGAGAGACTCTGTGATCGACACATTCGGGACGGACCTCTTCGGGAGCGACCACTCCACAAACAACAACACGCGTATTCCTCAGGAAAATCAACAGAATCTGCGCTGCACAATGTGATCTCCAAGATCGAATGTGCAGTGGACCACAAATGCTCCTCCCTAGCCGTCTTCATTGACATAGAAGGCGCTTTTGACAAAACCATCTTCCATAGCATCAACGTAGCCCTCGAGGAACACGGTGTGGACTCGACCCTGCGAGGATGGATCACAAATATGCTCCGACTGAGAGCCGTACAAGTCACTGTAAAGGACACCACTAGAGCCATAGTGGCGAAGGGCTGCCCCCAAGGTGGTGTCCTTTCGCCACTACTATGGAACCTCGTAGTAGACAGCCTCATCAAACGTCTCAACAGCAGAGGCTATTATACGGTGGGCTACGCTGATGATCTGACCATAATAATAAACGGCACAAACGAAAACACACTATGCAACCTTATGCGCCAAGCCCTAAGGATAGTAGAAGACTGGTGCAAGGAATACAGACTAGCAGTGAACCCTACCAAAACCGAACTCGTCCTCTTTACAAAGAAAAGGAAGCTGGCAACGTTACAACTACCAAGCTTCTTTGGGACAACTATAAGCCTATCGACTGAAACCAAATACCTGGGTATCTTTTTGGACAAACAGCTGAACTGGGCAAAACACACTGACTACATAATCACAAAAGCCAGTATAGCCCTATGGCAGTGTAAGAGACTCCTCGGGAGAAACTGGGGCATAAGCCCCAAAATCACCTACTGGCTATACACCGCAGTTATCCGACCAATCATTACATACGGCTCTTTAGTTTGGTGGCCTAGGACCAACCTAAGTACGACCCAAAAGGATCTCGAGAAACTACAAAGATTTGCCTGCGTAGCAATCACCGGCAGCATGAGAACTTCCCCCACTGCTGCCTTACAGGTGATGCTGGGGCTACCACCCCTACACCTCGTCGTAAGAGAGGAGGCGGCCATAGCGTCTTTCAGACTCGAAGTATCCGGCACCCTAAGCAAGGACTCCAGAATCAAACACACACGCATCAGAGCAGACTCAATCAAAGAACAGCCGATGATGGCATCACCTATCGACAGAATCCTGAAGACCCACTGTTTCCAAAAACACTACAACATAGAGCTCATAGAGGAGTTATGTGACTACTCAGGTACAAAAGAGCTAAGGATTTACACTGACGGATCAAAAACTGATGATGGGACAGGCGTCGGGGTGTTCTCCGACGACCTAAACATTAAGATTTCCAAACCACTTGGAATGCTCAACTCTGTTTACCAAGCAGAGTGTGTAGGTATTATCCAAGCGGCACATGCTATAGAGGCCAGGGAGGTTACAGATACCAATATTCGAATACTCTCCGACAGTGCCTCAGTTCTTCAATCCCTAAAGAGTAATCAGATCACGTCGAGACTAACACTAGAATGCCACAAGGCCCTAGAACGCATCACGGTACTAAATCACAACACGGTAACGCTACAATGGATCAAAGGTCACAGTGGATCACTTGGAAACGATGCGGCTGACGAACTTGCCAGAAGAGGATCCAGCACAAGACCTTACGGACCCGAACCCATTGTGCCCATTCCCTTCAAGCAGCTAAGAAGCTGGTTAAAAGATCACACCCGAATACAAGCGGAGAAATGGTGGACCTCGACACCAGGATGCAGGCAATCCAGGGAAGCTATGCCATCCCTGGATACAAAGCTGACCAGGCGCCTTCTGCGCCTGGACAGAGATAGCCTGCGTCTGGTGGCGGGGACCATCACCGGACACTGTTCACTGAATAAACACTTCCACACCCTAGGTATTACTGACAGCCCCCTGTGCAGAGCATGCATGGAGGCGGAGGAAACGGTGGCGCATGTGCTCCTTGAGTGCACAGGCATTACCAAGATTCGCGAGGAGACCCTGGGAACACCAAGATCCCTTGCGGATGCCCTGAGGAGACCGGGAAGTTTAATCTGCTTCTGGAGGGAGGTGGGCTGGTTAGAGTAATCGGCCACCATGGCTCACGCACAATGGTCCACTTCAAGGACTAAGTGCGGAAACCAATACCCCATGATAGATAGATAGATAGTGATGACGATGTAGGTACCTTATTTAAAGCCGCGTACTTATTACATTTTTGACACTACGTGCCTGTCAAGATAATGCGTTTTATGTGCATACTCACGCGTATTCGAATATTCTATTTAAATACACACAATTTTTTGTGATCGTTACACGTGTGGTTCCCTAGATCATTGACGTGAAACACCTGGACAGGCTGTATGATAAATTGTGTTTATAACTCCTCAAACCCACACAGTCCAAGTCTTCATTCCTCAACAATATCCCTTCTTGACTCATCCAAACCAATTTTCTCTCAACAGTAAAGAACAAGATAGTCTACCGGCGCGAATGCCTGATCCTCCTACAAAAGACGATCCGCGGTCACTTAGTGCGTCGCAAGCACAGACCGCGGTACCAGGGCATCGCCAAGATCAACGCGTTACAACATAACCTCAAGGATATGGAGTCTGTGACGTCACAGCTGAAGAAAGAGAAGGATAGTGCGCAGAAGAATATCGCGAACTTGAGGAACTCTATCAGGAATGCTTGTGCTGCTATCAAGGTAACAATGTGACTTCAACTTGACGTTATATGAAGGTAAAGGCATTATACAAGCTTGGTTTTTGTTTACCATAGACCTCAAAAAAAACGTTACTATCAATTATCGCTAACCGGGGTCATTGTGCTCATAATTATAAACAACTTGTATTATGGGTACAAAAAAATCTATGGTTTGATCTTGTTTGTCGTGTTAGTCCTGCACTATGCAACGCAACATGCAAACAACGCAAGTCTTTGGCACACAGACGTGTTATGTTCAGTTTTCATTGTTCATTCTTATGTGTTGATATAAAACTCGCTTAATAATGGGCCAAATACTGCTGATAATTTACCCATAAATAAATCTGCACTGAACATACATTTATACTGTAAAAAGTGTCCATGAAGTTTCTTGCCCGTTCTTCTCCATAGATATTATTTGCGCTTCGGAACGGGCAACTACCGTAATTTCACAGTTATTATGTCGTGTGACTGAAACTGCAGTTTCATCTCGGTTGTCTTTGACAATTCGAAAGTGCCTAGTAAGAATAAATGCTGGATTTTTATTTTTGTAACTTTACTTTGCAGTCCAATGAAAAAATCACAAGCGCGGAAATCGAGAAGTTGTACACAAAGCTCACCAAAGATGTCGAAACACAAATGTCTACACTACAAAAGCTTATGTCTGACCAAAAGAATAGGTAAGTTTGCAGTCACTTAGCACTTATTTATATTTTTCAATACAGATTAATATGTTGATGAATCTACACTAATCCACAACTACACTGATATTATAAAGAGGTAAACTTTGCAGTCTTATTACAAAAAAACTAAATAAACCTTGGTTTAAACCTGTACTATCAAGTCCACGCTTATGGATGTAGAATGTACTTCGGAACTACTGTTCCTATTCTGAAAATTCTTTCACTAATAAGAAGTTACATTATTCCCGAGTGTTACAGCTGGCTATATTTAAAAAGTTCCCGTGGGATATTTTCTGACTACTAATAACCACTAACGCACACATACACACACTAGCTACTAAATAAAGTCTTTCAAGTCCTTACAAGTAATTTTTGTTGAACTTCAAAATATTACAACATATAGTCTCATGTGAAACATATTACTTTCAGAGATGAACAAGAAAGGTTGCGTAAGATGGAAGCTGAAATGCGAGCTGCTGAAGAGGCTAAGAAACGTGAACAGGACAGGATCAAGCAAGAGGAGGAACATCGTAGACTGTGAGTATAAACATGCTTGTAATAGGGTATTTTACTAAATATGAGAAAAAACCTAAAAATATATTATTGAGATAGCTTAGGCAAAAAGCAGTCGAAAAACGTTTAAAATTCAATTCAAAGGTTTCAGCTTTTTTAATCTATTTCATAACACCATTATAATAGTCGCCATGTTATTACGTCATACGGCTAAGTAAACATAGAAGTGTCAACTGTCAACTTCAAATATCACTGCGTTTGTTTACACAGCCAACTGACGTCATGTCCACAGAGCAATATGGCGTCCACTGCGTCCTGCATTTTCCTCAAATTACGCGCGAAATTTGAAAACACAAAATTTAAATGCATTTTTATGGCACATAACGATTGAATAATTTTTTTGTGAATTTTTTAGTGTTTCAATAACACTAAAGAATCTAATTGAGACAATTTTTAAAAATGGGTGTAATACCCTATTATCATACTAATACACGTGCGAGGTCAGCTTATACTTTTTTTTTTTAACCAATAAGTAACAAAACTAGTATAAGCTGACCTCGCAGTCTTTTGAAACTTCGTAATACGCTAGGTTAGTTCAAGGTCAAACTGTACAAACCACGTAAGGCGCTTACACATGGAAATTAAAAAAAAAAACACTAACGTAATGAGACGTAGGTACTCAGGTTAGATTTTTTTTTGGCTAATTACCAGAGATCAAAATTAGTTCGGCTGAATTTAAGTAAAAAATAATTATAAATATGGAAATAATTAACCAAATTGCTTCTAAAAAATGACAAAATACAAGAAATAGATCAAAAAGTGGTATCGCGACCCTGCCAGGATTCGAACCTGGAATCTTCTGATCCGTAGTCAGACGCGTTATCCATTGCGCCACAGGGCCAGTTGATAGCGATTCGAAATAGAACATCCATAATTACTGACCTATTTTAAAGTTATCGTCTGACAGGATACTTTTTATTATAACATTTCGGAACTTTTTGTTTAGAATCGATTTATTTTAAATATTTTCTTTTTTAAGTGCGTTTCGTGATAAAAACAAAAGTCTAACCACAAAGACCAAAACTTTGTTTAATATTTATAACTCATTCTTCACGCCTGTTGTAGCTGCTAGGTAGGCAGAGGCGTCTAACGATTAAAATGGACAGGATTATTGGAATACTTATAACAAAAATTTACAAACAACTTTTCCTTAAAATTCTTGCAGTAAAGCAGAAATGGAGGCCCGTCGTAAAGCCGAAGAGCTAGAAAGACTACGGTTAGAAGAACAAGATCGTATCGCCGCTCTTAAGATGCAGAAGCAAATGGAAGAAGCCGCTAAAGCTGACCTGGAGAACAGAGAAAGGTATACCCACACTACGTTTGTGGTTCATAATCATCACTATATAATCAAACTTTTGGGGAGTTTGTTCCGCCACTTCTTCTTCCCAATTTAAACACTTGGAAGTGGCGAAGGTTGGGCGGTTTTGACGGACGGTCTCTTGTAAACTTTGACATTCAAAAAGTGCTATTATCAGCCTAAATTAAACAAATGACTTTGACTAGGTATTATAATACAGGGTGTAAACAGACTCTTCACGAAGGCGTTAACCAAGCATTCTGAACATCAAACTAAGTAACTCTACGCAAAAATTATTGCTGGGAAACGATTATGTTTTTGGGTGAAAAATCACTTTTTTCGGTAGGACTCAATGTATAAAACTGAAAACATTGTGCTGGTGGATGGATTGAATAACACGGAGGTCGTGAAGGTACTTAAAGTCAGAAGGTACTAAAAATCTTACATTAAAAACATGTATTTAAAAAAAACTTGTGAAAAAGTTGTAACTTTGACCCCCAATATCTCCGTAACCAGAAGGTTCCCAGGTATGGTGTAGAACAAAAAAATGATCGCAAAGACGGGGAGAGACCTTTCGGCTTCGTTAAGTTTTTTTTACACCCTCTAAAGCAGTCCTATTTGAACTTCATAATAATACTTAAATGATGATGTAAGTACACAAGGTATTTCAGTCGTTCAATGTCAGTTATAGAAACAATAGGGTAGATGAGAAAAAAAATCTAATTAGTCCGTCAGATAGATTTCCAAAAAATATTAGACACATATTATTTTTTCACGTAAACTTAAAATTAGGACGATACAGTGCGTCGAAAACTCGTGTGACGTCACGTTTGACTACATTTTTTACTCAAATGTGACGTCACAAGTCCCCATACTCATGATCTTTGACACGTTTTATCTTCGTCAGTTTTTATTAATTTGATAAAACAAAAAACACGTATTCAATATTGTTCGATAATCTAACTGACGGACTAAACAGAATCACATTCTTTTAGTCAGTCATCATCCCTGTTGTTGAAAATGTTGCTATTGATATTACCAATCCTGTCTAGTGCAGTTATTATTATTTTTACAAACAACTTGTTTATTAAATAGAGAATACCAATTAACAAATTCCTGAAACAAAAACAAGAAATAATAACATTCGTGTTTTCTTATTAATATGAATAGGTTAGAACAAGAGAGACGAGACCACGAGATGGCAGTGCGACTAGCTAAAGAAACCAATGGACACGTGGAAGGATCCCCGCCTCAGTTGCGCAGGTATGTCCAAATATATTACTTTAGATCGTATTACCACTACTTAGGGCGCAAATTCGAAGAAGTGTTTCTAGCAACGCGCTGCAAGAAACACCTCTCCGTATTCGCAGTTTCAGGTTAAAAAAGTGATACCTACTCAAAAATTGAGCTCAATTCAATCTGGCAGATTTCGTCATAATCTGTTTTGCTGACACTTCACTTTGCGTATTTGAGTTAATGCAAAATGAACTTTATTTCAATTCATGTAGAATTTATTTTGTATTAACCAAGTAACTTAATAATAATTATTTATTTTTAAATAGTAATTTTGATAAATACTCCCAAGTGTTTGCAGAAGATTTGATCTATGCAATGTTTGGGTTATATTATTTTATCAAATCTTTATCCTTGGCTCATTGTAGATCAATACTATATCGTTGTATTGAGCTGTGGTAAATCAATGGATACAATAAAATTTAATATAATTTAGGTATACTTACATGAAAAAGTGTGTATTTTCTTAAGTTCTGATATTATTTTATTAGACTTGAATGTTGCTTCGGGTGTCTTGAAAGTGTACTTTATAAACTGTTTTTGATTTTTGATAAGTTTTTAAACAGTATTCTCACTGTACTATATGACATCGAGAGCACAGGTCTGCGAACTTTCTTCTTGTATATAAGCTTTACACTACGAATTTATATGGTGAACATGTTTTACTGATATTTATCAGTGCTTTAATAATACTGGCTACATAAGTACAAAGTACAACAAACATGTGCTTGTCAGCCTGATTCGGCACAATTCTACACAGCGAGGCGGTAAAATAGATCTTTCCATTCTACTACTTGCTACCCGGCTTGTGCCGTACCATTTTATGTGTCCGGAAGGAGAATAATTATGTTTATTTTTTCTTTAGTAATTAACTACCCCAAATTGATTGGGATAAAGGGAAGAGACCTAAGTAATTTCTTGCCTGCCCCATTGCACTGGGTTGGTAATAAAATCTAGTAGAATTTTTCATCATTCTTAACCATATTAAAAGTTATTTTGCATATATTCAAAATAAATATTACTAAAACATGTCACCACTCCCGGATGTCCGACTTCAACTAGCGTATAAGTAAGTAATATTGTGATATGTTCGCACAGTTTCCCTACCATGGAGTCAATGAATGGAGAGAATAAATTGAACAGGTACTGAGTGAGACAGAACTAACGAATTTCTCTTTCGCACGCTCCGAATTTGGCCCTCTTTCAATTATCTAAGTATATTTGAATGACATCGAACTATAGATTAAAGATCACAACAGCAGGTCAGGTCCCCTGCATATTCATTTGTCAGATTTCTTTCTAAGGGGTCCGCAAGCTTTCTAAGGGGTAAGCAATAGGAAGGGGTCCGCAAGGACCGATGCCTGCCGGGGTTGCGGGACTGTTCGAAAGAGATACCGTGACCCCGGAACACAAAGGGCGATGAAGGAACATGGATGGGTTTTAGTCAGTAAAAGTCTGACACTCCCTCCTGCTCCGCCCAGAGCGGGAGAAGTCATTTGATGATTTAGCATCCGAAAAAAAAAAAAAAGGTTTAGTCAATATCGTGCCTGTTTTCTCCGAAGGCATATACAAAGGTGTATATTAAACCCACATTCCACCAAATATGTCAAATCCCGTTTAATAGGGGCGGAGCGTTATTGCTATCATAATCATCAGCTTACAGCAGCCCACTGCTGGACATAGGCCTCTTCAATCGCACGCCACCTAACTCAATTCTCGGCAACTCTCATCCAGTTGCTATCAGCCACACTGCGAATATCGTCGCTTATTGCTATCAGTGTTCACAAAGCCTGACTCCAAACTGCTGCTGAGTAATTCCTATTCGGAAAACCCAATTATAATTTACCGGACCTGGTGACTCAGGATTTTAGTCAGTTTAAAGGGGAAATAAATAAAAAATGTGATGATCATAAGTGATCATCACATTTTTTATTTATTTCCCAATCAGTTAATTATTATTTAGCAATCACGTTGGATAGTTTAGTTTCCTGTTTGAGGCGATTGTCGATACTTATGGGTATGGCCAGAGAGTACCTGAGTATAAACACTTATAATTGAAAGAGGACCACTTCCACTGATAACGAACTAATTACTAATAACGCCTATCTGCTTTACTTGAACTTTCTGCACGCAGTCTTAGTGTTGTTAACTGTATCTTAGTTATTTGTGATATTAATTCAACTACTATTTTATTGTACTATTAGTTTATAATCATAATTAAGCTGTGTTTCATAAACTGTGAAAAATGGGGAACAAAATAAGGATCGAAATGAACGATGATACTCGTGTTCTGGATAATTTTTATCAAAGAATTGATAGAAGTTTGTACGAGTTAGTATGGAAGACGGTTATGGAATAAAGCTTGATTTGTTATATTGTAGTGTTTGTTAACAATTTAGTGACTAGTTGACTCTTTTACAATCATGAGGTTAAAAGAAAAATAAATATAAAATGCATTTGCCCGGAATACGATGTAAAATACTATACAAGGTGTTACACAATAAACGCAAGACCTCCCGTGTGGGATCTCGGTCCATGCAACTGAGCAACTTTTGTTCTACGAGTTCTTGAAAAAAAAAATTAAACATTCTATAGGAACCGACGAGATACGCTGACCAATATGAATTTCCAAAAGTCATAGAACAGAAGTTGGTTACTTTCATGGTCTGAGACACCATACGAGAGGTCTTGCGTTTATTATGTTACACTCTGCATATCGTATGGGAAAAGGCTTCACAGATGATAATTTGATTTTGTCTGGAGTATGTTGCTTCATCGTCTTCCTGCCCTAGTCCCATATTACTTGTGGTCGGCGCAACACGTTTCGTTCTTTCATTCTCTCCTGTCAACCGTCACACTATCATTTACACCTTTATCTTTCATATCATTCCTCACACAATCCACTCATCGTTTCCTTGGTCTTCCTCTCCCTCTCCCTCCATCAACATCTCTATAATATCTTCTACTAAAAACCGAACATACTTTCCTGAACTTGATTGTGAAAGAGTCGAAATAATTGCATGCAAAATATCAACTGTAATATAAACAGCAATAATTTATAGACCACTATAATAAATAACACACGCACGTAGCATGATAATACTAAGTAGCATGTAGTTTAACAATATAACATGAATTCCTTTAATGTTCGCTGTCCATTGATGATTTTTTACGTGAACATCAGGTCTGAACGGGTTAGAATGCAGCAAGCTATGCAAGGCAAGCAAAAGTACGACCTGTCGAAATGGAAGTATTCGGAGCTGCGTGATACTATCAATACGTCTTGTGATATTGAACTTTTGGAGGTAAGTGCAATACTAATATTATTCAAATCGTTTATTTGTGATACATGGGTTACATGAAGGTGTTCATTACATAATAACATACAAATAATTTCCATTCTATAATCAGCCACTTGGGCAAACAAATGATTAAATAACATAATGAAAATATGAGTCTAAAATTCTAATTCCATTTCCATTAAAATATAAACTAGGTATATTATTAATATTAGTCATGCATTAACAGACACAAGACAATCAACAACAATAAATTGTCGTCAAACGGACATGAAACATTTAATAAGTTCTAGTCGTTATAAAGAGGAAAGATTATTTGGTTTGCTTGTTTGCTCTGAAACTACTGGACTGATTTTAACCATTTTTTCACCAATAGAACCACTAAATTATCAGAAAGTAACATAGGCTATAAATTATAAGTATTTATATTATGCAAATTAGCCGAATTATCACTATTTTTGCTGCCGAATTCGCGGGCGAAGTGCCAGTTTATAAAAATTGCTGGGTTGTACAAGTATTCGACTGATTGGTTGTAGCTTCAGATGATAGCATACGTACTTTTTACGTGATAAAGGCAAAGGATCCCACTTACTGATTAGTCTAGAATACATTTATTTAAATTTAACTAGCTAGCAAAAATAATCTCTTCACTTTTTGAATACAAACCCCTTGCAAAAACATGCTCCAAGTCAGCCATTTTATTTACTAACTAGCCGACCCGTAACCAGCTTCGCCCGGTGACGGTGACTTACAACCCCTAATTCATCCGCTTAGGGGTTGAATTTTTCAAAATCCTTTCTTTTCGAATGCTTACGGAATAATTAACCACTCATCAGCCCGGTCCGTCTTGTGGTTTGAGCTGTCATAGTCACTCAACCAGGCCAAAAGATTTTATAAGTACCTGTAGAAGATATGTTTATGAACGTACTAATAACTATTAAAAATAACAAAGCTAACCCTATGGCTATACCGTTTCCTAATAAAACGACATCAACTTTAAAATAACATTGCACCCTTTCAATAGGGTGACACAATACAATTTTCCACTTTTAAATCGGTTTAGTTCACCTTATCACAACAGATGGCGGTGTACATTTACGTCACGTTTCTGAATCGCGGTGTTAAGATTCTCCGGCGCTGGGTTGGGTCCCTTGGTACCACGAATGTTCGATATCTCTGGTTTCCCTTCAAAACGCATAAATCTTTCGCCTTTTACTAAAGATTTCCGTGGAGGGGAACACTCAAATGAGTCTTTTGCATTTTTGGAATACTCTGCTTCGGCAGAGCTTATAAATACATGAGATTTAATATGAAATTCATCCACCATCATTGTGTCGTTTGACTTTGAAATTTTGAATTGAATAAAAGGTATCAGATTGATGGTGATAAAAAAGTTTAATCATCACGCATGGTTCATCATCATCAGTTCAATATGTATAAAAGGGGGATGAAGTTGTGTAGTCCTTAATTTTCGAAGTAAAATTTATTATCTAGGCAGTTGGAAGCTAACGCAACGGTGTTGTTAGAATTTTTATCCTTAAGGGGGTGAAAAGAGGGATGAAATTTTGTTTTTTATTAAAGTTTTTTATTTTTTAAGTTAAAATTACTAATATTTCGGCTTATGGTTCGAAACTAACACAACGTACATTGTTGTTGTTTTTTTTTAATGTCAACTCACAAGGGGTCGAAAAGGGGGATGAAGTTTTGTATTGAAGTTGTTCATTCGCTAAATTTTGTATTCAAAGCTTCACGCACAGCCCAAACCGCTTAGTCTTCAAATGTCCAAATTTGGGCAAGTAGCACTATGAAAGGATTTTTCAAAATTCATCTCCTAAGGGGGTGAAACAGGGCTCCAAAGTTTGTTGTATAGGGAAAACACGGTTAGTTAGACTATTGTATCAGAAACTTCACAGGAGTAAGTACTCCTATTGAGAAATAAGTAGAAAGGGTTTCAAGTTTTTTCAGAATTCAACCCCTAAGAGGAGTAAATGGGGTGACAAAGTCTGAAAATCAACATGGTTATTGTTTCTATGGTGTATCAGGTTGGGTCATCGGGTGTATTACAAAAAAAAACGATTTTAAGATTTAATGTGGCGGACCTGAAATACCATAATACCCTGTTGGGGTGCGATGGGGTTTACAATGTCTAAAAACTAATATGGGTGTCGATTCCGAGATTATCAGGGGTGCTGATTACGAATATGGCATTTATTTTGAGATCCAGAAGATCCGACTTCTATACAGGGTTATGGTTGATTTATTGTGATGATTGTGATAACGATGATGATGATTGTGATAATGATGATGATGATTGTGATTACGATGATAATGATTGTGATTGTGATAGTGACAGTGATAATGATGGTGATAGTGATGGTGATTGTGAGAAGTAGTGATGGTGATTGTGACAGTAATTGTGATAATGATGGTGATTGTGATAGTGATTGTGACAGTAATTGTGATAATGATGGTGATTGTGATGATTACAATTGTGATGATTATGAAATTAGGCACATGGATACTTTTTTAACCTGAATTAACATGTAGGATACTATTAATCCCTTTAGTATGATCCCATGGGACAGTTACTGAACGTCACGCGGGCGAAGCCGCGGGCAACAGCTAGTAATTAATAAAATAATAATTATAATAAATGATTGTAGAAGAAGCCCGAACGAAATTCGGATTCGGACTACCAGTTAACCAGTTTATTGTAATTACTAGCTGTTGCCCGCCACCTGCGTTCGCGCTAATTGATTACAAAAAATAAAGCTGCCCTTTTTGAATCCGTTTTTGAATTTTGTGACCAATTTCAAGGGTTTTACTGTTTTGCACGCAACCTTAATTCTAATACTAAAGTTACTTATATATATATAGCATCATAATTATAACATCACCTATCTGCCTGTAAAAGTCCCGTCAAAATCGGTCCAGCCGTTTCGGAGATTAGTCGGACTAAACAGACAGACAAAAATGGAACAAAAATGTGGTTTTGTTTTATGTGCCGTATATATATGCATAAGCATTGAGTAAACGAACAGAATAAGCTGGACTTTTAATATCTCTCCTTCGAATTTCCTTATTGAAATGTGTTCCAGTCGAATACATAATTACAATCGAAAGTCATGAACATCTGTTTTTCAAATGGTTACTGGAATGGAATGCCAAATTTTATTTAAGTTTTCAAGTGAAAAAGTACTTGAAAATTCAAACAATTCAGTCAATTTGTCATCAATCATTATAGGCTTGCCGTCATGAGTTCCACCGTCGCCTGAAGGTGTACCACGCGTGGAAGGCAAAGAACGCGCGCAAGACTACCATGGCCGATCAGGAGAGGGCGCCACAATCTATCATGGATGCTGGTATGTTACTTTATTTATTGTATTATTTTATCAGTGTCAGTAATAAACACCGGTATCATAGCGCCCGTATAAACTGTACACCGGATCAGCTCATATTATGTATGCTAAACGTGGGCGCCGATTTTGAAACTATCCGCGGCGTCAAAAGGCTAAAAAACCGGCCAAGAGCGAGTCGGACTCGCACAAACTGTATTGAATGAAAGGTAAATTGCGGTTTACGATTTAGGACGTATTAAAAAAAAAACTACTTACTAGATCTCGTTCAAACCAATTTTCGGTGAAAGTTTACATGGTTAATGTACATCATATATTTTTTTTAGTTTTATCATTCTCACACATTTTACCACTTTGGAAAAGTGTCTCTCGCGCAAACCATTCAGTTTAGAAAAAAATTACATTAGAAACCTCCATTTATCATTTTTGAAGACCTATCCATAGATACCCCACACGTATGGGTTTGATGAAAAAAAAAAATTATGGGGAACCCCCAAAATTATATATTTTTTTTCTATTTTTGCGTGAAAATCTTAATGCGGTTCGCAGAATGGTGCATCCACACCGCATGTTGGCGTGACATTCTCTAACAATGTTATCAAATGTTACCACGTGTTGACTGTTTTCAAAAGGCAACATTACTTAGCATATACCCGGCAACATATAGTAACAATAAATATCACTTGGAAACGTTGATCAACTAAAAGTAACTGCGGTGTGTATGCACCAAAAGAGGATATTATATAGGATATTGTCTTCAGAAATATAAGCAGCGTGAAAAGCAAGCTGAATACCTTTCTAGATCAAGAGGTCCTACTGAAATTTGGCGGGAGAATCGCTAATGCGGATATCAATCATTATAATTACGAAACATCCACGTCCGCGCCATTGCGCTGACAGGTAGCGGCGTCTCGCAGCACACATGTCTAGTGTGTATAGCTAGCTGATCCCGATCCCGGGTGATGTCGTTATGATGGTTTTTAACGATTTTTACAATACACTTCCTCGAAAACTGGTTCATAATGCACTACGATTAGGTTCAACATGCAATGTATTTCACACGCGTGCGATTTTTTTCACTTTCCAACACGTGTGCTTGAATGAAAATTGCCACAGATAACTATACCTATACTTAGCACAAATTGGTTCTATACATATAGTCGGAGGTGAATGGTTTTTTTTAATTTCGGCAAAGCAATAATGCATCTTTACGGCGTAAATATTTTTAGCGAGTCCGACTCGCACTTGGCCGGTTTTTTCCACCCGCATTCTCCAATCAACCAGCAAACAGCGTCGAAATATCGGGAGCTCAAAATCAATAATAATCACGGAAGATATCCCGTAAGTGACATTTTAAGTAGATCGTTTGTTTCCGTCCGGTCCCCAGCCAAGACCCCTCGCCTGCCGCAGAAGGGCGAGATCCTGGGCGCGCGGCACCGCTACTTCCGCATCCCCTTCGTGCGCGCCGCCGCGCCCGGCGCCGACCCCGAGCGGCGCGGCTGGTGGTACGCGCACTTCGACGGACAGTACGTGGCGCGCCAGATGGAGCTGCATCCCGACAAGACGCCCGTGCTGCTGCAGTCTGGTGAGTCTTACAGATTTATACTTAAGGTAAAGCTCATAGCCCACATAAACGACTCCGCTCCCACCCAACAAAAAGAATATAATTTAAATATAGGCTTTATGTATTGCTCTTTAGATATACTTTTCATTGGCAACATAAATTAGCAGACAGTTTGCTGTCAGTGAGATTACCGCCGTGAGACTGCTCGGTTGCCAATATTAAGTATATCTAAAGAGCAATAACACAAAGCCCATATTCGAATTCTATTCTTTTTGCTGGGTGGGAGCGGTGTCGTTTATGTAGGCTATGAGCTTTAAAGTACTCAGTTGGGCGAAGGGAGCGCTGTGCCCTGCTGACGGACACAAATATATATTAATAGTGTTTAAGTCGTCTTGTCAATTTTCTTTGGAAACGGTCTTTACTCCGGTCGACTTGGGATCGAAGTCTATTTACAGATTTCCAAGTTAGCCTCAGTGACGCGTGGCCTAGTGGAAAACCCTCAGATGGGTAAGTTGTCGGCGGGTTTGAGCAACAACACCCACCATGAATTGAATTCATCTAACGGCTCAAATCTCGAGTGCGTGTGCAATGTGGGGAGGAGACTCCAACAGATAATGATCCACCTTCCATGTAACGTCGCATTTTCTATCACCTGTGCATTGGATAACCTTGATGAATGTTTACCTAATTATTGCATCAGTGATCAGTGTTCGCGTAGCTAATGACTCACACAATATATTTGTACTTCTCGCCATCGTTGCGCAAAGATTTCCCGCCTTTTTTTTATTGAAAGTAACTTACACCTTTGTACTGATTCATCTATACTAATATTATCTAAAGGTAAAATTTGTTTGTTAGTTTGTAAATAGTATTAAATAAAATACTTTCCTATCCTCAGGCGTAGATGACATGCAGATGTGCGAGCTCAGCCTAGAAGAGACCGGCCTCACTCGCAAGCGCGGCGCTGAGATACTGGAACACGAGTTCGAGCGCGAGTGGGCGCGACATGGCGGACCTACATACGTCGCGCACGACGCACGCAAACGTTAGACACGTAAGTACTACAGAAAAGAAATACGTTTATTTTAAATCTATAACTTAATCTAAACTAAAAGCTTAAATCTTAAAGTTAGTCTAATCTAAAAACTTAAATCTTAAAGTTAGTCTAATCTAAAAGCTTAAATCTAAACAAGAAAGTATGATGTATGAACATGGACGACGTTCAAGGAGTATGTAAGGATCGTAGCAAGTGGCGTTCTGTAGTTACAGCTTACCCTCATGGGAAAAAGGCGTGAGTTTATGACATGTATGTAAAATAGGAAGATATCGATGTCTCACGGCTGCCCCAAAACTGCAATAACCATGCATTGTGTAACATACTCGTGTAAAAAGGCTGAAAATCCGTCAGTCAACTCAAATTTAGTCATAAAAAAAATAAATATCGTTGGACATTACACACAGCGCCATCTAGTGCCACACTAAGCAACGAGGCTTGTCGCGATTCGCTCGCTCATGGACAGGGCCCCTAAGAACGTAAGGCAGCCTCTCTACTGCTGCTCCATTCGAGTCGTCAGCTGATGAATTAATTGGTGCAGCTCTAGCACCTTTTAGATGTAATGAAGAACGGAGTCAGAGGACTCGCACTGAGACTGTCTGAGACACAATTTCTATCTGTTGATCTGTCTGATGGAAGCTTTATGGGATTTTTATTTCTTTATTGGTAGTCGTAACAACCAATTAAGAAATTATACTTACAATGTTTTACCGAGGCGCTCGTGGCTGAATAATAACACCGCTCGGGTCGATCGTTAGGTTAAGCCGTGCTCGCCTAGGTTGGTCTGTGGATGGGTGACCACCCATTACATACCGAGTTTCCTCCGTTCCTTGGAAAGCACGTTAAGCCGTTGGTCCCGGCTGTCATTTATAGATCTCTGACAGTCGTTGGTAGTCACAGGCCCAAAAAGTCTGACAACCAGTCTTACCAAGGTGTATCGTATTACCCGGTACTAACCGGTGGGTTGGGGAAGTCAGATAGGCAGTCACTCCATGTAAAATACTGGTATTCAGCTGCATCCGGTAAAACTGGAAGCCGACCCCAACGTAGTTGCAAAAGGGCTAGGCAGATGATGACTTACAATGTCCTACTTCTTTCACGACCTTATGTAATTGCTTTTTTTTTCTAATTTCAGATATCACATTCCAACGAGGACATAGAAAATTTAGATACGTCGTCGCAAAATCGCAAAGTATTCCACAAACATAGGAATTTGAATTTTAAAGATATACACTTAAGATAGATTATTGGATAGAGGAATAACTTAGTGCTTTTAACGTGCCTTCACAGGTTCCTGAATGTATATTAGTGCAATATAATTGAAGGTCACTAAGATAATTTATAAATGGGCGAAATGAACATACTTTTAAAGCAAAGTCAGACTTACTTATCACGGGTTTTACAATTTACAATATTTGAAAAGATTGAACTATTTATAAAATGAATAAAAAAAAAATATTAAAAACGTCATAACTTATAACTGCGTGCCTTACAAATGTGCCTTGTTGGTTTACATTGTGTCTGACCATATCTGACTTTGCTTTCATATTCGTATTGTTTTGTTGCAGCAAATGACCAACTTCAAAAATTAATAAGTAGTTTTCACCAAAAAGCTGCATTGTTTGTTGTCTCCAAACGTAGATAATGGCTATTAGAGTTTTAGCCACTGTTATCAAATCATTCATCTTGGTATGGTCTACGTTTTCTTCAATGGTTATTACTAGAACAAGTCGACAAATCGACTATCGATTAACAACAATCGTTAGTCGATTTAGTCGCCTATTCCAATAGTCGACTTGTTAAATATGTAGTTGACTATCAATTTCCATTCATTAGATCACACCCAAAAGTGAATAAGAAAAAGTGACATAATATATTTTTGATTTAATATAGACAAACACCCCTAATTATTCTGTAGCTTAAAAATGTATTTGATAACACTGTGTAAACTAATGTAACGGACTCCACATCGAAATCAGTCTATAATATATTTAAACATGAAATATTAATTTATACTTATTTTTTGAGCAAGCTGTGATTCGTAATTCAGTAAAAAAATATTAGGTCAATATTTTAAAATGGAGTAAATTATATTTATTTAAACATTCCTGTCATAAGACTGGAGAATGGTAGCTTTTGAATTATTTGAATAGCAGTATGATTATTTTGTATTAATTAAGTGTTTTCTGAACAGTATTTAAGCAAACATTCCTGTATTTTTTACTTTGATTGCAGTAAATGTTCAGGTTTATTTTTATATGTAAAAGTGTTTTTAAAGTACAAGGTTATAAGATCGTGCAAGTGCCTTATTGTGTTACTCTGATAATACATGACCACTCCATTATTGTATATGCTTTACCAAATAAAAACATGATGAGAGTTATTGAATTTTTTATTTATTCTTTCTATCTCTTATGGCGGCCTATTTCAGAGTGAGCGTTATCTGATAGCGTTCAGTTACCGCCAGCCCCACCGGTTAGAGTGTCCGTAACGGGACACTGAGAAAAAAATCCCTTCGGCAAGTCGCAGGAGGGGGTAGATTTCGAAGAAGGTTACACCCATATTTATTCTGGAAATTCAGAGGCTAGCCACAGTTGCGGCGGCCAATTTCTTAACTGTAGATTTTGTCATATTTTTTTTGTTTTTGTTCGCATTACAAGTCTTTTTCTACCTACTGCACAAAAAAAACATGTGTGGCAATGTGGTTTAGACCACACGACTGAAGTAAAACTTCGTCTGAAAAAATAAAACAAAGCCTCTTTGGAGGCCTGTCACGTGACTGCCACGCGACTAAATACTATTATTTAGAAGTATGTACCTTCTTTTTCGTTCACCGTTATGAATACTTCAGTTACGGTAATATTATAATACAGAAGTGTAACTCGGCCGCATGATAGAAATAAATGCCTACACCCGCGCGGTACGAAAACATGCGTTAGGGCTGCCCGTCTCCAGCATTTTAATTACATTTGCCTACTTTCTGTTTCTATTTAGTTTTGTGATTGTAAATAACCTTTTTATATAAATAAATGAAATACTTTGTATATTGAATAGGAAGTGTTCAATAAAAATGCGTGTTGTTTTTTGATTGGTAGATTTAATTAAAAAAACATGTTACTCTATTCGCTTTATTTATTAATCCAAACACCCTTTTTTTCGTGAGATAAAAGGAAATACTTATCCATTAAAAAGGCACACATGTACCTACCTACTAGTAAGTAAAATTATTTTATAGTCTTACCTTTCAGAGTTTCCAGGTAATTTAAAAAAACTTATGTCTGGATGCGTTATTGACGAATTCATACAACCAAAAACAGCACAATATTTCCTACTCGTCATATTAACTGATTTTTAGAGAAAAAATCGCGCGGTTATTGTTAAAAAAACAACACACCGTCCGTTCGACACTGCGGTACAGCCGTGACAATGTACTCTGTGGCCGTGACTGTCTGCGCCCCAAGCGCACCCCGAGATCGAGGCGCGTAGGTATAGCTCGCGGTTCGTCCGTTTGTATGAAGTTGGAGTACTGTATTATAATATTACCTTGCTTCAGTTGCGAAAAGACGTCGTCATGGCAACGACTTTTTTGACGTTTGACAGTTAAACGTCGTAATGGTTAACATAAATTTTAAAATCCTCCCCTAATCATCCCCTAATAGTGTAAGAGCCTGCAGCATGGAGCCCTCAATTTTTCAGTTATCATTTTTTATTTGGAAAACTATAAGTTTTATCGCTAAACTTTAAAAGTAAACAATAGAGAGCAAACAATTTGCTTTCAAAAAAATATATTTGAGACGTTAAAAATATTTACCGTTTCGGAGATATAATTTTTTTTTTCCAAAAATTTTGGATATTTCAATCCCCTTCCCAAGTTAGGGGTTGCATCAAAAAAGTTTAAATTTAAAAGTTGTCTTACTCGTAATGATAAACATGTTAAACGGTTCAAAAATTTTCCAAAGGAATTAGTTATGGCCAAAAAACCGATTTTCGAAAAACCACCCATTCACGAACTTAACCTAAATTTTGACCCTTTCGATTTTTGGGCCAAGTTTGAAAGCCATCGGTGCATAATTGCGACCTGTAGAGTGTGACTAAATTTTGCTTTGCGCCCCACATACATACGTATTCATATATATATATATAAACTTTTTAACTGGCGGTTGTTTTGGGCTTATATGGGTCATAACTAGACCCCTATGGTGAAATTTTCAGAAAACTCGACTTTAGGTGCAAGACCAATAGGTAGATTTTTTCTGACGAAATCTACCTAAAAAGAGAAAATTTAGCCAAAAAGTGTTATTTTCGGAAATCCTATATTATCTCGATAACATCTAAATAAAAGGCTAAAAGTGTCTTGGCGTTTTTTATCTCCGACTAACCGTTTGACGTAGAAACGATGTCGAAGGGATTCCGTTCACTCCGACCACATATTAGGTTAGATAGAACTGTGACCAACTACGCTACCTCGAAATTGGTCGCAGTTTATTACTAATACAAGGGGCTAAAATTACCCATTATATACGAGGTAGTTTTACTACCGAGCTTAAATAGGAACCGAGTTATAATGGGATTTTAGCGCCGTGTGTGTTTCACTGTACTTTTCACTTGAGTGTGAGAAAAATAGTCAATTTAGTCAGACAGACTGACAAACGGAGAGACAGACAGCCGGACAGACATACGGACGGACAAACAGATGGACAGCAGAGTCTTAGCACATGAGTAGGTAAACGGAAGAGAGTAGCTTCCTAAGAACGTGCAAAATGGTTACCTATTTTGGTAGGGTTGTCACAATAGGTAAAGACAAATTAAACAAAACATTTGTGAAATCAAATAAAAAAATAAAAAAATTACTTTATTATATTCAGGAATTAGTTTCCCAGCTTTCCTAAAAGGTACAGGTTATGTCCGAAGTCCCATACAAAAATTTCGTTTTCTTTAGCTCAATCAGACATCGGATTGGTTCAAATCTTATTTTCAATATTTGAACGTAACAGACATACTTAGTACCTACTACATACCAACCCACCCACATACCTACAAATGTTTAGTATATGCTTGTAATAATAATAAAAAAATGAAAGCTTTAAACTCTCTTCTTACTAAAAAAGGATCTTAAAATAAAATAAACTAGTATAAATATAATTTCATTAGTAATGATTAACAATAAATCAGTCAGAGTCAGTTAGCAAACACGAAGTACGAGTAGGTACGTGACGCAAGCCACCAGTCGAAACAGCGCGAAAAATTAACGCGGCATACGTACGCATGGCTGGAGAGATTATTCCATAGAGTAAAGTAATATAACGGGGATTATTCTAATCTATGGGCTTGGGCTGGAGCGCGAAAGGCACACTGAGCCAAAGAGTACCTATAGTAATATACCCTGTTCGCTCTCTGGTCATCGCCCTCGCTATCCGATTTTATTGTAATCTCGAGTTTAAGTAGTTTACTGTTTATTATAATAATAGCACCACAATTCCATGATTGTAGTAAGTACAGTGTGCTCATTATATGATAATTTACTGGATATCCGAAGTTTATTTGTAGCCGCCGCCACTGGCAAACCTCATTAACAAGACAGTTAATACTGTTCTAAAGGGTACTCTTTGGATATTTAGATTTACTCATTTTTGCCCGCGGCTCAGCTCACGTGTGCCGTGAAAACCCATCCATTAAAATCATTAAAATATCATAGATTTGGCAATGGCGGATGTTCGGTGATTGAAAACCAGGATGAAAGAAGATTGCATGTAGAGGAGATGAGAATGTTGAGATGGATGTGTGGTGTGACAAGAATGGATAAAATAAGGAATGTGTATAATATTAATTAACTGTCAAACCACCTGTAGGTTTGACAGTTACAGAAAAGTTGAAGGAGAATCGACTGTCTTGGTATGGGCATGTGATGAAAAGGCGGGAAGAACAAGAATCGCATGTGACATATAAATGTGGATGGATGGAGAGGGAGAGGAAGACCACAGAAAGGATGGATGCGCGACAGTTGACAGGGGAGAATGGAAGAAAAAAACGTCTTGCGCCAACCCCAAGTTACATGGGATAAGGGCAGGAAGATGATGATGGATGTTCGGTGATTCACTCCTAGCTGCCTCCATAGCTTATTACTCCATTGTGAAAACTGAAAACCCATGCTTGCGAGTAAACTATTACATTAGCCATAATCGACTAAGTATCATTATCAACACAACAAAAGTCACGACGCACGGCCTCCTTGACAGTCAATCCAATCGGTCAATCAATGTCATTGTCAAATAAACGTCGCTGCAGCTCGTTGAAAATTGTGAAGTATTATTAGATTATTTCACCAAACTAACGATTTTTCGTCGATAAACGCGGAATTCCTTGTGCTAAAAATAAGAGGATGCTAAGTTCTGGTCCAGAGGCCAAGCGCCATAATCATAAGTTGATTGTTTTATGAGATTGATGTGAAAATCGAGACAAACATGGGAGAATATGGACGCTACTTGTTGTTATTTTTGTTTATTGTTGTGTTAATTACTCGTTCACAGTCATTACCGTATGATGGTAAGAAGTAACTCATTTTATAATTTATTTTGGTCCTAAATTATGTAAGATGTGCTTTTTGATTAACGGCCATTGCCCCACATTGTGTAATTTAAAGAAATGTTTGTTGGGATTGTTGATACTAGTCTATGAAGCCCTACGAGATTAAACATCCCGTCTTTGTAATAATTTTCTTTGCATTTAGAATAACTGCAATCTGTTTTAATTTGTTTGGACCATATTGGGGTCAACATAACTTAACGAATTTCAAGTACAGAGATATTATTACCTTATCTTCAAAACCTTTTAACTCTGGTTGTTTAAACTAAATTGAAATAATGTTCACCTACATGTTTAAACTAATAGTACTTAATTTCAAAGCTTAATATTACAAAAGAAGATGTAATACATACTCTAAAAAAAGTTGATGCATCTGTCATTTTTTTTAGTCCACTGGCTAGGGGGTCCCACAACAATAGACAGAGATGTGCCCACCTCTAAAATGAGTACTGATATTTATTGCTATACTGGGACTTCTAAGAACTTGTTTGCATTATGGCAAACAGTGAAAGTAAGTATTATTTATTAATATCTAAAAAATACTGCACTAGGTTATAGCTTATAAAAATTTCTTGCTTAACATGATAAATGTTTGATGAGATAACTTAATATTTGGCTTCAGTATTAAAAGTTCATCTAAACGATTCTAATCTTATTATTTTTAAATTGCATTGGTGTTTACCACTCCATATCCAAGGCACATATTTAAATACAGGATTTGATTCTAATAACTACATTCATATTTCAGTTTAACACAAAAATAAAGAATGACCAGTTCAGCCAGTACTTTGGGGAGAGTCCTGATGAGGTGTACAAGGAGTACACTGAGGACAGCTATGGCTGGTCCTCTGTGGTCAACCCATTCCAGAGGAAACCACAGAAATCAGTCTCCATCAGCCTATTCACTCCTACATGTATGGCCGTTAACACTAAAGAGAGGCACTCTATTGAGTTGCAGGTTCTGAGTGAGTAGCTGGGCAACTACAGTACTTTCTCAAGTTATTATGTCTTGTGTCTGGGACTGTAGCTTTGTTTTTTATTTTTGACATTCAAAAGTACCGTAATGGTCTAATTGAAATAAATGCTTTGAGTTTTGAGTTTTTGTAGTTGCTTGCCAATAAATACAGGGTGTACGGGAATTCAACACCTTACCTGTTACCATGAGTTTAATACATGGTTATGCAATTATTTTATAATCTATCAGAGGTTGGGCTAAGGTAACATTGTACACTCAGCAAAACTGCATATTATGCAGGTACACATAAAACTGCGCAGACTTACTTACCACTGGACCACATTTCAGGGTAGACCTCCATGTACAGTAGTGAATATAGAACTTTGATCACTGCTGTTCAAGATCAATGTTGGTCAAGTGATCAACAATCTCAATATTGCAATATTTTTCACATGATATAATACAAGTATTCAATCTTTTAGTGCCAGAACTGAAGCTGTTATGCGCCTGCACTAGTGAGGGTTCTGCTTCCGAAAGCTTATTCTATTACGACTTTTATATATTGTTCTGCCCATTTTTACTAATACCGACCGAAACCATGTATTACATAACCGAATGTGTAAATGTAATTGGCAATGTTCAAGACTTGTTTCGGTGGTGAAAGTTGACATTTCAACTTGGTCAATAATTTAGGCATCGCCTAACGTTAAAAGGCCTAAGGAATTATTTTATTTACCAAAGCATTATTTATTGTTTAACTTCCATAGGGGTGGACTTATGGCGCGTCATATTGATGTTTGCGGGTTTATTCTTGATATTCTCGTCGCGTGCACTGTGCGCCAACCCGCTGTTCTTCTACCTGTGCGGCATATTCGTCGGTGTGTTCGCTTCCTTCATGGTGTGCGTGTATTACATCAGCAAGCTACTGCCCAGGGTGAGTTTACATGAAGAACTACTTTTTGTACAAAATCGTTAATAGGCATGACGACAGTATCAAAAAATTGCAAATATTTTTAGTCCGTCAGTTAGAGTACCTATTGGAAATTAATGGACACGTATATTTTGTTTTTGTAAATCAATGAATATTGACAAAGAAAAAACGCATCAACACTCGGGAGTGGGGCTCGTGACGTCAGAACTAACCAAAATTTATACCAAGGCGTGAGGTATTGAGAATTTTAAAAGCGTCATATCTTCGTCAATTTTGGTTTACGTAACAAGAAAAAACGGGTCAAATATTTTTTGATAATCTAACTGACGGACTAATAAGATTTTTTCGTCGTCTCTCCTATTGTGAGTAGCTATTCAGTCATCTACTCACAGCGCATTTGTTAGGTTTGTCAAACAAGGATTGACTTTCTACAAAAATGTTTAAAACATAAATCTGCTTGGATGTTTACCTTAAATACTAAGAGTTCCACAAGTTTAGGCTGGAAATCTTCATTATCATCATCAGGCCTCTCTTTTCTTTTACCAATCTCCACGGTCCTGTGCCAGCCAAATCCAGGTTTTTCCCCCGACGGCAACTATATTGGGAAATACTAATGATAAATTAAATTCTTCCAGAAAACAATGACGTATGGCATCCTTATCGGTGGTTGGACTGTTGGAGTGTACTTATTTCAACAAATATGGGAGAACATTCGTACACTATTGCTGACTTACCAAACATACATGTTCTGGTACACAATGATAGTTAGCTTCGCCAGTTTCATCGTCTGCTACAGAATAGGGCCACCCAAGAATCAGAGAAGCAAGAATTTGGTTATGTGGACATTGCAGGTGAGAATTTTATAAATATTCAAATATAAAGTTTGTTGACGTAGGTGTGAACGAAGCAAGCTATTCTTTAAATTTAATTTATTCATAAACCGTTTCGTATGTTCTGGGTAAGTAGGTACTTGAGTATGTGGTATGGTAGTATGTTTCCGTGCTAAAAATATTGATATCCACCGTGCCGAACCTGCGGGCAAAAGCAAGAAGTCAATAAATCGTTTCGAAGTCACTACTTTTTTCTTTACGACTGTCTTCACATCTTAGTTATATCATTATTTCAGCTTGGAGGCGTGCTAATGATATTCTTTAGCAGCGAGTATCAAGAGGCATCTGCCCTCGTCATCGTCATGTGTCTGGTCACTAAGTACTTCCCCGAGTCACTGCTCAATAGGATGCGTGGATATTGGTAAGTTCTTGTATATCATAATATGACGTGGTATTGGCACGTTTTAAGACAGAAAATTGATTGACAAAGATTCTCGTATTCAGTCTAGTACAATTTTTTGGTAACACACCTTGAGCTGGCCTAGTAGGCCGCGTAGTACGGAGTTTCAATAGAATAAGAGGCCAGCTTACACTGGTTTTGTTACATTGACATGTGACCTACAACCCGATATTGTAAAGGACCTTATGCTGTGGGCTTTTCAACATTTCCCCACCTAAAATCATTGTAGAAAGAAGTAAATAATATCATTATGAACACGTAGTTTTAGCTATGTTTTTATCGTCTCTGCATAGATGTCGCTAATTACCTGCATACCTAACAACTTTACCAACTGTACCAATAACTTGCCATCAATTTGACAGGCGACGCAAGTTCCCGCCAAAACAAAAACTGCTAACCAGCGAAGAGTACTACGAGGAAGGTGCTCGTGAAACCAAGATGGCGCTGGAAAACCTCAGGAACTACTGCTCGAGCCCCGACTGTGCACAGTGGAAGATTATGCTGAAGATAAACGATTCCAAGCGGTGAGGATTTAGCCCAGTCATTGTCAGGTCGTCATCATCATCATCAAGATCATTCATCCATCCATATTCATATCTTTCAACAGGGAGACAATTCATGTACACCCAGAGAGGGAGGGTAGAAGCGGACAGACTACCAATCCCAAGAGTTACTACGGTAATTCACTCTGGTTTTCACTCTTTCCTAAAAGATCCCTGGAAAATATTCGAAGTTAAACACTCTTTCACTCTTCCAATTACTGATACCAGCATGTTTACTGATTTATTTATGCATGTTCTGCTGCTCAGCTGTATACAGGGCATCACGATAAATGACAGATGAACAAGAGAAATCTGTCATTTTGTCGATTTTTTCTTTGAGGAAACCCGTTTCTTCGGTGGTTATGCTACGCGGGCAGGTGGTGATTCAGACCATCAACTGAACAAGTTTCCCTAAGGAACACAGGTCGAAAAAAAACAATTTAGGTTTACCATACAAAATATCGAATCGCCTGGCGCAATTAGTATGAACAGACATTTTCTTTTTTCTAAAAATGTGTTTCTTTGCTTATATGTGTGTCAATAAAAAATAAACGACGTCCACTGCTGGACATAGGGATTTCCCAAACATTGCCACGGTAACTTGTCCTGTGCTTTCATCCTGCGGATTTCCGCATCTTCATTGTTTCGTGATAGTTTTCAGATGGAAATACTGTCTCGGTTTCTGCGCCCATCTTCAGGCACTCACTGTGCATTCAAAGCGTCAAATGTGATTTAAGAATACAGCATATTTTTCAGATTCGCAAGTTTCGTCGAAGGTAACTCCCATTTGAGCGATGACGAAGTTTTGGATTACGAAGCGTACGCGTTCTCTCTAGAGCGGACTCGGAAACCGATGCCAATGGCGAACTCTACGAGAAACATGGAGATATCTAGCGATGACGATACTGACTATGATGATGACTGAGCTCGAAACGTGTGATCCTGACTAGTTTTAATGATATTCAATTGTGTTATACTGCCGTCGTAAAAAAAAGTGTTGCATCTGAGGAAATTGTTTACTAAAGTCTTTTTTGTTTACTAAAGTTTATTTTTCTTTAAAGAATTTCCACAGGTGCGACTCTTTTGCTCACGCCAGCAGTATAATAAATAGAGGTAGGTGAGAATATTTCATTTAAATTAATTATTAGTAACTATTTCTTCTACGAAGAAGAATTAATTATTTTCTATTCATACAATTTCTTTTTCTGATCTGACTGCCAGAATTGTCGACATTTCATGCTATTTAATAAAATAGAATATTTTATGCTCAATTTTGTCGTGTGTATTCTTTTAATTATAAAACATAAGACATTTTCCTTAATCTCGAATCATTTGTAAATTTATTATATTTGTAAATTTCTCGGTTTTTTGAAATACCATTCATAATGGGGTAGATGACACACCAATCAATTGAGATACTTTTTAAGAGCTGTCAAAACGCGGTTCACTCATAGATTTTGTATGGCAATAGCCAACTGTGACGTCACTGTTTATTCAACTCAATGACTCAACTATTTATTGATTTGAAAGCAACAAAAAATCAAATGTGGCAATAAATTGAAAATAAATCACTAAAATTAAAAAATTAAAATTTAATTTAATTTCGGGCCTGAAAATTTTCAGGCCTAAAATAAAGTCTTTTTTTTAGTAATAGGTGTCTTCGAATTATTGTTTTATGGTGTCATCTACCCTATTTTACCCTATTTACGTATACAGGGTGTAAACGGACCCTTCACGAAGCCGTCAACCAAGCATGCTGTACATAAAATTTTGTAACCCTACGCAAAAATTATTGCTGGGAAACGACTTTTTTTTTGGGGTGAATTTGGACAGCACAGGCTTATTAAAAAAAAAACTTTACTTTAAAGTTTTTTTTTAACTAACCTGTTCTGTCCCCCTGCTGGGCAAAGGCCTCCCCATTTCCTTACATCTCTCCCGGTGTTTTGCCTCCTCTGGCCATAAAAGTAAAGTTATAACCTTAAACTTATATTAAAAAAAAGTTGTGAAAAAGTTGAAACTTTGACCTCCAATATCTCCTTAACTAAAAAGGTTCCCAGGTGAGGTCCAGAACAAATAAACGATCGCAATGACGGGGAGAACAAGTACCTTTCGACTTCGGTAAGGGTCTTTTTACACCCTTTAGTGTTTTTTAATAAAGTTTTAATAATTTTGTAGGTAAGCACTTTTCGTTCTTGCTTTTTAAATTACTTTAAATTACTTTTTAAGTACATACACAATTTACTTTGCCCCTTGCCTGTACACTCAACAGTTTTGTCGTACGTACTTTAGGGCCATATCATACTAGCGGATTGCGAGCGTCTTGAAAGCGGAGCGGGCGCGCAACGAATTCACTGTGCATGCGCTGTGTGTTCGTTAGACGCCCGTAACGTATTCGTTGCGCGCCCGCTCCGCTTTCAAGACGCTCGCAATACGCTAGTATGTTAAGGCCCTTAGTGTCATGTTATTTAGTACCAAATATAGAATTTGTGTATCTTGAATCTTTTCGAAATTGGAGGAGTTGATGTCATATTTTTTGTGTGTGCCTACAATAAGGCCAGTGTATAATTATTGAGAATTAAAGATCTCTATTTTGTATGAATTGTGCCTAGTTTCTGAGGTTATTGTATTCTGACCAAATGCCTAGAAAGATAATGTACAGGATTACAGAAAAAAGATCTTTGTTTAAAACTTCTGATTTGTTTATTATAAAATTTTGTATTTAATATTATTACAAATTTACAACTATTACGTAATTGATTTCATGTTTTTTTTTTGTTTAATCTAGTTTGAAAATATAAAGCACTGCGATTATGTGCACGAGAAAAGTTCTAAAAGCTTTTGTTAATGAATTTAATAAAATAGCTAAAATTTTGTTACTTAACTGACATAATCATTTTTCATTTCTGTAAAATCGTTAAAACTGGCAGTGTGTATACTATAAACATTATTAGTTGGAATTTCTTTCTGTAACAATACAAAACATTTAGGTACTCATTCAAATATTTAGGTACTCATTTTGACTAGATATTGGGTAAAAAATTTAGTGGAGGGGTGTCCATTTAAAAAGTAATATTATGTCGTGTCATTGCACCATTTAATTAATATATAAGGATGTTTAGTATAATGTGATGCATATGGTAGGTAAACAGTTATAGATGGGTGTGAAAAATAATACTACTATTAATAATGAAAAATGTGCACAGCGCCTTGAAAATAAGATTGTTACTGGCAATTTGATGCAACAGCTTGCATGTAGCGGTGTCGCCGTTGGCTGCCGCGTCACCTTATAAAAAAAATTCTAAGTTCCAATAATATTTAAATACTAATCATATCGAAAAAAATTCAGCCAAGGGGCTACAGCTAATACTAAGTTTAGCCGCCATCTTAAGTTTATTTTCACACCCATCCCTATCCGTAACCCATTTAATAAGTGCACTTAAAATTTTAACATTCAAGTTGTATTCAGCGTGTCTCGATAACGTGTATCACCTCTTAATGTTTTTTGAGACATCGTCAAACAATTTTGACACAACTTAACCATACAATGTGAACATAATCTATTTAAATAATATATATCATATCCAACTGCATATTGATTTAGGTCATTGTTTAATAAACTTTTGAGAAATGTATGTCGTTTTTTTTTTAGAGGGTTGAAAATGTTTTTAAATGGTGTCTACATATTAGGCATAAAATATCATGTACACAATCATGATGTTGACCCTTTAGGCACATAAAGTCTACTTTACCAAAACGACTGTATCCTTAAAGGTCTACTTTCCCGAAACGTCTACGGACTCTACTAACACATAGGGGTATTTGTTTCACACTATCGATTTACACTGACGGATCAAAAACCGACGATGGGACAGGCGTCGGGGTGTTCTCCGACGACCTAAACATTAAGATATCCAAACCACTTGGAATGCTCAACTCTGTTTACCAAGCTGTGTTTAGGTATTATCCAAGCGGCACACGCTATAGAGGCCAGGGAGGTTACAGATACCAATATTAGAATACTCTCCGACAGTGCCTCAGTTCTTTAATCCCTAAAGAGCAATCAGATCACGTCGAGACTAATACTGGAATGCCACAAGGCCCTAGAACGAATCACGGTACTAAATCACAACACTAACGCTACAATGGATTAAAGGTCAGTGGATCACTTGGAAACGATGCGGCTGACGAACTTGCCAGAAGAGGATCCAGCACAAAACCCTTTTTTTTTTTTCTGATGGGATATCATCAAATGACTTCTCCCGCTCTGGGCGGAGCAGGAGGGAGTGTCAGATTTTTACTGACTAAAACCCATCCATGTTCCTTCATCGCCCTTTGTGTTCCGGGGCCACGGTATCTCTTTCGAACAGTCCCGCAACCCCGGCAGGAGAACAAAACCCAACGGACCCGAACCCGTTCCTTTCAAGCAGCTAAGAAGCTGGTTAAAGGATCACACCCGAATACAAGCGGAGAAATGGTGAACCTCGACACCAGAATGCGGGCAATCCAAGGAAGCTATGCCATCCCTGAATACAAAGCTGACAGAGATAGCCTGCGTCTGGTGGCGGGGACCATCACTGGACACTGTTCACTGAATAAACACTTCCACACCCTAGGAGTCATTGACAGTTCCCTGTGCAGAGCATGCATGGAGGCGGAGGAAATGGTGCAAGCTTGTGCTACTTGAGTGGGCCGGCGTTACCAAGATTCGCGAGGAGACCCTGGGAACACCAAGATCGAAGAGACCGGGACGTTTAATCTGCTTCTGGAGGGGAGTGGGCTGGTTAGAGTAATCGGCTACCATGGCTTACGTACAATGGTCCACTTCAAGGACTAAGTGCGGAAACCTATAGAGAGATAGATAGGGGTATTCGTCGTTTCGGCCTACAGGTGAAATAAAAATAGTACCTACATTGTAATACAAGGGGCTAAAATGACCCATTATATACGAGCTAGTTTTACTACCGAGCTCAGTGGCGTAGCTAGCATGGGTGGCAGTGGCACTCGGTGCGGATATTGTAGGTGTCACCCCAAAAATCAATCAAAACAGTAAAAAAAATATGTTTAAAATTTACGTTTACAAATATTTTTATTAAGATGTGAAAATAGGCCTAGGTATACCTACGGTCATAGGCGCCGGCAGGATTATTTTATTATTATTTTAGTGCATCTCAGTTCCATTTAAACAAGCTCGACAATTTTTGCACTCCTCGGATATGTTAGACTTTCGTTTGTCTACCTATTCATTCAAGGGTGTTGTCGATTTATACAGAAACAGTACCTGTCAATCGAAAAAAATAAGATGTACTAGCGAGCGTAGCGAGCATGAAAATTTTAGCACCTGCCTCGAACTTAATAGGTTTTCTTTTGCCCAGAAATAGGGCTAATTGTGCCTAATTATTTGTAAAGAAAAGCTAATAAACGCAAACGACATATTAAGACATCTGAACGAGCGAAGCGAGCTCGAATAATTTAGGATATTCTCGGATCTAATATAATTGGGTTGTTTTTGTTCATACAAACAACTACAATGATTGGAGTACGAGCGAGCCAAGCGAGCTCGAAAACTAGTTATCCAAGATTTCGCACCCTCCAGCTGCCTAAAGCCCTGACGATGGATAATCTGCCACAGTTTTACGAATTTTTATAGGTGGCACTAGTGATGTTCACGGTCAGGTGTCTGTGTTTGTTACACTGTACTTTTCACTTTGAGTGTGAGAAAAATAGTCAATTTAGTACAAAAACATTTATTAAATATTACTTAATAAAATACTCTCTCTACTCTAGTTGAAGCTAAATGTGCGCATCACGCAGCAGCAGGTCGCGGCAGCCGGGGGAGAGCACGTCGTACTCGTGGCTCAACAAGTCACGAGTACGAGATTTACTTTACGCCCTAGGGCCTAAAAGGGCCACTTTAGGCCCGCATAGTAGGGCTATATTGGCGTACTTTAAGAGCACGAGAAGTGAAAAAAAAATTACAAACTGCAATGGAAACCATCATTGCACCCTTTTTCTCGATCGACTTTTTCATTAAATTAAACTGGCTAGCAAACCGATAAAAAATCATTTAATAAAATGATTTCACTCGTTCCGACTGTACCCATTCGTGGAGTTTTTCTTTGCCTTCTTGAGTCGTCTCGTAGAATATAAACAGTTTTTCAGTACTAGGTAAGTATAGATAATAAATTACTGTGTGTGTATAATTACATTAAAATAGTATAATAAAAAACCGTCTCAGTTAGTAAATAATTTAATACGAATAGTGTATCTCAACACATAAACAATAATACAACCACAACATACAAGTTAATAAATTAGCACCTTACATAGTGTAAAAAAAAATATTATTTAAATGTAATTTATGTAAGTGCACTTATGTAATAAGTTTAATTCAACATTCTGCAAAATATTATCGTAAAATTATTTAGTTTTATTTAACTGGGTGGCAGTTAAAACGCATAAATATACAATTTGAGATTTTTTTATGAACACCTTCTGAAAACTAAAGTCGCATCATCTTGCGTTGAAACGAGACATAATTACTGAGTCATTCTATTCTATTTTTATTTATGGCAAATGCTGTCGATGCCAATGTCAACAATTCTGCCAATGTCAGAAGTGAATGAGAAAGCAAGTGATGTTTAGAGAACAGAAAAAAAAGGAGAGAAGTAATATAACAATGCTGCTATTAATCCTTTGACACAAGGTCACCGTCATTTTGACAGGTCACTGTGATTTTGACAGGTCTCCGTGATTTTGACAGAAGGTCACCGTGATCTTTACTTACAGGTGTCCGTGATTTTGACAGCAAGTCGATAATGGAAGGCCTGTTTCGGTGCAAGATAGAAGATAGTATGGCGACAAAAATCATTGTATAATAGGCGAGCTAGCATTCATAGTGTCACAATTTTCTTTGAAGCGTTAATAATATTGTAACTAAACTATATTATTATTATTAATGGCACGTTAGTTTTTAGTAGTGTCATGTTAGGCGGCTCTGCTGGCTTTCTTGCTTTTATCGAGCGTCTGTGGCGGTGGCGGGGGCTTCGCTGACATGTGGCGGCTGTACAGGCTGTGAATGAGATAGATGGATGGGTTTACGAAAGAATTTATTTTTCACTTTTGATGCATTTTGTGTTCAGACATTTCAGATCGAATGAAAAATGAACAGAATTACGACAATTATGAAATAAATATCGGTTTAATTGACGTTAAGTAATTTAATAGATTTCAGCTAATGTCCGTTTTCGACATAAGTGACACAAAAATGAAAGTCAAATTGAAACCATCCTGTTTATTATTCAACTACTTCAAATTCACTTTGCCAAAAGTTGAAATTGAAGCACTGTTATATTATATAGCAAATCGTTAAGGTGTGACCTAGTTTTTAAAACCGGCCAAGTGCGAGTCGGGCTCGAGTACGAAGGGTTCCGTACCATTATCTATATAACATTAGACAAAACGGCAAAAAAAACACGTTTGTTGTATGGGAGCCCCTTAAACATTTGTTTTTATAGCGGCAACCGAAATACATCATCTGTGAAAATTTCAAATGTCTAGTAGTAGTAATCACGGTTCATGAGATGCAGCCTGGTGACAGACGGACAGTAGAGTCTTAGTAATAGGCTCCCGTTTTTACCCTTTGGGTACGGAACCCTAATGAAAAAGGGGCAGAAACAGAATTCCCTGAAATGCCAGCCCTGCTGTCATATCAGTGGACTTATGTGACGTTTAGAGATTTCTGTCTACAACTCCTCTCTTTCTATTATGTTTGACTTACACTTTATAAGTCTCGGAGCGCAGATAGTCCAGCACATGTGAGGGTCCCAGCTTCAACTGGTCCTCAATGGGCGGCACCCAGAAGTTACCTTCCAGTCTCAACACGGATTTGTTGCTGGCCAGATCCAAGGATCCTGTGGTATTCAAGGTTAGATTTGAAGGCAGTATATGTCACATGTGTATTGGTACATTCATAGTGCAAGTGGCGAATTAACCGTACTGAAAAAAATTTGGCTGTTCCCTACATTTCGACAATTTGCTAGAGCACAAATGTTTGGGGTAACTGATTTTTTTGCGGCGTCAAGGTTGGTTCCATACTAAAAGTTGTTCTTTATAAAAAACAAATTTTGTATAAATTGACGCTTTGGTGAAAGGGGCGGCTTACTTTACGTACTAATTTTCAACACGTTTTAGTAACTTACCGATCTCAGGCGGCAGTACCACGAGCCTGTTGCCTTGCAGGTGCAGTTCCCTCAGGCGAGCCAACTGGCCCAGCTCGCGAGGCACCTCGATCAGATCGTTCTCGCGCATCGATAGCTGGACAAAAACATATAATTAATATTTAAAGAAGCTGCGAAACCTTATTGTTGTCACAAAACAGTGATTAGGAAAAGTAAGGAACGATTGTTTGAGCTGTACGGCCTTAAGCTAAGGCTTAAGGCCGTACGTACGTTCGTAAAAGATTCTGTGTTGATGTAAGCATCAACACAGAATCTTTTAATAAATATGTTGCTACTTACTTAGATTAAACCAGCCGATAACAAAATAAAGACGGTTTGGAAAATTATCAACAGTGAAACAAATAGAAATAAAAAACAAAATAATGACTTCACACTAGAGACATCACGTGGCCTTGTGAGCTCCAACAATGAAGTTGCTCAAAAAAAATTTTTTTTTTTACCAGTATCCCACTTAAAACTACAGAAACCGTAAATTCCTCTCCCTTGCTCTCTATTGATTTATTCAAAGCGAACGTTTCAGCCTGTCCAAATGAATTTAAATTTCAGCATATAAACCTCATAAAAGGTTTTAAGCAAATCAAGATCAAATTAACGGAAGATCTATGGGGTATGTCTATAAAAGCTTGTACCTCAATTATTGCGACTGTAGCACCGTATTTAGCCCCGATATTTAATTTATGCGTGGATCAAGGGGTCTTCCCGGATCTAATGAAATTCAGTAAGGTAATACCGCTTTTTAATCCGGGAAAAGTAAGGACACCAATAACTATAGGCCCGTATCCGTGTTGCCGGTTTTCAGCAAGGTGTTTGAAAGATAATGCTCAATCAAATGCTTAACCATTTTAACACCAATAAAATATTACACGAGCAACAGTTTGGTTTCATCAAAGGACGTTGTACAATTGACGCCGGTGTCACTTTATTAAAACACATATTTACTGCGTGGGAAGATGCACAAGATGCCATAGGAATCTTCTGTGATCTTTCGAAGGCGTTTGATTGCGTAAATCACGAAACCCTGATCTTGAAACTTGAGCATAACGGTTTAGGTAAACTTGCGCTCAGTTTAGTAAAATCATAAAATAAGTGGTGTTAACTCTTGGGTTTAAAGGTAAAAATGGGTGTACCACAAGGTTCGATATTGGGTCCTGTCCTCTTTTTAGTGTATGTTAATGATCTACCCCATTTATTTAACAACCATCCGCATATGGTGTTGTTTGCTGACGATACTTCTTTAATATTTAGGATAAACAGACGTGCCACTAATCTCGATGACGTAAATAACGCCCTACTGCAGGTCCACAATTGGTTTACCGCTAATAATTTAGTACTAAATGGGAAAAAAAACTAAACTAAGTGCATTCGATTTCCTCTACCAAATGTCAAAAGTAGTGATTGTGACATAATATTGAATCAAGAGAAACTATAATTTGTCGATAAAACGGTTTTCTTGGGAATCACGCTCGACTCAAGGTTACAATGGGGTCCTCATTTAACATCTCTTGCAGGACGGCTGAGCTCAGCAGCATATGCTGTTAGAAAAATCCGTCAATTTACTGATATTGATACCGCGAGGCTAGTTTATTTTAGTTATTTTTATAGTATTATGTCATACGGTATTTTACTATGGGGACGGGCTGCAGACATCGAGTCTTCATTTATTCTGCAGAAAAGAGCCATCAGAGCGATTTATGAATTACGTAGACGCGATTCTCTAAGAGAACTGTTTAAGGAAATTAATATCATGACAGTACTTTGTCAATACATCTATGAAAACATCATGTACGTTAGGAAAAATCGGAATTTATTCAGTAAAAGAGGTGGCAGACACCACTATAACGCTAGAAATAGGGACCAACTAGTTCAGCCAGGTTTCAAGCTTGCTAAAGTAGATTCATCTTTCATGGGGTACTGTTTAAAATGTGACAATAAAATACCTCCCCGAATTCTTCAACTGAATGAAACGAAATTTAAATCTTGTATAAAACGCACACTAAGTAGGCAAGCATAATTATTATAAGTTAGGGCAGCGGTCGGCAACACGCGGCCCGCGGACGTCTTACTTGCGGCCCGTGAATGTTTTGTAAATAAGTTATAATTATCAAAATAAATGCATGAACGAACTGCAATCGACCGTATAGTATGGATCCAGCCTTAAGGTGACACTATTTCCATAGAAATTCGGAAGGGAATTACTCGTTTTTCTTCATAGAGATCTACGCTAGGGAATGGGCAACTACAGTACTTTCTCAAGTTATTATGCCTTGTGACTGAGACAAAACAAATAAAAAACAAACCTACAGGTTTGTTTTTTATTTGTATTTTCAACATTCAAAAGTGCCGTAATGGTCTAATTGAAATAAATGCTTTGAGTTTTAAAAAGATATTAATGAAACAATGGTTTTATTTTATCATCCTCATGCACATTTGGTGTTTGTGCTACAATGGTAACAAATACAATAAATATAAGGAAAATATACACAGAACAATACTTACGATTTGTAAGTTCTTCAGGTTACCAATTTCACCAGGTAGGTATTCGAAGTCATTATCACCGAGATACAAAGCACGTAGACTGTCTGAAATTGTAATCACTTTAATTAGTATCAAAATTATCATTTCCAGAATTATAACATTTTGTTTCTGGGTAAAACCAACAACCAGTGGTACAACATTAGCCCTGGATCAAATAAACTGGTAGTCATGGCAAAAGTTTTCCCCAGCAGTGTGATCATGCAGGCAAACAGTAACTAGCAGTAGCATTTATTTTGACAGTCTAATTTTGATTGTTGCTTAATCCATTTGTCTGGTTATTTTCCCAAAAGTACTAACTCAAATACGGTACAGTTGAGTGATAAATAATAAAAGCATCCAAATACACAATTTAAAATACAAACCCATAGTAAACAAATTTCCAGGAAGATTCTTCTCATTCAAATTGTTGTATGTCAGGTCCAAGATTTCCAAAATAGGGAATGAACCAAAGCCTCTCGGCAATCCGAACAGGCGATTGAGAGAGACATTGAGTATGCGGAGCTTTGGCAACGAGGATAGACTGACGGGTAACTCGGTAATGTGGTTGTTGGCAAGATTCAGGATCTCCAAGTTTGCGAGGTTAGCAAGTGCAGCTGGAACCACTTGTATCTTGTTGTGGCTTAGAGAGAGACGGGTGATGTTGGCGAGGGTGACTGAAAGAGACAATTTTTATCATGAAGTGTGTGGTTTTAGGGCGTTTTATTTAACATGCTTTTTTTTTGTCTGTTAGATGCTGGCTACCTTCAATTTATCTCTCTTTAAATCCATTTTTAATGGTATAGTAAAAGGGAGATCCCATGAACACACCTTATGAGTATAGATTCTCAATGGTAACAAAGGTTTTTAAAGGAAACCTTTTTTCTAGCTAGATAGGCATTTGCAGATAGGTGATTTACTGATACCCAATGTTATTCTAATAAACAGATATGTTGTGAGCGCGCAATCGTGAAGACTCGAAAACAGGCCAATTGGCTCGTTTTGCCTTTATTCTGCGTCACTGCGTGTATGTGAGTTGGCTCTGCCCCGCGGAACACTTTTTTCGGTGGTTTTGTAGGTGTATAAAATGTCTGTTTATTAGAATATCATTGCTGATACCCAATTGATTTGTTGGCATTATTGAATCAATTGTAACACTCATAAAACATGCTCAAAATAGTTTACAAGGAAGGAAACACCTAAAATATAGGTATGCATGATGAATTGAATGATGTCATAAATGTTAAAATAAACTCCCAGTAACTAATCGTAGGTACTGGCTGGAAAACTCAATTAATAATCTAAAATGTTGAAATGAATGAGTAAAATGCAGTTCTATTTATAAATCTGTAGGCGGTCTATCATGAGATGTTCTTGAAACTATTATAAACAAAACTGTGGACAAGAAACCTTGATCGCCTTCATGACCGAATAAACGACTTCTAGAAGGATTTATAGACAGCAATAAGAGAAAATCACATGTTTGTCAACATACGGTGCATAAATAACAAGTACCGAGAGCAATACATCAAAACGAGTTCCCTACAAACAGGTTACACTACGCCCTTACAAGGGTAAACAGGTTTACAGCAATTAACTTACACAATCCAGGTATTTCATCGAGGCTAGAGAGTCCTTTATCCACCAAATCTATTTCAGGATTATTATTTTCCTTCGCTTCTTCGATTACTTTTTTAGCTTTCGACATTTTGGCTGTGTTTGGAATACAGGAAACTGGAGGTTGATGACTCATAATATCAACAGCAGCTCTATCGGTCAAATCAAATCGCGGTTCAGGTTACAGACTTCGTCATATTTTAAGCATACAGTAAAATTTTATTTGTTTCTTTTTATCAATAACACAGTGGTTAAGAAATAATTGTAAGTTCTCGTGTATTTCATTCAGCGATAACATAATTAAATCATGTAAATTACTGTTTATTTTTTTGAATTCTAGAAGACGACAATTCAAAACAGACAGAAAATAGTAAGTACCCGGTACAAAAACAATCAGCTGGAACACGACAGTCTTGACATTTGATTTGTCAATGTCACCTGTGATCGTAGACTGTTTAAATACTAGAGATGAGTCGTACTAGGTAAATTTTGTACTAAGTGCATCTAGTCGATTCCGTACAAATACTTGATCCAAATACCTATTCCACCTAGTCCATTAAGTACGCATACATTTAAGTATGCTTACTGCTTAGTCTTTGCTTTCCACCGATACTTCACCGAATCTTCCCGTCATACTTTACACAGGTTTAAGACTGTCAGAATAAAGGTTTATCTACATTGTAGATTGTTGGCGTATTTAAAAGATTCAATTAATTTTTCAAAATACTAAACCATTTTATTTTGACTTTTTTGTACATTTTTTTTATTAAAAAAAAAATTAAATCAAATCAAAAATATTTATTTGTTAGGACATGGTACTGTTGTGTATGGATCATGTTATAAATATATGTGAGGGTACATTAAGTATTTCTTTTTAATAAACGTCATGCGACTGCATGACAATGACACACCGTGGTCCAAAGCAGACTTGCTTTGGACCACGGTGTTTCATTGTCACGAACACAACATTGGCGACGAGAAAACGGTTATAATCAGTAATTATACGCGTGTTATAAACTTACAATATGACTGACAATCGGAAAAGTAGAAAATTTTAACATCGGAACACAAAATTGGGACACTTATGCGTTGAACGCAATAAAAAGTGAATTGCACGTGGCCACGTTAGTTACTATAGTGGGCGCGGACTGTTACGACTTAATGTGCGATTTGTGTTCCCCGGTACAACCGGAGTCTAAGACGTTCGAAGAACTGGTAAAACTTGTTAAGGAACACTTGGAACCCGAGAGGTTAGAAATAGCAGAGAGACACATATTCAGACAGAGGAAGCAGCAACAGGGTGAAAGCATTCGTTCTTACTTGCAAAGTTTGAAACATTTGGCTAAAACCTGTAATTTCGGAGATAAATTGGAAAAAAATTTACGCGATCAGTTCGTGTCAGCCCTATACAGTGAGGAGATGCGATCCAGGCTGTTTTCTGAGAAGAATATCGACTACAAGCGGGCTGTCGAGTTGGCGCTGGCCCTGGAGGCGGCGGAGCGGCATGCGAGTGAGGCGTGCGCGACGACCGCAGGGCCTGCGGCCGCGAGCCCCGGTACCACCGCAAGCGACGGCCTGTACCGCGTCGCCGGCAGCGGGCGAGCGCGCGCCGCGAGAGTCGCCCCGGCTGCGTCCGCTGCGCCGGCGGCGTCGCCAGTCGAGCCTCGCCGCAAGTGCACTCGTTGTGGCAAGCCCGGTCACGGGGAGGGCAGGTGTCGTTATAAGCATTATACGTGTGATAAGTGTGGTCTTAAAGGACATCTTAAATCCGTGTGCATTCGGGGTGAAGTTGAAACCAGTGGTAATTCGGGTAAGAAGACAAACAAAGGTCAGTTTTATCTTGATTCTACTTCTGATTCAGATTCAGATAATAGTAACTTTTATAATTTAGGTCGTATAAACAATAATAATAGTTGTGATGGTGAGTTTGATAGCGACCGTCCCTATTACGTAAAATTGAGTGTTGAAAACGCATTAGTTAAATTTGAAATTGATACTGGCAGTAAGATATCAGCAATATCTCAAGGATTATATGATAAAATGTTTTCGAAGGTACCCATTACTAAAAGAATTTTGACATTTAAATCTTATACTGGGGACATCATTCAAACTCTCGGATATATAATGGTGTCGGTTTCATATGACGGAAAAAAAACCGTTTTAAAATTGTACATTATTAAAAATGGCCCTCCGCTAATAGGGCGCACCTGGATTAAACAGTTGGATTTATTAAGATTTAATGCACGTAACAATCACCATTGTATACTCGACGAAAATGTATTGGAAAAAAAACTTAAGGATGAGTGTTGATAAGTTGGGATAGGGGTTCGAAGGACCTCGCGGGGTTGTAAATTTTGTCGGGAAATTAGTTTATGCGGGATAGAATGTTGCCGGCACGCAGTTTTTATGTAGGGAAACAAGGACTTACTTGGAAGCTGATGATAAAATGATCGCCTGGGAAGATATCTGATGCCGCTGGAGGTGCTGAAGCCCAGCGCGTGTTCTGGTGGATTCTTCCTGCACTTAACTTTGTTTCACCGTGTCGGCCGACATTCACAGATTGTCTTTAGTTTAGAGTTTAATGCGGTTTGGTGTATTTTGCGGCGCGCGCCGCAAAGCTCAGCAGTATTGCGTGAGGTGTTAAGCGGTTGACGTTGCGGATCCAAGCGAGTGTTCAATCATGGCGTGATTCTTCTTCTGCCAGTCACTGCGAAAACGCGCCCTGATTGGGCGTAGGCGGCGACACTCCTTCTCTTTCTATCGCATGGGAGCGTAGTAGGAAGGAAGGAGATGGGTAGTTCAAAACTGCGGTTGGCAACATGACAGAAAAAAATACAACGTAGGAGACGCGTACGTAATAATGAAATATACCACGTTCGGATATGTTAATATAGTAAAAAAAAAACTTACTATAGAAACTTGCGTAAGCATCCTGCCCGGATTTGAGGATATGTAGTATTCTCAAAAAGGGAAAGAAATTATATTAAAGCGGGCTAAGAAAGAGAAAAAATAATAATTTAAATATGTGAAATTAAATAAGTTAGGTTATTAATTACGCGGTTATGTTACTGGGAAGGTAAAGGACATAATTTGACAACGGGTCTCTTAAAAGAACCACTGCATGTTTTCACCATAGCAACGCGGGTTGTCCCATCCCTGCCGGGGAAAACTTCAGTGATTATGCCCATTGGCCAACGTAAAGGAGGGACATCATCCTGATGCATGAGAACCACTGTACCAATCCTAATATTGTCTGCGGCAGTCAACCATTTTTGCCTAACTTGTAAGTTATGTAAGTATTCTATCCGCCATCTTCTCCAAAAGCTACAAACCATTTGGTCAAGCAACCTTTTGCGGCAAGTTAGAGGCTTCGTTGTTTCGGGAACGTTCACGACAGGCAACGAAGTCAACGGAGAAGCCATTATAAAATGCGCGGGAGTAAGCGGTTCTGGGTACGGATCCTCGTTCAGGACACAGAGCGGTCTAGAGTTTAGAACTGCCTCAATTTCAGTGAGGACAGTCGAAAGCTCCTCGTAAGTGAGGAGTTGAGAACCGATAACACGGTATAAATGTGTTTTAATGGATTTAATATTAGATTCTCACAACCCTCCAAAATGGGGAGCGTGGGGTGGAATCATTTTCCACTCTATGCGGTAGCGGTTAGCCAGTAGTTCTTGCAATTGAGCCTTGGCTCCAACGAAATTTGTTCCGTTGTCGGAATATAAATAAGAAACAGGTCCTCTGCGGGAAATGAATCTTTTAAAAGCAGAAATTAAAGTGTCCGATGACACGTCGGTAACTAATTCAATATGAACTGCTTTGGTAACGAAACAAATAAATAAGCATATGTAAGCCTTCTGACTTTTTTGACCTCTGCTTCTACATAAAGTTACTTTGATGGGACCAGCGTAATCCACACCCGTATGCACGAAAGCTTTAGTCTCTTGCACGCGACAAGCGGGTAAATCAGCCATCTTTGGGCTGAGGTGAGAAGGAGAAACTTTAAAACAAAAGTTACAAGCGTGTACTCTTTGTCTGATGACACCCCTAGAAGAGAGGATCCAATATTTTTGGCGTAATAGAGAGCTAAGAAGGCTTACACCGGGATGACAATAAATGCGGTGATAATAATCTATTAAAACATGTGTAAAGTTATCATGTTTAGGTAAAAGAGCGGGATGCTGCGCTTCATAAGGAAGGTTCGCATTTGACAACCTGCCTCCGATTCTGATTATGTTATGCTCGTCTATAAAGAGATCGAGTCGTTTAAACTGTGAGCGAAGTTTATTACTTTTAATCTCGTCATAAATATCTAAAAAATGAAATTGTTGAATACAACGAATTAAATAAATTTCAGCGGTATCCAATTCACGGACAGTAATTGTCGTATGTGACTTGTCATAAGGAATAAAATGTAAAAATCTTAAAATGTATACAATTATGCGCAATATTTTATTTAACGATGTAATTTTTTGAGAAAGGCTATATATTAAATTAAGTTCTGATACGGTAGATACTAACGTTAGAGATTTATTATTAAACTCAGGCAACTGCTCACTGCATGAGGAAACAAACGGAGTGATAGGCCACTCAGCAGTTGGGCGTAGAAGCCACTCAGGGCCATGCCACCACAAATCGTGATTTAGTAGCTGCTCAGGTAGAAGACCTCGAGACAAACAGTCACTAGGATTTTCTTTACCGTTAATATGATAAAAATGTTTAGGATCAAGATTTTCTTGACATTTAGCGACATGGTTGCTAACAAAAATGTTCCATTTGTGCGGTGAGGAATGAATCCATGAAAGTGTAATTGTAGAATCGGAAAAGGCAAATATTTTATTAATAGCGGTACGAGAGCGGTAAGTGTCATAAACTACTTTAATTAAATTAGATAAAAGAACAGCAGCGCAAAGCTCTAGACGAGCCAGAGATACGACCTTAACAGGTGCAACTTTGGTTTTAGCACACACCAAATTTACGTGTGTGTTACCATTTGCGTCGGTGACATGTAAATATATGACATGTAAAGATATGAGCCATACGCATTCATGCTGGCGTCAGCAAAACCTACTATATTTGTCACACAACCCATAGTAACGGCTACATGACGCGGCAATTTTAAAGAAGAGAGTAGAGGCAATTGCTCTTTAAATTTTTGAAAGAGGAGTATAATATAATCGGGTGGAGTCTCATCCCAATCTGTATTTAATTTCCATAATTCTTTTATGAGTAATTTCGCGAATAGAACTACAGGTGCTACTAGACCGAGAACATCCCACAGACGGGCAACAGTAGAAAGTATGGAGCGTTTAGTACAACTTTTGTCCACATTAGATGTAGTAAAGGTGAAACAATCCTCGGAAGGAATCCATTTGAGTCCAAGAATTTTTAAATTATCCTCGTCAGAGAAGTTAATAGAAGAGCGGTTGGAGTGTGGAATAGCCTCTAGTAGTTCCGAGGAATTACTTGCCCACTTAGTAAGGTCGAAGCCCCCAGCCTTAAATAAGGCGATAAGTTCAGCGGAGAGAATCTTGGCTTCCTCCAGAGTAAGGGTAGAATTAGCCAAGTCATCCATATATAGCTCATGAGAAGCGACAATGGATGCGCGCGGGAAGCGATGTTTTTCATCCTTTGACAGCTCGCGCACAGTGCGCATCGCTAGAAAGGGACTGGGCTTAAGACCAAAGGCAACTCGGTTAAATTGAAATTCGCGAACAGGTTCAGCTGTATTAAATCGAAACAATATTTGCTGGTACTTTCGATGCTCATCAATAACAGCAATTCGAAGATACATCTGTTTTATATCGGCTGTAACTGCAATAGGGAACAAACGGAAATTTAAAAGTAATAAAAATATGTCAGCCTGTAAATTCGGCCCTGTGTGTAATAAATCATTCAATGACACTCCATTATGAGACTTAGCGCTCGCGTCAAGAACGATGCGCACTTTCGTAGTTTGTTTATCATTCCTAATGACAGGGTGATGCGGTATGTAATAACCTATAGTCTGATCAGCAGCACTAGGTGTAATTTCAGTTAAATAATTTTCGTCGGGTCGCGAAGCTTAGTTTTTTCCAAATTAATTAAGCGTCGATAAGCGACAGCATAAGAATTTCCGAGTGAATCTGGATCTTTACAGAATGGCAACGCAGTACAGTACCTACCACTGGAGTCACGTGACACCGTAGAAGCGTACAGCTGTTCACACTCCCGTTCAGCGGGGCTCATAAAAGATTTTGAAGGAATTTCTTCGATATTCCAGAATTTATGCAAAGATTCGTCTAACAACAGAAAACAATACGAGTCATCTATATTCAACGCGGTAGAAAAATATGAAGCGGTATTTAAATCAGCGGAACTATTATTATTATTAGATAAACTAGCGGGTACCTCACCCATAAGAATATAACCAAACACGGTTTCAATTGCGGAAGGCGCGGTAGGTGAGATAATTTTATTATGAAGTAATAAATACGGGAACAGCTTTGCCCCTAGAAGCAGCTCAACCTCACCTGGTATATGCCACTGGGGGTCTGCCAGCGGTAATTCGAACAAATGTTGCACAGCAGAGGTATCCACAAAGTGTGATGGTAATTTATCCGTTATACAATCAACCACAAGAGCGGTTATTTTAAAAGAATTAGTTTTATTTTTAGCAGTAACTGTTATCTCGACGTAACCTATAATAGGCCGTGAAGAGGTTCCTACACCCTTTATAAATGAATTTGAAAGCGGTATAATATTTAATTGTAGTTTCTTACAACAAGATGAAGTAATTATGTTGTTCTGTGAAGCATTATCGATCAAACATCTTACAGAAACGTATTTGTTATGTTTATTGTCAACGTAGACTTGTGCTGTCGACAACAGTACAGTAGTGCGCGATATGTTTGTGCCTAAGCGTGAACATGCACACAGCGCCACCTATTGTGAATGCGCGGAACTAGGTACAGCGTCAGTCGATATCGATCGCGGCGGCGTACTTTGCTCCAGATGCAAGAGCGAATGATGCTTTTTGTTACATGTTCTACAAGTATGTATAGATTTACATTGTGAAGCAGTGTGCGTTGCACTAAGACAGTTTACACATCCACGTTTGTTTTTAATAAAATCCAAACGCGCGTTGGCTGATAAAGCCTGAAAGTTTGGACAGGTGTACAGCTTCCAATGATCATTTTTGTTACAGTATAAGCAAGTTTGGTTATTGTCACAAGCAACAAAGGTATGCATTGTACTATCACGTGACTGGTTACGGTATGAGTTATTTTTGTTTACTGATGCAGTTCGAGAAGAAATAGTCCTATCTAATATTTTAACTTGCGATTTTAAGAACTCAACGAGATCCGTGTAAGTAGGAATCTCTTAAGCATCTCGAATAAATTACTATACATTTATTATGCGGGGTCTAATTTTTTCAAAGCTAAATTTAATAAAATGAAATCCTTGTCGTTAATTTGTAATTGTTCTAAGGCAGAAACAGAAGCGTGAAAACTTTCAATAAAACTATTTAAAGAAGCGGAATTGTTCGTTGCAGGTTTAATATTTAATATGTTAGACATGTAGTGTGAGCCCAGTGCTCGCCTATCTTGATATTTTTGAACTAAGCTGTTCCACATAGAAGCATAATTTTCTCCTGATAGAATAATTCCTGCGGTAATCTGCAATGCGTTTCCTTTTAGGTTACCTATTAAGTACTGCACTCGCTGAGAATCTGTGAGATTTATATTACTATGGATATTTGACTTAAATGATTCATAAAAAACAGGCCAGTTTTCAATCCTACCATCAAAGAACGGAATCTGAATTGGAGGTAGTTTGATAGAAGTTTTAGAATGTTTCGCGTTGTCATGAGACATTGAGTCCTCTAATGACCTTGAAGACTTCGCGGCGATAAGTGAGCGCACTCTCTCGACACGAGTGTAAACGCCGTCAAAGGATATTTGACTGTTATAATCGATTTTATGATCTGGATTTATTTGTAAAGAATATGTATTTATTTTATCTAGGTTATTACTAAATTCCTGACGAGTGACTGAGAGTATTTGTGTGTCTGACATGAACGTTTCCGACGAACGAAGCTCAATACTAGTCGTATTTATTTTCTTTGACGTTTCGTATAACGACGATAAATGCTCAAAGATTGCTTGATTTTTAGCTTGAAGTAATTTTACTTTCATTTTAAGTTCTTCCATAATGGATTATTCTAGAAAATACAACGGACAAAATAATTTAGGTATAGCGGGTAGACTTATAATAATAATTTTATTATAAGCGGGTATAAGAAGTAATTGCGGTTGAGTATGTTGTAGGCAAGTTTGCCGAGCTAACTTACGATAATTAGCGGTTTTAATATTGACCTAAGCTATTTTAATGCAGGAGGAGCAATATTAAGTTGGTACAGTAGTTCTAGAGACATATAAATAGTAGTAGTATGAGATCTATAAATGCTGATTCTTTGAATCCGGCTCGAAGGACCAAAAACTTATGTTGATAAGTTGGGATAGCGGTTCGAAGGACCTCGCGGGGTTGTAAATTTTGGCGGGAAATTAGTTTATGCGGGATAGAATGTTGCCGGCACGCAGTTTTTATGTAGGGAAACAAGGACTTACTTGGAAGCTGATGATAAGATGATCGCCTGGGAAGATGGCTGATGCCGCTGGAGGTGCTGAAGCCCAGCGCGTGTTCTGGTGGATTCTTCCTGCACTTAACTTTGTTTCACCGTGTCTGCCGACATTCACAGATTGTCTTTAGTTTAGAGTTTAATGCGGTTTGGTGTATTTTGCGGCGCGCGCCGCAAAGCTCAGCAGTATTGCGTGAGGTGTTAAGCGGTTGACGTTGCGGATCCAAGCGAGTGTTCAATCATGGCGTAATTCTTCTTCTGCCAGTCACTGCGGAAACACGCCCTGACTGGGCGTAGGCGGCGACACTCCTTCTCTTTCTGTCGCATGGGAGCGTAGTAGGAAGGAAGGAGATGGGTAATTCAAAACTGCGGTTGGCAACATGACAGAAAAAAAATACAACGTAGGAGACGCGTTTGGAAACGCGTACGTAATAATGAAATATACCACGTTCGGATATGTTAATATAGTAAAAAAAAACTTACTACAGAAACTTGCGTAAGCAATGAGTTTCCAGAAGTTTTCGCAGAAGGACTCGGCACATTCAAGTCACAAATAAGACTTCATTTAAAAGATGAGACCCCTATTTTTGTAAAAGCCAGGCCGTTACCGCTGGCGCTGCGCGAGCGTGTTGAGAGGGAACTTGATCGGTTGCAGCGGGAAGGCGTCATTTACAAAGTTGATAGGTCGGATTATGGTACTCCAATTGTGCCAGTCGTGAAAACTAATGGTGATATTCGCATTTGCGGAGACTACAAAGTAACGATTAATCCACGATTGAAGGACTTTCACTATCCGCTGCCACGGATCAGGGAACTATTCGCAACGTTAGGAGGCGGGGAATTATACAGTAAGCTCGATTTATCAAATGCTTTCCAACAATGTTTGTTGGACGAATCTTCAAGGCCGATGACAGCGATAACGACTCATGTCGGTACATTTGTGTATAACCGTGTACCATTTAGCATTAAGTGCATACCCGAGAACTTTCAGAAAGTTATGGAAGAGACGCTAACTGGTTTACCGTTTACAACTGTTTTTGCTGATGATATTTGCGTTAGTGGAACTAATAGGTCCACACACATGACTAATTTAAGAGCAGTATTGCAAAGACTAAAACAAAATGGTCTCAGGATTAATTATGCAAAGTGTCAATTTTTTAAAGAATCGGTAACATACTTAGGGTATAGAATTGATAAGCATGGCTTACACACCGACGAGAAAAAAATTAAAGCTATTGTAGCCACCCCAGCTCCTAATAATATTACACAGCTGAGGAGCTTTCTAGGCCTTGTCAATTTCTATTCAAAGTTTTGCAAAAACATGAGTGACGTATTAAAGCCACTGTATGATTTGTTAAAGAGTGATATTACTTGGAGCTGGAGCGAAGAGTGTAAACAAGCTTTTAGTCGCATTAAGAAGGTCTTGAGCAGCTTTCGGGTACTCGCGCATTATAATCCTTCTTTACAGCTTATATTGGCTGTCGATAGTAGTCCTTATGGTTTAGGGGCAGTATTATTGCAACGGTGATGGCAGTGAACGACTTATTTGTTGCGCGTCACGGACACTAAATGCTGCTGAAACAAACTATTCACAGTTAGATAAGGAAGCGTTGGCTATCGTTTTTGGGGTCACTAAGTCATCACATCACAGAGTGATCATCGCTCGCTCAGTTATATATTTAGTGAGAATAAGGGCATACCTGTTACGGCAGCTAGCAGAATTCAACGATATGCTGTTAAACTAGCCGCGTATGATTACAAAATAGAATTTATAAGGTCTGAACAAAATAGTGTGGCTGATGCTTTGTCACGTCTCCCTCTAAGTTCGACTAAAGATCGAATTAGGGTGGATGACGAAGGATATAGTTATTTAAATTTTGTACAGGAATACTTTTCACTGACCTTTAAAGATATCAAGTCCGAAATGGCTAAGGACCATCTTTTGAGCAAAATAATTGGCTATATAATGTTCGGTTGGCCACATAAAGCTAGTAGTGATGAGGAAAAAGCCTACTTCAACAGAAAGGATACATTGCATGTTGATCACGGATGTTTAATTTGGGGCTATAGAATAGTAATACCTAAGTCATTGCGTGAGACAATACTTAAAGAAGTGCATGATGGTCACCCTGGCATAGTTAAAATGAAACAGATCGCCCGAAACTATGTGTGGTGGGAGACGTTAGACGAAGATATTGAGCGCATTTGCAGTAAATGTGCTGCGTGTGTGTCACAGCGCACCCAGCCGGCCGCGGCACCACTCCACTCGTGGCCGTGGCCTGAGGAACCCTGGTCGCGTATTAATGTTGATTTTCTTGGCCCGTTACATAATCGTTACTATTTAATCATAGTAGACGCTCACTCGAAATGGATCGAGGTGGAGCGAGTAAGCACTACCTCGGCGACTGCTGTTATTGATTGTTTTAGGCGCATATTCGCTCGATTCGGCATTCCAAAACGGTTAGTGAGTGATAACGGACCTCCATTTTCATCGGTCGAACTCGCAACGTACTTAAAACGCAATGGAGTAAAACATTTACCAGTAGCTCCTTACCACCCATCTAGCAACGGTGCTGCCGAAAATGCGGTACGCACCATTAAACGTGTTTTAAAGAAAGCGGCAATCGAGAATGTTGACGATAATACAGCTATAAGTAAATTTCTATTTATGTACCGTAATACGGAACACGGTACTACGGGGCGCGAGCCGGCGGCCATGGCGATGTTGAGGCGTCGTCTGCGCGGTCGATTAGATTTGCTGCGGCCAGATACGGCAGAGGTGGTGCGCGGCGCTCAGATAGCGTAGGAGCAGCGCGCGGCCACCACGGGGCCGCCACTACGCCAGGCAATGACAGGGGACGCCGTCTTCGTGCGCGATTATTCTAAGCATAGGCAAAAATGGGCGGAAGGTGTAGTAGTACGTATTAAAGAATAAGAAATCAAATGTTGTTTAAAGAAATGTATATTTGAGAAGTCAAAACTAGAAGAAGAATAATAACAACCCATAGCAACGTAAATAAAGCAACTGGATGCGCTCTATTCTAGAAGTGCTTCCTTAACATTCCCTCTTCTTCAAGCCGAACTCTTCACAGAGCCTTACCAGTCTCGGTTTATAAACAGGCTTCGTAAAAATGTCAGCAAGTTGTTCTGCAGTCGGTACTTGCTCTATGGTTATATCCTTCTCGGATACACACTGTCGCACATAGAAGTGTTTCAGTTTTATATGTTTAGTCTTGCGGTGCTGCTCGTATGGAGGATTATATGCGAGCTTAATTGCAGACTCATTATCGATTCGCAAAGTAGGCGTATCTAGATTAGTTTTTAGATCTTGGAACAATCTCCTCAACCAAACCATTTCACGACTAGCCTCACTGGCTGCAACTATCTCCGCTTCTGTGGATGATAGGGAAACCATGGATTGCTTCGAACTATTTATCTTTTTCAGAGCTTCGCAAGACGTCTTGATATGTAGTCGGTTCAGGAATAGATACAGCTTCGCTAACAAACTGCTCAAACCTTTGTGGACGTCTGATCTGGCTTCGATCACGCAGTTGTCGTGTCATAGGTTCCGTATTTACAGGTTCATCATTTACTGGCTCATCTTCCTCTAAGGACTCATAATTTTCTTCGACGCTTTCATTCGCTTCTGAAGGTGAACGAGAGTGACTCTCTTCGTAAACAGTTTTAGAATCTGTAAGAGGCATTGGCAGTTCGTAGGTGTTTATTTTAAAATAAATAAATAAAAATTTGTTTATTTCTCTTCCACAAAAAAAAAATAAAAAACATACAGTACTTATGTTGTAACATATACATATACAGGAAAAAGTATTTTATTTGTGGGAGACTGGCGCCTAAACTAAGCCGAGGCCTGTATTTTAGGACACCAGGTCCCCACTAAGATACATATTAGGAGATCTAACAAAAGTAGTGCCATATACTTATTACAATATGCATCAAAGTTTTTAAACCAGATAGGCAAACTTATATTAATAGTACTACATATTTAAGATAGAGTAGAAGAGTAAACGAGTGTTTTTGTGTGGTAGTGTATGAGTGCTGTTTTATGAGCGTGTGTTCATGAATGAGTGTTCTATGTGTGGTGTATAGTGATTGTGTGTCAGTGTATGAGTGCAGTTGTATGCGTGTGTTCATGTATGAGTGTACTATGTGAGGTGTGTGGTGATTAGGGCATGCAAAACCGGTTTTCCGGTTTTGCGCAAAACCGGAAATCGACCAAAATTTAACGATTTTTGAAAACCGGTTTTGAGAGCCAAAACCGGAGCTCAGCTCCGGTTTTCCCATTATTGAGTAACAATTAACATTTTGATTTTTATCAACATTTTTTTCGAACACTCAAAAAATTATTAATTTTGAGGCATCAAATGTATCCGAACCGAACACAGCCTGCATCCACCCACTTACACGCCTCCCTCCACTACCCCCGCACCCCGCACCCGTAACCCGCCAGCCTGCGCCTGCGTTGTTGCAGTAATACCCTTACCGGGAGTGCAAGTGCCTGTCCGCCGCCCTCGCCTGCGACGCTAGGACAAAATGTGAGTATTTACTTAGTTATTAATTTATTATATTTTGTGTCTTTTAATGTACATTTATGTTGAGCTCGTGGATGCAACGACACGAAGGGCGCAAAGAACAAGTGATTTATGCTTTATTTAAATTAGTATACATAGTTGATTATTGATCTCTGTTTTAGTGCAATATGAATCATATTATAATAATGTTATTTTGTAGTTCGTCTTCAAAGTTACAAAAATGTTGATTTTTTTGGTAATTGTGGGTGGCTGTGTTTAATATTTGAAGATGCTGATTGTGTTTTCTATGTTTAAAATATATTATTTTTGATAGCAGACTTAATAGGTACCAAAGATACCAAAAACTTACTTGTTGTTGATTTGATCTCAGTTAATTAATCTTTATAGTATTATAAGTTCATTGTTATCTGTACATTTATTATGGTTTGGATTAAAAAGAAATGTATCATACAATTTGTTTTATTTGTAGACTTAGTGGGTATTTAAAAAAAATGGTGTTTCTTTTTAAATTATACTACATTCGATTTTTTTTGCTAAAACCGGACCTAGCTCCGGTTTTCGGTTTTGGTCCCAAAAAAACGATGTTCAAAACCGGTTTTGATGACTTTCCGGTTTTGCATGCCCTAGTGGTGATTGTGTGTTATGTGTTACAAATACTACAAAACCTGAGACTAAATTTACTTTTTTATTTCCAGTAGTTCCTCAGTCTCCTTATAGTCCAATCCCAACAGCCATGACGTTACCTTTCCCTTACATTGTTTTGAATTACAATTAAATATATTTTTTGTTTTATTAATTTGATTATATAATCTAGGTGCAATAAAGTTATAAAATTTTTGTGCAAATCTAGTTTTGGTTTTTGAGGTTTTGCAAACGGCATTTTAGGTTCAGGTATTGCAGAAGTTGTGTCAATCTTAGTTTTCTCAAGTGAAGGTAACTCATCAAACACAACATCTCGAGATCTGATCAGTTTCAATCCCTTTACATTGAAAATTCGATATCCTTCATCACTGTCGTACCCAATATGAATGCCTTTCTCAGCTTTTCTGCCAACCTTACTTTCTCTCTTTTGTTTTGGGACATGCACATAGCAATCGCTTCCAATGATTTTCAAATGATTAATCTTGGGCTTCTTGCCGTACCAGAGCTCATGCGGTGACTTTTCTCCTATAGGAGTAGGTCCCGTTCTGTTTAATATGTAAACAGAGGCTTTGGCTATCTCTGCCCATAAACCCTCTGGTATCTTTTCATGAGCGTGCATTAGTGCTCTTGTCATCTCCACGATTGTACGGTTCTCTCTTTCTGACGATCCGTTTTGTTCGGGAGTGTATGGCATCGTAAATCTTTGTTTTATGCCATATTTTCTCAAAGTCTTACGTACCTGTTTGTTATAGAACTCCCCTCCATTATCGCTTAGCATCTCCAACACGACGTGTCCGGAAGTTTTTGCTTCTGCTAGAAAGTCCTTTAAGCGAGCGTGAACTTCAGACTTCTGTCTCAGGAAGTAGATCCATCGATATTTTGAGAAAGAGTCTTTGAACAAAACATAATATCTGAATTTAGAGATTGAGTAAGGGAATGGACCACATACGTCTGTACTGATTAGCTCTCCAGGTTTGTTTGCTCTTGGTCTCTCTCCAAACTTCTGCCTATGGCTCTTGCCGAAGACGCAGCCTTCACAGATATCAGCAGAACTTGAGTCCAGCTTCACTCCAAGCTCCCTTTGTATCAGTTTTGCTACATGTCTCTTGTTCTGATGTCCAAGGCGTTCATGGTAGAGTTGAAGATTCTGTGACGTCGTTAGTTGGTTTATCTCAAGCTCGGGCATCAGTACTTTTACTTTAAGTTTGTACAGACCACCATACTTGTCGCGATTGCCGACTAAAATGACTTTGTCATCGTTCTTCACATAACATGACTGAGCAGTTGACTGAAAGATGCTATTCTTTAGCGTATCTTGTGCAGCTAGCACAGAAAATAGATTGCGTTCAATGCTTGGAATATAGCATACGTTTGTTAAGACCAGTAATTCTTTGTGGCCGTTTATATCAGCTTCAAGTTGAATAGAGCCTTTTCCTATGGCTTCAATCACCTCTCCATTGGCTGTCATAACTGTATGAGGCTCGTCAAAAACTTCGAAGGTGCGAAATACATCTCTTCTATTAGTGACGTGGCTTGTCGCGCCATTGCCCACATACCACAAGTCTTTATCTGTTTTCTTACTATCGCAGGCTAGAGTTAGGCCTGTCAGCATCTCAATATTTGAAGATTGCTTTGGAGGTTTTGGAGGTCTACCGTCCGCAATCCACTTCTTGCAAGATGTGACTTTGTGAAAGCCTTCTCCACAGTAATTGCATTTCTTCCATTTCTTTTTGCCAATCCCTTGTTTTTCGTAGCGCTTCTCTCCTCTTAACATAAGAAGTCCATTGCTACTTCCGCTTTCTTCTAAATTCTTCTGATCTAAAGACCTCTCAAAAGCACATACTTGTGTCGTCAGGTTTTCTATATTTTTGTCACTCTTATTCATCAACAGCCAGCTCGACTTAAAGTCGAAATATTGCTCAGGAAGTGTATCCAATATTTTACATATCAATAAAATTTCTGGTAGATCATTTCCTTCAATCTCATTGTTCAAGTCATACCAAACAGTCTTGAGAGTCGAAATATGCGTGGCCATATCATGTTCCTCGCTTTTCTGGTAGCGGAAGAACCTCATGCAGAGATTGTAACTCCTGTCTTCCTTTGCTCCATCATAAAGCCTATGAAGCTCTTTCCACATCTCACATGACGTTTCACATCGCATTACTTTTTGTAAAGTTTCTTCAGTCATATTCGTAGTAAGAATTAGAAGTGCTTGACTGTCACATTTTTGAAACATATCCATTTCATTCTTAAACTTTTGTAATTCTTCAGTTTTAGCCGTTTGTCCTGGATCTTTCGGCTTAATTAACTTGCCTTCAATTGCTTCTAGCGTACCTGGAGTACTCTTCAGTAGTAATTTCACCTTTATCTCCATGTTTGCCAGTTAGTGATACCATCGAGTCGACCAATCTCGATTTTTACGCCGGACGATTGCATATTTGAGAACCCGTTGGTTTTTCACTATTGCAACTAAACAATGTTAATTGTTAACGCTCTGCTACCATATTAAAGAATAAGAAATCAAATGTTGTTTAAAGAAATGTATATTTGAGAAGTCAAAACTAGAAGAAGAATAATAACAACCCATAGCAACGTAAATAAAGCAACTGGATGCGCTCTATTCTAGAAGTGCTTCCTTAACAGTACGTCGGTCCGGACCGGTTACTTACGCTGTAAAAACGAATGATGGGCGCGTGCATAAGCGTCATATTGACCAGTTACTGATTAAAAATAGGAAATCTAGGTTTTCAATTGGGGGTGCAACTCATGAGCAACCGATTGCGACAAACACACCCGATGCGTGCGCAGTAGAAACGTTGAATGAATCCGCGACAGATTCTGCGATAAATAAGGAGGAATTTCCGGGTGATGCAGGTGGGTCCATAGTAAATTCAAACAATAGTCGTACGCCGCCAACACCACGAATTGATAATAACAGTCGTTTACGTCGGAGGGCCGCTATAGACTGTGCAAACAAATTAAAGAAATGTGTTGAATAAAGTTGATTTGTATACAAAAAGATGAAGTTCTGTCTTTGATTATATACCTACCTGTAAATCTAAGAAAGATACCTACACCTACATATCTCTGTGAGGTGTTATGTGTACTTTACGTAGTCTTAACCAGCTGAACAATATATGTACTTGTTTACCTATACTCAGTTATATGAATGATTAAGTGCAATAATTGTTAACATATTGATAAACATAAAGTTGAAGTCTGTACCTATTAAGATATTTGTTTCTTACTTATATTTAAGGGGGGACAGTGTTGTGTATGGATCATGTTATAAATATATGTGAGGGTACATTAAGTATTTCTTTTTAATAAACGTCATGCAGTCTGCTCTGGACCACGGTGTTTCATTGTCACGAACACAACAGGTACAAATAGATGTTACAATCTTGGTTCCAGCATATCCTGCCATAATATGGCGTACAAATATTTTTTTACAAAACAAAGCTTATGTCACTAGCCCAGAATCAGAATGTTTGTTTGTTTATTCGTCGGTACCGAGAGGTTAAAGTAGGTGTTAGGTGTTGTTTAATAAAACTAAAATCAAAAGTTCTTTATACACAAATCTTTGTTACGAAAAATGTTTGCCTAAGTCCGATACGCGTATCGCGTTCGCGATACGAAACGTCAAGTAGGTATCAATATGGCGAGCCGACAGCCACCGAGATCATATCCGCACGAGTCCGTATTTGATACTCGACGTCTTTGTACTAGACTAGTGCAAGTGGATCATAAAGTCTTCATTCACATCGAGTATTTACAAGTACCTAGAAGACTGTGGAATAGTGTAGTTAAAAAAAGACGGAATGTATTCTTGCACAACACGAGTGCGCGTCGCTTTACTTTTATTTGTATTGGAATAAGGTTCAAATTCAAATGAATAATACACTAATTATTTAGGTAAACATGAGTACGCGTCGCGTTACTTTTATGCATTGAAATATGGTTCAAATTCAAATGGATGGCACACCAATGATTTTAGGCAAACACGAGTGAGCGGCAAAGCAGATTAGTAGCTATGGAAACAAAATGCTATCTCGCTTCGCCCGCGCCGGTACTTCAGACTTCGATACGAGCGGGCCGTGGGTGCCGGACGCCGCGCGCCGCCTAGGCAGTGGGACTAGGTGGATCGAGTATCTAATGAGTTGGAACAGGTGCAACCTAGTCTCGTTAAATACCTAGTGCCTGGATCTGTTCTAGTATTTAAGCTTCATCTCTATTAAATACCTATTTACTCTATGAGTTGAGTGTTGACATTGACAGTTGAGTGTGAATTTCAAAGTTCAACTGAGTGTTTAGTTTATTTGATTAAACTGTGCACTGGCCTTTGTTTTAATGTCTTTGTAATTAGTAATTATACTTTGCCGTAGCTAAGTATCATTGTTATCTCATTTACGAAATAATCCGTGTTTGAATAATCGTTATCAGTGTGTCGTACCTAGATCACGAATTGTCAAAATTGATTGAGTTATCTTTTACTTGTAGTTTTGAGTGTAAGAAAATACTGTGTTAATTTCTTACCAGCTGTATTCGGTAAGTAACAAAATCAAAATAGTCTTATCGCATAAAATGCACGACCATTATAATAAAAAAAATATTGCTATTCTACAACGAATGGATTACCGGCATTTATTGAATTGCTTGCGCAGTTCCTGCCTGTAATTAGATCTACTTATTGTATCTTTATCGTCCGTGCTCTTTAATTATGAATATTGGCTCCAAATACACACACAAGGATCTGTCTGACATAAGTACTTGGGAGTTTCCAGTTTAGCAAAAAACATCTTGAATCTTTGATCTATCAATAATTTATTTACTTTACACTTGAGCTCACTGTAAATGTACAGAGATACACATAATGTCCTATAAATTTTCTACAACTTAACTTTTGATTGATGCAGAGGCAATCAATAATGTTTTTAGCCCGTATGTTTCCAGCCGTTCCCGAAGGGGAACTGAGCATTGTTATTTTAATTGTGTCTGTAATTGCGGGTATCTAGCGGTTAATGTAGCTAGGTCAATGACATTCATTAAAATATTCGGTCAGTGAGTCGTCTTATTCACATAAAAAACAGGCAGATAATTGCATCATAAAGACTGCAATAGAATATTTTACTACACGAATAGAATAGTTATTATGGCCTATGGGTAATTAGGTAAGTTGATGTACATCGTGAGTAAATGTTCTAGAACCAAACATTCGAAGACATATGTGACATCTACCAATCTGCACTGGGCCCGCGTGGTGGTTTATAGCCCATTCCCTCTCATTGTGAGGAGGCCGTGTCCCAGCTGTGGGAACATTATAGGCTACCTAATTGTATTATCAACTAGCACAAACCAATTAAGTAATAACCAAATATGTAATAAAATGGTCCCATGGTGACATGATCACAACTATTTAGATTAATAACTTCAAATAACAAGCAGACAGAAAATCTCATTAATAACTGAACAAAGACAATAGATTAATAATGTATTTGATTTATAATGATAAGGTGATGATGTGCAAAGTACAATAGGTATGTTTGTTGCTGTCTATATAGCAACAACAATACCTGATCATTTCACAAGTTTCATAGTATCATTAAATAACATTATGACTGCGTTTTCCCTTAAGGGTTAGGCAGACATAGCCTATCATCATCAGTCTATTAATGTCCACTGCTGGGACACAGGCCTCCTCTCAATGAGACGGAATGGGCTATAATCCACCACGAGGGCCCAGTGCAGATTGGTAAATGTCACATGTCTTTGAAATTTTTGGTTCTAGGACATGCCGGTTTTCTCACGATGTTTTCCTAGTAAACCCAAATTCTGCTAGGTCTATTTAAGTTCCTTGTAATAGAGGCCCAAATCCAGACTGGGCTGTTAACAAATTCGTGATGGAAAAAACTGATAGCGTTGGCAACCTGTAGATCAAATACATTATTATAATGGAGACTACCCAACTACTCTACCATACGAGTATTACTAACAAACCTTATTATATTTTTTCTTAACCTGCCTAGCTTCATAGATTAAGATTAAAAAGTTTGCTTGTCTACATTATCATTATTCTAAAATATTGTTCACATTTTAGCCATGAGTGAGCGACCACAGCCACTGAAGGCCATCAACAGGCTGTTCGAGGGGAAGGAGGCATGGCAGATAGTCACCATGACCGCATCGTCGGTGCTTGCTATAGTGTGGGCACATAGCTTGTATAATGCACAAGAGAGTAAGTTATTTTATTAAATGATCTGCTGAACTATTTCAGATAATTAGAAGTATTATTTGTGTAATGAATGTGTAAATTTCAAAGTATATGCATGGTTTTGTTTGTACAGAATACAGGTACAGTTATTTAAAATTTTCCTTGCTTTTATTACTCACATCATCATAATGATCACCACTATTAGCCTACAGCAGTCCGCTGCTAGAACAAATAGAACTAGTCTTTCCAATTGCACGGCATTTAACTTAATTCTCAGAAGCTGCTGCTAGCCAGCCTGCAAAGATCATGGCTCCACCTGGTTTGATAGAAACAACATGATGCCTCAAAACTTTATGAACCCCATTGCTTTGTAACTTGATTATCTTTTAATAATAGCAATGTACGTATTATGAAAGCAGTCATTTCAATTGTTCAGCAGCTTAAAGGAAACTTTAGTTACCAAAGTAACAAAGGGCGTACTTTCCTTTTCCCTATCAGGTCCGTCAACACGGCTTCGCAAAGAATTCTACAGATGGCTCCGCTCCGTGCCCATAGTCAGACGTAAGATCGCAGAGAAGATGGCAGAGATCAACAGTGACTTCAGAAGGGACGTCACTAAGAGACTAGCTGGAGTCACACTGAGGAGAGAACTGCCGGAGATAGGACTTAACCCTGAACAAGTGATGGAGGAAGTCAGGGATCATGTAGCTTTAGGTATGTTATTATTCTCTGATGTAATAAAATGAGACTGGTTAACTAACACGTTAAAATAACACGTTAAATGTTTAAAATAACACGTTACCCGATTCGATTCTCAGGTCGGGTAAAGTTATTGGGTTTTGCCATTAGGATTTTCTCAATAGCGGTCTGGAATTAGGAAATGGGCGGTATGTTATTCCGAAAGCACGTTACGCCGTTGGTCTTGAGCCCGATCTCTCTCCGGTCGTATCGGATTGCCGTCCCATAAGACTACGAGAGTAAGGGAAGAGGGTGCTCACCTATGTCTGTGCAGAATAATATCTCTCGCGACGATGACTATTCCGCTAGTCTTCGCTGTAATTGGCGTAAGTGTGTAACTAGGTTCTGTCAGGTATTTAGTAGGTACTTGTATAATTTGTTGAATAAATAAACCAAACAAAGGCCAGATAAGCCTTTGCTTAGAACAAACCAAGAACACACTATAATAACTCAAAGATTACAAATAACATGCTTCTTACACATGATGATCCAGCATTATTTGATAATTGAACTCTATGTACCTTAAGTAGATACATAATTTGATTGTTTAACCAATGTGACGGACGTGACTTTGCGGACTGTAAAAATGTAAAAAAAAAGTATGTCTAAGACGTTTGTAAAAAACCTATAACCATGTTCAAAGTCCAACATTAAGATGGTTAAACGCGATAAACAAAGCTGTTGGAGATAGCATGAACTGAACACATTTCGGAAAAATTTGAAATCTGTAATATGATCATATCTGATATTAATACCAAATGATTTGAAACAGATAACCATAGAGTTTCTTGCCTGTTCTTCTCCATAGGAAACGACCAACCCGAACCGTGTACCTTTTTCGACATTTTTATTTCACATAAGCCTAGATGGGCACTTTTAGGCTTATGTGAAATAAAATATTTTGATTCTGATCGCGATCCTCAGTATTGAGTGAACAACTTAGAAGAAGAAGAATTGTGGAGGACTTTAGAAAACTACGTCGCAAAATACGCGCTTTGTACGTGGAGTTGCGGACACCAGGCCGATACAATACATTATTATTTTAATTTGCCCAGGTGCCTACGACTGGAAAGCAGGTGCAGTATCAGGGGCAGTGTACCACGTAAGCCAGGAGATCACCAAGGTGGCCTGTGATGCATACAGCCTCACCGCTTACACGAACCCGTTGCATGCGGACGTGTTCCCTGGCATCAACAAGATGGAGGCCGAGGTTGTGAGGATGGCCATCAACCTGTTCCATGGAGATGAAGACTGTTGTGGGACGGTTAGTTTGAGTCTTTTCTTTCTTGATTATTGGTAGATCGCCCCGAAGGCAACCGCGCCATTTTGAGCGCTCATTTAAATTTTATTAATTGTACATCTCAACTTATTCTTTTGTCGTTGTTGCTTTGATCGTTCAATATGCAAAGTCCAATATATAAAAAATAACAATACAATAAACATAATTATGTAATAATATGAATAATACACAATAAAATAATATAATTTATCAGAAAGCTGACCTTCAGCATAAAAGGCGACAATGTACAAAAAGTTACCGATTGTAAATAAAGGACAATAACTAATTGACTGTCAAATAAAGTAAAATAATGATAAAGTACTTAGGTTCTTAAATCTGAGCTCTCTAAGTACGTAAAGAATGTACTCAAATATTGTTCATGACCTTGTAAACAAATTATAATTATCCGAGATAATAACAGAGATAATTTTTCCACCAGGCAACTTCCATAAACACTTGTTGACTCGAAGAATAAAAAATGTAAATTCGTTGTGACGTAGTACCTTCTTGAATGTCGTTCCATGTATGAGTATGTTTAGCAATTGCAATTACACTAGACTGGTTGACTGATCGTTCGATTCCCAGGTCGAGAAGTGTTATTGAGGTCTTCCATTAGGAATTTCTCAATAGCAGCCTGGAATTTGGCGGTAGGTATGTTACCTCCGTAACTCGGTAAGCATGTTACGCTTTGGTACTGCGCCCGATCTCTCTAAGATCATTGCTTATTGCCGTCCCAGGTCCCATTGAGGGATGAGCGAGTGCACCTGCGTTTGCGCAGACATTTATGCTAGGCGTGTGTAACTCTTTACGGAACCGACTCACTGATCCGGATCATTGAAGTGATTCAAAAGATTGGTTCAGTAACAACGTTTCAAACGCATCATTTGGATCTGAAACATTACTTTACTTTTTCTCATTCCGCGCGCGACGCGTCGCTTGCCAGGCCACTGAGCAGTGAGCGATCGAGACAGGGAGACTGAGACACTGAGTTACTTAACTATTATTATAAAAAGTTTTAAGTCAGAAAGAGATACCAAATGAGATGATTAACACTCATACTCTTACAGATTTTCGTTGTCGTTATACATGCTCGTAAAAATGACCACTATGGCGCTTACCTAACAAATACTATACGGTCGTTTTTTGCATAAAATATTTGAAAAAGAACTGAAAAAAAGTGAAACAGAACTTTAGCTTCGGAAGACGGTGACGTACGTCGGTTTTTTTTTGCAAAAAGGTTTCTTATTTTCCATTTTTAGTTGTAATATCCTATTGAAATATTTGCTATGCATTTATTTTACATTGTTAACAATGCATGTCATGGTAATAGGCTTATCCCCAATAAATGAAACATAACTTACCTAAACTGTCGAAATTTGGGTGTACTATCTGCGTACCCCTCAGAGCATACAGGCGTGATGTTACGTCATGATGTTCTATAAACAATAAACATCCAAGCGATTGCAGCAATCACGACCGATTTACCGTCTAGTTTTGAAGAGTTCCATTTTTCATCTCCGAAGACAGCATCAGATCTTCACCAAATTTAAATACGACCATATCAGGAGTATACTCTTTCAAATAAAAAAAGAATTTTGAGAGACGCCCCACAAATGGAGGAGAAATCGGTGAACATAAATGAAATTAAGTATACCACACGACTGAAGCAAAAATGCGAAACCATGTTAAATTTTTATAGGACCAAATGGCAACTATTCCGCATCAAACTAAAGAAGAATCACGTGCATCGGATCATAAATCTCAGCGTAATCGGTGTACATAACTTCCGCCTTTTTGAAGTCGGTTAAAAAAAAGTAGGGATACTTAGTTTGATGAACAGAATGCTTGTTTAACGGCTTCGTGAAGAGTGTATATATGTCAAATAAAACACTCCTTTTCTAGGTAACAACAGGTGGCACAGAATCGATTATAATGGCCTGCAAAGCGTTCCGAGACCTCGCCTACAGTAAAGGCATTTTCAACCCCCAAATCATAGTGCCGTCGACCGTCCACTCGGCGTTCGACAAGGCAGCGCAGTACCTCGGCCTGTCCGTGAAGACGATACCGGTGAACCAGGACACGATGACTGTTGATGTGGAGAAAGTGAGGAAGGCGATTGGCAGGAGGACTTGTTTGGTAAGTGTTGAGATCCTTGCTCATATTATAAATGTGAAAGTACGGTTTCCGTTGGTACTTACCGTTTGGTACTCAGCATAGCTATTCACAAACGCTCCGATTAGTCGTGTGTCTATCTCGGTTGCTTTCGCAGTGCCAAAAAAATATAGACATCGACTTGTCGAATCAAATCGAATCAAATCAAATCGAAACTTTTGTGAATAACTGTGCTGATAGACCGTGGATTGACCTAAATTAAAAACCTAGTTGCCAATAAATTGCAGAATAATTGTACTGAGGTGAATAACCAAGCTTGCTTGGTCCGCCACGGATGGCAAACCTTGCAGCCAGCAATAAATCTACAATTATTTGTGGTGATTTTAATATCAATATTTTAGAAGAATGCTCAAATAGCAGTCGCTTATTAAATCTTTTTAAGTCATTTGACTTGACAAACACTTTTAAAGAACCTACTAGAGTCACTCCATCTTCTGCTACTTGTATAGATAATATTTTCTGCGATTGTGATTACTTAGATAAAGCAATAGTAAATTGTCTGCCTTCTGACCATAGCGGACAAACTGTAACCTTTAGGTGTAATACACCCCCATTGCAAAAAGTTCAAATTAAATTTAGACCTATAACTTCTAGCAGATTAAATAGCTATAATATTTCGCTACAGAACAAGTTAAGTATTATGAGCCTTGATGATATTAATATACTCGTAGATCAATTGTATGATCGTTTCTTTTCAATAGTTCACACGGAATTCAATAAAACTTTTGAAAAGAAGACAAAAAGTATTTGCCCTAAATTCATATTTAGTGATTGGGCAACTAGAGGTATCAGAAAAAGTAGGGAAAGACTATTTGAGCTTTATGCCTTAAGCTTAAGCCTTTTATAAACACTGAAACTTTTAACAAGTATGTTGCTAAGTATTCAATTTTTTTTAGAAATACGTGCAAGGTTGCTAAAGCACTGCACATTAGCAACAAGATCATAACAGCAGAAAATAAAATAAAGACAGTTTGGAAAGTTATAAATAACGAGACTAACAGGAAGAAAATACGTAACACTAGCTACACATTAGATACAGCGTGTGGTCCTAAAAGCTCAAATCAGGAAGTAGATCAAGAATTTGTAAATTTCTTTACCGATATACCACTAAAAACAACGGAGGCTCTTATTTCCTCACCTGAACTCTCAATTGGCTTATTAAAGGCAAATGTGTCTGGCTGCCTGGCTGAATTTAAATTTAAACACATTAACCCTATGATAGTTATTAAAACTTTCCGGCAAATAAAAATAAAACTAACCGAAGATCTATGGGGAATGTCTGTCAAAGTTTGTACATCCATACTTGAGACTATAGCCCCTTACTTAGCTTTAATTTTTAATTTATGTGTAGACCAAGGAGTTTTCCCTGATTTAATGAAATACAGTAAAGTCATACCTCTTTTCAAATCCGGAGACAGTAAAGATACTAATAATTATAGACCTGTATCCGTGTTACCAGTTTTTAGCAAGGTTTTCGAAAAAGTAATGCTTAATCAAATGCTCTATCATTTTAACACCAACAGAATCTTACATGATCAACAGTATGGCTTCACCAAGGGACGTTGTACAACTGACGCCGGTGTAACCTTATTAAAGCACATATTTAATGCGTGGGAAGAGTCTCAAGACGCCATAGGAATTTTTTGTGACCTCTCCAAAGCGTTTGATTGCGTAAATCACGACACATTACTTTTGAAACTTGAGCATTACGGACTGGGTAAACTTGCACTTAGTTTGGTAAAATCTTATTTGAATGATAGACAACAACATGTTCAAATAAATGGTGTTAATTCACAGGGTTTAAAAGTAAAAATGGGGGTTCCACAAGGCTCAATATTGGGTCCTTTTCTCTTTCTAATTTATATAAATGATCTACTCTATTTACTGAAAAACCAACCGCAAAATATGGTGTTATTTGCTGATGACACTTCCCTAATTTTTAAGATAAATAGGCGGGCCCAAAATCTAGATGACGTGAATAATGCCCTACTTCAGGTCCAAAATTGGTTCACAGCAAACAATTTGGTATTAAATGAAAAAAAAAACCAAATGCATAAGATTTGCTTTACCGAATGTTAAAAGTAGTGATTGTGATATAATATTGAATAAAGAGAAACTTGAATTCGTAGATAAAACGGTTTTCCTGGGGATTACGCTTGATTCAAGGCTACAATGGGGTTCTCATTTGACATCTCTTGCGGGGCGGCTAAGTTCAGCAGCCTATGCCATTAGAAAAATCCGTCAGTATACTGATGTAGATACCGCTAGACTGGTTTATTTTAGTTACTTTCATAGTATAATGTCTTATGGCATTTTACTGTGGGGACGGGCTGCAGATATTGAGTCTATATTATTCTGCAGAAAAGAGCCATCAGGGCCATATATAATCTTCGTAAGCGCGATTCTCTAAGGGAACTTTTTAAGGATATTGGCATCATGACGGTACATTGTCAATACATCTACGAAAACATAATGTACGTCAGAAAAAATCTGCATCTTTTTGGTAAAAGGGGTGACAGACATAATTACAGTACTAGAAATAGGGACCAACTAGTTCAGCCAGGTTTCCGACTCGCTAAAGTAGACTCATCTTTCATGGGGTACTGTTTGAGATGCTATAATAAAATTCCACAAAGTATTCTTGAACTGAATGAGACGAAATTTAAAACATGCATTAAACGCACACTATGTAAGCAAGCATATTACAAGTTGAGCGATTATATCGCTGATAAAAATGCTTGGCTCAATGCTGGTCCTGCTCCACAAGGACAGGGGCGCATAAATTGATAGCATTAAAATGTATTGTTGGAGCTGCTGAAGATTGTACAACTATCTTTGCATTGTATAGATTCAATCTCTTTAGTATTATATAAATGCATAGCCCATATTGTGTGAGTACTATGTACTAGAAAGCTATCATTCACTGGAAACCTACGTCTTTTCTTGACTTGAATGTGCCCTGGCGGTTTAGAGTATGTCATGCTCACTCAAATGTCTCGCTGATGGTGGCGCATGTGTCGGATCATTTAGTTCCCTTCAAAATGGTTGAGTTGAATGGTGCTGATCCATGCGTCATGTCCGTGAACGGGCGCTGTCAGTTGTGACTGGTCATCTCTTAGTTGCCATGGCTTATTTGAATGAATTATTTTGAATTGTATTTTTTTTTGTTTGTGTGTTTTTGCTGTGGACACTTTTAACGTGCACATCTTGCTACATTGTTCTCACATAATATACCATCTCAACATGAATGATGTAACCAAGATTTTGTAACAATATTCTGATTTAAAAGAGTGTCCATGGAGTTTCTTGCCCGTTCTTCTCCATAGAGATCTACGCTAGGGAATGGGCAACTACAGTACTTTCACAGTTTTTATGTCTTGTGACTGGGACTGTAGCTACATTTAATTTTCATCTTTGTTTCGACAATTCAAAAGTGCCTGTAACTGGCTTACTTGAAATAAATGCTTTGATTTTGATTGATTTTGATGCAGAGTGCTTAGTGACATAGTGACCAATACTAAAATTGGACTACTCAAATAACATCACCGGTTACTATTATGTTGCAATTTGTATCACAACACTCGCACACGCGAAACGAAAGATTTATAAATAATTGAAATAACCCTCCTTCTGGCGCAGTCAGGTAATAAACGGAAGGTACACTGTCGTTATACGTGGTCTACTTCATTAAGGACGCTGTTCCGTTTTAGATGAACTCAAATTTAGGTATCTAAAGTCTGAACCACTCTGAGCGTTCGATTTTATACTTCACTTATATAATCTTGGTCCTTGATATTATTTTTTTATTTTATTGTGATTTCTGAACATTACTTGGACCTTTGAAAATGCATTTGGTAGTTCTGTTACTTAGTACCGTTCGCGTCGCACAGTGTGTTATTTTGCCTTAGTTGCGGACATGCCAGTTTTATGTGTTTTTTTGGAAATTGTTAACGAAACAAAACACCTATTATAACTCCGCGCCAGCTCTAACTACAACAGTAAGAGAAAATAAAAAAATCGAGAAACATCCTAAAAAACCATATAAACACAATATTTTGTTTTTGGATTTGGTTTTTAAACTAAATGTTTTAAGTTATGGTAGGAATTTTTTAAACTTATCTTGCTCACCCATGTGGGTTTTTTTTTCTATGACTTACTAAATTTTTTGTCTGGCTCATAATGGTCGCGTTTTCTTTACAGTCTAATTGTTGATTACTGTAGTGACTATCGCCACACAAAAAACCGTATGCAACAAACCCAGGAATTCGGAAATTTAGAATTTTAAAATTGTGGGTTAGGGTTTTCAATCAAACCTGTGTGCAACATACAATACTGTTAGGAAGAAATAAGAAATGAGGTTTTACGTATTATTATGAAGAAATGAGGTTGTACGCAGCACAACTACTACTATCTTATTCTTTCTATCGTTACTTGTATCTTATTCTTCTAATTGTCACTGGTCGCGAGGGACTCTTGTTGGGAATATTGCTCCGATTTACCATTAAGAGGGCCCTTCCCGGCGCGTCTATCGTCAACGCGAGCATGGTCGAAAAGCTTGTTGTTTCATCCAGAGCCATCGCGGCCATATTTTTTCAACTGCCCTGTCTTACCTAGCCCCGACCCCGCACTACTCGTCACCCGCGCACCTCATACCGACTAACGCGGGGACATTGAACGAAAAATAGTGTTCGAAAATTTATAAAACTTGTTTCAGGAAATACGTGTTTTTAAATAAGTCTTACACGTTTGTGAAATAAATATTTGTTATTTAAAATCTCCACTATATTTGCAAGGCTTCTATCTGGATATTTTCTTTAGTTTTACAATTTATGAGTACATTATGAACGGCCAAAGTTGAGCTAAAATTTGATAAAAACTGCAATTTTTGGAGGCTTATACTGAATTAGTTCCTACAAATTTTATTTTTTTGCTTTGATAGAAGCCTAGATATAGTGCACAAGATACCGATCAGTTCAAAAAATTTAAAGATCTATGTGTAACAACTTCATAATCACGCACGAGCGTTTGTCAAAATTCTCGCGAAAAGTATGGCGGGTTGGCCGCTCTTAATACTATTTTCATAAATCCTAAATTTCAATATTCTGAACGTTCATAATTACTCAAAATACCAAATTTTAATAGTCCGAGTCCGACTTATTGATAATACGAAACATTAAAATACGAATGCAATTTTTTTTTTCATTTTGTTACCTACCTACATGTTGAGAATTACGCGGGTTTGCAAAAGGGGGCGAATTTTTCATTATTTTTGCGATAGGACGCACCGTTTTCAAGATATAAGCAAATTTAGAACCTGCTACGACTCCATTATCTTTAAATTAAGACCATGATATCATCAGATTTGTGATTGCTTATGCATTAAAATCGTACCTGAAAAACACTGATATTTGTAGAAAAATATAAAAGCGTCCTTAATCTTGATTAGGGCATGCGGAGCCGGGTTTCGGTGCCATAGTAAAACTAGTTTTTCCCGGACTTTACTATGTGACCGAAACCGGGTTTCGCATGCCCCAATCTTGATCACTTAGCCATCTTCTCCTACATGCCTTTGGCCCATGTATTCGTCTCATGTAACATAGGATTTGTGTGAAATGTTTTCCTCTTTCATTCTCTCTTGTATGTTTAACACTTCGCTATCAATGACCCTGTAAAATAATTAAATTAGAAATAATTGTGGTTTTCCTTACAGATCGTAGGCTCAGCCCCAAACTACCCATACGGCACAATGGACGATATCATCGCGCTATCAGACGTGGCGGTAGAATACGACGTCCCTCTCCACGTAGACGCGTGTCTTGGAGGGTTCGTGGCCGCTTTCATGCCTGATGCCGGCCATCATATACCGGTGTTCGACTTCCGACTGCCCGGAGTGGCGAGTATGTCTGCTGATACACATAAAGTAAGTGTTTTATTTATTCAACTTAAGGGGCTGACAATACCTTAGCTCGCCGTCCGTCCGTCTTATGACGACAGGCCGTGTCGACGGCGCAGGAGTGTTCCACGCGCGCCTCAAAGAGATGTCAGCAAAAGGAAGGGGTCCGCGCGCGAAATACCGTGGCCCCGGAACACAAAGGGCGATGAAGGAACATGGATGGGTTTTAGTCAGTAAAAGTCTGACACTCTCTCCTGCTCCGCCCAGTGCGGAAGGAGTCGTTTGATGAATTCACATCCGAAAAAAAAAATAGGGGCTGACAACACCACCTAATTGATGTTTTTTAAGCAGTTTTATAAGAAAAACGATTTGTTCTAGTACATCGAAAAAAATAAATGTTAATACTCATCATATTTCAAAGATCATGGGACGGACTCGATACATAATTGGACGAAATCGGCTCGATAGAAAATAATTGCAAAGTGGTCTTAAAATCATCATTAAACGGTTCTATGTCTTTATTGTTTGACGTATGGGTATACAATTCAAAACATGAAGTCAACATATTCATACCTAAACCGCTAACGAACTATATTTCACAAATTTAATAATCCACACTTTCAATATTTATGCATTATTTTCTTCTCAAACTTGGCCGCCCAGTAACTCTCGCTCTCGTTTACTCCGACACAAATAGACAGTGTGTGCGCATTTTGGTGTTGACATATCCTTAACATAACGTCACCTGTAACCCCCGAAAAGTGAGGCAGAGGTGGTACACCCACATGTCGCCAGTTATGTTTAAGTCCCATGTGATATGGGGCGACCGTGTTGCCATCAACCGGTTCGATATCCCGACCCCGGGCTGTTACTGAGAAGTCTGTGTCCCAGCAGTGGGAATGGAATTTATAGTCGCCATAGGAATAGGGATGATGACTGACAAAAAAATATGTGTTTTTTGTTTTATCAAATTAATAAAAATTTACGAAGATAAAACGTGTCAAAGATCATAGTGGGGGCTTGTGTCCGTCACATTTGAGTAAAAAATGTACCTACTCAAATGTGACGCCACACGAGTTTTCGACGCACTGTATCGTCTTCATTTTTTGTTTACGTGAAAAAAGAAAAACTATGTGTCCAATATTTTTTGGAAATCTATCTGACGGACTAATTAGATTTTTGTCATCTAACCTATTACACAGTAACAACTTCTATTTCTTTAGAAACAATCTATAATATGTTAAGGTAGGTAAAACAGCGGTCTTATCGTTGATAGTCCGATTGCTATGTTGATTACATAGTATGTTAGCTAATCCAATCGATTCGGCAAAAAAATGCAAATCCGACTACAAAAAAATGGCGCTCTAAAAAGAATTTATTTAATATTCTATTAAATATTCCTCTATCCTTCTGACTTTTACAGTACGGTTTCGCACCTAAAGGCACGTCAGTAGTGCTGTACAGGAAGAAAGAGTACAGGCATCATCAGTACACCGTCACGACAGAGTGGCCCGGCGGCGTGTACGGCTCTCCCACTGTCAATGGTATGTATTTCATCATCATCATCATCATTATCATCATCATCATCATCATCATCATCATCATCATCATCATCAGTACAATACGATTCAAACTTATTGGCGGCTCGGAACATCGTACGTTCCGCTGCGCAGATCGCAATTTTTAGGTATCAGCGGGACGTAAAGGGACGTGCCGGCGCTCTCTCTCTCACCCGCACTCGCCCTACGCGTCTTCGCTTTAGTGTGTGAGTTACATCTGTATGCTGCACACGTGCGCGAATTTCTGCTTACGTACAGTCGAGCTCATAATAATTTGTTGTTGTTCGTTAACTGTTTTGTTGTTTTATTTTGTTAGTGTTCCGTTCGTTATTCGTTGTCATAAAATAAATTTAAAATACATAATTTCTTATATTTTTCAAAAAACTTTTTTTTTTTTTTAATTTTATTTTTACTTGAACCCTCCCTGCACTTGACAAACTAACAAATAAATACGTAACAAACAGCACTAAAACATTCACACAAGTTTCAGTTATAAAAATAATTAAACGAGCATAAATGATTTTCGACTTGACTGTACATGCGCGTACCAGCACTCGCAGCTAACTTCCGAGCCGCCATTAAGTTTGAATCGTACTGTACCTTCCGCTACCTTGTTCCTTTTTATCGAGCCATGCTTATCCATAATAACGCCGTTGACAATTATGACAACAGGCTAGTTTCCACCATCAAAAAATTGCAAATCTATTTAGTCCGTCAGTTAGAGTTGGAAAATAATGGACACGTATTTTTTGTTTATAATTAATTCTCTATTTCTTTTGACTGCCTCGTTGGTCGAGTGGCCGCAAACGCGACTGCTGAGCAGGTCCTGGGTTTGATTCCCGGGTCGGGCAAAGTGATATTGGGTTTCTCCATTAGGAATTTCTCAGTAGCAGCCATGGAGTCTGGATTCGTGCCCGGTTGATGGGAATAGACTCGCCCCCTGTAACATGAGTCTTAAACACAACTGACAAAATGTGGGTGTACTATAAGGTACACCTCTGCCTATCCCTAGAAAGATTACAGGCGTGATGTTATGTTTATGGGTCTCAATATCTTAGAGGTTTGGTTTCTGTTACTGTGGCCAGACTAACTCTAAGAAACTTGAGTAGGTACAGTGTCACTATTCCACTAGGTCAATACCCCATCGGATGCTGTCAGTTACAAGTGTGCATTGTGTAAACTAATACTGTTGACATTGAGTGAAAACATTAACGTTAAAAGACTTAGTAAACAGATCGTGTGCAGAATTATGTAGGTTAAGGTCGAGGTACGATTTAATGACCTTCCTTCAAATGATCTGGTAGACCATTTAGTAGGTTGACACCTACTAAATGGTCTACTACTGTTACACTTTTAATTTATCTGTGTTTAGACATAGGATACATTTTTACGTTTTTATATCCTATGTTGTTCCGATACTGGGTAAAGGCCTCCCCATAGCCTTCCATTCTTTTCCGGCCAATCTCTCAAACGCCTCTTGTCCGTTACTGTAGGATCATTTCCGCACCCAAATGGGGCGAAATCGCGCGCAATACCCAGTTTTGAATAGGCTTGTGTCCTGAAAAAATCGAATTAGTCCGTCAGTTAGATTATCAAAAAATATTTGTTACGTATTTTTTCTTTTGTTACGTAGACCAAAATTGACGAAGAAACGAAGCTTTTATAATTCTTAATACGTCACGCCGTGCTATAATTTTTAGTGCGTTGTGACGTCACGAGCCCCCACTCCCGAGTTTAGATGCGTTTTATCTTTTTTAATATTTATTTATTTACAAAAACAAAAAATACATGTCCATTATTTTCCAATACAACTGACGTACTAAATAGATTTGCAATTTATTGATGGTGGAAACTAGCCTATTAACGTTGTTTGATATTCGCAGGCAGCCGCGCGGGTGGTCTCATAGCAGCGTGTTGGGCTACCATGATGTTCGTCGGCAAGAAGCGGTACGTGCAGATGACCGACGAAGTTATCAAGACCGCCAGATATATTGAGAATGAGTGAGTAATTTAGTATTCAGCTATCACACTAATGAAAACATCGTGAGGAAACCAGCATGCCTGAGAGATTTTTCTTGACGGCATGTAAAGCCTAGTCATAGCCCCATGGGCGGCATAAAAACTCTGACACCAGGTTACGCACTAACCACACGATAAAGAAGAAAGTCACCAATGTTATGAAGGCGAAAGTTTGTATGTGTGCATGGGAGTATGTGTGTATGTTTGTTACTCTTTCACCCAAAACCTACTGAACGGATTTGAATGAGATTTAGAATACACATAGATTATAACCTGGATTAACACATAGGATACTTTTTCCTGGTAGTGTAATTCCGTGGGGCAATTATCGAACTCCACGCGGGCGAAGCAATTTAATTTAATAAGCATTTTATTAGTCTTGGATCGGAAGAACCTGAAGTCATGAGGAGTTGTGGGATGAGGTAGGATGATTATCCATTACACATGGAGATTCCCACGTGCCTCGGAAAACATATCAACTTTCGGGCAGTACCTACCCCACCAGACACAACACCCGTCTGGTCGGAGGATCCTCCCATTTCTATTAGGGGAAAACAAAGAGATTTAAAAGAATTAGGTATAGAGCGGACATTGGAAACAATGTCATTTTGATCCCGAAGATTTTCGATTTTGACACACGAATGCTAAACCTGACAAGCGGGCGTATGACACTAGACAGAATGATTGTAGTAACAAGTATTTTGATTACGATTTTCTTCGGCTTGTCCCGTCTATCGCTCGTACGGTCGAACAAGCTATTTGGTTTACAGTTTAACCCACAAATTACATTGTAAAATGTAAACCAAATAGTTTAATTTCAAACTTTCAAATTCAATGTTAGTATTTAAATGTCTTTGGGGGAAAAGAACTTTACATCCTGTTCCACATACCCCTATAACAGTCTTACATGTAGTCAGAAGCTTCAAAGTCTGACAATCAGTCTTGCCAAGGGATATCTTGTTGTGGAGATCAGATAGTCCGCTCCATCCTAGTAGCAGCATCCGATTAGACTGGAAGCCGACCCCAACATGTTTGGGAAAAGGTATGATTTAACAAATGAATTGTACATTTCAGGGTGCGTAAGATCACAGGTCTGTTCGTGTTCGGCAAGCCGGCGACGTCGGTGGTCGCGTTCGGTTCCAAACAGTTCGACATATTCAAGATGGCGGAGTTGCTTCACAAGAAGGGGTGGAGCCTAAACGCTCTGCAGTTCCCGTCCGGGTAAGTGCAAACTGGAAAATAATAATGGACAATCTAGTCACACATAATAGTAGATTATACAACAAGTGAAAAAAAAAGGGAATTTAATTCGAGGGACAAAGTTGGATCCCGAGAGTAGTGAAGGATTCTAGAGTAGAATCCCGAGCGGAGCGAGGGTTACAAGAACCGACATGTTTTTGTTTTCACGAGTTGTGTACTCTACTTTTTACCATTGACTGCGAGAAAATGTATAGAAGAATAGTATTTATATTTCTCATGGGTTAATAATAACAGCCACTCGGGTTGATCTTCAAGGTTAAGCCACGCTTACCAAGGTCGGTCTGTGGATGGGTGACCACTAATTCCTTACGTATTGAGTTTCATCCGTGCGTCGGAAAGTACGTAAAGCCCTTGGTTCCGGCTGTCATTTGTAGTTCTTTGACAGTCGTAACAAGAAGCCAGTGGCCCGAAAGTCTGACAACCAGTCTTACCAAGAGGTACCGTATTACGCACCCAGTACTAACTGGGTTGTGAAGGTCAGATAGGCAGTCGCTCCTTGTAAAATACTGATTGAAATTAGAACAATATTCGAAATTCAGTGTTTATATTCTTGTCGGCACGTTCCAAATTCAAAATGTCTTTATTCACTCAGTGAGTAAAAGAGCGTTATATTCACTGTTATCGATGAATAAAATGCCCTTTTTCGAATAGCAATGGTAAAAATAATATATATGTGTATGGACGACCCGAATGACGCAGCGGTAGTTAGGCTGCCTTACGTTCGTTGGGTCCCGGGTTCGAATCCTGGTAGGAGCTAATGTTTGTGTGATGAGCATGGACATTTGTTTCAGTCATGGATGTTTATATGTATAATAAGTATGTATTTACAAACAAAAAGTATCTATGTCGTATATCAACTATCTGGTGTCCACGACACAAGCCTCGTTGCTTAGTGTGGCGCTAGATGGCGCTGTGTGTAATGTCCAGCGATATTTATTTATTTATTTATGTATTAACGGCACGGTTGGCGCAGTGGCTGAGTGATAGCTAGGCTACTGCGCTGCATGTCGCGGGCTCGATACCCGAATAAATATTTGTATGGCCTACAAGTACTTGTTCCGGCTTTGGCTGTTTGTGTGTTATAAATGTTTGTAAATGAAATGCACCCATAATACAGGAGAGGTTCCTAGAGTAGTACAAAAAAAAAATCGTGTAGCGTAATCATACTGCGATACGTTTTTTTTTGTGGCGGCTCTAAGTTACTGCCGTCGAACAAAAAGTTTTTACTATTAGAACACTGGGTTAGGGTATAAAGTCCGCCTCAAATTAATTGCGATTAAATATTTCAATTATTTTTTTATTTTATTGTCCTTCCTAGAGTTGTTCGGTAAAGATCGCAACAAGTGATAAGACCACTCATTGTGTATCGTGTTTTTGTTTATTAAACTTGATGAACAAAAAAGTAACTTATTTATCTATACGTACTGTGAGGGCTGGTCCGAGCAGGCCCGGATTAAGAGCATATGGAAGGATTTGGGGGAGGCCTTCGGCAAGCAGTGGGACAGTATAGGCTAAATAAACAAAGAAAAAAAATATCTCGTGTTATTTTTTTAGTTTATCTTAAAACATTTTCATATCGATTGTTCGCTGGTTGGTCGCAAGCGCGATTGCTGAGCTCATACACAGATGGGATGGCCAAATCCGAAACATTGAGGAATAGCGAAAAATATTCAAAGGTCGATTTTGTTAGTAGTAGCATACCAACCCAATAGAAGCTTTACTTTAGCGAAGGTAAAGTCATCTGTGAGTCCGACGGTTATGTAAAATCCGAGGTATTAATTGTGAATACTACTTAATTTACTTATAATTTGTCTTGTCCATAGAGTCCACATTTGCGTGACGCATGCGCACACGCAGGCGGGCGTGGCCGATCGGTTCCTGGCCGATGTGCGCGAAGCTGCCAAGACTTGTCTCAAAAACTGCAGTGCACCGGCTGACGGCAAGGTAACTTATAGTGCTAAAGCCTTACTAATACTGTAAATGGGCTTGTGGCTAAATAATAAGAGCCGTCCGGGTCGATCTTCAAGGTTAAGCAACACTTGCCGAGGCCGGATGTGGATGAGTCACCATCCATAGCAAATCGAGTTCCGTCCGTGCCTCGGAAAGCATGGTAAACCGTTGGTTCCGGTAGTTATATGTACATCTTTGACATTTGTTAGAAACCCGAAAATCTGACAACCGGTCTTACCAAGGGGTATCGTGTTACCCAGTTACTCCGGGTTGTGGAGGTAGACGTCAGATTGGCAGTAGCTCTAAGTAAAATATTAGTAGCATCTACATCCGGTTAGACTGGAAGCCGACCCCGCGAGCCAAGTTGGGAAAAGGCTAGGCAGATGACGTCACATTATGGACTACCTATCGTGTCGATCCGATCAAAATTGAAAACAAAAGCATAATTTTAACATAAATACTTTTGTTACAGATGGCGATATACGGCGTAGCTCAAGAAATATCGGACAGGAGTCTAGTATCAGATATAACGAAGTACTTCATAGATTCCATGTACTACTTACCTACGGAAGAAGATCAAGCGAAGCAAGCCAATAATAAAGTCGCCTAATTACGTAGACACACTCACAATATACTTCCACAGTAGTCATTACGTTGTCAGAGGTTTTTTTCAAGCTAATGGAGGGGATATCCCTTCAAAATAAAAAGAAGTTGTGAGTTAGTTATGGAATAACGATGCAGAGTTGGAATGTATGGCCATATTTAATGTTGTATTGTATTGTATAACGGTCTGGTGTCCGCAACTCCACGTCAAAGCGCGTATTTTGCGTATGGGCGATAATCCACCACGAGGGCCCAGTGCGGATTGATAGATGTCACATGTCTTCGAATTTTTGGTTCTAGGACCTGCCGGTTTCCTCACGATGTTTTCCTTCACCGTTTTGAGAGCCGTGGTGATGAAATAAATTACACAAAGTAATGCGCCTGTGAGGGTTCGAACCCATGACTTACTGTTCGTAAGTCGGGACCGCCACCACTGGGCCACCGCTGCTCTACATTTAATGTTGTAAGTGAAAGCCGAAAGTCTATGCAATTTTTTGAGTGGCGTGCTGAGCGAAATGAAGGAAAAGTTTTTGTAAACACAGACACAGATACACAGACATACAGATACACAAATACTTACACAAGTTAAACTCATATTTGTCCTCTTTGGGGGTAAAATAGGTAAATATGACCTGCGCAGTCGAAGCCTTTTTTCGTGATATTTGTCTGACTTTGTCGATCTAAATCTAAGTTACGTGACATTAATAATTTCGAGCCCCTTTACTTTTGCAAGCATAATTATACAATCCGAAACATTATGGGTACAGATAGTGGAAATTCTCGTGACATTGCAATCTATCTATATTAATAAAAATCAATTGCCATATGTATGACGGAGCATCTTGAGGACGGCTCGGCCGATTTGGCTGTTTTTATTTTGTTGTGTTCGTAATTCTCAGGGAAAGGTTTGAATGAAAGAAAAGTTTGTAAAAAAAATATCTTTAGTTAATTGCACCCGTGCGAAGCCGGAACGGGTCGCTAGTCTACACTAATAATCTACACTAATATTATAAAGAGGAAATATTTGTATTTTTGTGTGTGTGTATGTTTGTAATGAAAAAACTCAAAAACTACTGCGCCGATTTCAAAAATTCTTTCACCATTAGAAAGCTACATTCACCCTGAGTAACATAGGCTATATTTTATCCCTGTACTCCCACGGAAACGGGAACTACGCGGGTGAAACCGCGTGACGTCCGCTAGTAAGTTATAAATTAAAACCGTTCGTGAAATCCAACTCCTGTATCATAAACATGATTCATAAAAGACGATCTCAGCACGCCACTTTCCACAACTTTGTGTTGTATTTTCCTCAGTATATTATATTATCTGGGGGCATATTTTAAGAATAAGTTATTTCTTAATTTATTACACTTTAAGTACAGCTACGGTGAGAGTATATTTTGCATTAATTTCTATCTAGTCTAAGAAAATAGTTGCCATTTTGAAATGAAACTTAAAAACCCATTTTAGTCGACGATTTCTTATATTTTTTGTAATTAATTGAAAATAAATTAATTTGAACTTGGGCGTACATGCTTTAAAATAATATAATTATGATACTGCTTAAATTATTTATATTTAAAAGATGAAAACGATCATAATTTCAAAATCTCGAACTAAAAATAACTCGGAAGAATTCCTGCTGATACGATGTCGAGAAACATTTTGAAATTGTTTTCAATCGTCAATCATTAAACATGCAAATGAGTGACAAGAGAAAACTTAGTAATGCTTAGTAGCCAGGGAATGGATGTAAAAGAAACACTGGTTTTAGGAATCTTTTATCTTTATTTACAATCCAACAAAACGTGGAGAGTAAGAGTGCATGGGTAGTTACTTGACTATTAAATGACTGTGATGATGTTACTTGACTACTCTGGGTTGTCATTGGTGTCGATTCCGTTGTGCACAAAATTAACTTAATTTAGGCTATTGCTATCTTTTACTAAAAGGCAGTGCGAGAAAAGGACGACACTAGCTATGAACTAAGTCAGAGATGTCAAACAGGTTTATGCCTTGCGCTTGACCGTGTTTTTAGTCGACATGTTCTTACGTGCACCCTTCATTTGAATAGAAATATTAGTTCCACCTAAATTTGACAGCTCTAAATTACGTCCGTCACTTTCTCGTTTTATTAAAGAGAAAAAGATAGCAGTAGCCTAAATTAAGTTTAGTTTGTGCACAACAGAATCGAGACCATTGTATGATTTAACTTATCCCTCACACTATAGTACAGGATTTATAATTGTTATCTCTCGCTCTTACGTTGTATTAAGGACTGCGGCAGACACGATTGAATGTATACTATTTATAGTAAGTTGTCGTTTAAAAAAAGATGATTGGTGTCGATTCTGTTGTGCACAAACTAAACTTAATTTAGGCTATTGCTATCTTTGTCTCTCTAATAAAACGAGAAAGTGACGGATGTAGTTTAGAGCTGTCAAATTTAATTGGAACTTATATTTCCAAACAAATAAAAGGTGCACGTAAAAACATGTCGACTAAAAACACGGTGAAACGCAAGGCATAAACTAGTTTGACATCTCTTTAGTTCATAGCTATATCCGTCCGTTTCTCGCACTGCCTTTTAGTAAAAGATAGCAATAGCCTAAATTAAGTTTAGTTTGTGCACAACAGAATCGACACCATTATTTAATTGAGCAATAAATGATATAACCTTTTGACCGCCAGAGCATTTAAACGCGTGCCCTCCACAATGCTCTGCCAAGCCACAATTTCACCTACCACTTTGTCACATATTTGTGTCGTTTGGCGTACAGGGCACGCGCGTGCTTGTCACGTATAGGGGACTGTAAAAAGGTTAATTATTCGCCTCCAAAGTACATATTTTGCTAAGAACGTACGTAAATGCAACTAACGAAAATGGTTGTAATCACAATTATATTAATATTTTGTAGTTTAAGGTGAAATGTAAATAAGTTGCGTTATGTTATATTTGTATATTACAGATCATACACCTGGATTTGGATGTTGATTGTATATTTTGTTTTGTTTCAATGTATTTTCAATAAATTGATATTATTAAATTGTTCGTGTTATTTTTTATACCTTAAATTCCGTCCTTTCCATAATTATGTGCCCTTGGGCACATAATTATTTGGGCAGTGGCTCAAAATGATGCAGGCGTACTTATTAATGTTTGGGTTTGTAGTTATCTGAAATAAATGAATTTAATTAAATTTTTTAGAAGTAAGCACGGAGTTCGATGTTTTAACTAACTTTCATTAAAGTTTGAAATCGCACATTTATTTTAATACATGAAAGTAATTGTTTAGCATACTACGTTGTAAAACAGTGTCTTTAATAATAGTGTCTAAAATTAATTAATTAATTTATTTAATAGTGTCTTTAATAATAGTGTCTAAAATTAATTAATTTATTTATTTAATAGTGTCTTTAATAATAGTGTCTAAAATTAATTAATTTATTTATTTAATAGTGTCTTTAATAATAGTGTCTAAAATTAATTAATTTATTTATTTAATAGTGTCTTTAATAATAGTGTCTAAAATTCTGTGTATAGAGGGGTCGAAGTTGTTCTGAACAGTAATTTAATTTAGTAGAAATTACAATGTAGGTTACGATACGATGTAATTGACAAAATTTCCTTATATTCTAATAATTTTCGTTGAGGTCAAAGGTGATTTAATAAGTAACTACTTATGTTACAATGTAGTACAACGGCAACTTATGCCTTGTTGTTAGTTATTGTTATTCTATGCTTTATTTAATGTTCCGAGTGTCACATTTCTAACATTTCGTTCAGTAATCATAAATAGTTTCCATCATCCGTTTTAACCTAAGTGTACCGTTAAATAGTTACGTTAAGTAATGAGTGATTTGTTTTTCGCATCACAGAAAAGAGGTTGGAAATAAAGTATTTTCCTAGACTATATATTTTGTACCCATGCATAAATGTAAAGTATAATTACCAAGAATAAAGTAGGATACGATAATATAAAGTATGGTTGGCAACCTTACCCACCACCATGTCGTCGACGTGGCTTAGTTCTGGTCGAAACAAATTTATATAACCATAGAAATCATCGACACGAATAAGAAATAAATAAATAAATAAATATCGCTGAACATTACACACAGCGCCAGAAGAAGGGCACTTGTATCTTTTACGAGAGCCCTGATCCTTTTTTTTATGTTGTACTATTCCGTCATACAAAGACAGCCTAGACAAAGGCACCTACCACTCTGTGGCACCCAACATAAGTCTCTAGCCCGGTTCAAATACTTACCTATAATTTTCTCACAAAATAATCAATTCGGAATAATATGTGCCTAACCTTGGTTGAAGAGGTCAGATATGCCGTCACTCTTGGTAAAATTTTGGTATTCAGCTGCACCTGGTTAGTTTGGAAGCCGACCCTGACATAGCCAGTAAAACGCAGATACGATGAAGCTTCATGGTCATATAAACTCTTTGATCCATTCTTCTATCTCACCCATAGATCACAAAACATAATCTTTCACAACTTCAATAACTTGTCAAAATTGTACAGGCGTCATGCTCAGTATAAAATGCCCAAAATTAACAGTTTATAGTGCTACAATGCAATGCTTAACTGTCTTGATAGCCAGTGCAATAGCGCTCGCTGCCGGTAGCTCTGTCAACTACTGCGGCTCAAGAATGTGTGGCAATACTAACGCACATACTTTCTGCCAGTTTCCTGTGAGTAATCTATTTATTTGATCTTACCGTATGAGGAACTTCATGTAGTTCCCCGTTCTCTGTAGAATGAGGAGGATCCCCTGACCTGACGTCTTGGTGTAGGTACGTTACCCCAGCAGGAAAGTGTCTCCTAGAGTTATATGAGTGGAACGTTTAATTAGTGCCTTATCTGCTGTAAATGTACCCCCACATAAAAAATGTGTGCGCCGTGTCGTTTTGGAAAAAAAACGGAAAAAACGATTTCATTCGTTTAGAATTTTCCTGCTGGAAAAACATTCCCTTTTTTTTTTTTCTGATGGGAAATCATCAAATGACTTCTCCCGCTCTGGGCGGAGCAGGAGGGAGTGTCAGACTTTTACTGACTAAAATCCATCCATGGTCCTTCATCGCCTTTTGTGTTCCGGGGCCACGGTATCTCTTTCGAACAGTCCCGCAGACCCCGGCAGGTCCCGGCTGTCTTTTGTAGATCTTTGACAGTCGTTAGGAAGTCAGAGGCCCAAAAAATCTGACAACCAGTCTTACCAAGGGGTATCGTATTACCCGGTACTAACTGGGTTGTGGAGGTCAGATAGGTAGTCGCTCCATTTAAAATATTGGTATTCAGCTGCATCCGGTAAAACTGGAAGCCGACCGGAGGTGATGACATTTAAATCGGACGCCTCGCCATGCGCGGTAATCAATACCCAAGCCTTCTCTACATGACAAAAGGCCTTTCTCCTGTAGTGCTAATAGACTGGTATTAATAATACCAGTCTACTGCGCTAACTGCGCTACAGTGCTAAAAGACTGGTATTGATAATACCAGTCTATTAGCACAATTAAACTATTGAACACGAAGAGACGGCGTCATGTTGCGCTGCGTGGTGTCGCGTAGCCTTCGCGGAATCGCCGATACATGACACACTTCGGCCAAAACTCTTCCTTGAGGAAGGTCTCAATATGATGAGTCGGAACTCGCACCACGAATGACTTAAAATTCGTGTTGTGGCGCGACTCCAACTTTTCGACCCTCAAGGTCCAGCAGGTCTTCACTCAGACATACTCCACGATCTTCTCAACCTTCGTGGTGTGATGACGACGGGACACATAGAGCTGCGTCGTTGGTATCGCCGGACGCAGCATATTGTTTTTTTTGTAGAGGTATACCAACCTAACTTATCTCACCCAGAGTTTTAACTATTGAAGTAAAAAAACATTTTGAAACCACCCTAGGAAGGTCCCAGTCAACATTGCGTGGGCTACATAAGCGCTCCCCTCACTTTAGAAGAGAAATCTCGAGTGATAGCACGACTCAACAGGCGAAGAAACGAAGCAGCCGCCGGAAAAATGAGAGGCTTCCCCAGCGCAGGAGATATGCTGAAATTGGTGGGTTATTGAAACACTCCAATAGGTTAATTACCCACAATACATAATACCTATAATAACAACTTACATACCTCTAGATAACTGCTGGACATTGTCAAACACGGCAATTTGGTTACGATTAAATAGGAAGTAGTTTATGTTTGCTATTGCAATTTGTAAGATTTTGCGTGTAATCGAACCATAAGTTCTGAGGGCTTAGTGTTTTCATAAATGTTCATGTTTCATTGGCAATGGCAGTGGTGTAGCTAATAAAAGTCAAAGTCAAATTCAAAACATTTATTGCGAACGAAGTGTGCAATATAGTGGTGGTGTGGGATTGGTGTGGTGTGGTGTGTGGTTAATAGTCATTGTACAGCCCTGTATTTTTTTTTGGGAGCCCTTGAAGCCGAGTCCGGTGAAGCTCAAAAAAACGAAAAATCACTAGATTAGTAACAAATGATTTTTGCAAAACAGAGAAATGAAGAGCATCCTGACTTGCATCGCTTATGTTGTCATTCATTTTATTAAGAGACTAGCTGACCCGCGCAACTTTGTCTGCGTCACATGAGAGAGAAAGAGGCTAAGAGGCATAATGCTATCGTGGATTTAATTTAAATGGGACTAACTTTGAGATGTATATGCTTTTCACAAAAAAAAGGTTCGTGCATATTGGACTTCTCTGTAAAAAGTTATGCGTGGTACATACATAGAAAAAAAAAATATACGCATCAAATTGAGAACTTCCTCCTTTTGTTTCGTCGGTTGAAAAACCTAACTTGAGACAACTGACACGGGCGAGGGTCATTCTTTCACAGAAGGAGAGTGAAATGAACAACTCCATCTATCGACTAAAATGTTAAACTGTTAAAATATAATGCACACGGAAATCATGCTATGTATCATGTAGACTAAATCTATTATTAAGCTGTAAAAACTTTTTTTTGAAGCCGGTCAGTCGATTTAAAAGTTATCTGGTGAGCACATTTTTAGTCATCAGTACCATTTTGGGACAATAGATGTCGCTGCATGTATGTTTGCATGTATTCTTCTTGAACACTTTAAATTCATAAATATCTTTTGATAGAATTAACCGATTACGATAAAACAAAAACTAAATAATACCATAAGATACGCATAATGTTTATGTTTATGAGTTTTCTACATTGGATTCGTAAATTTTACTTGATTTTTGATCATCGAAACCGAGAAACATATAAACAGATAAACAGACAAAAATTCCAAAAATGTTGGAAATGGGTTCTGTTGGTTATCCTTTCACACCCTGGCAATTTTTTTTCGAAATATTTTCGATGTACAAAAACGAGTACAAAAACGATATTTCTACAAATTTATTATAAAGGGTGTAAAACACCTCTTAACGAAGCCGAAAGGCACTTGTTCTCCCCGTCATTGCGATCATTTTTTTGTTCTACACCATACCTGGGAACCTTCTAGTTACGGAGATATTGGGGGTCAAAGTTCCAACTTTTTGACAAGTTTTTAATGTAAGATTTTTACTTTAAACACCTCCACGACCCCCGTAAAATTCAAGCCATCCATCAGCACGATGTTTTGAGTGCGTTACATTGAGTTCTACATCAAAACATGATTTTTCACACCAAAAAAAAAAGTTGTTTCCCAGCAAAAAATTTTGCGTAAAGTTACTTAGTTTTATGTACAGAATGCTTGGTTTACGGCTTCGTGATGAGGTCTTTTACACCCTGTATGTATAGATTACTAGCTGTGCCCGCGACATTTTCAGCAACATTTTTATTTTTTTCAAACATACATTTATGTGTACTAAAAGTAAAAAACCCTGAATCGCGAAAAAAAAATCAGCTGTTCCGTACAATTTGTTCGCATAACTCGTCAAAATGTATGGAACACCTGTTTTTTTTTCGCGATTCTGGGTTTTGTCCCATAGTAAAAGTTGTTCTTAGTGATGAGTACAATGACCGGGCGAAGTTTATCGATATCGTCCGAAACACGTCGTATAACGGCACTGAAAGGACTGCGCATTTAATGACGTTATTGAGAGTTGTCGTTAAATGGAGAGAAGAAAAATCTGTACAGTTTGATAGTTTGTGAGCAACTAAGAATATGATAACGCATAGATAATCTATGACTCCTAATAACATCAGTCTACACGTGCAAGCAATTCCAATTTGTAAACAAAAGAACGGATTTCTTAGAAAGTTCGGTATGTATGATGCCGACAGTCGAGTTTATTACGGGCTAGGTAAAGCAAAAAATTAACGTTCACAGCTGTTTAATTGTTGTCGTTATTGAGAGTAGGTGTAATGCTATATAGAGTGTATGGAAGATCAAACCAACTACAAATTTAACGAAAACAATAGTATTTTACGTATGATTCAAAACAAAAAATCTAAATCTAAACTAATCAAACAAAAACAAAAATAAATAAAATTTAAAATGACCTCACGTGTCTGCCCGTTCAGGTTGATACACTTAGGGATATTCTCCCACCTACGCCGCGCTGCGTCACTCCACGCCAGCGATGCAGCGCTCATTGTGTATGGCGCTTTACATACAAACTTTCATCCCCTATTTCAAACCCTTACAGCCCTTTTTTCGCTTTAAAATGTAACCTATGTCCTTTCTCAGGCTCTAGACTATCTCTGTACCAAATTTTATTTAATCGCTTTACTAGTTTAGGCGTGATTGCGTAACACACAGACAGACAGATTTATAATATTAGTAAGGAATATATGAGTAAAATAAAAATATCGTTATAAATATCGTTGGACATTAACACACAGCGCCATCTAGTGCCACACTAAGCAACGAGCCTTGTGTTGTGGACACCAGATAGTTGATATACTACATAGATACTTTTTGTTTGTAAATACATACTTATTATACATTTAAACATCCATGACTCGGAAACAAATGTCCATGCTCATCACACTAACATTTGCTCCAACCGGGATTCGAACCTGGGACCCTAAGAACGTAAGGCAGCCTCACTACTAGTGTGTAAAGAACTGCGATTAGATTTCCCAGATACGGCTGATACGGCGGGAGATACGCCGCTTGTCAATGCTCAAAGAGGGCTACACTATATGGCTATGAAACTTTTCTTTGTGGCATGAAATGACCCTGAGGCTTCATGATTTGCAGTGAAAGAAATCGTACCACATTTGATTCGCTTTATTCTCATCCTGAAAGGAACAAAGCTGTTGCCTCGGCACTAGTAACCAAGGTTGGAATTAAATAATAAAATACACCTATTCTCCGACAGCGTTGGGTTGAGGAGCTGGCTCGTGAGGCCCAGCGCTGGGCGGACCAGTGTCGGCCGCCGCGGCAAATTGAAGAGCACGACGCATGCCGAAATCTTTGTAAGTTGGAGTTGTAAATTTTATAGTTGGTACCTGTTGTCTGTAGAGCCTGGATAGTCTAGGTACACACGATGGAACTAAGCTACTTTAATCCCTCTTCTCTTCCCTCTAAGTAAATAATACAGTTGTGATGAAATGTTATGTTAGATCTTGAAAAAAAGGCAAAGGCCTGATTTTTAGGCTCACGTTTTTTTTTTTGCTTCCCGGCCCCGGCGCGGCCTACAGAACAGGATAAGCTATAGATTTCATAAGATTGGCTTTTTCTATGCGTTTCTGTAAAACTGAAAACTGGCGCTTTTAATCAGGATTCTCGTCTATTATTGATTCAAGAGACATCTGTGTTGGACTACTTAACGTACATTAAGTTTTCTTTTTTCAACGTTATGCTTAGTGTAAATAATTCCATGCATACTAACATGCTTTAAAGTACCACGAGATGGATATTTCCTCCTTAAGGAAGTACGCGTATAGTATATTATAGTTTTGTAAGAAAATTAAGAGACCATTTGAACTAAGTAACATACTGTTCCACCAGATTCGCTGTCAGTGGGCCAGTGTGTCGCCTCCGTGGTTGGAGAAGCGCCAGGCCTCCGCATCGAGTCCATGGTCGACATCTGGTACATGCAGAGTATGTCGTATAAGGGCAATATCACCTCTTATGTGCCGTGAGTACTTTTCTCGTACCAGCAATCTCACGGGGTTAGTATCGCTTCGGCTCACTTTTGCTAGCAGATCCCGGTATAAGGCGATGCCGTTATGGTGCTCCTAAGTGTGTGTTGCAATATGATGCTTCATGGATAGGATACCGAACGGATTGAGGACCAGTACTGCAAATCCCTCGTAGTGCACAGCAAAATTCGAGAAAATACCAGCGATATAATCACCTTGCTTTGCCTTTACATAGTATTTGTTTAAAAGAGCCCACCCTGGATATAATTTTTTTCTTCGTAGTTCAGGTTTTAGGTAGTACCATCATAGTCCCTCTTTTTTGCAGACCAAGTCGTAACACCAGTTTCTACAGCGACTTTGCGCAAATACTGTGGTCGCAAAGTTATATGGTTGGCTGTGGTCGAAGCAGGTTCATGGTAAGAGACACTTCTAGTTTTTCATTTTTAGAGTCTAGGTATAAATACCGTGGGCGGGAGGAAACGCCCGGGTGTTTCCACTGCGAGGATCGACCGGAGGACACGGTGGAGCACACGGTGGAGGTGTGCCCCGCGTGGGCGGAGCACCGCCGTGTCCTCGAAGCGGCGATTGGCGGCGGCGACCTCTCGCGTCCGGCCCTGGTGCAAGCCATGGTCCGGAGCGAGACGGAATGGGACGCCGTCACCTCCTTCTGCGAAGCAGTAATGCTAGAGAAGGAGGTGGCGGAACGTGAGAGGGAGAGAACCTCACAGCGTCCCGGCCGCCGCGGGAGACGCCCCGGGCGTCGGGGGCCACCACGTGGCCCCCGGCCACCGTAGGCGCGGGCCTGTGGACGGTGGGCTATGGGCTAGCTCGCCGTCCGTCCGTCTCATGACGACAGGCCGTGTCGACGGCGCGTTCGTGTTCCACGCGCGCCTCAAAGAGAGTCAGCAAAAAGGAAGGGGTCCGCAAGGACCGATGCCTGCCGGGGTTGCGGGACTGTTCGAAAGAGATACCGTGGCCCCGGAACACAAAGGGCGATGAAGGAACATGGATGGGTTTTAGTCAGTAAAAGTCTGACACACCCTCCTGCTCCGCCCAGAGCGGGAGAAGTCATTTGATGATTTCCCATCCGAAAAAAAAAAAAAAAAATAAAATCCAAGGTCACTTTGGTAACGACATGAGCAGGGTTTTCAACACTACACCTACCAATATGTTTACAACGACGGAGATTAGGAATACCAGAAAAAAATAGCCCATTTTATTGGAGGCTGTGATCAGATCTTCTCATCCTCCCAAAAGTATTTAAACTCTTTATCGAGGTAAATTAATTTCCTACCTTATCGTTGTCAGACACCCTCGCAAGGTCGTCTACGAAGCGTGGAGCGACTGGTTTGCAACTTCGCCCCCCAGGGACCTCCTGCATCTCGCCCTCTATGGAGCCCTGCGGCCCCGGCAGTAGCCTGTCCATCGCGCTCACAACCAGATAGGGTGTTGCAAGCGCTTTGTGATTATCGTTAGTATCCGCTTGTGTGTATGTAAAGTTCGATTTGATTCCAGTGCAGAAACCAAATTGTCAATGAAGAAAGTTTTATGTTTACTCAAAACTTTCAACATTTGCGTTGACTGAGTAAAAGATGTAAGTCCGAAAAAAAATCTGTGATCAAGAAATTAATGTGAAATGAGAGTATTTACTTATAATTTTGAGTTGTAGTGAATAAAGTTATGTACTTGAGTTGTCTAGAATTATATGGAACTCACAATTTCAGAACGCGACCCGAAAGAGATAACAGCCGTCGACTCGTCAAAGACATTAGAAGAGCATATACTACTAGATACGGTCTTGGAAATAGAAAACAATGCAACTCTGAACTATCTGGGAAGTCTAGATGAGATTTACCTAACTAAGCTGACTATAGCAACGATGCTGATGAACGATGATGCTTTAACAACACAAGTTTATTTCAATTCTATGCAAAGAAGAGATGTTGTAGAAGTTATTGATACTGGAGAACCATCACAGCTCAATATTAGTGCCATCAGTCTAAATACAGTCCCACCTGAAGTGATAGCAACACCTATGGCACCCATTGTCGTGCTACCACCAGAATATGAAATGGCAACAAATATTTATATAAAAACAAACAAAGCCCCCAAAAAGAGAGTAAGTTTGATTGGAAGACCGAAATCATACAACATGGAAGATTTAACCAATCTATATGAGAAGAAAGAAAGTAAGTTGATTTTTACAAGAATAATAGAATACTGCTACAATTATTTACATGAGATCGTATATTTGCAGATAACACACCTATTGAGGAAAAACCAAAGAGACACAAGGAATTCTATGCAGAGTACGAATTTGTAGAACCTATTGACGATAATGCTACCTGGAATCCTATAGATATGACAAATACTACAGTAGTACCAGGGATAGTCAATAGTGTGTATACAATTTGTAAAGATATGAATATTGAAAGTAGTCGAATTCTCACTGATTTTGAAATAAAAAATGTTGCAGTTGTGATCAATCAAGATGTTTTAAGAGATGTTGTGACAAGATCATATCAGAACTCAAGTATGCTGTATGGAGGACCAGTACAAACATTTTTTGATAACGCTTTTGTTCAGTCTGGAGTATTGAGCCAGAATGATAGTGATGTTGTTACTGAAGTTACCAGTAGTAGTACACTATCATCTGGAAATGTGTCGAAGAAAGATAACATTGATGAATATCTTTCGGATTGTAAGTTATTTTGACTGAGGAGATTATTTTATATGAATTACGGATTTATTGTTTAAGTTCAAACATAGATAATAATATCTAGCGTTATCGAAGAACTATTATAGTTCTTGGATCTTGTCTAACCCTTCAAATGTTAAGTTCCGTTTTTATTATAGCAGAGATATTTTTAATGATTTTTTACATTTGTAAGAAGTATCTATAAATTGTGAGGTAATTGATATTTACGCGTAAATTATTGTATTGTCCACAGCTGAAACAGTTCGTGAACTACAAGAGGCTTTGGATCGAATTGAACATGATATGGCACCGGCACCAACAGGAGGAAAGGTATGATACTTTTTCAGACAGTATAAGAAACTATGAATAGTTTCTCATAACATCTAGAAAGGTTTTATTTATGTTCGATGCGATTTCCCACGGGTTAAAATGTTGATCTTTTCTAAAAACTTTAATTCCCTGTCTTTCCATTACCTTTGGGGATGCACTTTCAAGTGATAATTTTAAACACACCCCGTAGCCTTGAGCTTTTGAAAACTTAAGACGTATCAATAGTAAAAAGGAAATCTTGAAATAGAATACCTGCTTATTACCGTCCCACTGCTGGGAAAATGCCTCTTTTCATACATAGAAAGCACGAGCATTGATCACCTCGCTTGCTCAGGACAGGTTGACGATTTCAGACTTATATTATTAATTTTTGGTCCAGGTTTCCTCACGATGTTTTCCTTTGCCGATGTCTGTGATGGACATCCATCACAGACATCGGTGAAGGAAAACATCAGGAAAATATCACAAGAATAGAATAATCATAATTATATCATATTCTTCGTCCTTTGGCAGAATTTGTCCATTTAGCCATGAAAAATGCTCAATTTCCATAGGTCCGAAGAGATTTGAGAGATCCCATAGGAGATTCAGAGTCAACTTCGATTGACAAGCCTCATCTCGACGAACTTCACGACGAGGAGGTCGCAAGAAACAGAACACTGGAAAAAGGTCCCATGTACAACATGGTACTCAAGTACATGCCTTATTTGAAGCAGTATGAAAGTAGTTTATTAACAAAGTCTGATGACGCTTCTAGCGGAAGTCGTTTGTCCGTCCCGTCAGTTATTATTGTGTTAGTTTTTACTGTTTGTTTGTAATTGTTTAGGTGTATTTTAGATTTATTTACGAGAATGTAACTGTTTCGATTGTCATATTGTTCATTGTTCATAAAGTTTTTGATTAAGTGTTTTTTTGGTGTTTGTTTTGTTCATTAGCGACCTGCCCTTGCTTCGTGTGGTGTTTATGAATTGAGATAACATGAATACTTCTGTAATGTATCCAACTGTAATATTGTAGTATGCTTCTGGACAAACGTGCTCCACCCTAGGCCGCATCATCTCTTCACATCAGGCAAGTTGCGGCCAAATGAAAGCCTATAAATTTAGTATAAAACATTTTTTTTTTAAATAAATTCTCTAAGTAAACATTTGGAAAATCAGCATTTTTCATTTGAACTACTTCACACAAAAGATACGAAAATCAGCTTTAATATGTATAGGTATAGGAGTGACGTCACTTTAATATGTATAGGTATAGGAATGACTTACCAGAGAATGGGCAGCAGCGTTCTCTGTGCTTTTGTAACAACCGTACTGCGATCGCCAACCCGCCTGCCAAGCGTGGCGATTATGGCAAAACCCCCCAATGAATAGCGCATCAAAGAAATGGCCCCTAGTGCCCGGCAGCCCGTCTACCCTCGACTACGGCAGCGGTCGAGGCTACGGCGTGGCAAGGGGTGCGAAGAATCTCCGGAAGGGATCCGTCTGCCAATACCAACGACTGGACCTGGCAACATACAACACGCGCACACTCCGGACCGACGAGAAGATAACGGAACTCGAAGAGGAATTGAGCAGGCTGCGATGGAGTATTGTGGGATTATCTTAAATTATCATAAGTCCGAAGAGAGGGGGAGGACACGATAATCCTGAAATCCGGCAACCTGCTCTATTTCTGTGAGGGTGACCGGCGTCCCAGGGTGGTGTTAGGTTTATCGTCCACAAGTCCCTTGTGAACAACGTGGTGAAGATCGAGAGTGTGTCGACCAGGGTGGCGTACCTTATACTCAGGATATCCTCAAGATATTCGCTGAAGGTTATACAGGTCTACGCCCCGACCTCGGCACACCCCGACGACGAAGTGGAGACCATGCATGAGGATATTTCTAAAGCCATGCATGGTTCCAAAACTCAATTAACCGTTGTCATGGGGGACTTCAACGCGAAACTGTGCAAACGAGACGGGGATGAGCTGCAGGTGGGGCAATTTAGAGTTGGACGTCGGAATCGCCGGGCGACTGGCTAGTTTTATGGAGAAGGAGGGCCTTTATATGATGAACTCCTTCTTCAGAAAGCGTGAGCACAGGAAGTGGACCTGGCAGAGCCCCGATGGTGCAACTAGAAATGAGATTGACTTCATCATGTCAACCAAGACATCAACATTTGCTATGTTCAATGATGTCTCGGTGATCAATTTGGTGAAAACCGGGAGCGATCACCGCATGGTAAGAGGCACATTGAACATCAATATCAAGCTTGAAAGGTATTGACTGATGAAGTCTACGCTCCGTCCAGCACAAATCCAAGTCCAAAACCCCGAGAGCTTTCAGCTTGAACTCCAGAACCGTTTCGAATGCCTAGGAAGCTCAGTGGACGAATATAACGATGGGTTCGTGGAAACTGTCCATACGACCGGGTCTAAGTTCTTCAAGGCACGTCGTACAGATCAGAACAAGAGACTCTCCGATCACACTCTAAAGCTCATGAAGGAGCGGCGTAAGATGATCCTGCAGTCTTCAGACGAGGCGTGTAAATACCGGCAGCTCAATAGACGGATCTCTAAATCCTAGAAGAGCGACCTCCGTTTATCCGCCAAACCGGAGCTTCTGAGGGAGATCGAGAGCTTCTATGGACAGTTGTACACGTCAACCAGTCAACCTGTCGTAGATCTAGCAAACGACCCAAGAGCTAGACTGACCCGACACTATACCGAAGACATCCCGGACGTCAGCCTGTACGAGATTAGGATGGCTCTGAAGCAGCTCAAAAACAACAAGGCCCCGGGTGATGACGGAATTACGGCCGAACTCCTGAAGACGGGTGGAAAACCGGTACTTAAGGCCCTTCAGAAGCTATTTAATTCCGTCATACTTGAGGGAAAAACGCCACAGGCATGGTGCAGGGGTGTGGTGGTACTCTTCTTCAAGAAGGGCGACAATGCCCGGTTGAAGAATTATAGGCCCATCTCACTTCTAAGCCATGTCTACAAGTTGTTTTCTAGAGTCATCACGAATCGTCTCGCGCGCAGGTTTGACGATTTCCAGCCTCTCGAACAAGCCGGTTTCCGGAAAGGCTTTAGCACCGTGGACCACATACATACGCTGCGGCAGGTTATACAGAAGACCGAAGAGTATAACCAACCCTTCTGTTTAGCGTTTGTGGACTACGAGAAAGCCTTCGATTCGATCGAGACCTGGGCTGTACTGCTGTCTCTCCAACGGTGCCAAATCGACTATCGGTACATCGAGGTGTTGAAGTGTTTGTACAAAAACGCCACCATGTCAGTTCGACTTCAGGACCACGCCTGGGAACCTATCCTCCTGCAGCGAGGTGTGAGACAGGGAGACGTCATATCTCCGAAACTGTTTACCGCTGCACTGGAGGATGTCTTCAAGGTTCTGGACTGGAGAGGGCTAGGCGTTAACGTCAATGGCGAGTACATCACCCACCTTCGGTTTGCCAACGATATAGTGGTCATGGCTGAAACCATAGAGGACCTCAGTACAATGCTCGATGACCTCAGTAGAGCTTCCAGAAGAGTGGGTCTTAAAATGAACATGGACAAAACCAATGTTAAATGCCCATGTCACACCCATTCCAATCAAGATCGGAGACTCTACACTCGAAGTTGTAGACGAATATGTGTACCTGGGACAAACGGTCCAGTTAGGTAGGTCTAACTTCGAGAAAGAGGTCAATCGTCGAATCTGACTCGGCTGGGCAGCGTTCGGGAAGTTGCGCGGTAACTTCTCGTCCAACTTACCACAGTGTCTCAAGACGAAAGTCTATGACCAGTGTGTGTTGCCAGTGATTACATACGGGACCGAAACGTGGTCGCTCACAATGGGCCTCATCAGAAGGCTTAAAGGCACACAAAGGGCAATGGAGAGGGCTATGCTCGGAGTTTCCTTGCGTGATCGAATCAGAAATGAAGACATCCGCAAGAGAACCAGGGTCACCGACGTAGCCCGAAGAATTGCCAAACTTAAGTGGCAATGTGCCCGAAAAGTTCTGGACTGGCGACCGCGAACCGGAAAACGTTGCGTTGGAAGGCCTCCCACCAGGTGGACCGATGACCTGGTGAAGGTTGCGGGAATCCGCTGGATGCGAGTCGCACGGGACCGGTCAATGTGGCGACACTTGGGGGAGGCCTATGTCCAGCAGTGGACGTCTTTCGGCTGTAATGATGATGATAGGAATGACGTCACTTTAATATGTATAGGTATAGGAATGACGTCACTTTAATATGTATAGGTATAGGAGTGACGTCATTTTAATTCGTTCGTTTGGTTTCCTTGAATTGTGTGTTTGACACGCTAATTGCAAACCACGCTGGCAGGTACAGATAAAAGGACTATTCGGAGGTAGTAGGTATATAATTATAACAAGCTTATAAATACTAAAAAAATTTTTTTTTTTTTAACTAGCTCTTAAATATAGTAGTGCCGTGTGTTTTTTTTTCGCATTCTTCTCAACCAACCCTTTTTAATTGATATTCATATCATGGGGTTGCATAAAATGGAACAAGTCCTCCATCTTTGGGTCTTAGCTAACCATGCATTGACATCCAAACCGAACGTGTTTGCAAAATTACAGCTCAATCGTTTGGGGATAACTGTTTTAAAATTCAGTTGCAAGATTTTACTTAAACAAACAAACAAACATTGCTGGTTAAACAAAAGCTTGTAAAAAATAATATCCAGACACATTTTAGGTAATATAATACACACATCAAAAATGTCTAGGGATCAAGCATTTTTATGCGGATTTCTTGAGATTGAGATGTGGCTTTGTAATAAATTTATGATTTTATAAATTTATATGGATCATTTTTGGTGCATTTCATAATTTGAATCAGGAACTCTCAATCAAATTCGAGTAAAAGATGAAAATAAGCTGTCAATATTTTCCCTATAAAAACATACAACGCATTGAAGACATTATTAGTGCTACTGTTTCCCTACTACTGATTAAAACCAACGTTATTATGGAGCGGCGACGTCATTTAAGCAGGGAAGAAATGCTCAGAGCCGTGGGAATGATAGAAGCTGGTTCCCGGCAACGTACTGTAGCTTTAGCTCTGAATACAAGTCAGAGTGTTATCAGTCGACTTTGGACACGTTACCGAAGCACTGGTACCGTGGCTGAGCGCCATGGAGGACGGTATCGCTGCACCACACGGAGACAAGACCGATACATTCAAATCTTAACTCGAAGAGCTCCAACAATAACCGCCATGATGTTAGCCGTGAGGCTTCATCACTCTTCAGGGAACTTAATTAGCGACCAAACAGTCAGAAACCGCTTGCATGAAGTGAACCTTCATTCCCGAAGACCGCTACGGGTACCACCTATAGCAATGCACAATCGTAGGATTCGATATCAATGGGCTCTTGAACACAGAAATTGGGCAGAAGAACAATGGCGTTTCGTGTGCTTTTCTGATGAGTCTCGTTTTGGTATGAGACCGGATACAAGACGTATACGACACTGGAGAACCCCTGGACGCCAACAGCGATTAAAATCCTGCCAGGAAGTCCATCCTTATAGTGGTGGAACCATCATGGTATGGGCGGGTATTTGGATCGGCGGAAGAACTGAGTTGATTTGGATCAGAGGCAACCTCAACGCTCAAATTTATGCTGAGACGATTGTATCAGACGTCATCGTTCCTCTACAAGTGCAAATCGGTCCCTTATTTCAGTTAATGCATGATAATGCACGACCGCACACCGCAAGAGTTGTAAGACAGACTCTCGCCGCAGCTAACATCAATGTCCTGCCCTGGCCTGCTCAGTCGCCAGACTTGAACCCGATTGAGCATGCATGGGATATGCTACAGAGAAGAGCTCTGCCGAATATGGAGGGTATCCAGTCGCAAGAAGACCTTTTTTTGTTGTTGCAACGAACATGGGCGGCCATTCCACAGCGTGATTTGGATGAACTCATTTTGAGTATGCCAAACCGATGTTCTTGTGTTGTTAGTGTTCGCGGTAGAAACACGGATTATTAATTGTTTAAGTTACCCAATAAAATTTTAAAGAAAACTGTTATTTCAGTCTTTTTTTCGAACTTTAATGTTAGTGGTTCAAATGTCAAAAATCCCTTTATTAGGAAAATGGCAAATTTCTTTATTAATGCAAAGGTGACTTGGTTTATCGTTACTGTGACAAACGAAAACACTTTATTTGATGAATCCTTAAAGAAAATTTTAATTAATATCAATCAGGAGAAAAGTTATTGCAAAAATATATGTTGATCCCTAGATACTTTTGATGTGTGTATTTACAAAATTTTGAGACAGTTTAAAATTAAAAACGTAAAATTTTCATCGTAAATTCCTTTCTAATAGTGTAGACTGTAGATTAAATAATACTGCCGTCGTAATTGAAAACAGTTATTGAAGTTACCGTGTTTTCAGTTACGAGAGCTGAATAAGGACAAACTATATTAACGGCCTTAACAGCTACTACTAAATTACCCAACATTTTATAAGTTACCTATCATTGGAAATAGGACCAACTAATGAAACTTATAAATAAATTCTAGAAATCCTTAATTAGGACCAGGTCAGAGTAATATTCCACATCACTACAAAGGATTTGGAGCATTCATGAAAACTTAATGGAAAATGTAGGTACCTATATCGTTCTCAATCGTCGGTCATCGGCCGGGCGGCAGTCGACTTGTGGTCACCCGGCGCAGTGGTCGTAGGCCGTCGTAGGCGCGTAGCACGTGTAGCACGTCTACGGATTCTCGTAGCGATTTTATGTTGCGTTTTTGAAGCGGTGAATGTTTTTGTAGTGAATGAATAATATTTAGGTGTGCTTTCAATGTTTTTGTAGTAGTTATTATTAAAATCGTGTGTATTTTCTTAGATTAGAATACAGTTTTTAAAATATTTTACAAAAATCGTAACATTATTTTCGAAATCTACAACAGCTGAAATAAAACGAAACAAAACACTACACACTCTTTCACCAACATTTTAGGGGTCTATCAGACCTCTACGGCCTCAAACTGTTTTTCCAAAACACAATGACGAATGACACAAAGGCTGGTTCGGAACCTCGAGAGTCCACAGCAAGACCTGCGTGGTCAAGAAGACCTGACGATGTCAAGTTTGAGTTCGGGTTCGGAGTACCGCTGGGCGCTATGTCTGCTCACCCTGCTTTTCATTCGGCTTGGGATCTTGGTTGGTAAGTAGTTTCGAAGTTTAAGACTTTTTTATATCGCTATTATTTCACCTGTTGTGATGTGTTGACAATGGAGCAGTTTTGTCTGAAAGAAGTTAAGGCTGGATTTGGACTATTTACCTGTTTCTTTATGACGACGACAACGGCTTAATTGCTAAAGCTGTCTTTTAAAATGTTCTGTATCGTGAATGCAACGCTGTGGGAATCAAACCAATTCGGACCAATTTCGTTTGTCTTTGTATTTTAATGTTTACTTGTTTTAAATATCATTTTTTTTTTTTTAATTCACATTTTCTCTTATACATTTTTAACAATTTTAAAAACAAAAGAATACAAACCATCAAAATACTAGAAACGTTTTGTTTTATTGTTAATTTAACCATTTTTTGCTATATTCTGTGCGAGACAAATAAACACTTTTCTTTCTTTCTTTTTGCATAACTTCAGAGCCTGCAATGGGCCTACAAAATAAAGGTGATGAAATAGAAAGTGCCAAGTGTAGGCGTTCTTTAAAATGTCACTAATTTTGATATACAGTTATGATTTACCGCCCATTACGTTTTTCTTAAGTATTCTGAATGACTCACAATTCCTATAGACCTGGCTAAACACACAGTATCAATTATACAACGGTATGTTTTAACCACATAATGGTCTATGCATGAAAAATAGCTTCGGACAATAGCGTGTTTGACATTGTAAACAATGGCCTATCTATAGCTATACTATACGGATACAACATAACTAATTGGAGCCTAACACACGCAAGTCACAGCTCAAGTTTATTTTAACGGTGACGAGAAAGGACAATGACAGTTTATTGGACTGGAGAGGCCTTTAAAACACCAAAGGGTCAGAGAGGCAGTCCAACTAGATGAAAAGGGTCACTGCCGCTTTCAGCAGCTTATCATTTTTCTACTGGTCCGTTATTCGGCGGGTTGGCCTGGTTCACAAGTCTTCGAATTTTTGTCTCTAGGCTGCTATTTGCACCATGTTTTCCTTGATAGTATTGAGAGCAGTAGTAAATAACTATTTCCTTTTGACGGCTCGGTCGGTTGGCGCAGTGGCTGAGCGGTTGTCTGCTTCGCTGCGTGTCGCGGGTTGGATTTCGTATCAGGAAGAAATATTTGTATGGCCTATAGCTTACAGGTAATTGTTTCGGGGCTAGCTGTTTGTGTATGTGAGTTTAAATGTTTGTAAACGCACCCACACCCACGATACAGGGGAAAATACAAGGCGGGGAAACGTTAACGAAAAAAAAAAAAAAAAATCGACTCGCAAATCATAGCCATTACGCCTTCGAACATACCTTTAATAATTGATTTATATACAGCGTGAAGATTTCAATACGACAATAAATTAAACTTCGTATACCTTAGGACGTTCCCAGTCTACATACAAAAATTTATTTGAAAATATCCAGTAGTTTAGTCAAAGGAGATTATTTTTCATTTTTAACATTTGCTACTAAAATCTTTCGCCAAATTAGTTAACATTTGTTTCTAGTTTTATGCCATTTATATTGTTTGATTTTTTTTTTTCAATTTTGAAGGATTTTTTTGATGGTTTAAAATTATTCCTATGAACTAGTATTGTCCGTGTTTTCATTTATAGTCGTATTATCGTCTCCACTCTGTATGTATATTTTTTTTTTTTTAATAATTTTTGTAGAGGAAAGAAATATCTCTTAATTTAAAGGTAAACTCCTGTTTGACATTTTGTTCTTACTAATAAAATCAATACCCATGTTTAATACATGTGGTCAGTTGCATTGTCTTCCCACGCATTAACTCAAGGATCAAGGGAAACCTTGACTATAATTGCATTACCGTCTCGTTAAAGCCGTTCAACTGAGCTTAATCGTGTGATATGACTGACAGTCAAGGCACTCACAGATTATGGTTAACTTGTGGTTACAACTGCATACCAGAGATTTAACCTCAGTGTTTTTATTATTGTTAAAAACATAACAAAACATCACGCCTGTTTCCTGGAAGAGTTACGCAGAGGTGTTTCTATACAGGATGTAAACAGACTCTTCACGAAGCCGCTAACCAAGCATTCTGTTCATCAAACTAAGTAACCCTACGCAAAAATTATTGCTAGGAAATTACTTTTATTTTAATCACGTTGTCCGGTAAAACTCAATGTAACGCAGTCAAATCATTGTGCTGGTGGATGGATTGAATAGTGTGGGGGTCGTGGCGGTGTTTAAAGTAAAGTTTCTTACATTAAAAACATGTATTTAAAAAAAAACTTCTGAAAAAGTTGGAACTGCCTTTCGGTTTCGTTAAGAGTCTTTTTACACCCTTTATTTGTATCGTAACTTGGGGCTGACAACACCTAATTTGTTGAAATTGATGTTGTTTAAACAGTTTTTTAAGAAAAACTATTTGTTCTGGCACTTCAAAAAAAAAATGTTAATACTCATCATATTTCAAAGATCATGGACGGACTCGATACATAATTGGACGAAATCGGCTCGATAGAAAATAATTGCAAAGATTGGTCTTAAAATCTCGGTTCTCGGTTCTGTCTTTATTTTTTTGACGTAGGTATGGGTCTGCAATTAAAAACATAAAGTCAACATATTCATACCTAAACCGCTAACGAGTCATATTTCACAAATAATCCACACTTTTTTTTATTTCAATGTTTATTATTTTTTTCTTCTAAAACCTGGCCGCCCAGTAATAGTGACGTCTCGTTTACTCCCATACAAATAGACAACGTGCGCGATTTTGGTGTTGACAGCGTTAAAAATACAGGGTGGAAGAGGGGACACCGACGCACAAACTTTTAACACGTATTCAGTTCATTTTTCTGAACCCTTCCACAACGCAAGTTTTCATCGGTTATACAAAAATAAAGAACTGTTCCATACTTTTGACTGTGTGTTAAGTTAATTAAAGCTTATCTCTTGCTGTGGTAGAGCCATAAGCTCGTACGCTGCACTTTTGTCCTTATCAGCCAGACATGGCGTGATGTGCAGGCGCCAGCGACCACCAGCTTAGTTTTAAGTTCTAATTTTGAATTAGACTAGATAGAAAAGCAGTCATACCTACATCAGAGAGAATGTCATGCTCACTCAAATGTCTCGCTGATGGAGGCGGTGTGTCGGGTCATTTAGTTCCCTTCAATATGGTTGAGTTGAATGGCGCCGATACACGCGTCATGTTCGTGAACGGGCGCTGTCAGTTGGGACTGGTCATCTCTTAGCTGCCAGGGTTCATTTTAATTCCTTTATTGTTAAATTGTTGTCTTTTTTTACTATGGACGCTCTAAATGTGCACGTCTTTCTACACCGTTCTCACATATATGTATAATTTCAAAATTAATGATGAAACCAAGATTTTGTAACAATATTTTGATTCAAAAGAGTGTCCATGGAGTTTCTTGCCCGTTCTTCTCCATAGATATCTACGCTAGGGAATAGGCAACTACGGTACTTTCTCAAGTTATTATGCCTTGTGACTAGGACTGTAGCTTTGTTTTTTATTTGTAATTTTGACATTCAAAAGTGCCGTAATGGTGTAATTGAAATAAATGCTTTGAGTTTGAGTTTGAGTTTTGAATCAAACTCTGAAAGCTCGTTCTAATAAACTCTTAGTATAATGGGCCCTAACGTTTTATTATCTAACTAAATATTGCAGTTTTGTATAAAACAACAGTTCTTTTTTCTCTGTCTAAGCAAATTCTCGACCGCTACAAGTACAAAATGCCATGACAATGATTTTTGCAATTCTTACATGACCGAGCTCAACCTGTTTATAAGTACCTACTGCTGATACTAATGAATTAGTGTAATTAATAAAGTGCGTAAATGAAATAGCATTTAAGACATTCTTTTATTCTGTTCTTATCTTAAGAATAATAGAGTTTAAGTAAATTAGGTGTATTATCATAATAAATTAACCAGTTATTACACTTTTTAAAAAAAACTTAGGTAATCAATTTTAATATTAAAAAAATCCGTCTGTCCTGTGATACAGTTTTATCCTAGTACAGGCACCGTACTTTGTTATACCATACCAACATTATATCTAAGATTTATGTTGTATTGTACTAATTTAACTTTGAAAAAAATAAGAATTTATTATTATTGTTTTTTATTATTTTTTCAAACTACCGACGAAAAATTTCTATGTGGGGTTCAGAATGATATACTGAATATGTGTTAACCGTTGGTGCTTGTGTTTTGTCTCCCTTCCACCCTTGTTTATTAGGAAATAATGTACGTCGTTATTTACTCGTTAATGTTTACTGCTAATAATATGGTTGAGACGTTTGCACCTACTTGCTGCGTCATTTGTGAGGATCCTGCAAGTGATTGCTAATGCGGGTTTTATGTTCGTAGAAGGAACAACAAGAAACCCTTGTCAGGGTATCATTACAGTAATTTTACATAGGCCTGCTAATCTACTGCGCGGGTCCAAAATGAGTTGGTGAATTCCGGTTCGGCTATAGGACACGCCGTTTTTTCGCGATGATTTTTTTCATCAATTTCTAGTATTTTCAACTCTCGGCCCTTAGACAAATTTAACTGCCCGGTTATGATTAGGCCTTTTTATAGGTATCACTGGTCATCAGATCATAGTCTAAGCCTTAGGCTAGAAATAAATAAATAAATATCGCTGGACATTAACACACAGCGCCATCTAGTGCCACACTAAGCAACGAGGCTTGTGTCGTGGACACCAGATAGTTGATATATTACTTTTTGTTTGTAAATACATACTTATTATACATTTAAACATCCATGACTTGGAAACAAATGTCCATGCTCATCACACAAACATTTGCTCCAACCGGGATTCGAACCCGGGACCCTTAGAACGTAAGGCAGCCTCACTACCGCTACGCCATTCGGGTCGTCAATCGGCTTAACAATCGATTAATCAATGAAATCGTTCTCAATTATCGTTTCTTTGTTCTAAGAAGTAACATTATTCAACACCCCTTTCTAGCATTGCAAATTATTACGCCATACACTCACATACACATTCAGAAATAGTTTTTTTAAGTATAATTACTAGCGAGTACCCCGTTGACCTCCTTCTTAGCTGATCTTACCCGCGATAAAGAAACCAACTATTACTGGCAGCTTTCTTATTATTATGGTTCGTGCGAGACAGGGTTGCCATTAGAAAAAAATTGTTATTTGGAAAGTATGAAGCGTCGACACACTTTTTTACTTAGGTTTACTACTTTGTTTTACTATTTAAAGTAAATAATTAAAAATGATGGCATACATTCCTACTGTCTGTCTGGCTGTATTTTTGAAAGGATGGGTGTTAAGTAGGTATACTTTGCTAGAGCCAGAGCCAGAGCTTCGTTTTTTACGTCTTCGGTGGATCAAGCAGGAATCAATCAGGAAAAGTAAGAAAACTAAAAAGAAGGAAAAGAACTACTGCTTTGACATAAATCTGTAAATAGATTTTGATTTATAATTAATTACAGCTGAAATAGCGCCTTTAAAAATAGTAATAATTAAACTATCGTGACCCCCGGCCTGCAGTCTTGACATATATAGCGGTCGCAAAACTAGGAGCTAACAACGCTAGGCAATTTAAGTTAGAAAAAGTTAAAGGCCCTTGATTGACATAGAAACGTAATATTAATTGCAATCTGCCATTAACATGTAAGTTTCTTTTTTGTGTTTTAGCAACGTTAGATATTACGGTGTGTATGTGGATGGCTTTAACTTTAGGAGAAGACCAAAGAAACAATGCATGGGCTGAGTAAGAGATGATATGGCTAGAAAGGATCCCCTTTCAGACATCCGTCTACAGCTGAGACATGCTGCACCGACTCCGATCTCGGATAAGAGCAGGAGAAGAATGTTTATGATAATATTGTAATTGTGTTCTATTAGTAGAAAAAAAACAACAGAAACACATGAAAATAAACACTATAAGAATATCTTCAGCTATAAATCATTCTGTTCCCATTACTACACAAACTAAGAAAGCACTAAACAAAATATTTTAGTCTCAAGGTGAACCTCGTTTTTAGGGAGTTGTTCTGTTATTATTCACTCGAGATTGTACCTACATGATAAATGAGGGACGAGGGCTGAGGTGACGGGTGGAGGCTACTGAAATTAAAGAGGAATTTAGGGTGCCCATCCAGGGGAAAGAAGGCAATCGTGGAAAGCGTCACGACTCAAAGCAGAAAGTCGAGTCACATAAAAGGTCGTTCTTTAGCATAATTAGATCAAACTGTATAGAAATACTTGATAATCTTGAAATTCATTAATTATGGAACCCTCAAAATCGGTCGAGAGCAGCGGTGGCCCAGTGGTGGCGGCCCCGACTTACGAACAGCAAGTCGTGGGTTCGAACCCAGACAGGCGCATTATACTTTGTGTAATTTATTTCATCACCACTGCTCTCAAAACGGTGAAGGAAAACATCGTGAGGAAACCGGCATGTCCTAGAACCAAAAATTCGAAGACATGTGACATCTACCAATCCGCACTGGGCCCGCGTGGTGGATTATAGCCCATTCCCTATCATTGAGAGGAGGCCGTGTCCCAGCAGTGGGAACATTATAGGCTGATGATGATGAAATCGGTGTACGTGAAGTGGAGATAGTTTATTTTGGTGTTTATTGGTGCCGATTCTGTTCTGCACAAATTAAACTTAATTTAGGCTATTGCTATCTTTTTCTCTCTAATAAAACGAGAAAGAGACGGACGTAATTTAGAGCTGTCAAATTTAGTTGGAACTAATATTTCTATACAAATAAAGGGTGCACGTAAAAACATGTGCACTAAAAAGACGGTGAAGCGCAAGGCATAAACTAGTTTGACATCTTTAACTTAGTTCATATATGTGCTATAGCCGTCCTTTTCTCGCACTGCCTTTTAGTAAAAGATAGCAATAGCCTAAATTAAGTTTAGTTTGTGCACAACAGAATCGACACCATTATCTAAATTTCTAGTCGACTACCACTAGCGTAAAATAGGTTTTGAAATAAGCATGTTCTTCCTTCCGTCCTTCCTCCACCAATCTTTCTTCTACACTGGTTTTGTCGTCGGCAGACTGTAAGTTCAATACATCATCTGTGTTTTATGGAATTTAACAAAACGAAGAGGGACTTTTCAATTTTCCTTCGGCATTTCACAAAGCAGGGAAAGTTTACAAACAGTTGACGTCGTTTGCAAACGCATTGCGATATATTCTATGTCCGATACTATCCCTTAGTTTTGTAGCTTTAGCTTCGTTTGTGGTGGAACTCCACTCCAAGCTGATTGGTCAACCTGTCAAATTGCATGAGTAATGTCCATCTAGTTACGTATGCAGACTAATGGAAGAGCTGATGTCTAGACCGATAACTTCACCTCTGGATAGGGTACCTACGTGCTAAGTGTTAAGTAATTAAATAGTCCTGTAATTGTGTGCGATCGCCTGTTGTTGGTGTGATGAAGAATGGTGTTGTCTTTTGTTTCTTGTATGCATTGTCTGATAGTTCTTGTGGTTTACTAAGTTAGTTGCAAAATGCGAAAAGACTGGCCATAGGTAGCGGTTCTCTGAAACATTTCCACAGATTTTTTTTTATTCAAGAAACTTGATGATGATGTACTAGAAATGATGTACTAGATGTACTGGAAAGTGTACAATGTACTAGATGTACTAGAAAGCTATAATTCACTGATATCCTACGTCTTTTCTTGACTTGAATGTGCCCTGGCGGTTGAGAGTATGTCACGCTCACTCTAATGTCTCGCTGATGGTGGTGCGTGTGTCGGATCATTCAGTTCCCTTCAAAATGGTTGAGTTGAATGGTGTTGATCCATGCGTCATGTTCGTGAACGGGCGCTGTCAGTTGTGACTGGTCATCTCTTAGTTGCCATGGCTTATTTTTGAATTGCATTTTTTGTTTTACTATGGACACTTTTAACGTGCACATCTTGCTACATTGTTCTCACATAATATATCATCTCAACATGAATGATGTAACCAAGATTTTGTAACAATATTTTGATTTAAAAGAGTGTTCATGGAGTTTCTTGCCCGTTCTTCTCCATAGAGATCTATAATACGCTAGGGAATGGGCAACTACAGTACTTTCACAGTTTTTATGTCTTGTGACTGGGACTGTAGCTACATTTAATTTTCATCTTTGTTTCAACAATTCAAAAGTGCCTGTAACTGGCCTACTTGAAATAAATGCTTTGATTTTGATTTTGATCAACAAGATTTGTGTAGCTAAAAACATAACAAAATGAATTTCCTAAGCTACATATCACAACTTAACTAATTAGATAAATTAATTTGCTGAACTAACGACCAGTGATCCACATTGGCCCTAGATTGAGAGATTTGGAATCATGGGAGAGGCCTTTGCGTAACAGTGAGATGCACAGGCTAACAGTAAAGTAATTTGCTAGTTAATACTTAGCTAGGTAGCTCTTAAGTGGAAAATAATGATGATATTTCTCATTCTAATAATAGGCATCCAGTCATCCTTATTTCACTAACTACTCTACCATGTGACTCACTGTCACAACGTACCTATCACTGAAAATTACTCGCATGTATTTTATCACCCCCACACCTTCAGTTGTAAAATATTTAATTAAGATATACAAGACCACTTATACTATCGTTTTCACGCAAACTTTTTCAATGTAAACGACCATAACCTAAATGAAAACGTACTTCATTTAACATTAAAGTTTAATGGTCCCGTCCATTTGTCATTTTGCACACTCTTCGCAGAAACCCACACATACAACCCGTATTTAAAGTTCACATTACAACTTAAAAGTTATCATGCCAATATAGATTGTATCTTAGAGGTCTAAAGGTCATATTAGTGTGGTGGCTTTAGGAAGGATGCTACAACTTGTGATGCTCAGTCTGCTCAGTAAATGCTTGCGTAGGCGCCGTTTTGTGTTTAAATGATTGAGTTTATTATCCAATTGCTCTTGACACTCCTTAAGTGATACGTCTCTGTTATAATCAAATTCAGGACTTGCTTGTTTATTCATTTAAAGATTTATTTTGGTATTCAGTTACGAAAATGACTGGTATTATGATGAAGAATCATGATCATGTCATCATTCGCCTAGGCTTTTCCCAATTGTGTTGAAGACGATTTCCTATTTAAGCGGATGCAGCTTAATCCTGGAGCGACAGGTCGTCTGACCTCCTCTACAACTCAGTTACAATACCCTTTGGTATTGTGTTACTCAGGAGTTATAGGAGTTGATTAGACTGGTTACGAGAATTTCGGGGTTCTGATGACCTGTAACCAGCTGGATCATGATCATGTAAGTAATGATTAAGACTCAAGAATGATGACAGAAAATCAAAATCAAAGCATTTTTTTCAAGCAGTTACAGGCACTTTTGAATTGTCGAAACAAAGATGAAAATTAAATGTAGCTACAGTCCCAGTCACAAGACATAAAAACTTTGAAAGTACTGTAGTTGCCCATTCCCTAGCGTAGATCTCTATGAAGAAGAACGGGCAAGAAACTCCATGGACACTCTTTTAAATCAGAATATTGTTACAAAATCTTGGTTACATCATTCATGTTGAGATGGTATATTATGTGAGAACAATGTAGCAAGATGTGCACGTTAAAAGTATCCACAGCAAAAACACACAAACAAAAAAATACAGTTCATTCAAATAAGCCATGGCAACTAAGAGAAGACAGGTAGGTACTGAAGTAAAATTAGGATCCAAACCCGCCTTGGGTTTGGATAATGTTTTAATATCAGTTCTGAACAACGGTTAATGGCAACTGAACAGTAAGGAACAATATATACTTACTAGCTGATGCCCGCGGTTTCGCCCGCGTGGATGTCTGTTATCGCAACCAAAAGTAAAGCTCCCAGATGGCTTATTTTTTTCCGTCACCTCCAACAATTATCATTATATTTTAGCCAATGTATACAAAAACTTGACAAATTATATACTAAAACCTTCCTCGGGAACCACTCTATCCATTGGTGAAAACAGCATGAAAATTGGTGCAGTAGATTTTGAGTTTATCGGTAACAGACAGATAGACGCGGCGGAGGACTTAGTTTTATAATATGTAGAGATGATAGTGATAGTTTTTGAGTCTATCGCTAACAGACAGACAGACAGACGCGGCGGAGGACTATGTTTTATAATATGTAGTGATATTAGTTCTCCTGAACGTTTTTTCGGTCATAGCGGTGAAACTCTATGGAGATAACCATCGACACGATGTGTGATGGAAGATTGTGCGCAAACACAGGTCTCTTTACTTACTCTACTACAGTTTTAGCTACTATTTCTCTATGTGAAACGAGTCAAGAAGAACCATTTACTACATAATCAGCCTTTAATGTTCCCACATCTGGGACACAGGTCCAAAACCCAAATAAAACTTAAAGGTATACAAGATGTAACATAATAAACGCAAGACCTCTCGTGCGGTGACTTAGACCATCAAACTGAACAACTTTTGTTCTATGACTTTTGGAAATTCATAACCTTTTTTTTTAGACACTACAGGCGATTGCGTCGTAGAAATATCAAAACATTTTTTGCGAATTTCAAGAACTCGTAGTACAAATTACAGTTTCATTGTCCGAGACGCCACACAAGAGGTTTAGCGTTTCTTAGGTTACACATTGTAAGTATAACGGGTGAAAAATGGGTGTTCTATCATATCTGCCTACCCCTTCCTCGCATTTCGATGCTTTATTATTCATATCCGATGTCCTCAATCAGTCACCCCCGATACGTCTTCACATCGATTGCATTCCTAATGACTTCGGCCGGTGGTTGACCTCGCTGCTGTCTAGTCAATGAACTTTGGCACACATTTAGTACGAAGCTGTCAAGTTTACCCCGGGCGTAAACAGTAAGGTCAGTTACCTTGCAACGTTGCAACATTGTAGGCGGGTAAATAGGCTTTGAAGTGGCGCTTGAAATGTTGGATAGGCTTACGTGTGCGATCAGTACTAGTTTTTGGACAAGGGTTTGCTAGCATTAGTGTTTCACAATTTTTCGGGTCGACATCGACGTACTTGATGCATTTGAGTAAAAAGTCAACCCGAAGCCGTTAATATATTCCTCTTTTAAATAGTATGTTCGCATGTGACTGCCTCGTTGGTCTAGTGATCGCAACTGCCACTACTGAGCATGAGGCTCTGGGTTCGATTCCCAGGACTGTTATTACTTTTGCCATAGGTACCTACGTGAAAACCAGCTCATGTTTGCTTAACTATTTTAGATTTAAAACAACTGTTTGTAGGCCAACCATACAAATATGTGTTTTATCTATGCATCATCATCGCGGTAACTAAGAGAAAATCGCTATAATCAGGAGATAGTCTTTTTATGTGCTTGACGTAATAAGGCCATATACCTAGCTACACTCATATTTTGACACAAAGAAAGTCCTCCTGCCAAACGTTTCACGCAGGTCATGGGCCTAATCTTTTTTCAAAACATAAACACAGCAAAACACATCACAAATTAATTGTGAGGCGTACTTTTTACTTTAAAAAAACTTTCAGCCACACTAGGAATTTTTCCTGTGTCGTGGGTGCGTATACAAACCTTTAAACTCACATACACATACAGCCAGACCGGGAACAACTATCTGTAGGCCATACAAATATTTATTTCTTGCTGAGATCGAATTCGCGACAAAGCGCAGCATTCAATCGCTCAGCCACTGCGCCAACCGTGCCGTCCATATTCAGTTGCTTTCTACAGCCCGTCCTCCGATCGGAGCCTCGTCTTTCCGATTTTTCTCGATGTTTCTATAAACAAGGGTAACCTTTACGGCATTAAGCACAAAGTTCAATATAGCCACCAGGGGCCACCACCACCCATTATATTGTGGTAATTATAGTGCCTACACTTTTGTGGTCATTACTAACACAAAGATTAAACGAGGTTCACCAAAAGTAGACCAGTCAAGAACCTCAAACAAACACAAAATTTGTCATTCAGTCATTCATTTGTGTTTCTTTGAATTCTTTATCTACACGACATAGGGGTCCATTTTCGTCGAACACAATTTTCGAGGGCGGCAAAGTCAAGTTTGTGTGTTATACGCATCGAATCTTGCGGTCAACTATGGTTTCCGCAAACGGTTGTCATGGTAACTGCCCAATAACAAACCTGTCAAATAGCACACGATTTTCCTACAAGCCGGTTCAACACAAGTAATAACACACTTTTTCAGCTAGTTTATCGTGAAAATTATGTTTTCGTGACCTCAGAGTGACCTCGAATGTTGCTTTGAACATTCATACATATGTACTTAGCAAAATACGCCCTTAGACCTTTGAGAAGAAAAATGGATTTTGGATTCGGTGACTTCTTGGTTCCAAATGTCGGGGGTCTGCGTCAGTATTTCCAAGATCCCTATGGGTTCGTATGTCTCTTACATTGGACATTATTACGGTTTGTTTCATAGTACGTTAGCTCATTCTAGATTAAACCACGTACTTCGAGAAAGTAGATCAGCGGTATTGACGTCAGACTATGACTAACTTCATCTCGTTTATTATACTTGAAGAAAGTAGGTTGGAGAAAAGAACTAGCATAATGAATTTTAATTACTCAAGAATTCGAAATTATAACAACAACGAGTCATCCGTTATTAGCTTTTGACACTTGGTAACTCATGATAATAAATATCTAGATTACTATTATATTAGAAGTGTGTATGGAGTGTGTCCGCTCCCTGGGGTCAGTCTATGATGGCTAAGCAAATAAGACGTCATTTTTTATCTTTTTACTGGCAAATAAGTGACGGCCCGTTGGTCTCGCGATCGTAAACGCGGCTGCTAGGCGTCTCGTGTTCGATTCCCAGGAAAGACAAAGTCATTGTGGTTTTCCAGTAGGTTTTTTGGAATTCATTTTTAAAGGTTACAATTTTTATTGAAAATTTCGGTCAGTGGATAAATTTCGAGGTAGCAGTTGGTCACAGTTGTAACCTAACCTAACGATTTGCGAAAATAACACTTTTTTGTCTAAATTTTAGTTTTTTTTGCCCCGCGTTACGTACGTAAATTTTTTTTTCTCCGGCAGCTAAATTCACATGGAGGCGCTTCAGATCAACCCCCTTGACCCCCCCACAGTGACAGAATCTTCGAATTCAGGCGACTCGTTTCTGAACCCAACCCGCTTGACCAGTTCCCGGTCGTGTCGCGTTGCGGTTCCATCTTGAGGGCTTGAGACAGAAGGAGGAAATACAGGTGCACTCCGCATCTGTGTTTGCGCTTGTACAGTTGTCAGTCGCTCAATGTAAAATACTGGTATTCATTTGCATCTGGTCAGACTGGAAGCCGACCCTAACATAGTTGGGAAAAGGCTAGGGAGATGATGATGACCTTTCGTTATAATATCACTAGCTCGCGAAATTCAAATAATTCCAAATTATAATTCTGTAAAAACTTACGTCTTACGGTCGCGTTTTTTTTTCAACATACAGTCTGATACTGACCTGCGAATTGCAAAAAACGTAAGAAATTTTGAATTTCGCGAGCTACTCTGGCGCTTAACCTTAAGGGGCTCCCCCATGCACACTAGCACCACTTTAGTAAAAAATCAGAACTCGTTAAATACACAATAATTAATATAAAATCTGATTGACCGAATCAATCTTTTGGTCTTCTAAATTATTTACGTCTGCTTAACTCATTGAAACATAGCTCGCTGTCGTTACAGATACAAAATGGAAAAAAACGGCCGTTTTTAGCAATTTTTCTAATTGTAACTACCGTGAAGTATATTTTAATGAATTAAATAAACGTCAATAATCTAGAACTCTAAAGCATTGACTTTGTCAATCAGATTTTATATTAATTGTGTATTTAACGAGTTCTGATTTTTTTACTAAAGTGGCGCAAGTGTGTGCATGGGGGAGCCCCTTAAGTAGCTCTAATGAGATTTGCTGCCGTGACGGAAGATCGGTCAGGAGGAGAATAATTATATAATGACATGTTTCCTAGCAAAATTTAAAACGTTGAAAGTCGGGCCTCAATTAAGTTAGAAAAGTTACTTGTAATACATTAAGCAATAAATATTAGCCGTAGTAACGTTAATTTATGACTTACGCGATAACTACTCAACGCGAGCAACGTGCCTTTATAAATTGTTTTTAAATCAGGTCGAGTTTGTTTTATAAAGGCTTCGAACATTGTATTTAAAAGCAGGGATCGCATGAAGAAACAAGCTTTACCTACTGTAACGGCAGTTTCAAAAAGCATTTACTGGTAAAATTCTAAGTCGTGCATTCAAATTGCTGATAATTTATGCGATGGGTCGCATAGTGTGCTGGATTGGTGGGATTTGGACTAGACACCAGTCACAGTGAAATCGGCGGCGATTGACTATAGTGGAAGTACTTAATATTCCTACTGTGTTGTGCCAGATCTGTATCTGACCTGCTTCGGCCGAGTGTATAATCAACACTTTTTAATAATTACGTACCAGTGGCCAATCTGGTAATCTCTTAACCGAGTGCGGGCCCAGGTTGGCCGATGTCGATTAAATAGGAATGGAAGTATTAATGGATAAGATGCTACGGAGTTTTATTTTCGCCACCTTATCTTGCTAAGAAGTGGCGTTAGGGGACAGTCTCATGTAATTTTTCTTCTTCTTTACGCGTTGATGAAACACAAACTGTGTTAGACCTATATGTAGTCACCTGCACAGTTGTGCAGGCTGGGCAGTACAGTAGGTGGAGCATATCCTGCTGAGGGGTTCCACACTGCCATGCTGTTTGGGATGGATCGAGGATATCCCATTTGGCCAGATTATGTCTATAGCGGCCAACCTGAGCCCATGATTTCCAGATTGGCGACTGCAGTTCGTATCCGGCTGGCAGGTGTTCTTCCGGGTCGATGAACTGTAGAGGGATGGGATGTTTATTTCTCCACAGTTCGTATCTCAAAAAGCTTTTACTGACTTATGAATTGAGAAAAACAAGTCATTAATCTCTTGGATCCGCGAACATGCAGTGACCACACGCGGCCATTAATGCACGTTCCACTTTCCAGGTCTTTGCCCTGTAGCGGCTAATATTTTAGCAATAGAGTAAATGCATGATTTTTTTTATCACTCTAAACAAAGCGTATTAACATCAGAAATAGCAAAGTGAAATTATTTTTTTAATATCTATAAAAAATAATAAGTTAAAAGTATTTGAAACTGCTGATTAGACAGAGAGATCCGATACAGCGAATGACGTTATTCGCTGCATAGACGTACAAAATCCATACTAAATTCCGTTTATCTAGAAAGAGATAGAAACAAAGGCTTAAATAGTTATAACTTTTGCGTTGTTTGGCTGATTTATGTCTTGTTTTCGCTTTTTGTCATTATTTTTATAAGAATCAGAATCAGAATTATTTATATGTGAAACATAGGTATAAACATTAACAGCCTTATTCATAAAAAATCCTTAATTGAGGTTTGATGAGTCTGCTAGCAGTCAGCTAGCAGACTGTTGATGGGTCTGTTAGCTAGCAGACTGACGCGTTATGTTGGCCATCTTGACAAATCAAATGACAAAAAAGTTCCGTAGCAGCAAGTAACATAATATAAAAGTTCTTGTAGTTCGTTGTAACTTTGATCGATGTTTTAATAATAGTGTTTTTTTTTTAATTAAGTTAAAACCAGTTTTCGGTGGAAGTTTACATGGTAATGTACATCATATATTTTTTTTTAGTTTTATCATTCTATTATTTTAGAAGTTACATGGGGGGGGAGGACACATTTTACCACTTTGGAGGTGTCTCTCGCGCAAACTATTCAGTTTAGAAAAAAATTATATCAGAAAAATAAATATCATTTTTGAAGACCTATCCATAGAAACCTAGATACACACGTATGGGTTTGATGAAAAAAATAGTTTAGTTTCAGTTTTAAGTATGGTTCCCCATACTTAAAACTGAAACTAAACTATTTTTTTTTTCCACCAAAATGTATTGTTTTTTTTTTCTATTTTTGCTTACCAAATAATTTCGAAAAAAGTGGCTGTGACATACGGACGAACAGACAGACAGACAGACAGACATGACGAATTCATAAGGGTTCCGTTTTTGCCATTTGGCTACGGAACCCTAAAAAAGGCCTCATCGACAATTTAAATATAAAATGACAGCAGTGACAGCAAATTAGATTAAAACGCATTTTTTTACAAATACACACGAGAAAAAAGAAAAGGAACAAAAAAAGAAATGATAAACCAATAACAAAAGATAAAATTTGACGATACAACCCCAAGATCAACTTTTATAAAAAGCGAGATGTTTGTTTTCCCGCCATTTCCGATCCGCATGTTTATGTTGTACCTAAGTGCAAAAAGCTGTAACTACACACATCAAAAATGTCTAGGGATCAAGCATTTTTATGCGGATTTCTTGAGATTGAGATGTGGCTTTGTAATAAATTTATGATTTTATAAATTTATATGGATCCTTTTTGGTGCATTTCATAATTTGAATCAGGAACTCTCAATCAAATTCGAGTAAAAGATGAAAATAAGCTGTCAATATTTTCCCTATAAAAACATACAACGCATTGAAGACATTATTAGTGCTACTGTTTCCCTACTACTGATTAAAACCAACGTTATTATGGAGCGGCGACGTCATTTAAGCAGGGAAGAAATGCTCAGAGCCGTGGGAATGATAGAAGCTGGTTCCCGGCAACGTACTGTAGCTTTAGCTCTGAATACAAGTCAGAGTGTTATCAGTCGACTTTGGACACGTTACCGAAGCACTGGTACCGTGGCTGAGCGCCATGGAGGACGGTATCGCTGCACCACACGGAGACAAGACCGATACATTCAAATCTTAACTCGAAGAGCTCCAACAATAACCGCCATGATGTTAGCCGTGAGGCTTCATCACTCTTCAGGGAACTTAATTAGCGACCAAACAGTCAGAAACCGCTTGCATGAAGTGAACCTTCATTCCCGAAGACCGCTACGGGTACCACCTATAGCAATGCACAATCGTAGGATTCGATATCAATGGGCTCTTGAACACAGAAATTGGGCAGAAGAACAATGGCGTTTCGTGTGCTTTTCTGATGAGTCTCGTTTTGGTATGAGACCGGATACAAGACGTATACGACACTGGAGAACCCCTGGACGCCAACAGCGATTAAAATCCTGCCAGGAAGTCCATCCTTATAGTGGTGGAACCATCATGGTATGGGCGGGTATTTGGATCGGCGGAAGAACTGAGTTGATTTGGATCAGAGGCAACCTCAACGCTCAAATTTATGCTGAGACGATTGTATCAGACGTCATCGTTCCTCTACAAGTGCAAATCGGTCCCTTATTTCAGTTAATGCATGATAATGCACGACCGCACACCGCAAGAGTTGTAAGACAGACTCTCGCCGCAGCTAACATCAATGTCCTGCCCTGGCCTGCTCAGTCGCCAGACTTGAACCCGATTGAGCATGCATGGGATATGCTACAGAGAAGAGCTCTGCCGAATATGGAGGGTATCCAGTCGCAAGAAGACCTTTTTTTGTTGTTGCAACGAACATGGGCGGCCATTCCACAGCGTGATTTGGATGAACTCATTTTGAGTATGCCAAACCGATGTTCTTGTGTTGTTAGTGTTCGCGGTAGAAACACGGATTATTAATTGTTTAAGTTACCCAATAAAATTTTAAAGAAAACTGTTATTTCAGTCTTTTTTTCGAACTTTAATGTTAGTGGTTCAAATGTCAAAAATCCCTTTATTAGGAAAATGGCAAATTTCTTTATTAATGCAAAGGTGACTTGGTTTATCGTTACTGTGACAAACGAAAACACTTTATTTGATGAATCCTTAAAGAAAATTTTAATTAATATCAATCAGGAGAAAAGTTATTGCAAAAATATATGTTGATCCCTAGATACTTTTGATGTGTGTATGTTAATCATGGTAATTTTATTTTTTTCATATTTATTGTTAGTACACGTATCATCTTAAAAACATAATTAAGAGGATTTTTAAATACAAATTTCTGAAAATAAATTTTCCTGGATTTTTTTTTAATCTGCGTAACCCTCCCTTCACTAAAATTATCTTCGGTATGGTTTTTTGCTCTTGTCAAAGTCAGCTGGTCAAATTTCCGGCGGCCATTTTGTGACTTAGCAGGGAGATAAAGGAGGGTCAACGGTCCACTAACGTTAGCAGAGCCTTGATGGACTAATAGCGTTAACAGACGTTTATGAATCATGTTTTTTAGCATCGGGTCTTCAAGGAGCCTTCAAGGAAGCTCTAACTTTATATGAATAAGGGTGTCTAACTTTAGCAGAGCCTTGATGGACTGATTAGCGTTAATAGACGTTTATGAATCATGTTTTTTAGCATCGGGCCTTCAAGAAGCCTTCAAGGAGGCTCTAACTTTTTATGAATAAGGCTGTTTGGATCTTAAAAATAATAAAGTTTTGTCGTTATAGACATACAAATTTGAATAAAGAGAAAAAAACCAATTAAGAACTCAAATAAAATGTCAATTCAAATAAAATATTAAAAATATAAAAAATCAACTGAAATAAAAGATTACATGTAAATATAAATTGTCAGTTAAATATAAATTTAAAAATCACAAAAACGAAATGTCAATAAAAATCCAAAAACTATACATCATAAAATGGTACAGTTACTGTGTGTATAGTACTTTAACATTCCGTACCGAAATAAAAAAAAAAAGAATATTTATGCATATTCCGTAATATAACTGGAAAAATTATCCCTTGGGTGTGTTTCCAAGGAATAATTTACCGGGTTATAAGATATAGTAGTAGTGCCTCGCTGGTCCAGTGGTCGCAGCCGCAACTGCTGAGCATGAGGTCCTGGGTTCGATTTCCGGGTCGGGCAAAGTATTATTGGGGTTTTTCATCAGGAATAGAACGGTAGCAGCCACGGAGTCTGGATTTGTGCCCGGTTAATAGCAAATTCGCCCCCTATTACATGGGATTTAATAATATAACTGATGAAATGTAGGTGTACATAAGTACACCTATGCCTAACCCTTAGGCATGAAATGTCATGTAATGTAACATTAATATGGATAAACAGGATAGGGATTTCAGTTCTTATTTTGAGGTAGGTCCTGAAAATTATGTACTCGCAAATGTCTTTGCATTTGCTACAGCACGCAGTTCATGCCGTATTAGTGTCAATTGAAGATCAGCTCAATGTCACAATCATTTAATCAATTCCCACTGTCATGTTTATTTTTATCCTGCGTCGACTTCAATCATTTTATGTCTTTGTTTTTTTATAGTGTGATTGATTATTTTACAATTGGTATGATTGTAGAATCAAGTTCAGCCGGTGGTGGGATCTCGTGAAAAATGGCGGGGCACAGGTCCGTAATAGATATTAAAAGAACTGGAAGTCATTGGGGGGCTATTTCCCAGCAGTGGGATGACACTATGAGTATCAAAATGAGAATCGGATTCTTCTTACTTAACATACAGATTGTGTTGCTAGGGAATTTGTTCCGCCATCATAACCAGCTGAAATACTGGGAAGTACTGAAAGATGGTGGTGGAGGACTGTATCTTTAGCCATTTAAACGTTCAAAATATGCTGTAGCCTATTATTGATATGTTTTTATTTATGATCTCAGGAGCTATATAATAACAGCCGCTCGGGTCGATCATTAGGTTAAGCCGTGCTTGCCTAGGTTGGTCTGTGGATAGGTGACCGCCCATTACATACCGAGTTTCCTCCGTGCGTCGGAAAGCACTTTAAGCCGTTGGTCCCGGCTGTCATTTTTGTAGATCTTTGACAATCGTTAGGTAGTCAGAGGCCCAAAAAGTCTGACAACCAGTCTTACCAGTCAGATAGGCAGTCGCTCCATGTAAAATACTGATATTCAGCTGCATCCGGCAAAACTGGAAGCCGACCCCAACATAGTTGGGAAAAGGCTAGGCAGATGATGATTTTATTTATGATTTCAACGGTCGAATCGCATAGAATTAACTTCGTTGGATCATTTCGGTTGCTGGCTAAAGTTAAGCGTCCACCTGTCCGCATCGTACGCATCGGACGCATCGCATCAAACGGATCGTAGTATTATTGATCAGATTCGAGCGATCACAAAGAACAAACAAACAACAACACAAGAATACTACAACTGCGTCCGATGCGTCCGATGCGGACAGGGGAACGCTTACCTTTACCTAATACAAAAAGTGTAATTTACTGCCTTTTGGTTTATGACTTTTAAAAAGGGCGGTCTGAGTCGGTCCCTTCATAGTTGGAACATGTTATCATCACGATTTTTGATCTTAATGTTGCTAGTAATATTGAAGCCCTCTCGAATTTCGAACCCTTCTGACGTAGTGGTTATCTGTATTATATTTTGATGCCCTATGTCCAAAAAGGGCCTACATAGTCGACAGTAATTGTTGTGCTCTTTACCTAAAACTAAGTATTTTCTTCTACAGTCCGTCATCCGGCTTCCACCACATGGCCAGGATGATGGATCGAATGATGGTTGAGAGTCTCCAACCGTTCGGGTTCGCGAGGATGACATCGACTAGTGGGCCTGGGGGCAAGAAGGGTGATTCAGATTCCTCTGGACCTCGGGATGGACTCAGATCAGAGCAAAGTGATGTGAGGAGGGAGCGGGCCAAGACCAATCCCAGCGCTACTCACGCTGCTACGGGGACCCGGCATACACCCACACAAGGTAAGTAAAGGTTTTGGCGGAAAGAAATGGATCAGCTTTACATACTGGGTGTAAACGGACCCTTCACGAATCCGTCAACCAAGCATTTTGTACAACAAACAAAGTAACTCTACGCAATAAGAGGGATGATTCCTGACTAAAAAAATATGATTCTGTTTAGTCCGTCAGTTAGATTATCGAAAAATTATGGATACGTGTTTTTTGTTTTGTCAAATTAATAAAAATTGACAAAGATTAAACGCGTCAAAGATCATCATGGCTTGTGACGTCACTTTCTGGTAAAAAAAATTAAGTACTCAAATGTGACGTCACATGAGTTTTCGACGCACTGTATCGTGTTCATTTTTTGTTTACGTGAAAAGAGAAAAAATATGTGAGCAATTTTTTTTGGAAATTACCTGACGAACTAGTTTTTTTTTGTCATCTATTGCTGGGAAACAACTTCTTTTTTAGGGTGAAAAAACACGTTTTACGGTAAAACTCAGTAATGCACTCAAACATGTGCCGATGGACGCATGTAAACGGGTTATGGAGGTATTTAAAGTAAAATTATGACCTTAAGAACTAGTATTAGAAAAAAACTTGTGAGACCGGTGCAACTTTGCCTCCAATATCGCCGTAACTAGTATAAGGTTCCCAGTTATGGTGTAGAACAAAAAATGATCGCAATGATGGGGCGAACAAGTGGGCTTCGATAAGGGTCTATTTACACCCTTAATAGCAGATTAACCCAACACCTCATTGTGAACGGGTCATGAACTACTTTGTTCATACTTTCTTTGGACTTAGAAAATCAATTTTAAGTATCTTTGTTTTGAAGTAGATACCACAACTTACTCAACGTAGATAATCATAAAACAGGCAGTAAATAAAAAAATGGACGATAATCATGTGCATGTGTTGAATTGATTTTACCTAAACAAAGCAAATCTTGTTTCAGTTGTCAAACCATCACATATAGCCCACATGAGTGACAAACCTCCCGATCAACAGAAGAACCCAGATCCAACCACAGAGAAATGGGCGGGAACGCTACGGAGTCGTAACTCCATATTACCAGCAATAGGTAGGAAACCTTCACTTGGTAGTGGAAGAATCCCGGTCACCAGATCTGTTGATAGACTCTCTAAAACAGGAAAGACTCGTCCCCTTATTCCTATAAAACCGAGACTTCGAAGAAAAGATGTGCCCAACGAAGGCGCTGATGTCACTATATTTGAGAAGGATGAAAAGGTTTTCGATGCGACAGGATACGAGCTACATCTGGTGGAGACCTTGGAAAGAGATATTTTGCAGAGAAACCCCGATGTTCGCTGGAAGGATGTCATAGGACTTGATGATGCGAAGTCCGTTCTGCAGGAGGCGATGGTTCTGCCGCTTGTTATGCCCGATTACTTTAAGGTAAGTAGTATACTATCTACATCGTAGAAAACGTTCTTATTAGTTTTTTTTTAATATTTGGTACTGTTATTATAGGTCGTCATGTTCAAAGTGTTTAAAAACGTTATTACTCTTTTATTAATATTACTTACAGAAAAGATGTAATTCTGATGTCTAAACTTAGCTCCAATTAACAGATGTTGAACAATGACCATAATAGTACAATAGTAAAAATAATCGTTTTTTAAATTGCCTTTTACAGCAAGAAACGATAAGTCGTTGAGGAGAATTAGGACATTTCGAGGACTTTTGTTACCTGATACAAATCACCTGCCCAATCTTGGCGTAGCTAGCCGTAGCCTAGTTTAAATTGACGATTTGCGTGAGGGAACTAACGGTCAATGCTCATTTGTTTACCCGTTCTTGTAAAGTTCATTGTTTAGGTTCGTGTTGGCTAATCGAATTATGGTTGGCTATAAAATGTGAAGAAGACAAGGCAGCTAGTTTGTATAGTTGTTTGTATTTAGTGAAGTCTTGTGCCTCTGGAACAAATTTTGGACGAACTGCTTAGGAGTTGCAATTTTTTAATGGAGACCGCTCTATGTTGGAACACAGTCACAGTAGATTCCTCTCTCTTCTCATTAAGACCATCGTTTGATAAGTACAGTAGGCCGTACGTCGTGAGTGATAACACTTTGAACTTGAGTGTGTATGGAGTTTCCATAGAATCAGAGGCCAGCCTACACTAGTTCCCTGAATTGTTAACACAGTACCACTGCAGATACATTTCAAATAATGCTTTCATCTAAAACCCCTTTCCTTCTTTTCTTCGTCTGTATTTACAAGAAACATCTTACACGATAACATTTACGTAATTAGCAATTCTTATTAAAATACTGCGGTTCGCGTCGTACCTGCGTTTTGCGTGACTTGGTGCGTCCAGTGTCGCCCGTAATATCAATAATACAGCGTAGGGCGCTGGTAGTTAGTGGTTCAGGCCTTGAACCACTAAAGTGTGGCCATCGCATGCTATGTCTAGCTGAATATCTGGGCTAGAAATTCGGCCTGGATTTTTGGAGGTGTTTAAAATAATGTATTTGTGGGTTAGTAAAGCAACAAAGGGATTTTTGTTACGATTATGCAATACAAAGTCTGAATTTACAGTATTCAATTGTATGCTAAAACACATATTTTAAACACTTATTCTACATTAGTACCATCACATCCAATGAAGTAAAAAATCAGTCAAACTGGGAAGGCTTAATTGTGGGTTGGCTACGGACACCAGATACTGACAGATGCTCTAGTAGTCTAGTATAACGTCAGTCAGAATCCGGAGCCGGGTCTGGAATTTGTCTGTACCATGTACAGTCGTGGTCTTTTCCGCCTGATCAGTTAATTTTTTTTCGCTTTAATCATGCGGAGGCGACGAGCCACGCCTCCTTAAAGTTTAAGCGGCAAATAAACAATAATTCTCGTTTGGCGTGCGTCGTCAGTGCGCTCGGCCGATCGGTATCTTTTCATTCATTATTTCTATACAAAGTCAACGGGGCGGGGCTAGAGAGCGTTTCTATGTTGTAAGTGCAAGCAAAAATTAGCTTAGTGATGATCAGGCGGGAGTGTCTTCGATAGTACCTACACTGTATACTACATGAGAGTCAAAGAAACATCGATAACAACAACCAACCAACAGCATAAATAAGTCGGGCCAATTTCACCTCTATTTACTCTTGACCTAACACCTACGCTTCTTATCAGGGCATCCGTCGACCGTGGAAGGGCGTACTCCTGACGGGTCCACCAGGCACTGGCAAGACGTTGCTGGCGCGAGCCGTCGCCACAGAGTGCCGCACCACATTCTTCAACGTGTCGTCTGCCACCCTCACCTCTAAATACAGAGGGGACTCCGAGAAACTTGTGCGACTGCTCTTCGATATGGTGAGTAGCTATACAATGTTATGTTCAAATTGAATTCATCAACCTCAGTGTGGTAACAGTTCCGACTAATGACGATTTGTAGATTAAAGGTTCAATCTATGGACGGCGCATTACTTCGTGAGGATACCGGCAAGTCCAATAATCATCGGAGACATGTGAGGGTTAAACGTGGGTACCCACCCACATTTAACCCGGCTCCTTCACCGTAGTGGAGATGAAATAAAATCTGTCTGGGTCTGACTGTTTCTGTTTCTAATGCGCGACACGGACAACTTTTTTTTTCCAAAAAAAAAACAACATATTCAAGTACCTACCTGTTTTTGTTACGTTACCGGCCACCACTGATGTCACTACTCTTAACTTCATAATACTTACAATTAAATTACAGGCAGCATTTTACGCCCCGAGCACGATATTCCTGGACGAGGTAGATTCTCTGTGCGCAGTCCGCGGCGCCGACTCGGAGCACGAAGCGTCCCGCCGGTTCAAGGCAGAGCTGCTCATCCAGATGGATGGACTAGGTGCTCCTTTGTAAGTCTTATTATAGGTTGGGGGACTTATTTATTGAATACTATACGCATGAATGAAGCAGAAATGTGAAGAGATTAACTTAATTCCTTGGATTATTTTACCAGTCAACGTTTGGGTGATGCAACAAATAGCAATTGGTGGACTTCCCGAAATTGACTATTCAATATTTATCTTGGCTTCGGCTACGACTTACTAATGGCTAATCAGATGAATGACCGCCTTCGGACCTTTACCCCGCTGTAAGGCCTGACGGCGCTGACGTCTGTCGCGCACGGTTGGTCGTGACGTCAGCGAGAACAAAATACGGATGTCGGTCTGCGTCGTAAGTCAGCGTCGCGGTATGGTGCTATATAGAACACAATGTATACTCGTACGCGCGACTGACGTCAGCGCAGGAAGAATTCAAGCCTAACTCGGCTATTGTCAGCTTGACTTGACAGCGGCGACAGAAATTGACATTTTTCTCATAAGCGAAGGAAAATAAACCAAGGAAGGTACACAAGATGGTTATTTTTTCACAGGGACATAAAGGCATGGGAGAAGCCTATAGTCAGTAGTGCGTCAAGGCTGCCAAAGAAGATGATTATGACATATTTTTGTTTCAGCCATCGAGAAAAGATCATAATGGTATTAGCGGCCACGAATCACCCGTGGGACATCGATGAAGCTTTCAGGAGACGATTCGAAAAGAGGATCTACGTCGGTCTGCCTGATGGTAAAACTAAGCCTTATTTATTACACTATTTTGTTAATACAGGTAAATCAGTTGCAATCAGGTCAATTAATTCGCTCTAGAGGAGAGTATACTGTTCTCAAGATCGGGATACTCATAATAGGCTTGACGACAGTATCAAAAAATTGCAAATCTATTTAGTCCGTCAGTTAGAGTATTGGAAAATAATGGACACATATTTTTTGTTTTTGTAAATCAATGAATATTGACAAAGATAAAACGCATCAAAACTCGGGAGGGGTCTCGTGACGTCAGAACTAGCTAAAAATTATACCAAGGCGTGACGTATTGAGAATTTTAATAGCGTTATATCTTCGTTAATTTTGGTTTACGTAACAAAAGAAAAAATATTTGGAAATCTATCTGACGGACTAGTTAGATTTTTTTGTCGTCTCGCCTATTGTGCTGTCAGTGGTGGCTCAGCGCGCTTGTTTGAAATGTTGTATGTGAGGTCCTAGATTGTCATCTGTCACCCAAAAGTTCATACACATTAGAGACTGAAAAACGGAGCATGCTTCAAGCCTTGCTTGATGGTATGTTTGACTGTAGAAGTCTTATGAAGGCATAACTTCTAATATAAAGCGTGTAAAACACCTCTTAACGCAGCCGAAAGGCACTTGTTCTCCTCGTCATTGCGATCATTTTTTTGTTCTACACCATACCTGGGAACCTTCTAGTTACGGAGATATCGGGGGTCAAAGTTCCAACTTTTCGACAAGTTTTTTTTTTTAAATACATGTTTTTAATGTAAGATTTTTACTTTAAACACGTCCACGACCCCTGTACTATTCAATCCATCCAACAGCACAATGTTTTGAGTGCGTTACATTGAGTTCTATCACAAAACATGATTTTTCACCCCAACAAAAAAGTCGTTTCCCAGCAATAATTTTTGCGTAAAGTTACCTACTCGTAGTTTGATGTACAGAATGCTTGGTGGACGGCTTCGTGATGAGGTCTTTTACACCCTGTATAAAGATCTCGTGTTACAGTGTTTTCTATCGAACTCCTCCGAAACGGTTTGACCGATATTTATGAAATTTTTTGTGTATTTTTGGTAGGTTTGAGAATAGGTCGTAGGCTATTTTGTATACCAAAAATTATATGGCAAAACAACGGTTGCGGGGTCAGCTAGTAAAACTATAAAAAATGACTGTTATGAATAAATTGACTGTTAATTTCTCAGAGACAACAAGGATAAACCTCCTAAAGCTGTGCCTACGAGGCGTGACGCTGGCTGACAGCGTCCAGCTAAAAGATATAGCTGCACAACTCGATGGGTACAGCGGCTCAGATATCAGTAACCTTTGTAGGTAAGTTAGAAGAAAACAGCCGTTGTAAATGAATAAGTACAGATATCTCCATGTTTGCCCTGGGCAAGACCAATACGTCCCATCTCCTTGCGTGAAGCTGCGACCACCCCAGTTTTGCCCGTATGCAATGTTTTGTCGTTGTTAATTGACGAAACATCGAGGTAGCTGTGCTTCGTCTAAAAATCACCACTGTCCTCAAAACGGTGAAGGAAAATATCGTGACAATACAATGCATGTCTAGAACCAAAAACTCGAAACCATTGCGACATCCAAAACCCCGCACTGGGCCCGCTTGGTGTTTCATGGCAGGTTCCTTTCACGGACGCTCAGGCTTGTGTTGCAGCAGGCGGAACGTCTTCGCCTGTATTGATAACAAGCATAATTGACTTTTTTTACCAACAAGCTACTATTTTTATTCAGGGACGCAGCAATGATGACGATGCGTCTCAAAATAGCAGGCAAAAGTCCAGACGAAATACGACAGCTGAAGCGATCCGAATTGGAGGCTCCGGTTTCTAGCGCAGACTTGAAACTTGCTATCGAGAAGACCAGGTACAAAACACAAGAAGAATATGACATAATAAGACAATTTTTATTTTTTTTATTAACAATTTAATCATACAACCATTGCACAAAACAAAGTAGTAAGCTGTGATGAAAACAACATTAACAAAATGTCGCTGGCCTATCCAATCGCGGTAAAGCCGTTACTGTTGTCTTAGAGTGACATAGAAAGCAGTCGTATGTCTGTTTTTGCGATTGAGCAGCTTGTTCGCCGAGGGTTCAATCGACCTCGAAGTTGTACCATCCACAGCAAAACCGTTGAAGATTAACCATGCCGTTTGTTCCTAGACGGACAGTATCCGACGCAGACGTGACCCGCTACAACAGCTGGATGTCCAAACACGGATGCTCCTAGCGCCGCGCCTGGGCTCTCCGAGCCCTGCTACAGAAGCTGCGCACCGATTAAACGTATCTGCTCTGTGATGTAGACTGCTTTTGTTAGGCTGATGACTTTGAATCACTACCTTAGGATCCTAAGATCGCTAACCGTTTTGTAGTTATACCTTAGGTCTCTGTTTTTATAATTGGCTCGATAGTTTTTGAATTTTGATGGCCTCAAACTTCGCTACTTTCATGGCGTGGTAGCACAGAAGTCACTTTGAATACGTGCTTTGGGGTACAGACAAATTTGACTCAATGCAGTCGATCATAGTGAGCGACTCGGTTCCACGTCTAGGTTTACCAGATTTGAAATAGTCAAAAATTTCTCTGGGATAGTGGCCAATCAGACCTGAGAGCAGTATACTAATTCTAGACGAGCGTAGTTCGTATTCCCACAACAAAGCTGAACGTACTGAACTGAAGAAAAGCTATCACGTTTAGAGTTCACTAATTTAAATTATGACACACTTCGGTATTTTTTAAACGAAAATATGAGTAATGTGTAGTGCACTTTTAGTAAAAATGTTGGTAACCCTTCAGCTACGCGAAATAACCTAGTGCAAGGAGTGAGTTTACCATTTCCACCATAAGAATAATAAATAATACGAATTTCGTTAGTTACTTAATTATGTTGGTTTTAGTTGGAACTAAATTTCCAATACGGGTGCGATTTTTGTTAGTAAGTGAAAAAGCATCAGCCTAATTGAAAAGCTTCACGTCACGTGTGCGTAGATATCGATGCAAGATTTGAACTGAGGAGTGGACTCGAAAAATTAATGAGTGTTAATTATTATTATAATATTACGGTGTTCGCGTCGTGATTTGATTCTCGTGGAACTTTAAAGCTTTTGTGATTTGGATCATTGTGGATATTTAATGATATCCCTGCGTGGTGTTTTAAGTAGTGACGGGTAAGGAGGTCTGTCGATTCGGAGTAAGTTACAAATGGACTCTGATGGACTAAAACATTGGAGCATTTGGTACCTGTACCTCCGCCGACGAGGACGTCATTAACTCAAGAACGTAGGTAACGGTATTGAAAAACTAAATTATCTGTATGATTATATTAATAGATGATTTGTCATTTTGTTGCTAGCTCCACACTAACTGTCGGCGAAGAGTGCAGGTGCACCTTTCATTTGTTTTCTACTCCGGGATTGATCATGGCTTTGATGAATTAATGTGGCTTTTAGAAAATAAGATTACAATACAACACTATGCTTGCGACTTATATGTACATACGTACAGAACTTTAACGTCGTCAGTGCGTGACTGTAAAATGATATGACCATATTAATTCAACAAAGTAAAGTATACATAATAAAGATTTTGATATTTCTACATAAGATGCACTTTAAACGGATAGTTGAGTGCAATTAGACAAAAAGGTGGAACGAAGTTTATAGTGATCGGATTTTTATGAGACTTCTTTATTGAGTTCTTAGAGGTGTCGAGAAGAAAGTTACAAAAAAAAAGCCACAATTGTGAAATTTAAAGTTATACATGAACAAAAAGAAAATTTAAAAAAGTATTTCTTCTCTACACATCTAGAAACTCAATAAAAAAATTCCAATAAAAAATCCGACCACTAAACTTCGTTCCACCTCTTGAGATTTTTTTTTGCTAATTGCTCTCGGCTAGGATAGTTTAAAAAAAAATGTAAAAGAATTAAAAAATGTTTTACACGATGTAGTAGAAATTATCCACATAATTATATAACTTACCTACTGATTACAGCGAAGAAACAATTTTACTTCTTTATATTTTATTGACGACTACGAAAACATAATACTCATGTTATTAATCCCACATAAATGTAAATTACTTTCAATATTGCTTACAATAAACTATTTACTTTATATCTTATTGGTTTAAATTGTGTCTATCGTAATATATTATATTAATCGGTCGCTTTCGTTATTTAATTTGTTGATAACTTTGCTTAGTAATTAGAATTTAATTTTACGAGAGTTTTAGTAGGATATGGATCTTTCTTGGTTTTTCTTTTTGTTGGAGATTGTTCTCAAGGAATTTATCTAAAATTTGTTTTGTAATAAAAGAACGAGAATGGTCAAAATCTGTTTATTGAGGAATGGCGTAAAAATAGTGTAGTTTACAAATTTTTGTCTGTCTGCGTAAATATTTCAGTGTAAAATGTAGCTGTTCCGTGCCGGATTACGTGTAGATAAACGATTTTAATAAAGCTCATACGAAGTTTGATACAGTAGAGTTTGATTTCACTAATTTCTTGATATGTCTCATAATATGTTAAGGCCACAAATTGGTCCGTTAAGTTAGTAACAAAATAATAAAAAATAACTAACAAGAAAAATATAATATTCAACTATAGGTAATATAATGATTATTAAAATAAATAATTTGGTGTTACATTAAACAGTTTGACTTTGAAAGCCAGATTGTTTAATGTTAATGTTTTATAATTTAATCAAAATTAGATCAGATTTTAGTCTGAATCTTCAACAAAGTGACTAATTTAGAGATGTACCAACTAGCTGACTGCTGAAACTCGATTTGAATTCGTTTCTTGATATCGATTAATTTGATCAATCAGGCAGTTGTACCAGTTCACACATCTCGACTAAAAATATTAATATATCACTATCCATGCGATTGTTTTACTAAAAATTACAAAGATGGAACATTCCTTATAATATTTAAAGAGTGAATACTTAATAATTCGCTAGTTTTGAAGGCACTATAATAATATTTACACGAGAAACGATTGCTCAACAAACATGCGATTAAATTTAAAAAGAAAACGTATCTTTGGCTAAAAATAAAGATATAATTGTCGTTTACACGCGCTCAAACCGTGAACCAGCTGTGACATCTATTTTAGACTAACATGCTTCAACGTACGATGCTCTTTTGCCTTGAACCACTTTTTTCTGTAGATGTTGAATTATTTTTCTTTAATTCTCGGTATGCGACGGATTAAGCTCGGGCCAGACTGATGCGGATCCCGGGCTTACAATCGCGCTGATTGTGATATAACTAACTTGAATTGATGTGTTTAAACTTGCCCGAATAGTCGCATAACTTCCGATTATTAAAACAATTGACGCACTACAGTTGCGTCTCGTATCCCGCACTGTATTCGATTCAGAATGACAAGAGTTTCAAACAATTTTTTCTTGAAGCTCAATTTAATCAAAATTGTTACAAGGATATTAGTAGTTATTCAATTCGTTTGTCACAGAGAGAGTGCATGTAAACCGGTCCAATAAAATAAAATTGACTTAAAACAAACAAAAAATATATCATTTCGCTTAATCTAAAGTTAAATATTAAAAGAACATTGTATTGTGATTTTAAAAATAATGTGAATATGTGTTCATGTCACACGTCACATGACTCAATATGGATGTCTTTTGTTCCGAATTTGTACTAAAAGACTCCGAAACTACGTGATTCCGGACATGCGAGTAATTACAATTCATTTGCACAATCACAACTGTATTTAAAGACAATATTAGATACTCGGAAGATTTTTGAATACTTTGTCCTGTTTATATATATCATTATAATTCTCTATGTTCCGTGCTACCAAGTCAAAATGATCTTCGGTAAATAATAAAAATTCTGTAATGTTGTCGTCAAATACAGTGTGTTCTCATTACAACTTTCTGTCATTAATTTATAGTTTTTCACCTACACTACTTACAATTTCTGAAAAATCTAGCAACAAATTCAGAAGACTACAAAGTTCTAATCTCTAGGTAATCTTTAAATTTCGTTTGTACGTAAATGATATCTGAGAACTAATTTTAGGATGAAAATAGGTGGTGAATGCCAGTCGCGTTGAAATATACAACATTTGAGTCGAGTGACGAACTATCTTCATCTATAATTTTATTCACTTAGCATATACTATAGTGGCCATAGTTAAAATATCTCTTGGCTCCGACTAGTTTAAAAATGGCTTCTGTGTCTAAGGCACTTAGGTTTACTTTTAAATAGATTCTAGTCACATCCCCCAAAGAAGAAATTGATGTCTAAACTGACATATTTATGCTGCTTGCTCAACGATACAGGTTCCTAGAACGGACAAGGCCGAATCGTTGCGCGTGAACTAGTAGTCCCATACTTTCTGTATGCGCTCGCACGTAAGGTATTCACGTAGAACACTGGTTGCTGGCAGGTCGGCGCCGATAATAGTTAGAGAGCCCACGACACTAAACCTAGCTCGATAAGACTCCCAGGTGATATTATAATTAGTCACGTTATTAATGGAGGAACACGAAATGGCGATGCTGCAATGCGAAAAACCAGAAGGCGCTATTAAAAAAAAACGATTTTTAGTATGATAAGACTCCCAAGTTTCGTAAAATTATTCTTACGTGACCGTGACACGCTTTTTTAATCAGTACAAATCGAAAGGAACCAGGTGATTGCAGACAAAAGTCTTATCGAACTAGGTTTAGTGTCGTGGGCTCTCTAACTATAAGCGCCGACAATTTCTAACAGCCAGCGTTCTACGTGTATACGCAATAAAGAAACAAGTATATAAAAACAGTACCTAAGCCTTTTTTTCTTGCCCTGACAAACCGGGAACGGAAATCTTGTACCTTTATGCAAACACCCATACTCGTTACTTCCTAATCAGCGTAAAACAATGATTTTATCAACTTGTACTTCTATCAAAAGATTTCCATGCAATTCCAGAACTTTTACTTCCATCAAAAGATTCCCATACAATACTGACCATACAACTTAACAAGGCACTCGTTACGTTACTCATTGGGTCTACCCACGCGACTGACAATCCACCTACAGTCCTTCCACATTTATATTACATCTGACAGCAACAACCAAATAGGAACCTAATTTGAACGGTTCTTAAAGCTCACTATAATTTTGACAGTTGGCATTGGTGACATCGTAAAGATATCGTTGTGATGTTGACAGTGACGGGAATCAGACGTAAATTAACTGTTAAAGGACTGTCTTCAGCATCACCAGCATAGCCGTTCACCTTCGCAGGTGGTATGTTTGGCTACTTATTCTAATTAGTCTTGTGGTCACTCGGGCGGCCCTCCGTTAGTTTCCGCCGTCGCCTTGCGCTCGTCATCTTCATTCTCTAGGATGTCGGAAAAGCAGAACGGCGCGAAGGGATAACCTTGACCTTCGTAGAACTTGCTCATGAATTCCACCCTGAAATTGAGAGGAGTGGGTTTAGCGTTGGAGGAGGAATCAGTCCTAGGCTCGGGTTCCAAATCTAGGCTCGGGATCAAAGCGCATAAAAGGAGCAGCACGGAGACGTACAAGATTCGTCCAATGACAGAAGGGAACTTCCACACATTCGACCCTGTAGGTATGGTATCATAGAGCAATAACGTGAAGTTTTGACGTACCAGTGCAACCGCAACGTGTGCAGGAAAGCAGACAGGCCTTCCATGAGCACGAGGATGGCCAGCGTGAAGAACGCCCACACGGCGAAGATGATGTACATCTTGACGGAGCTCACGCCCGGACTGCCCATGCCTTGGATGAGCACGCGCTGCCACAGTACTGCTGATAGCTCTGATGGGAAGAATAAAAATTTGATTAGAAAAACGGTTTTATGCATATAGGTACAGTGATTTCGTTTTGTTAAAAGGGCCCCTAGATAGATGCTTTATTTTATCAAAGTGTTGGGAACTATGGATTGTGTTAGTGATAGATGACATAAACACTTTAACAAAATGGTTTTAAACCCACTTGGGGTCTACCAAGGAGTGGAGAAGTTGCCTCCGTGGATTATACCGACTGTTTTGCCGTCTTTACTCGGCATTCAATCTTTTGGCACTAGTTAAATCAAGGCACGTGCCCGCCCTCTCACTTCTACACTTAGATTTAAGCCATAAGAACCAAGAGACCAAAAAAAAGAGCAGGACAGAACAGAATGATAGACAAACTCACGCGCATGAGCGAGCGACAGCGCCCACAGCCGCAAGTAGGAGGCGGTGTGCGACACGGCGCCCAGCACGTACTCGATGGTGTGGATGCATTGCGTGATCAGCTCCTCCGCCATGCCTTCATCTTGTTCCTCCTTCTCTTCCACGTCTCCGCTTTCTACTCCTTGTTGGTATTTCTGGAAGTGGAAGAAAAGGTTGAAGGTAGAACATCAATCCTGGCCCTCTACAAGATGGACTCGTGAAGGTCGCGGAAATCTACTTGATGAAAAGGAAAGAATCGATCGTTGTGGCGATTCTTGTGTGTTTTGTCTAGCAATTAAGGCATTCGTCTAACTAAATGATGATTTAACTTCAAACACGCAATTTTTGTCGGATGCAAAGGTTGCGTAAACAAAGTTTACAATAACTACGGTAGCCAGATTTATGAGCATGGTTGCGCTAAACTTCATACATACAATTATGATTTTCACTATAGGTACAGGGTGTAAAAGACCTCATCATGAAGCCGTCATCCAAGCATTCTGTACATCAAACTAAGTAAATTTACGCAAAAAATATTGCTGGGAAACAACTTTTTTTTGGGGTGAAAATCATGTTTTGTAGTAGAACAATGTAACGCACTCAAAACATTGTGCTGATGGATGGATTGAATAATACGGGGGTCGTGGAGGTGTTAAAACTCTTACATTAAAAACTTGTCAAAAAGTTGGAAATTTGACCCCCAATATTTCCGTAATTAGAAGGTTCCCAGGTATGGTGTATAACAAAAAAAATATCACAATGACGGGGAGAACAAGTGCCTTTCGGCTTCGTTAAGAGGTGTTTTACACCCTTTATTCCTCACTGGTCCACCATTCATGTGCCAGGCTCATACTAGGCTTTATCGTTCAACAGGAAGACGTCACCGAAGGATACAACTGAATTTGGGAAACTACCAACATCTAAAAATCTGTATCTTACCTTTTGCTTTCTAGCCACGATCATCTTATAAATTGGCTTCCCGAACAGCATCACGGGTATACACAAAAAGCCAAGCGCTAGGAACGTCTTCTGGACCGTTTCCTGTCCATCGAACATCATCGCACGGCAAGGAAACTTGTCCTCAGATTTCTTCATAAGCATCATATTGATGAAGATGATGAGCACTGAGGGGGCGCACGATGTGCCTAAAGCAGGATCTGAAAAGACGAACAGTGGTGAGCGTTTTATAGCATATACCAAGAAACCCTACCCTACCCTACCCTATTTTGAGTTGCCAAGATTGTAATGGTCTTTGGTATGGACTACTTTGTGTGTACTACTCTTCTTCTTCTTTGTACCTACTATGGACAAAAGAATTATTATATTAAACATCAGTTAGTATTTTTCTTGCAGGCAAATCAGTGCAAATCAATTTATCACCAGTTGCAATGAATCTTATAAAAATGTTTGAAGACCCCAAATATTTGAATGCGATTGCTCTACTGAGAATGCTAACTGTAGAAATCCTCTCCTAGAGTAATTAATGACAGAAAGTCCCTAGAAGTCTGTACTCTTATTGACTCAGTAAATGAAGTGTTAACACATGCAAGTATTTACCTTCCGCTATAGCCGAATACTTGATCCACTTTATAAACATCAGCAAACAAAGATACCAAAACAGCAGCAATAGAAATAGAATTTGCGGTATATACTGAAGGAATATCATCTCTCGCTTCTTGAAGAAGCTGTGGAAAAAGAACACCGTTAATTATGGCATCTTCGCTTTCTATTGGAAACGCACTAAACATTCTAGTTTCTATGAATACAGTAATTACTTGAAGTTTACCACACTCATTGTTACACCGAACGCCATATGGATCACCCCGAATATTATTGACAGTTTCATCTTGAACGAGTTTAGGAATATTATGTTGTTTGAGGCGAACTGGAAATAAGAAAATTCATTGTTAGTTAGGTTCAAATTGAAAACTACCCGATTTTTCTCCCCATCAACTAATTTCACTTCATCAAAATTATTTCCCTGATTTCCTCACGGTTGCTGATTATAAGCTGGAGGTGAAATATTACTTATTACTATTATAAATACGAAAGATTGTGAGGATGTATGGATATTTGTTTCTCTTTCACGTAAAAACGGTTGAACGGATCATTGCACCCGTTTAGTAGGGTGCAATTTGGCACATAGATACTTTATAACCTGGATTAACATATTTTTATTCCGGTAGTACGATCTCGTGGGATAATTAACGAACTCGGCGCGGGTGAAGCCGCGGGCATAAGCTAGTAGGAAATGAAGCAATCGCAGAGTTTTGGAAAAGGGCAAAATTATTTTGTCGAATTGAAGGAATTTAAATTCTCACCTGCCAAGCAGGGTCCAACCCGAATGGATAAGGCGTCTGTGTATACGCCGTCTTCGGATCCAATTCTAACGCAGTATGATTCAGCAGAATTCCATCCTCATACACATTTCTCCAACTTGTCCCGAAGATATTCAGAGATTTTGAAAACATATCGTTGTATATCAGACCAGTATATATCGAAAATATTCCCATTAGGAGTATAATGTATCGTCCGCCGAAGAAAATGTTCCATATTTCGTTGTCTGTCTTGGTTTTGAGGAATTTCTTCTCGTATATGACTAGGATAGCTGCGAAGGCTGTCATGATGATCCCATGGCCGACGTCCCCGAACATCACGGCGAAAAGGAACGGGAATGTAATGATGGTGTATAATGCTGGAAATGATAAAATAATAGTTAGTTGGTGATTCAGTAGATTTTATTTGAATAAGGGAGTGACTAGTTAACCACACTAATTGACGCATATAGGCTCGAACAGGTCAGAAAGACTTTTAAAGAACAATAAAAGTGAAAAAAAAAAATGAGTTTCGCCTTGTCTTGGTTCGGACGAGGGAATTGACATCGCGTAAAACTATAAATGCAAAAAAATAAATGTGATCGGGTCTAGAAGATTCTACGTCGATAAGGTCCCTCTCTAATATCATCAACAGAGCAACATAGGATGAGGGCTCGTGTGATTTTTTTTGAGGTATTTTAGAATATTTTAGAAGTCAGTTGAATAAGTACCTGGATTGACTTCTCTGTAGCTGGCGATTCCATAGGAATCAATCAGGTTCTGAAAACCTCTGGTAAACTTGTTGGTCCTGTTGAATGTGGGAGGCGTCTCGTTTGTTGGTACGTAGTGTAAGATCGAAGGGATAGGGCTGCCACTTGCTTTCTGTAACATAAGACAGATTGAATCAAATAAAACCAATAGTTATCCTGAAGTAGGTAAGCGTGGGCCAAAAGGGGGAAAGCCTAAGGAGTGGGTGGAATAAGGCTGCCAAAGACGACGATGATCATGGATAAAATAGGAAGGCAAACCATTTTGTGGTTATTAAAATCATTGATAAAACTAATATAAACAGTTTAACGACGAGAACCATCATTCAAGTCCGGCCTAGTTCCAGAACTCCAAAATAGAAATGAAACTATACAGGTCCTTAGAAAAAAAGATAGCTTTGATACAAACTAGTGAGATCTACATACATCACTACCACACAGGGTAGCAGTAAGAGAAGAAGGCTGACGGAGATAAAACATCAAACAACGGAAAAGGGGACAGGAAAACAAGTTCAGTACACTATCCAAGCTCCACAAAAAAACAATTGACAATCAAATCTTACCACTTACATACTATGGAAATGAAAAAGAAGTCAACAACCTCTCCACCATTACTAAAAACAATTGAGCATCAACTCTCACCACTCCGTTTTCCAAAGCTTTCTGAACCGCAGTGAGGTCTCTCCTCGGCACCCAGCACTCAGCGATGAGGCACTTCTTCACGATGTCCATACTAAACATGTTGAGGGTGTGGTAGATGGCCTTTTCCTTGCGTACGGCCACCATCCAGGTGCTGATGTCTCTGGCTATATTGGTGAGGACCAGGCGACGGTGGTTCTCGGTTTGTTCTAGTACCTGAAATTTTGGAAGAACAGCTGATGGTAAATTATTATTTGTAGACAAAATGGACGCAGTGGAGTTCACTAAGAATGTAGTTAACTGATGATAAATGCTCTTTCCTTCATGAATAACATCGGATTTTCGTATGTCGTTTGGCAAATTAGTTATCTTTCCATTTTGAGCAGGAGTGACGGGTTAATAGATTCTGGGTTGACCTACGTTTTAATCTAAGATCCAGTATTAGAATTATTATGTGTTTATTTCATGATGACAAAGATGATTATAATTGTTTGAGGTGAATTTGTTTTGCTACTTTCAGACTTGCTTTGAGACTCGTAATTTTAAGATATAAACAGTTTGGAACTCTTCGACTTTTCTGTTTTAAACCAGGCATTGCACTCATCATCTACTTGCCCTTGTCTCCTGTGCCAGCGCAACACGTTGTTTTCTTCCATTCAACCGTCACGCTGTCATTTACTCCACTACACTAGAGGCACTTACCCAATTCACTCATCAACTATTTTACAGATTATAATCATTATACAGCATAAAAACTTCCAAACAATACACACCATTTCCAAATCCTTGATTCTAGTCCCAACTCCTGCTAGCATGTCCAGTTGGTCTTTGTACGTCGGAGGACATGGATACAGCGTGGCTTTGAAACCATGGCAGACCTTCTTTACACGGATCTTGATCTGTTCGCCGTGGAAGAACACCACGAACACTGTCTTCAGGAGCTCGTGACCCTGGAAAAGGAGTAGATGAACTGTTAGATAGATTCTATGATGGAACATCTAACAAAATGTAATACAAAGGCGTTAAAACTAGGACTGTCCTACTCTCAACGGTGAAAGAAATTATAGTAAGGAAACTTGCAGGTCCTAAAACCAAAAAATCGAATTCATGTGACATCTATCAGCACTGGGCCAACTCCAGAAAGTTCTATGCTGCGTCTGCAAATAAATGTGCATCTAGCACGAAAGAAGAAAAGACAGGTAACATTGAGTCGAATCATTTGTCGCTGATAGAAACATTTGCATTCAGAAGTGTTGGTGACTTAGAAAAGCCTATGTGCCAGTAGACCGCAATATATCAAGTTCGTAATGAGGTTGACTTGCTAGGGGACTATATACCAGACGTAGGTACTAATATTATGACAACCAATTCTTGAATAGCGGCAGTCGTGCTCTCAGCACTATACAGGGTTAGTTTTCAATGACCAGCCAAATTTTCAGAGATGGTGTATGTGATGTAATGAAAAAAAAAAAGCATTTTTTTAAACAAAATTTCATACTGCCCAACAGTGGGACTGAATAGGATAATTAAAAAAAAAGCACACATTCCTGTCCACCACTAAAAAGGAAACGTGTGGATATTGCAACAGCATAGTTCAGTTCAACAACCTAGATAGGTAGCACACACATTAAAGCGGTGCATGCACGCACACAAGTAGGTACATTGATTCCCACTAGGTTTATGATTTAGGAAATTTTTACGACATTTTCAAATGAATGCTATTATTTTATTTTATATTTTTCGACAATAATATTTAAAACGCACTTTTGGTTTGATATCTAGATCTTAGTTTTAAATTTTGGCTGGTCATTGAAAACTAACCCTGTAGATAAAGGTGTGTGTTGTCGAAGTACAGTTTGTCGGATTGAAGCTAGTCAAATACTATTTTCTGTCGAAGCAATGAGTAGCCGAACTATTGTTTTTCGAAATTGGGACCGTGTCGAAATAATTAATTGTCGAAGTTCAGGATGACACTCAGCGAGCACGGTTCATTAATCGCACAAGACATTTCGGCTGCAAAAATGCAAAGATTAAGATAAAATATGTGTTCCCTAATATTCCTGTCAGTGTAGAAACATTATTTACATTTACAATCATAGCTTCCGGTAGCGAATGTTATTAGGATAATTTAGTTTCTAGAAAAACGTTAAATATCTGTGCAATGGCTTTATTAGTAGCGGAAGTATTAATGGCGTAGTATTCATAAGTTTCAAAATATATTCAACATCTGAACGTTATGATAAGATTGGACGTTCATATAACATCAATTATTATTTAGGCAGACTTTCACGGCTTAGTACGGTCGAGCAAGCTATTTGGTTTACAGTTTAATCCAAAAATTACATTGTAAAATGTAAACCAAATAGCTTGTCCGACCGTACATCATCACAATCATCATTATTTATTTTTGGGATTAATCGTTCGTTGTTCGTTCGTTATTTCATTTTTAATGATCTCTGCAGCTCTAATTGTCAACTTTGCAATAAAAATAGAATTTTACGTGATACACAAGTGGCTTTTGGTTATTTTTTTTATTATCTGTGTGATTTTTTAAATTAAATTATAATAAATACAGTAAGATTATGTATGAGTTTACAGAATTCTTGTTCAGCAGAACCTATATCTTTTCAAACTGATGGTGTGTGCCTTAGTTATAACTGGTAGTTACCGAATATACATAAATGCCAAAAGGCTTGCCAGTAGGTGCTGACCTAAATGTCGAAACAAGGGTGAACGGATGTAGGGCTATGTAATGTGGGGAATGTATGGGGATTATAATCGGGACAGTTATGTAATGTTGACCTTGACGTAACGTACACATGGACGGTTTTATAATGTTCTAGGTAAACCAACCCTTTAGCCCTTCGAATTGCGTGAGTTTCTACCATAATTTTCACCCTATTTAGGGATAGAACCTTCAAAGTCGCTCTCTCTTGGGAGAAGACTGAATAATTCACACTAGGCTTTTGTTTTTGTTTCGAGAAGCTCGCTTGATAATTCCGTCCCTTACTATCTTTTATGAAAGAACCAGCAAGGGGTTGCATAAAAAGGGGGAAGCAGGTCTAGATATAAAAGGCTGGTAATAGCTAAGTATCCGTACATACTTGTTCAGGAATAGATATTGTTACAACCGGTAATATGGTACGTAGGTTTCCATTTACGATTGTACTACCGCGCTTATTGCCGGTCAACCACTTTTCAACCTAATTACTCAGGGCGTAGGGTTGAAATGTGCTCGTCCGTCATTGAACTCGATTGTACCTACAACATTATAAATATCCACAAAAGTACCTAAACAAAGCTAAACCAACTCCAAAAAACTGTAAATCAGTTAGTTTTCCAAACTTTTCTGACAAGGTCATTGCCCCATTTCGTGAACGACAGAGATTTATTCCTAACGACGTTGTGAGTTGTGACGCGTTCCATATTCTAGCGTTTACCCAGAACTTATAAAAGCTTTGTAATGGGTAACAACGTCTAGAAAAATCAATATAAGCCAGGGGTTAGCGACCGGCCACTTGTGGGCCTCCCCTATAAAATACTGTGGTGTTTTATTGCAGGCTGGATGCGTTTAGATTTTGTTGTTTTAAGGTCCGTTTATGACAGTGTTGAATTTGAAAAAGTTTGGAACAGGACGAAATTGGCGCCTGCATACGCAATGCGCTTTTACCAATCATAGCAATGAAAAAAAGTGTCGCCAAGTTTCTGTATCTGAAATAAATGCAAATAACACCATAAGAAAAGTCATCATGTGCCTAGTCTTTTCACTACTACACACATCAAAAGTATCTAGGGATCAACATATATTTTTGCAATAACTTTTCTCCTGATTGATATTAATTAAAATTTTCTTTAAGGATTCATCAAATAAAGTGTTTTCGTTTGTCACAGTAACGATAAACCAAGTCACCTTTGCATTAATAAAGAAATTTGCCATTTTCCTAATAAAGGGATTTTTGACATTTGAACCACTAACATTAAAGTTCGAAAAAAAGACTGAAATAACAGTTTTCTTTAAAATTTTATTGGGTAACTTAAACAATTAATAATCCGTGTTTCTACCGCGAACACTAACAACACAAGAACATCGGTTTGGCATACTCAAAATGAGTTCATCCAAATCACGCTGTGGAATGGCCGCCCATGTTCGTTGCAACAACAAAAAAAGGTCTTCTTGCGACTGGATACCCTCCATATTCGGCAGAGCTCTTCTCTGTAGCATATCCCATGCATGCTCAATCGGGTTCAAGTCTGGCGACTGAGCAGGCCAGGGCAGGACATTGATGTTAGCTGCGGCGAGAGTCTGTCTTACAACTCTTGCGGTGTGCGGTCGTGCATTATCATGCATTAACTGAAATAAGGGACCGATTTGCACTTGTAGAGGAACGATGACGTCTGATACAATCGTCTCAGCATAAATTTGAGCGTTGAGGTTGCCTCTGATCCAAATCAACTCAGTTCTTCCGCCGATCCAAATACCCGCCCATACCATGATGGTTCCACCACTATAAGGATGGACTTCCTGGCAGGATTTTAATCGCTGTTGGCGTCCAGGGGTTCTCCAGTGTCGTATACGTCTTGTATCCGGTCTCATACCAAAACGAGACTCATCAGAAAAGCACACGAAACGCCATTGTTCTTCTGCCCAATTTCTGTGTTCAAGAGCCCATTGATATCGAATCCTACGATTGTGCATTGCTATAGGTGGTACCCGTAGCGGTCTTCGGGAATGAAGGTTCACTTCATGCAAGCGGTTTCTGACTGTTTGGTCGCTAATTAAGTTCCCTGAAGAGTGATGAAGCCTCACGGCTAACATCATGGCGGTTATTGTTGGAGCTCTTCGAGTTAAGATTTGAATGTATCGGTCTTGTCTCCGTGTGGTGCAGCGATACCGTCCTCCATGGCGCTCAGCCACGGTACCAGTGCTTCGGTAACGTGTCCAAAGTCGACTGATAACACTCTGACTTGTATTCAGAGCTAAAGCTACAGTACGTTGCCGGGAACCAGCTTCTATCATTCCCACGGCTCTGAGCATTTCTTCCCTGCTTAAATGACGTCGCCGCTCCATAATAACGTTGGTTTTAATCAGTAGTAGGGAAACAGTAGCACTAATAATGTCTTCAATGCGTTGTATGTTTTTATAGGGAAAATATTGACAGCTTATTTTCATCTTTTACTCGAATTTGATTGAGAGTTCCTGATTCAAATTATGAAATGCACCAAAAAGGATCCATATAAATTTATAAAATCATAAATTTATTACAAAGCCACATCTCAATCTCAAGAAATCCGCATAAAAATGCTTGATCCCTAGACATTTTTGATGTGTGTATGTTAGGATTGGATTCTAGTCTGACCGGATGCAGCTGAGTATAATAAATCAATAAGCATAATTAGATGAAGCGACTGCCTATTTGACCTCTACAATAGGGTAGATGACAAAAATAAACTAATTAGTATTACATATTTTTTCTTTTTTCACGTAAACAAAAAATTAAGACTATACAATGCGTCGAAATTCGTGTGACGTCATATTTGAGTCAATTTTACTCAAATGATCTTTGACACGTTTTATCTTCGTCAATTTTTATTAATTTGATAACACAAAAAACACGCATCCAATATTTTTCGATAATCTAACTGACGGACTAAACAGAATCATATTTTTTAGTCAGTCATCATCCCTATTCAGGTTCTAGGCACACGTTACTCCTTTGTAATACAAAGACATTTAAATATTTACAAGCGATAGATTGGGCAAGACGAAGAAAATTGTAATCCAATACTTGTTACCACTTAGTAACAAATCGTTCTATCTAGTGTCATACGCCCGCTTGTCACGTAGCATTCGTGTGTCAAAATCGAAAATGTTCGGGATCAAACTTTAGTCGTTTAAATCTCTTTGTTAATAATAGTTGATAAAGTTTTGGATTTATAACAACTGTCAAAGATCTGACGTGACATATGACAGGGGAGAATAGAAGAACAAAACGTTTTGCGCCCACCCCAAATAAAATGGGGACAAGCAGTGGAAGATGATTATGTTTCTATCAACATTAACCTTTCCAAAACCATGTCCTACGTGCCATTAAATTTTCACAAATATCTTTTTAAAAACAGTGATTAAACCGTAGTGATTACTTTCTGTACCTATCGGTCATTATTACTTTACTTATCCAAAACTATATCATACGTACCTACTCTGATTATTCTTTTTAACATACGGTTCGCGTGTTTAGGTCACGTCAGGCCAGTGAACATTTTACGAAGCCTTCGTACATGTTATTAAACGAATAATTTTGATTTAGATAGGTCAATGACATAAAGGCCAAAGGTTTTAGGTTGATGTACTCTATACGTTTGAGATCCTCCCTCGGTGACTGATATGGGCTTTTATTTCTACACTATAATGTTATTAAGAGGAAAGAGACCAGAATGGCGCAGCGGTAGTAAGGCTGCCTTACGTTCTTAGAGTCCCGGGTTCGAAACCCGGTTCCATTTGAATCTATTTGTTTCCGAGTCATGGATGTTTATATGTATAATAAGTATGTATTTACAAACAAAAAGTATCTGTGTAGTATATCAACTATCTGGTGTCCACGACACAAGCCTCGTTGCTTACTATGGCACTAGATGGCGCTGTGTGTAATGTCCAGCGATATTTATTTATTTATTTGTATGTTTGTAACGAATACACTCATTTGTATGTTTGGAACGAATAAACTCAAAAACTACTGAACCGATTTCAAAAGTTCTTTTACCATTAGAATGCTACATTATTCTTGAGTAACATAGGCTTTTTTAATTAAAAAAAAATGTCTCCCCTCGAAGCCGGGACGGGCCGTTTGTAATTTAATTATAATGGCTGTGCTGAAACATCATCTATAGGAAATTACATTTACATGTACAGATTAACGTTTTTTCGAAGAGGAACTCGACCACTCGGGTCGATCTTTTTTCACCGATTGGAGGATCAATCTAAGAATCTCAAACTCATCAGTCGTTATTATGACCACTAGATTAGCGAGGCGAGATTTAAACGATAAAACATGGTTATCCTCTTTAAACCCCAGGGTCAGTTACTCAAGATATACCGCTCAGACTTTCTAAAACTCCACAGTTACAATGTCGATTAATTATTTATTAGGCTAGACCAACGTCCGCGTGAAACTATTTATTATAAAAATATTACATTTACATCCCTATTTGAATCGGATTCTGTTAACTATTAAAAGGGTTTTAATTTTTAACACGAAATCCTAATTCTTTTCTAAAATAAAATATGTCCTTATAACATGAGCTACCTGCCATTAAAAGTACCGTCAAAATCGGTCCAGCCGTTTTGGAGATTAGCCGGAACAAATAGATAGACAGACAAAAAAAAATACTTTGCATTCTGTAAAAAGCTGTTATTTTGAAATTACAAATAGACACTTCAATTTTATTTATTTGCATAGATGCCCAAATAACACTAGATGCTACATAAATCAATGTATTTACACAAAACAGCACTATTTAATTTTCAACGCTTAGGCTCAACAACGAGAGTCGAAATTCCAACAAAATTTTAGACATTCAATTTCGGTGTCGCTTAGTAAAACAGACATACCTAATAAGAACGCTAATAATAATAAGAACGCTATCTATAACAAAAGATAAAACGCCAGATTTACTTGCCATTCCTGCCATAATGTTTCCCGAGGTATCGGAGCGAACTGTTATAGACAGAAATAGATAATTTGCTATTTTATTCGAACGATATTGGCAGGCAGTGTATTTTGTTAACGGTATCTCTATAAATTTTGTCAGTTTTGCCTTCGTTTCTGTGATATTATTTAGTCTATGGGCTGTCACTTTGCGATTGGTTGATCAGGTAATAAATATTGTGCTTTATACAGGGTGTAAAAGACCTCATCACGAAGCCGTCAACCAAGCATTCTGTACATCAAACTAAGTAACTTTACGCAAAATGTTTTGCTGGGTTACAATTTTTTTTTTTGGGTTGAAAAATCATGATTTGTGGTAGAACTCAATGTAACGCACTCAAAACATTGTGCTGATGGGTGGATTGAATAGTACGGGGGTCGTGGAGATGTTTAAAGTAAAAATCTTACATTAAAAACTTGTATTTAAAAAAAAACTTGTCAAAAAGTTGGAACTTTGAACCCCAATATCTCAGGTACGGTGTAGAACAAAAAAAATATCGCAATGACGGGGAGAACAAGTGCCTTTCGGCTTCGTTAAGAGTTGTTTTACACCCTTTATTATAAAAAGGCTTCATCTATATCTAGATTTGTTTGTAAGTTTGTATGTATGGGGCGATCATCGGAACTACAGATCCGATTCCGAATATTCTTTCACTAACGAGAAGCTTCATTATTCCCGAGTGTTATAGGCTACATTTAAAACGTTCCCGTGAGTAAATTTCGTGCATGACGGGAACGAAGTCGCGAGCAGCTAGTGGCTAAATAAAAACGCCAAGACCCACGGGTCGATTCAAGGTTTACCGACGCTTGCCTTGGTCAGTTTGTGGATGACCATCTATTACATAATGAGATCAACTGCTTAAAGTGAATGCCTTTATCATTTTTTTTTTTCGGATGGGAATTCATCAAACGACTTCTCCCGCTCTGGGTGGAGCAGGAGGGAGTGTCAGACTTTTACTGACTAAAACCCATCCATGTTCCTTCATCGCCCTTTATGTTCCGGGGTCACGGTAAAGTGCATGCCTCGGTCAGGCTTTTAAGCAGTTGCTAATGTTACCTATGTAAAGATGGTACTGTCAAATAATCTAAGTTTAACTGTTGTTTGTAATAGGCGAGACGACAAAAAACATCTAATTAGTCCGTCAGTTAGTTTATCAAAAAATATTTGACCCGTGTTTTTTTTTTGTTACGTAAACCAAAACTGACGAAGATATAACGCTTTTAAAATTCTCAATACGTCACGCCTAGGTATAATTTTTAGCTAGTTCTGACGTCACGAGCCCCCACTCCCGAGTTTTGATGCGTTTTATCTTTGTCAATTTTCATTGATTCACAAAAACAAAAAATACGTGTCCATTAATTTCCAATACTTTAACTGACGGACTAAATTAACTAAATAGATTTGCATTTTTTTGATACTGTCGTCATGCCTATTGTGATGGTCAGAAGCTCAAGTAACTTGATAGTTATGGCGGGCAAATATGTAGGTAGTCGCTTCATAGAAAGTACAGGGAGGGGCCTTTCGTTCCCTTTACTTCCTGTGAAATTCCATCAGTTTCACTGAACTCAAAATTAAAAATCCATGGTCAACTTAATAAAATACTATCTACTACCCACAAGCTCCTACGTCACGAATTGTAATATGTAATAAAAGTCTGCTAATACCAGTCTACTCTATTGTATCATCGGCACCCGTGACGTCTTTGGAACCAATATGACGTAAGCTGCAAACCAGGCAATATGTAACCTATCTAGCTGTACATAGGTATCATTATTATACGGAAAGGGTTGTCATAGCCGCTAAGCTAAATATACGTTTAAATGCGTAGGCTTGCCACAAAGTTCGAGGGCTAGCCGTGAACCTGGTTTGAACTCCCGACCTTTTCGCAGCACGTCAAATCCGAAAAGAATCAATACAGCAATTAGTTATCATGTTTGAAAAGAATATTTTGATGGTCCAAACTGTATAGAAGGAAATGTAGAACTTACAATCATTGAAAGAAAGAAAATTATCTAATCCTAAAAACTTTTTCAAATTGAGTTTTAGCTGTAATGGAGTGAGAGCTTTTATCGTGTGTATAAATCTAAGAAAAATACAAAGGCAAGAATTTTTTGCTTCATATTTGGAGAGCATTAATGTAAATGCGAATTTAGAAATATAGGTAAACAAATGATGATCAACGACGAATAAAAACTAAAATATATATCTTAGCGTCTAGAAGATCATAGATCGTGAAGACCCCGCCATTTTCTCTTTGCAAAGACAACAAAACCACACGGGCTTGGCAACATTAGTCAAATGTTCGTATTACTATGTGTGTTTTTAGAAGAAATAAAGATACCTTACCGTAACAGGATCCTTCAAAGGTTCATCAATCTGCGCCTGTTTAAAGAAGATGTTCCCATGGGATATTCTCCACAGCATCTGCTCAAAGGCTGGTATCCTGGCCGTGGTGACCACTCCCGCGATGAACCCAAGATGGCCTAACACCGCGTCGTTGTTGTATATTTGTACTGACGCTGATATTTTCCTTTGGGCACTGTGGTCTTGGAAGAATGTCTGCATTTTCTCTATCAATGTCTTCAGCTCTATTAGTGCGAGGTAGTCGCTTTTCAGGTTTCTCGCGTTTTTTGTTATCTCCTGGATTTCGCCTTCGATGAAGTCAATCCTTTCCTGGAACATGAAATTGTTTTGGTTACGGTCGGTTTAAAACTGAACTGATAATACACCTTTCTACGAAGAAGACCGAATGCGCTGACCCCAAATAAATTGGGGTAAGAGCAAGACAATGATGACGAGTCCACGCACGGTTGAAAAAGGTATTTGGTTTACATTTTACAATGTAATTTGTTGGTAAAACTGTAAACCAAATAGCTTGTTCGACCGTACCTATAACTTCTGTGTATCATATTATACATTCTTGGAATCCATTTTGATGATCAAATTTCTTAAAATAATATTAAAAAAACTGTCTGTTATAATGTGATTTCAAAACTCTGGATCCTCAAATCATGGCTTTTCTTAAGTAACTTAAGCTTAAGCAACGACGGTCGCTGAATAGAATATCCCATTCATTGGTTAATTTTACTGCAAACTCGATGCAATTCATTTCCACAAGGTACAGTTTGAATGTAAATGGAAATCTGAATATCTCCACCTGCATTCAGAATAAGTTGTAAAACAAATGGTTCCGTGGAATATGATGCTGATAACTGTTGGCACATTTGTAGAGGCCATTAAATAGTAATGGTCGCACAAATGAATTTCATGGAACTCTGTAGTAAAATCTTAAGACCACTTTTAGTTATTGCAACGCATTGATCGGTATAGGAATCGTTTGATATTCAAGATTTATTTTTGATTTAAAATTATACCTAATACGCCTCGTTGGTCTAGTGGACGCAAGCGCGACTGTTCAGCGTGAGGGTCCTGGGTTCGATTCCCGGGTTAGGCAAAATGTTATTGGGTTTTTCGATCAGGAATTTCTCAGTAGTAGCCGAGGAGTCTGGGATTGGTACCTGGTTGATGATAATAGGCTTGCCCTCTATTACATGAGACTTAAAAATAACTGGCGAAATGTGGTTCTATTTATTAGGTACACTTCTGCTTAACCCTTCGGGAATTATAGGCGTGATGTTATGTTATACCTGTACGACTCTGCTGATCATGAGGTATTGGTTCAATTCCGAGGTCGGGCAGATTGCTAATGCGTTTTCTCAGACAGGAATTTCTCAGTCTATAGCATGAATACTATGAATGCGCCTGGATGACAGCAAACATACTCGCAAAATCTGGGTGTACCTCTGCTTATCCCTTCAGAGATCACAGGCGTGATTTTTTACTAACATCATCGAATAACATTGACATCCATATCTTCATACCTTACACACACTACTCATATAATGTCATTACCACACATTTAGATCCTGCCATCCATCCTCCGCCTATTACGGCATCCTCACACAACGATAGCATGATGTCATGGCAACTCATAAATTGCAATAACGCGGTCCTGTGATCCCCACTACTATACAGCTACAAATATATCCTGCGCAAGCGGCTGAGGGATCTAATTGGTGTAACCTTGCTGCTAATAATTGTTTCACAGATGTGTGTGGATTACGCAACTACGCACGCCTGTACGAGTAATCCCCGAAAGGGTTAGAGATAGCAATAGTACACACACAATTCACTTCTAGACCAACGAGGCGAGGCAGTGTGGATTAATAGAGTTATTTATTACTGAGACTAAACATTTTGTTATGTTTAGTAAATTGGTCGGCCAATATATTCTGAAAGCAGGAAATGGCGAATTTTCGCAGAATTTAATTATCTAGACCGAGAGAGAATAAAAAAATAACACGTAAACATTATTATATTACTGAGCTGTGGGCCAAATAGCTACTTTCTTGAGTCTTGACACGGCCAGAAGGCGTCGCGGCAGACCTCGCTGGAGATGGCGGGACGAGCTGGACAAAACTAACGACCAGTGGTCCACATTTAGCCCTGGATAGAAATAACTGGAAGTCGTGGGGAGAGGTCTTTGCCCAGCAGTGGGATGACGCAGGCTAACAGTAGTAGTAAGCATAATTTTTGGTTTAAAAAAGTAAACTTTCCTACACATTAGTGCACAAAAACATAAAACCTCAAAATTTCAGATGTGCTGACTAAGAACAGTAGGCCATAAAGTATCTTCTCAATTCTTTCAACGCGGGAATCGAACCAAATGACCTGATTTCACACAAACCACTGCATTGATTCCTCCCACAAACCCATTAATTTCTCACCGCTTTATTACACAAGACGAAAAATATCAACATACCACCTCTGTACTAAATTTCATGAGAATCTGTTCAGCCGTTACGGCGCTATTGAGTAACAAACATGCATCTGAACATCGTATTTATAGTAGTAGTATTATAGTGTCTGGTCTGGTAATAATTATTAAACAGATGTTGGTGTGCGTAAGCTGGATTAATAGTGTTGTTCTTACGTCGTACATCACTATGAATCTTGCTCTTAATGACACTGGCATGTTTTTTTTCACTAGTTATTTAGTATTCTTCTCTGAGAAGCTATTAACAATCCTTCTTCGTATGTCTGTCGTCGTCTTAATTTATTAAAGACGGAAATTTTCGATAAATATTTTACTTACAATTCGAGGTGCTAAGGCACATCGTGTTCTTCCAAAAGTATGGTACTGTAGAGAGTTGTTTTGTCTATGTTACTCTGTTCCTAAGACTACGTGACGGTCTTTTATGACAGGTGACAGTTTTTTTGTGCATAAAGGAGTCTTCCCACTATACTGTGACATACCATGACCGTGTTATGAATGTATCAGGCACGAAAAGAACATTACACGTCCCCACTAGACCGGATCAACAGTGTATATAATGGGTTTAAAACGGTCATCATATCAGTATAAACCTGTTAGGTTTACTAGGCTAAATCCCATATTCTTTGTATTGAAAACTGTCTGAGATTATGCCCATTAGACCGTTCCGTCACCGTGTGGGGATAATCCCATACTTTTCAATACAAAGAATATTTTCTGCCTGATACGTCAATTTTATAGCACGGTTATGGTATGGTACGGTGTAGTAGGCAGAAACCTTGAAAAAGTGGTATTCGATCGCTTTCAAAGCGTTTTGTATTCATACACAACACCAACAACAACAACAACTTCCAATAAGATCAACACAAGCTTTTCGAGCGTTGCTGTCATTCTCATACATTTTTGACATTTCCATTAAAGTTGTCACTGAAACAATATCACTTTAAGCCCTCTCGACGTTTTATTGTTTCAAGCCGGGTTCTAAAACTCTTTATTTTCTCATATCTTCTAAATAATATTGTCAAATGAAATATTGTTTATTTGAGTCAGTTTAGTATTTTTAGACGACCCACGTCGTTAGACCGGGGAAGTCCTCAAGAAAAACAAATAGTTCTAGCATTAGTCATATTATGTTTTTAAAGGGAAATAGTTAAATGTCGTTACAATTATATCGCCGAACTATAACACATTGTTAGTCCAATTATCTTACAAAAAAGTAAATAAATAAAAAAAGCTTATACTTAAATGCGAAAGTTTGTGAGGATGGATGGTTGTTTGTTAATCTTTCACGAAAAAACGACTGAACGGATTTGGATGAAATTTAGCACACAGGTAGTCTATAACTTAGATTAACACATATAATACTTTTTGTTCCGGTAGTAGGATCCAGTGGGATAATTATCGAACTCTTCGCGGGCGAAGCCGTGGGTATGAGCTAGTAACTTACATTATTATGATGCTTCTATGAACTTCATTACTGAACTTTACATAAACGAATGGTTTGATTGATCTACGAAAGGTGAAAAACAGAATGACGTTCCATTTCTTTCGTAAACTCGACCTACTTATTTTAGAATTGTGAAAACATAGCTATAATTTATAATCGTTGCAACATTTAGTTTGCTACATCCATCGAATAAGAAGTATCTTTGTACAATTATGATGAAGTTATTAAGACAGACGAGATTTCATGTTTTTTTATTGAGAGAATTCCTTGATTGAAGGGCGATCTTTTTCAATTCTTTATGATAAATTGGTCTTATAAACTAGACTACTTTTGCCCATTGGCTCATCATCTGCCTAGCCATTTCCCAACTATGTTGAGGTCGGTTTCCAGTCTTACCGGATACAGCTGAATACCAGTATTTTACATGGAGCGACTGCATATCTGACCTCCACAACCCAGTTGGTACCGGGTAATACGATACCCTTTGGTAAGACTGGTTGTCAGACTTTTTGGGCCTCTGACTACCTAACGACTGTCAAAGATCTACAAATGACAGCCGGAACCAATGGCTTAACGTGCTTTTCGGAGGCACGGAGGAAATATAACGGTTGGCTCGGTATATAATGGGTGGTCACCCATCCACAAACCAACCTAGGCAAGCACGGCTTAACCTAACGATCGACCCGAGTGGCTGCCATTATTTAGCTTACTTTTGCCCAGTGGGTAATGAATGAAAAGTAAGAAACATATCCCGTTGATGATCATTGTAGGAAAACAACATAACATAACATCACGCCTGTAATCCCCAAAGGGTAAGCAGAGCTGGACCTAATAGTACTTATACCCACAATTCGCCAGTTATATTTAAATCTCATGTAATCGGGGGCGTGCCTATTGCCATCAACAGCGCGATCACCGATCCAGACTCCGTAACTGGTACTATGAAATTGCTGATGGAAAAACCCAATAATACTTTGCCCGACCTGGGAATCGAACCCAGGACCTCATGCTCAACAGTTGCGCTTGCGACTCCTAGACCAACGAGGCAGGCAAATTAAACGAAAAAATTAAACATAGCTCTTCGATACCCGCAATTACAGACCCAATTAAAATAATAATGCATCGTACCCGATCGGGTACGGCTGGGGACATACAAGCGACTTCCTTTGAAAGTCGTAGCCCTCAAACCTGGTTTTGATGAGGTAGATGGTTCAGGAAGGGCTTTCCCTCCACTCAGACTGTTGCACTCACCTCTAGCATGTTAATCTCCCTGGGGCTAAGACTGCAGCGGTCTGGTTTGGGCGGGGGAGGAGGCTCAGGCAGCTCGCCCGCCACCCATCGCAGCTTGCGTTCCATTTCACTGCAGCGTCGGACCTCGCTGACGTAACGACGCTGGAAGTCGTTCACGTGGGGGTTTAACTGAGGGACAACGAAAATAGTTTTAGGCCATGAGTTTTTAGCGAAATAAATTATCTAAACGGTGAAGGGAAACTTCGTAAATAAACCAACCTATCTTAGAACCAATAGGAAATATGAATAAATTTTCTTTTTTTTTATTTCGATACGGAATGTTAAAGTACAATAAAAATAATGACAAAAAGCGAAAACAAGACATAAATCGGCCAAACAACATAAAAGTTATAACCATTTAAACTTTTGTTTCTATCTCTTTCGAGATAAACGTAGTTTAGTATGGATTTTGTACGTCGATGCAGCGAATGACGTCATTCGCTGTATCGGATCTGTCTGTCTAATCAGCAGTTTTAAATGCTTATAACTTAGTATTTTATAAAGATATAAAAAAAAAAAATTCACTTTGCTATTTCTGATGTTAATACGCTTTGTTTAGAGTGATAAAATCGTCAATGATTATGGCTCACTCACTCCTTCTTACCGAGAGGCCTGTGTGCATCATTGGAAACATTAGAATGAGAAATTGATTACGTATAGCAAAAAAAAACATATTTTTAATTAAAAAAACGTCGCTCCACACTAGAAACTTTTCCTGTACCGTGGTGGGTGCGTTTACAAACATTTTTTTAACTCACATACACAAACAGCGAGGCCTGAAACAACTACCAGTCAATAGGCCATACAAATATTGTTCCGTGCGGAAACCGAAGCCTCAAAAATAAAACTAAAAATAAAACAGCAATATTTTTTCTTTCGAACTTTCACCAACTCGTTGTTGCTAACTACCAAGACATAAAACGCGCTTTACGCAATACTAATACTCAAAATACTAATAATGAAAGAAAAACTGCAACCTCGTCCCTTGCAAAGCCCTTTACATTGTAGATAACTAGGCTTAGTTTCATTTCCTGTTATTAGTACCCTCTTAAAGCTGCCATACTTACTAAGCACTATTCAATTAGTTTTAACGACTATCTAGATATTAACAGTTAGTATTTGATTGGTAGCATCATTTTATTCATGATGGGGCAATTTATTTGTAGGGGGAAGTTATAGGCTGCTACTAGAAAATAGTATGTTTACAATTTGATAAGGTTTTTCATCACTAACATGAAATTCTCTAAAAGTTGAAAAGTAGTGAACTTTACATCTTTAACATGTTTGTAGTCTATATCTTTAATTCTATACGAATATTATAAAGAGGAAAGATTTGTATTTTTGTATGTAACAAATAAACTTAAAAACTACTGGACCGATTTTAAAAAATATTTCAGCAATGGTTAGCTACATTATCAGCGAGTAACATAAGCTATATTTTATCCCCGTACTTCCTCGGGAACGGGAACTACGCGGGTGAAACCGCGTGACGTCTGGTAGTCTTTTATAAAGAACGGTTTTTCGCCGAAATATTTTTCGTGCCGCAGACCCTTGAGTCTGGATGATTATTGCATTTTTAACCTATCCTGTCTCAACACAAACGGCTTAAACAGAGGTTTCTTATTCTATCTCACTGTGTGCTCCCTTTTTAGTCAAATCATTATGAATACTTAGAGAGACCTGCATTTTACGTTGCTTGCACGTTGAATGGCTTTGCCCAAAGAAAGAGTCAGCCCCCTGGTCACGCGAAGTGTCAACAAGGCGGCAAGAGATTTCCTTAAAAAGGAGACGGTGCAGTATTTGCCTCGCTTGAGGATCTCAGCAGCCGCACAACCTGCCGTGCTTGCAACGTGAGATGGCGCAAGGGTGTCGACAAAGGTCGTGGCCCACACTAAAGGCCTACCCACCTCCTTCCAAGGCACCAACCTCTTTCATTTGTTTCCTTAGCAGTCGTTGTTGAAACACGTGGCCAAGAGGTTAAGGATCACAGTTAACAAGCTAGCTATAAAACAGTTACGAGTTCACAATAACCGCGCTAACGTCAAGGTTCACGAATATCGCAATATAACATAACCGAATATCGGCCATCAATTACAATTTATCTGCATTTTATTGGAGGCCGCGCCTTCTCGAATAACGTGGACGTAAACGTTATGGTTGACTCCTCCTGTTTTATGGCTTTCTTCTTTATATCGGTGTCATGTGCTGGATACTATGAGCAAAAGATGTTATACAGCTAGTACTAAGGTGTACCCGCGACTATGCCCGTGTGGAGGTAAGAAATAATCCCACGGGAACGTACTACAGGGATGAAAAGTATCCTATTTTTTAACTCCGATCCTGGTTGATCCGTGTGCCAAATTTCGTCCAAATCCGGAGAGTTTCCTTCACATTATTAGTCGAATCTAAACTAAGATATTTTCCCAATCTTTATTAAATTAATATTTAGATCATACTGTATATTAAGAGTCCAGGTGTTACCGCTCTTTCCGTCCTTTCTGCCTGGATGTACGAACTGTGTGAACTTGTGTTATATTCTCTGCTTCCACAATAAAATATCAAGGATAAAACTAGTTTGTTTCTATTTAAAAATCTCAACATCATATCGCTTACGTCTTAAGTTGTATATAAGATTCGATTAGTATTTCCTGCTAAGTTAAATGAAATAAAAATTGTTTAAGTAGCATTATTTGTGTCAAAAAGTGTGATAATTGGACGTACTTTAACAGAAACTCTGTGTGGATTGGAGAGTCCTATCTGAAAACCACGTTCAATTTACGATCTACTCGAAATGAGTTAATACAAGACGCTAGAAGATTTATTTCAAAATCAACTCCCTAGTCTGATTTCTCTTGTGGCTATTATTCTTCAGAAGGTATTTTTAAAGCAAGTATGGTCGAACAAGCTATTTGGTTAACATTTTACAATTTAATTTGTGGGTTAAACTGTAAACCAAATAGCTTGTTCGACCGTACATTCGCCATCTTTAATGTTTTCATTCGATATCCTTATTATCATGAGTCGACTACGCATTTAGGCTTCATGTGATTGCGAACGAACTATCATCAGCTATTCATCGCACAATGGGCCACTTCCCATTTCACGGGACCGTTGTTGCTCGACCATTCATTGAGTCTTGCACAATAGGTAAGCTTTCTGGGCACTAGTTGTGTGTTTGAATCTGGAACTACGTTAGTAATATGTCGATCTGCTTGTATAGTAAAACATATTTATTCTCTTTAATCTTCCGTATCGATGGCAAACAGTTCAAAGTTGGACGAAATGTACAACTACGCGAACTTCGCTCACTGACGCAGTTTTAAGTTCACCATGACAGTCCCTTGTGCACAGCGTGCATGGAGACGGAGGAAACGGTAGCGGATGTACTTTTCGAATGCACTGGCGTCACCCAGATCCGCTAGGAAACCCTTGGAACAGCAAGATCCTTTACGGATGTCCTGAGAAGACTGCGAAGATTGATCTGCTCCTGGAGAGAGGTGGGCTGGTTGCAATTACGGCCGCCATGGCTTACGTACAATAGCCCACTTTAAGGACTAAGTGAGTTAACCGGAACCCTAACATATAACATAGGAGGTCACCATGTGCACAGGTGTTGGCGGCGATACGGTGCAAGAAAGAAGATGGATCATTGTCTGCAATGATTCTTCTCCTTATTGTTTTTGGTCCATGTCAAATGAGTATCAATGCAATGGAAACTGTAACTGACTAACTGCGTGTCTCCTTTTTAAGGAAATCTCTTACCGACTGTTCGACACTTCGTGTGACCAGAGGGCTGGCTTTTTCTTTGGCAAGAATTAGCATTGCCATTCAACGTGGTAATGCTGCCAGTCTTCTGGGTACGTTTCCAAGTGACAGCGATGCGGAGGAGTACTTTGACGCCTATTGACGTCGTTGTATATACGTAGGGACTTACTTTTAGTTTTTATTTTTGTAATTATATATAGTTCTAGTTGTAGTATGTATATAATGTACATAATAATTTTATTGATCCTTTGACTAATAAAATTTTATGGAAACTGAAATAAAAATAATGTTGTGAATTTGGTCGCAATCAGTGGTCTTACGTGACGAATATCTGGTAATAACTAGCAATTCTAATAAAGTATTTAGTATTTTAACCAATGTTTTTTTCAACATGTAATTAATTAATTGTTCTTTTTTTCATCTTTCATACTATTTTTTAAATTTTAAATAATTTATTAAAAAACTCTTAAAAATATAAAAAAATTGTGGTCCGCAAGTGTCGGGAGCAAGGTCCAAGCTACCGGTGGTTAGGGCTCCAGAGATCGGTACCTCCTCACAATACGAGGAGTACTGCCTTCTGAATTAGGTCCTTTATCCAACCGCCTAAGGAATTAATTAATTGTTAATATTATCAAATTGCAACATGCCACCGAGAAGGCCACATCTAACAAAGGTAATGTTTAAAGTTAAACCAAGTTTATTTATAACACATGTAACTATTGTATTGTTTCCTAAGTCGACACTTGTTGTCATAATAAACGACATTATTATATTAGACGCCATTTTGTTTTCTTATCACAATCGTTGATAATAAAGAGAACGTTGCTCAAGTTGTTATAGCAACTTTCTCTGCTGTATCAATCTTGTTTTAATTAATTTTAATCTCGCGCATAATATACATTTTATGTACAAAATTGTGGTGACTCAAAAAAGTAAGAAAATATGTGTACTATTGCAATATTGCATTGTAGAATGTCTGATAGAAAACGAAAGTACAGGTACTTTCGTTTGTATACCGTCTAAATTGAATTTTAACTGCAAGCGGTATTCATAAACGGCAGATTAGTATTGCAGCTGTAATATAATTTTCAGAGCAATAGATCATAGAAAAGAGAAAATGGAGTAGGCAAGGGTCATATTCTTTTGAATGAATGACGTACCTTTAGCTTTAGCATAGCTACAGACCTGCTGTTGACATGATTATCTTTTCAGTGCGACAAATGATATTTTCGGGCAGTTCTTTCCAATTTGAAAAAAATATGTTAGGATTTTAAAATCTGCCTAGCCTTTTTCCCAAAATTATTGGGGTTGGCTTCCAGTCTTACCGAATGCAACTGAATACTAGTATTTTACATGAAGCGACTGCCTATCTGATCTCCACTACCCAGTTAGTACAAGGTAATAAAGTACCCCTTGGTAAGACTGGTTGTCATACTTTCGGGCCACTGACTACCTGTAACGACCGTCAAATGACAGCCGGGACCAACGGCTTAATGCTTTCCGAAGAATGGAGAAAAAAAAAATGGTTTTTCTTTCTTTCTTAATATGAAATGATGGTCACCCATCCACAGACCGACCTTGGCAAGCGTGGCTTAACCTTGAAGATCGACTCGTGCAGCTGTTGAGGAATTTTCCAAGTTCTCTGTAAGACCTTATAAGGACACTACTGTCAAATCAACTAAATAAATTCTACTCACATAACTACAATATAGTCAACAAGGTGTCTCTATATAACACTTGACAAAGTGCTATGTAAGATAAAGTAGCCATTGTCGTTTCAATTAAAAACAATAATTCTTTGTATAAGTGGAGACAATTGGACGGGTCAGAAGTATGTGGGACTGGGCCTTAAGTGGGATTATGGCTTTACGGAGTTTTTGCGGTAAGAGAATGCTTGAATAATAATAATAAAAAAAACGAAACCACGCTTTTTCGAATTTTTCTCAGCAAACCCTTTTATTTGATACCCATATCACGGGAATGCATAAACAATAACTAGTCCGTTATCTTTGGGAGTTCACATATTGAATTTCGAATGACTTTGCATTGTCATCCAAATTAAACATGTTAATGCAAAATTTCACTTCAATCGAAAACCGGGTAGGTAGTTAGTTTTTTTTTATATAGTTTGTTAGTTGCAGGGATATGGAAGTTTGTAATATTTTTATGGGAATTTCCCGTTCTACATAGTTAGTTACAGGTGAAGCTGATCATCAACAATATGGAGCGTGGGCTGACTTCGATGAGATTCGCACGTACCAGGACAGCATGGCCAAAAGAGAGTTGGCTTATATTATACAAGGCTTGGCTACCTATGATTATGATAATGACAACGAGCCTAAGCCTGATATGTAACTACAGTACTTTCACAGTTTTTATGTCTTGTGACTGGGACTGTAGCTACATTTAATTTTCATCTTTGTTTCGAAAATTCAAAAGTGCCTGTAACTGGCCTACTTGAAATAAATGTTTTGATTTTTTTTTATTTTATGCGGGGAAGTTCTAAGGAAACTAGAAATGAAGATCAACTGTAATGATTACATGTCATGCAAATGTATGTAGGTATGTACGCAGACAATGAGTCTCTCTAATACATATCTGATTAGTGCATTTATAGCTCGGGAACCACATAGAACTACGTGATTTGATTTTTTGATTCCATTATCCATTGTCTTGCTCTTGCCCGCGGCTGCAGCCGTGTGTAGGTTTGAAATAAAAACCGGTCAAGTGCGATTCGGACTCGCGCATGAAAGGTTCCGTAATATTATCTTTACAACATAAGACAAAAGGTAAAAAAAAACACGTTTGTTATATGGGAGCCCCCTTTAAATGTTTATTTTATTTTAATTTCATTGTTTATTTTTAAAGTAAATATACAAATAAATATTTTGTGAATATTTCAAGCGTCTACCTGTTGCCGTTACTAATATCGAGCAAAAAACGGCAAAAAAATCACATTTGTTGTATGGACGCCCGCCTTAAATATTAATTTTATTCTGTTTTTAGTATGTGTTGTTATAGCGGCAGCAGAAATACATCGTCGGTGAAAATTTAAACTGTATAGCTATCACGGTTCATGAGATACAGCCTGGTGACAGACAGACGGACGGACAGCGGAGTCTTAGTAATAGGGTCCCGTTTTTACCCTTTGGGTACGGAACCCTTAAAATATCCTTTATTACCTTACTGTAAGGACATTTGCCAAAGTTCATGTAAACCCAGCCGTTAAGGCGTGGAAAGGTAACAGAAAAACAGAAAAACAGACAGGCAGACAGACAGAGTTATAATGTTAATGGTCTCTGTAATGTTAACTGTGGTGAAGATGGCATATATTACATACCCAGTAAGTAGTTGTGAATAATTAACCCATAAGAGAATGATGAAATTGTACTGTATCAAGCTGCATCCGGTTAGACTGGAAATCAGCCCTAACATAGTTGGGAAAAAGCTAGATCATAGTTACAAGTTATGGAATTAGTTAATTTGTGTTTATGTAGCAAAAGGAGATCGTGGCTAAATACTAACAGCCATACGGGTCGATCTTAAAGGTTAAGCCGTGCTTGCAAGGTCGGTTCGTGGATGGGTGACCATTCAATATATATCGAGTTTCATCCGTCCTGGCTGACATCGTTACAGGTAGTCAGTGGCCCGAGCGTCTGATAACCAGTCTTACCAAGGAGTATCGTATTACCCTGTACTAATAGGCGAGACGACAAAAAAGATCTAATTAGTTCGTCAGTTAGATTATCAAAAAATATTTGACTTGTGTTTTTTCTTTTGTTACGTAAACGAAAATTGACGAAGATATGACACTTTTAAAATTCTCAATACGTCACGCCTTGGTATAATTTCTAGCTAGTTCTGACGTCACGAGCCCCCCCCCCCCCAAAGTTTTGATGCGTTTTATCTTTACCAATTTTCATTGATTTACAAAAACAAAAAATACGTGTCCACTAATTTCCAATACTCTATCTGACGGACTAAATAGATTTGCAATTTTTTGATACTGTCGTCATGCCTATTGGCTTGTGGAGGTCAGATAGGCAATCGCTCCATGTAAAATGCTGGTATTCAGCTACATCCGGTTAGACTGGAAGCCGACCCCAACACAATTGGGAAAAGGCTAGGCAGATGATGATAATTATTGCCAAGTCATGCAGTTATTCAGCAGCGGTGGCCCAGTGGTGGCGGGTAAGTCGTGGGTTCGAACCCAGACAGGCGCATTACTTTGTGTAATTTATTTCATCACCGCTGCTCTCAAAACGGTGTAGGAAAACATCGTGAAGAAACCGGCATGTCCTAGAACCAAAAAATTCGAAGACATGTGACATCTACCAATCCCCACTGGGCCCGCGTGGTGGATTATAGCCCATTCCCTCTCATAGAGAGGAGGCCTGTGTCCCAGCAGTGGGAACTTTAATAGGCTGATGATGATGATGATGATGATGATGATGCAGTTATGTTATGTTTATGTAAGCAGTGGTATTACACAATACTAGTAATTACTCTGATAAAACAGTTGTTATCAGTATCTACGTATTGCGTGTTATCTTAAGAGTTGACCTGTGTGATAACTTTGACCTTTTAATACGATAAATACAGTTTTATAAGAAAAAATATCAAATAAAACGTTTGTCCAAGTTGAAGGTGTGAGTTTATGTATGTATATATGTTTCAGGTATTTTTATAAACGCTTTGTCCTTATCATGTTTATGTCAATAAAATGAAAGAGCAATATAATATTATAACATCGTTTTATTAAGTCATATAAGACTTATTTATACGATACGTCATGCTGAATGTTTATTTTAAAGCTGTGGCAGTATAAATCGATGATTTTATCTGATTATAACAACAGGCAGCAACATACAACATAGACTAGAAACCTTTTTTAAGCATCAATTTAAAACACATGTTTCTATCGTTATTTTTATTAAAAAGCCGTGAAAGTACATCAAAACATGAGCCAATTCACCAAGTACTTGAGTAGTACGACGTGAACTCACGAGTAGCAAAGCAAACCATTTGCGTACAAGACTGTACACAAGTGGCTGATAACGTTGAGTGCATTCTGTTAAGAACGAAGGCGAGATGGGCAGACGACATTGTTACCATTGCGGGAATATCCTGCATGAGGCTGGAACAAGATCGTGGAGCTTGGCACAAGCAAAGAGAGGCCCTATATCCAACAGTGGGTGAAGTCGGGCTGTGGGTGATGATGAAGAAGATCTTTCACTTTGTAAAATAGGCATGACGACAGTATCAAAAAATTGCAAATCTATTTAGTCCGTCAGTTAGAGTATTGGAAATTAATGGACACGTATTTTTTGTTATTGTAAATCAATGAATATTGACAAATATAAAACGCATCAAAACTCGGGAGTGGGGGCTCGTGACGTCAGAACTAGCTAAAAATTATACCAAGGCGTGACGTATTGAGAATTTTAAAAGCGTCATATCTTCGTTAATTTTGGTTTACTTAACAAAAAAAAAACACGGGTCAAATATTTTTTGATCTAACTGACGGACTAATTAGTTTTTTGTTGCCGTCTCGCCTATAACTTTAAAATGTTTTCTTAAGATTATAAGATTCAAAATTGTACACCACGTAACTTTAAGCTTTGGAAGAGCGACGTTACCTAAGGCAGACAATTTTTGTCTAAAATATCTTATAGGTATTTGTATACAGTGTGTCCGGACATGGACTAGCGATATTCTAAATACTTAAATATGAACTACATATTATATATAATAACATATTTAAGTATTTAGAATATCGCTAGTCCATGTCCGGACACACTGTAAAGTATTTGTATTTTGTTTCTGTTTCAGGTGGCTATTGGCATTGCTGTCAGGCTCGAAGGATATTATTTATTCAGGTGTAAACCTTGATACAAATACTCCTAGGTGTTGCAGGTATTTATACTTAAATGTTTTAACCCATTTAGAAAGCGTCATATTCCTGAAATCCCCCCTAAAAGTCCCCCTAAGGGGGAACAGTGGAAACTAGAAAGAAAAGTCCAGAATTCCCCCCTGATATTCCCCCTTAGGGGTAGGTCATTCGCGGGCCTGTGGACGGTGGACTATGGGCTAGCTCGCCGTCCGTCCGTCTCATGACGACAGGCCGTGTCGGCGCCGTCGACACGGCCTGTCGTGTTCGTGTTCCACGCGCGCCTCAAAGAGAGTCAGCAAAAGGAAGGGGTCCGCAAGGACCCATGCCTGCCGGGGTTGCGGGACTGTTCGAAAGAGATACCGTGGCCCCGGAACAAAAAGGCGAGGAAGGAACATGGATGGGTTTTAGTCAGTGAAAGTCTGACACTCCCTCCTGCTCCGCCCAGAGCGGGAGAAGTCATTTGATGATTTCCCATCAGAAAAAAATAAAAATAAAGGGGTAGGTCATTGGTTCCGTTTGCCAACCAATAACATAAAACTACCCTGGAATGTTTTCACAGCCATCATATTTTCATTATTTTTATCGATAAAGGGTGTTTACTTTGGTATGGGAGTGCGTTACAATAATGTAAGTTGAAGGCAGCTTGTAAACTGTGGGTTTTTGCCGCTGTCAATATTGTGCAGCTATTTTAACTCTGACACCAGCAAATCAATAGCAACCTTAAGGTAACGAAAATAACGATCACTGTGATTTAACAGACTTATCAGTGACAGCAATTTATCAGTAACATAACATCACGCCTGTGATTCTCGTAAGGGTAGGCAGAGGTGTGGGTGTACTATCAATAGTTAGTAGGCACACCCACATTTTGCCAGTTAAGTCCTATATAATAGGGGCCGAGCCTAATGCTATCAACTAGACACAAATCCAGACTCCGTGGCTGCTACTGAGAAATTCCTGATGGAAAAACTCAATCACTCTATGCTCGACCCGGGAATCGAACCCAGGACATCAAGCTGCAGCAGTCGCGATTTCGTCTAAAAGACCAACGAAGCAGTAACCTGGCATTAAAATAAACGTGGAAGGAAAGTGAGATGGGATGTTTAAAATATTAGGTAGTACTGAATTCACTGACTGTCAGCCAGTTATCACTCTTATGCCTAAGTAAGAAGGATGGAAAGTGTCGACCCTCAGTGAACTCGGTACTACTCAAATTTTGTGTTCAGTTATCTTGTTTGTTGATAAAAACTAATTTAGTATGACTGAATGTGGTGGAATGGTGTAGCTAGACTAGAATCATAAAACCTATAGGTCAGACTAGACTTCAACCACAAGCATTTGGAAACAGGCCAGAAAATAACGTCTCTTTTACCTTCTAAAGTAGATTTCCCTCGTAACTATATGACCGACTTAAGTCAAAGTTGTTTATACGGGTTTCTACGAACCACCTTTATCCTTAGGCCTTACCCAGATGATGTCAAGGAAAATAATAATATAGGTTACCTAATGAAAACTAATAACCTACAATAACATCCAGACCTTCACCTGAACGCAACGATCAATCGTTAATGAGCTAGCCTTCACGAAAGCCATTTATAAATCAGTAGGAAAGGAATGTCTGAATTAAATACAAACCGCGCCAGTTGCAATCGATAGTTCGTTCAGAGGGAATGGAGGCAGAAGTTCAATCATGGAAAAGGAAACAAAGAACTGACAACAGATTTTGGCTTAACAGCAATATGGGGTTTCTTAGACACTAACTATTCGTACTAGAATAAACTAGTGTCATGAGAAACGCTGGCGTGTCGATTTGGACTCGTTCCTGACTGATTGGTCAGAGAAATCAAAACACCGAGAGAGTTGGAATGGAGGAGGCCTTTGCCCCCAGTAGTGGGACAGAAAACGCTAATTTAAAAGAATGTTCGATTATAAAAAGAGCTAGTGGTAAAGCAAGTTTTGACCCTTCCGTTGATTGGTGCCTCTTTGACAAGTGAGCTTTGGAAGACTCTGAACTATAAAGGGTGTAAAAAACCTCTTTCGAAGCCGAAAAGCACTTTGTTCTCCCCATTATTGCGATATTTTTTTTGTTCTACACCATACCTGGGAACCATCTAGTTACGGAGATATTGGGGGTCAAAGTTCCAACTTTTTGACAAGTTTTTTTTTCATTACAAGTTTTTATTGTAAGATTTTTACTTTAAACACCTCCGCGACCCCCGTATTATTAAATCCATCCATCAGCACAATGTTTTGAGTGCGTTACATTGAGTTCTACCACAAAACATGATTTTTCAACCCAAAAAAAGTCGATTCCCAGCAATATTTTTTGCGTAAAGTTACTTAGTTTGATGTACAGAATGCTTAGTTGACGGCTTCGTGATGAGGTTGTTTACACCCTGTACACATACATTCATTTTCCCTATCATAATCATTCACAAACATTTTCCATCCATCCTGGGCTCTATGGTTTTCTCCAGTTACGTGTCAATCTGATTCATAGGCCGGTGCCATTGTCACGTGAACTCATCTAATCATTTTAGCATATTAAAACCAAATGAACTATTTAGGCCTTCTAAACAATCTGTCACACGGCACAGGTCACGAAAAACACAGACACTCCCCTGAATCGTGCATAATGGTCGACGAGGCACGCGAAATCAGGGGGGGTGGACATGTCGGCCCAAATATTATCCAGTTCTGCTGCGACGGAAGTATCTTTTGTCTTTGTCTATTTTTTAGGTACATGGTGACCTAAAATAACGAATATTAATTCGTTTTCGTGACGTCTAAACCGCCAGGTGAAACGGGGAAGCGGATGGCGGAAAATAATTTAGGAAAGTGGCCTGAGGTGTCCCTGAGTGACTTTAGTTTTTATATGTAAATAAATGGAAGAAGCAATTTTGCAAAATTCCTTATGGCTTACCGATCGTTATTGGTTAATGGTTGGGATTCTTGTATCTTTGCCAATATTAAACGTCAGCGTGGTTTTGAAGAGGCATTGGTATTCTGTTTTTCTTTGAGTAAACTATTAAAAGTTAAGAATGTTTAAATTAAACCAGAGGGTCGTTCATTTAGGACGGTGCTTACTGTTTTTTTAATCTTTGATACAAAATAGTTATGAGTCTTACAGTAGGTTTAAAGAGGTTAATAATGACAATGATGTTTCTTTAATAGATATAATGATTCAAGAGGAAGGTTTATAAGTATATAACATGCATAATATAGTAGAGAAACACTGATAATTTTAGAGGTTTCTAATACACACATCAACACGGTCTAGGGATATTTCATACTCAATTAAATAACTCGAAAAGTACTGGCCGCATTGGAATCTTTTATACACCGATTTGTTTGTAATTTATCTCAGACTAATTCCAAATTCAAATTTTTGAAAATTCTTTTGTTTCGGTGGCATAAAAATGTCTTGATGTATAGGAGAGGGAATTTTCATTTGTGCGAAATTTAGAAAACAATACGAATTACGTTTGGTTACAGTTTTTTTTCATTTTTAAACGAAAGATAAAGTTAAAATTGAGGTATTGTAGCCATGCAACGCCGACATTTGACGAGGGCGGAGATGTTACGAGCTGTGGGAATGCTGGAAGCTGGATCTGTTCAGCGTAATGTTGCTGAGGCCATAGGGACCCATCAAAATGTAATTTCAAGATTGTGGACACGCTACCGTGCCACAGGTGAAGTAGCGGAGAGGCACCGGGGGCCAAGTCGCATCACTACCCCCAGACAAGACCGATTTTTGCAAATTACTGCGCGAGCACAACCAAATGCAACGGCGACTCAATTGGTCCAAAGGCTGCGAGTGGAACACCAAGTGCTTGTGAGTGACCAAACTGTAAGAAGGCGACTGCATGAAAGTAATCTACGCTCTCGTAGACCACTCCGGGTCCCACCTTTACGGAGAGGCAATCGTGGACGACGATTAGAATGGGTTCGGAACCATGTGGACTGGGGCCGTGACCAATGGTCCAATGTGCTGTTCACGGATGAATCCAGGTTCGGCTTCCATCCAGATTCACGAAGGACGCGTGTTTGGCGAGTTCCTGGACGATGGAGCCGTCTCCAGAACCCTCAGGAAGTTCACCCATACCAAGGAGGAACAATTATGGTTTGGGCAGGAATTTGTCTTGGAGGACGGACGGATCTCGTTTGGGTGCGGGGCAATATGACGGCAGAACGATACGTCCAACAGGTGCTGGGGCCCGTAATCTTGCCCCACAGAACACAAATGGGGCAAGATTTCCTGCTCATGCACGACAATGCCCGGGCACACACGGCGAGAACGGTAGCAGCTTGGTTACATACACATAATGTTAGGGCCTTAGACTGGCCTGCTCAATCGCCAGATCTAAATCCCATTGAGCATGCGTGGGATATGCTGCAAAGAAGAGCTCTGAAGGAAGTTCCTGAAAATCTGGCTACAGAAGATCAACTTTTTGCGCACCTCAGAAGGACATGTGACAATATTCCGCAGCAAGACATTGACAACCTTGTTCTGAGCATGCCGAATCGTTGCCGATGTGTTATGAACATCATGGGCGCTTTCTCAGACTACTAACTTCAAGTTTATAAACACAAATTAAATGATTTTTCTATTTTTTTCAGTTTTTACTCACAAATTAAAAGTTCATTCATATACGGTTTCCGTCTATGCTTCATTTTTTTTCCATAAAATCCTGAAATTTTAATCTATACCTTAACCATTATTAAAAAATGGTAGAATATTAAATAACGTATCTTTTAAATATATACATGTCATATAAATAATTAACACATTGATAGTAATTCGCTTTTTTAAAAATATCCCTAGACCGTGTTGATGTGTGTATGATAATGTGATGTCGTAAATAAACACATTTTTTTGCGCTTACTTTGTTAACGCTGGCTGAACCCTACGAGATAGATCAAAATAATGTACCACAGTAATGTACACCTTAAAAAGGTCTACAAAAAACTCCGTTATGGTATATGTCTATCACTTAGGGATAACCTACAATAACCATTTTTTATCCTTTACTTTTCACGAGAAACAATGGCTTATTTACGAAGCGATTTTAAGCAATACAGCATTAATCCTTATCTAATTCAGGACATTAAATAAATTGAACATTTAATATAGATCAATATGGCCCTTTACAGTATATCATTTAAATGAATAATTTAAAAGATATCACATAATTAAAATTACGCGCGACTGAAAATATCATTCTCGGCAAAACAAATGGGGTCGCAGTGTAACAGTTGGTCACTTTAACCATTTTAATCTTCAAGTAATGCATTATTTTAGAAGCTTATTTATGGTGTATAGTGTAAATCTATAAATTATCTTCAATAGATATTTTAGAACGTATTTACCCTATTCAATTTAAATGAATATCTTAGGAGTTATCGCAACTGCCGGGGCCGCGGGGCTGTCTAAACAGGGTACCGGGGCCCTGGAACGCAAAGGGCAACCGAAAGAACATGGTGTCTTAGTCAGTGTGTTTTAGTCAGTAAGTCTGTCAGTCCCTTCCGCTCCACCCAGGGCTGGGGAGGACTCATTTAATGATTTTACCACCCAAAAGAAATGGAATTATTGGAAAATAAAGGCACCCGCATTACAAAACAATTTTACAGTAAGCGCATTTCTTTTTTTGTTCTAAATTGGTCCCGAGCAAAGCCGGGGCGGGTCGCTAAGTTATGATATATAATTATGTTAGTCTGTAAGGTATTTATGGGCCAAAGTAGCCTGAAAATAAAGGATTTATTATTTACAACTTGGATTTAATATCTCATCTGACTTTCTTAGCAACGTTGTGTTCCCAACTTTACCAAGCTGAATACCAGCATTTACTTGATACTGCTTTCCTGACCTCCTCAACCCAATGGCTTGGTAACACAATACAACTTCCTATCATACCCCTCTCGCTTTCCTCTCTTTCTTCCTTCCTAATCCTAGTGTGGGGCTACGTCTTTTATTAGAAAAAAAAAAACTTGGACTGGTTGTCAGACTTACGAGCTTTTGATGTCTCTTCACGACTGAAAACTTGAAGCTATGCCTATTGAAAATACATGAAATTAGATACACGAGAGTTCATGTCAATAGTTCATCAGTTTACGATTTGAACTCCCTTTTGACATGGCATTACGTATTCATACGCTAGTCTTCCATAACGTAGGTATCTCTTTGATTATTTGTTCCTAAATATAAATCAATACGTCAGAGTGAACGAATATGTGAATGAATGAGAGAAGCCAGAACTATTGTAATATTATCAGCTATAATGGAGGAACTATCCTCCTATAGACCTGATTGGTACAATCCCTTAATCGTTTACGTCAATCATAGGCAAAGTTGGAGCTATTCTGGTTCGATCGATCTAGGTCTCGACTATGAATAACGCAGTATTTGGCTGGAAGTCCTTCATGTCTTGGAAATTGAACCGTCATGCTGGACGGAAATGGGGTGGTGCTTTTATGCTTGACGTTATAATACTCATTTTGCCATTTAGATATTAAGAAATGTTAAACTGTTGCAGTTTTATACAACGATTATTATAAAACTGCGTCGTGGGTAAGAAGTTTTAAAATAACCGTGATAATCGTAATAATCGTGGGCTTGCGACCACTATAAAGTGGTTGCAAGCGCAACTGAAGAGTATGAGTACCTGGGTTCGATTCCCGGGTCAGGCAAAGTGTAATTGGGGTCTTCTATCAGGGATTTCTCAGTAGCAGTCACAGAGTCTGGATTTGTACCCGGTTGATGGCAATAGGTTTGACCCCTATTACATGGGACTTAAACATAACTGGTGATATGTGGAGTACTATAAGGTACATCTCTGCTTATCCTTTCGAAGATTATAGGCGTGATGTTATGGATTATTTTAAAACTTCTTTTAAAGTGTAATTTCAAATCGGGCGTCAGACTTCGATCCCTGGACCGAGGTAACGAATAGAACACTTCAAAAAATTCCAATAAAATCTGGCAAAACACACTTGATAATATTATTTGTTTATTTACAATGTAGGACAAACTCTCAATACAACATTGAAGTCCGGTTATCTTATTTGATTTGTTTAAAGTAAACACAGATATTGATAGTAATGGCTAATGCAACGCGAAAGCAATACTACATGTTATAATATATAATAAGATGTAAGCAGAAGGAAGATGCCTGTAATCTCTGTAGTGTTAAGCAGAGATGTACCATTAATAATGGTACGGGTACATTTTACCAGTTATGTCTAGGTCAGTTAGGTCTCATGTTATAAGGGGCGAACCTATTGGTATTAACCGAGCACAAAACCTGACACCGTGGCTTCTACTGATAAATTCCTGAAGAAAACACTCATTAACATCTTGCCTAGCCTAGGAATCGAAACTACTGCCTCATTCTCAGCAGGCGGGAATGTAGCACTCATAAAAATTAACAGCATAATGAAAATGTAGGGAACAGCTGATTTATTTTTCAATAAGTTCATACGTTTCAGTAAGAATAAGCTAGTTTTCACCATCAATAAATAGCAAATCTATTTAGTCCGTCAGTTAGAGTATTGGAAAATAATGGACACGTATTTTTTGTTTTTGTAAATCAATGAATATTGACAAAGATAAAACGCATCAAAACTCGGAAGTGGAGGCTCGTGACGTCACAACGCACTATAAATTTTAGCACGGCGTGACGTATTGAGAATTTTAAAAGCGTCGCATCTTCGTCAATTTTGGTTTACGTAACAAAAGAAAAAATACGGGTCAAATATTTTTTGATAACATAACTGACGGACTAATTCGGACACAAAGAGCTTGTTCAAAGAATAACGTATCCAATATTTTTCGATAATCTAACTGACGGACTAAATAGAATCATATTTTTTTTAGTCAGTCATCATTCCTATTTTCAAACGTCACGCGGGTGAAGCCGCTTGCAGAAGCTAGTAGATAATAATTATAATCATTTCAATCATTTGTTTGAAGTCGTCAAACGTCATTTGAAATTGATAATGAATGATGTTAGAATGAACGTAAGGGTGTACCTTACGTTCATTCTAACAGAGGACGTAGTAGATCAATTAGGCAATTGATCGATATAATTATTACGTTATTGTAGACCTTTGATACGGAAGGTCGGGATAATTATATAGATCGGACTAACTTACCTAGTGACGTCCGATCCTTAATTATGTGAAGTAATCTCGTCCTCATTTAGTACTTGTAGTTTGCACTTCTTGCTAACTCGCTATCACATATTTTTAAAGATGAATCGATTTCATCAAAACGAAAATGTTGTCTGTGGTCCCGTCTTGGCGCGCTTTGTCCTGACATCTGTCAACTCATTCTTTCAAAGCATATGATCGGGACTTCAAAATGACCGATACGGTTATCTATCGTAGTCCCGATACATTAGTCAACACAACTTTAAAAAGGGGTGTAGACACTTTAAAGCACATATAAGTAGGCTGATCTTCTGGGAAGGGTTGGGATACAATGAGGACGAGATTACTTCACATAATTAAGGATCGGACGTCACTAGGTAAGTTAGTCCGATCTATATAATTATGCTCCGTAATCTCGTCCTCATTTAGTACTTGTAGATGTTCAAATAAGAAAGTTGTGTTGGTAATCTAGTCAACATCTTATAATCATTGAACAATGCAACCTAACATACTATTCTGATTATCATTACTTAGGTACTAATTACACATTTATTTAAATAAAAGGTAACATAACATAAATCTTCTCTAACTCAACAACCTGTGTCATGATAATCTTATAATGAGCTTAATTACTTTAATCAGACAGTTACCATTAACATTAAATTTAATCAACCAACAATAACAAGCAGTGTGTTCTATAATACAGAGACTATATAAAACACTGCTCGTGCAAAAGCACTAGAATTTAGAATCACCCCTCCTGAGGAGGCCTGTGTCCCAGCAGTGGGAACATTAATAGGCTGATGATGATGATGATGAACTATCTCATCTCATATATCTAGGTCTCATAATAAAAGCAAGCAAAGTTGAGGAATTTGTGGTCCAACCAGCTGCTTATTCTTATAACGTCAATATTAAAACCCATTTCAGAGGTTTTTTTTTTTTTTTTTTTTTTATGCCTTGTGCTGTGTGATGTGAATTTGGGAGTATTTATTCCACTATTAGTTAGAATTTGTTTCATCCACTTACTAATAGCTGCAGTAGTGGCGGCACGATATGGTTTTCTTATAGTTATAATTGGTGATTTACAATCTTGTCTTATAGGTATTTTTTGTAATATCTAGATAGAACAAAAGGGTAGTAGCAGAACACACAGACAAATTCTCCTTAAAAGATGGTAGTATCAAATTGGGTTGATATCTACCAGGTTCAAAGGTTTTAATAATTTCTGGAATGTTTATGTTAATAATTATCCTGATTACAAGAAATGTTATCAGTATACTTATGAGAGACAAGGTTCGAATTCTGTGTGCAAGGGCTATTATGGTAATTTAATTTTTGGTTATTAGTTCTAAACTAAGGGTTTCATTAGGAAATAGTTTACACAAATAATTCAAAACGATACTGAGATTCCATACTACTTCATATTTGGGGTTCTTAGGTCTTAACCTAAATATATCCCTGAAGAACCTTGACAGTCGGTCATCTAGGCCAATTTGGGGCCCTAGAACTAGAGAAATAGCTAACTTAATGGTATTGAGTGAGCTATTTATGATAGTCCCTCATTAAAATTTTAGTCAGAAAAGATATCACAGTGGGAACTGAGTCTAGGAGAGGGTCAATATCTTGGTTCTGACAATAAGAAATCCCTGATTCAGAGCAGATTCGTATCACTTTCATGATGGGGTTCCATTATTATTCTTTCAGAAATAACCTTGGATTCAAATTAGGGAAACCATGGTTGTGAGGGCCACCAAGGTACTACAACAATGCCTGTTGCCCCTTCCCTTTTTATTTTCTGTAACATCTTACTAATAAGCGCAAATGGTGGGAATGTATAAAAGAAATCACCATACCATTTGACAGTGCATGATATATTAGCATTATTATTATTATTTTGTGCATTATTTATTATTATTATTATTATATGTCTGAAATAAATGAATTTATTATTATATATATTCTGACAATTAGTGTTAAACTTGTTTGCCAACAAGTCAATCTGAGGTTTAACAATAATAGTCGTGTAAGCTACATCACATAATTTCTATTCAATTTCTGTGTTTGGATGCCTAGATCCAAATGTGTCTTTCCTCACACCGTTGCCACAACTTTCTGGCTAAATTATTATGGTGGGGAAAACGAGTGCCACCATTTTATTGATGTAGGCTATGGCAGTTGTGTTATCTATTTAATTCTAAGTAAAACTTCACAGTGTCTGAGTGTGCTTGCAAATGTTTTCAGCCCTCTAAATGCTGTTATTAGTTCAAGGTAATTTATACGAAACTTTTTATCATCAGTTGTCCAGTGCCCATGGCTTCTGACATCATTATATACCAGACCCCAGCCAGTTTGTCAAGCATCAGAAAATATTTCTAGAACAAAGTCAAATAGTTTTATACTGTTGTAGGTTGTTGGAATGTAAGACAACCACTAATCTAGTCCTATCCAAATTCCTTTTGTGATAGGTAGCAGAGCCTTGTAATTTTTATTGTTGTTTTGTTAATTTCCATAACCTTGGTGTAAGGCCAACCATATTCCACTGTTGAGCATGCAGCAACAAGTATACCTAGCAACTGAGCAAATTCTACTATTTTGCATAAATATTTTAGATTTAAAATTATTTAATAAGTTAGGGATGAAATTTTATCTATCTTCTTCTGATGAAGTGAGATAATACTGAACTGTATCGAACAGAAAACCTATATAAATTGACAGTACTGTCTGGGTTCTCAGGCACTCCTTTTAGTATTGACAACGAACACTAGTTTTTTTTTTTGAAAATTTGATTTGTCGACACATTTTTCAAACACTTATCATATGAATCACCAAGGCACAAAATATCACCCAGATATATTATAGAAAAGCAACCCCATTGACCTCAGGTGACACATAACTGGCTTCATAATCTTTGTGAACACAAATGGTGCTATGCTAAGCCCAAATGGAAGGCATGTAAACTCAACCAATGTATCTTGAAACTGAAACCGGAGAATTCAATCATATTTTGTATGGGCAATAAGTATTTAAGCATTTTTAAAATCTATGGTTGCCATAAAACAAGCTGGGTTTGGTCATGAGTTTGGTTGCTGTCCTTAAGTCTTCTAGCTTGAAGTGATGGGTATTAATATATTTAATAAGTTTTTTGAAATTTAATATAAATCCAAGTGCCATCTGATTTTGGATGCAAAACTATGCTGGATAAAAATTGATTGATAAACATCATTCAATAGCACCATAACTGTAGGAGTTTATTAATTTCCGTTAAATAAGATTGCTTTCTTTCTGACTGAAGTTATTGTTTTTAGGGATGCAAGTTTGAACTGGAATTTCATAAAAGTGTAGTTTATAACCCTTGTTCCAATCGTTGTATTGTTGGACAGGTGATAACATTATTCCAGACTTCAGTGAAATACTGCAATGTACCAGTCTACCTGAGCTAGACGTATTCCTGCCCCCGACGTCGCGGCTGGCGCCTCTGTGGTGAGTGTAACTTGTCCTGTAGCTTATCCCCGAACAGGTACTCAGATATTGGAGTCTGCCCCATTAGCTTCTTCATTTCCATACTGAGGCCAGGCAGGATTAGGGAGCGTCTGGTGATGCATTTGCATGATAAATGTGACAAAGTAGTCTGGCTGCATCACTTAAGAGTTAAAATTTGATCACTACTCTCTTAGTTATTGATTAGATTGTTTAACAATCAAGAAAAAAAAACTTTGCCTATTGATGTAATGGCAGCAGCCGAGGTGATCTGCTGCCCCCTGATTCGTTGGTCCCTTTTTACTCCACCATCCTCAGTGCGGCTGCCACTTCTTCATTTAGTTTTTAAATATTTCCTTCATTAGGTGATACAGGACAACTGTCTGTAGTCAGCAGTGGCGGAATAGGTGATAATTGATGGCAAGGAGTAAATGGTATGTGGCGTTATGGGGAATAGCTGTCGCGGCGAGTCAGGCTGCGACGGAATTTATCACATGTCTCACAACTTCGGTCGCGATACCCACGGCTTCTCGAGCGTGTTCGACTGGAGCGGGTTTCATACTCGTCTAGAAAGAATAGTTAGAGTTAGGCCTCTGACTGGTCGAGTTTAAATCCACGGCTAACCTCTCGTGATAGTTCAAGGGATGCAGTAGGGACGCAATTATGAACAACTGAATGTGTAGGTACACCATCGGCTGACCTCTCGTGAAAGCTCTTGTGATGTCGTTCTACTGTAGGATGGCTTAGATCATCGGCTAAACTCCCGTGAAAGCTCTAGCGATGTCTTACTAATTGTTGGCACAATTGGTGTTCTCATGGTTAACCTCTCGTGAAAACTCTAGAGACATGTGCGAACAACTGAACGTGTACACCATCGGCTGGCCTCTCGTGAAAGCTCTTGTGATGTCGTTCTATTGTTAGATGGCTAAGATCATCGGCTAACCTCTCGTGAAAGCTCTAGCGATGTCTTACTAATTGTTGGCACAGTTGGTGTTCTCATAGTTAACCACTCGTGAAAACTCTAGAGACATGTGCGAACAACTGAACGTGTACACCATCGGCTGACCTCTCGTGAAAGCTCTTGTGATGTCGTTCTATTGTTTGATGGCTAAGATCATCGGCTAACCTCTCGTGAAAGCTCTAATGATGTCTTAATAATAGGTTGGCACAATTGGTGTTCTCATGGGTAACCTCTCGTGAAAACTCTAGAGACATGTGCATCTTATGCCAGGATGCCAGGTACTTCTAGGAAAAGACGAGTGTAGGTACTTAAACAAAAAAGCTTACCAGATTTTCGATGACGACTCCCTTTTCGCTTGTTCGACCGATTTTCTAGTACTCGCAGACGTTCGTTGAGTTCTCTCATATTTACGCCTCGTTTTCTTCGATGTTTTCCCATCTCGGTTTGGTAATTACAAAATTATCAGAACTTTATTATCGGAACCGTGACCTGCGCGCTTCACAAAAAAGTACAATGAGTTGACAGATGTCAGGACAAAGCGCGCCAAGACGGGACCACAGACAACATTTTCGTTTTGATGAAATCGATTCATCTTTAAAAATATGTGATAGCGAGTTAGCAAGAAGTGCAAACTACAAGTACTAAATGAGGACGAGATTACGGAGCATAATTCGAAATTAGTAGTGTAGTGCGTTAAGATAGTGAGATGAGATTTATGCTGTTATACATAGATACACTGCCTATTATTGTAAGTGCTGGAATATTTTGTAATAATCTGTCAGCAGTATATGAATCAATAAATCATCACTCAAAGATGATTTGTAATCCTATGTTTTGTCGAGTATTAAAAACTGATTTTAAAATAATCCCTCTTGAATGCCATATTTTTCTCAAAACACTTCATCTTTTTAAATTCCTGGTGAAAAAACCCAACAACGCTTTGCCCGACCCGGGAATCGAACCCAGGACCTCATGCTCAGCAGTCAACCAACTTTAAAACTAAAAGGCATTAAGGTGAAAATGGTCGACCGCCAAATTTATTTGGTGTCCCTACTGAATCAGATGACCCTATATTCAGTTATTCAGTAAAAAGTTTTTCAGTAAAAGACTGCAGTTGCAAATCCCTTATTAGCCAGCCTATTACAACACCCAGACTAGGGGTGGCCTATAATTTTGCTGAAGCCCACTCAAACTACACGCATTAGTAGTTTTTAATAACACCTACGAGAATTACCCTGATGGGTTGATGACAGACCAAACCCCGGCTTTTACTAGATATAATAGTCCCTTCAGGGTGATATCGACCGAGTCTCATAAATGCAGTGACATTACTGTGTACAGGCAGAAGGTCGAATCGCAACAGAACCGGTATACGCTGGCCTCTTAGTATGATGATGATACCATCTAGCCGATTTTGCTACTGCGGCTTTCTATAGGGTGGTTGTCGAAAGCTTTGGTGTGCTGCTCTTTCATGTGCTCTCCAGTGACTAGCACTTCCAACTTAACTCCGAGCACAAAGCATCGCAGAACACCATTGACGACATTGTAGGGTATAGTTGTAGGTGGCCTAGCTTTAAGGTCATCACGTTTTAAATCTTAATCACGCTTTAAATCCTGTAGTATATTGAAGCTTCGTTCTACAAATCAAATCAAATAGGTAAATGATTTATTTCGAACAACAGGGTCCATACGGGGTACAACGCTAAGCCAGCTCAAGCATAAAGTGCTGCCACCAACGTGCGTTCGATTGTGCTTACTTTTGTTACGTTTACGACGGGCCAAGTTAAGGCCATTTTCAATAACTTACTAGCCGGTTTCGGTAGGTTGCTAACTGCGGACGGTTAGAAACAAAACATCACAGAAAAGCCTTCTTTGATTTTTCTATGAATTAAGTGACACGGATAGGATACTCATTGTTTATAGAAACACCGATAGCTACGGAAGAAGGCACATTAACTAACAGTTATACGTAAGTAATAGAAAACGGTCGTTAGGGTCACACTTGTGAATCAGACACAGTGGGTCAGGGATACATTCTATATGCGACGACTATGATGAGGTCGAAATCGATTTTATGTTGTAAAACAACATAACTGAAACTCCTATCGGAGCGATAAAGCGCCCAAAATCGAAGTACACGGTGTTAAGCTTTTAGATGAGACCCCCAGCATAGAAAATTATCGTCAGTTTTAGAAAAAAAAAACAGGAAAATGTTAGTAAAGTGGAAAGTTATGATTATGAATGTGGATGGGTATAAGAGTAGAGAAAGATAAAAAAAACGATGGATGGACTGTGATGGATGGACTGTGATGTGGTGAAGGAGGTGTCTGATGAGATGATGAGTAAAAGAGTGGTATGGAAGAGGAAGACATGCTGCGCTGACCCCAAAAGAATTGGGATAAGGGCAAGAGAATAATTATGTATATAAAAAAAAAGCTACACAGCCATATGGTAACACTTATGAAACCACTGATTAAAAAAACTTGACGAATTTCTACACTGGATGGTGTAGAAATCGGAAGAGGAAACTGAATAAAAACTAATACAAATTTGGTTTCAGATGATCACTACTCCAGTGTTGCTGTAAAGACCATAAATAACTTTTAGATACACAAACAGTGTTGAGTTAATAGGGTGAAGGCCGGGTGAGGAAGAAATGATAAAAAATGTAAGGTAATTGCCGTACGGCCGGCGGAGAATCGATCTCACATTTTACGGTGTATTTGGTAGACACAGAGTATTTTAGTGATCGGTGAAACTTGCAGTCTTATAATGAGTGTCATTAAGTGGTTTCAGGTTTTCATTTTAGGAGAGAAGTTTTGGTTGAGATGGACTACTCACGAAGTAAAGGCAGCCATCATGATCATCCCCCGCTTATGGAAGGTCTCGAGCCGCAGTTTTTGGAGCGAGTGATCTCGGCACTCATCCCTGCGAGGGCCGGGTGAGAGCCACCGCCGATGGCTCAGCCCACAACTGCAGAGTCGAAAGAAGAGGAGAGCGAAACTGTCCCAGAGGTCACACAGGTGGAGATGATACGGCTCCGGGCAGAAAACACTGTTCCGGGGCCTAATGGAGTGCTTGACCGCGCTCTAGTCCTTGCCCTGAAGAAGCTGGAGCTGCCACAGGCTCCTCTTAGCGTGCCTTGAGCGGAGCAGTTTCTCCACCTGGTGGAAGATTGGTCGGCTAGTACTGATTAAGAACGCGGGGCGCCCGGCGAACTCATTGTAGTTTTATCGGGCCATAGAGCTGCTGGACGAGGCGGGCAAGATGCTCGAACGAATAATCGAAGATGCAGTTAAATAAACCAGTATTTGACTTGGTGCGACAGTCTATCTGACATCCACAACCGAGTTGCAGGGAAACACTATGTCTCTTGCCAAGACTATCGAGCTTCTGTCAGCTACCCGAAATGACTTTCAAAACAAGTGACACCCGGGACCAAATGAACCTAAAGGAAGTTGTTATTGTAACAAACATCCATAGAGCCTTGCTTTACAGTTTCGAGGGCTGATGAAGGAAGGAGTCAAAAATTTCAGTTTCCAACTTTCAACAATTAAAAAATTAAGAAATCTTTCTTGTTAGATTGATTATACTTCACCAGACAAGCAGGTGTGCACTGGAAAACGAAAGTTGTCAAATTGCAGAATGAACCTTGGATGTGTGCCAGGAAAAAGCGGGCAAACTATGTATTATAAGTATTTTATTTATTTCAATTAAACGCCAATTTTTCAGCAAGCAATTTGTGTTTAATAATCAAGACTCGGACACTGACTTCAAAATATTAAGATAAGTGAGATTGATTCATGTTAAAAACAACTTTTGGATGCAAGCATTAAATAATCTAAAGAATATAATATAATAAATGGGACTGTCTCTATTTCTGCCTGATTCCTGTTCACGCCAGTTAAAACAATGTTTACACTACTAGTAACATAAAGTTTACACTACCAGTAACATAAAGTTTACCTTGCGCTACAACTGCTAAATGTGAGTAAGTTTTCAAGGGTTTTCTCTTGTCTAGGTATAAATATCTAGACAAGAGGCAATAACTTGTAAATCGATTCGTTTTGTACAGATATTACAATCTACGTTAGGAAAACTTTCGTCACCTTTGACCTTTCTCACATTTTGAAGTTGTAGCAAAAAGTAAACTGTATGTTACTGGTAGTGTAAACATTGTTTTAACTGGCGTTTCGGGTAGCTTGACGTGCTGGCGTCTATACAATGACTTTTAATAGAATAAACATTCGTTTTTCGGTAGCTATAAACGGTGTAAAACGAAAGGTCTCTCCCTCCTACCTCTGAGGTATCGTCCAGTCCAAAACAAGAAAAACATCACAATGACGGGAAGAAAAAGTACCTTTCAGCTTCGTTAAGTATCTTTGAACACCCATTATGCTAAAGAAAACCGATGATGATGAGGTTTACTTTACTATCATGGTTACCGCTGATAGATTGTTACTTTGTCCAAGCCCTTTTTTTTGTCGGTTGGGAAATCATCAAATGACTTCTGCCGCTCTGGGCGGAGCAGGAGGGAGTGTCAGACATTTACTGACTAAAACCCATCCATGTTCCTTCATTGCTCTTTGTGTTCCAGGGTCACGGTATCTCTTTCGAACAGTACTGCAACCCCGGCAGGCATCGGACCCCTTCCTATTGCTGACTCTCTTTGAGGCGCGCGTAGAACACAAACGCGCCGTCGACACGGCCTATCGTCATGAGACGGACGGATGGCGAGCTAGCCCATAGTCCACCGTCCACAGACCCGCGCCTACGTTGGCCGGGGGCCACGTGGTGGCCCCCGACGCCCGGGGCGTCTCCCGCGGTTTGTCCAGGCCCTTAGGTGACGTTACTCTTTCGCAGTTAGTTAAGTAAAGCTATTACAGACTCACATCTCTAAACTGTGCTATCCCGGCTTCACCCAGCTCGTACATAGAGACGTATGCAGCCTCGGGCTGCACGAACAGCTGGCACAGAACCATCTCCTCGCTCCGGAACATCCCCCCCATGGTGACTGGTTATCTGGAGATGAAGAAAAACAGTTGAAGTAGGTACGAAAAATGTTACGGTGAAAATTATATTAATATTAATGGAAATTATGTATTTCAGAATTTGTGCAGGTCAGATAGGCAGTCGCTTCATGTAAAATACTGGTAATTAGCTGCATCTGGTTAGACTGGAAGCCGATCCCATAGTTGGGAAAAGGCCAGCAACAAAAGGACAGCATATTTTTTTAGCAACAACAAAAGGACAGCATATTTTTTTCCAAATTATCATAACAGCTAGTTTATCAGAAAATTATCGGTGGCACAGGGGAAGAGTACCTGGAACAATATGGGGGAGGAATTGCCCAGCAGTGGGACATTCAGCAAATAAAAAATAAAAACAGCACGCCTGTAACCCATAAAGGGTAAGGCATAGGTGTACTTTAATAGTACACCCAGATTTCACTAATTATTATTAATATTGATAATGACATTAATTATACTATGTAAATAATTGGCTCTTTGATCTTTTAGTAGCCTAGGACATTATTTATGTGTTGTGTTATTTCTGTAGGTATGAGTGCATTACAATTCGTTAGAGGACGATATGAGTCGAGGACAATTTAGTCAGATACTATTTTGAAGTTCTTTCAGCAGCATTTGCATTACATAACATAAACATCACGCCTGTAATCCCCGAAGCGTTAGGCAGAGGTGTACCTAATAGTACACCCACATTTTGCCAGTTATGTTTAAGTCCAATTTAATTGCCATCAACCGGGCGCAATTTTAAGCTCCGTGGCTGCTACTGAGAAATTCCTAATGAAAAAACCCAATAGTACTTTGCCCGACCCGGGAATCGAATCCAGCGCCTCATGCTCAGCAGTCACGCTTGCGACCACTACACGCAGCACGCAGCAGTTACGTACGTACGTACTTACAAATAAACTTATATTGTCACTTACGGGATATCTTCCGTAATTGTTTGTTGGGAGCTCAAAACATTAAACAATCACGGACGATATTCCGTAAGTAACAATATAAGTTTAGTTTTAAGCCGTGAAAGCTTAAAACAGTGTACTTACTTACAAATACATATAATTACATTATTTTCAGTACCTACATCTGGTTCCTCATAGTTACCAATCCACTAACTAACTAATAAAAGAACATGTTCAATTTGCGTAATAGCAACCATTATACATGACCATCAGTGCACAGTGGCCCCTCTGACCTAGCAACGTATCACTTCCCGTCTATTATATCGCCTCTAATCTGCCTGGCAACACGACCTGTCTTCACAGACTTCTGCCTTCATACTACTGGACCACAAACAGGGATCAACTTCAAATAGACGGCTTATGTGGCCAGGATCTTGATTTGACGGATGCAGGATACTGTAATCATACATTTAGACGAGGCCTGAATCTGTGCTGGTTTGTGTTGATATTCAAGAAGTTTTTGTTTGTACTTAGACGCTGTTCTCGTATCGAAATGAGCTGGTTGAGAATATATCATAACACGTAGCTGGCAACTCGTGATGGCGTAGAAAAAGAAGAAATTGACATTCGGTTTTTGAAGTCTGTTCATTATACAAGGTGTAAACGGACACTTCACGAAGGTGTCAAACAAGCATTCTATATATCAAACCTTACGTACCTTACGTAAAAAATATTGCTGGAAAACTTTTTTTTTTGGTTGCTAAATCACGTTTTACTACAACATTTATCAGCCTAGCCTTTTCTCAACTATGTTGGGGTCGGCTAATTGCCTTCCAGTCTAACCGCAAGCAGCTAAATACCTGTATTTCGTAGTGCGACTGCCAGTCTTACCAAGAGGTAACTTATTACCCAGTACTAACTGAGTTGTGACATGAGCGATGACATGGAGCGATTGCCTATCTGACCTCCACAGTGAATAACAAATAGGCGAATTGTATTTTTTTATAAGCTCTATGTCTTGTTCCATTTTCGCTGTGGAGGCCACGATATTAAATATTGATGATAGTTGCTTGATTGTCACCTAAGGGTTGGACATTTCAAGGTAGGCTTTTGTGGGTAAACGTTTTTGTTTAAATGCACAGTTTTTAAACCATTTTACCATTTGATTGTCCTTGAGCGATTCGATTCATTTTTAATCGACTTTTGTTTTAACAATTTATTCACATTATATTTTTGCGCTATGAATTATTAATGGATTAGATGGGAAAGTTACGAGATGGGCCGGAGCCGGATTTTCTTTCAAGATCCTTCGGATTGTGATTGAAAGTGTGTTACGTAATTTATTGGGGTGCTGTTGTACTCAATGGGTTAAGCAAAAGTGTATGTAATACATAGTTCACCCAGAGTAGACCCACATTTCGCCAATAGAATCATGTAAAAGAGGACGAGCCTTTTGCCATCAACCGGGCACAAATCTAGAGCCCATGACCGATAAATTCCTGATGGAAAAATCCAATTACACTTTCCCCGACTCGGGAATCAAACCCAGGACCAACAGTCCTGCTTGCTATATGTTATACCATAATGTTCTGTTTGTAAACAAACCCAGCTTAGCCTAATTAAATTAATTTTGTACGTACTTAAAGTTTATTGATGTCACATTAACTTTACGTGGGTGGACGTAATACCTTTGGAATTTCCTGATAGTAAGCCTTAAGGAGGCAAAGATAAAACACTCAAAGGTTTCCTTACAAAACAGATAAGTACTAAAATCTAAGTTATTTTGACAAAATTACGTAAAACAACACTTCATAATATATTCATCATCTGCCCAGCCTTTTCTTAACTATGCTGCAGGGGTCGGGTTTCAGTCTAACCACCTCCACAACCCTGGTTGTACTGGGTAATAAACGATATCGCTTGGTAAGACTGATTGTCTGACTTTCGGGCCACTGACTACTTGTAATGGATACCCATCCACGAATAAACCTAGGGAAGCGCGGTTTAATCTGAAGATCGACCCGAACGGTTGTTATTATTTACCCACGAGCTCCTTTATAATAAACCGAGAGCCATAAATTAAAATACCTTAACGATGTAGAATTAAGGTATAGAATATTCTAGACTTAGCCTGAAGGTCGACGTAGGTAAATGGTACAAATAACCGCCGTTTAAGTGCCATTCATCTTTGAACTATTAGAGCTAAACTTACATGTCAAATTGCCGCTTTATTATTTATTGAACAGCATTGAACTTGATCAATCAGTGTGTAAATGTTCCAATCATAAACAAGACACATATCTTCGTATAATCTAATTAGACTAAGAAACAACACTTTTTTAACGTCAAAATTACGTAAGCGTAAAGTTTTTAATATTTTCATTAGCTGTGCCTTTTTAGTCCAAGTTATAATTATGATTTTTCCTTATTATCTCTCTTGTGTGCATATAAATGATAAAAAATAATAAAAAGGCAGTCCTCCGAAACGTCTGCCCTTCACCACTTCCAAGCGTTTTAAGTGGAAACAAAAAGTGTTGCAAAAGAACCCTCAGATTTTTGATTCGAAGCTAAATCTTCTGGGTCAAAATCGGGAGAAAATATATTTGTTAAGGTGTAGGTATAAGCGGTGGCCCAGTGGTGGCGGCCCCGACTTACAAACAGTAAGTCGTGGGTTCGAACCCAGACAGGCACATAGCTTTGTGTAATTTATTTCATCACCACTGCTCTCAAAACGGTGAAGGATAACATCGTGAGGAAACCAGCATGTCCTAGAACCAAAAATTCGAAGACATGTGACATCTACCAACCCGCACTGGGCCCACGTGGTGGATTATAGCCCATTCCCTTTCATCATGACAGTGAAAGGAGACCGTGTCCCAGCAGTGGGATGATTATAAGTTGATGATGAGGCATGCAAGTTGTATAAATCCTTATGATCATAGATCGTAATCACTCTGCTCTAAAGTTGAACCGGTGCAAATGGGTAAAAATTGTCTTTTCTACCGGCTATATTGGTCTTGTTCTGATTGACAGTAACAAGCTACAACATCAATCCTGTTTATCTGCGAAGGGCTAGGTAGAGGTATGCCCTTTACCTGAGATACCCACATTTCGTCAGATAATAATAATAATAGTTCTCCGGATCGTTTTCGGTCACGGCGGCCAATCTCAGCGGAGATTAGCCATCGGGAGATATTATAGTGCACAAGTATGTGCGCTGCCGCATTTACACTCTCTCTTCCCTCACACCACCTTTTCCCACATAGTCCGATGGGACAACACCGGAGAAAGATCAGGCGTAGGACCAACGCGCAACGGCTTAACGTGCTTCTCGAGGTACGGGGGTACCATATCGCCAACTTCCAAACTCCGGGCTGCTAGTGAGAAATGCCTAGTGAAAAAACCCAATATCACTACACACACAAGTTAAGTCTTATGTAATATGGGGGGGCAAGTGCCATCAGCCGAGCAAAAATCTAAGTCTCAGGCTGCTACTGAGAAATTGGTGATGGAAAATTTCAACAGCACCCGTCCATGGAATCGAACCTTGTTTTTCTTTAGATTTGTAAGGGGATACCTAATTTACTCTGCCAGTGGTTACCACTCAACAAACGAGGTCTTCATAAGTGAAGTGCTGATCCCCAATTGACTCCTATCATTTGTCGAGAATTATGATGTTATTTCGCAATTTTTCTATTCGTTCCCAGATGATCCATCAAATTAATTGATCCTAGACAAGGACAATTAAGACAAACAATAATTATAACGATAGTGGTAATTTTCTCACACACATCTTAGGTTATTAGGATCAAGAATGGTGTCTTTTAGGGAGATGGTCCGGGTCTGCTTATGACCAGCAGTCGTCATCAGGCCAATATTGGAACTTCTATTGAGCATTCATTCTGTCTTCTGCTACTACTGACTGCTGTACTTTGAGATTCAAATAACAATTGTCCACAGTTCTTACTAGTGCATTTATCGTATAGTATCATTGTTGTATCTTTACACCATTTTGCTCATTGGAAACTCACTCAATACTGACAATAATAGTTCAATTTCGTTTACCTACTAAAGAACTCGGAAACGAACCTACGGGTCCTTATGCTTTGCAGTAGTGCCTTCGAGCAGGAAGACGATTCATCATTCATCATTCTTCTACTCTTATCCCAGTTCATTTGGGGTCGGCGCAGCATGTCTTTGTATTCCATACTTCTTCTCTATTACTCTTCATCTCATCAGACACCTTTATAAACCTATATGAATTTTCGCGAATTTTACCTTTAATATAAGCCCGACGTTTCGACCGGATTGCACCAGCCGTGGTCGCGGGAAGACTGAAGTATTGGAGGTACCGCCACAGCAAAGCAAAGGTGTTTATTCAACTACCCACACTTGTACTACCCTCCCATATTAAAGTTAAAATTCGCGAAAATACCCGTTTACGTATGTTTTACAATGTGTTCTGATCGTGAAGGTTTAAAAAAGACAGACACCTCCTTTTTTACCATATCATCCATTACACAGTCCAACTATCGTTTCTTTGGTCTTCCTCTACTCTTATACCCACCCACATTCACACTCAAAACGAGCAAGAAGATAATTATTATGTATAAAGACGGGGGCTTATAACCCACAATACATCTGTGGCGGTTCTTAGCGTCTATCACTCGTAGGTATAAAGTTTCAGCGTGCATCTAGTTGATGCTCGTTACGCACTAGACTGCGCCCACGCACTTGGATGCCGACAGCCCGACAGTCCGACGATCCAGACATAATGCAGTGGCCTTGCGACATCTTTTATTATTATAGCTCGCCGAGACCAATGTACTTCGCAGAATTGTGAATCTTTTGCTTCAGATATCACGTTTTTGTTCTAATTTCTACAATCAGTCTGAGTTTGTCAACCAGACTTTAGACATTGATATAGTCTTTGACTAAAAAGGAATTAAAGTCCGGACAAACTGCCTGCCTGCCTCCGGACTCCGGATTCTAAGAGTATCTATCAGTGTCTGGTGCATACTGGTTTGACTGTACCTTTAGTGCGCAGTCCTTTGCAAAACTTTGAAATAGTTCACAATTCTGAATACTTTCAATTCTAAAGAGTTTTTTTTTTACCACGACTGTTGATATATATGATAGATATGTCCGTTTCATCCATTACGGTTGAATGCATTGTAGTCATACAGGTATAATTTTTTCTTTCGTTTTCGTGTGGTTAGTACCGAACCCGGTGACAGAGTTTTAAAGAGCCGCCCTTGGGCCTTTTTTTTTTTCTTATGGGAAATCATCAAATGACTCCTCCAGCTCTGGGCGGAGCAGGAGGGAATGTCAGACTTTTACTGACTAAAACCCATCCATGTTCCTTCATCGTCCTTTATGTTCCGGGGCCACGGTATCTCTTTCGAACAGTCCCGCAACCCCGGCAGGCATCGGCCCTTGCGGACCCCTTCCTTTTTGCTGACTCTCTTTGAGGCGCGCGTTGAACACGAACGCGCCGTCGACACGGCCTGTCGTCATGAAACGGACGGATGGAGAGCTAGCCCATAGCCCACCGTCCACAGGCCCGCGCCTACGGTGGCCGGGGGCCACGTGGTGGCCCCCGACGCCCGGGGCGTCTCCCGCGGCTGCCGGGACGTGAGGTTCTCTCCCTCTCACGTTCCGCCACCTCCTTTTCTAGCATTACTGCTTCGCAGAAGGAAGTGACGGCGTCCTATTCCGTCTCGCTCCGGACCATGGCTTGAATCAGGGCCGGACGTGAGAGGTCGCCGCCACCGATCGCCGCTACGAGGACACGGCGGTGCTCCGCCCACGCGGGGTACACCTACACCATGTGCTCCACCGTGTCCTCTGGTCGATCCTCGCAGTGGAAACACCCGGGCGTTTCCTCTCGCCCGATTCGGTGCAGGAACCTTCCGAAACAACCGTGTCCGGTGAGGACCTGCGTCAGGCGGAAGGGGAGGACGCCGTGGCGTCTCTCAAGCCACTCCTTAAAGAAGGGACTTACCGCCACTATTGTGGCGTGCCCTCTCGCTCTCTCCATGTCGCCATGAGATCACGCCGGAAGTCTGTCCGCTGCGCGAAAATTTGCCGCGGCAGCGGAGTTTCCCCCCGGCGTAGCACCTCCGCGCGCCATACGTGCAGGCGCGCGAGGACTATCGCCTCCAGATCCCATGGCGGGAGCCGCCCTTGGGCCTCTGATACATATTGTCGAGAAATATTTCTCAAGCATGCTGGTTTGGTTTCTGGTATAATGTGTCTACCAAATTAGACCTTAGGGGGCCAGTTTAGGGTCACATTCGACTTATTTTCGTGTGCATTAGTTAGTGGCTCTAATCGATTCAATTCGTTGACTACACACATGCGTGTTCGAGCAAGCATTAGATGCCAAAGCACCACTTGAAATCACGTTCGGTCTAAATATTCTACTACACAAGTACTTGAATTATTTCGGCTTCACTCCTAAAGTCTTGTTTTCTAAATATAAATATTTTAATTTCAAGGCCGCGTGTAATTAACATTTCCAATCCACCCTTGGCTTGGCACTGAAATTATGCGACTGTTTTAACTAAGTTAGCAACAAGCCAAGGGTGGGTTCTGAATAAAGACAGAAATTTTTCGCCGGGCTAGCTTTTAGCTTTTTGATAGCTTATTCGACAGTTGAGTTAGGCCTCACCCCTTTTGTGCTATGCCTCCCTGGTATGCGCGAGTTTTAAACATATTATCCATGATCTTTTGAGTGTCATTCACCCACCCACCTATCGGGTTGTTGTTGGCCTACAAAGCCTTGACTTTCAACATGCGTCAATTGCGTAGGATCAATTTTATTTAAACTTTCTGTTCATTGTCACACATTTGTGCCGTAGCTTAATATTAAGCTTCTTGATTACTGATAATAATATGTTGGTAGTTCTTTTTCTCTCCTCATCAATATGACGTAAGCATGCAAGACTTGCCTTCACCGCGGCAAAAATATTCGCTAACGGGAACAATGTGACTTTTTGATATTGTGGCTTTTTAAGGGTCATAGTAAATCGGCCTTCAATTTTAGTACCACGACTCGAACAGGCCATTTTTTTTTTTAATTGGTCGTAAGATTGTCATTATCATATTGTTAGGTAATTAAAGGTAGGGCACGCCACAATAGTGGCGGTAAGTCCCCCCTTTGAGGAGTGGCTTGAGAGACGCCACGGCGTCCTCACCTTCCGCCTGACGCAGGTCCTTACCGGACACGGTTGTTTCGGGAGGTTCCTGCACCGAATCGGGCGAAAGAAACGCCCGGGTGTTTCCATTGCGAGGATCGACCGGAGGACACGGTGGAGCACACGTTGGAGGTGTGCCTCGCGTGGGCGGAGCACTGCCGTGTCCTCGAAGCGGCGATTGGCGGCGGCGACCTCTCGCGTCCGGCCCTGGTGCAAGCCATGGTCCGGAGCGAGACGGAATGGGACGCCGTCACCTCCTTCTGCGAAGCAATAATGCTAGAGAAGGAGGTGGCGGAACGTGAGAGGGAGAGAACCTCACAGCGTCCCGGCCGCCGCGGGACGCCACGTGGCCCCCGGCCACCGTAGGCGCGGGACTGTGGACGGTGGGCTATGGGCTAGCTCGCCGTCCGTCCATCTCATGACGACAGGCCGTTTAGACTGCGCGTTCGTGTTCCACGCGCGCCTCAAAGAGAGTCAGCAATAGGAAGGGGTCCGCAAGGACCGATGCCTGCCGGGGTTGCGGGACTGTTCGAAAGAGATACTTTGACCCCGGAACACAAAGGGCGATGAAGGAACATGGATGGGTTTTAGTCAGTAAAAGTCTGACACTCCCTCTTGCTCCGCCCAGAGCGGGAGAAGTCATTTGATGATTTCCAATCCGAAGAAAAAAAAGGTAATTAAAGGTGGAAATTGATTGAAACGGTTAATAAGGCTCTGAACTAAGGAGGATCCATTAATCAGCAATTATTATGATGAATATAGGTAGATAATGTAGAAATACGGAACACTTAGAAAACTATTCTCGCTTGTCTAAGCTTTCAACGGAGTGTTGATAAATAAAAACAACGCATTTATTGGCGGGTGCTCCTGCTATTTATCAAGTGTGGAATTAATAGGTTAATAGTTCAACAATTGTTTCCATGTAAATGACTCAATTTTTTTACGTGTGAAGTGTCACCATTGTTTAAGGTGAGAGAACTCATGCTTTCTATCTAAATTATTCTATTTGTTATAGTATTACAGACTACATACTAATAATGCAGTTCAGAACGCTAAGCTAAGCGTTAAGCTGGCCCTTTTAGAGGATGATATCATTTTGGACATTAGTCGTATTATTACACAAGAAGACGTATGTTTGCCTCGGAAGGTTGGGCAATGGTGTACCTCATTATAGTACTTAGACCATACTAAAATTACTATAGGCACGTAGAAGGTCTAAAACAAAAGGCTCTTTGATAACCACTTTCCTGTCGTAGAGTGTGGGGACTTAGGACCAGTGTTATGATCTTCTTCTTTATCGTTTGGTTAGTGCCCAACCTGGTGTCAGAGTTTAGAGTCTCTGACTTGGCTTTGCATGCCGTCAAGATATATCTCTCAGGCATGCTGGTTTCCTCACGATATTTCCGAAGCGAGTGATAATTATACAATATGCACATGAATCCGAATAAATCAGAGGTGCGTGTCTTGGGTTCGAACTTGAGATATTTGACTTGGCATTCCAACGGTCTCACCACTAGGCTATCACTGCTTAGTGTGTATGAGGAAAGTTCATCATTATCTTCCTGCCCTTATCCCATGTTACTTGTGGTCGGCGCAACACGTTTTTTTCTTCGATTCTCCTCTGTCAACCGTCACACAATCATGTACACCTTTTTCCTTCATATCATTCCTCACACAATTCATCCATCGTTTCCTTGGTCTTCCTCTCCCTCTCCATCCATCCACATTTATATTTATCACTCTTTTATATGCCCGCTTAACATGACCACCGAAGAAACGAAAGAGAATCGACAAATCTTTTGTTCATCTGTCATTTTGTCGATTCAATGACAGCAAAATGACAGATGAACAAAAGATTTGTCGATTTCGACGACGTCGATTCGGTGGTCATACTAAGCGGGATGGAAACGACAACAACAAAGGTGTTCAAGGAAAGTTATAAATAAGATTTTCCTTCCTCTTGTTTTACAAGTAAAAGATTCCATCACGTAAACTAAAACAAACAACGACCATTTACAGACACCGAATGGCAATGACTACTGGGTTTTCCAACCGTAGCATTTGCATCAAGAAGTTAATGATCCGGCAAAAATAACGGAACGTTGCCGTGTGAACGGGCCGTGTGTGTGTATGGTATGGAATCCCGAGCACCCACGTGTGAGATTGTGGGCAAATGTTTGAACAGAAATAGTACCTACGTCTTCTACGTTATGTTACGTAGTCTTACGATTAGCTACGATCTCACGTACCGTTCAATTGGATGTAGTTATTGTTATTTTTATGACTATAAATGTGGTTTTACAAGAATAGAGTTTTACAATACGCTATGCTGCTGTATTATTATTTCAAACGGCTCTTCCGTTCGAGATAATAATTCAGTAGCAATAGTTTCTTCAGTGAATAAGGTCGTTAATTTGGGTCACAGGTGGGATAATAATTATTTGTGTAGCCTACAGATAGCTGGGTGTTTGTACATGAGAGATTTATTTCTGTAAACTCACCCACGGTTTTGAAGAAAACTTCGTGTGTACACAGCTTTAACAAAAAACAGAAAAAAACGTTGTGCCAAACGAAAGCTAGAATTAACGAAAAGGTTATTGTTTGTTTAAGTTATTCTGATAAACGTGAGAAACGTGAGCGTTGGTTTTTTCGATTTTTCGCACCATTTTATTTTCTCCGTAGCTACAAAATTTTGTGGCTAGGCATTATAGAAAATGTTATGTTAATCAAGTACTGAGTTTGTTCATGTAATGACCTGACAGGGTGATTGATATTAGTTAACTGATTATGTGACATAACTCAATCAATTAAGAATGAAGTGGCGAGAGGCGAGGCACGGAGCAAATTAAACCTATCGTTTGTAAAACTGTTTCTTGTAGAACTCACAAAATGCTTGGAATGGTGATTGTTCCTTGGAAAACTGTTAGACTAAAAAAATGTTTACTTGAAAAGAAAAAGACACTTGTGGCCGCAAGCACGACTGCTAAGCACGAGGGCCTGGTTTCGATTCCCAAGTCGGGCCAAGTGTTATTAGGTTTTCCATGGCATTGACGACCCGAATGGCGCATCGGTAGTGAGGCTATCTTACGTTCTTATCCGGGTTCGAATCCCGGTAGGAGCAAATGTTTGTGTGATGAACATGGACATTTGTTTCCGAGTCATGGATATCTATATGTATAATAAGTATGTATACAAACAAAAAGTATTTATGTAGTAATTCAACTAACTAGTGTCCACGACACAAGCCTCGTTGCTTAGTGCGGCACTAGATGGTGCTGTGTGTAATGTCCAGCGATATTTATTTATTTATTATTTATGGAATTTCTCAGTAGCAGCCACGGAGTCTGGAATTAGCCCGGTTGATGGCAATAGACTCGCCCCCTATTACATGCGACTCAAACATAACTAGCGAAATGTGGGTGTACCATTGGGTACACCTCTGCTTAAACCTTCGCGGATTACAGGCGTGATGTTATTAGCATACAGTAAGGTTTCTATCCGTGTCTGCCCAGGGCGCGTCGGACACTTGTTTTGTTTACTATGACTTTAGAAGCTTTAGAAGACTATATCGATAATCATAAAGAATGATAATACTCGTTTATATATTACAAGCAATTTGTCAAGTGTCTTTCATTGAGATTAATATTTGGCATTCAAAGTGTCGAAGTCATATCTTTATCTATGTCGATGATATGTTTAAGGTATCCATTGAAGTAATGTATCAGTTGCATTGATAATGGCATGTTTTGACAATGTTTAAGCACCAGCTTCATAAATCAAGACAACGTCAAGTTTAAGGCTGCGTTTACACCAGAGATGAGCGAGCATGCGTAGCCAGGGATGTGTGCGGAACTAACCAATCACATATCTAGAATACCTCAACTGTGAAAAAGAAGCGATATTTCGTATTGGTTAGTTTCACAGATATCCCTCGCTACACATCCTCTTTCATCTCTGATGAAACGCAGCCTAAATCCCAATGAATGTGGTGTGCTGGATGGTAGTCTAAACGGCGAAAGAAGGAAATCATATTGAGGTAACCAGCTTGTTCTAGGAACAAAATTCGAAGACACTATACGCCATTCATTAACCCGTGTGCTGCATTAAGACCCGCGTCTCACGGAGAAAAGGCCTACAGGAGCAGAGTTGAGGACCAGTGGGAACTGGCAACTCAGTGCAGTGTCTTTCTTTCTTTTCCGTGTGGTTAGTGCCTAACCTGGTGTCAGAGTTTTTATGCCGCCTATGCCTCTGACTTGGCTTTACATGCCGTCAAGAAATATCTCGCAGGCATGCTGGTTTCTTCAAGATATTTTCCTTTCCCGAAGCGAGTGATAATTATACAATACGCACATGAATCCGAATAAATCAGAGGTACGTATGTGTTGGGTTCGCACTCGAGTCCTATTATTTGGCAGGCTGACGGCCACGCCATTAATTAGGCTATCACTGCTAATAACAACAACAAAATAACTCGTAATAGGACACTCGGAATGTAATAGACTGAAAAACGGTTTCAGTCTTTTATATTCTTAGAAAAGGTCGCAAGGACGACTACGGAGCATGAGGTCCTGGGTTTTTCGATTAGGAATTTCTCAGTAGCGGCCACGGAGTCTTGATTTGCGCCCGGCTGGTGGCAATAGGCTCGACATAACTGGCGAAATGTGGGTGTCCTATTAGATACACCTCTACCTAACCCTTTGGGGATTACAGGCGGGATGATATGTGTGTAATTCTTAGAAAACCCTGAAACTGGATTATAGAGGACAGATGCATATAAGGTTCCCCCTTGGTCAGGTGCGTTCATTACAGGTAGGTACTGCTTACAACCTACCTCAGAATATGCAATTAAGGTGGATGCTCCAGGGTAGCCCGCCAAATTCAAATTGTCTAACGTTTTTTGCAATTTGCAGGCCAGTGCTAAGTTGTACTCGTATGTTGATGAAAATATCGTTTGCGACTGTAAGACGTATGTAGTTACAGAATTATAATCATCGGAAGGGGAATCACAGGAATGTCTTTAACCTTGAAAAAGTCGTTCCTCGACCTTTATGAACTTGGAGGGTTGTATTGATAATTTTGATGATTATAATTCTGCAACTACATACGTCTTACAGTCGCGAACGATGTTTTCATCAACATACATCCTAGCAGTGGCCTGCAAATTGTAAAAAACGTAAGAAAATTTGAATTTCACGGGCTACCCTGGAGCATCAGCCTTAAACTATCTTACTCACTGTAATAAGTACTAGTTGTAGTGTTGCCCGCGACTTCGTTCGCGTGGAACTTTTGATGTGTGGCCTGTGTCCCAGCAGTGGGAACATTAATAGGCTGATGATGATGATGATGATGTGTGAGACTAAAAAATAGCCTACGACCTATTCTCAGACTTACTAAAAATAAAAACTAAAAAATAAAATCGGTCAAACCGTTTCGGAGGAGTTCAATAACAAACACTGACACCAGATTTTTATATTTGAAGAAATTACTTCCCTTTTTGAATCGGATTTTGTTACCAATTTCATGGGTTTAAATTTATTGCAAAAAACCCTAACTCTTATTCTTAAATAAAAGTAGCCTATAGACCTTATAACATCAGCTATCTGCCAGTAAAAGTCGTCCCGTCAAAATCGGTCCAGCAAATCCGTTTCGCAGATTAGCCGAAATAAACAGACAGACAGAAAAATTGTCATTACACTTCAATTTTACTTATTTGTGTAGAAGTAGATAATGGGTGACTCATCATTTTAGCCGAAAGACGTCCACTGCTGGACATAGGCCTCCCGCAAGTGTCGCCACATTAACTGGTCCCGTGCGACTCGCATCCAGTGGATTCCCGCAACCTTCACCAGGTCATCGGTCCACCTAGTGGGAGGTCTTCCAACGCAACGTCTTCCGTTCGCGGTCGCCACTCCAGAACTTTTCGGCCCCATCACCATCCGTTCTGCGAGCAATGTGCCCTGCCCACTGCCACTTCAGTTTGGCAATTCTCCGGGCCACGTCGGTAACCTTGGTTCTCTTAATCTTCTTTTCTGATTCGATCACGCAAGGAAACTCCGAGTATAGCCCTCTCCATTGCCCTTTGGGTGACTTTAAGCCTTCTGATAAGGCCCATTGTGAGCGACCACAGGGGTGATGCGATGGGTGACTGATATATTTTATGTATGTAGTGATAATTAAAGATAGTTTAATGTTGATCTTATGAGCAATATATTACCTGCAATTTCATTTTATTAATTTATTTATTAATATAGGTTCACCAACAGCTTCTGTGTATAGCATTAAGGTATACATAAGTTTTACAGTCTTGGACTTACACAGTCGCCAATTACAGGTTAACCAGCATTCACAAAAATAAGTGTTAGCTTAAGAAAAATTAAAAATTTAAATGAGTGGCTATATAAATGAAATAATTAGTACTAACATAACTAAACATTGTGTTGCGATTTGCGAGAAGTCAGTAATTGAGATTTAAAGATTTTTATGGAATTATGGTAAATGTCGACATAATGGGAGGATTTAATAAAAGAATTCATCTCTCTCTACAGAGTCTACTTGAAGATGAAAAGAAAAGACATGACGAATTATTATAACTTTACCAATAAAATACACTGACAAAATCGCAAAAAAACATAAATAAAGTTTTACAAAACACACGATTACGAGTAACACGTAATCTGAAACCTGCACGAAATGACGTCATACATGATAAAGACAAAATGCAGTTTTTTTTTTAAATCACCTTTTTTATTGGCCGTGTCAGTAGTATTGTGTTCGTTGTAACTGACAGCGCATGAAACTTTGTGTTTTGCTTACAATTCATGCTATTGAGCTTGGTAATAACCGAAGAGATGTTACATGGTGTAGAATGTATTGGTTCTTATGAAGGCATATTATGCCTTTTGAGATTTAGAGAGGATTTCACCTTGTCTAACCTATATTATACAGGGTGTAAGCCGACCCATCACGAAGCCGTCAACCAAGCATTCTGTACATCAAACTATAGTCTGCGCCAGATAAGTAGGAATTAAAGGTCATTGCTCTTTCCATAGTTTCTCTGCGTAGGTACCCAGACAATACATTATTAATCATTTTTTATTACTAGAAAAAGTCAAGGATCACGATAAAGGACGTTTCGGGACAAGTTTATGTCTTTATTTCTGTTTTCGGAATTATGTATTTGAATAAATGTATGCGGGTTAATGACCTTTAATTCCTACTTATCTGGCGCAGACTATAAGTAACTCTACGCAATAATTATTGCTGGTAAACGACTGTTTTTTAGGGGTGAAATATTACGTTTTACGGTAAACATAACTCAATATAACGCACTCAAAACATTGTGCTGATGGACGCATTTAATAGTAAACGGGTTATGGAGGTATCTAATTAAAATAAAGTTATGACATTAAAAAATAGAATTTGAAAAAAAAAAAGTGAAAATGTTGCAACTTTGACCTCCAATATCTCCGTAACTAGTAGGTTCCCAGGAATGGTCACGAACGAAAAAATTATCACAATGACAGGGTGGACAAGAGTCTTTCGGCTTCGTTAAGGTTCTATTTACACCCTTTAGACCCTGGAATAGTGACCATAATACAGGCTTCTTCTTGATGAGATGAGATTGCCGTAATCCACCACCAGTTTGGGATGGTGAATGTCATTTGTCATTCTGTTTATAAAACCTAGACGGGTGTTGTGTCTGGTGGGCTACTGCCCCATAGTTTTTGTCGGGTTTTTCTGTATGGTCATAACTTTAATACCGCGATTTAGAATTTAGATGTTAGTTCTGAATTTGTGTCATAAATGGCGCTGTAGTACATTTTGTAGTATGTTGCTGTACCTAGTAACTTTTGTAGTGCTGGTACATACATGTACTATGTTTTTCTCAAACATGCTTGGAAATTTGAGCATTATTTTGACAATCTTCTTCGAGATAAATCGAAATTGCTGTACTGGCCAGATACATAGCACCAGCGAGCGGCAAAAGTTGTATGAAAATCCATATCTGTCGTGTTTAGCGGCCAAATAAATTACATAGTAAACTCATATCTGTCGTGTTATTTAAAAATGGAATGATCTTTTACTCTGAAACATGGCAACCAAGGAGGTAACTTATCAAAGATTTAATTTAAATTTCGAATTGGCTTGCAAATAGAAAGCGGTTTATTGAAAAAAAAAAAAACAAATGAACTCTTCAACGTGAGAGTTTTAATTTCCTCGCATTATTTGAGAAAATTAGGTACTATAAAAGCTTTGGCCACAACTACACACATCAACACGGTCTAGGGATATTTCATACTCAATTAAATAACTCGAAAAGTACTGGCCGCATTGGAATCTTTTATACACCGATTTGTTTGTAATTTATCTCAGACTAATTCCAAATTCAAATTTTTGAAAATTCTTTTGTTTCGGTGGCATAAAAATGTCTTGATGTATAGGAGAGGGAATTTTCATTTGTGCGAAATTTAGAAAACAATACGAATTACGTTTAGTTACAGTTTTTTTTCATTTTTAAACGAAAGATAAAGTTAAAATTGAGGTATTGTAGCCATGCAACGCCGACATTTGACGAGGGCGGAGATGTTACGAGCTGTGGGAATGCTGGAAGCTGGATCTGTTCAGCGTAATGTTGCTGAGGCCATAGGGACCCATCAAAATGTAATTTCAAGATTGTGGACACGCTATGCCACAGGTGAAGTAGCGGAGAGGCACCGCTGGCCAAGTCGCATCACTACCCCCAGACAAGACCGATTTTTGCAAATTACTGCGCGAGCACAACCAAATGCAACGGCGACTCAATTGGTCCAAAGGCTGCGAGTGGAACACCAAGTGCTTGTGAGTGACCAAACTGTAAGAAGGCGACTGCATGAAAGCAATCTACGCTCTCGTAGACCACTCCGGGTCCCACCTTTACGGAGAGGCAATCGTGGACGACGATTAGAATGGGTTCGGAACCACGTGGACTGGGGCCGTGACCAATGGTCCAATGTGCTGTTCACGGATGAATCCAGGTTCGGCTTCCATCCAGATTCACGAAGGACGCGTGTTTGGCGAGTTCCTGGACGATGGAGCCGTCTCCAGAACCCTCAGGAAGTTCACCCATACCAAGGAGGAACAATTATGGTTTGGGCAGGAATTCGTCTTGGAGGACGGACGGATCTCGTTTGGGTACGGGGCAATATGACGGCAGAACGATACGTCCAACAGGTGCTGGGGCCCGTAATCTTGCCCCACAGAACACAAATGGGGCAAGATTTCCTGCTCATGCACGACAATGCCCGGGCACACACGGCGAGAACGGTAGCAGCTTGGTTACATACACATAATGTTAGGGCCTTAGACTGGCCTGCTCAATCGCCAGATCTAAATCCCATTGAGCATGCGTGGGATATGCTGCAAAGAAGAGCTCTGAAGGAAGTTCCTGAAAATCTGGCTACAGAAGATCAACTTTTTGCGCACCTCAGAAGGACATGGGACAATATTCCGCAGCAAGACATTGACAACCTTGTTCTGAGCATGCCGAATCGTTGCCGATGTGTTATGAACATCATGGGCGCTTTCTCAGACTACTAACTTCAAGTTTATAAACACAAATTAAATGATTTTTCTATTTTTTTCAGTTTTTACTCACAAATTAAAAGTTCATTCATATACGGTTTCCGTCTATGCTTCATTTTTTTTCCATAAAATCCTGAAATTTTAATCTATACCTTAACAATTATTAAAAAAATGGTAGAATATTAAATAACGTATCTTTTAAATATATACATGTCATATAAATAATTAACACATTGATAGTAATTCGCTTTTTTAAAAATATCCCTAGACCGTGTTGATGTGTGTATATTAGGCATTGATGGACTTACGTATTGGCCAGCAATACGTACGCTGTAATGTACTATTCTTTTAATATTTTTGTTGCCATCTAATAAATTGCTCAAATGAAAGTGCAAAGGACTTTACAGATAACAAACCTATGACACTGTATTAAATTCTATAAGAGTTATTAAGGCTATGGTAATCTTCGACACCTGATGGTCAACGTAAAATTAAATACGGGACCTAACGCAAATCAACATTGAGCAAGCGTGTTGGTCGGTTGTATGTACTAAATCAAAATTAGTATTTTAGAACTGCAGTAAAACGGTTACCTACAGGCTGCTATGGTTTTCCTTTGTAATGTAACCGGGTCAGTAGGTCTCAAACAAAAATTCGCTAAGGCTGCAATTTTTTTGCCAGTCGCTTAATTAAAAATATTTTTAACGTGCGGTGACTGCCTATCTGATTCCCACAACTTGGTTCGTACTGGGTAATACGATACCGCTTGGTAAGACTAGTTACTTTCGGGCCACTGACGACCTGTAACGACTGTCAAAGTCAAAGGTCTACAAATGACAGCCGGGACTAACGGCTAACGTGCTCTCCGAGGCGATACGAAGGAAGCTCGGTATGTAATGATGGTCACCCATCCACAGACCGTTGGCAAGTACTGCTTAACCTTGAAGATCGACCCGTGCGGCAGTTATTATTTAGCTACGAGCTCCTTGTCGCACTATTTACTATGCTAAGATAAAATATTTTGTACAAATATTGGAGGTCAAAGTTGATATTTGATAAAATATTTAAATATAAATGTGTTCTGTTATCAATTTTTTTTATCACCAGTTTGTAGCAGTAGGAGGATAATGGTACATTGTTTCTAGCTATTCCCATACCTACTGTTTTATACTTTTTATATCATTTACATCACGCGTTTAATCCCAGAATGAGCAGGTAGAAGTGGATCACATTGAACCACATTTCGCCTGTTACGAGTATTCCCATGCAATAGTGACGAGCTCATTGCTAACAACCGAGCACAAATTCAGACTCCGTGACTACTACTGAAAAAATCCTAATGGGAAAACCCAACAATACATACTTACTTTGTTTGCCAAATTTCAAAATTGCACTTAAATCTGGTCAGTAGTTTTGCGTGAAAGACATTACGCATTCATTCATCGTCACAAATATTCCCATTTTTTATAATAGTAGTAAAGACATAATAATAATGTATAACTATAATAATTAATAAATTGTTTACAAAATACCTACTGCAAGAAAGAACCGTTTTTACATGCCAGATGACCGTAAGTTCAAACTCTCCAGGATTTGAGGTTTTTGGAATATTTTTTCAGTAAAACGATAATTCAAGATTTTTACTTATTATGCCTACTAATCTATAACTTCCGTTTTGTGTTAAAAAACATAGTTTCTTTTACATATTTCATCCTTTTTTTTATTTTACACCCTAGAGATATGTTGCTGAGGGCCTATTTCCCGATGACCGAATAGCCTCTACTTACCGAATAAATTAAAAATGGAATAGAATTTGTATGAAATTATCTGCCATGTAAGTTAACGGGAACTTAATCGTCGGTCAGTTGGTAACTGTGGTGAAACAGGCCCTTAGTCTGTGTCTATGATATCTTTTTTCTAGCTTTATTTGTTAAAACACTCATTTCAACAATTAACGTTATTATTTATATTATATTCAAGTTTCTTTAACTCCAGCCTCAGTACCATCACGACTTCTATAATCCCAGTTATTGATAGACTTCTAATCGAGCCAGCTGTTTGCCAAAACAATCGCACGCGTCCCGATGCGACTCCAACCTAGTCTAGTATCTTTGGTTTGGCAGCCATTGGGCCATACATTACGTGGAATGATCTGCTGCCGTGATCTTGGGCTGATTAAGTCTGTGTGTAGCTGTTTGTGATATTATGTAGTTTTAATATTCAGTTACCTATGTGATTTGTATGACGCTAACTGTAATTGGTTTGTTACTGGCTTTATGCAGGGTAAAGGCCTTTTTACGGAGTAATCCAATTATGGACTAAATTAGCTAAACATTATCTGAAAAAAAGGTCGGTTTATAATGCTGGCTGGAAAGTAATAAGACGGTTATTAAACGAATGAACTGAAAATATAAAAAAAATGGAATTCCAAATATTCCATTTGTTTTAAATGTCAGCTGAAAAAATAAACAAACTTTTCACAAAAGCTGCTTGATTTCTCTTCTAGTCTAAATACTTGTTGCAGAAGTCATAGACTAAACAAAAACACAGGCGACAAACCGAACAAGTGACTAACAGGACTATTTTAGCGCGTTCTAACTTTCAAAGTGTCATCTCATACATGATAGCGGCGACGATAGTTGCGTTGTCGCGGCTGGTCGCTCCCGGATGGAAGAATTAGCTCGCCTGAGGCAGTCAGGCCCAATTCCCAGGCAGACTTGCAACGAGACGTTAGGCATTGTATTTTTACATTTGGACTCCATCCAAATAGTACTCCCCGAGTTATCAAAAAATCTAATTCCCATTGATACGGACGCATAGCGTTAAACACTAACTAATAAGGCGGTCTTCATTTTAGTTTAAAGTTATTTTTGGTTGCATTGATTGGAATTTTCTATTCAAATAAATCAACACTACAGTTTCGAAAGGTCATCGTGTCTATTTAGTGTTATTGATAAAATAACTTCGTTTGCAGAAATAATTATTTAATCTAGCAATTAAAATGTTCACGTCTAGTGATGGGACTTACCGGTGTCGGTATATCACTGAACTAGTATGTTTGTCACTTTTAGTTCACTTGGGGTTGTATTTTTTGTTATATTGTTGTGTGTTCGTATATAGTTCGGTACATCACGTAATTTGGCGCGCTGCCGACCGACGAGCGGTACGCCCGATCGTGTCGCGACTACTGCAGCGGTTGATTGTATACCTACCTTTGTAGGGCTGGGAAATACACGATTTTGTCGGATATCTACTTTTTTTTGTAATTTCTGGAATGTGACTTTAATGGTACTGGATGATTTTGTGTATCAACCTTGCTTTTGTTATGGGGTGATATTCTTCTTGTTAAAGGTGAATATGTGGCACTAACCTCTAAGAACTAACTAATAACAATTTTTTTATGGGTGTAAACGATGAGGTACATAATAATATTAAATGAATTATGAATTAATAGTTACTAATGAGGATGTGTAAAAGTTTTGAGGATAATTCTTGTGCTAGTTAGTATAGAAATACCATGTCAATTAAAATGTGTTTTTACATATTTTTTTATTGTAGAAAACAATACCTATCCTTATAGGTACCTACTACAAAATATTGTTGTATCATTATCCTGTAGGTAAACCATATAAATTACCGTAACTCATAAAAAGTTCCACCACAATGGACTCAGCAATTTATTAATCGTAAGTTCTCTCTAAAAACATTTATCCGTTACCGCAAAGCATGTCCCATCCCTAAGTCCGTCAGTTCCACCGACCAAGTGGCAACCGCGTGCCGTCAATTTAACTAATATAAAATAGGAGAATGTGCGTCCGGTGATCTCATGAAACTCATTATCATCCGTTGATGACCTATTTCTAGCTGTTACTGGCATTACAAATGAATTTAACAAAAAAAAAAGAACGCGAAAATTTTCCCCAGAACAGTAAATACTATCTACGCTCGTTAAATTGTCTGGCTGAAAAGAATGACATAAAATACCAAGGCATAGACAACTGACAATCGTTTTCAAAACGATTCATATTTCTACGACTTGACGTAAGCTTTTCGATAGCTTATGTCAATAGCTTTTCGATAGCTTATGTCACTCCTATCCATTTCTGACGTATTCAGCATCGTTATCGCTGATAGATATGTTTATCTAGGCCCTACGGTCAAGTTCGAGTTCTATATTGTGCTCAGTTATGCAGTATTATTTTATTGTTTTTGCTTTCCAGAGGGAGGGAGACCTTATATTTTTCATAGAATTTCCGTCAATCCTTCTGTTTACGTCGTCCTGCGAAGTTATCATTTTCTTGTATGCTAATAATTGTTAATGGTATGGGTACTCAACTTTTAATATGGTCTGATGACAGAAAGGACTGGAGACGCCTGAAATAGAAACCTATTGTCTTTTTTTCTTTTTTTTCTGTCCTGCTACAGGAGCGCAGCTCCCATTGCACGGCACGCGCCGTAACGACATTATTCGTCGAGCTCTTTCCATCGCCGGCGTACCAGCGGTTTCAGAACCAAACGGCTTGGTGCGTGACGATGGAAAGAGACCGGACGGCATGACGTTGGTGCCTTGGAACGTGGGTAGGCCTTTGGTGTGGGACGCAACCTGTGTCGACACCCTTGCGCCTTCTCACGTTGCAAGCACGGCGGGCTGTGCAGGCGCTGCTGCTGCGGTTGCTGAGATCCTCAAACGGCGCAAATACTGTAACCTACAGCTGTTAACTACAGCTTTGAGCCGTTTGGGGTCGAGACGCTCGGGTCATGGGGTCCGAGTGCGCGTCTCCTTTTTAAGGAAATCTCTTACAGACTGGTCGACACTTCGCGTGACCAGAGGGCTGGCTTTTTCTTTGGCCAAAGAATTAGCATTGCCATTTAACGTGGCAATGCTGCCAGTCTTCTGGGTACGTTTCCGAGTGACAGCGATGCGGAGGAGTACTTTGACGCTTATTGACGTCGTTGTATATATGGAGGTTCTTACTTTTAGTTTTTATTTTTTATATAGCCACAAATGTGTAATTTGAACAATAAAATATATTTTTTGAGGAATTTCAGTTTACATGACAAATATTGGATGAGGTCATACTAAAATTAATTTTCTAAGATGTGGGCGTTATGCTGCCTCCGTCCAAAATACTTGATGAAAAAATCCAATTACACTTTACCGAACCCGGGACCTTATGCTCAGCAGTCGCGCTTGCAACCACTGGACCTATGAGACAATCAAGTAAATTACTATCATTAGTATAAAGGGTGTAAAAAACCTCTTAATGAAATCGAAAGGCACTTGTTCTCCCTGTCATTGCGATCCTTTTTTTGTTCTACACCATACCTGGGAACCTTCTAGTTACGGAGATATTGGGGGTCAAAGTTCCAACTTTTTGACAAGTTTATCTTTATATACTAGTTTTTAATGTAAGATTTTTATCTTTAAACACCTCCACGACCCCCGTACTATTTAATCCATCCGTCGCACAATGTTTTGAGTGCGTTACATTGAGTTCTACCACAAAGCATGATTTTTCATGCCAAAAAAAAAGTCGATTCCCAGCAATAATTTTTGCGTAAAGTTACTTAGTTTGATGTACAGAATGCTTGGTTGACGGCTTCGTGATGAGGTTGTGTACACCCTGTATTATCCGTATACCTACATAATATCGTTTAATTTCTCAAGCTGCGTTTCTAAAGCACGTCTATCGCCATATGGTCCAAGACGTAGGTGTTGCGGTTTGGAACAATGGGTCACTTTATATGTAAATAGTTAAGGGACAATAACAATAATATTATAACAGGTGCAAACTATATCTTCAAACAACCTTGTGGTCCTTACACGTCCTTGCAGATTAAAGATTCCTTGCCAAAACCAAAGGTATTAAACGGATGCAGAATTTCTATTTTTAGTTCGGAGCTTTTACGAATGATAAAGTTACAAATATTATTATATTATTTATTCCCTTCATTCATCCTATCTGCACATCCATTAAATATTTAAAAAAAAATTAGTCCGGCTGGTGTCGGGAGCAGGGGTATTATTAAACAGTTTTCAATTTGATCCACATTTTGGGTTAGATGTGCTTAAAAACGTATTTAACCTTCTGTATATTCCATACTTAATTTATCACAAAAATGGCAATCTTAATGTACATACGCCTTAATAGGATAGGTTAGAACTGTGACCAAAACCGCGCTTAGCGAGCGAGCGAAGCGGCCTTAGCAGCTGAAAAGCGTTACATCAAAGTTGGTTGCAGTGTAATCGCATTTTTTGGATTAGAGTATCCTGACAAGATAAACCCGTAAACCGGTTTGGCCTAGAGCAAACTAGTTTGACGTGAAATCGGGTTTGGCTGATAAGTCAATAACATGGATTTATATTGACGGATTCTTCGAATGTGTGCGTAGAGCTCCAGGTATGCCAATATCACGTGCAGAAAAGCTGATTCAGTTACCTACTATTCAGCCACGCAACTCAAAGGTTATTGTAGCCGTAAATTATTATATTCGTCCAAAAAAGCATAACAAGATTGTTTATCGTTATGGTAATGAAGCATAATCGCATTTCGCAATCTGAAAGTCAAGGTAAATGATCGTTGAGGGCGGGGATACCGGGGTTGAAATGACCCGCGTATACACTGACACTTTTTAAAGGCTACGTATTTTTAAGACGTACAGAATTTTCAACTCTTGAAGTGGGAATTGAGAATTGAAAATCGAATGAGCGCGCGTACAAAAGCGCGCTGTTAGATTCAGAGTACGTTATAGAACTTTCTTGGTAAATACATACATACACTGCTAACATAGTACATTATTTTTTTTTTGTTTTGTCGCAGTCGGGAATCAAAACACGACGACTGACTGACGAGGTTGACTGGTAGAAAATGCTTATGGCATTAAGTCCGCCTCTGTACTTTGTGCTTGAAGTGTTAAATAAATAAAAGCACCCGTGGGCAAGCACGTACCAAAACCAATGGTTGGTCTCTAATGGAAATGTACTAATTTATCTGGTTATCACTGTTCGGTGATACGGGCTTTGATTATTTTGGAGAACATATGTGGTTGAGTATCTCGAAAAATATTTATGTTTTTTTGTGATGTGTCACGGCAACGGACTGATGCAAGACTTTGCAAGAGGTTCCAGCCCAACTACGTTTTAGGTTCAAACTTGATATCAAGGGTCACTTATTTAAGATATAGCGATGAGATGAATATTATCAGCTATTTGTGTCCCACTGCAGGACCAAGGCCTCCCGTTCCCTTACCTCCTTCCACTTATCCCTATCTTGACACAACATATAAAACTGCTTCACATCCGTAACCTCACTAATCCAGGTTCTAGTTGGCACTAGTTGTCCGGCATTTTGCTGAACTGGGCCTATTTGGCGCAGCCGAGGCACACAGTGTCACATTGTTTTATTTTTTATTTAGTTTTAAGTTTTTATTATTTTTTTTGTTTATTTTTTATACTGTGTGCACTTGTGCCGTGTGCCAAATAAAAGTATTTTTGCCATTATATAGAAAGAAAGAAAGAAAAGACAGAATCTTTTCTTTCTTTCTTTCTATCTAGTGCTGTTATATGCCAAATGTTATATATATGTGAAAACTGCTACTATACCGTTGAGGAATTTAAAACTGACAAATTGTGAATCGACGATCCTGTAATAATAGTAACTTGACGTAAATGTAAAATAATATTAGATGCTACATTACCTATACATATGACAAAAATGATTGAACTAACTGATATTAATGATTAATTTTAAAATAATAAATAAATGATTGATTAATGTTTTGAATAATTAATTTAGTATTTGTAAGGTAAATAATTTAATATAATATTTGAAATGTAAACAATTTTAATGCAATATAATTGTAATAATTAGAATCAATATTATATTATGTTATTTTAATAATTTGATATATAAAATATTTGCAGTGCCCTTACAGGGTGCATGTCTTAATACTGTGTCATGAAATTTTAATGCATGCCTAATAACCAGTGTTTTACATGTTAGCAAATAAATAAATAAATAAAAGAGTCGAGTTCGTCCCGGCATCTCCTTCTGGGCCTGCCGCATTGCCGTTTGCTGTCCCAAACATCAGCCACCCATTGTGTGGTTACTTTAGCCCTTAGCTGTAATTGATGCCCTTTGTAGGATAATAGACTATAATATTCTGAAACCACAAGTACTACAAGTACGTAGACTATGAGAAATAGGTAAATGTTGATGATAATGGGATTTCCTTATTCGCAAGTGTGGTGATCAATGCTTATTCATGCGGAAGGTCTTTGTCCTATACTGGGATGTTAATAAAGGCTGTGATTATTTTTTTGTTATAATGTTATACTTACATACAGTGGATACTGCTGTATTTAGAATCAGAAGTCATTAATTAAATTAACCTAAGAATCAGCATATTTTGGACATCAAAACTAAATAAAAGGGATCCCCAAAACACCTTCAACATTTCCTATTTTGACTGTGAAGAAGTGGCGGAAGAGACTTCCTACCTGTCTGTTTAGTTAGAAGAACTTGATTCTAGACAATAATATGTGAAGCAATATAATGACAATACAAAGAATCAAATAATAAATCATTGAATAAAACTAATTGCCACAATATATCACGGTAACATACTCCAAATACATGAGACTGCTTGCTGCTTGGATGCAACTGAATACCAGAATTTTACATGGAGCGACTGCCTATCTGACCTCAAAAGCCCAGTTAGGTACTGGTTTATACGATACCTCTTGGTAAGATTGGTTGGCAGAATGTCGACTGATGTCCACTGACTACCTTTGACAACTGTCAAAAATCTACAAATGACAGCCAAGGCCAACGGCATAGCTTGCTTTACAAGGCACGGAGGAAACTCAGTATGTAATGGGTGGTCACCAATCCACGGACCAACCTAGGCAAGCTCAGCTTAACCTGACGATCGACCCGAGCGTCTGTTATTATTTAGCCATGAGCTCGTCAGTCGTCTATTAATATAATGTATTTAAAGAGTAACAGTGATATCTTTGGAACAGGTAGGTGGAGAGCCCGTCGGTCATCGGTCGCGACCTTTCAAACCGAGTTGAGAGTGGTTCGTTCCACTCAATACCGAAGATTGGCACCTCGTGGTCACGAGGTTTTAAGTTATCAACTGTCTGTGTGAACATTTTTCAGCTTTCACGGCTTAAAACTAAACTTATATTGTCTTTATTTCTTTGCCTTTGGCCTCTGACTTGGTTTTACATGCCGTCGAGAAATATCTCTCAGGCATGTTGGTTTCCTCACGATGTTTTCCTTCACGGAAGCAAGAAAGTGATCATTAAACAATACGTACATGAAACCGAAAAATCAGAGGTGCATGCCTTGGGTTCGAACTCGAGATCTATGACTTAACAGTCCAACTGTCACACCAAGAGACTATCACTGCTTCAAGTAAGCTCACGAAGAGAACGAAGTTGGTCGCAAGTGCAACTGCTGAGCATTAAGGTTCGATTCCCAGGTCGCGCAAAATGTTATTGAGTTTTCCCAACAGGGATTTCTCAGTAGCAGCCTTGGAGTTTGGATGTGGCAATAGACTCGTAAAACATAGTACTTAAACATATCTGTCAAAATGTGGGTGTACGTAGGTACACATCTGCCAAACCCTTCCTGGATTGTAAGCGTAATGTTATGTTCGAACAATGTTTTCTTATTGCAACTTGTTGGATATGACAGCGCTTTCTGGACCATAACATGTCGGCCTATATAAAGTCAGGCAACATTCCAGACACCGAATTCCGTCTCTGATGAAAAAATCCAATAACACTATGCGCGACCCAGGAATCGAACACAGGAACTTTTGCTCAACAATCAGTACTTACGACCACAAGACCAAAGAGACAATCCAGAAAGAGCTGTTATATTCCTATTGGACAAGTTACAATAACAAAAGATTAAACTACTTCATAGAATGAAGAAGCACCATGTGTATAGGTAACCCTTGAGTAATAACAAAGTAAAACCAAAACAATTACTTAATCACGTTCATATAGATAACAGGTGAATGGTCTGTTGCATTCACGACTGTAATTACAGATCAATAGATAATAATTTATCAATTACTCACTGATATTACCAGATACATTCTGCAATTCGGTCTCCTGAATCATAGATGGAAAAAAAAAACATAATTCATCATCTTCATTAGGCGAGACTACAAAAAAAATCTAATAGTCCGTCAGTTAGATTATCAAAAAATATTTGACCCGTGTTTTTTATTTTGTTACGTAAAACAAAATTGACGAAGATATGACGCTTTTAAAATTCCCAATACGTCACGCTTTGGTATAATTTTTAGCTAGTTCTGACGTCACGAGCCCCCACTTCCGAATTTTGATGCGTTTTATCTTTGTCAATATTCATTGATTTACAAAAACAAAAAATACCTGTCCATTAATTTCCAATACTCTAACTGACGGACTAAATAGATTTGCAATTTTTTGATACTGTCGTCATGTCTATTCTTTAGCCCTTATCCCAATTCAGTTGGCGTAGCATGTCTTCTTCTTCCATACTTCTCTATGGATAGATATCCCAACGAACTAATATAGAGGCGTAGGAAGTGGCCACGTAACCTATAATGTGCTTTAGGAGATGGTCTACGATGTAACTTTCATACTATTGTGGCCTACTAATTTGCCGTAATCTCCACGCTTGGCAGGCGGATTGGAGATCGCAGTAATGAAAGACTAACAAAAAACGCTGCTGCCCATTTTCTGGTCTACGGAGGCGCAAGGTGTTCTGCGACACCCGTGAGTGTAATGGGTTGGTTCTATTCTGCCGGATACCACACGGCTAAACGGCAACAGGGCGTGCGACATAGCCCAAAGTGTGGTTCATGACATGGCCTCAACGTCACTTTCAATGTGGTTTATGACAGAGCTTACGATTCCTACGACTAATATTTGTGGTCTACGACGTAACTTAGAATGTGGTGACCTACGTGGTGTACGACATGTTCTACGGCGTAACCCTATAATGTGACCTACGTGAACGGTACCAAAAATGAAATTCGACGATGTATTACAAAGTTGTAACAGTATTAGAGCTTCTTCTTGTTAGAGTGTCAATGACAATTTAAATTGAGTCTGCCCAAAAGCAACGGCACTTTCAGTAGCGTCCGTCTGCTCCTGTGATGTGCAAATAACAGGACAAGCAGGACACGAATTCAAGTGTCCAATCGTTTGTGGGGCAACACCACATTTACACTCCAGGGCAGAGTCATCTATGAATCTCTTCCTGGATAGAGGTTTTCCTTGCTTCGGCCAACCCGAGTCCGGAGTCTGTTCAAAGACCTCCAGGTCAGCCATGGCAACTCATGTCCAGATGGGAGATTTCAGTATTAAAACTGATCTGGTTACTTTCCATTCCTTTACTCTGCCATCAAACTCCGACCTTCAAGGCCACTGGCCCGTTGTTCTAGCTCATCAATTGTGTAACAATCGTACAAAAATAAATACAAAATCAAAACATGGATCGTAGTCTGCGGTCGCGTCAGGAATAAACCAGAGTACGACAGACGTCACGCAACTAAACCACTGTAACCAGGCCTCTACTATTCAACAAAAGGTATGTAAACACTCCCTAATAACGGAATACTGGGGGAGGTAGGGTAGATCTAGTAATAGTGGTGTCATGGAATGAATATGGGTCGGGTCAGCGATGCCACCGCCTTATGTGTTTTATAATTAGTTTAACCGCCTCACTGTGACACTTTAACCGATTAGAATGAACTCGAAAGGGGGAGATGGAATCCTTTCATATTGTAATCAGCTGTTGCTATAAACTAGCGGGCTTACCGCTTACTCAATCTGTATGATGTAAAATCTGATGGTGAATCTTGAATGTATTGAGTGTAAATAATAAGATCAAATTATTATCATCTTTGACGCCGCCAGGGGGATTATGTTGGTTCAGTCTTTGCTTTGTTTGGGTTAGTGGTCCTGCTGAGCTTAACGTATATAGGCCCGTTTTTTTTTTTGTTTTTCGGATGGGAAATCATCAAATGACTTCTCCCGCTCTGGGCGGAGCAGGACGGAGTGTCAGACTTTTACTGACTAAAACCCATCCATGTTCCTTCATCGCCCTTTGTGTTCCGGGGCCACGGTATCTCTTTCGAACAGTCCCGCAACCCCGGCAGGCATCGGTCCTTGCGGACTCCTTCCTATATCTAAGGTCCTGGATTCGTTAAAGTGTTATTAGGTCGTTTTATCATCTCATCATCTGCTTATAAGGTGTAGGTATATTTCATACACGAAATCTCTTAAGGGGTCATTGTACTCATCATTATGAACAACTTTTAATAAGGGACCAGACCCTGGATCGCCAAAAATTAATCAGCTACCTATTCCATTTTGACGAGATAATGCGAACATATTGTAAGGAACAGTTGTTTTGTTTTTGATAATTATAGCCTTTTCCCAACTATGTTAGTTACACCGGATGCAGCTGAACACCAGTATTTTACATGGACCGACGGCCTATCTGACCTCCATAAGCTAGTTAGTACTGTGTGTACCATTTGGTAAGACTGGTTGTCAGACTTTCGGGCCACTGACTACCTGTAACGACTGCCAAAGATCTACAAACGACAGCCGGAGCCGGGACCAACGGCACTGTATGTAATGGGTGTGTCACCCATCCACGGACCATTCTGTGGTCTAGGAATTAAAGGTCATTAACCCGCATACATTTATTCAAATACATCATTCCGAAAACAGAAATAATGACATAAACTTGTCCCGAAACGACCTTATTCGTGATCCTTGACTAAAAATGATTTATAATGTATTGTCGGGGTACCTACGCAGAGAAATTAAGGAAAGAGCAATGACCTTTAATTCTTACTAATCTGGCGGAGACTATAGGTAAAGACAGCTTAACCTAAAGAGCGACCCGAGCGGCTGTTATATTTTTTCCACGAGCTCCTCCTTATTAGGTTATTTCATCAACAAAGTTCTGAATAGCAGCCTGGTTTCTGGATTTGTGCCCACTTAATGGTAATTAGGCCTGATTATGTGAGGTATTACAATCGTTCTGCCTATCCCACGATGCAGTAACAATTAAACTAAAACATTGAATCACTGCCATCTTGTTGCAAGGAGAAGAACTTACTGTTTATGTTACCAACAGATTCAATGGTTCTTATACTCGCCAATAGATGTCGCTGTTCATCAAATGTCTGATTCGTTCTAATAAATAAACGATGTAAATATTATGAAATGAAAACCAATTTAAAGTTTTGTACAACTTTTTACCTACCTAGCTACTCGCCAGTAGATACCTAATGTTAAACAAAAGAAAATAATGAATTGGAATTCTTAAAATGTGTGTTTATGATAATATTAATCTGCTGCCACAATTTTACTAATTTAATGTAATATCAAGTATAGTATAGTATTGTATAATAGCAGCTGCCTCAAGCAGTTACAAATCTGACACAAAACATAAATAAATAAATTGAACTAACAAAAATGTAGAGACACAAACCTTATATGAATAATATTTTGTGTCCTTGTTAGTAAGTATTAACACACAATGATATAATTAGCCGTAGACTGAGCTTAGCAAATAACTTTAAAGTAGGTGACAAAATTGTCTGAGACATGTGAAAATCAATCACTTTTAAAGGAGAGCATTTTTTAATTAAAATTAATCATGTCGATTTGGTTGTTAGTAATCATACAGTTTGGCAGAAGGACCCTCTGTTTAAACCTAGCGGGATTTTTATTTATATTCTTTTTCTATTTTTATTTCTACAACAACAATAGAACAAACTCACTCGTTGATCCAGTGGTCGCAAGGGTGACTGCTGAGCATAAGGTCCCGGGTTCGATTCCCGGGTCCGGCGAATTGTTATTGGCAATTGTTTTTCCATGAGGAATTTCTCAGTAGCTGCAGCAACGGAGTCTGGATTCGTGCCCGGTTGATGGCAATAAGCTCGGCCCTATTACATGGCACTTAAACATAATATTAGCTACTACTATTACTATTAGGTACCCCTTTGCCTAACCTTTCGGGGATTACAGGCGTGATGATGTAAAATACAAAATACTGAACCATAAGCGAACCTACATTTAAAGAAAAGAAAGAAAAACCATTTACGCTTCGATTAGTCAAAACAACACAAAAGTGCATTCTGCCTCGATTCAGCACAGAGTAACACTTAGCTAAGCTTCTTACCTTACACCATAGTGCCTTGTCACTCCGGGTGTCGGGTGGCGAAGCAATATGGTCGGAGGGGCTACGGGCTATGGCCGGGGGTTCTAAGCCGGGATAATAGTATCGGTATCCGTGGAAGCTTAAAAACTTCCCTGTTAGATACCAGGCAGCCAGCTACAAAAGCATCTTGGTATTAAAGGACGGTATATCTAGATCGTGGCTTCAAAGTAAATTGCAGGTAACTTAAGGCAAAGCTGAGAATACCGCACGCAAAATACACGCTTTGACGTGGAGTTGCGGACACCAGCCGCCAACCACCAGCCCGTTATACAATATACAAGGCAAGGCTGACAAATTTCTTACTCAGATTACTTCTTTACATAAAGTCGCTCCCGCTGTTTGTACGCTTATATCTTTTAAACTACGCAACGGATTTCAATGCAATGTTCACCAATAGATAGAGTGATTCAAGAGGAAGGTTTATATGTGTATGATGCACCCGTGCGAAGCCGGGGTGGGTCGATAGTTAAATTATAAATGAGAGTTTGTTTCGCAACGGCTTGTCCTCGGCTAAAATACTAGGAAATGGTGGAGGGTGAGTGTTTATTATGTAATTTTGACGTTCAAAGGACATCTTGCCTTTACTACTAATTGCGAGACGACAAAAAAAAACTAATTAGTCCGTCAGTTAGATTATCAAAAAATATTTGACCCGTGTTTTTTCTTTTGTTACGTAAACCAAAATTGACGAAGATATGACGCTTTTAAAATTCTCAATACGTCACGCCTAGGTATAATTTTTAGCTAGTTCTGACGTCACGAGCCCCCACTCCCGAGTTTTGATGCGTTTTATCTTTGTCAATATTCATTGATTTACAAAAACAAAAAATACGTGTCCATTAATTTCAAATAATCTAACTGACGGACTAAATAGATTTGCAATTTTTTGATACTGTCGTCATGCCTATTCAATTCAATTCAATTTTTTTTTAGTTCCCTCTTCACACATATTGATTTCCTTAAAAATTAACAATCTTTCCCTAATTAATGTTGTGTTGTGTTTGTGATTTGTGTTGTTGTGTGTTTTGCTAATTACTTTTAATTAAACTGTAAAATTACAATAATATTGAAAGGTAACGTGGTTTACATAACATCACGCCTGTAATCCCCAAACAGCTAGGCAGAGGTGCACCCACATTTCGCCAATTATGTCCTATTGCCATCAACCGGGAACAAAAAAAATCTGTAACACTTTGCCCGACCCTGAATCAAACCAAGGACTTCTTACTCAGGTGTCGCGCTTGCAACCACTAGACCAAGGAGGCAGTTACTTGGTTTAACACTATTGAAATCCTTCTATTACTGATTCCGTAAATACTCTCAGGTCTGCACTTTAGTGAACAGGCGTCTAGGGTTCCATTATCTTACCTCAATAGGTGTTAATTAATTGCACCTGTCTAGCAGCTAGAGCTGTCAGCGTCGACGATTACGCTATACAATATAGTAGTACGCTTATGCGTGTAGGTATAATTAATGTTTTTGTTTGCTGTGTTGCTTAGAGCAGCGGTCGGCAACCTTCTGGCAGGCAAGGGCCACAAGGTGGCAAAATAAACTAAAGGCGGGGCACACTTGTGATATTAACCCTAGAAGCCCAATATACCTACGTATAATTGGTTATATCCCATAGAAAAATGGTATCATGCCCGACAGAGTGAGTTCAGTGAGATGCACGATAATTCATAGTAAAAGACGCGCGTAAAAAATACAAAAAGGCCTTTGGAAAAACGAGTTTTATGAAAAAAACCACCGCTTAAGTCAATTACGATAATCGTGCTTTGTCGGTACCGGTTTGTTTTGGAAATTTGACACTTTTTTTATTACTAATTTACGTCCAAAGATGCATTAAAATTGTCAATAAAAACGAATCTTTGGTGGCTCGTTACTTTTGAATGGTGCACGGACAAAATTTTAATAATAATGAGACAAAACGATATCATGTTTAACTTTGGATGTACCATGTCAAACGGTGGAGTAATTCCCTTCCGAAACTATGTAAGAAATGTCGACTAGTGTCACTTAAGGCTGGATCCACACTATACGGTCGATTGCAGTTCGTTCATGCATTTATTTTGATAATTTTATCTTATTTACAAAACATTCACGGGCCGCAAGTAAGACGACGACGGCGTGTTGCCGACCGCTGGCTTAGAGCATAGAATAGGTAATTGGAAGTGCTTGTGAAGTTGTGATCATTTTTCCCTAGCCTCTGAATAGCGGTCCGTTTTTATCACTGTTTTTCAAGTTCTACTTTATGTTTGGAGTATCAAATTATAATTGTAAGTCTTGATATTTAGTTTAATAGTTTCCTTATCTATTCTGCTATTCACTGTAAATTTTATAGAACTATAACTCTTGTAGTTTGCGATCGACAAGTGTTTTTATAAAAAGTGTCAAATTACGTGCAAATTTTCGCGGACCTCCGCAATTTGCCGCGGTGGGGGGTAAAACGGAGCGCAGACGACGCTCGTCAGAGGCTAGGTCAACTCATGATAGTTAATACTGATTAACACAAAGATTGCAGATAGAAGGATAGCAGTATTGTGTCAAATCTTTTGGACCGTTTCTGGTTATGATGACAAATTTCTACATATGCCTAGATAACACCTAGTCTGCACGCAACCGAGAAATATATCAGAAATGAGAGGAGGTATTTATTAAGCAGTGGGGGATCACAACCGATATAAAAATTAAAAAGCAGCATTTCTTTGTTCTAGTTTGAACGATTTGGGTGTCTGTGAGAGTGTTTAGTCTGAACGGACCAAATCAAATGGACCGCGGTCCGTTCAGACGTAGACAAAAAATTGAAGTCACAGATAAGACTATATTTAGAAATGAGTCTAAGTAGCTACACTAATTAATATTTTAGCCTACCTAGAGGTGGAAGATGTGATCATTTTATAAGCGATAACGTTGATGAAAAATCAAAAATGTATTAGGCCGACTTAAGATATCGACATAGACTTTGACTAGGAGTGGGACAGAGCAGACTAGTAAAAAAAAATAAGCTGTCGAAAAGTCCGCAAGTTGTTGTAGAAATGCGAAACGGTTTCAAAACGACGGCTTCTTGTCTAGGTTCTCGTATAATTTAGTTATTTTTCTCAAAATATAAGAGCACACAATTAAGATTCAAAATCTGGTCCCTAGTCTTAAATTATGATTTAACACTGCTATTGTTGAAAATTTCTTGCTGAAATTCTATTTAAGAAAAAATATAAAAGTAACATAATTAACTTTAGAGGAATCTCTGAAAGAGTATCACTTCTACAATTGAAATTCGAATGTTTTTCTGGAAATAACCGGGATTTGTGGAAAGAGCTGGAGGAGGCCTTTACCCAAAAAGGGGTCCATATTTCAATGAAGGAAGACTAACCACACTAACAATATTAAATAAGAAAATTTACTAATACCCTACTAAAACCATGTTATGGATCTTAGAAAAATGGAATAAATGTTTTTTTTTATTTTTTTATTTTTATTTTTTTCTGAAAATAAAAATTCCAAACAATTGCGGATTTTTTTTTTCCTCATAATAATAATACAACATCATCGTTTTCACGTCCAACTAAAAACTGTTAACACATTTCATATTACGCGAATAGAAAAAGGAAATGCAAAACAGTTGATTCAACAAAATAATACGTAATTTTCCCTCGAAATAACAAAAAAACATTATACAAACGCTAAGTAAAAGCTGTAAACATAAACTCCATACCAACAAATAAGAGGATTTCAAACTCCAAACACCAATGTAAATTCAAAAGCACTACCCTATTCCAAATCCCAGACAATTACAGCCAAAAAAGTGTGTAAAGACACAATATTATACAGTCAAAAGTGTCGAAAGTACTCGAAAATTTAGAGCAAAACAGTCGATTTAACTAAAAGCCGTTTACGACCACTCCAAAGGGAATCTTAACGAGCAATTCGAAAGCTCCCCATGTTAATGAGCGACGGACTCGCGGGAAACAGCACCAATTTGCGGGAACGCAAAACTGACGGCTGATTACATTATGAGTAGGGGCACCCTGCGTTTGTGGGGTTTTCCGGACGGTCTTGTGATGGTGTGGGGTTTTTTATACAGGGTAGTTGGGTTTTAGTTAAATTGACATGACGTCACTTGTGTTTTTTCAAGGGTTTGGAAAAGGTTTGTATTAAATACTCATTATTATTATGTATTAATATAATCATGACAGGTGAGGATTCTAGGTGGCCAGTATACAACTTGTTTTTTTTGATATCTCATAACTTTAGGGTTATATTCTGTAGGTAAAAATAATACTAAAACTCCTAAATTGGTAGTATTGCACCGCCTATTCATAATTATGTATGTATAGTTTCGAAGATATCATCAATCATCATTATAAAATATGTATCTAAGTTTCATTGATAAATACGAGTAATTCATTTTAATCCAAACCAATCATTCATATTTAAAGCAAGGTGGCTAGGTGTTTTACGTTAATAATCGTAACTTTGCCGAATTATTTTGTATGAAAAATAAAAATAAAAGGATGATTGAAATATGATTCATATGCCAGTTGATTCTTTGATATGGTCTCAATCATACCCTAGAGTTATGGGATATAAAAAAAAAACAGGTTGTATAACAGTCCTCCGTCGCGATTCCTAGCTGCCGCACTCCCTGGGCCGGCAGCAGCTGCTCCAGGTGTCTGCGCCATATAACGCCACCGTCGGTTCGCACTTCATAGTGCAGATTGCCAAGATGACGCATTATCGTGCCGAACTCCCATCTTCGTCTCTGGTCGGAGTAGGCTCTGGCCTGCACTCGATTACCTACGGAATAAGCTCTGACAAGAGGCTGATCTGATCTGAACGCTGTCGGGGCAGTTGAGTCTCTGAACATCACGTGCAGCTTTGTTTTAACGTCCCGACTGAACATCAGTCCGTGGGGAGTATGTCCATTCTGGTTTGGTGTACGTCTGAGTCGAGTTTTTAGCAGTAGCTTTAATAGTATTGCCCTGTACTAGTGACGACTGCCTTTCTGACGTTCCATGCAAAATACTGCATCCAGCTGTATCCGGTTAGACCGGAAGCTGACCCCAAACTGGATGGGGAAAAGGCTAGGCAGATGATGACTAGCATTAATATCACCATGAACCGTGAGGGTGTGGCGCGGGTACCGGGTTCCCGGCGGGCGAAGGCGCGGACGACGTAAAGGCGCCAGGGGTAGCGCTTTTCAAATGAAAGTTTTGTATCTCGTAGAGACACGTAAAGGTGACCAATTTTCTACATGTTCAAAAAATCAGTGATAGCGTTCACTATTTGATGGACACAAATCAAATAATAAATGCTGATTATCTAGATTTCAGTTTTATTCCTATATTATTATTCCTAGAATAATGTACTATTTTATACGTAAATAGAGAACCTTAATGTAATCAGATAGATGTAATCATTTAAAAAACGAAGTTGAACCACAATAACATTAATATCCATATCTGTGTTTATCTTAGATTTTGATGACTTATAGACATAAATAATTGCAGGTCAAAACTTTTCTCACTTGCAATCGACTTTTAGTTATTCGAGTTAGTCACATAAAATGGCTTATAACAAAGCCTTTTCTTTTCGGATAGGAAATCGTCTAATGACTTCTCCCGCTCTGGGCGGAGCAGGAGGGAGTGTCAGACTTTTACTGACTAAAACCCATCCATGTTCCTTCATCGCCCTTTGTGTTCCGGGGCCACGGTATCTCTTTCGAACAGTCCCGCAACTCCGGAAGTCTCACACACCCTTGAATCGGACCCATTATAAGTCATTTTTTACAGCACAAGAGAAGACCAATACATGACATCAAAGAGTATTATCCTAGAAAGGTTAAATTGAGACCTACAATACACCACTTCATCACCATCATAAACGAGTATATTATTAGACAGATAAAAATCAAAATTGATCATACTTCAACAAACAAATCACCCCTACTCAATCCTGCATTCTCCAACACAACGGTCACCCTACACTTAAGGGCAAATATCTGCCCGAAGCCTCATCCCGCGAGATGGTTGGGCGGGCCCGCAGTCTCGGTGCGACCACCGGCGCGTCACGACGTGTGTGTCACCTTCGTCCTCCTTCCCGCCTTTCGAAACGTCGCCATGGACGGACTGAGGGCCAATTAAACCCAACACAATGGAATACACGTCACAGCTAGGTAAAGGATTATAATTTTTTTATTCAACAATTGTTCTGTTGTAAGGAGGTCGTTTGTTATGTGGTTGTAAACAAAATTCGGAGATGGTGAGTGAGATTTTCTTTAATGAATTTGAGGATCTTGGGACGAAGTGTTAGTGTGAAGAGATGATTGTGTGTTCGTTAGTTTGTTGAAGGTTTTTAAGATTATACCTACTTGATCGATTTGTGTGAATTTATAAGTCAATTTAACTTTTTATTGACTTTGTGTTATCTTGCAGATTTCTTATTGTAGTCTTCCATAATGTTTTGTTTTACTTCTTTAATAAACGTTTTATTTGTGAAGTAATGACTATCTTATGTTTTCCAAATACATAATAATATATTTATTTTGGCAGACTTTTAGTTTGCGTCTAAACATCATAATTTTCCGTTCTTTTTGTATTTCTTCATCTGTTGCATGTTCATAGACATTGTGTATTTTTGTGTACATTTCATAGTACAGGTAGTTACATTGACATTGATTTATGCGGTTTTTTATTGGACATGCAAAACAACGAGAGTATAGAAATAAAAGAAAAACACGGTAATATAACCGACTTCAAACGGCTTTATTTACTAACAATGTATTGCATGATTATCTTAATATAGATTACAGATAATCATAGTAATAGCCACAATCATACTTGCTACAGATATCTAAGTTTAAAAGATGTTTGTTACAAATTTCCTCACTGCTAACTTTATTTATTTATCTCGCTCCCCGTTTGCTTGAAAGAATAAAAAAAAAAGTTTACTTCCCTTTTTGAATCGGATTTTGTTACCGATTAGAGAGTGACTGTCTGTCTGTGTTTCAATTTTAACAGATTCCGATAATATTTGGCACAAAATATGGAGAAAAAGTTTGGTTTAGGACATAAGATACATTTTACTCTGCTAGTACGTTTCCATGTTACAACTTCTCTCATAAACGTGGGCGAAGCCGCCGGCAAAACATGGTCTCTTCTTGTAAACGGCTAAAAACAGATTAGGACAGACAAAACAGAACAGATCGTGGTCTGGATTGTAAGATCCAAATTATGAAGGAGGTTCTCTAGGATACAACTGTACCGTGGGTTTCTGATGCCCTGGCCATAGTGGCCATATCTACACTCATCGGCCTTTTTTTTTCTTTTTGGATGGGAAATCATCAAATGACTCCTCTCGCTCTGGGCGGAGCAGGAGGGGAGTGTCAGACTTTTACTGACTAAAACCCATCCATGTTCCTTCATCGCCCTTTGTGTTCCGGGGTCACAGTATCTCTTTCGAACAGTCGCGCAACCCCGGCAGGCATCGGTCCTTGCGGACCCCTTCCTATTTCTGACTCTTTTTGAAACGCGCGTGGAACACGAACGCGCCGTCGACACGGCCTGTCGAGACGGACGGACGGCGACATGCCCATAGCCCACCGTCCACAGGCCCGCGCCTACGCGCCCGGGGCGTCTCCTGCGGCAGCCGGGACGTGAGGTTCTCTCCTTCTCGCGTTCCGCCACCCCCTTCTCCAGCATTACTGCTTCGCAGAAGGAGGTGACGGCGTTCCATTCCGTCTCGCTCCGGACCATGGCCTGAACCAGGGCCGAACGCGAGAGGTCGCTGCCGCCGATACACTCATCGGCCTTAAATACATTTAAACGAAAATATTCCTACGAGAAAAATATACATAGGTAACCTACATTTTCTCTAGTATTGTATTCAAATTGCTCCCTCAGGCGTTTTTCAACAAAACATTTAAAACGTATGATGGTCCCTAAAGATCGCTTCGTGACTTTGTTTGTCTATCTAGGTACCTACATATTATTTTAAACGTAAATGCAATTTCGCACAAGGAAAACGTCCTACTGCTTTTGTTTAGCTTGTATGCATTTGTAAAGACTATTATAATTCTCGTAGACATTAAACACGAGGTTTTATGTATTAAGACTATGTATAAACACCAGTAAGTTTGAAGGAAAACTACAAACAAATATAAGCAGTACTATAAAGCCTTTACAACTGACCGCCTGCTTCGTTGGTCTAGTGGTCGGAAGCGCGACTGATGAGAATGAGGTCCTGGGTTCGATTCCCAGGTCGGGTAAATTGTTATTAGGTTTTTCCATCAGGAATTTCTCAGTAACAGCCACAGAGTCTGAATTTGTGCCCAGTTGATAGCAATAGGCTCGTCCCGTATTACATGGGACTTAAGGGGACTACAGGAGCTAAACGCGAGTTTTATAATGCAAAAAAGCATATGATTCACTGCAATAAACAAATAAAAATATATGATATTCTTCAGGATATATGCTAGTATGATAGCATAATTGTAGTGTTTTGAAAACATAATACAACAAATCTTACTCGATAAAAAAAATCACGAACTTTTCTCTAAAAATTTCTTTTAACGAGTAAAAACCATACTAAAATACATGCGATCATTCTGATTTTTTGGCAAATAATTTTACAAGCAACATATTAGCATGATAGTGTTTTATTTTTTTTGCCAATCAATAAATTTATTGTAAATCGAAAAAAAACCACTCATTTCGCACTATTCGGCCTGCAGTGACTGACGTAACAACCACTTTGTAGTGATTAGAACTTTATTCTAACAGGATTTCAAACGAAGTTTGAACCACCACAAATGGAGTTGCTAATTTAGCTCCTGTAGTCGCCCTAAACACAACTGGCGAAATGTGTTAGGTACACCTCTGCTTAACTCTTCGGGGATTACAGGCTTGATGTTACGTATGATAAAGCCTTTATTCTGCACTGTCAGATAACGCTCAGCTTTACTCAAATCGATCTGGGCTGAACAATCATCACACTTCGTCCAAGAGTTCTTTCTGTACCTATACAACAAAAGTGAGGATTTGAAAGATTTTTGAAAATTCGTCCCGTAACGAGGTTTAAATTAACAATTTTATTTGAATCATGATGGAAAGAAAGAAAGATAAAGTATCTATTAGACTTTTATTATAGGGAAGTACCTATGTAAGTTCATTTTTGCCGTCGGAAATCCGATCCAGCACAACCGCAAGGCTTCTAAATAAAGTCCGTAAAAGACCAAAGACAAGTGACTGCCTAAAAGCTTTTTTTTGACGTATGACAAAGATTTTGTAACAGTTTTTTTAACAATATCGTATTAGCAAGTAAAAATTATAAAAAAACAAAGGCAAATAAACTAAAAAGAATCCATCAAAAGATTCTTCTTTACGCTGTCAACTGGTAATGAACAGGCAATACGCTGCCACGTTGTATGGCAACACTTAGCCTCTGGGCAATGTAAAAGCCAGCCCTAAAACCTTACATTGTTTACTCATCGATAAAAACAGTAACTTGCAACATTGCATGATACGGGTACAGTTGTTTTATTACTATCATGAAAGTTTGACAGTTTATAGTCAGCTCGTCGAAACACAATACAACTTTCCAGTTTTAGTTTGATGTAAGGTAATTTTCCCACAGTGCGCGCAGCTGCGTTTGTTTACAACATTGTATGATAACTTTGAATAGGTTCACCTTATAATATCAGTCTATTGTTACGTAGTTTTACAACATTACCTACTGGCTGTTTTTACTAGCCCTAGCATGGTCTAATGTATATCTTTACCAATATTATGTGGAGGTAAAGTTTGTATGTAATCTTTGGAACTACTGAGCCGATTCAGATTTTTTTTTCACTGACGGCAAGCTACATTATCCCCGAGAGGCATAGGCTAGGTTGTATTTAAAACGTTACGACCATAACGCGAATGAAAATGCGGGAAAAATAGCTTTTAGCAGTTTAACCAACAAATTACATTGTTAAATGTAAACCAAATAGCTTGTTCGACCGTACATAGAACTTTGCGAGCGAATGGGTCGTATACCACATTGCGGGCCCAATACGTATTGATGTACAACTGTAACTTAAAAGTTTCAAATATTTGTGAAAACGGGCAAACGAATCATATCAAATTATTTTCTACATATAAATCCAGAGCTTCTGATATTGATTTGTGGAAACGAAAATATTTGTAATGGAATTTTCTTGTTAGGAAAAATCTGTTGGTAGGCACCCTTTTCAAACTATTACTTACGTATTTGATAAGGGTCAGGGTTAACCCTAAACTTTTTGGGGGCACATACATTAAACTTACTCTACCTACTTATTGATATATTACGAGGGTAATAGTTGATCGATTTATTTTGTATAGAGTTTTATTTTATAAATTTAGACAGCGTAGCATATCTTATGCCCCATTTGCCACAACAGATAAATAAAGAGTAAAACTACATAAAGTATCCACAATAGAGCTGTAAATAAAAAAGTATTAAAAAATAATTTAGCAAAATAATAAAGTACTTAATAATGTTTAATGCATGCTAATTTATATTAGGATGCTAAGGCGAATAATAATTGCAATACTTGTAAAAGGCTGCTAAGTCATAAGTAATAACATAACACCAACTTTGTACTTACATTAGGTTCGCAATAAACGTTTTGACTTTGACTTAGGCTATAGGTACAGAAAACTTAGAGATAGATCCTGCCGGCGACCGATGCGTAGTTCATACAAACGTAAAACCAAAACAATTTGTAAATCAAACATATTCTTAGGGTAGTCTTTATATCACTGTCGTTTCAAAATATAAGAATATTTTGACACGACAGTGATATAAAGACGAGATATGAGGAATTACAAAATTTCTATAAAAAACATAATTTTCTCATAACTCGTTGTTGTTGTCTTGTTTAAATCAGTGTCCATTCAAAATATATTTTTGGGAACCTAGATATTCTGTAATCCAATCGAAATAAATACACACTACTTAAGAATAATTATGTTTGATTTACAAATTATTTTGGTATTATGTTTGTATGAACTACGCATCGCATCTATATCGCGATGAGATAAGTTTTCCATTTTTTATCCTAACCCTCTGCTACTAACAACACTGACATAAAAAAAAAAAAACAAAAAGTTCGTCACACCAATTTTCTACTTACTCTAATAAGCAGATACGATAAAACATTGCCCATATATTAGGCATCGATAAGATAAACCTTGAATAAAGCTAATACACAGTTCGCAGGGGTGCATCCCCCTGCAACCCCTACAATCCCTATTGTGAACCAAACGTGATTGTAACAAAGGGTACATCTCGATGGGTAACAAAAAGGGACGTTGCACACAGAGGGTTGAATTGAAACGTACGGTTTTTCTGACAACGTGTATGGCACGATAATACGGCAGACATATTGAGGCATTATAAATTTGATTTTATAAGTTTTTAATGGGTTTTGGATTTTATTGATTGATTGAATAAATTTTGAATTATTGTTGAATAGAGTGCATTGCATTGTGTATGCATGAAGTTTTTAAACAAAACGAGGGTTGTACATGGATTACAATTTTACCAAATAATTGATTCCATATTTACCTTTAAATTTTTTGATTAAATTATTGATTTTACAATGCCCATCGTACTTTCATAAATGTTCATGAGGTTTAGTTCGTGTATGACTGTTCTGACAGGTGGTTTTCCATAGCCTTTTGCTATTTGTAACCCTTTCCCTACTCGTCGTTGTATAATACACTAGAGAACACCCAGCTGCTACATTGCCCGGTACAAAACCCGCAAACAAAAAAAAAAAAATCCAAAGATTGATAACATATCAATAAAAACGTAACACGATAAACATAACAAAAAAGAAAACAAAAGACGTACGCCAAACGAAAACAAAGCGTTCATAAACCGCAAGCAAAACTTTTGAAATAAGCGTCACCACAAACTGTCAAATTTTATTGACAGAGGGATGGAGGCTTAAACTGTTCTTACCAACTTTGTAAGAAGGAGCTCTGTGGCGAATGCCTGATTGTATAGTAACGTGCCCTTCATTAAAAAAGCTCTTTGTGTATCGAGTGTGTTAAAAGACCCTTAACGAAGCTGAAAAGCACTTTTCCTCCCCGTCATTGCGTAATTTTTTTTCGATCAGTTTAAACTTAACTTTACGGTCCACTAGATTTTGTTCACGGCTTCGCTTCCGTTATGTACGGAAATTAACAAACAGGAACGTTTTAAATGTAGCCTATGACACTCCGGGATAATGTGGTTTCCCGTTAGTGAATGAATTTTCGGAATCGGAGCATAGTAGTTCCGAAGACTACCCCCCCTACAACCAAACTTACAAACTTTATAATATCAGTTTTTACTTAATTTTTGTTTTTGATTTGAATCTGCCTGTGTGACAGTTAAAATGTACCACGAAACTTCTGCCTTAATTGGAATTGGAAATAAAATAACAACGAGTGTATGCTGACTCAATCTTGCTTGGAACAATCAATTTCAATAAAATGCTAAGTACATTTTATTGTAATTGATTGTTCCAAGCTTTGTAATCGGTACATTTTCTTCTCCTCTAAATCATTCAAGAAAGCCCAAAGACGATGAAAATTTTCCACAAACATTCCGGCATATAAACAAGGATAAAGCCCACCCATTACTTCCAAAGACCTTGCTCAAATAATCATTGATCTATATTCACACCACTTTGGTACGCATCCACCTAATCCTTGGAGGATCACAAGGTCTTATTTTGTTTGTATCTCTCGGAAACAAGCACAACAGAATATCGATGAAGCTGGAGTACTTATCTAAGACGAATCTTGTGTCAAGGTGAGAGTATTATGTTCATATCCCACGTGTAACGTTGGGTAATTGGCTAAAAATACCGGTCGTATTTAGAAGAAAGAAAGAAAATATATATGGGGTGGAACAGACAACGATACGAAAACGGTTACCACGCAGTCTTAATTTTAGAAAAGTTTCGATGTTCCTTACATTTTGACCGTGTAGATGTCGCAGCCAATTCGTAGAACACGCCGTTTTACATAATGGCGCGCCGGATTGAAAAACGCCGCCGTTATGTAATACGGCGTCCTCACGTTCAGCCGGATTGTGGTGGCGATACGTTCGACAAAGCGGCGTCCAACGTTTAGCCGTATTGTCTGCAATTCCGATACTTCAAATAAGCTACTAAAATTGTCCTAAAAGTCTTGCTAGCTGGCATGATGAGCGTAGGCCGAAAGCCGGCGGAGCGACGCCGACGACGACATTTGTGACAGAAAGTGGGTGTGTAATGTTAAACGCAAGCGCACGCGTCATGGAGTCGTAGCAATCTAAAGTTGCTTATATCACAAAAACGGTGCGTCCTATCGCAAAAATGATTTAAAATTTGCCCCTCTTATTAACCCCCTGCCACGTAATTTTCAACATGTAGGTACGTAGGTAAAAAATATATATAAGCAAAAGTGGGAGTGGGCTGGCCACGTAGCGCGAATGCACCCGGAGAGGTGGGCAAAGATCGTCACTCACTGAACGAAGGTACTGAACGAAGGTACTGAACTGAAGGTAGTGTGACGACGTGATCTTGTTTGCGGGGCGAACATGGCCAGATATCGCACAAGATAGAGAGGTTTGGATGGAGAAAGGGGAGGCCTTTGAGGCCCAGCAGTTGGACACATGACAGGCTAAGAAAAAAAAAAGTATATCTGAGAAGCTTTCGAATTATCTGTCAGTGTAATAAGTTAATATTAATTTTATTTATTGGTCGTGGATCGATGACGCCATGGTACAACAGGCAGTGCCATCTAACTATTAGTTTTGTGAATTAATAACATAGGTAGATAAATTAGTCGGTAGTGGGGATGCAGCTAGGACAGGTTAAAGGCGACAGTCGAACTCCTACAGTCTTCGCTGATTCTCAGTACCAACACACGTGTTTGTTTCTTGTAAAACCGTTAGTGTATTTAATTAAGTTACATCATCAACATCTACCTAAACTATGTCGGATCGTGAAGAAGACCCGATGGACCCGATATATTTATTTAATTCAGACCATAGATCCGATAGAAAGTGTAAGTATAATCTCTACCTATGGTTAGTAAACGAAGTAAAAAATGACAATAAATAAAAAAATACAAACAACATAGATCTGCATTTAACTGGCAGCCTGTGTTCACATATCTACCTGCCCAGTGCCAGATAAATGGCTCACGAATTTTGTACACCAGTGTAGCTGGAATATTGATATGTATGAATTAACCGCATTTGAATATTAACCAGAATGCTTGTGTTACTCGATGAGTATTCATTAGCATAGGGGTGTCCACTATAATGTCCGTTATTTTCAGAATTAGATTTCTAAAAGAAGCTATAAGAACAAAGTATAATCCCCCTAAATTAATAACTATAATTGAAATAACATACAAATAATAGGGAATATGCATACCGTTTCTTTTTTTTATTTCGATACGGAATGTTAAAGTACTATAAAAATAATGTCAAAAAGCGAAAACAAAACATCAATCGGATAAAGAACACAAAAGTTATAACCATTTAAACTTTTGTTTCTATCTCTTTCTAGATAAACGGAATTTAGTATGGATTTTGTACGTCGATGCAGCGAATGACGTCATTCGCTGCATCTGATCTCTCTGTCTAATCAGCAGTTTCAAATGCTTATAAATTATTATTTTTTTATAATTTCACTTTGCTATTTCTGATGTTAGTACGCTTTGTTTAGAGTGATAAAAAAAAACATGCATACACCCTATTATATTCATCCGTATTTTGTTTTTTAACAGACAATGTAACAATACATTTGATTTCGCCGTTCGCGACCCACGTTACCCTTGGGATCAGGAGTGAAATATTTCTCTTTGTTACATCTCTATGGATCAATAGTTCTGATTTGAATATCCACGTTGTGGATGGAATAAAAGTATTCGTATTATTTTCATACTTTCTTTGATTCTTACGTTTTTACCTTTTACGATTTACCATATGGCGCGTTTATTTTTGGTCGTTAACCCGAATTACACTGTCTATGGAATTCGGACAAACAGCCAATTTAAAATGAACGGAGTCGAGTAATCCCCTCTACACACAAGTTAGTCCCGGCTTTCGTTTCTGTTTCCCGAATTCAGATACCCGACGCCAGTTTTTCTTTCATTTCTATTAGTGCACGCAGGCGCAGGTACTCGACATCATTCAAACTACTCGTTGTCGTTCGTTATCCCCTATTCAAGTGCGATGACCAGTATAATTAAAGAATCGGGTGCCTGAATTCGAATAGTCTATCGAGGACCCGAATGCGGGCTAACGCGCCACTGTGTAGTTTTTTGACAAAATAAAACGCCTTCCGGCTTTTTTAAGCCTGAGGGAATTGGGCTTTTCAAGTACGATTGATGTTATTTCATTTATGAAATATATAAATGTCTATGCTAATTTATTTATTTATTAATTAATATAGGTTCACCAACAGCTTCTGTGTATAGCATTAAGGTATACATAAGTTTTACAGTCCTGAACTTACACAGTCGCCAATTACAGGTTAACCAGAAAAAAGTGTTAGCTTAAGAACGATTAAAATGAGTGGCTATATAAATGAAATAATTAGTACTAACATAACTAAACGTTGTGTTGCGATTTTCTAATTGAAGATAAATAAATTCGTATTGATGGATAGGAAGCCGCTTGGAATTAAAATTAGGGGTTGTTAATTTTTTGGCAAAGATCGTGTTGTTTTTTTGTTGTTGAGAATATTAATATTTTATTTACCTCTATGGGTAGATGTGACCGTAATCAATGTTCTATTGTATTCGTATATACATAGGTAGTAGATAATTTGTAAAAGATTGGTTTAGAATTATGATGAATTACGAATGTACCATTCATGTCTCATTTCCACTTGATTTTGTAATCTAAAATACAACTATCCTAAAGCATGAAGAAACACATCAAATGAAATAAATATCGTTAGTTATACTCGTAGAATCAGGCTTTGAAATCCATGACATTAGATGTTATGCAAAATATTTAACTTTAATATGTACCTATTAAAGGAGGAGCTCGTGGCCAAATAATAATAGCCGCTCGGGTCGATCTTTAGGTTAAGCCGTGCTTGCCTAGGTTGGTCTGTGGATGGGTGACCACCCATTACATACCGAGTTTCCTCCGTGCCTCGGAAAGCACGGTAAGCAGGTGGTCCCGGCTATATTTGTGATCTTTGACAGTCGTTACAGGTAGTCAGTGGCCCAAAAAGTCTGACAACCAGTCTTACCAAGGGGTATCGTATTACCAGTACTAACTGGGTTGTGGAGGTCAGATAGGCAGTCGCTCTATGTAAAATACTGGTATTCAGCTGCATCCGTTTAGACTGGAAGCCGACCCCAATAAAAACTTGGGAAAAGGCTAGGCAGATGATGAATAGATTTTTTTTTTGTGATAAAGATCTGAGCCTGGATGCAGGATATGGCACCGTCCACCTGCTTACAAAAATATGCACATACAGGAAAAGCAATACTAATTAGCATGTCATGTACCCAAACCTTCACTCAAATTTATTCTCTTAATTTAATTTAAAATAAATAAAGTCTACTTCCTAAACAACATACAATACAATAATTAGGTTGTAGAGGTCTGACAGGCAATCGCTTCATGTAAAATACTGGTATTCATTTGCATTCTGGTAAGACTGGAAGCCGACCCCAACATTGGGAAAAGGCTCGAGAGATGATGATTTCCCAAACAAAAATCATTTGAGATTATTTTGCCTGCAAGGCGTAGGTGGGTGTGTTTAGTTACTCGAAGTTTTGATAATAAATCCACACATAAAATTAGCAATGGATCCACAAGGTCAAGTATTTACATGCTTTTAGTACTAGTACTGAGAAATAGAGTTATTTACTCTATTTCTCAGTACCTTAAAATTTTTAGTATCGACGAAAAGGAAGTTTCTTAGATATGTTTAAAATAAATCAATCAATTGAATACGTTTTCTTTTATTGGTCGGATGTTTTTCTTACGTTATTTGTGCGTGTGTATATAAAGAAGCCAATGTGGCGAGTGAGTCATTGGTAAAGGTCGGAGCTTAATGCAATGTATGTACTAAGTATGTTTGCGCAGCTGGGTGATGAATGTAATGATACCATAACATTCATTTATTTTCAGGCAACCTTGGCCTATAGATCTATACTTAACAGACTAACATAATAGGCATGACGACAGTATCAAAAAAATGCAAATTTATTTAGTCCGTCAGTTAGAGTATTGGAAATGAATGGACACGTATTTTTTGTTTTTGTAAATCAACAAATATTGACAAAGGTAAAACGCATCAAAACTCGGGAGTGGGGGCTCGTGTCGTCAAAACTAGCTAAAAATTATGCCTAGGCGTGACGTATTGAGAATTTTAAAAAAGTCATATCTTCGTCAATTTTGGTTAACGTAACAAAAGAAAAAACACGGGTCAAATATTTTTTGATAATCTAACTGACGGACTAATTAGTTTTTTTTGTCGTCTCGCCTATTATTATGATAAAATACTAATTGTGTTAATAAATAAAACCTTAAAACTGTCACTGTGCAACATAATAATATAATAAAAATAAATATACCATATCTATCACCATTTGAATCTGGTACTAATAACATACAAGACGTGTGCCCGGTGATATAATCCAGCGGTACAAATGACTATTTGACCATAAAAAGAGATAAATTTTCAAAAAACCCTTTCTTTGTACTTAGTCTGTGTTGTATGTACGGTCGAACAAGCTATTTGGTTTAGATTTTACAATGTAATTTGCATGTTAAAATATAAATCCAATAGCTTGGTTGACCGTACACCGTAGTTCTCAAAGTACGATTTCAAATTTCTAGATCCAGCAGCTTAGGCTTGTGATTTGTCTGTCAGTGAATTTAAGACTGTCAAGATTCTCATTTATATTATATCTATCTGTCCCTCACCTCCTCTCTTTTGTGGCAAGTTCTGACTGTCTTTTCGCACCAGAATTGACCCTCAAAGTTGAGTTGCCCTTGTGTACTCTCAGGTGCAAATATCTACCAATTTATTGGCAGCAACAAAAACAAACCCATTAGTCATAAAAGCTTATCTGTCCTCTCTCAAAGGTGTCACAATTCATACATTTTTCATATCAAAAGTTTCAAAACCCAGTGTCCCCTAAAGGTTACTCCACAGGTTGCCAGTCCATTCTCGTGAGCTAGTCGCTAGTCATTTGCGATTCAATGAGTTCGTCTGGATCTCTGGACAACGGACGCCAATTGACGAGATTGCTATTTTACATAAGCTCGGATGTTACGTCCGGTTTCATTAGAAAAGATGCTGGGAATTGAATTTGGTTTTTTGAGTTTTTATTTCTTGGTGCTTATTCTTCTATGGTACTTTTTAAATAGATGCTTGTTATACAGGGTTAAAATAAAGCTAGTCATATTTATCATACCTGATTGAAGATACATTTTCAAAACTAAGTAAACAAAAAGGTCCACAGGCCCGAAGGCTCTTAAGAAGCCGATTCCTGCCGTTTGCCTTCGGGAACAAGGCAATGCGAAATGAAACTTGAGTTATTAATAATGGGTGTAATAGTACCTTTAACGAAGCCGAAAGGGACTAGATTTTTTGGTTTTAGAACAAACATAGGAACTTTCTAGTTACGGAGATATTGGGGTATAAGTTTTTTTTTTAATACAGGTGTTAAAAAAATACTTTAAATACCTCCACGACCCCTGTACTATTAAAAGCATCCATCACATAGAACGCTTGGTTGACAGCTTCGTGAAGGGTCAGTTTAATTCTAATTTTTATTTCAGACCTATTGATCCATAAATTGTTAGTATGAACTTATCCTATGTTGGTAAATAACAATTTACAAACAATAACAGCCCAGAGTCTAATAAAAGGTCCGTCAACCTTGTCTGCCAGTGTAGCTAAAATACTGTTCGGGCTATCTCTGAATCATCGCAACATCGACGCACACCGTTTGCGTATGATGACATGAAGAAAATAATCTATACATAACATGCCCGATGCACTGCAAAACCGAGGCAGCCCCAACAGTGTCTTCAGCGCATTTATGATACTGCACGCGCAGAGCGTTGTAAACCCTCTGCGTATACCTAACCCACAAGCTGCATGAGTAAAACGACCGGCAGTAGGCTCTGAAGAGCGTCAGTTTCACCTCGTCAGTGCACCGCGCAAACCTGCGGGCAAGCATATTGCATCGGACTGCCAACGCCCTGCGCTCCCTATCTATATCCCGGTCATCTGTGAGAGATTCCGTGACCACATGACCGAGGTATTTAAATTGAGGGACTACTTTTACTGGTGTTCCTTGTAACGTTACCGGTGGTATTTTCGTGGGTGTATTATTAAGTACTTTAAAAAAAAAAAAAAAAGCGTTTATTCGTGGTGACATCGTATTAATACATAAAATGTTACTTCTGCCAAACTGTAAAGCAGTTTGTTGGCAGATGTAGCTCGCATATAAAACATTCTGCTTTAATGTTACCACTACTCTACGTAATTTTCCATCAATATAACAAACTAATAAACTACGTTAATTAAAACTAAACACTAATATTTTACAATAGCACAAAAAGGCTGACCAGTAGTGAATTGAAATTGAAATGCCACAAAAATTCAAAATGCTAATAAATAAATAAAATTAATTAAACTTTATTTTAGACTAAAGTCCATAGTTTTGTTAGTATTTTAGTAACAATAATGAAAAACCGGCACCTCACTTTTGTGGCATTGTAGTTTACCACCTGTAGATACCAGATCTTTTAATCCCCAAAAAATCACTACCCGGAGACAAATTATTAGTTAGTATTGTAATTTTAAATATCAATAAATATAAATAAACATCGCTGGATATTACACACAGCGCCATCTAGTGCCACACTAAGCAACGAGGCTTTTGTCGTGGACACCAGATAGTTGATATACTACATAGATACTTTTTGTTTGTTAATACATACTTATTATACATATAAACATACATGACTCGGAAACAAATGTCCATGCTCATCACACAAACATTTGCTCCAACCGGGATTCGAACCCGGGACCCTAAGAACGTAAGGCAGCCTCACTACCGCTGCGCCATTCGGTCGTCGTCGTTTTATTCCTATAAACAACATATTCGCCATTAAACCAACACAAATTATTATGCTTTGACACAAATGGGCACAATATATACCTATATTGTGCCCATTTGTGTCAAAGCATAATAACTGTCTTGTCTCATAACTATCTACAGTACACAAACTAAAAGGTGCCATAACGACTTAAGCTTAACAACGTGCAACATTTATTTGGCCCACGCCACAAGTGCACACAGTATAAAAAAAAAAAACAAAAAAGAAAAAAAAAAATGAAAAAAAAAAAAAAAAAAAAAAGTGTTATGTAAAATGTTATGTAATTCCTAGATAGTGCGCTAATAAAGCCTAGGCGATAAAAGCTATGCAGAAATGAAATAAGTAAATGTAGGTCCGTCTATAATTTGCTAGTTCTCGGTGAAGGTGGACTGGGTCTCTGCTAAATATGTGGTATTGAGAAATTACATCGTGTGAATGAGTGTTCAAAGTTTTTTTTTAAATTCTTTATGGATTTCCAAGGTCAATTTTGTGTCTATACGAGGCAAGGAAAGTGGAAAAATAAGAAAAAAGAATTTAAAACACAAAAGCACAAAAGCAAGGGGACATTTATTCATCATCAAATTACGTTCTTCTTCCTCCAGACTTATCAAGACGTGTGAGAGCTGTACAACCTTTTTTAAATAACAGTTTTATTATACAGTAGCGTCATTCTGCCTCTTAATAACAACAAATTATAGCCTACAAACCTGTCTTTGAAACGTAGTACCTAATTATAGCAATTTGTCAACAGACGATCCATTGAAGCAAAAATAATATGCCTTAGTGTAAATACTGGGTTAGCTTCATCATTACTCCTTCATTAGGGTTAAATTGTATTACTGGTTCCTGCCCGCTGATTCACCCGCATGGAGGGTGGAAATTGTCCCACGGAAATGTACCACCGGGATAAAAATTATGCAACCTAGGCCAGGACACCTATGTGTCAATTTTTTTTAATTTATTTTTTTTTAATTTAGTTATTCATAGTCTTAGTACAGGTTATGTTAGTTTTGTACCATTAAACCAGACATGGTTTGTATTGGTACTCACATTCGCTAAAACAACACTGCTTAAAAAATACTAGACATAAATATAAGTAAAAATGTAGGTACATGAAAAATATTTTATGCGTAAACATCTATCAGTAAGTAGCACGTAATGTTTTGAATATGAGTCGCATTATGCGTCCAGCAAGACAAGAAGGAAAAGGGTAGTAGTCAGTTCCTGCCGGCGCGGCGGCGGCGCCGGCGTAGCATGACCACCGTGTTTGACGATTCTCTTTCGTGTCTACGGTGGTCATGTTAAGCGGGCTGGTGTGAGGCGATATGAAAAAAAAAAATGTGTATGAAAACCGACTTAAAAAAAACACAATAAAAAAAAACAAAAAGAAAAACACAAAAAAATACAAACTTAAAAATAAATAAAACAAAAAAGTGAAACATAACTTCAGTTTCAGAAGCCGGTGAAAATAACACCAAATGACTTCGAAGCTTGACCTTTGTTTGATTGATGTAATGTTATTGGTACATACAAAAAAAAACATAACCTCCTCCTTTTTTGAAGTCAGTTAGATTTTGTTTTTCATGCTTCATCCGTTATAAATAAACAAGCAACTACTCCATCTTAGTCACTTTAAAGGAGACTGTTAGTACTAAAAAGCTGTAATTTTGTAGGGGTATGTATGTCAATTACGCCGGTAAAGTAGTAAAATAATATTTTAGGAAAATATATTTTTTAAGGTAGCTCCCCTACATGTGAAGTGGGGATGACTTTTTTTTGTCATCTGCCCCATTGTGTGGGGTATCGTGGAATAGGTCTTTTATAATGACTTAGGGGTTGCTAATACTATTTTTCGATCTAATGCTCCATTTACGAAATAATAAACTTTAAAGTGCAATTTTTTGTTCCAGTTCAGTCCCCCCCCCTCTAAAAGCTAAACGGGTGAATTGAAAAATCTGGAAAAATACATAATGATAGTGCATTTCATGAACGTACAACGAACATAGCGGTTAAGATAATTTTATTAGTTTAGCAGTTACAGTCGTTGAACTTGGGTGTTGGATAATTTTGTACCAAATACAAAATCCTTAACAAAACCTCGGACAGACAGACAGACGGACATGACGAAACTATAAGAGTTCCTTGTCAGGACTACGGAACTCTAAAAACTATCCATACTTAGAGCTTTTAAAAACCAATAAAACATTATAACGATTCGATCATTTGAAACAACTTACAAAGTGCAGAATTTCATGGCCAAGTTGAAGGCACATTACATAAATTATGTTTATGAGTCCTAAGTTAAATATTTATCTAAGTTTCACACCGATGAGAACTAGTCCTAACACATACAACAAGTTATAGTGTGTTACTTGAATGATCAAATACTGGTCTTGTTAGTACTGTTTCAATATTTTCTTTTCTCATACGTGTTATTGAGAGCTGACTTATCTTTGATTCGATCACGTGGTTCAATGTCATGGGATATTGTGTTGACGATTGTGTTAACCTTGGTCTTGGGGAGGTGAATAAAAACGTTAGGTAACTGTGTTATGAAAATACTTTACGCCCGCGGCTTGATAATTGTCCCACGGAATCGCACTACCGGGATTAAAAGTATCCTATGTGTTAAACCTGGTTACAAACTATCTGTGTACCAAATTTCATTCGATTCCGGTCAGCAGTTTTTGCCTGAAAGAGTAACAAACATCCATCCATCCATCCATCCTCACAATCTTTCGCGTTTATAATATTAACTAGCTTCTGCCAGCGGCTTTGCCCGCGTGAAGTTTGATAATTGTCCCATTGGATCTTACTACCGGGATAAAAAGTATCCTATGTGTTTAACCTGGTTATAAACTAGCTCTGTGCCAAATTTCATCCAAATCCGGTCAGCAGTTTTTGCTTGAAAGAGTCACAGATAACGCTGTGACGTTTTTTTTTTTAAATGTTACAGCACCATGCTGAGATAGGGGGGCCTTTTGGCTTAGTACAGGACCAATTTAATTTCATGTTTTTTTTTTTTCATTTTTCTGTTAATTTTTTTTATTTTTTATTAGCTGTGTGTGTTTTGTCCTGTGCGGGTGTCCTGTAAATGTTTTTTTTCTTTTCTTTCTTTCATCCATCTCATCCATCCTCACAATCTTTTGCATTTATAATGATAGTAGGATTGGTAGCAGGATCTTTCTTGTAGTTTTCCTTTGAACATTGTTATGCTTATCTATTATGACAGCGTTAATGGTGTGACAACATTAATACCGCCGTACGCGACCTCACGGTCCTTTAACGTGTATCAGGGTTACCTGCGCGATTATCATAATATTATATACCCGACAACGTCGGTAGATTTACCCGTGTAGATAAACAAGTAAATTAAATAACTTGATCTAATTGATTTTAATAAAAATAAAAATAAAAACTAAGTAAATACGAGTACGTAAATCTCGCAACGAGCTTTCATATCATATAGATTTTTATAAGTTGATAGTAAAATTTTTAAAGTAAGTAAAAAGTTTATTTTATTCTTTTTAGCGCATTTTAAAACAGCTTGTTTTTAAAATGTTTTTTTTTTTTTACTTTTATTTTTTAATGGATTATGAGGAACTAGGAACTTCACACACTGCTCATATCTCTAAAATTGTGTTTCTGGTATTGTTGTTGGTTTCTGTTGGTTTTTCTGTGTTTCTGTTTTTTTTCTGTTTTGGTATTTGTGTTAAAGGAATATTATGCCCTAAGATTATTTCATTGATGATTTGCCATAGTTCAAGCATTCTCTTAAAAATGAAAATTCCCAAAATAAATATTTTACTAAAAATATATAGTTTTTCTATCTTTTATTCCCACCGCCACCATTCTTTTCATTCTCATTAAAACCATTTGAAAGAAAAAACCAATCTAAGAGTTTAATTAAAAAACTGTCGATGTATGTATTCGCTGTCTTTCGTAATATCCTGGCAACGGAAATAATTCCCAGCGCGTGCCATAAAAAGGAAGAATTAATAAAAATAAAAACTTGGCTAGCGGGAATAAAATGTTTCCTTCAGGCAAAAGGCAAAGCTACGTTCAGTTCGTTCAGAACTCTGTTGCTATTCAAGTATTTAATTAAGCTACTTTTTGTTCGACTTTTTAAGATGGCCATGTTTTTTTAATGAGGTAAGTACTTAATATAGAGTGGGGTCTTGATAGAGGTATATTGAAACCCAGGTCATTCCGGGTTTGGGGTAGACATTGAGTTGATGGCTATAAACTATTGTCTTTTTTAAACTTTCACGATCAGAACACATTATAAAACATATATAACGGGTATTTTCGCGAATTTTACCTTTAATATAAGCCCAGTATTTTTGGGTTCCGTACCCAAAGGGTAAAAACGGGACCCTATTACTAAATCTCCACTGTCCGTCTGTCTGTCACCAGGCTGTATCTTATGAAGTCATGAACCGTGATAGCTAGACAGTTTAAATTTTCACAGATGATGTATTTCTGTTGCCACTATAACAAAAAATAAAAATAAAGATTAATTCTAACATAGTAGTAATTGTACGGAACAATTCATGCGCGAGTCCGACTCGCACTTAGCCGGTTTTATTGCTCTGGACTATACCTACAAATCTTCTAGTGACAATCTTTCAAAGTCAAAAGTCAAAGTTTTCTAGTCAAAGTTCCAACTTTTTCACAAGTTTTTTTTAAATACTAGATTATATGGCTATAACTTTAAGTACCTCCATGACCTATTTATTATTCAATGCATACATTAGCACAATGTTTTGAGTGCGTTATATTGAGTACTAGCTGACCCGACAGACGTTGTCCTGTCTTAACCCTACCTACCCTGCCTACTCTACCTACCCTGCCTACCCTACCTACCCTGCCTACCCTGCCTACCCTACCTACCCTGCCTACCCTACCTACCCTGCCTACCCTACCTACCCTACCTACCCTACCTATCCTGCCTACCCTACCTACCCTGCCTACCCTACCTACCCTGCCTACCCTGCCTACCCTACCTACCCTACCTATCCTGCCTACCCTACCTACCCTGCCTACCCTACCTACCCTACCTACCCTACCTATCCTGCCTACCCTACCTACCCTACCTACCCTACCTATCCTGCCTACCCTACTTACCCTGCCTACCCTACCTACCCTACCTATCCTGCCTACCCTACCTACCCTACCTACCCTACCTACCCTACCTACCCTACCTACCCTACCTATCCTGCCTACCCTACCTACCCTACCTACCCTACCTACCCTACCTACCCTACCTACCCTACCTACCCTACCTACCCTACCTACCCTACCTACCCTACCCTACCTACCCTACCTACCCTACCTACCCTACCTATCCTGCCTACCCTACCTACCCTACCTAACCTGCCTACCCTACCTACCATACCTATCCTGCCTACCCTACCTACCCTGCCTACCCTACCTACCCTGCCTACCCTACCTATCCTGCCTACCCTACCTACCCTACGTATCCTGCCTACCCTACCTACCCTACCTACCCTACCTACCCTGCCTACCCTACCTACCATACCTATCCTGCCTACCCTACCTACCCTGCCTACCCTACCTACCCTGCCTACCCTACTTACCCTGCCTACCCTACCTACCCTACGTACTCTACCTACCCTACCTACCCTACCTACCCTACCTACCCTACCTACCCTACCTACCCTACCTACCCTACCTACCCTACCTACCCTACCTACCCTACCTACCCTACCTACCCTACCTACCCTACCTACCCTACCTACCCTACCTACCCTACCTACCCTACCTACCCTACCTACCCTACGTACTCTACCTACCCTACCTACCCTACGTTCTCTACCTACCCTACCTACCCTACCTACCCTACGTACTCTACCTACCCTACCTACCCTACCTGTTTTTTTCTGACCCGGCGAACTTCGTACCGCCTGCTTTTTTTGAAGTTGGTTAAAAAAGTCGTCTCCCAGCACTAATTTTTGCGTAGATTTCATCATCTGCCTAGCCTTTTCCCAAGTTTTATTGGGGTCGGCTTCCAGTCTAACCGGATGCATCTGAATAATAATAACAATATTTTTTGCGTAGAATTACTTAGTTTAAATGCTTGGTTGACGGCGTCGTGAAGGGTCCGTTTACACCTTGTACTTCGGTAGAATTTGGAATTAGTGGATTAACCCGAATCAAATATATTCTGACCACTTCCTATATTTGGCAACCATACAAAATCTACAGACATAGATATATTAAATACCAAGAACTATCTCAAAAGGCTTCACTATCCGGTTTCACGTGCTGTATACACCGTTCCTTTTGACCAAAGCAAACACACTGCCAAGCTTTCTAGGCCAGCTTCCTTTGACACAGAAGCTCGCTTTCTTCAGTAAATTCAGGCTGTATTCAAGCTTTAGATTGTACAAAGGCGGCCACAGACACATGTTCATTAAGTTTTCAGAGGGGGAAGCTCGTACGTGCTTCTGGAGATTACCTAGTACTGTGATCCAAAGAGATAGGTATGCGGGACATGTTTTGTATGCTTTTAGCGGAGTGAAGTACGTGTATTGAGTTATTTAACCGGGTAAATGCGAACATAAACAACATGTTTTTTTTTTAGATTGTTGAACAGACCAATTTTTTCAAACATAATAAGCAAATGTATTGTATAAACGGTGTAAAAAACCTCTTAACGAAGCCGAAAGGCACTTGTTCTCCCCATTATTGCGATATTTTTTTTGTTCTACACCATACCTGGGAACCTTCTAGTTACTGAGATATTGGGGGTCAAAGTTCCAACTTTTTGACAAGTTTTTTTTTTGTACAATATGTTTTTAATGTAAGATTTTTACGTACTTTTATATGTACGTAATTTTATCGTATTATTCAGTCCATCCATCAGCACAATGTTTTGAGTGCGTTACATTGAGTTCTACCACTAGACATGATTTTTCACCCCAAAAAAGAAGTCGTTTCCCAGCAATGATTTTTGCGTAAAGTTACTTAGTTTGATGTACAGAATGCTTGGTTGACGGCTTCGTGATGAGGTTGTTTACACCTTGTATGTGAGGAGGAGGGACGAATGGCATGGGACCAAAACAGTGATGAATATAAATGTTGATGGATGGAGACGGAGAGAAAGACCAAGGAGACGGTGGATGGATTGCGTGAGGATAATATGAAAGAAAAAGGGTTAAATGATAGCGTGACGGTTGACAGAGGAGAATAGAAGAAAAAAACGTGTTGCGCCGACCCCAAGTAACATGGGATAAGGGCAGGAAGATAATGACGAAGAAGCAAATGTACTACGAATTTCTTCAAAATTCTTTGGAATGCGATAAAGTTAAACTCACAGACAAACCATTCATTCAATTGGGCCATTAGAAGGCACTTTTGAATGTCAAACTTTAGGACAAAGGAAATAGAATTGATTCTAATTGCCCATTTCTAAGACAGAAAAGCGTGGGGTGCGTATTAGGGTGGTTCTTTTCGAAACCCTGTTGAATTTAATCTGTTTAGAAATACATAACAAGGAAGTTTGAAAGTGCGCGTGTTACAGAAAAATTGTAAGTCGTTTGTCTTGGTATGGACATGCAATCAGCGATGAGGAGGGATGAAACGCATGTCATTTAAACAGTGATGGACATGAATGTTGATGGATGCCGTGACGTCTGACAGGAATGGAAGAAGAAAACATGTTGCGCCTAAAATTAGTCAATGCTATGTGGCGATTGTTTTGATCTGCCCGTTTAGCATGACCACCATAGAAACGAAAGAGAATCGACAAATCTTTCACTGGTCATGCTATGCGGGCCGTGGCCCGGTGCTAGCCGTGTGGTATCCGGCAGAGTAGACCCGAAAATGGGCAGCAGCGTTTTCTGTTAGTTTTTCATCACTGCAATCTCCAATCCGCCTGCCAAGCGTGGAGATTACTCCGCGAGCAAATTCCTCCGATCATGGGAGAGGCTTATGTCCAGCAGTGGATGTTATAGGCTGTTGTTGTTGTTGCTATGCGAGCTGGTGGCTTAACGCATACGATACATACGCATTGGTTACGTGACTTTATAACGTCTTAAAGTAGTATTTATCTTGGTGCAAGTTTTTAATAATAAATAAATAAAAGAGATGGCGCTAGCCATCCTGTTTAGCTCTGTAACCACACAGGAATGACATTAAAACAATACTACTTTAAGACGTCATGGGAACCCCACTGAACTTTTCTTTTGTGAATAAATATTTAGTTTCTTCTGAAAAAAAATGCTAAGAATTAAATTCGAATTCCGAAATATCGTTGGTAAAAACTGCAATTGTACCTGTGTTTTATTCAAAATGCGATACCATGGCTTGCCTGCATACTTAACTTTTTCACCATGTGTACATACTGTGTTTACGCAGTCACAGATACCTCGTGCAGTGTGCCAGGATTAGCAACAAGATTAATGAGAAATGAACGTGGCAGTAGATAAAGACAAGGAATCTTTATTACGTCACAGTGGTGCTTTGTGAGATGTTGACTGTTCATTTGAAAGCTTTCTAACCTACCTAAGATTAAAACAGTCGTCAGATGCTCCGGTTTCTGTCGAAATAATAACTATTTTACCGAACCGGACTCTGGACTGGCTTCGGACATCGGATCTTGACACATATTTGCAGTACATTATCACGTGTCAAAATCCAGTGTTCGGTGTTCGGAGTCCGGACACCGGAAATCTGACCCGGCAGTTAAAGTGCTGTCAAACTGTCCAGTCCGGACTCCGGACATCGGACACCTGACCTCATTATCTGTCAATGTCCGGTGTACGGAGCGCGGACCGGTCGGTTTGACAGTAGCTTCACTCTCAGGTACAGTACCGGAGGGTCTATACAAGTGACAATCGGTGCGTTTCGTATTTGCACAACATCTTTCGACTTTATGTACATACTTAAGCTTTTCCGTAGCTTATGTCAGTTCCATATATTTCTGACTTTTCCATTATCATTATCGTTGATAGAATACGTCAGAACTGACGGCTTACCGTGTCGTATAACAAATATTTAACATTATTCAAAAACTTAATCAGAGGAATGACCATTGCAAGGAGTGTTATAAAGCAATTACACTGGCGTTGTAATTTGTAAATATGTTGGGTGACCGAATTACGGCTAGGAACTCGGTGGATACACTGTAGTAATTGTAATTCAGTCTATCCACATTTGAGTTTGTTACACCAACGACATATGTGTGCGACAACGACTGCGCTAAAAACAAATGAAAATGAAGCAATGGCACTGAAATATTCAACGCTTTGTAGGAACTCGTGAATGAGGCGGTAGAGTAGGATACATTTGGCATTTTACCCGCAAGCAACAAGCAAAAGTGTAATTGATCCTATAAAGCGTGTACTACAAAGGTGTGGCCATATTATAAGGTTGTGGAATAGACCTTCAAACCACACAACCTTCTCCATGTTCTCCACCTCCACATATCGCAAAAAAAAAATTAACTGTCCGATATAAAACTTTAATACCTACTCGACCACACCTTCTTATCCTTTATTTTACACACAAAATTCCACATCAATTGCATTTATAAGGTATTAAAACTAGGTGCGAATTCACAGGAAACTACAACGATTTAAGTAAACAACCGAGTTTTCCTCTGTTACTCTGTTACCTACTCTGTGCGTTCACGGTTTGAAACTTTAAGTGTATTTAACAGAGTGGTAGCTGTAGAGTTAGATAGCTGCATGCAGCTGGTTCGTAATCGTTATAAATAAATAGTAATCTTTATTTATTTATAAAACAGATTGAGACATTTAAAAGATTTCACAAAGTGGGTAGTATTAAATGACTGGCAATCAAGTGGGTGACGTGCTGTTCTCCTTGCTAGGCTATGAAATAGTCTGTAATAAGAATTAACAGGGCCGATCCGTATGCACCGTGCTGTAGGTTTGTAGGTACCGTTATGTTCTTCATAGCTTTTATTTTACCATTCGAATTAATATCGTCGCAATTGATGGATCACCAACAAATTGACATACACAATTGTTAAAAGTTGTGTTGTTGTCTCAGACATGGAAACTGTGCATTTGAACTAGTTTTATTAGGTCGGGCATAACTGAGGGGGTTTTTTGTCAAAGGGATGTACTTTATGGACTAAGCAACAACGTTTTCTTTATTTGAATCAATAACCTTAATTTGCCAGACGGGTTCTGTCAACTTTTTCTCAATTTGATCGTGGGCTGGTAAGAGCTGGAAAATCATCCAAACTCTTAACCCAAAAATCAGCATTACAGAACCGTAACGAAAGCGTCCTTGCGGTAGCAAGAAATCGTAATGGAAGTTATACGCAGAAAGGTTGTCTTTTAAAAAAATCGTATCAATGTTCAAGTACAATTTCAATATTCAATCGGATGGCCAAAGATAAACATTCCTGTCAAAACAACTCTTCATAAATCCCGAACCCCTTTAATTAATACAAATATAACGTCAGTTAAAACTCTTTAAGTTGAAAGTTTCAGTTAAACTTTAACCCGTGGCGCAATCCTGGGATCTGTTAGTTTAATCACAACGGTATTAAGTTGCATCTATGCGACGCTGGAAGGGTTATCTTGGCTGTGGTGCAAGGTATACGCGGAAAGCGATTTTAAATTGATAGGTCAAAAAAAAATATGTTTTCTAAAGAGTAGTTTCAGTGAAGCGATCTCAGCGTTTACATTTCATTATAACAATTCTATTTCATCGTAGAAATTGTCATTTAAAGAGTGCCATTATATGGGCAAATTAAAATAAATACATAGTTTGACTTTGACAGTTACTTTGGAATTGTTCGTAAACTTTAAGATTGATAATATTAAGCAAAACAAAATGAGTTTTTAGGATCTTGTGTAGGGAGGGTTTCTTTGGTGCTGAGTTCATTTTAGCTGTTTCGACAATTTCAGTAATATTCATTGCCGAATTATGAATACAGTCGACTTAAACACCAATTCCTGTAATTTTTAAAATTGATCAAGAGCTTTAAAATTTTAGTCTCAATGTGTTTATAAAAAACGCCGAAATAATCTACATGTTTGACAAGTTTCGCAATCGATTGTCGCTGAAACAGAGATAGAGAGAGTCATTTAATTTTTTTTTGTCGTTCGTTGGCCTCACATTTTTTTTATTACTTTATACTGTCCCACAGCTGGGCAAAGGCCTCCCTCATTCTTTTCCAACTCTTTCAGTGTTTTCCCTTCTCGGGCCTGGTCTTCACGCTCCCACTGCGTGATGATTCGACTTACTTAAAACATTTAATTCTTCAAAAACATGTTCTTCTGCCTACTTGCACCCCACAACAAGTTTATACTGATTACTTGTACAGATTTCAATCAGAGCCCGAACAATGTTGATTGTGTGTCGCTCGGAATGAGGGCGCTCGATTGAGCCGCTTCTTCATTTTACGATCTCTCAGTCTTACTTATAGTATGAGTCCCCCTTTATTATCTCATTGATGTTTTAAAACCTTTTTTGTTATATAATAGTAAAGCTATGTGAGTTTCATTGTGCATTTATTCGTATCGTGCCAGTTACGTGATTCGTTTTTTTTTAAAGCTTTTATTGAACTAGCTTTGTTAGTTCGTTAGTATGTATTGGTCAAATCTTGCAACTGAAATTCAAACCAGTTTTCCCCAACCAATTGAGCTGAAATTTGCACACACCTTTGGTTCTGGTGACAATACAATTTTATGACATGATTTAATCCTAGGTCGTCTTCTCACGAGAGAACTTCTTAACGATTAATAGCTCGGACACGAAACTTTGGAAACGCATTTGTGCCTGAGTATGAGTTTTATAAGAAAGTCATGTGTATTTTATATTTATTCATATTAGTGAATGAAAACCAGATAGACCGGTATTTGGTTGTTTAGTAACCGTTGAAATGATTTATGAAGTGTCAATGTTTAAGAGACAGAGGGGTGAGAAACCCTGATCCTATTATTTATTCTGTTGATTTAAGGTTGTAAATAGCAGGATTTATACGAAATCCGTTTTGTAAACTGCATAGATTTAAATTTATAATACAAGCTTGGTCAACAAAGATTATCCATTATAAATGTATTATTGTTCTGGTGTTTAAACGACTTTATAAGAGTAAATTCATGTGTGTACGTTTCTGCCTCTCTGTCTATCATTCCGGGATTGTATATGGGAGGTTGGAAGTTTAGGCTATTCTGATCTTTGGTTACAACTGTATTAACTTTTCAGATACTTACGCTAAATTGTTTTTGCGTTCAGTACCTCAGTCAGCAAAAAGACCCTTTTTTGTAGGTATCTAGCTGTATTGGTACTAGGTAGTAGGTATCTAACTTTATTGTATGGTGTTAATATGAAATACTCAATTCCGCTACTCCTTGAAGCAGTAAAAAAATCCAACGCGATCAAAAGATATAACCGATTTATGTCGCATATTTTGTGATTTCACAAGGGAATCAAAACCTGGAAGGGAAAAAGTCTGAAAACCGTAAATATGTAAGTAGGTATAGTTTATCCACTTCGCTGCGCGGTGGTCTCTAGTTGTATGCCGTTCACCGCGGAATATTCGCGAATATTCGCATTTAATTAGACACCTTAGATAAAAACACTTGACGATCGCAAACTACATACATATTTATATAGAGTCCAGCTCGCACTTGGCCAGTTTCTTAATGTATGAAACAGTCTGTATTATTTCTATCGGATCTTGAAGAGCTCTTCATTGAACATTCGTGTAGACTCGACGTGTTCTATCTTAATCTAGAAGAACATGGCATGTTGTCATCGGTTGCGCGAGAGCTCTTTACTAAATGGTCCTACCATCTTTGAACTTATTTTAGGGTTGCGAGTTTCCTTTAAAGTTGAGAAGGGTTTTTATTTCACTAATATACAGGGTAAAAACAACCTCATCACGAAGCCGCCAAGCATTCTGTACATCAAACTAAGTAACTTTACGCAAAAATCATTGCTGGGAAACGACTTTTTTTTGGGATGAAAAATCATGTTTTGTGGTAGAACTCAATGTAACGCACTAAAAACATTGTGCCGATGGATGGATTGAATAGTACGGGGGTCGTGGAGGTGTTTAAAGTAAAAATCATACATTAGGAACTTGTATTTAAAAAAAAACTTGTCAAAAAAAGTTGGAACTTTGACCCCCAATATCTCCGTAACTAGAAGGTCCCCTGGTGTTGAGCAAAAAAATGATCGCAATGACGGGGAGAACAAGTGCCTCTCGGCTTCGTTAAGAGGTTTTTTTACACCCTTTATGTAACATATGCGTTCAAAGTTGAATATTGTGAAAGAGGGCTTTTTTTTTTTAAAAAAAAACTGCTCATTTTAAGGACAGAATGAGTGTATAGAGATATGAAGAACCGGGTGTAAAATTCTTCATCCCCCCAAGGGAAAGGAAGGATCTTCCGACCAGACGGGTGTTGTATCTGGTGGGTTACTGGCGCCCGACACTTGTCGGGTTTTTCTAAATGGTCTTATTCGCTGATAACTTTAATAGCGCCTAACTACTAACTGCTTTTGCGGAAACTTGGTATGTAATGCATGGTGACCCATCCACGGACCAACTTTTGCAAGCGCGGCTTCACCCTAAAAACCCCTTGGAAGACCCGTGCAGCTTCTATTATATAGTCAACTATATATAGCATACCTCCTCAAGAAAATACTGAAATCGGGAACGCAATACACGTAAAAAAAACATTGTGTTGTAAAAGCGACCTTGCGTGAGTGGACTGTAAATGTAATATCCTGTATCCATTTACAGCCTTTACAGTTTTTTTTCAGCACCTAGTTGTGCATTTACAATTCCGGCCCACCTCAATAGATCACTCCGTTTTATGTAGTGTCTAACAAACCGTTGACCTTTGAATACAAACTACGTGTAGCAGGTAAGGACGTTGGACATATAAAATTTATGTCATCAGCTTATAAATTAGTGTTTATAAAGGCTGCCTCACCTGTTCGTGGCACATTATAATGCTTTATGGAGTGGTGCTGATCGGTATACAGGTATGGGGCAGAAGATCCAACCAATAATTATTTAATGACGAAGACAAGACACACTACATAATTATTATTAACCTTTAACGTTCCTTTAACCATCACCATCGTTTTCTCTCAGTGAGAGGTGTGCTTTCATTCATCATCATCACCATTTTGACGACCCGAATGGCGCGGCGGTAGTGAGGCTGCTTTACGTTCTTAGGGTCCCGGGTTCGAATCGAATGGTAGAAGCAAATGTTTGTGTGATGAGCATGGATATTTTTGTTTCCGAGTTATGGATGTTTATATGTATAATGAGTATGTATTTACAAACAAAAAGTATCTATGTAGTATATCAACTATCTGGTGTCCACGACACAAGCCTCGTTGATTAGTGTGGCACTAGATGGCGCTGTGTGTAATGTCCAGCGATATATTTATTTATTTATTTATTTCATCGACTATATAATGTTATTATTATAATAGTTATAAAATTTACTCTAGCTTGTAAATTTAATAACAACATTATCAAAAACAAATAAAATACATTAAGTGTTAAAGTATTTAGTATTGTCAAAGTGTATATGTATAATAGTCCCTTCACGTTGCTGTTGGCAACATTGCACGGCGAATGTCAACGATATTTTTTTGGCCAAAGAAAACACATAACATGCAAAGTCAACCATAATTACGTCGAGTTGCCTAAATCGTTTGTTGACTGTACCTTCTGTAATCTTCTCTACATAACTAAGCTAGTCACATTGCTAAACCAGTATCAACAGGGTATGAATTGTATTGTATAACGGGCTGGTGTCCGCAACTCCACGTCAAAGGGCGTATTTTGCGTATGGGCCACCACGCGGGCCCAGTGCGGATTGGTAGATGTCACATGTCTTCGAATTTTTGGTTCTAGAACATGCCGGTTTCCTCACGATGTTATCCTTCACCGTTTTGAGAGCAGTGGTGATGAAATAAATTACACAAAGTAATGCCTGGGTGTAAAGAACTGGTTGTGTGTGAACTGTTGTGAAGAGCAGCGGAACCCACGACTTACTGTTCGTAAGTCGGGGCCGCCACCACTGGGCCACCGCTGCTCTTCACAACAGGGTATGAATTGGAAGACCTAAATAATATAAATATCTGAATTGCTAGTAAAATGGGTAGGTTTAAAAAATCTCCTTAAACTTGAATTTGGGCGATTAGAATGTGCACTAAACCTAGTGCACATTATATTCGCCCAAATTTAAACCAAATTATGTAAAGAACAACCGTTCTTTACATACTTAATTTATTTAGAAAAACTAAATAAAAACTAACTTAAATAAGATAAGATAAACAAAAGGAGTATGTGTAGTACTTGTATGTTTGTGGTGTGTGCTGCGGTTTGTGTGGGTGAGTGTGTATGTATGTATGTGGGGCGGTTTGTGTACTGAATTCCAGAAAGTATTAGCAAAAATGCGTTGGTAATATAGACAGTCAACCTCCAGTCAACCAGTCTTTCAGACTCTTCATAGGTGAGACCATTTAGCCAAGCACTTACAGAAGTCTTACGTTGGTGTCGGGTGAGTAAGCAAATCTTTTGAACAGCATTGACTTTATCGTAAACGTGTGGACCCGGTAACCAATAATGCCGATGAGCTAAAGCGGTTCTATGTCTCTCCGTGCTACATAGTAGGTGCCAGTTAAGATGAGAATAGCGGTCATTGCCCTTTCCCTAATATCTCTTCGTACGAACCAAAACAAATAAACCATGTATCGTTTTTATCACAAAAATGATGAAGATCACGATAGATGACGATTCCAGACTTAAACAGGCTTATTTTTGGTTTGCAAAGTTAAGAAGTTTAATAAATGTAGGTGGGTCAATGACCGCTATTCTCATCTTAACTGGCACCAACTTTAGTTGCGTTGTTGTTATTTTTTTTATATATGGGAGCTACATCTGCCAACAAACTGCTTTACAGTTTGGCAGGTACTCGAAGATCATCATCATTATCTTGCCTTATCTAAATTTATTTGGGATCAACGTCCTTTTTATACTAAATAGGCTCGCGTTTCGCCGCAACACGCCTAGCCATGCGGCCTAGGGTGGAGCTTGCTTGCCTAGAAGAAACCCATTCATTAGAACTTTGAATAGATCTAGATTACAAAAAAGCCGGTAGTGAATTCCACAGACTGGCGGTTCGTTCGTCTTCCCATACTCTAGGTCTTCCCGGATTAAAGAAGGTGTTCAATATTCCTTTTTCAATGATCGATGTTTAAGTGAGCTGAGTTCACCAAAAAGTTTAATTGGGCAAGTTGATTTCCTCAAGCAACTTGTGTCGTTTAAAAAGTTAAAGGAGTGGTCTGGCGACTTTTATCAACTTCAAACTTTTGGAAGACTTTCGAACTTGCTCGGTAGCAAAGTTTAATATATTTCACGAAGTTGTTTAACTGCATTTTTTTTTCTCTGACGGCGGTTTGCAGCCTAGATACGTATGTAACTTTTTGTAAGTGGATACATATTATATAAGATATGGTTGAATATTCAGATGCCATTTGTCAAAATAAAGACACCACTCGGTCGCAGCGTCACATGGCGATGTTGTAATCGAAGGAACTGTTTTCATCTTTTTTCTTGTGTGTGTCTTCATCTATGGTTTTCATACTATCTATTTTATGTACTTGTGGCGTAAATGTATGTATTGTAATGTATTCTTTCTTTTTTTCGTCCATAGAGTAACATAGATATCAGTGTGTTGATGTGATTTGTCTTAGCAATTGTGGCGGCCTGGCGCTATGAATTGAGGTTGGCTTCGGAAGTGATCGTTAAACATGTACTGCAAGAAGGCTTGTGTCATTCATACTCACTCTCACTATACGCTACAAACATAGTATACAATACTAGTGTACTAGTACTGTTGCAAATTGGTTACGATCCACAACAATGGACGAGTCTGTCAGTTTGGCGAGCCAATTGATATTGCAAAGATAATTTGGATCTCTGAGGATACCGCGTGAATGTCAAACCACGTGGCATGAGATAGCTTCAATGCTGCCATGATAGATACTCGTAGATGATAGATAAAAAAGAAAAATGCACCTTTTATAAGATTCAAAAACTCAGGATGACAGTTCTGACCGTTTTTGGTCATGGCTGTAAATTTCAAAGGGGGCAAAGATACTCATAACTAACCTCAAAAATTCTCGTTTGGTAGGAATAACTCTGCCTTCAACTACATCAGGTGATACTTTTTTAAACGACAAGCCAGATTAAATCAACAATTTAAAAAAAAAAGTAATTAAAATGAACCGTGATGGCAGCTAAGAGATGACCAGTCCCCAACTGACAGCGCCCGTACACGAACATGACGCAAGTATCGCCGCCATTCGACTCAACCATATTGAAGGGAACTGAATGACTCGACACACCCGCCACCATCAGCGAGACATTTGAGTGAACATGATAATCTCTCAGCCACCAAGGCAGGTTCAAGTTAATGAAAGATAACTAAATGCTTATATTTTATGGTACATGGTACTCACACGTGTGCTTTGCAATTATACAATACTAAGAGATGGAGTCTATACATACAAGGATATTTTTACAATCATCTGCAGCTAACACAATAATTTGCCCAATAGTTTTCCCCTATAGTTGTGGAGCAGGACCAGCATTGACTACATAGTGTGCGTTTTATACAAGATTTAAATTTCGTCTCATTCAGTTGTAGAATGTGGGGAGGTATATACGTGTGTATATTATGTTTACTGATTGAATCTCCGACACAATGCCTTTATTATACCGTTTTAATTAATTACTTCTGTGTTAAATCATACCCAACCGGCTTCAAGCTTCACAAATTCTATCTTTGACACTAAAAACGGGATTTTTACCATGTTTAATATTTGTATGTTTATCCGTGATCATGGTGCTTGCAACAGCGCCGAAATATCAGGAACTCAAAACAAGTAGTAAACATGGTAAATATCGCATTGTCAGTGTTATTGATAGTGTAAGTGACCATAAGAGTTTAAAAGCTTCACAAATTGATGCATTATATTCTGTAGAGACTCTTTTGTGCCAAGGTGCAAGGTGCCAAATATTACGAAAGCACAACACCTTTTTTGTACTGCTAATCAACAACGTTACTCTAAAAAAGATGTTGTTAAATTGTTTACGGCACTCCCTAATGATCTGCCTTTGAGTCTAGGTAAACAACTACACTCGGTAACAAGCGGTTTAGTTCTCAAACAAACAAACCGACATTTTGATGAGTTTGTTTTCGTCGAAATTGCTTTTAGCCGCGCTCTCCGCAAACATTCGTTCGGAGTTGCGTGCGGCTGCTCTGCGGGTTGCGGCTCCATATGAACCGTCCAATTTGTAGTTTTGGAATACTTTTTGTTTGCAATGTTTTTTTTTTCTGTTTTGCATGGCGTTTGTTTGTGCAATTACTGGCGTTGTGGATGAATCTCTCTCTAAAGTGGAGTTTCATGTTAGAAATTTCACATGTTTTCATTGCATCAGTGGTTTCTTTGGCTTGTAGGCCTTTTCTTTATTCTTCAATCGTTTGTTAAATAACACTCGAAACATAAACATAAGTTTTAAACTTTTCATAATACATACTTTGATACTTTGTCTCCTATATGATGTTTCTTTTAGTTTATGCTAAATTAATAATTTTCATTCTCCTTATCGTAAAACAGAATATTAACTTCCGTTTTGTTACACCAATTAACAGTTTCATTTGTTACAGGTCGAGTAAACGGTGACATGACCCAAGCCCATGAGCCTCTAAACATAATGGACGGCACCCAAGCTGACTACTCTACGAAGACCAAGAAAGGGGTCTACCTCTCCAAGTATCTCGCCATAATCATCCTCGTGATCTTCGCGCTGGCACTCGTCACAGCCTCCCTCCTAGTCTACAACTACGCAGCCTGCCCGAAAATTGACCAATTAGCAAACGTCACGAAATATGAACTCTGCCACTGTGACCAATCAAAACTCCTAGTGTTACCCTTGACGACAGAAAGCAGCAGATCGGTTATACCTTTAGAAACTACGACCCATTCTTCGGTGCCAAATGTAACGGACCTCTGGTTGCCAACTCAAGTAAAACCAGAGAAGTACTTCCTCAAAATAACGCCATACATTTATGAAGGGAACTTCACATTTGATGGAGAAGTTACTATATTTCTAGCAGTACTTAAAGAAACGAAAGAACTTACTTTCCATGGTGTAGAACTTACGATACACGAAATTAAAATACATGAGAGGGATGACGATCATTTGATATACATTATCAGACAGTTGGAAGATGTGCCGAGGAATTTCCACATTTTAACTTTAGGGTCATCGTTATATAAGGGAAAACAGTACATTATGTCCATCAGGTACACTGGATTGTTGAACGATAATCTACACGGATTCTACAGAAGTTCCTATGAGGAGAAAGGCGTAAAAAAGTAAGTACTGACTAAATACTCGTACGTCATTGTAGATCAAGGTTTTGAACCCAGTGTGGTTAACTGGTGTTACTTCATAGCCACTGCTCTTAAAGAGCACATAGAAGGGAACCATCATGAGGACACGAGCGTCCAAATTCGACCACATGTGCCATCAACCTTCACTGGGCAAGCGTGGTTTTGGTTTGGCGCACTCCTTCTCAGTGAAGAGACCTGTGCTCCAGCAGTTGGAACATCATTAACTGGTTATCAATGTGATCAACACCTTGTTATCCTATTCTATAAATATAAAAATCTGTAAATGACACAACACGCCTGTAATTCCCGAAGGGTTGGCATAGGCGTACCTAAAACTACACCCACATTTCGCCAATAATTTTCAAGTCTCATATAATAGAAAAGGAACCCATTGCCATCAACTAAACAAATCCAGACTTCGTGGCTGCTCCTGAGAAATTCCAGACAGAAAAACCCAATAACACTTTACTCGACCTGGGAATCGAACCCAGGACCTCGTGCTCAGCAGTCGTGATTGCGAACACTACACCAACGAGGCAGTCAATAACCCAACAAATATTCAATAAATCACCTAACATAGCCAAAATAATGTATTGATGTTCACAGTATGTTTTCGCTCTATTATTTAATTTTGCACCTTAAGGAACGAGACAAGACTACAAATTATAGGTAATGAATTTTGAACTACAAGGTTAGGTACTAAAGGTATTTATTTGAATTGGCAAAATGCCTGGCAACAGTGATGGATATATTCTTATTTCGTTGGTACTTGTTACCTTATATTTATGTCCCTTCTAGTTGATTGAATCATGATACAAGTGTATGCAATGTATGTTCGTGTATATGTGTAATAATTTTTATGGGTACTTACTCTTTGTAGGGCAATTTTACAGAAAGCTTTTAGTGCCAAAACGTTGTAAATAGGTTTTAAAAATATTAACGATTTCTAAAGTAAAATATGGAAATAATTTAGACAGAAAACGCGCGGTATAAACGTAACGTCAATTTTAAAATTTTAAATAGGTACTCGTTGCACATAACTATAATTATTTTCATAATTTTAAGAATTTATTCATATCTGTGGATGATATTAATTGTGCTTGTTGCAAACAATTTTTACCCAATATAATATGGATAATTGCATTTTCGATTAAAAAATCGACGCATAAAATCGTCAAAACTCGTGCTAAGACCTCTGATCTACACAATAGCTAGGTAATTAAATTACTCACCGTTATAATTTCGGGGTCTGACTGCCTCGTTGAATCAGCAGGTTTGAATCCAAGGTCTGGTAAATTGTGATTAGGAGGCGTCCTTCAAGACTCTCAGTAGCAGCTTGAGTCTGGATTTGTGACTGGATGATATCGATAGGTTCGCCCCCCACTATTAAATCTAAACATAACTGACAAAATGTGGATAGTATTTTAATTACCCAACTACGGCGAACCCAAAAGGAAGGGTTGTGATTTTAGCAGTCTATGTATGTTTATTTGTATTTCCGTATGTTCCTCCGTAGCGCCTAAACTATTCATCCTATTTTGATGAATAAGGTGTCAATCGATTCGTTGTTATAGCCCGGGTAACATAGGCTACATTTTAACCGACTTCATTCAGTATTCGGGTTCTAGTTTTAGAAATACTTGTTAAATAGTGTAGCCAAGACAAGACAAAGATGTGCCTCTGGCCTTTGTCAAACTTGAAAAGTGATTTCGCTGCGAGGACACTTCATTAAGGAGTTCCTTTTAACTGGCAGAATTTTGATGCTCCGAAATTTATTTGGCATAACACACTTGGTATAATCTTCTTAATACGAATATTTGGAATAATCAATATGTTGTGCTACAAAAGTTAGTGACAGAAACGAATCGCTCCAAAACCGACTCCACGTAGTCTTGTCTGCCATACCCATTTTTTTTTTTCGAATGGAATATCATCAAATGACTCCTCCCGCTCTGGGCAGAGCAGGAGGGAGTGTCAGTCTTTTACTGACTAAAACCCATCCATGTTCCTTCACCGCCCTTTGTGTTCCGGGGCCACGGTATCTCTTTCGAACAGTCCCGCAACCCCGGCAGGCATCGGTCTTTGCTGACTGTCTTTGAGGCGCGCGTGGAACACGAACGCGCCGTCGATACGGCCTGTCGTCATGAGACGGACGGACGGCGAGCTAGCCCATAGCCCACCGTCACAGGCCCGCGCCTACGGCTGCCGGGGGCCACGTGGTGGCCCCCGACGCCCGGAGCGTCTCCCGCGGCGACCGGGGCGCTGTGAGGTTCTCTCCCTCTCACGTGCCGCCACCTCCTTCTCTAGCATTACTGCTTCGCAGAAGGAGGTGACGGTGTCCCATTCCGTCTCGCTCCGGACCATGGCTTGCACCAGGGCCGGACGCAGGTCGCCGCCGCCAATCGCCGCTTCGAGGACACGGTGGTGCTCCGCCCACGCTGGGCACACCTCCACCGTGTGCTCCACCGTGTCCTCCGGTCGATCCTCGCAGTGGAAACACCCGGGCGTTTCCTCCCGCCCGATTCGGTGCAGGAACCTCCCGAAAACACCGTGTCCAGTGAGGACCTGCGTCAGGCGGAAGGTGAGGACGCCGTGGCGTCTCTAAAGCCACTCCTCAAAGAGGGGACTTATCTCACTATCGTGGCGTGCCCAGCACGAGGTTGCGACAGTCGCTCTCTCCAGACAGCCCTACCCCTAGAGTGTAATTTGCCTCAGCCACGATGGCGAGCGTAAACCACATCTGCGACGATAAGCTCGCGTGGGACCACCGGAGCCTCACAGCGCCGGCGCCGTGACAGAAACCATGCATGCTTGCTTTCATGCTGCATGATGGCTGCATGATGGTGTATGCTGGTTTGCATGTTTGCATGCTTGTTTGCATACTGCATGCTTGCTGCATGCATGATGTATGCTTGCCTGATCAAAAATATGCAGCAATTAACATTCTCCTCGCATGTTTGTGGCGAAAAAAAAAATGTTCAACAAATTTTATTATTATGGTAAGAAATACAAAATTATTCTAACTCCGAATTTTCGGCAATGTGATAGATGAGGCTTTCCATTTCCAATATTAGGCAACATAATGAAATGTATTCCAAAAGATGATTTTAACTGTAAACTTTCTGAAATATGATAGTTCTGCCTTTTAATGACTATTGAAATGAAATTTATGCCGAAAGATGATTCTGCCTGTGAACTTCCACGGGAATATGGTTCTACTTTTAATTCTTAAGCATATTGCCAAAAGATGATTCTGACTTACAAAATCATGAGGTTTGAATGTATGACAGTTTGTGTTTGCCAAACGATTTTCTGCGAAATGAAGTTAAAGCTATCCGCTGTTATCCAAAATAATATTATGACTTAAAAAGTTCTGCTACACAGGGTTAGACCCCTCACTAAGACATGGGATCTAATTTGTTCTATTAGATTAGTTACTAACTGCCTCGTTGGTCTTGTGGTCGCAAGCGTGACTGCCAAGCAGGCCATCTTGGGTTCGATTCCCGGATCGGGCAAATTGCTATTGGGTTTTTCAATTAGGAATTTCTCAGCAGCAGCCCTGGAGTCTGGATTTGTGCGGATTTGTGCCCAGTTGTTGGCAATAGACTAGCCTCCTATTACATGGGATTTAAACATAACTGGCGAAATGTGGGGTACTATTAGGCACACCTGTGCCTAACCCTTTGTTGAAATATTAGCGTGAAATAACTTTATTTTGTATTATTGACGAAATCTGTTTTAATCTTCTTGTCCCAGTTTTATAAGTCAGTTTTCTTCACCTTGATGCATATAGCGCAGGATATAGTCATTTTATGAGCGTCATGCTATACAAGGTGTAAACAACCTCATCACGAAGCAATCAAGCATTCTGTACATTAAACTTACTTAGTTTGATGTACAGAATGCTTGATTGATTTTACGCAAAAAATATTGCTGGGAAACGACTTTTTTTTTTGGTGTGAAAAATCTTTTTTTGTCACTCAATGTAACGCACTAAAAACATTGTGCTGATGGATGGATTGAATAGTACGGGGGTCTTACAATAAAAACTTGTATTTAAAAATAAACTTGTCAAAAAGTTGGAACTTGGACCCCCAATATCTCAGTAACTAGAAGGTTTCCAGGTATGGTGTAGAACAAAAAAAATGATCGCAATGACGGGGAGAATAAGTGAATTCCGGCTTCGTTATAAGGTTTTCTACACCCTTTATGTTTAACTATAAAATAATAGGTTCTGCTGTCAAGTTCAGTCCTAAAACCACTTTGAGAAACAAGTTAGGTAGGTAATCTATGTAGTTATTTTATAAGTTTAATGCATAATTATAATTACCATAATGAAATGCACTTGTTAAGGGTGATAAGCATTTTTTATCATGGCCGGATAGACTTTAAAGAATTCTAAGATTAAGATATATAATTACTGCGTAATTAATTATTATCAAAATTACAGTACAGCCGGAAAGCGCGATTAGTTTTCTTATTAAATTTCTGTTTGTTATTTTTTTTGTATTTTTCAATATTAAGGCACTAGTAATTCCGAAAATGTTACTTACTTGTTTGCCACCTTGGAAACTTCAGAAAAGTAGACAATCCTAGTGGAGTGGTAATCTGAGGACAGTTAAGACCTCCTAGAGCATTCCGAACAAGATTCGCTCAGTTTATCTGAGTCATTTATAACATAATATAACGTTTCCTTTTTTTTATTGCCTGTACTGTCCCACTGCTGGGCAAAGACCTCCCCTTCTGACTGAACTCCTTCCATGTGCTCTTTTCCCGTATGTCCTCGAACCAACCCTCGCTGGGCCGGCATCGCCGGCGCCGTCCGTCTTCCGGCAACCATCGTGTGGAGACTTTTGCCGAGCGGTCATCGTGCATAAATAACACACATTAATTTATTCTCTGGCAACTTTGCCCATAGATATACATTATACAGGGTTAGTTTTCAATGACCAGCCAAAATATAAATTAAGATCTAGATATCAAACTAAAAGTGCATTTTAAATATTGTTGTCGAAAAATATAAAATAAAACAACAGCATTCATTTGAAAAACTCCTAAAAATTTCCTAAATCATAAACCTAGTGGGAATCAATGCACTTGTGTGCGTGCATGCACCGCCAAATTTTATGTGTGTACTAACTGCTACCTACCTAGGTTGTTGAACTGAGTTGTGCTGTTGCAATATCCACACGTTCGCTTTTTAGTAGAGAAAGGAGTAAATGATGCCGTGATGTCTGACACTAGAGAATGGAAGAGGAAAACGTTTGGAGAGGAATGAAAAAAAAAATGTATTTTTTTTTATAATATCGAAAATATTATCGATTCTAAACCATCTCTGAAAATTGAAAACTAACCCTGTATACCTTACATAACATAATCATAGCATTATGTATCCACTGCCTCTCAGCCTCCTCTTTGTGAAAAGATTGCGCCGTAATTCACGACGCGGGCGCTGTCCCGGTTGATTGATATACACAGATGAAACAGGTTTTAAATTAAATAATTTCCTCACTGGTCTAGCGGTCGCAAGCACGTATGCTGAGCAAGTGGTTCTGGGTTCGATTCCCGGGTCGGGCAATGAGATTTTAAATTTTACAATTAGGAATTTCTCAGTAGCAGCCACGGAGTCTGGAATTGCGTCCGGTTGATCACTCGCCCCCTGTTACATGGGACTTAAATATAACTGGCGAGATGTAGGTGTACTATTAGGTCACCTCTGCCCAGACCTTCAGAGATTGCATGCGTGATGTTATGTAATTTCAAAGAAGCTCCCACAAACTACTCTAAAATATTCCTATATACAAAATATACCATCTTATAATACAAAACAGTCGTCTATTAAGCAAGGAGCACGTTCGAGACATCTTGACTCGTCACTTGAATGCACGCGTTGTATTGAATACGAACGATAGATTAACAGCTATAAAAATATACTTTAAGATGTTCCTATAATACAATGGAGGTCTAATGGCTTTCCTCGCTTATTGTTAGCGAATTTTGTATGGCTTGGTCATGGGATTGCGGAATTATTAAGGAAGCGTCTTTGGAGGTAATTTTTCGTGTGTCTACTAAAGACTACGAAAAAGGTTGTTGTTGTTCAGGCTGAACTGCCTGAACTACGTATAGATAGATAGAATATTCTTTACCGTGTACACCATACAATTTGGTACAAAATGTAGAAATTTTACGTAGGATTACATGGGCACAATTATCGGTAAGTAAAAGCGAACTTTTCAAGAAAACGTTTGGATGTATTAAAGGTTGTTGGGTCGACTTCCAGTCACTGTGTGTGGGTATCCCGTGGCATCTAAATACCACGGGAACGTTTTAAATGTAGCATAAACACTCGGGAATAATGTAGCTTGCCGTTAGTGAAAGAATTTTCGGAATCGGATAATTACTTCCGAAGATTATCCCCTACAAACAAGCTTACTCAAGCTTACTAACCTTTTCTTAATATCAGTATCTATAATATGACTAAAAATCGAACCAATTTCAGTATTTTTTGGTATATGACGGGATTCTGTCTTCATATCGGAAAATTAAAATGTTCCGTACCATGGAAGAGTAGAAGCGTATTTAAATTCGAAGATATATAATTCCAAGATAGGCTTAAGGTAGATATAGATTTAAGATATTTCCGCTCGCTCGAGAGAGGTAACAAGAGGCAAATAATATTCTGGATCAGTAAATCCACGGCAAATGAAGTCGCCTTACGACGAAGAATAATAACGTTAAGGGAAATATTATTGATTTATGAACTATGGAAGCTTACAGCTAAGGCCTGAATTCCTCCTGCGCTGACGTCGGTCGCTCGTACGAGTATACATTGTGTTCTATATAGCACCATACTGCGACGCTAACGTCAGCGGCGCTTATTTGCTACTGTTTTTCTCGCTGACGTACGCGACCGACCGTCAGCGTGACAGGAATTCAGGCCTAAATAACCCTCCATTATGCTCAGGTAACAAAACAGAATAAAAGATAGTACCTAAGTGAAGCTGACAGTCAATTACAAGTCTTTAATTATATAAAAAAAACAAACTGGTGAAGATGGTGTGAACAACACAGTACTGCCATAAAAAAAAAATTGTGAGGTTAACCATTTATTTTTTAATTTACGGCCTAAGTTTCGTTTCCTATCATGGATGTTTTAGACTCAGTATAGTTTCTATAATTAGAACATGGCAATTTGTTGTATAAAGAGGAAAGATTTCATTTCGTATTTTTGTATGTAACGAATAAAAATAAAAACTACTTTACCGATTTAAAAATTTTTTTCACCATTGGGAAGCTACACTATCCCCGGGTGACATAGGCTACTTTTTATCTCTGTATTCCCACGGGAACGGGAACTAGGCGGGTGAAACCGCGTGACGACCGCTAGTGCTCTATACTTTCGACTTACAAAAACGCAGAAACATTTTCTTATGATTAACCTTTTTCAATTCCAGATGGATAGCAGTCACCCAGTTCCAGGCTATGGACGCCCGCCGTGCGTTCCCCTGCTGGGACGAGCCTGCGCTCAAGGCGAGGTTCACCATCAGCATCGCAAGACCAAACAACATGACGTCTCTGTCTAACATGAACATTGTTAATAAGACTAAGCAGTAAGTATTTAGAGTTGACTTGAGTACTTTATGCAGTAGTGGTAAATTGGTAACCTTGGGACTTACGTATTACTATTATTACATAACTTTTTTTTACCACCATTGCTCACAATCGGTGAATGGCGACATAAGCTTTTCGGAAACTTTCGTCAGTCTAACACATTTTAGACTTTTCCACTATAGTTGTACTTTTAGTCCTGGGAAGCTTCCCAGGACTAAAAGTACAAAAAACTTGACAGTATAGCCACCTCATAATAGCTTTATGACTAGTAGGAACTTCTCCTGTATCTGGGTGCGTTCACAAACATTTAAACTTACATACATAAACAGCTACACCGGGAACATACAAATATTTATTTGTTCCGTGTTGGGAATCGAACTCGCGACACGCAGCGCAACAGACAATCGCTCAACCACTGCGCCAAACGTGCCGTCTATGTGACATATGCATGCAAATTCACTTGTGAATATAAACACACACACAACAACAACACACACCACATTAACACAACACACATACACAACAACACATTACCAACAACAACACCACGCAACACACACACACAACAACACACACAACATGGCACATTAGTCAGACGCAGATAAATGAGTCACTTTGAATAGCAACATTCATAGTCATCCAAGCAATTATTTAGTTATAAAATCCATTTTCTTTACAGTGAAACTCTACCAGATTACACGTGGGATCACTACGCAGAATCCTTGCCGATGTCAACATACTTGGTAGCATTCACGGTAACCGACTTCAAAAACATGACGAACGACAAATTCTCCGTCTGGGCCAGAAGTGAGGCGGTCAAGTCAGCTGCCTTCGCTCTCGAGATTGGTCCAAAAATATTGAAATATTTGGAGGAGTATTATAAGATTAAGTTTCCGTTGCCCAAGATAGATATGATTGCTTTGCCGGATTTCAAGAATGGTGCGATGGAGAACTGGGGATTACTAACTTTTAGGTAAGAAAATTATTTTAACGTCTGTCTCCTATTAAATTAGAACGTTTCATATATACAAAGGAAAACATTCTGTCTCCTGAAAACATTTTATGATCAATTTATGATTATAAGTTAATTGAAAACTAATTGTTCATAAGTGGCGGCTTAAAAACTTCAGCTAATTTCAATTGATGTTTTTGTTTGCCATTGATGAAAGACGTTACAAAGAGTACGTTTGATATTATTAGTTTCTCGTTTGCTAATGAACGCAAATCAAATGACGAACTCTGGCAGCAAACTTTACCAGAATTAGATGCTCATAATTAGTTAGAAGACATGTTTAAAGTAAACAAGAAACCGTGAAGTAGGAAGGTGCATCCACATCGATATTACTTTTGATAGATAATAATTTAGCAACATGTTAAGAATAAATAACTTAAGGTCACTTCCTATCATATTCCTATTGGCTGCATCTTAGTTATCCTGGCCACCGACAGTGGCAATCGTTTAACATCTGTGATCAATATTAAGGAGTTTTTAAAGTTGATCAACGTTATATGACACCGCAAACATTAAACATTTTTTGGTATCCGTTGTTACCCAAAAATACTCGCAAACACTGCTTAATAAAAAGTAACTTCGATGTAAAACCGTTAGCTGTTCTTTCCCCGCCAAAACTAAATTGATAGACGAACGCCAAGCTCCCAAATAACAATAAAAACTAAACTCGAACCGGTAAATAACATCAGCACCGTTAAATCTGGTACAGGGGTGAGTCTTTTGATGGATGAATGAATCGCAACACTTCATTATAGGCTGGGGACCGACCATCTATCATCCCTTTGATTTGGGGGAACGGTCGAAGGGCGTTTACACGTACGTTTAAACGTCGTAAAGGACATTGGCGGTGCAGTTGGATTTTCAATTTTCGGCGATGAGTTTAACGTTGCAAATCGTACAGCGCTTTTAAGGTTCCTTACGGCATTAATTTGCACGGGCTTTAACACATATTGTGTTGGAGACCGAGGATTTTGGCACAATGCTGGTTTTGAGTGTTGGCGAATTTGTTTCCTTTTATTCTTGTTTAAATGAATGGACCAATTTGGGGACGGTTTTGTGGTGAAAATTGTGAAATAGACAACAAATGAATATTCTATGCGTGGGATGATACCCAAATGTTGCTATTACAGTAATGCAAATAACTAAGCGAGGGGTAAATACAGTTATTATTAAGACTGTGGTAAGCAGCGCAATGTCCTTTAAATAATAACTTACGTCTGCTACCTTTATGAAGATTTTATGTGACTTCGCACTGGATTTTAACCGCTCGGCTTAATGGCTAGAATTGAAAATCCGACTGTACGATTTTGTTACTTTTTTTAACCGCACACTGGAGTCATAACCTTCAGGAGTCTCAACCTTCAACCCAACGCCGAGAGTTAATAATTCGATGTGAGGCAAAACACCTGTAGAAATGAGGGTATATTATTATGTTGGTGATTCTCACATCTTTTCATCATATAACTAAATGTTCCAGAGAAATATCGATGCTGTACGAAGAAGGCGTCTCAGCCAGCACAGATAAGGTCCATGTGGCTACAGTAGTGGCCCACGAGATCGCTCACCAGTGGTTCGGCAACCTGGTGACTCCTATCTGGTGGAGGGACCTGTGGCTCAATGAGGGCTTTGCAACGTATGTGGAGTATGTAGCTGTCAATGCTGTGAGTATTATTATTGTGATCGTAAATCAGGCTCATTTACCTTAGGACATTTTTTTAATACTTACAAGTGTGACTTCGTGTCCTAACTAAACCCAGCGTCGCGTCTATAAGTGACTCATTTGTTACGCGATAATGTTCGGGTTTACTGAAGAAAATTAGGTTTCGCGATGGTCCCATGTTTGCGCAACGATCGCTTTGGTTAGGATACTGCCTGATAGTATACATCAGATTAAATACCATCTTGCATCCGTCTTGCGTCCATATGAATGCGTGGTTCTCTCTTCGATTGGGGATAGTGGAAAATCCATTTTTATATTATTTTAGTATTTCCTTTTATATGCATAAATATTTTGTATTTAAGGTGGAGAAATCCTGGAACATAACCGAGCTGTGCGTTCTGGACATAGTACACAACGTGTTCCAGTTGGATGCTCTTAACTCTTCACATCAGCTGTCTGTCGAAGTCAGCGCCTCTGAGGAAGCTGACGCTATATTTGATAAGATCTCTTATGGGAAAGGTAAAGAAAAATTAAAAAATTCCGTGCGTTGGCGTCGTAATTGGTTTACGAGCTTAAGGTTTAATGAATATCAAGCGTATGTCAAAAACGACATAGGCTATTTTTGTATGCCACAGATAATTTCCAATTTCGTAAACTACTTAATGCTACCAACAAGGATCTCTTGGCACTTCAATGACGTTGACAGACGGTTCATCTACCTTACCTTTTCCCAAAAATGCTGGGGTCGGCTTCCAGTCTAACCGGATGCGGCTGAATACCAGAATTTTGCCTATCTGATCTCCACAACCCAATTAGTACTGGGTAATACGATACCTCTTGGTAAGATTGGTTGTCAGATAAGAAATGTTGACATGCGGTTGCTGGTCGTAAACATTTTTGAAGTGTTGGCAGGGCACGTGTCACCTAAGTGACGGTATATTTCCATAACCCAAAAAAACTTTTGAATCGCCCACGCGTCTCTTCGTGCCAGTCGCACCTTAACAATCCCTAATTTTCCGCAAAAGAGAACAAAAACCCCTAAAATTTCCCTCATTCTTCACACAGGTTCAGCTCTCCTCCGCATGTTAAACCACGTACTATCAAGCGATGTCTTCAACGCCGGCGTAACGGACTACTTGAACTCCAAAATGTACGGCAATGCCGAACAAAGAGACCTCTGGAGTGCACTGACCAATGCAGCAAGGAAGACAGGAGACTTCGACGCTGATGTGGCAGTCGTCATGGACTCTTGGACCTTGCAGACTGGCTTCCCAGTCCTGACTGTGACGAGGAATTATGAGAATGGGACGGTGTATTTTAATCAGGTTTGTTGACTGTAACTATTGAGGGCGACTTTCACCAATTAAACTGAAGGCATCTACTGCATTCTAGATTGACAATGATGCACTGACAGCTATTGAAATTCGCTTCTATTTTCATATTTTTAGCTTTCATCTAAAAGCGAACACGATCGGGTACATACAATAGCCTACCTATGTATATGTGTCAATTGTGCCCCATTTTGGTAATTAATTAATTATTTAACAAAATTAATTAAGTAATTAACAAAATTACTTAAGTGATTATCAGAATTAATTAAGTAATTAAAAAAGTTATTTAAGTAATTAACAAAATTAATTTATTTAAATTAATTGTTTAGCAAATTGACTACCAACTGAAATTGTCCGTATATCCGGGTTGCTGCTGTCATTTGTTTTCTGCTTCATGAAACGGCTCGAACACGGCAAATTAATGTACGGTCGACCAAGCTATTTGGTTTACATTTTAACATGCAAATTACATTGTAAAATGTTAAACATTTTACTGTACTGGCTGTCAGAAATTAAAGCACAACTTTTTAAAATTATAATTCTTGCTTTATTTAGATGTACTTCAATAAAGTCTACTTTTTCGTAGTACTATATCCGGAACAAAATAAACTGAACTATTACGCCATCTCGTGAAGAACTTTAAAACACATTTTACCACTTAAATATCACAACGTTCGACAGATGTCGCTACTATGAACATCCGTTAATTTCATTTTTTGTACTGATATGAGTGCCACGCGACTTGGGCAATAAAACGATTACATTGTCCTCGTCTTTGATATTATTATCTTTTTAATCGAAATTCATAAAGAGGTTAAATGATCGCGATAATATCAATTAATACTGATATTTTACAGACTGAACAATCTAATCATCAAGTGTAGCTATCTTTTTATATGGATCATTAGGCGCTAATCTACGATTTGATTTATTATTTCTTATTAAATACGTAATATGTAATATAGGGTTTTTAAAAGAAATAGACTTTTGGAGTTCATCTAAGCTTACTCTATACTCTACTAACAACAATCTGCCGACGTTATTCGTAATTATTTTGGTTGCCGACGTAATAGTTGTAATTATTTTGGAGTTGGACTTTGGACTTGGCTTTATATCTGTTTTTTTTTCTACCATGACTTTCTGACTGAAATATATTATAAAGCTGAAGAGTTTGTTTGTTTGGTTGAACGCTCTTATCTCAGGAACTACTGGTTGGAATTGAAAAAATCTTTTTGTGTTGGATAGTCCATGGTTATAGTCTGTAACATTACGCTACGACTAATAGGAGCGGAGCATGACAAATGGTGCAAAAACAGGGGAAATTTATTCCTTTTGTGAGCTTTTGCTCTCTTATGTGACGCAGAGAAAGTTGCGTGGGTCAGCTAGTATGTTATACTTCGATTCTTTAGTTCTAAATATAGAAAGTTCTAAAAAAATATGTTTGTCATGCTACTAGGTCAAACATCTTACCTTTTACGCAAATTCCTATGGATAAGTATCGTGATTGTTATCTGATACTATCAAATAAGTACATTAATGTACGTCATGTCAGCCATGACTTGTGATTTACTAAATTACATGAATAATGATTTACATATGAATGCATGTAATCTTATGTATTGTTATTAAGTGCGTAATTTACGACTTAAACTAAACCAAGATTCTTAGTAATCGAATTTGTCAAAAGAATTAAAATAATATAAGTACATATCTACCTAGTCAGCATAGTCCCTGTCTCTGGGCAGAATTTCCAACGTCTGTTATTTCACAGAAAACTTTAGCTAACTATTTTTTGTTTGCAGGAACGCTTCGTCTTAATCAACGATACATTTGAAGCTCAAAAGTCGCCAATATGGTGGATCCCTGTGTCGTACACGACGGCTTCGGAGAAAGATTTCGAGACCACCCAACCGAAATTATGGCTGAAGGGAGAGAAGTCTTTGACTATTAGCAACATCACTATGAAGCCTGATGAATGGTTCATTACTAATGTGCAACAGACAGGTTAATAATTATTATTTGAATTAGAAGAGACATTAAATGTAAAATTGTGCTTAGCTGACGAACGCATTATAATCAAAGACCTAAAGTATAATTCATAATTAACTGGGCAGTAAGACATCTACGTCATGCTTAAGATGTCATCATGAAATTCTCAAAAACTGATATACATCATTTTCAGGTTTCTACCGCGTCAACTACGACTTACAAAACTGGAAGCTCCTTATCAAGATCCTCAAGGACCCATCTCGTTTCCAAGAGATCCATATCATCAACAGAGCTCAAATGGTGGACGATGCTATGAATCTGGCCCTTACTGGTCGGCTGGACTATAGAACTGCCTTGGATGTCACTAGTTATCTCTCTCACGAGAGAAGCTATGTGCCTTGGAAAGCTGGTTTGTCGGCTTTGGGCTACATTGACACAATGCTGTCGAAGGGAGCACATTATTTGGAATATGGGGTGAGTAATATAACAAAAATTACAGAAGTCAATATTCGCATTAGCATGAGTTCAGTGCCCTGCAGTGGGAGACAACCCAAGCCCAAGCCCAATAATACCGGATGACATTTTATCACTTTCCAAAGAAAATGGGTATATCAGGTGAACGGAGTAGAAACTTATGGCATACCTAGTTTTTTTTTCTTTTTTCCACAGCTTAGAAAAAAAATGATCTAACGTCAAAAAACGCTACAAATTTCAAGTAAACTTTTCTTAAAACAAAGAAAGAGAAATTATGAAAAAATAAATGAAAAATATCGAATTTCAAATCATACGCAATGCGCGTATGATTTGATTTTCGTTTAATTATTTTTTTATTTTTATTTTATTTATTTTTTATTTTTTTATTCTCAAAAAAAAAAAAAACTAAGTGTGCCATTTGCTTCTACTTCGTTCACCTATTATACCCATTTTTAGTGGAAAGTGATAAAAATGTCACCTGTATAATCATGCGTTCACCTCCTGTCATTTCAAGTTTGGCAGGTACCACCATGATCATTACTTCAAAAGTTAAACTAGTGATTGTATTCTAATATTGCATATTAAATAATAGATGGCGTTAGCAGTCGCCGTGTGGTAAGCCGTGTGGTATCCGGCAGAGTAGAATAGAACCAACCCATTACACTCACGGGTGTCGTATAAGGCGACTAATGTCTGAGGCAGAACACCTTGCGCCTCCGTAGACCAGAGAATGGGCAGCAGCGTTTTCTGTTAGTCTTTCATCATTGCGATCTCCAATCCGCCTGCCAAGCGTGGAGATTACGGCAAATTCCTCCCATCATGGGAGAGGCTTATGTCCAGAAGTGGACGTTATGGGCTGTTGTTGTTGTTGTTCTTTTGTTAGCAGTTGATAAATTCTACACTCATAGAACACATTAAAATAACAATTTTCAACAGGTGGCGCTAGTAGTCTCCAAATGGTCTTATCTCACTGTTGTGTATCTAAATCGGATTGTTAGTCATGACTCATGTAACGCTAAGTAACTTTACACGTTTTTTTGTTACCACAATAAATGGATCGGTAGTTTAACGAATTGAGATAAAATGAGATACAACCACTCCTTAGTTAAGTACTTTTCGGTTATCTATAGCCACCGTAATAAAAATTAGTACATCAGCAGAAATAAGTGTAAAGGAAAACAAGCCTCACTAAACATAAACGGCGCATCCATTAGGACTTATTTTCCCTGCATCTATTTTCTTTCCTCGGATGCGCCTTTTTACTTACATTTTACCTTCTACATTTACAGTAAAGTTGTAATGACGTAAGACCACAAAGACAAGTTGCCAAGCTTCTGCATGTCAGTAGAAGCTTGGTTTGCAGTTGTACTGACGTAAGACTTTTATAATGGTGGATGGCCACCATTTTAAAAGTCTTATGTCAGTACAACTGCACTTCGACACCAATATCAACTGACGTCAATTAACAAATCCCATGATATCATTATCAAATTAGTGTTAGATTAATATCTTACTGTTTCAAGTACACTGGATAGTTATAATGTGTTCAATAAAGATTATGTTAATGACATTAGGTCATATCAGTTTTTGATAAGGATAACACAGTTAGACTTAGGTACAATGCTGATGGAAGATAGTCTGATGATTATGGTAGTAGGTAAATAGATGTTAGTAGGTAATGATTAGGTTTCAGTTTATAAACGATAAAAAGATAGGTACACAAAAATACATACAGGTACAACACAAACATCATACACAGGACACAAACATATTTTTGAGTAAATTTATTGAAGGCCTGAGACGATGGGATTTCTTCTTTATTCAACTCTGCATGTCGTGATCTCAGTGTTAGGTACCTCTTTTCTCGACTTTTCACCTTATTTTGTTCCAAGAACTAGTAGTTACTTTTTAAAAGTTCGGGATTGTATTTTTATAAACTGTTTTATCAGATGAAGACGTTAAACTTGCCTTATTGCAATAATTTAATTCACGCGATACATAATAGTGCATGCTTATAGTACGCTAACTTTCATCAGATGGCGCTAGTAGTACGTAATTCGTAAGTGCCATATAATTCACTCAAACAATGATTGCTTAAATATTGATCTTCTCCTTTTTTTTAATACCCTGGTAATCTGCACATCAAGACAAATAAATACATTGCTAAAATCGTTTTAATAGTCAACAAAGTCATTTATATTATGAGGTAACAAACTACCACACACAATAATACCACGCTAACGGGGTGTGTGGTGTTACGCGAATGGATAAAATAGGAAATGAGTACATAAAAGGAAGTCTGAAAGTGGTACCGGTGACTGAAAAGTTATGTGGTAATCGGTTGTCCTGGTATGGGCGGGCGGAGGAATGAGGAAATTTTTGTGAGGAAAGTGGGATAAGGGCAACAAAATGATGTTGAGTCAAGAGAGAGTCATTATAATGTTTCTCTCTGTACCGAAATGAAAAGGAATCTGTCGACTTTGATGCTGTTTGTGATCAGTGGGATTCACCAAGTTAACGTTATGTATAAAAATATTTAAAATAGGTATTCAAAATATTTCTTGTGATGTTTTCGCCATCATTAACTCTGAGATCTTTATTTAACGGCCGTTTTCTATAACTTACTTACGTATATACGTTGGTTGATATGCCTACGTCTGTAGCTATCGGTGTTTCTATAAACAAAGTTAGCTTGAAATATTCTATCTGCGTCACCTACCTGTCACTTGATCCATAGAAAAATCAAAGATAGCTTTTCTGTGACGTTTTGTTTCTAACTGTCCGTAAGCTAAATGTCAAACAGACAGAGATAGCAAGCTACCGATATCTGTCATTAAGTTATTGAAAATGGCCGTAAGTAGAGAGGTCGTTGCCCGGCAGTGGGACCACTGGCTTATACCTATTAAAAGGGAAATACCCTACTTTACATAACAACACAGTATTTTTGTTGCAAGCCCATGCTGTAAATATCAAATCTAGCTCATAAAAGTATTAGGACTAAAATAATGGCCTGTTTATGCGTTTTTAATCGTTATCGTGTTTTTATTATTAAGTGTAAGTAATATTAGTATTATTAAGTATGTATTTGGCAAATTCCGATGATTATCGATTATAGATTTGATATAATATCGAAATTCTCAAAAAATATTCTTAATTTTGTGGACATGAATTTATTGTTCAGAACTCAGAACTCATTCTGAATTTGAAAACCTAGACAATCGTAAGTTGTACCTAAAATGTTGAGAAAATAAATGTAAGGAATTCTATGAAATATGACAAGATAATATTGTCAATAAAGAACAATAAACAAAGAAGGAAAAGTTTGCGGGAAAAATATTCGTGTCGTCAAGTCATTCAATCGACTTGTTATGATGAACAGGTGCAAGTATGTTATCTTTAAAAAGTAATGTTGGTGGATCAAAAAATAATTATGATATGGGCCTGTCTGTTGTTATATTCAGCCAAAATGTGAACTTGATCCCACCCTTCAACACCCTTTTACCACAGGACTAATAGACGTACTGCGGCGTACCATCCGCACTTGGTTGATATCCCGACGTGTCGTACTAAGCGCTTCTCCTCCGCTTTTATTAAGCGCACAGCCAAAATGTGGAACGCTCTGCCTACATCTGTGTTCCCATCCACATTTAACCCAAAGCAAGAGTGAACAGGCATCTTCTGGGCAAGCATGTACCTAGACCTCATCCAAGGCTTTCCATCAGGCGTGATCGAGGTCATGAGCTGGCCCATTTTGTATTTAATTTTATATTTTACTGTGGACGCTCTTAATGTGCACATCTTTCTACATCGTTCTCACATATATCTATAATCTCAACATGAATGATGTAACCAAGATTTTGTAACAATATTTTGATTTAAAAGAGTGTCCATGGAGTTTCTTGCCTGTTCGTCTCCATAGAGATTTATTACGCTAGGGAATAGGCAACTACAGTACTTTCTCAAGTTATTATGTCTTGTGACTGGGACTGTAGCTTTGTATTTTTGACATTCATTAATGGTCTAATTGAAAAATGCTTTGAGTTTGAATTTGTAATAAAAAAGAAACACATTTTGGCGGCCGCCATCAACCAGGAGTAGGAGAAGAAGGCAAAACAAAAGATGGATAGATTGTGTGAAAGACGTGTAGCTGCGACCCCAAGTATAATGGAATAAGGGCAGGAAGATGATTACTACCATCAACAGGGCAGAATATAACATTTGTGCTTGAGTTGTGTGGTGTAATGTACAATTGTCGCTGCAGTTTCACATTGCCATTGGATAGCTTTGCTTTTGTGGTTTCGGTTGCATTTGTCTTCGAAATTGTACCGTGATGTGTGTCATTGACTGAAAAAAAAACATTATCGGAAGCCTAATCATTTTGTAAACTCTAGAACATAATTATATGTATAGTCTAATCTGATCTTAATGATTATAATTTACTAACTCTGATACACAGCCCAGGTATTTTAATTAGATATACCTATAGATAACTTTTGATGAATACTTATTTAATTGCTTTGATAGTAAAATCGTGTGCAAAGAATCACGTGCTCGTTTTTATTTATTATTGCACATATTTGTGTAATCACAAATAAATATAAAATGCGAGAAGCTTTTAGGTTTAAAAGTACAGTAGACCGTATGTTACCTACTGGTAATTAAATTAGTACGAGCTGGGTGTTTTATTCTATTGATACATAGAAGCAGTGACAGCCTAGCGGTGTGACCCTTGTTCTTGGACTGTAAAGTCATAGGTCTCAAGTTCGAACCCAAGACACGCATCTCTGATTTTTCGGATTCATGTGCGGATTGTATAACTGTCACTTGCTTCGGAGAAGTAAAATATTCTGACGAAACCAGCATGTCTGAGAGATATTTCTTGATGACATACAAGCCAAGTCGGAGGCCCATGGGTGGCATAAAAACTCTGAAACCTGGTTAGGCACTAACCACACATTAAAGAGAGATTCTATCGATGCTCCATATCACGCTAGTTTAGCTCAAGGTCAAAGTCTTGGTGTTAACACTGTTGTCTAGACACTGTTTTAAGCTTTCACGGTTTACAACTAAACTTACGGGATATTTCCGTGATTTTCAACTATCGTAAGCTCCCAATGTTTTGACGCTGTTGCAAGCGCCATGATGGCTTAGATTTATAATGGATCGAAATCGAAAGGCGTGAAACGTGATTTTTCACCAAAAAAAAAAATCGTTTCCCAGTAATAATTTTTGCGAAGAGTTACTAAGTTTTATGTACATAATGCTTGGTTGAAGACATTGTAAAGAATCCGTTTACACCTTATAAAGAATATTCTAGTTGACCACGTTCCAAGAACAGAAAACAAAAAATTTAATGAATGAATTGAATTGAATTAAATGTAACTTATAAAGCCAAATCTGTAATTTGTATATTAAAACACACGCAAAGGAAAATAAAGTACAAGTCTCAATACCTGTACTTGATAATACAAAAATGCCCTCGTTCGATAGATGTCGCTAGCTGTTCCACCAATAAACCAAATGAAAGAAATTAATTTTGTTTTAAATTCTTCATGGATAACTAGTGCGACCAGTATTATCATAAATAAAGTGATAATACTGTAATCCGAATGTGATTATAACAAAAACATAATGAGTCATTCTGAGATAGTAATCGGTCGAACAAATGTTATGAGTAAGACTAGGATGTCTGACTAGAGAGATTATTGGATCCGGAAAGTATATGAGTTGAATGATTCATCACAATGTCTCATCTTTATTATTCTCCTACCATTATCCCAATTCATTTGTGGTCGGCGCAGCATGTCTTCTTCTTCCATACTTCTCTATTACTCGTCATCTCCTCAGACTTTTCTTTCTAGCCATTTCATCCTTCACACAGTCCATTCATAGTTTTTTATCATTCACTACGTAATGGGAAAAGTTTTTTGTTTCACTAAGAGGTTTTCTTGTATTTGACCCTTGGTTGGTCCAGATGAGTCTAATACTTATATTACACGAAACTACACGGTGAATAAAACCCAAACAAGAAAAACGTTTTATTTCTGAAATCTGTGAATATATTATAGTCCTCTGCCCGTTTTCGGTCACGGCGGGCAATCTTAGCGGAGATTAGCCATCGGCGCGGGAAATATAAAAACTAATATTAAAAAAGGAAAGATTTGATTTTTTGTTTGTTTGTGATTTAATTCAAGAACTACTAAACCGATTTTAAAAATTCTTTCACTATTAGGAAACTACATCTTTACCGAGTAACATAAGTTATAAATTATATTGATATCATGCAAATTAGCTGAGTTATCATAATTTTTGCGGACGAAGTCGCGAGTGAAGTGCTAGTAATGAATAATAATAAAACTGTGAATATAATTGCCTCCTCTCCATTGTCTCCTAGGAACGTTTAACAGTTTCTGTAACGGTTAAGTTTAAAACTTACGAGTATTAAAGAAATTTGACAGATTTTAGTAGCTTGACGTGCGTCTGTAAAACCACATTTCGATTGTTATGTTTATGCGAGACTACTTCCACGGGGCATTAACCCAGACTTATTGAAAAAAAAACAATAACTTTTAAAGACGCCCACCCACCCCTAAGGTTTTGTGTTCTATTCCCTTGGATAGAACGAAAGACCCCCAGCACAAGGCTTTACGAATTTCTTCTTCTTTCAGCACTACGTTCTCCGTCTTCTAAACGATGCAGTCAAGGAAATCGGATGGAAGGTGCAACCGAACGAAAGTGTCATCACGTCACAGTACCGAGTGGACCTGCTGGCTTCGGCCTGTCACTTCGAACACCCTGACTGCCTGGAGAACGCTGTCAGGATGTATACCAACTGGATGCTAGCACCGAACCCTGATGCAAGCAATGAGTACGTATGGGCTTTGAAAGCTGGAGCGTCGTTTGCTCCAATCTGTTGCTTACAAAAACAATTACTAATAAATGACTAATCTCCTTCGTATACGCTTAATTTGACACTTCAAGATGGTGTCACAGTAATGCAACTCAAACTTAAACAAACTTATGATGGAAAATAGCGGCTATACGATAATAGTTCCTTAAGTAATGCAATGTGGTGTATGTGTAGTATGTATTATGTAATAGCAGGGCTGATTTTGATTTGGGATTATGCCCTTATTATGAAGTTATCTCTGCGAAACTTGGTGGCAAGAGCAGAGTTTTTCACCTGCCGTAGAAAAATTAGGATTCGTCTCTGACTAAACGGCTGTTATGTTTAGTGGACTATATGTCAAAATCGTGAGGCTATGCTTGTTTGATACAGGGTTTACGTGACGTCAGGTATGACGCATAGTTCGGAGGACACGGTAGAGCACACAGTGGAGGTGTGCCCCACGTGGGCGGAGCACCGCCTTGTCCTCGAAGTGGCGATTGGCGGCGGCGACCTCTCGCGTCCGGCCCTGGTGCAAGCCATGGTCCGGAGCGAGACGGAATGGGACGCCGTCACCTCCTTCTGCGAAGTAGTCATGCTAGAGAAGGAGGTGGCGGAACGTGAGACGGAGAAAACCTCACGTCCCGGCCGCCGCGGGAGACGCCCCAGGCGTCGCCACCGTAGGCGCGAGCCTGTGGACGGTGGGCTATGGGCTAGCTCGCCGTCCGTCCGTCTCATGACGACAGGCCGTGTAGACGGCGCGTTCGTGTTCCACGCGCGCCTCAAAGAGAGTCAGCAAAAATTAAGGGGTCCGCAAGGGCCGATGCCTGCCGGGTTTGCGGGACTGTTCGAAAGAGATACCGTGGCCCCGGAACTTAAAGGGCAATGAAGGAACATGGATGGGTTTTAGTCAGTAAAAGTCTGACACTCCCTCCTGCTCCGCCCAGAGCGGGAGAAGTGATTTGATGTTTTCTCAGCCGTAAAAAAAAAAAAAAAAGTTTGAAGCATAGTTTGCATGTGGCCACACATCTCACAAGCCACTTTTACTAAGAGTCCCTTCGTTTCAGGATTCACGTAGACCTACGTGGCATAGTGTACTGCGTAGGAGTGCGAGCTGGCGGCGTCAGGGAGTGGACCTTCGCATGGGAGAGGTTCAGAGTGGCAACAGCGCCTTCCGAACGACACAGGCTGCTTTCAGTGCTCGGATGTACTAGATCTCCTTCGTTGCTGCATAGGTATGTCTATTGATGCTAACTATATTAGTTCCGGGCTCGATTCCTAGGTCGAGCAAAGTGTGTGATTGGATTTTTCATTAGGAATTTCACATTAACAGCCCATAATCAGAATGTTCACAAGTTTAGTTGCAATAGGAGCCTATTGCAACTAAACTTGTTTGCTCCATATTGCCGGGGACTTAAACATATCTGGTGAAATGTGAGTGTACGTACTATAAGTGCACCGCTGTCTAACCTTACGGGGATCTAAAGGGTGTTAAGTTATGTCCCGACTCCAAGCTCTACTGATATATCTCTGACAGTTTTCTAAGAAGTAACTACATTATTATCATCATCTTAAACGTACAGCAGTCCACTGCTGGACATAGGTGGCTTCAATTGTACGCCATTAAACTCTATTCTCGGAAATTCTCATCCAGTTGCTACCGGCCACCTTACATTCCTGCTCATATTAACCTGGAAGTAACTGTTTATTAATGTTGTCCCCAAACTCCTCAGGTACTTAGAGATGTCACTACGCAACGATAGCGGCATCAGGAAGCAGGACATCGTTCGCGTGTTCTCTGCAGTCGCTGGCACTGCCATAGGGCAGCCTATCGCGTTCAACTACATCAGAGCCAATTGGCAGAGGCTGCGATCTTTGTAAGTATTAGAGTTGAACATATTGAACTCCGTTCGGCATGACCATAGCTGAATCAATCGGTTCGGGTCAGTTAACTTGAGCTAAGCTTAACGTAACGTCTACGTTCGTGACGTCTACAGCTGCTTTTTCCCAATGATGTTGGTTTTGGCTTCCAATCTACCCGGATTCAGCTAAATACCACTATTTCATGGAGTGACTGCTTATCTGACCTCCACAACCCAGTAAGCAGTCATCCAGTCAGTACTCAGAAACATAATCCTCTTTACTGTTCTAGCAAAAAAAAAAAACAATCGTAGAAAAGCTAATTATGATGAACCAAAGATTTAATTACCTAACAAAAATTATTATCTTTTGCTTTCATCATTGTAATTTATTTTCAGTGTTGGGTCACTTTCTACTATCAACTTGATTGTTAAACTCGTGACCAGACGACTGAATCAGGAGCATGAATATGACGAGGTACGTTATACTAATAATATCTATACCAGTTTTTTGGTTGACTGCCTCGGTGGTTGCTAGCGCGACTGTTGAGCAAGAGGTCCTGGGTTTGATTCCCGGGACGGGCAAAGTGTTATTGGGTTTTTCCATCAGTAATTTTTCAGTAGCAGCCAGGGAGTCTGGATTTGTGACCGATCGATGTCAATAGGCCACCCCCTATTACATGGGACTTTAAATAACTGGCGAAATGTGGGTACGCCTTAGCCGAACCGTTTGAAGATTACTGGCGTAGCTATGTTATGTCCTTGTAGAATTCAGATTGATCATAAAAACTAAATGATAATCACCAGGATATCAAGTATCCCCGAATTCTTCATCATGAAACTATTTCGATGAGATTTCATTTAACATAGATAACTTTAACTGTTCCGGAACCTGATGATTCATTCGTGTTATCAAGAATTGCAAATCAAATTACAAAAGCTTATTATAATTATGTAGATCAGTTCAATCAAATTAATCGTAGTATGATCGATGTGTCATACAAATCCCAATAAGATTAATGGCACGATGGCGCAATTACAGGATCTGGGTTTTGGATTGCGCGAAAGACTCTTGCGCGAACCCACTTGCACGAATGGACTTTTGCGCGAAAAGACATTTGCGCGACTACACTTTGTTGACTTTTTAATCATGGGTGTCGTTGTCATGGTTTTCGGGGTCACTGATAACGAAAACGAATTCATAATGAAAATCCAATATGGCGAAGACAAAAATTTTTGGTTTTTCCATCATGCGTGTCGTTTTCATGGTTTTCGAGGTCCAATCGTGCAAACGTCATATGACTTTTCACGCAAGTGTCTTGATACCCGCAATTACACTATGCTATTTGCCCGAATTCGGTTGCCTCTGGAATTCGGGCAAACGAGCTAATTTAAAAGAACGGGGCCGAGTATAATTAATGTTCGGGCAATCTTGTTCGGTTTCAATCCAGCTCATAGATGCATTGGGTGCCCAAATTCGAGTAAAGTCTTTCTAGCACTCGAATACCAGCCAACGACCAAGCGTATCTGCGCCATTACTGTTAAATAGTTCTTGTCACTGGCGAAGTTATATTGATTTCTATTCTAGTTGCTATAAGGTTGTTGTTACGTTGCTGCTACTAGCACTTCTTTCAAAACCACCTTGATCTTTATTGTCGTCAGAATAAGGTTACTTTTGGTTTATTGCCACTGACAGACGTGTTCTGTGATCACAGTGATCTGAAACAGCGTCAGGCACTAGTTGTCTGGCATTTTGATAAACTAAGCCTATTTGGCGCACCCACAGTGCTATTTTCTTTGTTAAAATGCCACAATGGCCGAGAAACAGAGCGGCGATATATTTTTTGTTTTCTTTCACCAATTTATTTTTAAATTGTGTGTTTTTGTGTGCCCATACCATGACTGTTCCACCTCGATATGGCTGGACTTTAAGGGGATTTCGCAAGTGGGTCTCACGGCATGTGCATAATATTATGTATTTTGTTTCTTTCTTTTTCTGTATTCTCGTTTTCTGTTGGGAAGCAAGAGCAGCATTTCACAAAAGTAAAAAAAAACTATGAAAGGAATTTGTATACCTTGAAACCTTTTTATTGACTTTGAAAATAACCAAAAATTCTCTCCACAGCTAAAGAGATTCGTCGCAGAATCCTGCAGTGACCTGGGCAGACCTGTTCAGCAAGTATTGGAGACTATATCCTCCAACGTGCAATGGAGGGACCGAAACTATCACACCATTGTCGACTGGCTGAGGGCGGCAGATCACTCCGTTTCAGCTAGTTAAAGTAGAATTAAAAATATTCTAGATTGAAATAGTCAATATCATGACAGAAGTAATATAAAGAAAATGCCCGATTCGTAATAACTAGGGGATACAATTTACTTGCATAAAAACGTAGTTTTCATAGGTTGGCTATGGAACCCTTTCAGGCGTTTAGAAGTCGCTTCCATACTATTATTGAGTTGGGTACAGGAATCGGGCATTAGAGTTTCCTACAGGAACATTCTTTCAATGGCACTAATGTCAGATGGGGGTCACTATTTAACGCATACAAGTCATATAGCGTCATATCCCTCTGACATCAGCAAAACAGCTGTCAAGTGCCATGTGATAATAAATTGTTCCCTACAATTTGGTTAAGGATAGTCAAATCTATGTAGATACCTTTGTATTTGTATTATTGTGTTCAGATATTTTTTGGGTTATTTTAGATTTCTACTAAAGAGGTTAATCGTCGGTACTATCTTTGGATTCTGACCTAGTAGAATCATAATAATCTAATGCAAAACTGACAAACTTGTGTTTTCAGTGAAAATTGTACTAAAACCAAAGTATTCGAATAAAGTCAATATTAGTGCACGTTCACACAGCGGTCCGTTTTACAGGTCTGCTGAACGCGCCTTTACTACGGGATATTTATATTTACGTATTTATAAGAATAAAAAATGCAATAGATCTGTTCTATGTTTATTTGGCTTTTAGAGACAGCCGGGTGTAGAATTAGTATCTAAAATTCGAAACTAGAATGCTGTCAAAATCTAAAGAAGCAGTTTGCGAGATGCAAATGTGACGTCACGATTAAGAGTCAACGCACTCGTAAAAGCACTGCTCCGGATCAACATCACCTCAACTCAAAACGTTCAGGATCTATGAAGCTCCAAAGGTACTACCAAGTACACTGACAGTCAAGCTCTTTTCAATCTTATTACTAAGGATATAAGGATGAAAAGTGGCAGATCTTCAGTGAACTTCGGTAGAATAACGTACATTAGTACTCAAGGATTTGAATCGAATCAGCTACATACACATGTGACTGTTCTTACATTACCTTAGGCTAATAAAATTTTCTAATTCATGCTAATAATAGTATTAAGGTCAGTTTCCCCCGTAAAAATGAGGTTTAGCGATGTCGATCCGGTGTAGTAATTATACATGTGCTATGTCCTTGAGTTATCGGAACGAATGGCCTCTTGTATTGCCAAAAGGCCTAATTTAATTATTTCATAATTTTGCAAAGAAATGGACTTAAGTACAATTTGGTGTAGCAGTTGACTTGTGGCCAATAAGCACGGTTTTGCTCATGATTTGCTAACAAGAAAGGTTTTAAAAGAAACTATCCTACACTTAAAGTACCGGGAAAATATCCGTGATTTTCTAACAGAAACTATCCTATTCAATTTTATTTTTATTGTCCAATGCTGGGCAAAGGACGCTCCAATATCCTTCCAAGCCACTCTTTTCCCATGCCACCTTCTTTTTTAGGGTTCCGTAGCCTAATGGAAAAAAACGGAACCCTTATGGATTCGTCTGACTGTCTTTCTGACCGTCTGTATGTCACAGCCACTTTCTTCTGAAACTAAGAACTATGCTGTTGAAACTTGATAAGTAGATGTATTCTGTGAACCGCATTAAGATTTTCACACAAAAATAGAAAAAAAAAAAACAAAAAATGTTGGGGGTTCCACATACTTCGAACTGAAACTCAAAATTTTTTTTTCATCAATCTCGTACGTGTGGGTATCTATGGATAGGTCTGCAAAAATGATTTTGAGGTTTTTATTATCATTTTTTTCTAAACTGAATAGTTTGCGCGAGAGACACTTCCAAAGTGGTAAAATGAGTAGCTTCTAAAAAAAGAGAATGATAAAACTAAAAAAATATATGATGTACATTACCATGTAAACTTCCACCGAAAATTAGTTTGAACGAGATCTACTAAGTAGTAGTTTTTTTTAATACGTCATAAATCGTAAACCGCAATTTACCTTTCATTCAATAAAGTTTGTGCGGAACCCTCGCTGTGCGAGTCCGACTCGCTCTTGGCCGGTTTTTCATCATGATCATCTGCTTTTTCCCACTATGTTGCTATCGGCTTCGTCTAACTGGATGCAACTGAATACCAGTATTTTACATGGAGCGAATGCCTAATGGACCTCCACAACCAGGTAATACTTACTCCTTGGTAAGACTGCTTGTCAGATTTTGGCCACTTACTGACTATCTGTAACGACTGTCAAAGATCTACAAATGACAGCTGCGACTAACGGCTTAGTGTGCTTTCCGAGGCACGGAGGAAACTCGGTATGCAAAGGGTCCACCCATCCACAGACCAACATAGGCAAGCACGGTTTAACCTAAAGATCGACCCAAGTGGCTTTTATTATTTTGCCATGAGCTCCTGACAACCCCAGATCTCAATCAAATGATGTAATGTACTAAGAGGCCTAAAATTCTTCTTTAGATCCCCCTAATGTTGTTCCCTTTCGCTGTTTATTTCCACCTCAGTTCAGAGATGTGTGTTGTCTTCTGGCGCATTTCGACCTTTGAATAGTCTCCACTGCTTCGTAATTTCTTTCAAGACTTTTCCTCATCTGTAACTTATTAATTAGCATTAAAACTGATTGCGATCGCAAATCAGCTTATTTTTGTGACAGATTACATTATTTTTAATCTTAAAGCTGCATTCATTTCTTTAATCAATCGCTTCGTTTTTGTTTTTGTGTCTGATAACTCGACTTATGTTTTTTTTAAGGAAAATTTAATCAGGATAACATATTGAAGACCTATAGAGTAAACTTCAGACTTTACTCAATGTAAGTACCATGTACCTACACGTACCAAAACTGAACCTTATTTGAGTGATCTTAATGTGCAATAGCTTTTTCACAATTGTATAGGGGGAATCCTCTATGCCCTATACAATTGATAACAAGCGATTTATTCGTATACTGGCTTATGCCCGCGGCTTCGCCCGCATAGAGTCCAGTTATGGTCTTATCGACCCACGGGATCGTACTACTGGAAAGTATCTTATATGTTACTGCAGGTTATAAACTATCTGTGTGCAAAATTTCATCCAAATCCGTTCAGTAGTTTTTGCGTGAAAGAGTAACAAACATCCATACATCCTCACAAACTTTCACATTGAAGTAGGAAGAGAGTGGGGAGTGGTGATGAGTGGGGAGTAGTAATAATAATAAATCTTTATTGGAACAAAAACACATTTTACAAATTTTGAGTTCTAAGGTCAAGTTTACAGAGCTCGTTTATGTAAATCAAGAAAAGGGTAGGTCCTAAGACACTACAAAAATCAAAATCAAAATCAAAGCATTTATTTCAAGTAGGCCAGTTACAGGCACTTTTGAATTGTCGAAACACAGTTAAATGTAGCTACAGTCCCAGTCACAAGACATAAAAACTGTGAAAGTACTGTAGTTGCCCATTCCCTAGCGTAGATCTCTATGGAGAAGAACGGGCAAGAAACTCCATGGACACTCTTTTAAATCAAAATATTGTTACAAAATCTTGGTTACATCATTCATGTTGAGATGGTATATTATGTGAGAACAATGTAGCAAGATGTGCACGTTAAGTGTCCATAGTAAAAACAAAAAATACAATTCAAAAATAAACATACAAATAAGCCATGGCAACTAAGAGTTGACCAGTCACAACTGACAGCGCCCGTTCACGAACATGACGCATGGATCAGCACCATTCAACTCAACCATTTTGAAGGGAACTGAATGATCCGACACACGCGCCACCATCAGCGAGACATTAGAGTGAGCGTGACATACTCTCAACCGCCAGGGCACATTCAAGTCAAGAAAAGACGTAGGATTTCAGTGAATGATAGCTTTCTAGTACATAGTACTCACACAATATGGGCTATGCGATTATATAATACTAGAGATTGATTCTATACAATGCAAAGACAGTTGTACAATCTTCAGCAGCTCCAACAATTCTATTTAATACTATCAATTTATGCGCCCCTGTCCATGTGGAGCAGGACCAGCATTGAGCCACGCATTTTTATCTGCGATATAATCGCCCAACTTGTAATAAGCTTGCTTACATAGTGTGCGTTTGATGCATGTTTTAAATTTCGTCTCATTCAGTTCAAGAATACTTTGTGGAATTTTATTATAGCATCTCAAACAGTACCCCATGAAAGATGAGTCCACTTTAGCGAGTCTGAAGCCTGGCTGAACTAGTTGGTCCCTATTTCTAGTAC